>JAZDUA010000068.1:175000-2765000 GCA_038098605.1 Gryllus longicercus
TGCGGCAACACCTACACGCCAACTCATGAAGACGTCGATCAGTTTAATGGAAGAAATATAAATGTTAGCTTTATTACAAATGTCTTCTAGTGTACTTCATTATCTGATACGTTATTGTTCCTGTATTCCAAGAAACACACACAGCACGTACGCACGCACGCGTAATGAAAAATCTAACTATAATTTCAGCCATTTAAACGAAAAAAAGAAGTGACTGGTTGAAACATTATATTATCACGCATATTTGTACTAGTACTATTTGTACTAGTACTATTTGTACTAGTACTATTTGTACTTACTGGTAATTTAACTTATATAATAACTGTGGTATTTATTATTAACAGAGATGATTGAGCAAAGACAATAATTACTTGTCGATTTTAATCTTCTCACAAAGCTATGCAACTAAAAAACTCATTTCTTTCTTGTGCGTTATCACAAGTAAATTGTTGTGGAAGGGGATTCAATATATAGTTACACATACTGGCGAGTCCCCCTCACCACACTCCAAATACCAAAAAAATAAGGAGGGCACTTTCCATCTTCAGTGACGCCAATGATTTTATTGGCCACTCATTGAACCTCACATTACAAATGTACTGTATTAAATGTGTCCTCAGTCTCCACACATTTCATCTCAAAGAAGTCGAGTTTGATAGCCAATTCACAATGCGATATTACAATGCGAATATTGCAGAACACTTTATTCATCTGATTAAAATTACAATGTATTATAAGTTTCGTTATCTTCGTATATTCGTCCTGCGAAAGGTGATAGGGGTCCTTCCAAAATTCATAGTGTGTTTATACTGACCATAGTTCCGTTATGTTTCACTTTTTTTATTAACCAAGGTAAATAATATTATTTAACCGTGGTAGATGAAGTAAATTACATGTCGCACTAGACAATTATCTAATCCACAATGTGATGTGCAATGCTTACAAAGTCCAAAGCATCGTTTAAAGAGTGCCAAAGCACTACACCAAACATCACTTCTTCTTGGGTGAGAGCCCCAGGCCAACCGTTATGGAGGAGTCTGTCACAGTGTCACACCCACGGGCCTCCTAGGCCGTTAGCAAATGAGTTCGCCCTGCAGCCACCTCTTCTTCCCACGCCCGCAAGTTCGGTACGCCAGCCGCGCGCGCTCGCTCGCCAGCCGGCCTGTCTGCCTGCCTGCGCGGCGCGGCGCCGCGCGGCATGGCGCGACGTAGTGTGGCGTGGCGTAGCGTGGCGTGGCGTGGCGTGGCGTGGCGTGGCGTGGCGTAGCGTAGCGTGGCGCGGCGTGGCGAGCGCGGTGGCTGCGCCGGTGTCGGGTTATCGACCGCACGCGGCCGCCAGGGGCCGCCTCCCGCACGCCCACCCACTCGCACCGCGCAGCCTATAGAACGGCCCTTCGAGAGCGGCTAGGGGTTCCGAGCTGCGGTGGGGCCACTCTCCTAGTTCCCAACTACTCAACGTACCGTTACGACACGCTTGAGAAAAGCTAACGTAACCACGGGTCTCTCAAGGCCACGGGCTATAAAGAAATTAACACTAATCTGTACGGCGAACGGATCTCACTCAACGTAAGCGATTTGACATTATTCTGAGAGTGATACTAAATCCTTCTGGATTCAAGTATTCTTAAATACATATACCATCCTTTACAAAATCATATTTCGTAATTCAATTTTCTGTTGTAGACCTTTTACCAATGTTTTGGATTTAGACATTCAATAGATATACATGACGGATGGGATAATTTGCATCTCCTGAAATTTTCGCTTATTTCCGAAAAAAACTTCGAGTAGTCAAGTGCATTGGATGCAGATTCCTCAAATATGCTATGGAAGAAAAATTCTACCCTCAATGCAGTGTTTTCAGTTGGAAACCTGAACATACTTCAGCCGCCCGGAGCCGGAATCCAATGCGAGTCACCGAAACGGACTCCGTCAAGTACCGTATTCGTTCGACGTCATTGAAAATTCACGCTGTCGTAGATCGAGGGCCATGGGAGTCGAAGCGCACTGAACCCGTTCACCCGCACCCCACCCACTCATCCCTGCCCAGCGGCGAGCGGGCGCGTGCCCGCAGCAATCGCATTACCTCCCGAGGCACCGGCGTGGCGGGGCGGGGCAGGACCGCGTGCGACCCGTCCAATCAACACTCAATGAAATGCCAAATTAATCCACAAAGGGTGCTGTGGATCGGAACCCGCGGGCTAACATTATCCCAGTGCCCGCTAGCGATGCGTGGTGTGTAGAGGTGGTGTGTAGAGAAAGCGCAGACATGTTCAGGATAGGTGTCAGGAAGAAAACCACTCAGATATTAGAATCACCTAGACAGCGTTCTGCCAGGATGTGTATTAATATCACAGAGCAAGAGAAACAACCTTCTCGTGAATTAGAGTTCGAATGTCAATGAAATTTTCAACTTATTTCCATCCTGAATACAAGAATGTACATTGGAAGCAAATACGCAACGGTTGGTTGTGTGAATCTAACTAAACGCTGACATGTGAAAACAACAATGAGATTTGTCAAAATCGTGAACATGCTTTCGGACGTATGCGATTAAATTATCAACACAAGATACAATTATCACATAAGATAAATTCATCAAATCTGCACAAATAAATATGATTGAGAATTTCATGAAAAATAACATTTTTGGATTAATCAGTGAAGCGTCAGGGTTGTTGCCAATCAATAATTCAGAGGAAAAATCTACAGTACCAAACCATAATTAAAATATCATTCTCCGAGTACAAATGATTAAAGATGAAGTGCGCTCAGACCTTTTAAAGATCGGTGAAAAGAAGTGGTGATCGGTGATAGAATTAGAACTGGAAATGTGATCGGAAATAAACAGATCAGTAAATTGGTACGGAGTTTACAAGATGAAATATCTAAGACAGACATGAAATCCCCTACACCCATCTTAGGACAGATTTTACGAGAACATTTAAATAAAAGAACGAAATCATTTTAATCGTATTCATACTGCCAGTGAACTGGCTGAAAATATAAATATATGCAAAGTCCTTTTGTGCATAACAATGCTCTTGTTTTGCAAACAACGGGAACAATACACGACCAAAACAGATTACACCTCAGATCTTTTTCTGTATATTCAATGGGAAAACGCTAAAAAAACGAATGCAATTACTTTGTTAAGACGCTTGATATATTACGCTCGTCACGCCACTCGAATAATGTCAAAGTATTGGAATTGGGAGGTGGGAGTCTAAAGCGATCGTAAAACGTATGAGCATCACATTTCACTCAGTGTCAATAATTTACTAACCTACATTTAACTCTTATAGTAACTTTTAGAATAGCATGAAGGAAAAAAAAATAGAAATGGGAATCCTACTTTTTTTCATACACATTTTCACATTCTGGCTCGCTCTTCCATTGGCCAGCGTGAAGAGACACTGGACGACGTGCAGTAAAAGAGCACAGTGTGCGCTGCGCGGGGGCCCATTAAATCGCCTTTTAACGTCCTCTGCTCTTAATGACGGCACAGCCACCCGCCGTTTATCTGCCACGTGGCGGAAGTCGGCGTTTAAAAAACCGAGAGCGTACCTTGGAATAAGGCTTACCGCAAGCGTCCTAATACCCGGAGAGCGGGTAGGCAGCAAGGATAGGGGGTGCAAATCCGCCAACTTAGATTCCGAAGATCGCAGGTTCGAAGGGTGTTCCTGCTGAGAATTTAATTCGCCGGATCGGCCGAGGGCTTAGGCCTGGGCGACCGCAGTAAGCAAGCAGCCTCTAATGGCCCTGCGAGGGAAGCGTGTGCCCGCAGGAGAAGCCGCCCCGCCCTACCTCGCCCTGCCTCCGTCCCTCCCCCGCGTCAGTCCATCGTTTACGGATCAAATTCCCCAGTGAACAGAACTCCGCAGCAGTAGAGTGCGCCTGGCGCAACTTCGGCAGTTTGAACTCTGCTGCTAACTTTCTTATTGAAGACTTCGAGGGGGAAAAATCACTAAAACTTCGGTCAGCCTATCAGAGAACCGAACTAAACAACTATTCAGATTATCCTTACTCACGAAAATATTAGATAGCATGCACTTAACTCAATTTTCATCAAGTTCTTTTCTTTCTTAGAGATGTGGGAATAAGAACTTTTTTTTGCTGCAAAACGTAAGTGCTTCTGGAAGGATTTGTAGTTAAAAAATGAGTTCTGTTCTTGGGAAATGGCAAAAACAATGTTAAGAATATTTTTCCCTTTAGTGCACTTACATTCGCTACATGCACATTTTTGAATTAATACAAAGATTAGAAATCTATATTTTTTTTTTCACTTTTCACAACTCTTCAACCCATTCATCACCTAACACAAGATCTGATCCGTAACCACCCCAAAAACATTCACTCGGTACCAGACTATTAGGTATACACCAGAAACAAGACCAACGAACAAAATGTCTGTTCGAAGACACATGCGTCGTGACGACTATCTATTTCTAGGTTCATGCAAATGCTTCTCAGTGCGCGAGGCGAGGCGCGGTGCGGCTTCTCGTTGGAAGGGCCCAAATCAACCCTGAGACGACAACGGCGCCCGGTGCCGCCCTCCCCCGACCCGCTCGCGCCGCGGCCACGAAGCGCCAGTATAATCCGGCTCAGCGCAGGCGAGTTGGCGGCGACGGCGGCGGCGGCGGCGGCCGCCACGCTGCTCTGACAGGCGCCGCGCGAGCGGAAGGGCAGCGGCGGGCCCGCGTCGTCGCGGCACACGAACGCCGAGGAAGGGAGGGGAAAGAGAGGAGCGAAGAGGAGGAAGGCAGCGGCGCCGGCCATAGAAGCGATGAAGGCGTGGCGCGAGTGGGTCTGGGGTAGTGACAGCGAGCCGCAAACGGGGTGGCCCGGCACAGGGGTGTTCAAATTCTTAGAAGCGAATGTGAGATGGGATACAGCAGGCGAGAAGTGCGGAGGCGGATGAAACGAGGAAGGGTTGAAGTGACGTGGCAGTGCTGGGCCATCGTGCTAAGCAAGCAGGAATAGGCCCGGCAGGGAAGAATTAGGTAGAAAAAACAAAACAAATAATGAGAGCAGGAGGAGAGGAGGATGTGGGCCAAAGTGGAGGAGAGGCTCGCCTCTAAGGTGCAAACAGAGATTGTGGGAAATAGAGGCACGACAAAGTAACTCACATGGGCTAAGAGAAGGCGAAGCTCTTTCTCACCCCTTCTTTGCACCGCTCACGTTTTTGGCATTCACCTTCCATCGCCCGATTCAGCAAAAATTATCGGGTTTCAGGTCCACTAGCCTCGTTCATCGGATTGGAGACTTATCTAGGGCTGGGTACCAGACCTGAGCACAAAGGCATAACAAGCGTGTAGTTGATTGCTGAGCCCATTGCGAGTTGAGCGTGCCATCCGCGATCACTTCGCTTTGAAACATTGATTAAATTTTTAAAATGCACGACCGCATAACTACAAAATTAGCGATGTCGATTCAATGCCAATTCGCCATTTCATATATAATTCATTTCATTCGCCATTTTAATATAATTAGATACAAAAGGCCTGTAACTAGACATGTTGACCTGAAACCACTTCTACGTATTCATTTCAGATATTGAAATACGTTCGCGCAGAAAAGTACATACGGAAGTTCAAAGAAAAAGTTTGAATCAATCACAGATGAGCAAGCTGTAATTAAAAATTTAAACACGAAGTTTCAACTAAAACTGTTGTGAATACCAATTTCTTTTTCAAATTAGGAGTATTTCTTGCAACTGAACATGTACATAAATTAAATACTATTTCTCCTGAGCAGAAAAGAATACTAAGTGCCTATAACGCTCCTATGATTATTATAATCCACTCGTTTTGGGCCAGATTGCTATGTGTAATACATAAACGAAGTGGGAAACTGTGATGCAAGACTTAGTAAAATGTAATAACGTAATCAAAAGCATAACGTCTGTCCAATCCAAATCTCTCCACCAATGAGATGTGAACACAACACTTCATCCACTTGGTTATGCTTAGAGAACCACCGGGAAGTACCTCTCATCGCAAACTCAAAATCGAAAAGCGCGTCTTCGTAAACCTGTACTCCATTTCTCTTTTATTCTCCACAGCAAACTCGCTTAAGTGAAAAGACTGGCACTCGCCTCGAACAACTTCTGATAGTGCCGGCGGCCTCCCACAAAGTTGCCCGGCGGCGCTTCGCAAGGGCATGAATATTTCAGGCGCAGAAAGCCACAGCGGCGGGGAAAGCGCATGCGCGACATCACCGCACCCGCTCTCGCGCGCGATCGTAACTGCGGCGGGAACCGAGGACTACAAGCGGGGGCGCGCTCACGTTAGCACCATCCGCTTCGCATTTTATAAACTAATAAACATTTATAGATTCGTTATCGTGTAGAATATGGTATACAACATAAAGTCACAATGGTGTGTCTTAAAAGGGTGAATGGAATTTTTGAGGTCACACAAAGATCAACATGGTTTCAGCTTTTTCTACACATCCCAGTCGCAAAATGTGTTTTTTTAATAACAAAATTACTCTATAAATTCATTTTAATTGCACTTAACTAGTATTTTAGAAACAATCTGAGGCAATCATAAACCATTCGACATGGAACATACATTCCCTGAGCATCCTAGCGGACATGCCTCCAATAAGATGTACCGGTCGGCTCTGGTCGCCCGTCACCAGCCCGGACACGTTAATTGTGGGGGCTGTCAAAGGAACGGAGGTATCCGATAGCCCGTGCTTGTGAATTTCCGGACAGTCGGCCTGGCATGGGGAGTGTGGAGGGGCGCCCGACCCCGCGCACTGTCACACAAAGCAATGGAACGCGCGGGAATTCCCGACGGCAGGGTCGGTGGCGGGAACACGGTCGGAAGCGGAAGGACAGAAGGGGGCAGCACAGGCAAAGGGACGGCGTAGGGCAGGGTGTGGGGTGGAAACGGAGACAGATGTAGTGACAGGGCCCGGGGAAGCTGCGCAGGAGGGGGGTGGGCAGTGTGAGGGGGCGTGGCGGGGAGAAAGGGGGGCGTGTTTGAGATGGGCAGGGCACGACGGAGGAGGTGGGAGGCGATGCAAAAGGAGGGACGAACCAGGGAGCTGGCTGAGGAGGCAAGGAATGACGAAGCTGGGGCGGGGGCGACAAGCGGCGCCCGGCGGAATAGTGAGGTGCGGCGGTGGGGCGTTGGGGGGCCACGTACGGCGGCGCAGGGCGCGTGCCAGCGGGGAACTGGCTGTTCGCCCGCAACTCTCTGCTCCGCCACCGCAGTCGCATTGTGCTAGCTCCGGGCGGGGACAAGAGCCGAGATCGCCGCCCTGAATAGGCGGCGGTCCCCTCGCGCCGGGGAGAGGCTCCGAAGACCCGGCGGCCGACGCGCCAGGCCGTAACAGCGCGGGAGGAAAACGGGCACAGCAGAGAGGCAGGCATAAGAGGTGGGGCGTTCTCAGATTGCATGACGTGATGCGCCTTCGAGCTACTGCTGTTTTGATACGCCGCGATTCATTCGACAGCATTTTGACATCTGAGTCAATATATTTTCAATATGCCCGCACAAAATATAATACAGAATCTGATTTTTTCAACCATTGCGGACAATACATCTTCCCGGTGTTTGTGTAGTTTGTGTATGAGAACAGGAGCTCTCTTAACCGCTGAAGCATTCCTTAACATTACGAGAAATCAATGAAACGGTTGTAGCGTTAAAAACGTTAACAAAACCCTATAACGAGACAATATAATTTATATCCGATTGTATTGTTGAGAGAATACAAATGAATCTGAAGAACTTTTGTTAATACTCTTCCAAGTTCAAGTACGGTGGCGTGTTGTCAAGCGTCTCCCGACTGTAGAGTCCCGCTCGAAGAGAAGCCAACACAGCGCAGAGTTTGTGTGTTTGGACGCCCTCCCTGCCCGAGCCCTCTTTGGGAGCGCTACGTCGGGTGGTGCGGCGGGCAGGTTGAAAGAAGCGCGTCCGAGGGCGCGGAGATGATTCGGGGAGGCGATACAGCGCCCGCGGCGCGCAGCGGAGCGGCGGTGGCCAAAACGTGGGTAGGGGCATAGTCACTGCACTCACTACGCAATTTTCAATACTGACTTTGTGGTTGATGTTATTTAAACCATGCACTCAACCAAGGACTTAAATCCCGTATGATTACCCGACTTCTCTCCAAATGCGTACATTTGGCACTTGATTCCACTATAATCCTGCATCTTTCACACGAACTGATTGTGTATTCGAGTAACAAGTCTCATCAGTACATTTTATACGTGAATTTTAACAACAAAACTCCGCGAATATAAAGAATATTAACATAATGGGCGAGAAGAATTTAACGATTTCGTCTCTTACGATACGTTGTATTAAACCGTTACTGTTTAGAAAGTTATATATACAAGCTTTATAACTATTATCAATATTCCAGCTATTGTATAACTTTTACTTTCTAGGTAAATTGATCAAATCATGCCACGTTATATTCTGTCGGTGCAAATCCCCAATGAAATTTTACACAAGTGAGTTTGTAACTGCTTCATGAAACTGAAGCAGCAACTTACTGGCGGACCAATCCTACAACATTCCAGTTCCCACCACAGCAGCGGCACCTTCCTGCCTCCTACTCGCGTTCAACTGCAGTCAGCGCGCGTTTCCTGTGCAAGCCCCCGACCGCCACCGAGTGCAGCCCCGCCCGACGCGTTAAAAATATGGCGGCCTGGCCAGGGAGGGAGGTCGGGCCATAGCGCCCGCAGCCGCAGCCGCCACCGCCACCGCCGTCCAACAACCATTAATATGCATGGGCCCGGTCGGAGGCCGAGCGCGCCTGGGCGGACGGCCGCCGCGCCGCCCGGTTGGCCCCGCGCTCACCGCCGGCAGGGGCCGCGCCCGCATCCACCCGGGACGCGTCGCCCGCACAGTTTCCATGTGTATAAATAGGAATATTAGAGCGCCACGCGGACTCCACGCTTGGCGGGTGGGCCTTCTAGTGCGACTCCCCTCGCACTGTGAGGTCGGGAGAGCGCGAACGCTACTATCTCTGCCAGACTGGCTATCACTTATCTGCATGTGCTTTGACGAAATTGGTGAAGTATCGATCGGTTATAGTCTTAAGTTTAAAACATGGGGGATAAGTGATCTAACAAACTGACTTGCACCGAACTCACTGATGCAGCTGACTCAGAATTTAAGAACTGATACTTGAAAGAGAGACTCGAATAAACAAGGTAGAATAAAGTACTTTCAACCTTCTGTTAGATAAAAACTCATTCAATTAGAATGTCGTCATTCGTTTTTCGTTACATGAAGAGTAATAACAACACTCATTCCTTTCGACAGTTGTATTTTGTAAAAATAATAACAGAACTTAGTACGTACTTTCCAAATTAATTCAAAAACAGTTTTGTTTCTCTTTCGTTTGTAGGTAGTGATTTCCACTTGTAATTTAAGGTGACTTGTCGGAATTTACTTCAAATATTACTTGACAATGTTTAGAAATCCCTCTTGAGTCTCCGTCATTACTTCTGGAAGTTACAACTTTAACGCTTCAAAAAACCTAATTTTCACACGTGCGAGTACGCTTTACATTCAATGTGAACCTGATTATACTATTCATAAGGGTACAAAGCTAACAGATTAAGCAGACAATAATTCTATAAATAATTAAACTAAAAACTTACACCTTTAAATTACTTTACCATTCTTATAGGTTCATTTAGTACTATTACATCAATAATGTAATGGGGAAATAAACAACTAACTCTAGTAGCATGAATACCGATGTACAAGAAATATAAATTTACTTTCGGGAAGACACACAAGTAGGGCTGTTAAAATAAAATCCAGCCACTAAACACATGAGTATTCCTAAATTCTCCATTCATCTGTGTCAGCGACTCTCATCGAAATGTCATGTACAGGAAAATTAATGCACCACGGATTCAACTGTCATGTTATTGTATCTCCACCGCGATAGGCAACCGTATAGAAAATCGATCACACAATGAGACGTTTCCAAGCGCGCAACCGGTCCGACCAGTTGGAAGCGAGCGCTGAATACAGGCCGACCTTTCGCCTCCACCTCCAGTGGCTTTCTTCCAGAGGTGTCTTCCCAAGTGCGTTCATGGACCGAAATACGAATGCTGAGTTAAGAACATCGCGATTCTTCGTCCGGCCAACTGCACTCCATTGACTGCAGAAAGCTGGTTACGGTCCACTACTCTTGTAAGAATACTTACAGAACTTGTAGAAGTAATCGCCTCAAGAAGTAGGACTCGACCTAAGGAGAACCCCGTCCTGATTGCTTTAACATCTGGAACGATCAGATACTCCAGACAACCAGACTAAAAGTACTTGTACGCCATACCAAATGAACGGCGGGTAAATTATTATTTCGGTTTTCCAGGCGTGTTAACTAAGATCATTAATTTCTGTAAGTGAAGTGTATGTTTTATCACAGGATGTAGTGGTTTATTCCCGGCTGGTTGGTGAGATCTGACGCCGACCTACACATCGGCTTGCAAGGGTTTCATCATCCAGGTATCTCTCACCAGCAAGGCACCGCTCCAGCCGGGTTAATCTCCAGGCTTCCGACTAGTCTCCCGACGTGTGACCTGTAGTACTCGTGTGCGTAAGTAAGGAGCGAAGAGAAGTCAAGGAAGAGGAAGGAAATATCGCGTGCGGTCCGGCATTTCGTTTAGAAAACAGCTACGGCAGTCTTCTGGTGTTGATCGGAGAAACCAAGAAAATCTATCGATCAGAGCAGCCGGTCTACGATGGGTAAAATCCGTAACTTTCTACAATAGTACGAATCCCAGTCGACAAGCCAATAGCGAATTTCCTTTGCAAAGGAGTTTCAGAGAGTGAAAAATAGCGATACGTCTATTTTCTGTTTCTTGTTTTGGCTTTCTCCGCCGGGGCAGGAGCGGCGCCTGGGAGATATTTCCGCGCTGACATTTCGCCTCTCCACGACGGACGCTTCGCCGCAGGCAGTCTCCGGGGCAGCCCTCGCCCCCCTCCCGCAGCCCCGTCCAGGACGTGCGATCACTTTGCCAAAGGAGCCCGCGGTCGCTGCGATGGCGGCGTAGAAAGAGTGAGAGTGGACAGATCCAGCGCGCAAGAAAATATGAAACGGGACAAAGACGGTGTCGTCTGATAGAGCTGCGAAATAGGCAAGCCCTTGTTGAAATATGAGAAACTGCATTAGTTCTCTTCTAGAAGGTAATTCACGATTGGATTTTTATTATCAAGCATGATAATATTCTTATGATAATTGCCTATCAACATCAACGATCCACGAAGCAATTTTTGTCAAAACCATTATAGGTTATTTGGATTATGCGACTCACTGTCATTACTGAGTCATTGTTCTCCCCCTGAGCGGAGAATGTAGAAAGACTAATGTTGCCGCCACGAACAAAGTTAATTCCCTCTGCTTTTCTAGGCTACATAAACATTTCTACCGCAATTAACACACGTGACGAATCCGAAGTCGTACGATTGTTGGTAAGTAAAAAGTAAAGTAGTGGATCAAGCAGAAACGCGTGCCCATGCCGCTCACTACGACAGCAATGCCATTTACAGTAAAGCAGACGCGGAACTTCACACAAAACGACAATTATCGAAGAGGCCTCATGCGAGCGAACACGCGCGGTCCAAACGCGAAAGTTATTTAAATGAGAGTGCCCTTCTCCCCCCGCTCGGCCTTTTATTTGCGACTTCACGTCTTCCGTTGTTTCGCTCGCCGACAGACAGCGCTGGACCATCAAGCTTGCGCCCCGCGCCCCATCACGCCGGCCACTGGCATTCCCTCGCATCCCTAATGATGATGGATGGGGCCGCGAAGAGCAGCAGCAGCAGCAGCCGCCGCGCAAGATGGCGACGCGCCGGCTCGCCCCCGCAGGGGCACCGTCCCGAATCGCAAATCGAGATCTGCGCCCGCCGCGCTGTGCCGTCTGGCGCCCGCGCAGTCTTTCATTTTTAGAAAATATCACGTGAGCGTTGCCTCGGTTACAGTTTCTGCTCTCAGAGGCTCCTGCGTCCACCGCTCACCAGCTCTTTGCCCCTCAAAAAATGCCAGAGGCAGCTGCACTGCCAGAAGAAGGACCCGACAAATGTTTATATTTGTTACGATCCTAAGGACTTAAGCCTTTTCGGCTAGGCATAGAATGAACGATTTTGATAGATAAGTGACGGCAGTGATGATGATGATGATGATGATGATATGATTTGAATAACGATAGGGAATTGGACGAATGCGAGAGAAGGTAAACTGGATAAGCCTAGATCCCGCTTTCTCGCCTCTTCATGGATCGGTCGGGATTTGATCCCTGGTACTCAAAAGTGGAAGGTAAGGAGTCCGAGCATTACATCAAGGGTGGGATGTAACAGAGAAGATTCGAAGAGGTTGTACGCGGCGGGGTTGGAGAAATTACATATTGTAATCATTTAGTCCTAGGTAAATGTGAACAAGGAGGTAGTACGAGACATTTTTTGTTTGTTTTTTTAATCTGAAATTTTTGAAAACTTATGTTTTGCGTGCGTTAACTTGGAGTTTGTGGTAAAATATTTAGACATAAATGTGTTGAATGCAGCAGGAATGCAATGAAATGAATTGAAGCAGGTCGAGAAGAGTCTCACAGAGTGTGCTAGGCACGAGCTGGGATAGAATACAGTCAAATAACGAAACTCTGTAGTCCCTGGCGGTTTTAGTAACTTCACATTTTAGCCACAAAATCCTGCGGCATTGGCATCATTTGGAAACAAATTCACATACTGTGAAATATAATTACGCCCAAATCAATATAGAGAACTCTAATCCGGTTGTTTCGGAACGTAGAGTACTATTATATTTCGGAGAATAATGGTTGGATAATCGCTACAAAATTTAAACACAACCCTACAATTTATTTCGCCACAACTAGACTTTTTCTCTCATGTCCCTGGCAACCCTCTCTCGTCTCATTCGCCAAGCTTCGTGACTCGTTCCCGGACGCCTCTCGAAGTAGTAAAGGCGGCGGCGCATTCGTCCAAAGTGATTCGTCCGAGTGATGAGTAGAAGAGAAGTAGCAAGGAGCGGGTGAGGAGGGGCTATGCGAGGAGGAGCGAAGGAAGACATGAGGTGGAGATGAGCAGAGCGGAAGAATCGAGGCAGAGAGGTGCTGCGTAGTGCAGGATAAGGCGAAAAGGGTTGGGGCGGGGCGAGCGGGAAAGGCAGAGAAGAGCGGAGGCGAAACCAGTCGGTGAAGGACGGGACGGGACGGGACGGGGTGGGGCGGGGCGGGGCGGGCGCGACGATTCGGGTTGAGGCGGGTCGAGGTAGAGCGGTGCGATGCGATGCGATGCGGTGCCGGGTAGCGCGAAATTGGAATTACGTGAGGGAAGTCCGGCACCGCGGGGCACGCCAACAAGATGGGAAGGGGAAGGGGGAGGGGGAGGAGGAGGGGGAGGAGGTCGCGAGCGCGGCGGTGGGCAGCAGCCAGGGAAATTCCCGGGCGACTGCAGGCGAGGAGACCTCCCGTCTGCCTCCGTTTCGGAAGGTCAAGCGCTCAAGTCTCTCAGCGAGGCTTCCAAGGGAAAGTCCAAGCATATATGAAGTATTTCTTATGGTGGCATATCCCGGACGTGAAGTTGGCGGCCTAGTAGAAGAGAACTAAGTCTTAACTTCACCGGGCTATTGCGAACGAATACATTATTATTTAAACAGGATGTCCAAACCTACTCTCACCGAATTAAAATCACGAGTTGTGGTAAACACAAACAACGTAAAATATTTTAAAATTCAACATGCTAAGTTGTTTTACAGTTTTTGCAATTGTTCATGTTTATAGTTTTCATGCAATCACGCGACAATAGTACATTTCGCAAGAGGTAGACATCCGCCGCCCAAGCGCGACGACGAACTTCACTTAAAAGCCAGTAAGGCTAATCGTCTGTTCAACGTTTTGCATCGACAAATGCTCACTCAGCGTAGTAAGAGGTCGCTCAACTGAGCAGGATACCGTAGTCATCGACGTGAATCACAGCCCTCAGATACAAAAATATGTAGTTGCGCCCGACCACGATACAGTGTTAGATAAAAAATGTGTACAGTATTCTCGGAAGAACCCCCCCCCCCCTATTTCTTTATGATTAAGCTTTTGAGAAAATATTCTATATATTCTTGTTCCTTTAGATGTTGCATAAGATCCTGATTTTTGGTGTGGTAGGTCTCAAACATCTACATGCTACGATATACATTTGCTTTCCATGCCAGATTGCAGGATTCGGGCTTACAATCCCCAGCAATGCGATTGCCTTCGCAGTTGCCCACACCATCAGAGTATCATATTTTTGATGACGTCTTCGAATGCAGCTTTTACATCTATGACATCGAAAGTACTCATTTTCACAACATTACCAGTCAAAGATTTATCTAGTCATGTACAAGAACAAGCAAAAATTCATAAGAATTTCTGAGATTTAAATGAAGCATTTTTGAGATATTGATGCTAATGTTTGGTAAGATTAGTGTCCATACATTTTGTTGTGAGGTACCGAAACTTGAGCGGAAGGGAAACGATTTTTTAAATATATATTTTAGCACGTAGCAAACATATTGACGAAACAGCCGGTTCCGGTATTGAACTATCTCAAAAAGAAACATTCACAGACACCCACCAAGCAGAAGATAACTTATTCATAAAACACAGCCAGAACATACAAAACGAATAATGCGAAACAGGAAGAGGCTGCACGAGCATTAGTGTTCATAACATAGCAAATAGGTGAAGGTTAACACGAGAGCCAGGCACTTGGGTCCCTATCAACGTGTTCAGTAGTTACCAGCACGAGTAGCGTAGGTGCCAGAGAACTGAAACTGTTTACAGAAAAGGGAAATGTTTCAGAAAAAACCCTAACTCTATTAACCAGGAGAAAATAAAAATCACTCGCCAAAAACGTCATTGGATTTTGAATTACCAAAAACAAATCTTCCACTTCGAATGCAGACAACGTAGCGTCAGTTTCTGCTACAAAGAAGTAAACCATCACCTATCACCCCGAATATGGTTCAGATTGGATAGAAAAGCGCGCAATATATGCGGTATTATATTGCATAATTAGAACTTAAAGTTTTTAGGCAGTAAATTTTTAATTAGTGAAATGTTCCCTGCCTGAGAATCACCAATAGTGCTCTCTACTGCAGAGATAATGTATAGTATTGTCACTGGTTGGTAAAGATCGACTGTCTCCAAAATCAGTATCCTCAGACTCCTTTTATGCCCACTTCACTGAACACACAAGGAAATCCTGGTATTCACATCTCAATATTTCAAATTTCACGTTTCCTTTATACTGTCTTATAAAATGACGGCAATTCGGAATTTATTTTTCACACAAAAATACTATGTTCGTGAAAGTCACAATGAATAGCAATGGATATTTGTAGCCATTTATACTTTTACATAGAAACGACCATTTAGCTACTGCTGTTTACACTCTGGGTTTAAGTGCCATTTGGATTAGAATTCAATGAACTGAAAGGCTTTACATTTTATGAACAGTGGTAGCATAAATGGACCTGCCTTAGCTAACAATATAAAACCATTTTAAAATACTTTTTCAATAAATATTTCCATGAAACGCGCTTTGTTGGTATTGTAGACACCGCGCGCTTCCGCCTTCACTTCACAGCGTCCACATTCTACAAAGAAGCCAACCCACGAAAGACTGCGGCGAAACTCGGGAGTCGCTGCCGTGCCAGCGGGAGCCGGTGGATGCGGGTTGGTGGAGGCCATTCAGTCTCTGGGGAAGGGCGGGGCAGCGGGGCAAGGGCGGGGGCGGCGGGGCAAGGGCGGGGGCGGCGGGGCAAGGGCGAGGGCGAGCACTCGCAACAGGCGAAACCGCAGTACGGAGCTCTATTTGCGAGGCAGGCGGGCGCTGGAATCGAAGCCCTTCGCTCTTGCGCTGTCAAAGCCTTCGCCTCCGCCCGCGGCTGCCAACCCGCCCGAGCAGGAGGAAGAACTATCCAGGACTGGAAATGCTAAGAGGACGAAATAATGTACAATACAGACACTGACTCCAAAGATGGAAAAGGAAAATGGTCCGGTTTAACAAATGGCGTAACATGGTAATTAAGAACACAATTCACCAAACGCAAAAGCTAATATCGAATATGTCGAAATATTAAATTATCTCCAACACTTAAACACGATCTGTCCGAAAATAGAGAGAATTCATTATATTTAATAAGCCAAAAAGAATCAACGTACCGAAAGAAGACAGTACGTTCCCTTAAATTGTTTAGTGAAATAAAATGCGTTTAAAATATTTAAATCTCAATATTATTACTCGACTGCTCTTAAAACCATAATGCTTTGAAACTGATAAAATCTCATAACACTGAGCTACACACATAGTTCCGCTAGATCCCTTCGTAGAGGAGGGAGATGCTGGTAATAGAAGTGGGGGCGGTTAATATTTATTACCAAAGCAACTCCCAAAACTAAGGGAAAACATTTCACCGCTACATCACAAGGGTTGGTCCCGAAGAAAGGCTCTGCGGCGCCCCGCTGAAGTCGGCGCTTCGCAACGGCGCGGCGCATCACGCGCAACTTGGCGGGGCGGTCGCGGCCGCGGGGCGGGGCGGAGCCGAGAGATGCCGATTTTCGCATCAAGCGGAGCTCCGCACAAAGCCAGTGACCCTTACGCCCACCCCACGGAACTTCCGGAAGAGCGGCGCTTCGCGGACTCCGCGAAAGAGAAATTTTCCGGCGCTCCGGAAACGAGATAGCCCCCTCCCCTCCCCGGCGTTCCGAAAGGAGGCTCCAACTCCCATAACTTGCGCGCGAGGGGGCGGAGGCAAGCAAGCTATCGGAGCTACCTCGCCGGCGCGGCGGGGAGCGGCGGGGCAGGGCGGCGGGAGTGGGCGGGGCCAGGGCCGGGGCCCAGTCGGGGCCGGAACCTCAGGAACCACACCGCGCGCCCGACTGGGCCGTCGGTAGTGTAATTAAACCGCGAAGGGGCCTCGGGACGGCGCGTGGCGAGCAGCCGCGAAGGCGAGAAGCGAAGAGCGGGCACTTGGGCAGGGCGAGACCTGGGACGGGAAGCCGCTCGCCCGCTCGGGGAGGGACGAGAAAGGGAGGGATGAGGAATGAGCAAGGCGCTGTGAACAAGAGGCGATCAGCGGCGCGGCCGGGCACAGCTAAAGGGAGATCGAGAGTATGCGACGTCAGCGGAAGGGAAGCAGGGACTTTCGAAATCCTACTACTCATTTTCCTGCACAAACACAAATTTTTCCAAAGTGCATCAATAATGAAATCGCACATTTCTTTTCGAATTCTTTCAGCACAAGTACCAGAAGCACACATAGTCTAACACATACAGGTACGCTTCTCAAGAAGCACATTTTAGTCCGTGTTCAACTCCAAGACATCTCTACTCGAGGTCCTTGATGTCTTCTTGCCATCTTTCGTTCATGAAGTTTGAAGTTGGGGTTGCTTTTGACTGTATGGTGTACATACGATATTGTATGTATTGGACAGTATGCACTACATTTTATTTGACTGTATGCTGAATGTATGGCACGCTTTTGTAGTCAGGGTTCAACTCCAAAACATCTCTACTCGAGATCGTTTAAGTTTTCTTGCCATTTCGCTCATGAAGCTTGGAGTTGGGGTTGTTAGTTATCGTCTGCCACCCTCGACCACGACACCCCAGCGAGACGCCGCAGAGGAAGCATTTGGAGGGCTGAAGCGGGACAGGGGTCGCGAGGAGTTGGCAAGAGGAGAAGGGCCAGAGCAGCGACAGTCCCTGCGGCCCGAGGTCGGTCGGGAGACGCGGAGCGGGGCGGGGCAGGGCAAGGCGAAGCGGACGGGAGCCCAAATCTGATTTCCGCGACGCCGCTCTCCCGGGATGCACGTGCCGTGAGTATTGGAATACATCCCACTGCCGCCGCCGGTCCGCGAGCCTCGCCGTAGACACGGCACCAGCCTCGCCGCAAAGTGCCTCTCTCCTCAGCCAGCATAAGAGGATTTGAAGCACCAGTTGGTTCCGCCCGGTCCAACAGTTCTTACGAAATTGTATTTCTCTAAAACACTTATGAAAATAATTCCGTTTCTCAAATTAATATCGACACGTCATGATCGTCAGGAGAAAAAAAAAATTCACGCTATATTGGGATGCCGAAGTGCACAACGAAGTAAAACTCAAATGATAGATACGCACTGAACGAAGCGAAATTTTTGTGATTACTTCACGTCCCATTTTCTCATTCATTTCAAACCAAAACTTTCCAATGGTTTTATATACTTCATTCGCATTTACCACTGGACTGTTTCGATCAACAATTTCTGCGGAGCTTTGTAACAAGACGTAACGTATACATGAAAACAAATACTGCTTATTTATAGTGAAACTGATCTCTTCTAATTTCAAAAAGCAATTAATTTCTAAACATGAGAAAAGTCATGAAAGTAAAATTAAGTCTTAGAGAAATAAACAACAAATTGGATGAAAATATGCCACCTATTCATATCAAATACGCAGGATGCCCACACATCGCCACATCGCTCCTCACCATTCCTGCACAACGATTCGCGACGGAAACCCAGCGACCGAGAGTGGCACCCACGGGGCACGGCTCGGCAACGCGACGCGACCTTGGCGGCGCGGAATTTCGCGCGGATGAAATATGGTGCGGGTGGGGTGGGGCGGTGCGAGGAGGGCCAGGGGACGGCGGGGCGGAGGCGGGGGTAGTCGGGGAGAAGCCCGACGGAGAAGGTCCTCCCGGCGGAGACGACGTCGGCGAGCGGCGGCGCGGCCTATGGCAAATGGCGCAGGCGGTGCCGGCCTCCGCCTCACGACAGACGGCGAAGGCGGCGGCGGCGGCGCGCGCCCGGATCGAGAAAATACATCAACGCACGCCGTCCGCTCCCGAAATACGCCTCCGAGGCTGCAGCGAAGGCCCCGCGATATGTTCTTAACGGGCTCTCCATTTCGAGCCTCGCTCTATCTTGCGCGGTATGGAGAGGGTGTTTGTCACGAGATGCATCGCAGTCGTCCTCTCCGAACCGCGCCGAGGAAACTACTAAATTTAGAAAGTACTAAAATAACGACACCTATCTCTTAATAACTTTTCAATTGCAGGGCACACATTTGCAAGCTTTAAAGATCATGGAAAGACAACATTACAGAAAAATCAGATAAATTTCGATATATTAGTATTTACTTATTAACGAGAAAGCGTTAGAAATGTGGTCAATTCTCTTTATTAATTACTGAATATGATGATTTTAGCGAAAGGTAGCAGAAATCCTGGCCATGAATTTAAAAGCACCTCAGATAGTAAACGAGTAGAATACGTCAATACATGTACTTTACCTCAAAAGAAACTACAAAGCAATCCCCAAAATTCAATTCTATGCCGACATGAATTCTGACCCGTGGTCACAATTCTGACCCTTGATCTGACCCCACGAATTGTGACCCCCATGTATTCTGACATTAGTCATGGCCCCTGGTCTTGATTATACATTTAATCGTGAAATAGAGTAATTTCAATAATCTCCATATAACAAACAAGATATATAATGGCACCTGTTACGAATAAAGAAAAATTTCCGTTTTTCAGTTCTTCTCCATCACATCCTCACCCTATTACGCCACTCGTCATTCGATTAAATTTGCATCACTCTAGTACACAGGTGTACCAAGCAAGTTCGATATGTGGTTCCACCTGCCGCCTCTGACTGTCGCTTATTCACTTTCAGCCTCTTCACTCCTCTCTTCTGACGTCCTTTGTTCTCTCGCGTTCTCATCTCCCGCAACCCAACCGCTTCGTGACGCTTTTGATGCATGGGCCACCTACCATGTTATCTTGTATGCCGTACGCCAAGCATAAACCGGAACCCTTCAACCATCAATTTACGGCGGAGCGAGCAGTTAATACGAGGCGTAACCACGATAACATTTCTCCGTCTCCTCGAGCATTGTTCAGGCGATAAACGCCGAATTAATGCTAACAAAAAGCGCGCGCACGCCGACGCAATCCCACCTCCCGGCAGGCAAGGCGGAACCGAGGGAGAAGAACTACGGGAGGAAGACGCGACCATCGAGCATAAACGATCCACAGTCCGACACAAGAGCTTCCAAAGCGTATCACGCACTTGAGCAGGAAAGCAGCTGGAACAGGGAAATTTTCCACAACGGTAGCCATCACGGAAACAAAGAAACAGCTGTCTTTCGTCAACACACGTTGTTTAGTCACTAACTTTAGTGCCTCGAACTGCAGATAAAGACGTGAAATACAAATATTATTAGTTGCTCTATTGTATTTTGTGGCAACCGTAGTGTTTTCATAATCTGAATATTCAGTTAGTTGCTTCTTGTAAGCATTAAGGTTTTTATCACTCATTTAATTTTATAACGTTGAAAAGAAATCCTAACACACTTGTGAGGTTTGATAAAATATTCAAAAACAAATCATGAAGTTGATAGGTGGTGAAACTTCGTACTACAACACGAGAGCTTTATCTTGCAAAACCACCCATCCGACAGCCTGGGATGATTCCACAAATTAGAGTATTTCGTAACCGAAAATGTTATCGACTACCTGAGCAATCAATGGGCCGAGTAATCTCCCGGAACACAAAATTCGACTTAATTGGCGAAATTTAATTTCATAAAAACTACTCTTTACATAACCCGAGACCGGCATCACGAGAATACTTATCTTTCCATCTCGTTGAGAACAACGAACAACGGCAGTTCTTCCCCGCCAGCAGCGCCTCACCTGTTCGGCGGTCGGTGGCCGGCGCCGAGGAAAACATCCGGGCAGAGGGCGGGCGGCGGGCGCCGGTGGGTCGCAGGACGCGGGATTTTTTCCAGAGAGCGAAGGACGGAGAGCGCAGCGAGACCGCCGCGCCGGTCGCGCGTCAACACGGAGCTGCGCGCTCGGTCAACACCGCGCGGAGGTCTGGCGGGGCAGAGGCGGTGGCGAGGGCGGTGGCGAGGGCGGTGGCGAGGGCGGTGGCGAGGGCGGTGGCGAGGGCCGTGGCGAGGGCCGTGGCGAGGGCCGTGGCGAGGGCCGTGGCGAGGGCCGTGGCGAGGGCCGTGGCGAGGGCCGTGGCGAGGGCCGTGGCGAGGGCCGTGGCGAGGGCCGTGGCGAGGGCCGTGGCGAGGGCGGTGGCGAGGGCCGTGGCGAGGGCGGTGGCGAGGGCGGTGGCGAGGGCGGTGGCGAGGGCGGTGGCGAGGGCGGTGGCGGAGACGGGACAGGAGTGGAAGCGTCGCCACGCGTTGGCGCCTCCGCGCCCGCGCGTCTGCCCGCTTGCTCGCGCGATTACGTCACTCCGTCAACAGTAGCAGGCGTCGGCAAACAATCTGCAGTTCGATACCTTGCCCACCCACTCTGGCCTGGCCCCGTCGACCTCGTTCCATTCCAACAATCCTTAGCCATTTTGTTGCGCCGCATTTACCCGGAAAACGTACATTCGAAAGATTATTATTTGCGGAGAATTGCGTATTAAAGCGTAGAGTTAAATTAAAATGAAAAATTACACAACAGCACTCATTGTCAGATCACTTTCAATTTCGGACCTAAATAAATAAAATAGCAGTCAATGGATATAAAAGTAGACAGCATCGAAATAACATATAGCTTGTCAATTTCATAACAATGTAAACTACATCTGCCAACCTCTTTTTTTCTCCTTTTCCCCCACTCAGCATTTATGGGTTTCTTCAATTCCAGCAATACCATAATTAATGTTCGAAAACCACTCTGACAAGTAAAGTTACTTTTCTACGTATTATTACATTCAGTGTGACTGCAACATACAGAAGGAATTGAGTGGAAATATATCCCAAGAAGTAATCAAATTATAGATATGAAAAGCCACAGTCGATAACGATTGTATACTTTCAGTACAGACATTAAGGGTCATAGCAACAAAGTTAGAAGAAATCTGCAGAGAGTAATCATTATCCAAAAACGGCATGACTATACTGTACGAAGTATATAAGAGTATATAACAACGTTAGAAAAAGAAGTATGAAATAATTAATTAAAATCATTCGTACCCACCAGCACACTAAAAATACATTTACTAATAGGAAATACTTGTATAACACGTGGTGACATTTTAAAGGAAGCCTCTACCAACCGCAGTCCTCAGATTCGTTTTCGTTCACTACCCATCAACATCTTTACACTTTCCCAGGATTGGAGAAAAGTGATCATTCATATATTGAAGTGTTCAAAGTTCCCTGTAAACCACGCCAAAACTCCTAGACGACCAGAAGGAGCTGATCTGCACGTGTTGACTGGTCTCAGCACATCGCACCGGCGCGGCCCCGCCCTCGCCGCCTCGAGAGGCGAAGTTGCGCCCGGCGGAGTGATCCGGCCGCGTCCTCCTGGGCGGTTGCGTGCAATTTCCACTCCCTCGTTACCAGCTGCAGCACCGCGCGGCCCCAAGCACCCGCCCGAGTTAGCGGTCGCCTGGGAGAGGTGCCGGCCCGGCCACTCGCCCGCCCGCCGTAGCGATTACGGCTACCGGCCACCGCGCTCCCCGAACGGTAAACGTTAACGACTCGGTCCGTATTCTGCTCCTTCGCCGCCGGGGGACGGCTTAAGGTGCTCAGACATTCACAAGCAATGTCTCGTGAAAGGCCTTTCTGATGGAACTTCCGGGAAAGGAGCCTGTCGTGTACTTGAGACCTGAAGCACAATGCAGCTTTGTAAACACAAGAAGACTCGTCTGAAGTTCATTAAATAGTTTTAAACAGTACAATCTACGGCCGAAGTACACATAATTAGTTTCTTTATAAATAACCATGGATAGAACTACGCGTTCAAGATCAAGGCATTTCTACCAATTAAGAAATTAGACTCACATTACGAGTCGTCGGCGCATTTATACAAAAAATCACACAAAAATACTCCGACAATTACCATCCGCAAGAGTGATCCTAGGCCTTACAACTGTTTTAACAGTTCAAAATCCAGAACTTTTTTTTTTTTTCAAAAAAATATAGCACAATGCAAGTGTTTAAATCACCTACAAATTTCTTAAATTAAGCCAAACAAATACAGTAAACTGTACAATATGATTTACAGCTCCGGGCACAACACGTACATAAAATTGCATCTCAAACCGAACTGGAAAATAAAAGAGAGAAAAAAAGAGCTCAACGCAAAGGGCGCCTTATGCTAAGCAGCAGAACGACTAGGCGCCTTACGGAACACACGGGCGGCCTCTGCAAGTGAGCTGATTAATATTTATTTTCGGGTGCATATTCATCGGCTGCAAACGCCTTCGCACTCAGAAACGGGACCGCAGCACCAAGTCGACATGCCCGCGCCTTACAGTGGAGGCACTATGTTAAGAAACGACGGCCAATCACAAACTACTAAATTGTACGCATTTTGACACAGGAACCTCATTAAATATTTACTTTTTACATCTTTAAACTAAATGCCTCAACAACTATATCTAAAATGTCCTATTATTGAAAGTTTAAATAGCATATGTTGATTTTTTTTTTTAAAAATAGCAAAATGTAATTCGTAAGATAAAAGGGATCTATGTAGAGTAGTGTGAGAGTAAAATAAACAGGTAACAAGAACGAAAAATTGAAATCAATAGCAAACGATGACCCGTAGCGTATGTAAGACAATAAGTTCCAAATACTGTAGAATATTTTTAATTTAATAAATACATTTTAAATACTATATAAAAAGAGACAAAAAGTTCGGCAAAATAGCTTTTTATTTTCGTAACTATTTGAAGATTTAACAATATAAATCACTACACCGTACTTCTGGAGTCGCTTCATAAAATGTTCATTTTGCCTTTCCTTGTGTTATTTAGCTTCTGATGCCTCTTTCCTTATCGTTGTGCCCTCCGCTGCCCTAGCATACGTAGTTTCATTTACATGCACTAACTATACTACCACACGTGTCCTTGCTGGCGCGGTGATGAAATTCTTCTACCGTCGAGTCTTGAACGTAAATATCCTGGTCTACGAAGTTTAAGCATCTGTTTAGCAACTATAATCGCAAATGCACCTGGTATAAAACCCTTCTTCTTCCCTCTTCTGGAGACGATGACACACAGTTCATAAGGTGCATTTCCTTTAGACTGCGTTATCCTCTACTTGCAGCATTCATGTTTTGTGCTCACACCCAGAGGTCAGAGTTATGATAATGATGATGATGATGATAATTTACGGCGATGATATAATGATAATACAATGGTATGGTGAGAGAGGTTGATAAGTTTTATGTTCACTTCAATTAATACAAATATCGGAAGAAAACAATTGAAATTATGTAACTATAAAAGGCAATATCTTACTTTTATAGTTATGTAAGAGATGTAAATAAATTGCCTACAGTGAATTGAATTGTAGATTTTTCTTACTGTTATAAATGCATCGCACTCCCTCGAGATTATGAGCTGATTTATCCATGAGAAACTCACCTGAAACAAAGAAATGAATTTGTATTAGAAACAAAGTACGTTATCAATATATTCAAGTAAATACAATTATAAACAGAATAAGTAATAAGTACTAAATACTATTGATATAGGTGTGGATGTAAAAAAAAAGAAACACTGAGTACTAAAGTGATATTATTACACTTTCTTGTATTCTTGCGAATTCTGCAACAAAACAGAAATGTTGTGAGGAATAGAGAGAAATTACTAATCAAAGCATATTCAATGTACTATTTGCATACTGATATCGATCAGTACTCAAATCAAGTACAGAAAATTTGATGTTTAGAACTAAAGCCATTGCCAGTTACAGACAAAAAAATACGGGGCGAAAACGAAAACTAAAGTAAATATCATACCCCTTTTATGATAAAACTTTTCATATCAGACCTTATCTACTTCAAGAAAAGAACAAAGAAGCATTACAGTTTTCTAAACTGAATTAACCTGAATCGAAAAACAGCGACCGGACGCAGTAAACTGCCTCCACATTCGAGAATGAAACATTCCTCCTAAGCGCTGACAACTTTAAAGCGCGTCCAGTCACGAATGAACAATGCATAACAGCAGGAAGCCCATTCCAGAGCCACGTTGTAAACCTATCTCCCATTAACGCCGCGCCGTCCCCTCGCGCGTGCATTTAGCTCGACTACCCCACCCGCGCATCTTACCCCGCCGCGCCTCGCCGCGGGCGAAAGCGAGCGCGCCAGGACACCTCCATAAACGAACTTTTCCCGTGCAATTACGCCAAGGCCGCCGCCGCCTCCGCCACCACGCTCGCCTGTTCGCTGTTTGCGCAGCGCGTCGCCCGACGGCGCTCCACCTGCGCCAGAGATAAACGCACACACGCGCGCTCTCCCGCGTGTTTCACGGGTGGCGGGAAACGAAAAGCCCCACCCCCTCCACTGCCATCCTCACTCTCCGCCGCGCATCGACCCGTTCCGCGGTGGTTCGCCCCGCCCCGCCCAGCGTCGCGCCTGCCGGCCATGCATCGCACCACCGCGCCCCTCCCCGCCGCGGCCCATCCCATTCCGAACCACCCCTGCCGCCGCCCCGCCCCCCTCCACCTCCTCGCAGCCACGACCCGTCAGAGCACATCGCGCCCAGCCGCGCCGGCGCTCCCCGGATGAAACAGACAAACGAATGTTTAATGAAAAATTAAATATTTATACAGTTATTTGCGCGTCCGGCGAAGGAGCGGAGCGGAGCGGCGACTGAGCGAGTGGCACGCGCGCGCGCTCCGACGCAGGTAGCCCAAAACGAAAGAACAAGTGGCCGCGAGACCCGCGAGGCCCCATCGCCGGAGGCTGAGGTCAGGGCCGGAAGCGGGCGGGCGTGCGGGCGTGCGGGCGGGCGGGGGGCGCGCGGGCGGGCGGCAGCCACACGGAACGGCGGGGCCAGCACAAAGAAAACAGCGCGCTGCGCGGAGAGAGACATTCCGAGGAGGTCTGAAAGAGCTGCTGACAAGCAGAGACGCCCGAGGGAAAGAGACAGAGGGAAAGTTTAAATAATAAAACAATAAAAATGCTCTATTTACAACATAAATGGAAGGGGCGTAAGAGCTAACAGGTCATGGGATGTTAATTTAATGCTAACAGCAGATTATTGAATTCTTCATTGATGCACGAATTACGGGTGGTCGCACTTAATGCGCGGGAGGATTGATGCAATGAGGCGTGCAGTTTAGTAACTAACTGTAAAAGAAGAAATTATAAAACACGTGTTTCAAAGAACGGATAAGGAATTGCGTAGAAGAGAAATGCGAAAGAAAATACATATATGACAATAACACAAGCTCAGAAATCCTACAGACAAGTTGTTGCGCGGGATCCCTGGGCTCCAACAGTCGAAAAACAAAACATATAATTCTTCAACATGTAGATGAAAAAAGAATGCAGCAAGTAAGAATGTGACAAGAAGTGTGAACGATTGAGTAATGGGGGGGGGGAGGTAGAGCCTCCCATCATCCCCAATAGTTTTATTACTGACAGACACGAAAGCTCGTGCGTATACGTGACGCAATACTGCAAATGACGAAGTAGTACGTTGCTGAACAACTTCTATACATTCGCACATTTCACTTCCCGAGAATTGACTAAACACATCAATAATATAAAACGTACTGAACGAATTAGAATATCTACTCGTACTTTCACCAATAACATTTGCAACACAAGAACAGCTACACATGCAAAATACAATGTGTATTGCATTTTGATGTAAATATCAGCTGACAGAAATGGGTATAACAACAAAAAATATTCGAAGCAAATTTCATAGAGCTTACTCAATGTCCATGATCCGACATATTCGCCTGATATAATTTAATTTCATATCAAATCTGAAAAAAAATTGCAAATACTATTTTTCTTCCCTTCACTTTGTAGCCGTTGAAATTTCGTTATATTTTAGAATACATGGAGTATAATTTTAAAAACAATGAACACTCGCAAATGAAAAACCTGTTCGAAATATTACTTGTTAGGTTTTGTAACAAAACACCTACTAAATTGCCTTTACCCAGCTTTATGAAGATGGGAAACCGGCTCCTCTGACACATTTCGATTACTCCCTGAAGGTCACAGTGTTTTTTTTTTAAACTGGTGATTCACAGCAACCCGAGCTCCGCACCTTCCGTGAGCTGCGTTGTGGCGGTGAAGACGCCAAGCCACTTCCCCTCGCAACTGCCGCCCCGCCCTTCCTCCCGCCCCGCCCCACCCTCGCCTGTCTGCTTGGCAGTTTATCGGACCTCGGAGAGCAATCTCCGGACGTATTCCTCTCCCAGAAGCAATGCTTCCTATTACGTAAACCGTTTCGCCTTCTGGAACTACTTCCGCTTATTATGTAGAAAACAAGTGCATCCTCAACACAATGCACGGCTGTTACAGAAGAAACGCTGAAAAGAGAAAACGGAAGCAATAGGTGAATACATGAGCCTGAACTAATTACGTATTCATATAGAAGCAACGAACCACAAGGACACACCAATTTCACCATTTGATGCACTGTTATAGATACACGCTGTTGTATGATTTGTTTGTTTTCTTTCGATTCCAGCCGAGAAGTTTTTCGACACAAAACAGACCCGCAGTTCTGGTATCCTAAGTGAACCTTGCATTCAATTCTCTAACAATGAATTTATTTTTTGTTCATTGTGATCTAATTGGAATTTGCCTTTCTTATTATCTACGCTAGTTTATTAGATTGCTAAATAACAGTTGAAGATCATTAATGAGTACAATATTACTACATATACCACAAGATTGTTTACAGATGCCTAATGAGGGATTAAGCACACAGTACACTGCCTAGTACAATGTACCAAACGCATAGTGCCTACATGACATTATACACCACATATTTCGGAACGAGTTTTCAAAGTCTTCTTTTAACTGACAATCGCTGATACGCATGAAAATGGACTTACTAAACGATGAACGTAATGAAACCTTCCCAAGGTATTGTTTCCACCACCTACTCACTTGCCATGATCGAAAGTTGGAAGGCGCTCGGTTTCCAAACGGCTTGGAAGAAACCCCAAGTATTCAGCGAAAGAGAAACAACCCAACCAACATCGAGCTCACACGAGTAAGGCCAATTTCCGGAACAACGTCACCTAATAAACACGCGCCAAGCGCCAAGTGGCGACCGAGAGCTTCGTGCTAGCTGGAGCCGCGCTCGTCACCCGGCGAGGTTGAGCCCGCGCCTAGCAGCGCGCTAGCACTTTATTAGAGCATTCCGGCGCACGCACCGCCACGCCAGGCATGCGGCGGGAATAGTTGGGGAGAATTTCGCGGAAATTTTATCTTCCAATAACTGGGGAGCAGCTCGCGCGCCCCTGCCGCAGCCGGCGCGAGCGGCCCTGTTCTCGGAGGAAGCCGCGCCGCGCCCTGCCACGCCGCGATGCCCTCGACCCGGCGGTGCCTGTCGGACAGGCGCCGAGACAACACGCACGCGCCAGAAACGTGCTGCCCGCCGAGAAAAGAATACCACGTGAGGGAACACGCGAGAGAAAAACATGACAGAAAACGATACGAAAACTAGGAGAGAAATAATCAAAAAGAATGAGCGCGTGGAGTACAAACTAAAGGATTAACTACAAGAGTTAATCTCACGCAGACATAAAGGTTAATGCACTCTGTTCGAAACAGGAAATAACAAATTAAACTGGTGGTGTTCCAGAAGGGCACAAACTTTCTGAAATAAGTTCGTTTTTTATTCTCTTGAGTCTGGGTCAACTTCTCCGTTTACACTATCACCTTCTTAGCAGTTCCTATCTATCGGCGCTTAAAGACCTGTCAGGACTTCTCGTGATACCTACAACTTCTGTGGGGAAATCTCCTGCGAAGAGCACCATCGCACCGCCGAAAACAGAATAACCCAATCTCGGTCCCGTGCCTTTTCATATTTGTCCATGGTGTATATTGGCCTCATCTAGGTATTTGTACCAATTTTGTGGGTGTAGGGATTCACTTTCGCAATTATACACACAACTTGAACGCATCAATCTGTCACCCCAAGAGATTATGGAAATATAAGGGCATAGGTGTAATCCATGAGGAACTAGGAATGCACCCCACGCCACAAACACAAATTAAAACTTTGTGCCTTACGTGGGTTTCGAAATGACGGCTTACCTGGGCTGTATTCCCCTACTTGGGCTCACCTGCACCAAGCTGCTGTTTCACGACTTCGACTAACTTGAGGTATGTTTGTAAATATTGTACGGTCATGTAACTCACTAATAATTTGATAAAACTGATAATAAAACCACAACTGAACGTTTTATGCATACCCAGTCTTAAATGCGCTGTGAAGTATTAAATCTATTTCAATTACTTTGATACCATCCGTTTCCATAGCAACAAAGCAAACAAAGTCGTTCTCACGGCTTCAAAATTCATATAACTTCGCACTCAGTAATGCCTTCTTTTTTTAAAAGAAAATATTGCTTTTAATTTTACCTCCATTTACCTCTATTTTTACCTCCACTAAAAATTGCGCGACAACTGCTAATATTTTTTACTGTGCAAGACGTTAGTTAAAGAAGTAATAGTCGATAACAAATTTTATTTAGGAAAAAATATCACTTTAAAAATGTACGAGGGGGGAAATAAGTACGAAACTTTTAGGATTACCAAAAATTCATTTAACAGTGAAAATCGGATTTATGTCGTCGTTATAATTGTATTTCATTTCATTCCAACAAAAAATAAAGATAACAAATAAGAGCTAATTTTGAGAAAATTGTGAAAACATCACAGGGCTTTTATGTAAAGTGACTTCAAATTTAAAAGAATTCGTTTCAAATTCGCAGGTCCTAGAGTCGGATCTGTTCGATTATGAAATATTCATTTTAGAAAAAATCCTACAGATAGTTTAGGAGCTAGTGTCTACAAACGGACGGACAAAAGGAAGGACACACTCTCGGACGTTTTTAAGAGATAACAACTTTTTAGAAATGGGTGAACCCCAAAACTTCAGCTTTACGTTACAACATTACATAGCTTTCTATTCCGTATATGCGTACGTATACAAGACAGCGAAAAAAAATTGGCCAACGAGGCAGTATGTAGTTAAAAAGAAAGGGAGAGGGAAAAGTAAAAAAAGTCACTTCCACTTCCAATTCACCGCACTTTTTCTACATTTTATGTTCAATAATTTTCCTCAGTAGACAACATTGATCGCGTCTTTCATTTCACCTCGCTTCCCCCTCCCTCCCGTTGGTTCCCTTTAATTTTCCTAAAACTCCCCTAAACATTAATAATGGAGCAAAAAAATTGGAAATGTGAAGTCACGAAAGCGAAAAGGGCACCAGAAGAGCGGTGCACTAGGTACCTAGACCCGCGACAGACGCCTCGGAGAGCGAGAGTAGGCTTCCGCGGCCGGAATCAGTATTTACAAGGCTGTCCGGGTGACGCCGCGTCCATGGCGAAGGTGCCAATGTTTCGGTCGCCATTCTGCGACCTTCCCCCCCTCACGCATTACGCCCTGAGGAAGGTCGCAGAATGGCGACCGAAACGTCGGCACCTTCGCCATGGACGCGGCGTCACGCGGACAGCCTAGTAAATACTGCCTCGGAGAGCGCCTGCAAGATGGCGCGGCGGCACGCCGGAATGCGCGGGCGAGACGGGAGCGCGATGCTAAGAACGCTCGTACTGTTCCCGACCAGACGCAGGGGCGCTCGCGTCACTTCCCTTTGCCGGCGACACTGCTGCCGTTTTTGGTTGACATTTTGGTCGGCCGCTATAGGATGGACAAAACCAAACGATATCGATCTTTCTCCCACAGCCGATGTTTTCTGATGCCATCAGGAGAGGTCGATCCGGTGCACTATGACCAGAATTCAGAACCTCTGGCAAAAACGACCGACCGACCACCGCCTTAGAACCTTGCCGGCTCGAACTCCGACCTGCATTTCCTAGCACGAAACATCAACTCCAACCCTGTGCACAACAGACCGCATTCCAACAGTGCGAATTAGAACCAATTTCCTTAATACTAATTTCAACGCCTCGTCACATTGGTTGGACACAAAACGAGAATCTGCATCTTCAAAATTATTTTTTTAGGGCAACGAATTTAATTTTATATTAATATTTAAATAGTAGGGAAAAATACAAAGTAAACCCACAGAAACGTTCCTTATTAGGAAATGTATTAATTCCATTATCATGTGTAATACAAAATGTTTACCGATATACATTTTTTAAAACCGCATTATTCTGTTCTTTTCCCTTCAAAATCGTGGAATGAAAAATGTGTAATGAGATCTTCGAGGATAGTTATCTGGTGAAATGCGGAATCAACCACAAGAACAGTTCCCAACAACTATTGCTTTTACGTTTTCACGGTTTTTGGTCCATTTTCTCTTTTGCTACATAACATTGGTAATTAAATCAATAAACCCTACCTCGATCAGGTTTTCGTCCAGATTTTCTGATCCTTGAGCAAATGTAGAGATGCCACTTTGTTTCGTTTCTGGACATAATGTAACTTCAAATTAACTTTCCCATAGCCTGTCACACACAGTTCTTAATTGTTTTTGACGTAAATAAATAAAAAGTTGGTTCACGTTTGTTCGAACTGATGGTCATTTCCACTAGAGTGTGATCAGAAGAAAGGTCGTAACTTGCGGTAACTTCCACTGTGCCAGGCAGTTCGAGCATTAAAACGCAAACCTCTAATGCGTACTTTTTGCATTAAAGTCGCCCCCTGTTATGAATCGGGGTCATAATGTTTTTATCATCTCTTCAAATGGTTATTTTAGGTTTGGATGGGCAATATCTATCTATCTAATCTATATATATATATATATATATATATATATATATATATATATATATATATATATATATATATATATATACACACGCACACGTAATCCTTAGAGGGCCTTTATCTTTCCCTATCAATATAGACGATGCTTTAATTTCTTCGTTTTTGTTGTAATGTTCATAATATTTAATGCTATTACGAATTATTATTGCTGTTCCACCGTGTACCGTCTAGCTGCTTAGTATTGTAGAGCAAGTGTCCTGGTATCTGAAGGTTCATTTTTCCATAAAATGCGTCTCGCATTTTACCCATACATTTTTCTTTCAATATTGCTATTACTTTTTTGGGGTGTTGCATTAATCCATTCGCTTTCGAGAGTATAATTTTATTTGTCAGCTCCATTAGTGCATTTTGGATATTAATGTCGTTATCCGATTTAGTACCGTTCCAGTTGGTGCGGATTGCTGTTTTAGGAACTTCACAATGCTTTGGAAGGAATTGTCAATTACTTTGCACCATCTATTTATTTGAGGTGGATTAAAAGGTAGACTATATGAGGGTCTTTGTGACGGATTACTCGATGTGACGAAGTAGGTAGTAAATGATTTTTTTTTCTGTATGTGCGCAGAGTTCAAGTGCGGGGAATTTTGTGAGCCACGAAGCCATTGTTTTAGGAGATAGACAGAAGGAAATATTGTGGCAACAGGGACTTTTATATTGTGTTTAACTCCCACTTCAATCCCAAATTATTTATTATAATGCCTTTTGCCAAGTCAAATAAAAAAAGAGTTCTTCGGGATTGTAATACATACCCTCTCACAACATTTCAAACATTTAGTCCTTGAAAATCCACTTGGCAATGTTTTCCATTACGCTTTTCTAATTCTTACAATAAGAGTTGTTTGAACTGATTCCGTTGCGCCTGGAAGGCGTTGCTTTCTTTATGAACAAACTTTTATCACCATTATTTCCTTCAAACATAATACCATTTCTGTATTTTACGTTATCTTTCCTTAGGTCGAAAATCGATGTAAACAAATGTTCAACCGTTGAATTTATATTAGTTTTGATGTGAAACATACATTTTCAAAAAAAATCCATTATGTAGTTGTTCATTGTTCATTAGAGAATATCATTATTTTCATTCGGCATCTATACAAAATTCAACAATATTTTTCTAGTAATAACAGCGTTATCATATTGACAGCAAAACAGATTACCGATGTGTTACTCGTTGCCACATTAAAGATGATACTAAGTAATTGAATTTATTTTACATTTATGCATTTAGTCTAAGCAACTATTGTAGTAATAAAAATCTTTGCTTCAAATTAGTTTCATATATCCTCCTAAACGCAGATTCGATAGATATGAATGAACCTCCATTTGTAGGTTATATATGCTCTAGGTTTCGTTTATTTAATTCTGGTATACTTCCCAGCCCTTGTAATTGTCTGGACGGTTTATTGAGCAGAGCGCGCAGGTAGGCAGTTCTGATTTATCTTTTGGGCATTCATTTGTTAAATGTTCGTCCCTGCATTTTACGCATCTGCACTTGCCTTGCAGTAAGTTCGCGTATGGCCGTATTCTTGCGCATGAGCAAGCGCACCAAGTACGCCTTAAGCCATTGATGAGAGTTAGAATCCCGCGTAAGCCATGGGCATTTTCAGCTGCGAATGGGGCACAAAAAGGATTTCCCAGTTCCACTTATTTCGCTCTTGGCCTTGCTCCATTATATTTAAAACAATTGTACGCTATGGATCCACGGTTACAGTAATGACTTGCTACTGATGGGAACAGTCCCCTATGCTCGTAGTAAGTTTCAAGTGCAAAGAAGCACAGAAATGAGAGTATGGGATACCTCTGAGGTAAGGCTTGGGGAGATCAGGAGAGGCCCAGAAGCGTTAGAATAACACTGGAAGTTCATGGGAATTGCTAAGTCGCATTCAGGTAACGGGTCGGTCAAAACATAAGGTACTCTTGACCAAAAATAAAAGACTGTAATCGAACAAAATATCTCTCCTCATCCATGTCAACATCCTTTACCAATGTCAGCCATTTGCCGATTCCGATAACAGAAGCAACATTTTTCGGGCAATTCAAAACCGGCATGTGTTTTCTTTTTCCTCGATCAATCCCTCTCTACACGCTTTCATGCAACACAGGAGCACGAAACCCCTTCAAAAGACCACACGTGACGACACAACTCCCTTGCGTTTACAAAGAGGCAGGAGCGGCTTTGAACAACTCCAGGAAAGCGCGAAAAGTTCTCAACCCGGATAAAAGCGAAGCATCGCAGCGAACTTAGCCGTGGGAGTTACGATCGCACACATCAAGAGCAAGTCTCGTATTTGTTTCGGAAAGTAAATGCATCAAACGTCTGCTTTGCTGAGCTCTCCCCAACTCCATCCTGGGGCTCGGAAAGAGACAAATTCTCTCGAAAGCAAGGATTTGCGACTCTCCCAGCCAGATGTTACTGCGCCATACATGAATGATGTTCCAGTAAAGCAATTTTATCCGGGAGCTAGTGAAGACATTTTTTATCATAAACAAATATACATGTACCCCACAGTTCGCAGATTAGTCTCTTGCACTGAAAATAAAACCATTTGTAAAGCGCAAAATTAAACACTGAAATTACCTTCCCTACTTTCATATTTGTCTATTAGTTCAAACCACAAGGCTATTTCCACGAATGTTTGAAACAAAATCACGAAAAATAATTGAACTTACATACTCCGAAATTTCTAAAACAATATATCTTTGTATTGTCGAGCAAATCGGAAATGAAATTCCAGAATGGCCAATTATTTTCTGGACTTTAACCACACATGTTTTTTTTCTTCTCTGTAAGATTTGTGCAGGATTTCACGCTCCAAATGAAAATTTATAACAATTTCCTGGGTAACCCCGACAATGCATCCTAAAGTTTAAGCAACTAAAGCAAGATCTAAACCTTTTTGACATATTATTACTAGTAGTTTAACAATATCCTACCAGAAATGATTGTTTTTAATACGCCGTGGGCGAAATAAGGTTTCTTAAAATTGTTTGCCATGTACAACACAGTTTTTTCTCTTTTCTTTTTACTAACAGGGTGCGACACATTGCGAAGCATGCGTGATATATCTTTCGCGCATGAAATGTTAAAAAAAATACAAGCAACGTGGCCACGCTCGTGGCTTGAGCGACAAATTCCACTTGTGTGTGAATCATCTGTTTCGCGTGCTTATTACTATACCATTTTGGATAGAATCGTGCAGGTTACAATAAAATATGGCGCTAGTGGAACGACATCTACAATTATTGTTAGTATCCACGGTGTGCAAATCAACTTTCCGGAATTCAGTAACTTTGCAGAAAATGCATCGGCTGTTTAACAAGTATGCAACGGCTCCATTTTGAGGTACAAAACAGCCGAAGTGCACAAGAGTGCCATTCTTTACTTCGTATCTTATCCTTTCTAAGATGATCTCCAATAATATTTTTTCTTTCATAATGAGCAACGAGATCCCCCCCCCCGTTCCATTTGTACAGTTAAAAATTATGTGATTTTGTTCAATGAATTCTCGCATACCAACGCAGATTAGAAAGAAAAACCTAATTCACTTTGCATCATAAATTTAGAATGTGCTATCAGGATCGTGAATTTGGTTACTTGTATCATCAGCACTACAATCGTGCACTCCCAACTCACATTGACGCCATTTATTTGAAACGAAAAATACCTGCAAAAAGATGTATAAACTTTTTAGTGTATTTCAACGTAATAGACTGCAACCAACCTTCCTTTGACATCCTGCGATTGATTTTAAAGTTAACGTCTCCTTACCAGAACGCCCCATACACGAAGTGATAGCTACGGCCCAAGAGCCAGGCTGACCCGAGCCCTATTTAACCGGTGGCGCGATACACGACAGCGTACACACGCGCTAGGGCTCGAACGCTCGCGCTTCCGCCATTCGCGCGACGTCACTTCCTGTCAGCGCCGACAGCGCCCCAGGCGGAGGGCGCACGCTCTCTCGCGCACGTCGGCGCCGCCGCGCCGCTGGCAGGCCGCCTCTGGCCGCGACGCGACACGCCAGGCGTCGCGACGGCCGCTGAGGGACACGCTTCACTGGTCAAACACGGGCAGCCAGCCCCAGGTCATCGCCACGCCTCTCGCCTCGTGCTTCTGGCGGTAACGACTTCGGGCCCGCTGAGTTCATTAAGTGAAGATACTGTGTGTCCTACCAGCTGTTAGGTTCATCTATTCCAAAAGTTGGCCAGTATTATTCCACTGCAATAATATCCAGGAAGATAATGGCAAAGAATCGGCTCTGTGTAAATCAACTGCAAGATATTCATTAATGTAACAGTCAACTATGTACATTGCGATCTTTTATGCAAATGTAATATTAACAAAAAAATATATTGTGCTATTCTGCCATATCCTATCTTTCATTCCAACTTCCACGATCGTTCGTTAATTAGCTTCAACAAGCTTGTTTTTCAGAAGACACGTTTGAAAATGTTTGTAAATTAAAATATTTGCTTATTTGCTCCACAAAACTTGTTTTTCTGTACACACGTTTGAAACAAAGTTCGTGAACGAAATACGGCAGTGTAATATCCATACTGTAACGTTTCTCGCGGTGAATTAAAACCAACAAATATTATTTAAACAAAGAAGGTTTATTCGGGAACAACTAAACACTAAAATCTACTGACACTAAAAACTACTTGGTCTATTTACAGATATATTACACTTAATTATTTACACTGTTACACACGACTCCGTTCTCATGACTTATTTACACAGTTCACTTCTTACACACTATTTATTTAAACAGTTCTCTTCTTCTACAGTATCAGTCAGTCCCTGCACTGTCCACGGTCCACTACACTTGACCCTAATTCCCTGCACAGACCACAATTCCCCTGCGCAGACCACAATTCCTGGCGCAGACCACACTTCACTGCGCACACCAGGGTCCACTGCTCTGCTGTTTACCGCGATGCCCACTTCACAGCTCAGCTTCCACTGCAGACTTCAAACTGCTGACTGCTGTTTCCCCACTGCACCACTGCTTACCGCGATGCACCCTTCACAGCTCAGCTTCCACTGCAGACTTCAGACTGCTGACTGCTGTTCAACCACTGCACCACTCTTCACCGCAGTGCACACTTCCCAGCACAGCTTCCACTTCGGACACACTGACGGACTGACGTCTTACTGCTCACTACTGACTTCTGCTAAAACTGACTGACTCCTGCTAAAACTGTTAACTAACTCGCGGCCGCCGCGGCCGGCGCATTTATACCTGCCCGGCGCTTGTCTCGAGGCACCTGGCTCATTCTCGGCATTTCTCCGCGGCTCGCGGATTGTCCGGAACCGTCTAGTTCGGGGGGGACGGGGAGGGGCGGCGGCAGATGACGCAATCCACGCGCAGCGACTTCGGCAGGCGATGCAATATTCGTTACATTGCCCCCTCCTTAGATGCGATCCGTCCCGGATCGCGTTTAGTGAAATCATGCAGATATTTGCAGCGGGAGCTTCTATTGCAGTTGGAGGTTAAGAAGAATTGACAGTCAATTGTCTTCTTCGGATAGGCTGATTTTTCATGATGGTAGCTGCAGACTAAGATTTTTACCCCAGTGTACCGGAAGAGAACTTCCAACATGCTTCTCACTATTCTCCAGTCCAGTTTATCAAAACTGCATCCCAGTTTGGGCATGGCAAGCTTCTGGACGTTGTCTTGCAGAATTTGTTGGCGTAATTCAATCAAAGTTTCCCAAATATCCTGATAGGAGGCCTTGTGATGTGGCTTACTTTTTGTGATGAGAAAATACACATATCTACTCACGTCGCGCAGTTGCAAAACCTTCCCAATTTCCGGTTGCTGGTTCTCTAGTTCTTCTATTCTCCTGTACTTGCTCTTGAATACGACACCGAGGCCTCTGGTCATATCTAGATCCTGGGCGACACAATGCGCTAATGAATATTCATGGGGTACCGTGAACAGGTCCTGTTGTACTTCCATTGTCACACCATAACGCGCTATATCATTCCCGCCATGATGAGACATAAACTCGTCAAAAGTTAACTCTCTCATGTTCAGCTCACAAACCCGTGCGGTGTTTTCTCCGTCATTTTCATTACTTCCTGCGTACGGTGCCAGCCGATTGGAATGAACGACACGCGGTTTTCCATTCGGCAATTTTTTAATTCGGTAGACAACATCATTTATTCTTTTCACCACTTCGTACGGTCCTTCCCACTGTCGTTGTAATTTTGGACATAAACCACGGCGTCGTTGGGGATTGAACAGCCAAACACGATCTCCAAGTCGGTGACCTCCTTCTTCGGCTTTGATGTCATACCTGTGTTTCATCCTGTCACTTGCGATTTTTATTCGCTCACGCACCTGATTATGAATGACGTCCATTTTCTGCTTTAGGTCGTTTACGAAGCCTTCGCCAGCTATCTCTTGGCTAGTTTTACAACCAAACTGTAGATCACATGGTAAGCGTAGTTCCCGGCCGAAGAGAATATTCGCGGGTGTCTGTCCAGTTGTCTCGTGAACTGAGGAGCGGTAGGCTAGAAGAAAAAGATGTATGTACTGGTCCCAGTCACGTTGATGATCAGACACGACCTTCGCTAAATATTTTCCCATTGTTCTGTTCATGCGCTCCACCATCCCATCTGACTGCGGATGTAGGGCTGTTGTTCTTGTTTTCCTTATTCCAAGTAGTTCACACACTCCTTGGAAAACTTCAGATTCAAAGTTCCGTCCCTGGTCCGAGTGTAATTCAAGGGGTACTCCAAATCTGCTCACCCATTCCTTAACAAGCACATCGGAGATAGTAGTGGCCTCTTGATTAGGTAGGGGGTATGCTTCAACCCACTTGCTAAAATAGTCCATGGTCACGAGTATGTATTTATTTCCGTCATCTGACATTGGAAATGGACCAGCTAAATCAATGGCAATTCTTTCAAAGGGACTTCCAACGTTGTATTGCCTCATCTTCGCTCTTTTCTTTCCATGAGGTCCATTACTAGTAGCACAAACTTGACACTTCGTGCACCACATCTTTACGTCTTGCTTGGAATTAACCCAGTAAAATCGTTCGCGCACTTTCTCTAGCGTTTTCGTTATACCGAGATGTCCTCCCGAGGTTCCATCATGCAATTCCTTCAATACTTCAGGTATCCTTTTCCTTGGTAATAATATCTGCATTTTCTTCTGAGAGCCATCTTCATTTTCCACAACTCGTTTAAGAACGCCTTCTTCCTCAGCGATGGAGTCCCACTGCGCCCAGTACGATTTTACTGCTGAGGAACAGGAAGCTATTTCTTGCCAACTCGGTCTCCGTCCCGTCGTTTTCCATTTCCAAATATGTTTCAATTCTGCATCGTCTCTCTGATCTTTCTGGAGTTCTTTGGGTTGCCATTTGTCGTTAATCACAGTGACCCTTAAGGTAGGAGACATCTTCTCTTCCGCATGACAGCAATGTTTGCAGTTTTCAGGACACGGTCTTCTGGAGAGAGCATCGGCGTTCCGGTGACTACTTCCGCTCCGATGTTCTATTGTAAATGCGAATTCTTGCAATCTTTCGATCCATCTGGCAACTTGCCCTTCCGGACTCTTGAAGTTCAAAAGCCATTTCAAAGCAGCGTGGTCTGTCCTCAAAAGAAATTCTCTGCCGTAGAGATACTTGTAGAAATGCTCGACGGATTTCACCACAGCAAGTAGCTCTCTTCGGGTTACACAGTAGTTGCGTTCTGGTTTTGAAAGTACTTTACTGTAATAGCCAATGACCTTCTCCTGTCCGTTTTGTATCTGTGATAATACTCCTCCAATGCCAACGTTACTTGCGTCAGTATCAAGTATATATTTTCCTTGAGGTAATGGATAGCTCAATATAGGGGCGTTTAGCATGGCGCTTTTAAGATTTTCGAAAGCGCACTGACAATCGTGATCCCATTGAAACAACCGTTTTTCTTCTGTCAGCCGAGTCAGCGGTTTGGCGATGTCGGCAAACCCCAAAACATACCGACGATAATAGGTACATAGGCCCAGGAAACTTCTTAATTCATGTTTATCTTTCGGTACTGGCCATTCCTGTACAGCTTTAACCTTCTCCGGATCAGGTTCTACTCCCGTACCAGATACTACATGTCCAAGATAGTTTACCTTCTTGCGAAATAAATGGCACTTCTTGGGGCTGAGTTTCAAGTTCGCTCCTTCCAACCTCTTGAACACCTGCTCTAAATTCTCGATGTGGTCCTCAAAAGATTTTCCGACAACAATTATATCGTCAAGGTACACAAGACAGGTCTCCCAAGACAGACCTCTCAGCACTGTTTCCATCAATCTTTCGAATGTAGCTGGAGCATTACACAGTCCAAAAGGCATTACTGTAAACTGCCACAAACCTGATCCGATGGTAAATGCAGTCTTTTCTCGATCACTAGGATCTAATTCTACTTGCCAGTATCCGCTTTTCAGGTCAAGTGTCGAGAATATCTTGGCCCCAGAAAGCGTATCCAACATGTCATCAATGCGGGGCAATGGATAACTATCCTTCTTTGTTACATTGTTGAGCTGTCGGAAATCGACACAGAACCGAGTCGACCCGTCTTTCTTCTTTACTAATACGACAGGAGAGGCCCACGGGCTGCTGGATGGTTCGATTACGCCATCTTCCTTCATGTCTTTAATAATCCGATCTGCTTCTTCTCTTCTGGACAGAGGTAATCTTCTAGCAGCTTGCCGAATCGGTGTAGCGTTGCCGGTGTCTATTCTATGTCGAACAATATCAGTCTTTCCTCTTACCCCATCCCCGCATTCAAACACATGTTGATATCGCCATATTAGCTCTTCCGCCTTGTGACGTTCTTCCCGAGACAGGTCTTTACAGGCCTCTGTAACCAGGTTCTTCAGTCGTTCCGGAATTCCTTTAGATAGCGGTTCGGTGTGGATAGCATTACGCAGAACTGAGGACGCCGTAGAACAATAACCAATTACTGCCCCTTTCCTTAACTTAACAGGATAATGATTAATGTTCATTATTCTCACAGGTATTGTTCTATTCACTCTGACCAGTTCTTTGGCTACTACAATTCCTCGTCCAATGTCTTCGTCATGATTTCTGGGTTCCAGGATAACAATCTCCCCAGCTGGAACGTCGCTCTCAGGGCTCGCTTCTATAAACGTCTCGCTACGCTCCATCAAGATCACGTCGTTAGCCGTAATCACATTCACGGCAATGTTATTACGCGAATGCAGGACCACCTCCACTTCGTTGAGTCTCAGTATGCCGCGTTGTAAATCCAACTGACACCCATATTTCTTCATGATGTCCATTCCTAAAATTGCTTCTTCTTCAATGTCTGCGACCAGCAGACGATGATTGAAAACTGTAGTTCCAATGGTAAGGAGGGCATCCATCTCTCCAACCACATTCGCCGATTCTCCTGTGGCTGTTCGAAGTTTCCATTTGGATGGCATAAGATGACGAGATGACTTGGCAAAATCGGTTCTTATAATGCTCTTTGTTGCTCCAGTGTCCAGAAGTAAGACGCATGGTTTTCCATTTACAATTGCATCTATGTAAACGCTGTCAGCTTGGTGTCGAATGGACGCTACGTGCACTTCGTAAGGTGGGGCTCTTGTTTTATAGGTCGACAGATGCCCCCTTCCATCAACCTGCTTTAGTTTCCCTGCTGGCTGCTGCGTTTATAAACAGGCTTCTCTTCTTGTTGCGTCACTGGACGGTCACATCGGCTTCTCACGTGGCCCAATTCTCCACAATTCCAACACTGAGGTTGTCGCCTCTTGATATTAGATTTGCGTGCGTCTAACAATCTCTCGATCATTGCCTCAAGGTACTTTTCGTTAAATGTACCTAGGTCGGGCTGCAAAGCTCGCACTCGTCCGTCACGTTTCGATGCTCTTTTTGCGGCCTCGAAGTCTAGCGCTTGACTTAATGTGTCCGCTAAGGTTTTCGGTCTTGCCAACCTTAATGCCTGTTGCGTTTCTGCATCATGGATCGCTTCAATGAAGTAACGGACGGCTATGCGTTCCATGAAACTTTCTGGGGAATCAGGGTTCGAAAGACGTACCAAACGAGAAATATCAGCTTCCAATTCTTGAAGACTTTCTCCTGGCTTCTGCGCACGGTTCTTGAGCATTGTAAAATACACGTCTTCTAGATGTTTTTGCCCATAACGTGTTTCGAGTCTTTTGACAATTTGCTCAAAGTTCGCCTGTTCTTCAATCGGTATTGTCTCCAGAACGTCAACGGCGTTACCACGCAATGATAAAATCAGTGCAGTGGCACAATCTGTCCCGGACCAGCCATTTGCTGTTGCAGCAGCCTTGAATTGTTTCAAATAATTTGGCCAAGAAGAAGTGCCATCAAAGGTAGGTGGTTTCACTCGTCCTTTTCCCGGTGGTTCCCGTACTGTGGTCACTCGTGCAATTCCCTGTGGGTCCTGTGCGGTGTTCATTTTTGTTTTTTCTGTAGGGAAATCAAAAACCTTCAACTTCTCTTCTAATAGATTTAGTAATTTTTCCTCACTCTTCACAAATTTCTCTTCAATCTTCTCTACGTTTTTCGACATTTTCTCCTCTATTTCTTCTCTAACCAATATATTATTCTGTGTTATCTTTTGTTCCATGTTTTCTAATAACTTTTCTTCCAATATTCTGGTTTTTCCTTCGAAATCTTTTCTCAGTTTTTCGAATGCTTCCCAATTGTATTCGTTCATCTCGAAGAGAAAACTCTCTGGATCCTCTCCTGCTGCCTTCAACGCGTTAGCAAGACGGTTTTGTAATATCGATTTCGTTCCGGTGGTCTCCAGCTCCCTGTTTTCTAACTCCACCTTCAACTCGGTTACTTTCAGTTCCCGTAAGGTCTTTGTGCAACTCATTTTCATTAAGGTTTTAATTCACCACACGTTATACTGATTTAAACACACACCAACCCCACACCTGACACCAATTGTAACGTTTCTCCGTGGTGAATTAAAACCAACGAAATATTTAAACAATTACGTTTTATTCGGGAACTATTATACACTCTAAAATCTACTGACACTAAAAACTACTTGGTCTATTTACAGATATATTACACTTAATTATTTACACTGTTACACACGACTCCGTTCTCATGACTTATTTACACAGTTCACTTCTTACACACTATTTATTTAAACAGTTCTCTTCTTCTACAGTATCAGTCAGTCCCTGCACTGTCCACGGTCCACTACACTTGACCCTAATTCCCTGCACAGACCACAATTCCCCTGCGCAGACCACAATTCCTGGCGCAGACCACACTTCACTGCGCACACCAGGGTCCACTGCACTGCTGTTTACCGCGATGCCCACTTCACAGCTCAGCTTCCACTGCAGACTTCAAACTGCTGACTGCTGTTTCCCCACTGCACCACTGCTTACCGCGATGCACCCTTCACAGCTCAGCTTCCACTGCAGACTTCAGACTGCTGACTGCTGTTCAACCACTGCACCACTCTTCACCGCAGTGCACACTTCCCAGCACAGCTTCCACTTCGGACACACTGACGGACTGACGTCTTACTGCTCACTACTGACTTCTGCTAAAACTGACTGACTCCTGCTAAAACTGTTAACTAACTCGCGGCCGCCGCGGCCGGCGCATTTATACCTGCCCGGCGCTTGTCTCGAGGCACCTGGCTCATTCTCGGCATTTCTCCGCGGCTCGCGGATTGTCCGGAACCGTCTAGTTCGGGGGGGACGGGGAGGGGCGGCGGCAGATGACGCAATCCACGCGCAGCGACTTCGGCAGGCGATGCAATATTCGTTACAATACAAATGCTCACTCGATCCAAATTAAAAGACATGGTTTTCCAATACACCGGTGAAAGGAGATTTTTTTTTTTACCACGGGTAATAAATTCATTTTTGTCAAAGTTTAAGTAAGTGCTGCAGCAAATAAGGTCTATATTGACAGAGAAAATTAAATGATGCAGCGAAATGTCAAATATTACTCATCACCATTCTAAAATAATTAACTTTTGTTACTAGTACAAAAATGCCAATGTAGGTAAATTACTTTATCGACCACCTGCGTCTTGAACACCTGTTAACTTGCAACACTGCAGGTTTCTTAAGTACACTTGTACGTACCTGTATGTTACGAAATTTTACATCCTTGGCAACGGGCTTGAACATTCTCATTCTTAACAATTAAAAACATTACATCAAAAACTATTTTCTGAAGAAAAAAAACTCTATTTAATATTATTTTCCTGATTAAGACGTGTCAGGCCATAACAGTGCTAAACATACTTGTGGTCTTTTGTAACCGCAGACAGTAACCAAAATAGTTCATTTTAGAAAGAAATTTCACAGATTGTCAACGAAAATTTGATCGGTTTCAAGAACTGAGTAATGCTAGCAAAATAGTGTCTGAGAGTAATAGCTGGCAGGGAACACGCATGCAAGCGTTACCTGCATAAAACTTTTAAGACCTTAACACGAACAGCTGAATAAACCAAACATTGGAAATGCGGGCTTTCAGGAGTTTTATATTCCCCTGCTCTTCCATCGACGGAGCCACGTAAAGTGTTACGAGATCAAGCATTCACCTCCCCTCCAGAAAACCCCTCCGATCAGCAATCCTTCCTAATTTCCTCTCTTCGCCATCGCTGCGACTTCTACTCCAGTCTCGTCTTCCCCAAGGGGGTTAGTACGCTATCTTCCTTCCTCCCAAGATTCCGCTATGTAGTTCGCTTCCGTGTCGTATTTCAGCCATCGCTCACACTCCGCTTCACCGCCCATTCCTACTCACTTGTCCTTCGCCCCAAGCAACCTCGTCGTCACCTTCACTTTCCTGCAACAACGCTTCTTCCTGCACCTCAGGGACCCCTCACACGTGCCCCCGTGTGGCGAGGTCGCGTACATCATCTTTAGGCTCTTCCCTAATCCTCTTCTCCTGTTCCTCTTTCAAGCTTCTGCCCTCGTCCCCTCCGTTGCTTTCGCCACGATCCCTTTTCCCTCCTCTCTGCTTCGTCTGAAGAAGATTAAAGCAAGTTTAAAACCGCAGTGGCTCATCGGTCATTGCCGATAGTCCAATATTATTCGAGAAAAAAAAGATAAACCCGAAGGGAATCTTCCCCGTGTGTCCTACCAGCCCCCGTGCGGTGCTCCGAAGAGCCGCTCGTCTCCCACGCGCGTACACGATAAATAGACGCCCTGCGCGTTTCCGCCACCGCCGCCCCTCTGTATGCTTCATTAGTGCCAATGCTAATGACGCGATTCACGCGTCCACTCCCCAGTGAAAAATCCCGCCTCGACGCCCCGACTGGTAACCCGGGCTCTTCGCCCTCCGTGCCCCCCTCGCCGCAAGGGGAGGGGAGCCCGCGCCCAGCACCGGGAAACGGCGAAAAGACACCACTAGAAGCGAAAGAATGAAAAGTGGCAAACACACGACCTAACAGGCCCTGCGGCATCGTCACTGGCCATCAAGGCCGACTCGTGAACATAACAGATGTTTCGGAGCCCATGCGTTATTGGGTTGGAAATAGGGCAGTGTATTAATAAAGTATGTCACAAGCGTTTTCAACAAACTATCATAATTACAGGCATTGTTTTGACAGCAACACTAGTCCACATGCTATACCGTTCCACCCAACAACGCATGGTGGGATACGAAAAAGAGAAAACATTCCAAAGCAAGCAATTTTCACAAGACTACAACAAAAACGGACGCTCCACCTACTCCTAATCGTTACAACGCAAGCTAATTGCTACCGAGGATGTGACTGACAAGAGAAACGATAGTAGAATGTAATTCGAAGTGCAAATAAGCCAATATTGCGGTTTGAATATTCCGATAGATGTACGTTACATTTTTGCTCCCCAACCAATAGCACTAAACCAGAGAACGAAAATGTGTCATAAAAAGGCGGATCTATTTTCTGCACCGAAAGTAGCTACTTTTATGATGCTACTACTATTTTGTACAATTTAGGGTTTTATTCGGGTCATCCTACCACGAAAGGCATGGACGATGAGGAGGAAGAGGCGAGTGCGTGGAGAGGAAACGGAAAGAGAGAACGAGGGGGGGGGGGTGAGGGAAACGGGGCGCCACCCGGCCACCCTCCCAAATTAATTAGTTTCTGTTCGAACGCGGCGGAGCGAGTTCTGTAAACAGCCGGCAAACGATCGACCGTAAAACCATGAAAACGGACTTTGTAGCGAATGTTATAAGCAGTGTACATTCTAATTTCCTGTCCCCGTTGTATGCCCAATAGATCAGTTCTTCCTCCTCCCTGTTTCAATATGAAATATGAAAAGCAGGCGGCGAACGAGCCGAACGCACGCGGGGAGGGCGGGAATGACGGAAGGGGCGGGGAGAGGAGGGGCGGGGCCAGAAGGGCCAGGCGCCTGGCGGGGGAGAGGGGCGGAACGCGGCCGGAGAACGTTATTATTCTTTGTCAGAAGCGAGGCTTTGTGGCTTCACTCTTTTTCTAATCAAGAGCGCCTCCGCCGCGTGGTTCAAATATGCAGATGGTGGTCTGGGGAGGCGAGAGGGTCGGGCGAAGAGCGGTGAGGGGGAGGGGGGCGGAGCGAAGGGCTCCATTCGCCCCAGAGGCGAGGACGAAGGCTCCCTCGCAGGGGGATGAGGGACCGGGCGCCCCGGGGCGGGGGTGGCGGCCGGGCAAGGCAAGAGCAGGGAAGACCAGCCGAGGAGCGCGCGGCGAAACGGGGCGGGCCGGGAAGGGGAAGGTAAGAGCCACTGTGCGCTCGTCAATATTGGGAACAAAGGTGCACGTCGAAAAAGTACACACAAGAACAGCTGTGCAAAGCGCCGAAAATTTCTTACGAGGCTGAGTGACTTCATTCTTTCACTGAGGGGCCCTAAACAATGGAGCTGCCGTTAACGAAATATGCTCAAATCATCAACTCCACGGTTGCAAATTTACTGACCACTATTAAACGCAAAGAGGAAACTACTACACGTATCAGTGAGACTATGTAGTAAGCTACCTTAATTAACTAGGATGCGATACATAAAATTAATGTTTTACAAAATGTTCATAATATTTGCGCATTTGCTCACTATACGCATTCATTTGTAGATTCAATTAGGAACTGAACAGGCAATTTTCTAAGTTATAAATAAAAGAAACTCTCGAAAAGAGAAATTTCACTTTAATGAGTTAACTCAAACAATATGATTCAAGGTAATTTTACAATTTGTTTTAATGGCACGGCGCCTGTCCAACTACATGATAAAAATATGGGAAATACTTAAAATTATTTCCTTCGTGTCTCACCAGTTATCAGGAAACAGGAGTCGTGAGGGATAGTAAAAAAATAAAAGAATGCCAAGAATCGTCCAAGGAGTATGCAGTCTGAAACACAAGGGACCGAACAAAACGGCGGCTTGCACAAAACAGCGACTAGTTCGTCGGTGGCACCCCGTCCCCCCGAGAGGACACCGCCCGCGACGAAGTCAACGCACAGCGAACCCACGAGGCCGCCCGGCCCGGGTCCCAAGTGCGCGCCCGCGGACCAACTTTCCGCGTAACTCCGCGAAGCTGCACGTAAACACACCTGCCAGGCCGCCGCACCGCGCCGCCCCGCCCCGCCCCCTCCTTCCAGCTAACGCATAGGAATAATTACCGCGAGCACGACGCGGTTTGAATTCATAGCGACGCCGTTGCGGCGGCGCCAAATGGAAAGTTGCAGCTTCATCTGCATACGCGCGGTGGCGCCGCCCGCCCTCGCCCGGCTGTTCGCCCGGTGCGCCGCCGCCGTCGCAAATGGGGATGGATGGTGGCGCATGGGAGGGGGGGGGAGGAGAGGCGCGAATGGCTCGAGGGAAACGCAGACAGCGGTGTGGGCAAGGTAAGCGAGGGCGAAACGCCAGTGGCGCGGGGACGAAGGTGGATGGAGCGTCGCCCACAAAACGGTGCATCTTCTAAAGAAACGCTCGAGGAGGCTGGACGAAATGTAGCGAGAGAAGGAGCGTTGGGGAACGCACTGCGAAAAGAGGGCATTCAGATGAAAGAAGAGTGCAAGTTGGAATCACCTACTGAAATGACTGAGTGCACTCTACAATGACTAAAAACAAAAAGACCTTCGAGACCCCTTGTAATCGCTCCAAACAGTCTGCCTTTGGCCATTTATCTTTCATGCCTTGTGACATCTGCGAGTGACACCTGACAACGGTAACAAGTATGGAACGTTTCTCAGTGCTGAGAGATGTTCTGATCCGACTAAGGAGCACAAATGAAAATTAAGGGAATTTCAAGCGTGATTGTGGACGGCCAATCATTGTGACTGCCTATGTCGTTTCCCTAATTCCCAAAATGAACTAGCCTACTGACACGATCCGTAAGGAGAAAAATGAAACTACATCTTGATTGAAGTTCAGGAAGGATTGCTAATCACCCCGAAAGGGAATACATTGGTGGAAATTTAACAATGTTGAAATAAAGCTACTACCCTCTATAGCATGCTCACGCAATTAATTAAGATTACTAAACAGAAATGAACTCCACCAACAGTTTGCTTTAGTCTCTGCATGAAGCAAATAATAATAATAATAAGAAGAAGAAGAAGAAGAAGAAGAAGAAGAAGAAGAAGCAAAATCAGAAGGGGCTAATAGCATCCTAAACTAAAAATAGAGCAAAGTTACGTATTCAATGTAAAATATTTATCTTCAACGATAAAACCGTACCTAACCGTGGAAATTTTGATTAATTAGAAGGAAAGAGAAAAAAAAACTGCTAAATTACATCATTTCTCTTCTTACACATAAGACACCTCAGAGAGCTCAGCTTTCTCTACTGCAAAGCACGTTAAAACGTTAGGGAACTTTCACCGTAAATGAACTATATGGGTAAACGGAAAACAATAGGAGGCACAGTACTAAAGAAAAAAAGCAAGGGACAGGTGATACCAGGAGTACGTAACGTGATCTCGTCAGAAATATACCTCACACTAACGCAAGCAATTTCCTCGAAGAGAAAAAAAAAAGACTTTCATTTTGAGCAAAGGAAAAGTTACGTTGTCGTCTACGAACAGCATATGAAAAAAGCGGCGGTCGCTACCGCACGCCTTTGTGCTGAAGGATGGCGACGTGCCTCGGCTGATGGGGGGGGGGGGGGGGGCGGCCGCCGCCGCCGCCGCCTGGCGCGCACGTAATTCGAACGACCGACGTCGCACAGTGTGATATTTGACGAACCTAGCCGCTCAAAATACCCTTTTCCCAACTCAGCATTTAAGGGAAGCTGATGAAACTAATGCCTTCTTAGATAGTGAGAGCACATGGGTGCACAGTTTGTTTATCGCTGGCGGAAGAAATATTGCCTAAACAGAGCGGTCAAGTTACCCTTTCAGGCAGGACGTCGTGAGCCCGGTGCAGAGTGCTTTGTGCAGAGTGTAGAAGAAGCACGCGTTGACGCCTTTACTTTGCAGTTATACTGATAAATCTGACTGAATCGGATTCAGTAATGTTTGTACTTTAGTTTTATATTAATTTCGAGGTATCTAAATAAAAACATAATATTAAAATGACTCTCATAATGGAGTCTTAAAATTTCTGAATTTTTAATTTTTTTAATTTTTTATCTTGAGTTATAAAGTTATCCCCATGACTTCCCGCCGTAAACTCAACATGGATGTATTACCCAGACTATTCTTCATGATTTCAATTACATTCCAGCTGCTCCTAGCTGCTCTTTCAATCGTAATATATTATTTTCAGTGACGATGCCGCTCATTACGTGACGCGCGCTTTTCGAGGTGTGGCGCTTAAATACTGCACAAACAGAACGAGAAGGTGTTAGAGCATGTAACTCTGCAACTAGGCTTAGAAGATTGTTCAGAAGACATCAGCAAATCACTTAAAATCGCAATTTCTAAGCTGTGTTAAAAAATTAGTGAGCGACGGCAAACATCGGCACGGTGTGAAAAGAAATTTGTGACACGGAACGAATTGTGGCTTTCAAAAGAAATCGAATTCGAAGAGAAATTTCGTTGTATGGGTCCATCAACCAGTACTCTAAATTCATCTTCTATAACAAAAGTAGGACGATCAAGAAAGTTATTTATTGATGCTACAAAGCGAAGACAGGTGAAGGCTATCGTCGATACAACAACGTCCTCTGAATTAGTTGCAGCTACTCAAAAATGTCTTAGAGACTCTGGCAAAAGAAATGCAGCAAAAATTGTCGCAGAGCTCTCCCTTGCTTCACCTCAACGTGCTACAAGATTGTTAAAAGCACGAGAAGAGGTTTCTAGGAAGCCTAGGCGTATGAATGAAGACCAGGCTCTTGCATTAATGCTCTTGAATATGACTGAACTCTACCCTCGCTATCATGTTGTGAAAGAAGCCAAAGTAAAATCTTATTCTCCAAAGGAAAGTGTAGACGTTACAGAGCAGTATGTAGAAATTAAATTGCAAGCGCTATTTGACCACACCGTTCCTAGACTGTGCGAAGTAAGGTGTGATGGTCTTGAAAGCACAGAGACAGATAAAATACAATGGGTGCGAATTTCGAAGAGCGGCGGATCAGAGCTGCTACAAACAAATCGTGATAGTGAATACCAGTCGGACGAAAACATTTTAGTGTATCATTAGTGCCTCTACAGCTCTATTCAGATACGTGAAGAGGTAAAAATATTATATGGCAAAATACACGACCATCAACTCGATTTTGTAGGCCTAATAAATCAGTTACGTAAAATAAACTCAATCTGTCATTAGGGATGAAATGGGAAGCGTGTACCCTCAAATAGAAGAGCTAGTGCCTTAAACATTTTTCGTGACAGAAACTAAAAACATTGTAGTTACCCACAAACGTCTGTGCACCATTGCAAGGTCTGTAGTACTTCATCGTAGTATACTTCATCACAGAAGTGTTACATATGCAGTGCAACACCTAAAGAAGGGAATGTTATGGATTACTCAAAGCATAAACAGATTAATCAAAGTATGTTGGAATTTGGCTTATCACCTTTACATACCATGATTCGATTTTTTAAATGTCTTATACTCATTACTTACCGCTTGGAAGTAAAAAGTTTGGGCCATTAGGAGTGATGAAGACAAGAAAACTGTAGAAGCAAGAAAGACGTACATCTAGCAGCGATTTCAGAAAGAGTTGAATTTAATTATTGACAGGCTGAAGAAAGGATATGGTAATAGTAATGACGGCAATAGTGCCCGAAGATTTTTCAAAAACAAACCTCTAAGCACTGCTATTACTGGAATCCATGAAGATTTAATTCACATATTTAAAATAATTCTGGAAACTCTTGCTTATGGTCATGAAATTAATAAGTCAAATTTTGGGACATATCTTAAAGTCACAAAATAACTTCTCTTGAAACACTATAATTCGTACTACATGCCAGTATCTGTACATGAATTCTTGTTCATGGTGAAGATATAATTGACAGAAATATTCTGCCAATCGGGCAACTTTCAGAGGAAGTACAAGAAGCGCGGAACAAAGACTACAGACGTTTAAGAGAATGTTTCTCACGAAAATCTTCGAGACTGAATGCAAATACTGATCTGTTTCACAGACTCTTAGTTTCATCTGATCCTTTCACCAGTAGCATCAGAAAATCGCCAAAAACAAAATCACAGGAAATTTCGAATGAAGCGAAACTGTTACTGCGTTTCGAAAATTTTCAAGAGTTGCGAAGTACATCAATATAGAACACAAATATTGTATCTTCATAATGTGTAAATAGTCTTGATAATTGATGTTTTTCGTGTACAAACATTTGTGAGTGAATTTTTTAACTATGTCCTGATACAAGAGATTTCCATTTTTTTCTGTGAATGAACTGGAATCGAACTTATAACCCTATACATGCGTCCTTCACCGTCATCAGAGATGATCAAGTACCTTGAGGTAAGTAAGTGTGCAAAGTTTCGTCAAAATTAAATGAGTAGTTTGCGAGAAAATAATTTTGAGCGGCTAGCATCCTGAAATCACACACTGTGCGTCGGCGGCGTCGAGGCGTCGCCAGGCAACGCGCGGGCGCTGACGGCGAGCTCTACTTACTGGGAGGCGAGAATATCCCTACGCTTTTAGCGGGCGCCGGCGTCCTCGACAGTGGAGGCTCCCGCGCTCTTCCTTGTGTGTCCTTTGCGTTATTACGACAGGTGACTCAGCCGGCCTCGTGTGCGGAGGCACTTTAAGCGCAATAGGGGATGGGGCGCTGGATCGAGTTCAACGTAATGCACGGATGGTTTCATAATACTGTAGAGACAGAAACAGCGCGTGGCGGATTGACATTTTGCCAAGACAGCCATAGATACGTATCAATCTGCCTGGAGTAAATGAGTAGTTACTATTCAGACAAGGAAGCACATGTCAACAATTGATGAATTTAAAAAAGACAAAAAAGTTAATGTAATAAATAAGCATGAGGTTATTGCTCCATTTACAAAATAATAAGTCTTCATTATTTCACTCACTGCTTAGAGTAATAGATATAACGATACCATGGGACATACAAAGAAGGATACTTTCTTTATTAATCTGTCTCTAATCTGTATCTAATCCGTCTGATTATTTATATTATTATAGATAAAGTGTAGTGTAGTGTAGTGCAGTGCAGTGCAGTGCAGTGGAAAGCTACTTTAATTAGTTATATGGCATAACCAAAGAAAGATGTAGTGAAAGTGTAGTGTAGTGTAGTGTAATGTAGTGAAGTGAAGTGCGACAGTAGGTGGGAAGCAAATCTAAATGCTTAAAGAGCTAACTTTAAAAATCCACATTGTGTTTATATTTACAAAACAAATTGTGTAACTGGTTAATTTTATGTATATGTATATATGTGCATGTTTACTAGGTGTAACTAAATATATGTTCTTCATTTAAATGTAGGCATGTATAATATGTAGGGCAAGTGTGTGTGTGTGTTCGTGTTATGTGTGAACGTGAGAGTGAGCATTCATGTATAGGAATGTGTATGTATGTGTGTGTATGTATGTATATATATATATATATATATATATATATATATATATATATATTGTGACATACCTGGTGATGCCGGGTATTTCACTGCAATATATAACACTAAAGGAGGGTATCTTTTCCGTGAATGGGTCCCTGGATAAGTTGGTATAATATTGGGGAAGCTAATCAAAAATGGAAATACAATCATGAACAAGATTTATTTGCAAATCAAATTTGTTAATTACATGATCTGACAATCTTTATATACTCTGCCTTGGTACCAAGAGTTATTATAACAGACATTTATTATACTTTCGGGGCCCCGACCAAATACCTTTGATGCTCGTAGAACAGCCCGCATCGACAGGATTGCCGACCTCTACAGCAGCTGCGGGCCGTCGGCGGCTGATGGCGTAGCGGTCGTCCTGGGCTGGTGACCTTGCGGCTCCTCCCCGACTCGGATCTTGATACCGCGGCGTTGCACTTCTCTCGAACCACCTTCCGTCGATGAATTTAATTACTCAACCTGCATCTATAATGCGTGCTGGTTCTAGTTCCGTACCACACTGTTTCGGTAAGGCTTCCACTACGCTAACTAACACGAACGCGATCGAATGTTCTATCGACGCGAATCTTTTATTCTACTGATACTTTAAATAGTTCATTCACGTGTCTACTATATTCCAGTCGCTAGTAGTTCATTAACTATACCGCATGTTCTCTTTGTCCATGCACTACCGGCGGGATTTTCGCCACACGTCCGAACTCTTCGCCGTTCCGCTAACGTCTGTCCTCTTCGCAACTTTCCTAACGACTCCCCCGGCCGGGAGCACGCCGGCCACGTCCTTCATCGACGGGCGGCACCGCCTGACTGTCCTAACGGCCGCTTACACGTGCTCGCTGCCCAGTTCCTAACCGACGTTCTCACGCTGGCCTCCCGGCGGTGGCACCGGTGGCGGTAGCAAAACCGTCACTAGCTCCCCTCGCTGCTCGCAGCGCTTGGCGTGCGTACCGCGCAGTCCAAAATAGATATTAATTACTTACACTAATGTTTTAATTAGTGTAAGGGAACACATTCTGTGTTTCAATATATATATATATGTGTGTGTGTATATATATACATATATGTGCGTGTGTGTGTGTGTGTATGGGTGTATATATGTGCCATAGATGTATACAGGTCTGTGTATGTTTATATATTGAGTGTACATGCTCGAAAGGAGTGTATTGTAAATTGTTTTTATATGGTAAATTGTTTTTGAATTGTAAATGCTCATATATTGTAAAACTGTAGGGTTATGGCTACCACCTGGCAATCAACCAATTGTAGCCAAATAAAATTATTATTATTATTATATAATGGAAAACAAGGCAATAAAAGAATCATCAGAAATAAAGTCTTTCCATATACATAAAGCTCCATTATATTACACTGCATTAGTTTCCTTTTAATTTTATGATGTCAGTGGCCATCTCGTTGATCGAGGTCGCTGGGGCACGAGTGCAGAGGCGAGCTCTTTCGGGAGGGTGGCGGTTTCGAGTCCCGAGTGTAGGCATGTAGTTGATTTCTGAGAAGAGGTCGAAGCCTTTCCAAACCACCATGCATCACCTAACAAAATAACCTTTCCTTGCCGCCTCTTCCCACGTCGTGGTCAGGGGTTCAGCCTGCGCACAGGGGGAATACAGCACTGTTAATAGGTCTGCGGACCAGAACGGCGCGTGCCATTTGTCCGCACCATGCCTCCCCAACTTTAATCAGTTCCAAGTGTCGCTACGTACCCGCTGTGTATACACAGGCTGTGCATGCACAGAGCCGCCCTCTGTCTACGCACTTCCGCGGCGCAGCGTGAACGAGACGGAGGCTGATGCGTGAGGATCACTATGTCAAAGGGCAGAGATAGAACTGACGGCGGGGAACGCCTACATATTCTAACCGGCGAGTTAAGCCTGCAATGACATTTCATTATCATGCAAGACAAACTACTTTACGAGGATATGATGAGAACATTCTTACTACATGTCTGGAGATTGTACTTCGTGCGCTTGCCATCCTTAAAATGACTCCGTTCACTTCATTTATGACAGGTTTCACCGATAACATGTGTCATGTTGGACCAAGTACATTTCAAAAACAGAGTGCCTGTATTGAAATAAAATTATCTACGCCAGTGGATTAACTAGTTAAATTGCGGAGAAGAACGCATGTAGAATGAGGAAAGACGCGATCTCCAGCCTCTTCCACTGATCATCATCACTTCCGTGTCCACAGTCTGAATAACTGACGAGTGACTGTTGATTAAGTGGCAAACTATAGGCACAATAGACTACACATGAGAACGCAGAGATAAGATTGTATAAATTATTTTTTTTGTTGTTGTTTATGTTGCACGGCAACGCGTGTTCACATACCATCGCTCACACAGTTCAAAGTCCTTCAAAATCTGTATTTCAAAGTGTTCGAGCATCCTGGACACAGTTCTGATTTCGTCACGTCCGATTACCTTTTGTTTGGTTCACTTAAATATGCTTTAAAGGGCCGTTGGGTGTCCTTAAACGTAAAATGTCTAAACGGTTCATAAGGCTTTAAATAAGCTTGCTACTCAAAGGAGAACCTTATTTTCTGAGGGTTTCGGAAAGTACGTGTTAAGATGGACCAAGTACATTGAAAAGCAAGGTGTCTGTTTTGGAATGGAAACAAAAAAGAAAAAACCTGTCTCGTTCTAAATTTTGCACAGTTATAAAGTTATAAAACTAAATGCAGATTTATTTATTCATTCATTTACCCATTTATTCATATACGTATATACATGGTAGGTTTTGCTTTCGCTCCAACCTAGAGTCAAGGAAGAATCACAGACATTTCTCAAACAGCTTTCACTTTTTCTTACAAGACTACAAATATGGTGTGCAACCACCTCCAAACAGAGTCGAAATGCGTAATTGTCGCACATTGATGTGAGCGGGAAAAAGAATACGCTACGCAAAGGGTACTACGCAGTCCTCTGGCTTCACAAACTACAAGAACCGACTGCCATCGCACAGGTCTACAACGGCAAGCACCAGTTGGGCCTTCGAGGCAAGTGCAGTAACCTCCGAGCGTCGTCCAGCGGCGAACAGCCGATGAACACTCGCTGCACGAGGGAAGCAGGTCGCGGATTCGATTAGGTCCCGTCGATTAGCGCGATCGCTTCCGCAGCGATTCTAACGTAGCAGTCGTTTCGCAGAAATCGCCGAGAGCTTCTCTTCCACTATTCCCTGGACTATTACGTCTCGGTGAAAGAGAGGATCCCATTTCATTCAATGCGAAGCGATGTGAAGAATCGATTCAGCGTTCAATTACACGCTTCTCGCGACGCGACGTTCGTCGTCGCCGGGAAATGAAATAACAATCATCCGAACTCGAAAGGAAAGGGAATGATGTTCAGCCTCCACGACGAGAAAAACAACAATTTAATTTTATCTCATGCGGCTGGGGTGGAATGCAGAGCGGCTCTAAATTGTAAACTCTAAAGTTCACTGAACTCCCCTTTAAACAAATGCAATAATGAGTTTACTACATGAATTTAAATGTAAATCTAAGAACTAATGTCTCATTGAAATGATTATTATATCAATTTATTGTTTGACTTACAATATAGGTAACAATACAGGTTAATACAGTTTGGCATTACTATGATACAATATTAAAGAAAAATGTAGTTAAACTCGGTAACAAGAGAGCCTGTTTTAAAGAGGCAATACGAATATATAGATTATCGACTTAACTTTGCGTATGAAGGGATCGGCTTATAAGATTTTTCCGCCTTGAGTACATCGAATATTCGTTCCAGAGTAATTTTCTTTTCCAGAGTGAGACCAAGTCATACTCTCAGATTTTACCACACAATTAGCTGGGAGACCAATGCGAACATTTTTGACAAACGCTACATAAGAAGATATTTCCATCCGAGGAAATAAGCTTCCAGAAATAACTCGGATCTGTGAATTTATCACCCATGCAAGACTTTCCATCTGAAAGACACAAAATATCATCAATGCCTCTTAAATAGTGCAATGTAAAAATACCTATTACAACCATTATTTCATTAGAATCCAGTTACAAGAGATCTGCTGTAAATGTCTACGTTCCTATAATGATTTTCAGAAATTAATAAAGTTTCGAGCTAAGAAAGTGTTCAGATTTCGTAAACAGGGACCTTCAATTACAAACATTGTGAGAAAAATTAAAACCAAGTCAGGAAAAGCACTTCCAATTACATGAAGTAGGCAACGTGTAACTTAAAAAAGAGTAGCTTACTCAAAGGCATAATTTATAGCTAATATGGCTAATTCACGTTTTAGCTGATTAATGTGTACATTAATCTAAATGGCGAAGATGAAGTTCGAAGTAGATATAGCTTCGAAGTGTTCTTCAGACTTAAGCCGGAAGAAGTGTGCATTATCCACAATATGGATATGGTAGAAGTATGTTACGAGAAATACCAGAGGTTCTGTGATAAACAGTATTCAGAGTTATGTAGCATCGTCGGCTTTCAAAGCCGGAGTCAATATATTAAAGTTTCTGGTCTGTTAGGCCGTTGATTGTCCCTTCAATGCCAACTGGACTACGGTCTACCAGCCCGGAAAATTTCTCTGATAAATCATGTTGTTGGGAAGTCTCCACCGCATTTTTATGACTAACTATTTTTCGTTAATACATAACACTCCTCACACTCAATCATTTGTATTTATTCAGCGCCCTGTGACCAAAAACAAAATTAGCCGCGTTATGTTCGAAATGGTCTTTTTATCATAGTTCACAATGCTTTATCCACACCGTCTGGATACCGTGCGAATTAACGGGCTAACTCGCGAATTAGAAACATTTTGGGCATTAGACGCAACATACACACAACTCGTGATATTGTATGCAGGTAATCTTTGAAATTCTCACCCGCGTAAAAGTTGACTGAAACGAGTCTCCATTTAGCCACCCTCCGGGGTCGCGGCCCCATTGGAGGAAAGCAAACCCCGGCTAACAGCACGAGCGCCGCAGCAACCCAACTAACGAAGTGACGGGAGCTGATGAAATCTGCCCTTCCCCCGCAACGTGCCCTGCGTGATGCGGCGGCACGGCGCGTTGCAATTTCCATCTCGTTTCGGAAACAAAGAACCCATTCCGGCGCCGCAGCCGCGGAGCACCTGCACACACTGGTCCGAACAGGGCCTAAAAGGACATTCGTGGCGCAAAAACGGTCACTTCGATGTACGGACTGCTTGAGATAATGAATTCTTAGAAGTACTATATGTTAATATTGAGTAGTAAAATAACGCCGTGTTAACTGCAAACCAGTTGATGATCATGGCTTGGTATCAGGAAATCCAGAGAAATTCATTTCTCAATTATATTGATTGATCAATTAGCAGCAACAGAAAAAAGGAAATAAAAAAATTAAATACAATCTACACTAGACGAGTGAACTTTCGGTTATAGTTTACCCACGTCTCTAGACACTCCATTACGTGATACGTTTAATAATTGGGTTGGAGTAAACATTCCACATTGGCTGTAGAGAACACAGAATAAAAATTCCAAGGGAAAAAAAAGAAGAAAAAAAAAAGAAAAAGAAAAACCCCTTCACCTAAGGTCCGCGAATTCCACTAGCCTAAGGGTTTTCAGGCCGAGGATCTCGCCAGTTATTTTTGTAGAATTTGCATCAAACAGAAGATTGAGGGGAAACTACCAGTGAAGAAATTGTTTCAGTTCAACTACAGTTACCCTGTCGATACTGAAAACAATCATCGACGTAGAGTGAAAGATCCTACCTGGTTGAGAAAATACAGTTTGTTTTGGTTGCTAATATACAAGGGAATATTTAAGAAGTCGGAACATTTTTCTTACCTTTTAATTTTGTTTTAAAGAAAAATAAATGATCATGTTCAGAGGTAAAAACTGAATAACCTAAATTAATTTACATGACATTACTGCAATTACTGTTCAGGCAGATTCTACCACGATTAGAAAAGTCATACTAACCTAATACGGGATAAATTAACTTTTCAAAAAGCGCAAAATGACATTTATAAAATCCTAAAAATCCGGGCCACAATGATGACAAAGAGTATATACATAAAGTGGACAATGCAGAAGCAAGTGTGGAATAAGCATGAATTCGGAAGAAGGTTCTGCAAAAAATTATTCATAAAAATTGTAGTACTCAACCAATAGGAATTTACAAACATATTTTACGGTTAAATGAATTCGCAGTGTTTGGATATTTTACTCAACCTCTGAAATGACAATCCGTGATCGTGGAGAGTAATTTGGCATATCTGATATACTGAACCAAAAATGTTGGTCCCTGGAGGGCCACTACAACCGGAGTCGACTGCGTACAAGCAAATGCGCTAAGGCTCACATCGGACATCGCTCGGACCCAGTGTGCGCAACGAGCGTTGCGGGTAAAGGGGCGCGGTGGCGTGCAGGACGGCGGAGGCAGCGGCGACCGCAGGTGCGTGAAAGCCAACACGTTCGCACCTCCGCCCTGTCGCCAGCGCCGCCGCCACAGAAGAGAGATCCTGTTACGCGTAACAAGATTACGCGCGCTCACGGCGACGGCGCGCGGCGGGGCAGAGGAAGAGGAACAGCCTTCCTTTCCCTCTCCACGGAAGAGAAGGCAAAGAACGGAACAAAAGCAGAAAGGAAAGTGGTGGTGACGGGGGGAGAGGCGCGGGGAAAGAAAGAGGGGGGATATGGTGAACGAGAGAGAAAGAGAGAGAGAGAGAGAGAGAGAGAGAGAGAGAGAGAGAGCGAGAGAGAGCGAGCGAGAGAGCGTGAAAGAGAGAAGGGATGCCCAAGGGGAGTGGAAGAAAGAGGGAGAGATATTTCAATTCTTATGGGCTTTCACTTTTAAATCAAATATTTGATGACCATAAACGTTAACTTCTTATCTTACATTTTCAAGAAATAGGTGAAGAGGGTGTGGATGAAACTGGCCGATTTCATGAAAGCTACAGACCGGTGGAACGAAGAAAATCTAGATTTTCATTTATTTTCTCGCATGCTACTTACATAGTACGAAAAAAAATATTGAAATACTGCAGCAAAAAACGAACTAACAAAAACAAAATTTTTTTGCGTCACTGATACAAAAAATATCCACTTTTTCGGTCCCTTTATATAGTAAATAACTTCCTCTAATACGTTATGGCACCTTGATACCGATAAATTGATTTACGGCAAAACCTGCTCATGAACAACGCTAGCGGCTCAACCAGCAGCAGCATTTTCACCAAAATTGACGTTCCCCGATCGATCTGGGCGATGTCATGTCATCTTTAATTTGACAAGGATGTTTTGTTTTTATGAAGCCTTAAAGACAATTCCCAAATTTTCTAAAAAATGTCTCAACTTCTTTTCAAAACTTTTTTCTCGGATAGACCGAAGTACACTTAAAAATGCAAGAATTTTTAGAACGAGATTTTCTAAAAAGCAAATAGTTCCAAATTTCTTTCTCGGATATTGCAAAGTACGTTTATAAAAATGGCGAAATATCGATTTTCACTGAACTCTCTAAATTTTCAAAAATTGCAAAACGTTACTTACAAATAATTCGACAAAGTTTGTGCTGTTGTAACACCTCTAGTTTACTAGGGGTCCCATACACCAGAGATATTCAATTAGTGGATATTTTTGGTGATGAAACGGCATTTGATGCGATAAAAGGTGGGGGTCACGGGAGAGCTCCCAGGAAGCTCACCGTATGCCTCCTTCGTGGTACATCCCAGCAACACCACTCGCATTGGCCGGGATCTGAACTCTGCGATTGGGAAGCTGGCGCCGCGTCGGCCGCTCCGCTGCTTGGGGCAGAGGCCGAGGGAGGGCCGCCGCTGGAGCCAAGTGGCACCACGCAAGGCGACACGAGCGCAGGATGAGGCAATCAGGGCCCGTGGGCAGAGCAGAGCGGAAGGGCAGGGGTTCCCCCGCGAGGGAAGCGGGGCAGCGGGCCGCGCCGCGCCGGGTGCAGCCGCAGGAAACGACCCGAGTGAAGCGGCGCGGCGGGACACCCGGCAGACAGATACGAGCGCAGTGGGTACGAGTAAGAGCGGGCGCGCTCGGTGTCGGCAGCGGTGCACACTGGTCCAGGTGAAGTACAAAGCTCACTTGGTCGAAAAGCTTCAAATGCTTGTAATAGGTTTTTGTGCGTACGGCAAAGGCCTGGAAACTTGTTCTGCGTGTGTGCAAATGAAAATAAGTGCTGTCGATTGCTGTAACGCTTCGCCAGACCAAAATTCCCTTATGTTACTTTTTACATAATAAAGAAATGTTCATTCTACATCAGAAAACAATGATTTAGAAGGCTTTCTGTTGAATAAACATGGAATTGAAGCAAAGCGTTACGTACAGCAGTCGACAGCAATCACGGCCTTCTGCGCCTGCGCCGATGCTCAAAAGTGGTGCATAACTCGATCTGCGCATGCGCAGGTGGTCGATTTTGCTGTGCGCTACGATGTACTTCAAAACGCTCTTTGAAGCCGGACCATTAATCGACAATGATTAGCATATTTGTACGTAATTCTTAAAGTTTGGCACACTTTATTATCGGGATACTTTCGAGTGATTCATCTTCAACGAAGCAGGGAATTTCCGATACAACAAAGAGCGCTCAAAATCTTTACGTAAAGAAGAAACGCCCCACACGCGCTTTATGGGCTTCTGAGCAATGAGCGCGTGGCGGCAGGAGCCTCGCGCTGTCGTGCCGCGGCGGAAGCGCAATGCTGGCTGAGATGGGATGTGGTGGGGTGGGCAGCAGAGCGTGGCAGAGAGCGGGACGTCCGTGCGGGCGGGCGTGCCTGCGTGAGCGTGAGCGTGTGCGCGTGCGGCCGGACGCCAACTGCCGCGATCGCCCATGCGGGTCGCGCGAAACCGGACGCCTCCCTCGACGTCGCGACGCGTCGCCCGCCCGCCAGCCAGCCAGCCAGCCAGTCACGGAGGGCGGCGACTAGCGCAGACGACGCAGGCCGCTCGGACGCATGAAGCCACAATGTGCATACTGGTTTTCCGGAGTGTAAGACGGGACCATTTTATGGCTTTGTCGATCCACCTTTGACCGGAAATAAATGTCAGCCAAAAGATGTAAATGAAACCAGATATGTACCACCATTATTGAAATGAACGATTTTTTTTCTCTCCTGAAGACACAGCATGGCATAGTCAACTAATGCTTCTATATAAAAATTTCACTGAGACTTATGAAAACGTACCTATTTTTTTCGAAGAATCGTAACTGTTATACACTTAGTTTCTGCGACGTCAAGAACATTGCATTTCAAATATCGATTTAAAAATGACAATAGCGTTGCATGTCAGCACCAGCCCCTGCTTTTTGTATAAAGGTACTGTCGTTTTGAAAATAACTCAACGATATCAGTAACATTAATTCTCTTTTTGCTGTTGTAACGCAGACTTACAATAATAATATTGTATTTTTCAAGGTCATGAAGAGGAACATTTCGAAGAATATGGTGAAGTAATAGAGATGCAACGTGGCGGAAACAAGGTTCGTAATGTATAAAGCAAGAAAAAGTCACTTCGGGGACGAGGTGCATTCTTGCTTTCGTGCTTTAAAGTAGTCATCGGGTTACGAGGAACCAGGTATTGGAGCAGAAGGTCCAAGTGTACGAGTAAACTAACTACTAAATAATTCTCCCAAATAACGACACCCAAGTGCGATGTGTCGTTAAGCATAAACTTAAAAGAAGTCCGATTGTTTTAAGGAGTAATCGCGCAAGTTAGGTTTATTGTTTTTTAATTCACTTGAATGATACACGTAGTTGTCGAAAGAAGTATTACTTAACTCAGCAATCATAACTATCAAACATGAGCATTTTTTTCAGACTTCTGTATTTCAACTCTCTTGTTGTTTCTATTTATCAATAGACCCAGGTATACTGAAAACACATGTTCAAAGCTAAATTGATGAGAATACACCACACATATAGTTCGTTATTTTTAATGTAGTAGTAAAGGGGAAATAAGTGTCGTTTTCATAAGCATGTAAACAAATGAACATCGACTTGAAACTGTACCCGTTCAGAGTGGATTCATAAAATCCACCTTCAAATATATTTCACTACAAGAAAACACGAGGAGAAGTATTCCATATTACCGATAGCCATCGAGTACGTCTTCAGGAGAATAGGCATGTAACCACGACTCTAAAGATACTCCTTTCCTGCCGCACGCGTCGTGGAAGGAAATACACCGCGCCTCGAGAAAGTTCTCTGCCGCCCTCCCTTCTGCTCTCTCGACAGGAAATCCGCCAGATAGAACCACTGACATCTCCGCTTCCGCCAGAGCAAGGAAGCGGATGCTGTTCGTCAGGAGTATATGAGCGTCGCCTAGGGGCAGTAAAAACTGTGCGGGAATTGCGGCGGGGAGGTGCCTATCAACCCCGGAACCAATGCTTTGGGTTGACAGTTCTGGTATTGAAAGTGAATACGGACTGATTAATTCCAACACATTCAAGAACACTTCAATATTTGTTTTAGTTATCTCTTCTAAAAACTTACGTTTTGTCCATGAACTTTCAGAAAGGTGTTTACGCCACAATAATCCAAACCCGTTACTAACCTGCAACAAAGAAAGAAATAACATTGGCAAACAACTCAATAATAGTACACTGCAAATGATAAATTACAAAATCAGTAAACGATAAAAGATACGGCAACCGCATTTCTAGTTGGATACAGTGAAATGCAACAGAACAGAATTTATTATTGTATTAAATCGATACCTACTTTAAAATGGATAGATGGATAGGAAAGAAATCAAGCATAGTCAAGAACGACAAAATGAAAAATTAATAATACATTATCCACATGCCCATATACATTTTCCAAAAACACAAATTTTCGATATATTTACGATTACTTCACGTGGGGTTACTTCACTAACGTCAAAATTGAGCACATCTTTCTTCCTCCAGTGTTTGTTAGTTACAACAAAATGAGCAAATAGCCCGTTACGATTTCAGGTTCCATTTTTAAAACAAAATCGCCGCATCAAAGTACAATATCTGCCTCTCCCAGACTCGCGCCCAGCTCCAGGCCTCGCGAACGGAAGCAGTACGCGACCAAGAACAATGGCATCGATCGGCGCCCATACATCTTGGATGGCTTTCGACTTCTATGACCAGGGTAATGGCCTCCGCGACATGAATAAATTCCGTGATTTGTGTCCCGGTCGCCGTCGCCGCGGGGGGCGGGGGCGTGGTCGGGAGCGGGAGCGGGGGGCGCGAGCGGAAAGCGATGGAGACCGGCGCGCCGCCGGGCTGGGATTAGCTCTGGCGCGCGCCGATGTCGAGGCTCTCCTCTCCTCTCCGCCCCCCCCCCCCCCCCCCCCCCACCCCCCCCGTTCAACTTCACCGTGCTCATTGCAGCGCACCGCCCTCGTGCCATCTCGTGCACGGCGGCGGCAGGCGCGGCTGGCGACATCGGGTGACGCTCTCGCAAGAAGCAGCAGCTTCTTCGCACCGAAGGAGAGCGCAGTCGCCGGCAGTGCATCAGAAAAGAAACTGACATTAAATCGAAACCGAGAGAAAGACATTTGTTCCAAAAAATAATGAAAAGAGTAAAAGTGATCAATGTGAAATATAAAGCAACAATTCATCCAAGGAGAACAAGATTAAGTATGGTGTTCAACGAAAAATGTCACGTTTAAAATCAAGTCTATACTTGGATTTATTTACAGCTGCCTCAGTCGTAAATCAGCTGTTAGGGTGTCAACCAATTGGAACGTTAAACGTCACCATCGTGACTTGTAAGCTCCCGATTGGATGACAATGTACTAGCTGGTGACCTGTCAGAGGCAGCTGTATATTGCAACTGCAATGCTCATCATTCTTTATAAGCTCTCGCAATAAAGAAATATAACCTGTACCAAAAATGTACCTAAAAAATTATAGTCGAGCTACAACACAGCGTAGGTATTCACTTATTATTTGTAAGCGTAATGAAAAATCAGTACTGCTCGTAGTCTCATGATCTGTGGGTGCCAAACATCTGCACTACCAAACATCTCCCCTGCAACGATCATCTTTTTCTATGCGTTCCTGACTACTTCCTCCCCCCCCCCCATTTATGTTGAAACTGATCGAGGGAAAATGGTTTACCCATTTGTGTTTTTGAACCACTGCACTACTTATTTACAGTGCAGTCTCAACGAGCACCGCTACCCATTAAACAAGGAGCATTCTTATTACAAATATCAACTAAAAAGGCAAAATTTACACTGAACGTTTTGGAAATTTCGAGAAACTTCATAGGAAATTATTTAAACACCTTACGCTCACAAATGCATTAAATAATAAAATAAACCGGTTATGTAAATATTAACATGCGAGATATTCCACAAATACGAGAATATATTCACTGTGAAATAAGAACATAAGCCATTAAATTAAGTGTATTGAAAGGTAATTGTCAAAGAATAAAACTATTAACATAGAAATGTTTCCTGAAAATTGTAATTGAAATAGGCAACACTTAATTTCAATTTAACAATAATTACAAATTAAATTTAATCCAAAGTGATACAAATAAGAAGAAATTGAAAATCACTTCCTTGTTCCAAAGTGCTTTGAAGTAGACATTCCCCTTATAACAGTACGAGTAGTAATCCAAACACAGGATAAATAACAGGATGGACGCATATTTGCTTGGAATAAGTTAATGGTTTGCCGGCCTGGGACGCTAAGGCTCAAGGGCGGAAGCTACCTCTGCTCGACAGGTTGTGGGTTCGAATCCTGCCTCGGGCATAGATGTTTATGTTCGTGTTGTCCATACGTGTCAATACAGTCCCCCCTCCAATTAAAAGAATCACAGCGGTCGCTATATGACCCAGCGAATTAAAAAGCGACCGTAAAAAAAGGTCACTGTCAGTTTCTTTTTTGAGAAACTGTCGTTCGATCGTTTCCGAAAGTCCGCAATATTTGCACATTTTTCACAAAAAAGTTTGAGATTACGAGAAAATTCAATGAAAATAATTACACGCACTTCTACTCACAAAAGCAATAATGTATTTTTAAAAAAAGCCCGTAATGTAAATGTTAACGACGCGACATATATTTATAAAAAATAATCGAAAGAATGAATTCTATTGGTGTTAATGCCATGTCATTCAGCGGTTTTAGCACTATCGGTTCAAAAATTTTAAAGAAAAAATGTGTAGCCATGTTTTAAATATGATGATTGTGAGAAATTTTGTTTTGAATATTTTTTTAAATATTGCCCATAATTCGCTTAAAATGACGCGAAAACTATAGATATTTTCAAAAAAACCCTAACTAGAAAGATGCCAAAAAATGCATTTTGTAATTTTTTAAATTTCACAGTAAAGAGTGAAAAATCAGACGTGTGTATTATTTATATATTCCATTCTATTCTTTGAAAAATTAAAGAAAAAAGATATTTTTTTGAACATTTTGAAGTGGTCACCGGGGCTTCATATTAAATACGTCTAAATTTGAAAAATTCATGTGAAATCCACAGGGCTTCGAACATATCAGAATGATTAAGGAATACTCATTTGGGCAAAAATCCTACGTACAGTTTAGGTGCTAGTATTGTGCAAATACGATGGACGGACGGGCGAATCCAGAGACACAGAAAAACGCAGTGACAATCAGACGCAGGCCGTCACAGACACACAGACTTAGAGTGACGTTTTGAAAAAAATACTTTTTTGGCACAGGTATCCCAAAACTTTTACTTCTGTTGAAATCACTAAAAACATATTCCGCAGCATCACAACTTCCTCTACAATACTTTCATTACTGTGTGTATACGCATGAAAACGAGAAAGTAAAAATCAGTCCCCCGAGCTTTCCAGATATTCTTCTTATACAATAATAATACAGCAATACTTGTAATTACATTTTTTCATTTGTAAATTTATAAAATTCTAAAAACAAAAAGCAGTGCCAGGTGCTCAGGTTCTGTACTCTCTTTTTGGTACCAGTAAATTATTAATTTCGTTCCAACAACAACAAGAGCAATGTAACCTCTACAACGGGAGTCCAACCCGCGAGCTTCAGTGTGTGCGAGTACTTGGTTTACGCGCGCAACGTTGCTCCCTATCGCTATTCGCGTCATCAATAACCACTACTGCCCCCGTTTCTGCTGACGTAAACACGGCTGAACCCCACTGCGCCTCGTGTTGCAGAGATTGCCCTTCCAGCCGCTGTCTTCCCCTCCGTTTAGGCGTCCCCGCTCTGCCAGCGACATTGTCGTTCGGCGTTCTGTCGATCACGGAGAACTGATAAACATCAGCGAAACGTACTGCTCTCGCAGGTAGGGCAAAAGAGAGAATGCATGCTGACGTGTTCAGATTGTTGGCTTTTATCAATGGGCGCTATTAAATAAAACTATCTTCGTAGTGAAATATAACGAACAGTCACATGTCACCTTTCAATTTGTGGTGGAATAAACTCCTATTCACGCACACAATTATATTTCTGTACTCCTCTCTTAACATTGTCATACGTCGATATCTCCGAGTTCCACATTGAGGGCTTCGAATAACATGTGTCACACTTTACCGAAAAAATATATATTATATAAACTATCGCAAACAGTGGCCAGTATCGAGATATTTTGTTGTTTTTTCCAACATATTTATTGAGCAAATTTATTTCAAATCCTTTGAATTATACGGACATCACTGAATTAATCAATCATTTCATTGAAATATGAATACCCAGTTTACGAGTGGTGGATCAATGTTTCCGTGCCTGAACTCTGTGGATTTTGTAGGGTTTTTGACACTATGTGCTTCATTCCTGCCGGCTACACAGCAAGGAAATGATAGTATTTTCTTGCGCTGCCATCTGCACCACTGGCAGCGCGCCCTGACAGTCTTCGCAGCGTCGATAAGTCTGTGTAAACTGCAAACGAAAGCGGAGACCTATTGTGACCGCACCTAAAAAAAGAGCAGAAAAAGAATTGCGACAAGAGCGGAGGTCGCGCACGGCAGCACGACAAGGCAGCAATTAGCGTTAATCACTCTCAGATATCCCAGTTGGGCCCGAGAACGGTACAATGCATGGTATTATCTGTGTACAGCATTTCTTCAAAGAAAATAGTGTTTTCTGGGTTATGATTAAGCGTTTGCACACACATTACGTGTAACCTTATTCGTCGACAGATGGTGTTTGCGGTGCTCTCTTTTGGCAACCCTGAATAGGCCAAGGTCCCTAGATAGGGCCACCGGGCAAAGAAGTCGTGCTCACTTCTGCCCCCATTTAGTCAGGATTATCGAAGATTCTTGTGTGTATGGGGTCGCAACGCCGTCGCGCGTCGTCACGACTGTGCTCCGCTTCCTCTCCCTCAATTGCGTCACCGCTCCGCCCCGCCCCGCCACCTCGCTCCGAGGCGGACACGTCGCGCCAATTAACACCTCTGCGGTGCACGGGGCCCCGCGGCGTGGTGCAGAGCGGGGAGCAGGAGAAGGACAGGCAGATTGCAATCATGGCTGCCAGCGGACGGAGTATGGCTGTGGGAGAACATGGGCGAGCTAGGATTGTGAGGGCACTGTAGGAAGTGAATGTGAGCTTGCGTAAGGAAAGCCATCTGAAAAAAGAAAGATACGCCTTTCTCAATGATCTAAGTTATGATATGGTCTGTTTGTATAGAGGAATCTTCAGGGAAAATGTCGTCTCACAAAATGTCTTGTCAGAGTACGTCGTATGACATTTAGCGAACTGTTCAAATTGGGCGAGAAGACGAAATTAATTCCGTTAGTTCTTTCCCTGATGGGCAGTGCAAGGGACGTCCTCGATCACCCTAGGCGAGTTGTAGCACAACTAAAGTAGATCTTGAGAAAGATGAACAAAATGGATTAAAAGACCGGGTGCACATGAATATAATGGATTCAAAACCATTATCGAATACTAAAATTGAATCTAATTCAGAATTGGAATCGATAAGAATTTAAAATTAAGAAGAACGACTGAGAATGGTTTTACAATATCCGTGAAATGTGGTTTTAAAATGAAGCCTAGCACTGGCTGATTTAGCTCAGTGCCAGCAGTAGCGCCGTCTCTGCAGCGACTCTAAACGGGAGGTCCATGACTGGTCTGATCGGTTCTTTTTTCATGGTTTCTCCGATCAATACCAGGGGAATGTCAGAGCAGAACCCTAACAAACGGGCCCCGGTCTACACACGACCTATCGTTCCCCTTCCTTACATATTCTTTCCCCCACACTACACATACAATTCACCACCACACAAGTCGGAGTCGGGATCTTAGAGCTTCTCGCGGCTGGAGCGATGCTTTGGGGAGTTTCCTGGAAGGCGAAATCCCTATAAACAGTACACTTTAGACCGGCGACGGACATCACCATCCAGTGGTGAAGAAACACCGCCAATCCCGGGATAAAACATTCACTACACTTTAAGGATAAACTACATTATTATAGTTTATTTTAGAAAAAATCTTCGATTCTAGAATTTTTCTAATTCCACTTTTTTTCCCCATCCTTCCCATCTTATTTGACGGGTACTCATCAACGCAGGAACTAAAAATTGTTTTAAATGAACTACAGTTCACATTACTTCGATAGGCGTACCCACTACTCTGCAGGACGCCCTGCTGGGCTGCAAAATGTGAAAGGCGAAAGCCGTAAAAGCGTAGTATGTGCACCCACTCAGCAATGGCCGCCAAATGGGCGGCCGACCGCATCGCTCAGCTTTACGAGGCGACAGCTACTTCCCGCGGAATTTTTCGCGGCCCCCCGCAATCGATCACAGACGCCCCTCGGATTATGAACCACAAAATTCCGAAGATAAGATCTCGATAAGCGGCTTTTTCCACCCTAAAGGTATGAAAACACTGAGGTCTTAACTCTTAATACGGTGCTCTGTAGGTTTCAATTCTGAGCTTTTATAAGGCACTGGAGTCGTTTGTGTTTTGGAATGGGAGCAATAACGTCAGCAGGTCGTCAGCAGCACGTTAAAATGCACATGTCCGCTCGGAAAGGAGGATGGGGAAGGGGAGGAGAGCGGTCGTCACGAGATGGTCACCATCTGCAGCAGCAATCCACGGCCACATCATGTTCTCGCACGAGAGCCAAGTGGAGCATATTCAAACGGGGGAACAGGAAGAAAAATGAGAAACTAGAGAGTGAGAAAGGAGAAAAAAGGCACTGAAGAATGAGATTTAAAACTAAATTATCTTCTTAGCTTTGAAATACGAAGAATGGCATATTAATTGCATTGTACGTCCAACGAAATAAAGAAAATTGTGTTTATAAGCGACATTAATTACCTCATAAAAATATATATGAACAAAAGTTATTTAGTACTTCTAAATAACCACGGACTTTTAACACTAATCTCCCCCAAACAATCCGTTGCGCGCACACACACCCATCGGCGACCGACTACAGCGCAGCTGGGCCCAACCGGATCGCTTGGCCACAGAGGCCAGGGAGTCACACCGCGTGCGTAAAAATACAGTGCACAGGAAGGATTCTACTCAGAGCGGCGCCAGGTAAATATAGCCCGCGACTCACGCGTGACTGCTGCTGGACGCGAGGCGCGGGGCACGGCGCACGTGCCACGGGCTACGCCGGGATATGTGGAGGGGGAAGGAAGAGCCGAAGGAAGGGGGAGGCTGGACTCGGGCGAAATAGCAGTCTCCAGGCGCTGCGCGGTCGCTCACCTCCGCCTGGCCCTGGTGGCGGCGGCGCCGCCCGGAGATGCCCCTGGACAAGAACGGCCACCGCGCAGGAGTTCAGAGCCGCTCGCGCGGAACTCAGCGGAGCCACTGGCCGGAACTCTCCCCGTTCTCTTACCCTCCCCAACACTCTTTGGCTGAAGTAGTCCAGTCAATTGGTGCTCAAAAGGGCCCCGATCCAGGAAAAAATTCCAGAAGATTGTTTTCTTAACGGTTCTCTATGCTTGGAGGGTGCTGAATTACAATATGATGTTTGCCACCTCAAAAAAGATCGGCTTCACAGAAAAAATTGCGAAAAAACTAAACATTTCGCACTGTTTTTAGTTTTTAACTGATATCTTCAAAACTATGCGTTTTAACAAAACAATTGTTAATTGTAAATTAAAGTAGATAAGATTTCCTACAAAATGTATTAATTACCTTCGAATTTCAGAAAAAACTGTTTAGGCGCTAGAGCGAGATGAAAAACTTACTTTTTGGACCTAAGTGCAAAGCGGGAGAATATGTCTTTCCAGTCATCCTATCTCGCAGCGGCGCGCTAATTTCACTCTATCATGCACTAAAAAAAGAGCGAAATTTTTAGTTTTTTTGCAATTTTCTCTGTGAAGCCGACCTTTTTTGAGGAGGTAAACATCAAATTCGAATGCAGCACCCTCAAAAACATATAGAACCGTTGAGGAAAAAAGCTCCAGAAAGTTTTGGGTTAGATACCTTTTGACTGGACTAAAGGGGAGAAGATGTAAAGTACAGCAGAGAAGAATATATAATTTTTGACATTTTTGACAATTGAATTTTTGACATATTTGTAGCATTTCTCGAATAAACATTACACAGTTAATGATGATGAAGTAATTTATGGAATTGTAACCAGGAGTAAAGGAAGAATTTGGAGCACAGGTGCGGGAAACCCGCCCTGCCTACCATTTTAATGCTGAGAGTCAAATTTAATTGTTCTAGGTGCGAAGACCTGTCGCGGTGACATCTACGTCATGGGTTTCCTCACAAATAACAATAAAAGAGAGATAATGAACATATGAGAGAAACGGGGCAACAGGAGTGGAGGAAAACAAATGGAAGAACTAGAAATGAAGGAGAGTGTCAAAACACAAAGGGAACGAAACATGGGGACAAAGAGGGGGAAACAAAAAATGTATAGCATGAAGTACATTGAAGAATAGAAAACTAGGGACGAAGAAAACATACGCCTCCTCTTTCTCCAGGAGCGGATTGGTTGGTGAACCCAGCAGATAGAGTTTTAAGAGGACACGTGTGGTGAAGGTTGCTAAAGCAATCTCTTCCTCCGGCATCGCTACCCACATAGTTATTTATTCATCGAAACAACCTGTATTCAAGTAGATCTGCCTTATTCTCCTCTCCACCTCTCCTTTCATCGAATCGCCTCTCCTGAAACTGTCATTCTGATGTCGTTGGAATCACCAAGCTTGCTTACCATCACGGAGGCAAGGGAGCTACTCCAAGCGACAGACGGACGAATATTTTAAAGTCATGCTGAACACCCCGACGCAGTTTCCACGCTCCCGGGCTACAAACACAGCGTGCCGCGACCTCCGTGAAATGCGAGTCCACCGCCGCCGTCTTGTCTCCTCGCGCGCCCCGCGCCAGCGGATATAATCGCACGGAAAGGGAAGGGCGAGGCGAGGTCTAAGGCGGGCCGAGGTCAAGTGTGCGTTTTAATGAGCGCTATACAGTTTATGCGCGCTTTTTAATGAGATCACGAGAATTTCATGAGACTGTCGCCGGTAGAACTCGTGAAGGTGCTTAAGGCGAATATGAGCACGTAACGCAGATACACTGGAGCACTTAGGCGAAATGTAATTATTGTTAATTTAAACGTGAATAAGCGAAGTTGATGTAGTTAAGTATGCTCTTAGGATCAGACTCAATGTAGATTAGTTAGTTGAACGGCTCAACCAGTATATTTGGAAACCCTAGTAGCAGTATGGAAAAAGAGAATTACCCGAGACAAAACTCAAGAACGAAAAACAAATTTTCAAGAACGAAAGAGTTTACGTGTTTTGACATTTGATCATTTAGCAAAAAACTTTGGGTAAGTGTTGAAACTTCAAACTATGTTTCATTTACATCTCCATCGAATTACAGTACATATTCCCCGGCGACAGATTCTGTGATGAAATCTACCTCGCAACCTCTGCCATGTTCGGTCGCGGATTGCGCATAATTCCCACAACCGGCAGCGCGCGAACTTGACACCCCACCCGCGCTTCTACGAGACTGAGCGCGTAAGACGCATTCACGCGCCGCTGCCCGCCACCGCACTGTCCCGCTTCCAAGCACGCTACGCACGCGTATCCGACCCCGGCGCGCCGGCTTCTTTGTGCTATGGAAGCCGCACAGTTGCGCTACTCCTTACCACACCGGGCCGCGGCAAGCCACGCTTGGGTGCGCCTCGCCACCGTCGCACCGCCACTGCCACCGACACACAACGCGCCGCCCACCAGCACGCTGTATCGCTATCCACACCAGTTCACTTGTCACAGTCGCCTATTCCCTGCATCTCGATTAGATACAACGAAATCTATCCTCTCAAGTATCTCAATAGTTACGAATATAGCCTGTTTTTTGGTAAATATCAGAGTGTTTCACAAAACATTCGATTGCTTTCGCTTGTTTTTTTTCTTTCGGTGATTCAAAATTTCTTCATATATTAAGTGTTTATTTCAGGGATGAGTTTGATTTCAGGAAAGCAATTCACAATATAATTTTACTTACGTATTCTGTCATATATCCGAATGATCCAAGGGCTGAAAAGCTCGAAAAAAATAGATTCACGAGTAGGTTACTTCTTTACGGTGTTAAGGTAGTTTTCACTCAAAATTCACACTAGGGTAATGAATAGGTGGCTGCCACTTAGCAGCAATTTGAAAACAGAGATTTACTTTTCAAATTAATTTGTGAAGGTTTACTTAAAATTTAATCTCTCTGCATAATAATAACACAGAATTTTGCATTCCATTATTACATTTTTCATAATGCACACATCTTACCTTTGATTTCGTGATAAGCTAATACATAAAAGAAATGATTAGCAGAGATTTTATCATATTTTTAACAACCCTACTGTGCGGCTACAAAAATGAAGGAAATGTTTTAAGTACAGTCGGATGTGCATTGCTTTCAGGAAAGATACAGAAAACACAGCGACCGCGGAAACCAACAAAAAACACTCCAGTTTTCTATTGGGAGACGGGCATCCAGTTCTTTTGTGAGCGCCGAACGCTCCGCGCACCCCGGCGCTGGTCGCCGCAACATGCCGCAAGCGGCGTGTCGGCCGTCCGCGTCGCGCCACGCCGCTTCGCGCCCCGTCCCATCCCATCCCCGCACCTGCCGCCCATTGTACGCGGGGATTAACGGGAGCGAAGAGGGGCGCCGCGCCGGCGACTGTTTGGCGGCGACAAAGCGTGGATTAGCGCATCGACTTGCGCCAGGCACACACACGCACACACACACACACACACACACACACACACACACACACAGTTCAGCCATTCACGCGCAAATCTATTTTGATTTACCCGTGCACGCCGCCACTAAAGCTGCACTCGCCATCACGATAGACCGAGCCGCCCCACACTGTACTCGTCCTATTATTTCATATGCCCCCACGACTAAGAGTACAGAGACACGCCGATTCATTGTAGAACACTGCATCCACTGTGTGGCGCACGGTGCATTATGTACATTTAATATGCCTACAACGCAGAAAGTGCGCAGAGACGCCTTTGGTGACGAGTAACTTAGCACACCCAGTAAATATTATTTCAATTTTCATGTGTTATTTACGTTACTTGAAATATTAATTACGATACTTGAAAGTAAGGAAAGAACGTAGTCGAGCGAAATAATATTTGTAACATTACATTACACTTAAGTAAATTTGCAATTCTCTAACAGGTAAATGGTTTTACAAGTTCCTTATATCAAAGAAATGAGTAATCACCAAACAGGCGTGTGTCAATTGAAAATTCCCGTAATATTGATGCTCTCGTACACATTTAGGCTTTATATGAAATATAAAATCAGTCACAAAACGAAACTCATGATTTCAGATGAAATTCAAATGAAGATTCATTATTTGGAAGTCTCGTTCTCAGGTGAACAACATTAACAATAAAGTTACAAACGGGTGAAAATAATATTTAATTGCAAGAGAGGGACAAATACGACACACTTAAAACTATCCATGTCCAATTCTACGGGGACGTGGGTATAACCATTTCAATACAATTATCATTTAATTACATGCGTTTTTAAGACAACTGGGAAGGTGAAAAATGTGTTCGGCCTGGCTCCTTAACGAATCCAAGTTCTATGCTCGTACCGTATTTTAGAAGTCATTCCGCAAATAAATGAAAACAAACAAACAAACAAACAAACAAAACAAAACAAAAATATTTCCCGCAAGGTCTCTTGCGCTCCAACAACCAAACGCCTGAGCTTCAACAGTGCTACTATCTCTCACGCCAAGAGCGGAGCACAAAGCTCCTCGTGCAACGCCTCTCGCGCGCGTCAGAAAACAGGCGTCCCAAAGGAAGACTGACGACCTCTAGAATCGCTATTTCTCCCGGAGGTCTTCAGACGCGCGGTATTACGGCATCTTAAATAATTAAGCGTCATGAGGCGGACGCGCGGCGGCAACAGCAACGCACACGAGGGGCAGCACCTCTCGACGCGTATCCGATGTCTCGGCCCGGCCTCGCGCCGCGTAGTGCTTCGTCGCGGCACGGCACGCGGTCCTCGCTCAAAGCGTCTCTTGTGCGGCGCGGGGCGGCGCGGGGCGGCGCGGGGCGGCGCGGGGCGGCGCGGGGCGGCGCGGGGCGGCGCGGGGCGGCGCGGGGCGGCGCGGGGCGGCGCGGGGCGGCGCGGGGCGGCGCGGGGCGGCGCGTGGCGGCGCGTGGCGGGGCGGGGCGGGGCGGGGCGGGGCGGGGTGGGGCGGGGCGGCGCGGGGCGGGGCGGGGCGGGGTGGCGCGGGGCAGGGCGGCGCGGGGCGGGGCGGGGCGGGGCGGGGCGGGGTGGCGCGGGGCAGGGCGGCGCGGCGCGGGGCGGCGCGGGACGATGAAGGGCGGGTGGGAGGAGCGAGGCGGGTGGATCGGATCCTCTTGCAACGCCTCCTTGCACCCGCGCGCGCGTCTTCCTGGCTTCGCGGAGAGAGGCGAAGCGGAGCGAAGCGAGGCGACGCCAAGTGTCGCGACGCGCGCGGGTGCGGCCAGGATGCCGGGCCCCAGGGGTCAGCACGTCCGGGAGAGAGCGAGCAGACCCGACGCCCAAGAGCGTTTCAGGGGAAACGTTCGAGCGTAGCAAAATGTGACAAATTTATACTATCACTATCACTATCATTATCACTATCACACTTAACAATAATGGGAAGAAATTAATAGAATTTGCCACGTACAATGAGCTGAGAATTACTAACACTTTCTTTAAACACCGAAATATTCACAAATTCACATGGACAGCACGTGGATCTGCCTCTATAATTGATTACGTCCTTGCAAACAATAAGACTTGGATAAATATCAAGGATGTAAGAGTATTTAGAAGTTTTGATGTGTCATCTGACCATTTCTTAGTTAGATGCCACATAATGTTCCCAAAGAGATGGAAGAAAACCATCTTAAAACCCAAACCAGAAATAGAAACATTTAAAGTTCACCTTTTACAAGATTATAGCATAAGACTTTTATACCAGAGTAGACTCAACCAGAAAAATCTTATTAACCCTGTAAGTAACAATATAAATGAAGAATGGGCAAACATTAAAGAAATTATAACACAGGCAGCAGCAGAAGCAATAGGGTCAAGGAAAAAGAAATTCTCAAAACGAGGGCTAAGGTTTTGGAATGATAATATCAAACAACTAATTGAAGAAAAAAAAGAAGCGTATTTAAAGACTCTCTCATCCTCTGGGAATATGAATCATAGAATAGAATATAAAAGAAAATCTGCTTTAGTTAAAAGAGAAGTCCGTAAGCTTAAACGAGAAAGTTGGAAAAGATATGTTAGCGAAATTGAACATGACTTATTTGGAAACCAAAGTAAGGCATATAAAATTATAAAATATTTAAATAATCAAGAAAGAGATAAAGTTCAATTAAATATAATTTCAGAAAGTAAATGGTTAAATTACTTTAAATCGCTATGGACCTCTGAAGACGAAGAAGAAGAAGAGAGAGGAATTAAAATTGATATATGTAATTCTATTGATCTGATCTCTATGGATGAGTTGAAAACAGCCATTAACACAACCAAAAATAAAAAGTCACCTGGTACTGATAATATAAACATGGAATTGATCAGATATGCATCAATTGAATTTACGCAGATACTTCTTAACTTTATTAATATCTGCTGGTCCACTGGATATGTGCCAGAAGAATGGAATGCAGCCCTAATTTACCCACTATATAAAAAAGGCGACAAATCTGAATGTTCAAATTATAGAGGTATAAGTCTTCTAAATTCCTGTTATAAAATCTATGCAAAAATTATCAATCAAAGATTAGTGCCTATTGTTGAAACTCAAATATCTGAAACACAACATGGTTTCAGAAAAGGTAGATCATGCTCAGACTGTATTTTTGTACTGACACAACTTACCGAAAAGCGAAGGGAATTTAAACTACCGACATACTATGTCTTCATTGACTACGTAAAAGCATTTGATAGCCTTAAAAGAAGATTATTATGGGAAACACTGAAAAATATTGGACTCCCTTCCCATCTTATTACAGCAATTCAATCCTTATACAGAAATAATAAAATCATGATCCGAATGCTAAGAAATGGAACAGAATCAGCATATATAAACCAGGGAGTAAGACAGGGATGCCCGCTCTCGCCAACGCTTTTTAATATATATATGGACGTGATCATTAAAAAATGGTTGAAGACTTTAAATGATGTTTTTAAGATTAATAATGTCGAGATCCCAACATTACTTTTTGCCGACGACCAGCTTATCATAGGAAAATCTGAATATGAAATTCAAATAGCAGTCCACAAGTTAAGTCAGGTTGCTAATGAGTATGGTATGAAAATCTCACCCAGTAAAACAAAAGTGATGGCATTTAAAGGACTTGAACCTTTAAGAGCAAAGATAGTTATATATGACCAAATAATTGAACAAGTAAATGAATTTAAATATCTTGGGTATCATTTTAATTATATAAAATCAAGGGATATGGAAATAAAGCTGAACAACTTCACATATTTCTGTGGAACGTTACAGCGAACTCTACATCATAATGCGCAAAAGGAAACTCTTCTCAGATTTTACAAAGTTATTGCTTTGCCATTACTACTTTATGGAAGTGAGAGCTGGACATTAACATCAGATCAGCTGCGCCGAATTGAATCAGCAGAAATGAGATTTCTTCGTTTTGTGTCAGGATATTCACTATTAGACCACAAAAAAAGTGTAGATATCAGAAAAGAACTAAATGTTGAACCGGTTATAGATACCATAAAGAAATATCGAGAAAACTGGAAAGGTCTTGTCCTGAGAATGCCAGAACATAGAATAAGTAAAACTATTCTTCAATATGTACCTAAAGGAAAAAGAAGTGTAGGACGTCCCTTGAAGAGATGGCATGAACAATTCTGAGACGGAACAGACCAAGAGGTCTAATCCTTGCTGTCGATGATGATGATGATTATCACTAGGGGGCGGATTCTGATGACCTACAACATCGTCAGCAATGATCAATAAAATGCTCTTCAAACGTTTTTAAAATGCCCTAAAAGCGAAGAAAAATGACGTAAAAACATTTGAGCAAAACCTGTTCAGATGAACAGCTCAAGTTGTTGGATATGTTACTGATGTAATCGAGGCTTCTTCCTTTCGTGAACTCAGCTCACAAACTTTTGTTTGGACTGTTCTTTACCAGGAATATTATTTACGCTCCGTCTTTAGTTATCATGAAATCGGCCTAACCAACAATGGTGCTGGTAGATGTCACAGGTAAACACAAAGGATGACATTACATTTTGTGAGCAAAGAAATCTAATAGGCTACCAAGTAATTTTGTAGAGATAATTTGTTGCATATCGTAAATATTATTTGTAGGAAGTACCATTATATTTTAATCGATGAAATCAGGAAAATGCTTTAAAAACTACGAGAAAAGGTAAAAAATGACTTATTAGTTGAAATCAACGAAAAATGCAAAAAGCCATATAAAATGGGTCATTTACGTTTGTCATGACATAAAATTAATGTCTATAATAAAACGCATTGTTCTAAAGTGGAAAAAAAGACATTTCATTACAATCCGCCCCTTAATTATCACATATGTTAATGTATTTCCTTAGATTCTGTCCCTCCCTCCGTACGAGAGACCTTATGAACCTAATTCAACAATCTTCGGGTCATTTGAAACATCTTTTGGAGTTGGTTAAGCATTGAAATTCAAAATTTTCTTTCTCCCCAAACTACGACTTTGCCAAATTCAGAATGAATGATGAGTATGAGTATTAAAATATGATGCAATTCTTATGTTGGTGCCACCGTATTCTGATTTCCAACCAACGCTACCAGGGTGCGTTGCTCCCACTATTGCGCCAGCTGTTAACTCGCCCTTTAAGTTCAAAGTTGAAGAAATGTTATTTTCGCATTGTTGGTAAGGAATTCGGAACATTGTGTCCATTCCGTTTCTTCAAGGATATTTTGCAATACAATATAAAACATTAGTTTAAATTGTGTGCATTTGAAAATGATTTTGATGTTACGTTCTGTAGTTAGGTAAATTAGGTCTTTTTCTTTAGTGTTCCCGACCTGTTATTCACTAGTCCAGAAGTTTCTATTGTGGTCAAAAGTAAATAATATCACTTCGAATTTATATTTAAAAGTAAGATTTTGTGAAGAAGTAACTCTGCGACTATACGTACTTGCTTTTCAGGCATTTCACTGAAATTGAACATTAGTTTCTGTAAAAATTAGGAATAGTTTCTTTCTCCGAACACCCACATTCTTATTGGACCAAAATGTGCTACATGTTTAAAACATTACTAGGTAGCCAGCTACCAATTTCCAACATAAATTTTGGCAACATCTTATTGTAGATTGCCAAACGTATTATATGATTTGTTCTGAACTATTTAGTCAGCAGCAACAACGAAAGAAATTTTGGTATTAATTTTCGATACAGTAACTTGGAAAAATTTAATTTAAATAAACAATTACTGTAAATACTGATTAGAAGGGCAGTGTCTCTGAGCCATGTAAAGAAAGTGTACAATGAGTTCAAATAAAATTATTTAATAACGTACGGATGAGGAAATCCAGATTATCCAGCCACATTAAAGTTATAAATATTAGTTAGTTTTAAAGAAGTAAATGATGTAATGTGTGTCAGATTTTTTTCACTGCGATTCATAATGATTTTAAACACTTTTCTAGAGATAACTCAGTATGTTTAAGTAAATCAGTGTTTGTACACGAGTATGTTACTAGGTGAGTGTATAATTTCTGTAAACATGTCACAAGTCGAATGCCACGCATAAGATTGCTGACGTATCGCGAGAGAAAGAAGAGGACAAGAAAAATGAATAAGCCAGAAGTCATAAAAATACAACGTACAAAGGTGTCAAGCTCATACATTACTTTTTTCACGTGAATCATTAATTGAACTATCGAAAATCCTTTGTGTTATATGTCATTAAATTAAAAACATTACTGTACGTAAAATACACACGTCTTTAACAAGAGCAGCGAATCCAGTTGGCAACAGAGTAAACTTACAGCCCAACTTTTCGCTCTACCCGATTTGTGTCCTTCCGCTTCGACGAAAAACGTCGAAATCAAGGGCTAAAACGCGAGGGGCACTGTTCCGCATGACTTACGAGCGAAGTGCACTCTCGCACAAAGGCAACTGATTTCGGGACCTAATGTATCATGTAAAAAAATCGAACACCAGCGATTCTAATAAATTTCCTAAATTGAAAAATGTAACAAGAGCAACAAATTATCCATACTCTCGGGAAAAAAATGACATCCCCCATTTATTTGACTTCCACAGCGATGTTGTGCAAGGCATTTTCCTTCACAAGTATCATAGCACGCTTTCGGAGTGAGCAAAGAAGATGACAACGGCGAGAGAACCGAGAGACGCACACCTCAAGGATGTAGCACCATGGAACGCCAACTGCCAAGAATTAATTGCTTGGGGGAAAAGTGCGAAGTGCAGAAAAAGTGACACACGTCCAGAGATAAATGAGCGCGTCTTGTGAGGTAAGTGATATATTGCACTATAATTTCACGTCATAAACCTCTTCTTTTTCAATTTGCGTCTCTCCGAGGTTATCTCTGTAATTTCTTCTTAATTAAGCACCATTACATTCCCATCTTTACGAGGAGCGGGAGAAGAGACGCAGGGAAGAACGCAGCGTAGTCCGCGGTCCTTAGCGACCCCCAAACATCACGCCATCGCATTGTCCTCTCACGCGGGGGAGGCAAGGGTCAAAAAGGCGCATGGCGGAGATGAGAATGAGAAAGGAACAGCGTAGGCCACAAAAAAGATGAGACTGAGACGAGGAAGCGGACAGGGACGAAAGGGAAGAGAGAGAGAGAGAGAGAGAGAGAGAGAGAGAGAGAGAGAGAGAAAGAGAAAGAGAAAGAAAGAGAGATGGAGAAGGAGCAGAGGGGTAGCGCAAAGCCGCGACGGGATGGAAACGAGGATAAGGCCACAAACACGAACACCGGTCTGGGCGAAGAGATGGGCTGTGGAAGCGGGGGCACTCGCGTTTAGTGAAGGGGGCAGAGGCAGCGTCACCACATGGGAGCAAAGGAGTGGGAGGAGAAAGTAGATTAGTTTCCAGAACAGAGCAGCTTGGCAGAGCCACGTCCCGTTCAGTCAGGAATCTTGCGTCAGGACGTTTTAGAACAACCAAGTCAGATCCGAGGTGGTATTTTTGTAAATAGCAAACAACGATCGGATGGTACAATGATGTTTAAAAATGGAGAGGAAGCAAAGCAAGGTACAAATAATTTAAACTGTGTACCATAAAACGACGATGTCGAAGAGTTATTATTATTATTATTATTATTATTATTATTATTATTATTATTATTATTATTATTATTATTATTATTATATATGTATATAAATATTAATCACAATAATTTTGTGCAAAATCATAACAATATTGGACGAAAAAGTAAGACGCCGATTCAGCAAGGCTTTTCTAATCTAAAATACGAAGATAGGCAAAGCAGGAAAGCGAGTCGAAGCATTCCCTAATTTTCAGAAGAAGTCGAAGACCATATATTTCCATTTTCTCATTTCTCTAAGCCCTAAACCATCCTGACATCACCAAAAAATTTGTAAGAATTCCATAGTATCACCTAGCTCATACTCGCAGCCGGAAATAATCCGGCTTTCATTCCCCAGAACGTTTGCGCGAGTTAGCTCCTCCACGGGTACAGCAATCCACGTTAATCTAGGAACACGCGTACTCACTTGTCAGGAGCGCCTGGGCGTCGCACGGGGGCGACGGGATAATGGCAGCATTCTTAACCCAAGCGCTCCGGGGTGGAGACGGAGGTTGGGAGAGAAACGGAGATGGTGCCCGCCTCCAACCCCGCCCCCCTCCGTTCGGGATTAGAGGAGGGATGCGCGAGGTCGACAGCAGAGCGGACGCACAGAAGGAACGCGGCGACACCGCGTCACACCCCGACTACCCTACCCCAGCAGGCCGGCACGTCCGCTCCGCCTCGCCTCGCTACACTACACTATGATGTGCCCGCCCCCTCCGCGACTCGCTTTCCATGCCAAACCACGCCAAGCTACACGGGCGGGCGGCGGCCGGGCCTCGTGAGACGAAATTGGAATCAAGGGGAGACTTGTTGCGAGAAGCGCGCTGTTGTTGTTGTTGTTGTTGCTGCTGCTGCTGCTGCTGCTGCTGCTGCTGCTGTTGTTGTTGTTGTTGTTGTTGTTGTTGTTGTTGAAGCTGCTGCCACCACCACCACCACCACCGCCGCCGCCGCCGCCGCCGCCGCCGCTGCTGCTGCTGCTGCTGCTGCTGCTGCTGTTGCTGCTCCTGTTTCCGAGAAGTAACTGCACCGCAGCTGCAAATGGCTCTCGCTGCCGTCGTTGTCTTTGTGCGCTGGCTGCGACTAATGCGGCCACCCAACCTCTCTACGCAGAAGAGGCGAGGGAGCTTCCAGGGGCGAGGCGACTCGGAACGGTGTAGGGGGGGGGGGGCGAAGGAGGAAGGGGGAAGGGAGAAGAGACACGGAGATTACGGGGGACGAGCGGATTTACCTGGCTGCAGAATGTCTGCATTTCTTGCTAGAGGAGATGCGAGCGGGGAGATGTGGAAATTGGAAGGTGGAGAGGCTGCATTAAAATGGATATTGCAATGAAATCCGTGCATTTCGAAACGGTATAAGCCGGGTGAGAAGAGACAAAGGAGAGATGTCAGATGAATGAAATGAAACAAAAGAGGAATTAATTGACAGGACTCATAACGGTTATATCATACTAACCAAAATGAAAAAAAGATATCAAACGGGGAGTGAATTTGGGAAACACTTATCTGAAGATTGTAACAGGAACACCCATGTAAAATTTATACGTACTTCAAATCAAATACCTTGATGATTGTTAAAGGAAAGAACACATTTTAGAGCTCTATTATTGAAACTTGGGACTTCATCAACATAAATTTTTGCCTTTTATTACAACTTATATTAATTCACAGCAACGCCTTCCATTGCTTTCTGCACATTCATCTGCATTGCCTCACGATTCCGATTTACTTCCTATAAAAAGATTTATTTGGAAACAAGATACGCCTGATCTCACATTTGCAGACGATAAATTTGAGTAAAACAAGCTGACGGGCAAAATGAAGAAGCGAGAAACAAAACGCTTCGCGGAGAGCGCCAACCTTTCGGAAATGAATGAATGAAATTTCGTGGAAGTGTGTTCCGAGCTGCGCAGAGCAGAGCAAAACTAAGAGGCGAAAGCGGTCGCTTAACAGTTCGCCGAAGCGCTCATCGATACGGGGTCCTCCGCGCGAGCGGGTGCGTGCTCCGGCAGAGCGCCCGCCGAGGCGCGCCGTTCTTTAAAATTCAATTCCGTCGGCGATGATCCGCGGCGACAGGGCCAGGCAGCGGGGCCGGGAGCGGGGCTGAAAGCTGGGCCGGGGACCAAGGCTGAGGGCGGAATCGGGGGCGTGGCCGGGGACAGGGCCGGAGGGTAAAGCCGGGACGAGGCTGGTAGCGGGGCCGGAAGCGTGGTTGCGGGCGAGGATAGGGTGGGGTTGGGGGCGGGGTTGAGGGCGGAGTTGGAGCGGGGTTGGGTGTGGGAGCCCGGGAGCGGGGCCGGGTACGGGGCCGAGAGCCGGGCCGGGAGCGGGACCGGGGTTGGGGGTGGAGGGATGTGCCCGGTCAGGGGTGGAGGGGCGCTCTCGTTCCGCGCCAATTCCGAAGCGCCCGAGGATCCCTTACGCAAAAACGAAGACGTCTCCGGGGCGCCGATGCCGGCGACGACGGGGGCGTCCCGCCCGGAAATTCGCTGTCCGCGGGTGGGGCGGCGTCGCCCTGCGAGAGATCGTCGGTAATCGTGCGGCGCTACACCAGGGGTGCTCAGAGCGCGTGTTTGCTGCCGAAGGCAGTAACCGGCAGAGAGTCTCAACCGGCGAAGTCCACGAACGATGTCCACTAAAGTTAATGCCGTTAAATCACATTTTATAACGAACGAGCAAAATTAAACATAATGTCTTCACGAAGAATCGGAGGGAATGTAACGTTCGAGATCCGATACTAATGTAATGGAGTTCTAGCGACTTGTGCGCATGGTTCTCGCCATCGACAATGCCCCTACTGCCTTCTTTTCAACTCCCAAGATGCGGTTAAGCTCTGTTGGTCTAAAGTCATTCCGATTTAGCTTTGTATGAGAAAATATTTTTGTTGCGTTTATTCCTCAAAATTCGAGTCAATCTGTTTCTAGGGCGAGGAACCAGGTCTCTCATGTATTTACAATTTTCAGTTTGATGAAATTACAAAATTCCCTAAAGCCTAGTTTCAAAACGTGTAGTTGCGTAAAAATTGCATACAATGTTTTCGTGTACGCACAATTAATTCTGTTTTAAAACTATTTTTGTTAAAATTTTGTTTGATTTTTATTACATTACATATTATTTCATTTTCACTTTCGTTACTATAGTGCGGGGGTTTTATTTCAAAAATATTGAAGACAATTTATATAAGTAAGATTAAATTGTTCCGAAAGACGACATCCTAGAACTACGAGTCATGAGGTCCAGAGAGGAGCTAATTTTTCTCAATTAACTCTGCAGTGCGAAAAAGATGAGCACACCCGACGATTTGTTACACCAGTTGAAGATGAATTAATGAACATTCGCAGGCAGGCGCGAACACTCATACACTTTTTTGCACGCCAAGAAAGTATTCCTCCTCCCTGATATAGGGTTTCAAGATTAAAAAAGAATGAAAACTGGTGAGAATGTTATCCATCGTACCTTCGAAATGGGGAGGAATAAAAAACAAATTTTCATGTTTGGTCACCGACGCACAGGCGAAAATTTTGAGACCTGACCACCATCCGCGCCGACGCCGATGGGAACAAGTTCTACTACCTTTCGCGTGCCACATTGTATCCTGATGGTTTGCTTTGTTTCCACGCCGAATCACATTCCCACCCATGAATCCAGACACAAGCGCATTTCTAGAATAGTTTCACCTCGCAGCACACGCGCCAGAGACACGTCGCTGTAACAAAACAAACGAATTCTCCAAAAAGGGATCCAAACCCGCCGGATTCCAACATTTCTATCTTCCACTTTAGCCCGCCGCCGCTAGGGGGAAGAGAGTTGAAGCCACAAAGGCTTTTATCCGCAGCATGCGCGCCAGCCATTTTTCGTTGGAAGAGGCGACCGTGCAAAGGCGCGTCTTCGGCCAAGCGCGCCTCGCCCCGCGCCGTCCCGCCCCCCACGCCCATTTGCACATTCGGACGCAGCTCTGCCTTCGAGCGCGCGGCCACAAAAGAGCCTTGGAGGGGGATGAGCGCAGACGGAAAGTGGGAGGACGCGGGGATGGGGGGGGGCGGCAGGGACAGAACGATGTGGGGGAGGCGGAATAGCGGTTTTGTTACGCAGGTTAAAGTGTTGGTAACGATTTCTGTGGGGGAGTACGACTGTACTTTGAGAGATGGGGAGGATTTTATACCTTTTTCGAACACGGTTACCCATAATACATTTCGTGGTCTATCTTATAGCATAAAGTACCGCAAGGGAAAATGCAGTTGAAATGCAATTTCATGGAGTGCCTGACCATTGTGCCTCTCGGAAAGAACTTATACAGTGCCATACTTTGTTTCTGATTAGTGAATGGAATTACCGTGAACCCAGAATAATGAGGTCCATTTTTAAAACGAGCTGAACATTTAACAATGCATCTGTATGTATTCATAACAGATAGCACAAATTCTATTTCCGAATGGAAGAAAGAAAATAGTACTCTTTTGGGAAAATTGGACGTCGAAAAGAAATGAAAGCTTGTAAAGACAAAAAAGTGTGATGTGGAAACTTTTTAAAAAATAAATCGGATCTATCTACTAGAGCGGCGAAAGAGTTTTTCGGATACAAGAACGACAAGGCCAAGTGTGACATTTAGAGAGGAACAAGAGCGGCGAGAAGAGATGGGGAGGGGTGGGAAAGGCCTACAAATACGAAGAAAGTACAGGTAGTCCACGAAACGTCGCCTGATTTTAATAAGCTTTTTAGACAATTCTATTACTATATAGGAATTACATCTATGACCCATGTATTGCCATGGAAGCAGTAGTTTACGCAGAATGTAGTGCGCCTACACACCGCCGAGTATTAAGTTTGATGTGAAGACCCTTTCGGAGTGCGAACAATGCTATACATTTCAATTATTACTGTCGTTGAACGTGGCACTCCCCTACATCAATTAACTCCTGTGACTTTTGCTTTCGGGATTTCCTCACAGAAAAGCTGTCCGAAAACGCGGGTCAAGTCAGGGCTATCAGTGTGAAGAAACGTTATGAGCTTGGCGATTATGTCGGAAAGTCGGTTTCATGAAGAGGTACGTCTTCAAGTCGGGAAAAGGGGGGCCTTTTATAACACATTAGGTACTAGGGACAGTTTTCGAACACGTTAAGAATTCAATTTCTTGTCAAAACACATGCATAAATCGTGAAACAAATCGCGTACCATTTCGTAGGCCACCTTGTACCTTTGCTTACCAGTACTGAACCAGTCAGCTCCTCTCTTGCAGCAGAAGACTGCAGATAACGATTTGTTCTTTAGGACAGCAAACGCATTCAGAAAGCCACAGTAGCCTAGACTCATTTCTTAATGTAAAGCTCTCTTGTTTAATACCTAACTCATTAACCGGCCTAAAGAATGAAAACAAGACCCAGCTTAGATTTCCCGACAAAGCGCTGCTACATTAAACCATTGGGGCGAGCTCGTATATCCAAATCAGATCGGCATCGCATGCTTTTGACATAGGTAAACCCGAAAATAGTATCTTCATAGGAGGAGGCAAGAGATGAAGCGGAACAGAAAGCGGTGCAACGGCTGCGAGGGGGCGGGGGGGGGGAGGGGGCTGCTGGGAGCCGGGAGCACGTGCACGCGCCGCCATTCATCACAACGCAGCGGCGGTGGCGGCGGCGTGGCCCGGCGACTGGCGGCGCGCGCGATATTTCTCGAGCGAGAGCAGGTGCGCCACCACGCCGCACGCACCTCCGCCACCCAGCTGCCGGGCTGACGTCGCTGAATCACGCCCGCCGATGAACTGGAGCGCCGCAGGACGGGAGGAAAGGAGGCTGGCACCGCACAAAAGACGAGCGGGGAGACAAAAATAACGCTGAGGTAATATAATGAAAGAGCAAGAAAACCGTGCGAGCACAACCTACGAAAAAGAAAGCAGTAAAAGAAGAACTGTTAAAAATACAAACAACAGAAATAGGATGTGGAAAAAAGTAAGAGAATGAGTGAAGAAGGTACTGAAAATCAATAGTCTAGTTATAAGAAAATTAAAAAATACGAAGCGCACTTTAATAATTCGAAGCTGTATAAGGGAGAAGGTTGGATTGACACATTGTCGATAAGAAACTCAGAGTGGTAACCTATTTATGAAGAAAGAAAGAAAGAAAGAAAGAATATATATATATATATATATATATATATATATATATATATATATATATATATATATATATTATGTGAAGAAATAAGCGATTTCGGCCGTCCATAAATTACATAATGCAAATTTGAAGTATTTTGAATACCCAATACATGCATGGACTTTCCCTCCTGTAATGTACCAGGAACGCGCGCTGAACCCCCTCTAAATTATTACGTAATGCTTGCAACACCCCCACACAATTAGATTAAGTTAAAATGGTATATACTAGTAAAATGTGTCATCGCCGACGCTGTATTCGGATTGAAAAGTATTTTCTTGTGTGAACATTTATGTTATGCACAACCAATTCAAATATATTTTTTTCAGTAACTGGCACTGACCTTACCAATGCATTGTAGTAGCTGATAACTTTATACTCCCGTTCAAAAGTTCCCAACACCCAATGGCCTTTTATGTTACCTTCATACGAAATATGAAATGGTCTTATTGCAATTTCAAAAGTATAATCGCCTTTACAATTACTTGTAGCATTTGATGACGCAAATTTTAAATTTCATCTACATTTTTTCTATTTCGCTAATATGCACAAAAATGCACACAGCACATTTGTATTAGCACAAATGCTAAATGCAAAAATGCATTTAGCATTTGCAGATACTACGCAGATCATTCCCAATTTGTTCCGAAAAATTCTGCGGCAACTTCTTTTACAAGTACATTTCATTCTTCCCCGGATTTCTTCAACACTTCCAAATTTTTCTCCCCTATTTTTTGAAGAGATTAAAACTTCTCAAAATCAGTCTAATCAGTGTGTGAATAAGGTGTTAAGTTTAAGAATTCGTTCATTTGAAATTGGTATTTGCACTCTTATGTAAAAATGTAAAAGTGGTAAGTCAAACATAATGTTCATTCTTTCTCTAGCATTACTCTTAGTTTTGTTTTCTCCGTATTCACTTGAAATTCTTGAAGTTTAATAAGTTCGTCAGTTTTCGCAAATTAATGTTTTAAAATACCATAATTCGATTCTACATTGAAATCAATCTCCAGCGCGATGTGTACTTGGTAATTCAATTGTTCACTTAAAGATGTCATCATCAGAGTCGCCAATCTCGTGAAAGAGAATTATGGCGTATCGAAAAAACATTTAGATACAGGTGTTCAATCAACGCAACCTACATTCACGTATATCGATTTAGGAGATGTTGGTTTAATTCCTGGCATTATCACTAAGATCGCAGCACAAAAACACGAAAAAACACGTCTTAGGAAGTTTCTTTGAATCATCTGGACGGATCCGAAAACAAATTATCAATTCCCCATCAGGTGACCGAGACGCGTCGAATGACACCTCATACGTCTCGATTGGTGATCGGGAAGTGGTCTAGGCGTAAGTAACGGAACCGCACATCCGCACACTGAGTTTTACTCAAATACTGAATAGGGATAAGTAAAAATCAAATAAGTAGTAATTTTATTTGTGTTATATATAAAAATGATAAAGGAATTATTTCAGCAAATGTTGAATTAGAAAAAATATCATCGTTGATTAACACTAAGCTAACATCTCCCTAGCCCTATATAACTTAGTGTAGAGGTGCTTCACCCCCTCTTTAGCGTTACGTAATTGACGGACGACCCCTTTATTAATTGCCAAGATCCGTATCTTCGTACACAAGCAGCAACTTGCGACTTCTTTCCGAGCGCTCCGCCGCGCGCCGCAAGCGATGCCGATGCCCTGTCGACGTCCTGTCTCGGCGCGGTGCGGAAATTCGTGAGTGGGCGTGGCGCGCACGTCGCGTCGCCGCGCTGGCCGGCCCGGCTCAGCGGCGGCAGCGGAGGATGCAACGGAGAGGGCGGGAGCCGGCGTTGCCGCCTCTTCGGGATCGCGGCTCGCTTTCGGGGGCCACGACGACGCTCGCGCAGAACGAGACGCGGCCACCGTTCGACCGGCGGACCACGAGTTGTTACAGTGCGGATCTTCCACGGACACAGAGGATGTTGTAGTTTATAACCTTCTCATTCGCATTCTGAAATATCAGAATCATATTTTACAACGACTGCCGCGCAGGGGCAAATTTGTGTCAATGGTCCTTGTATTATAATAGAAGTAAACCCCCGGTGCCACTGTTCGCAGCAATACTACAAATCTTGGAATTGGTTACAGACGTGCATACGATGACAACGCCAAACGATTGCCGGAGAGAAACCGAAAGACTGGATGAGCGACAGCAGCAGGGGATAGAGAGCGTACAAGAGAAAAAAGGCATTAAACACTCGCAACACAAAACGGTATGAGGAAGCAATGACAATACGCCGAAAGATGGCCAATGCTCGAAAGGGGCAAACATGTGGGCAACTGAGGGCGAGCGAACGGCGATTAGCCAGGAACGCGTGAAAGCGGCCCGCGGCGACAGGGAGCAGCTGTCGGCGGCGGCGGCTGCGCCGGGAGGAGGCGAAGGCGGAGGGACGGCAAGTGGCGCGTGGGCGGCGAGTGCGATGACGCCTCGTCGCCGGCCTCATCGGGGCGGTGACACACGAGTCGCCTCTGGATTCGCGGCGCGCGCGGCGCATCCGGTCGGCCACGCGCCGTCTGCCCACCTCTCCTCTCCTCTTCCAGCCCGCCCCCGCCCCCACGCGCCCTCCGCTGTATGCCCAGCACAAGCCACACGCGTGCCTGGAATGGAGTTTGCACACATCCTCACCAACTCTCCCTCGCAACACCAACAATACTTTTAGGAAAATTACATTTAATACTATCAGTACTTTCTCAATAGTAGGATATCAGAAAACAAAGTATCATTGTTTTATATCAATTCTCCCAGACTCTAAAAGTGCGGAATCTTGAACATTCGTAATTTTCGAAAGTTCTTTTGAGGTCGAAACTATTTGTTTACAATGATAAAAATGCACTCACATTAGCGCACCGAATATGTACTAAGCGATGCGAGGAACCCATGAAATACAGAAGGCACGCAAATAGTTCACTTTCAAAAATTCCGATTTTCTTTCTTCCCCTTTTTTGCTAGCAACCTCATCGCTGTTAGACTAGAATAGTCGTATGGTAAAAAAAGGTACAACAAAGAATTCCGTTTAACCCTGTACTGCAATCTAAGGTTACGACGCTCTGTAGCAACGGCTGGGACACTGAGTAGCGTTCTCTCATATCGAGAGGTTACCTGGAGGTATTACTAAATCGCAGAGTATGTGATTCGGTGGTGATCGCATCGAATATGTACCAAGAGCTTCGGTGACGGCGACGGCGACTGTCGTACGTAAATACTAGGTCGTTGACGGCAAGTTAAGTGTTGGGATATGGGAAAGGGAAGATATGGGAAAGTAAGAGATGGGGGAAGCGAGAACGAGAAAAGAGAAAACGAGAAAGTGTCGAGAAAAAAAGAGAAAAATTGAGAAAAAAACGAGAAAGAGATGGCAAAGATGGAAAATTGAAATAACGGAAGGATACGACGGGAAGAGGAAGGAGTATGGAAAGGAGAAGGGAGAAAAAGCGACATGGTAGAGAACGAGACAGCAATGCGAGGGAGCGAAATGTAGAAAGAGGGTAAGGGTGAAAAGAGGGTGGTCGTGGCTGGGGGGGGGGGGGGGGCGAGGTTCACGGCCTCATCGATTCGCCGGCACCTGGCGTCGACGCACAGAATGCGGCAGCGAGCCGCGCTCTAAAGTTAGCCGACGGTGGCCGAGTCCCCGAACGGCGAGCGAGAGCTGACGGGGGTGGCGAGGAGGGCGAAGAGGGAGCAGGAGGAAATTGGCACCGCCCCAGAACGACCGTGAATGAAAAATCTGCGACGCGACGGGGGGTGAGAGCGGGCGCGAGAGGGCGTGGCGAGAGTATGCGCAAGGGGGACGGAAAGGTAGTTCGCCGGGAGATGCCAGGGCGAAGAGCTGGTGGGCGCATAAAGAGCCAGCCCGTTGCAGTGCAAAGTTCCCTTCTTCCCAAGCAAGTGCGATAGCTGTAGACGCCTACGCTAGAACCTGAGGGAAAACATGTCCTCAGGTACAACGTATTTTCAATCTATACTTGTTTATTTCCGTCTTCTCCTCTTCAACTTCGAACAATTCTTGCTACTGTTTTACAGACATTTTTCAACATCACTCATAGTTTTCCAACTTATCAACGATTATCTTTAAGTATGTGGCTACCTCATATTTACGAAGAAAATAAATTGTTTTACATCTTAGTTACGAACAGATATGCACTGAAACTTACAGAAAATAATCAAAAAACATTTATATAGAGTTTCAGAGACTGCAGTAAAAGCACGGAGTCACATCATCACAGAATCGGGATTTTTAAAATATTTTCCTACATCACCTAAACCATTGTAAAAAGGAGGTATTATTTGAGTTTTTCACCAATTATAAGGTAATCCAGAGATCAGAACAAAATTAGTTCACAACTACTCAGAGATTTTAAGTTGTATCAAAATAGATAAACCCACGAGCTTTAAAAGCTTTCTTCTATCAGAAGTATCGAAAAAAAGAATCAAATTTTTAACCAAAGGGGTTCATGGAAAATAATTTTACTTTCAGATCTTACAAAGATAGAACAAGTTTTGTAACCGTGCGCCATAAATCGACTATTTTTCGACAGAAAAACTTTTATTGCCGGCCTGGTAACGAATAAATGAGTAAATCTTGTTCTTACTGGTATATGTAATAAATTACTTCCTCTAACACGATGAGTAGAACGAATCCACATTTTGTGCATCCTTGACACAGCTAACAAACACAGCTACGCAATATGCTAAGATATCTTGTACATTATAAAGGGTACAATAAACCATAACCTTTTGATTGTTAACTAAAACCGTTATTCTGTCGGATTGGATCAAATGTACACGTTAAAACAGTACGCCACAGTAATAATATAAGAAGCAGTGTCCCTAGGCATCATTTTTCTTCGAGAAAAGTCAACAACGATATACATGCATCACTAAAAATTGAACAAAAACTGGCGAAGACTATTTCAAGCAACATTTGACGAAATCCAGTCACGAGATTTTTAAACATCTCCATCTCAATAAGGTGTGAAACGTGAAATACAGACATAAAAATGTATATAGAAAGCACGTAGAGCCGTGGGGTGTTGCGTTTCACCACGCTAAGGGCTCTCAGTCTGGGTCGTGAACTCGCGTGCGTACACACACGTGCATTTACGCACGCACGCACACCGTTCCGCGTCCCTAGTTAGGACGCGCTAGCGGCGAACAGTCGACGCACGAGGCACGCGACAGTGGTCGGCACGCAGACACGCACGCTTTACGCACTGCTGCTTGGCGTTCGCCAGGAAATTGCTAATGCAGAGTTATGACATACTCTCGAAGTTTAACTTCTTTTTTCTCTCGAGTTTTAATACAAATAAGATTTGAGTTCACTTTCTACGCGAGTATTAGATTAATAAAATTTACGCCTAAAGAATGAAAAAATGTATACCGAGTAATCAATTGAAAGGTAAATTATCTTATTTGAATGGAATTATCTTATTTGATTTGTTTGGAAATTGGTTTTCTCTCGATGAGCGCTGATCAGATTGGTGGTCACCAGTAGTCGAAATAGACGATTCGGAAATAGAATTGCATATTCAAAACATTATTGAGTTTAAATACGATATAATTTGAATAGCGAAATACTAGTAAAAGCATCACGTGCGTTACAATTCAAGATAAATTCCATCGCCCTTGAAACATCACATTAACAAGCTATCGATTACCCAAAATAATTTTTATCCTGATGTTACGACAAATATCATGGTCCCTAAAATTCGTATAACTCGCAAAATAATTGATAATCGACATTGCTTAAAAAATAGTAATTTCCTAAAATAGCAAATTATTCTTCGAACAAATTTATTCATCAAATTATTTTTGATTAACACTTTTTGATTATTGTTGTTAACACAATTTTAGTATTCAAATTAATTAATGTATCACAAATTAGTAAAATATTATTTCCATTCTGACAGGCAGCCAGGGGCAAAAATTCATCTTACGCAAGCTAGGCGTCAAACTAATAAGTATCTAACGTCAGTTTCACACACAACCAAAGTTTGATTTGTCAAACAAACAAAAACGTGTAATAATTTATTACTTTGAATACAACAAAAGCTATTTTTTAACGGCTACCATCTTACTATCTGCCATACTATATACCATCTTATTATTTAGATGAAACTCAAAAGTTAGAACGATCGGCATACAGCAGGATCACAAAATAGACGCGTCATGCCTGGATTCTTTCCCTTCAGAGAGAACTTCCGGCTGATCCATCTTTCCTTCATCTCTCCTAACACCACAAATTTGTTTACCACTGGCGCCCTACTTTTGCCTCCGTTAGAAGTTTTTACTCTGAGCTGGAAAAAGAAACAACAAAAAAACTGCGAGTCTCGAAACGACAAACATTTCAACACGTCTCTCGAAATAAATTTAAAATGTACTTACTACTTCGAATCTTGTTATACTATATAACGAGATAGAGCATCGAGCAATTTCAAACACTGTTATGTTGTTTTTTTTTCTTTCAAGAAAAGAAAGAAGTCCGAAACTAGACAAGACTCAAATTGGAAAAGTTCACAAAACGCTCTGCGTAACTCCGACATAAAGACACTCACCCAATTCGTTGGCGGTAAACGTCCACAAATTGGAACAGATGACACTCACCTGTGAATTGAAAAAAGTTATATTAGTACGTTGAAATACACATTATACAAAACTTATTAGTACATTGTTCAGTACAATAGCACAAAAAGCATGACTAAAGAATATTTGAAGTAGCAAAAACAGAGCAAGAATAAGTTCGTAAAATTTTCGCGACAGCGCGCCAACTTGGCAACGAAAACTTCAGAAGAGACAACAGCTTTTAATGGGCGTGGACATTTCATTTTTACATAGTTAAATTCCCATTAGCGATCGTTTAAGACGCTCAGTTATGCAGCAACCGAAGGCAAATTTGGAGAGAACCTTTCGTTAGCATAAAAGCATTTAGTCACCGGCCAACCTTAATTATCGCGGTATCTTTTAGGTGATGCAATGGAGAGGAACTAGAACAATTACAGAACAGCATCGTTAAAGATACCATATAATTAAAGAAAAAAGAATATATTTGTATATGTGTGTGATTACATTACAATATTAAACCAAATTATTATCGCACCATTAAATTGGATAATTACAGTAAAATATAATTTTGTGATAAAGCTTATATTTATAAAATGGAAGTGTAAGTCTGTAATTAAAGAAACAAAAAAACTGTCATTTCATAAGCTCGTATGGTTATTCATACGACATAAAACTTGTTTTTGCTTCTCAATTTTTATGTGCCCGAGCTTATCTCGGCTAGAGCTAAACCCATTTCGGTGGGCTTTTCATTGAATGTTAAGAGTATTCCTCGGGAACAATTTGGATCCTTTTTTAAAAAACCATTATCTTCTATTAAAGAAATAAAAATTTAATACAAATTTCATGTTATTAGGATGTTAATGATATTTGTGGAATTGAGTTTCAAAACACGAGACAATTACTGACAACTGGATATTTTGTAAAAAACTATCACTGTCCCTCTTTCCCACCCCTCAAGCAACATGTAGGTGTGCACTCCCAGTTTTTTGGGAATATAAAGAAAACATGAGAAATTCCACCGCAGTGGATCACAATTTTCTGAAGGCCCATGCAATCTATCTATATTCCTAATTTCCAATGCGCGTACAAATTGAAACTATGCAGCCTCCGGCCATGTGAGGGGTGTCCATTGTTTCTTTGGATACCCAGGAAATGAGAGTTTCGATTGGAATAAAAAATGCAAATATCTTTGTTGTTCTATCTAGTATAATACTTCGCATACACACTGAATTCTTATACTCAGTGCGTCACTGTTTACGACATAGTTGTCGTGCGACTGCACGGCTCCAATCAAGAGGTTAACTGCCATTAAATATTTGCAATTTACGTGTTGCGTTGTGAACAGCAATTTTGTTTCTTGGAATGCAAAGAACTGCTGCACTGTGTATCCGTATATTCCGATAGTTAATGCAGTGTTCATGAAAACTTGTTTTTAATTTAAGATTTAATTTATTGCCGTGTTATACGAAAGTATTTTATTTGTTGCCCTTGAGCAGTGTGCGTGCTACACTATGGAAAATCAATTTGTCTAGTTTCGGTTCAGCTCCGCTTTTGCTCCAGCTTGCCATTAGTTTACATGAATTTTGATTCATTCCAGTAGTTCCATTAATGTACGAGTAATTGAACGTCGGATTTGATAATCAGATTTGATGGACGGAGGCGAGCTGGGGCGGACAGGGACAGTCGGCAGTGAGAGCAGAGCGTGATGGTTCGTGGATGTAAATAAAATTACTTTCATTTTACTCTATAGATACAAGTCATTCCTTCTTCTGAATACTGAATAATTGTGAAAAATTAATGTCCCAGCTTTGCCACGTTACTTTTGCACTTACGTTCGCACTCAAGAGGATTCATTGCTTATTTTAAGTTCTTCATTTACACCCATACGAACTGTATTGTGTTATCTTATTTTCAAACAATTTTTTTTAGTCGAAATGAAGCCCGAGAACACCTTGAAAGTTTTTCTTCAAAAACGAAAGAGCAAGCATTTCGAGATTTTTTCGAATATCAACACACCAGAGAATATTTCGAGGAATTCCCATTTCAAAGACGGAAAAAGATCACATACTGAATGAGTTTAGGGTGCGTCGTCCTACCTTCCTCAAAGACGCGATTCGGAGGCCCCCACGATTTCAATTTATCCGCTCTCTTTCATCCCACGTCTTAGACTCCCCCCCCCTGCCGCCCACTCGACGTCTCTGTGCTTCCCCGATCTCCGTCTCCGAGGTGACACGCGCCGCGGCCGCCAATCGATGGGAGAGGCGCGTCGCCTTCGAAGGCAAGACGGCAGGCAGCTCGGCCTCACCTCCAAGCTCCTAACTCCCACGCAATGGGCCGTGGCGCTCCATTTTCCTCCCTCGATTATCTCCTGGGAGAGTGGTTTTCGTGATAACATTTTTTGTAAATTGATCTCCTAAAACGCAGTGAAACTGTAGGTAACGCGGCAATAAAATCTTGGGTATCGCACAATGAAGTGGCATTCATAGACAGAAAAAGTTTTAATAATTTCACGAAATAGTCATTTATGCTTCAAAAGGTGTACAAAAAGTTTTGTTTGTCGAGTAACCTTATTGCTGTATTACTTTCCACCTTTTCTCTTTCGTGCATTATGGAGGCGACGGGTGTCTTCACGTTAAATAGCTGTAAATAGAAGGTTACATGTTGTCACAACAATCTCCACAAATAAACATTCCATCGCTTATGTTAGTATCTCAAAAGAGGCGTCGACTCCGGGGCAAAAAGGAAGAATCGAACGAACAAAACAGAACGATCAATTTTCTAAATGACTGGGAGTGGGCGGGGAGCAGCGAGACCAGGAAAGAAACAAACATAGGACATTTCAGTCAAGGACCGAAATGAGCATAGAGATGGAACGAGGAAAGAAAGGGACTCAAGAATGTATATAGTACGCGAGGAGAACATGAAACCAAAATGCATACAGCGAAGTCGAGCAGGAGGAAGCACGTGAATGTATACATATGAGTACGGGAAAGTGGAAAATATTTCAAAAGATTGTAGTCTGAAGGAAATATGGCAATGCAACGACATAGTCAAGAAATAGAGGCTTATAAGAGAAAAGAGGAGAGAGGAATGGAGCAAGAGAAAGAGAAACAGAGCAGAGCAGAACAGATAAAAGGAGACACGTGACGGTAAGACAAAGCCTGAGAATGGCAAAGGGCGGATGGGGAGGGCCACAAAAAAGGAGCAGGAGGGGTAGTCGAAAGAGAAGCTGGTGTTGGAAGCACGGTGCTAGCCCATTCGTCCCGCAGAGGCGCTCCTGCGGAAGAAACACAATACAGCGGCTGTATCTCCCATCTCCCAATACATCGTGCTTCACTTTTAGTGCCACCGCGCCGGCCCCGCAGGTTAAAAGGAAGGCCGGAGGGCGGGCGAGGCCACGGGGCGGGCGGACGACGACGGCAACGGCAACGCTTCCCGCGCGAGGAAACTGCGCAGAACAATGCGCTTAAGTTCCATTCAGATAGCGGAATTGCAACAAACGAAATTCAAGAAGCGTTTACGAGATACGCGACTTTAGTGGCCGCGAGGACAAAAGCCGCAGCGCGGGGCGCGCGGCCGCTGGCGTCTTTGTGGCGCGCACGCGCGACACGTGGGGGCGGAGGCCACGGGCAGGGTTGCTACGAGTATTCCGCCCGAGTGCGAAAGCTTTGCAGTAGCGCCCGCATATTTTGCTCAACGTTGCACTTCCTTTACTTCACCGTCAAATCCACTGCGTTCACTACTCTACGCTGCGTTAAAGTGCGCGGTATCCTGCGAACGCTTTCTTATTTAAAAGACTTTGAATGGATTGAAATACACAGTACCATAATATAAAATTGTCGATTATATCGATCAATAATTTAAAATTGTAAATTTCTACAGTTGTTGTAGGTAAAACATGACCTTTAAAACAACAATCCAAATGCCAGTCACAATCATCCTTTCTCTACGGGTAATGAGAATAAAGTTTGGGAAGAGAGCCTGTGCAAACCTTGTCGAATTGCCGCAAAATCCATTAAGTACGACAACCTAAAGGGGCTTAATGCAACAGTGCATGCGAGCTCAATTTAATATAATGAAATTAAATAAACGAATATTTTTTTACAATATTTAATACAATAAATTTATATTTATGTACTTTAAGGAGCATATCTTTTCTTCACTATAATTCTACAATATCAATTTCTTTTGTATCGATCTCTTAAGACTTTTCATATTTCTTTTACATTTTTCGGCACACTACCACGAAAAAGCAATTCGTAGAGAAAAGAAATTAATACTAAAGACTTTTCATTTGATAATACTTGGTTGACTCTGATATGTTTGAAACATTGTAATGACGACTTTACTGAATACATGGATACGTGCATTCACGGGAGGAATACTTGGGTAAACATTCTCCACCGTAATTTAACTAATATAGGTAAGTTAATACAGAAAAAGTTTGTTCACATTGAGTAATGAACGAAGATATTGTGGCAAAAAATGAATTCGTATCTACTTCGTACACATTTCCGCAGGACAGAACACATAGAAGAGTGACCTCATTCTTTCGATGTACAAATTAAGTGGAACAACCAAATATGTAACAAAAACATAATCTGATAAGAAATCAACACGCTTTGAATAGAAACCATAATTTGCCGTTGTTTTCTAACGAAAACCACAAATGTCTTCATTTAATCATTAAAATCTGTTTTCGGCACATTTTATCCTAATAATTTCCATTCCACACGCAACCAGTACACACGTTCTACAATATCTGAATATCAAAGCACCAATATTCAGCGTCAAAACAGGCCGTTCGTTCCACATAGCAGGTTCTGTGAGAAAAACGAAGTGGGATGCCATTCGTGTCAGAAGATAATACAGAACTTGAATGAAAAAAAAGGTCACATATCTGTCGATAGAACGAACAGTCTTTAGTAAGGAGTGTAAACCCGCAGACATAGGGGCCACAACGCCATGACGTGATAAACCACAATATTTGCAGAAGCCCAAATAAGCTCCCCGGTAAATAACATCATGCATGTCCTCATCGCACGCAACAATACGTGTCTGACCTCTTTTCGCCTCGCAGAGTTCTTTTAGCTACATGATACCATGGATCATTCGTTCTGACATAGCGATTTTTCACAAATTCACATCAGGTAGCATTTCTGAACACATTAAGAATTGCTCGGTCAAGGACCTTGAAAATGTTCTTCAGCAGACATTCACCAAGCTGAGAGTTTCCGAATAGGATTAAGGTGGGATTTACTCTCTTCAAATAATTCCTGATTTCCCCGTTGGATTGCGAGTTTAAATGACACGTAAGGCTCCATGACAAGTTTTCACCGCGTGACGGTAAAGGCAATCACATAACGTTCCAACAATCATCATTCCGTCTTTTCAATACTGCCCAGGCAAGTCAAATTTCAGTTGTGTAGCAACAACCCAGGAAAGGGATACAGCGTTTGAAGAATAGAAAACTGTGCTTTCCGAGCGAGCAAATGCAGTTCACACGGGAGCAGGTCAGCGCCAGAGGGCAGCCGCAGAGCACGCCGGCCGCGCACCGCCACGCGCAGGGGCATTAGCGCCGTCATTATGCACGGGGGGTCATCGTCATCCTCTCGCCCCCGGGGAAGCCTCCGCGCAAACAGCACTCCGCGGCCAGCGCTGCCGCAGCACCAGCAACCGCCAGTCAATAATCGATCAGTTCATTAGGGGAGATGCACGCCCCTCCCCTGACTTTTGCCGATTAGCGGAGCACGGTTGCGTCCGCCCGCCCGTGCAAGCGCGTGGGTGTGTTAGTGTGCGGTTCAAAACGACGCGCATCACAACGAGCTAAAGGCAGAACAAAATATCACAATTGACCATCTCAAATCCAGACCTTCTGTATATGAGCGAGATAAGTTAATTATCAGGCGTTGTTGCTAAATTAAAATGAAGTAATTTTTTTTACAGTCATTCGCGGCTCTTCAAACAAAGGCGAAAATCCGTCAGCAACTATGTAATTCCTTTAGGAAATGCTTAATGGGTGTTATTTCATAAAAAGCGAATTGCAATAGCATTCTTATTTTTTAAAACATCTGGAATGAATTTGGAAATGATTTTTAATGTGAAGCATCACGATCGTCCGTATTAGTTATTGCTAGCAATATGTGACGGGACCCACTGCATTGAACAAACCAGATGATATTTTTAATTATTCTCAGAGGGAAAAGACCCGAGATAACATTGTTGATATTGTGTTATATTATTACGAGCACACGAGGCAAGTCCAACAAGGGCATCATAACGAGTGAGAAGGAAAGTAAAGGGAAAAAATATTTCTAAAAATAAACAGTTTTTCTCTTCACCCTGCCCCCATTCTTCAGGACGTTTCCACGCTTACCAACGTATGTTTTTCCACCATTGTAAAACGCCATCACTCTGCGGCTAAATAGAAAATATTGCTTCAAATAACGTGCGTGTTTCTCGCCATGAAACATTGGAAAAGAACACCCAAGATAAACTGGGCATATTTATTTTTATTAATTTTTTACTTTCACCAACACATGCTATTACATGCTCTTATATGTTCTGGCCGTTCTTTGGAAATAAATTACGCGGCGTGCGCGTGATTAAGATTCTAGGGCCGTATAAACAGCATTGAGGATCAAATAATCCTCTTTTCGCGAAACGTACTTTCTAATTTTACATGTTAATTGCAGACCAAACCAACTCAGGTAAGGAAAAGGACGGATTGAGCGGGTACGCGCGTTAAGGAGGAAAGCAAAAACGTGTCTAAATTTCATGCTCAGTGAATTCGTAGAATAATAGCAACAACAAAAAAAAGGTAGAACATAAAAATGGCAAGATAAGTGCAATGAATGATTGATTGAGTGACAACCAACTTTAACCAAACCACATTTCGAAAGAAATATGCCAGACCTAAGTCTATAATATTAAGAAGCGTGTTGTTTTAAAAATAATGGCGATGATAATGTTCTTCGAAAGCAAAGTATCATTTTCCACTTTTACCTGAAAAGGGATGAGGAAGTCTGTCCTCAATTTACGCATGCCCTTCTCTGGGTTGGTCTTCAGTTTACATACTATGGGTTGAACGGTCCTTTTTCTTCTGGTCCCTGGGCTACTGCGCGCCGGAGCGCGGTGTGAGAGCTTGGACGCGGAGCGGTCGCCTCTAGCGCTACCCGTCCGTTTGCGTGCATTATCGGGGGCCGCGTCGCGCTAATACGCTGACGTATGGCTGCGAGGGCGCCGCCGCCGCCGCGGAGCACAGCAGCGCGGCGCAGCGAGACAAGGCGTGGCGGGGCGGGGCGTGGCGGGGGGATGGCGGGGCGTGGCGAGCGGCCTATCGGACTGCGACAGTATGGCCGCCGAAGGCGGGTGCACGCGGGGGAGGAGCAACGGCACGGGATATATATGCAGACGGGTTGGCCAGCGAGGATAGCGCTCCGCTTCTCGAGAACGCGGCGAACGGGGGGATAATGCCCGATAACAATTGCCTCCCCTCGGCTAGAGACTCGGCTTCGAAGCTCGCCAAGCGCACGGTTTATAGTGATTAAAGCAATTGTAATTCAAATTCCATCGGCGAGTTCTAGAGCAGGGGAGCGCTCGCAAAGTCGTTGTGCGACTCAATAGAGGTTACACAAGCAACGATTATGGCAGTGATGGTGGCAATGAGAGACAAAGGGATGGTAAAGAAAGTCGGTAGCTTGCGTGGCAATAGTGATGGAGATGACTGTAGTTGCGGTGATAGGAGCATAGTGCGGGATTGCTGGATGTGACAATGGAGGCTGGAGGGATGAGATGATGTTGACGGGAAGAATGAAACAACAGAAGGGGAGAAATGTAGAGAGTGGAATGACGGGCGATGCTGGAGGGAGGGGAGGGAGGGGAGCGGCGGTGGTAGTGGCATCGCCTCTTGAAATAGAACATGGTGACAGGCGGAAGGCGGGATACAGAGGTAGGTCTAAGAGTGTAGATGAGCGAAGAAATGATTGACGTATGGATGCGAGTGAAGATGTAGCGGGCAGAGAATAAAACCGAATTGGGCTCTTAGGCGCTAGGCAGAAAAGGACGCATAGGCGGGGGTATACCGTGGCAGTGGCGATGAGCGAGGCCAGAGGTGGTGGCAGGAGAGAGGCAGAGGCGGTGGCAGAGGCAGAGGGCGCGACAAGGTGTTTGGGGCACAGTGGGGGCGGGGGAGGGAACGGAATTGCGGGGGCGAGCACCGCTCAGTCTGCTGCGGCAGACGGTGGCGCGCCGCACGCCACCTCGGCGAGCGGTGGCGCCAACGCTACAGCCACGCGTCGTGTCATAAGGGAACTGGGTCAAGCAGCCCACCACGTTGAAGGGTGCTGCGGAGAGCGTGACGGAAGAGGGAAGGACAAGCGACTAAGCACTAGTCATGTGATTACAGAACGGAGGGGAAGGTGCGAGCAGCGGGGAATGGAAACGCAATAACTGTGACAATACACGGAGAAAGCATTCGAAGTATTCCGGGTATGATATCGAAAAACAACATCTACTCATATTACGAGGACGGAATGGAAATTAAAGAATACATGAAAGAGTACAATGGCACAAAGCTTCTAAATATGCATTATCTCGCAATATTCTGAATCAGTAATTAGTTTCAAATGAACTCTGCTTTGAACAAATCATAACTTGACAAATTCGGAATTCAACTTTCCAATAAAAGCGTCTGTCACATTTTCCATGTAGTAATAATGACATATATGCAATTTACACAATAACAGCAATAGTGTACAGGAGAGATACCTCACTATATTTTATCATTTATACAACAACCACGATGTAACATTTCAAATATCGGTTCGGTTTCCAGTAGTAACATTTCCTCAGAGCAGAGCGTCAAGTGAGCATTAATCTATTTATTATCAAATAATTTCTGACAACTCACGCTAGGAGGTCACTAAACCAAAACCAAAAATACAAAAAAGGAAATGATCAAGGTAATGTACAGCTAGAAAAAGGAGAAACAGGAAGGAGTACGTGAAACGAAATAATTTTCAAAACATAACTTCCAGCAGTACATAGAAGGAAGGCGACATCTTTTTTACGACGAAGCCAAACCTCTCTCCATCGCTACCGACGCGCGATGTTTCGCCCTACGGCTTTCAGATGCGCTCGTAATTAAAAACTCGACGGCGCCCGCGCGAGCGAACAAGCGAACGAGCGCGTCTCCCGCCCCCTCCCCTCTTCCCTCCCCACACCACTGCCCCCCTACCCGACCCCAGCGCTCGAATCACGCATGCGCGACCACGAAACGAAAAGAGCAAACAACGCCGCAGCACGTGCCACTCTACATTTTTGAAATTACCTCCGATTCTTTTTTACCCCTGCAATACAAATATAATTAAGGTCGAGAGTAAATAAAATACGCGAGTCGCCAGTAACTCTTTCCATTTGCGTTTAAGTTTTAAAACAACAGCGTTAAGTACACGACAAACACAATAAAACTAGGAAATTGCTTTGCAAATGGCTTCATCAAATATTTACGTCCCGACAACTCTTCGATAAGGCCCCGGACGCATGACGCGGACTGAACGAACTTCCGCGAAAGGCGAAACCAATTTCAGAACTGCTCTCGGCGGAGCTCTCGTCGCCCGCGAGGAATTCGCCCCGCGAGCCGTCAGAGCGGGCGGCATCGCGAGAGATCGAGTCCAGATCGAAACAAGGTCTGCAAGAAATTTACAGCCTGCAGATACTACAGTGTAGTGTACTACAAGCCTGGGTAAAGAAATAGCCCGAACACTTTAAGACTATAAGCATTAGTACATACGTAACTTTGCAGGATTTTTTTCACGTATTTATACAAGTAGGTGACTGGGTATAGAGAAATTAGGTAAGTATGAGCAGTAATGTTTTAGGAGATAAGTAAACGCGATAAGAGACGAAAAGTAAAAGTTATCTGGGTCAAGTGGGAAGACAGAAGAAGACCACTCGAGGAACGTGCAAAACGACGGAGGGATGAAGGAAAACGCGAAGCGCCAGGTGGCCAAGTGAGAGAGTCGATCAGTGGAGCATCCGGGGCTTGGGGCGGCCGACGCTCGAAGTCAGACTGGAATATTAGCCATTTCCTGCCCCATTCCCCGCGCGCGAGGACGCGTGGGTAAGGCTTCCTGCGCTGACATGACGGGTGAGAGCAAAGGGGAACGACCAACGCCGCTCAGCAATTCAAGCAACACATACAGCTGCGTTTCAACACGCGTATCAGCACAGCATAAGTTCATCGCCTCCATTGAAAAGCGTGAGATTGGTAAGATAATGTATTGGTAAACGAATGATAATTTTTGATAATCATTAGTCATTACCGAGCATACAAACCGTTCGTAATAAAATAAATGGCACCCATCTTTTAATTAAATTTTCACCAAAATCTCCATATGCCGAATTTTGCCATTGTCACGTATCAACAATTTCAGCAGTAGCGATAGGCCCTTATTTTTATAATTACAAATACTTTTTTGACATGACGGAAAAAACTTATCTTGAAGTAAAGTAAAATATAAAATTAAAAAGAATATGTCCACTTTTCGGGTCTCACCACAGAATGAAGAACGAGAAAAAGGAAAGTTGAGACACGAATGATGAAATGTTACAAAATTTCTCGCGAAAGGACGAAGCTAAATCGCAGCGGCTGTGGAACCACGCAAGTGTGAATCGCAGTGAGGGAGTCCTCGCATGCGCCGCAAGCACTCTCTCGTCGACAATGGCAGCAGCTCGGCGGCGGGCGGCCATCGCGACTCGGAAACGATGATTAATTGGAGTAGCATCCGTCAGAATGTTTTTAAAACAAACAAAACTTCACATTAAAAAAAACAACTCGTTGAAAATGCGCATTTATTCCAGAGCGCGCCGGCCGTCCTGATTAAAATGCGGAACGTGTAATTGGAATCCCAGCTGCCCTCTCCGGGATTCAACCCCCGCGCGGCGCAACGCGACACGACAGCTGAACGCAGGCGCGCGCCCCGCCCTCTGCCACTCGGCGCCACGCGATTTCGCAACCACGCACCTCCCCAGGCCAGCCACTTCGGGGCTGCATTTCAAGGCTGGGCGAGAAATGTTCAATGTATGTAATTACCCAAAATTGAGTAAATTCTGTTCAACACAACTGCCTGCCATGGTTCCTACAGAGAAAAACGGTAGGTTCGATTGCATATACTTACAAACGTAAGCTTGAGAAGGATTTGTGTTCAGTGTGAGTTATTACCTGGGAAACCCATAACATTTGCAGAAAGTTCAGGACAGGATAAACAAACTCTTATTCCTCCTCGATCTAAGTGTCTGCAGTGAATTCCCCTTTAACTGATTACCTCGACGTATAGAAAAACAAGCATGAATGGCTTCTAGCTGAAAAATAGTATGCATGAAAAGGAGTGAAACATTACGGAATAAGTATTTTCAACGACCGTGAAACCCACGAAGTTATCGAAGAAAAACAGCATGAAAATTGGCATACGGTAGATAAACTCTAGACTTCCGTATCGTATAAATAGGAGAAAAAAATAAACGGAAAAATGAAAGAGAAATTCACTTCTCACCCAAACATTAATAGTCGATAAAAACTGCAAACATATTTAGGTAACTTTAGCGTGAAAACTCTCGCAAATTTGCCTCTCGACGATATTTTAGAAGCAAATAAAATATACTATAAAGATTAAAACTAACATGTTTCTTCCTGTACACATGTAATACTGAAGTACCCACGCGAACTCCATATCAATCACTTTCCACCTACATCACCCTTTCCCGTTTATAAACGTGTCGCAAGCTACATAGATCAGGGACAGATTGCTAAAAGGATAAAACAGAATGTGGCCAGCATTTGGTAGTAACTGAAGTTTTGTGAAGAGAAACAGAGTCATGAGTCCTGCACCAGATAAGCTAGATCTTACTACCACCTTTCTCGGGATGTTTCAATACGAAATAATCTTAACTTTTATGCCCATATAATTCTTCTCTAATTTCCTGAAGTAACGACCACAGATTTCTGTTAGAATGTGCCAAAAAGCATCGTCAAATAAACATTTTCCAAAGAGCCTTGAAAGAAACGCAGTTCATCATAGCTCTTCTCATAGACGTTTTCCCTTGATAGAAGGCCTAAGATGTTCGAGCGACACACTATCAATAATACTGAAATGTCACAGGCCTCGCTACACAAAACAACACAAGAACGAGTTGTATTCCCTCCGACAATGGACTGTCTGCGAAATGTTTCAGAGAGCATCCAGCGTGTGTTCCAGCCCTCTAGTAGGGGCGCTATGGGGCAGGATGGGCCAGGATGGGACGAGGCGCAGCTTGGCGGGGGGGGGGGGGGGAGGAGCGGAAAACGAGCACACCGCACGCGCGCGACCTCCCGGCGCGGCCTAACAGCCAGCAGCCGCGATGGCATCTCCAGCTGTGATTAACCGCCGGGCGATACGGCCGCGCTCCACGTCGGGAAAAATCAGCCGCGGCCGAGGCGGGACGTGGAAGGGAAGGGAGGGGGGCACCCCAACCCTCTCCGAGAGACCTTGGTGCGATATCTCGCTCACGCGAAGCGATTTAAATGGGAGGTCGTATCGAGTGGAGAGGCCCTAGGCTAGTGCCGCCGGCGCGGTGCGCCACGGGGTGGGGCACGGTGGCGGCAGCCCGCGTTATTAACTAAATACAACGCGAAACACTCCCGAATGAAAAAAGAAAGTGTATTAATCGGTGCTGGAAACGCCTTTGAGAGCGAAACAGCAACGCTGGCGCTACTAAACGTTCGTACTTCCATAATGACCGTGATTCGGGAGCGCACGACCGCCCCGCGAGTGAAGCCCAGTTCACTCGTAGATTTGCCGTGCAGTTAAAGCGAACCCTGCGGCGCTTGTGAAGATGTGAGCGTTCTGTAAAGCGCTCGCTCGCTCGCTGCTCGCGGCGTTTGATAGAAGCGGTGATCGCCACACGTGATATACTCCGGGATATTAAAATGTTCAAGGACTTGTTAATCTTTCAAATTTTAGCGCAATGCATAAATTTATTTATACGTAAATAGCTTAAGTACATCAATGTGTTACCTGAAAAATAAATCGATCTATTAAATATTCTGCATTGTTCACGGAAGGACGCTCTAGATGAGTCAGCAACCTTATTTGTAACTGCGGGTCACACTGTTCAACCCCCAAAAGGTCGCAAGCCGCACAAATCTCCTACATACATTTTATTCAACAAATTTAAAATATTAAGTTACAATTGAATATTATCAATAAGATTGCTGGAGAGTTAGATACCTTCTAATAATCAAATAAATAAAAGATGTTGTTCGGTGTCAAATCTGTATTTAACCTTAAGATCTTAAGCTTAAATATGTATTTGTTACCGGACACCCTTCATTTATTTAATTACAATTCAATTATTGTATTAGTGCTATGTAGAAACGAGGTTGGGGGGACGGGTATAATAATAAGAGCGAAGAAACACTTACGGGGTTCTATAAACATTTTATTTAGGAAGACAATAATACGAATATAACAGAGATAGAGTACAAACTTTTAAGATATCCGAAGACTGTATCTTATCCGAAAGGAAAATTTCAGGCGAGAGCTTCTGAGCCTTGCAACAGCGCACCACGTAATCATTCCCAGAATATAATTGTATGGCAGAAAACACAAAAACGCAAGGTCGATTCAGGGAAGAGGGGCAGTAAAAAGAAAGGAGCCAAGAGTGGTGGGTTGGAGGTTACTGCCATGCGAGCAGTATTGTATGCTTAGAAACTGAGAAACTATGTAAAAATTACCAATTAGTGAATTCACCAGTTGTTGTTCGCTACGTAAAATGCCGAAACACAACATGACTTTAGTTTTTAGCAGATCAGTACAGAGGCCTCTCGGGCCGCAGGAGATTGCTTCGCGGGCGGCAAGCGCTTCAAAAAAATAATAATGAATGATTGTTGTTTACTTTCAGTAATATTTTGCCGTGCTTTCCTCCGGGGTTAAATTTCCAAATATAAATTTTCTACTAGCCGAGACCTCGTGTTGAGCGGTGGATTTTGATGTCCACTAGTGAACATATTACAACTAAGATCCACTATATTAAAACTAAGAAAAACGCTGGGTAGGAGACTAAGTATTGGTATTTTCTAATATTCCTGTAGTGTTCGTCACAGAACGCGAGGCCGCACTTCGTCGTGGGCTTGGAAGCAAACGTTTGCTCGCCGCCAAGAGCGCTGTGTGCACAGGAGAAGGGGAGTAGGGGGTCTGCTCTCCGCAGCAGGAAAACGGCTCCTGCGGGCCCGAGGGCTCGTATGAAGCAGCACATTGATTTATTGACACCTGTCGCCGACTGGTGGTCAGCAAGCACACTCGCACCGCCGAAAAATGCTCTTTTCGACACCAGCGCTTCCTCGCATAATCATTTTAACAGTCGATGCGTTATTAATAAATTGGTTCATTAAAATTATGCTGATTTTCACCTCCCTTCAAATTCATTATTTATAAGACGGCGAACAACTGACATAAGATCTCCTAACCTTCTCATACCCCTTCACATAAAAGCTTTATATTTACGAGTACATTTTATGGAACTTGTCCTGATGCTCTGACCAAGAACTCACCTCCGAATAATTAGCGCAATGATATTACGTACCACTACACTGCCTTAGTCCTCATTATGTTGCCTACTCTTGCATGCGCTTTTCCGTGAACTTGTTGCCACATAATTCATTCTTTTTCCCGTCTGTATGTGAGGCGATATAGTTGTCAAACATTATGCCGCCCTCAGGTTCAGAAATTTCTACAATTTGTATATTTTCTGCAATATTTAAACTACGGTCCGATTAAAAGAAGTTGGTGATTAGCTCTTGCGAGTGGAAAGGAGTGACGCTGGCAGGTTGGGAATCACCGAGCACGTGTACCCAGGACACGAAAATAAACACATATTTATAATAGTAACCAAATCATATACCCCATGTTGTATGCAGCAACAGCTTCAGACGCACAACTCCCAATCACCAATTTATTTTAATCCGGCTTGTAGATTGCGTCACTTCATGAGTAAAAACTTTGAGCAAATCAGGAACGGTTTCGTCTGCTTTTCGGAGTAAAGAAGCCATTCCAGCAGCAAGAAAGCGTGACGCCAATGTACCGTCGGTAATTCTCTGGCATCCAAAGGCCCGCATACACCCGAAGGACAGTATTCCGACTGCCAGCGCTAATGGATGCACATGGGGGACTTGATGCCCACGCGCGCGACGCTACGCGGCGCGGCGGATACAAACAATAAAACGTTCCTTGACTGCCTCGTTGCTGCGTCTCCTCGGTCTCACAGGAAGGCACCAGCAAAACAAGGGGTTGTCTCCCCTCACACCTATTTGTCGACACACTCATGGACACTAATTCAAATATTCCAGGAAATCTCAGGGCCGAATGCACTGCCAGGAATTTGTGTGTTTTAGAAAAAAAAAAAATAATTGGTGAACAATTGCACGAGATAACTCAGACGTTTTACAGGGAAAGGCCAAAACAAGGGAAAAAAATGTAGGGGCCGAACAATACAACATAAAACTTTTATATCGAAGAAGTAAGTTATTTATAGAGTACCTATGGTTAAAAAAGCACAGAATACTGCATATACGTCGAGCCGAACTAAGAAATATACAATATTCGCATGTAAGGACATTTCAGGGGGGACCTTTGCTTTCATGATGTGTAGTTAGCTGCTTAAGTACACGTAAGTTCACTAAACATAATAATCATCAAAAATGTTTGCTTGTAGAAGATCTCACAAAATACTACAGGCAATTTAATAATTTCAAATTATACATTGAAACCTTCACACAAAGATAGTTGCTCTTTTTATGGAAAATGACGCACACTTCCCTTGCATCTAATAATTCTATTAGTCTTTGTATCTCGTGTAAGATATCCTCATTCATGTATACACATTTGTAGCGCCTTGTATTAACAATAATTGGCTTGCGGTTACGTAACATGCTAACTTACATTTAACCCGTTCTTAATCCATTGCTAGGTGCTCTGAACTCACTGAAATAAGTGGTGAAAAGCAGAAGAACGAACTGTTGTATACGTAGGCTTTCAAGTTACATCTGAATTGGGGGCTGGCAATCTAATTCCCTAACGGTTGCCTCAATTCCATTCAGTAAATTTCACCCCTATTCTGCGTGGGCCAAATCTGAAAAGGAGAAACGTGTCTTCACGAAGACTTCATCGAAAACCTATTACCGAGCTCCCGATGCTGGCGCCAATCGATTCTCCCGAAGCGCAGCCGGCTGGTTCAACGTTATGACAGGAAGTCCCTCTCGGCGTGGGGAGAAAACGCGGGTTAAAAGTGAAAGGGCGAAAATGCGTAAAGTGCAACCAACAAATGAAGACCCTCAGGAACAACACAGCGCAAGCAAGAGCCAACGCGGAGGTAAATCAAATTAGAACCCGTCAAAAAGACACATTACGGCACGAAGCGGCGACAGGCCGACAGAGAACAACGTGAACGGAGGAAAACGCACAGTGCCGCCAAATCGAATTAGCAAGTGAAAAGGGCACAGAAAGAAGCGGTAAATGTGGACGCTGTTGTATGAATTAAAGGCGAGGATGTGGAAATAACAGAATCGTTGTTGAGTAGATGGCAATGTAGTGAAAAATGGAAAATAGAAGCGCGCTCCAAGCTCTGTTACGCAAAAATAACACAATCAGATTTACGGGAAGTGTGAATATCCGATATTATAGAAGCAAATATTCACGAAACGATGAAATTCAGTCATACACGTGCAAGCGAAACTGAAAAACGTTATTGACATGCGAAACTTGTTAGATAGAAAAGCGAAGTACAGAATGGATTCTCGATCACTTAACAAACTTCGAAAGTGATAATTTCCTTTATGTATCTCTATTGCAAGTACGCATCATGATTTCAAGTAATTTCGATATCTTCTTCCAAAACCTACGTTCATGTTGACACCTAAGTGAAAACTCGTAGCAATACTTTCTTACCGTGGTCAATTTGATACTCATATGTACTTTTTCCGTTTCATAGTTGCCTTTACAAAATAGCTCTAAAAGCTGTAACTGGTTGCAGTTTACGCATTGTTTTTTGACTACAGATTTCGCTTCACGAAACATTCATTGTCTCGCTACCTCTCTCGAAAATAGAACATCATTTAGAAAAAATAGACTCGCAAATATTCTTTCACGATCGTAGTTTACCTTTAACTTTCTATTCCTTAGTGAGTGACGTGCTATTATTCTGTGTAGCAATATTTCAGTTTTACTCATATTACAAAAAATTCATCCACAAGTGTGTCTCATTCAATAGTCCAAAAATACTATCAATTATTACCTCATTTATTTCCATTTTTAAAACAATGGGCCCTCATCAGATTTCAATAGTTGCTGATGACTGAAGTTGAAAATTTCATTATTTTTTAAATAGCAGCCTCATCTTGCAATTCACGCGTTAATTCCCAGTACATCAATATCGCTTTTATCCCATGAAGTACTGCAATTTTAGATAACAGGTTCTCCCCACGGAGTGCTCATTGTGTTTCACGCGCCACTGGGGGGCGACGGGAAGCGGTGTGTAGCGCGGTGCAACGAAGCACGCCCAGGCGCGGCCCACCGAGCCGCCTGCCCATCTACGGCGGCACAGCGTACGCGCGATTTCGGACCCGGTCTTGGTTCCGTTCTCGTCCGCCCGACTCGGCCCCGCCCAACGGGTGGTTTCAGTCGTCGGCCGAAGAAGCAGCAGCGCGTGGCGCGCTCTGCAATTACGACCGCGACGCACCCGCGCCGCATCCGCCCACGCCACTTCCTGGCGGCGGGCAAGGCGCCATGCGGGTTGCGTCCACCCGCTCTTCGCTCGCCCTCCCAGACGACACGGCCTACCGACGCTTCTCTCCGCACCCGGGATACCGTGCGACTCCAATAAGAGAACGCGGTGAATATTGGGCAGTGTATAGGTATCCTTTCGTAGGGTCCTTTTAGTTGAACGCAACACCAAGTGGAAAAAGATGTTAAATGCAAAGGAAAATCGATGTTTCCATACCATAATGTTCATATTATTATACACACACAGTAGTCTACAAGTATATGAAACGTGTGTCAAGACACATTAATTAATTTGTGATTTAAAATTTACGAACGAAAGAGTTGTGAACCAGGGGTGTAATTTATTGAAAAAATCTGAAATTAGAAGCCGGAGATACATTACACTACATGAAACCGACACCGAGTTCTACTGAAATTAAAATGTCGATATTTAGACAACATTACAACACATTCTAAGATGTTCCCACAATCACCATGAACCTATATATAAATAGTGTAAATGATCTCATTTAAAACCTCATGGTCTTGCATCGTCAACAATACCTTGCTCACCTATTAACACGTGATCAAGTACCACTCGAGATCCCAGTGAGCTATTCATTGCCTGCAGCAATGTGTAATATTTATTCAGAATGAAATGATACACACTGCGCTTCTCGAAAAATCAAGAAGTCACAAAATTCCCATTTAATAATGAGACAGTGGATATGCTAGAACATTATCTTCCAGCAGTGCAAATTCATTATCGTCAGTCCCCAGGTACATCTAGGGATTATAAGACAAAGTAGCAAATAGCGCCAATGACTAAAGCTCTATAGGAGCGCTATCGGAGCAGTGTAATAACAGATGGCCCATGGAGCGCCTGTAATCTTTGCTTGCACTTCCTTGCCATATTCTCGCGCCCTATACACACACTTATTTGTCGTTGGCGACATATCAAATAAAAAAATTAGATGGCGGATTTTATTCGGGAACTTACAACATATCTCATCTGGGGCTTGTGGAAGGTAATTGGATGGGGAAAACCCCCTCAAGCCAACACGTAGGTCAGCACCGGTTCACGCCATGCAGCGGGAACACAGTTACCTCAAGCGATAAAAACAGGCTCAATGCTTACGCAACAAACAACCATTTCAGTTGACGCGCTTCCAAGCACGACATAATCAATTAATCAATGAACAACTTAGCCTACTTAGGCAGTTCGCATAGGCACTAGCACCCAACATAGTTTTGAAATATAGGTATTTTCTCTGTTGAATGTGTAGAGTGCAGATGCTTTAAAATCTAGTATGCTTATATTTTAATGTCAAATAGTGCTAAAATCATAATTTTTGAAAATATTAAAGAGCCAAGCGAACCTTTATGTGTCGTGATTATCCAGCAAATGCCCCCATTTCTCGGAAAATGGACCGATCAACGGGGGCTAGTCGCAATATAGTCGGTGAAGTACATCAGCACAGCGGGTTGCCGAACAGCCATTCGGGCACTTAGAGTCTACTGTGATGCACATTACCGATTGTGTTGCTGTTAGTCTGAGTTACTCTGCAAATGCGACTTACTTTGTCGTGTTCGTCCTTCAAAGAAAAAGCAATAAATAATATAAATCCTTGTTGGCCATTAGCAGTGAAAGGTATAAACTGCAAATTATCTTCATTATCTACCCTCAGTAACCCCAGAAGTGTCCTTACATTACTCGGAACAAAATTTCACAAAGAAACAAGTACGTGGAAACATTAATTACAATGTCTCTTACCTTGAGTTTGCCCTTGCAATAGTAATTCAAAGAACACAATAGCGTTCCTTTTAGTCCTTCATGGAGACTAAACAACGATCAGAACAACACGCCAGTCCGCTAGACGCCACAACGGCCATTTGTCATTCCGCACAGACCTTGCTCTAGGTCGAGCTCTAGCTCCACGCGCGGGGCGGTCGGCACAACCGGATACGGCGCGGCTTCCGTCCCCAAGGCCGGCTCTAGGCAGAGCGATCAATGCGATTCGGCTTGGGCGGTCAAGCGCGAAGCGGCGGCGCGACCGCCGCACCGGCCGACCCGCCCATCGGGCCCAGCGCCCCGCCCGCCCCCGCCCGGGCGATTGGGGTCATGCAGACTTTCCGCGGGCTCCGACGACAGTCGAACCGCCGCGACCCACCCCATCGTCAAACCACACATCACGCGGCATCCAGCCACAACACCATGCACGGCGTGCCTCGTCGCGGTAATCCGCGCCGCCCTGCGCCACACTGCGTCACGCCAAGGGCTCTGCCCCGCACACAGGAAGCGAGGTTCACTGGTGAAAAGTACGGGCACAAAGCAGCATTTACGAAGTGCTCACAAAACACAACCGCACCCGTCCAGCGCGGAAGCTAGAAATAGATGGTATCTGGCGCAAGCATATGTTGCGGCCAGACTGACACTGGTCTTCTGTGGCAGCAATTCAGTGTTACCTCCTCTGAGTAGTTTCCAACCTGTATGTTCTTGAGGCGGGCCATTAATTAAAAATTATTATTATTATTATTATTATTATTATTATTATTATTATTATTATTATTATTATTGGCGTATAGGCCATTACTGACCACGCTACACGATTAACGTGTGTAATTCTTCCAGGATCAGCTTTTCAGCTGTATCCTTGGATTACGACAAGGTTGTTACGCCTTGAAGTGTGAATTATGAGATGATAGGAGGATTAGGAGGTGATAGGAAATTGTTGAAAGGTGATCGTGGACTTTTTGAACCATCCCAGCATTCGCCTTATGACCGAGGGAAACCACGAAAACCCCGGTATGGATGGCCGGCCCGGGAATCGAACCCGGACCTCCCGATTACGAAGTCAGCGCGCTACGCACTGAGCCACTTCTCTCGGTATTATTATTATTATTATTATTATTATTATTATTATTATTATTATTATTATTATTAATTATTTATGAGTTACTACTACTACTAATAATAATAATAATATACATCGGACCTTCATTGTAAGCAATTTAACAAAGAACTTTTTTGTGGGAGGGGAGGTTGTTTTAATGAAGGGCTTGTCGTGAACTTGTGAGAATTTCTGAATGTAATCCATACGTAAATCAAGAAGGGAAATGACCCACAGCGTAAGTACAGTTGGGAGCCATTGCTAAAGAACGGAGCTAAATGGATTATTACGAGACATCTTAATTTTCATCACCTCTCAGATGGCTATAGGCTGCTTAGTTTTCTCTCTCAAGTTCTGTATTTTGTATCCATAATTTAATAATATAAATTTCACGATTATATGCAAAATTCCATTATTATATTAAGACGTTAACCATGAAACTGATACATTATCCAATTAACGAGAAAAAAACCCTTTGTATGTATCTGCACATCTGCACGGTTCAAGATTTCCGCCACGGTACTTCATGAAAATACACAATGCTGCTCTGAATAGCGCTAATGATGCTCTCTTGACGTCTCGTCAAGCGTTCAATGCCACGGAAGGACACACTGAACAAAACACGAATTTGGAGGAGCTATGCACAATGAATTCCCGGAATACGAAGTAAAGAGTGCCAGTTCTTACAAAACAAAACATCATTGGACGACAACAAAAAATTACCTGCAAAGACGAATTGTAAACCATTTTTACTTTTTTGCCTTACTACGTACGTAATATAGTGAAAGCATTGCAAACGAGCGCGAAATTGGCGATTTTTCGACAGAAAAACCCTTATTGGTGAGCCATCTTATACGACGCAAATTACTTACTCTAACATTGTGCAGTAAGAATCCATGTTTTGTGGGTTCCTAATACAGAAAATCATGACGGCAAAGCGTCAGTCTGTCTGTCTGTGATAATCACTAGCGCCTACACCATTCAGACGATTTTGTCAAAAATTCATATTCCCCGATCGACCTGAGCTTGAGGCCTAGCGATTTTCATTTAAATAATAACAACAATAACAAAAATGATAATAAAATATTTATTGCATGTACTGACGGTATGTCCAATATATTTCCACGAAGAAAAAACGAGCTTTTACTAAAAGAACAACTTCATATTACCACTGAAATTTTCTGATTTTTATTTCCTCAACACTTTATTTATTTATTTATTTTAAATATCGTAGCTAAAAATTATGTGTTCTTTTTACATATTGTTGTACGTGAATTTTCAAGACGATGCAATTCTGGCATTTTTCAAATAGTATTCTCAGTTTTTAAAGGAGGCAAACTGTGACTGAGTAAAAACAACAGTATAAAAAACCGGTCCATAAAATATACCGCGAAAGTGAAATGTTCCATTACCTACTTCTTCCAGGATTTACCGTTTTCCCTCGCCACTTCGCAGCTCTGTTCTAGGAACCCGGCCGGCAGCAAGCGCAACGGAGCGTGGGTGTAGCGGCCGCCGCGAGACGCCGCCGCGGCCGCCGCAGACGTTTCATAGGGCGGCTGGCCGGCTGGCTTTGTGCGATTCCGGCCTTACAAAACGGTTTGATGGGAGCCACGCACAGAGCGAGCGGTTCAACGTAACTTTTGCACCCGGCGTAATAGTTCACTCTCACCTCCCTCCAACACCGTTCATTGTGCGCGAAAGCAATTTTCCACACATCGATGAAAGCCCGTGGCGGAGGAAGCGAATTCGCAACCGCATGGAACGATGCAATTGCTGGGGCCACAATTACACGCGTTTCTACTACAAAGTCACTTAATACGCAACAGTTCCAGTTAACATGCAAAGAACGGAATTTGTATTCTAGGCACATCCAATGTACTGCATGTTAATGACGGAAATCGAGGAGTGCAAATCGCATGCTAATGTTCTTGCACACGGTTTGTCGATTATCCTCCTCTAAACAGGTAAGCAGGAAACTATTGTAATTGAAATATTGTGTCCTTTAATTCTTTTACCATCAGATCAGATTACACTTTGCACAGCATTGTGTACGGTCGAAAATACGCACAGAATCCTTTTCCCCTTTATTTTAGGATGATATGTAACGTAATTTCCGCCAGAACATTAAAATAAAGAACGTCGAACGACATGTAAGTCGTTAAATAAACATAACGGAATTAACAAATTTGCAGATAAACAATGCTTCGACGACGTAGGTTGCACGAGAAATAATTTGACTTAACAAACCGTAGATACTCTGAATCATCCATTCCATTTAAGGAGATTGTTTAATAAGAATTAGTGAGGCCTTTGTTAGTATATTCAACATGAAGTGCTAAGGTAGAATAACTATAACAAACATTGGATGGTTTGGGGATTACTTCTTAAATAAAGGAACCTAGGGTGTGTGAAAAGAAACCAAGAGGAGTTTTTGTTTTCCACAATTATCACTGGTCTTGAAGCAATAATCATCTCTTTAAACTTACATCTTACAACATTGAACTATTTGAGGTTCTTTTTCCGTTCAGCTCGTTCCTTCTCCTCGCACACTTATGATTAGTTGGCGTATTCTCATGTTTTTCATATCACCGTTATTTTTATCATCTAACATCAAGATTCTTTAGACTTTTATTGCACATGTAAATACATTTTTTGACATTTTAAAGGTACATTCGAATATTTATTAATACATTAAGTAATATTTTTAGCACTTACTGATTAAAAATTATTTTATAATTACGACGAGCTGTATTCAGGTCAAACATTTGTCGGGAAGCACTAAAGATATATTTTCATGGAAGCCATTGTGCAAACTTCTTTTAAGTACCAAACCTTCCAAATCGATTTCTTCTGGACTCTCTTCATGGAATTATAAAAGCGAGTACGATAGAGCTGGAGAATTTTCTTCGAGCTGTTTTAACCTTTAACATACTGAATCATTAAAAGAGAACTTGTATCGAATTCTAACTCTTACCAATGAAAAATAAAGTATTAAGTTCAAAAATATTGATGGATTTGATCGGTAATAACATCTTTTATTTTTTGTTTTTAAGAATTTATCAACCGCAAATGCTTGCAACATAGAAATACCGCTCTTCCCCTACTTACGTTCTCACAATGTTAACATAATTTTATTTGCATCACTAAATAAAGCGAGAATGGAAAAGGACCCGAATCCATTATATTGGAATCAAAACGCATCAAAATCTGATTGAGAAAGTAACTTCACGGACGATATTTAAGAGTAGATAGAAAACTAACTTAGAACATAACTATATTTCAAGCGCAATTTCCTTAGCAATGCAAAGAAACATATCCTTTCCGAAAAACAAGCTAAAACACACACACAATTTATTATTTTTATCGCGCACGCAAACTATACTCGCGTGAGAGGATCAATTCCGATAAAAAACGAGGAAAGTATGAATAATAAAACGAATAACGCAGTGTGTTATCTGCGACGGAACATCCCCGAGCAAGAAAGAACGCTATGCAATGCGCGCTGCCCTTCCAGCGAATCGTCGCAGACGAGGTGAAATATCTGGAAACGGCAGTGTTAAAGCTTTGCAGGAACTACAGAATCCACTTAGGGAAATTAAAATGATCATAAACCCGCCCTGAAAATGAGAACGGAATTTTAATCCCGGCATGTGGGCTTTTAAGGACGCTAACAGCTAGAAAACGACCAAAAAGCACCCACGCGATGTCAGGAAGGGGAAAAAACGGACGCTAGTGTGTCGGAGGCAGGCAGCACGCATGGCTGCGATCTTGTACAATGCATACTTCACAAAATCCCAGGATTCGATCAACGGTGGGCATTGAGAATAAACAAAATAAATTAAATGCATATGGAACAATTCTGCAACGATTGTGTATACCGCAATACATCATAGCGAAAAAGTCGCTTTCAATTGATGAGGAATCCGTGCATGTGCTTGGGGTGAACACATTCATACTGAAATAACAAAAGGTAAAGATGTGAAATTATCTGCACAATACCTAGAGTGGCATTCGCTATGTTAAAACAGGTCAACTCTCGTGGCAATAACATCGTGATAAATTGGTAAAATCACAGCCCCACACATCAAATCATAACAACAATAGCCTCACAAAGTGCGAAAATTCATCACAACGAGCGGGAGTGGCTCGTTTGCTCTCCAGCTTCAGCACATCCCCGAAGTTTACGAAATTAAACGAACATTTAAAAATAAATTTTAATTTTTACATTGTATAGGTGATTCTATGGTCTAAGCAGCAACTGAAAGTGAGTTTGGATAATTTCATATAATGTAAATATCTAAACACTATCGTCAATTTTACATATTGTTTGGAGCGAACTATATTTTTTTGTTAAATCTCATGTAAACATGAAATGGTAGGTAAATGTCTTACTAAGTACAGATTTCTTATTTAATTGGTTTTGGGGAAGTCTTGTCTCCGTAAAACAACCTATTTTATTTTGTAAATGCTGAAATAAAGAAAATTCCATATGATTTCAGTTGCTTCCCGCCTGCCCTTCGAACTTCGGAAAACAGCCTTTCCTCTCTAATCTATCGAAATGTGCTCTTTGCTCAGATGATTAATGTTTTATTTCTACGTAACTAGCATTCTAATTTCGTTACTACACTTTTCAGATAGTCGTTCTTTCCCCAAATTAAATATACAATTTTAAATCTTTAATGGCAATGAAAGTAAAATTTCACATTTCCACTGTCGTTAACTTACATACTAATAAGGTGTAATTTATATTCTCCGACCGTCCAGAGCACAAATTGGTCTCAGAACTAGTTCTTACACAAACCTGCATAACCAAACCTGACTCAATGAAATATCTTTAAATTGGTAGACTTTTGTTCCTTATCAAGGGAAAACATTCCCAAGCCCCAAGTTGTTTTATGCAATATTCCAATTAGCAGCACCCGTCATAAATATAATTTCAATCGACCACACCTCCCACCATCTTTAATCCCAACAGGCGTTCCCAGGGTCGCCTATATCTCCATCGCATCCCGCTCAAATTGAGTTCCGATCAGCGAACGGAGTGCTCGCCGAACGTCGCGTCGCCTGTCGACTTGTCGGATTTATCAACCGGGAATCTTTTCGCGACAAATAAAAACAAACGACTGACAAACTGTCACAACAAACGCAAGTCGCCCGGCGGCAGGCGGCTGCCCAGGGCGCAGATCTTTTAAAAAGTTGAGCGCGACTACTCGAACCTCCCCCCTTCTTCTTTGTCCATCGCTTCTCCCGCTCTCCAGCACATCGCGTCAGTCGCCCTGCTCGAAAGCTCCGTTCAAACAGGGTGCGCGGCGGTACGGGAGAGAGAGACCCGTCCTTTTACTGCAGTTTTATGTTAAAACGACGCTTAACAGCATTAAATATATATCACCGGGGAACGCTGTGTTATTCCACTGTTCGCAACATTGCGCGGTATTCAAATCAAGCAATTATTTAAAACACAAATAATTGATTTCACGGAGCGTGCGCGGCGGTGGCGCGGCGGGGCGGGGCGCAGGGCGGGCGAAGGGAAGCGGGGACGTGGGGACGAGAGCGCGTCGGATGAAATAGTGGGCCGCTCGCGGCTGCGTGCGCGCCGAGTGAAAACAGGGGCGCTTGAATTCAACGAGATTAAGCGGCAGCGGCGGCGGACGGCTCCCGCAGTCAATCACGCGGAGCGCCGCTCGCGCGCGCGCACGCTGGGAGCCCCGAGTGTCACGCCGGCCCCCGTCGCGGCGCCCCGCGGCGCCGCGCCGCCCGACGGAGCCGCGCGCCCCGCTACGGGAGAGGCCGCACCCCTTGGGCGAGACGCGGTCGGCGAGGCACTCGACGCGGGCGGCCAGCGAGGCAGTAACGCGATCGACGCCAGGGAACTTCAGAATGGTTACGAAATATATTTGATGGGGGGGGGGGAACCACACCATTGGAAAGGAATGCAAAATTAAATAGACAAGTTTGAGAAGAGTAAAATGCAAGTCATTAGTGAAAATTAATTTTATTTTTAGCGATGTATTGGAGACCCGAAAGAACACAACCATAAAAAAATAATTAAAATTTGAATGAAGCAAAAAATGGCATACGTCATGGAGAAAAATCTTCAACCGAAAGACTCAAAATGAAAACTGGTTTCAAAATCAAAACCAACCGAATCAGCTATTGAAGTTGCCAATTCTCGTAGACAATTTCACGGCTGAAACAGCGGCCGCGATTCGACAGAATGCGAACGGCATACGATGTTCGAAACGGAGGGAACTCTGACTGGGATTTAGGAGTCGAACCTGGGCCCTTGGCGAGAGGCGATCATTCTAGTCAATACACCGCGCGTCACCCGCAGGGAGCGGTTGGCGATTGTAATGGAGCAGAAGGGGGGAAGGAGGATTAAGGGGGGGGGCATGGATTGCATACGCGCGTCCGTGCCAAAGGCTGGGCGGCGCGGCGGCAGCGGCGGCCGACCGTGAAAAACGAGCAACCGCCCCGCGCCCTCACCCGCGCCCATGCAGCCTTTAACTAGAGGTAAATAACATATCCCCCGCCATTCCGAGCCGCTTTACAACGCCGTATTTCCCCGAGTGTCGATCCGGGAAGCGAATGGCCTATTTCCTCTTTATTTCGGCCCCTCTTCAAAGCGAAGAGCATGATAAAAGGAGCAAAGAATGAATAATGGGCACGTAATAGGAGTATATTCATTATCCTGGTCGTGAATCCACCGGTCCAATTATTCATAAAATCGAATTTCCATAACAAATGTAATATCGGCATGCAATTTGGGCTCATTAAAGAGGTGACTGTCGAAACAATTACGTTATGGCTCTTCTATGCAGCTAGCCGGGAGGTACGAAACGTATTGGGGAACGAAAAGGAACATCGTTATCATTCTAATTCCATTTCCGACGAGTTTCCAACTTCGTAACTTTTTATTTTGTTAAATAAAAACACCATAACTTCAAATATTAACTACTGGCTCACACACGCGAAGTATCTTTTATATTTGCCTCTGATTACCACAACACGTCATTACAACACAACCAGAAAAAATTTAGTGTTTGTTTAGAAGCACTAAGGCAGAGAATAACGCGCAATAAGCATACGTATTACCATGAGGAAAATTAATGCGATGCATACAAATAATACTAGGGTAATAAGAAGTAATATATCTAAGCGAAGATACTAGTCTCGTCAGCTAACACGTGATGTATCATGTGGAAAGAAGCAAATATAAAACACACACACACACACACACACACACGAAGAGATGTCCATGAGTAATTTTATGTCAACCACAAGAAGGGAGAAATCAAAATAAAAAAAAATCCAAGCATCCTAGAATCCAGGGATGTGAGAGAATGAGAAAGATGCCGGTACGGGGTGAGCCACCTCATGTCATATTGTTCCAGGAAAGCTGCGGCCAGTAAAGTTGCTTCTCTGGCGGCGGCGATGATGCGAGGGGGCGAGGCGGCGGTGCGCGCGCGCGCCTCGGTTAAAATTAGCCAGCCGCCCCTCCGAGGAAAAAGGTTGAGCGAGCGGCCGCTTTTGTGCCGGCTCTTGAGCCAAGTCATGATTAAGACCTTTGCGCGCTATTGCATTGTTCTCTTTCAGCGCCCGCTTAAAAGGACGGCGGGGAGCAGCCGCGGCCGTGGCGGCGAAGGCGGGCGAGGGCGGAGGGGGAAGAGGAGGGCGGGAGCCCCGCGGCCGCTTGAAACTGCGAAACGGGACTCCGATGCCTAGCGCTCCCACGAGAGACGGAAGGGGCACGCGCGGGAGAATGAGGACGTAAAAGATGGGAAAGGGACCACAAAACACAGAAGCATACCGATACAAAAGAAGAAGTAAGTCGCGCCAGAAAAGCAAGTCTGGAAGACGAAAAGGGTTTTAGACTATCAGATCGTAAAACCAGAAATAATTAATGGAAAGTTCAGAAACTTTCGAGGAGCAGGTGAAGAGGTGCAGGGCAATGAAAGCTTGGCAAAATTAGCAAGCAAATGAGGAGCAGAAAAGATGCAAACCAAGAGACTGATGAGAGGATTTGTATGTAAGACGATCGGAAATGAAGACAGCAACAAAGCAGAAATAAAGTAATGAAGGGAGGGGGGCAGGGGATGAATACCAGACGCGCAAAGCGCCCCAGAAGCACCGAGCAGGGAGGGTAGTGAGGCAGGGCGCTGCAGAGCGGGTAAGGACGGAGGACGAGGTAGCGAGCATCCGCGTTGAGCTTCCTGCGGCCGGGAAAGCTCCTTCCATTAATTTTCCGGCCGAGGTAAGTACTGTAATTTTAACGCTCGTAATCGCAGATCCGAAAGGATTTCGCGTCCCGAATGTTTGATGGGTTCTCAACCTAATTAAGAAACAATTCCCGCGGCCGGCGTACGGTACAATGCGCGGCCCCCTCGGCGGCCGGGCGCGCCCCGTGACTCCCCCCTCCCCATCCCCATCCCCATGCCCTTGCCACACCCACGCCCCTGTCCGCGCCGCGCCGTTGGCAATACGAGAGCAGACGCGAGGGCTTTAATTAAATTTTTACCAACAGTATTATAGCCTCACAGGGCTGCGGAGGAGGCTCGTGGACCGCGCAGCAGCCCGCGCCGGCTTCGTTACTCGCGCTGTGTTGCTACTCCAGCCCGCGCTGCCTCGTTGGGAGAGTGGCTTACTCCCAACATCCCACCGTTAATGAAACCTTTAGCGTACCAGACGTATTGCCTCTCCCGCGCCCCGACTCCGATTTCGCTGACCGCAGAGTATGTCGGTGCCGATACATCATTTCCATGCATTCCGTTACATGCCAGACTGATAACTACTTCAGAAATCAAAACATACTGTGCGTATACATCTGATTTACATGCATACTGCAATAAACTGATTCATGAAACACTCAAAACGTAATTTCAAGTAAATTACGATGCAACCTGGGAGCGAAATCGAAGTACCGTGAAATAAAAAAAGGGAAATCCATTTCACCGCATTTCATGGGGTTCCTAGTATTCTTCTCACGATTCTGAAGCTTTAATTTACCAGGTCGAAACCTGCGCACATCTACACTCATCCAATAGAGTTCCCGGCCTGTCACAAGTTTCGACGCGATCACTCCGGGCGTCGGCGGCGGGTCACCTATAGGGACGGGGTCACTGGGGTCGATGATGAACGGCGGAGGGATTGGCAAATGTTACGAACACGAAATATGGAGGAGCGGGAAAGCGGTCGAGGGTGGTACGGGGCGAGACGGGGACGAGAAGGGGGGACGAGAAGGGGGGACGAGAAGGGGGGACGAGAAGGGGGGACGAGAAGAGGGGGGCGAGAAGGGGGGGCGAGAAGGGGGGGCGAGAAGGGGGACGAGAAGGGGGGACGAGAAGAGGGGGGCGAGAAGGGGGGCGAGAAGGGGGGGCGAGAAGGGGGGGGGGCGAGAAAGGGGACGAAACGAGGGCGTGATGAGACGGGCATGGGGGGGCGAGACGGAGCGGGGAGGTACGTGAGGCGGGGCGTGGGGGGCTGCCTGCGGGGATGGGGCGTGCGGGGGGGGGGAGGGGCGGCCCGCGTAGCATGGCAGAGCGGGAGAGTCCGCTGGAGGGGGCTTTCGAGCCCCCGAGGGAGCCCGCTAGTCGCCTGCAGCGTCAACCGCTGTCGCTGGTCGCAGGATCGGCAGATTTCGATCCAATAATGCTACCCGACGTGCGCGTACTGATGGCTCAGGTCGCACCCGCAGGCCAATGCTGGCTGCACGCGACGTGTGGAGGCGACAGCGCCCGGGAAAGGACGCGTGTTCGCTGATATGCTATTGCAGTGTGGTCGAAAGGACAAGACGAACGAACCGGTTACAAAGGAAGAGAAGGGCAAAAAGAAAGACACTAATGGGTGAAACCGATAATTCTCTCTCAACGAGATTGCACTGAGCTACAATGTAGTTCAGAGACAGATTACTCAACAGAGATGGAAAAAACGCGTCATACAATAATGACGTCGTTGACAATGATGGTGATGAAGATAGTGATAGTGATTAAACGTGTAACCGAAATCAAACGCATTCGTGCCTAGAATCAATGAATATTTTGCTCCGCCGGTCGACACGTTGTATTACGATTTGACAGAGATTAAAACATTCAAACAGTTGAAACAGCCATAATTATCCACATGACAACTAATCGGATTACAGCCTGACGAAGTCGTGGCAGAAACAAAGATCACAATGTGGGAGATGGTGTCAATGACTGGTTTAGGCCTTCACATAAAAGTACATACATCTCTTATGCTGATTTTGGACCAGTTCATTACGATGTTGGACATGACCCTACCGCATTGCCTTTTCTACGGACCTGCCTTTTCTACGGACCCATTCCTTCTTCCGAGAAAGGGAATTACGATGTTGCTTGAAACACATACATACAGAGTATTAAGATTTAAAATTGCGCAAAAATTATCAGGCGAAGTAAAAAAATTCTAGTGAAAAATTTGTAAGTCAATGAGGACGGTAGACTTTCACGTCTTGTAAAAATATATCTGTGACCATTATGCAAAATTCTGTAGTTTCGCTAAAAATATTCTGAGCGCGCGCGACAGCAGGAAGAGCAAGGAAAGTTATCTTTAATCGTCAACGGTTTTTCACGTGAATATATTAAAAATTTGTAAACATAATTTATAGCGACGAAAGGGGATGAACTAACAAATCAAAATTTCATATCGGGCCCACGTACTCCATTGATAATAGAATTAAAATAGCACTAATCCCCCAAGTAAGGTAGAACTAAAAGCAAAAAAAAATTAACTTTATGAAAGTCTATTCGTGACAATTCTTAAAGCAACTCAAATGAAGAAAATAACAAATTTACGTGCATTTACCATGTGGAACGTGAGAGTTTCTCGTGTTATTTTAATTCATCTTCTAAAATGTATACGTTAACTTATTAATTTTCACCCGAAACGGATCAAGGGCACATATTTTGTTCGACGTACACTACTCTACTGCAGACATTCACGCGAGAACTACCTATCGAGCATTCAGTACCTCCTCGGAGGGCAGTTCGCGACGACACCGCTAGGAACAGCCTCATTTCCGAGAGCATCAAACTCTTCTCCGAAGTGCACCGCGCGCAGCGCAACGCCCCGCCACACGCTGATATCGTAATTAATACTAGCCGACGCACGGAAAGCGATCTGGTGCCCGCTCAAAGCTAATGACAGATCAGTATTCTATTTGCCCTTCAAAGGCGCGCGCCAGAAAGCGACAAATTGACGTGCAAATTGGCGGCAAGATCAAGCGACGGCCTGAGCGGAGAAGCGAGGGGCTTAGTAATGGAGGACGATGAAGGAAGGAGAAACACCCACATACGAACATCATCGACTGCTGTGACGACGCTGCAAAGGTAAAGCGAAGACACGAATGCTGAGGAATTGAAGGGATACAATATTTGAGAAATAAAAGAGAGACTGAGAAAGAAGAGGGAGTGTATGTGTGTGTGTGTATGTGTGTTTTTGGCACAACAACTCTTTATGAGCTAAGGCCTACCAGTAGCGTCTCGGCCTTGCGGCCATCGTTTAAGGAGTACATATGGTTAGCACATAGCCACCCCTATGCGGTATTCTCGTCTTCTCAACCTGAGATGTGAGCTATCTCATCGTCACATCAATAAATACTACGATAATATTAGGAAAAAAGCGCAAAATTAATTTTTGCCCAGACCGACGGAAGAGCGAGGGTACGTGCTAATTAGCGGCCGAGAAGCTAAAAACAGTTACATGAATCACAACTCGAAATGCTCCTTTACTGCTACGGCCATCGGAGAAACATAAACAACAACGAACAATTTGCCAAATAACTGAATTCTAGCAGCGTCTCTATGAAGGATCATCGACACAAGATCCATGACTAAAAACTCAAAATACCGACACCACATTTGTTACTGTCGCTGCTGTTTTCCGAATGAGACAACCAAAACATGTACTTCACGCGCTCATTTAGCTAGCAGAAATTTGGCAATGTGTACAACTTGTCAAGAGTGCTGAGGGGAGCTCGCAGCATATTTATTTTTACTCTGGGAGAAACAGTCACAAGTCCAGGGAGTCTCTCGTTTCACCTACACTGACCGCGATGAAGCACTCGTCGCTGCGATTGCTCGTGCACTCGACCCCGATCAGTATTTGCCCCTTTTCCTGGAACTGCCCCTGCCCTTGCCACACTACTACCGCGGTCCCCCCCCCACCCCGCAACAGACGTCATAAAGATGGCGTAAGGCTCTGAGAGTGTAGGAGAGATGTAGGTCCGCCAGCATTTCCCTTGCAAATACGGCGCTTAAGGGTACCCATGCGTGTATATAATCAGGGTCCCTTGATTACTTTCATCATTTCACCCGTTATTAGCATTAATTTCTTTGATAACGCGGCATTAGAGCACGTTCAAGAGAGACGGAAATTATGCCCACGCTACGCGCCACCGAGGAAGGGTGGTGCGCGAGCGTGCGGCAAGACGCGCAAGTTGGGGAGCCCTTATCCCGCGCGACGGCGGGAATATGCAAATGACATCTGGCGCTTTGCGAACCTGCCGCATGGGAGAGCACGACAGGCGTCGATCACCCGGCCACACGCGAGGCGAGTGTCGTTTCCTTACTCCGCATTTCCACACAATCCTTCTTACGTATTTGAATTGTATACCGAGAGCTACAGGGCACCTAACGCCATGCTAAATGCAAAATTCATTTAAGACAGGTGCGGTGAGGTAAGACTTGAAGGCCAATGTTTCAATTAGAAGGGCGTCACTAGTACGGAACGGTAAGTTATGGTTTTATCCCCCTTCTTTATTCAGTCTCATTTAATTCTAAGAAACTATTACATGTTTATCTTCATAACATGAATTCCCAAGTGAACACACAAAAAATACATAGTTCTCACTTAAAAGAATAGAATGTTTATAGAGCTCATAGAAAATGAAATAATCACCACAGTGATTTTCTTGAAAATATGCGAATTATTTTCCTTTTTGGTGACTGAAAGCAACCCAATAGGATATGGTTCGGGTAACAGGGCCGAGCGTAGAACCACACGAAAGGTCGGAGCGCACCATGGCAGAGCGAGCACGACCGAAGCGAGGTTGGGCGGGACAGAGAAGAAAGGGAATTGGGGGGAGTTGAGTGCGGTGGGTTGGGGTAAGGGAGGAGGAGGAGGAGGAGCGCGGGAGAGAACACGGGCGGTTGACGGCGCCAGAGAGTAATTACACAGTCCATTTTGGCCTCCAGTTATCGAACTTCGCCGCAGCCGCTGCGGTGCGAAACTTCGCCGCGCCCGCCCGCTGCCGCCGCCGCCCTCACCATTGCTCTCACCACCGCGCCCGTCGCGACTCACTGGGCTCAAATGATACTCAAAGTACGGATGATAGGTTTATATTTAGTCTCCGAGCTAACAGTTGAACTGATAGATGATAAAAGGATATGAAAAGTAATAAAAAAATATATTTATTTAAAAATTGACCTTAACAACCTTCCGGGAGTAAACGTTGCGCTCAAGAATTTTCATTTCGGAGTATGTATTTTATTAAATTTCAAAGTAAAGGACACAGTAGTGCACTTCTTTGCGGAATAAACGAAATGCCACCTGTAAAATCGTTCAGAAAATGTCCGTGATCTTTGAGAAATTCCTGGTCAATGACTCTAGTAGATTAGCCACAATTCACCTCAGAAAAACTTCATCTCATTGGATAAAGAGAGAAAGAAAGATAGAAAAGAGAGAGAGAAAGAAAAGAGAGAGAGAGAGAGAGAGAGAAAGAAAGATAGAAAAGAAAGAAAGAAAGATAGAAAAAAGAAAGAAAGAAAGAAAGTTGACCTTCATTTTGACACGTACTTCTTTTGGCCCATTCGGTGTGCGCCGCGCCCATCACCCTCCCCTCCCCCCCCCCCGCCATCGCGCCGGCAAGGCGCTGGGCGAGAGGGAGCGGAAAAGCGAGGGCGGCGCGCGAGGTCCCCCGACCTTCCCTCTCCTCCGCCCGCTCGGCTCCTTCTGTAGTCAATACATCCACGAAGCCGGATCTCTGCGCGCTGCAATGGATTTCTGGACCCTTTTGCCGCCGGCCGCGGCCGCCGAGATGCCCGTCTCGGGATGAATCTAGCTGCCCCGCCGCCCTCATCAATTTCCTTCGCCCGCGTCTTCTTAGAGCCCTCGCTATTCGCTGGGAGGTGACACTTTCGAATACTTTCTGCTTTTTACGACCTCATTTTTTCAGGTCTTTAGAATTTTCCTTTTCTTCGACTGCCCTTTCAAATGCCCTTTATCAATGTCTATGTGACTTCTTTCATTCCTTGATTCGAGACCCTCTGGGGATTGCGTTTTACAACGTGCACGCTGTGCGTTCAGAATACATGTCGACGAGCATTCAACATTTCCTATTCTCCTGGACAATGTCCGAGGAACTTCCACGCTTTGTGGGGTTGGCTAGGTATTAAAGTTAGATGAATCCCTCATGGCGCAACAAACGCCATCACACTATAACCATTTCCTTATTATTCGCAACCCGCGCGAAGACGTAGAGAACTTCCCAACTCGCCTGCCAGCATTGTCGTGTGCATACTAAAGACTTCACCGGCACCTTCTTTCCTGCACTCAGCCCACACTCTATTATCGCGACATGGCAGTTCCCTCCGGCAGCAGCGGCGCACTTCCATCTCGTCGCCGACGGTGTCTGCGTTGACTAGCAACAAGTATCGATTGCGGGGCTTCCGCAAGCCGTAACTAGTGAGGCGCCGAGCCATTCAGACGGCAACATCTGTTTCCTGGGGCAGACCTCGCGACGTCCCGTGCATCTTTTATCGTCTTGGGGGAGGGCAGCGCGAGGAGAGACGAAGAACAGAAGGGTTGAATAGAAGAGAATGGGGAAGACACGACCTGAGAGCACGAAAAGGGTGACACACAAATTGATTACTCAAGGTGCGACACCACACTGGCCCATCTTCAAAACGAACAATTAAAAAAATAAAATAATGTAAAAATACTTGATTATTCATTATTTATGAATTTATTTTAATACTACTATGAATTTATGTATAATTAAAATTAAAGGATTTCGACGTGGCTGGCCCGTTTTATTTCATATCATTTCTAATAGAAAACGGAGCCCCAGTATACAGAGAGCGAAGAGTAAAAAGTACAGAGGAAGTGACGCATAATGTGTGAATTTGAGCCCCAGAATGTTTTATAACCAGAATTCGAACTAATGTATTAGAAGACGACTTTGCATATGATTCAACAAAATATCGTGCACACATGTGGGAGTGGGCACGTACGCGCGCACGAGATCAGACAACTACAAAAGGGCGAACGAAACGGAAAGAGTGAGCGAGTGCGGCGTGAAAGAGCACAGCCACCCAATACTCTGGGGCAAAGTCGCTGCAGAGAGCTGATCCGCCGAAAGCGCATCACCGCAAGAAGTTATTTGAGGAGCACAAAAACTGCTAAATCGCATTGACTCCCCGACCCCCTTCCCGCTCAGTCTCAAGCGAGTGGCCCCGCACGCGGCCGGAGGAGGCTCCCACCGCATCCGCAGGCGATATTAAACGTCCGCCTAAGCCGGCGCTCAAGGCGAGACGCGTCGACGCGCGAAACTCTACGCGCCTCGGGGAACTCATTTCGGGGCGAAAGAGCGCCGCCTGATGCTTCGGAACACCCGCCAGGCACGTCTCGGCTGGCGGTGGGCGCCGCCGGGGCGAAAAGCAACCGCCATTAGATAGTTTCCTCCACGCTTAGATCAACAAAGCTCACAACAAGGCCCACGAATCGCATGCTCAGTCAGGGGGCAGATATAAACGCAAACATCTCCGCAGCGATGATACGAACAGTGACTAGTTACTGTGACAAGTCAGGTCGCTCGAATCGAACATTCACGTAAGCACGACTCCTAAATTGAATACACCGCAAAAGCAAGTCATACGAGCAGTAAACGTTTTTTTTTTCTTTTTTTTCTTGAAATGTGAATATGAGTCCCGCTAACACTTCAATATAATAAGCTAATAACAAAAATGATTAAATAATGAAACGGAGAAAAGCGAAAAACAGCGAAGAACCGCTAAGGAACGCGTGGGAGACGACGAAGAGAAAAGCAAAATTAGTATAAAACGAGAGCAAATAAATACTCAGGAACACAGACAAGGAATTGAGAGGGTGCACTGCTCGGTCTGTTTCCAACAGAGGTATTGAACGTTTCAAACCTCCACCATCACACCAACGTCAGCCAACATTCATATTTCCGGGGGCAGACATGCCGGACTCACGCCCGGGCCGAGGCGAGGCAAGGCGAGGGTGAGCGCGGCGAGCCGCTGAAGGGCGGAATGGGCCTGCCAACGCCAGACAGCGCGCGCCCGGATCCAGAGTACATCGTCCGCCCTCCGCCCTCCACACTCTCTATCGGAAGAATCCCGCATCGAGGACCTCTTCTCCAATAAATTCCCCTTGCATATCTCCATACGCGCAGCGAGTGGCGGTGGTGGCGGCGGCGGCGGCGGCGGCGGAGACTGCGCGCCGCCTCCAGGCGAACGCGCGTAAACCGCGCGGATTTCATGTGTCGCCGTAAAGCGACGCGCGGTTATAAAACGCGCCGACACAAAACGTGCCAGGCTAAACACGCGATCGCAGAATTTTCAGCGACTGACACGCGCAAGTCGCCTGGAAAGAGGATCGTACGCACCAATATACACCAGTAGCACAATACACACGTGCGCACACGCCCACACATTTGCACCGACATACAAACATGCACGGGATCGAATTTGTGCTGCACGAAGTCGTTGGCGAAATCCCATTACCTATATTACGGCCACTGCACATATCGCCGTAAAATCTGACAGCGCACATAGCTTATCCCGTTCCACCTACAGCACACCGACAGATGCGCGAATGTTTCTTGTTTCTCCTCGTAAACAAATGCACACCAGTCCATTCTTTGCAGGAATTTCTGATGAATGACTAAAATAACATTCCCCAACCATGTTTGCTAGAAAATAAAAAAAATGAAATGTAAGTTGAATCCGAATATTGACAACGTTGTTACATGTGACAGCTGCCCTCAGAGAAACGTTCCAAACCCTTTGTCTGTGAATCGAAAAAGTTTCTGTTACCTAACATTTAATAAAAAGCCCAGTACCGCAAGGGATTTTCCATTAAAACTATTACAACCGTTGTCTGAAGCTTTTATAAAAAGGTACAAAATGGGCGTTTCCAAAGGAACCTTCGACAAATTTAGCTACACAATGACGTCGAAAATCAGAACAATTGAAGGCATAAATAGCAGAGAAGTGGATTACTTCATTACAGATGCATCGAGATGAAAGACCTTTCTCGCGCCTTTTTGCCATTAAGGCACAGAAGGATTTTTATATTTTACTTCTTTAATACACAAATTATGCAGAAAAGTAGATCAGAAGAAATTTTGAAGGAAGAGAGCTTTAAAAGCATTATGCGAGCGGCGAAACTTGTCAAATACTACAGCGTCATCGCGCACTGGGCGATCATCACACTAACACATATGCTTTACACAAGATCGAGGAGGCTTTCTTGCATCTTGTGTCGACGTCCGAGGCGATCAGACATTATGCGCTGACAAAAGGGCTTGATGGTGCAGAAGGGGAAATTGCCGCAGGCTTCTCTGTGGAAACAGACGAAGTTAGCAAATACGTACCTCAACCGTATCTGCGTAAATCCACTGTACACAAGAAGTGAAGCACGAACAGGACCTAATGCGATGGGAAGTTGTGTCACTAGGGAGTAGAGAGGGTCGAAATATGCATGAGACGACCGGCCCGAACGAGCACAAAGGCGCTGACAAGAAAGTGGCGAGATCAAACACGGCGTGGCAACCCAAGGAAAGGCGAACAGAGCGACGCGTGTGCCGTATAATGGCACGAGGCGGGCGGGTTGGGGCACGAACTACGGGGAAGCAAGCGCCCCGGACAACTTACGCTGGCTGGCCAGCGGCAACGGGCGCCAGTGTGGCGCGAGGCGATAGTTGGCGGAGCGAATGAGGGTCCGACGCGAGCGCACAATAGAGGCGGGCGAGAAGGCGAGCGGCGGGGATGGAGCGCCAGCGCAGCGCGAAGGCGCGGGGCGGGGAGCGGCTAACAGTGGACCGAAACGCACCTAACAGCACCGCTTGGAATATTTGCTGGCTTTCAAGAAGTGATTCAGCATACAAAACGGCGAACATTGTCTAAATAACGACGAACTACGAACATAATTAACAACAAAGAGAATGAAAATAATTGAACATATGGGTGAATTCAAGTTTTATTTTTATTTTTCGATGTTTATTTTTATGGTGAGGATTACCTGAATGTTACTTCTGCTAATACCCCCCTTTTAATGCACAAAATGAAGTATATTAAACGTTTTCGAGCCTTTTTGATGTGTTCCCACCCAATCGATGGTTTCCAGAAGAATCGATTTTCGAGAATATCATTGTACACACTTATCATTCATTGCAATGTTAAGCAATTGAAACAAATAAGTAAGACTGCATTGCACCAATTTGCCCATGTAATTGAGACGTAATGTAGCACAGACGTTTCGAGGTGCCTTACGGTGCCCTGATATAAATTATTACACAGATGGTACAAATGCTTCATTGTTGGCGATCCTCTGACGGTCGAGATTTTCCCTACTCTGAGCAGGCACAGACGAAGAGTCAACACCACGAATACAGATGTCTCGCATAAATGGGTATGTCTGAAGGGGAGGGGTGAACCCTCTCGTTCAGTTGCAAGCTGACGGACGACGCGACCTAGCATTTCTTCCTTTCAAACGAGACTCCACGACATTTCGAGCACTCACGGTGTTTGTTTTATACCTTTCTCTGTGAATTTGCTATTCCCAACATAGTTGCCCGTTTCTGTCTATAAGTCAAACTATCCGGCAGTATAACTATTCTCTCCTTTATGGCATTACAAAACACTCAGACACAAATCCTTAGCAGTTCTTATTCGGCTTTCGGGCACTACATCCAAATATGAATCACCGAAAGATGCTAAATGTTCAATGATACTCGCTAGACGATTTGAACCTGTTACAGCGTAAGTACGAATTATGGCCAGTTCGCTAATTACGAATGACGAACGAATGATTTCGGACATCAACTAATTTTGGCAATAGCTGAGGGCGCTAGCTAAAGTAAGGACAATGGCTAAATGTAAGGCGTCTTGTGAGTTCACGAGACGTATTTTTTCATAAAATAGATTGGAAAGTATGCGTTGAGCAAACAAAGTAGTTTTATGTAAACTGCAAAGACGAAGGCGGAATCCCCGTAGTCCACTGGGAAATATGTTACAAAGAGTCATCTAAGGTATATTATGGGGTTAGATTGGGTGGTACCGTATATTTATAAATTTATGACTGACAGTGGAACTCAAAACAACAAAACTTGTCTCTCACTTGCCTTCGAAACTAACAACCAATAATCGGTTTCCGTTTATCACATATTATCCTTGTCACCGTACTTAACCTATTGTAGCCACCAAGTGATGGCTATTGTACATTTCATTCGGTGTAATCTTCCAACCAGTTTCTACTAAAGATTTTATCCACCAATTTTAGATAATCTGAACATTCATTTGGGAACTATTCGAACGTAGCCGCAACTTTAGCGAACCAGGACATACATAAATCCATTTAACCTCATGCACTTACCGACCACGTTAACTTTTGGAAAGAAAGAAAAAGAAAAAGAAAAAGGAAGGAAAAAAAACTGAAGAAAAACGTTCCGATTGAAACTTTCAATAATGTAATTCACCGATGATGTCTGTTTTTAATGAAAATGGAGATATGTAATATTTTTCGAGACTTCTAAATGAACGTAGACAAAATGACACTATTTTCTTACTTGCAACGAACAGCTCCAGCTCCCAGAGGATTATTTTTTACTATTCTCAGAAAAGTGAAATATTTTGCAATGATACGTTTTACTCACTGAAATTTTCTTCTTGCTGTTAATTTTAGTAGCGCTGTCTGGCAAATCGCGATCAGTGAGTGCCGAGTCGAAAGAGCACCTCGTAGTTGAGTGGCGAGGGCATGAAGGGGGCGGGGGGGGGGGGGGCGGCTCGATAGCGACATTGAACGGCAGACCGGGCGACGCGAAGCGGTCAGGCGCGGCGACCTGCGCTTCAAAGTGCCTTCTCAACGACTCGCATAAAAACAGGCCACTTCGCAGTTCGTCGCCGGCGCACGGCCGTAAAGTGCTCCACTAAAAATCACGCTGCTCGTGATCGCAACACATTGTTCACACTCGAAAACCCACGACGGTTAATGTTCTTTCTCCCGGGCGAACTGAATTGAATAACTAAGGGGTAGCATCTACGGCCGTTGCAAACCGAGAATAAACACTTCACTGCTGAATTAACAGAGAAGGATAATAGTTTAAGCCTGGTTTTTACAAAAACGAAAACGATGCCATACGTAGCAAGAAAACAACACGATACTACCATCTCTTTTGTTAACTTTTAGTCCAGTCCTTCGCTGAAAAGGCTAATAGTAGAAAATAGAGGCTAATTCAAGAAAAATATATAGACGTTTTTATTCTTCCGTTGTGTGTGTTTTTTGGGGGTGATGGATTAGAATTTGAAGGTCACCACCCGTAAACGTGCGTTTTGAGAACACAGGAGGGAAAAATAAAAATAAAAACCTCTTATTTCAATTTTTTACTTAGAACTTTAAATCTAGACATTTCCATAGAAAGATGTTCTACGTAGCTTACAAAAAATATATGACAAAGATATTTGTATTAAGTAGTTTTCATTAAACGAAACGTTTACGCGTTTAACACAAATTTCAGCAAAAATTTTGAAATCTGCCATAATGTTTTATTAAGATTTTCGCTGATTACTAAAAAATAGGCACTTTCGTATGATAGTGACCATTTATAAAAATAAAATAGGGAAACCGGTACAGTCGTGTCAGTCGTATGTTCAACGCCGGAATATGAATTGAATGTGGCCCCGCAGTGAGAGAAGGTACACTTCAATAGTTAGTGGTGTGATCCACGTGTCATCTGTGCATCGAAATGTTGTGAATCCGTTAGCGGAGGTGTGTACAGTTATTAAGGTGTGTTGTAAAAAGAGCGAATATTCGATTTTTTTTTCTTCCAGAACGCACAATATTTATGAGCCGGAAAAGTTGAAATTCGGAATCGGTACTCGAAATTACATACATAATGATAGAAAAACTTCGTTATTTTCCCCCGCCAAACTCCCACGCGACTGAGTAATTATATGGATATGAAATTATGCCATAATTTCGAACATTTTAGGCTTTGTACATATGATAAGATTGGATCATTTAAGTCTTCAATCGCCTTCTTCTTTCGGTTCCGCAAATTTTTCGTTGAAATCCCATTTTCCACCGTGGATAAGCGAGTGGCACGTTTCCTTCGGTCGTTGGAATCTGCTTCCTGCCAACTTCCATTATATATCCCTGTAGCTGAGTTCCAGATGCGACGATTCACGCTTATTACAGTGGCAAATACAGCCGTCGGGAGACGTCATTTCAACGGAGAACATTCGCGCACTTGTGTGTAACTGCGCCACATGATACAATTTCGTTCATAGTGCTGTATAATAATAGTGCCATGCACCGACAGTGAAGCGGAGACATTGTGGCAGTGTCCGCTTTCCGAACACAAACTGTTTACGTTTTTCAGCAGATAATAACAGTAACGTTTACGTTCATAAGGATTTGATGCGCAGGTAACTGGTCGGACAACACCAAACGAATTCCAGACGTACGTGCACAAAGAAGTATTCTTTATGGTGAACAATTAACTAGGATAAATGTAAGAGAAAGTACAATCTACCCCTTTTGAGATGTCTATCACGAATATATACTATATGTGCACTGTATTCGCCACGAAGTTTTCACGGAGAAATCTGGAGAGGCAACGATGTTTCATTTCTACGTAAATTTTCAATACATATTCAAAAAGGGCATAATGAACTTGGCGTTCATAAACGTCTCTCTCATGATCCTTAATGGGTTTCAAGTTTAAAAAAGTGCATACGATATCGTTATATTTTATACAGCTAGATTGGTTTCCCAATGTATTGTCATTTAATTCGTGTTTTGAATCCGCACTAATGCATACCTAAAGACGCAATTGAAATCCAGCGCCTGGAAAGAGCTATAGATACCCACAATGATGTACTGTAGTAGTACTCTCTCTCTCTCTCAAAGAAATTTGCGGGCGCGCGCACGCACACACACGTGCGTATGAGGTAACGCAACGAGACGCGCTGACCGACCGGCCGGTCGGTCGGTGAGAAGGGTTGGCTTGCGAGCCGCAGGGATAACGTACAGCTGAGCACTTGCGCCCGCCCGCAGAAGGAATAAAACGCTAAGCGAGGAGCTTTAGAGGGCCCGTTAAAAGACAGTTGAAGCCTTCAGTTTTCAAATGCGCGCGGCGCATTATGCAAACGAGCCAGACTGCAAACGAGCCAGCGTCCAATGCAGCGCGGCTCGCCCCCGCGACCCCCGCCTCTGCCCGCCCCGCTCCTACCCGCTCGCCCGCCACTCTTTAGTGCGGAAAAGACGAGCTATGAAACGGTCGCGGCCTGGTTATTAAAGCACACAGCTTCATAACATCTGTTAAAGTAGCATTGCACAGCAGCAGCAACGAAACTACGCCAAAAGGTTAAGGGGATGAACTCGCACGTGTAGTATCATGAGGTTACATTGCGAATATTCGCAGGATTTCCAAACGTTTTTTGTAAACACATCTTCGAAACTAGTCTTGCAATCACGATCCTTCATTTTCGTTTATAAGGTGTTTCTGAGCATTTGTTCCATCACATTAGTAAATTCATTAGTAAAGTGTTATTTAAAAAAATAATGTAGAATTAATGGTCATTGCAGTTTTCGAATCTCATCTTTGTAAAAAAAAATTAAATTTCACTCATATTTTCCATTCGTTTCAAGTGTCTGATTCATTTCCAAAAAAGCCGGGAGATTAATATCAAAACAACACGAACTGGAACTTCAAATTTAAATTCATTAAAAAAATATTTCAAATGAAAAGCTAAAAAAGCATTCACACAAATAATCGATCATGTTTGACTCCCAACCGACTGTTACGATTCCTAACGAGTTACCGCGAACGATCGCCCCCTCTGTTCTTTTCCAGGCTGACAATGACACTTCCGTTGTGCCCCACTTCGCTTCCGCCAGGGGCTGCCGGTGAAGGATGCCCTGCGGCGGCGCTTCCCGGAGCTCCATACGCCGCTCAGCTCAGCCAAGCCTCAGGCGGCAAACCGTGCCCGCGCCACCCCTCCGCTCGGCCCAGCCCGGCCCGGCCCGGCCCAGCCCAGCCCAGCCCGCTCGCTCGCTTGCAACAACTTCCCATCGGAAATGGAAACTGAATGTAATCTTATTTGAGACGCAATTAAAGTTTATGTGGCGAAAGCTTTTTGATACAAAGCGCAAACTCCAGACATAAAACTCGTTTCTTGATGTCGCGACCCGACCGCTCGTCTGCCCTGGCCTTTTTTCCTCTCCGTCTCACCCCTCTGCCTTCTCGCTCTTCCTCTCGTCCTTACTCTCATTATTTCGCCTTCGCCGCCGTATCTCCCTCCGGCTCCTACGCTTTAATGACTAATTGCCGGCGCAGGCACGAGTTTTTCGGCTTCTTTCATTAAAATCTCATTCAGCCAGCCGCCTCTAAAGACCAAACGTGATGTCCATACACATTTTCGTGGGGAAAATGGCTCACGGAGTTCGAGTTAGCGAAGTGCTCACAGACCAAAGCGTATGAGGGGCAAAACACGAAGAAAAACTCAAGATGAGAAGAAATATAATCTAGATATGAAAATCTTTGCCAAAAGTGTGGTGAATGTTTAGTAAAAATCCAAAGCGTGCAGCAAAGCTCCGAACGAAAAAGGAAAAATAGTTAAGAATTAAAAATAAAATTAAAAGAGCTTCTGTTTTTATATTCAACGTTAAAAGGAGCGCCTTATCTTAGCAGATAAATTAAGTAATGTGTATCCAGCCGTATTTTTAACGGTTTAACATTACTGAAGGTGTAGGAAATACTGAAGGTATATGAATTAATTAAACGATCACAATTTTAAATAAATCTATTCATTCAGAGAATTCCACTAATTTCTTGAGATGAAAACGTTACTCTTGAAATTAACCTCAACTGCTGTTAAATTATATTTTTTTACCATGACACGTACGTTTCCCTACACCTGTGAGCGCTTCTATATAATTTTTAAACCATTCACAAAAATCAAACTCAGAACGAAGAGTTTAGAAGCTAAGACCGAAATGAAATAAACCAAGAAATGTAATAGTGAATAAGAGATAAAGACGAATAGCAGAGTTAAGCTACAAGTGAAGGTAGAATCAAGACGCGCGGGACCAAAACATAGTAGGTAACAGCAGATTACAGAAGATAAGTTTAAAGCAGAAAGCATGGAACCCGAGCATGAAATGTCGTAAGATCAAGAAGAGCTGGAAAGTCCGCAGAGAGCAATGAGTTCTGGAGGGGATCAAGCGAAAGAGAGAGAGAGAGAGAGAGAGAGAAAAAGAAACTGAAAAAAAAAAGAGCGGCGAAAAGGAAGCGTGAAACCCCCGAGAGCATATAGCACTCGGGAGAGGTGGAAGAAGGGCCGCGCGGGAGAGGCAAAGCGGCAGGCGAAAGCAGCGGGCGGCGCCGCGCCGAGCCGCGCCGCTCCGACCGGCGAGCGCAGGGGCTCCTCGCGCGCTGAAGCGGCGCTCCGGGGAGCCGTGAGAGGGTCGCGGGATCGATGCCAACGGCCGACGGCGGGGGCGGGGGCGGGGGCGCGCCGAGGCGCGGTGGCACCAGCTGGCTCCCCAGGCGGCAGTGCACCGCGCCTGGCGCAGAGGAGAGCGCGGGGTCGGGGGCGGGGGCGGGGGCGGAGGCGGCGTAGGAAGGGGCAGTGGCAGAGGGAGAGAGTGAGCGTGGACTGGGCCGGCGGCGGCGCCGTCGCTTGCTTCCCGAGTAGCCCAGCTGTTTACCCCCTGGTCGGAGAGAGCCGTGATATTACCTTGCGGCATTAGACCCATCACTCTGAGCTTCACTGCCGTTGCTGCCTTCTCAGAAGTCACGTTGTAACTAGAGGATGGTTAGAGACAACATCAGAAGCATGCATTTATATGATTACCTCTCTTAAATCTCCAACTCGTAAAGAACTATTAAAAAAGCTTCATTTGAAGAACTCCAACTGAAGAGACAATATCTATTCATCAAAAATAATTTAAATAACTTTTTTCTACATAAACTCATCCGAAGAAATGCACTTACAAATACGTATTTGCAGTTATTCACATTCTCACCGTTAACACGCGACCTCTCCACTCTTCGCGAGGTGCTTCTAGAAAGGAAGCCCTCTCTCACGCGTCACACTGATCTCTTGCACTACCGTCCGATCCGCCAAACCCTAGCTGACACCTCCCTCAACCCGTCTCCTCTCCTCTCCTCTCTGCCCCTAAGCTCCCACCCTTCCTGTGCGGGACCCGCGCGTCCTCTCCCGTCGTTTTCGCTCTCGAGGGGTAGCCGGCAGTATCTGCTGTCGGAATTTCAATTAAATGTATCCTCTTTACGGAACGCCTCCAATGCACCGGAAATTAGACCCCACTTGGCACGGAGAGGTCCGCGGACGTGTCGCTGCGCGTGGGCGGCGAAGAACAAAGAGGAGGAGGGAAGGGAGGGGAGGGGAGGGGGAGATAGAGAACGGGACTCCCGCCGCGGAGCGCACTAAAAACGGGAGAGGCGCTGGAAGCTGTCGGCTGTACTGCGGCCGCTGATGAAAAACGCGATGCGGCTTCCGCCCGGCAGCGCGGGGCGGCGCGAGGTTGGACCCGGACGATTGCGCGCCGGCTCGCGTTAGACCGACGATGCGGAGGCAGCAGAGAGCGGGTGGAAAGTGAAAGGCAGGGGCGAGAAGCAGACGAGGTGGGAGATAATGCGCAGCGCAAAACACTCGGAGCAAAGTTACATTCTTTGTGTCTCCACTGGCATCGCGATGCAGTGAATTCTCTTGAAACAGAGAAACAAAAAAAGAAAGACCTTCCAAAGTGAACTCTGTAACGCATTTCCTCTTTTATGTTCGACCGTGGACTTGACATTTTGTGTCAAACAACTCGTGCAAATGTCGACTGAGCTACACGATCAAGTGGCGTATTGTACAAAGAAATTGCCCGAACAATTCGTGCTTGGAAATATTGAGATACCTGAATAGGACGAATGCTACGAGGGTCAAGTTGAGATGATGAAAGCAAAACAAAGCTCTAGATTCAGTAAAATGTATAAAATCCCAATGCCGGTTAATTTCAAAGCTTATACCAAAATTTACCTTCGGATGAATTTAATAATTAAATCATTCTCGAAAGTTTATAATTTAACTTAACAGAGTAAGTAAACACAGCACCTTACACACTCTCCACAAAACTTGGAAGTTTTCGATTACCTTCGTCAGTTGCAATCCCATCATCCACCCGGATTTTTAGAATGTCCTCACCTGCCTTCGAGTACATAAATTTAAACTGGGTCAGAAAACCTACATAGTTACCTTCTATAGTATGCTGTTTTAAATCACTCGTCATCAATAAACAAATTTCACCTTTTTTAAATACCTCTCCTTGCGTTTTGTGCAAAGCAGCCAGCTACGGGAAACGATCTCTTAAAAACGGGTTTACTAAAATAATTTACTCTCCACAATTATTCAAGCACTTCTCTTACTGTGAAGCCTGACTTAGAATATCATCGCTGAAGAACATACCTCAAGAATGGAATTACTTATATGAAAAGTATCCTTCACAATTTACACTACACCCCTTTTAATAGTTTCTCACAAGGAAAGTACATCAACCACACATAGGATAAGAACCATAGACGATCAAACCATACCCCATCTAAAAATTATTTCAAGAAAAGAAATTAAACTTCATTTCGATATAGTCTTCCAATATAACTTTTTTACAATTATGTGGTTTAATATGCACGAATGCATTCATTTTAACTTACATGTGTAATGGTGCCTTTTCAACAGCAAGAAGGTCACCAAAAAGCCAGAAGGAACTTACCTAGAACAAAAACAGACAAAGTTTACATTTCAAGACAGAAACACTAAATTGACAGAAATACTAATATTTCACCCAAGTTCAAACAACCTCGAAATCTTTCGGGTAGTACTTTCAAGCGTTTGTTGGCCAATGCCTAATACCAATTATTTGCCTTTGAAATGAAAAACACTCACTTGCCCTGAAGGGTACAGAACAATTGACCGTTCTTTCATAAAAGACCATCGCGGAAGTACAGATAATATATATTGTTGTAATTTTGTACTAGTTTAATTTTATAACTCGTGTTGAATAACCAGAACTTAGATCTTCTTAGATACAAAAACCTAAGAAATATATATTGAAATTAATTTAATGTTACAGATCAAGATATTTAAATTTTAAGCAGTCTGTTTATATCAACTTCACCGGTTGATACATAACATCCTCCTCCCGGTGCCCCAAGTCATTCATGACACGTCGTCCCCTAGTAAATGCTGCTCTCGCGGCACTGAAGTGCCCTCGAGTTCGCGGCACGGAACATACGAGTAGTCGGTGGGCTCACGCTGAAGCATCCCCTCAGGCCACAACCAACTAATTGACAGCCTACGGTCGCAACTGCGCAGCAAGTGATAAAGTGCGTCCACCAACGCAGGGAATTTGTTACTGCGTCGCGATGCCCTTAGCGGTCCTTCGTCGCAATACCACGCAATACCCGCAGATACTCCCGACGCCTGACTCCACAGACGCATACACATACACGCCTCTCTGCCTTACCCCCCCCCCCTCACGCACCCCTCAAGCTCAATCCGCATCCTTCCACTCACCCTCACCCAACCACACCTCGCCCCTGGATCAATCCCCACTCCTCACGCCTCAATCCAACCCACCCTTTAAACTTCACCCCAATACCTCAATCCGCACTTCCCCCTCCACGTCTCTCTTCCCGCCTCCACGCTGCGGCAATGAGGGGCGTAGAATCGCGAGGAATCCACTGATTAAAACTGCCCATCAGTCTAATGAAAAACATAATTCCTCTAATGCTTTGACCGAGATCAAAGAGAATATTTAAACAGTTCATCTCAGTCAGGAGTGGTCTCTGAATTACGCACAACCGTGAGCTCCGAGAAATCATTTAAAACCCGTGATGATGTGGCAGAAAAAGGTAACACACATGAGAGAGTTTGCCCAAACGAAAATGTCGAACAACGGGGAAAGATGGTTGTCGAACAACGGGGAAAGAGGACCAGGTAGCTCAAGCTTTGTAAAATGGAATTCCAGGGGCTTAGAAAGAAAGGACGCACTAAGTTTGAAATAAACCCTGGACCAAAACAAAATAAAAGCGTGCGTGAGAAACCTGACGGAGTGGGGGACGAGGCCACTGTAACGCGAAATCCCAGCAGGATTATTTTAGGGAAGCGTCGGAGAAAAACGGGAAAGATAAGGAAGTTTCCTACTTCGTGCATGAAAGCTGCCTACAGGATCGTCTTATTTCAGGTAGACTTCTTAGGCTTAAGAACAATAGGGTATCAACTAAATATTATTTCTTACTGAATATTTTTATATTATTATTATGAATATTCCTTAGTTTCTTAACAAAATAGTTTATCATCATTCGGAAGCTGCCTGTGTGTACGGATTCATTATGCACGAAATTTGTTATAGACAATAGAATAGTTTTTCTCAGTGATGTATTTTTGAACAATCAGTCACTTATTACACAATTTGCAACGTTTCGGGAAAAGTTCTTCCCATTTTCACGCTACAATAAAACAATGACATATATATAACACAATGAAAACTATGCAACTATTTTCTCTAAATAATAAACACTCATCAGTACACGAAACACATTAGTAGCCAAATAAAATTGAGTGTTGAATGGTATTTCTTCAAACAAGAGTGAGCTTATTAACCTAATCACTATTAATATTTCAAGAAAAGTAATTCTTATTTCTATTTTTTAATAATCTTTTAATTGCACATTACTATTACCTGTATTTTTATTTGAATAATGTTCTAGTTCGATAGCATCATCGCCATTATCACTATCCCCACCGTAATTTTTTTTGTTTACAGTATCAGAGTCAAATGTTAAGACGACGCCAACCCGAATTAGTCCAATGCTCTTCACTAAGGAATCGACGCAAGAAACTAGAAACTTAAATAACTGCGTGATGGCCAATATAATTACTTCTTGGATGCATGATCGAAGCCGAGCTTACGAACCCAGATCATCACAGACGCGATGCGAGCCTAAACCCCAAGCAACGAAAGGCCATAGGAAGGCCCCGCAGGCGTTGGGTGTCAGCTCGCACCAAGGAACTCCTCCGTTTCGCGAGAAATCGTTAGCGACCTCTCCCGTGATTTACGCCAGTCTCTTGGGAACGGCGAGGAGCGGCCTTCGCCCCGCCACGCCCCGCCCGCCCCGCCCCGCCCCGCCCCTTCACCGACCGCTGCCTGGCGCAGCATAACGAGTTAAATCGTGACACTTCGCAGAAATAACTTTTTTTAAACTGTCAACAACAAACGAAATAATTAAAAAATAAAATTAAAAATTGGAATGAGAGGGGTTTAAAGCCATTAAAGCTGAAGAAGCTATCCCGTCCCGGTAACGAATTCTGTTGAGATCTATTCCAATGTGATTCTGCATTGATAAAGGAATTATTGGCCGCATGATTAGCAGAAGGAATTTAATCATTGTGAAGATTTTAAAATAGTTTACGAAATGCCTAATGGGGCAACGTCTCAAGCAGTGTGAACAGAGCTTTTCAAAGAAGGTTGAAATATTACAAGAACACACATTTCAAATTAATTGGTATAATTTTACCCAACTGTTATAAATACTAGGAGTGCGTGTGTTACCTCACCGCACCTACATATTGAAACCCTACGTGGAGCCTGTCATGCGGCGCATCACTGGGCCGATGTGTAGATGTGTAGGACGACAAGTTGGCCGTGGTAGCCAGGCCGTAGGTGAGCATTCGTGACGAGATCAACAGCAGCTTCGCAACTCGACATATTCCAACCATTTTCCATGATCCGTCGTTTAAAAAAATAAGATTTTCACCACAAATCTTTGCATCAATCATGCTTATACGTCACAGCTCATTTCACACAAGTCGATGGCTGTGGAAGTAGAATTGCAAGGAAGCTATAAAGGCGTATTGGATACAGGCGATAGCCCTTGATGATTTTTTGTATGACATTGGAAACAATGCCACGTATCCTTTTGCACATAATCGCACAAGCTTTATATCCCTTACCGCACCTACATACTGTATCATCTCTTTGACCATTTAAGATTGTTTAAACTCCACAAGTCAGGAAACCTGAAGATTTGTTATAATGCCAGTTTGTATTCATCATAATAAAAAGTAAACTATTAGCACATCCTCACAATTAAATCTTGATTTGATTGATTGACTGAATTATTCAAAGCATTACTCGTCACCCGAACAGGAATCAAAGTCAATTCTCCAAGTTTACGCCCCCCCCCCCCACTCGAACGTCTTAACAATTGTGCTTTCAAGACTAAAGGCCGAACAAATTTTTAGGTATGTGACAGTGTGCATGACGATTTCTATTTGACACGACAGTAAACGTAACAAGGTGACCAACTACTGACACATAAATTCTGAAGTTTGATTTCATCTCACTCCTGCAACAAAGAGAGGATTTTGGCGAACGCATACGAATATTTGCTACCTATCTACAAATTCTCGTACGATTAAATTAAATGAATATAAAATGTGCTCACGTCGAATATTCATCATTTACTTTAGAGTACATCTTCAACCGTTCTCATCAACATTGAAAACTGAAAGCAAGAAGACAAATAAAAGCGCATCATCACACTACATATTACACAAATCATGCCAGATATTTTAATCGTCACTTCACGCCATTTCCCTAAAGCCAAACAACAAAGCGAGCAGTGAGACATGGTATCTACTTCGTCGTTAGCTTTGGATCACATGCGTGTAAGTTGTTTTTATTTTGTTTATTATTCAATTTTATTCCTCACTCATTCTTTTTGTTCTTAAATATTATTTATGATATGCAGTGTGTATTTTTCGCTTAACAATAGAGAATTTTCTAGAACTTTCAGCTATGAAGAAATGGAGCAATATTAGATGACCACTGCTCATGGTCCCACAAATATATGTATACAATATATACTATAAATACAATACATACATACATCACACATTAAAAAATGTTCCATGTAACTTCGGACAATAGGAACAACAAAACCATAATTTGATTTGATTTTCTGTACAGACCAATTTTCAAGTGAAAATTCTCTCTTCGCAGATTTCCACACTTAACTAAGCGAAACACACACCCGTAGGAAGGACTCCACGTCACCGACTACCACCAGAAGTGTCCATCGCCTAAATTACTACGGGAAACCGCGCGGAAGGAATTGCCCAAAGACAGCAAGTGCGCTCGCAGTTTACGGGCAACGTTCACGTGCAACTTTCAGCGCAAAAAAAAGTTCCCGTCGCCTGTTTTCATAAACTTGCAGCGCAACTTCGCGATAGCGGGTGCGTGGAGCTACGCAAAATTTACACAATCCGCCTTCCTAGCGAGCGGAGCCTGGAAAGTTCCGCGCTCAGTCGCCGCGCGTATTTCGGTGCGCGTTTGCGCCGTTTCTCTTCAAATATTCAGGAAAATAAACGCACGCGTGCGGAATTGAAATTCGAATGAGCACGACACGACGGCGCTGGCGAGATACACGTCGTGCTGCTACTTAATGACCCTCTCGCACGAGCTTTAGGAGAGTGGCACGAAAGTCCCTTCGCGATCGCATACACGTGTGCACGCACGCACGTAGTACGTCGTGCTGAATGACGTGTGCACGAACCCTGGCTGGAGTGCGGTGTTCTTCTATTCCCTTGGGCACCGTCGAGACGCTTAGTGGGGGGCGTGTCCCTCAGATGGCTTAGCATTCCCCAGGCAATACGACCTGAATCAACACGGAAAGCTGCGGACGGACATGTGAGAATCATTGCGAAAACTAGTGGTGCAACAAAATGGCACAGACTTTCTCGTACCCTTTAACTGCCTTTCTTTGAGTCAAGTATTTACACTTTTCTTTTATCTCGCTCCCTTCCCCATACTTACATTGGGGAAATTGGTTTTGACCCTTCTGCGTCGTTCGGACCTTCTTTGATCCAATGGCGGTTAGTACTTCTAATCCACTATCAGCCATCATTTGAATATGCAAATGAAAATGCTTTCTGCAATTGAAATTAGTGTGTAGTGCTCTATTCTTACAAGAAGTTTGAAAAAAAAGTAAGCCAAAATGTACGCCATCTGGGATTTCAACCCAGGCCCGAGGGTGAGAAACACATTCGCAACGGTCTTATGATATATCACATTTTAACTTGACATTTCGGAAAACTATTCTCGAACAAGAGTATAAGAAATGATTACGAGACGTTAATCTTGAAAAATTCCTTTCACTGAACAAGAAATCCCTAGATTCAATAATAAAGATGTAAAAAAAGAGTTCGAAAAAATGAACAATTGCAATTTTAAAAATTCCAATATTCTCAATGACAATATAACCAATGCCATATGTTTAAGCAAACTTTAGTCTATTGAGAAAAAATGTATTAAAAAAAAAAACGTTTGAGAAAAAATTTGTCGTTTTCGAGAAAATCGTATTTTTCACTGCGTTCATTTCAATTTTGAACTTTCCCTTCGAAATTTGCACATAAAATGATTTACAGTCCTATATTTGAAGAATAAATTTCACTAAAAACATACGTTTAATAATGTAAGTTGTGGGCAGGCTCGAAAAATTTTAAACATCTAGGATTTTCGAAAATTCAGAATTTTAATGAAAATCTAACCTAGGCTATTCCTCTAGGCGTACTTTGCCCATTCTGAGCAAAACTCCTTAAAGAAAAATGTTGGAGTAATTTCGTGAAACTCTCGAATATGTATTAGGGGCTTCATGTAATGTATCCCCAAAACAAAAATATCAGTTGCAAATTCGAAGGAACTCGAGTGCGGGTATATGGCTTGTGTAAAATCCATTTTGGACTGAAACCCTCTACACGGATTCCCTTCTATTTTCACCAAAGTACAATATGCAACAGCATTTTGTGCTGCAGTTAGGTTTCATTCTATAATACCAAAACATCAGTATTAAGTTAGTCGCCAATACATCACAGTACACAGCAAACACAATCAGGTATAACACAATACAATAAAATATAGACATTTTGACTACTTTTCGAACATTAGACGATTGTATTATATTCAAAAGAACACTTTTGCCTGAAAACTTATTGAACATCAATATCTTCAAAATTTCCCACCACATTTAAACATGGATCCGCTTCTATAACGTGTGAAATATGAAGGCTTCTTTCAAACGCAACAGTCTACTGCCCAGCGCATATCGGTAATTGCTATGAAGCGTTTCAGATCGTAGCGGAAAAGAGTTTCCGCCAGTGAGAAACGTTTAACTGTGATGACTATCTCGCGTGAAGTTCCTTCCGCTCCATTACATTTCTAGTCGATGCAGAAGTGGTATCGTATCGCTAGACAAGATAAATCGATTGACGTTACTGTTTCGCGTTGTTTCTTTCTACTGCAGTTCGATATTCGAGAGGAAAGAATACGACCATAATAGTTTTCAGGGTGTCACTGATCAATCGTTTAGAGGAACTTTTTTGTACGAGTCGTTTACTACAACAACCAACTCATTCCCTTACAGAATGAACAAAAAATTCTAATAGCCGTTTGAAATGAAAGGGATATGTGCTCGCCATATTTAACTAAGGAACAGGTTGGATTTGAACTATTTTGAGAATATGACGGAACACCTAAACTTCGCGAAACTAAATAAATATGCAAGTAACTAAAAACTAAGTAAAAAAAAGTAAATATGCAATGAACTTGCACTGACAGAAAACATCTCATGCTACAAACCATCTAAAAGTGATTAATATGATGAAATAGTTCACTTATGACGCAGTAATTTTCTTTGTATTCACAATAAAAATAAATTTATTTCACCATCGAGAAGATTAAAATTACACCGAAAGATAACACTGTCAACCAATATTCATCATTTGCTTTTCTAAACTGACTCAATATTATTATTATTAATTTTATTTTTATTAATTTTATTTTTATTATTATTATTATTATTATTATTATTATTATTATACAGATATGATTTACTAACTATACAATATACAATTCCTCGCAATAGTTTCATTAGAAGAATATTCATAGAAACAATACAAAATGTGTACTTTAACTATAAAATACAATATTTTAATTACATCTTTGCTGGGAAAAAAGAATGGAAAAATTGAAGTGTGGCAATTGGTCCATATTGGGATCCGGTTGTATAATTTGGATTCAGTCTCGCAAATTGGGCCTCAAAAGAAATGCACGAATAAAAAGTATGTTTGTTGGGAAAGAAAAAAAAGACTACGAAAACACTATATCACGAATCCTTCTCAAGAAACTGGTTGCTATTCACTGAAAATTGACGATCCTATTAGATCATCCAGAAGCATTAGAGACAACATGAATTATCCAAATGTTCTGATGCATAGAAATACAAATACAATTCAGACGACGCCGGTCAAACTTCGGCAATTTCCTGGACACTGCATCAGTGCTCTAGGTACCCAAATACAAAAAAAGGAAGCTGTTGCATGACGCAACATGCAAATAGAAAATATTCAATTGCAGTCCCATCTTCCTGTCGCATGATGTTAGCCGTTTCGTAAGCAGTGACGATTCGAGCATCAGAATTCAGTACGTATGCTTAGTATGATAATATGCGGAATAACACGATCAAATTCGCTAATTTCGATCAAAATCGAAACGGTTCATTGTTTTTGGATTTTCCTAGAGTCAGTAATGTCAGCGAAGATACCACTAGATGGTGCGACCTGCATCGTAAGAAGATAGCGATAGTGGCTCCGCCACTTCTTCCTGTTTATATACATTAATATCACCACCGCGACCGTACTTGTTGTTTACGCGTCGTTAAGCACTGATCGTTTCCTTGTATTTTTTTCATATCGGTCAATAAAAGACCTTATTGTGTTATTTAGAAGTGCGAGTTTCATTCGATAGCCCTCCACAACTCTATCAGGTTATGGGCCCAGCCGTATAAACGGGCTATTCCACGACAAAAAGGACTTCTTTGTTCGATAGTGATTGCCAAATAGAAACGACCAAGTCGCAAGCATTGAGTATGCAACAAGTGCCAAATTGCAAAAATACGGCACGACTAGCGTGAACAAAAGTGGTGCATTATTTGTGTGAACAGACAAGCTGAGTCATTCGTTGACAAAAGCGTGACATCGGTCGTGATTCGAAAATCACCCGATTCCTTCGCGTCGGCGGCCATATTTTATTGAAGTAAACAATTTTGGCGCGCACTAAAGTGACAGTGCGACACGATGAGTTCGAACAGTGTTATTCGTATCGAGGCGCTCGGACGCGACAACTATGACACTTGGAAGCTGCAGATGCGGGCGTTGCTCGTGAAGAACGATGCGCGGGACTATGTGAGTGGCGTTGCAGTGAAGCCAGAACCGGGAAACGACAACGCTAACGCCATTAGAGAGTGGAAAACAAAGGATGAAAAGGCTTTATCAGACCTGATCCTGTCAATTAGCGCAAGTCAACTGAATTTGGTAAAGAACTGCACGACATCACGTGAGTTATGGCAAAAATTAGAAAATACATTTCAATCTAAAGGGCCTGCGCGAAAGGCAACCCTACTCAAAAGTCTCACTTTACACAAAATGAGTGAGGGGGCAGATGTTCGTGAGCACCTTCAGGGTTTCTTTGATTCAGTTGACAAGTTAGCAGATATGGACGTGAATATTAATCCGGATCAATTGGCGATAATGATGTTATATAGTTTACCATCTAGCTATGAAAATTTCAGAGTCGCTATCGAGAGTCGAGATGAACTGCCTACGCCTGAAAATCTACGCACCAAAATCATCGAAGAGTACGAGGCCAGGAAAAACGGAGCAACTTCAAGTTCATCGCAAGGGGCTATGTACGTCAACAAGAAGAAGATGAAGAAACCGAAGGAAAACATGAAGGACAAAGAAGAATATAAAAAGGAAGGGTCGTTTAAATACAAATGCTACAAGTGCCACGAGGAAGGTCACAAAGCCGCAGATTGCCCAAATGACAAACAGACAGGAGGTAAAAAGAAGTCGAATCTCTCTTTCTTAGCAGTCGAAGAAGATACCGAGAGTTGTCAAGCTGTGAGCGGAAATGCAAGAGATGTTTGGTGCCTAGACAGCGGGTGCACTTCGCACCTTTGTAAAGACGTTAATGTTTTTTAAAAGGATTCAGGAACGAAAAACTAGCGGATTGAGGTTAGCCAACAACGCATCGACCGACATAAAGGGCAAAGGTATTGCTGAAATCGTGATCTGGCAAGACGATGAAAAATGTAACGTGACCCTGAATAACGCACTCCATGTACCAGAACTTAGGATGAACTTGTTGTCGGTATCGAAAATCACGGACAGCGGTTACAGAGTAATTTTCGAGAAGGAGAAGGCTATGGTAACAGATACAGAAGGCGCAACGAAGCTGATCGCCAATCGAGTTGACAATCTATATTTCGTGAAGGGCGAACCATCGGAGGACTGCAATTCCGTAAAACCTGTTGGTGAGGATAGAGAAGCTCCTAGGGCATCGAGTTCAGCCCAGGTTTGGCATCAACGAATGGGCCACGTCAATTACCATGACCTTCTTAGCGCATCGAAAAACGGAGCAGTTCGAGGAATGGACTTCGAACACGTGCCTGAAGATAAGAACTGCGAAGTTTGTCTTCAGGGGAAGATGACCAGGCTTCCATTTCCAAAAGAATCGACCAGAACCACGACCAAATTAGAATTAATACACATCGACATTTGTGGCCCGATGCGCACCCAGTCAAACGGAGGATCTACGTATTTCATCACGTTTATCGACGATCACACACGTTGGACAGAGGTGAGATTTCTGAAATCGAAGGGACAAGCTCTCGAAGAGTTTAAACGTTTCAAGACATTCGTAGAAAAGCAACACGGCGTAAAAATTAAGAGTATTCAATCCGACAATGGTCGGGAATATGCCAATAAAGAATTCGATGACTTTCTGAAGGCAGAGGGGATTCAGCGCCGATTGACTTCATACACACCGGAACAGAACGGGATAGCGGAAAGGAAAAATAGATCCTTGGTGGAAACGGCCCGTTGTCTCATGTTCCAGTCCGGTTTGAAGCAATCGTTTTGGGCTGAGGCGATTTCTACAGCAAATCACATACGGAATCGATGTCCAACGAAAAAGTTAAAGGGCCGAACCCCGTATGAAGCCTGGCTCGGTAAGGTACCATCGGTCAAGCACTTCAAGGTGTTCGGATGTCGTGTATTTTGCTTGAACAAAAATCCGACGAAGGGAAAGTTCCAGGTACGAAGTCAAGAAGGAATATTCATCGGGTACTCTGAAGAATCCAAGGCGTACAGAGTATGGATGCCTAGCTCTCGAACCGTTGAAGTGACCAGAGATGTGAAGTTTCTGGAAGACAGCGTTAAGGCACCGGAAACAGCTCCCCAAGAACTTGATCGGTCGAACGATCATCATGGCCAGGAGTGGATTGATGTTGAGATCAACACTGAAGATATCTCGGAACAGCCCAACAGAGAAAACGACGATTTCGAGACGCCTGCAGAATCCCCTTTCATGACACCCGTTGATTCTGAGGATGAAGGTGGATTCAGAGGATTCCCAGGACGTGCTGAAAACGATGAAGATGAAATCGAAGAGCATATAGAACCGGTACAGCGTCGAAAACGTGGACGTCCCCCTATTATCCGGACAGGAAAACCCGGAAGACCACGAAAAGGGTACGTCGAAGACAAGATTGAAGAGGCTGAGTCCGCTTGCACGGCCGAGATTTCCTTGACCAAAGCTGTTTCAGGTCTGCATTCTATGGCTTGGAAGGAAGCCATGGCGTCTGAGGTCAGGTCGCTGATCAAGAATAACACTTGGGAGTTGGTGAGGCGACCTAAGCATTCGAAGGTCATTGGAAGCAGATTCGTTCTGCGCAACAAATATAAACCTGACGGGAGCATCGAAAAACGAAAGGCACGCGTCGTGGCGCGTGGGTTCTCACAGGTTCCTGGGATCGATTTCCACGACACATTTGCCCCTGTGGCAAGGTTGAGTTCGGTACGAGCTGCCGTAGCTGTAGCTGTCGAGAAGGACTTGAAGATCAGGCAGCTTGACATCACAACAGCATATCTGAACGGGAACGTCGAAGAGGACATCTATATGGAGATGCCTGACCATTTAAAAGAGATCTTGGAGCTCATCGTCGAGACTGAGAAGGAAAATCAATTCGTGAGAAGAGAAGCCGAGAAGATGTTGAGTCGTCTTCGTAAGTTCGATGCAGTATGCCATCTCAACAAAGCCATCTACGGATTACGTCAAGCTGGGCGAGCGTGGCATAAACGGCTAAATGAGGAACTTCGTGCACTTGGGGCGACGCCTTCGGAGGCAGATCCTTGTGTTTATCGCGTCGGACAGGATGATCGTACATGCTACGTGATCGTATACGTGGATGATATCTTGGTGATATCTTCGAGTGATACCGAAATCGATCAAATCATCAAACGACTTGGGACGAAATTCGATGTTAAGGACCTGGGTGACCTCAGATATTGTTTGGGGCTGCAATTCTCCAGAGGCAAGAACCACATGGCAGTTTGTCAGACAAAATATATCGCTGACCTACTTGAAAGGTTTAATATGATCGATTGCAACCCTGTTTCTACTCCCTTGGATCCTGCCGTCAAACTCGTGAGAGAAGAGAGTCATTGTTAGTCGGATGCTCCTTATAGAAGTTTAGTAGGGGCTTTGATGTACTTGTCTGTAGGGACGAGGCCGGACATAGCGCACGCTGTGAGTCACTTGAGTCAGTTCAACGAGTGCCACGGGGATTCGCATTGGAAGGCCGCCAAAAGGGTGCTTCGTTATTTGAAAGGGACTAGAGATATTGGACTCGTTTATCATCGATCAAGAGGACCTCCGGAAATGTACACTGATGCTGATTGGGGCAACTGCGTTGTCGGCCGTAAATCATACACAGGCTACGTTTTTATGGTCGGTGGGGGGCCGTAAGTTGGGAGTCAAAGAAGCAGCAAACAGTGGCCTTATCGTCTACCGAGGCCGAATACATGGCACTCTCAGACGCTACGAAAGAGGCCTTGTATATGAAGAAGCTGATGAAGGATTTTGGAGTAGATCTGACTAAAGTAATCATAAAGAACGACAACAATGGTGCAAAGCTGTTGGCTGAGAATCCGGTGTTCCATGCTCGTACAAAGCATGTAGAGCTGAGACACCATTTTGTTCGAGATGCTGTTGGAAGGAAATTGGTTCAAGTTCAGCACGTTCCGTCCGAAAGGATGACCGCAGACATATTGACAAAGGGTCTCTCTGGCATAAACCATAAGAAATGTATGAAGATGCTTGGTTTGGAACATTTTCACGTTCTGGGAACGGATCTTACATTGCAGTTCGAGGGGAAGTGTTAGCGAAGATACCACTAGATGGTGCGACCTGCATCGTAAGAAGATAGCGATAGTGGCTCCGCCACTTCTTCCTGTTTATATACATTAATATCACCACCGCGACCGTACTTGTTGTTTACGCGTCGTTAAGCACTGATCGTTTCCTTGTATTTTTTTCATACCGGTCAATAAAAGACCTTATTGTGTTATTTAGAAGTGCGAGTTTCATTCGATAGCCCTCCACAACTCTGTCAAGTAATATACACAATAATGGTTTTATTAGGGCCGAAGCTTGGGTCATAGAGCCTGCTCTTCTGCCTCAGATTGAGGAAACGGATTCGATGACATTGAGGATGGCAAATAAATAAACAAATAAAATTGTAGTAACGAACCAAAACTTTGTTTGTAAAGAAACCCAGACGGTGAAGGATCACCAACATATTATTTTAGAAACCACAACGATTTTCTAATCATTTCTGATGTCAATATTTCTGAGCTAAAAATTTTATTTAAAAACAATTTTCATTAATATAATAGTTACGGCGACAGTGCATATACTAATACATGGAAAGGTATCCTCCTTTAGACAAATCTCTCTTTTTTTTACCAATCTCTCTTCCGCTGCATTCGGCCTACTTTGGCAAACCATCCTTACGAAGAAGGAAAAATGTGTGCCCTTGATACATAAATCACTACAACAGATCAACAATACTTTCAAAATGAAGCAAATAAAGCCCAGAGGATTAGCCTTGGAACGGGAGAGACGATCGCGATTTTGTTATAAATTGCCAGGACGCAGAACAAGAACGAAACACGCCCTTCCACCAGCCTTGCGTTTCCTTCCCAATTCCTTCTCTTCCCCTCCTTCACCACCCCACGCTCTCGTAGCAGCGGGCCTGGCGAGGAAAACCTCGATACAATGAGCTCTCCAAATCTCGCATTCATCCCAGCAGACGTAACGAGTTTTCTCATTAGAGGCCGCACAGCTGACGACATTTATTCGGAGCGGATTCTTTTTATAATTGAAGATTATAGGGAAGGGAGAAACGTAGAGAACAAAGGTGCGACTCCTCCGCTGTTGCAGGAAGGACGCTTCGAAATCGTCGTAAAAGAGGGTGGAAAGGATGGGTGGATGGATAGAGGGGAGGGGAGGGGGAGCGACCGCAACGAAAACGAAGAAACGAAACGTACGAGAATTACGCGACCGCGCATTTCTTTGTGGTACGAGAGTTACGCTGGGGAGGTGTGGGGTGAAGTGCAAACGGGGTAAGGAGAGCGAAAGAAATGAAGGGAAGAAGACCGCAAGTTGAGGCTTAAGTTATAACACGACGTTTCCCCTCATCGCATGCTTAATCCGCAAGAAATAATGTGCTATTAATCTTTAATTAATGCGGGGTTATATGAAAACCTTAATTAGATTGTTCGAGAGATCAGGGAGCAAAGCATCGCCCCCCTCCCCCGCCCCTGCGCTTATTTCAAATTTCATGGTGTAAAAAATGCATCGAACTGGTGTTGACAAAAGACGACCAAACTAAAGAGATTGGATCAAAGAAAACATTAAGCTCCCTCTCTTAGTAACAAAGTAGGCAAACAAAGTATTTAACAAGGTAATAATATTTTCGTTAAATAAAATTTAAAATAAAATTTAAATCCGGTTAGCCAATCTACCGTAACTGACCGTGCAATTTCACGTATATCCGATCGCCTTCGATTCCAATTGAGGATCTCTTTTCTTACTGCAGGAACTACAAAGTAAATTTCTCAGAACTATGAAGTTGATCGTACGTAGAATGCCGATCCTCTCGCTAGCTAAAACGTCTTCAGCAAGTGGATATATTAAATAGTTGCCTTACATAAAGATCCATCCAACTTCAAGAAAAAAAACGAAGAGCAAAGTACAGGAACTTAAAACGAGATATGGAACTAAGAGAGCAATAAAACTCGTAAAACAGGAGGTAAAACGAAACAAAACTCAACACTACGACAAAAAAGTATGAAAGGTACGAGAAAAACTTTAGAGCCATCCAACTGACAGACACAGAAAAAAGTACGTCACGAATGCAGTAATGATCACGCCGTCACTGCAGGGGGAATATTCACGCGAAAACATCCAATGTCCATTGTTTCACGTTTCCCCTGCAATTCCACATCCACCCACTCACACACCCCGCCCGCCCGCCAGCCAGCCAGCAGCAGCAGCAGCAGCTTCGTGCGGACGACCTAATTATCCACCGTGCTTTCGACGAACATGGCGGTCGCGGGGAGGACGCACGGCCTGAAATAACGCGGCGGCGCCGAAACGAACAATGGGACACGAAATTGAGACAAATGGCACGCTCGTGTTGGTGGGGGAGGCCTGGTCCGGTCAGGCACCCGCCTGACAATGAAGCATAATCACCCCGGGGAGAAAAAAGAACGGATCTCTTAACGAGAGAAGAATCGTGTGCGCGATAACGCGGGCAGGCGCATGCAGGCGGATGCGACACGGAGCGAGCGGTTGCTCGCCGCTGCGTGGGCGCCCGGGCGGGGCCACGCGACGCGAGCGGCTTTTTCAGATGGTCGTTATCGTCTCTTCTATTGTCGCAGTTGGGCGGCGATCTCGTCGAAATCAACGATACGTTAACCCCTTCTACGTTTTTCTCTACTTTAACATCACATCTCCTCAACTCGATGAGTGGATACCGGCAGAGTTAGCTCAGAGCCAGCATAGCCGCTTCCTTTGCGGCGACTCGGACCGGGTGGTTCTAGAGCTCAAGACCCGATTGAGGCGAATTTTCGACTTAAGCTATACAATTAATTGGAATACAGACGCTGTGTGGAGGAGAATCCTAGTAGTCGGATGTTCCAATAGATAGTTTTCCGTGGTTTCTCCAACTAACACCAATGCGAGTGCCGGAGCAGGACCTAAAAACGTGAAAAGGGTGCGATCTTTCCTTCCCCTTCCTTTCCATATCCTACTCCTTTCTTACACACACTTACACGCATTACACTACCACACATGCCAGAAGACCATTCGGAAGCTTAAAGCTTGTCCCGGTTCGATCGGTGACTCGCGAGGGGATACCTGGTTGGGGTGCATAAGCTGCATAAAATTATTCCTTTTCATTCCAATGAACATTATAGCGATATGCCCTGAATCAGTCAGGAGTAAGTTCCAAACGGGAAACAAATTATTAAGATGAACCAACCCTCGACAAAAACTATGAAGGACATAAGGGGGTACAGGTATAACTTTATAAACACTACGATTAATGTTTCCTCTGTAATAATAACGAGTTGTCGAGTCTGTAAGAGATAGGAGACACACATTAGTAGTAGTCACAGTACCTGTTTTCTTTTGCTTTATTCGTCGTTGCCAATTTACTTACAACAAAGTTTTGTGTACTTTCAAAAGCTTATTTCGCCACATGACATTTTTGCAATAACTCAATGGAGCGTGGGTCAGTCCACTCCCTCTCATATAAATATGTAACTGAAATAATCATTAATAACTTCCGCACAGTGTCAAAATATTCGAAGTATCACAGTTAATCAACAAAACGCGCACACACGTGTACGGAAAAGGATGACTGCTTGCGGCTCGCAGCACCAGTTACTGAAAGCGCCAACGAAAAACGCGGGCGAACGGCATTCAAACACGAGAGGAAAAAGCGACATTTCACGGATATAAAAGGCATGAAAACTTATCTTCCCGATCGATCTCCGAACGGAGCGACGCTGTATAAACACCGAATTCGAGAGCAAAGAAAACCGTTACCAATAGGAGAAACAAACGTAAACAGACGGAAATTATGTAGTTTGGAGAAGAAGAAACGTCCCGGAAGAACATGAGAGTTCCAGCGAAATACGAAGGGAAAATAAATTGTGGGGCTGCACACGCGGCACAGAGCAAGCAGCGTTGTACGACCGCATCCAAATATGGACGATTGCGGGAGTAACGAGGCTCCGTGCTGCTACCATATAACGCCAAGTGTGGTACGCCAGTCTACATTGTACTTGTACTGAAAGAGTCTACATAACACAACAAAGTAAACAGAACCCGCATCAACAGCGCCGATAAGAATGAGACAGCACAAATGGTGTTTATGTCTAGAGATTGATGGAGCTAAAAAAATATTAAACACTTGTCTGAACCCCTTAAAGATTAATTAGTCTTAATTCAGGTTTAGAGGGCGATATCGTCCGCAGTTAGTCATGCAGAAAGGCAGGGTGGATTCTATTAGGAATGCCAGTATTAAATAAACGAGCATGATTTCCGATTCTTTAATTCTAAAAGTATTTTCCAAAATTAAAAACATTAACTTCCAATACAGACAACTTCTGTTTTCAATGTCGTACAGAAATGAATTTCAAACGTCTTTTTAAAAAATCAAGAAACCACATTTTACAGTAAATGTTTCGTTGATATCGGCACGCTAATATACAAGTAACGAGGAGTGTTCTTTCCTGGAAAATGAGAGAATTAATCTGCATGATCAGTGAAAGACAAAATTTAACTTCATTCATGGGCATGAGAAAGAATTACGGGAGATGGGGGATATCTGAACAGTTTGGAGTGCGATCACTTTCAGAACGTACATTCATGACAGCTCATCTATCACTCATCCGTCCGTTCGTTGAAATGTGTCATTAGTCAACTAATTTGTAGCGTTAGTTCAGAACTGCAAAAATTTTTGTATGCAAAGAGTACTGCCATCGTCCATGGGCTTATCGAACATTTCTCACTATTTTTTCGAAAAACAGTCCCTATCTACTGAGGAATTATTTCATTAGGCTGGCCCATTGTTATTTTGAGAACACTACTTAGTAATGTTTACAATCGTCGAGAATAACTTAATCCGAAAATTCTCCCAAAGAAATCCCGCACTTATCCGATTTCTTTGTTATCATTCACATCGGTCGATGGGCACAAATTGGTTGCGACGCCACCTGACTCCCTTCCCGTAGGCACACACTCGTCGGCGACGGTTTGCTTGATCGGTCGGGCGAAGGTTGGCGAAGAATTATTTCATGATCGTTTTGAGAGAAACGTTGCTAGCAACACGTTAATGTCAAAATCCCAGCTGTTTATTCTTCTTCTTCATAAAATGCTATTATTAAACCTTTTAATAAAATATCACATAAATTAGAAAGTGGTTTTGATACAAGGATGTCATTGATCACCCAATTTCAGTCCAAATTAAGCTTAATATGATTCCTTCAGTAACAACCTTATATTTGTTAGTGGCTTTTAAAAAAATATTCACTGCAAATAAATCATAAATAGTTTGGTATTAATTAACACAATACCCGTATACAGTAGCTTTAATTCAATACGCATAAGTTTGTGTCCTAACGTATAAACAACAAAAACCCAATTAATAAACAACAACTAACAATGTTTGAGCTAAATACATTGAAATTATTGCAGAAAGATTAAACCTGACACAATATCGCACGTTCTATTGGTATCAATATTGGAGGTAAATTGTAAAAATTGGTACAAGAGAAAGTACTAGGCAATAATATTATTTAGTAAGAAACCAGTAATAGCATAACTGGGTGGCAGACTAGTGCAGTTTTTAAGATGCATTGATTTACACTTTTTCGTTTCGAATCAACCCCCTTCCCAACAAATAGATATGCAAATTAACTACCCAAAATCCCTCCCTTCCCCCACATCAAATAAGTTCTCTACCACCCAGGAGGTGCCACTTTTGAAGGTTCTGCATCGTTTTCCCTAGTATTTGTCCCCACGACAAAACGCAATACGATGGTTTCGGCCGACCGACCGACCGACACATATACACAGAGATACACACACACACACACACACACACACACACCAGACTGCCAACTGCGGGACTGTGAACGCACGCACGCGGGGTTCGCCTGCAGCTTCGTGCCTGCCGATGGAGGTAAACAGCTCAGCTGGTGCCACAAAGAGCGACGTGCCGTCTATCCTGCTCCGCGCAACCGTTTCACTCGGCTCCCTTCCGGACGTGCAGTGCTATGCTGGGCTGTGCATGGCTGGGCCGTGCCGCCTGGGCGTCGCGCCACGCGCACGCAACAGTCGCCGACTGTCGTGTCGCCACCCGCAGCTCCCCCCCTCAACACCCACGCCTGCGGCTTCCGCACACAGGTATGGTGGCTCACAAAGGTCGAAAAAAATGTTCCAAACAAAAGAATGAAGCAAAAAAACGCTGGGAGAAATTATCGTGATTGTTATCTAGCAAATGGAAAAAACTATCCCTTCACAATATTTTGATACTCCTGATAGAGCGAGATTAAAAAACGATTAATTTTTACTTAACACTCAAGTATAAATGTGAAAGGAAATAGTGAAATAATTAACGGTACCTCATAAAAGGGAATTTGTTTACATATTAGTGTCTCACCCAAAACTTTACATCAATAAACGATTTAACTCAAATCATCAGTTGCAGCGCAGCATGCGCTTAGAGCGGGCACACCTCGTTGTATGGGGCAGCGACGTGCGGCAGCTGAGAGATTATGAGCTGCGTGTGACGAGAAAGGACGTCATCCTCATTTCAGGACTTTCTTTGAAGAGTCTACGAGAGAGTCCCCGCTGGATTCTTGGCCCGAGAGATGGAATGATTCGCTACATATTCAATTTATTTCGGGACTCATACAAACAGTTCTATACCGCATCGTGTCACTATTTTGGCTGAGAAACATGTCTACATTCTGCTGTGAGTACCAAACGGTACTCACGTTTGCTGAAATTGTGCTTCGCTTATCAAACACCATGCTTGGAAAAGAATAAACACATGAAAAATATTTAGAGGGAGCTCGTTACGTTGGAATTCCGAAAGTCAAAGGAGGGAAGTTTAATGAAAATGTGAATTACCTAAAAAATTACCTAAAAAGGTAAAAACGCACACACGTACGTGCCTGCGCGGTCTCACACACTAACGTCACACCCTCCGTGAACGGAAATGATCAACTCCACATCCGATCTTAAAATCAGTTGGCGCGGTATCTGACGAGCCCGGCCCGGCCTACCCTCTTCCCCACACCGTCCCTGCAAAGCGCGAGCGGATGTGTTTATGACCCTTAGGGACCCGCGACAAATAGACGGTCTGTTTTTTGCGAGGCTGCCCCGAGATACTGGCCGCCTCGTACGTACCCGTCGCATCTAGGCGCCGCCAATAAGTCTCTAAAGAGTCGAAAGAAACTGACCCTTTTCACAAACACGTACGAAGGAGAAACTGTTTGACACACACACCCCCGCCATAAAATTTCGTGCCAGCGATTCGTAATGCGCACTTGCACGTCGGCCAGACGGTTCATTGCAAATATTATTTTTTTATTTAAACATCGTCGCGTACTCCGTTAGAGCACAGCTGCGTAGAATTCCACTAACCAGATGACAAAGAGGAGTACCCTCCGCCCCCGCTTATGAGCGTTTGGAGAGTAAACTGTCGCACCAAAACTGCAACAGAATTTACTTATCGCATGAGAAACGCACCATTGGTGCGAAAATCGACCCGCCACAGCTCCAAATCGCTGATTTTAGGCAAGCAGAGTGAGGCACTCTGATCAGAGAAGGGGATTGAAGCCTTCGTTCTATCGTGTGTGAGGCTCCAAAATTAATCGGTTTTCTGATTTCGAAGAGTTATTCGGTTTCTTTCTTTCGAATATACACTTGGTGTTTTGCCTCAAGTCTCAAGCTTGTAATGACTATTTTTGAACCTCGAGCATGCGCCACGAACTTGACTTGGCACTTGTAAATTTACATCCCCAAGAGACACTTTTAATGTTTGCGTTCTAGCTTGAACCCGCAATGAATCGCACTTGCATGAACTTTCAGTTTATTTTCGGCACTAGAATCGTGCTTAGAACTCGTGTGCTAATCTTAACTTGTGCTCCGATCGGTGCTTTGACTGCGGTCCTGCCCGGTTCGGCAATCGAACTCAGCCGATCGCACGTTAACGCGACATTGCCGATCCCGGAGTGGGTTCTGAGCTTGTGCTTCGTCGTCGTCCGGCCTGGGTGAGCGAAAGAGGACGACCGATACGTGGCGCTGGCTGCTATCATTACGCAAAACCGCCGCGGGCGACCACAGGCTCTGCCGGCGCCCAGCCGTTCAGAAAGAAACTCAACACGCCATTGCATAGTACAAATTTGTGAATGAACAGGTCCCTGACATCTCAACTTCCCCGCTGAAAGGCGAAGAGACTGCTCAACAAAGGAAGATGAGAGACGAGATGCTACTGATACGGCGTATTATTTGTAACGGCAAAATTAATTGTTTCTTTTTTGTTGCTGTAATGACTCCAATTAAACTAGTAAGCCACAATAACTTACTACAATTTATGATTTTACTTTTTGAATTCATTCATTTGCATGTTCATTATCATCATTTTAAATTTTAATTAAATGTGTTTTGCAAATGAATTCCGAATGTGTTTTATTGAACATGCAAGAATGCATCCAGAACATCCCGGTAGCTTACCACACCATGGGTGAAAATATGTTAATTTCGAAATAAATGTCGTTTAGTTTGAAATATTTACGTACCACTTCCAAGTGAACGTTCTCAATCATGACACATAAAAGAAAGAAAGATGTTCATGAGGTTCTGAAGAAGTTTCCTCACACACGAAGTACCTACTTATAACTTAAATATCTTCGAATATATCATTCATTACTCTATTTCCAAATACGCTTCTTGGCATTAGCTATACCAGGAGAAACACTTCAATAAACCACAGAACTGCTTTTTATGTTTGAGTAACGTTATCCTCTATCTGGCGCCGAAAGTACAAACATTTGTAGCACACAGTTCATTTCGCTCACCGAAAAAGCAAGAAATCTTTAGAACCACACTCATGAACTTTATTTGTAACACATTCTGATCGCGTGCAAACGTCTTTTACAAAAGCAATAACGCATTAAACATTCACCCTCGCGTGTAACTTACTTTCAATTCAAAACATTTCTCAGGGCTTCCAGATCAATGAAGGAAGGAAGCAAGCAATTGAAATCGTAAATCGCTCTCCGCATCCCGCATTAACCGCATCCTTAATTGCGTCCCCCCCGCCACGTGTTGTTTACGGCGCGCAAAGCCTTCGTAAAAAGGCGACCGGTGGCAGCGGCGGCGACGGCGGCGGCGGCGGCGGCGGCGGGGCGTGACGCCTGACGCGGAGCGCGCTTGCGCCGAATTATCTGACCCGGAGAAATAAATTGCCCCTCGGGAGACGAATGTCGGGGCCGCTTTATTTTTAAGGTGCCGCGAGCTATTAAGCTTCCTCCGACATTAAATCGTTTAATTACGGAAGTTTTAATGGGAAACTTGCACCGAAATGCATTGTGAATTCATGGCCCCCGGTCGCCGACACGAGCCTCCCTGGCACGCTTTTCGAATTCGCGGGTATGCGTGATGGCACTGGGGGGGGGGGGGGGGGGGTTCAGCCCGGACTCACAACAGCTCAAAGAGGGAAACTTGTTTGAGAGCCAGACCTTGTGCAATCTGTTTCACGACGAATACCAAAAAAAAAAGTTTACAACGATTAATTAGAAGGGAAATACAAGGGAATTCTTTTTTAAATCTTTTCTTTAATATCACTGAAAATATACAAAAAAGTCACTTATGAGTGATGGACATGTTTGTGAACTGTACGTACTGTAACACGGTGTAACGACTCCTAGAACATGTGGAGTAATTGATGGACCTCAAGCTACATGCAGAAACACGAAGACTGATGACAAGTTTCAAATGGCCTCCTCTCTAGCCCACTCCCTCCTTACCGAATTCGATAGCATGAGCTCATTATTATTCAAATATTCATGAAGAAAAAGAACATTCCACATGCTTCATTCGGATTCCAACATGTTCGGAACATCCAGCTCACACACACACACACACACATGTGACAGGAAAGAATATGTGAATGGTCCGCCATCGAGTCTCCCTCGGAGGGGGACGAGGGCCCTCCGCAGCAATGATTAATACGGCCGGAGCCTCGGCTGCCTCTCCACGGTCGTTTCGGCGCCGAATGCCAGCCCGCCGGGGGACGCCTCGCCTCGCGGGATGAAGATAACTACGGGATGAATTAACGAGCAGGGGCAGATTGCAGGACGCGCGGGGCGGCGACAGACGACGTCACAGCGCGGCGCGGCGCGGCGCGGCGCGGCGCGGCCGGCACTACTGCCGGGAGCAACGGAGAGCGTTGAGTGACGGCAGCCACACACACTAAAAGGCCACTGAAGCGCGCAATAATTACATAAATAGTAGTAATATGTAAAACTCGCCACAAACGAAGGGGAAATCATTGTGATATTCAGAAATAATTATAGTAACTACCTGTGTACATGAAGCTACAAAGACAGGAATAAATAGAAAATGACACGGTACATAATCAAGAAAAGTTTAGCATTCTAGAGCAATCTGTAAATGATTAATAACTGAATATGTAATTTTATTTTTCTAAATTTAAAATTCACATCGACTGAAAAAGTAAACAAAAATAAGAAATGGATAACAAAAAGTAATTAAAAGAAAAAATATTAAAATATTTCCGTCATTTTCACTTTCTAGCACTTCCTAAGAAAATAAAGTAATGAAATCGTGCTCCAGAAACGGCGAATTTCCGTCAGAAAAACTTTTATTGAATACATTATGTTGCTATATATCTTAGGCTGTGTCGAAAAAACTAATTCAATGGCTTAGCGAAAAAAGTTCGTATTCGATGCAAAAGCAACATTGGCACCAATAAAACAGTTTTTAAAATGGGTTTAGGTGTGTCACAAACCCCAATAAGACCCCATTTTTGGGCCTTTTTTTGTCTTTTGAGAAAATAACGATTAAATATTATTTAATGTTATTTTCATCAATGGTATTTTTGGCTCAAGTGGTGGATTTTTGGCTGAGATTTTTCCAAAATTGAAAAAGTGCAATTTTTTGCGAGTCCCGAGGACCAGGCGATGATGCGATAACCCCATCCGCCTACGACTCTTTCCAGTCATGCAGAAAAAATCTATGAGAAGCGTCAAAGATCCTGAAAACCGTGACGAACTGCGAGTTCTCAGCGAGAATATAGGTGTCTTTAAGTGGGAAAATAATGACAATAATTAATAATAATAATTCTATAACAGATAGTGAAACATACGATTTTTCTAATTTCATTCTTGGTAGAATATATGTTATTAGAAGTTTCTCTGGCTACCACTTTTACGGCTGAACTTCTCGCCATTATTTTTAAATGCCACAAAAACAAATTTGTTTGCTAGCGAAATTACGAAACGACAAACGCGTACGTTTCGCTCGTGCAATTCGGCTCCTGCACGTGTGTCACCGTAAACACATCTACTCCGACACATCTGTTGGCGAGACAATGCAGCAGTTAAAGCAGCCGCCGGAGCGGTAGCAACCTACCAGCTCGCAGGAGGGCGAGTCTGGTAGATGATGGACGTGACTATGCGGTGCCTCACCGTCACTTGCGTCATTGTGGAGGCTGCATAATTTACTTTGCATTCTGCGCACTTAATGCCCGATATATATAGCATACAACCTTGTGATAAAGTGATGTGCCTATGTGTTGGTCCACACATGTAAACGCATTATACTAAGTTGCACGCTTGACTGACTTTACTTTTACTTTCCTCTTTTGAAACATCAAGCCACTACTAACATAAAATAATTATTCCAATACTGAACGACATTCCGATAATGTATCCATCTCTTAAAGAGTCATTCAAAAGTTACTAAAATAGTTCAAGACAGAATACATATACTACTGGAAAAACTTAACAGACGCATTCATTGAATTTTCTCATTAATACTGTCGGCCCAAAATAATTTTGATAATCTTAGCGTGCATGATAATATTGAGACAACACAGTTCACATAAAAGCACAGGTAGAACGAATAAGAAAAGCGAGCTAACTATAAGGTGCTAAGGTGAAAAGCGAGCTTTATTAAAAGGCGGGACCCAACGAAGGAAAGAGGGCATGAAGACAAAAGAAAGAAAAAAAGCTCGAAAAGGAATCTCCAGAACCCGCACGACAAGAGGAAGGCAAAAGGAAAAACTAACAGCGCCCGTCTCCTTCAAGGTGCATCGCGTCGTGTCGAGCCAAGTCCTACATCATATTCCGTTTCCCCTGGCGTGGCGCGCGCAGGTCGCCCCAGCTCCCGCCCCCGCCGCCGGCGCAGTTCCACCCGCCCCGTCCTGCCCGGCTCCCACCCACGCCCGCGCCGAGAGACTCCCCTGCCACCACGCATCAATATTCTTTCTGTGGCTCTCGGCACTTCAAAAGAAGCGCGGCTGCGCGAATGAATATTTAAAAAAAATACTCCGTCGAGTCATCAGCATTCACTTGGTAGTAAGTCAACAATCCTTGTTTAAGCAATTACAGTAATGGAGGGCCGATGCGCCGAATCGAGGCCCATATTGCAGAACGGCGGAGCCGGGACGGCGCTGCATTCACCTCCACTGTTCATCGACTACACGCGTCACAGCCGAGCACGTGAGGGCGGGTTTTGCCACGCCGCCGGAAATGAAAATGTGAAATCTGACTGTGCTTCGGCCTCGCATACAGAGTACGACACTCTACTTTAATCATGCCCTTAGATCGCGAACATATTAATGTATGCCGACACGTCACGCAATGCCGTACGCATTTGTGATGCATAGTATACATACATGAATTACCATAATGTATTTGTACTTCGCTATTTTCAACATTAGATAAATTATCGAGATTGAACCAGAAATACAGTACTATAACAGAATAAAAGAAGATAACAACCACTATACTTCCACAGACAAAAAATTAAGGTGTAAAAGGAACTATAAATAAAGACTAGTCACAACTCGAATTCGAAAAACCGTCAAAATAACAATCCAAAACTCTGAATATTCCAGCTGGCGAAAGAAAAAGGAGAAAAGAGGTCAAATACAGAAAACAACAATGAAGAGCACAGAGAAACCGCAAGAGAAAAGATAAGAAACGAAGCAGAAAAACAGGAAGACAAAAGTGGAAGTGCTCGTGCTATACCTATAAATAACAAAGATCTCCATACAAATTTAAGCAGCGCGTTGGAGAGATGCGCGCAACCTCCCGGAGACAAAGGCGTAAACGGGCCCGCCGGCAGCGCGGCGACGGGCGACGGGCACCAGGGAGCGACAGGGCGATAGCATCGGGCGACGGGCTGGCGATGGTATCGCCGAAGCTCGGAATAATGGCCACTTACTTTTTCCAACTCTATCAGATCGACTATAAAACTCCAGATTTTATTGTTTCGTCCTCCAGTTGTGTTTTGGAACGCTCCAACATGCTGCGTGGGTGTTGCCGCTGTGGCATCCAACAACAGCCCATGAGCGCGGCGATCGACATCACAGACAGCGGAGAAGTGCGGACACAGGATGCTGAGCTCTAGCAACGGCTAGGGAAGGGATAAAAATGGCGGTAAAAATGGACGATTAAACTTGAGCACAGTGGATATGGCGAAATCTAAGTATTAGTTGTTCTTACATATCGCAACGAAGAGATAGATTGCGTTGAGATGGGTTGGTTTAGCCTAGCCTTGGTGACCACAAAATGTTGTAAAGACCACAGTTAATGTGGGTCAGAACGACTCTCGGACCTGTTTTTGGTTAAAAACAAAAAATCTACTAACGATTCCTTTTAAGAGAAAAAGAACAAGATTGACTTGTTCATCAGCGACTCTTATTTTTTTCCACGTACAACTACTTAGTATGCATGTCATGTTCTGTGCCACGTTTTACACTTCAGAGAATTCCATTTTATCATAGGATACTTTTCTGTACACCACTGCGCTGTCCGTGGCGAGAGGTTATTCATGAAATTAGGTATTCTCGACACACTCAACACGGTGGATCTCGGAATATTGAATTACCTAACGATTTCCGAAATGGAATGTCCCATGTGCCAAGCTCCAACTACCATTCAAAGTCATAAATCCGAGCGTGCGGCTTAATCACGTCTGTAACCATTTAACATGAATTACTTGAGAACAAATAAAAGCTCTGCCAATGCACTGCTCTTTTATACCTTTTGTACACGAGACGATTGCCATCTGTATATTTTCGTATTGATATCCCATGATTTTTGTCACTTCAATGTATACACGCTATAAAAGCGATCTCAAATGAATACAATGAATATAACTGATACACCCTGCCATCAACGACTTTCAAGACTCAAACTCCTGTTGTGAAATTAGGTTGCATCAAACGCGTGCATTGTATTTCGTTGATTTTGTTGTGCGAGAACACCGGAGATAATTTTCTTGTCACACCCATCTGACCTGAACAGATGAATTGGAAAACATGCAGTATGTTCTCATACGTTTGATGTGACCATCCATGTAACTGCACGTTCGTGATCAAATAGCGACCCTTTTCTGCGCGTTTAGTAGCACAACTTCATTGATACTGCACAGCAGTACAAGAATTCGAAGTGCAGCAACGTCTAATACATTACACAAAGGGAATCTGTAGCCTTTTTTAAAGTAGCCCCAAGGAACAAGAGTTAAATCAAGAGACCTTGCAGACTAACGTGGCCTCCATTCTCTAACCAATGATCAGGAAAATACTCATCTTGTCTTTGTTTTTCTCCAGATTCATGGAACTAGTTTTAGAGGTCATGTTGGATCCACTGATTCAATTATTAAACATCTGCGGATTTTCAACAGTCAATGCAATGCAGCGTGCCCAACGATGGTCGGCCCTTAAAGCTAGGTTAGTAAATCAACGAGCATAGCTCCACTTGTGCTGTTCTTCGCGCCTGGAGTGGTTTGAAAGAGGTGCGCGTGTGGTGGGAAGCGGATGTGTCGGAACATTGACATATAAAATCGCTTGAATTTAATAATATTTTTGTACATTTTACAGCAGACCTCTTTTAAAACCTTCTTCAGACTGTTAGCTGATTCCGAAAGTAATCTGAGGCCCTGAAAAGTGTAGCAAACGGGTTAACACCTCACTGTTTCATCTTTATTCTTAACTTTCTACGAAGTCATCGCTTCTGCGCTTACATCAATACGCTACTTCGCCATACAGGCAGTGCGTAAACATTAACGAATGTTTCATTCGTACCTCTGAAAAAGTATTGAAAGTAACGACATGCAACTTCGCAACAGCGGCCCATGACGCAGCAGCGCGCCATCCAAAGTTGTTCAACTTGGGTATAAAGACAGGATTTTTTATAGATATCGTAGGCTTCGGCGGCCAGTCATGATTTGGGCTGTCCGGGTGACGTGGCGTCACCCGGAAAACCCAGATCAGGATTTTTAATTGATTGGCGATTCCGACCGCGTCAACTGCTAAGGTAGTTGGTCACGTAAATGTAGTGCATGCTTTTATTGCGGGAGATGGTGGAGATCTTTCCCCGCTGGATGGCGAGATCCGGCACCGACCTACCCGTCGCTTTGCGGGACTACTTCAAGCTAGTATAACCCACCAGTCGGAAGAAGCTCTAAGCTACATGTACACGTAGGCTTCCGCGACTCGAGTTCATGACTTCTAGGCTGTCCGGGTGACGCCGCGTCGTTGGAGGCGGAGCTTTACTGTGTCACTACACTGAAGAAGCCTGCGATATGACAGGTGAAACGTCGGTCTCTCTGCCAACGACGCGGTGTCACCCGGACAGCCTAGAAGTTCTAAGCTACATGACCGGTAGTGTTGTGAACGTAAGTACGGATGTAAGTGAGGATAGAACAAGGCAGAGGAAGGAAAGATCGAGCGCGGTCCGTGGCGCGTTTGTTAGGTTAGGCATTCGCCCGGTGTTGATCGGAGACACCACGGAAAAGTACCGAACACAGCAGCCGGCAGGTAGAATTCTCCTCCAGTCAAGACTGAATTCGTCCTATCTACCTAGTGTCGGAAATCCTGCCACCGTCGGAGCTCGAACCCTAGGACCTCCCGCTGAGACACATGGCAGTGAAATCAATTGATATTCTGAGCCACTTAAGCCGGTATAAAGACAGGAGAAGTTGGTTAAAATTAAAATTGAGCAAGGTACCAAGTAATAATTGCCTATTTCCTTCATGACAAGATGTATAAAAAAAGCGTGAGCACAAAAAAATATTTTGGAACACGTAGATTATGATGTCGGTGATTTTCCGCCTGCACTGAGATACCTGTATGTAGTATATACTATATAATGTAAGTATGTATTTAAATTCTAAAAGTAACGTTTTACCATTCCTTTTAATAACATGTCCGCACGATCTGGGCTGTCCGGGTGACGCCGCGTCGATGGCTGAGGTGCCGACATTTCGACCGACATATCGCGGTCCTCTTCAGGGTTGTACTGCGTAATCGCAGTTATTGCTCCATCACTTGAATCCATCTCATCGGAGATTTAAGGTCCAAAATTTAACTTTACGATTTCAGTACCCGTTTCTCTCCTTCGGGTGCACAACGCAGTCCTGGACGGCGCGCTCTTGCGCAAGGCGCAACGAGCCGGCCCCCGCGTCGCGCCGCAGAGCAGAGGAGAGGAGAGCAGAGGCAGGGGTCAACGAGTGCAGCGGCCGCACCAGGATGGCGGCCTTGATCGAGAACGCAGGCGGGACGCGAGGCGCAGCGACCCACGGGGATCACGCCGGTCGCACAAGAGCGCTCCGCGCGATTACCAACAGGCGTCTCCCGGCCTGCAAGCAATTCACAGCACTACGCACCGCTTACGTACTTCATGATCATCATTACCATCATTTAGTATATTACTGTTTTCCAATGCGAAAAGAAACTGAAAGGAAACTATGCCACCTCCGACCATAGAGGCGTCTGTGGTTTGGTTAGATACCCAGTAACCCGGGGAAAATATTGTAGTATTCCGAAAGTTTATTAAAGTATTTAATTATTGCAGTGTTATATGAGAGTATTTTATTCGATGATCTTGAGCAGTGTGCATGCTACTATCTGGAAAACTTATGTGGTTTTGTCCTGCAGCGTTTTTACTCCTTTTACCAGTATTTATTTACTTAGTTATTTATAATTATAGTAAGAGTAAGTGGCCTCGCAAGTGATGGTGAAAAACATACCCATAGACGATATCGATGTGATGTAAAGCATGAATATGCAAGGATCGAAATTTTGGAATAAAAAGCAGTGACGAGACTCTGTGAAGGGACGCCGCAAACCAGCCCTGCCCACAGAAAATTTCATGTGGAGTTGCCGGGATTTGACCTCAGGTGACCACATGTGGAAATTTAGAGCAGAGAGCTGGCCGCTACCTTATGAAAATGTTACCATTTTGCATTTTTTTGCTACATGTTCTCTGCAGTTTTTGGTAACTGCTACTCAAATTGTTGAGCACCTATCTAGTACATTCAGTACTTACGATGTAAATCAACTGCAGAAAAGATGCACATAAAATTCGAAGAACGTAATTGTATGCATACGAAGAAAAGTGCTCATACCAAATTCTTCTACTCTAAGTGATGTAGTCTACCGTTTCATTTCGAAGCTAGTATCAAAAAAGAATCAAAATAGCACCAAATGGGGAAAGCTCACATTTGGACATTTTCACTGTTAGAGAACACGTAATAGACAACCAGAGATTCATGAACTACCACAAAAATTAAGACGTCCCTTCCAAAACAAAGCCTACCAGTACTTGAAAGTAACCATATAGAATCCATTACAATGTTACACTCGAGCAGCAACATGCCCGAGGAGAGAACAAGTGGAAGCCCAGCGAACGGTGCATGCGTGCGCTTAGTGCAGAGTGTTCTATTAATAGCCGGCGAGCGCCCAGGGCGACGGGAACCGGTTCCGCGGCCCCGCATTTACGAGCGCACGGCGAGCGCCCGCGCAGCCCGAGAGGCGGGGGCAGGCAGCCGGTCGGGTTCGAAGCCGGGCCCGGGGGGCAGCGCGCGAACAGCGGCCTCTAAAGCGTTAACGGGAATGGCCGCGCACAATGACGACCGGTTACTGCACCCACCGCCGCGTAAGGGATGAGCCGGGCAGGTGGCAGCAGAGGGCGCCGGAGCGCGCTAGGGGAAGGCGAGGGGCAGGGCGGCGGCGACGCACGAGGCCCGGTCGCCGTCAACGGGGAAGGTACCGGTGACGGTGGCGGTGACAGAGGTGAACAGTGATGGGCTCTAGTCATTCGGAGTGGGGAGGGGAAGGAGGAAGAAGGGGAAAAAAGAGGGATAACAAAAAGGAATAACAGATACGATGTGTAGAAAACTGTTTGATTTTAGGTCGTATCAACCTCATCGTTTTCTTGGCGACCTCAAATGCCGTTAAAGTTTGACTATATGATATAAATTAAATGTCAATATTTCAATAATATGGATATAACGAATGAAGGTTATTCACTACATACACAAAGAAAGTAAGCAAAAAGGAAATAATTAGCAAAGGGACACGGAGTACGACTAGTCACGTAAACGGTTTGAATTAGTATCAGAGCAGGAGGCAATGCAATTCTTTAAGACAAATACATTGCTCCGGGCATGATATAACGTTTTGTAAGAACAGGTATTATCCTCGTGTAACCCCTCTGCCACTTATCTTGACACGTTCCATATATAAAGTTTATAAAAATTATTCCAAAACCGTGCAGAAATCTAACATAATTCTATACTTACAGATACACAGCACATACGCTCTTTCTCCATTTTCTTACCTATAACAGAAGAAAAAACAAATATAAAACACCAAATAAACATTTTCATCTATTTCAAGACACAATACAACGTAAATCAACACATTTCCGAATGAACATCTTGACCCATTTTCATTCCTGAACACTTAAACATTTTTGATAATTTACATTAGAATTAATAATTTACACTAGAATAAGTGACAGCAGAATTGAACATTCTCTTCTGCACAGAGAAGAGTTGAGGACGTTTTAGAAAAAAAAAAACAACTTCACATTGAGAAGAAAGCTTAACCGAGTCACTTGTGAACAAAATTATTTTTATTACGTGCAATAGCTGAAAGCCAAATTGAAGTTCTAAATTTGTCAAATGGAAACGTGAAAGTGACATAGCAGCGAGCCATGTACCATCCGAAATGTGTGAGTGTGTGTATTACCGATAACGAAGATACTAATGAAAACATTTTTACTTTAAGTTTCGTAATAGTACACTGACGAACCTTAAATCCTCGTACACTAGTTGGAGAGAAATTAACAAAATACTATATGTCGAGGTGAGTGCTATTTAAAATTTAGTTGCAAATCAATTGTACTGTATTGTATTGTTCTGTGCATCAATGTATAATAATGTATCGATCAATTACACATATCACTAGAATTATAGCAGAAGAAATTCAAACATTTTAAAAATTTAGTGACATAATTGATACGCTCGATTAAATATAAAACTTGATCGAAAATAAAGAAACTCGCATCAACAAAGCGGATCGTGTGTTTTACTTGTCAAAAATAGATTTGACAAAGCGAACTCTGGAGAAATATGCCCGCGTTCAGCATTACCTCGATGGACTGGTAAAGGCGAGGCGTCTCAGCGAGAAGAGCCAGCAAACGCCTTTATTCTGGAAACAACCCTCCTTCCGAGCCATTATCTACCCTTGATCAAATCGAAAATTGGTCCCGATCGCCAAGAACCGGATCCCCACAGCAATATGTCCTAGGAGGGCTCACAAACCACGGAATTCAGAGCAATTCCGTAATATTAACGCGAAAGCGATCTCGGAACATGAACGCTCAAGAGAAAACGATAGTGTTCTGTTTAATAAAAGGGAACGTGCAGTATTCCTCGTTGTAAAGATGTTGACAAAACATTTTCTCCCAATTATGTTGCATTCCCTTTATTATCATTATCAACATTATTATCATTATTACTATTATCATTAATATTACTCATGTTCTAAACTCATTTAAGAGGTTTATCAAAGTTCAGCAAGACTTTAAGACACCAGCAAGTACTGCAATCCGCAATACTTGCTCCGTATCAATAAGAAACATTTTAAACAAAAAACAAAATTCGTCTTATATTAATATTATAAAATTCAATAATATAGATGATTGAATTGTTCACAATTTGCCACTAACAGTTTTCATAGATTGACAAAAAATTAAAATTAAAAATAATGAATGTTCATTCTAAACGTTCTGTGGAGATAGTTCGAATACAATGAGCTGAACTGAATCACTATTTACGTACTTAGCCTCCTTCAAATTAGTGTAAAGCTATGCGTGTCAAGTCGATGAGTGTTTTGCGATCTCCCATGAAGATAATTTACGGAGTTGTAATCTTTATCTTATTTTTGTATCAGCTACGAACTAGTACGATACGTAAGACAGATTCAGAGTGTGTTTAAGCGAAAATTTCATTTTTCAGCACTGCCAAGTTTGTGAGCTATTGGATTGAATGCCTAGCTTCACTATTTCCGTAATTTGCACAACATTTGTATTAACTACTGACGATAGAACTTCCAAAGAATAACTCTTTTGAAAATTGAAAGGGGGTAATTTAACACTCCTATAAGTGACACCAGGATTTCAGAGTCGTTGGATGTTAGAGTGCTGCAATAGGCGAGACGCCAATACTTGCATGAAAATTGCGGTAAACAACGCCAAAAGCGCGCCGAAAGGCTATTGTCATTTCTGACCTATGTTTTCTTTTCATTTTTCAGATCAGCCATAGATGTCCGAAAGGATAGGGATGGCTCCACAGCAGGGAAGTGTGGTTGCATTGCACTTTAGCGGCCACACGGAACTGTGCTGCAAAGCGAGGAGAGGATGTTAGAGTAGAATCCCCATTTTGACGGGAGTTTTAACCCCTTTTCTGAACCACTAACCGCATTCCATCTCCCACGTGGACGGAGGAGGAAGAGGAGAAGAAAGAAAAGGAACTCCTCGGCGGGGTCTTGGGAGGCAACGCAGGCGGGTTGGCGCCGCGCCCCGCCGCCTTCGCCCTCGCCGCCGGGGACACTCCTCTCGTTAGGGGCCCACGTGTGCCCACGTGGCGCGCCGCCTGGGCCTACGTGTGGCAGATGCGCGCGCTACGTTTATTTTGGGAGTCACCGACGCTGGGCGGCCGCCCTCCAACCAACGCTCGCCATCCCGTTTCACAGCCAGCCAGTGTCCCCTTTCCTCTAAACACCGCGGGACGCTTCTCCGAGTCGTACGCCCCCCCCCCGCCACGCCCACTGCTTTATCTCAAAAGTTTTTTTATTTCTTCTTATCCTCTGCATCCTCTTCCTACGGCCCCGGCGTCGCCCCTTAGAAAGCCCCAGAGGCAACACTCGCAACTACTGGACTCGTCCCTGAGGACGTCCATTATAGCGAGACTTCACTCGTGTTCTGGAGAAGATCTTTACACATTCGTTTCACTGTTTCCAGTTGTTTTCACGTTTACTTTCAAAGCGACATTGTCCGTCGATTACATGTAATGAGGTTCAAGGTGCAACAGTTTCGACGATAAGAAGGCTGGGGCCAAACAAATAAGGACCCCGTATGTCATGTGAAGTCTGCCTTCGACATTCACCGTTATAGAACGCGATTCTGGAGCTCATCGCCAGGATATTAACGGTGCTCTTATCGGTGATGTATATTCCCAATCTTCCTCACGTCATTGCAGAAGAAACAAAATGCGTCAAGCATTACACTTTATTGTTGCTTACGTCTATTTATACATTGCATCCTACACTCCGCCCACTCTGAATCGTTCCAACATGCATTAAAATATTCCGAGTCCTCATGCTCTTCACTCCTAATAGATTGTCAAACGTCACAGTCTCCTTTCTACACTCCCTCGTCTTATCTGCCACCTTTCCTTCCAACATCTCTTCCTCGCGTTACAAATCTTCAATGAATGATGAAGATTATGCTTAAGGACGCTTCAATCTATACTTAATGGCGCCATCTCAAACTATTTTAAAAATGCAAAATCAAACAGTAGGGTAAAATATACTGAAATACTAAGTATTAAAATGCATTAAAAAACGACAAAGAGTGTCACATGGCAGCCTCACTGAATAGTAAAAATTACGCAAGTGCCAAGTGAGGACTATTAAAATTCGATGAGAAAAAATACACCTAAAAATATATTCGTTTCTTAGATGCAATTGTAAATCCCATTTCCGCGATGGAAGGCAAAACGTTCGCAAAATGTTTGCAAAAAGAGAGGTCTGGTCATTGCCATGCATCTCTGTTAAAGAAGAGGCAAAGCACTTCCCTGACTTACTGCTTCTGCTACTGCGCACGAGATGATCCAGAGTAAGATCTGTTCTGTAATAAATGCGGGAAGGGTGCAGTATCGTCAAAGATGTACGTGTAAACTCCACTAACAAAGTTCAAAAGTGCATCTTTGACGCCAGATTTACGACCCTGCACCATACTGATTTATTTCTCACATTCTTGCATTCCATCTTCTTATTTCAACTTTCCGACCTCGCACCATATCACCACTATCGACGACTGGCACTGTTCTCGGAATATCCCTAGGCCCGAGGGTCGGTTTCAAAAGAAGTCTAGGTAAAAAATACGGTTGCGTAACGCTGTCAAATGGTTATCCCACAGCACGTAACACAATATAATTATAACTTACACTCTACAGTACAGGCCACGCTCGGCCCACGAATATCAACTTGACATTTTTGCAAGATATGAAGGATGTGTGTGTGTGTGTGTGTGTGTGTGTGTGTGTGTGTGTGTGTGTGTGTGTGTGTGTGTGTGCGCGCGCGCGCGCTCTGTCAAGGAGCAGCCGCATCTGCTAGAAAGACTATTGCTTCGGTCCTAGGATTCATTGTCACAGTGGCTGCTCAGAAATACACGTACGTTACGTCCATCCTAGTCGCAGAATCCTCCCTCTCCGAAGGTGCACAAACATCACATTTTTCTACGTCAATCTATCTAACGCTGCGGCTTGCAGAGAAACCAACTAAGCTGTGCAACTACTACAAAATTTCAACCTCCGACGTGCCACCCTTCTTCCTCTTCTGGTTCAAGAGTAGCCCCTGTCTACTTGCGACTGCCCTCTCTTCCTCCAACTCCGTGTCCAACTTCCACCTCTTATTGCCACCACACTTCGCAACCACCATACTGCTTCATCGCCCCCTCCACATCCATCCACCAACTGATGCGTTCTTCGCCGTTCGGCCTTCAACCTTGCAACCCCCTTACCCTCGGATCTTTTCTCAAAAAGGCACGACCCATCCCCTTTCTACACATCTAGCTGCACCAGCCCGTACCTTCATCCCCTATCACCGCGCTGCCGTCACCGCCAAGTGCAGCCCCGCAAATCCCCTCTCCCTCCATCTAGCTTTTCGCTCCGCGTCTGACTATAGGGGCGGTGCCCGTCGCTCGTCCAACTTCTCCCTGCAGCTCCTTTTTTTCTTTCTTCCCGTCCTCCCACTGGGCCTTCCCCGCTGCCCCGCCCCTACCCGGAAGCGAGCGCTCCTTGGGAGACGCGCGCTTCCCCTGAGCGCAGCCTGGCTTTCTTCCTTTCATCCCGCTATCTCATCTACCTCCCATAGACAGGCAATTATTTTGGAGCGGCCACCTGCCAGCCACCCTCCTCGGGAGTCGTATTTTCCGAGCGGCCTTTATCAACTGCGGTGGTAAATTATTGCTTTTTTTAATTCCGACGGACGAAACTTTTACACATAAATTGTGAAATAATAAATCCCAGCATTAATTAAACGGCTCGCGCATTTTATATGCCCTGTGCAGCAGCCAGCGCTATAGAAGCGCCCGGCGCTAGCGGCCACAATGCATGCTCGCGCTGCCGAATAAATTTCCTCCTTCCCTCCCGACGAATGGACCCCGCGACATACCGCAAAAACAGACGATCACCCTCATTAAAATAATATTTCCTCTAATGCCTCCACTCCCATGATCGCAGTAACTGACTGCTAATCGAAGGCTCTCCTATTCCACAGCAGACTTGGTAAAACAAACAATACGCTTGGGTTTGAGTACAGATGTCAACACACCTCGACATTTCTCTTAACATTCGCGATTATAAACCACGAAAATAGAAAATATATGGCAGACTCTTCATTGCAGCAGTAATCTCAAATACGAGTGTTGTGATGATAGTAGATTTCTCGAACATTTTAAATTTGAATTATTCAATGTAATTGTAAATAGTGACGTCATATACGGGGTGACATTCAGTAAGAACCAATTTCTCACGTTTTTGCCTTTCAATTAACCTGGCAAGTTTCAGCAAGTTGTGCTAGAAAATATGAAGGTCAATTGAACTAGAAAAATAAAATATCTCAACGTCAAAATCATTTGAACGTCCCGCAGAGAAAGAAACTGAATCAAGTTACAGAATTCAAAAGCACTGTATAAAATTCAAAAGTAAGAAACATTGTAGTATTATTCATTTTAACTTGCTGCTCTCCCGCCAAGAAAATAAACAACAATTTTACGAATCACCAAGTAGCATTTGCATTGCCACTTATTGGTGATGTTGCTGTTAAAATTCGCAATTCGCATTCAAAGTTCAATCGAAATTCAACTTCCTAATTATGATTCCGCTAAAATCGCGAACAAAATCTATGGGACAACCAAGAACACATGGAGAGTCCCCGAATACGAGATCGTTTCTTAATAGGAGTCGCCAGGCTGTAATCTAGTGTAGCACACATTCTCCTAGCTAGTACATCACGACACTCACCTGAGAGTTTCTTGCTGATGTGTGAGTGTTGTGTAACGTTTTAGGCAGGCTGTTTTTTTTCCTCCGAGTTATTTGCACCACGTTCTTCTTCGGTTTTTTTAACGTTAAGAGACGGTATTTTCAAAGCGATTACATTAGAGCCGGGCGTTGGACTCAGAAACATGATGAAATGTGGCGTCAGGTATGAAATAATGCAGGTGAGTTCATGAAGATTGTAGAGCAGATGATTATCTATCCGCACAGCGCCCACAGTGCACTAAAGAAATAAACAAAAAACGCAATAGCAAACAATGATTTCATTATTATTATTATTATTATTATTATTATTATTATTATTATTATTATTATTATTATTATTTTATTCAAGTGATAAAATAAAAAGTTTCAGGAGTGAGTGGATGTAGACTAATAATACAAACTTATGTACTAATTTTAGTTAAACCAATTTCAGGATGAATTATATAATATGATAACATTTTACAAGCCCATTTTCTTCAATCATCAAGGTCATCAACGTTCAAGTATGCAAATAATTTTTCAATTATTGCCATTATTAGTGTAAAACATTCTTCAAATTTATCACAAATGTTTACTTAATTCTATGACCAAATTACAAACAGTCTCATATGCGGATACTTGACCTACACATATGGCCAGGCATCAATTACATAGGCAGATGCATGCAGCTAGGAATACAGAGATGGCATGACGTCACTAACTTGAAGCCACCTACCAGCCAAAACTCTTGTGTTCTCGTGTTGAGGTGTGTTATTTGTAATAGTTTTTAATATTTAAAAACCCTTGACCAGATTAGCAAGCTTTCTTAACAGTTCATGGTTACGTGATGGCTTACTGCAGTACAAATCGTCCTGGGAAGACGTGAATTACTTTTCTCATCCAAGTAGTTTTTATGGTAAACTTTATATGGTGAACAGAGTAAAAGAGATGAAGATATTGGTTAATTTTTGTGATTTTTCTCTTCATACCAAAGATGAGAGCACTGTGGATTAATTGTGCGAAAAGACAACTCACAGCCTAGTACATAGAGTACGTTATGCTCTCGTCTACAAAGAAATCCGAACGTTGTTCACAATATTGACATCAATTTTATTACAAAGGTACTTACTACTTTAGGACCCTGCTCTTTTGACTTCAGATGAGAGTATTTAATGTTTATGTAAGGAAATGGCGAAATAAAAAAAGTAACAAAACAGTAAGACAACGTGCTTTCTTTAGTTATTCAGTTGGTAGGGTAGCCAGACCTGGAATATTGTGACAACACTAATTCTAAGAATATTTCGAAACAATTTGTGCATCACATACTCCAGAATGTCAGCAATGCTAAGTTTTATTTATTTGCATACTTTCTTGTGAGATATGTGAGAAATTGCAAAGGCATTTAGTAATGTATTTTTTACGTTACGTTTGAGATTATTTTCGTTTTCACACACTGAAAATACTTCATAGTGATTCACAATTTGTAATGAAGCTTCTCAGTTTTATTAATAACTTCTCAGTTTTAGTTATTATACTCTTCAATATTCTGAAGAGTATTAAATTACATTGACAAATGGGTACTATCCATTTCCTATCGCGTTTGACAGACGTGTTTTGGGGCACCCCAATAAGGCGGACTAGCTTCACCTGCGAAACAGGGCAGAGGTTGGTAATGCCACCTCCATGTATTCATAGCTCCATGGGCTCCCCACACCAAACTCCCAACGGGTTACTTGTTTCGTGCTTCAATTTAGTGATTCAGTAAAGTTTGTTTGTTTTTTTCTTGATAGCCGCGTACTTTTGGAAACGTCACTGAATATCAAAAATCATTCCATCAACTTTTATTCCACGTTTAATGCATCTTGTGCCTTTCTGAAGTCTACGACTTCTGTGCTAGACTCACTCCTGTTCTACTCCTTTTCGTTCCTCCCATCTTTCGTTTGTGACAATGAAACGAACACTCGCTTCTTTCGCTCGTGAAGATGAATTTCACAACTTATATCCCTATTTTTTTCCATTAGCTACAATGAGTAATACTCGTAGTACACCATTGTGTCATTATATTGTGTAATACACAATGTAAGAACTTCCTGATCGGATATCTCTCCATATTCCGCTTTCCCGCCAGGATGTTTTGAATGTAGATTGAGAGGATAAAAGCTAATCAACTATGGCCGCTTTTACTTTGTAATCGAGTTGGTAGCAAAACAATGGAAACGAAAATGAACTTCATTCTTTTCAGAATCCGACTCTCTGGGGTCTCTGAGGAACCGCTTTCCTCGCTTCCAACCAACTATTCGTAATATTTTATTTTTCCTGACTGCATAACGAATTTCGAAGCTTGTTGACCCGCAGCTTTAAACAAAATTTCAAGCTGCAAATAAGGCTCGTGGAAAAAAGCGGACTCGTGCTTTCTGCAAATTTCTGAGCGTGGGGAACTGACAAATTAATCACATTTCAATTGTCACATCAAAATATTCGGATTTTGTTTGCCAATTAGTGTTCACAATATATTACGCAGAAATAATAAAGCACTCGAGGAATTTTAATCCGAAGCTTAAAAATACAGGAAATTCAAGCGACGGGAGCGAGTGAGAGTGGGAGTGTCTTTCTCGCTCCAATCCATCGATTTTAATGCGGTTCCACTCATCGCACCCCAGTTGAGCGTATAGAATAATATTGAACGAGAGGAAGAGAGATTCGTGGCAGCGAAGGGCGAGGGAAGTCGAAGGCTTTCTTCAAAGAGCACAAGAGCCAGGGCGGGAGAGAAGGCAACCGTGGGAGCGATATACTATTAGGGGAGCGAGGGGAGAAGGCACGGGCGGCGAAGGCATAGGGCCGACGGGCGGGATGAGGTTGTCGCGAGGCCGCCATTTTTCTCCCGCAGAGTATTAATGAGGCAGCCAAGTGAGGAAGAACGGGCGACAGCGGCGCGCAGCCGGTTGGGGTGGGGAGGCCCCCGCACCATGAGGTCGCCGGACGGAGCGGCGGGGGCGAAGCGGTGGAGGCGGGGGCGGAAGAAACATGTGATGTGTCTGCGGCGTCAGCTGTTCTAGGGGCGCAGCGTTCCGAGGGAGGAAACCACTGCCTTCGCCGCTGCTACTGGCTGGATGCTCGCCGCTGCAGTCATCCTATAAGAAAGGGGCGCAGGAAGAAGAGGGGGAGTGGAGCGAGGGGAACGGGAGGGCGAGACCATAGCAGTCACTACCCTCCGGCTGCCGCGACCACCTGGAGCGTGTCTGCCCACCCCCCCTCATCGACTCGAAGAAACCCATGCGAAAGGAAACTTCATGTGGGTCCGTAAGACAGGCACTACTCTATCGTGTCTGTTTCACCGGATTTTGCAATTTCTCGATTCCTTACTGAGCAACAAAAGCAATACACGCACAGTTATGAAAATAAAAATTTTGTCACTCTTAAGACATTCATGGGCAGAATAATAAACTTTTCACATATTGTCAATCGAAGCTTTAGGCCCTACTGATCGATCTGTGCACCTCAGTTCAATTTCCTTGTAATTAAGCTGTGGATTTTTAGGCAATAAAACAGTAAAAATAAGCAGGTGAAATAAACACTTAAAACAGGCATTTAAAGACAAACAAAAATGCTAATATATGTTTCTAAATACGCACTAATAACTCATTATTATGAATAACATTAGTGAAGTATTGAACAACAGGAATATCACTAATCAAAATAACAGTATGTCTTGTGTATGATTATGACAATGAATAACTGAAATTCTCCAAAGTAAACCCGAAGCATACTTTTAATGCACTTTTCAAATGCACGACAATGAACAGGAAATATTTCTTCAATTAACCTTGCAGATTCATTTCGACGAAAAAACAAACAAACAAACAACCCTTCGGAACGCTCTAGCGGGTCGCGTCACGTGCAGTGAAAAGAGATGATCCTTCTCATTAGCTGTTTTCTCCGGCCGATGGCCACCATACAGCGGGGCTGCACTACGAACCCGAGGCTCGCTCGGTTCAAGCAGGCGCCGCAGAGATGTCGAGTTCGCTCTCTCGACCGCCGCGGGTCCTCCGTCCCGTTCGCCCGCACTCGCTGCGCTGCTCATCGACTTCTCTCCACGGCAGGCGGCGAGCGCTTGCGCCTCCGCGGAGGGTGTCACTGCGGTATATTTCCGCTTCCTCGTTCCAGTATGCCTAGAGGTTTGCAATAAAATCGGACAAAACTAAATGGCAAAATGGCGCAAAAATTGAATGAAATAAATTGTGAAAGTAAAGCATTACCTTGGAAGATCTAGTTTAGAGTAAATAATCAGAGTAAAGAAAATATCAGAGTTAATGACCAAATATCCAAAATAATCCTGTAATCAAGAAAATTATTTTTGAACCCTTATTGATTATAGCACAAGAAACCATAATTGATGATGACATTGATTCATTATCCAAAGATCTAGGTGTCACTCAAAGCTCTGTTATTAGTTTCTAAAATGTTCAAGTCGCTCGAAATTGATACCTAAAACAAATACAGTATAACAATATAGTTCATGTCCGTAATAGTCTACATGCGAAAATGTTTTTCAGAAGAAAAAAAAAAGTTATTTAGAACAATAGTATCGCATGTTCAACATCTGTCCCGAGTTGCAATAGACTATTATGAGGAGGATAAAAGAACGATACAATATTAGCAACAGATGCTCCCATCCACTTGTTCTCACGTGCTAGTTGACTCATTACACATATGATTAATTATTCTTGAAGTTTCTTAAAGACCAAAAACACGTAGCTGGTTGCAGACACTACGCAGCATCAACACCACGCCCAGAACATCTCATAAAACGACTACAAGAGCGGAGTGGGATTACGGCAATAAATAAAGGTGTTACACTAACGAGTCTTCTCACTGGACTGCTTCCTCCACTCCGCCTGCCAAAGCATTACTCGCACAAACAACCAAGCTACTCGAGGTCACCGGGGAAGTGGTTTCTGCATCAGTCAACATCTAATGAGACTTTCCTGCATTCACAGGGGCCATTATTATTCAACAATGATGAATTATCATGAATAGAAGCAAATTACGTTTTACGAACATGCACATCTACGTAATTCGTTACGTGACAATTAGAATCAATGAAAGACGTAGTGACTGTGATGCTTTACTAAATTCTGCTTGCTTGGAAACATTTATGCCGTATCCAACTTGGAAACACTTCCGCTGTATCGAATCAGACGGAGAAAATGCATGAGTTCGAACATCACGAATTAGTGGATTAATCTCAAACGTTTTTGTTCTTTAATAATACGATCTTAAATACATAACTCCCATGTGGTAAATTAAGACGAAAAAAATTAATATTCAGTCAACATTAAGAATAAAAGAAATTGTTCACATGAACACATGTTTTGACGTAATGAAGACACTACTTACCGAAAGGAATACAATTGGCGATTTAGAAAATGGAACCGACTTCCGGAATCGCCTTTGGTAATTTTTATACGTTGGTAATGAACACGTTCATAAGCAACATGCAAGGACTGTTTTCTAAATGCTCTTGGAAGTGCAGTGAAACCTGCATAAAATGCGACGTGCAATAAATTAGAATTTGATTGATGTGTCCAGATTGATAACCCCATTAGCCCCATTAGAGTAGAGAAAATTTTACTCTGGGATGTGGCTGTGTTCCTCCCCCACAGAATGGTGAGATCCCGTGTCGTCCTACACGACGGCGTATGGGGATTTCCTTCCTCCAGGTATCTCACACCAGCGGAGTACCGTCCCAGCAAGACTCTGGCATGGACTGTCAAAAATATGGTAGTGCAATGCAAGTAAAAGTAAGCGCGCGCGCGCGCGTGCGTGCGTGGAGATGGAACACGTACGGTGTGTGTGGGGGGGAGATGGAACACGTACGGGGAAGGAATTACCACGCGCAGTCCGTGATGTTTGCTACGGTACTGCCCCGACATTCGCCGGGTATTGATCGTAGAAACCACAAAAAACTACGATCAAGGCAGTCGGCTGGAATTTAAAGTCGACTGATTGTTAAACACCGTCACTGATTCAATAAAGATTGCTCAATTATTAGTTTCAGAAATGACAGATGTGTTCACCATTATCTTACATATAAATTTAATATAATCAACAAACCAGATCAAAATCGCATTTTGTCAAACACTAATGAGAGGCGTGAGCCATCGGTTCCACGGTAGTGATTCCTAGATTCTTTGCTTCCGCGCCCACATGCCTCGGATCAACTCCAGCGTCCCACTGAGCGGAGGCTCGAGGGTGCGGTTTCAATACAACACTCGCCTGGATCCTGACTCCCGCTCTCCCACCTCATGCGGTTTGCCCACAATACTTCACAGGCTGCAAATAAAACGTTTAGCATATCGTGCCCCCGGCGATGCCACCGCCGCCGCGAGCACCAGATACCGCAGACAGCTGCCTACGACGCCATTACTTATTCAGCAGACAGATGCCTGTTACCCGACGGGCGCCGACGACTCTAAGCCGAGAGGCGCGGCGCCGCGCGGCGGCGGGGCTGGCTTGTAGGAAGCTGCCTGCGCCCCGCCTCGGGATGAAATCTGCTGAGCGCCGCTCGACTGTATATGCGTCGACGAGGGCGAAAATCTGAAAGGCGGGGACACCCCACCTCCCGCCTTCACAAAAGAAGCGCTTTGCGACTGCTCCGCAATTTGCGACTTAGAAATGCTCAAGAGGGGGAGATTAGACGCATAAAAAGCAATAAGCTGCCAAAGAGATTCGTTTCTTTTTTTCCATCAGAAACGCTGGTTAAATGTCAGCCTTGTGCATAATTTGTCGAACTTTTCAAGCGTATGGTTTCTAATCCCTAGAATGACAGGAAAACAGTAAAAGGCGATTTCGTATCCTGCATCTCGCTATAGATGGTGGTTGAACGACGCGATGATGGTAAACATCCTTAAAATGAATATTTCTGTCGAAAGCTAAAACAAGTGAAGGACCTGATTGATAATCACATCTCACGCACAAATAACAAACGGTAAAACAAAATTGGGTACCTCTACAATATCGAAAATAAATTGCTTATTCCGAAATACAAAGTATGTTTATCACAAATTATTACAAATATAATCAACTAAATTCGAAATATTATATACGTAGTAAAATTAAAATAATCGTACTTAAGAGATGAACATTCGAAATATTTATTTAGTTTTACATGTACTTTATGCTATTCTAACATTAAATATCGCTAATAAGCTAATTATAATATAAAACAGGACGAAAAGATATTCGTTATAATTGTTAATATATACGACACAAACTTATCCTAGACGTAAAGTTGTTTGTTTTGTACCCTGCCAACCTTCAATAATAGATCGAGATTTTGATGTACACTTATGTGAAAAAATAATTAGTTTGTAAATTGAAGTCTGATACTTTAGCTGAATATTTACTACGCTACAACTTGCCAACTGCTTAGGTGTCAGAAAACCATCTGGAATATTTCCTCAATAGAATGATAGCTCAGACACAGACGACCGTTTGCTCTATTTATATTAATGAAAAATGGAATTATCCTCTTTGACCTTGAATTACTAGTACAAACAGTTGTCTTGTCACGTGCTCGCTGTTATAAAAGCTGCAAACTAAAAACAATCTCGTAGAAAAACGAAGGATCTGAAGTTGAAAAGAAAGCCAATAGTTGTGGCCATTTCTGGAACATTAAGTAGCATGCCTTCATCATAATAGTTACTATGTTTCGTATGGTTACTATGGTTCTCATGCTAAAGGACTTTTAAAAGAAATCTGAGCAAATGTATAGTGTGTGCAAATGTGAGTAGAATACGAGGTCGTATGATACATATGTTATCTTGAATGTACAGAAATAATATTCACAAATACCCTCTTAAAGCTCTTCAAAAGATAACTATGTCGATGAAACCAACAGAAGTAATTCTCACAAAAGTGTGTATTGAATTTGGGCGCAATAACTAGAAAGTAGTTGCCAGCAATGAATAGAAAAACACACGGCGTCACTAGGGGTAATTTTGACAATAAACAATTTATTTTAAAAGCTACCGCTCAAACGCACAGAAAAGCTAATTTCGGTGTCTGATACCCTCAATCGGCGTTGCAGAGGTGATGGACACGTGGGTGTCGACACAATACGAAATTACAACTAATTCAATCAAGCGCCTACTGAAAGAGCAACCAGAGAGGCACGGAACGCTGAGTGTCATCCCCCATCCCCAGGTGCCCGGCCCGTCGCTACCGACCCACCCCGCTCTCGCTTCTAACCCGCTCTACCCCTGCCTCAGGCCCTCCTCACGGTCTCGGCTCGGGGCGCCGCCGGCCAACTGGAGGCAATTGCGTCACCTCCCGTTGACATGAACGTTCCCGCCCGCATCCGCCCAGGCCAGACCAGACCAGGGCAGGGCAGGCCACGCAGGCTCTCTCGCCCGGCGCAGAGCCCGCGTAACAGGGCTCTCTCTCTCTCTGCCACGCCTGACCTCTCGCACGTCGCCTCTAACACGAACAGTCATTGTAACCCGCGCCTCTCTCCGTTCCGGCCCAGAACAACACGAGCGCCCTCCGGGCTCAGCCGACCGCACTGCATTAGGGGTTACACAGCTTGCCAGGGCTCTGGCACGCTCGGAATCAGGAGGGTTGGTACTTTCGGAAACGCATTCAGTACCAAGTTCAGATGCCTAATAAATAACGCCCCAACACTCAGAATGCGTAATAATTTATCAATCACACACTTCAAACGTCAACACATTTGCATCGCACATAACATCAACAGTTAACAGATCGCTCATAAAAGTGAGATATTCCACTGAGACAACTTTTCAGTCACGCTGATGTTTCACACACCATACTTCAAATTAAAACTTGTGAAACTTGAGCGAACTGGATGAAATACCTCCCCGAACTATTTGTTTGGGAACCCCTACATTACCCAACAACATTGTTACACCCGACCCGACAGATCCTTGCCATTCGACATCTCTGTTCATCCACCCGCCCGTCACCACCCGCAACCCCCTGCCCCGCGCCGCCCAGGCCCCGCCAGCCCCGTTTCGGGTAGTATTGATTTCCCGCGCGACGGTGGTGGCGGCGGCGGCGGCGGCAACGGGTGGCGGTGGGGGAGCTGGTTTGATTAGAGGCAATTACGGAGAACAGTTAATGCAGCATGATGTGATTTGTAGCCGTTCCGTGTCTGTTTGGGCGGTAAGATGTTTCTGGAGGCGCCCGCTGCACCCCATGGAGCGCCGGTCCTCTCTGACCCCGCGACGCGCCCACCCGTTCCTCCGCGCTCTTCGCTCGCTCTCTTCTTTCTCGCAGCCTGCCCCCTCCCACCCTCCTTTCGCACGCGGCGTGGACGCTGAGGCCGGGGCGGGGAATAATTCGTGTTATGAACGATTCAAGGATTTGAAATATGGATGTTTTCAGAGGCCGAAAGGGCGCCTTTGTGATTCTGATCGCAGCTTTATCGCGTTCGGCTCTCGCCCCGCGCCCATCGCGTCCTCGCGTCCGCCGCCGCCGCCGCCGCGCTCGCACGCCTTCCTCCGCCGCCCTTTGTTCTCCGATGTGGCCTGGCGACGTTGCCGCGCCGCGTCGCCCCGCGCCGCTCCGCGTCGCGCCCTACGCCTTTTTCTTTCGCTTTGACAGTTGCTGCTGCTGCTGCTGCCGTCGCTGACTTCGGAGCAGGAATCTCCAGACGTAAGATATTGCTCCGCGTGCCTCTGCCCCATTTTTGTTTGGTTTCCATCGCGCAGTAGGCTCTGGCCGGAGATGTTTTTATAGATTCTTTTTTCGTTTACAAAACGCACTGCCTCCTGCCGTTTTATGGGTGTTTCGGAATAAACTTGCTCCGCCATCCAGACCTCGCGTTGCCTAATACACAACTTGTCCGTACGTAATTCATTCCTTCAGTGTTTCTCCTCTCCCTTTCCTTCGGAGAGGTACGTTAAACTCCATAATTTATGTGATATTTGCCTTCCAGCTATTCCCTTCTCATTGGTTGGCTTCATCTACAACTAGTCTTAGATCCCACACACAAGTTTGTTACAATATGAGCTGTGTAGTGGAACATATTTCACAATGGTTGACATCCAATTGGTTGTTGTTTCGAGCAAATTCATACTAGTATTTTAAACAATGAACATCTGCATCTAGACGGTTTTCAGTGTCCCTCGAGTGATTCTAGCTAGTGTTCTGCGTGATTATATCAACGAAACAAAGCTTTCTCTCTTTCCGCGAAAAAACGTAACAAAGAGGCACACATCCCGATTTTAAAAAATTGGGCATCAACTGGAAACAAACGTGAACATTCAATGAACGAACGACGATAAGAGACAAAAACAACATCTTGCAGTTATGTTTTTAACAAGGTCACAAATAATATCTAGGTACATGGCCCTCGCTCTCCCAATCGCACACAGGTCAATGAACCGGCGGCACTCAAAAGATCGCAGCGGCCTGCGTCGGGGGAACGTAGAACGAACGCCATCCGCCGAGACAAACCGCTTTCCGGGTCCCGCATCGCTCCGCCCCGCGCCGCGCCCTCGGTCGCTCGCCGCTTTAATATCGCGATTCGCCCCCGCGCGTTAAAGCCGCCGTGGGCGCGTGGCTGCTAATCCGCCGGCGAGTCGAGCCGCACAGCGCCGCGCCGGGCTGGGCTGGGGCTGGGGCTGGGGCTGGGCCGGTGGCAGCGATAGCGCTGCGGCAAACCCACAGCGCAGCAACGCAGCGGGTGGGGCAGCGGAGGCAGAGGTGTTTGCGGTGGCGCGGAAGCCAGTGGAACACGCGAGAAACAACAAAAAGCGGTGGCGGCGGCGAGAGAGAGGAGATAAAGAGGACCCCTTGAAAAGTGCTCATGCGAGGGACGGTGATGACAGCCTATTAGGCAAGGGAAATCTAGGAAAGTAAAATAGTATTGCCGGTATAAGTTGTAAGGGAGAAGTGAGAAAATGAACGCGATAGCCAACAGGAAAAAAGCGTGAAATAGAGCGAGAGAGTAACAAGAAAATTAACAAAAGAGGTATTGAGTGGAAGAGGGTAAAAAAAGGAACAGTGAAGACGCATTGAGAGAGAAGGTAAACGCAGTGATGGCAGGAAATACAAGAAGGTGGAAGTAACCAAGAAGAGAATGCGGAAGGACGTTCTCGCTGGCATTTGAAGCCCGCATTTACACCGCGAAATGTACGAAAGATAGGGAGAGCGAACAGCGAAAGGAGACGACTAGAGTGGAGGTTCAGGCGCTGCGCCACCCGCAACTGCAGGAGCCTCCGCGTGTGTATTCCGGAACGCTAAATTACAGAAGCGATAAATTTCATACAACGGAAAGTGGTTTATTTAATATCGGGCGGTTGAACTTCCAACGGAGCACTGTCCGCACGGCCGAGCCAGATAACGCAGCAGGCGGCACGGCGGAGCGCGGAATGGCGGGTGGCGATGGAGGCGGCGTTGTGGGCGGGGCCAAACGCGTGGCGAGCGCCGAGGCGGGGCTGAAAGCGGGAGGTGGGGGCGAGGCTGAAACGCGCAAACAGTGATGAAAGCGGCTGCCAACAGAAGAAGAGGAGGACTCGACCGCCCACACACGTATTGGGACTCGGAGGAATTGTCCGGGAAGAAAACATCAAACGTCAGCCGCAGGCAGCGCAGATAAATTTCGGAGGACCGCGCGAGGCGGTCGGCAATGGCTACGATTCAGACGACGCTAAGTAGTAGCGAAGCGCCAAGAGCTAACATTCAAGCAAACGAGTGCTGCAGAAACAGAGTACTGATGACGTTCTGAAGGTGGGGTGTGGGAGGCGGAGCAAGGGAGTTCCGACGCGCCTGTTCTTGTGAAAAAAGCTCTTCTCTTCTTTTGTTATCATCAAACATGATTATTGTTACTTGAAGAAGAAAAAAAAAAAGAAAAAAAAGGAACGGACAGTTAAAAATCCAATAAGAAATCAAGAAAAACGAGAGTTACGGTCTCTCAAAACTGCCTCTCATGAAGTTTCTTGTGACGACTAATACCTCAGCATCGTATAAAAAAAATCAAAATTCTCGAATTGTGTAAAATAGAGACGGAAGTATTGGTGGACAGCAATAGGGACATGTCAAAAAACCATGATGAAAAAACTAATACACTATTTGTCGGTCCTATCTACATATGTTCCTCCGCAGAAATAATTTGGGTGGCTCAGCCCTTAAGAAAGAAAACTTCCCTCTCCCTCGGAGACGAGCCAGCGGTGTCTACAGGGGATCGCAAGCAAAGGGTGGAGAGGGTACGGGTGGAAACTAGTGTGACGATAGTAGTTCCCGCAACGGAGACGATTGTTCCCCGGTCTTGATGTCTTTCTTGATGCAGCGCTTCACAGTGCTACATTACATTCAACGACCTCGGAACTCCCCTCCCGTCAGAACGCAACTGCCAACCGACCACCGCCGCCACTACCGTCGCCTCGTAGTCCCTCACTGCTCCCGCCCACGACCCAGCTCCTCCCCTACCCAAGACCACCGCCACGAGCTAGGATGGGTTTAGGCATGGGGTTCTGGGACTGCAGTCCAGGTCTTGGCCAGCCGCGGATCTCCAGAGGAACAAATATAATACATAAATAAATAATCAAACAAAACAAACTTCTTGAACTGAATTGTGGAGTCGTTTCCCATACTGGGTGAAAATGCTCAAGAGACTGATATGCTTTACAAAGATAGGCAAGAAGAAATATAGATGAAAAAGCATCTTATGTTTATTTCTATTCACTGGGGAATAGTCCCGCGAAGCTTTTCATTTTTATTACACGGGGTGTCCGCATACCCGCGCAGTTGGGGGGGCCTTCGGTGCCACGGTCCAGCACTGACCAGAGGAGGAGAGGAGGGGAGGGGAGGGGACACGAAAAGAAGAGAGGAAGAGCGGAGTCGGAGGGAGAGGGAGGGCGTAACCCAGCAGAATTGCATTCCTGGGCGTCTACCTGAAATCCATCCAAATCGACGCCCGCGCAATTCCCAGTCCGCAGGGGCTGCCGGCGTGCGGCTCGGAGGCGGAAGCGGCGTCCCGGCCGATCGTGACCGGGGTGCGAACCGCGCGCCGCCGCCCCGCCCCGCCCCCTCGCCCGAGGCCGCGACGGGGCAGCCGTCGCTGGGACCTCCCTCCCGGCGCGGCGCCTCACAATGCCCTCCGCTACCGAGAATTTTCGCTGAGGACTGACTCCGGAAGAACGGTAATTTCAGCTGGAGAATATCGACTTCCTTCGGGTTGAAAATTATTTTGAATAGGAACTCCAACCATCGCTGACAAAGCTCACCTTTAGAAAGATGATTTTTAATTTTGATCAAGAATCTGAGATGCCTGTAAGGAATTAAATTATTCATTCCACTCACACTCCATACCTAATATCCCCCCCCCCATTATCTTTCGGAACATTAAGTAAAAAATGCGCCGAATTAAAGAATACGACCGTTTTTCGCATCGCTTTATAGCAGTGAAACCATATTCCAGACCGTTGTCCAATGTAGAGGTATTTGAGATGGAGATACAAAGTAGTCTCGTATATTACTCTGTTTCCACGGAAGGTGTTAGTTATTGGCTCTAACCGAGTTCCTTTGGGGAAAAGCGTTCTTTCCATTACATTGACTGTTACAACAAGGGTATGTACAACCCATAAAACTCAATAAAAGGAATAATAAGGTTTACGGATGTGTAAAATAAAATCTTCCAGAATAAAAATCTTATAAAATAGAGTTAGTATTAAACAGTATCATCTTCGTCCATTCCTTTTCCAGTCTTTTATACAATTTTCTTCATATTTTATAACAAAACCTACTGCGACCATCTTAAAATGTTTATGTTTCTCGATTTTGCGGTCAAACACAGAAACAACTCAGATCAATCCTAATCACTGTTTATACTCTTTCGCTGACAATCTGACAGTTTCACAACGCCGACCCAAAGGTACTAATCTGAGGTAACATCCTCACCAACTCCACGAGCATCGTCTTTTCTAACGCAAGAGTCGTTTTGGGCACGTACATGGCAAAGGCCCCTTCGCTTTGACAGCCGCTTTTCTGAAGAGCACACTGAAGTGGAACGTCGCCTTTTAAGTGTGTCTCTGGTGAAATGACAGTCACCACGACCCGTCTTTTGCAGGGCGGGGGAAGAGATTAATTAAATACGACAAAACCGGTTAAGGAAATCATTACCTGGTTCTCTTTCGGGGCGCCAGACCGGGCTGAGTAAGAACAGTCTTGTTTTAATTAGCGAGCAACAGTGTGCCTTGAGTGTTTGCCACTAGCCGGCGGTCTTCAAGTAGATCATTCCAGAAAAGTTTTAAACAACAAACTATTTCTATATTACGAATAACAAGAAGTTATAACGTGTGAAACAAGAAGGTATAACGTATCCGATAGCGTGAGGCCCTTCAACCCTCATAGTTCAAGGTAATTTAAAAAGGACGAAGGAGTACCTTATCTAAATATATTTGAAATAACAAAGGATTGACTCTATAACTACTTAAGAAATGAAACAGTGACATGAAAGTTTTACTTTAATTTACTTTGACGTCGCAATAAAACTATAAAACCAATAAACTATATAAGAAAGAATTTGCGAAGTTGAATAGTTTCAACACTAAAATGGAAACATTATGCATTTTCAACAAACCATAATTAAGGGAGTTTATGCACGTACGCATGTACATGTAAACTTAAGAATATGGAAGATAGACCAAATATTCATTTTTTAAATATAATAAATAAGGCTGCTTATTACCACTTAATGCATGTGTACTCGTACTGAGAGCAACAAGCCCTTGGACGATTGCAATGCTGTAAGTGCTTTGAGACAATACGCAGGCCAAGCACTGCCCTTGTGGAAGTTAATTATGAAGTGAGCCATATATTGTAGTATCTTTACTGACCCATATTACGTCTGACCTCGCGAGTTTCGGAGAGTGACAAACCAGCGAAAGGCCTACGAAAAGTTTCTGCAGTCAGCGAGAAGGGGTAGAAAGCAGTGCTGCCAATTAGACGCAGGCAAATAGAGTGGGCGGTGTTTCTTCACCTTGCAAGCGAACTTATGATGAAACAATGCTGGGTTGGCAATTCTAAGTTGCACTACCTCTAGATGAAGGTGGATTTTAACAACCCTTATGAATGTTTGACACAAAGTTCAAAAATATACAAATTAAGGATGGATGTAAGAAGAGCTTTCAATGCAAAGGAAAGAAATGTAGAGTCTGAAGGAAATAAGCGAGCAAATTTTATTTATTTTAAGCAACCACAACGCCAGCTAGTAAAATTATCATAAGTTTCGAATTATCCAAAAAGGTTCTTAGCATAAAAGAAGTTCAATAGAAATCTCAAGAGGTTATAACATTTCTTTAACAAATTTTATTATAAAAAAAGAATGTCAACAAGAGAACCATTATTGTGATAATAATTCACTCGAGGGTGGGAGTGTAAACCAATGTTAATGTAGCTATTAGCGCGATGGCTTTTTTGGCGTGCACATGTGTATGTGCGTGAGTGCGAGCGTGTGTCGTCTGGAGCGAACGGGACTCCTCCTCCTCCCCCCTCCAACTACGGCCCACCGCCTAGGAGAGGTTGATGAAGGGCCGGGCACGCCAACAGCTTCCACCCGCCCCTCACCCCCCGAGCCTTCGCGCGACGCTCCGCGGTCACCATCAATCTCCGCCGAGCAGGTCGCTCTTCGCGCAATTTAAAACGCGACGCCGAGCGGAATTATATCTCGTTAACATCTCCCTGCCCCGGGTACAAATCACATCGCCGCACGAACAAGAGCCGGTTCTTTAAATAGCGCACGTTCAAGGAATTAAAGGCGCCCCGTGGAACTAACATAAATCTAATATGACGGTTTCGGAAAATTTCTCGACAGTTCGACTGACGACAGTGAAATCGTGTAGATTAAACATTTAGCAGTTCATCACGACAATATGAAAGGAAATGGGCACGATATTGCAATAACGAAGGCTGTACAGCAAACACCGATCCTTCGACGAAACAATGTGGATTATTTACAGATAAGTATAGCAGTTATAATACAAAATCGAGTTCATTAAAAGTCCACGAGAACATACAAAAAATGTTATAATAAAAGGAAAAGTCGATTTTGCAACGGCAAGTAATTGAAATATATTTTTTTCTGGAAGTATAACTATAAAAAGAACTAAACTCATAAAACTACAACAACTGTACGGGCTCTGATTCTTAGCTTCAACTGTACAATATTCTGATGGCCCCACAACAGGAGACGTCCCTGGAGCACGCTGCCCTCCGTGGCCGAGGAAACACGCACCATGTTAACAAATGAAGCACTGCACGTGCGTGCCAGCGTGCGAGGCTGCAAACACAAGGCCAGGCGGGCGGCGGCAGCGGCGCTGATGTATGGCGCCATACCTCACCGGCCCTTGCCCCAGGAGCATTCGGCCACAGCCGCCCGCCCGCCCGCCTACCCGCAGCGCTCGCCCCTGCGAGTAAATACCGCCATCATCGCCCAGGGCGTCCCTCGTCCGGCGCGGCCGCCGCTGCCGCCGACACCTGCGCCGGCGACCCGCGCCGACAAGCCCGCGATGCAACATTAAGGGGCGAATGCATCATGCAGGATAGAGGCGCGGGCGCCGGGCAGCGGACGCGGGCGGGCAAGCTGGAAGGCGGCGCGAGAGCAGAGGCCCGACGCAGAGGCCTCCATATTTAAACAGCCCGCCCGAGGAGGCAGAGGAGCACAGAGAGAGCTGCGTGCGGCGCCAGGCGTGGCGAGCGCGCTGCCCGAACGCCTCTTAATTATACAGCCCGCACGGCGCGGGGGCGGGAGGGTGAAACGAGGCGCGATAAGGAGCGGAAGGCGAAGAAAAGGGCACGCGCGACGGAGGCGATCGCGGAGCGGAGCGGTGGGGTGGGGGTGGTGCAACAACGAGCAGCACGGCCCACGAATGAAGACGGCGAGAAGATACGGTCGCGAGGCTGCAATTATTCGTCAGCATATACGTTCTCCTTGTATTTAAAGTTACTAGCAAGGATTGGAAAAGTAATAAACACAAGTCCTTTTATATCGCCTTTTGTATCACCTTTTAAGTCGCCAAACTTATTGCTACTTCATTCTAACAATTCTAGTTAATTTATAGGCATTACTCAATTTTGAGGATGCACTACAGAAATATCCAAACGTAATTCCCGATTTGTTTACTTCCTGATTTATTTACTTCCACAAAGGAATAGATACAAAAAAACTCAGCACAAAGAAATTTCTATAATTCATTACAAATAATACTAATGCTAAGAAAGATAAACGAATTAGTATTTTAAGAACAGCGTAAATTAAAACAAAATTCACGAGGGAAAAAGAACGGGAAAACATCACAAATTTTCAAAACAAACACAAGTTAAAAGCAAGGAGATCGTGTGAACATGCTTCGGCGACAGCACAAAAAGCTCGCCGGGAATAGTGTTACCCCGCAACGCAAACCCTTAAAAGCCGACCGCGCGTAGCGTCACACCTTGACCACAATCTCGTCGGCCAGCGGCGACGCTGTCGTTGTTGCCATCCCCTTTCAACGTAGCCCGTACAGAGACTGCCAGCTCCGCCTGTGCCCCGCCGCCGGCTTCCCCGCTGCTCCTCCCACCCGCGCGCGGCGCCACCCGCCCCGCGTAATCCCCGTCCCGAGAGGCAGGTAAAATAATCACGGACGCGGCAGGCACTCTGCGTCGTCCCCACCCCGCTCCGACCATCTTACCACTCAGGCGCCGAGGAGCTAGCGCACACTGGGCCAAACGGGCCAAAAGGCACGTTTAAAAACTCATAATTAAATACGAAAAAAACTATTTTGTTAGCCTTTATGGTAGAGGTGTTTAGAGCGGGAATCAATAAAAGGCAGCATCTGAAAGATTGCACTTAAAAACCTCCCCCCTAAAGATCGCGAATTCAAATCACACCCTGGTGATTTTTTTTCTTTTCTTTCTTTTTTTTGTCTTTTGCCATCCCAATGTATAGTGCCGCTGAGGGCATAGAAATCAGCAGATCCCAGGTAGTATGGGAGCCCACAAGTGTAATAGAATGAACTATTAGAAAGAGACCATTTTCCCGCTGGAACAAGCGCTAAACGGGTAAAAGATCAAAGAAGGTTCTTGATAAATTAAAATATTTCGGCATTACTCGTGGACTGTAGATGTGATTTTAGTTTTTCTTCACTTAAGCAACTAGATGTTCGAAAAGTTCAATATACTTTTCATTACAAGTGATACAATAGTGTAGTATTTAAATGGAGTTAACGAGTCGACATAAAAGAATCAGAAACTAGTGGTGTTAAAACAGCACGTGCTTTCTCCCCCGTATTTTCACACGAAATGTATTCAAATTTTCGAAATATTGTACATGACTGTATTTCATAATATATCTTTATGGAATAGATTTTTAATCACGGGAAAATAATTTCTCCGAAACAGTTTAAACTTTTGTAATTTTCGAAAAATTACAATTTTTAACGTACATGAGATCTGCACCATTCTCTTACATGGCGTTCACAAAATTGTATCAAACGCGATGGAGCCTTTTTTTTAATTTGGAAAATGTTCCAAGGGTTTCATGTAAAGTACCTCCCAAAATTAAAATACCCGTTTCGAAGTCAAGAGCACCAAACAGATCGATTGGGGAATTCCAATTTTGTAGAAAATCGGCAGAACGGTTAAGCCGCTAGCGTTATTTTGGCGTGAGCCTCACCACTAATAAAGACAATTTCATTATTATTATTATTATTATTATTATTATTATTATTATTATTATTCTCAGGCAGACGTACAGACGTTTTACCGTCATTCGATTTTTCGGTATCAGGGACGCATAAAACATGGATTCTGGCTACACTACGAGTTGAGGATTTGTTTTCTGAATTTAACAACTGGATTTATCCAATTTTTCGTTACTACGGCTCTGTAATAGTTTTTTTCTGACGTAAATTCGCAGTTTTTTCGCGAAGTATTACATAATTTTCTCTGTACTCCGTGGGAGCAAGTAAAATGGTATTGCTTCGTGACAAAACCTAAAGGAGGTAATGGAAAAAAGAAATAAAATGAAATATTTTGTGGTCACTTGAATATTTAATTTTGTACTTACACGTAAAGAAATATGATTGGGACAAGCGACCTTCCGGTATCTTTCTCTTTGAATACAAATTACAAAAAGGAGAGAAATGACGCACTTCATTCAATCATCATTTCTGCCAGAGGGTGTTCAACGTTGAACGCACTCACTGATAAAAAAACGTTTGCTCCGTGAACACCCAGACTACAGTGGCATCATTTCGGCCCAGTGTGCGCCACCAAAAACGCACCGCGGCGGAGCGCTCGATACCTCGGCGGGCAGTGACGGTGGCGGTGGCAACGCCAGAGTCCGCCACTGCCACAGTCCTGCCATTGCCACTGCCGCCGCCATCTTGGCCGCTGGAGAGTACCAAACTTTCTCGCATTTGCATGCGCCGCTCCAGCCGCCGCGCCCACCGCCGCCACCTGCGCATTGATCAGCGGCTGGAGCGTCGCCCAGGAGGAGCCTTTCCTTTCCCCCCTTCTTTTTTTTCGCGCCGCGCAGGTGGAAGCCTCAGCCACCGGGAAGGTTTCGCTCCGGAAGAGCAGGCTTTCCGCAACCGGCCATGCAGCGACATCCTGTCGGAACGGGAGGATTTCCCTTAGGGGCGATTTTATTTTAAGAAATCCTCCACGCCGCAAATAGAAACACAGTTACTACGAATCCAACCTGTGGGTCTGTAATGAAATAAACATAACTCGAATGCGGATGCAGATATATTACTAGTTTACGATTATACTAATTTTTCTGGTAACCGGTGTATTATCCGACATGCTTTATACCTGACATTTCGTCAAATATTTTTATTCAGAAGTTACCGACGAAGTAATTGTCTCTGTCCATGTCAGTAAGTCGATCAATTCACCATCAGTTCTGACTTTCCAACTCACAGGTGACCAAAGAGAGATGGCAGAGTCTCACGAAGAAACCTTAATATCTAGCTTCAACACAACTCCGAGTTACTGTAAACTTTCACTAGAATCAATCGAACTGTTGAGGTATATATCTATCTCATTCCTTGCCGGCACGCTTCTTCCTTTTTCTGAGATCAATCTAGTCTCAAATAAAGATTTACGAAGTCTACATAGAGATTAATGGAGACATTTTTATTTGATTCATGAAACCCTTTTTTATGTGAAGACGTAATGTAATTGTTTATAGCTGTCGCAAATTACTGAAAAGTTACTTTACTTCTAAAGTTGTCGGAGTTGAAATTAATGAAAGTGTTATCCTCAACAGACAAAAAAATATAGTTGTTTCAACCCAATACGTAGCACACTGCTGTTGGAGTGAAAATGGTATCAGATTCGAACAAATATATTAAACGTTTCTGAGCAGGGGAAGGAGGAACACGACCAAGCAGATGAAGAAAAATCTTTCGACTTCGCCACTGGTGAAAATCTGCGATTCGCAATTGTTTTGTTTACCAAAAGACGTATGCCTGAGGTATTTCAGTATTTTGAAATTTGTAACTAATGAAACAATTATTAAATGTTTGGCGGTACAGAATCCGAAGAGAATGTCTAAACAATACATTTCTTTTTGATAAAGACAGTTCCAAATTAACTAAATCTATTAAGGCCGAACGATTACTAGATAAATGGAAGGAGTTTTGGTATCTTTGCTGTAAACGGGCGACTCCGCATCCTCGCGTGTCGACCGAATCCAGCGAGAGACAGAGAGACTGTGGGGAAGTGACTAATGTTTAACATTCACACTGAGCCGTGCGGTATCAATCACGGCGTGTCACGAGAGCCGCCTCCAGCTGCTGCAATGCAGAGCCCCGAGAACAAACAACGAGCGGTGCCGTGCGGGGGAGGCGGCGGCAGGAGGAGGGGGAGTGGGAGGGGCAGGGGCAAGGCAGGCAGTCCCCACGCGTGGCAGACAGGGAGCGCACCCTCGCCTCCGCGGTCACCGCCGCCCTCGCGGGGGAAGGGGTTGGGGGGTGGGGGAGACCTCGCCGGGGCGGAGCGCGCGATCCGTCACTCGGGCAGCGCTGGCGCTGGTCCGCCCCGGGATGCGATTTCGAGTGGCTTCTTGGAGTACTCTTCGCTCGCAAGAAGGTAAGTGGTTGGGAGATCTGAAATTGAGATATTCGGACCACATCCGCATGCAAGAGGGACGGGTGCGAAGGAGCATTTATAAAAACTGTCGGCTGTGTTTCAATAGCATAGGGATATCACCTATCAACCGATTTATATCCAACAACCGTAAAACCATGCAACACACTTGCGAGACAATAATTACTCAAATATATCGCAATTGTGCACGAATATCACAGTCCACATTTATGAATGCGAGATTTTCTCAACAGAAAGTAAGGTTAAAATGTTAAATAGTTCCGACGTTCATGTTTTGTTAACTATGATAAGGGGAATATGTATGTACGCTTTTCCCAAAGCAAATATATTTGTCGAGGCCTCGAAATCTCCCCATTCGCAACTGTAGCTCCAAAACTTCCTTAATCCCATTCAAGCATGTAACAGCTGATAAGGGTGCATGCAACCCGTTCATTTGCCATCTAATTGACATTCAACTTTCCCATACAAGGCAAAATGGATTGTATTTTTATTTCCTAGTGATAATGTAAGGACGTAAATCGTAGAGAACATTTGCAGATTATATTTGAAATTAAATCATCCCGGAAACTACAATTCCACTAAGTTATTGAAGTGTAGATTTACACACACTTAGGGGACCGTGTCACAACATACGCAAAACAACCAATTCATAGAGTAAGGCAAATTGTAAAATAAGTCGACAATATTTATCAGTGTCAATAAGATTAACAGACAAGTGCCCTAAAGTGAGTAAAGATGAGTAACAGCCCCACTGCTGTAGCCAGCCTCGGCGGTCTGGGGCTGGGTGCCGGCCGCCAGGGGGCGCTTGAGGGGCTGCTTCCCGGGCGCCTGGCCACACGCGCCACGTGCGTTCCCAGACGCAAAGGGCGCTGGCCCGCTGACAGACGATGTCTCCCCACCTGCGCGGTGTAAGGCAGCCCCCCGCCCAGCGCAGCGGGCGGAGAGGCACACGCACGTGAAGAAAGGGGCGGGATGGGGGCGGGCGCGCTAATCGATGAGAAGCGCCTGAATAAAGCATGGCTGCGAACGCCGGCGCGGACGTCTCGACAGCTCATTAGGAGCACATAGCGGAAGCCCAGCGCAGCCCCGGGCCGGGCCGCCGCGAAGTGGGGTGCGGTGGGGTGGGATAGGTAGGATAGCATGGGTTGAAAGGTGTAGTAGATGATTTTCGGGTTTCTTTATACGAATCACAGTTAAAAGTATTAGATCACTCAGTGTAAGCTTCGGCACTTCAGAACACTATATTAAATTTGTATAATGACTGGCCCTATTTTTAAAATTCAAATAAATGGTTCTGACGCAATCCCAACCACCCTCCAAAAAAACCAATACTGAATGAACACAAGACCGCCACTTCAGTTACTTTCGAAACGGATCACATGAAATGATTTGTCTCCGTCACATCGCGAAGATCCTCGGATTCTCCATATAATCCTACAAGCATCCCTAATACCTCTGAATGTATGTAATATTAATTACACCAACACCACACTGTCAAACATTTGTGCAACAACCTCAATCCCACCACAATCTCCCAAATCAACACTTTCTCCATCCTCACGATGGATGCGACTGGTGCCAAGAGCAAACCAATCCCATCCGCGGAATGTATACACACTGGTAGACAATGCGCCACCGCAGAGTCCGTCGCTTTGTTCCGCTGGTCATAGTTCCCAGGGTCGTCGGTCGACGCAACGCCCGCATTCGGCCATTCTCGCTCCATCCATTCGCATTCCCGGCTCTCTGAGAGCAGGCCGTGCCGGCACGATGCTCGAACCCACTGGTATGGCCGCCGGTGGCTTTCGACCAGCACTGGGTAGCAGGGGAATGGATCGGCGTGGGGTCAGGGTCGCAGTCTGGGAGAGAGGAGGAATTGATGACAAGTCGTGGCTGGGACGTACGAGAGAGATTCGAAAACGCGAGGGATATGGACGGACATTAAGAGAGAACGTGGAGGCAGAGCGAGAGAACCGGGATAAGGGGTGGGGTCAGGGGTAGAGAACGTAGAGAGAGAGAGAGGAGGGAGGGCAGGGGAGAGACAAGGAAAGGATGGAGAGAAGGGGGAGGGAGGGAAAGAGAGGGAAGGAGGAAGAGAGAGGGAGAGGAAGACAGAAATCCAACCCGAAGTTGAAAAAAGAATGAGAGAGATTCGACGTTCGCCGATTGTTAAAGATTACTAAAATGTTTAATGCGCCATCACAATAAAATTTATCTGAATGACAGATTTTACATAACATCTGGCAACGTTATCAAGGTACATATTTAATTTTTTGAAGGAAATTCTTTTAAATTTAAATTGTAAATAATTGCAATAACATTGAAACTAGATACTTTAAGCGTGCCATCATGTGACTGTTACTAATTCTGCAAGAGGACATTGAAAGTGTATACTTAGGTGTTTCAATTTCTTACAAAATGAAAAATCCCAAGCATATCAGTAACTTACTCTTCAGTTAAGCGTTTTTTTAGTCTTCCCAATAAAATTGTCCACTCCATAAGCCTACCATGAATCACTGGAATTACGCGTTCGACAGTACGCTCATTTCACTCAGATCTTCCTTCAAAGCAATCAGAAAGAAGGTACTGCGATGTCATGATCATGTCGCAATCCTCATGCCCACGTTCGCAAATTCTTTCCGTGACATTAGGGAAACCATGTATTCAATTCCGATCGATTCTCCCCCTCCCCTTTCTCTGCCTCTCGATCGGAAAGAACGAATTTCTCTGGTTCCGCGCGCCACGTATGCATATCGTTCCTGATGCGCGCGAAGCAGAGTGGGATGGGGCGAGGTGGGGTGGGGTAGGCGAGATCCGGACGAGGCAGACTAATTAAATGAGTCGAGCTCCAATGAATTCGACAGCGGAGACAGCGACGGCGCCCGGCGTCTGCCAACGCGGGAGGAAAGCGGATGAGCGAAGTCGGAAAGGATTGAACGGCGACGAGAGAGCGAAGAGCGCAGAAGGAAGACTTAACGCAGCCAGCCGACGAACAGCACCGTAGGAGTAAGAGGTAGTCTGTAACTCGGGAGGGGGCGAAAGCATTTTACGGCCGTTAGCTGGTTAAAGAACTCTATAAGGAGGCGCGCGCGTGCGTGCGTGCGTGAGAGAGGGGGGGGGGAGAGAGAGGGAGAGAGAGAAAATCTCTCCCTCAAACGCCCTCTTCCTCCTTCTCTCGCCCTCTATCGCATTACATCCAACACCTGCGGTCACGAGTTATCTTTACCACAGGAGACTCTCCGGCAACTAGAGCCCCTTCAGCGAGTCTCCTCTTGTTCAGTAAGTATTAATCAGTATTGTAGTTTGTTGGTCGATAAATGTGTATCTTCATCTGAATCACATTAATTAATTTACATTAATTAATTTTACTTATTTACTTTTGAGTGATGAGTGATATTACGTATCTAAACTCGCATGTGAACGAAACCTGGAGCTTGGTGTATAAAAGGTTGGTAATCGCAGATATCCACCACGAGGTGAGCGCGGAGAGATGAGAGCGAAGACCGGGTGAGAGCGAGGAAGCGAGGAGCGAACCCGGGTGGGGGCGAGGCAAGGGGATGTCTGCGAGGAGCCCCGAAGGCGAGCACGCGCTGCGTCATCGGCTTCGCTGCCTAATTCATTGAAGCTCCACTCATTTAATTAGTTCACCTCGTTCGAAACTCGCCCATCGCGCGTACTGCATTCGGAGCGATATGTATACACAAAGCGCGTTCTCCGTTTCAACTCTTTACGTGTAGCTCACATCTTTCAGAATCCACATCACATCTACGACACACGTCGAGAATCATTTGCTAGTTACTTACCTCATTTTATTACAATAATATCCGCTCCATTACCTCTGGGCAGTAAAATGAGAGATACATTTGCAAGCACTGAAAGCAAAGCTCTCTTTGCCAAAAAAATCCCTTATTATCCCTAATTTTTTTATTTTACATTCTTTCTAAATGCGGATACCAATTTTTTTTATCAAATTAAATCAATATATCGATTTTCAATTAAAGGACAAAAAAGTCAGAAAGAAATTTATTAAATGGGTTGAAAACCTAGCTTTTCAGATGTAGAATATAGCAACATAGCCACAAACGTTTATAATACTCAATACCCGAAAGTGTTACGGTTAATATCAACAGATGAACTGTACAATAAAATGAATTCATTCTTTGGCATTTTTATTACAATACTGAATACTTACTAAAAGTGAGACATTTTCCAGTAAAATGGAATATTTCGCAACATTTGTTTGTCAAATTAAAACCTTGAAAGAAAAATACCGACATTTGAAGAAGAAGAAGAAGAAGAAGAAGAAGAAGAAAACGAACAATACATCGTGGTCATCCGTGCATGGGCCAGGCGTGGAGCGGCCGCCATGGCCGCCGCCACGACCTCCACCAGCGCCGGTCTGCATGCGCCGCGCCGCCCGCGGAAACGAGGGGAAGTGTCTATCAATCAGCCGTCGGCCGCTGGCGTCGACGTGCCCTGCGCTCGCGCGCCCAATAAACGGAAGGGGGCGGGGGGATGAGCGCGGGGGTTGCGAAGGGGGGGGGGGGCGGAGCGTGGCGAGGACCGAGGGCTGGGGCGGAGCGCATGCCAAATCGCCGCGAGAGCACGTCCACCGACCGCTCGCTCGGCAAAAGCTAACACGCCGGCAAAGCGCACATGTCCAGTTGTTTCGTTGCCCGTCGTGAACCTGCAGGCCAGAAATCGCCGTCGCTAACGGCACTTGAAAGGTCGGTTGAGTTTAAAGTGCCTCGCTCTCGCCGTTGTGCCAACAAATTATCATCAATCTCATCACTTTTGAATATTTATGCAAGTTGAGCGCTATATTTAGTGAATTTTAAATGTTGGAAAGCATTTATCATGATATTATTGTATTATTGTATTATATTATTATTTTATTATTGTATTATTATATTATTATTGTATTATAATTATTATTGTTATTGTTGTGGTTGTTGAGGGTATACACACGTGGCCCGTGCTGCACACAAGAGGTCTCAGTGTTCTATTTAACATTTTGAAGTCACTCAATTAACGAACTCACATTAGTCAAAAATCGTCAAATGCTGAATCCAAGATAATTAACAAGAAAGTTTTAAATATATTAATAAACAAACATGATCGCTCACCAATAGTAGCCTTCTAGGATTCAAATTATTCAGCTAGTACATACCTGCAAACAAAAGAAATAGTGAATATAGAGTGGATTTTTTTAAAATGTCATTAAAAACAAAATAAAAATTCCAAACAAATCACTAGAAGCTTTTAGATTTCATAATCATAAAAAATTCAATATGCGGATTGTTCAATGTTGTCAAGATATTGTACGTGAAAATCTTACATCTATTCGTGGTTCCGAAAATATCCCTCAACCATTTGAACTTAATAAATATTAATAAAGAAATTATCACACAAACTCACTGGTTTTAATCTTTTTTAAAACAGACAAAGCCATCTCTCTTATTCATTTGTCCGTCTTCAGTAGAACATACAACTTCGAAAGCAACATTTTAAAAGGAATGAGCACAAAATGAATAGAATGGGTATGTGTATAACAAAAAGAAAAAGTAATCCAAATATATCAACTGAGTGGAATTAAGAAAAGTACTTTCTAGCAAAGTAACACTTGAATAACATTTAGAAAAGATATTATTTGCTGAAGAACAAAACTAGCTAAGGAGCAGCCATCTTAAAAAATGAAGTTCAGAGATTATAGGAGTGGGGAGAGGAAGAGGAAAATGTAGAAGGGAATGAGACAGTAACCAAGATTTACAACGGGTCTACTACTTATCAGGAGTTGTGAAACCAGGAGTTTTGAAAACTGCTGTGAAAACGGCTACTATTGTGAAATCAGGAGTTTTGAAAAGTCTTAAAATGACAAGGAATTATAAAATGTTAATTTTCTTGCCTTTATTTGCAAAATTGAATATTGTGAAGTTTTCAGTAAGGTAATTTAGTAAGGTAAAGCAATTTTATGATAATTATTAATCAAATTGTTGGCAAACTTAAAACTGCGCAAAAATTTCCAATATTGGATATGTTCCTTTAATTTAAAAAAAAATTTTCTTTGTCTTCAGACTCGTGCCTGGTAGGAGACTTACACCTGGGCCTTTGTATAAGAAATCATATTAAAGATTGTTGACTTGGGAGGTATTCATGTTATTTTTCAAAAACCTTCACCATGAATCTATCGTTGTCTCATTCAGGCTCCCACCATAATTTTAAACCACGCGGCAATCATATAGTCTCAGTTTACAGCGTCATGAGGATGACCGATTTATAAATTGCAGCAACAAATTCAGAAAACATTGTTAAACGCAGATTCAGACTGATAACACAATTTCAAGCCAGCACGATCAATACAAAATTCAACATCCACGATCAAGTGATCGCGAAATGTTGCGAAGCTGGTATACGAATTGTGGGACGGCAGGAAGCACGATAGTCAAGTTAACTATGTTCGGTGACGATTATTGTCATCACAGTCATCAATAAGGTTTAAAGTAATAAAGCCCACAAAACGTTAGCATGATCAGCAGAAGCTATAAATGGAATGATGACAAAGACACGAAAATCCGTATTACGGCAATCGAATTAATGACCAGCGTCCTAAACGGCCAGTGTGAAATGAGATTTTACTATGGAAAATAATTGAAGTTCTTTACTGTGGCACCTTTTTACATCAGACAATAAAAAAACGCTGCCAGGTTATCTTGCTCTATGGTTCGGAAAGCACAAAATCTATAAATGTCTATAAAAAGTGTTTCATACACACATATAGTTCAGTACGGTATATTAAACCGAGTAATTTAAACTGAAATTGTTTTTCTGCAGAAAATTTTGAGAACAAGCAGACCTTTGTAATTCTCTAACAATGGTGTAGTAGAGCCTCAATATTGACGGAGACAGTAACTAAAGAAAAGTAGAAATGTTGAAAACGAGTACATTTTGAAGGGACAAAAACTAATGCGCAAGGTTGACATATACAAGTTGGACAAGGAAGCATATTGTACGGCGATATCTACTCTTGCAATGTCACCCGAGAGCAGATTTACAGTACGATAATTCAAATGGCAGCAATAAATTAGTCACCATGCAATACTCTAAGGATTTAACGTAAATTCACGGACAATAATTTAAAAATGGACTCATGGAAAACACTTCTTTCAATAGTTAAAAAATCACAGTTGTTTCTTTATTCTGTAAATTTTTGCTAGTAATAAGCGACGATAATAATAGTTTCCTAATGTAATTCCCATGAAATGTGTGAATGACAGCGGGCACAAAAATCAGCGAAGAGGGGAAGTTATCAACTTTCGTATGAGCATTGAAAATTAATATTACATTTTCGAATATTTTGTAATTGCATAAAAGTCTACAAAGAATTCTGCCATTATCTTGCTACTACTCTTTTATTGACTTTTCAAGTTGTCCGAATTGTAAGGTACAGACATATCACGAGGTGACACGACGCGATGAGACAGAATCCGAAAGCGGCAGCAACAAAAGCATTATACGATGCGAAGCGTATTGTAATACGTAGCTTATTTTCCAGGAATGCATTACAAACGTTTACCTTATAAGTATCCTGAGCGTTCATCTTGACACAAAAGATAGTCAGACAAGTCTGACGCCGAAGCCTCTTGACTAAAAACCGATGATGATGGAAATAAATATCCGTTAGTTTCTCAAGAACGTCCGAAGGCTTAATTATAAGAATTGTGTTTTCTTCTTCTATTCAATATTTTATTGAATGCTTAATGTCCAATACAGCACAACAAACTTTGTGATATCAATGTAACAATCCATGGACAAAAAACAACACCCATCTCTCATACCCTTTCCTATGCGCAAATTAGTTCTATGATTACAAAATGTCATCACCAGGCCTACCGTGTCTAAGGGTACGTCGTCGAACGTAAGCGAAAGCGGCGTGCCCCAGCCGCGAGGCAGCCGCTGTGCCGGCGTCGCATTTCGCTTCGCGGAATTCTAAAAGGTATTGGTCCCGCCGGCGTCGTTCCGTCCGTCCAGCTGCCCCCTCGTCTGCGCCACACAGAGGCTTCCCGCCAAAGCGAAGCGGCTCACGGGAAGCCGAAATGACCACACAAATGCACGTGGCAATAATATTGCATGTGATTTTGATAATAAGCTTCTCAAATACGTAATGCGGATAATAAAAACAAACATAAAAAGAAACGAACACTCTCTGCTCGCAATTTTATTGTAAGCTTACGTCCGTAAATACACTAATTTCATAGTTGTGGGCTGTACGAATACCGTGGAGGGAGTTTTTACTTTTTACATAGAGAATGAAACACATTAGAAAAGAAACGCCGAAATACATTATGCATGTGAATGAAAATATAAAACATTACAATATTTTGCAGTATCGTCTGTCGTACAATTTCACGAGGACCAACAATTTCGTATCACATATGTATAACCTATTATGAAAGTTGCAAATGTAGTAAATTATGCATCTTGGACTCCTAATCAATAGCTTAGTTTCAGAAAGAAACCATTATTAAAGTTTTATCCTCCCCAAAGTGAGCATTTCTTAACGCGTATTCTTTTATCCAAGTCGTTTTCAAGCTCTCACTAGGCCTCTATAACACCACAACAGCTCCTGCGGGAGGGGGTGGGGGTACGGCACCAGCGTGGTACTCGCGAGCCACTATGATGCATTCATGCCTCCCCTCCTTCCAACATTTCTTCGTAACCGTGTTGTCTCGTGAAATATACTGCCACAAAGCAAGTTTTGTGCCAGTTGTCAGTACCACTCTTTGAATCTCATGGGCCTAGAGACTGACAGTCGCCTAAACGCACCAGCACGAGTTTGACGCGAGCACGTAATAAATTACAAAAGCTCAAAGCAAACTATAGCACTGCTAATAATTCCTTCAACACTGGTAAACCAACCTCTTCAAATGGCCTTTAATACAAGCGCTCGAAATACAAGATTAAAATACACTTTTCAAAGCAACACATTCGCTCTTCTGTTGCGCGCTGAAGGCAGTGAAAAATAGCAGTCTCAAGCTGCTTCAAGCATCACTCAATACGATATGACTCAAGTAGGGAACTAAAATAATCGAGACTGTGTTACATATACATTTGACTAAACTCAAGAAAAATTACAACAACAGAGCAAGTCTTTCTTGTACAAGTTGGCGTATTGCACAGTCCGGTAGACACGACTTCGAAGAGAGATTTCAATTACTGCGAAACGAAGAACAAGATTGGATGCGTTAAATGTCGAAGGATGCTTTTTGGGTTCGCGAGTAAACAACTTACTAAGAGTTGTTAAGTAAAACCGTAATAAGTATATAGAAATCTATATATCTCGCATATATATTAAGAGTGTACTGCCGCCAATACGCCGGGGATCGATTTACTGTCAGATATGGTCACAAAAGAAAATGTTTGGTCACCGGCCGAAAAATGAAAACCAAGAAGGTAAACTCGTGTACCTCAACAGACTGAGCTGATCTCAGAGTCAGCATTGCCGCTGCCTCTTCAGAGACTGAGTGGAAGGTCCCAGGACTCGAGTCTCGACAGTGGTAGGATTTTCGACACTAGCTACACAGCAAGGTCGAATTCAGCCGCCGTGTCGGAAATTCTAGTGGTCGGCTGCTCTGATTGCCAGTTTTCCGTAGTTTCTCCAATCAATACCAGGCGAATGCCGGAGTAGTGCGTTAACAAACGCGCCAAGGATTGCCAGCAATCTTTTTCTTCCTCACCCTTGTTTTACCGTTCCCCTTTATTCCCACGCGCTTACATGCACTACACTCATCATCCACCAGCGGCGAAGGGAATCACCTATCCCGCCCGGAATAAAATATTCACTACACTAACGGAACCAACGACCATAGCAGTCGACGTGCCCAGAAACATCCAGCAATTGTGCAACTCATGTCCCCGCGCCACCGCCTGCTTCGTTAATCGCGCCTCACCTGCCTCCACGCTACACGAAATGGCCGACGCTTCCATAACGCGACTGCGTAAGGTGGTTTCACTAAGCTCACGAATGTTTTATGTTTTTTAATATATATTTGTTCTGTTCGCCTTGCAGAAAATCGTGATTTACTTGTGGTTTAGATACAAGAATGTTTCGAACCATTGAAAAAGGAAGTAGAGGAAGGACGTTCATGAACTAGTAATTTGTGAGGGTACTGTGAAGACCGTACCTCTGTACACCCTGCCGAGCGCGGTTACCATGCAGTCCAGAAGATTTTAGTTGTTCGTACAACAGAATTATTGTGGTAATACTAGCGGAAAGGAATTATTATTAGGCGTTACTGACTACTGTCGCATCGAACTAACAAGGTGGTTGAATGATTTGCGATTTGCACTTACTGATTTTGTGTGAAAACCGGAGATCTCACAATTTTTATTACTAGTACATTATCCATTCGAACTTATACCCTCTAAAATAGAGGACAGATACCTAATCAAACAGGGTGTTCAGTTCCTGTAGGACGCGCACTAGATTTTATATAATTATATTCTGCAGTGTTCTACTTAACGAATTCTAACTGAACATACCTTTCACGAAGGAGAAATGATTGAAGAAGTGTCTGTATAGTTAATGCTTATGATTTGCACATTTCATATCAGTAATTACAGAGAGTCTCAGAATAAATGTTAATTTCGAGAGCATGTAGTGGGGTCAAAATTATAAATGATCTTTTTGCCAATGAACATATATTAGGAAATTACATCTAAGGGAGTTATATGTATTTATACTCAAGACATTTGTCCCTGATTGTTAGGCAACTCTAAATGCATTCATGTTTAACAGGTACACGAAATCTCCTTGAACGCGTCAGAACGTGACCAGCCTCTATCCAAAAGGAGTCGTCTAAAAATCAGGGGGAAATATTAAGTATAGAAATATACGAGTAACTTCATTACATGGAATTTCCAACATCCTCATGAGCAAAAATGGTCACTTGATCCCTCTGCATTCCCTAGAACTTTGTCACATGCATTCTGAGACATTTTGTATTGGTCCTGTCCTGCTTCTAATTTAAGTTCTTGCGTCTGCCAATGTATCTTCTAATATTACACAATGCATATAACACACATACTACCAGACTAAAATAAAATATTTTTGCGTTTCGCCGCAGGTGAGAGTGTTATATTAGTAATGAAACCGATATCGATAAAGTAATGTCATTTTCTGTCTATTTATATCAGAGATAGGTTTTGCAAGGAAAACGCAGTAAGGTACTTTGCATTACAGCAGTAATCCGTTAACTATTTGTTTGTGCCAGAAAAAAATACATGAACATGCTCGGTCGTTATCTCATTTTTTTTGGTTAACTAATGTGTTCGTATATATTATGTAATTATTTTAACTCCATCGAATATTAATTAAAGCTGTGCAAAAAACAAAATAAAAAATATATACAGCCCAACAATTTCCAACCGCAGATTCAAAACACTACGCTCGAAGCATTAAATAAATCCTATTTCATTAGTAAATGTTCAGTGATAATAAACCAAATTAGGACCGCTTGCGGTTTTACCCAATCAATTATGAAGCACTGGAACACGCATCACGCAGTATTGCGTGGTTTCTGCGATTATCTCCTCTACCATAACATTCGAGCTGAATTTTATTTTCCTCACTTCAAGACTTAAGGATTTACATACGTTGAGACTTTTCCAGTACACAAAATTCTAACACGTTGACAATGTAGTTCTGTCTGCAAGACAACAAAGAGAATTTTAATTTTAGAACGATGGCTCACTGTTTCCTTATTCAGCGAAAGGGGGGTGTTTTTTTGTATTGCTGTTACGAACAAGAGGTTTTTAGAACGAAACAAAATGGATAAATCATATGCGAAAATAGTGACACAACCAACAAGGGCAGAGCAGATTCGTATCTAATCAATAGATAACGTGTATTAATGGTAACAAAAGCAGATGCAGTTAGCCACTAACCAAACCCATTACAACGAACAAAAGGTGATTCTGAGTACAGCAAGCCATATTTTTTCTCCCGAGTGCAACAAGCACTATTGAATAGCACAATGCGAACGAATAAAAAAGGTGAAGCTTAGTAACAATTTCATTCATAACAGGGGGAGAAGTTGAGGAGTAAAACAAAAAATAAATATTTTTTTTAAATAAATAAAAAAACACAAACAATACTGAGGCAACATTAACCGTCTTCGTTCAGGGCATTCTGCTCAAACCCGTGCCTCTAACCCCTATCTGTTGTAGTTTCGAACTCCAGTATAAGGTTGAGGATTCTCAAGTTCCGAAATGTGGGGGTCGTAATTTCCTCAGATCGCGCCATGTGCGTGACCACGACGTTGTAATGACCTACAAAAAGCCCTTAACACGGCGGTCTCACCCTGTTGCGGCAGCCCGCGAGAGCCAACAATGGCCGGCCGTGTGTCAGGAGCAGCAAATAAGTAATCGCCGGCCGGCGTTGAAACCCTGCTCTGCGGCCGAGAGGGAAGCCTGATGCGCGGCACGTAAACAGCAGCGGCAGGGGGGCCGGAGCGGCGCTGGAGCGAGGCGGGTGCGGAGCAGAGGTAGTGGTCAGAGTGGAGGCGGGGGCGGGGGTGGGGGTGGGGGTGACGAACGAGCCATTAAGGCGGCGCCCGTTGCGGAACCGCGGAACACCGGGCGCAGACCGCGGGCAAGGCTGGACGGCGCGAATTATGAGACGCGCTGACCCCGCAGGAAGGGAGAGAGGCGAGCAGACGGTGAGAAACGGACGCGTGTCACCTCTCCCCCCCCCCCTAGGTGCCCGCTGCTCAGTTCCCACTGATGGGGACGCAAGATCACGGAGGAGGAAGCAAAGAGAAAAGTGAGGAGTAAAGAGGATTTCACATCAAAGACGAAAAAGGACAATCTTCAAATAGTTTCTTCAAAAGAAGTGTAATGCCTTTCGCTGCAGGTGTAGTGCTGCTAGCAGCGATTGCAGGCAATTACAATTGCCTCCAGTACAGGATGCAATAAAAATTGGGTTCGCAGGGAAGCTAAGTTCCCTGGAGGAGCATGATGGTCAGCGAGGTTTCAATTACAGAGACGAAGTCCAATGAAGTATGAAATTTTAATATAAGGAAAATACAGCGCTGCAGAGCAGCGTGAAGTGCACCCAGCAAAGTCTTTAGGCGGTCTCCCCTGTCTTCTCAACGCTACACGATCCTTATATGGGAAACAGAGAGTTTAACGAGGCTATTACGCCGCCTCCCCCGCCAGAACTCGGCGCGCCCTCGACGCCATAAACTGACATAACTGTCAGAGGACTTTTGCCCTTCTTGAAAACTAACAAGTTCCCAAACATTCCTGTTTCGTCTGGATCGTGTCAGCGTGACAGCGGTTCGGGTAGTTTAATCACCCGTGACCGCAGCCGGAGCGCCCGCTCCCGGCGCGACCCCAATTCAACCATGAAGGGTAATATTTCTTTCACGTACAAGTTGAAAGAAATATTCATTGCTCTTCTTAAGCAATGCGTACTTCACATGTACGTAGGTGCATTTGCCATTACACCTCCCCCCTTAGAAAAAGTTTTGATCAACAGATGAAAACTTTTCTAACGGAAAGCTTTACTTGAGCTCCTCGTACGTGTGGATATGGATAGATGTTTCTCGCCATCAACTTCAGTTACAAATTTTGATGAGTGAGCAGGAGATATTGTGGAATTTATTTCTGCAGTAGAAGACTGCTCGTCACGAGTGCCAGTTGTCTGATAACTAACAATTCTCCCTGCTCCTGAATAATTATGAATATTAATACAGAATCTTTCTCTTGTTTCTTTCCAGCAATTCTTTGGCGAACATCTATCCCATAACCAATAAGTACAATTTCTACACTTTTTCACACAACAAAAACACACACAACATGAAAATGTTACAACAATAAATATACCAAAAACAGAACTACCTGTTATTACATTAGCGTACCAATACGTATAATTCTTTCTTCCTTGTTCCTCAATTAGTTTCTCTACCTCATCAACCTTAACACTAGCAATTTTCAAATCATCAACTGAGGACATAATATTGACTAAAGGAATATCTAATTCTAAATCTGCAAAAGTTTTGACCTTGTCACTGTCAAAGCAACAATCATAATTGATCGGTACAATTGGCAAGAAATCATTAGTGAAATTACTCTCCAGAGTTGATGTAGCAAACAAAGTTACATACGTGGAAAAAGCTTTACATCTCTGGTTCAAACATAACTTTCCTTCCTTTTGAATTGTAATGTGATCGGATGTATCTCCACACAGAACAGTCAATCTTTCTTGCCTTGGAGTTACAAACAACCACTGGTTATTTAGAAAGAGGGGTATCCAAAAAGTTCTTTCCAAACGAATTATTCTAGTCTCACAATTATGTGGCATAATAGTAGTAGATGGATGAAGGAGTGACGCTTCGCAATCCATCCCGGGAATAAAAGTATAAATTGGTACATCTTCCTTACATACATAGTTTAACATACTAGTTTGAAAACATTTTGACAACTCATCATTTGACATTTTACCATAATGTTGCCTCATGGAATCACTAAAAATAAACTCTTTGCTTGAACTTAAAAATACATATGTGTTAGTTCCTTTGGACACGGGAAAAGGTAGGATCTTATAGAGATGATAGATATTGGGGGAGAGAAGAGGAATTTCTAATACATACACCAAATATTGCTTTAAAGCGTACACATGGGGAATCATTATCTTTTGGAGTTCAGGAAGGGGAAAAGGAGGATAATCCAAACCGTTTGGCAGTGCCTGGCTCTCCATTACCTTTTTGATCTTAGCGGTAGTAATGAGTTGTGGCTGCAGCGTTCCCTGCTCTGCATGGACAAAAGCATCTAGCAAAATTTCAAACGAATGCTGACATTCCTCGATACCTCTTTGCAATATTCTTATCTGCTCATTGATCTGACTGATGTTTTCTATCTCCACTTCTAATGCATTAACTTTGTTATCAGTATAATTAGCCAATTTATTCAAATTTTGTTTTAATGTTTTCTCATTTTGATTCACTCTTTGAATTGTTAAGTTAACAGAACTTAATGTCGATTTTATTACCGTCATTTGATCTTTGGAAATGTGTAAAAATTCGCTTTGCTCTTTTTCTAATTCTGAAATATGTTTATTATATTCCTCTGCATCCGATTGTGTTAGAGTTCCAAAAAGTACCTTTGCTATTTCTCCCACCAAATTTAATACTCCTCTCTTTGTTCTTACCGCTCTTTTATTGAAAGATTCGACATTCTTTGAACCTACCATATATTCGCTTACTAAATCTCTCAAATTATCAATATAATACGTTTTAGATCTCATGTATTGCTGAAAAGCTCCACAGTCTGTCAGATAATACCAATTTGCTTCCGATACTTTATTACAATATTCTGCTACCTTTCTGTGATGTTCTTTAGTACTCTTCCAAAGCTCCTTAATTGGTTCTAAATTTATATAGCTTACTACTTTCCATCGCATTGGGTAAAAAGAGATAGTTCCAGCTTCATCAAAATAAATCCCGGTTTGCGATTGTAGCTGCTTCACTTCCTGTCCATTTGCCATTTCCCACCACCATATTAACGCCGTTAATATTACCCAAATCCTAAGTGCCCTCATGCTTCGTTTCGTTCCCTGAAACGGAAGAAAAGTATGGTTTCAGTCTGTTAGTATGTACTTCCTGATGCTTACGTTTGCCCACCTCTTGAATAATTGCATTAGGTTCCTTCATCATCTTTACTTCATAAGGACCTTTCCATAATGGTTCTAACTTATGCCTAGCTTCAATTCTTAATAATACTAAATCATTTACCTTAAACTTTACAGGATTGGCTTTTGTTTTCTCTCTTTGATTTTCTTTGAATTGTATCAATCTTTCCTTAGCAATTTTATGACAATTCTGCATTTTAAATTTAACATTCTGTATTATGTCATCATAGTTGTACAAAGGTTGCGGAGTACTTTGTAAAATCCCTGGAATATTACATCTCCTACCGTATAATATCTCATAGGGTGTGAACTTAGTGATACTATGCGGAGTAGTATTGTAAGAAAAACATGCAAACGGTAACCACGTATTCCAATTAAAAGACTTTGGATCACAAAAACAACGTAAGTACGTTACAAGCGTTTTATGAGTCCGTTCTAATGCTCCATTACTCTCCGGATGATACGCTGCGGTATTGATTTTTTCAATCTTAAACAACTTGCATATTCTTTTGAATACGTCAGACATAAAATTACTCCCTTGATCAGTGACTATAGAGTTTGGAATACCGTATATTAATATCACCTTGTTCACAAACGCATCTGTTATTTCTTCCACAGTTTGATTCTTAATAGGAATAGCGATAACATATTTACTTAAATTGTCTTGGCAAGTTAAAATATATCTAAAATTGTCTTCCGTAACTGGAAGGGGACCTACCACATCGAGATAAAGTTTACAAAACGGTTCGTCCTGAGTATCAGTGACTTCTAATTGCTGTTTTACTTTGTGATGGGGGTCTTTATTCATTTGACACACCTTGCAATTCCTAATATAATCGGCTACGTCCTTCTCCATTCCCATCCAAGTTGTATATAATTTTATCCTTTCTGTAGTTCTTTGAATTCCCTGGTGACCACCTACCGGGCAATTATGCATTTCTTTAATAATTGCTATTTTCCTCTCATTGCTTATTTGCTCTACATTAAATTGCATACATTCTACAGGATATCTACTTAAACAATCAGCATTACAATTTTTAATCCCTGCTCTGTATTTAATTTCATAATCGTATTCTTCTAGCAATAATGTCCATCTCAATAATCTTGAACTCGGATCTTTCACATTAAAGATCCATATTAATCCTTTGTGATCCGTAACGACTGTAAATTTTCTACCTAGTAAATAAGGTCGAAAGTGTTTACAAGCCCAGACGATTGACAAACACTCTTTTTCCACCGTACTGTAATTAATTTCTGCCTTGTTCAGGGTTCTACTGGCGTAAGCTATTGGCTTATCCTCACCTAATTTTCCTTGTGAAAGTATTGCTCCAATTGCATATCCACTAGCGTCAGTCGTCAATATGAAAGGCTTGGTAAAGTCGGGATATTGTAAAAGGGGTGCTTCAGTTAACTTTTGTCTCAGTAAATCAAAACTGTTCTGTTCCTTTTCTGTCCACTGCCACTCGACATCCTTCTTTAATAACTCTGTCAAAGGTCTTGCTATTGTACTAAACCCATCGATAAACTTTCTGTAATAACCTGCTAAACCTAAAAATGACTTTATGTCCTTCGGGTTTCCTGGTCTGGGAAATTCTGTTACTGATTGAACTTTTCGCGGATCAGGTTTTACTCCTTTTGTTGTCACCACATGTCCTAAGTAGTTTAATTCTACCTTCAAAAATTCACATTTGTCGGGTTCAATTTTGATATTATGTTTCCTGAGTTGCCCGAGTACTTCCCTTAGCTTTTTGTTATGCTCGGCTAATGTTTCTCCCATTATCAGCACATCGTCCATGTAGCAAAAGCATCTGTCACCAATTGACTCGTGCAGAATAGAGTTCATCATGCGTTGAAACGTAGCAGGAGCTGATTTTAGACCAAAAGGCATACGCGTGTATTCATAATGGCCGCTAGCCGTACTAAATGCAGTTTTGCATTGATCCTCTGGTTCGATTGGCACTTGTAAATATCCACTGGCACAATCGAGAGCAGAAAAGTAACGCGATCTTCCTATTTTATCCAAAATATCCTGAATATTTGGAAGAGGATAGCTATCTCCTACTGTTACGTCATTAAGTCGTCTAAAATCCACGCAAATTCGCCACTTCTTTTTGCCAGTCGCATCGATCTTTTTCGGAACTACAAGCAAAGGAAAATTCCATTCGCTCTTACTATGAGTAATTATTCCGTCATTTAGCATTTGTTCTACTTGCCTCTGAATTTCCTCCTGATGAGCCTGAGGTAACCTATAATTCTTTAAAGTAATTGGTCTACCTTTAGGAATAGAGGGTGTGGGAATATAATGTTTTGCCGCTGTCGTACTAGTCAGTTTGTCTCCCGGTAATTTGAAAACATCTACAAATTCACTACATATGTCTCTAATATCTTTAGCTCCTTCCTCTATATGATGCAATCTCAAGTTATCATATAATAATTCTATTCTCCGCTTCGTGAACGCGTCTTCATTCGTCCTATCAGTAGCATTATTTAACTGAGTCGGAGGTTTCTTTAATATTGGTGTTTCTCGTACTATTAACGTTTCGGGCGTGACATTTACAATAAGACACGGAAACGTTTTATCACAATTCGTTAAAGTTGCCGCACAGACTATTCCTGGCTGCAATAATTGTTGCTCTACATATCTCACTCCTTTTTCTGTGGTCGGGAATTGAACTACTGACTCACTGAAAGGTGGTATTGCAATATTTTTAGTAAACACATAATTATTCCTTAAAAGCCAATCTTGTCCTAATATAACATCAATATTTCTAGGCAATTTATTTACAACATAATATTTGGATTCTATTGACTCACTGCAATTATTCAGAGTTAAATTTACCATACCTTTTACCTTGATATTTTTTCCACTAATACCTTGAATCTCAATTACATCATCGCTTTGGGCAATATTTTTGACTAATGAGGATTCCCTTACCAATGATACCTGGGCCCCTGTATCAATTAAGGCTATTCCTAAGCCTCCCTTAATTTCCGGACACAATACATATACCTCGTATGGTCCCAAATCATTTTTCATGTAACTGGTTTTATCAAAGGCGTCCCCTTGTTTTACGCAGTTAACCTCCCGCGACTCCTTGCCGCATCCAGGGTTCATCACAGTAACTATATCACGTGAATCTCTATCACAAGAGCTATTCCTTACAGTATCTTTATCACGCGAATTTCTTTCACGGCTGTGATTTCCCCCAGTTTCCATATCACCTACGCAGCCATTTTGTAGAGTTACTTGCGGCTGCTCAAGCAACTCTACTGCCTGTTTCCCTGTTTGCAATTCCTAGTTTCATGATTTCGCCTACCACATTTGGCGCATTTCGGTTCATTATTGCAAACCCTAGATATATGACCCAGTTCCTGACATCTATAACATTTCACAGTATTTACAGCAGTAACATTAACTTCACTTTTAATATGCGTACTTTGTTGCCTCCTAGAATCATATCGCGTATTCTCGTATCGCGAATTCCATTGTCCCTGATTATTCTTATACCTTTGCGATTTCACTTCGCTTTCTTCTTGTAAAGCGGTTTCAACTATTTGTGCTAAAGATTCCTCTTCTCCTTTAGCTTTAACAATATACCTTATCCTTTCATCTTTCAGTCCCGCAATAAACGTTCCCTTTAAGAATTCTCCTATTAACTGCAGACCTCCTTCTACGTAACGCGCATTATCTTTCTGTTCTAATTTTTCCAACCTGCCTTTTACTTCTCTTCTCAGATCTATAGCCATACTATCTACTCGCGAACCCCATTGTGCTACTGTTTCATTTGATCCCTGCTTCGACGTGAATAATACGCCCGCGTAATATTCTAACGTACGCCGTACAGAGAAGTTTTCCTCTAATATCGCTCTAACCTGTTCCCAAGTTTCGCGTTCTGTTCGTGCTAATAACCTATCTTTAGCATTGCCAGTAATTTTTGATTCAATGAATTTCAAAAGCAATGATCGTTTATTGGGGTGTACTACTTCCGTTGCTGCCTCAACTCCTTCTATAAATTCTCTAAGATGTCGGGGATTTCCATCAAAGTTACGCGATATTAATTTTACTGCCTGTATAACTGATATATAATTTTCCTCATTATCGCCAATATCATTGTCTGCCATGGCTGGATTAACCTCTTACCAGGAAAAAGATGTAGGGTGGCTTGAAGATGCGCAGTTCGGGCCTCCAGTGATGGCTTCGCAGCTCCCCTCAGGGTAGAGGACCCTCTCGCGGCGCAGGCTGCCAACGGCTAATCACCGAAGACGTCCCTCGGGCTCGTCAGCGGCTGCTGGTGCTGGCCTCCAAACCACGGACTCGGCTTCTGCAGACGGTGAACGGGTACCACGGCGCCTTGTGGATTCCTCTGGAGCGTTGTTCCCTCGAGAAAGGCTCCGGCCCACCTCGGTACAGGCGCGAAGTCTCTCCAGCCCGGCCGTCAGCAGAAAGTAATTGAATTCGCTGTGCTCCTCAATCCAAGCCGCTGCCACCATGTAATGCCTTTCGCTGCAGGTGTAGTGCTGCTAGCAGCGATTGCAGGCAATTACAATTGCCTCCAGTACAGGATGCAATAAAAATTGGGTTCGCAGGGAAGCTAAGTTCCCTGGAGGAGCATGATGGTCAGCGAGGTTTCAATTACAGAGACGAAGTCCAATGAAGTATGAAATTTTAATATAAGGAAAATACAGCGCTGCAGAGCAGCGTGAAGTGCACCCAGCAAAGTCTTTAGGCGGTCTCCCCTGTCTTCTCAACGCTACACGATCCTTATATGGGAAACAGAGAGTTTAACGAGGCTATTACGCCGCCTCCCCCGCCAGAACTCGGCGCGCCCTCGACGCCATAAACTGACATAACTGTCAGAGGACTTTTGCCCTTCTTGAAAACTAACAAGTTCCCAAACATTCCTGTTTCGTCTGGATCGTGTCAGCGTGACAGCGGTTCGGGTAGTTTAATCTCCCGTGACCGCAGCCGGAGCGCCCGCTCCCGGCGCGACCCCAATTCAACCATGAAGGGTAATATTTCTTTCACGTACAAGTTGAAAGAAATATTCATTGCTCTTCTTAAGCAATGCGTACTTCACATGTACGTAGGTGCATTTGCCATTACAGAAGAAACCTATTTCTATAATATTCAATTCCAGAACGCCCAAACTTTCCCAATTCTCTTTCACCATTTAGTATACTACAATTCAAAATTGTGTAACTTAACAGCAATAAGCCAAACTCCTTTATATACTTAAAAATTCTTTCCCTTCACCTTCAGATTCAAAATACTGAAGTTCCAGCAAAATCAACCAAACGTGTTTCGGAGACTGCCTGATCTTCAGAAGGTGATTGTTGCAGTATATACTGCGAAAAAAATGTCCAATCTTTAATTATTTATATGGCTGAATCAATAACAAATGCGCAGCGTCAATAGTGACGTGTCGAGAATGAGAAGCCGGTTCAAAACAACAAGAATTTTGCTCAACAATATAGGCATATGATTAAGATACGAAAGGATTAGGAAGCGACATGAAGTGACGGCCCGGAAAAAGAATCGGGTAACAGAACCGGCCAGGTTGCTCCGCTGCACAGAACAAAAGCCCACCACAGGTGACCGTGATCAGGCAGTTGGGCAGGACCACGCCGGAACGTGGCATTCCTTTGAGAGCGATCACGCACGCGTTGCCAGCTGTCTCGGCCCCCGCCCCCGCCCCGTCTCCCCTGAGCGCGCCCCGGCCACCCAATTCGGGCGGGCCCAGGTGCGAGGCGCGGGCCCTGAATTACGCGGTCGTTTCCGCCCCCCCCCTCGCCTCTCCGAAAGCGCTCACGCCCCCGGGGGCGGGGGCGGGAGCGGGAGAATTTACGCCGCCCGGAGATCCGCGCGGACGCGGAGGCCGGCCGCCATTTGCAGTCCGCGCGCGGCGGCGCGAGGACGACCCGCAGTGCCCTGCCTCTTTTCTTCCAAAGAGCGCCGTCATCCAGAATCCTGGTCCCCATATGCATGCTTGACCCCCCAAAAATCATGGTCCTCGTGAAGAGGAATCCACACGCCCCACCGGTAGGTAGGACCAAATGGGGGAGTCATCGATTTCCCTTCACTTAACGATACTCTTAAGTCTTTACTTGACCGAACTCTTCCAATTTAATTACCGGATTAAATGTCTATATCCGTTTTTAAATATGCGGATATACATTTGAACTATGAAAAATTACATCTCTCCAATCGATTCTCTCTCCCCTACAACCACTAAAACGCAGATACTGCACTTGTGAAATTCGCGACTGGGCACGTCATGGATTTTTCTCGCATTTTGCCCATGCCTATTTTCTATATAATCTTATTTCTCGAAATCGAGGAGTTCTTTTGACTCTTAAATCGATGCAGAAGGTACTCTTGACGCATTTCGTAGAGCATTCTATCATTGTTTAAATCCTTTTGTATTTCGCTACTTTAGCTGTACAACGTTGGGGTTGTACACGTTTGCAGTATATACTATCATAAATAGTTTGTAGTAACAGTATATATATGCACACGGCAAAGCTTACACTAAATTGCGTACTCCGGCACATCCTCAATGCAGAAAACTGCACTTTGTATTACCATCATAGTTCAACATTGATTAAGTGACAATAAAACATCATAATGAAGATTAACGCCCATTATCTTAATATAAGAATAACTGGAAATTTCTCGCATTCGCAATACACTCACATTCCCAAAAACCTATTGATTTGTCCATCTGCATTTCACTTCAAGCCACAAGCGAAACATCAAAGGATATGCGAACTGTCAACATTTCGTTATCCAGCAAATGCCTACGTGTTTATACAGAACAGATTTACATTGAATTCCATTACGATATTTGTTATTCAAATTTCAATATATCAACTGTCAATAACCGCACGCATGTTGCCAATTCCGATTTCTCAAACAAATCATTAGAATTGAATTGCTAACACAGTTATTTTCTATGCATAAACAAATACGAGGTATTCAACGGTGTTTCCAAGAGGTAAAAGGGGGTCACCGATTTTAACGAAAATCATTTCAAGGCACATTATTGTACAACGAGACTATTCTTACTTTCCATTAACACAGAAACCAGATGAGTTATACAACTTGTATATGACTTCCAATGTACTCCTATGCAATATTAACACAATACAAAATTAAAGTTTCATCAACACTTCCAACAGAATAATTAGACAAAGAAACATTTTTTAATAAAAAATTTCTACGCATGAAAATTAGCCCGGCTTCTGGTAACTGGTATCGCGAGGACTATTTTTTTCTGGTTAGTTTATCAACCATTTTCATAAAAGATATTCACCATTACAACTAAATGGATCTAAAAAGAATGAATGTAACTGAAAAAAATTGTTACAAAAGACTGATGAAAATTATAATAATTATTATCGTTATTATTTTATTATCATCAGACCATTCACCACAAACGTCTTTAATTCACCACAAATATTACTGTACCATATTTTATCTCGTGAAAAACTCAATCGTGTCGAGACCAACACCAGCAGCAGCTGTCAACCACACGTTACTATCGTTATGGCACATCAAAAGAACTAAACGAACATTCGTGTAACGATTATATCCACTGATGCAAGAGCAATACAATTTCACACCAAATTGACAATTCCTAATTCGGCGTAAATCCAAAGAAAGAATTTCCAATAGAATGTCTCTGGCATTTCATTACAAAGCTGCTATATTTTAATAATCACTAAAATAGAAAATTACTTTCTTGTCCATTCGACCTGTTGAAGAGAATGATAAATAATTTTGTACGAAAGGGTCGCACCATTCAATCTTAACACAATTCAGGGCACAACAAAACGAAATGATAAAAATGTCGTTTCTATAAATTAACCGTACTGTTGGTAGGCTGAAGAACTTAACGATTTTGTTTCTTAACATTAGGCTTTCTGAACACGTCACTGGCAAATAATACTAACACAATCACGTAAACAACTTACTTCAAACTATTCTAGGCAAAACTGACCAAACTAAGTTTACTTGTTGCGAAGGGCAGCCAAAGTACGTAATAGAGAAACTGCAATACGATTCCAGAACCCAATGCGGTTTCATCGGTATTTGAATTGATTTGCGAACGCAGCTCCGACTCATCAAAGTTCCTCTGACAAGGCGCGTGCGCTTCTCCCGTCCAGGCGCGCACAAGCAGAAACCTACGCAACTCGCAACAGCGCGCGAAGCCACTACAAAAGCAGCGTTATTATGAATGTCGGGAACGTTTTACTCCACTAAAACAGTACTGCTTTCCAATAACGGCAACCCAACGCGCACTACCCTTATATCCTTCGCAATAGTTACGCGCCCAACGTCGTTTTGTCGGCGAGGCAAAACCGCGCTCTGGCGGCGAGCGCGTTCGCTCTCCTTCCCGAGGAAGCTCCCCGCCCCAGCCCGAGTAGTATACCATCCGCCGCTGCCCACGCAAAAAGCGTTCCGCGCCTCGCAGCCACGCAGTGGGCGGAAACCTGATCAAGGAGAAGGGTGTAACGTTGCGCACCTCCCAGCACCGCTAGACAATGAGCGCTCAAGGTCCACGTGATATTAGGAAAAGGATGTAACATTGCACCCACGCATTTGGTACACCGGAACGACCTAACATATGCGCACCTTCCAGCGATGCTATTAATGAATGAGAACGAATTTAAGAAAGTGGTCAGAGATAGTTCTCCTTGCACTAAATGGAATATTCAAGAACAGAAGCAGGGTTTTTAATACAGTATCAACAATAATTCACTTTTTCTAGCACAAGACATTTCATCATAATACTGCTTTATCCGACGAAGTGTTCTTATTCGACCAAAGGTTTGTATCAATCCGCCTCTTCAGTCTGATATAATTTAACGTAGGGGAACTAGCCGAAAATTCTCTACCCTTTTAGAAAACAACTAACCCACTCCCACTCAATCCTTCGTCATGCGCACAGATGACTGGTAAACGCGCGCTGACCTTTCTGGTAATTAAACCTGCGTTTCCACCAACATTAAAAAGCATAGCGAGAACATGTACAAAAAGAGAAAAAATAAATCGTCTAATGATATTTGAAACGTTTACTACCAATTTATTTTTATTTTCCTTTTACACGTACACGAAAATGCATAAACGTTTAGGACCCTTTTCCAGTATTTTCTACTACGTTGTTGCAAGGCGCGGGGAAAGTATTTCTTACTATGGTTGATAAATCAGTTGGGGTGTTGGAAATGACTCGTTGACATCTATATTTTTCATCACTTAAAATTGATCATCGCCGTCGCCACTGTCTCCTAGTTCATCACGGTGATTGCGCTTTCTATACCAAAAGACTTGCAGGAGTAATATGTAATTACCTTAACACATGGTCTCCATTATCGTTTCCGATGATGTCGCCACACAAGAGCTTCAGTGTTCTCGTCTTTTCCGATGGAAGCTGTCAGATAAAAGATGATAATCAGGGTATGGGATACAACCACGATATGAAATGAAATCCCGAAACTCTATAAATAGTTGACCAAAATATGATACACAGAGGATTGATTGGCTTATAATCATGAGCCCCGTTTTGTCACGCATGCACTACATCACTTTATACACCCGCAAAGGAACGCATTTATGGGGTGTTGGATTTTGCGAATCGCGCACCGTCCTGTTTTGGGCCAGTGTGCGCGGCGGCGGAAGCGGAGGTGGAGGTGGAGGCGGAGGCGACTGCGTGGGCTTCTTTGCGCCACATGTTCGCTGTGTCTCTTCCATTATGCCGCTCAAGCACGCTGAAGCTGCGCCACGCAGACTACCGCTACCGCCCGGAACAAGCGAGGTTGCCGCGTCTACAGTTCAGTATGAAATTCCAGGCGACGGAGAAACTCGTACAGCGCATAAAAGGAGTCACGAACTGATTCGTGACTGGAATCAAATTCATTTTCAAGTTTTTGGTGTAAGCATCAGAAAACAATTATTATTTTTTATGAACTTCCTACCCGAGCAGCTTCTTATGCTGTTCAATTCTGACCGATAAAACAGCCATCGACAAACCAAGATGTTTGGGCGATGAAATTAAACGAAAAACAGACGTAGACGAAAGACAGAAAAGTAATATTGCCAACATTTCGAAGTTTCATCTTACCAAAGCTTATGGAATTCGAAAGAGCTTTGTATCTTTACGCAACAATTGGTAGAGAGACCACCCGAGAACTCTTCTTCACTTGCGCTTCTATCTAAATAACAGGGCGCAGGTTAATCTTATTTTCGTTTACTATCAACCGATTTTTTTATTTGATCCGTAATTTCAAATGATTTTTGGATAGAATAAAGTTGTACCTCAAATAAAATATTTTTCTAACATATGCACAAAACACTGTTGCAAAATTGATTTTCAAACCATTTTCCTTAATATTCTCGAGAATAAAAAAAATAATTGCTTTGAATTTGTTCACGAAGCAGTTAATTTCTAAAAGTGTAATTTTCGTAAATCTGGGAGCCGCATACAAATGCTTCAGCTTGCACCGCCGCTTCGGCGCGCCCCCACCCGCCGACGCAGTAAGGCGCACGTCTTTGTCTCCGCGATCGGGAACGCATCCTTTGTTTAGTTTTTCTTCGCCGGTGATGGACGACTCGGTAGTCGCACCTATGCTCACAATAGGACCGAGCTACTATTCCTTCCAGAGAGTGGAAGGGGAAACGAGGGAGAGACGATTCTTAATAAAAATCTCCGTGAAGCACTTTGTAATGAAGCAGACAATAAAACCGCGCCGACAATACACTCTTTGGAGGACTCCGGCGTCTAAAAATTTCCGAGTCTGTAAACCTGATTTTCTGGAAGGTGCGCCGGAACGATTTTTCCTCGCCTGGCTCGGCCCCCTCCTCCCCGTCTCTCCCGTCTTTCCGTTCCCTTCCCTTTGCTCTCCCGGAGTGGTGGAGCCTGCGCAGGCACGTGGATCCCAGCGAGAGAGAAAGAAAGAGCAAAAAAAGGGCCTTTATATATGAAGTCGCCAGCGGCCCTATCGACGCACAGCGGCGCGCCCCCGCCGCCACCTCCGCCTCTGGCCCCGCTGCCACCCTCCCTATCGCCACCACCGTTACACCCCCCCGGGCGCAGGGGGGGCGCGAGTGTCCGGTCGAGGACGGTGCATCCAAAAGGGAGGCGTCACCCGTTACAACATCGCCGACCACCTCCCCTGGTTGAAAGCGGGGGCGAAGCTGACACAACCGAAGACGTGTGGCAGGAACGACGAAGGCGAATGAAGGCGCAAACTAGGACGAGGGTCTCTGAGGGTCGCGGAGGCCGAGCGACTGGGTCCCGACGGAGCCGCTGCGGGAGGCTGCTGCCGCCGCCGCAATCAAAGGGCAGAGGTCAAGAGGAGTAGTAGGCGGCTGCCCACTGAAGAATGCAAGATAAAGAGGAGGGGAAGAGACAGGAGAGAGCTCTTCAAAGCGAAAGCCGAGACACCGTGGACAGTCGACGAACGACCGTTTCGCCTTGACGAAGCATAAATGGATGAAAGCGCAAGGCACGCAGTAAGAGAATAATTGCGAGAACTTCTAGACACGAAGGTGGAAGGGAAGGTCATCCGTACTCAGAAGAGAGTGCAAACCGTAGGAACACGGGAAAGGATCGGGCAAAGACGAAGGCGAGCAGACGGGGAGGAGAAGCGGAAAGGAGACAGCGGGCAGGGGGTAGCGAGGAGGACGGCCGAGGGGAGAAGCGAGAGCGCGGCGGGGCGGGACGGGGCGGGGAGGTCGGGCGTCGCGCTGCCCTGGAGCGCGCTCGTCCGCACGTAACAGGATCAGCTTCCGCCCCTCTGGGTCCCCAGTTTGATCCCGGGCAAGGATGTGTGGAATTCGTATCGGATAAAAGTGGTTTCCGCTCCCGTCGCCCCCCTTTGCCCTCATCACAATAAATAGAAGCGCAGGGCAGGCGGGGCGGGGCGGGGCGGGGCGGGCAGAGCCCGGTGGCCGTGAGGCCGGGCGGCCCTGCGGGCTGGCCAGCGGAGCGCGTCGGGCGCGGTGTGCCGTGCTGAGCCGTGCTGCGCCGCCGGGCGGGGCGGGGCGGTGCGCTGCGGTGACGCAGAGCGTCGCGTGGAATGGCGCGCCCCGGCTTTGCCACAAATACCGAATGCGCCGCAGTGATGCGAGGCAGCGCCGCCCCCTGCCAAGGGCAAGGGCCGGCTCCTCGCACGGCGCCACCGAGCGCAGAAAGGACCGCCTTTGAGCGCCCCCTCTCGCTCGTCACCGCCACCATCGAAGCACTTAGCTCAAATCCTTACGTCCGACTTAGAGGACCCGTGCGTGCAAACCTAAATATATAATGAAGTATCGCCGACCAATTCAGTTACCTCAAATTAGATTTTAAAGAGAGAAGATATGCATATTAAATTTTCATTTCCGTTCACGCACCTTTTACTTTCGAAAAACGATAACGCCAACGTTTTGAGGATATATTCGAAAACACAACTTATTTCTTTTCCCCTTCAGATTCGAGATGTTGAGTGTCCAATGCATTGAAAAAAATATTCCATAAAAAACAATGCCTAGTTTTATATTACCCCAAAAATAACTAGCTGAAAACGTACTTGCGGGAAACAGGATCACGTCAAATGAACCTGCGACAGAGCAAAACTCCGCACAACTTCAGAAGACATCATTTGAACGGATCTAAAAAATGTTATTTAGTAAACAGAGTATAAAAACGTTTTTAAAACGTCTTTCATTTATATTATTTAATGTTTTCCACACATGTAACTCATTTTTGAAGTTTCACCCAAAATACAAGATAATTTATCTTTTTTAACTAAGTACTAAAAGAAAAGGAAAAAACAAACAATTTATATTCAAACCATGTTTACGTAATTACGTAATTCACAAAACTTATCTTTGTGAATTATGAATACTATATAATAATTATAGAATCTATCACGATTTGAATTGGTAATGAGATAATTATTAACGGTTACTATATCAATATACTCGAATTAATCAGAATAATAAACAGTTTGTCGATATGAACAGCGCAGAAAGCTGTGTTCAGCAGCAATTCTACACAAGTATTATGGATCCGAATCCTCCTTCAAGCACAGCACATTTTTATCTCGCGAACACGGAATGGCTGGCGTAGTTCAATACTACGTAGGTAACCCTTTTCAAGACTCTAATCATCATATCATTATTAACCATGAAAACGATGTTTCAGTTCTCTGTTCTTTGTCACGTAATACCCGATAAAAAGGTAAAATCCAAATAAACTTGGTTTACTAATGCTTGTACGAACAATTTGATTATCTGTTATCCCTTTCCCCACATTATCTCGCTATTCTCCATGACGAGTGGAGCCCCCCGCCCATGGTGGAGTCACAGTGGAAGGCAGACAAACCCCAGACCTGAGGTGGTAGCTCCACCGGGGTCACTATTTCAAACAAAATCCATCTCGCCACCCCCCGATACAGAATTAATTTCGTTGTGGTTGATTTGAACAAGTAGAAAAAGAGAGACTTTTTTTTTCCTTTTTTTGGTTTTGATTGAAAAAAATCTGGGCCAAGTTGCCTCCAGTCCTTCTCCTTCTGGACGCCCCTGCCGACTGACGTCAAAGACGCGCGTCTCAAGACGTAGTGTCGGCGCTGCTCTCTTCGCTGATGTCCACTAGCTGATGTCACTAGCAGTAGCGGCGACGTCGTGGAACACTTGGCCGCTGCCAGCGGAACCCAACGGCCGGTCCAAGTTCGAGCACCGGCGAGCACCAGCTGCGCCCGCGGCCGAGCGACAGGTGAGCCAATGAACGGGTTCCGCCAGCCGGGCCGTCGGGCGGCGCACGGCGCAGGTCACGACTTCCGTTTATGGGAGGGGCACCTCGTCGCAACGCGGAAGATCGCTCGAAGAGGGTGAAAAAAAGGGAACCGAATGCTGTCTCCAAGCTGACCCCTAAGGAGTTCGACGCCAAGTTGAATGATAGCGTCATTAGAACGCCCATAGCTGGTGAAAAATTGACTGCAATACGGCCAGCTGCTGCCAGGTAATGTTTCGGGAGTCCATACATCACTGCCTCGTCAACATGGCTGGAGATTGCACAAGCGCGAGTACAAAAACCGCGAATATTAGAAGGATAATGAACAATGACGGGCGCATGTGGAGGGGGACAGAGACGTTACCAGCAGCCAACAAGGCTGCTTGTTGAGAATCGTGAGAGAAAAGCATTGCAAAGGATAGAGGGACAAGCACGGGCAGTCGCACTAACGCCATCGTCACAATACCGGCAGAAAGGGCACGGAGGCGGTAAAAGAGTCCCAGGAGAGAGGCCTAAGTTCGCTCAGGGAGTATTCGGGAGAAGCGTGACGGAGCTGCGCACACGTACCGACTGGCTATTCAGCGAAGTGCGTGTCTGACTGAACCAGAGCAATCGATACATAACAGAGCGACACTTCTTGATGTCACGATTCGGACGGCACCCTTGCCAAAGCCAAAGCGGGCGAAACTTCTCGAAAGAAAGGATAGGCAGCGACAGAGGGCGGAAACGTAAGAAGAGGAACAGCAGACGACGGGGAATTAAATGGTTTACGGTGGCGCGGGCCCGATACAATTCCTTATCGCAACGGCGTATCCTTGCGGGGGCCGAGTCAAGTTCTCTCGTCGGGGACAGGCACGGGGGAGGAAACGAAGAATCTGGGAGGCAGCACCAAAGCTTCGCCCAGAGGCGCGAGGCGAGTCGAAGCGAAGGGAGGCGGGGCGGGGCGAGGCGGAAGCGCCTAAGGACGCCGACGACGAAGGAAATCCGCCATCCTCCGCCCTCCGGATGCCCTTCTGCCAGCTCGTCACGAACCCGCCCCCTCCCCCGCCTCATCTCCACGATCACGCTCCGTTCCCTCAACCCCGCGCGCTGCCCTCGTCTCCGAGGCACCGCCGGGCGCGCTCCCGCATCGTCCATCGCTCCTCCCCGCACGCATCGCTCTACAGGGGCCCACACTCCCCCGCCGTTAACTCTGACGCTATTGTCCCCGCCACCACGCAGAGCGCCTTCGCCCGCACCGCCTCTGCGTCAGCTCCGCCGCTCGCCACTCAAAGCGGCGACCCTCAACCGCTTTCCCCTCCCCTCCCCGGGCCCACCCCCTTCCTCTCGCGCACCGGGCGAGCGCTGGAGGCGCGTCTCGCCTCCAAATCCCCGACTCAATCTCTCGGAGACTTCGACGATCTCGGTACCGCCACCCCCGCAACCCTCCGTCACCACCAGCGCCACCAATGCCGTTGCGAGCGCCGCAGAGGCGACCCCAAGATAAACAATAAGTGGAATCGCAAGGCGTGGCTAACGACCCCGGAATCGATTCCGCACGTCGTACCTGCACCACCGCCGCCGAATTCTTGTATCGCAAAGACAAGTGCGCCTCGAGGGGTCACTCCCTTTGAGAGTAAGAACCGTGGACGGGGCGGTGGGGGGGAGTTTCTTTCTCTGCTCACAATACGGGGCGCCGCACGCCGCAGCGGATACGACCCCTAAATCATCTCCCGAGCAACGTTTATTGGCCAGACTTCCGGGTCAAGTGATACGTATCTTGGCAAGAATCCTGCAAAAGCCGTCGCACAGGGGTGGAAAGGGAAGGCGGGGGCGGGAGCGGGGGATGGCATTGCCAGGCGAGGGCGTTCAAAAGTCGGACGTACCTTCGTGAAAAACGCTCCTTCGTCGAGCCAGAGGTGCAGGGCAGCACCGCCTCGCCGTTCCGGCGGCGCTGTCACCCCCATCCCTCCCCCAGCGACCTCCTCGCTCACGCCAAAACAGAACGCGTGAAAGTTTCGCTCCAAATATCCGGCAGCAGTAAAGAAACACGCCCCGCGGTGAACGTTCCGACAAGATACATCCTACTTCTACAAATGATAGCAATAAAAAAATATGTCCGTTACCTAATTTTCGTTTTCTGGCGCGGGGCGAATCAAAAGAAAGCAATTTCCGGCGCGAGCAGCCAGGGCGAAGCAAGCGAGCGAGCGCGCGCGCCGCTCAGAAGGCTCAGCGGCGGATAAGGGGGCGGGGCGAGGAAAGCGGGAGCGGGGGAAGGGCCGGGGGCGGGAACGGGTTCTGATAGGGAAGGCGGAACCATCGAGGAGGGCGAAATGCCAGAGGAGCCGAGCGGCGGGGCCGGGGCGGGCGCACGAGGGAAAGTGGGGCGGAAGGCGAAGCTCAGAACGAGGCAGAAGCGCGGACAAAGGGTCTCCGAGTACACCAGAGACACGGAGTAAGGACTGGACTACGGAAAATTCCAGATTCAGTACAAGATTCACGGAACGCGTCCCCGTATAAGCGCGGTCATTATATGGGTGTGTGCAAGTTATTTTGAGGAAAAGACTTATTTCAAGAGCTTGGAAATTTAGATTTAAAATCGAACCAATCTCTTAAATACTTTTTATCTGCAATACACTAAAGCATAGATTGTGCAGTAAAATGTACGAGTATTAAATCTCTTTTTTACTCACATTATCGGTAAAAGTAATATATATGCCCTTTTACACACAAGCACTGCACAAGCTTAAGGACAGAAACAAGTAGAAATAGTTTACAATTAATTCATTTTTATTTCAATTCAATATTAGATCAATGAGAAAAGGAAATAGAGTTACGGGAGACAACATGTGAAATGAATAAAAACCGCGATACAAATAGATAGATAATATGTTGATGCGTAAAAACAAATAAATAAATGGCAAATATGTTTTACGAAAGGGTTTGAGAGTTCAGACGGCTGTTGAAGATTGAGCAAACTCTGAAGATATTAAGGCAAGGAAAAAGGCGAATGAACGATCCAGAAAATAATTTAATCCCATCCCATTCGAATCGTACCCACGCCAACACTTTTAAAGCGACAATGTTAACTTAGGCGGAGCGACAATCTCAGAGGAAGCCGTAATCGCATCGGCACACAACCCGGGCCGTCCCTTTGTCGGCGCGGACGACGCTCCTGCAGCCTCAGGCACAGGGCTGAACGGAGCGCGGTGGGGCGTGGGTTCGAAGGAGGGGGCAGCTGCGGAGTTTGTACATAGTGCCTCCACTGGGTGAAAGAGGCGGGGCCAGCGAGACTGTGACAACGGGGGGACGCCTTTCTCTCCAGAGGAAATAGCTTCTATCCTACAAATTCCTGAATGCTGCAATTCTTACAAAAAACATGTTCTCAACGAAACTAACGCTTGTTGTAGTATAATAGAATACCGGTAAGTTACACTAGCCGGTAAGTTTTTATTTAAAGGTCAAAATTGTTGTAGCGAAATAAGAGATCGGCATCTCTTCCATAACTGTGATTTATTTTAAGTTTCCGAATCTTTAATAACTACAGTGAAATTTAAGTTAAAATTTGTCACGACGTTACCGCACCATGTGGGGCTAAAATACTCGAAGACTTTGGATCGCGCTTCGGCAAAGTTTGAAGTTAGAATTTTGGTAGGGTCACATTCGTATGAACAACTTTGTTTCCATATTCGGGCGGCTTCATGCAGATCTACAGTCCAGAAAAGTTTCGGAGTTCACGTGAACAGCACAGAAAAAGGTTTCAACAAAATCGCCTTTAGCGTACAGGACTGAACAACAGCTTCAGGTGTCAGCACCTTAGTTGCATGGGATTTCAGGTAACCCGATGACAGCTCGTTTGCTTTCCAAGACTCGAGGAGGTGCCACAAAAATTCACCATGGGTCAAAGTAACCCCTGTATTCACAAAGGAACACGTACATACAATACACTGTATACTTTGTCTATTGCCGCTGTAGTAATTTCCCGGAGCAACTTTATTCATCATTATTCGAAATTTACACATTGTACGTAATGAACTAATATTCCAGCTGTCGAACAATAATTCGAAGCAGATATGTGAACAAAAGACGCAATGTAGCTTCACGCCCAGGAAAGATATACTAAAAATAATGTGGACAAAAAGCTGAAAATTGAGTTTAAAAAAAAAAAACCCACAAAATGTTTCTCATCAGTACTCACTTGTGTTTGTACCGTCAGTCCACATGACCGAAAACTATTCCTACTTTTCTTCTAAAAAAGAATGAACAAACATTAGCAAATATCACAACCAATCAACGGTAGTAATAGTAATAATACAAATTATCGTAATAATAATAATAATAATAATAATAATAATAATAATAATAACAATAAGTTCATGAAATCTTCGGCCATTTCCAGCCTCGCTTGGTGTTTGCTGACAGGAGCGCTCCGTTGCAGACGGTAGACTTGAGATGGAATCGGCCGTGGTGAGGCTTCCCGCGGCCGCGTGCTGCCTTTTGCCGCAAGCCGACTTTCACCTACTCAATCCTCCCAAATCCGCTCACGCTGCCCCATCCGACCGCCCCCCCCCCCACACACACATGAGCAGCGTGGAAGAGAGATACATCCGAAAAACTCAAGACCGCTTCTCCGAAGCTATGATTCCAACTCCGTGACACAGCACGCTTCATGTGATGCACTACCATAAATCCTATTCTTTAAAAATATATGTATATTTCTGAGTCATGTAAAATATACTCTTATTCATTGCATCTTTGTCTCTTTTTTCCTCTTCCTTTCTAACATCAAGGTGTTGAGGTTACGTTACCATTACCCCGTTGTTTAGTCTCAATTACAGCGTCAACATTTTTGACACGCCAAAACACTATTCACATTGTACAATACGTGTAAATGGCCAAGGTTTTATATATAACACACTTTCGCAGCGCTTTCCAGTTACTTTAGAGTAGGATTTCTAATAATCATAATGTTATTTTTTTATTTAAATCCATAACACGATGTGTTAAGTATTGGTTAGTTTTTATCGTTCCAGTGTATTGTTCTTCGGATACAAAAGTGTCTTTCTTATTACTGCAATATATAATGTGGCGTTATGGGATTGTGCGACCCCATAACACCACCGTTTCGTCTGCATGAACACCCACAGGCAGCGAGGAGAGCAGGCGTAAACCAAGTATCTAAACGCGCAGCCTGGTATCCGTTACTCGTACTAATCAAAGACGTACTAGCAAGCAACGTTTTTCCTGGTGAAGGGTTGAAGGAGGAGAAATACCCCCGCCACGGAGAATTTCCCCAGGCTTCGAACCATAAATACCCGAGATCGCAAGCGGAAGGTCTCTTTTCTTGCCAGCACGCGTCGGGTAAGCAGCTCTCTTCTGGTTGTCGCCGTTCGTCGAGTAAGCAGCATTTAATCACCGCTCGTCAACTTAGATAGTATTTGCCGCCGCAACGACTGCTAGGTAGGAGTTTTCGGCGTCGTACAGACGTGCTAGTTAGTCGTCCGCGAAGTAGTGAGGAATTAGTAAAGTATTCTTCTGTTAACCAATACGGGAAGTAAAAATTTACCCGTTGTGAGAAAAGCTCTGAAAGTTCTTGATTAACGGAGTAAAAGTAGGAACGAGCGAGGCGCTTGCACTAATATTCAGGGAAGTGCAAGGGACATTTTTCCACAACGCGGGCGTAATCAAAGGCGCCGGTAGCAGCCGAGGGAGGAGAAGAGGCCGATTAGGGAGGACGGAAGAAGACGCGAGTCGACCGGAGAAGAAGACGCCGTCTAGGAAGACAGAAGAGGACGCAAGAGGACAGCGCAGACGACGCAGAGGCTGGAATCGAGCAACGTGGTGCAGAAGCCATCACGCGACATCAAGGTTGGAAATTGGACAGTTTTCGAGGTAACATTAGAACTGCGAAAAGTAGGTCAAGTTCACGTCGGCAGGGAAAAGACTAGTACAAGAAGTGTTAGGAAACTGAGGACACGGGTGGTAATAATTTGCAGCATTGTAGTGGGAGATTTTTGATGCGCTATTGCCTGCCTTAAATCATTCTATTTGGAACATTCATTATTCTGCTATTAGCAGTTACAATTAAATTATAAATTCAGAGTAGTGCACTTGCCCACATTTTGTTCTTGTATGTAATATTTTTTTTAAAAAAAGGCAAGAGATTGTAAACTAAGTTTGGTTTCATGTACAAATGTAACTAGGATAGCTTAAATTTAGACATAATTAATTTTCAAAGGGAATTCCCAGTGTAGGTTAGAGAAATTGTTTTAGAGAATTAGTTTTGAAGAGAATTAAGTGTTCATTCATTTTATGGGCTGTAAAGGTTTCTATTTGTGTTCTTTTTGTGATTATTTTGTAAAGTGTGATTCTATTCTTGATTTTGTTTTTCTTTGTCATTAACTTATGCCACAGAGTTTTGGGTAAATTATACGCTCGTTTATGTGCAATTTGTGTGATTTTTATTGTGTCAAGGGTTCAAACCTTTCTCGTACCCTAAAGATCCTGCTCCCGAGATTTTAAGCTCGCTTCACGAGCATAAATATCTTATCAACCCGCTTACAGTTCATGCGGCTGTGTTAAGAAGGTACCAGTTGTGTGTTAGGTCGGTGTGTTAGAATATTTAATGATATTCTTATTTGAACCGTTATATTTAAAACACGTTTTGCACGGCGTGAATTGCTCGTTCTTTCTGTTTTTAAAGGGAACGTGTAATAATCGCTGGTAAAAAAAATAGACAGTTTTTGAATTTATTAATTGTATAACTAAACACAACAACTGTTTTAGCCATAGGATATTTTAGTAGTCTTTAATGCAGTGATTTTTAGTCCCTCAAGGCAGCCAATGAGGACACTAGCTCTCTATGCTGACAGCCTGAGCACCTTCAATGCTCCTGCTAGGGTTTCTAAAATTTTCTTTTATTCGATTTAAATTATTGATGAACGAACGTTTTAAATTACAATCGTTCTGAATACATTTTTCGCTATTTATCGGTATTATTTACACCCACATTTCTGAGAAACAAAATAAATATTTATTTTAAAAATTGTTTAAAACTACTTAAATCGGTGTTTCTTCACCATTGGATTTAAATCAGTGATTTCAATCAAACGATTTAAATAACCGAAACCCTATAGAGCCGAACAGCCGAAAATACCCGTTATCCTTTACACCCGTCACCGAACGGCTACGAGTAACGCCATTCGAATCCAGAAGATATATCTCTAGGAGGAGCCGGAGCGTGCGTTAACAGTCGCAATTCTCAGATTTAGGTGCTAAAACCACTAGACAACGCGCATTGTAACGATCTAGAATATTACTCGAAGCGCGTCATTCAAAATTTATTGAAGTACATGTTTCTTGGGGCTCTTTCCACCCGAAGCTACCCTCTAATCCAAATACATAGCGTAAGGGGTATTTCATTTCCAACCAAGCATTAGTTGCTACACGAACACCCAAGTGGGCTCATCGAATCCGGGGGATAGAACGCCGCGCGGCGCTTCGAAACACAGCCCAGATTGCATACAAGACAGCAAACATCCTTGTCCACGTCGGGATACGAAACCGCAATCCTTTGAACAGAGGAATTCAGTGGGTTACCACCTAGGCCATCAGAACTTCATTAAAATTAATACAATTTTAATTTTAATTTATAATAAAACTATGCTAATTACTCGAAAAGTTTTATACATGTGTAGAGACAAGCAAAATCTAATTTACGTGTTGTAGGCCATCAGAACTTCATTAAATATAATACAATTTTAATTATTTACGTTTGGCGTATTGTAATGCAATCAAAACGCGGCTTTCCGAGCCCAGTTCCACATCTTTACCATGCCCGGGAAGCTATCCGCGAAGCTTTCGCAGCCCTCGCGGAAGCAGCAGGCGAACGACATGACATCTAGGAGCAACGCAGAGAACCTCCACCGGCGCCTCCGCCGCGACCGGCGGAAACATCCGCCCACGCGCCCTTTCGCTCTCGGAAATAGTATTAATAAATACACGAATTCTCCATGCATTATGCAAGGTAAAGGAGGTGTGGCAAGGTCACGGCCGCATGCAGACAATAGCGAAGGTAGCTTGACTCGTGTGTTTTATCGACTTCCTCGTTTGCAGAGTATTCCGTTATACACAGAAGCTGTTCAAAATAACCGCCTTCTTGAAAGTACCGACATGTTGCACATAACAATTAATCCCAGGATATTTCTTTTAAGGATTAAGGTGGGTGCACTAAAAATAGATTTATGCCACGCGGTGGCTACGTAATACAAAATATTAATTTACATTACTTCATACTCGGCACCCTTATTTCGAATTACCATTCGGGCAATTGTACGTTTAGTTCAAAATGTCAGTTGCAATTGAGTGAAAATAAAATTGAACTACATCTTCCTGTGCATGCAGGCAGTAATGTGCACAAACATTTCACTGTTTCAGAATCTCACATTTGCATTTCATTCACAAAAGTCTCCTATCTTTTTCAACTTTACAACTTCATCTGTTGTCATCACTACTCGGCCCACCATTCTCCACAGTTCACATTATAACATTCCGATAACAAGTTTTTCTTACGATCTATTCTGTCCTTTATACCTGCGTGAACAATGTCACCTCACTCATATCAACTTAAAGGGGCATTGCGACTGAAAGCTAGTAAGTGGAGCTACAACAGCATGTACTTTCTCGCATTACTTCTAAATTTGCAATTTTCGGGAAGTCAGAGAGATAAAAGAAAATGAGTCCTACGTCATTCTTTTAAGGGTACCTTCTTCAAACAGTTGTGTGTGGGGGGGGGGGGGGGGATGAAAAGTTTTGAGCGGTATTTGAGACAAAACATTGAAACATTTTAATAATATATTTTGTTGAAATTTTTTTTCTGACGAAATTTTGCCGTTTTCCAGCGCACGATTACATAAGTTTCTCTTCTTACGAAGTGTGAGAATATAAAAACTAGTGGAAATGCGCGGCATACCGCAACTTTTCCTCCTCTTGTACGTATGCATGTATGTAATTAGGCACTGGCTTTTTCCCTCCTCCTAGTGTTACGGAATGTCTAATTTGGATATGGTAATGAATAATAATGTTTGAGTGGTAAGTACGTGTTGACGGTGACAGTACGTCACTCTAGCGGAAAATACACCGATTATTGCCTTCCCGTGTTCTAGCACGTGAATAAACAAGTATGCCAACACACTGAAATTACAGAGATATTTTTGGAAAAATGTCACCACTTCCTTCAAAGTTACTGAACAACTACTTATACTCTTTTAATCTTGTACATCATTTAAAGATCTAAAACTGAAGGATAAATTGCATTTAGAGAAATATTGGCTTTAATAAAGGTGTAGGCCAGGTTCGAAATATATTAGAAATTTTCCATTTTTTTAAATTTCAGAAATTTCAATGAAGATCGAAGCAATGCAATATTTATGTATGCACTTTCCACCATTCCAGAAAACAAATGAAGAAAATATTTGCCGCAATTTCCCAGAACATTTTGAAAATGTCATAGGGGCTTGACGTGTAAATTATCCTCCAAAATTAAAATGTCATAATGATCCTTGAAACGATACGACTGAGTGTCCCAAAAGTGTAACTCTTTCTTTACATAGAAAACATCCGTAATATTGAATTAGTCACAATGCGACTTCGCCAACTATCATTTTTATTTATCTCCCGCCGCACGGGCGCTCACGATAATGCTATCTGGGATCATCTTTATCAGGAGCGGTCCATCTCTGATGCAAGTACCAATCATGGCGCATTGATGACAAATTTGGAATTGCTTATTCTTTGAAAAATAATGCTGAAGTTCAACTGCATCCAACTCTAGAATTCGTGGTAAAGGCTCTATCGCGATCACAATTCCCCTTCATCATCTCCACTAACTACTGTGGTACAGAGTTTTCACCACATGAGACACTTCGGCGGCTGTAGCACCCCCTAGCTACTACTACCTCCCTCTCGCCCAAGACATCATCTCCTACTAAAATAGATTGGTGCTGCAGTAGACGCATGTCATTTGAACCAGCTCTTATTGCTTTTATTTACTTGCGCAATCGAGTTATTCCTTTTCCTTCCCTACTTAGCGAAGCAGATACCATCCCCACCATTAAGTAAGTAAGGAGAAAAGTTGCTCCAGTGGTATGGCGCGCACCTGAGCTTTTAAGCGAATAAATTTGACGCATAGCACGAAAAAAACATCGACCATCCCGTTCTACAAGACGACGAACTTCACGTTTGACCAAATTAAATGTACACATTTTTCAGAGCTTGTTTTCTTTCTTCTATCGCGACGCGGCTCCTGGACCGCAGCCTCTCCCCCCGCGAAGCCCATGCCTTAAGCTGGCCCAACCCACGTGCCAGAGACCTTGTCGCGCGCCCGCCAAAAGAAAACACGGTGCCGTACATTAGCAGAACGTATCGACCATTGTGACGCCGGCGACGGGCAGGCGGGCCGCCGGAGAGCGCGCGGGCAAGCGCTCCCGCCTAATGAGGGCCGCGCGCATGGAAAGTACACGCGGCCGGAGACCATTACCGGAGGCACTCGCGTCCATAAATCACGCGGACAAAAAAATAACAGGACCGGCAGACGACAGCTCGGAGATATTTTTTATGACTCCTACTCGGGTGAGAACCTTGAGAGCGTAGCGCGCGACACGCTGCACCGGAAGTGGACGCACCCCCGCCCCCTTCCCCCATTTCGTCATCCCGTGCGCGCTACGCTGAGAACAACGCTGGTGGGTTGGACGGAGTTACTCGCGCTTCGCTGAGATCACCTTCGGCATTCGCTTTCTTCAGGGAGACCAACGAATGCGTAATTCCCTTTTCATCTCCATGTCTCTTCCGTAACACTTCAACACCATTTTCATGACAGCAAAAATCATTCAGGATTACATATATAATGAGACTAAGCTTCAATTCTTTAAAACCCTTTTTTCTATGATTTTTTTTTTTACTTCAGATTGGACAGTTACCTAACATGTTACTCTAGAAATGCATTATTTGTTTGAGCGAATCAACAGTGTATTATTCTCAACGGATGACAAAAAAATCATTTTCTACAGTGCTAACGCGACAGGAAAAGTCACTGATAATTCCAAGCTTGGCAACAGAATTTTAATATTAGATTAAAAAATCTCCATTCATTTTTTTTAAAATATAAAACAACAAAATATTAGAAAAGTTAAAGCAGACTTGTAAAGGAAGAGATTATTAATAATCCTGGGCGACTTTGGCTTAAAAAAGCATTTTAGTGGGTTTTTATAGACACTTTAAACTAGAACCATGTGTTTCTTACAAACACGTTTTCTACTCCATCGCTTCTTCAAGCCTTTTTTCTTTCACCGCTTGTGCTCGTAGGAGTAGAAAGACAAGATTACTGTCGTTTAAAAATAGTACCTTATGGAGGAAATACATTACTTCAATTACATTAAAAACAACCGTTTTCTCTACAACTTGAATCAAACCGGTTGGCTGGCACATCTTAAATTAGGGAAATAATCCCCAGCGAGACACACACCATTGCGCAGTCACAGGCTTTAACACTATACTTCCAATGAAAATCAGTTCGTTTGTACGAACGGAATGTAATAATAAAAAGGATTTACCGCAGCGTACCACGGGACATTTCCATTATGAATATTCAACGAGCACGTAATCTTACAAAAACAAAACACATGAATACGTAAATTGGAACCCGCTATATCTCAGTCGGTATTTATACAAATTCCCAGAAGGGGAGAAAAAAAAGAGGAAACTAGCTTCCTGTGTACAGCGCTGCCGTGTTACATTCTAATCGAGGTTTTAGTTGAGTCAGGGTCAACAACAACCTCTCGAGTTTACTTGAGGATAATTTCCCTTAAAGGGTTCGAACTATTAACAGCTGGAAATAAACGTAGCATGGAAAATGTTTTCTTTATTCATTTGAGAGAGATTTTAATGATGGTAATTTAAAGACCCTTCCCTGTAGCCAAACTATTTCGGATCCATAGTTTTGATTATTCTCTTTCCTCTCAATTCCTTAATAATTTTGAATCTACATTCTTCAAACTTCGAAATTTTAAATAATTTTGTATTGAATACTCTTTTTTTTTTTCAAACAATTTCATCTTCTCTGATCTCAGAAAAATCTATTTGTCCTAACAAAAGACGTAAACTTTTGAAAATTAACTTAAATTTTCTTACGTTCTCCGTAATTCAATATTTTTATTAACTTATTTTGACAGGTCTTTTCCACTCCTACTTGTGTATATCGGAAGATTGCCGTGCAACAAAGACAAATAACTGAAGTACAACTGAAACCACGAGTATTTCGTACGCGAACATATCGTCTGGGAATACAATTTTCTTCAAGTATTGGAATTTTCTCCTCGACATGCTCTGGAGGTACCCATAGCTTCGCTCCAGAAGCTCCACATGCGTTCACTGTCAACGGGCCTAATAGGCCATGACAGCACTTAAGTATCTCCATATAGGATTGTGGTTATTCACATAGTTTAATTTAAAGCACTAATTGCTTTATATCAAATTATTTTTTTAGATCAAAAATTTTAATCATTTTTTTTAAAACTGTTAAAATAAATACTTATTTTCTGTTTATTTCAAAGAATTAAGAATTATGACAGGTACTCAGAAACGTGGGTGAACGTAATACAGGTAGAGATTAAAGTTCAGAACGATGTAAAAAATGTAAAAAAAGACTATATTTGTCTATTTATTTGAAAATCAACAAAACTATGATAAACTTTTATAGATTCTTTTTAGGACTCAAAAGTTAGTATAAAAACATGTCTTTTGAGTTCACGAATGAGGCGTTCTTCAATGTGCAGCCAGGAAAAGGGGACACTGCTTTGACAGACAATCTGAGTTAAGCCATTGCCTGCTAGAATGCGAACTAGCAGAATATGATTAAGCAATGCCCTCAGTTTTTGAAGTTGCGGAGCTATAAACCAAAACTATTTTCTTGCACGGATCTCACACATTTTTTGTACATTCCAAGTGTACGTAGTCTTTCTTTAGTATAGACTTTGCAAATTCTTTCTGAAAACTCCAGACAGGTGAAACACAATTTTCACGTTACAGCATGATTGTAGCTGAAGCATACAGTGCAAGAAGGGCAACACTTTGTTCGGAGATTCTCAAACCTCTGACAATGAAAGATTTAAAAATTCATAATTGTACATAAAGTATTTAAATTAATTTATTAAAATGTTTAAGGCAAAAAATCTCTATCTTCTAATTTTTAATTTCGAAATGTTAACATTTTCAATTTTAGTAAATACAGAGTTTGCTGGAAATGAGACAAGCACAATTTTTTACCGTCCTTTGATACATACGAGGGAGAAATTTGAAGAATAAAATATGGAGCAGTTTTTTTAGTAAAAAATTATTTTAAAATTTCAAAAATTGCCCACACAAATAAAGATGAGAAAGTAAAAAATTGTTTTTTTTAATGTCAATCAATAATTTTTAGAAACCTTAATCTGAACTTGTGTGTTCTAGAGTTTAGCAAACGCTGAAACACTTAGTGAAAGATAAAAACAGTTGTATTGCGGCAATGGGAGGTTGTGTTTCCACCGAATTAAATACGGAAAAGAAGATACGAGTATTGACAATATTTGAATATATATTTTACGACAGTTCGCAGCCACTTCATTAGTCTTTCTCACACTTCTAAAAAAAGATCATCAGTGTCCACTTCATTCAAGAGGAGAATGTAATATTGATCTACCCAACGTGCTGTCAGTAATTACCTGGCAGTCCGACGCGCATCTGGTGAGCTGCAGAGGCACAAGGTGGCTCTGAAGCGCTTGGCTGACTGTAATCATTTTCACATCGCAACCGCGGGTCAGACCACGAACACAGGATTACCCAGAAACGGAGGAATTAATTGCGAAAATTGGAAGCGAGTGCGAGGTTAAACCTGCTATCTATTTATATGCCACGAGTACAAAGACTGATAAAGCCTTCGTGTTCGACGAAAACTTCGATCAGTTCGCATATCAAAAGAAAAAGCATTTCATGGAACGCTTTTGTAAATAGATGGTCCTTTACTCGACCGTGGTGTTGACAGCGCAACCTTCAGCAGAAACTTACAGGATATTAGCACAAAGACAGCTATAGATATAACAAAACTTGCGCAAGCACTACGTTACATTACACATCTACTATATTCGCAGACGGAAGACGAGAAATTCGAACAAAAATGCTGCGTAACTCAAAGTTGTTAGTACCATATGAATAACAGAAAAAAAATCCTTTTACTGAAATTTGCACAAAAGCTGTATTTTCTGTCTACATTTCCGCCACAGAACCTTAATTTTATAAGTGTGTTTATAATAAATCCTTCGCTAAAAACGTCCAGTAGAACACTCAAAGCTAAGCAACATAAAGGCGTCATACGCGAGGCGGTGTAAAGAGATCAGTGGGGAGGAACGACTAACATTTTGAATAGGAACGAGCTTCGTAAACAAGCTGTAAGACAAAAATTTGTTTTAAGAGAAAAATACTTCTGTGAGAGAATATCAACGTACCGTTCCACGTGTCTACTCCAAAAGAGCTTCTAAAAATGAAACTGTTACAAACACCAAAGGCATTCCAGAAATCAGAAGCCATATAATGCAAAGCGCAGTACACACATAGAAACCTTCCAAGAATAAACATAAAGTAACTAAATAACCCCCTAATTCACAAGCGGCCTGGGCAGTTACACTCGCAAAATACAGCGAGCCCAACAGCAACTCTAAGACGGGAATTTCCAACGAAACAAAAAGTAGAATGGCCGACTCAAATCGATTTTTTAAAAATCCACTTGCGTTTTCCACCGTCCTTCACTGACGGGCGGCGGAGGCAGCGCCCATTCGTCATAGCCTCTCGAGCGCAGGGGCGGACAGCCGTCGACGGGCAGCGTCGCGGCTGCGGGCGGAAATTGTAAAGCGCGGGAGCTCCGCGACTCGGGCTCCCGTGGCCTAATCGTTAAAAAGCGACCGGCGGCGCCAGGCGCGCGGCAGGCGAGCGGGAGGAAGAGAGCGTTGGTTAGTTGGGTTGCTAGAGAGGTTGGTCCGTCGGTTGGGTTTGGTTGGTCCGTCGGTTGGGTTTGTTTGGTCTGATTTGTTTTGGTCGGTCGGTCTGGTTGGTTTGGATTGGATTGGATTGGTTAGGTTGGGTTCAGTTCGGTTGGGAGGGTGGCGAGGACACTAGGAGTCGCCATACAGAAGGGACTCAAGTGCATAACAGGTGCGGTGATGGTGGCAACACACAATACACCAAAAAGAACGCAGGTTATTAGTTCCAATCTTCAATGTTCAACTCCTTCCGCTGAGCCAGAATGGCGGACACATTAGAATGCCCCGGGCAGAAGTTCTATCTAAGCCATTGGCGGGTGTAACGGAGGAGCTGGGAAGTCATCTCTGCGAGGGAAAGTGGAGACACTTAGCGTTAAGTCGGAGGAAGGAACAAGAGGGCGGACAAAGGCACCTGTCGAGCGGTAGGTTGTGGTCTACGATTATTGATCTAATGAGGGAACATATACGGGAAGAAGAACGTTCTGGGTGGACGACTTATACGCGCATCAGCTAGCTGACACAAATGGTGACGCGTGACTAGGGGAGGTCGCGAGGTACAAGTTGCCATTTACAAAAAGAAGAGAGATTTTAACAAAGGATCAGTAGGATAACAGAATGTCATCAAAGTAAGGCGAAGCAATATCAACACTCAGACAAGGTCAGAACACTTGCCCATTCGAACATGAGTGAGCTGGGTGAGATGTTAAATGTCATTCAGTGCCGAGATATCGTAAAGGAACCGCGTTGGCGACGGGAAATGTCGAGAGTGAGCAGTGAATGAAGATGTGGAGTAGTTGAGAATATAGAAAGCGGAAAGCGGCGGCAGTTGGACAGTGAATGGGAGGGGGAGTGCGAATTGAGGGCTGTGGATGTAGGCGCTCAGAGACGGAGAGCCCTCAAATCCTCGCAGGTAAATCTGAGGCTTCAGAGCTGCACAGTTAATGCAAAGCTACCTGGTAATCGGACTGGCTATGAATAACGCCGCATAATTCCCGGCTTCGAATCGAGATAAAAAAAAATCTGGTTCGCTAAACCGGATGTTCGAAAAGAGATAACTGATCTAAAGAATATTCAACGAAGGCATAGACAGTAATGCTTGACGAATTTGAGAAAAATCTACGAGGAAATTTTGAAAACTCTTGATGTAGAAAATTAGGTTTGAAATAAAAATACTAGTTTAACAAGTTATTGAACAGCACGACTACATATAAAGTGAAAATGTAATAAAAAGTTAAGCAAAAGTTATGTTAATCATTGGGACGCATCCAAAGGTTTCAGGGAGTAACTTTTTTGTTTGCTTGTATTCCAGCATTATAAAATAACCTTTTCTGTTGCAAGAAATCGTTCATTATCGGGCATTTTACGGCACAAATGATTGCGTAATCACACATTCAGCCAATCGTAGCGAGAAAATCGGGGGGAGGCAGAGCGAAACGGAACAGCCGACCACCGTTTACTCACACGATGTCAAATACCCGAGTCGTTACAGGGATGATGTTTCGCAAAATTAAATTTGATTCTCTTACAAATGTATAACGCTGTTATATATAAAAAAAATATGCAACTCGTTTATAATGTTGCTTTTTTACCTTCGTACAAATTTGAAAACTCGCTCCTAAAGTCGCTCGTTTTCAAAACATGTTCTCATGCAATAAAGCTTAACATTATAAACTAATTGCATAAACTACTATTATTCAACGCGCTTGTTTTTGTGATCTACTTTCTTACTATCGTATTAACAGCAAAATATCTTTAGCAGAGATCGTGGAAAGTTCCTTATAATTCAATAACCGTGGCAATAAAGTTGGAAAATTAATTATATTACAATGAGTTTTTGTTGTTTTTTACCAAACCGTCAAGAAATCGGAGACAATCCAGTACTAAGAATACGATGTTCTAATAAAACAACATGGCTAATTTTTGGTATTGAAGTTGAGAATTTTTCGAACTTTCCTGAAGAGTAATTGTCGAAGTGTACTAGTGAAAACATAGAGCAACTTGGAAGACAACATCCTATTTCTTAGGTAGGTTCTGCAATGAAAAACATTCAGATCAATTATCAGAGCGAAGTACTGACTGAATTAACTTCCGTCGTATCAATTGGAAGAATTTGCATCATATATATATATATACACACACACATATATATATATATATATATATATATATATATATATATATATATATGTGTATATATATATATATATATATATATATATATATATACACACACACATATATATATATATATACACACACATATATATATATATATATTGTTTTGTAATCCAATCCTCCACTTACACCATTCTAATTTAAAAAGATTTAAACATCTTGCTGCACACGGACACAAATCATGGAAGACGACAAAAGCCCCTCCGAAGCCGTTATCATTCCGACCCGATTACGTATTATCCCGTTCCCTCCACCTGCCTGCCCGTCAGTGTCATACGCATTGGCCGGCACGGCGCGAAGCCTTTAGAGCGCAAGTTCCGACCGTTGTGCTACCATCCCTGAGCATTTCACATTTCATTTTCGGGCCCCGAATGTGCAATTACTCAATTACCAAAATTCACACTCGATTTAATGAGCAGCTACCAAGTTGGACGAGACCGATTCCACCCACGTTAGCACTCCGCAGCGGCTCGCAGCGCCTTCGAAGAGGCGGCAGCGGCAACGGCGGTGGCGGTGGCGGTGGCGGTGGCTGGCACGCCCGGCGCGCGCAGGACCCGGGCGCACGCAAAAAACGCGCGGAGCGGTGAGGCACGACGCACAGTGGCCCAGATGGGGGCACGCTGTTTTTTCTTTCCTCTGAGTCATCATTTACAAATTACCAACTCACAAATAGGTTTTCGAGATTTCTTCGCAATTTTATTTGTGAGACTATTCGCCAGTTTAAAGTCGCGGAAAATGTTATAGAATTTTGTTCTATTTAAAACAACAGCATGTTTATGGAAGATTGATCATAGCGAATCACCTCAATAGAAACAAGAAACTGAAGGTTTACGTAGATACACCAATTTCATAAGGATTAATATTCAGATCCACGGCTGCTTTGGTTGCTTGTTGGTTGATTAGTCAACGGCTTAGGTCGTCAGTCCATTAAGTTTGGGGCATGTTTTCCCGCGGGAGGTGGCGGTGATTTTCCACCGCTGGATGATGAGATCCGACGCCGACCTGCCGTCGGCTACTGGGAATTTCCCCAATGAGACATCTCCCTCAAGCGGAGCACCGGCCCAGTCGAGACATGCTCTAAGGTCCCAACCGGACTTCCGGCAAGAGTGGTACTGTAGCGCATGTAAGTGTTTGTGTGTGGTTTGAGGTAGGATAGGAGACCGAATGGGAAGGAAAGATCGCGCGCTGTCCCTAGCCCGTTTGTTGCAGGCCGCTTTGCGATATATAAAAACGTTCTACCTGTTAGTTCACTGAAGTTACAAGAATATGTGGACTAGAAATATACTGCTGAAAAGGATAAATTAAGACGCTTCATGTATTTACCATTTCTATTTTATATACTACTTTCATTCAAATCAAAATAAAACTGTACATAATAATGAAATTACTTCATTTTCCTTAAATAAATAAGCCGAAGAATTGTTTCCAAATTAGCTCAGATTCAAGATTTTCGACCAAGAGCGCTTCTGTATGTATTCCGGACCTTTGTGCCGCGCAGCGCGGCGGGGCGCGCAACCGATCGCCAGGACGAAAATACGCACGCGGCAGTGGCCGGGAAGCGCAGGGGACCGCTGCGCTACGCGGGGCGGCTCGGTGCGGTGCGGGCGGCAACGGCAAACATCACTGGACGACGCGACAGGACGGGACGGGACGGGACGGGACGGGACGGGACGGGACGGGACGGGACGGGACGGGACGGGACGGGACGGGACGGGACGGGACGGGACGAGACGGGACGAGACGGGACGAGACGAGACGAGCGCAGCAGGACGCGATACGAGACATAGGAAGCGGGAGAAAGGGCCGGGGACGCAGAGATCTCCCCGTTCGCCTTTTGCATCTTTCCCAAGATCCATTGTTCCAACCAGTGGAGGCTCCTACGATGAGCCAGGGAGACTTGGTACTTCCAGATAATAACTCAAACGAGGGCGTTTCTAGTACGAGTACCCGCAATTCGCTCTGAGAATCGCGTTATTGCTCATAGGAGACCGGTTATGATTTTCGCCAGTCACGTTTCTGCTATCTTCTACTTAACAGAAGGAGCCACACCACATTTGACTCGCTTAATGCCTTCAATATGAGCTTCTGCATAAAAGGGGCTCGTCAAAATAACCCTGAAATATGGAGTATTAAAGCCACTCAGTAACATGTTTCATATTTTTATTGGTAAACACTAATAGATGCTCTCCACACATACAATAAATACGAAGTTAAATGTGTTAGTATTGGGCCTTCGTTATTAGCAATATATAGCGTTTGGGCCCCAATATGTCAACTACTGCGTACATCTATAGCAAAATCGTAGAATCGTTCTTTCTGAATTAATGTCATTATTACGGACCGGATTTTTATGTAATTACGTATTTCGTGTCTTTCTACTTTCCGAACTCAAATTTGTAATCTTGCTGAATCGTCCCCGTCCTAACACAATATCTGAATTTTTCGTTACATATTTTTACATATTCAGTACTATATTACATATTTTACTATATGCAAGATTTGTTTTATTTTATCAATTTTCTTCAATATAATTACGTATTTTTTATGGAAATAAATATTTTTTAACAAAGTAAAAATCAGCATCTTTTCTCTCTTATTATTACTGCGTGGTGTCAACTCTAGGTACCCTGCATGAAGACGCGTGGTGTTCTCACAGTCCGCTGCGCCTGTTTCAGTTATCTCAATGGCGGAAAGTGCGCGTCAGCGGCTGAGATCATTTTCATTTTTTCGTGTGAAAAGTATAACTGACGCCGCGGATCGTGGCCTTTAACCTTAATTTCGGAGAAACATTGGCGATCGCCGACGTTTAACATTCAATGAGAGTTCACGCTGCAGCGATTGTTTGCTGGCCATTGATATCGCCAGTGTACGATGAATTATGTTAATATATTTATTGCGTCTCGTCAGATAGCAACACTACGGACCAGGATAGCATTGTCGAGGCTGAGAACTACTGGGAGAGGTTTCGAAGAAATTGTGCCAAGGAAAGTGCCACACGACTTTTTGAGCTCTGGTCTGGTGGGGGAGGATTCTGGAAACAAGTAATAAGACAGTTAGCAACCCTTTGGGTTTGAACATTGAATATTGAAGAAATTGTCTCCGTTACCTCCGTTAAAACGTTTCATACTAGAAATGAATTCTTCCTCTTTGTGCGAGGGAGTTCGCAGTTTTTTGGCGAAAATTAAGACTTATTTCGAGCGCGCGACGTTTGAAATGTGTGCGTGTTGCTAGTAATTCGCCTCCAAAGACTAGTTCTAAATGGTTGTATTCGCATTGCGGTGCCAAATTTCAATTTATATGACTGCCTATGTCCCAGCAGCAATAGATGAAGCTTCTGTTACTAAAGTTGAGTGGTATTTTTTAAAGTTTAGGAATTTTTGTATAAATTTAATTTTGCATTATGTAAAAGAGTTTTAAAATTAATGAATTTTGACATTACAAATATTTAGATATTTATTACATATTCTTAGTTTTCGTGACATATTTATGTACACATTTTTCCGATCTCTACTCATTATCATACCAAATCGTAAAATATTCAAGAAAGTGACAGACATTTCAAGTCCTTGGAAAAAATATGCAATAGAACATTTCATAACGTCCGTGTTAAATTACTAAATGTTTTAAGATCAGCGTAAGTCATTTTTGCTTTCACGTCTAGTACTTCGTCGCATGACAATTATTGTATTGCTACGGCCAAGGGGGAGGATTCTTCGACAGAAACACTAGTTTTGTAAGTCCCTTATACCGAAAAAGTTAAATATTTTTTTAAACTTTTGTCTGTAATGTAAAAGCAAACCATTTACACGAATATCTTCACTCTGGTTTCAGAGATGTTAGCTCAGCATGGTAAGAGGTCGCATGCGGAACCTTGTACACCTTTGTTCGTGACACAGCTAGACCAAATACGTAAGCGGGTTCAATTACTGTTAAAATATTACGTAACCCTCACAAATAATACGAGAAAGTATGTGCTGTTCGAGCACCACTAGTGTTTTGTTTTGTTCATAACAAAACGAGGGAAAAACGTCTGGAAGTGTCTAGAGTGGAGCGCTTAAAGGAAAATAATAAATGTATTTATTTGTAGAATATTAAATTTTTGCTATTTTTGCTATATGATATTTTTGGCAGCGCTCCTTCAAGAAGCCACGAGTCGTAACTTGCTCGATCATGCCATTAGGGAAATGTCCAAAACACATGATTGTCACGAGTTTTAGAGACCTTGGGTGATTCACGACTTAAAAACGTGAACCAGGCCTACCGTGCGGTCCGCCTCGACACCTAGGATTGGCAATGCGTAATAATTTACCAGATATGTGAAAAGTTTTCTAGGTACGAGAAAGAGTAATAAACCACAAGAAAACGTTTGCAACTACACACCAGAAAAATATACTTTCCTGAAAGATAAAATAGAATTTGAAGAACTTACTTGGATTACGGCAACGAACTTCATTAAATTCCATGCAAAGATAAATTTAGCTAATTTGGTACAAACATTCGTAGGATTCTTAATTAACCATAAAAGATGCGAGGTTATCGAATTCTGAGTTCTGCTTATCATAGCCCATCACCGCTGATATTCTGCATCATTTGCAATTCTGCATGATGTTGGCGAATCCCGAATAAAATTTATTTGTGGATTAAAAGGTCGCTAAATTGCACGTACCGGTACCCAAGACGGTAAATTAAAAACAAATCCATACGGTGTCGCCATAAATTAATGTATTATTTATCTGTTCTAATGGAACTAATCAACAGATATCATTCTCATGAAATTTTCTATACTAACATCTGAACTGTGAAGAGTTGAACACAAAACATTCATCCGAATTTCCATAAATTTCTAGAAAACTCACATCTAAATCAGGTATGTGTAAATGTAACCCACAACACACATCTAGCTCAACGGTTAATTCACATCTATCGGAATTTTCTTGATTTCTTCGTTCACTGGAAAACTGGTGATCAAACACCACAACACGTACTTGGCGGTTCCGTGCACCTTTAATGATTCATACAATTTGCTGTTTCCCATCCATTTCGCACAAAACACCCTCTGCGGTATAAATGTAACAAACAAAAGAGTATTCGGAACTACAAACGTAACCTCGCCGGTTGTGCATAATCTGCCAGCTAGAAGAGGCTCCAAGCAGCAACAGTAACAAAGTGAGCCCACCACTTGTTTATTGTAAACTACACGAAACAATACAGTGTAAATAAGCAAACCTAAAAGAAAAAATAGAGCTTTTCGGTGCCTAGAACGAGCGACCGGGTCAAGGGATGTGATGATAACTCTGGCTCAAAGGGTGAGGTCTCATCGGCCACCACCCCATAGTGCATGTCAAAAGGACGGAATGTAATACAATAAGGTGAAAGTTCAAGCGTATGAATGAATTCATAGACAATCTGAAATTAAACGTATATGCAACAACAAAATTGTATAATTCCTGAACACCAAGTAATCTACATAAACGACATTTGACTAACAGGCCGAAAAACAATATTCGAAAATAGATTACTCCGAGATAGAACTGAGATATGGATTATGGTGTAAGGTTTTGAGTCAGAAGTCGCAAGGAAGAGCTGCCACTCTAAACTCAAACTTTTAAATGCACAAACATGGCAATGTAGTCGGGCGAGAGGAATCATACTTCAGGGAGGGTTGATTTCCGCTTGCACATTACATATACACGCTTTCTACAGCCTGTTTGCTAATGGGACAATGAGGTGCGATGAATGAGGTAACGGAAGTCCTACATAAAACCTGGCACGGCCTCGACAGTTGGGCAGGGCGCCTGTCCGGTTATGCAATACGTCACGCGAGTTCACTCACCGAAGCTACGTGTGGTGAGTTTTCCCCTATTGAGTTAGTAGGTTTACTTTCGTCACCCAACCCCACTCAGATTTATCAATGATCGTATCACTTCACTGCCTTTCGAGTAAGACAGAATACCTCCCCTCCCGGAAAAAAATTTCATTGATATTTTTGGATTTCATTGACATCTGGCGCAATGTTCAGCCATTCTGTTCATGTACATATGTTGGTTCTTGATCGCACATTGAAAATCCTTTCTGTGAAATGAAGTACAATTAAATGTAAATCGCAAGATGACTAGTACCTTATTTCGCCCGTATCTGGTGTGTTTAAGCGAGGTGGAAGGAGGCTCTCAGATCAAAAGGCAACCGTTTGCCCGGGACAAACTGTCGAGAGCAGACAGCTCTAGGTCAGAATGAGATTCAATGACTAGATCCAATTCAGTTGGCGATTTTAACATGCTTACATACACTGAACGACAGTTGTTTGTCTAAAGTCCTTTCATATTGACAATTTTTTCTTGAAATGCTGCTCAATAGTTGTTAATTTTTAACGCACCCCTTTCCAATCCTGTATTCGCGATACATTTTTCGAAAAAGAACTTGTAGGGTCGAAACGTCATAAAATAAATTACTTAAAAACTGTAGTGTCTGTTTTAAAAAGGTCAGAATCTATTAACATTAATGTGGACGTGTTATTTGGATTTAAGGTAGCACTTAAGGCATTGTGTCTGATTTTAGGTTTAAAATCATTAGACGCTCCCTTTTTGCTCCCAAAATGGTTCGGGAATCACTGGTATCAGGCTGATCAACATAACTGATATAGAAACCAAAGATATAAACTACTATTTCATGTCTCTCGTTAACGACACTAAGGAACGAAAAAAAAAAATACTTCGCGGGGAACCTCTTAAAACCCATCAAAACGAAGAAAATGCAAAGAAATAATGTAAAGAATAGATTCATTGCATACTCATTACAAAGGATTTGAAAACCATCCTCAGTAATTTGAGAAATCAAACTTGCTAATCGAAACGATAGTATAAATATTCCTGCTTGAAAGTTCAGCACATTTTATAACTAAATTACTCAATTCTCTTCGGCAGTAAAATACTGACAATACCAAAACTTTTATATTACACTTTTCAGTGTTTACAGAAAGAAATATGATCAAGGACTGTTCCTTCCAGCCTTCCTTCTAAAAAGCGCACTAATATAGAATCTTTATTGCGATCTTTTAAGATTTTTCGTCTCCGTTTCTTTTCCAAAGTATCGCTGCTCACTATTGAACGTAAAGCTCCGCGTGAGATGACAATTTTCTCTCGTACTCTCGCACACGCGAAGCTGGGGGATCGTTTCAAAAAATCCGAAAGAACTTTCCCAAACGAGCAAAATCGTTGACAAAAAAAAGCGACCTTAAAAAACGGGGTTCATTTGGCCGGGGCTGGCGCGGGAACACTGCGCGTGCTGCCTCAGCAAACGAAAAGTGATCAAAAAATCTCGTCTCGAGCTCTTAGCTTAATCAAACGAAACGAGATTACAGGAAGGTCATACCAGCGAACGGGGCCCGCCGATATTACACGGAAGCTGAACCCGCCAGAGCAACCCCATCGCACAGAGCTACAGCACGAATTCAACACGAATATTTACGCAAAACGACATATTCTTAACTGCGAAGAAAAAAAAACTTCATTCTAAATGCAAGGCGCGCGCATTAAATCGTTCCTAAGAGCAAATCTAAGCAGAAAGACAAAAAATAAGACGCAATGATTCGAAAGGGGATTTAACCAAACCAGAAAAGGAACGGGAGAAAGGTTGATAGAGAGATATGATGGGTGGATTGAAACATAAGGAAAAAGTTGAAAATAATCTAAATACCTTCAGGTATGGTGTCTGACAAGGAGTAAGATTATTACGAACTGGTAGGATTACACACATTGCACACTGGTTAGTCTACCAGTGTTGTAGCGGTAATTTCAGATCTTAAACATTAAACATCAAGAGTTTAAAGGGGGAGCAAAATATATTTTTTTTAAAACTTGCACGCATGCAACGGCTAAAAAGATAACTGACAGGTTAACTTTCAGTGTGCGATGTTTCCTTGTTCGACTCGGGTGCGTTTTTAAGGGAGGAATGAGAACCTTCCAAGGCAGTTGTCACGCAGTGCACTTGAAACGCTCGTATAAATGGATGCAACATTTTGTAACTGACGCCTTTTATTTAAGAACATTTTGATGGAAATGATACCTGGTAACGCTACACCATGGTTTACGTCAAAATCAATATTTTGGCAGAATAGTCGTCCACTTAGAATTATCTTTAAATCCCTGACAGGTAATGTCAAATGAACTTGTACTTTCCACAGCAAATGCAACTAAAGTACCAACAATTATTTTTCCATTTCATTAAATGTCCTGACAGATCGACTGAAATAATGGTTACATATAGGAGTATATTTCACTAACTTGTAGCTTGATTCCTTATAAATGTGTATAACAACTATATCATTCGATTACTTATGTCAAGATGGAGGGCAAAAAAGAAATCCAATCAATCATCGTGGAAACATTTTAGTTTATATGAATAAAACCTGGAACAACAAAAATACACACGGGGCAGACAGGAAGCAGTGAAACAATGCATACTTTAAGTGTACTAGGTACAATGAAACATCCAATGCTAAATACTAATTACGGAAATAGTAATTCTATCAGTTGCCTAACAAAGTTTATTGTTACAAACAATATCAGATAAAAATGTTTCAATATTTATTATACAGAAAAAATCTTAAGTAGGAATTTCCAGCGTGTCGCATTACTGCACTCTGCGGTCATCATCGTTATAATGAGCTATGAGTCATCACCGAAAGAAATACCAACAGACTAACAGGCGGCAGTTACGAAAAACAAGAAAATAAATTATGAAGCAGCAAGAACACCACAACTCTCAAGAGAAACAAAACCCTCAGAAATAAATGAAGACTCGACGCGATTAGAATGATGGATTCTCGCTCTAAACCAAGGTTTAAAATGGAAAGATTTCTTTTCATTTGCGTATCTGGTGGCGTCGTTCTTCTTGCTGGTCGGGGCACTCCCACCCTTCCCCCTGCGGCCCCATCGAGGCGCTGGCGCGACAATATTGAAGGTCTCCGACGAAGATGAATTTAATCCCATAAGGCTCATCTACACAACCAATCTCTTCGCATCAAAGCGCCATGCATGTGCTGTTTGGTTGGTTGGTTGTTAGTGATTCTTGGCGCGTCAGCGTCAACTACTGAGGTCATTAGTCCCATAAGTGTAGGGCATGTTTGGTCCTCGACATGTGACGGTGATCTTCCCCCACTGAATTGCGAGATCGGGCGCCGACCTACCGTCGGCTAGTGGCGGTTCCCCAAGAAGGTGCTCCCGCCAGCAGGGCACCCCGGCCGAGACAAGCTCTAAGCACCCGACCGGTCTCCCAGTATGTGTGGTAGTGTAGTGTCTGTTGGTGAAGGTGTGTGGAAGGGGTGAGAATAGGACAATGAAGAGAAAGGAAAGGAGGTACGCGTAGCGATTGAATTCGACCTAGCTGACAAGCTAGTGTCGAAAATTTTGCCACTGTCGGGACTCTAACCTAGGACCTGCCGGCCAGAGGAACTGCAGTGTCATGAGTTGATGCTCTGAGCCACCATTCTCGGTGATGCATGTGCGGTGTAGTCTTTCTAGGAACGTCAAGATGCAAGGAACTTTTTTCAAAGGAATTCGAAGGTGTTAAAGATGGGAAAATAAATCCTACAAAAAATACTCTATGTATAATATACAAAAAAATATTAAAAATACCCGCCTAATTTTTTCTGACTTTATTATCTGGCATAATTTTTACAGATCTTCTAACTTTCACATTACTTTAATTCTCCAGGTCACATAAGTTTTTCATACCTATGAGATTACCATTAGATATAATTTCCAATAAATTAAAAAAAACATACGACATGAGGAAAACATTCCATAGCGTGAAGGTGCTGATAACTGATTTTCTTATTTATAAATGTGTCGTTGTTTTGCTGTAATGTTTGAAGCCAAGCCAGTATGTCCATCAAAATAATGCAAATGTACATACTTTCTCAGTGAAACAGTTTTAGTCATTTCTATGCATATTCTGCTCCGTTTATTCTCTTATTTGCCCAGTCAATATATTTATTCCGTATAGTTGCTGGCAAAAAAAAAAAAAAGGATAGAGCCTGTAATGCGCGTTGCGAGAACTGTGGCCGGGCGATCTCGGGCGCCAGCCTTCATTCCTTCCGAGGTGAGAAACTCCGTTATGAATCGAGGCCTCATGGCAAAACTATTAATTCTCTTTAAAATCTCTCTCTACAAGACAGCGCGAAAAAAGTTAACGGAGTAATTTAAAGTCCTTCCTCTTCCTTTTCCTCAGCGCCGAGGGGCCACGATTTAAATTTCAGGGGTCTCTTTTGCTATGCAAATCACCTATGTTCGTATTTTCATGTATGTGTGTGTGCGAGTGCAAGCGTGAATGAAGTGATGCGATGTGATGTGATGTGATGGTGTGCGCGTGCTGAAGCAGTGCGAGCCGGAGGCGGGTGCGTATGTGGGCAGGCACTTTCACGGCTCCAACCCGAACTCTCGTGTTAAAGGCGATCGCGACGAGCCGGCGTAGATAAGCACAGTCGTCCTATTTAATGGGATATTCGTTTTAAATCGACCGGCATGTTGCGGTTTAATGAAGAGCCCTTCAACAGAACCCACGTATCGCGACGTCTCCTTTCGCTTGTATTTATCGCACTCCTCTTTTTGCTAGAGCAGGCGGGAAGCTCTGCGATTCGCTTCGTTTCGTTTCGCCTGTTGGGCGGGTTGACGCGCGGTTTGCGAACTCTGCGCCAGTCTTCGTTTTTCCCTCTCTCTTGTCGCCTTCCTGTTCCCTCCTCCCGCCCGCAAAGCCCGCACGACCGCAGGCAGCCGATGCGGGCTAGCGGACAGGAGAGCGGGAGTGAGAGGGGGAGAGGGGGGAGAGTTGTTCGGAACGGCGTTATTTACGGGGCCGAGTTCGACGCAGGGGGGGAGCGGCGCGCGATGATTTGTTCGCGCGCCGCGGCCGAATCAGCGTTTGTTCGGCGGGTGGCTGCCCCCAGCGAAACGGGCTTTTCTGGAATATCGAGCGCACTCACAAGAACTGGAGCTGGAGTTCGAAAGGGAACAAGACTTAGCGAACTTTTCCAACAAGAACTTGAGAGTCCTTGAGCGAGTTAATTTTTCTTTCCACGTTTTCGGAATTAAAATGCAGTTAAGTAATTTTTGTCATTTATTACTATGTTTCCTTGCCTACTCGCAAGTTTTCCTTAATCACCTTTTCCTAATAAATTCTCCTTTACAGAGTATCCGTCCTTGCTATTTGTCATTCACTTTTGCCAATTTTTAAGACTAAACTCTCTTCGCGATCTGGAATCAGTGTGTACCCATAGAGTTGCCGGAAAGTACACATTGCTTCAAAGGATTGTATACAAGGTACGAATCTCCGTGGGTGTAAGGAAACTTACAGTGTGAAACGGAATAAGTGTTGAAAGGCGAAGACCTACAAAATACCAAATCCCCAGGCGGGCACCACGCGTTCTGCACGCAAGCGCTGCGCCGCGCCGCGTCGGCGGCACCGACTGTTTCTGCGGCTGAAGAATCACGCCATGCCCTGCCAGGTCTTCCTCTTCGTCTGGGCGACACTTCAAACGACAACGCTCTCGTCACAAAGCCCCGAAAGACACCGCGCGAAAATCTTAGACCGGCCACGAAGCAAGTTTGCAAGGGAAGCAGACTCGTCCAACGATCGCTTCTCCAGAAGATTAAGATATTAACAAACAAAGAAAGAAAGAAAAAGCCTAAAGCGATAATTCGGTGGAAAACGGTCCAGGTGAGACTACATACATTAGAAATGACGCAAAACAACAACAACAAAACAAAAACGATCACCCACACCAGCACTGCCACAGTATCCCGTCCAAAAAACAGCCGAGAGAACACAGGTGCGGATATTGTTTCTTAATTTACCAATATAGCAGTAAAAAAGTCATTATCTCACAAAAAAAGTCCATGCCCTCCCATCAACCATCTTATTCACTGTCGCATCCACCTTCCCTAATCGTCTTGACGCGATGCAATAAGTCTCTTTGTTCTGTCGTAGAGCAAAATTGTATTCAGACACTGCAGAGCGTATCATACCAGTTCTGCGGGGTGGAAAGTACACATAGAGGAAGTCGTGTTTTTGGGCGCCATATGTCCTCTTGGTACTCAAGAGCACAACCATCTCTCAACTCCCAGGTAGAGATACAGAGAACTGAAACAATATCAGAGTCTCCTACATTGATACGTTCATATTTTCTTTCAATAAGAGTGCAACCTGCATGGCGGCGAGAAAGGCAACCGATTCCAAATCTTTCGAGCCAATCGGCATTTTAAACATGTTCACGTGGAGCCCTTTCCTGGCCGCACCCTCCGTCTCAGCTGGTTGGCATACCCGGGCTGCAACCCCCTAGAGCCCACGCCCCTCTCAACCCTACCCTGGTCGGAAGTGCGGACGGGCAGAAGGGAGACTGCGAGGCAGTGCGTCCACAGCCCTCGGGCGGCCCGCGTCCTGCGCTTTGGCCATGCCCCGCGCCCCGCCGCTCCGCTCCGCACCGCGCCGCGCCGACCGCCAGCCAGCCAGCCAGCCACGAGGCCCCGCGCCGCGACGCCGATCGATGGTGACGCACGAGCGACGTCACGCCCCCGCAAGGCGAAGCCGCGCACTAATTTTAAAGACGGGGCGGGGAGGGGGGGCGAGATACAAAGAGGGGCGGTGCAAGGATCCTCCGATTACCGGAACGCTATTTCTAACATTACCTGTCAAGAGATCTCTGATTCGAAGGAACCAGGATGTCGCTAATGACTCAACACCTCGACTCGAACAATCAAGGTTTAAATTCCACCATTGGTCTTTGCTTACAAGAGAAAAAATCATCCATGCCGTATTTTACGACTTGCACTAATTCTGCTGTTCATATTGTCCACAATAAGGACTTGTATGAGTGGACCGTTTTCGATGATGATATTATTATTATTATTATTATTATTAATAAATATATATATATATATATATATATATATATATATAATAATAATATATATAATAATAATAAATTTCATTATTATTCATTAATATTATTATTATATATATAAATATATATAATAATAATAATAATAAACTTCACTTTCATTTTCCTACGTAAACATGTGGACGACACTAGAGATGGTCTTTAATGACAACCTTCAGCATCACCCCACAATCGAGACTGCGAATGTGAAAGAAAAGACCATTCCATGAATTAATTCAAAGAAGAATTTTCCTCTTCTTCGGCGACGCCTCTTAATTTACTGAAAAGTTAAACCATTTTCACAACAATTTAATGATTGCTATATATAGTTCTAAAACCGGCTTTAGCCCAGAGCTGCTGTCTCAGTACCTGTGACCAAGAGGTCCTAGAGTTCGAGTTCGACGATGGCGGATTTTCGACTCTAGATATATAACATGATCGAATTCAGGCGTTGTCTAGAGAAGAATTCTAGCGGCCGGCTACTCTGATCGGTAATTTTCCGTACTTTCTTCGTTCAAAACCAGACGAATACCGGAAAAGTACCCAACAAACAGGTCATGGATTACGCGCAATATTTTCTGCCAATTCCTTCCCCTATCATCTCCCCTTACGCACGCACGCGGACACAAACACACACATACACACACATACACACACACTTACATGCACTACACTGCCGCATATGTCGGGAATTTAGAGCTTGTTTGGCTGTGGCGGTGCCCAGCTGGGGGGAGATGACTGGTGTTAGAAAGCCCCCGCTAGCCGAACTGTAGGTCGGCACAAGATCTCACCACCCAGCGGAAGAGGAACACCGCCACCTCCCACGTAAAATTCACTTCACTAACTAATGAAAATCGCAATTGATGTGCCCGGAAATATCTATCAATCCGTCAATCAATAAGAAGTCTTAGATTCGAAAAGAAGCAAATGAAAAGGCTGACGGATACAATGAAGGGTACTCTCGGCTGCTTATTCCATCCACTGCATTTTAGCAGAATACTTTTCAAACAATATTTCACCTTCGTTCTACTGCTACGTTGATCTTATTATTCATCAAACTTCTTTCCCTGACCTCGCCTATTGAGAGCAAATGTTCATAATAAAAATAAAAAAAATAAAAAAATATAATAAAAAAAACATACCAAATTAATAAGAACATGAAAGCACTTTCATACAGGAGAGGCTACCAAGAAATCTTATTTTAAGCGGCCATAAACGCAACCTAAAATTCTCGCAATTGTGACACTGCAAAGGAGCACTAATGCACAAAACCTTGTTTTCCAACGCAGATTGATCATTAACAGCTTGTTTTTGAAAACAAAGAAAAGATGTATTCAATTGCAATATATGATACATAGGACAGAAATACAAACCAATAACAGCCAAAACCAAAAACAATTATGCTGTATATCGAAGTGAAATTCAGCTTATGTTTAAAATATTACTGGCTGAAAAGTAAATACATTCTTCAACGGGTCGATTAGCAATATATTAATAAATAAAGATCTAAATTTACAGAGCATCCTCTGATCCCCAAGCTTTGCCCGGTGAATCTCCAGCGCTGCGAAGCCAACACTCACGTGGAGACGAAGCACGGTGGTGACTCGGAAACTCGCCGTCGCGTCGCGTCGCGTCGCCCGCCGCGCCGCGCCGCGCCGCGCCGCGCCACGCCACGCCACGCCACGCCACGCCACGCCGCCCACTTTTCCGTAGCTCCTCGAATTAATAGACGTCTCCCGTAATTGGCGTATTGCGTGCCGGCGCGATTAAATAAAATATAGCGTACGCAACCTAATAAAAGACTTGTAACTTTGAAAACTACCCTCGTTAATCTCGGAGAGCAGAAGCGGGTGATACTTAATAACTTGGTTCGTTTCACGCGAGAAAGTACCGTGTGGCACAACCAGACGCGAGGTAGGAACGATGCATTAAACACTTATTCTTGGAGAGAAAGCATCACAATTATATTCTAAACGTACTACGGCAATAATAACGTAAACTGTAAACCTTTTTAACATACATTCTAAAATACACGTTTATTGAAATACAGACCGGAATTTTATGTAATTACGTTTTTTTTATCTTTCTATTTATCGTTTCAAAATTGTTATCTTGGCGAATCGTCGCTCTCCTAACACGATCTCCAATTTTTTTCGTTACATATGTCTACATATTTAGTACTATATTACATATTTTACATATTTTGCCACTTTCACAAAATATTTTTTATTCTATCAATTTTTTGAATTTTATTATTACGTATTGTTTATGAAAAGAAGTATTTTCAAAAATATCAGCATTTTTACTTCATTATTGGTGAAATCTAGTTGTGAAACGTACCACTGTCGCCGAGTTTCCTGACCTTTCACCTTAATTTCCGAGAAACTTTGGCGATTGCCGACGTTTAACACTTTGATAACAATGTTGCACGTTGCAGTGATTGTTTGCTAGTCGGAGATATCAGCATGCGTCTACTCGTAGTATGGCTCATTGCGTCTGGTATGTTCAAGATGCATATTAACCTCGATTAAATGCGCCTTGGTCTGACTGCTGAACTACGATCCTGGGAAACAATAGATATTTTACTACTGACAGGAAAGCTCTATGGCGCTAAGTGTGCACCAGCTTGTACTCTCCAAATGATTTTTAAAACTTTTGTTTTATTTTTAAAATGTTTACAATTTTTTAATGTAATTTCGAATTCTGTAAATGTTATAAAATTAGTGTATTGTAATATTACACATTATATTCCATTTTACATATTTATTAAATATTCCTACCATTTTCATTACATATTTTTAAAATTTTACTTATTTTAGATATACAGCAGGTCAGATCTGCATCAAGCAATCTCGGTTTTCGTACGTATATTATGAGATCTATACATCACTTAATAACTGAACTTAAGAAATAAAGCTACAACTCTTGTATTTTAAAGTAATAGTTCATCATGAGAAATACACACACGGCATTCAACACTGACTATGAATTACTAAACTACTGTCTGTATATTTATAACAAGAAAGTGTACCAAGGCGTTTAAACAAGAGGGGGCAAACACATCTGAATATATATATATATATATATATATATATATATATATATATATATATATATATATATATATATATATATAAGTTTACAAAAATGTTGCAGTTTAAATTATATTTGTTATCAAAAACTTACATTTAAATTTTTTTATCGTCAAAATAAAAGGAGGCTCGTATTACCATCTTCTCGTCTACCATCAATCCCCAGTCAATATAATTAACAGATATTTAAATACATCCTCATACTGACATCTTGAGGTAAATAGGATGATAAAACCCATCGATCCCCGCACTGCATTTCCAGTAGTCTCTCTCTACCCCCTTGGTACAGCACAACACGCAGTCGCTGCGTGCACAAGCTCGCCTCGCCCACCGTACAGAGAGATTACTATAAAGAGGGACCTCTTTGACATCTACTGCTTGGCCACTGCTGACAATATAATTGCTGGTTATGTCCATGCACTCATTTTGTCGGTGTGTTCGTTTACACTTGACATATTTGTAAATGGCTTCATCATTATCACTATCACTGTCATCGCCCTGCATGACGTTCGGGTGTTTCCCGGCCAGTCGAAGCGGTCCCTTCTTAGAGTAACGCCTCTATACCAACCCTCCCGTTCCCCCAGGGACCGTCGGCGTCGCAGATCGCAGCGAGGCGGCGGGCACGGCGCCGAGGCGAGGCGAGCGTCTCCCGCACGCCAAGTGACGAATCCAAGGCCACGTGCCGCGCTCGTCGCACGCTCCGCGCGAAGCGACACGAGGCCAGGCCAGGCCAGGCCGCCACGACGTATTCCAAGCACGGGCTCCGCACGGGCCCCGCCCAAATCGCAAGGCGCTTCCACGCGGTGAGGGAAGAGCTGCGGCATGTGCCGCTTACTGGGTTGTCCAAAGGCAACCGTTCTTTAAGAAGTAGTTCTACAATTTTTAAAAAAATCGCGTTTAATGGAACGCAATATTTTTGAATTTCCGATTTCGATTGAAAGATCGTCGTATATATGATACGAGGATGTCCGACGGAAATGCGATGTTGTGTAGTTAATTTGTGTGTATAGTATTTAATATTCTCCTTCGCAAATCAAGAGCATTGCTGACGAAAACAGCATGTACCATTTCTCTTGTTTAATAACGTCTAACAATGAATTAATAATCCCATCAATTACACAGAGGGGTAATTTCAAATAAAAAAAAACACTAGAGGCTTGAATTTCTATTAATCTTTAACTCTCATTATTGCCAATCTAACCTTCATCTTTAGCATGACAATCACATAAACAATAGCTGAATCATAAAATACACCCTTTAAAATTATCTACGAAAATTTCAATAATTATTACAAATAAATAAACGCCAATTATCGTAAATTAGAAAATTCAATTAGATACACTAGTTCAAATGAAACTCAAATTAGATTAAATACGTCGGCTGGGGATAGAATAAGATAGAAAAATCTATCCTTTCGGTTTACTCGTTCATACGGGTTCCGCCAGCTCACGTCTCAAAATTACACCGTGCGCCAGCTGCTCTGGTCGCATCCTAGACCTGGCAGGAGTGTGACATCGCCCTCTCCCATGATTTTATCTAGTTGCAAGAGACTCCTTGTAGATGACAGTTCAAGAGAGGAAGAGCTCTTTCCTCCACTAACATACGTTTCCTTTTCCGACAACAGGAGCACTGTGAGACGTGGACGATAAACAGACGAGAAGAGGAATTATTGACAATTTCTCCTCTGAGCGATTTATCGTTTTTGCATCCCTTAAAAGAGCGCGTTGTTTAAAACTCCATGTAAATTTTCCCTTAGCCATGGAACAAAATATTATAGAATATTTTGCCTCAAACATCAAAGTAGGAGTAATGTTTTTATTGAAGAAATCTGAAGGACATATTCAGAAGAGGAATTATCTACCATAGGCGAATACTTAAAAACGACTTGTTGGATGTATCCTCTTTCATGACTTCCAAAACTATCATTTATACAGTTAAATTCGACTGGGCATGAACGGTAAAATGGATTCAATAGCTCAGCCAGCTAAAAACATCTCGTCAGGCTAATAAAAGATCCCGTCTCGTACATATTAGCTCTTCGAGACGATTCTTTTTCCAAAATTAGATTCACTTCAGTTCTCCAGTTTAGCATTATTTGATGCGGCTGCAAAAACTTGTTCAATTATCTGAACAATCGAAAATCATTAAATGTATGTTTTTTCTATGCGACTGCTTTCCACGATAACACCGTTCCCACATCGTTGATTTCCATCTACTTGCCACAGACGACGGTCATTTGCGTATTGCTCCACGAGTCTTTTACGAGTATTATAGTGACGTGAAAAGTAGGGGTTTCATTAGTTTATACACATTTCACCCCTATTCATCTTGTTAATACTCTAAAATAATAATTATTTAAAACAGCGGTTCTTTCATCACACGTACTTGACATTTATTTGTTACTATAAAAATTTATTGACACATGTTACAAAAGAACTGAACGCCTATCAATCATATTTAAGTTCATTAATAGATGCGATTTTTCCGGTCCACCGTTTTTTGGATGCCCTCGACTGAGCAATAAAGAAATTTTAATTATCAATTGTAGTACCATTTTAGACGATACAATCCCATTATGACCTGAAATGTTCAATACACACTAGGGTTTGTCCAAGGAACATATATTCATTACTAAGAAAACCAATTGTACTAATATTACTATAGCTAGTACAACAAAAATGCTGTTGAACAAAATCACACAAAACAGATTATCAGAAAATAGCATTCACACTGCTGCAGCTCAACAAATAAAATACTCCCGTACAACACTTCAACAAATTAAATATTTAAACAAAAATAGTCTTCACGAATACTACAATACCCCAGTACACCTCAGTTCTTCACAAAGCAAGAATACAAAAAAAGTAATTTTCCGCAACAGAATTCGTGAATATTAAATATTTAATGCCACATCTTCCTTGGAGACTAGCTATCACGATTTTAGTAGTGTCGTTAGCTGTGAAAATTCAGTCGGTGCGCGTAATATGAGAACACGCAGAATATCAAATTCTTCACTCGAACACCCATTCACCCACCACCCATTTGCATTGGTGGGCAGGTTGGTGGGATTTCAGAAGAGTTATTCGTTGCGGAAAACTAGGTAGTGTACAAGATGGAGCCAGCTCATAAAAACACAGTTTGTGGGATTTTTTGGAATATTTCCTGGTAATATTGACTTTAATATTTTCACTCAATTAGGATTGAAACTCCTCTATGCGAACTAATATTCAAGTCTGACCTTTGTATATGTAAATCTGGAATGAATACATTCGATTTTACCAGAGCTGTTTCGCACATACGCGCCAAGTTTGACGTTGCTCTGGCGTCAAATTGAAAGAATATGCAGAAAATAAAAAGTTTTCCCGGCAGAAAATAAATTTTATAACAAAGAAACTACGTGTCACAAAATGGCACAGACTTTCCCGTATTAGTTTTCTATTTCCATTGGTCTCGGCTAGATATTCTACCTTGCTACATATTATTTCCAGCTGCCATCTATCGCTGCCCAAAGTACATTTATTGAACTTTTCTCAATTTTTCGGTTTCCTAATAAAAGAACCGAAATATTACTTGAAGATTATTAAAGAAGAGTAAAAGCTCGTCCTAAACGGCAATTTCCTTTGAAAAATTTGGAGACTTTTTAAGAAAATGGTGCTTAAGCGCACTGTTAATTCGAAATTTGGAACTCTTTCTCAGAATTTTTTAATTTTTTTTAGTTGTCGAAAAACCTTCATTTAAAGTCGTTTGAAACCCATCAACTCACAAATACAATAGTGTTTACAAATTACTGGAAATGTGCATATTAACGGCGTGAGAAATCTTGAAAAGAAACACACACACACACACACACACACACACACAAATTATGTGTAATTTTTGAAGAAAGAAAAAAAAACTCGAAATGAACTTACGCAGCATTTGAACTACGTCATATTAAATAGTGCAATTAGCACTATCCCTTCGAAACGTTTGAAAACAAAATTTGGAGTCCTTTTTGAGAAAATTGCGTGTGAGAGCGTTTCAGAAAATACGGAATTTGAAGCTAGTTTTGACAGAAATCCGTCAAACTTTGTATGATATTATTTAAAGCACATGTACTCAAATATAAAAATATGAACAAATTGCAGCTAATGGAAATATTAATGAGTGATAGACAAGTTATAAATATTTTATTTTTGTAATTTTGGAAAAAACAAAATAGGACAATAGGCGTTTATGTCATCTTATAGAGTGAATTTAGAAAAATCCCTATCAAACGTTTAAAGAACAAATTGGAGCAGTGTTTGAGAAAATATTTTTTGTAATTTTTACAAATGCACAAATTGCACGCAATACTGCGTGAAAACTACTAAAATTTTCAAGAAAATGTACATGACCTTAATGAAAGAACTAATTATGGACACAAATTTAATTTGAAAGAAAAAACTATCTTTAATTTTGTAGTTGTAGGAATGTACCGAAAACAATTCATAATTTTGAAAGTTTCGAAAATTCAGGGTTAACCGTGAAAATAAGACTCCTGCCACTTTCGTAAGTTTGGAGTGGTTTTTGAGAAAATTTTGAAAATTTCGGGGGCTTCATGTACAGTATCCGCAAATTTTAAAGGAAGTTTTTCAAAAAGTTTCAAAATGCATCCAGATCGACCGGGTATTATGCATTTTGGAAAAAAATCGCACGTATGGTTTAGGCGATAGTAGTGGTCACAGACGAAATGGACGTTTCAAAAAGAACAACTTTTGATCAGTATCAGGGGACCCCAAAATGTATTTCCTTTGAATCTTGAAATCGATATTCTGCAGCATTTCAAAACCTTTCCTATTCAAGTATATTACTCCGTATCTACGTATGTATATGGAAAAGTAAAAATTAGAAGATTATCTAATCTAACGTATAAAAAAGAATGTTTTTGGTTCGTGCTTAATGCGCTGCCATACCGTTCGTCCAATTGCGTTAAAACTTTTGTCAACTTATTGCTTTGCTTATTCCAGCAAAAATTTAGGCATAGTACGATGGGAATGTGTATATGCCTACACGCGTTGTTGATGATTTTATGTGGAGTCAATGGCCCCCAACAGGGTGCTTTACGCCATGGCGCTCTCTAGCCGCCACACTAATAAAATAAAGAATCAATTGCAGCAAAAATTCATTTATTTTTAACACAATCGTAAATTAATTAAATCTCCGTAGTAATTAACATAATTACATAACCTCAGGTTAGTAGATGGTTAAATTTATAATTTTACATTTTCAAGTTCCAAATAAAAACACTTCACCAACTAACCATCATTCAAGTTAATTAGTTACTCTCCCAACACTTGTGTTCTTCAACACGCCTAAATGCGAACAATACCAACTATGCCTTTACTATGCCCAATCATGGGGAAAGGGAGGCTGATGCCCCACGAGCTCCACTCCCCTTGGGTGAACAACTATGCATCTGTAATCCTGTAATTCACTCCCTACCTTTTCCGGAAAAAAGTTCCTACCTCTTCCGGAAAAAAGGTCTTCCGTATTTTTACGGACTACATTTAAAATTCAGGATTGAAAAAATGTCTTATAATAAGTATAAATGTCTATGTTATATAATATTATTTGTCCCTTCCTGCATCATCAATTTCCCGAATATTTCGGTTGAAATCATTTTAATGAAATTCCTACTTTTCACCGATGTATAGCTGATAAAACAAGCAAATAAATTCGTCATTAATGGACACTTCTATCATTGCATGAAAACTAGTCACACTAAAAAATGCAATTGTCAAGTACTCAAATGGAATACCATTCTGTAATTTAGGAGCTATTTCAGAAGAAAAAAAGGAAAAAAAGTGACAGATTTGTATTAATTTCTCTTCCCAAAAAAAACCTAGCACAAATATTTGATTACACTGGTCTACAAAAACAATTGTTTGTCTGCTACTGAAGGAAATTTATTTGCATCGTACTGAAATTGATGCTCCGATTCCATATCTGAAGTCATATTTATTCTGGCACGACACCTTTTTTAATTAAAGCATTGTGAAAGGAAGTCTAATGCTTATTCCGTATACTATGGAGTAAGGTTGTTTTTTTTTATTAATTTATTTTTTTTATTTATTTTTTTTACAAATTTTTATGTTAATTTTTATTTTCAAAACTTTAAACGATTATTTAAATACATGTACAACATACAATAAGCACTTTAAACTCTTTTAAAAGTGTTTGATACATTTTATTTTTCGTTTATATTGTCTTGCGATTGATCTTTGAAGAAACCAGTAGAAATCTCCTATCATGCTACCACCTTAATGCCCCTTTTATCTGCATTCCCTTGTTGATATATCCTGGTAGAATCTCTTACTGACAACACGAAGATTTGGCGGAGGAAAATGTACAAGTATGGCTACTCTAATATGTTCACAAATATTCAGATATGTAATTAAAGACATTTTTAATAAATTTCTGTCGTATTCATTGTCTTGTGGACGTGCAGATGTCGCAAACTTTCTTCAAGACTGAACATTTCGCCCTGCAGTTGCCCAGCGAGCATTTCATGACAAAACTCAATACAAAACTTTCACGATTGATTTAAAGTAACAGCGAGAAAACACGCTCACAAAATTGCTTCCACACACATCGTTCTCGAGGACCCACAAATCTGTAAAACACTACAACCACATCGTGAAATCAGATAATGCATGGAGAGATCTACGCCCGACCTTCGCCTACATTGTTACTAGCACAAAAGAAGAAATCGGATTACCTCCCTTCCCACGAAGGGACACTGTGTTCGAAATACAGATAGGCACTTTCGTTGATGAATTTTGTGAAAGTCGTATCTGTGGGCGGAAAGTCGTAATTACCGAGAATTATACTACATAAAGCAATAAAATAGCGATGCTACAATAACACAAATCTCACACTATCTGAAACTTTTGAAATATTCGAAAGTTTACAGTTTGGGAAAATTACACTGAATTCATCGAAAACTTACTTCACCTACTTCAATCATCTCCTGTTGGTTAATGCCAACTTTATCGGACCTAAGTCACAAGTAAGTTTCGAAACTGTTCCTACTTCGGACTTTATCCACGAACTTTTTGAATTCTGAGAAAATTAACCTAATTCGAGATTTAGCCAGATTAGGAAATTAGCCGTAACATATACAAACATCAAAATTATCGATCAAGCAGAAATTTTTCACAGTAAAATGTCATTAGCGTTTGTATTATTTATTTCAAGAAATGTGTTCGACGGAAATCTCCTTTACACGGCGTAACAAAGAAAGGATTTTTCATCACACAAAGGAAGCTTAATTAAGGATTCCAATCGCTAAAAAAGTGTCTATGCTCGGAATGTAATACGCACTTCATCCATGGAACTCAACCTCTGAAGAAAAAAGAGAAAATAAGGCTAGAAAGAACCGCCAGTGGTGTGGCACGCCTGCGCGCCGCGCGGTCAAAACGCTGGCGAGGGCAGCAAGGACGACCACCAGCCAGCCGGGCGCCCGCCCTCCGTCCCGCACCGCCCACGCTCACCGCCGCCCGCGCCCGTCCAGCTGACTTCGATCTCCGACCGGCGGTGCGGCGCGGAGGCCAGAGGCACGGGGAGCGAAGGGGGAGAGGAGTTGTGGTTCCAGCCGCGGCAACCCAGCCAGCCGGTCGGCTGGCTGGCTGGTTCGCCCGCTGCACCGCTGCCCCCGCCACCGCGCCGCCTCCACACCTCCAGGAGAAAACCCGTTCTAAAAACACACCTCGGGCAGGCGGACGGGTGGGCGCGCGCGCTGCCGCAGACTGGGAAGACGACGAGCTTCGCTGCGCTGCCTCGGGGAAGCCTTCCCCTTTGTTAGCCCCCGCGGCGCCGAGAGAGATATTGCTGTTGCGGTACTTCACCGTTTGGAAATCGCAGGAGAGCCTTTCCAATTAACAAAGCAAAGGGGCAAAACTACAAAATGAATAGCGGCCCGTGATATTGCGTTTACTCTAAATTCGATTGCTTCACCGCGCCGTGTCCCACATGTTTAGTTCGTATAGTCGTAGTATACAAATATTCACTCACAATTAATATACATCAGTTACTCATGTGTTCCTAATTACCGATTGGTCGAAATGAATAGTCAATCGAAATTGGCTTCCCACTATTCCATTACTTCAATGCAATCGCTTTGTTTAACCTAATCATCCTTAGAAGAGTAATATACTCGTAGTACATGAAGAATGCCCAACAAATTCAGCGTTTAGGCTTTGGGTTGATAAGCGAATATTGAAATTAATTTGAAAAGTTGCGAACATTGCATACACACGTTTTAAAATATATTTTATAACACTTCTTAAATATAAAAAAAATCTATTGCGGGCGATTCATCACTTAAAGCAACATCTAGGAAGCGAGCAGTTCGCACAAAATTACTTATTAAAAAAATTCATTTCGCCAAAATTGTCAACATGTGCATTGTTCTCTAATAAAACTTTCCAAAATGAAACTATCGCGTTTCTTTACAATATTAAAATTGTGCAACACCTTCTGTTCATTACATTCTATAGCATTTATTTCATAAATACATTATTTGTCTTGTCTGTTTTACTGGCTTCGCGTAAATGGCCAACTTCTTGGAAAATAGTGTTAAACATGTTTTTTATATTTATCGAATTGGTTCTTTAGGTAAATAGAATTAAAAACCGATATTCAATTTTAGAGACTACATTGTGAATTTTAGTTTTCAATCATCATTACATTTCCGAAATGAGATTTATGTGCTCTCCATTTTATACATATAACAAACTATTTTAAATTTGATTGATGGACTACAGTACTTGTTTACTGAATTCTATTACATGAATATTAATGTATTAAAATGTACATATATAATAACAAATGACACTAACTAAAAATACTCCCGTTAACATTAATTAGGTTACAACAGGCTGACATTTACTGCTGGCTGCATTCCGCTGCCGGGATGTACTCCAGAAATTACAACTTTCAAAAGCCTACTATTATTTCGCCGTTGTAACAAAGTCGTATTTTTGCGAGGAGAGATATTCATCTTAATTGTCATTTCAAATCTATCAAGAAGAAAAGTATAGTGTTTCGGCCCGTCAAAATTTCTCTAGTCACACAATTTCTCTTTAAATGTATCCATGTTTTCTCTGCAGAAATTTTTCGAATCAATATTTTCTTAAAAGAATGAAAGAAAATAAAAGCCTGAAGTCTGAGGCTTCATAAATATTTGCCTTTCCACATGTGCTGCTGGACTGCTTTCCGCGACGAATCCACCTATCGCTACTTTCAGAATCTTTACTATTCTTGCACCTTCGAAACTTGAGTTGAATTTTTGCGAAAAGAGTCGTGATGCTTTGTTGTAGTTTTAAATTGATCAAGATGACTTATTTTCGTTCCTACAGTTCCTTCATTTTGTTGTTTGATTTCTATTAGCTTTATCAAAACTATACAAATTGATATTTGAATAATAATAATAATAATAATAATAATAATAATAATAATAATAATAATAATAATAATAATAATAATAATAATAATAATAATAATCTACGCAAGTTTTCTTGAGATACAGAATCCTTACAACCTTCTTGTATATTAGATTTGAATTGTGCAAGGTGTGTGTGTGTGCGCGCGTGAGAGAGGAGCGTAATTGGCAGCATTTTAAAACTACAAGTATACTTTTAGAACTATATTTATTTGTTTCAAGATTTAGTTTTAAAATAATCAAGTAGAAGCGCTTATCAATTATTCCCATTCCAATTAACACTAGTTTCCTGGACGTTTCAGTTTTTGGATGTACGATATTAAAAAAGACATTATTACACATTGCATCTAATATAATTTCTATTGCTGACCATTTTCCAATAAAAAATCTGCAAAACCCAACACTAAGGATCTCGGTCGAGGTATTTATCTCGAATGATCTAAAGTGAACACAATCTAATAAACTAATCATTCATTTTTTTAATTTGATTCTCAAGTTTTCTTTTTCTGGAATGCCAATTACTTCTAGGAAGAAAAATCACTGATATGTCAATAAGCGCGTCTTCTTTAGTCAACTTCTCAGCCCTAAATGACAATGAATTACAAAAAAGTACCACTATGCCCGATAATTCCGTTTTGCTAAATACAAATTAATGAGTAAATAAGATTTTTATAGGCGAAAATAAATTAATAAATAATAATAATAATAATAATAATAATAATAATAATAATAATAATAATAATACATTATGTGATATGCACACAAACGATCTACGGAAGGAAAGTAATTTATTTCCCCAAAAGTCGCTAATACAGTGACATATAATCATTAAGGCTTCGTTCACAAAGAACAGCAAGCACTTTCATTCCAACAGAACAATGCTTGATATGATTTTATTTATTTTGTCAAAGAACAGTAAAAATTTAATGCGGCCTACGGGAGACGTAACATGCTCCCTATTTATTTTCAAGTGCAATCAAACTTCAAAGAAAAGTAATTTATCATACTAAATTTTGGAAAAAAAGTAATAATATAAAATATGTTAACAAAGCTCAAAATAAAACAAAATTAACAAATTTGCAACGGACGTAAAGTAAACAAAATATTTTGGTTCGTGCACGCGCAGGATAAGACAGCGATTGCGATCACTCCCTTTGTTCTCCAGAAGAAATGATAACACTGAACCGTCTTCTGACAGTTCGCGCACTTGGCATCTTCCAAGTCCAACCAACGTGTGTTATAAAATACTGATATTTAATGCATTTCTACAACGCTGACGGACTCTGTTTTCCGGGGGATAAATACAAACCTGGTAGTTCACAATAAAAAAATTAATAAACCTAAAAACTAATTCTCTGAAACGCAGATACGTAGTCACGACATTGTTAATTACTTCATTCCCCAAAAATTGAAGAAATATTTATTTGACAGTATACAAAAACAGTGACGGCACCAAACTGACGGCATTACATTATTATAAGTTTGATTTTAATTACGTAGTGTGATATTATGTCAAAATTATAATTGGAAACAAATGCTAATCGCAACCAACAAATATTACAAAAAAACAAACAAGTGAATGGTCAAGTTTCGAGGTTACTTTCACTGAACAGGGTACATGGACTCCTAATTTCAGCGTTCTAACTACACACGTCATATACACAGAATACATACAAGTAGCTTGTCAAACATTTACCTTCTGTTGATCTCTTCGACGATCCAAAGGTGCCTGATCCTAGCGTAGGCCTCTTCCATCCTCTCCAGTTGTTGTACACAGATTCTGGTTCACTGCTCCAACTACATAATGAATCTCCATCAAATCTATCCGAATCTTCAAACGAAAATCTATCTCCTTCTTCCCAGTCCAACATTGTACGGGGGTCATCCCCTATCGCAGGGCTCCCAGCCAGGTTGGCCGCTGGTTCCTAACAAAACAAAGACACAAAACCTGGCATCTACCTTGACCCAGGAACGATGGGTCACTCGCGGTCGCGATCTAGAGGCCACGGACCCTCTTCTCTATATATATGTATATGTAAGACAACTGAAAATCAACTGCTAACACTAAATCAAACGCTGCCAAACTAAACTCATGACAGACAAGTTCAAACCACGACCTTAACTGTCACTCTTAAGAACACAGCTTCTTCGCGATACACCTCCTCTCAAACCCTACCCCGCACAACCTCCAATCCCAGCACTTTGTGGTCTAGTCTACCCCATCGACGACAACAACAAATATGGCGGAGAGCGCTGGCGCTGATCTTTTCATACCAATGATTGTACATGAATCTGTATTGCAACATAACCCACCCTGCTGATTTCGAAAGTTACTGCTTCTTGACGTATGTGACTATATTGTTGTAAAATCCAATACTGTATGCTTCAATGCTTAAATGCTTTCGATCATTATTTATATCAGCAATGGAAAACGAATGAATTGTTTAAAAATATTTTCCAAACATTTTATTCGTTGCAATCACATACTATCTTTTTATTTTAGAGTTCTGAATTGCTGAGTTCGTAAGTGTACAGTACATTGTGAAGCATATTTTTATATTGATATTTATAAGGAAAGCAAAGATGTACACAAGAAACATTTCACACTAAAGAAACTTTATACTAGCGCCATCTGTTAATGATTTTACAAGGGACAATCGCACATCTGCTACATTACATTGTCATCCAGCTTTCCATGCATATATCGTTTCAGCGAAGCTTTATTGCACTTTTTTTAAATCATAGAGACTTAAGGTTTTTAAGAGTAGAATAATGAATTAAACAAATGAGAAATGTTTTGATTGTCACTTTGCCCATGAGCGCTGCTATACCTGTGGCGACTATTAGAACTACTTGTTCACTGCGCGCAACAAGGTTTCACTCACATCTACCGGAAACCACTCACTGAAGAAACTTCAATCGATCTCTTTAGTTCCGTTGTTTTCGGGCTGGCAGAAAGTGTTTGCGGTGCGTGTTGAAGATTAACATTTGTAATCCATAAGTATGTTTTAATTTGTGAGCTACGTTAATCAAATAATTTTGTGGTATTACTTCATTTCTGTGTTTGAATTAATATCTATAGATGTTATTCATAAATTCTGATATCGATGGATAAAAATTTGCAACGTGGAGCTTGCAACTTTATTGCAGTGTTTTCCTTATTCTAGTTTATGCCGGAATGTAAATTGAAATTGTACATCGTTTGCAGTGTATGAAGTGTACGGAATTACACACAAGGAGTTCGAGGCAATATGAATTTTACCAAACTTATCTACATCAATCTTCTGTGTTTTAGGTTAAAGGATGGCTCCCCGAAAGGGTAAAGTTCAGCAGGAACAAGTCCAAGTATCACTTGGCCCTCAAGTCCGAGAGGGTGAAATTGTATTTGGTGTAGCACACATTTTTGCTAGTTTTAATGACACCTTTGTACACGTCACGGATTTGTCTGGCAGGTGAGATTTGAAATCATGGTTTTCAGTTTGTACAAGTCATAAAATTCATAGACAATGTTCTAGATTCAGCATGATCTCTTTAGGTCTTTTCTGCGGAGAGCGTAATAGTGAAATGGTTTATTTTTTTAGTGGAAAACTAATGTTTAACTTTGTGCATATGTTTCATCTGCAGTGTTTTGTTTGTATTTACTGGTGAAATAGAGAAGTAGATGTTTACTTTTCGTTTAGCATATTAAATATCTTTTATTATGTACCTTATCACTATTTGTATAGACCTTGTACAGTGTATTCACAGCGAATGTAACTTTTTGTGTAGGGAAACAATTGCACGTGTTACTGGAGGAATGAAAGTAAAGGCTGACAGAGATGAAGCCTCTCCTTACGCTGCTATGTTAGCAGCTCAGGTGAGTTTTGCTTTAGTGAGAGTGTAACTGCATGTAAAAGCGCTTGGCCATTTGTATTGTGTGCTCAAACACCCAAACTTGATAAGATTCATATTTAATGTGTCAAGTTTCGTTAAAGGTTTGCTAACCTTGGAGCTTAGCTATTTTTCTGAACACTTGAAATTGCATCACAAAAGTTAAGACGGTGACAAATGTTAAAACTACTAAAACTACTTTTCTGGTTTATTCTATCTTAGTTTACTTCCCTCTGAAAATGCTTTGAAATTAGCTTTTTCTTCACAGAAGGGTTGTTTATAAGCAAGAGGTATTTATCCGCACACTTTTTTTTGATACTCCACAGCAGGGAGAGGTGGGTTCTTTCTACTTCACAGTAGTGTAGTCCTGTTAACGTCATCAAAAAAAAACCTTGCTTTATAGTGTGTTTTGGAGTAGATGACAATGAGAAACAACACTAGGATTTTTTAAAATTCTGTAGAAATAATTAATAATTGTAGAGACTATCGAACAAGTAACAACATGGTAGTCAGAGATCGCCATAAAGAGAGAGAGCGAGAACTAGGAAGTCTGTGTTTAAAAGAAAAATTATGATCATCACTGTAAACTGAGCCCTGAAATAATAAGTTAGAAATGATAATTCGTTGGCAACTTATAAATTCCCATGCAATTGATATATCTTTAACAAACTAGAGCAGATGCAGGACCATTAAAGTAGTTGCTTAGAATTCGATGATATAAATCTGTAAAACGAATTTACCCTGAACAATAGAGTAACCTGTAAAAGAAGTTTGTTAACGGAAATGGGTAAAACAGTTATTAATTTCAATTACTTATTCCATGGAGGTGTGTTCCTTGGGTTCAATGGTCCAATAATTATTGTGAACATTAAATGCTGCTTGTAATTCAAAGATCATCACAGGATAACTATGTAGCAGATGCGGTACCATTCCAAGTTGTTGCTTAGAATAGGATTATATAAATCTGCAAAATGAATTTACCCAGAACCATGGAGTAACCTGCAACATGGGTTCTACTAACCGATATGGGTAAAACAATTTTTAATTTCAATTATTTTATGAAGGTGTGTTTGATGGATTCAATGCACCAACAATTATTGTGGACATAAAATGCTTCTTGTAATTCAAAGATCATCACAGGATAACTATGTAGCAGATGCGGAACCATTCAAGTTGTTGCTTAGAATAGGATTATATAAATCTGCAAAATGAATTTACCCTGAACCATGGAGTAACCTGTAACATGGGTTCTACTAACCGATATGAGTAAAACAAATTTTAATTTCCATTATTTTATGAAGGTGTGTTTGATGGATTCAATGCACCAACAATTATTGTGGACATAAAATGCTTCTTGTAATTCAAAGATCATCACAGGATAACTATGTAGCAGATGCGGAACCATTCAAGTTGTTGCTTAGAATTGGATTATATAAATCTGCAAAATGAATTTACCCTGAACCATGGAGTAACCTGTAACATGGGTTCTACTAACCGATATGGATAAAACAGATTTCAATTATTTTATGAAGGTGTGTTTGATGGGTTCAATGCACCAACAATTATTGTGGACATAAAATGCTTCTTGTAATTCAAAGATCATCACAGGATAACTATGTAGCAGATGCAGAACCATTCAAGTTGTTGCTTAGAATAGGATTATATAAATCTGCAAAATGAATTTACCCAGAACCATGGAGTAACCTGCAACATGGGTTCTACTAACCGATATGGGTAAAACAATTTTTAATTTCAATTATTTTATGAAGGTGTGTTTGATGGATTCAATGCACCAACAATTATTGTGGACATAAAATGCTTCTTGTAATTCAAAGATCATCACAGGATAACTATGTAGCAGATGCGGAACCATTCAAGTTGTTGCTTAGAATAGGATTATATAAATCTGCAAAATGAATTTACCCTGAACCATGGAGTAACCTGTAACATGGGTTCTACTAACCGATATGGATAAAACAAATTTTAATTCCAATTATTTTATGAAGGTTTGGTTGATGGGTTCAATGCACCAACAATTAATGTGGACGTAAAATGCTGCTTGTAATTCAAAGATCATCACAGGATAACTATGTAGCAGATGCGGTACCATTCCAAGTTGTTGCTTAGAATAGGATTATATAAATCTGCAAAATGAATTTACCCTGAACCATGGAGTAACCTGTAACATGGGTTCTACTAACCGATATGGGTAAAACAAATTTTAATTTCAATTATTTTATGAAGTTGTGTTCGATGGGTTCAATGCACCAACAATTAATGTGGACGTAAAATGCTGCTTGTAATTCAAAGATCGTCACAGGATAACCATGTAGCAGATGCGGAACCATTCAAGTTGTTGCTTAGAATTGGTTTATATAAATCTGCAAAATGAATTTACCCTGAACCATGGAGTAACCTGTAACATGGGTTCTACTAACCGATATGGGTAAAACAGATTTCAATTTCAATTATTTTATGAAGGTGTGTTTGATGGGTTCAATGCACCAATAATTATTGTGAACATAAAATGCTTCTTGTAATTCAAAGATCATCACAGGATAACTATATAGCAGATGCGGAACCATTCCAAGTTGTTGCTTAGAACTGGATTGTATAAATCTGCAAAATGAATTTACCCTGAACCATGAAGTAACCTGTATCTTGGGTTCTACTAACCGATATGGGTAAAACAAATTTTAATTCCAATTATTTTATGAAGGTTTGGTTGATGGGTTCAATGCACCAACAATTAATGTGGACGTAAAATGCTACTTGTAATTCAACGATCATCATAGGATAACTATGTAGCAGATGCGGTACCATTCCAAGTTGTTGCTTAGAATAGGATTATATAAATCTGCAAAATGAATTTACCCTGAACCATGGAGTAACCTGTAACATGGGTTCTACTAACCAATATGGGTAAAACAGTTAACTATTTCAATTCCTTATCATCTGAATGATATTTGTAGTTATTAGCTACGAATAAATTTCAGAACATACATTACCTCCGATTCCTCATTGTAATTCAAAGAATTTTTGCTTACGTGTATCTTTTGGCTGATGTGGGGATTGGGTTGAATTATGTAAATCTGCAACATTAATTTAACGTGAATCATAGAGTAACCTGTACCTTGGATTCTATAAACTTACATGGGCAAAACAGTGTAAAATCTCTATCAGTTTTGTGAATAATATCAGTGGATTAAATCTATAAATGTGTGCACATGGTTCAGCAATTGTTATAAAACTCTTGATAGCAGGTGTGCTAACAATTCAGTGTTGTTTCTCAGAATCCCTGTTTCAACCTCTGTTGTATTAATTTATCCTGAATCATACTGTAATATGTTAATATTATCTGATTAGGTTACCTGTTCCCGTTATTAATTTTTGAAAGTGTGTTGATCAATATTGTATTGTGTAATAATGGGAGCCTTATTTTCCATTGAATTCCTTGCATGGCAGATTTTTGGGGAACTTTTTCTATATATCTGGTGTGGTTACTATCAACACTGGTTTTCTTTGTTTCTTCAGTTCTGCGATAATTCCCGTGAAACATTAAAATATCCTGCCACTTTTGTTGTACTTATTGTCGCCGTGAAGGCTGTTCAAAACCAGTACTGATTGATATTTGACCATTTTCAATTAAGGCAGATTTGAGAGAAGTGAAATATCCATCAGATTCATTACTATTCTTCATTTTATTTCCATAGTTTAAATTGAGGGGTTTCCTTTTTTCCCTCATGGTTGCTTTTGTAGTAGAAATCACAGCAACTAGATTTAATATTCATGTATTTTTAACATAATTTACATTAAAGTTCAATTTTTAGTGAAGAATGGCAACTGCTTACCAAAGTACTGTACATATATTTGTTAGTATTGCAGATCTAAACACGACTCAGGTTGTGATCTGAGATCACTTGGCGGTCTGCAAAATTAATCTGCTTGGAAATGCAATAAGACCTGAAAGTTTTATTGGCGAATGATGGCAGAACACTTATCCAGGAACTCTCTCTTAGATTGGTGGTGGGGATGTTGAATAGTACACTAATTGGGCAAAGTGGACTAACAACTATTGTCAAATTTTTATATGCTCTCTCTTTCATCATTTCTTATTAAGTTAAAATATCAGGAGTAGAGAATAATACATAAATGTATATACATTTATTGAAAAATAAATTGCATTGTTTGAATTCGTTTTTATTTATTTAATAATCTGAAGTGATTTTTAGATGGATTGTTTAATTTTGAGTTTTTATAGTAACTGTTTGTATGATTGATTTTAGGATGTTGCTGAAAAATGCAAATCTTTGGGCATAACTGCTTTGCATATCAAGTTAAGAGCAACAGGAGGTAACAAGACGAAAACACCTGGCCCAGGAGCTCAGTCAGCACTACGTGCTCTGGCTCGATCCAACATGAAGATTGGTCGAATTGAAGATGTGACTCCCATTCCTTCAGATTCTACACGTAGGAAGGGTGGACGAAGAGGTCGCCGATTGTAAAAACCTATGTTGTGTGCTGTTTGTGTAAAACATGCAATAAAAATCTATTTGGGTAACATCAGTAGATTTCTATTCAGTTCCTCAATTTATTTATACATTTCCACAAGAAACGTGTGTCTAATATTGTTGTATAGGATTCAAATGATTTCATTCATGTTGTGCGTTACATTATCTGCAGATTTTCTAAAACAAATTTGGTGTTTTTGGTCTCTTGGTTAAATGTAAATATAAATTGGAATTAAAGACTTATCTTTTACTGAACATAAAATAGCCCAGTGTTTAAATTTTTTTTTCTGTATACCATGGGTTTAGGAACATCGCATTGGAAAGAAATATTTTCAAAAATATACATTTATTTAAGGAACTTTTTTGTAGGGTAGTGAACAATTTTTGCAAATTAGGTACATTTTAAACAGTAAAAAATAAAAGTGTATGTAAACTTGTCCTTCATTTGCTTTTTCAGTTACAGCTTATGCAGAACAGAGAAAGTTTGTAACGCAGAGGGGGGGAAAACAAGTTTTTTACAAAATCTTTGTGCTGGGCCCTGACATGTTGTTCCTGAACATATTAAGTAACTTCCTTGATACCGAAAAATTGATTGGCAGTAAAATGTCTGTCAGTGAAACACATTAGCAGCTAAACCATAAGGATTTTTACCAAATTTTATATCGCCCATTCGATCCAACTAATGTCACAATTTTCAAAATTGTCTCAAAAATGGCTTCTGTATTTTGTATCTTCACGTTTTTTTTCCTCTGACCAAGGAAAAGCATAAAGAAAAGGCATAGATCACGTTTTCATTATCCTCCTAAATTTTCAAAAAAATGTCCACACGTAGCAAGAAAGTACCCCAGTTTTGCTGAACTCTATAATTGCGAATTTGGAAATTATAAATTCTGATTTCCCATGCTTTGTATGAAGCGCTGTCAGTTCGTGAAAAGGCATTGAAGCGGTTTAAAATTCTGAGAATTCTTCTCATACTTGGTCATGATAATCGTATAATTTAGATAATATTCGTATGAAAGAATGTTATCTTAGGAGTAACAAATATATTTCACTTTAAGAAGTTTTGATCACTTATGATATTAAAAATGGAATCTCACTAATATATCACCTGATAAAGAGACTGGCAGAGTTCTGTTTTTCTGGTACCTTCATGAGACAAAGAATTTGACCTCAGGAGTGCATTGTCCTGTTTGATTTTGCTTGGTACTGGTCGGTGCACTGAATTGACTAAGCTACCTTTTGTGCTATACTTCAGAAAAAACAAAATTGCTCATCGATTACAGCAGCAGCTGGTGCCCTATAACTGCAGGTTGCAGTTCCATGGAATGACAGAACACTAACATTTAATTAAACAAGAACAATTCATGTAAATTAATTAAAACCAAATTTAATATAAGTATATTAACACATTACAACATAATTTTATGCATAGTGTTGTCAGGCTTATATTTAGACAATTGACAGTAATATAATACATAGAAAATAAAAAAGTACTTGGTTTTGAAATATGTTGATCGCACTGCAGCACTTGTGACAAACACTATTGTTTGAACATGTTTTTGGAAAATCTCACTATTTTGGTAATTATTGTAACAATCCCAACAATGCTCACATACTATAACTTTAGCCAGGGAACTCTTCCAGAATGGTCTATTTTACAAAAAGGACTCATTTAATGTACATTTTGAATTAACAACTCTTATCATGAAATGAAAATACATTCTCCAAACATTCATTACCAACAATAATTAACTGAACTAATGTTTCGATATCACACGAAATTCATAAAGTAAAGTTGCAGTGACAGACTGAGACTGATTGACATTCCGCTCGGACGCCGCGCTGTGATCCTTTGCGTTTAGACCCTCCACCCGTGGAAGAATGATTGCCGCCCTGAAGGCCCCTTTTGAAGCATAAGGCCAAAGTAGATGCAGTAAGAGCCAAAGGCGTGACATGGTGCGCTGCCCGGAGAGCAGGGGCGCCCAGAGAAAAGAGGCCTAGGGTCTCCACGGAGTCTCAATTCAGTTTTACATGCAATAAATAATTTGAATTTGAGAATTAAATTTTAAGTTTGTAATTTTTACGTTCTCGCTTACGCAGAGAGAGTTATATAATGCTGTCAGAAAAAGTGGCGAATTTTCTGCAGATAAACCCATTGCCCGGCCCTGGTAACGAAAAAGTGGATAAATTCAGTTGCAAATGATAAGATTGCAGAACGTTCCCCTAAACCAAATGACATATGAGTAGTTACACAATAATTCTAACCTAAAAATTATATTTTTGAAACCTTTATTAACCCCCGCCCCAACACCCACACCCATTCACAGCAAAAAATTGTTTGTTTTTTTTAATTTCTTTCAACACTTGCGTCTCATTGAAAAAAAGTAATAACTAAGAAAACAATTTACACTATCAGAAAAACATTCTTCGATACTTTCTTAGGCCCTAATTTAAACAAACAAAAACAATTTTATTGTCTAAGAACTGGAACAGGCTCGAAAAATTCTCAAAAGTTCCTCTTGTAATGCAATTTTATACTTGTTTCTCACGTCTTTAATATTTACATTAGCGGTATTTTTTTGCATTATTGCTTTTACATTGCACGTGCTTTAAATGACCTCTGATAAAGTTTTCACGTAGACTCAAAACTCTTCTGTGAAAACGAGATCAAATTTCCGCATTTTCAAATAAGCTCGAAAGCAACTTTTAAAAAAAAGGTTTTTTCCCCCAAACTTTTCGTACGGATATTGCTAAAGACACTGTTTTGAGATGACAAAATTAGTTTTGCAGTGTTCTTTTGAATTTAAAAAAAACATGTATTTTTTTTTAAAATATCTCTAACGTCGTTTATACGCACATTTCCATCATTGACTGCTGACATTACATTTTTTGAGCGAATACATCGAATAGGCTACTCAGAAATCCTGTGGAGATCATTTGTTGCATCTCGTAGATATTATTTGAAGCAAGTACCATTAAAATCGATGCAATCTGCGAAAATGCATTAACCACACCCGAAAACGAAAAAAAAAATACTTTTTAGTCGAAACCAATAAAAAATGCAACGAAATTATACTAATAAATGTGAATTTAACGACATATCGACATCGATTCCACAAAAAGTAGAGTATACATTGATACGCAAAATTTTCAGGCTATTCTTCGGGATTTGACGCAGTGTCCTTGCAAAATTTGGTAAAGTTTAATACAACGCAAATGCGGAAAATAAATAATATGCTGGTAGATGCACCACGATCATTATTTTTCGCCTCTCGCTTAAAGACAGGTTTCTAATACATTCCGACAGAGGCCAGCAGATATGCAGTAGAGCCACAGATACGTTCAGGGAGGTGGCCATGTGACATATCTCTACGAAAGTTGGCACATAGCGTATTTTTTCACGGAAAAGGTCTTTTTGCTGTTTTTTTTTTTTAACTTCACTACATGGCGATTCCGCACAAGCTGGCGCTGCAGTTAAATGCAATTCCCAATCCACTTTGATTTCTTGCTGAGCGTTGCCGTGTAACGCGGCGCGAAGCCGAGGAGGACAGGAGTCACAAGCGAGGGATAGAGAGAAGAGGGAGGGAAGGTAACAGAAGAAAAAAGGAAGAGAGAGGTAAAACAAAAGATAGAAAAGAGTAAAAAGATAGGGAGAAAAAGGACAAAAGGAAAAATGGGAGAGGGAAAATATGTAAGGGAAAGAGAGAGGGAAGGGATAAAGAGGGAGAATCGAGGAAGGGAAAAGGAAATAGAGGAAAAAAGAGAGGAGAAAGTAGAAAGCGGAAAAGGGAGAGAGAAGGTAAAACGAAAGTGGATAATGGGAGAAAGCGGGAAAAGGAGGGAAAAGAAAAAGTGTGGGAAGAGAGGGGAAAAACAGATGGAAAAGGAGAGGGCGGAATAAAAGAGAGGGGAAAGAAAGGAAGGGAAAAAGAGTGAAGTGTAAAGAGAGGGAGGGAGAGAGAAAGAGGAAAAAGAGTGAGGGAAGAGAGAGTAGGACAACGTCTGCCGGGTTCTGCTAGTATTCTATTAAATGGGTCATTTCCTTTTGCCATAACAAAATTAATTTCAATACTAAACGATATTCAAAAGTGAAAAGAAAAAATTACATTTCATTAAAATCCGCTCCCTAGTCATAATTAAGAATTACAAGTGAAAACGCGTCCGAAAGTTTTTGCATACTCGTGCGCCACTACTCCTGCAACTGCTCTAAGCAGTGAAACAATTTACTTTGATAAAACTAGTGGTGCTAAAATAGCTCGCAATTTTTTAACATTAGCTATTCCCGGCGTCGCAAGCTGAATTCCTTCACTACACTATATGAAGTCGGCGAATTCCATATTTCGTGGGTTCCTGGTTGAGCACCGTCTGGAAACTAACTGACTGCGACGTGACGAGACTTGACAAAAATAATAATGCAGGCTTACTCTATGCCATGTGCTCTACGCCCAACAAGGCTTCAAAGACGCAACATTTTTTCTTAATCCAAAATTTAGGAAGTTCAACGAAAATGAGACTTGCACCATTTTTAAACATTCTGTACTCTATCATAGAAGAAATAAAGAAACAATTTGGGGCTATTTTTGAGAATTGTTTTTTATAAATTGCAGTAACTGCAATCAGAAATTAAATGAAAACTACTAGTTTTTTCTTCAAAAAATTGTATATGACCTTAGTTAAAGATCTAGTTTTTAGAACTGATTTAATTTAAGAAAAAAATATCTTCCATTAATATTGTACTTTTGCCGTGTTAATTGTTTGCAAATTTATAAATAACAGAGAATTTGGTTTTGCAATGTGCACAGGTTACAGAAATAAGACCAGCACAATATTTTTTACTTCACTTTGCTATGTAAAAAAGTGCTTTTGAGTACATAATTGTTTTAGAATTGTTCAATATTCTAGTTGTAGAAAGTCGCGGAAAATGTCAATCTTTGACAATTTTCAAAAAATTAAGAACTTTAATGAGAATGAAAACCGCGCTGTTCTTTTAGGAGTTCGCTATCCAATGACAATGTTTCATACAAAATTGAAGCCATTTTTGAGAAAATTTCAAAAATGTTGAATCTTCATGTAAAGTACTGCAAAAAATCGACAAATCCGATTCTAACATGCAGGTTTCGCAGTTCTTTCAGATCGATGAGGGAATATCAAATTTCAAGAAAACTGAACAGCTAAGGTGCTAGCGTTGACCACAGACAGGAGGGACGGACAGAACAATGCCGCGATATAAACTGTTCTGTTTATTTCATGAAACCGGTGAATTATAAAACTTTTTATCTATGGATATACTTCTACGTCGATTACTAACACGCAGGGCTAAAACTGTATTGCTCTTTGATATATGTGTATATTACAAATTTTGATTTGTTTCATTTTAAGTTTTAAATAAATATTCTAATTTTTTGCCGCCCTGGTTCAATGCACCTCTCGAACCAGGGTCACGACAGCGCTGGATTCTGGCTACACCACGTGTTCAAGTTTTCCCCCCTGAATTAAGCAATTGGAGTTATCCGCTTTCTCGTCACCAGGGCGCTGTAATGAGTTTTTCTGCCAAAAATTCGCCTTTTTTCGCGCTGCAGTACATAATTTTTTCTCTACTGCGTAAGCGGTAGCAAGAAAGTATAAAATACTTTTTCGGTATCAGGGGACTCAAAAACGGGTATTTCCGTTGAAATCTCAAAATTGACTTTCCGCAGCATTACATATCTTTTTCTAAACTACGTATATTTTCCGTATACTACTAGCTTCAAAAAGTTCCCGGAATCCAGGAATTATTCTTTTAATATAGCCAATTTTTCTTTATTAGATATTGGTAATGTTCATGACATCACTTCAGCAGAATCTTCATCCTCATAGCTATTTTTGGATTTGCGGAGCAACCTGTTTTTGTTCTTCCTGCGTGTTTGTTTGTCGCTGTGACGTAATTGATAATATCGGCTACAGAGCTACGCTCAAACATAAAGTTTTGTCTTTTATTACACACATATCCGTCAGAGACATTGAGAATAATCGAAGTAGCATATGCAAATGCACCAATGGGAAAAAGTGTACCTTTGGCATAAACGTTTCATTGAAGGTAGCGATAGTGCGAAAGACGATCCTCGGAACGACCGACCCACAACTGCGACAAATGAAGCAAACATTGAGCAAGTACGTTGTTGTGAGGAGTGACCGAAAAAAGAGTGTTGAGGAGATATCAGCAGAGGTCGCAATTTCAATTGAAAGTGTTCACACAACTCTTCACAGATATTTGATCATATATTAAATGTTGCAAAAATTGGTTCCAAAAATGTCTTATGAAAATAAAGAAAAAATAATGATTCTTGCTGGCGATCTGATAGGTATTGCTGATCAAAATAATAATTTTTTGAACCACACAATTGCTGGAAAAGAAACTTGGTGCTCATTATACGACTCGGTGCTTAAATAGCAGTCATGCGAGTGTAAATCCAAAACATATCCTAGGAAACAAAAAAAATCCCTAAAAGAACACTAGCAGAGGCAAAGTTATGCTGGAAGTTTTTTTGACGCACATACGAATCTCGCCCGCTATGAGTTTATTTCAGAACGTCGAACTGTAACAAAATAACTGTATGTTGACGTCCTTCGTCGCCTCAGGGACGCAGTAAGTATAAAACATCCGGAAAAGTGCAGCAGTAAGTACAGAACTCCTGGTTTCTTTTGAACAATTACGCATCATATCTATCAGTATTGGTAAAAAATTACCTTGCCAGACACAACGTTACTGCATTGACGCATCCACCATACTCCCCAGATCTGTCACCACCAGACTTTTTTCTCTTCCACGGCTGAAAATTCTTATGAAGGGGCAAAGATTCGAGAAAAGATGAAGTTACAACAAATGCGAAGAGAGCATTACATTCCAGAGTATTGTGAAATAGTGTCACAAATTGGCTTCCAGTCATTTTACACGCGCTGGCAGTGTGTCACTGCGGAAAGGAACTATTTTGAAGAATATGTTGTGTAATTTGCGGTATGGTCAGTGACAGCGCCAGAGACAATTTTGAGGAGGGGGCAAAATTCTTGAATGGGAAGTGGAGGCTGCAGAAAGAGAACTGAAGACTATGGATAAATGTAACATTCGAAAAACCAATAATTTTTTGAAGTTTTTTAAAATTTCAATCACACAAAACAATACATTAAATATAACATTTTAAATAGAAATATAAAATATAAATGTATAGTTAACTTTAAGACTACAGAAATAAATTTACAGAGATTTGAAGAATAACACCTTATCATGGAATAGGTCTTGTGCACGACTGCACTCTATAGGAGGAAAAGTATTTGGAGACGGAGTTCAAAAACTCGTCAGTAGGTAGTGTGACGTAATGAAAAGAGAATAAATTCACATAAACAAAATAAAAATAGTATATTGAAATGTTACAGACTAGATACAATAAATTGCATAAATAAAACACTCCGGCAACCTTTTCTTCCCAACACCCTGCTTTACCGCAGAAAAACAAGCTACGCGTGATGCGAGCCTCCGGACAATTACCGTCCCGTGACAATTTACCGTCACATGGCCTGATGCCAAAATTAAAACCGGTCGCCGTCTGGTGAACCACGTGCACGAAGCACCCGAGATCGTCTGGCCCTTACTCTCCGGACATCTCGCCCCCACTCTTACACTCCCTGTACCTACACGTACTAGGCCCTCCGAAGTAACTGAATGAGAACGCGGGCGCAGCAGGCGCCGCGTTAAATAGCTGATGGCTACACCCCCCACCTCACAAGTTCCCTAGATAGGCTCGCCCGCTGTCATAGCGAGGGCTCGTTTGCCATGGTCTTACGGGGAGAGATACGCCCCCACCACTCAAGATTCCAGGTAGGCTCGCCGGCTGTCTTCCTAGGAGTTTACAGCCTAGGATTATTTTTGGCTCTGCCACGCTGCCTGCGCGTCAACTGCCAGAGCGCCAAATCCAGGATGTACAGGCTCAACCCCTTCCTCCCCCGCAGAGCACTTTCACCGACCTAACGGCTCTGGGGCTGGTATTAACGACGCCACAGTAGCTCTGGACATTCTGCAAGGAAACATTCAAGTGTCATCAATCCCGGGCTCTGCTCGCAGACAGCCGCCATTTGCAAGTCCCATGTTGCAATTTTCACAACTCCAAAACATTGAGTTTATGGCAACGCCATGGCCCACTCTGTAAGAGGACACAGTTCTCGAATCCTCCTAACCAATAAAAGGAAGCACGGAACACAAAGTACCGGGCTCTTTGAATTCTGCAATCTGAGAAAACAAGGCGAATAATTACTTTCACATCAAATACTACACAGAAGGAAGGAAAGAGGGGTGTGTATTATTTGGGAGAGCAGTGCCCCTTGAATCTCTCTGCCACAGCCGCCACTGGTTATGGTATCTTGTTTGAGTTATTAAAAATTTTCAGAAACTTTTTGAAGCTAGTATGTATACGTACTTATACAAGAATGTAAAAAAATTGTCTGCAGTAAATGGAGAATATTATGTCAATTTAATAATAAAATTATGAGAAGCCATAAAAGAGAAGAGGCGGGGTAGACTTTCAAGAGATGTGTGGTTGCACGACAATGGACTCGTCCTTACAGCTTCTCGAGTAAAGATCTCTTATTAAACAATGCGGCTTCACATTGTTCACTTCCTCATCCACCTGCGAGATCTGATTTAGTCCCCAGTGACTACCTTTTATTCTCAAAATTAAAGTCAACGTCGAGGGCGAACATTTAATAGTGATGAAGAGATTCGGGCAGCTGTAATTGAAAATTTTGAGGATAAAGACAAAAATTACTCTTCCGATAGAATGAAAAATTACTCTTCTAATGGTCCACTTTATGAAAGGAGCATCACAATAAATGGATGTTATTTTGAATATATATTATTTCTTTGATCGTTCCGGTTTATTTAAGGCAGCCATTTTTGGACTTTCCCTCGTTAGTAAAACGCCAATATGTTTCAAAGTTTTTATCACTAGGAAATAAGACAAATTATTGCCTTATTAATTAATTATTCCATGCACGTCAACTGCTAAGATCAGTTCCGTTAGTGTAGTGCATGTTTATCGCGGAAGATGGGGATGATCTTTCTCCGCTGGAAGGTGAGACAGTTCTGACAGTTCTCTCGCCTCGTGCTGTGATACGTCATGTGACCTGCTCTGAAGCAAATTGGCTTGTAAAGATTTGTTTACATTTTCACAGCCAGCGTTCAGCGTTGCTGTTCATCTCACTCACACGAAGTCGCGGGGATGATAAGGTTCGGCTGCGGCAAAGGTTATGAACATGATATCAAGACGTGTAGTCGCCTGTCAGTAAAATTTAATGTATCTGTGTGTAGGTGGGGCCATGTATGTAGTAATGTGTGGCATCAACGCTATGAACTGTTAGAGTCGTTTATACGCTGCCGATACTGTAGTTATGTAGCTCGCGTCAAAAATCCTGCCACAGTCGAGACTCAAACCGTAGGACTTCCCGGTCAGAGGCACTGCAATGACATCAATTGATGCCCTGAGCCGCCTAAGCCGGTAAAACCTATTTATTGAAACATAGATACGGTAACAATATAAAGTTAGTCTAAAGTATCCAACTGTATGCCATCGTTGTCAATTTGAAAATGTATGATAAAATGGGTCATTTTTATCTGGGAGATTTTTATCTATTATATATATATATATATATATATATATATATATATATATATATATATATATATATATATATATATATATATGGGAATAGAGTTGCCAGAAGCCATAAAAGAGAAAAAGGCAAAGTAATCTTTCAAGAGGTGCGCGACTCTTGAACGAAAATAGACCCGTCCTTTCGACAGCTTTTCGAGTAAAAGACTCGTGACTTCATGAACTTCCTCGTGCGCCTGACATACCTAATTTAGACCCGAGTGTTTATCCTTTATTCCCCAAATAAAAGTCATCGTCAAAATCGATAATTTAACAGTGATATTTAACATTATGACGACAAAGACAAAGGACGAAGGAATAAATTTGTTAATTCTACGTTATAAGTGTTGCGCAATATGAGTTTTTGTTGAAAACTAATACAGGGCCTTCATATTTTACACAAGGCCAAACAAAAAAACAAAAAAAAAAAAAAAAACAAAACAAAAACTTATTTTTGTGCCTGCAATTTTAGAGCAGATTATAGGTATATCAGGGCTGCTGATTCCAAAAATGAAAACTGCTTGGCTGCATCAGCCACTTTCGGAACCACAATTCATTTTGAATTAATATGTACAGTCTACTTCATTATTATTTAATTATAAAAGACTACTGTGATTCCCCGCACCTTTGTAGTAATGTGCACTGTTCCCGTATACGGACGTATATACTGAGTAATAGACATAGTATAGAGAGTTGGGTAATGCTGCGGAAAATCGATTTCGAGATTTCAACGGAACTAGACTTTTGGTAACTGCTGATATCGAAAAAATTGTTCTTTTCAAAATATCCGTCTGTCTGTGAACACTACTATTGCCTAAACCATACGTAGGATTTTTTCCCAATTGAAGAACCCTGTCCATCTAGCTTGAGTAGAATCTTTGAGATTTTGAAAAACAATCTTGAAAATTTGGGGATACTTTACATGAATCCTCCGGACATTTTCAAAATTCTCTTAAAAACAGTTCCAAATTTTCTCTTTAAATTTCTTGTGAGTGTAGAGTAACATACACTTATAAAAGTGACATAAGTCCCATTTTCACGGTTAACTCTGGATTTTTTTCAGAAGTATGAATTTTTTTCGGTGCATTTCTACAACTACAAACTTAAAGATAAAAAAATTTCCTTCAAATGAAATTGTTTGTCCATAATTAGTTATTTTATTAAGGTCATGTACATTTTTTTTGAAAAGTTTAGTACTTTTCAAAAACAAAATTTTCGCAAAACGGCCAAAATTTTTTTCTTTAAACTTTTGGAAGGGATTGTTCTAAATGCATCCTGTAAGATAACATGTACGCCATATTGCTCTATTCTTTTGTTTTTTCAAAAGTTACAAAGATGTACTTTTTTTTACTAGCCTCTCACGTTAATATTTACATGATCGGGATTTGGGCACATTATATTGATGAGCAAATGTTCTTTAAATATTGCCATATATAATTTCTCGAAAAATCAATCGTTTTCTGTGACAATGAGCTCAATATTCCGCATTTTCAAAAACGCTCAAACGTCATTTTCTTAAAAACTGCTCCAAATTGTCTTCAAACTTTTCGAACAGAGTGCTAATTGCACTCTTTAATATGACTTAAAGTTCATTGTGGGGTATTTTTTATTTTTTCAAGAATTACACAAAGGTAATTTTTTTAAATATCTCTCATGCCGTTAATATGCGCATTTCCAGCAAATTGTAAACAATATAGTATTTGCAAGTTAAGATACTTCAAATGAAGGTTTTTCGAAAACTCAAATATATTCTGTGAAAAAGAGCTTCCAATTTTGTGTTTACATGTCCTTCAGACTATCCATCAACAAAATTCCATCATAAACGATGGAGCAGTTTTTGAGAAAAAACTGTTTAAATAACACTTAAAAATTGCCTATATTTCACGCAACATTACGGGGAAAATACTCAAATTTTCGAAAAATTATACGTGACCTTATTTCAAAATATATTTTATGGGTTTTGTTAAGGGTTTATGGGTTTACAGGTTTCATTAAGGGAAAAATCTATATCTTTAATATTTTAGCTGTAGCAGAAAAATATTTTGAATTATTTCAATTTTCGAAAAATCAGAGATTTCAACCAACATGAGACCTGCACCATTCTCTTAAATGACCTTTAGACTACCCAACAATCAAAATCGATGGCGCCATTTAAAAAAAAAAATCTTGCAAATATTCCACGGACTTCAGTAAAGTACCCCCAAAATTTGAAACATCGTTTTCAAATGCAAGGAGCCGCGACATCAGCCAGATTGATTGGGGAATATCAAATTCGGAGAAAATCGGCAGAACTGTTTAGCTGCTAGCGTTGTTCACAGGACGGACGGGCAGACTGACAGACGTTTTGCAGTCAAACGATTTTTCGGCATCAAGGACCCACAAAACGGGGATTCTGGCTGCACCACGTGTTAGAGGAATTTTTTCCTTCTTCAACAATTTAGCAACTGGATTTATCCACTTGTTCGTTACCAGGAAACCGAAAACGTCGCAGAAAACTTTTCACAATTAGAAGAAACAATGCTTTCCAATTTCCATGTGCTTGGCTGCAATGAGTATTAAGGTCTATTACCTACATAGCCACTTAGATTGCTTTCCTTTGGTGATCTAAGTGAAGAGTAAGTTGAAAGATTTCACCAGGAAATTTACCAATTGAAGTGATACACCAAGAAAAATGGGATACACACATTATGGCAGACTACTGTTGGAACATGCAGCAAGACTGCTAGTATGGCATTTCTCACTCCAAAAAATCTATTTAAAATTTTTTTGGGGTGTTGAATGAACGGTGGATTTTGAGAACTTTTAAAGCATTTTGATGAAAAATTATGTGGTTTATAGTTAACTACTTAAAATATTTCATTTATAAAATCATATTTATTTTATAACAAATTAACATCAGGAGAGTAAATATGTTATGTTCACATGCCATTGACGATCCCAAATTCTAGCACACACAGTGTGGAAGTGGGGTATGTGTTGATAATTTTATATTTACCAAACTAGAGCTGATATGGCAAATTAATGTATTTTTTGGAATCAGTGATATCAAAATACTCAGAAAAAAGTTTAATATCTGCAGCCCCAAAATGTATATTGACTAGTGTAATTTATTTGAACTTCCTTCTTTGGTTCTTAAGCCAGGAACTTTTGGACTTTCCTTCGTAAGTAAAACACCGGTATTTTTCAAAGTTCGTATCATTATATAATAAGAAAATAATAGGTACGCATTTTATTCAAACATACATACAGTAATAATATACAGTTTCTCTAAAGTGTTCAATGTTTGTCATCATTGTAAATTTTAAAATAAATCAAAACATCATTTTTATCGGTGAGTTAACATATTTATGGAAATTAAACTTTTTTTCTATTTCTCCCCCTTTTTTTGTTGGTTTTAAGGGTCAAAATTGGTCATAAACATCTGATAAATTCTCGAAACATCTTTATCTATAGAAAATTGCAAGAATAATTAAAGTCAATATTGTGGGAAAGGTGTCCTCAAATTATGTCTGGCACGTCGAATTAATTAACAAAATGTATTTGGCACAACACAATTACAATCTTACACTCTTGAAACACAAATCGTACACTCTCTCGTGGCTCGGCTCAAGACGGACTGCTTCCCCTTCCAAAACGCCTCCCACTGCTCGCCCGTAACAGTGTTACCAACCGCGGAGCGTACTTCCTCTGAACTAACGGCGGGAAAACCCAAAAACTCTTCGGCATCCGATTCCCACACTCGGCCTTCCTGACCATCATCCGACTCGGATGATAGATAATCTTGTGGCCATGGCTGCATAAACTCTGCACAAGATGTAGTTGCTCTCGGTCCTTCGCAATCACCTTGTCTGTCAAATTCGGTATGTAGAACTCTTGCTTAATATCTTCTTCTGTCCTTTTTCGTGAGCAGCTTTAATAATTTCCGTCTGCATGCCTCGTGGAACCACTAAAGTTTCTAGTCCATCGCTGAATTTAAACAATAATCCGTCTCGAAACTCAAAATCATCATACGGCTTTTCTTTCAGAATTTGTTTGATTGCTATGGTTCCTTCGTCTTCTTCTTGAGCCTTTTTAATCTTCGTGGCCAAAATGTCGGCAAAACCAAAAAGAACAGTAGTACATCGACTCAGTGCATCAGCGTGCTTCATTCTCGAACCAGCGCGATGCTCAATTGTATAAGAATATTCCTCTAATGACATTGCCCATCTGGCTACTCTTGGCGAAATATCCTTTTTATCCATTGTCTTTTGGAACGCTGCACAATCAGTTACAATTTTGAAATCAATACCTAAAAGGTATACTCGAAACTTTTTAAGTGCGTTCATAACAGCTAGTATCTCAAGCTCGTAGCTGCTATACTTTTCTTCTTGTTCAGTCGTCTTTCTACTCATATATGACACCGGGTGGAGCTTGCCATCATCTGGGCACTTCTGCAAAAGCACTGCACCGTAGCCAAATTTGCTCGCGTCCGTGTGCAACTCCGTTTCATACTTCGGGTTATATATGTTCAAAACCGGACTGGACGCTAGAAGGTCCTTCAATTTTTGAAATGCTTTTCGCTGATCCTCCTCAAATCGAAATTCTTGATCCTTCTTCAGCATGTCACTCAATGGTTTAGCTATCAACGCGTACTCAGGTATAAACTTTCTGAAGTAGCTCGTTAAACCAATGAAGCTGTGTAGTCCTGTCTTCGTCTTAGGTTCTGGAAAATTCTGAACTGCTATCGTCTTTTCCAAAGATGGTTGAATTTGTCCGTATTGAATCGTATATCCAAGGAACTGTACGACTCTTTTCATGAATTGACACTTTTCGAAATTAATATCCAATCCGTAGTCCTGGGACAACTCCAAAACTTGCCTAAGTCGCTCCAAAGCTTCTTCGTCGTCCTTTGCGGGAATAATGATGTCGTCCATATAAATCAAAGCGACGCCCTGTGCCATCAATGGTCGAAATGCTGTGTTGATAAATCTCTGGAATACTGCGGGACTGTTGCATAATCCAAAAGGAACCTTTCTGAACTGATACTGACCTGCATGTGTGATAAATGACGTGTACTTTCTACTACCTTCCTCAACGTCAAGATGGAAAAATCCATTTCTAAGATCCATCGTGCAAAATTCTCGTGCGTCTTGCAGTCTGTCCAGTATATCATCGATGAGTGGTAAAGGATAGCGATCCTTCACTACGATCCTGTTTAACTTACGGAAGTCAATACAAATTCTGGATGTACCATTCTTTTTCATAACGACGAGCACCTGACTGGCATATTCGGAAGAACTTTGTTCTATAATTCCATCATCGATCCATGTAGAAAGTTGTTTGTCTACTATTCCCTTCTCCAGTGGTGATAATCTTCGCGGATTGCTGTATATAGGTTGTTCGTCCTTCACGGAAATCTTCATTTTCACATCAGTAGTTTTTGTCCTCTTCGGTACATAATTTGAAACCATATCTTCTACTTTCTTCTTAACCTCCTTGCTAACAGTACTCTCGATTTTTATTTCCGGTTGTTCTACACTTTGTATACACATGAGATGGGCTTCTAATCGTGGTTTCCTCACAGTTACTCCGTTTTTGTTCATGTGGACTTCAGCCTGATCCAAAAGGTCGTTTCCAATGATCATATCCATCTTCATAGCATCTTCGGAGACTACGTAAACATCTGTCTCAAATTCAATCTCATCGATCTCAATCATGGTTGTAAAATATCCTTGCGGAGACACAAAATTTTTTCCGAAACCGGATATAATCATATCTGTCTTCCTCAACTCGGGTGCACTTGCTGAATCATACACATTCCGTCTTATCAAGTTGAGCTGGCTTCCACAATCGATGAGAGCTTTGACTGTCTGATTGCACAATTTAACGTCCTTGAACTTGTAACCATCGGTCTCCTTAGAGTTCGCATTCATAGTCACCGATTTCTTGGGATTTTGTTTCCTTTCCATCGTACAGTCAGCTGAGATGTGACCAAAACCACCATAATTAAAGCATTTCTTGCCCTTTCCTTTGTGCTCGCACTCGTTCGACGTGTGACCAAACTCACCACAATTGTAACATCTTTTACTCGTGCCTTTGTTTACATGTTTAGTGTTGCTGTCACTTGAAGTTTTGACATCCTTTCCCGTCGAGTTCTTCGGATTCTCGTTGTAGTTTGTTCTAAACGTCTTCTTCGTCGGTATCTTCGCGGCTGCTTGCTTGTAATGTCTCAATTTTTCTTTGAACTCTTTCAAGTTTTGCGCTCCATACAACAATAATTTTGTTCCAGAATAATCTTCGATCCCATCAATAATATATTGAATCAATGCGTCGTCTTCGATGTCACCTCGGCTAGCAATTTCTCTCATCACCAAAAAGTACTCTTGCAGAGATTCTTCTAGTTTCTTCTTTCGGTTGTTTAACAGTCGATGAATATCTGCCGTGCTGGTTTTTACATCAAACTCTTCTCTCAAAGCTTTTTTCAACGTGGACCACGATGTTATTCCTTTTTCTCCCTGAATAAATAATTTTGCAAGGCCGTCCAGTGATTTCTTGGCAAAAATAAACTTCTGTAAGGAATTCCAATCCATCAAAGTCGCTGCCTCCTCGAAGTCTTCAATCCATTTTTTTACTGGATATCCGTCACTGCCATTATACGTCTTCAAAGTGCCTTCAATATCGCGAAAAGTCAATGAAAATTTCGGCTGATCCTGCACCGAGGATGAAGAACGCGAATGACACTCACTTCTGACACCAGAAGAACGCGAATCAAACTCGTCGTCCGAACTGTCTTCTATTTTTTTCTTCTCAATTTTCAGCTTCTTCTGTAAATCAGCCGATACTTTCCTGAGTGCATCCCTTGTCTCATCCATCTTATCATTTAGTTTATTTTTTGTATCAAAATTCTCGTCGTAATCGTTCTCTTCCTCTTCGTCTTGCTCGATTTTTTTCAGAAGGTTTCCCAAATTCGACAAATAATTGCACACATCATCGATCATTACTTCTTTCGTCCCGTCATTGATGCAAAGAATACTACATATAGTGCCCAATTCTGCCTCTGTAAATGAATTATTTATAAATTCCTTTTTCAATTTAAAATCTTTCGAATCTAATTCAAATGTGAATCCCGCGAATTCCTTTAACCTTTTCCGATTCTTCCTATCTTTTGGGATATCTTCGAATATTAATTTGTGCAAGGTTTGAATTGCTTTCGCAGGCGCAGAGGTTATGTTTTTATTTATTTTGTCGATATCTCCCAACGTCGCCATCTCTCGGGAAAATTTTAAAACTTTTTGTTACTCTGTCGATAATATAGGACACCGTCGATAATGTGTGAAAAAGTTTTTTACCTTCTAGAAGCGTCGAATCTTGTAATCAAATTTCTCAAGGTCCAGAAATTTTTCGTTTTATTTCTACTCACTTATTTTCGAATTCCGGCAATTATTGTCGTCGTTTGATTCACTCGATAATTAGGGTTAGAATAACACCACGTCGTCACGTCGAATGTCGCCAGAATGTCGCCACGTCGTCACGTCGTCAATTGAAAATCCACCGTCGTAACAACCTTGACAAATGCCTTCAATCTGGAACTGTCGTCGTAAATTCCAAATTGTCGTCGTGCAGCGCGTCGTATTTTCTCAAGGTTGTTGTTCAAAATGGCGGCCGGAAAGTTCCAGACGTATCGTCGCTATCCGTCTCAATCCTCGTCGAAATCCAACGTAATCGCGGACGAGCCCCCAAATTGTGGGAAAGGTGTCCTCAAATTATAAGTCTGGCACGTCGAATTAATTAACAAAATGTATTTGGCACAACGCAATTACAATCTTACACTCTTGAAACACAAATCGTACACTCTCTCGTGGCTCGGCTCAAGACGGACTGCTTCCCCTTCCAAAACGCCTTCCTCCTCACTGCTCGCCCGTAACAGTGTTACCAACCGCGGAGCGTACTTCCTCTGAACTAACGGCGGGAAAACCCAAAAACTCTTCGGCATCCGATTCCCACAATATTCATAGTCATAACGTGGTTAAAAAAATTAAAACTTATATAAGAAACTAAAAAACCCGTAGTTTTTTTCATTTGAACGAAGTACTCCGGGTAAATTAATTTAAATCTAGCACAAAAGTTGTTTTTTCCCCTTCAATTGTGATTTTTAACACAATTTGTATAATCTGGGGGCAGTTTTGCCTATTCTATTACGCAACTCCTTTTATTGTGGAATCCAACCAAATGGACCATGTTTTGTGAAAAATTCTGCCAATCAAACCGTTAGTAGATTGACTGAACATTTGAAAAATTCTTCAAGAAACATTATGACTGACAATTGGAACTGTAGCTGTTGACTAATTGAAAATCTTTCAAAAGGATTCACATTTTTTAGGACTTTAAAACAAAATAAACCAGAAATACCCAAAGAATTTCTGCCTTCCAAAACAAAATCTCTAAATCCATCTTTGTTTGACCTTCAGAAAAAGATGATGATAGTATCATATGTACCCATCGAGCTTCAATTGCATAGATTTTTATCTCATTGTATGTACCCAAGAAAAACAAAGCAGTAGGACTGTTATCAAACATGCATTTTCAGAATCACATAAATTAAATAACAGGAAAGCCTAAAGCTCTTAGGGACTATAATTGCTGAAAGTGCAGTGCAGTATCTATACTGTCACTAGGATTCAAAGATGGATTTTTAATATTTTTATGTCACTTCTGAATATAACAGGTATAAAAACTCATAGGTACCTGTTATTTTCTTATGTTTTATTCATATAAAACAGAAATTTCCTTGATAAACTTTCTTGAAAAATGCATCATTACAACTCATAAAAACACTTTTAGTTGAGCAAGTACATGTTAAAACACTCCTGTTGAATGTAAAAGCAATTATGGCAAACTTACTTGGACAAACATCAGAAAAGCAAACTGTATTAAATGATCTCAGTGAGACAAAAGGTCAATGGGTGCCGTGTAGCAGAGCCAAAAATGTGAACACTACAGTAAGATGTTCTATGTATCACAAATTCATGGACAGAAAACATATTTCTCAGACAATTTACATACGTAAAGAGTGTGCAGAGACACACTCAGATGAAAATGATTAGTTAAATATTCAGATGGACCTAAAATATCAAAACATGGTGTTAAAAGTTTCACATATAAGTAAAAAATGTTGAATATGATTCATGTCAAAAATTGTCATTTTTCTAAATACATGTCATTAATAAGTTGATTGATTGTTAGAGATTCCGTGCGCGTCAACGTATAAGGCCATTAGTCCCGTAAGTTTAGTGCATGTTGTGCAGTTGGTCTTCATACGTTCATCGCTGGATGACGGGATACGACGGCGAAATACCGTCGGCCAGCGGGGATTTCTCCATAAGTATCTACCACCAGCGGGGCACCGCCCCAGTCGGGACAATCTCTAAACTCCCGACCGGTCTCCCGGCTTGTGGAGTAGTGTAGTGCATGTCAGTGTGTGTAAGTAAGGGGTTAGGATAGGACAAGGAAGAGGAAGGAAGGACTGCGCGCGGTACACAGCCCGTTTGTTGGGGTATTGCTCCGGCTTTCGCCTAGTGTTGATTGGAGAAACCACGGAAAACTATCCAGAGCATCCGGCAGCTAGAATTCTCCTCCAGACAGCGACTGAATTAGACCCAGCTTAAAAATTTGGTTTTATCAGTAAATAAATCATCTTTCATTTGTTCGTGCACTCAGTGCGCTGCGCGAGTAATAAAGTGTCGAAGTGGTAGTCATCTTGTGTCTCAAGAGCGAAGTTGCTCGCCTTTCGCCACGAAGGGCCGGGTTCGATTCCCGATCAATCTCATGTGAAATTTGTTTGAACAAAATGAGATTCGCTGCTTCGCAAGGATTAGTCTAACCCCTGCGAAGGGTCATAACCCTACCCCTATCCTGATTCTTTCACAATTCTGGCCATTGCGTAGAGACGCAGGAGCGCGTGGTCCGAAGCGCGTTCGCGATCTTACCTGGCAGTCCTCTTGACAACTGAGTGCGGCGAGACGTGACATATAACATACTGTAAACAGAAGATTACCCCAAGCGCTGAACGCCCCCAAGGGGCTTAGAGACGCTTCTGAACGAAAATTTCCAAGCTTTGGAAAATTTGCTGATCTCTACCGCAGAGCAGAGGTACGATGTTCACAGTTAACTGTATTACACTAACATTAAATGATGCGAATGTCCAGTCAATGGTTGATAAAGAAGCGCAGGCCACGGACTCTCGCGCGTTAGGAAGAAAATCTGGTGACACAGAAGGGAAGTATGAACATAGTTTCAGCTTGCAGCCATCGTAACTGTCAAATGAATAAATACCCTACCCAGGGCTCCCAACTTCAAGGTTCTGAAGTGAAAGAATGCAGTAATATCAAAATTCATGTAACGTTCCAAAATTCCTCCATGATTCTTAATCAATGTTACCTGCTGTATACCCATAATGATCGAATGGGCTGATGTTCCACTTTCACACATAATCATGCTATTTAGTCATTCACCAATCACCAAAACACACAAATGACAAATATTTAAATTAAAACAATTGCAATTAAGGAAGTGATACCTTACGTTCTCCAAATATGCAAAGACTCGATGTATTTGCCTTTTAAAAATTCTACCTCTTGTCAGCACAATTTTGATTTTTACCTTCTCGCATTGAAGTAGGAACTTCTTCAGAAGAGACAGTTCTGTAATGCAGCGCGAATAAACGGCGAATTTTCAGTAGGAAAACTCCCATTACAGGGCCCTGGTAACGAAAAAGTGGATAAATCCAGATGCCAAATTTAGAAAACGAAATCCTCCAAATCGTGGTGGAGCCAGAATCCCAGTTTCGTGGGTCCTTGACATTGAAAAATCGATTGACGGCAAAACATCTGTCTATGAACAACGCAAGCGGCTAAACTGTTCAGCCGATTTTCTCCAAAATTGATATATCCTCAATATGATCTGGTTGTTGTCGAGGTTCCTTGAATTTGAAACCGAAATTTTAATTTTGGGGCGTTCTTTTCGTGAAGCCCATGGGACATTAAAAAAAATGGTGCCATCGATTTTGATTAAATTTTGTTGTTGGGTAGTCTAAAGGACGTTGAAGGGAATGGAGCAGGTCTCATATTGGTTCAAAACTGATTTTTAGAAAATTAAAAAAATTCAAAATGTATTTCGGCGTCTTCCTACAACTAAAATATTAAAGATAAAGATTTTTTCCCTTAATGAAATGTTCCATCAAGATAGATTTTGAAATAAGGTCACGTAAAATTTTTCGAAAATTTTAGTATTTTCCCCGTAATGTTGCGTGAAATATAGGCAATATTTAAGTTTTATTTCAACATTTTTTTTCTCAAAAACGGCTCCATCATTTTTGATGAAATTTTGTTGATGGATAGTCTGAAGGATATTTAAGAAAATGGTGCGGTTCTTATGTTGGTTGAAAACCGTAATTTTGCGACAATTGAAAAAACTCAATTTTTTTTCGGCATCTTCCTACAACTACAATTATGAACATACATTTTTTTCTTAATGAAATGTGTTAATCAAAAACAGATTTTGAAATAAGATCATGTTGAATTTTTCATAACTATGAGTATTTTTGGAGAAATTGGGTATCAAATTTAGAATGTGTATAGCATTTCACATTTCTTTGTTTGTTTCTTTATTGGAGCTTTTGTTATACTTTTCCAAATTAATCTTTTAGAAATCATTTAAAACCTATTTGAAATAAATATGAAATAAAGATTGCTAACCTTCAGTTGCCCGCTCCAAATTTACAGTTGAATGCTATGTAAGTTGTATATTATTGCATATTTCATAATCATTATTATTATAATTATTTATTACATTATATTTATGTTATTTCATTTTAAATTGTATTTTTTAATTGGGATCATTGTGAAAACAAATAGATGAGTCGTCATTGTTGGCTGTTGTTACCCATTATTGTAACTGCACATATAATACAATAACGATGGCTACTTTTCATTTGCGGAAATAAAAACAAATACTTTTATATATTTGTAGAGTACCCTAGTGTTTAATAATTACTATTATATATTTTTTGGTATATTTGTTTCCCAAAGGTTATTTATTAACCTTTAAATATTTTTCTTTTTTGCATTCTGCTTATTTTTCGAACCAAATGTTCTACGATTTCACATGAGTTTTGCAAAAAATAATTCGGATATATATTGTAGTATAAATAGTATTGCATAACCATTACTAATGGTGAAAAAGTACGTGCTGTTTAGTACTGCTAGTTTTTTATATACAAAAATTAATTTGTCTTATATGTAAGGCAGTTTTCATTTGTTTATGTTGACAATGCAGCAAGGCAAAAATAAGAGTTGTGGTTTTCCTTTAAAATTTTCTCAGTTTCTGACAAAGAAAAGCGTAGGCAGGAGAATCTTACATGTTCCGGTGATGGGAATACATCATGTTCGTCACATATCACTCTTACCCCCAAGCATGGGAATTTAACTAGACCCAGGCATGGGGAACTCTGTAATGGCTAGCAAAGTTGATTTATCAACCCTAAATGCCAAATACATCAGTAGGCAGTAGGGTGGCAATTAGTTTAGCAAAGTCAATTTTTGTTTTACTTCACCCCAAAATCTTTAAATACTTCTTAAACAAGCTTAAAGCTAAAAAAAAACAAAACATTACATTATTTATTATAAAAAATATAGGTACAAATGCACATTTTCTAGATCAAACCACAAAGTATTCATAAAATTGTTTGATAATGCATGATTTACAAATTACTGTATCACATTAATTCAAATATTTAAAAGAATTATAAAACAATTGACTTTATACACATTTCTTTTAACAAATGAAGTTTCTAGAACATCTTAATCATGAACAGCAGAGAAACAATACAATTAAAAGAACAAAGCTTAGAGAAAGAAGTAATAAAAACAAAAATGGTGGAGAAGTGAGATTCCATAACTATTGCACAAGCATATAGAAAGCAATAACAAGTATTTACATACTATCTGCCCACACAATATTTTACTGAAAGCTAGTTAATTTTTTTGGTATAAAGCATGTTACGTATGATGATGAAAATTCTGCCCGAAAAACTGGAAATAATAGCTAAGCAAAAAACTTCACCTTCAGATTAAATTAAGTCTCTCCTTAGATCTCCCTTGAAGTTCAAATATGTCTTGCCAAAACAAAATAATAAAAACAAATTGTCTTTAAATCAAACTAACAAATTTCCAATATATATTTAAATAATTTTGACCCTGTTTAAAAAACTATTATTTTAGAACATTTCAAGTCAGACACTCATTACAAGATTTGTATTGCTCTTCAAAATATCATTCAGGAAAGACAAGTTAAAAGGATCAGAAGTGGAAGGAGTCTTGTGTTAATGAAAGTAGAAAATTACAACTGAACTTCACATTTATTCTACGACACATTACAAATATCACTGGTGTCATACAATCGGCACACCAAGTCGAACTATCAATCATCTCATGTTCAACTCTCCCTGAATTCAAATGTCACTATATTTCTATGAAGGAAAATTAGCAAATAGTAAAAATATTATTACATAAATTCAAATTTCCTTTCTTGCAAACAATTAAAACCTTTCATTGAGATAGAAACTCAACAATTTTGTATGCAAAATTTCATACTTTTCTGTATCATTTTCTCCATTCTGAAAAGATACCTCTTTTACATAATATTCAAATTCACATGGAAATAAAACAAGATTAAATCCCACATAACTATGGGACTGCAATAAAAATAATGAAGTAAAAAATTTATAATCCGTAGAGTTTGAGAGTTCTGTCCATACTAGTGGATGCTATGTATTGAGCATGGCGACCAAATCTCACTCCTGTTGCCATTGCAGTATGATCATTGAATACCTTCAGTTCTTGCCACTGCTTACAGAGATAAACCCTAAAAAATTGAGATACAAAATTAAATTAACATAACTAAGAATGAAATGATACTACAGAGAAAAATCTTTGGTAATTCTGACTTACCGAACATCAGTGCCAGCAACTGCTAGGTAAGTTCCACTTTGATCAAAACACAAATCACGGATTTCATAACCTTCATCCATCTGCAGAGTCTTGAAATTTTTAAGTTTACGTAAATCCCAGAGTTTTACACAGGCATCATCAGCAGCCGTTGCAAGATAATAACCATTTTCAGAGAATGAAATAGCAGTGATGGGTCCAGAATGTCCTGCAGGCACATTAAATACAACATTTAATAAAAATGTTTTAGTAGATGCAAGACTCTGGCACCTGGAGGAACATCAGATCATGAGCAAAGTTCCAGGTTGATGTTTTGTGTTGATGTACCTTTTTGTCTTAAGAGGACCAAGAAATACACTAAAAGTAACATGTAGTGCAATTGAAAAAACAAAACAAACCTCTTGAAACTTTCCTGAATTGATAGCAAACAATTGTTTTCCTGGAAGACAATGAGCTCTGCATACATGTGTTACAACAGTTTCAATCCTTTACTCTAGAAATTATGTGTTGACTTGACAGAACGCATAATTATTTCCTGAATCTATTTTACCTGAGTCTCAGTTACGCAAGTTCAGTCTGCATTAACTTAGGAAGGACATGGTACCTACATAAGCTCAATTTGAATTTTAATCTTAAATTAATACAAAACTAGACTGTTTTTGAATCCAAATGCTTTATTAGTGAGGTGAAATTCATAATTATTATGGGCAAATTGTAGTTGGTACCTTTATGTAAAATAAATTATTAATCTAGAATTATTCTCCATATTTGTAACTATTTATGATTTATTAATTTGATTCACATTACATAAAAAAAATTAATACAACTGCTGCCTGCCATCTATTTACTTCTCTCAAGCAAATGCAGTTGATGCCTTTACTGATATTTTTATTTATTAGAGAAACAACTTGAGATGACTTAGCCTTCATTGAAGTGTTGAAGTATTAACCTTCATGAAGTCATGTTGACATCATGCTCAGAGAATATTATGAGCATCATGCTTTGGTTCTGCTTGGGGGTACTCTCATATGAAAATCATACATTTGGTTATAACAAGCCATTTCCTTGAATATTTTCTGCACTTTGATTCCCCGTGTATTTCAGAGATACCCCTTTTCTCTAGAAAACTGTCACTCTGTGGAATGTACAGATGCCAGACATCAGCTTATACAAGATGCAGATTTGTCTTGGTTTGTTTGTCATGGAGCTCACAGAGTGCTTTCCACCATTTTCTTTTTATGTAGTAAAGTTAAATGCTAAACAGCAACATTGCCTGATATTTTACATTACATTCTATCTCCTAACAAAGGAAAGTGAATGTAAAGTATTAAGAGTAAATTAACAAAAAGTTGTTGGGCATGATCACTGTATCATATTCTCCAACAGCAATCACAGAACAACTGACTTCTTTTGTATGTAAAATGCTGCAAGGTCTCCTGTGATTCCAGTTATCAGCAGAGAGATCAGATCTTCACTACTGATTCCTCTGTAGGAACTAAAATCCTGACAGAAAGTCATCACAGCAGGAAGGTCTGCAGTTATGTATGCAGAAAAAAATGTGAAGTAAAATGGTGAAAGAACACAAAGATTGAAATAAGAACATTCAATGGACCTTTTAAACATTCCCTCAGGAGACAAACCATGCAGATACAAGTTTGAACCCAAAGTCAAACAATTATCAAGAATTTGGGTTTCTCCAATGAGCCTGGACCAACTTAAGTGAAAAACAAATGCCTCATTACGGAAAGCAATTAGTTCATTGTTCTTTTAGTATCAAAGACTGGTCCTGATAATCAAAACAACAGTAACCACACCTTAATATACACGTTGTGGCACTTAAATCCTGGCATATTTTATTTTTCCGTTATGTATATCTTCTGACTTTTTTAACGAAAACCACAGGCTTCTCATAAAAAATCAAAACTAAAAAGCAATGATTTTCAGCAGCCCATGCCTCAGACATTGGTCTGAAATATATCAGTTCTTCCTGGCTACTGGAATACTACTGAATTACCTATGTCCTGTTTTACCCTCAAACTTATACTAATTAGTCTTTAGAACACCTCGCTAAGTATTCTGAAATTAATAGTTCAAACAAGCTGAAATGGAATGTCAATGTGGGAAAATTTGGTATGGATGTGTTCCCGTTCCTAGCTATAAAGGGGGAACAATGTATTAGAGGTCAGTATATGCAGTTTTCTTCTTGGCTTACACTAATAATGTAATGTTTTGTAAGTAATGTGTAATGATATTTGGAAGTATTTAATGTGCTCCCATTTCATGTAGTGATAAAATTGTCATTGTGTTTGTTAGGTAAATTTCCCATCATTTGTTTGGAGCTGGGAAGGAGTCCAACAACTCACACAATATTATTTACACTACTGGAAAAAATTACCACCTCCTATTGCATGACTAGCTATGATCTAGAGGTCTAGATACAGAGGTCCAGGATTCAATTCCTGGGCGATCCTGGGAAATTTTCACTTTAGGATTGGCTCTGGAACTGAGTACACTCAGCCTCGTGAGCACAAATTAAGGAGATACTAATCTGTGGCATCATCGGTCTAATAAATCGAGATAGGGGAGTAGTTGCACTGACCATGCATCACATCTGCAAGCCCCACTGGTAAACAGAAGGGACAACTCGCATGATTGCCTTTGACTCTTGAGTTGTCATGCCAAAGATTATAATAACTGGAAAAAATTATTGCATCACTTGATTTTCTGAAATATAGTTACCTGTAACCAAGATATAACTGCCAAGGGGAGAGTTCGTTTCCTCTCAACTCCTGTAGTGACAAGTTACACAAAATGGGAAAGAGTGGTGAATTAACTTCTCGAAAAAAAGGTGTTTTTATCGCTCTAACTTCTGAGTGAATGTCTACAAGATATATTGCTGACAAGATTTGTTTCAATCAATCTACAATGAGCTGTCAAAGAAACATTTAGAAAGCAGATCTGTTGACAGAAGACAGGGAAGAGGACATAAGAGAGAAAACATAATAACAGAAAACAGAACTTGCATAAAGAACAGGTGTATGCCCTCATGCAAACAAGACAGCTGGTGTTGTACTTGGGAGCAGAACTGATTGAAGCAGGAAGTAGGACTGAATGCAAGAAGACCACAGAAGAAGCCTTTCTTGACATAGATGAAACATGCTCAATTAAAATGGCAAAGGAGAAGGCAGAATGAGCTGAAGTGCATGACTAATGTTCATGGAGGAGTCAAAATTCAATCTGTATGGAAATTGATGGCAAGATCTTTGTTTGTCGTTGAAGTGGCAAAGAATTTCTCCTTAAATGTATTGAACCTAAAGTTAAGTTTCCTGAAAGTCAGATGGTTTGGGGTTACATCTATAAAAGGAGTAGGTGCACTGCATATGGTGCAGGGAATAGTAAATTCTGAAGTTTATATTGACATTTTGGAAAACTTTAACTATTTCCAACCCTTTGGATCAGCAAACAAAATGCATGTTTCATGATAATTCAGCACTCTACCACAGACCTAAAAAGTTCCAGCCAGAAAAAAGGTTGGACCTGAATCTGATTGGGAATTGCTACAGGTTAATTGGAAATGCAGTTTCCTGAAAGCAGTCCAGAAACTAGGAGGAGCTCCAGTAGTGTATGGATCAACTAAGTTTCATAACGAACTATTCAAGACATATATGTGTGTGTGTGTGTGTGTGTGTGTGTGTGTGTAAACATACATACATATATTTGTTATATAACATGATCACTACCTAATTAGGCTCTCATGTTTTATATTTGAACTCATGTGGGATGTGGATTTTTATGAAAACAAATGCAAAAACAAAAATTTCACAAGTGATGCAATAATTTTTTCCAGTTGTGAACTTTTGCACACACATTGAAATACATTTTCTATTATGGCTAAGTATGATTAGCATGATCTCCTGGGGGAGTAAATGAATAAGTAACTTTTTCAGATTGGCTAAGAATCAAGCAGTGATGATTTAGAAAAAATATGGAAAGTTAAATTGATATTTGCAGCATTTCAAGTAAGCTTTCTAATGCACTGACATAAGAAGTATGGTCACAGTTTTTAATCAATATTGAAAGAGCCTGATTATGTTATACCAGTTGTGACACTTATTGTGGATAAAGATTCTTTAGAAATTGAGATATTTAAAAAATTACAGTAAAACCCCTCTTACACTTTTCTGGGGATCAATGAAAAAAAGTGTAAAATTCAGGAAAGTGTAAAATACAGGAAATGTGAAAAACGATAGGCTAGGCGAATACTTTCATTATTTACAGCAATGGTTACTCTATTTTCACTTTCTCGTCCTTCTTAAGAGAAAGTAAAAGCATGCGCCGGAATCGGCGATTTTCGTCAGAAAATCTCCTATTGACGTGCCCTGGTAATGATAATTTGGATCAATCACATTCTTATATATGGTAAATTACTTTCTCTAACACGTGATGTAGCCTGAATCCCTGTTTTATGGGCCCTTGAAACAGCAAAATCGATTGACGGAGTTTTTTCCGGCTGAAAACGTCGGTTTGGCCGTCTGTGGTCAATACGAGTGTCTGAACTGCCTGCCGATTTTCTCCGAGAAATTGATATTCCTTGATTGATCTGAACGAACGCGAGATTTTTGCGAGTTCATTACATACATATGTAGTAAATACTACATATTGGAACGGGATTTATCCACTTTTTCTGTATCAGTACGAGTTTTTCTCTCGAAAAATTGTCGTTTTTTTGTCGCAGCATTACGTAACTTTCAGCACTAGGTATACGTATACCAAAGTAAAAAAATAAAATAAATTTTAAATAAAGACGTAAAAGACGGGAAGCACTCTTCAGGTCAAGTTGTAAATGGCGGGAAGAGAATGCATTGTAAATATAGGCTTTTCAACGGGACCAACGAAAAATTACGTAAAAGGCAGGAAAACGTAAAATGCGGGAACGTGAAAATGAGGTTTTACTACATTTCACTTATTTTATTTATATTCTTCAGCCAATGCATGAATCTAAGTTGGAACTTGACGGAAAACTCCAGTCATTTAATGAAGTTTCTGGAAATAAAATATTAGTACTTGGTGTGATTCCAACAATGCGTTACAAAAAGGTTCCTGCTTTTCAGATTATTGGTCTGTGAATCAAGTCTTTATGTAACAATGGGAGGAAATCAGCAATATCAAGGGGCAGGTACACATTATTTTTATCCAAATTGCATTTCAACTTGCGTAAGCCGTCTGAATCGGCCAGGAAGATGTATTACAGAGAGAGAAAGTTGTATCATGTCTCAAAAACTACCTAAACCATTCTTTTGAGTCCACCTCTACGCCGGGAAAAGACAAGGACAGGGGTGTAGGAAGTTCAGGATTGATAGGATCCCAACTTCTTGGAGAAATAGCAGTAACTCTGTGCCTGTACTCATCTAAAAATGCTGTATCAGATAGTAACATAGATTCTGTACTGTGATGTTAATACTATTCTGCTGGTATGTGGAGTTAATTCTTCTTTATAGTGTATATAAACTTTGAGCCGGATGCCAAAAAAGATGCCTTGTTCAATGACATACTTATAAGTTCAAAATGTTCATTGCAAGGTTCAAAGCAAACGAAGTATTTAATTGTTGAGGGAGATTTCATCATCCACCACATACTAGTAGTATAAAGTGGAAAACACAATAATGATAATGAAGTGTGATAGTGAAAGTGATGACAATAATACAAGTACTTTGTCTGTAGTATTTGTCTAAAAGTCCCAATGTTCTGCTAACACAACATTTAATACACATTTTTTCCACGAAGAATGATTTGATATAAATTTGTTCTGTATCACTACTGCACTAAGATAAATAGCTATTCGATTAACCTTTGCACTTTTCATTCATATAAGAGCATAAATTAGGCTTCCTTCAATTTTGAAACTTTGAGATAATGTAATGGATTGTCCAATACCAATATTCATTTTTTTATTTCATTATTACACATTACTTCTTTTACTGTATAGTACTCAACAAACTTGCTTCAACCTTCCATTGTTTCAGAATATTAACAAGAAGTGCTTATAAACCTTATTATTGATAATTTACAATAATGTTGCATTGCATTTATGCAACGTAGCGATAAAGACTATATGATACGAACATGGGAGAACAAATGCAATTGTTGTGTAATCATACAGCAATGGACAGGTAACTGCTGCTTCATACTTCCATTTCTGATATAATTATCTCATCTTGGAGATACTGTCTTATCCTGTATTGTTGCATCATTGCTTACAATGCTTCAAATGTAATTATATATCTTCTACAAAATTCTGCTTATGTCAGGAATGATGGAAGAAAATAAAGGCTTTTATCGACTACTGAACTTATTTCTGGAGGAAGATGTTAACCTTAATTCTGCAAATATGATTGATGCTGTCTGTGCACATTCCTCCAAATGTTCACCAAATGACATACAGAAAACATAGATGATCTTCTGGAGGAAAAAGAAAGAAAAGAAAATTGATTGACTCTGTAATTGTCAACTCCTGTAAATATATAATATGGCGAATGAAGAAAACATGTCACAACTATAATTGCACTCTTATTTAGCCACACTAACGAAATCAGAATATATGCTCTCGTGGCTTAGTCGCTTGCCTTTCACCACCGAGATTCCGGGTTCAATTCCTGTAGAACCTCGTGTGAAATTTGTTACGACAAAACAAGTTTACATACTTCACAGGGGCTAGTCCAACCACTGTGAAGTGTCCTAAACCCTACACCAATCCTAATTCCTTCCCAATTCTGGCTGCTGAGTAGTGACACAGGGGCACATAGTAGGAGGCGCATTTGCCGAGATGCTATTTGGCAGTCCTTTTGACAACTGAGTGCGATGAGACATGACAGATATGATGATGTTAATAATTAATGGAGGATTACTCCCATACTGGTGTAATGGAGTATTACTCTGAAAGCGCAAAGTGCTGAATCCCCCCCCCCCCCCGGGGCTTGGAGAAGCGTTGCGTCAATTGTAGATACAACAAATAAAACAAATAAAATAAAATGAAGACCAAAATGAAGTGCATGTAATAAAGAGTCGATGAATACACAGGAGATTAAAAAATTTCACTTTGGTCGACCCACAAACACTTCCCTACCTAAAAAAGTATGTTATGTTGATGTACAGATACTGACAGAGGTGGCTCAGAGCATAAATTTGTCACTGCAGTACCTCTGACCGTGAGGTCTTAGTGTTTGAGTCCCGACAATAGCTAACTTCATAGGTAGATCAAATTAAGCTGCTGTCCGGAGAAAATGTCTTGTGCCCGGCGATTTTCCTTCCACCCTGTGATCAATAACACGCATATGCATGAGCTCAACCCCAAGAAACGGGACAAAGACCATGATCATTCCTTCCTCATCCTTGTCCTATTCTCACCCACTACTTGCATGCTCCTACACTTGCTTGATCTACACTTGCCAGGACACTGGTCGGGCGCTTAGAGCTGGTCCTGTCTGGGGCAGTGCTCTGCTAGGGGGAGATATCTGCGTGGGGGAAAACCCATAAGCTGACAGGAAGATTGGCATTGGTACGGATTTTGTTGTACATTGACTAGTGGTTAAAAAAACTATAAATAAGTTTTAAATCCTTTCTAGTGTAATATTAGAATAATTACATTATATTATTAAAAAAAATATTATTTCAATGCTTGGTCCTTAAGGAGTTAAGAAAAATAAATTATTATATTAAAATATTTTATATGAAGTGCCCTCTTTTTCCGTTATGGAAGTATTGTAACCTTATTTTTGGATCATTCAAAAGTGCAACATAAGCACAGATATGGCAGACTTAAGAGAAGACGGCAGATGTAAAATGCGGGAATATATATACCAGATAAATGACCCACAAGAAGAAGCACTCTCCGAATTTGAACGCTTAAACTCTTAATTTTCTTTGGCTTTTTTTTGAAACTTATTTTGGCGGCTTCCTACAACTAAAATACCGAAGATCGAATTTTTTTCTTAATGAAATCAGTTCATCAAAATTAGATTTTGAGATAAAATCATGTTCAATTTTTCAAAAATTTTTAAAAATAATTATTGTCTTATAAAAATGTAGCAAAGAATGGTAAAGAAAGTGGTGCTGGTCCCGTTTTCGCTAACACTTTATTTTCAAAAATTGCTAACAACAAAAAGTTATCATTCCAAAAGTACAATATTGATTATAGATATTTTTTGAGAAATGAAATCTGTTCTTTAGAAAACGTCACATACATTAAAAAAAAATTAGTAGCTTAGCATAATTTTTGCAAATTTTGGCAATTGCAGATATAAATTTCTCACACTTTTTGCTAGAATCTTTCAGGAATTATCAGAGTGCATAGCAACAATGGGAATGCCAGACACAGCAGTTTGATATTTTCAGAATAACTTCTCATTGTTGGGCAATGTTTCTGGGTGAATGGGATGGTGCTTTAGAATGTCAAATTTCAACTGCCAGTGTATTAGCTTAAATTTTGGCTTCTAATGTGCTACGATTGGTAATGAGTTTTACAAGGGATGGCTGAAAAGTGTTAATATGGACATAAATTGCAGAATTTTAATTTTATGTCACCATTAATGAAGCAAGAAAGTACATGCTATTGTTTAGCTAAAGTACTCGCTTTCGTTTCTATTTGTTGAAGGTTTTTATTATTTTTTAGGATTAGGTTAGGTTTTAATTAAATATAAGTTATTTATGCATCAAGGCCACAAAGTCACAATCTGCTATTTCATACTTCACAAAGAATGAAATATTTTTTGAAATTAACTTCTATGGAGCAATCAGCCTGAATCAGATGAAAAATGAAATGAACAGTTCTTACTCTGGCTGCTTATGACAATGGTTAGGCTGGTACAAAAAAAACAAGGAGAATATTTCAGGGGAACATGTGACAACCTGCAATGAACAAGTGAGGAAACAAAAGGGAATCTACTGTTCTTTCATTGGTGACATGTGCTGTCTTACGAGAACATTATTTATTCTTTGAAAGTACTCAATGAGATGTTATGGGACTTTTCTTCTCCATATTTAGGGAAATATTTTTTTTTTAAATCATTTTTATGCAAGACAGTTTTCTGACTTACAACATAGAAACAAAGAAGTATAATAGATTTGCTAGTAACCATGAATCAATCAGAATGTAAAATGTACGCAATAATAATGCCAGCAAAATTATGCCCAACAAACTAATGGCACTTATTGCTCCCAGGAAAAACCTAAGATAAGGAAGGAGAAACACCAGGAAGAAGAATGAAAATACATTAGGAAATAAGAAAGGAAAACATCCAGCCACTTGAAACAAACCTAGCCCACGTTGGCTCTTACAAATAACAATAATATTAATAATAAAAATATGAAATAAATAATAACAAAGAAACTTTACCTGGAAAATTGGCAACATTAGATTGTTCTTTTAAATCCCAAATTTTTATTTCTGAATCTGATGTTCCAGTTCCAAAAATGAGACCGTCTGGATGAAATTGTGCTGTTGTCAAAGCAATGCCAGGTGAATCTTGATCTGCAACCTACAATCAAAACTTCAACTTTATTTTGAATAATGTACAACTTGAACATTTTATTGGATAACATTTTGGGAAAATTTTAGCAAAAAGTATATTAAAAAATATCTGTATTCATTAAAGTTTTAATGAATTAGTGTCACAATAATTATGCAAGAAAATCACAACAAAAATTGATGCGACTAATATCCAATTCAAATAGAAAATGAAATTTGTATCCCTTATTTCTCAATTATATATATATATATATATATATATATATATATATATATATATATATATATATATATATATATATATATATATATATATATATATATATATATATATATATAATTGAGAAATAATAGAAATTGGGAGTAGGATGATACATCCAATTAAAATATATCTCAATAAAAAATAAAAATATAGTTGTAAGAGACTATGAGAAAATGTAAATTATGGGTTGATAAAATTACAATTATTTCTAACATAAAAGACATTTGAAAAGCAATTCCACTCTTAACTTGATGTTGAGGGAATAATATTTTGTAAAAAATTATAAAATTAAAGATAATTTTTTATGTGACTCCAAAAAATGCAATTGACACATTTTCAAAACAACTGTTCACAGTGCTCTACCATCATCTTCACATCTTTAGGAGTACTTATTGATGGTCTCTATAGTAAAGCAGTGTCTTGGAAGTGTCAATCACATACAGAAACAGTTCTACTTCTTCAACATTTTAACAGTTTTGTCACAAAAATATGTGTAAATATAGCTGATCAGAAATCTACCTTTGTCAGCAAACGTCCAGTTCTAATGTCAGAGAATGCCCAGTGCTGATCAGTTGAAGTGGAGAGTACGTAATCTCCAGTTGGATGCAATGAGAGACCAGTAACTGGTCCCTCATGTGCCCTCAACATCTGGGTTGTCTGTGATGTAGGTACATTCCAAACTCTGATAGTTGCATCTGGTGAGGCAGTGATTACCAAATCCTGGAAATCGAAGTAAAGCATTGGCAAAAAACAAAGTAAAAAACAAATAGGAACTAATTCACAATCAGTTAAATAAGTACTACTAATCATACCTCATCAGGATGATATATCACACGAGTTACTTTTTTTGTATGACCTTTTAGAATAGCCACAACTTGCTCTGTATCTTTATTGAACACTGTAGCATTACGATCATTACCTCCTGTGAGAATCTTACTAGTATCTGCACTATGAATATCAAGAGAAAGAATTCCTGGAATACTGGCACTATGCAGAGCCTGAACAGAAAACATTAATGTAAAAATGAGTAATACCTTATATCACCAATGAATGTAATCTCAAACACCACAAAGAGATTCTTAGCTGTATCATCTTTCAAAAAAACAATTACATTTAACATCTAGTAATAGATTTACTGCAATTAGATAAACCCCCAGTCACACAAATACAAGTAAATATCATTATATTAAAATGGAAAACAAAGTTTTCAGATTGAGAACATTAATACCTAAATTGATTTGGAAAGACCTGTTAATACTTGTACAGTGAAACCTGCTGAAATGACCATCTCATTTCAGTGGTCACCTCAATTACTGGCTATTTTTTGTGGAAATTTTTCCTAAAGACATGTGGAAATATTCCCTCTTAAATGGTCATCAGTCCCATGACCAGAAGCCTGGCAAATTTAACATATTACCTATAATAGACAGTTACTACACCTGACGCTTTGCACCATAACACTACAGAAGATGACAAGAGATTGATATTACTGGTGTTTCCTGTCTTGAAACACATTAACATATTATTTAAAAACCAAACACTGATGAAATCTAGAAAGACAAAATATTCTCATAGCTTTTATTAAGTACTACCAGTAATAACAACCATTGTTCTCCAGAACCAACAGTGATGTCAGACATGTCATTTAGGACAGGTTTCACTATATATCATTTGTTTTAAAACAGTTTTTAACAAGATATCTTGTTATCAAAATTACAATCATGAAACAGAAGTGTGTACACAATAATCCTGCAAGACTCTGCATGAAGAACAACACGCAACTGATACACTAGAAGCATTGGAAGCACGCGAAGCAATCATGTCATGTATGTCATATGCAGAAGCATTAATTCTTTAAACAAACTTAGCTTTTCCAAATTAGAAGTTACAACAAAGTGAACAAATAAATGAATTGAAAACATTTCTCCAACTCTGAATTTGAAGAGATAATCCAAAGAGTAAAATGTACACATATTCTACTCATTTTCTCACTGAAATCAACACTCACTGGATGTGATGCTAAAGTATGGAAAGTACGAATGGAGTCAGAGGAAACCAAATCTTCTGGAACTGTTCTGCCACGTTTCTTGCGTTCTTGAGTAAGTACAGTTGCTTTCTCCTGCAGTTTTTGAAGAACTTCAGCACTCATTCCTGCTTGTTCTGTAGGTTGATTTGCAACACCACCAGCCTCCACAGCAATTGCCTACAAGAATAAGAAATAATTTTACTAAAAGATTAATTTCAAGCACCCTCAAATTTACAGAAAAGTACTCACAGGCTGAGGTATTCCCGCTGGATTCGTGGTGATACCAGCCTGTGGTTTCAATGTTGCCAAAGCTTCACGAGCTGCAGTTACTTCCTTTGTCAATCTAGCTATCACACGACACGCTGCATCATGTTGATATAAAGCGTGACTGGAGGAATACAAAGTAATATTGTTAAAGAACATCACAAAACAATAACTGGAAAACTAGCAAACAATTTTTATCTTTCACAAAGTTAGGTTATATTTGAAAGGGTACTTCCACAGATGGGATCACTTCTTTTGCACAATAAGAGACAGCTGGCTCACCACATGGAATAATTTCGATGGGTAAAGAGAAATAAAGTAATTTTTTGTGAAAGTGGATTTATTTTTCTTATTGAGTTAACAAGGGAATTTCACGAATTTACTATTACTCAGGGATGAATTCCGAGACGAATTTTGGGATGGAAAATTCATAATATTTTTGTTGAATATATCATATAACAGATATTGTAAAATGTCACTGGCTACACTCACTAATGCTGCAATACAATTTTATTCACTTTTATGATAATCTGAAAACAATTTTGCTTGAAAGTCTCGTGGCAAGTTAAAATTAATAGTTAATGAAAGATTTTAGGGGGGGAAATTTCCCTCATTTTCCTCCCCATGGATCTGCACCTGTATTACTAGATTTGTAGTGAATTTAATGTTTTTGAAATAGTCTGTTTTACAATGATCACTTGATTTCCACTTTTTTTTCAAACTCACTTTAATGACTAACTCCCTATACCTGGACACCATTGATTTGTTGGTACATCTTCCAACTTTCACTCCCAGGGAAGGAAATTCCTCCTCAATCAATATTATGTTTACTATGAGTGGGAGAACCTGGAAAGAGTCTCATATATGTGGGAAGAAAATTCCCTTAATTTATACATTGGAACTTGAGTTAACTCAAATTGGCAGTCTTAAAGGAGGTCTTCTCTTATAATGTGGTTCTACTGCATCATATTTGTAAATCAGGCAGAAAAAACAACAACAACAATAACCAACCCAAACTTTACATACAGAATATAATTACATAAAAAATTTCCTTAAAGTGTACGTTACATTGTGTTTCAATTTCCAGGAGAGATAACCAAAGGCTAAAAAGAATTTTTAGTAAAGTTTATAATGTATAGATTTTAGATATTAAAAACAAACAAAAACATTTTGAATATGAGAGTGTGTATTATCTGAAGAGTTCTTCAGTACGTAGAGCACATGTATGACTGGCAAATATTAAATTTACTCTAAATTAAAACATGATAGAACAATTATTTCACACACTATCACAACTCAGTAATATAACAACTACATAAGAACAAATGTACCTCAATTCTTGCCGAGCTGTTTGCAATTGCTGCCTCTGGGTAAAACTATGAAGCATTACAGCATCCCATTCATCCTGAAGAGTTTTTAAAATAGCTGGTATACTGGTAGCTGATGGTGGCTTAGGTTTCACAATAGGAGTTGCTACAACAAGAATGCCAATTTGTGAAATTTTTTACTGAATCTTGATATGTTATCAAACATTAAACTCATATTGACATACTTTTCACATCTATGAGCATTTCAACAGTCAAATCTTTGCCAGTAATAGGATCAACTCCATTTTCCACGACATATTTTTCAATCAGTCGTCTTTCGAAGATAGCTCCTGACACAGGTGATATCACTGGATGTTCTGGTACTTCATTGGAAACTATAAAATAATTGTTTTAATGTAAAATCAATATTTGATTTTATTTACATGTCAAATGTTATATTCTCAAAAAACTTCGTGAATTCTCAATAATCCACCATTTAAAGGCAGAAGAAGTAACTTTATACCACACATAACCTCAAAAGACACTTATCAATGTAAGAGTTAACAATAATGTAATTATTGCAATTCAACAGACAATATTCATGTAGTTAATAAGAACTGCTATTATTACACCATAAAAAAATTACTTCATTAGAACTATAAAAATGTAGATTAGAGAACTGTGTTCAGATAAACAAGTTTAACACATTCACACTTCGTAAATCACACGCTATTGTGTCACACAAAGTTTAAAAAATATAATGTTATTCAAACAATATTCACCCACTGAATAAATTCATTATACTTACTAGCACAACACAACGCCATTTTCACAACAACTACCGGCACCAAATACAAATAATCAACGATTCAAACGCATCAGATCAGAATTCTACAAGTTCTGCAAAACATAAACGTCGCGCACAAGGTAGCAGCGACCAGAGAAAATTATAAGCGACTCCAGGCGATTCCTATGAGGCCGAGCCAGACAACGAGCAAGAGAGATCAGAGTTTCTAAAAATTCAATACGATTCATTAAATAAATAAGGTCACGTACTACATGGAAATCCTAATTTGAAGTATCTATTAAAGCGTAATCGGGTATCCACTTTACAAAGCTATTCAGTAGATGGCAAAGATTTACACAAAGAGCGGGAATTTGAACGGTTTAACAAACTCGGCGTTTTAAATTAATTTGAGTAATGTGATTTAATTTATTTTTCGTACAAAAATTAAGAAAATAAAAACTGTATATGACGTGTGAGAGAGAAGTATAATCTGCATAGGTTTGCGAATGGGGGGAGGGAGGTAGGAGTGCCGTCGCCCCGCCAAAAAAATTGAGGAGCTCCGTGGTCTCACAGAATAATACACTTTATTTCCGTAAACGTGTTAATTTTCTTTGAAAACTGACATATTGAAGTGACTATGATAATTTAAAATTTACAGTGATATCAAATGGATGGACACAGTCTATTCGTGTATTGCTACCATATCTATATTAAATTGCATTAATTCCTCGTTAGCAAGATAATCCTCAAAATAATTAATAAAAGATTAGAATCCTATCTCAAAAGAGAATTGGCGGTAGAACAGGCTGGGCTTAGAAAAGGAAGAGGCACAAGAGATCAAATAGCTAACCTGAAATGCAGTGGCGAAACTGAAGGGTTATCTGGGAGCCTTAGAGCACCCAAATTATTTTTCAACAAAATGTATTGTTATGTGTGCCTTTCTTCAATATGTTTCACTGAATTGTTAAAGAAAATTAAATGTTTAGACTTCTTTCTCCCTGCTTACGCGAGAGGGGATCAGCAGGGCCGCTTAGCTGAGTCAGAGAGTATGGGCCAGTATGGGCTGAGCGGAGAGCCTGCTTGTGAACAGACACCGGCTGGCTCTGCTGCGCATGCGCACAAGGCTCGCGCGCTATCTCTCTTGGGCAGAGAGCCTGGGTTCCCAGCACGTGCAGACTGATTTCGCGCTCCACTCCACTCCCCGAAACCCATTAAGCAAATTCGCCTCAGCCCCCTACCCAGGGCGCTGCAACTCTCAAAACCGGGGACAAAGCTTGAGGGCGCTACTATAGGAGGCGCTAGTGTCGCCCAGTGCAGCTGCACGTTAGACTTGCCAACTTTTCCACATACAAATTGGCTAATTAGTGAGAAATTCGAAAAGTGTCTTCTAAATGTTCAATTATTCAAATGTATAATTATAAGAAACCTCCAAAGAAATCGCGAACATAGTCGTTATCTTTTGTAACATTACGGGGCTGCTTCCGACCCGCGAACTCACGCAGCTGCCACGAACGTTTAAAGTATCGTTGGCAGCAGTTCGTGTTTTAGTTCCTGTAAGAAAGTAATGCAGCAGAGTGCGCCACCGAAATGAATTCCACCACGTTATAAGGTTGTTATGAGGGCCCTGCCCCTACCGTTGTGGGAAATAATTATGAGTTGTTTGTGTTACGATTGTGGGATTTTTGTTTGTGTTTTCTTCATGAAACAGTTAATGTAGTTACAGATTTAGTATTACCCAACTTGAAGAAACCATTATCAATCTGGCTTGAGTCGAAACTTTGAGATTTTGAAAAACATTCTTTAAAATTTGGGGGTACTTTGTATGTAGCACATTGGAAATTTTCAAAAATTTCTCAAAAACGGCTACAATTTTTTTATTTAAATTTCTTGTTAAAAAAAGGAGTAACATACACTTATAAAAGAGTCATAGGTCCGATTTTCAGGTTAACTCTGAATTTTCGAAAATTTCAAAAGTATGATTTTTTTTCGGCATCTTCCTACAACTACAAAATTGAAGATAGAGGTTTTTTCGTCAAATGAAATTTGTTGTCCATAATTAGTTCTTTCATTAAGGCCATGCATATTTTTTGAAACTTTTAGTAGTTTTTGCCATATATTACGTACAATATTTGCAATTTCAAAATCATACAAAAACAAGATTTTCTCAAAAACGACTCCAAATTTTTCGTTTAACCTTTAGGCAGGGATAGTGCTAAATCCATTCTATAAAGGCAATATTGCTCTATTATTTTGTTTTGTTTTTCAAAAATTACAAAAATAGAATATTTTTAACTTGTCTGTCATGTTGTTAATATTTATATTAGCGGCAATTCATTCACATCATTGTATTTATGAACACATGTGCTTTAATAATGTCAGATAACGTCTCTCGAAAACTCTACCGTTTTCTGTGAAAACTAGCTGAAAAATCCGCATCTTCAGAAACGCTGAAACACCACTTTCTCAAAAACAGCTCCAAATTACGTCTTCAAACTTTTCGAACGGATAGTGCTAATTGGACTCTTTAATATGACGTAAAGTTTATTTCGGGGAATTTTTTTGGTTTTTCAAAAAATACACAAATGTAATGTGTTTTTAAGATATCTCACGCCCATTGTATAATCAACTCCATTGAAGTTGGGTGAGGAGGCTTGAAAAGAGACGTTACCTGTATGATTATTAGTAAGCCCTGATGAAGAAATTATATATTTCGAAACGTTGGCGCAAACTAATTGTTTCTCTAACTACATTGACCAATGCCATGAACCGATTTTAATTCATCTCTCACGGCGTTAATATGCACATTCCCAGCAATTTGAAAACACTGTTGTATTTGTGAGTTAAAGTACTTCAAATATATTCAAATGAAATTTTTCAAATACAAAAATGTTCTGTGAAAAAGAGCTTGAAATTTTGAATTTACAGTAGCGCTTAAGCATAGTTTTCTTAAAAACTACTCCAAATTTTCTAAAGAAACTGGCCATTTACGACGAGATTTTACTGTTCAATGTTTATAAAATAATATTTCCATTCTACTATGTGGAAACCGAAAAATTAAGATTTTTAAAAAAATGTACTTTGGGCGGCGATGGATGGCAGCTGGCAAGAATATTTGGCAAGTTCGTATAGCTGACCGTGACCAAAGGAAAAGGAAAACAAAATGGGAAAGTCTGAGCCATTCCGGGGCACCACTAGTTTATTTTCCCGTATATTCCCGAATTCGGAGTATTAAAATATTGCCAACAAAATTTAGTTTGTTCTTTCATTAAGGTCATGTACATTTTTTTTGAAAAATTTAGTAGTTTTATTTACTTAGTAGTAGAATTTAGTAGTTTTATTAGTTATTTTCAAAAATTACCAAAAACAAGAAGTTTCAAAAACGGCTCCAAATTATTTGTTTAAACTATTGGCAGGTATAGTACTAAATTTACTTTATAAGATGACATAAACGTCATATTGCTCTATCCTTTAGTATTTTCAAAAAATACAAAAATGGGATTTTTTTGACTTACGTCGTTAATATTTACATAAGCGGCAATTTATTTACATTAATGTATTATGAGCACATGTGCTTTAAATAATGTCAGATAAAATTTATCAAAAACTCAACAGTTTTCTGTGATAACTAGCTTACAATATCGCATTTTCAGAAACGCTCAAACGTCATTTTCCCCAAAACGGCTCCAAATTTTGTCTTCAAACTTTTCGAACGAATAGTTCTAATTGCTAGTAGAAATTAAGTAAATGCAATATTTCTTGTTTTATTGAAATGTTGAAATATAACGGAAATCGAAACATCTTTTCCTCTTACTTTGGCTACCCGGGAGACGCCGCGTTCAGGGCACAGGTGTCTCCCGGATAGCTAAGTAAGTACTGACTCCGGCCGCGGAAGCCTACGCTCTAATCTTTTCCTCTGTCTCCTTCCCTTTTTTCTCTTGTCCTTTTCTTCCTTTTCCCCATACTCCCTTATCCTTCTCCTGCTTTTCACTCTGCCCATTATTTGCTCCTTCATATTTTTGTTGTTTTGAACTCTCTATTTTCGTTGACTTTTATTTTTTAAATTTCACTATCCTCATGTGCTGCACATTAAAAGTCATGTCACCTTTTCCTGTTTTCAGGTAAACTTGGTGACTAATACTATATATCCCTAACTGAACAATTATAGTTACGATCTCCCCACATCTCATTATCCTATAATATTTTATCTCTTATCATTGCTAATGGTAGTCTTTCCTCCTTTATTCTGCTGATGTAAGAGTATCTTTTCATCTTATCTTTGTTTTTAATATTTCAATTGTTAATTTTTATAAACCAATCAATTGTTTATGTTCCTTGTTTTTACAATACAATTGTTCTTAATAAACTTGTTTGAACATACAATTTCTCCTGGGTGGATTGATCATAGACAATGAAGGTCTTGATTGTAGTTTTTGTCCTATTTCCCAGTGATCCCAAGAGCAAATGCCGAGAACAGTTTCAAAATAGTAAACACAGCTTTACTTCTCTCCAAATGACAAAATCAATTGAATTGGTTATCTTCACCAATTATTATTGCATTGTTAATTAAATGAGGATCCCCTACTTTCTTGCTTTATGAAACATTAGATTTGTGGTTACAAAGGAAAGGTATAGGAAAATAAATTTACTGATAGCCACTTTTAGAATATTTATTTGAATAGTACAGTAATAATTCATTATCATTCAAGCACAATTGTATCTTAATATAAGATACTTTGAGGTCATTATATTTTCATAGTATTTCATAGATTGGGTAATTAACAGAAAGAATATAAGATTTTAATCAAATGCAATTTTGTCTACCTTTTTGACATTATTCTTTTGTACAAAAGTATAAACATAAGTGACATTTTTGAAAACATATATACAAAAACATAAATAAAAAATATGTACAAATGTCAGAGATTGTGCTGCTAAACTCTTATGATCAAACCACTTCATTAATTTTGTTGCAGACAACTCCTACAAATTCATTATATTATTGCAAGCAAGAAGCTTGAGCACAGTAGCATGAGAGTCAATCAAATTACATTAACATCTTTTCTAGTTCAAGATGTTAATAAATAAGACTGTAATGCTATTTGTAATTTTTTGCAAAAATATTGCAACATTTATTTTCATTTTTAACATTATTATGCACTGATTTGTTTGAAAAACATTATAGTAATTTATTTCAACAGAGCTTTCCATCTTGAATTTGGAGGTGAAATATACAAGGTTTATTCTTCCTATGGAAATAATTTTGTTACAAAATAATTCGGCCTATAATAAATAGTAGGTATTGTAATTGCTAATAATGGTACTAAAAAAGTTTCTGTGTGAATAGTATTGAACATTACAGTGCAGAAAATGTTAAGGGAAATGCGGTATTTGGAAATCTATCAATGTCAATCAACAGTCTTGAATAAAAAAAGGAAAAATAATGAAATTGTGGAACTGTTATAAACAATGTCATCTTTCCTATATTTTTATGATCCACTTTATGGTTTAATATTTATGGTAACTCTGTAATGAATAAAATCTTTGATATCTTAGAATGAAACAATTGCAATGTAAACCATTAAATCATTTTTGTTGGTACCAGTATTTATTTAAATTCTGGTGCTTCAATAAATTTCAATGAAAATTTTCAATCAAATTTCAGTTCTTTGATTTATATTCTTCATCATCACTTAAATAATTCATTGAAATTTGTCATTTGACTTATCTTGACAAAGTACACTACTTTACTTACTAGTACATTCAATTCTTGCCTCAATGGTTATTAATAATTCAATCACTATGAAATGTAATAGGAATATTGTGAATATCTGCTGAATTGTTTTTCTTGAGTTTTTTTTAACATACAGAAGATTATTTAGATTGAAATAATATATTCCAATGTAATATTTAAAATATTTCATTAATTTTTCCAATTCTATTTTACTCAATTAGTATTTCTTTTCAATTGTAAAATCATTATAATGTTCAGTAATTGGAGAAATAGCTTCTCCTCTTACTTAACTTTTTGCAAACCAAAACTCTGACTCGGGGTTCCATCACAAATATTATGAAGATAACTACTCCCTGAAGGACGTTGAAAGCATCAGTAACAGCCCAAACAAATGGTGGTCCTCCAACAGCCCAAGATATAATTTCCATAATCCAGCTAATGCCCATTGCAAGGAAGAGCACCAAGCACATGCGTGCCCTAAAAAGAAATTAGAATGACGAAAACAGTATAATATTACCATTCAAAAGTATTCAGACATTTTGCAAAATAAAACATGTCTTTATTTTTTCTTTATTTATTTATTCTTTCATTCTTTATTTTTTCTTTTTTTCTTTCTTTATTTTTTCTTTCGCAATTGCTTTCTTCGCAAATGCGGCACAGAAAGCAATTCAGCAATGGAAAACGGACGACGCAAAAGCAGCAAGTTTGTTATCAAGTGTGCTAGGAAAAACTATTGCCGAGCGCGTGATGAATTGAATTGATCTGGACAAAATTGAGTGTGCGGTTTGAACGCAGCAATACGCAACGACTGAATATGCTGATCGCGTCATTTTTTGCGCGTGACGACAAAGAAGACATCAGTACGCATGTCGCAGAACTGCAGTTGTTCGTGGATTTGAAAGACGAAGAATGAAGAAAATACTTTGTCCGAGAGAATGTTCAATGGTCGTATCTTATTTATGCTGGGAAAAGAACATGGCATTTTTTTAAAAAAGACTTGTGGGACACGATTTCGTCGGAGAATAAAACTGTGAATTTCTTGAATAGAAAATTGTGCGCGCTTGAATCAAGGTAATGTCGAATCGACTACATTTGTTGCACGCGTTGATCCTAACAAGAAGCATTGTCATAAAAGTGAAACCGGGGAGAAAATCAAAGAAAATCAAAGAATATTTAAACCTTTGATAATCAACCATAGAGTGTTGAGAAGATTTATTACTATTTCATTTATAGTAAACCTGTTTCACACATCCATTTTACGAAAAACAAAAAGCACAATACAATGGAAATATTACATTGCGTTCTACCTTAACCGTACTTCCTGCGCATGTGACCGTGGTCATCACTGGCTTCTTCCAGCAATATCTTGTTCAGATTTCAATCCAATTGTAGTCCCAGCAATAGCCGGCTATATCTTTCCGAGGACGGAAACACACGAGTTTACATTACGACCAGAATATCTTGCAAGAAATATTGCCAACATCAGATATATATTTATTTATTATATATATTTATATATATTTATTGCCGCAATATTTACATTGCCAACTTGCTCTCCATTTTCTTGCAAGTGTAAAGCCAGCTTTATACTCTTAACTTTTTGAACTAAGAACTGTTTGGGTTGATCTGTCGATTCAGTGTGTTCGGGCTTGCTTTGTTACGGACGTTTATGAATACTCAAGATGATTAATAAAATTACATTTATAAAAGAAAGTAATAATTAACCAATTTTTAGACAAAGTGGTTTGCGCAATTAAAATGAACGCGACTAACCAGCTTGCTGCTATCGCGAGGTCCTCGTGGCCCGTCGCCTAGGCGACCGTCTATCGATTTAACATAAGCACAATCTGCTCTTTGAACAATCTTTTTTGGCAAACTGCTGTGCATTAAAACAAAACACATCTAATAAAATTACAAAAAAAAACTTTCACTCGTAATGTGCAGAACATACTGAAATATATGTACGGCCGAAATGAGTTATCCAATGTAAATATATGTTAAATTGATTTTTTCTTACCTCTGTTTTGGCTTCCTGTGAGGACCTCTGCTATTCCAATTATGTTTTGCAACTCGATACATAGTTATACAAAATAATACCACGTTTACTGCGAGGATGCAGCCAATTGGTCCATAAAAATAATGTAGTGCTCCTTGTTCATCTACAAAATTCAAGTTACTTACTGTTACATGTTTTTAAATCTGTCACCAACTATCCAATTTCAAAATTGATGTTCAATGTGATTGAAAAATATTACTTTAATATTAAGAAATTTATTAAGTAACAGTGAACAAATTTGACTGGTCATACTTACTACTAAACCAGCACACAAGATCTCCCATACTTGGCTTAAGATAAGATATAGGCAACGCCGGATTTAAATCAAGAGCTATGACAATAATTAATAGAATAATCGGCAATCCACATGCATATGTGGTATATCCATAAAACACTTTTCTTGCAAAAAGCTGCTCTTGGTATCTGTCAATGTTTTCATCTTCGACACGCAGCCAGCCTCTTGTTTCCCAAAATTGCCATTGTGGCAGGCAAGGATAATAGCCAATAGCGCCAGTGAACGCTCTGAAAAAATAATATACAAATTGATATTTACCTTTTCAAGTCTCTTGCAAAATGTAAGAGAAATTACAAAAGATTTCGAAAGGTACTACATACGATATACTTACAGTATATACCAGCAGACATCAATGCACAAGATGTTTAGCCAGAAAAAGCACATGACGAATGAAAACTGGATGATATATGCTGAAAAAGAAAAGAAAATATAGTTTCAGTCAGTTTGCTTAAAAAAACAGCACTAAATTATCCAGTTTTGGAAGTAACACTGTTTCTAAACATAACGTCTATAAGAACATCTGTGTTATACACGTGTTCTAAATGTAAAGCTTTAAGTACTATATATTTTTAGTAAGAATTTCCTGAGAACGAATACACAGCTATCATTTAAGAAAAAATGCCAAATATAAAAAATACCCTTCATTATCAACATCACCATATCGAAATTTTCACGTATTTTTTAACCTTCCGTTTATAAGCTGACCCTCTGTATCCCCCAGCCCATTCAACTCAGATGTGACTGGAGAGCCCAGACCGACCGATAATGGTCTCTTGCCGCTAGTACCTCGTAAGCCAAGGGCACCGACTGAACCGGCCAATTGAACTTTGTTACAGGTTAGGTACTATCCAAATAGCGCTCCCGTTGCGATCCATAGGTCCAACACTGCTCTCACTCACCCTAACATACCTTCGGGGAGAAAAAAGGGAACGATTATTAAAGTGTTACGTGGCATTGAGGATGAACCCCAACCCCCTTGACAGACCCCTTGACATCACTCGCACCGCAAACATTACGCCACGAGTGGGAAATGCCCACATTTGTGGTCATAAATACAAGTGACGGTGCAAGAAGTGAAGACCGGACGGACGTTCGTACACAGACAGACGGACGGACCGACGGACGCAAACACAGACAGACGGACGGACCGACGGACGCAAACACAGACAGACGGACGGACCGACGGACGCAAACACAGACAGATGGACGGACCGACGGACGCAAACAGACGGACCGACGGACGCAAACACAGACGGACCGACGGACGCAAACACAGACGGACCGACGGACGCAAACACAGACGGACCGACGGACGCAAACACAGACGGACCGACGGACGCAAACACAGACGGACCGACGGACGCAAACACAGACGGACCGACGGACGCAAACACAGACGGACCGACGGACGCAAACACAGACGGACCGACGGACGCAAACACAGACGGACCGACGGACGCAAACACAGACGGACCGACGGACGCAAACACAGACGGACCGACGGACGCAAACACAGACGGACCGACGGACGCAAACACAGACGGACCGACGGACGCAAACACAGACGGACCGACGGACGCAAACACAGACGGACCGACGGACGCAAACACAGACGGACCGACGGACGCAAACACAGACGGACCGACGGACGCAAACACAGACGGACCGACGGACGCAAACACAGACGGACCGACGGACGCAAACACAGACGGACCGACGGACGCAAACACAGACGGACCGACGGACGCAAACACAGACGGACCGACGGACGCAAACACAGACGGACCGACGGACGCAAACACAGACGGACCGACGGACGCAAACACAGACGGACCGACGGACGCAAACACAGACGGACCGACGGACGCAAACACAGACGGACCGACGGACGCAAACACAGACGGACCGACGGACGCAAACACAGACGGACCGACGGACGCAAACACAGACGGACCGACGGACGCAAACACAGACGGACCGACGGACGCAAACACAGACGGACCGACGGACGCAAACACAGACGGACCGACGGACGCAAACACAGACGGACCGACGGACGCAAACACAGACGGACCGACGGACGCAAACACAGACGGACCGACGGACGCAAACACAGACGGACCGACGGACGCAAACACAGACGGACCGACGGACGCAAACACAGACGGACCGACGGACGCAAACACAGACGGACCGACGGACTGACCGACGCACGCAAACACAGACAGACGGACGGACCGACGGACGCAAACACAGACAGACGGACGGACCGACGGACGCAAACACAGACAGACGGACGGACCGACGGACGCAAACACAGACAGACGGACCGACGGACGCAAACACAGACAGACGGACCGACGGACGCAAACACAGACAGACGGACCGACGGACGCAAACACAGACAGACGGACCGACGGACGCAAACACAGACAGACGGACCGACGGACGCAAACACAGACAGACGGACCGACGGACGCAAACACAGACGATGTGTGTATGTGTGTGAATATATTTCAATATATGACGAGTTGAGGGCATGTGATCCATCAGTATTACAGTACACATTCGTAAATGATAGTATACATTTTCTATATTCAGGATATTTATAAGGCCGCGGCAGCTCTGCGAGAATCATGTTCTCAGATCTGTGTCCCTTGGTACAAAATGCTTCCGACACGAGCTGTAGATGACTTAGCTCTCAAGTGGTCACTCGCCTTTAAGATGACCGCGCGCGCGCCAGTGATTTCTCGGAAGGCAGCGCGCGAACGCGCAAGACGCATGCTCGGCCTGAGAAAACAGGTTCCCGAACGAGAACGGCGAATGCATTGTGAGCAAACGCCTGTTACAAGAGGAAGGATGCATGGGAGTTGCAGGAGTTTTGTGCTAGGAAAACAAGACACTGCTAAGTATCTTCTCTCCGTATTTATAATACGCTAAGGAAATATATAAGAGGTTTTGTACCTTTTTAAAAATACATTGTCCCAACATCCAATAACTGTGCTACTACAGGGTAGATAATTATCCCTCCCCCTCTGCTTGCTCAAAAAAATATTTAATACTAAAAAAATCGATATTCGCAGACCGAACCGACAATGGCGGTATTAGGCATCATAGAAACCTTAGATTACATACAACGGCTGACATTACAATTTCTGAGTGAAAAAATCGAGTAGGCTACTCTGGAATTCTGTGGTGAACATTTGTTGCACGTGGTAAATATTATTTGAAACAAGTACCATTAAAATGATATTAAAGTCAACTAAATCTCCGAAAAATGCATTACAAATGACAGAAAATGTAAAAAAATCACTTGTTAGTCGAAAATTATGAAAAATGCAAAATAATGACCAATAAAAATGGGTGATTTCCTTTTGTCATAACATAAAATTATTTCCTATTCTAAACTACACTGTTCAAAATTGAAAGACAAAAGATATTTCCTTAAAATCCGCCCCCTTGTAATTACCATCGTGCCTAGCTCTGTAGCGATGAGTCCATGAAATGTTTAGTTAATCCAATAAGTTTACCCCAATGATAACTTTTTTTGCTAAGATTTTATTACATTAATATATTTTGTATATATTTTGTATTTATTTCTTTGTTCATACTTCTTACCTAATGCGTTGGAGCAAGCAGGTACCCTGCCTTATGACTACACCCGTGGACGGGTGTAACATTGCGCTTCTCCCTACAAGCCGTCAACAAGCAATCAGGATCCGCATTACCCGTGAAAGGTGAGTGAGAGGAAAATTTAAAGTGATCGTAGATTCTATCATATTCTTACTGTATCAGCTCGAATTTTGGAGCATCTTTTGGGATGAAGGTTTCAGCAGGAACTGGTAGTCCCCTGCTTAATAAAACTTCATTAGTCACTTGCTTCATAAACCTTCCAAATCGTATTGAAATAAGCACGTTCATTGCGTAGGAGGTTTACTCTGTTACTCCCTAACCGTGCAACGTACTCTCGTTTTAAAGATGGGTATTGTAATGCTCGATCGCTAAATACTGTATTCCTCGATCGATCTAGCCGAACTCGAGGTCCTGGTTTAAAACGGAAATTTGTTTTTTTGGTGTACCTTACATAAAGCCTCAACATTTTCAAAATTTTCTAGAAATGCTATCAAATATTTTGATTAAACTTTTTCCTCGAGTAAAGTATGCTTAAAAACATTGCGTATGTGTAATTTTCGTTAAATTTTGTTAATTTTCGCTCTGAAATAGCTCTGATAGCTCTGATTTTGCTCTGAAATAGCAAAAATTCAAACTTTTTCGGCGTTATGCTACAACTACTATATTAAACATTTTTCTTAAATAAATCTGTACTTCAAACACATATTTAAATAATATCAGGTATAATTTTTCGAAAATATGACTATTTTTCGCATGAGTGCAAAAAATATAGGCAATTTTAATACAGTATTTTCTCAAAAACTGCTCCAATTTTGTGTTTTTTCGAATAGGGCAAAGCACGGTTATAAACAATTGATATTATTTTTTTGTGAACTCTATATTTTCGAAACTTGCCAAACATTATCATTACAAAAGCACAATGTTGATGATAGACAAATTTTCTTTAATATAATCTGTTCTAAAAATAAATCTTTAATAAAAGTTATTTAATTTTTTGAATAAATGCACTGTTTTCGCTCGAAGATAAGAAATAAAAATATTATCAAAAACGGTTCATTTTTTTCTTCTTTAAATTAGTCATTGGTAGAGCAAAGACCTCTTAAAAATAGCGCAATTCTCATTTTCGTTGAACTCTCAATTTTCGAGAATTGCAGGTATACAAATAATATGAGTAAGTATGTGCTGTCGTTGTCCCACTAGTTATGCCAATATTTATTATTAAATATAAAAGAGCACACGTTATTTCCAAACAATACACAATACAATACAGTCGAAACAATACACGTTACATGCCGAAACCTTTATTTTTAAGAGATTAAAAATGGTATTAGGAACTGCGACAGTTACACAGACTTTTCCTATGTGTACGATACGTATAAAATCGACATATTTTTGAAACTTTAATCTTTTTTTCCTCGAATCTCACTGACATCTGTTCAAATTACCACGCTTTGGAGAATCTAGGCAATTTCAGACGCTGCACACCTAATAAAACCAAACTCATAATTGGAATCATCCAGTACACTGGTAATCGATGCACAGTTGGAAACGTACTGATGCTGCAGAACCAAAGAGAACATTACGATTTACGAAGCTACCGGACCGCCTGAAATGCCACAGGGCATCAACTGTTCCAATAGCAGTGTCTCTGACCGGGTTCGAGTCTCAACGGAGGTGGTAGCTAGACAGCGAGGTCGAATTCAGCCGCAGTCGGGCATAGAAATCTAACCAGCTGATCTGATCGGTCGTTATGCGTGGTCTCGCCTCACTCGCCTCACTCGCCTCACTCGCCTCACTCGCCTCACTCGCCTCACTCGCCTCACTCGCCTCACTCGCCTCACACTACCACATCTGAAGTTGGGAGCTTAGAGCTTGTCCAGGCTGAGGCAGTGCCCAGCTGGCGGAGACACCTGAGGGGGGGAACCCCGCAAACTGATGGACACTGCCGGATCTCATGTTTCATTAGAGGAGGAACACAGCCCTTACCGGGATACAACACGTTCAAACTTACGGGACTAATTACTATAGCAGTTACCTCGCCCGGAAAGACACGGGAACGCAGTTCCACACATATAAAATAGAAAGGCTAAAAAAGCTACGGAAACCTTCAGTTGTTGAAACGGCCAAGAAATAAAAATGTCCTGCGCGGACCAGGCGGAAAAATAGCTAAATTAATTAATGTATTTATTCATTTCTCTAGTCAGTCTTTGGATTTGTAGTTCGTGAATACCTCCTTTCCCGGTTGGGCTATTTACAGTAAGTTTTACAATAAAATATTGCAGTGCAATCCAATTTGAATCCCATGCAAAATTGAAGGTGGTTGTGGTGGGTTTAATTTTGTAGGTAGTTGACCGGATCCACCTCACCTGACTTCACTTCACACTTGCCAGGGAATTGCCTGCATCGCTTGTCTGAAAATTGTCGCCATTATCGTTATAGAAAAATATTGTCTCTCGGAGTGAGTTGGAAATGCCACAAAAGCGAGTATAAAAAATGAGTATAGGTATACAGTTCATGATTTGGTAAATTATTTCGAGTTTCACGTTGGCACGTTAACTGCTAAGGTAATTAGACCCGTAAGACTGGTGTTATATTTCGGGAGCTGATGGCGGAAAAAGACGGTAACATTTTAAAAATTAAAAAAGGTATAATGAGATTTAATTACAACTACCATAAATATACTGATAAAACTGAAATGATAGTATTATTGCTTTTGCCGATGTAAACTGATCAACCATTTCATTAAAATTAGTTTTGTTCTGTTTCTAGTTTCACACCCACAAGATAATCGGTCGAACAACAATTGGTGTCATATAGAAGCTCGTAGGTATAAGAGAGTTAACACAGAGTGCGAATATAACTTCGACAAGTGACTGTGGATTCTCTCTGCATGGGTGTCTGGGTGAGATGTTTTGGTCGTCATATTTCGTAACAAAAAATACTTCCAAAAATTGTAATAAAGGAAAAAAGATAATTTCTGTGTTTTATTGCTACCCAGGAAACATACGCCCTCCCAAAGTGGCGTGCAGGGCATGAGCCCTGCCTACCTTCCCTAATAACGCCTAGGAAGGAAAGCTAATTCTTTCAATATTTTTCTCTCTAATTTACTAAATTTTAATTCATCTCTTCCCCAACTCCTTTCAACTCAAATAAGGTTCATTAAATGTAGATCAAATGAAATTAGCTCAGTTCAGAAAAATCTCATAATAATTTCGGATCCTTTAATATCGGAAGTACTTCGAATGCTTTTAAATTTCGACTCCGAAACTGACAGATAAACGTCCAAAAATGTTATTTGAATCCGAATAAGACCCAGTTGAGGATATTATGCCAGTGTGAAGAAATCATCACAAACGATGTTGATTTGTCAATCATACTTGTTTCGATAGTTAGTGTCAGAGCAAGCTATTTTTTATTTCATAATCATATTTTTTATATTTTATTCAAGACGCATATCTCTGAGGTCTCTGCACGGCAGCGGCCCACTTCTCAGAATCTGTATCACCAACTAAGCTTTCAGAATGCCACGTGCGGTGGAGCCTCAGTTCTTAGTAATTCCCTCACGCCACATCGATGCAACCGACTCGCCGTGCAGCTGTGCCTACTGGAAATCTCTGCTTGCGTCAGATGGCGCAATACTCTCTTGCAAGACGCTACATGCCAACGGCTGCTTGGGAGCCGGCCTGCCCGCCGCCCCGCGCCGATGTCTCGTATTAATCCCTCCTTCGGCCACCAGAGCGCACCAGCTCCCAGCGCTGCGCCGCCCGCTGGCCGCCGCGCCAGCGCCCCCCCCCCTGAGGCGTGTCGCCCCCCCCCCCTGAGGCGTGTCGCCGGAGGGTGGGGGCTGCCCCCACTGGTGCCTGCAAGCAGCAGCGCTGCGCCACGCGGCCAATGGTTTCCCCACTCCCGCCTCGCCGCCTGCGCTCCGGCCGACGCAAGGCCTTCTGGAAAACTTCTGGAAGTTTCTCTCTGACGCACCAAGCAACGGACGCGTGCCTCGCCAACGGTTTCGCCCAACGGCTCCCAGTCAGTCTTTGTCGAGCGTCCATCCTGGACGGACGTGTCGCGCGCCGCTGTTAATGTACCATGCGGCGCGCCTGTAACTTTTTCTTTCTGTAATGTCCAAGTTAAACGGACACGTTGCGCGTTGCTCCGCGACGTGCATAAGGCACCCATGGGTATGGACGCCTTTCTACAATGGTGCTTCGCCGTCTATACGTGTAACTGGCGCCTGCCGCACACGTTCAGTGCCCGTGCTGGTAACATTAGTGCAACTTACTAACGCTCACGCCATGTGGGCAAACAGTGCATTGTAACCATGTTCATATGTGTTATTTCCATGTTACGTGTATTCAGCTACTACTTACAAGCTAATGCACAATGCCACGTGCGCTAATTACTTTCATATGTGTCATTTCCATGCTACGTGTAATTAGTTACTACTTACAAGCTAATGCACAATGCCACGTGCGCTAATTACTTTCATATGTGTTATTTCCATGCTACGTGTAATTAGTTACTACTTACAAGCTAATGCACAATGCCACGTGCGCTAATTACTTTCATATGTGTTATTTCCATGCTACGTGTATTCAGTTATTACTTACAAACTAATGCACTCATGCCACGTGCGCTAATTACTTTCATATGTGTTATTTCCATGCTACGTGTAATTAGTTACTACTTACAAGCTAATGCACAATGCCATGTGCGCTAATTAATCTCATTATGTGTTATTTCCATGTTACGTGTATTCAGTTATTGCCTACAAACTAATGCACTCATGCCACGTGTGCTAATTAATCTCATTATGTGTTATTTCCATGTTACGTGTATTTAGTTACTACTTACAAGCTAATGCACTATGCCACGTGTACAAATTGGTCTCAATATGCATTAATTTCATGTCAAATATGTAACTTGGTTCATAGGTTAAGTTGTATCTTTATCATAGGTTAAGTTGTATCTTTAATTTATAATATACGTTTATATGTTTTGTATTCTATCGTTTCATGGTAACAAGCACCCTATTATCTCCCCATCCTTGCAGTCCCAGACCTGCAAACGGTGGTTATAACCTGTTTTCTCTTCACAGGAGTCTGGGTGGTCCTTCGAAGTCAATTAATCTAATTAATCTAATTAATGGGCTATGGTAGGAATGTTTGGGAGGAGTCGAAGTTTCATTATTTCACAAACCAGTCCACTTTGCTCGACTCCCCCATCCAGTTAGGAAAGAAGATTCTTCGACAAGTACCAAAAATTGACTGTTTACAATGCTGGTGTAATCGTATGGCTTCACTTTTTTCCATTTTCTAAAACATAATATATCTGTAAATGTTAGCATTGGTCCTACAAAATTCTTGAAACTTCTTGAATCTTCAGTCGCGAATTAATAGGATCGCAATGAAGGAAATCTTATGCTGTTAATTCTCAAGTTATTCAGAAACTTCAAAAATTTATTAATACTCGAATTCTTTAACCTAACTCCAGGTCTTGAATTGCGATAAATTAATACAAGAAAAAAATCAGGATTTTATTTTAGCATACAACGTTCAAGAGTATAATTTTACAGTTCAGCATACACTTTTCTATCGACCCCGAAACATTGATAGTATGTAATACGTGATACTTGTTTGGAGAGAGAAAGTGAGTTTTGAATCTGGAACACGAGAAGACGGAAGGGTGCCATAAACCGCACACAAGTGACTCATCGTTTCGCAGAATATGATGAAAATTGAATTAATTGCACTGAATGACGTGAATCATCTGGGAGTTTCTGAAGGTTGAGGTACGAAGGTACTGAAGTCAAGCTCTGTCAGCATCGTCATTTAATTAGATTTCCGAGTTCGTCCTCGCTCATTCATTACAAAGGAATGAAATGTCTGCAGGCATTACCAAATCGAGTTCTCTTTAGACTGCTTGAAGAAATTCTCAGAAGACCAACAGTGATGGTTGCGGTTTCATTCGAGCATGGGCAAACTAGGTCAGATCAGCCATTTCGTGTGTGGTGCACGATCTCTTTCATGGTAACTTAATCTTTCATGATAGTAATCCTTCTAAGCGTTACACGTCAAACTGTTTGTCCCCATTACATGGTGTAACTGCCGTCTTTTGCAAAAAACGTGTCGTGGTAGCTAAGAGTTACCTCAATTGCGGTTTGCATTCATCATTATGATAAATGAGGCAACAGACTGTCGTATGCAAGGTCTATACAACTGAACCCTCTCAAAGACACAGGAGACAGGAGAAGCCAATGGCAACGCCCTCGACGAGAAATCCTTGCATTGCAAAGCGTCTCGCAAGATACTTGATACAATAACGAATGAATGCAGTCGTTAGAGTTAGACGGATACTGCAAAAAAGAATTTGCAAAACGTTATATACAGAGAAGTTTTACGTGTGTCATGATTAAGATTTGTTGGAACATTCCTGTAACATGTGTACAAAACAATGTATGAAGAACAATTAGCGTCTCCTCAATGTTTTCGCAAGTATGCGTTTGTACGCGTGTGCAAGAGTGAGGGGAAAATGTCAATGTTCGTGTGTATTCGTAGACGTATCCTTCTCAGTTCGAGAAAACTTGTTTGTGAACTTCAGAAACTCTGATGATCTCACAAGTTATAAGTTTATTAATACAAAAGATGCAGTAACTTATTTGCATCTCTCTTCTTCATCGTGGGTTTTTATTTCTTGGTGCGTGAGGGCCTGTCTTCACGATGGAATATCTCACGGCATTTCGCGTCTTTCTCGGTCGTGCCGCTAGATGTCACATGATCGCCAGCACTGCTCGATACTGTCGCGATCATGCGACATCTAGAGAAAGACCGAGACAGTCGCGAAATGCTGCGAGATGTTCCCTCTTGAAGACAGGCTCCCACGCGCCAAGAAATAAAAACCTCAGTATAGTATTTTACACAAATGCTACACATCTAATTTGAGTGTATACAAATCAAGAGCATAGAAATATTTTAGAATATAATTAGATAGGTTACTCAAGAACTTTAATAACTAAACTCTTTCTCCAGATACGGTTTTCTACGGAATTTGGTTTCACATTAACCCTGATCTTAATATCAAAGACGAATTCATCTTCAAAATTTTTCAAATATTTTGAGCGTTCGAGTAAAACAAACATACATGATCTACTGCCAATGATATTACACTTTGAATTTGCGCAGTCGGGTAGTAAAGATTGAGTTATACTATTAACTTTTATTTTATTCGCGCACTGTTTTGTGCTCTTTAGTTGTCATTAAATGGGAGTTTTAAATGCTAACAAGTGAAGCTTGGATTTTATTGACAGTTTATTTAATTTCGTTTTTTATTTATTTTTCTGGATTTATTGTGATTAAATTCGAAATTTTGAGGGGTATTTCGAATTTCAGATTTTGTTACTTTATTTGAAATAATTTACAAACCATTAAAACACTTAAAGAGTGTTTGGTTTATACGTTTCTTTTTTGTTTTTAGCAGGATTTAAAATAAATAGGGTGGGTTTTTGGGCCGGGGAACTCTCCTCTTTTATCAAATTACATCGTTCATATACTCATAGGGTTTGTCATTTTTTATTTATTGTATCCATATAATTAGGCACTCAGACACACTCTTTTACACTGAAAGCGTGGACAACCTTCTCAAAAGAATGTAGTTATCGTTCCTTATCCTTTTTATTCCCAGACCGTTTTATTCAAATACATGAAGTGACTAGGGAACATTGATACACATTCGCCTACAGTGAAATGTTTCCCTAAGTCCTGATGCCGTAGAGGAGTTGCTCTAAGAAGGGACCAGTTTGACAGGTTGGGAAACAAATGAATGCCATGTAGAGCAATGGCATTGCAAGAGATGGTGATGAAAAACATTTACTAATGAGCTAACTAAACGAGCGCATTGATGAATTGAGTGCATGGACGTAAACCGTAGTTATGTTGTCAGCAGTAGCCAAGCAGTAGCTGTCAAAGCGATCCCTTCTTAAAAAATATCTCTATACCTGGAGCAATACTTGAACTAAACTAGTGGGAATGCGCGGAATACCGAAACTTTTCCTCCTATTAGCGTTATTACTCAACATCAGATGTTTAAAAAAGAGCTTGACATCATTTAAATATCTACAATTGAATAAAATTATGGAAAAAACATCAAAGCCTTAAGAACCCAAATGGTTGCAAAATACTTTGAAAGTTGAAGCACATCTTAAAATTTCGAGCAGCAAGGATGAACGCCGAAAATTAGATATGTATGGAAATTTTTTATAAAATAAGTTATAAAATTTTTACATATTCACTGTATGGAAAATTCACTGTATAGAACCTCCTCAAAGTAACATTGTTTCATATCAAGTATTAAGTCTCGAATAAAATTAGTGTTTTTGATATTCTGGAACAATATAATCCTTTTTTGAACTGTGAACATGGGAGTTGAACATGATTCTGAAATTTACATTCTATTAAGTTTATGATTTCATTAAATTTAGTGTTTATATTATAAAACCGCTTAATAATAGTGAGTAATGAAACATACCTTTCATTTAATGCAAAAATCACGTAATTTGGTTGAGTACAAAGCTCAAACTTCTTTCTAAAAAAAAGCCCTTAGTGTTTTAAATATAAATATCTTTGCAATTTTCTAAATTTCAGAGGTTTTAACCAAAATCGACAATAAATCATACTTATAAATGCATTTTCTAGTCTTTGAGCAAAACAATTCCAGAAAATGTTCAGCCATTTTCTAGAAAATTTTGAAAATACAGGGGGATTACTGCCAAATACAGGGGCGTTACTGCCAAAAATTATATATCTTTGTAATTTCCGGAACACCAAAATTAGATCTTACTCTTGACGTATTAACCAACTTTCGGCTCAAAAACGTCTAATCCGTCAGAGTTATGGGTGACATATGTCCATCCGTTCAGCCATCTCGGTTTTTAGGTCAAAATTACGTGTATCTCCATCTGCGCCAATCTTAACCATCTCTATAACAGCTCTAATAGACCTTACTCCTGACGAGTGTACGAGGATACACAGTCAAAAGTACCTTTAACACGTGTTTTAACATTGAAATACAAAATCGTATTTTTAAGGTGATTTCAATTCTTTACATCTTAAAAAACACTACTGTAGGTTAAACATTTTAACACTGAATTGCTACAATCGAGTCAATGCATTTGTTCAACGAAAGTTTATTAAACGCTCGCTCCTGGATCTACAAATCTGGGGATCAGTAACAAGCTCTCGTCAGCTTTCTGACACATCAAGCCATTTCATGCTCTTCCTGCGTTACAGAATATCGAGGTCAAAGACTGTACTGAACGCTACGCTGCCAGCAGTTTTTTTGAATATTAACCTGATTTTATTTACGTAATTTCTATTTCTGCTTGAATTATGTACAAAAAATGTTAATGTGGTTCGGAGAAAATTTTCAGAGGCAGAGTCGTTCAAACACACTAACTTTAACATAATATGTTTGCTGTAGTGGAGTGCACATTCTGTAGAAAGAAAGGTTAATTGATGCAGTATTTTATAATAAGAATTACTTTACGATACTTGGTAGAGGGTGGAAAATATCGGATGCATTCGTAAGCATTTTTACTTTTCAGTGAGAGAAATAATTATAAACTCAATTAAGAAAACAGTGAAAATTAAAACACTAAACAGTGTCGATAATCATTTCACGTTTGAATATAGAATGTGATGATTTACTCGGCTATATCATACAATTTACGACACTTAGTACAAAATAATTTTATTTGCAAACTACTACTGTCATTGAAGGGTAAGCTTAAGCACGTTTGAAAAAATACTGAGTAGTAGTATCAACAAACATCCATTATGAAAAAGTAAATTTAATTTTCAAATTTATATTTTCATTGTAACTTATAACCATAATTATAACGTAAATTAATATCTGATTTATTTTTGCTTTCCTATGGAAGATATTGTATGGTTTGCACATGAATGTTTCAGACAATGAACACTTTCCCTATCAACTTCTTGGGAAACTACGTATCTTGCTTTTGAGACTCGAGTTTGGTCTTCAAGATTATTCTGCAGAGATTTACCTCCTTCAAAAAATGAGGATAAACACATGAAAAGTTCGAGTTCGTAAGTGGTTTTGTAATTAAATGGCTTTTTAATCTATTATTAATCTATTATTAGTAAATACCAATAAAGGAATTTGTTAGACACGTTTTAAACAGAGTGCACACTCCAACTTGTAGGTCCTAGTGTCGTTGCAATGATTGGTCAGGGATGTTGGCCATGTATTTTGGTCACATAGATCCTCTAATTAGATATTTTAATTCATTTATTTCATTTCTATTTATTCATTTATTATTTCATTTCTATTTACTCATTTATTATTTCATTTCTATTTACTCATTTATTATTTCATTTCTATTTACTCATTTATTTCTATTTATTTATTTTTCCGACTGAATTGAAATAATTTAGTTAATTTTCATCAAAATCAGGAACACAATTTTTGTGAGGTTGAGAGAAGCTTCTTTAGGGCGTGCGTTCACTAGAACGACAGGTCCGCGTGAATGGAAAGATTCTTTAAACCATGAATCGCCAACCGAATGGGCACGTGAGAGCAAAGCGTCTCCGCCAGTCCGCTCGCCCGCTCGCTCCGCGAAGCTCAAGGAATCGTGCGTGGATGACGCGTCACCAATGCAATGGCGCGGCGCCAAAGTGCAACCAAAATAGACGAATAAACGCGATGTTTGGCAATGAGGAGCCACTCTCACATCGCCGATGCGATAGGCACTCCTTACCACGTGTTGGTGATGTATTGTTGACGTTCCTAATATTTGAAGAGAAGTTATCATTAGCAATATTTGTAGTCGTTATAATACGAGTAGCTTTCGGCAGCTGTGCCATCATCAAATCTGATATATATTGTAGATTTAAAACATTAAGTAATAAAACAATATAAGTAGAAAAAATATACTATAGTAAATATTATTGACAAATATTTCACATAAATATCCAAAATATTATATGCCAATAATATTCAGTAGAATATACTTTTATCTATTTATATAGTTTTGTTACTCAATGTTTTAAATATTTGATTTATGCTTTGTGTTAACGTTATCATTTGCGTTATTTGTTTTCTACCAGCAAAGAGATATTATGTTAGAAGACCCTGGATAAATAAGCAGAATGCTTCCTGAGGTCGTGGAGACAAGATCGAAAGCTTAACAGTTCCACGGTTGTGGGTTTTACAGAATTGTATATATTATTTGTTAAATTCATTAGAATTGATAACTTTTGAGTCTTTAAAGAAGTTGATTTAATTTGAAAAACGGTATGATGGAAATCTCGTTATTAATTCGTTTTTGTTATTGTTGTTGTTGTTATTGTTATCGTTGAGAAAGACTTTCTCATAAGAAGAAGCGATCAACGTAAAGTCTATGACATGTAGGCGTCTCTCTGTTGATTGAGCCTTACAGGAGGTAGAAATTGCCGATAGATACTTCACTTTAGTTGTACGAATTAATTATTGAAGTTTACAGAAAATGTTTTCGTATTCTTTGTACCAATGTAATAAACTTTTTTTTATACGCACTGGGAAAACTAACTCGCACTTCTACTGACCTGGTTGACTTTTTAGTGTGTTGTAAAGGAGTATTATTACATTCTAATTGATAATGGGCAGTATTCTTATAAAAAATTATCGTAAAATCAATGCACTGAATTATTTTCCACATCTGTATTTTTTGTCAATTTATGTGAACTTCGTCGGAAAAGACACATACTCCATTTTCAATTGCATATCATTTCACTTTTATTATTCATTTTTCCTCGACGTTTCTAATTGGTCATCGTCTTACTTTCAAGAAAGATTCTTGTCGGACGTCGTCCTACACCCCCATTTCAGCGAAACTTCGAGGGGTATCATTGCCCTAAAATGCTCCCATAGAACTAAGACTTAATAAAACTTCATGCATATTGTGAACAATTCATTTCATGACATACTACTATATAATTATTTGAGATGTACAAAGCCATCTGGATGTTGATCCAAATGATTGTTTCCTGTGTACTTTTGAGAGTTCGTTACTTGCAGAAGAAAAGGGAAGAGCAATAGCCGTCACTGACCAAGTTGCTCAGACAATGGTCATATAACTAATCAGAGGAAACGATTTTTTAGGTCAAGCGGCACGCCTCTTGTGCCGAGTTAATTAAGGCCACATTTCTAGCTGCTGACACGCGCCTACGGCGTCTTTGGGTTCCAGATTGAAGAACAGTTTTTTTGCTGGAACGCTCGTGCAATTTTGCTGACGAAGAGAACTTACCACAGGAGATTCGTAAATTTCAATTCGTGGTGAAGTGATGAGGTCTGCTTACGGTGTCTACCAAGTCTCTTTGGGAACAATCTCACGTTTCTTTGCTCTTTACATTAATTCTCACCTACTGTGTTTTTTTGTTGCATTAGGCTTTATTCTGTAAAAACTAGTATTTTGTAGCAATTAAAATATTTTATTGTACTAAGTGTTTATGTGATGCTGATGTCAATTAGTTTTTCTTATCTAAAATGTTTTCTTATAGCGTTTGTATATGCAAATTGTTATAATGTGTCATTAGTTTTGAGTAGTTAATTCTTCAATCGTAGATGCTAACGTTAAAAAAGAGGACTTCAGAACACATAAAATGAAATCACAATTAAAGACTATAATCGCTGACTGAAGGTTGCCTACCCTTAGTCACAGCATCAAGTTTCAGAACGCTTTGCTCAAAGATAATTGACCAATCCCTTTCCCTTCTGGATAAGGCGAGATCTGGGGTAATTTTTATTTATTCGAGTACAACTCCTCAAAATTGTTGTAATTAGTTTAATTTTACTTCGCTTTTTAATAAGTTATTAAGATAATGGGAAATTCTCTGATAGACTAACGGAAGAAAACTAAATTAATATTAAAAAGTTCTGCAATTTTTCTCGTGTCTAAGATAAACAATGAGCTCATTTACAGTTTTGTGCAAAACGATTGTTCAATTTCTTATGTTATGACTTATTATTAAATATATAGGATCATATTTATATTATTATAATGAAGTTTTTTGAAGAATTACGTAGTAGAAAGTACGAAAGTAAAGAATTAGCTCCTAAAACCGCCACTCATTTCACACGTTGATAAATCACATCACATTCTTTTGCTAGTTTCTATCTTTTTACCAAAACCTTTTCGGTGTAGATTATCAATATTTTACCCAACAAACTTCAAATGTCAACATGCATTGTAGATATTTCGTGTCGGGAATGCAATTCTGTATTGATATTTCCTACAAATTTTAGTTATAATAATAAATTGCCAATTGTTTTCCTAATAGCGAAAGTCAGTCCATTTAGTCCTGGTCTGCTACAGGCCCCGAGTTCACCTTGTTTCTTAGTGAAATTATTTCTTTTCAGAGTCATGCTAGACTTGAACTTCATCAGTAGCGAATACGACGCAGAAAGTGAAATGGCAACTCGCAAGAGACCTCGATGCTGCAGGCGAAGACTTGCGAAGTCGTAACAAGCGAAAACACGAGAGTCGTGAGCTCAGGTTCGAAAACGTGGTCCTGACTATGCGCACGCCGAAATGCTTTGCGAGTGTAAAGATGCGTAAACGCCAGGTTCAGGGATCGTGAATTGTTTACGGAACCACCAAAGTTGTCCTGAAGATCTAGGCAGTAAGGTCCATTTAAGAATTCTGAGCTAGAGAGTAAAAATATTTCTTAACACTCTCGTCCCTCGCGTCGTTGGATAGGGTCAAACAGACGTTTCTTTTCTTGTTTGGACAGGAAAGTTGGCCTTCCACGAAAGAAAACAGTTTCTATTCCTTTAACGGTATCTGAGAAGAATGTTGTTATCCCTGCTGCTCAGTTACGCACAGTGTTGCTATACTGCGAAGTAAATATTGCGAGTAAATGTACTGTACAATTATTTTTATCTTTCTTTCAATATTATTTATTCTTTTTGTTCGGCATTCAAGTGTCTTTGAAGGACGTGTACAATTACAATATTTCCACAATTCAGTAAACTAGAACAAATAACATAGCTGTGCCTGTCTCAATCCAACAAGCGAGTACTACGTATGGAAGTGTACTTGCATACTTTATCAATATATTTTTTTCTGAAATATGAGAGAGTAATACTTCAAATGGTGTGTTAACCAGTGTTTGTGCATTTCTCTTCGTTACTGTGCAAAAAGGTAAATATTAGAACACGTAGAAAACTAAATAAGGGGTGCGTTGGACGCAGTTCAGCGAGAAAGTACTTGCGCGAGTGACGGAATGTTAAAAGTTCAGGTAGTAAGGTTTTAACTGCAGGATCTTAACTCTGTTAAGGCGCTTCTTGAAGAAATTTCTTTGTCCCGTTCGAGTGAAATGAGACGTATTATTAGCGGAAATGCTTTTAGTTTACTTGTCTGCTTTTAGCTTAAGGAACTGACTAATTAATTTTGCTTTCAATCCTAACGCTCTTTGATATCTAACATCGTATTCTGATTTGTTGTTTAGCTACTTCATGGGGACCAGACATATTTTGTTTATTTCGTTTATAATGTCAGTGAATCAATCAATAAATCTATAAATGTTTCTGAATATGTTAATAAAAATATCCAAGAAACTAACTACAATAATTTATAATTTTTATTCCAAGAAAAAATGTCTAAGATTAGGGTCTGGTTATCACCCAGAAATTGTTGACTGGATAGTGAATGTCGGCCCCATTCTCTCAATGGAGGATCCACGATACAAGTATTCACCCTGAGATTAGTCAAAGGAAGTATTGCCGCACACGTGTTGACTGTTTCTTGCCTCAAAATGATAATGGCTCTTGATAAATACGTCACAAGAATTCTGCCGTAAATTTTTTCCAGGGCGTTTCGGGCGTGAGTCACCTGTGTGAGATAAGCACTGGAGGCTGCATGTGTACGTCGGTGTTCGCAATGATGCCGTACGTACTGAAACGCGAAACGTTGCGAAAAATGGTTCGTTGTAAAAGCACGACAATCCCATTCACCAAGTGTTTCCTGAGGAATGCAATATACGGTCACTATTAAACAGACTGGTAGTTGCTCTTGGTTTTACGTTAGAAATGGGCAAAGTAATGATTCTACCAAAAATCTTAATTTGTGAGGGAAATTAAATTTGCTTTCAATTGCCGCGAGCTAGCTTAGCGTGCTGCCTGCATCGGGTATATTCGCATTAAAACGTTCTATTTGTTTTATGTATGTTCTCAATAGAAACAAACAGCAAACATTCTAAACAGCAAACATTCTAAACAGCAAACATTCTAAACAGCAAACATTCTAAACAGCAAACATTCTAAACAGCAAACATTCTAAACAGCAAACATTCTAAACAGCAAACATTCTAAACAGCAAACATTCTAAACAGCAAACATTCTAAACAGCAAACATTCTAAACAGCAACAGGTAGTTCGCTTTGGTAGGTTCTTAAAGAAAACATCCTGGACCATTATAATTACTCTCTCGGGAAAGCCGAACACAATAACCAATTTCATAAAGCCAAAGACAAGGGTTACATTTCGGCAATAGATACATACTGTGTTAGTTCTAGGATTCTATTATTCATAGCAGTGGGTCAGAGTAGCATATTGTTGTAAAAGAAGTGTGTTCCTCTTATTTTGTGAGAGGTGAGACGATTTACGGAGACAGTTCCTTACTCCATTTCTTTATATATACTGGTTTCTAAAATTAAATTTTTCAAACTTCTAAGACATGCAAAAGAGTTGAAATTGATAACTTGTTGTCAATGAATATGTCAGGATATTCCATTTAATGGAATTACACAAGTGACTTTTTACGCTGATTTTTAGGCAACTTCTTATACACAGGTGTTCGGCAGGTCACATACCAATGTCGTCAAGGAGATTTCAGTATCTGACGAACTTCTATGCATGCAGGATTGCCTTTTGTATCGAAGGCATCCTAGATTCATGGTCTAAGTCTCTATTATAACACATTCCTGTTAGAATCCTTGAGCGTTTTCTAAGATTACTTGCAGAAGAATAACTTCCATTAATGGAAATTGACTGTGCTTAGTGTTGATAGCAATGCCATCAGTATATACTATTAGAATAATAACAAACACATTCATCAACAAATTTTTTAACAGCCTGACATGAACACAAACACTTTTTGAACAACCTGTGACTCGGTTCCACCCGCACTCATCTCTAACACTCATCTTCTGATAAGTCTACAGTTTGGACTCCAACATCGGCGACTCACATCCCCGACAGTTCTTGGGGGATAATATGATATTGGAAAATCGTCCGATCTTGCGAAGGGGGGAAGGAAGATTGTATAAGTTACGTAGGCCATTGCTTAGGGCACTATTTCGGGATTGTCTGGAATTATCCACGCTGAGGTATCATCCGACCTAGCTACATACCCGTCGAGACGTTTGAAGATTTGAAGTCATGATCCTCGAAGCTTCAGTGAACCGCAACTCAGAGTAGTATGCTTTCTGATCTCTGAACTCAGAGTGCGAATTCGATCCTGGCTCAGGATCGTTCATTTTCGATGGGTACAAATGCATTTACGACATGTACTTGCAGCATATAAAAGCTCTAGTTAAAAGTATGATAATGTTGAATCCTCCTATAATTCTCGCCCTAGTCAGATTTCATATTCGTTTTGCCGGGGAACGCCGTAAGTAATAGATAAATATTAAGAAGGCCTATGTTGTGTTTTTTGTCTGGCGGTTAATACACGATTCAAAATTTACTGCCAAAGTTGGGAGGCTATAGGCAACCACCTAGAAAATGTCCAGCAATTTCACCCATCTCGCCAGGCCAATAGTTTAGTCTTCAATTTTTAGGCATTACTACCAAATCGTTTAACCAATCAATCACTCAATCAATGATGGAATCAATCTCAGGCAAAATTTCAATACGGTTCTTTTGCCATCTCGCAGAAAAAGATGGTATCAACTCGCGCGACGAAACAGGCGATTTGAATTGAGCTCGGAGGCTTCTTTTAGGGAATATTTTGCACGCAGTAAATCTACTTCGGGGGACAGCCGGCTTTATCTCCCCTCTGAAGGCAGGTATTCGAAGCATTTTTCCACAATCCACGGCTTTGATGGGGTTTGAACGTACGAACTTGCGTATAACAATCCGATACGCTAATCGTTACACCACCGAATCCATTAAACAAGTCAAGATGAACAACTACTCATACCAACATTTCAGCACCTAATGCGCCGCACACAGCTGCGCTCACCAGTACGTCTCCGTCCAATTTTCTCACGCGCATGTCCGCACTCTTCGTGCGCATTCGGTACCTCCCACCAGCACGCCACGCTCCCCACCGCTGGATGTGGGTGGCGCTGAGAACGCCGGGCCGAACCGGCGCGGCAGAAGCACTCGCTGCAACGAGGAAGCTGTGCACGACGCGTGACCTTCAGCTATCTCCACGGGCGCAGGGTCACGGCCCCAGCGACCTCCCACCGCTGCCCCCTGATCCACGCGCCTGGCGAACCGCCCAGCCCTACACACGCCTTGTAGACTTTGTATACTCGCAATCACCTAACGTACAGAGAGAAGTGGCTCAGGGTGTAGCGCGATCACTTCGCGTTTGGAAGGCTCAGATTCAATCCCCGTACAGGCCATAATAACCGGGGTTTTTGTGGTTTCTCTCGATAATCCAGGCGATTGCTAAGACGGTTTTATTATAACGCCACGACCGCGAATCCGGCAACGCTAGCCGAATTCGCTAACTACGTGAAGTCATGAAGGTTAAGCGAATTCAAGACATCGCGGGTTTCTGGTTGGGTGGCCGACTAGGAACCTCGGGATATAACGGCGCCGAGGCAATTTTCCTTTTATGGGACATATGCATGGCTAAATACAAATGCAAAAATCACTTAAAACCTTGTAATATCAGTATGCGATTGATAATTCCTTGAACCTTATTTACGACTGTATTAGTTAAATTATTAGATTTATTTAAGTCAACAAAAACCATTCCTCATCCTAAAATACGCATTATTGTATTATTTATCAGTTTTGGGATACGAAAGAATCAGGAAAATTACTCTTTCACTTCAAATTGTTCGTTTCAAGCATGTAACTCTGAATAGTTCCTCAGTTTAAAATATAAAACATAAATAAATACCGGTTAGAACGACAATGTATTCAGCAACTTCAGTGTTATGTGAAGGCAATGCATAAGTGATCTGAAACGGTAATTTTCAAGTAATCAAAACGCGACTCTGAAATCCGTTACTCACGTTACACACCGATTGCTCCCCCATGAGTTACAGATTACGAGCGTCGAACGTACGCCTTCGGTGCCAGAACGTAGCATACCACCTCAGGAATGCACCACGCATGGGCCGCAGTGATGCAAAGGGCATGAATTCGAATTTAAAGAAGAGAAAATTAGTTCATCTCAGTACTTTAAAAATAATGTAACTATTTAGAGACAACCAATGGTATGCTAAAAATGCTTTGCGAGATGAAAAGTTTATAATTTGAATTTAGGGGACAATGGTACCTATCTCACTCATTTATTTTGTCTAGTATCTAGTTTCCCTTGGTCGAGCAAATGCTGAGATGGTATCTAGTTGTGCTTCTGAGCAAAAATAGGTTGCTTCATCCACCAAACGTTACGGAGTACACAGTTTGTTACGCAAAAAACTGACAATGTACCCTTTAACAACTCTGATGTAAGTACATGATAAATATATTAAAACTCAATTGCTATTTGTACTAAATTATGAACAATCCTGAAAATATGGAGGAAATACTTATATAATGAAATATGCAACGTAGGAATACATAAAAATAAATCAATTGTTCTAAGGGCGTTACGAATATTTATGTTGAAAGTAAAAATGAGCTTAAAATTACAATAAAAAATTGAACAACTATCGCACTCATTTTAGTATTATGCAGATACAGGAAAATTCGCAATTGCTTTCGAATCTCTGAATGTCAGCAGCATCATGATACGATAATCCGCGTGAGATCTTTTGATCTTGCAAAATTCTGTGCGTATTCCCGCCAACGAAGAGAAATGACACATACCACGATGTCAAAATGTCGGATGCAAGCCGATAAAGACCGCCAGCTTTGCATTGCGAAGGAGAAAATTTCCCCATACGAAAGCGATGGCTCCGTGAAAACAGACAGAGAAATGTGAAGCACGTTGTCAGATTTTGTTTTGTGCGAATGTCACCCGTTGCACATTACGCAGACATTTATGTGCAGCAACACTATTTCCGTAAGTTATTACCGAAATCATGTTTCTGTCATAAGGCCGTGTTACGCAGTCTTGACTGTCGGTAACGGCAGTATAATCTTTCTTTGATAAGTTCTAAACGACAGTGATTTCCAAATTTCTTTTCCTAGAAATGACATTATCAGGGTAAACAGAATCTCCACCTTGTGAGTTCGAAGACAATTTTGAATCACCATGCATAATACCTCCCCCCTCAGTACGTTATAAGAAGTTGTCGGCTGCAATTATTTATGAAATAAAACATCCTACTCCCGTTTTAGATATTATTTCGTCCCACTGTACACCAATTATACCCCGTCCCTGACGTTGGATTCATGGCTGGTAATTTGCATGCTTCGGCAGCCAGAGGAACCGGATTTCAGCGTTGGTGGTTGTGTTTTGCACGGCATGTCGATGGAAAGGCAGTTATTGCAGGCCGCACATCACAACACGAATGGAATTTCGTTTCAGAAAAGAATAAGTATTTTAATAATGAGAAGTATCCATAATAAAAGTAAGGTAGAATAGAACGTGATATTCATTTAAATAGCCTGCTTTTTCGTATCAACATTATGATCATTTTTTGTGAATATTTTGAAACCACACGCATCTATTCTATAGCATACCTTTACGTTTTTTGCATATTTATTGAAGCGTGTGGGTAAAGAACAGGAAAAGTACCACTGAGCAATTATTCCAGGAGAAGCAATGAAAAAACCTCGGATCATTGTGCATCCTCTCGACCACAAGGCGAACTGTTTACATGTGCCAATGTCCTATTCAGTTTTGCACAACAGGAAAGGTTTCAGTTAAAACAGAAAATATATTTTGTCACAAATAACACAAACATGAATTAAACGTCCTATTTATTGCTAAAGCACGTTTTAAATTCAAAATAAAAAAGTGGTATTTACAGGAACACACTTGTTGGAATTGGGACAAAACCTTTTTTTACCTTTAACCAGTTGTTCCAATAGACACAAATGAGCTGTTGAAAAATATCTAGTATTCCGCACTATCTATATACTTTTTAAGTAAATATATTACGATACACGACGACAGGCTCAGGGCAACAGGTGTTTCCGCTGCAGCGATTCTGACCGGGAGGACCTAGGGTTTGGGTTCCGGTGGATTTTCGACACTAGCTAGATAGCTAAGAAAAATTCAGCCGCTGTGTGGCTGAGTAGTTTTACACACACACTAAATTACTATCCATGTTGGCAAACTAGACGAGAGCTTAGAGCTTGCTTGGGGCGGTACCAGTAAGGGGAAACCCTCGCAAGTAGACGTGTACGTCGGCGCTACATCGTAGCGGGGGAGGAAAACGGTCTCCTCCCGTGATAACATCAACTACACTTACGGGGATATTTACTATAGCCGTAGTCACGCTTAGAAACAAAAAAATCAATCAGATCATTTGACACGATCGAGGAGGCCTAAATCTTTATGTTCAACTGAATATCCTAGTTTTGCACTAGCCACACTCTTTTCATTAATCGATTTATCATCGATTCAAACTAATGTTTATGAACCCTATGTTTCTCACGCGTTAATATTACCGAGTAATATCAGTTCTGAACGGTAATTCATAGTAAGGACGATATTTTAACTAATTGAATTAATATTCTCCTCCCCTCAATACCGTGTCGGAAGAAAAAGGACAACTAGATCTGTGCTGGTTACATTATCAACTTGCTAGATTAGTTTTCATAGTTCATGCGAGTATAGTGTTTAAGAATCAAGTGGCAAACCAAATTGAACCCAAGCAAAATTTTTAGAACATCTACATAAAACTTACACGTTGCGTAAAATGTAATCTCTTGACATCAACGGAGATTTTTCACTCTATGTACGGCAAATAAAGATGTTTTTATGACCAGTATGCAAATGTTTGCGTGAAGTTATGAGAGGCGCAGCAGAGATACACACGAGAACAGCGAATATAAACAAATCATTATCATTAGTATGCATAGTCAATTCAGCAATGGATTCTCTGCGCACAGTCACAGTGCCATCTTGTTGCAAAACTTGTTCGTTTTCGACTACTCTATTGAGAGCGCCCGCAGGTCACAAGAAGAAAAATACTTCATTCACGTGTAAATTCTTCTTCCATGGAATGACTTATATTAAGAATGAATTTTCATTAACTTTTAGACTAAAAGGAAAAACTTATCATTCCTTAATACATTATTGGAGTGTGTTAGAACCAAATGTGAAAATCAATTACTTTGTATGCAATTCAAAATATGAGATCAGTTCATGTACATGTTACGGCCCAATGCTACAGAAATGCTGTAAGAAAAGTTCAATTGTGAAAAGTATGAAACGATTTGTATGAACTTACAATGATACATAAGGAATTTGCAATCTCCATTTCAATGTATGTATTCTACATTAATATTTAACCCCAAAAGAAAATTAATAAAATTAATAAAATTGTCAAAATCATGAATACAGAATCTAAATTGATGTGCTCTAGTAAGTAAAGAATTAGGACGATATATACTCTGTCCACTCAGTACATTCCAATCATTAAAAACACAAAATATTATACTCGTATTTTATAGTTTCATTAATTTGAAGACACGAACCATCATTTGCCTTTTTTTGACGAGCATATTAATTCAATATGGAATGTTACTTTATAAACATTCAATAAAATGCCTTTGACGGGGAATGAATACGATGACTACGATTTTGAAATTTTCGTGTTGATGATGGGTAATATTTGGCAAATTATGAAAGTCATGAACGCACTCTGTGGAATTGCTTTGTAGCGGAACTGCTTCAGGAGGACCTCTTAGAAACCGAGGCGCTCAGGCATGTTAAAATGCTGCTCAAGGCCGTGCTTCCGTCTAATTTTCACTAACAAGTTGTCTAATGAGGCTCACGCAGTCCCACAAGTAGAGATTCGATCAATCCAACAAAGCCAACCCTTTACGTTGTACATTGATTGTGTCGTTAGTTTTATCAACATCGGTAGTCCTGTAAGTTTAGAAATGTGTTGTGTTCGTTTGGCAGTTTTCAATGCTGCAAACTGTGTTATTAACGGTATTATAATTAATACAACTAACACGGATTTCTTTTCTGCGCATTACACTAGTAATTTCGCTCATACTTTTTCCACTTGAAATAGATCCATCCTAGTCAATAGGTTATGGAAGAGGAAGATTCTCTCATTTCATGAAACTATGAGTAATAATTATAACAATTTATTATCACTGCTGTTTTTACTTATATAATGTTAGTAATGATCGAGTGAATGAAAAATCAATACGGTCATGCGAGACGGAAGAACGGGAGCACATCCCACGAACCCACTTTCTCCTTACAAATTCCAGTACGCGGACGCTTAAAGCTAACGTGGTGATTAACGCAACCTTGCAGTTTGATTGCTTATAATCTGAAGAAAGATAACGTGGAAGTCTTCCTCTGACATATTCTCTCTAGGAAACTCATCAAATGATTTTGTCGTCGAACTAACGTCATATCTCTCGGAAAGCGTGGTAACAAGCTAATGCAGTAGCCGGCCGCTGCTCACGGTCACAGCACAAGGGCGAGCGACTTCCAGTTTCTAACTCTCTTTCACAGATTCCGCGCCCGACGGAACGGGGTCAAATCATCAGAAGCGAACGAAACTCGCGTAAGTGGGATTCCTTGAAAGAGATTCGCCGCAAGTGCGTGACCTCGGGGAAGGGGGGGGGGGAAGCCCGCTCACGCAGTGACTCAAAGCCACACGCGCGCACACGCACGCACGCACGCACCGAGCGACGTAACGCGCGCCCATCGATCGTCATTTTTCTCCTGGGCGACGTATGAATGAAAACACTAGCCTCCGCTTGGCGTGCTCTCGCCCCATTGCATTTCGCCGCTTTAAGGAGCGAGGTTGCTCTACATCTTGTAGTTTCTCATTCATATTAAGAAGACTGTGACCGTTTAGTGTCGATCTATGTGGAAGTTAATTTCAGAGTAAATTGGGTTATTATGCATGCTTGATTGTATCGTTACACTACATTATTCATAATGAGTGCTGATTTGAATAATATTCAGAGCAGGTTCTATTTTCAATGCAGCGAGACTTGTCGGAACGAATGAAAGTAAATGAAGGGTAAAGAGTTGTAGTGCAGTTTATGTTTTCCAAATAAGTAATTGCACACGCGATTGAAAATGAATATTTTTCAGTTAGCTTAGGCGCAAATTGTTTGGTCTTCAATGAAACATGAAAAGGGATGCCAGTTTAATTAAATTCGATATATTACGTTCGTAATGTTACTTATTCGAATTCCTTACAAACTCAGCCAAGATTTACATGACTATTCCTATATTTTGTTTAATATACTCTGAATTCCTGACTGATAGCTCTTGTCTCTTCAACTGCTTTAAAATAGTGTCAGAAATAAACAACCGTCCAATTAAAAATTCAAATTTGTCTCAATATCTCAAACATTTTAAAAAATGTTAAAAATAAGACAACAAAATATTTTTACCTATCATCTTCAACAATTTTGTGGAAACAGCAACCGCTAACTGAAACAATTTCGAGAATTTTGGGTCTGGCCAAATTTGTTGGTCCCTTCTGTAGTCCCTGGCTTTGCTTCTGTATAATGAATGTAGATATTCCCTTTCATTTCGGGCAAGGAATAGTACATAAACTACATGGTTTATGGTTTTTTATTTATGTTTTTATATTTTTTAAATAAAAAAAATGCAATCTACACTTCTCATTCTATTTATTGGTCTACGAATATTCCTAAACCTTTATTTTTCTTCCGGGAGCTTTCTCCAGCTTTCAGGAACTGCCGATTTCGGTTATCCGCGCCCGGTACCTACTATGACCTTCATGGAGACACACACAAACCATTACACTAGGCACGTTTGCGGGCTCCTCGGTCTGCAGTGAGAAGATTCAAGGCCTTCTGCGACAATACACAACATGCTCACGGCAGGTCTCGAACCCACGACCCAAACGTCTGAGGCGCTGAGTTGGCACACCCACCAACTACCTCTGCCATCCAGATCCATCGGCACGAATATGTCTAAAACTACTTGAGCTTAATTTAATCCTAGCAACACCATGGTCATGTGCATTACCAAGGTGAGTGAACCGGAGCTACCAATCAAATTATGATTTTATTGGCGTTTTTAAGATTTTGATAAAGTAATAAACTGATAGAACTAATAATATGCAAGAGCATTAATTTTAAGAAAACATTATTGAATTTCAAATTCTCAAATGAATAATAATGTACTTCAAACATAAATATTGGTGTCAGAACCTATTACATGGTTATATCAAATAAAGACTTATTCATCTTTATAAAATGAAGTACTAAATGCCTGTAAATATTTTCGAAAAGTACATTTTCGAGTAGATAGTCTCTAATATCTTTACACACATTCAAATACATTATAAAACTCAAATTCTAGCTAACACTTGTGATAAATTGCATCGTATTTTAGATAAAATGCACATCCACAATTATATCAATTATTTTCATCTCCATAAAAATTGAAACCAATAAACAAATAGTCTGCTGGCCTCAAAGACTTCCCCCCTTGCTAGCTTTAATAGCACACTGCCCTGTTTCCAGTCATGAATGGCGCTTGTCATCGCTTACCAAAGATGGTGCACGGGGTCTGGCCAAGGCCCTGGCCGCTGAGCTGCACGATAGCCAGCGCCAGGTAGGCGACGGCCATGCAGCCGGCGTAGCAGCACAGCGCGCGCCCGTGCAGGTCGCGCAGCTCGCGGATCCACTGGTACACGCACACCGTCGCCAGCAGGAACGGCACCGACACCAGCAGCCCTGCAGACACCCACGCACGCACTTCATACACGCACATGAACAGAGAGGGAGAGAGGGAGAAAATAAAGAGGGTCGGAATGTCGTCAGTGCGTGACATATCGCTCATTCGTCACAACTCATAATAATAATAATAATAATAATAATAATAATAATAATAATAATAATAATAATAATAATAATAATAATAATAATCTGCAAGGCTTGGCCTTAAGAGCTGGACCATTTAAACAATGCAAAAGGCTGTTCTCCTGAGTACTGCACGCATCGTGAGAAAGTTTTTATTGATATAACTGACCGCCCGAGTTTGCAAGCGAAGCAGCCACCTTGGTTCTACAAAGGTGCCGGTGTCTGCTGTAGGCACCTCGCTAAGCGAGAGACTTTAAGAAATAATAATAATAATAATAATAATAATAATAATAATAATAATAATAATAATAATAATAATAATAATAATAATAATATGCCGATTCGATGGTCGAAATCGCTAAACCAGTAGTGCAGTGGCGGTCTCGGATAATTTTGAAATTACCATTGCAAGTAATCCTTATCGAATTGTAACAAACTGTAGTGAATAATCAATTAGATGTCATTTGGGAACGTGCAACCCATAAACAAAGATAATCAATGCTACTCTAAAATGTATAATATTTTTGAATGCTTGAATATTAACTGTATAAACAAAATGAATACCTCTCTAAGATTTGACGAATCTGTATCTTGTTTTGTTCTTAAAACAATTTAATTCAGCTCCAATGTTGTGAGAGAAAAAAAATTATAGGTATCATAAAATTCCGAAATCTCCGGGTTATGTTATATTTAAAAAAATGCTAGGACGTTTTAAAAATGCAGAGACTCGGCGGATTTGCTATTGTTTCTTAGGCCATCTTAATTTCGATTCATATCAAGAGATTGAACTCGCTACTTTCCCTGGAATTATGAACATGCTATTTGCTTATGGGAAAATATTTTTTTTTGTTGGCGCGTGTATTCTGAAAATACGCTTCCATTCATGCCAAGGCATTAATGTTGACTAGCATAATGAGTTCTTACTTGAATTAATGAATTCCTTTTCTACGCATAATATAAATATACCAGAAATGAGTTATAAGGAGGAAAACATGTTCACATTTCACAGTGAGGCACGATCGTATTTTCTCATGTGGATAAATGATGATACACGAATTGAATATCAAAGTTCAGATGAATGTGAATAAGGTGTATTATTTTAATTTCATCGAACAACGTCAAAGAAATCCCAGATTAGCACATGTCGTCACGTCGAGCGTCACAAGGCTGAAGGCCCAGATTGTCGCTATATTAAGCCCTGCACTCTCACCATTTCTGCGACGTTGAATAATGGACTAAATGGTCTTCGCTAAACACTCGCCCTCACAAAATTTTCGACGCCTTTGATTGAGTCAGGAATGAACGCGAAGTTCGTTTTCGATAACTGCGCTTCTGTGCCCAATGACGCAAAATTAAATCCCGCGAAGACAGGAGGCGAGTGGTCAATGGACGTGTGGGTTTGAGAATGCGCACCATTAGGATTTCAAACGCTTCGCACCTGGTAGCGCGCTGCGCAGTGGTCCAAGATGAATAGAAAAGAGACCAAAATGAGATTTTTTGAGCTAAGAATTGCGAGTACAGCTACAGCACTTTGTGTAGTAATAATATATTAATTTGACGATGAAGTGGGTTCCTTTGGGAAGAAAAAAATAAGGAAGGCCACCAAAGTCATTGAGAGAGTATATATATATATATATATATATATATATATATATATATATATATATATGCAAAAATTGGTTGTATAAGAGAAGAATAGAAAAAAGTTAACTAACTTTTACGGGTATATCTAAATCTTATCTTATTATGTTAAAAACACAGACACAAAAAGTAAAAAAAAAAAAGCTGTCAAACCTACCCCAAGACTTGAAAGGTGGGTGTATCTCAGTATATGTCAATGCGCTGAATCCGAATCTGAAGCCAGATTTGCGCCAACACCCTCGTTTTTTTAATAGCGAAAACCCTCAATGAATATGTTTTTTTTTTGTTTTCACACATGTCAAATACTAATGACATGTCATAATAAAGTTGTTTACAAAAATTAAGTTTGATTCGCTAATAAATATATAACGCTGTCATACAAAAAATTACGTATGCAACTCTTTTATAAAATTGCTTTATTGCATTCGTACAAACTTGAAAACTCACTCCTAACGTTACTCGTTTTAAAGACGTATACTTGTGCAATAAAGCTTAACATTGTAAACTAGTTGCACCATGTATGTACTATGAATGGCTATGATAGTCGTACAATTGTTGGCGAAGGTGGTGGTGCAATGGTGGAATGAGAAACAGAGAACGAGTAAAGAAAATCTTTAAAACCAGATTCTCATAATACGTACACAGAATTAAATTCAAAGATTTTTCACATTTTGCCATCTGTTCGAACCACTGTGCGCCGTTGGCGGTCTTCCCGTGTCGTCGCGAGAAGCCGTTCTCGGTAGGTTTGGAAGCCGAGCGGCGGATGAGTACGCGATGTTTTTTAACAGCCGCGCCACCGCGAATGTGTGTACATTGGGCTGTCGTGAATAAGCCACGGACGTCTTTCTCCCGGACGATGTTTACTTTCCACAGCTGTAAGCGCCGTGGAGACTTAACTGGCGATTTTCGCTATCCACCGTCGCTGAAATGTCAGGGTTGCGGGAATCACGTGGAATACAACGGCTGAAGGGCTTCTAATAACCTGATGGTTACATGAACTCCTGTTATTTTCAACGTTCTAACTCAGTTCAACGTAAGGTAATTGTTTGGCATTGTACGGGTATTGACGTTTCTTACGGTTAGTATACATTCACATGTTTGTATTTCATGATCTTTAGGTCGTCATTGAGGCTTCGAATACCAGCTTTAAATGTTTTCCATAAGTAAGGTTAAAGATAGTATATGCCATGAACTTTTTTGTTAATGACATGACAGATAGAATGGATTTCTTGAGACAAATTGTGTAAGGAAATTGGTGAGCGTGCCCTAGGTGACCCTTTGATTCAAGACATTGACTGGCTACTCTTTGCAATTACCTTTAACAATTGCTCACTGGTAAGTGCCTTGCGGAAATCATTCCAATGTTTCCTTATTACTGAAGAAAAAACCTTGAGTGAACTACGAGGATATTCACTTAATGCACACTTTAACAGGCAAAGAGGTTAGAAACCTTTGCGTGAGGGGATAATAATCTGTACCCGGAAGAAATATTAATGTTTTTACAGTATCGGATTGCTCTAGAACAAACGTGTAGGGAAGTCACGCTCTTCAGGCGCGAGCACTGAGCAGGGCCGGATAGGGAAAATTCACCCAAAGAGAAACGGGCAATTTTTCTACTCACCGAGCGGGTAGAAAATGCGATGCAGCTGGGAGCCCTGCTCGGCCTTGCTCACGGGGAAGCACAGGAAGGTGAGGGTGGCGGTGGTGTTGGCGTCCGCGTCCATCCACGTCTCCATGCAGTACTGCTCGCGCGGGAAAGGCGCGGGCTGCGTGCCGGGCACGTGCAGCGTGCCGTCCGCCAGCAGCTCGAACGCGTCCTGCGCTTCCTCTTCCGGCACCAGCACGTACCTGCCACAAACACATCCACCATTGCTATTTACGAAACCTCTCCGTCCACGTTCGTAATCTCATTGTCAAACTTTTCCAAAAGTTAAATATGAAATAACTGAAGATATCGTGAAGGAGCTAGATTTATTCAGATAGTTGGCTTTCGACGGTTTTGCCGTGATCATCAGGCTCGCCTACGTGTCGAGTTGCGAGGTATTTCTCCTACCAGGCATCTCCCCCCAATAGGACAAGCCTCGCCCCAGCCGGGACAAGCTCTAAGGTCCCGATTGGTCTTCCGAAATGTGTGGTGGTGAACTTCATGTAAATGCAAGTGTAACTACTCTTAACATCGATCCGCAGGAGCATAGCTAGGCTGTGCAAGAGGTGCACCGGGGCACCCGAAGTCAGCTAATAACGGTGGGGGTTACTGCTCAAAAATATTTTGAAGATGCCTTATAGTACGAAATTCTGTAACGAATTGCATACTAACAGAAATTAAGGTTATTTATTATTATTATTATTATTATTATTATTATTACAGCAATATTACATGTCGGAAAATTACTTCTAAAAAAATTTGACATGTAGTCCAAATCATTTGCTACGTCGTCATCTGATTGTTTCAGCACTTCACAGGTGCTTGCACATTCAAGCAGAGCTCCCTTCAGACACTTACCACCCGATTATACAGGACGAATACAAAAGCATTTCTTGATTAATATATTTTTGAAAATTCAGAAAGTTCAATGAAAATCATACCTGCGTTCTTTTTATGAGGTTTTTGATCGTCCCAAAGAAAAAATTTAGGAAACAATTTGGAACCATTTTGAAGAATAAAATAACAGTTGCATTAACTTCAAATAGAAATGACGCGACTACTACATCTAGTTTAAACAAAATGTTCATGCTCTTATTTAAAGATGTAATTGTTTGGAATATAGTTTCATTCATTGTTGGGAAAAAACTCCCTGTTCAATATTGTAATTGTAGGAAGACGTCGAAAAATGTTATGACTTTTCCAATTTTGGAAAATTCATAAATTCAACGAAAGTAAGCCTGCAACATTTATAAGAGCCCTTTATGATAGCCGAGAAAAAACTGTATAAACAATTTGGACCCATTTTTTGATTTGTCAGGGATTTTAAAATGTCACAATTTCAAGTAAAATATCCTCCAAAAATCAAAATATCCTTTTCAAAATCACAGAGCTTCGAGTTCATCTAGGTCTTTTGAGGAATATAAATTTTGAAGAAAATCATCTTTAAGGTTTTAGCGCCATTATTGGCTGGCAGACGTTTTGTCACCAATTGTTCATCAAGGACGCACAAAACTTAAATTCGGACTATACAACGTATTAGAGTAAGTAATTTACTACTGTAGGAACAAGATTTATCCACTTTTTCCATTCCAAAGTCTCACAATAAAAGCTTTTCTGTCGAAAAGTTGTCGATTTTTACTGCAGTATTAGAAGACCTTCTCTATACTATGTAAGTATGTAAAAGCGGCTAGAAAAAAAGAAAGAATGGATCAAAATACAGGTATGAAACTACCAAATAGCTGTCTCACCGCAAAAATTGTGAACGATAAATCAATATATTAATGAATTAAATGCAGACGAATTGCCTACACTATGTGGAATCTCAGGCACAATACTACGTATTACAACAAAAGTTTCGTTGTGGTTGTGGTTATTCGTTTTAATTTATGAAAATACAAATGGTTTCATGAAAACATATTTCATTTCGTGACAATTAACACATTAGAAATCGTAATCTCCATGTTTTATCTAACCTCATAACATGGGTTAAGCGGTGACATTTATTTACTCGCATTTTTAAAGAATTTTCTTAAACATTATAAGATTTATCCATACTAGTTTTGGTTGAATCTTCGTGGCTTGCGATCTAATCTTTCTGTACCTACGTTTTTTTACAGAAACCAGATTAGATGATGTATTTCGCCGCTCAGGATATTTACCTACTGTTGATATGTTATCAGAGATACGATGCGTGGGTTCACCGGGCATTTTGGTTTCGGATATAAGCAGGAAACACTGAATAATAGTTAAGTTACGGTTTTTATGTTTGGAACAATGACTATTCGTTAAAATGTGTCTAATCTTCACAAAACAAACAAATGAATGTTTTTAAAGAAACAAAGGGATTGCGGTGACGAATGGAATCTTCTATATTGTAGAACTTACCTAACTGTGTTTTAGCGCACAAAAACCTTTGGTTGTTATCACAAAGTTACAAGGTTCGGATTATTATGGCACGCTGTTACGAGTATTTCTACTCGGATTTTGAAATCTTTCCATCACAGTTCTACGCTCAATTTCTCTTTCCCAAGTTCTCAACTTTCGAACTACATTTCATGGGTATGGAAAGTCTTATGTATACCTTCAGCCCCGTGTCACTGGTGATAATAATATCAACTATTGGTCAACAACAATTTCTGGGAATACAGAATTTGAGAAATGAATTATGTTAAAGGTAGAGAAGGAGCATTTATAATTTTTCCAGTAGTGTAACTGTTTTACATTTAGGATTTCTATTCAGGGTCTCACAATTTATTCGAAATATTCAAATTACCACGGAGAAAATCTAGAGACAACCAAATAATTTTGGTGTGTTTTAATTGTGGCGAGAACGGTCTAAATCAATCACTATGAACAAAAATGTACCAGTAAGCAGCAATTTTCTTTCAGCTAAATGCTTTGACTGCATTGCTACAGATTTTCTGCGGTAGTTTCAGTATTCTGTACGTCAGAACTACTATCGTCCAATAATTGAATCCAACCAAACATTACATTAACATCAGAAGTGTTCATTTTTGTAAGTTAACTTTTGTAAGGGGGTACCATTTTTTAAATAAGTACCATTAATGCATTTTGTAGATTAAAAAAAACAGTTTAGAGATATTTCTTTAAACATGTGACGGACTCGATGTCTGTTAATAGTCATTGTTTTCAAGTTTACAGTAGATTAAATAAGGAATGACGTCAAATCGGGCGTGTCGCTGAGTACCTACTGCAAGTGAAAAAGAAATACAGGAGTCCCCTTTTCATGCATTAAGGTTTTCTTTCATCGGAAAAGACCAAAGTTCGAAATACTCACCGACTAAAGTTCACTTTAAGAATAAAGCTTTCTTGCGCGGCAAAAAGGTTGGCAAAAAACAGGGGTAAATTTACTTAAGATATTATTTTTACTTTCAGCTTCAGTAAAAGCGTTTAAGACCAAATAAATATCAATGCATTTTTTTAGGCAATTCGTTTCACAGGCAGACTTTTGGCATCATGTGAACCTTCCATGCATACATTTTCAAAAGTCTGTACTACAATACTTCTTTGTGCAACATGCTATTACACCATTAGCTAGAAGGATGTCGTTTATGAGACGAAATCAAGAAAACCGGTTTGACCTTGTTGCAAAGATTCCGTCAATAATTTTCCGCGGCAGCTAAGTCACGTTACAAAAGTAAGTGCTTATGACATGAGACGAGTTAAGAGGTGATCATTGAACAAATTGATCGAAAATTGTTTATTATTGAGGATAATTGCTTTTAAATGTGTAGTGGAGATTAGAAAAGCTGGCATTTATATAATTAACCCGTTTAATTCTCCGTCTACTGAGATTTCCTTAATATACTTCACTTAATATTTATTTACAGGCAACGGCAATTATTGAAAAAAAAAAAGAATTATGACCATTGTATGTACGTATTTATTTTTTAAAAAAGTTTTCAAATACAAAACTACCGATCAGACCTGAAAATAGATTTGCAGCAACAAAACGAACGTTGTACATCTGCAGATGTAATTTAATGTTAGTCTTCACCACACAATACCAATTTGATACGAAATATAAAATATGTAAACGTACTGTATACAATGCTGTTTTCGAGAAGACGGTGAACAGTCTTACCAAGTAGCCAATGACAAAACCGATTGAGTGCTGTGTGTGTGTGTGTGTGGGGGGGGGAGTAAGAGGTCTGTGCCCCTTCATAACTGTACATTTCTTTAAAACAAACTCAATTTATTGGAGACAATTACCAAAATTTGATTTCATCATATTCTATAGACGTATTCCCATTAAGACCAAGTGGACGATATTTCATGAAGAGGTTCTAAATTCTACATCCCTGACGGAGGGATGTATGTTTCTCGGAGTAGTGCTGGATGCGCGATATGACAATAGGTTGAAGGAAATGTTTGTCATATTTAGATCGAGTTACACGTGGTTTTTAAACATGAGCAAACACATGATTGCATGGGCGCCGAAAGCACTGTTGTAAGGGCCTAGAACAGTCTCCCAGTTATTATTTGTATTTGTATTTAGCCCAGTTATTATTTGTATATGTTCCGTAAATGACAATTGGCCTTGTTAGATCCCGGAGTCTGATCGGTCACCCATCCAGGAACCCGCGATGTCTCTCGCTTAACCTTCGTGACTTATCACAGTTAACGAATTGGGCTAACGCCAGTTTCGCCATCGTAGCCTTTCAGTAGAAACATCCCAGCATTCACTTGGATGACCGAGGAAAACCATGAAAACCCCAGTTAGGATGGCACGGAGTTGAACCCGGGCCTTCCGAATGCGAATTCAGCGCGCTAGGCCCTGAGCCACTTCGCTCGGTCCCCGAGTTATGTACAGTAGTAAAGAATTTACAACGTAAAAAGTGTTGCGGGTTGCATGGGCGTCTGCTTTTCCTCCTCTATCATAATCTGTGAACTTTTATTATTTTCATCTTCAATATGTTTTATGTATGCCTGGGTGTAATCCCCTCTCCAGCAGTAGTTCACTTATGGGATTTTGTGTCGATGGGTTCATACAAATGGTACAAGACAGTAATATTTCCTAGGATATTGTACATTGATAGTTTAACATACTATTCACTACTACAGTACTACTAATATACCGCTCTAAATATTACTCATGGCTACTCATTGACATGACAAGTATTACGTTAGCAGTAACTTTCCTCCATGGAAGTAGGTTCGTCGATTTTATATTGATGTGCTTCATTTCCAAACCTTTGTTGACAAGAAAATTACGCTACACCGTTTACTTGAAAATATATGTTGACAAACGAGAGTAAAATACTTATCCTAGTTCTTAAGTAATAATCATGAAAGTATGAAAGAAAATGTTCGGATTTCAAACGTTCACTGACATTTGAACAAATATGCAGGCCCATTGAATAAATTACAAATTTTAATAGTACTTCTTGTCAAAGTGCAATTTTCTACGCCGTGACGTAGTAAAATTAAAAATTAAAATTTAAAAAGTAAGAGGTTTGAACATAATTACAAGTAGGTGTAGAAAGTGGCAAGTGAATAACAAAGAACGTCATTAATTATTAAACATGGATAGAATAAAGAGAAAATGCGGCTATGTACGTCACGTCCATAACGTTCAACGAATTAAAGATTCTCATTGTTTATAAAATAAACAACATGAGTTGTTGTTTTCTCAAAAGGTACGAACTTCTCTATGCAATCAAAACAAAGTGACTGTTCACCAGCTAATGCCAACATGGACAGCTTCAAGTCGATGTTTGCCTACGCAGCTGGAACTTACAAAGGATCTTTTTTTCCGACTTCTGACAGAATCCAACACAATCGAAGACTCTTGAAAACTTTGAGTAAGAGGCCAAATTATTTCAAAATATCTTCCAAGAATGAGGTAAGGTTGATGGATCATGAATACTTCGTTGATGAAGCGAGATATTCGAAACGCAATAAATAAGACTATTAAAGAAAAAATAAAATTAAATTAATCAATCATTTCAGGAATCAAAGCGAACACTTGATGCATCGACACTGGTGGATTAAACAAGCTGAAGTTCATTTCCTGCGTAATTAACTCTTATTGTTCTTTATAGATGCAAATTCAACGAAAAGATGTCAAATTTCATTCCACGTTACAAGTCCAAACCAACAATGACCCAATACACTCATTCTTAGAATGTAAGAAGTAGCTTCTGCTTGCTCTTACACACAATTCCTAATATTCATTAAGCTTTTAAGGTTAAGATCCCGTTATATTTCTCAAGAATAAAATGTAATTCCCGTGATATTCCTTTTATACCTCTCGAATTTACCTTAAAAATTTTATAAACTTATCACATAACAATTGCTAATTAAAATTCAATAACGCTACTTTTCTTATTAAATTCTTTAATTAAAAAAATTAATAGCACAAAGTACAGTGCGTTATAAGAATGGTTGCACTTGAAATGTTAATAAACATTACGTAAAACCTACTCGTATTTTCATAAAGTTAAACTTACATTTAAAAGATCTGATTTTTATGAACAGACTTCGTTAAGGAAAAACCTACATCATTAATAATATAGTTTTGTAATGTTGAGTTTTTGAAATTTTAGAAAATATAGTTCACCGGAAATGGAACCTGCGCCATTTTTATAAGCGGTACTTTGATAAATTCGAGAAAACTTAAAGAAAACATTTTGAGCCGTTTTTGAAAAACAAATGTTTAAAATTGCCTTCGTTTCAAGCAAAATTACACGAACACTACAGATATTTTCGAAAAATTGTACATTTCCTTATTCATAGACCTGCCACTGAAAAACATATCTTTAAGGAAATATCGATCTTCAAAATTGTAATTGCAGGAAAATTCCGGAAAAATATTGAACTTTCACAGTTTTGGTAAAAACAGTTCAACGAAAATGATACCTACACTATTTTTAACGTTTTTGGTCCTATTTATAGTTTGAAAAAAAGGAGTATTTTTGAGAAAATTTTGGAAATCTTATTAAGACTTTATATGTATAGTATATCCCTAAATCAAAATTATGTTTCAAATTCACAAGGCATTGAGTTTGGCCAGATCGACCTCGCAATATCAAGTTTGGAATCTTTCGCTACCTCTATCGATCTTAATCGTATTTGGAACAGCACCACTAGATCCTAATCCCAGCGAATATGCGAAGTTACAGACCTTCAAAAACTTCGTCAAAAGAACTTTAAACACTAATTTTCCAACCGATAATTCCATATCTTATTGTTGAGGTAAAACCAAAACTTTTCCTTCTAGTAATACAGTACAGAGAGGTAGAAGATCTTTGAGGAATTGGTAAAAACTTATTTGCAAATCACCTTAAGCAAAACTAGAAAAATTCTGAATCGGCAAGAACTCTCTCTTCCTCCGTCGCTGTTATTTCCCATAGTGTTACGGAGACTGTTTCCTGTTATTTCCATATTGCTTTGTGTTCCATTGCCAAGAGATAATGAAGAAATTAAGTTTTGATGATTTATTTCACGATTTAGAATTCTGAGAAAATCATTAGTATTACGAGTTTGATGATTCTTAAACGTACTATTACACCAGCCTGCCCAATATTACGAATACATCCAAGTACTTTGGGAACCTATAGAGACATATGGACTACGATGGCCAAAAATGTTATCATGTTTTGATGTTTAAAACGTGTACTTGCAAAAAATTTTTAATTTTTTTAATTTACAGGAATTTGAATATTTTAATAAAAATAAATTAAATTTTGGAATAAAAACAAACACATTTTGAAATAAATTATCTGTACTTACATCACGTCCCTTCCTACCTGATAGATACAAAATGTACCCTTTAACTCTCATCAGGCTTTTTTTCCTTTTACGCTATTGATTGTTCAGGAAAATCAACTGCTACAAACCTCTTTTGCACGAAAACGTCCCCTTTTATACTTCGCCTTCGTGCCTTGTGTTCCTCAGCACAGCACAGAGAGCGCTTCTTTCTCTCTGGGATTATTCTGGAGTTGCGCAGGTGTGCGAAGCGGGCCGGGCGCCGGCTGTTAAACGCGTTAAGTGCCAGTTAAGTGTTTGTCCGAGAGTAGCTCTTTCGGAGAACCAGCCCGCCGTGCCGCACCGTGTTGACAAAGCTCGTCGCCTCATTTGGGAAATGTTCGAGTCGGAGGCGTCGGACGATGCGAGGGAACAAACACGCTAATTGAGCTATTGCCACCTAGTGATAACATTTCATTCGTTACTGTTTTATTCTCTGGCCAATCGAATCTTGTTCGTTTTTTTGTCTGTACGACGGTTTTTTGGGACTATTCTGATGCTTTGGTTGTACTACGACCACTCGTAATAAAACGGAGTCACAATAAGAAAACCATTACAATAGAAACTATGTTTTATCTGAAACAAATAGTAGTATCAAACTCACAGCAAAGGGAGTACATGTAATTCTGCTTTATTATTTTGCAGAAATCATCCTCTATTCGTAAAATATTTAAAAAAGTTATTAAGCTTTTTACAGGTAATGATATAGGTAATTGTAGAAATGAAGCTTATATGAACGGATTATGTTTTTTTGTTCTTTTCATCAAAACTTATTTTCTTCGCGTACATGTAAATAGAGACAGAACCCAGTAAATATCAGTTATTTTTCTCAACGGTTGATGAGAATGAGCGTTTTTGGTATAAGGGAAAGTTAACTAAGAATTCCATTAAGCAGCACAGGTTTTCCTCGCAAGCTCGCAGTCTTCCTTACACAGGAACAACCGGTACGTGGTTTCCTGGACGCGTCAAGCATGCTACGATATACTATGGGACGCCTGCCATTCGCCAGTATCAGTTATTTTTATCGACCCAGCATTTTTATCAATTGAAATCAGTCACTGCGTCCCAGAGCATTGTGTATGCAACGTAACTCGAGGCTTTTGATTCATTGGCCTTGAGATGTACGATTACGTCCATTCATGAATACGTTTTATGGCACATCCTTTCGCAAGACCATTTAGGTCAATGCACTCTATTCCTGAGACAATGTGTTTCAAATATCTTGGGTATTACATGGTTTAAAATATATCTTCAATTGAATTTTAAATACAATTACAATAAATGGCCATCACCTGTTTTGTTGTCTACGTTTATAAATATAACGTTACTGATTTTCTTAATTCGTCAACAAGAGTGGATAAAAGTTTGCAAATTACAAACAAGGCTTCGAAGACACGTCTGAAATAACGCTCTTGCAAAATTCTAACAACAATTCATATCTAGTCATTGTCCGGAATAAAATATTATGAGTTCTAAGATCTATCTTACTGTCGTATAGAAGTTATTTTTGCAGTTGTGAAAAGCAATTTTCATTAATGTCTTTGATATGAAGATTAAGTCAACTAGTCCCATTCGGAAGACGCTAAACTATTCATGTCGAAAGAAAATAAAGAATGAACGTCGTGGTTTCATTAAACCACAATGAGGTCGAACAATCCACAAATGGTGTGAATCTTTCTCAGGCTGCTCAATTATATTTTACGTCGTGTATACTAAGAACATTTCGCAATGACAGAAATAAAAAAGAGACCCTACATTTCTAAAAATAAATCATCTTTCCGACATTCAGCGTAAAGTTGTACGACATCGTTTCTAGAAGCTGATGAAAAACTTGGACGCAACCGCTTCCAGAAGATGAATTGCATTTTCCATGACGTTTCTTTTCTCTTGTGACCTCCTAAACTACATATGCTACACATCATCCAATAAGACCCCGCAGCAGACTTGATTGCAGGCCTCCGCAGATTGCAAGTCGACGCCCACCGCCGTATCTCTCGATTCAACGCCGTCATTGCTGCCACCGCCTCGCCGCCTCCTCGCTAGCCCCACCACAACGCGCATTCCCTGCCGGCGGCGGCGGCGGCGGCGGCGAAAACGCCCGCTTCCTGGTAGTGGCTCATTGACGCGGCGAAGACGCTGCCTGCGGGCCAGAAGGAGGTCGCGCCGGGGAACTCCGAAGGCGGCGGCGGCGGCGGCGCTATGCGAACCCGTCCAACAAGGTCCTCCACGCAGCGCCGCGCCGCGCCGCGCCGGCGAGACGCACGCCTTGGACAGGGCGCGAGTCCAACGCGCGTAAGCGGGCGGGGAAGCTTTCATCGAGCCTGGCCGCGACCAGCGGTCACAAGGTGGTCGCGCCGCTGAGCACTGCACAAACCGGGCTTAGCCATTGATTGAGTGATCGGTGCTGATGTTATCGTTTCCGTTCGTCATTTGTGACTTACATCATACGTCCTGTTTTGAAGGGGGCTGTTGCGATTTGACGGGAGCCGTTCCCTTTTGCAACGTATCGTTCGCTTCAAAGGGTATCGATCGCTTCGAAGGGTATCGATCGCTTCGAAGGGTATCGATCGCTTCGAAGGGTATCGATCGCTTCGAAGGGTATCGATCGCTTCGAAGGGTATCGATCGCTTCGAAGGGTATCGATCGCTTCGAAGGGTATCGATCGCTTCGAAGGGTATCGATCGCTTCGAAGGGTATCGATCGCTTCGAAGGGTATCGATCGCTTCGAAGGGTATCGATCGCTTCGAAGGGTATCGATCGCTTCGAAGGGTATCGATCGCTTCGAAGGGTATCGATCGCTTCGAAGGGTATCGATCGCTTCGAAGGGTATCGATCGCTTCGAAGGGTATCGATCGCTTCGAAGGGTATCGATCGCTTCGAAGGGTATCGATCGCTTCGAAGAGTATCGATCGCTTCGAAGAGTATCGATCGCTTCGAAGAGTATCGATCGCTTCGAAGAGTATCGATCGCTTCGAAGAGTATCGATCGCTTCGAAGAGTATCGATCGCTTCGAAGAGTATCGATCGCTTCGAAGAGTATCGATCGCTTCGAAGAGTATCGATCGCTTCGAAGAGTATCGATCGCTTCGAAGAGTATCGATCGCTTCGAAGAGTATCGATCGCTTCGAAGAGTATCGATCGCTTCGAAGAGTATCGATCGCTTCGAAGAGTATCGATCGCTTCGAAGAGTATCGATCGCTTCGAAGAGTATCGATCGCTTCGAAGAGTATCGATCGCTTCGAAGAGTATCGATCGCTTCGAAGAGTATCGATCGCTTCGAAGAGTATCGATCGCTTCGAAGAGTATCGATCGCTTCGAAGAGTATCGATCGCTTCGAAGAGTATCGATCGCTTCGAAGAGTATCGATCGCTTCGAAGAGTATCGATCGCTTCGAAGAGTATCGATCGCTTCGAAGAGTATCGATCGCTTCGAAGAGTATCGATCGTTTCCAGATAGTCCATCGTGTTGCCCCACAGGCAGCTTTGTGTTGCAAAAACGTATCGATTTCAGAAAGTAACCCACTTTAATGTGATGATCATGGGTGTTCTGGATGGGGAGCGGGAAACACATTTCCTCAAATTTTTCAAGTACATCCATTAGATTTATTCTATCTATTTTTTTTACTAAATGCCGTTTTAAATTCAGATGGGAGATAAATTAACCGAGAAGAGAAGCTTATGCGTTTTTACATGGTGCTCAAGCAAAAACGGAATATAAACATTTCCGGCCATCAGGGCTGATGGCCCAAATTATTAGTGGTCGTGCTCCATTTAAAATAAAATTATATAAAATGAGATTAGTAGATTCTCTCAACTGTGAGTGTGGCGAGGAGGAGACGATAGTGCATCTCTTGTGCGAAATGCTGTTTTATGAACTTCAAAAATTGATTGTCATCTCATTCCATCATAATATCCCAATAATGGGAGATCATAATTCAAGAGTTGGGAAACAACCATTAAACGGATTAAAACTACGCGGTCAAACAAACGGATTAATATCACTAATGACAACGATGGTCTGTTACTTATGCGCACAGAATAATTTACGCATTAACAAAAACTTTTGTCCATGACTTTAAATATAAATATACATTTCGAAATGCACAAGGACAACAATCCATGATAGATTACGTGATACCTAATCGACAGTTTACACGGTCAGAAAGTTTAGAAGTAAGAATATTAAACACTGCTAATATAGGAAGTGGCCATTCACTGTTCTTATGTAAAAGAAGAATGAACTTCCCCATTAAAAGAGAGACAAATATTGAATGGAATAGAGAGGCTTAACATAGAATCTCTAGAAAATGAAGTAACAAACTATTGAACTCATCTAATCGACAATGCTCATATAAAAGAGGAAGAAATGTGAAAGAGGCCTGGAAGAAATTAAAAGGTAGTAGTATAATAGCAGCTGAAGAATCGTTAAAGAAAAGTTAAATGAGTCCTATCACGCAAGTATTAGACACCATGATTCACAGAAGCAAAGGAAACAGTTAAAAATGAAAAAGGAATTTTATTTACAATATAAATCTTTTCAAAGTACAGAAGACAACATTCATTATATACAAAAAAGAAATATAGCTCATATGAAAAAAGAAAACTGAAAAAAAACATACTGGGAGTCACTCACGAAGGATTTTGAAAGTGACATTTATGGATCACAAAGAAAAATGTGGAGATTAACGAGAAACATAGAAGTTGAAATCACTGAAACCATCATAATAATATAGACAAGAAAGCATGGAACAAATATTTTGCAGTATACAGAATATAACTGAGAGATATGTTATAAGGACGACTTCAATTTAGATAATATAGAATTTATGTTAGAAGAAGTGCACGAGATTGTAAAAAACTTGAACAGAAAAGACCTAGTAGTGATGGGGTAATTAATGAGTTATTAAAATATAGTGGAAAAAATTTAGTAGATCAAATTACTGTATTATATAATATTATGTTCAAAGAATAATTAATACCCTTAGAATGTATATTAAGCATAACCTTACTCACATTCAAAAAAAGGAGACAAGAATAATCCTGAAAATTATAGAGAGATTATAGAGATCACTCTATTAAATACGACATAAAAATTACTCTCAAAAATGATACTACAAAAGACACAGCTATTTATATACATAAATACAACAAGGATTTCGTTTCAATAGATCAACAATAGACGTCATATTTGTAATTCGTCAAGTAGTCGAAAAGGATATTGAATTTAACAATCCTGCATTTTTATGTTTTGTAGATCTACAGAAGGCATTCGATCGTGTAAGAGTACAAGATGTAATCACAATCTTGAAGGAATAGAACATACCAAAGGTATTAATGAAAGTAATAGAGGATATGAATACGAATACTGTCACAAAAGCGCATATTAGAAATATAGTAATAAATGAAATTACATGTGCATTTGGCATCAGATAAGGGAAATTATCTAAGCCCAACACTTTTTAATTTAAATAAGGACAAGCTCATTGACAGTGTAAAAGAAATGTCAGAATATAGAATGGTTAGTGAGAGAATATTTTTATTGTATTATGCGAATGATGCAGTATTATTGGCAGATTCAGATGACAACTTGCAAAGACTCTTTCAAAAATTTTCGAAAAGTTCAGAATATTATGATACGGTCATTCAACTGACAAAACAGAATCAATGGTGATCTCAAAAGAGCCTATGCGGTGTAAACTGATGATATAGAATAAAGTGATAGAGCAAGTAATGAAATTCACTTATTTAGGAGTTAAAATTTCAAACACACGGAATACGTATAATGAAGGTAAAGACCAAGTAATGAAAGGAGCAAGTATATAAGGGTATTTGAAAGATGTGACATAGGGAGACAAATTTCTAAAGTAAAAATTTACAAAACTATGGTCAGATCAGTAATATCATATGGAGCTGAAACGAGGGCCGATAATAGAACTAAGACTCTACTTAGAACATCAGAGACTGGAACATAAAGATCTATGTTGGGTATAACAAGATGAGATAGATTGAAAAACCAAAATATGAGAAATGAATGTGACAACATAGCAATATTTACGAGAACAAGAAGAGGAGACTGGAATGAGCAAGTTACCAGGTCGGATAGCAAAAGACTAATCAAGATTGCGAGAGACTCAAAACCTGTAGGAAAACGCGACCCAGGCAGACCGAGGAAGAGAGGGATCGAGAGTTTCCCCACATCTCCTGAATCATCCTGATGGTTAAATGTGAAGAAAAACGGGTGTAACCTTAATAAAAGAAGAAGATATATCATTTACACCGTTAAAAGATAACATGATGTACATTAAATGTTTTGACGTTCAAAAAGTAAAATATCCTTTGTAAAGAAATTTTATGACGATGCACCCAAACTGCCGGATAGACTCCCTCACTGTTACCTCCTCCACTGCTCTAACCGCAGCCGCTGACGGCGCCATGTCTCGTCCGTCTCGTTTTGTAATGACCATCAGAGTATATTGTTCGTCGGCTGCAAAATTGTCACGGTGTTGAGATAATCAGGTGTTGAGATAAAGGAGTTAGAAAATTCACCTTAAATTGAAATGCATCGTTCTTGCATTCACACTTCTGTCATTTGTCGGTGGAAGTTGTTGATCGTTACTGTACTGTAAGATATGCTGAAGTTGCCGCTGGAAGGTGGAACAAACAATTTTGGAGAATTCATTTACTCAATATTCGTTGTTTTGAATTCGTGCCATTATTGCATCCCACGAGCGATATCATCCAATACTTTAATAGCTACAACCTAAGTTGATCTTTTGAATCTACCTTGTACATCGTGTTACCTTTAATAAATCAATAAAAATGTGACACGTCTTTATCTAAAAGTCCGCGGGGTACCTTTTGTCTCATCCTCCCCAATTTTGACTTTTCAGAGACGCCCACGGTTACAGTAACTGGTTATTTACTTATTTAAACTACATACTACCCTGCAAAACATTCACCAATAGTTGTTTTAGTCATACAAACGTTCGTATACTTAATAAATCTATTTTATGTCTGGCTTTAACGCAGCCGTGGGGGGGGGTCTTTCTTATTTGAAGTTATGAACAAGCACGAAAACAGATGTAAAAAGCAGTTCTTAAAGCAATTAATTATGGAAGAAAATTTTACAAAATTCTGTGAATGATTCAATTGGTTTTTTATATCATTATATATGTGGCTTGGTGCAAGAAGGGCCAATGTCGAGTTTTCGTGTTTTTCGGTTTGTATGGCTAATGTGTGCTTTAAAGCATCTTCTTTCAGTGCAAGAAAGGTCACAGTCAAAAGTCGATCCTATCTCCTAATTTCACATTTTTTTATTGATTCAGAAGATAGTTTGACCTACGATTATTTTTTCATTTGTATGGTAAGAAAATGACACATTCTGTAAAACTTTGAATATTGGCATTGGCTCTTTTTGCACCAAGCCATAAATACGTATTGTTCTATAATACATATGAGCAATCAGACTTCTGCAATGCCCGTTCCTAATGTTGATAACTTCCATTGTCTCATGAACCGATCAGGTGGTGTAAAAACCAATCGGACTGTAAAAATCCACCTTCTTACTTTCTTACTCTAACGCCAAGTTGTTTATGAAACATCATGATATCACTTTCGGCCTTTTTGAAAGCAATAACTGTGAGCTTACAGAGAAAATTACATTGTCAAATTTTTTAATTGCAAAAGTAGGATGACATGAATCCAATTATAATAAATTCTGTACGAGCCGTCATATGTTTGTTGGATTCTGAGTCGTGTTTCCCAAGGTGTAATAAGGAAGTGAAGTGAAATTAAAATGATTTACCTTGGATTGCAACTTATGAAATTAATTTTTCTTGCGAGATTAGGTTTGTTTGAATTTACTTGAAGCTATTTAACTTTTCTCGTTGTTCTGATTGATTAAGGTTTCATTACGTTTTACTTTAATTTAATAAATATTTACAATTTTGTTAATACGTATTCAATAATAACTCGTTTCAAACGCAAAAAATTGAAATATTTCATTTCTAGAAGATTAATTTAATTTTTTTTACTCTTACTCCTACTTACCACATTAATTCCATACGGTTTTGGGTTTTCGAAGTCTTAACATCAACTGGAACCAAACATAGTTCCGTAAAGCAGTCGAGGTAGTAGTCTCTGAGAGCTTGTGTTCAGCGAGGTGGACGCATGGGGTGCCAGGTGTTATTACTAAACATTCTCGTTCTTGTTTAAAGGAAGGTTCTTGTTTGAAGGTCGGAGACTGTATATTTACATTGTCAGCAATGAAATGTGGCTAATTTATTTCGTTCGTTCTCGTCAGAGAATGAATGCGTGCATGTGAAAATAAACAATCAACTTAACGAGATTTCACTCTGAAGAGTTTACAAATGAGAAATGCGATACTTTCATCTCCATATTTGAATAGTTTAACACACTCGCAACTTTCTTTTCTCCCTTATTGACGCCAGGTACGCCATTTTAAATTCGCAAAATTACATGTTTGGTATAGAGAGAGGTTTCAACTTCTCAATTGGCATGAACCGAATTGCCGAATGTGTGGAATTGGAAAACTTTTTATAAATATTGGAAGTATTGATACAACTTACAGACATTATGTCAGGGTTAAGAGCTCCATCCATGTTGGAATCATTCAATATATCAAAAATACCTTGCAGGAACATCATTAATCAGAACAATTAGACAAAACATTTATTTCAGAAAAATTGAGAGGTGATCTTTCATTAACTTGCCGTTTAGAAAAGGTGACTGATGGCAACTTACATTTGTTGTGTTGTGGCGTATTTAGCGTTTGGCAGCTATGACTTACTATGATCACTAAAGTAAAGAGAGTCCTTCAACATTCTGTTCGAGGAAAATTTAATTGTAAATTACATTTAATTACATATTTTAATAAGAGAAATTTGTATTGTAAATTTGTACCTAGTTAGGACGAACTCGCTTAAAGGCAGCTCCACACGCCGAATGTGCGGAGCCACCTTAGCACGAATTTCGCCGTAACACGAACAAAACTTGGGTCCAAGCAAGGGATTAGAGTAATACGGTCTTTTATGATAATCGGATTACACAAATGTTTACAACAGGAAATCCGATTATTTCGGTCCCTTGGAATTCGCCTTAATGAGGGTTTACTCTCTAATGTATTGATCATTACGTGATACTAATGTGGTACCGGACGCTATTTATTAGTTTTTGTTAAAAAGTTGTTTTGGGCGGATATTGGATCAGAATAATCTTATTTTTCATATACCAAATGTTTGTAATTAGGGACACTATTATCGAGTAGAGGTGCAATTGCTTGCTAAGGATGTCATTTTACCTCGATGGGCCTGGAAATATTTTTTCTCTTGAGTTTTTTCTTTCAGATATCGCGTTTTCAATGCGAACTAAATTTTCAGATATTATTAATTGAATTTGAAAACGCATTTTTTCCTTGCGGAGGTCTCGGCACACAGCCTCTCCAACTTCTGTTGGAGAATTACCCAATCCTGGTGTATTCAATAGGTGAACGGTGAATCGTCTCAGCCCTTAACATGGGTGCGGTGATAGGATGAAAAGGGAAAAATTGCGTTCTGTCCATGGTACGTTGTTAGTCGCACTACTCCGGTTTCCTGACAACCAAAACATCAGTGGTCTCAAAACAAGGAGCGGCAGCGAGAGCGGTACGTAAGGTCACGGATTCGATTCCCGATTAGGCATGATCTTCACCTGTGTTGTGACGTAGTTGGCATTCCCACTTCCAATGCAACGCCTTTGAGAATATCACTGCGTATCTGGTTCTTCGGGTGGCGTAGGGGTGGGAGGCATGTGCGCGTTGCGGCACCGTTCTTGATTTATCTTATATTCATTCTTATATTCATCTTATGTTTCATTGGTTAGAACCAACCACCATGAATCTCTCTTTAAGCCTAAATGCCTCACCTGTAGAGAGTACCTACTAACCGATATCGACTATCTTAGCTGAAATGGTCACACGGAGTACTTTGACAGCTCCTCGACGCTTCCTAAATCTGAGGGGGATATGCCTATGATAAAACCATACATGATAATTATTTCCCGTACAGAGCATCTAAAACGAGTGGTCATGAACATATTTACGTCTACAGACATTTTCTTAGGTAATTTTTGCCATTTAAAGCTGATTAATATCTATTCGGTAGGATATTGAGAAATATCAGTCGCTTGATTCTACGAAACTTAGATCTCGTTGGCATTATCTTTACTAAGGACGCGGGGTGTATAATTATGAAGGCATAATTGATCTCATAAAAATTACTCAGAACCAAATGTGGGTTTACGATCGGAAATTGGTGTCATTCAGCAGAAGAAACGACATAATTGATAGCCAACCGCACGGGTGTCGAAAGTATGGATAATCTTATCGTCTGCTTGCAAATCGGTGTAATGGACCACCTCCTATCGTTTTGTGCTCTAATTACAAAATAATTTAGGAGCTGTACTTGGAATCAGATGGCAAGAATTTGGGTGATTACCACCATGAGACGTTGAAACACTCCTTTATCGAAAATTAACTTGTACGACACTGTCAAAGATCGATATTAGAAACCATTATCACTTTAAAAATGAGATGCCTTAACAAATAAATTCATCTGAAGTTATTGTATAAACGAAATAACCATTTATCCTACCACTGACTACCACTGACAAAAATATAATAGGGGTTAAAATAGTGCTTCTCCACGAGTAATTGATAAATAAAAAATGTGAATAAAAATAGTAATATTACGTTTTATATTTTCTGAGATAACTCCTTAATTATTTCTAGTACTTTTGAAATTATTTGTCTTATATAATATTGTTATAATTATTATTATTATTATTATTATTATTATTATTATTATAATTTATTTCTAGAGAATATTTTTTCAATCAATATACAATTAATTCAATTTACTTTTAAGAATCTCTTTTCTAATTGCAATTTGTTCATACTCTAGAGAAATCTACTTTAGAAACTCCAAATAAAGGTAAAACGAATTTTAATGTAAATGCATTATACAGGCAGAATAAGTATGTCACATTATTGGCGTCTCTCTTATAGTCCATCTTGGAGTATTTAGAAACTTGGCGGAAACTGACTGATCAGGGGACGCTATCCTTATGTATTTCATTATTTATTTATTTAACGTGGAAGACAACTTTTAAAAATCTATATGACGTACTATCGGGAAAAGGGCAATCTGTTTTTTTTTCTTAAGCACTGGGATCCTTACATAACTTTAACATTTTTAATGAACAATGAGTACACATTGAAAGGGCGTTTACGGCAAAAATTGAAAATTCGATACCGTGTAATAAAAAAATATTGCAAAGGTGAATAAGCTACAGATTTTGGCTATTATCTCTCATCGTGACCTTCATGAAGGAATCTACGTACTCCCGCTAGAACATATTCCCCACTGAATTCTAGAAAACACAGGATAGGAAGCTACGTTTATCACCAGGAGCAAACCAAGAAGCCGCTCAAAGATCAGGGAATTTGGACGAAAAACCTGATCGCGACGGGGGTCATTGACCCTGAAACAGAGGTTTAATACTTGTTACAAGAATATTTAGTCTTTTAGAATTGCACAGCCCAAATGCTTACTAAAACATTGTTGTTAAAATCAATATTACTTTCCTTTTTCATGCTTGGTACAGTTTCTAATAGTATAGAAACAGTTAAGCAATATGACAGATTTCACATGCCCCTTAAACTTTTGTATTTTAATCGTTTAATGTTATCTAGGAATGCGTTGTAAAATAATGTGCTTGTTCTGTATATAATTTTTTGTAGTGTGATATTGATATTAACGTCTGATGAATAGGATTTCTATTTTGAATATCATAGTGGTAAACATTTGAATTCGCTGAAAAATATCCCCACCCTTGAGTACGTCATTTTTTGAAAAAAACCCTGATTCGTAAATCAAGAGGCAAGTCAATGTGAGGCCACGTGGGAGGGATTTGCTTATTATTCGTACAATTCTTTTTTGTAATATAAACGTGTAAGAGATCTAAGCTATGTTTCCCCTGAATATTTACAGCATATCTCAGGCGAGAATGAACACATTCGAGAAATATAATTAACGAGAAGTATGAAGGCTGACTGGATTCAAAAGAAATCTACACGCGTAGCGTAATGAGACGAATTTTATTTTCAGTTCATTTAAACTGACATTTCATTTAAGATTTGTCTGAATTGAGACCCACGTATTTTGTTATCTTAACATCACTTAAATATACATCGATCATTTTAAATGGAATGTACAAATGTTTATTTGAAATGGAAAACTGCGTTGAAGCAGATTTCTTTTCATTTACTTTTAATTTGTTATTACAAAACCAATTTGAAAATATGGTAGTGTACTATTTTCCGTGTCTTTATTGCGAAGAATAATCAACAAATAGAACTGTTCTTCCGTTTCGAATAGACGATGGCATTTCGTTTACGTATAGTAGGAAGAGAATATAGCCTAAAATCGAACCCTGCTGTAGCCCACGTGAAATTGGTAATGAATCGGAAAGATAAATATATGATGTCCCTTCATTCCATTTATTTTACCATTATACGCTATTTCTACTCTCTACGATTGTTCTTTAAGATACGAACATAACCAATCTAGAGCAATACCATGAATAGCAAATGATTTTAGCATGTTGAGTATTGCTTTTACGGGAAATATTTACTTTTTTGGCAGTTAATTATCTCGTATTAATTTTAATTTTATTTTCTTAATCCCTCTTGACAGTTTCTTGAGTTTTCTTATCAGTTTTCTTTGTGGAGCTCCGCCAGGTTTTTATAGAAAAGGTTTGTTTTCTTACTGGAATTTCAGGTGTCTTTTCTTGAGAGCATCTTCAAAAACGTACCTGTTGTATCGCGTGGTGCAAGTAAACTTACACCCCTTTGTTGTAGCACCCCTTCCCCCAACGAATAAAGAAAGGCAGAATAAAGAGAACATGAACGAGCAAAACTTCACACTTAGAAATTTGAAGCCGTGCTCCATCCAAAAACGTCTTCTAAAAGTAAGAGAAGTAGAACAGAAATCTTTAAAGCAAATTTCGACAACGAAAACAGAGTAAAATATAAAGGAATTTTTAATTTTAAGTCGAGAATGTACAGTACTTGCGTCCATTATAGATGTAACAAGGTTGGGAGACAAATATCTTTAAATTTCTCCCATCTGTTACATATAGTTTTCACTGTTTTTGCATTGAACACACACACACATTATATATATATATATAATTCATTTTCGAATAAATCGATCAAACATAATAGATTGTCCAGGTTTCGGAGAGTACGTAGTCAGATGGTGCCCACCTCTTAACTAATATGTCTCTTCTGAATATATCGTTCTATCGAATAGTTCTATCGTTAAATTGCGATTAATTAATACAGAATGAGTTGCTCAAAATTGTTGTGGTGGAAAGCGTCAGGAGCCATAGATTAATAAGGATTTTAGTATATTAATGTTCTTATGGGCATTTAATTTCATTCCAAAATCTTGTGGTCGTTAAGAGACATCGTAGGGCTGGTCGTTCAGAAGAGCTTCACTGTGCAAAACGCAGTTCTGGAGGTAATAACATTGTTAAATTTCCTACCGTCAATAATTATTGTTAACTTTAATTTTACATGCAAGTGGTTATAGTACGAAATAATGTTCTGAAGCAAAAAGTTTTTTATATTTGTTCCTTAATGAATCTCTAAGAAATGGTACTCGTATTATTGAATACTGAATGTTAAAAGCTGTACTAACTTCGAAAATAAGTGGAGCATGACATTGCTTATTCATATACTCGAAGCAGGAGTAATTTCCATTACTTCCAGTGTGAAGAATTTAAATATTCTGGTATACACTTTTGTCTTTCATGAATTATTCTGTTCAACTTCTTCGCTGGGTTCCACATTTCGAGTAGTTTGGTTGCACTGTATTTCGACCAGAGATTTCAAGAATGTCCCTGGTTCGTCCTAACATACATCGCCAGGTGATAATAAAAAATATTTTAATAAGACGTAATTTTTTTTCAAAAATTAAATTTTCTTTTTATTTTCTATAGTTGCAATAGACATTTGTCTATTGCACTTCGAGATAAGAGAAAGCTACTTTTACTCCTTTAAAGGAGCCAGAGCAGTGGCAATTTTCTTTGGCCATGACACGTTTGCCACTGCACACAGGACACTTTAGCCTGTGGCCAAACGCATGTAATTAACAATCTCTGAATGGCAGTCTATTTGAGAAGTGACGTACGGTCACTAATTACGCTACACGTCGCCGTTCTAATTTCCAGTAGTAGGGTTGCAAATGTCTCTGGCGGCTGAGGAAACCAGCGAATCTCTTAAATAAGCGTTTTGTTTTCTCGTATTGGTAAAAGAGTTGCAGTTATTCGAAAATATGAGACATAAAAATCCAGGCATTATTTGGTCAAGTTCAAGAGACATGTGGTCTTATGAGAGCACATTTTCGTTCTATTTAAAAATCTCAGGAATTCGAAGAAGTTAATTTGCGTATCGTACGGTGTAAGTAAAAACAATGCCAAGTATACTGAATCATTTCTTTGCTCATTCCCTGAATCATTTATGTCAAAGCAAAAATGTGAGGATTTAAAATAAAATGAGATGAGGTGTTTTCATCTTACACAATAAATTTAAAGTCCAACTACTTTTGATATTTGGTGTATTTGCATATAAACTGTTCAGTTTTACTTTGAGGGATTAGGAAGAAGTAACTGTGAAAGAAAAGTCTGTCATATATCCTGGCATTATATTGTAAAGTACTTACAAATAATATTGCAATCTATGCAGCTCTATTGAAATTTGAGACTAGTAAAGCTGACGAGACTACTCCTCATTAGGTCCCTCCCATGCTGTCGTGTTTCCTTCGTTATGAATTCAGCGTATGAAATTATTTTCCTGAAATTTCTTTGTTATGTAAAGTTATGTCAAAAAAGAATAAAATAAATGGTGGTAAGTTTTGAGATGGAAATACACTATTACATTACAATAATGTACATACATACAAAATACAATAATATAGTGCCTACAATACATTATTGTAGACAATATAAAATTGTGTGTTAGCCTAACAACATGAAATGTACTCATTAATGTTACCGAACATTTGAGCACATCGAAAGAGAAGCTAGACATTTGCTCCCACCCAGTTATCTATAGTTTGAGCATATAAATCTATTTAATATTATTACTGTAACTAACATAATATTAGTAAATATGTATGTCTAATAATATTTCCTAGCAAAAAATAAGTTCCCCCTAAAATACGAGTTATCTATACGAGCAAATGAAACATGAATTCCTAAAGGTGTCTGAAAACTCCTCTAGTGACTATGCGGAAAGGCACGGTCGTGCAAGTGGACGGTTAGAACCACAACGTCACAGCAATCCTCCAGTCTTCCACCACAAGATGGAAGAATGACGATGGAACAAAAAGTTAAAAGAATTCATTTGATGTTAGAAAAACACAGAAAATGTTGTCATTTAACGGTGGGAATTGGAACAGCTACGCCCAATATCATTATGATCGTCTCACCACGCATTTGGGCAGCCTATTGACTTTCAAAGGTGTCGCGTGGTAGACCTCCGGTAAAGTGGTTTGTCTTATGGGAAAATTACTGAAAGACAGGTGCATAATGTTAATAGAAAAGATCGGCAATGGTAACAAAACAGCGTCACCGTTCATTGACCAGAATTGAGCGAGCTGTACGTCTGGTCACCCACTTTAGACCACGGCATGTGAAGAGCGGAGCTTTTCGAGGCTGAGTGTGTGACAGAGGCAACACGTGCTCAAGCGGATGTCGCACCCGAAGATGTCTTGACCCGAAGAGTCAGAAATCGTCTTCTGAAGCGTTCCTCTCACCACACCGCTCTTTGGTTCCACTAAAGAGTACAATTGCACTTGTTTTGCGAATATGATTGGAGGGAACAATGGCGCCCTCTGGTGTTCAGTGGCGTAAGTAGCTTCTGACTAGCCATTAATGATGGGTTTCCCTGGAGAGCGGTACTTGATACCATGTATAAATGAGTTACTTTAAGAAGGAACCACACTAACAGGTCGGAAATGAACGTCATGCAGGGCGATGACGTTGCAAGAGATGATGATGAAGCTATTTGCAAATGAGCTAACTGTAAACGTATGCAATGACAAAATTTTGCAGGGGCGTAACTTGCATACTGCCGGCAGCGTCAAAGCGGTCCCTTCTTGCAGTAATCTCTCTAAACTAGTTTGAGACACACTGGGCCGACTCTAGACATTATGATCTGGGGAGACTTCTCATACAATGACCCTGTTCAACAAGTTAATGGAACCCTGACACCCGCAGCATTCGTTTAGGAGTTCATTTCCTGGACCTCTTCGTGTACACGTTCGTAAGTTTCCTGCAACTCTTCATGCAGTATAAAAACCTTCCACAAGGTAAAAGAGATTCTTCGAGTACAGCTCGCCAGAGCGCGAGTGCTCTCCGGCAGGTCGAGGCCAAGGAAAGAGGGCGGTGCAGCGCCATCATGGGGAGTTCTCATGATGGCGCTGGCAGGGATAGTTACGAAAGAAGTAGACTTTCTTCGACTGGTGACACGCAAATTCTTCTTTGTTAGACTGATTCTTTGCGGTTTGGTTCTACGTACATTGGCGACAAGTTATCTTCCATAATGAACTATCTAAAGACCAACCATAAGATGTAAAATCAGATATTATTCTTGCGGCAGCAAAACACGTGAAATCAGGCTTCGACGTCTTGTAAATAAATGTAGTAATGTATATAATAATTGTGTATTACTGTAAATAGTAATGAATTTATATTGTAAAGCATGTGGTACGTACCAAGTCGCTTTCAACAATGTATACTGACCAAACAGAAGTTTGTATATCAATAAGCGGTGTTAATCCAGTTTGATTTTTGATACTTGAGAATTGGAAGTTGCATAACCAATTATTACATCAAATATTGGCAACTTCAGTAGCAACGATGGTAGCAGCTAATATAGGACAGAGCGGAAAGGGGCGGCGCTGTGCGAGGTGGCGTTGTTTGAGCCGGGTACACGCTGTAGATAGAATTCACATTCTTTAAATTAGATGACTGTGATAATGTGTACCTGGGAGAAGTGAAGTTGTTTCGTTGCCATACAATAAGAATTGTCCGAATGTAATTATCATTAGTTTTGTGTTATTTGGACTGGTTTTCAGTGTTCAAAAAGCGACTGGTTATGGTTTTATGTTACATATGTTGACAAAACGCTTGAAATAGATTTTGACCTGTTAATATATGTATACCAAAATATTTTCTTTGGCCTGAAAATATTTATTGTCTTAGTTGTCGATTTTAAACTATTGAAATGATCCGTCTTAGATATTAGATTTTGACATATTATGTATGTTATTCATTAATTTGTAAATCAAAACTTATTCATCAATTTTGTTTCAATTTTAATACAAAGTAAATCGGTTTTTGAATCAAATTAAATCATTGATACACAAAACAGCGCAATTAATACATTTCATTTACGCATGAAATAGTCAAGCTATAATTATTTTTATATGTTCATTGCAATGTTTACGGATCAGTGACTTGGAATTCGATTACGTTGAAACTTATCTTTCATTCAAATTTTAAACTTTCCGGGGCATACAACATACTATCGTGCAAAGTCAAAGGAAAAGTGCCGACGCCTTTACTAACGACACTAATTGAATGCTTGGGACCATCATTCTAACCGCATTCTTTTTTCTTGAAGACAAATACTCGGCAATTACACTACCCAATAATTTCCTTCTCGTTATTTTAAATGATGGTGCTTAGGAAGTGGACACAGAGAAAACCCAATGCAGTAACTACGAAATAGTGAGCGTTTAGCAAATCACACGCATTGCGGGGTGTGGGGAGGATTTTAGAAAATCCCGTTTGCGACACGTCCGTTGCACGTTTACAGTCCCGGCGCCCTTGCCGATGGCTCGGAGTGGGTCTCGCCCCGCCCCGCCTCACACAGGCGTGGGGCCCGGCCGAACGCGTGCAGCGCGCGCGAGGCGAAGCCGCGCTTTCGCGGCCGTCTGATTGTTGGGAGAACCCTAATTGCCCCGAGGCCTCTCCGCACAGGGCTTGGCCGCTCACCTCCACGCCCACCCTGCTCGCTTAACGGCGCCGTCGACGCGTTGCATTATCTTTGCAAATGCCCGCTGATTGACGTTGCTGGGCGTCGGTCTGCTGCAGCGCAACTCAACGCGAATGATAAACGACGTAAGGAAATGGGGAGTGGTAATGAAGACTTATAGATATGATCTGGCGACATGCAACTCTTGCGTCGCTGAACCGAGGACGTTCCGAAGGAGTTTTTGCACGACCTTTGCCTTTCGTAAAATTCAGCCATGCAACTCTGCGAAATTGTTCCAAGGTTTTGAACTGTCGGGGACCCCTTAGACTAAAGTACGCATCTGTGTTGCAAAGGATTTTACTGTCCGGTGTAAAACACTTGGTTGGGGTCGGAGGCTAGTAGGTTGCAAGAATCCGCACACGAAAGATGTGACTTTTGTTTCGAGGACAATGCTTTGTCGACCCAGACTGGTGCAGAATATCGTTGGAATTCACCCATTACAAATTCAAAGGGTCATTCAAAGGACTAATTCGTCAGGGAAACGCCTTCTATCAAAAGGTTATGCTTTAAGAGAATTCCCAAATTTCTTAATTTTCCTCCTCTCTTTCTTCTCCGATTTAAATGTAAAGAATCAAGGAAACAATGGAACTAGTTATTATTCAAGACATTAGGATGATGAACTGCACGGTATTTCCATATAACGCAAACGAACAGTAAAGCCACTACGTGTATTTGGCTTTAAGGAATAGATTTCAAATTTGGTTAATAAATAAGCTACTAATTAAAATTAATTAAATTTCACAAAACAATATTGGAATGGTATTTCATTTTAAAGAAGTTTTGGTAGAATTTATTTATAATTATAGCATTTTATGTTTTAGTTTTAATTTTTACTTTCAATTTAGTATAACAGAGCAGGGGCGGCAATTGTTCGCAATGCACATGGCACATTGTTCTTTTTCTCCAAGAATGAAGCGACTTTTCTTGTCAGTAACCTTTCGTTTTCTTTTCATTGCAACTAGTTACGAACTACTCATATTTTCATATCTGGTGCGGGTCCAAACGGATACACTAAAGGTTGTAATATCTATGCTACAATAGTTTTAAAACCAGTAAATTGTTTCATTCACAAACGTCTATGATGCAGTGAAACAATCCGTAAGAAGTACATAAACATAGCACATTAGTAGATAATGTGTACAATATAGGTCTAAAAATTAGCCATTATTCGAAAAACTTCTGTAATTCTGTAGACCTTGGAACAAGGATTACTGTTCACCATTATTTGCAATACAACTTTTCGACTTCACCATTCTGAAAAGTAGAGGTCGCTATAGCCAGTGGCGTACCCAAGGGGGGGGGGAGCGCATGGGGCTTCAACACCCCTACGCCTTTCCCCTCCCCAGAGAACAAATCCTTGGAGTACCTCTCGCAATAGCGGGAGTTCTTTAACTACCTCGGATCGAATGTGTATTTGAATCGCACCTCGGGCATCGTTTATTCTTGCCTGATCTTTCCTCTTTCACAATCATCCTTTCATCCTTAACGGTTCACTTTCGCTCATGTATTGCTATCTTAGATGTAATCTGGATCCGTCTCCATGTGCAGTTTCCTCTCTAACATTACAAGTAACCCGTCATAAGGACCTGGATTCAAGATGTCTGGATCTCAACAAATGAAACCTGATATACCTCATAGTCTAAAGCTTGCCAAAGTGAACCATAAAAATCAATTTCAACGAAAATGTTCGATGAGGTGGAAAATTGAAGTTTTTCCTTAGCACTTTTGTTGATTTATTACAATTATTGGATTAAGATTTTACTATAATTGTGTTAATTGAATTGTTACCTAAAAATGCAACTTTTTACTTGCGACTATGTTTCACTACAAAGATATTTATCACATTTCACAGATGTTTATCATATTATTTACATTTTTTAACAAGAGTCTATCTACTTTCATAGATTTCATATAAATCTCCTCATTTAAGAGACTTCATTATGATTTTCTGGAGGAGATCATACGAGTACATTGAAAGACCATCAATTTGTATCGAAATAATTGAACTTTTAGTGAGTCATCGACAACGGAATCTTGAAGTGTATGAACTGAGTTACTTTCCATTAGATCCTTTTTATATTCTGCTTGCCTTTCTAAGCTGAACACGTCTCTTCGTCTGAGAGGCTGTCAAATCGTGGATTAAAAAATAATCAAGGAATTGCACCGGGAGTGGGTCCACGATCACACGCAGCAGTAGTCCTCATGCGAGAACTCTAATTCTCGCAACTCTACGAATAGTGAGAGCCGGGGATTCTCAACGAGTCCTAGTTGGAAGTTCCCCGAAGGCACTCCGGCAAACTGCCCACTGATAACCGCCTTGGTAACATTTACTCGCACGGCCACCTATCCTATCCCTGTCCTCTCCCAGACTCTGCCACGTTCTCTGGCTACGAGTTTATCACATATCTAAACTGCCGACTTTCTTCCAACTTGTTGTCCATTACTTAGCTTTATCTTTCATATCATAAATGCTTTATTTTTCATTATGTATTTTATAGATTGCAAAAAGGGCTGTACATCCATTTTAAAGCCTATCCATTTTCATCTATAATTATTATTTTTTGGGCGTTTGGTTCGAGAAAAAAGATCTTATATGTGATACGTTCGTTAATTCTAAGCTGTTGGGATTCTTAGAAATTGCAATGGTCTTTCCTATTATTTTTAACTTTGTTATTTTCGAAAATTCTGAGTATATATTGTATTCACGTCAAGGAGAAAACCTACTCTTTTTATAAAAAGATTGTACGTGATTTTTTAAAGATCTTATTTTTTAACAGACTTTATTTAAGACAAAAAATCTCTATAATAAATATTGTACAGTTGCAATGTCATGTTTTTTGCAGTTTTTGAAAACACAGAATTTGCCAGAAAAGGAAGGGCTTTCTTTCAGTTTTTTTATTCATAGGAGGAGAAAAATTAAAGAAAAGAAATTGGGTGAGTTTTTGAGAAAATAATTGTTTAAAAGTTGGCTTTTTTCACCCAAAATTGTGCGAAAACTGCTAAAATTTCGAAAAAAATTTACATGACATTATTTTCAGATCTGTCCTTAAATAACACATTTTGTTAAGAAAAATATATATTCTCAATTTTATAGCTGTAGGAAAACGCCAAAATAGTTTTGAACTTTTGCAATTTTCGAAGAATTCGGTATTTCAGAGAAAATAAGACCCATGCCATTTTTTAAAGAGTTTTCGACACTATCTGATGACAAAGTATAATAAGAAAATTTGAAGCCTTTAGTGGAAATATTTTGAAGATAATGAGTTTTCGTACCCCTAACAATCAAAATCTCCGTTTCAAATTCGCAAGGATTTGAGTTCGTTCAGATCTACCAGAGAATATCAAATTTTGATGTGCTAGCATAGACCACAGTAGTTTTCGTCAATCTAGGTTTCACTATCAAGGACCCACAAAGTATGGATTCTGACTACACTTGTTAGAGGAAATCATGTGCTACATGTAGTGGAACAAGATTGATCCTCTTTTTCGTTACCAGGGCCAGAGGTGGATTTACGCATAGGCACAGTAGGCACGTGCCTACGGCGGCAAATTTTCAAGGGCGGCAAGTTTTCAAAGGCGCAAAATTTTCTTGATTTTTCTAAAACAAATTTAGGTTCTCTAAAAACTATAACAGCTTAAATCATATTTTTATTTTAAAAATATCATTAATATTTAATACAAGCTACTTATTTGTCTACTTCATTAGAGTATACCTTATGATTTCAGAAGTATATGAATCTGAAACTAAGGCCCGTTGACGAAAGAAAACATGTTGCAATTCTAGTTGTCATGTTTTAGTTTCCTTTTAATGTTAACGTTTCAGTGTTGAAACGTTAATAATGTTGAACGTTACTTGCTATGAAGATACAGTTTATATCCAAAATTAGCTAATCCAAAAAAATTATTTAATTTATGAAAACAATGTGCAAAATATAATGTTACTTTTAAAGTTAAAACGTTTAAATTAATGAGGCATTGTTACTGAAACGCTACAATTAGAAATGTAACATTAATTTTAAACAGGAGGCGGCAAATTTGATGTGCCTACAGGCGGCAAAAATATTAATCCGCCCCTGACCAGGGCTAGGCAATAGTTTTTCTGTCGAAAAATAACCTATTTTCTGTGCATAATTACGACACTTTCTCTTTTTATGATGTAAGGCGAGAAAGTGCAACAAAGATCAAGAAAAGTCTAAAAAACGTACAGCTTTAATCTTCCCCAAAGATGTTTGATTCTGAATAAAATCTCTGATTAATCTACTATTATTTTTGGATTTTGCCTACGATTCTTCACGCCCTTTTTTGTAAAGACATTCAATACTTTCATTACTTAGGAATTGTTACTGAAATTCATTATTTATAATATCTACATTTTATCAAGTAAATATCCAGTCCATTTTTTCAAATTTGTAAACCAGAAAGGGTTTTTATTATAACCATGCAACAAATTATTTACCTACTTTTAATAATTTAAAGTGATTAATCTTGGCTTACAAGAATACACAGCTGGATGTGATTCCTTAAATGGACTACCGCCGTGTCCGAAAAATGATGATGTTTACCATTTTGTTTCTGAGCGAATGAGAGGGAGGTTAACCTCTGTGAACCCTCTAGGAAAGAAGAAAACGATGATTTTAAAACATCGATATATTCGAGCAGAAACATCAATGTTTTTCTTTCGATGTTTTTTCATCGGATCGATATATTTGATCAGAAACGTCTATATTTTGGGAAATATGTCGTGATATATATACAATGTTCAGTATTTATTTGATTTGTGGATTGCTTACAATCAACAACCATCGATATTCTAAACACCCATGTTTTTCGTCGAAGTTTTCATCGACATCGAAAACGTCTTGGTGATGTATGGCATGATCCATACACATATAAGATGAAATGTTTTATTTGTAATTGCAACACTGCGCAAAATTACCTCGTAGATTATCAATCTCTTGTTTCTGTTGGGTCTTTGCAGTTCAGTAGGTGTTCAACGTTTACCAAGTGCGCATCCACTGTTTGAACTATGCGTTGATTGCTTGATGTTTCTGGACGCGTCAACGACGAAGTTCATTGATTCTGTAAGTGTAGTGCAAGTTTTTTTTTATCGCGGGAGATTGTGGTGATATTTCCCAGCTGGATGACGAGATCCGGCGCCGACCTCCGAATCGGCTTGCAGGGCATCCTCCACCGGGCATCCTCCACCGGGCATCCTCCACCGGGCATCCTCCACCGGGCATCCTCCACCGGGCATCCTCCACCGGGCATCCTCCACCGGGCATCCTCCACCGGGCATCCTCCACCGGGCATCCTCCACCGGGCATCCTCCACCGGGCATCCTCCACCGGGCATCCTCCACCGGGCATCCTCCACCTCCGCGCTCCAACCCCGACACGTTCGCGAATAGTCTTTCTACATGTGTGGTAGTGTATAAAATTGCGCGCGGTGCGTGGCCCGTTTGCTAAGGTACTGCTCCTGCATTCACTTGTTGATGATCTGAGAAACCAAGGGAAACTACCGATCGGAGCAGCCGAGCTCTAGAATTCTCCTCCAGTCTCTAACTGCGGGTGTGTGTGGAACCCGGGGCGAGCTTGTGAAGGCGCTGTGCAGCAGCGATAAGGCAGGTTGCGGAAGGGCGGAAGCGGATGCACTTTGCACCTCCGCGCGGGACGCGTCGCTTCGAACTGCATCTCCCTGTGGAACATATCTTCCATTTTGTGACAGATTTCTGAAATGTTCTTTTTGATTTGATTACCGAATATTGTATTCACAGCAACATGACAAATGCGAAAAGTAAATAATAAACAAAGGAAAGATAAGAAATAATGTTTGTAACATAATATTGAGCTAATTCTTGTTGTTGTACCATTGAACGATCAACATAGATTATTTTTATCATTTTAAGCAAATAATATTTTCAAATAACCATTAAGCATGTTCATCGATTCAAAAATAATGGAAAAATAGATTCGTTCAATGGAGGCACATGGGGAGATGCTTGTGAAAAAATTCAAGTTAGTATGTCCAAGTTAAGGAGCCACGAAAAATAATTATCATTTAGCTTCATGGTGACTTGCAGTCCTACTCTTGCATTGATAACTATAATATGTCTCTACTACAAGGGTGTTTGTCCTGAAAGAGGGATTTGCCGAGGTAGGAAATTACCATTAAAGAGTTTTGAGAAAAGTACTATGTGGAAGTGTTTTATATTCTGAAATTTATTTAATTATCAATTATTACTTTCTATAATAAGAATTATATTGTATTATATGTTTTGCTACTAGTGCGAAATTCTTTCTCGTATTCTGTAATGGATGAATAAATAGCAATAATGGGTAGTTAGATAAGTTCTGCAACATTCCCAAAAATTCGTAGTATTTGCATTGACGAAATTGCGAATTTTTCCAAGACGTAATGAGTCATGAAGTGCAACTAGAGAGTGCTATTATCAGACACTTTAATACATTCTTTGAATTCTATCAAACATTACGAGTACTTAGGCAAGTGGGGTTTCTTAAGGAGAATTCACTTTAATTCCATGACTCGTCACTACTCGGTTAGCGTCAAGATTCCGAGAAGTTTCGTTCTTACACTATTCCGGGAATATCATCGGGAAAGGTCATTCGCTTCTGAGAAAAACAATGATAACATTCACGATAAGTATTATGAAAAGAATTGCTTCATTAGAAACCATTGATTTCCGAATACAGGTAAACGATTAGTACCTCAAGAAATTGTAAAAAAAGAAACATGTTCAAGATCTTGTAATTACAAGGCACTTTTAAAGCAAGATTAGTTTTTATAAGCAGCGAGTAAATTGACGTAAATGTAAAATTTAAAATGGTTGACAAAACTGTATAATTTCGAGTAGCTGACTCGATCTGTACCGACTGAAAGACATCCCCCGCAAATGAAGTAACGTCAGAAAAAGGGAGTAAGATTCTATTTATGCAGCATTCATAGAACAGTAATTTTGGTTTAGTGGCCTTCCATAAATTACTTAACGCGAATTATGAATATTTTGAATACTCCCTCTTACCCCCGATATCGTACTTCAAACGAGCCTTTCAATTAATGAAATGTTTGTATAATTAATAATTTCGTTTAATTAATTTCATAACGCTAACGACAACACCCACCCAGATTGCAATAAGTAAATGTAAATAATTTGGCATAAAAAAGAAGTATTAATTTTATTTGTTATATATTAAAATTTAATAATAATAACAACAATGACAACAACAATAATAATAATAATTACAATAATAATAACATAATGATAATAACAATAATAATAATAACAATAATAACAAAAATAATAAAAATAACTCTGAATTAGTTGACGATGCGAGCCTCACCTTTTTTAAAGTTTTATTGTTCATTGCGAGGGCATTACATAGTTCTGTTTTTACAACTTTGTCATCTGCATTAGTGTCTTAAAGTAAATTATAACTAATTACTTACAGCAATGGTTGAGGGAAGCTATTAAGGCACCTCTGTTTATTCAATTTCGGAGAACACTTTGAGTAGTACATGAAATGAATATATATTTTCAATTCTTGTGTTGTAGATTAAGTTTCTGTCCTGTGTAAATTCGAATTGATGGTATTTTTGCAGTTTATATAAACGTTAGAGGAGAGGTATGTGATATGATGTGCTACGGACCGCACCTAGCAATAAGATAGGAAAAGTTTTGAGTGAAGGAAAGGTGCATACGTAAGAAAATTTCTGACAAGTGCACACGTCGTGGTTGACGCATAAGCGAGAGCATACTGTGCCAATTTAATTGAATTCTAGATTATATTATCGATTAGTTTTGTATGTTTTCTTTGTAATTGACAAATTCAGTCAATTCGCAAAAAATATTTTCATTTATTGCAACAATGTACACATGATACTTTTTTAATTTATGAATATTTTAAATTTATTTTCTAAAACATTTTAATGTTTCAGTATAAGAGTTATGAACGTTTCAGTACAATGCATTATTTCCCCAAATGACTTTAAAAAATGATTATGTCACATTATGTCACTCTAAACTATCGTCTTCCTACCTCTATGTAAGGCACCTCACCACCGCCCCCTATCTTTAATGTTAATGTAACTTATGGATGAACCCTTATGAGCTTACCACATTTCTTGAATACGCATTCACGCATGGGCCATAGTCAATAGCTCTCTCGCGATAGTTCCCTCAAGAGAAACATGAAGATTCATAGTTTTATATTAGATATAAAAGGTACAATAAGGGTTCACTAATATATTATACATAGTGCTATGTATCCAATCACAGGAACGTTGAACTCGCATTCTCATGTTTGTTTGCAGAATTTTGTCTTACATTTGTATGCTACAAAGCAGAAGTTGATGCTTATGAATACTAAACATTAACATATAAGGAATCATTTTGTTATTACTGCAATGTTCTTCATTTCACTGTTTATTCATATGAATCGAAAAAAAGACTATTTCAGAATTACAATCAAACGTCGCCAGTCAAGAGAGAAAACTTAACTGGTTAGTGCATGAAGAGGAGGGTTTAATTCGTTTTGGCGATGACACGGTCTGATCGTGAACCAATGTTATTAGATACTGAGCCTAGAAAGATGTTAGGACACTGAAGTTAAGCAGCTCTTTTTCGAGACTGAAAGATTTTGATTTAGATAATCAGATATCTCTTATAATGAGGAGTAGTGGAATATTAATACAACAACAACAACAACAACAACAACAACAACAACAACAACAACAACAACAACAATAATAATAATAATAATAATAATAATAATAATAATAATAATAATAATAATAATAATAATAATAATAATAATAATAATAATGTCGGCCCCGTGGCGCAGACGGTTGCGGCAACCGTCGTCTGTGCCGAGGAGGCTGCAGGTTCGAGTCCTGCGTAGACATGGTCATATTTGTGATTGTCCCTTCACCTATCATTATCCTTTCATCTCATAATTCACACTTCAAGGCGTAACAACCTTGTTGTAATCCAAGGATACAGCTGAAAAGCTGATCCTGGAAGAATTACACACGTTAATCGTGTAGCGTGGTCAGTAATGGCCTATACGCCAATAATAATAATAATAATAATAATAATAATAATAATAATAATAATAATAATAATAATAATAATAATAAAAATAAAGTTATACTAACATAATAACACTTCTAAGGGCAGGCACCATCATTTATTCTCTGTGCCATAAACTAATTACAATGTTCAGGAAGGCACTGCAATTCTTCTATTCTGAGCACTGATGTTATACACTCAATGCTCTTACTGCATCCATAATTTCAAGCAAGAGCTCTTAAAGCCAAAATTCTATAGCTGATTCGTAGAAGTGAGTATTATTTTTGTTTTCGGCAGAGAATAATGAATTAAGAAAATCTTCAGTTAATTAATTTCACCCTCTAATTTCATCCAACTATACTCGCACAGGAAGATCGTGGACGATCGTAGTCGTCGAGCCTGGTTGAAGGGTACACTTGTCTTTGGTCGCTGAAGTATGTTATAACGACCTTTTTTCTACTTTGGATTGCGTGACGCGAATTGCATCACTGCAAGAGCCCTTTTGTAAATCCGATCTTATCACTTATCAGAGAAATTGTGAGATTACGGCGTGTGATAACGGTCTCCTAAGTATGCTTTTGTCCTGTGGTTTTATCTGCAGCACCGCTTCGCTTCATAAACACATTTCTTTGAACATAGTATGGAACGTTTACATTTGTATGACTGTGAAAATACTTATATAACCACACATCCACTTTATTTTCAACGTAACTTAGTCGCACAAATCAATGGTGATATAAACATTCCTAAATTAGAAACTAAGTCGCGATAATATTGTTTTCTCACGTTATAAGGTCCTAAAGTAAGAGAGAGTTAAGATCCTAGAGCGAGAGTGAAAACTTGATCGTTTCCAAATTTGAATGATAAAGCCAGTCATAGCACTTGTATATAGATCTAAGTTAACAAAGCATGCACACCTCGAGCAGTTCAATGCTTCATTACGAGAATTATGGTAGATTTTGAGTAAAGGGACAATTTTATTCACTGCAAGTAATAAAGACAAAACGTCTATAATCTGTGTTACGTGAAATGGCATAAATGCTATGTTCAACAGTAATTATTGCTATTAGAAATATGTCTAATGCATTTGACAAAGTAAACTATTCAAAAAGTAAGTCAAATTTGGCTGAATTGCTATTCATGCACCTATTGCAGCTCAGGGCTGATTGCTCATTGATTTTATTATGTGATGGAAATGATTAGAAAAGAAATAAGTTTGTACAGAAAACGTATTCATCGTCCTTTCAATGAAGTGCTTTTGTAAATGAATGACGCAAAATTTCATTCATGAAGTACCACAGTCAAATTCTGTTTCTGCTTCATCATCGAAAACAAATTCTACGGCAGCAAGGAAATGTTTTTTCTTCACGTGTTGTCTAATCAAATTTTGCAATGTCATCTTGCAAACAAAATAAACAGTTATAATGAAGTTAGTTATAGAGATAAAATGATAGTATAGTCAGGGCCGGATTTACCTACAAGCAAAACAAGCAGTTGCTTGGGGGCCCCCATTCACCAGGGGCCCCGCGTTTCGGAAAAATACGCATACCATATTTTTTTGTCTTTGAAATAATTGTTAATCAAGTAGTCTACTGTGTAACAAAATGTACAATTTCAAAACATTTTTTAAAAATGAGTATGGAGCATGATAAGCTGAGAAATCATCGTTTTGAAGACATCATCGACCAATTTTCTGCAGTGAAGAGGAGAAAAAAATTATGTAAAATGTATTTAATGTAAAAAAAATGTAACACAAGTAAAACTTTCTATAAAAAATTATCAGTTTTCATTTGTATCTGTACAGAAAGTACTTGTACTATAATACATTTTTTATTTAATAAAGATGGAGCTATTTTTTCGGGGGGAGGGGCAACACAATTTTGTGCTTGGGGCCCCGCACTACTTAAATCCGGCCCTGAGTATAGTAAATAAATATAGTAATAAAACCAGCAATTGGATATATAATATTCGGTAATATTGCACACAATATTCGAAACTACACCAAACGTATTATAAAAGTAACCTTAAATTAACATCTGCAAAAAATTAATAACTATCTTATAAACGATCTCATCTCTTCAAACTGAATGATAATCTAAAAAACAAAACGAAGTTGGACAACTGTAGAAACTCACTTCGTTTCAGAAAATCGAATCACTAAGTAAGTTAACCGTGGGAAACTCACATGTCACGAGAAACAACACGCGAGAAAATGAGTTTTCAATATTCTGTCCCTGCAATGTTTTGGGGCGTGGTGTGAGATTGCAGGAATCGTAAATCGCCGGAATTGCAAAAAGAACGCAGGTATCTCACGAAAAGTTCATGGTTCTGTTCTCGGACGCCAACTATCCAATCGTCGCATCTGCGATGTCATTACATGAATAGGGAAGTGAAGCATTTAATTTATAAAAATAATGAGAAAAAAGTGACTCTTTCATTTTGACGTAAGATTTAGAGACCGCCTAAATAAAATGAATCATTTTGGCAACAGAAATTCCACAATAGGAAACAATACGAGAGCACACTTTCAAATAAGACTTTAGATTGGCTATCTGAACCTACAGAACTGACAAGTGTATACTAAGTTAGTTCGTCCTTCAAAGGCACATTTAGGGGGGGGGGGGTGAAATTACAGAGATTAAGTATCCCTTGTATACAAATTTTGCGAGAAAAAATCATCACACACACAGAAAGTGTTAATATATGGAAAAAAACGAAAACGTTTTAAACTAGATGTTTGCAAACTACATTTATACGAACGAGGAGGGCAGGATAGAAAATTTTTAATTCCTGCCTCGCAGCGTTTTTACTTTGTTGACATTGATTTCTCTCTCTTTCACCCTGACAATGCCACTCTATTCCCAGAAAAACAGGGGAATTCTAGCGGCCGGCCAGAATGGGTAGGATCGGTAGCTTTCGGTGGTTTCTCCAATAAACACCAGGTGAATGCCGGAGCCGTGCCCTAACAAACGGACCATGAACCGCGCGCGATCTTTCCTTCCTCTCGATTGCCCTATCCTATTTACACTCATCTGCAGCACACTGCCACACATGCCAAGAGACCGGACGTGAGGTTAGAGGGGCGGCGTCCCGCTGGTGGGAGATACCACTAGCCGACGGTAGGTTGGCGCCGGATCTCGCCATCCAGTGGGGAAATATCACCCCCCCCCGAAGGAACAACATGTACTACACTTACGGCACTAGCGACCTTTGCCGTTGATTCGCCCGGAATCACTAACAATCAATCATCAATCAGAGAAACAGAAGCACTTACTTGTCGTTGGTGCAGGGGTCCCCGTAGGCGATCGCGAAAGTGCCGTGCGGCGCAGGCTCCGTGTTGTTCAGGAAGTACACCTCGAGCAGCAGGTTGGAGTCGTGACATTGCTTGTCCGCCATGAACACTTGCCCCCGGGGGCAGCACTTGGACACGCAGGGCAGGCCCGCGCCGCCCTCGCAAGGCGGGACGCCGCCGCTGCTGCCGGACGGCGACCCCGCGGCCGCGACAGGGGCGGCAGCGGCGACGGCATCGGCGTCGGCGGTGTCGGTGTCGGTGTCAGTGTCGGCGTGCGCGTCCGCGTCGGCGGCGTGCGCGGCCGTACGTGCCGCCGCCAGCGCACACCCCAGCACCACGACCACTAGTAGCACCTGCGCGCCGCGCATCTTCGCCTCGGTGGCTCCGCGCGAGCGCACTGACTGACTGTCTAGCTGACTGACTGGCGGTGGCTGCGGCTGCGGCCGCGCCGCCGCCGCCGAGAGCGTCGCGGCGCTCCACGACGGCCAAGGACGCCCCCCGCCGCTCCCCGCTCCCCCACGCGACGCATGCGGCATCCGCGCGGGGCGCCACTGGCGGCGCGCCGTCAGCCCGCCAGGTAGCGCTGCGCAGGGCCGTGCTCTCCGCAGGGGCGCTCAAGAAAATTCCCTTCTCCCATGCACATACGAGCTTCAAAGTGATTTGCTTATTGGGAATTTAATTGTTACCTCAGTGACTTAAACTTGAAAATGAGTATTACAAACAGAATACCAATTTATTTCATACATGTCCAAATAGTTCACACTCGTACATTTAAAAACGTTACTGTCCAAACCCAATAATTTTCCTTCTATACTAATTTTATGGAGATACTTTTAATAAAATAGTTATTTCAACGTGTGGAGTAATTTTTATTTTGTGATATAGAAAATTGTGAAGCGACTGATGTATAATCAAATTTTACTGGAGTAATTCATGAACTTTTTCTCGCGACTTTTTAGGGACCCCGAACACCTAACCTTGACGCGTGCAATGACTCAATTCGACTCCGCGTTCACTCGAAGGCCTCGGAGGTTTACTTGCGCTTTTCGGATTGAGCTGTTATTTGGATTCTCTGAATTCACGATCATATTCCATGGCAAATCTGTCAGTGATCGCCTTCATGTGACATCCTTATCGAGCATACTTTTGCAGAATTCTCTCCTAGAAAAATGAAGCTAATTATCACTTATATTTGTATAAATTACTCGTTTTGTGACCATGTTTTTATCAGTATTTTATAAGCCGTAAATGTAGATCACACATGTTTCAAGATAATCACGACCAAAGCGATTAACACTTGTTTGATGCATAGAAACAACATACTTACACTGTTGTACCCAAGGCGTATGCTCATAGGGCTGCAGTCTCCCATTCTCCGTAAAAGTCGATGACATATTCACAAAATATGTCGTTTTTACTAATTTTCTGTGGTAGCGGAAAGCATTCAATATACATTTTTAATTTCTATAAATGAAAAATTCTGCAGAAGAAAACATCAAGTCTGCTGGTCACTACACCTACAGCACCTCTTTCGTGGAAAAATCCTGATTGTGCTTCGGTGTATTCAACCAGTGTATTCCCATTGCCTTTAAAAAGAGTCAGTCAACTTCAACTTTAATCGTATCTGAAACACTGCATATTGCAAATTTTATTTCTTAAATAGACTAAGACATCCTACACGAAACATATAAGAGCATGTTGGTATACCTGAATGCTAGATGTCGAAATATCCGAAATCGCTATAGCATTATACCCTCCTGGGCAGGGTGTATTCATGACTTGTGTCTTAGAATCTTCTAAAACCTCGTTTAGCTCATATATGCCTGTGGTTACGTTGGAAGGAGAGACCGGTATAAAGCAAATGATTAGGACTAAAAGTTGCAAAAACATGCCACCAGAGAGCTCCAACAATGTATCTGTGGGCAGGGACGCGACAATTGGCGAATGCTAGGCGCACAAACTTAAGTGAGGCGTTTGTCAGTACAGTGTTTGTCCATCGACCTCATTCGGCTTTTTTTTTCTGAGAAATGTATCCCGAGTGAAAACTGGGTGTGATAAACAGTGTCTCGAAAATATTTTTCATACTGAGATTGTCGCTACTTTTCATGTATTTTACTCAACATAAAAATGGTATTTCACTTGCCGTTCGATTCTTCAAGACAAAATGGAATGTGATAGCATTTCATTCTATCTGAGTAATGCCTATTATTCAGAGTGTAGTGTGTGGTGCACTACGAGAGCGGCTCAGGGTATATACACGCTTGGTGTACACAAGTCTTGCTCGTCCGTGTTTGCTAGTCTCTTAACCCGTACACCGAAGGCGCACGCAGTCACCCAGTTGAACGCCGTGATGCGCGTCGCGTATTCCAACCTGAGAGGCTGTCTACACTCTCCGTTGTTCGCTCGTGTCCTAGCGTGGGTGCGTCGTTACGTATCTTGCGGAGGTTCTCAACAGAACTGCGCACGGAACAGGTTTAGGCACACAATCCCTCAGGATATGGACCATCAGGAACCCATGTCCTGAAGAAGATCAGGAATTGAAGGATTTCGTTCGTGACAGGATTGTACATGGAAATTATGGCCACATAGGCATTATTATGCCGTATTTGGCAGTCAAAAATTACTGTAAAACTGCTGCGTATTCCGTGCGACCCCAGTAGCCCTGTATTCCGCCATTTAAGAGGCCCTCGCACAATGTACAAATAGCATTGACTGATATGTGGTATATATAAAAAATGTCAATCAATTTGTAGCACCAATGTGTTGGAAAGTAAAAGTCTTCAATATCTAAGCGTATATTGTAAACGGACATGTTTGTGTGTATTTGGCATATTGGGGGTCGGGTTAATCCGACTTTTGCCAGCTTGCGGTTTTCCCAGGACTGGCCTTTGTTTTTATTTGTTACCCTCGCCTAGGTTAAGGAAGTTATGAGCGGAATGACGTACTCGCCTCACCGTATCGAACATATCGGGAGCGGTGGCTCAGGGCATCAACTGATGTCGCTGCAGTTCCTCTGACCGGGAGGTCTTAAGTTAGAGTCCCGACGGGGGCCGAATTTTCGACACTGGCTTGTCAGCTAGGTCGAGTTCAATCGCTGTCTGCAGGAGAATTCTACCTGCCGGTTGCTCTGATCTGTAGTTTTCCGTGGTTTATCCGATCATCACCAGGCAAATGCAGGAGAAGTACCCTAACAAAGGGGCCACAAACCGGGCGCGATCTTTCCTTCCTCTTCCTTGGCCTATCCTTATCCCTTTCTTCACACTTACACTAACATGCACCACACGTGCTTGAAGATTGGTCGAGAGCTTGGAGGTTGTCCCTGGTGGGACAGTGCCCCGTTGGTGGGAGATTCATGGTTGGGGTAAACATCGCTAGCGGACGGTACGTCGGCGCCGGATCTCGCCATCCTGCGGAGAAAGATTACTGTAACCTCGAGAGAGGGAAAATGCACTACACTTCCGGAAATAATGGCCTTAGCCGTTGACGCGCCAGAAATCACTACCAATCAATTAATGTATCTAACATGGTTGGCCTGCCTCAGATTTTCTTTCGTCATACATCTGTAGAAACTGAGACGATTATAATGGAAAGTTTCAGCTCTATTTTTGCCCGTGAATCGAACCCAGGTTCACCTCACGCTAGAGCGCTGTCCACGAGCCACGTGAGGGGCATATAAAGGGATTTTATACTGTGTGTGACGGGATATACAAGCGCTTGAGGTACTTTACACATGTGCCCGTTCCATTTTATCCGTCCAGATGAACGCGAGTGTCAGTGACAATGGTGAATGGCCTCACGAATGAAACCTGTCCTCTCCTGAGTTTCTTCGATATTTTGCGTTTCACGCTCTTCGCTTCGCGACTATATGATGTCAACTGAACTATTTTCAGAATAGACGTTAGTTTTCTTCATACAAAGCTATACCTCTTCAGTTATTTTGTAGATCTCTACTGCTTATACGAGCAATCTTCTATTGTGCTCGTAAGTTTTAAAAATTGCGAGCAGTTCCAATAGCCTTGAACTATATGGAAAATCATTTTCATTTAAACTAAAATATAATACAAAACAAGTGTTCCACTTTTCCGTATATGCAGCATTTCAAGTATTTGTAAATTTTAAATTAGGAATGGAATGAAGTTTACAAACTTGTGCGAATTGTTGAAGCATTGATTGATTTCGTTATTGTTGAAATATAAAGTGAATCTTTCAAAAACCCAGAAAAATATTATTCACAATTTTTCTTCTTGCAAGACGACATTTTATTTTACTTTATTATATATTATTATATATTATTATTATTATAAGTTCATAATAGGGTTAAATCGATGTTGTTTACTAAAATTTACAAATGACAAGAATTGTGGTCCTTATAGCGTTCTTGAAAATTACCATCGTATTAATGTATAGCAATTACTGAAATGTATTGGCAGTGATACGATGCATAGCGAGTGCTTTATTTTCCAGACGAACATTAAAAATAACTATTCCTCCTGTTATGAATAACATGATCTCAAAGTGTATTAACTAAAAATATATTACTGAATATCTCTGTAAGCTTAATTTTTCGCGATAGGATCATTTTTACAAATGTTTGAATAGTTATTTTACAAAAGTTTGTAATCATAATTTGTTTGTGTGAAGTAACACTATTACGAATCGTTGGAGTTTATTGGATATTGCAATACCATACGTACATCACATTAAACCGATGCCGTTGGTTTAATGTTGTTATATTTTTATCTAGACTAGAGGGAGTCTTCTCTGACATAATTTGTGATACCAGCAACATACAAGTTTTGCATTTATCGTGACACTTCCGAATTTGTTGTAGAGATTTTCTTCTACGAGTCTTCCAAAGGTAACCTCAACCTGAAGTGCGAGCATAATCTGAACGAAATATATCGAATGCAGTTGGTTTTTGTAATTTGGCTCGAGGTATGTGTACTTGTCGACCGTTTAAGCGCGAGCGACACACACAAGAAGGGGGTCACTACGCGTGTGCATCTATACATACTATCGCGGTTCAGAAAACATCGCGTAGACCAATGCGAGCTAGGGATTGTCATCGCCTAGAAATCGCCTAGAAGTGTTCCTGCGTTAGTTATCGTTTGATTGTTTTTCTTCTTTGCTTTCTTTCCCGAAATATAAATGCAATTTTTGGGCCAAGGTTGCCTGCCGCAAAGCTAGGAAGTCGATGTTTTTGAGACGACATTCAGTGTTCAGTCATCTCCTTCCGTGACGTCAGACGTGTGCAAAGTTTCCCCGCGCGGAATCTATTACGACTAATACGACTTCCGTCAAGACCACAGTAAGAACCGAACGGAGATGACTTATCAACCAATATTTCACCTGAAGGAAACACGGTTTAAATTACTCCTTCAGAGGAAGATTTTACTCCACTCAGAGATTAATAAAGCAGACTGTTGAATCGGGTTATGTCTTTCATAAGGTTCAAAATTATTCAGACTCGCATGGTGCAGAAGTATTTAAAGAAATTAGGCGTGATATAAGAATAAAATAATAAAATTAACTTAAAAGATGTAGAGCCTCAATTATCTATAAAAACGACAAAGTGATTAAACTTATAGTGCTCAGTTCAACAGGATCGTGAAAGGAACATTTTTGCAATTTTTGTTTTAAAGATTTCCTTCCACAACTCTTCTCCTCAACATGAGATAACCTCAACATGAAATACGGGCAGTAATAATCTGAACGAAATGTATAAAAAACAATGTGCGTGTGTGTGTAGATAAAATTGTTCGAATAGAGTCGGTGTATTAGGAGATTTATTTTAAAAATATAGACTACAAATAAGTGATTCTGTCATTATATGCATTTGGTTACTGTGGTTAAACGAAGGAAACAGGACATGGATACTTAAAAACCAGAATGTAGATCGGTGGTTAACAACATGCATTTAAACTGGCTTTTGACGGAAGGTGGCTATCAGAGCATGTCAACGAGATTTTTTACTGGAAAGGTAAAAAGAGGAGCTCAATGTAGGGAAGAGAAAGCGCAGAAAAAAATACAAGTAGACATGTATTATTTTTTTCGAGCTCGAACTTACAGTACTTGGTGAAATACTACTATGATCATTTTGTTATTTCATTAGAGACTTTGACCCATTTCACCTTCCCATTTCGCTTTATGCCTTCTCATTTCTATTTTAATATCATCTGTATTTGAGGTGATTTAGTTCCGGGCAAGTTTCAAAATTACTGGGATAATATGGACAAGAATGATGTCATAATAGAGTGTTGACAAGTTCTTGATTCAATCCTGTTGTCATATCACATGGATCGAGAGAAAAAATTAAAATGTTAAGGATTAGCGAATAATATCTCAGTATTATGCTTACGTCCCAAAAACGACGTACTCTGGGGCCAAAGAGAAGAAAAGTTGGCAAATATTATTTATAAGCGTTTTACAGATTTTTTTGAAAATAAAAAACAATTTTATAATTAAATAATGACTTATGCAATTGTTAAACTTTCAAATATTTTATTATATAAACTCAGAATCAGTACTTTCAAACTCAGAATCATGTGACTCTACTTCCAGAAGTGAATTTCTATTTGAAGGTATTAACATTGGTGTAACGTCTAGGTCAAATGCCTTTGTTACAAATTTTCTCTGTTCCATTTCTGAAATCTGTGGGTCAAATGCAATTAACGCCCTGCGAAGCAGTTCCTTGTTAGTTTGCTCTCCAGATACTTTTCTGGAGAAACTTTTTCTATATTTTTTCTTCTTTTTTTTCTTTTTAGTGTGTTAAATAACATCACACAGATTACTCCTTGCTAATAAAGAGCTCTCAGTATCAGATCATGAACAAAGAATTTAAAAAATTAATATTTTAGGTAGAAATGCTAACAAAACTAGGTGTGCATCATTATAAACAATGAACCGTAACGCAATATGGAGCAAACTTTGATTAATATTTTAAAAATTAAATGAATTCCAGAATCAGATTCATTTAATATCACAGTCCGGAAATGTCTGGAAGGTAACTAAAAGACAATGTGAAAAACCGGCTTTAAATATTTCATTCCGTTGTGGCATGTGAAGTTTCTACTTGGAATTACAAAATTATTATTTAAGGAATATGTTTTTTACTAATACACATTTAAATTACACACCTCGAAGTATCGTATGCATAGCACATACGATTCTGATGCTCGAGAGATCAAAACTATTTACATCGAAAAGCACACCTCTCTTCTTCGTGCGAGAGCGAAGAAGTGCGCCGCACGACACTTGTGCAAGTTCAAACTTGCACTGAAAGGTGTGACGTGATTCCCCATTCCTTTACTGATCGGGGAATGATGAAGCGGACATTTTTTCTACCCCTTTCACGTAAAATGGAGCTTTTGAAGCATATTTTTTATTTTGGACTTTTTCCCTCCTTTCCTCTCTTCTGGCCCCACTGTGAGACGTAAGGCCATCTCCAGACCGTAGCCGGTGAATATAACCGAAGACGCTTCATCGGTAGGTGAAGTTCCCTCGAAGGGGATCTTATCTTTATTATGATTCCTCAAGTCAGCACCCCTTTTCAGCCTTACCAGGTTTGATAGGTAGATGTTGGGTGATGATGATAATGATGAGATGGAATGAGGGGAAGGGAAACGGAAGAACCCCGAGAACACTTACTGCAAGCAGTTTGTCCACATCAAATTTCAAAGGTACCGCCCAGGATTTCAACTTCGGTACCCACAGATAACCGAGCGAAGTGGCTCAGGGCGGGCTCGATGACTTCGGATTCGGGAGGGTGGTTTCCCTCTGTAATCCAAGTGAATGCTGGAGTGCTTGTACTTGCAAGGCCTCGACCGGCGTTGCTAGTTGTGCTAATTCGTTAACTGCGTGAAGTCAGGTTAAGCGAATTTGAGACACCGCGGGTTCCTGGCTGGATGACCGACTAGGAACCCCGGGGTCTAACGGCTCTGGGGTTTAACCGAGGCCAGTTGTCCTTTACGGGACATATAATGGCTAAATACATACATATATATATATATATATATATATATATATATATATATATATATATATACTAGCTGACCCGGCCACGCGTTGCTGTGGCTAAAGTTTTTGTTATATTACATTATAGTAAACAATCTAAGAGGAACAATAAGAGAACATCAGTCACGGAGTCCACTATGCTTTTTCACACAGATGGTATTTGTAAAAAAATATGGTGATCTCCTTATTTGACTTTCTACTACTATAACCCTTTAGTACAATGAAATTATTTACCAATAAAGACGAAAATATTGATGTTGGTATACAAATTCACTGGATTGAGATTTGAAGGGGAAGTACGTTGAACACAATTAATTAAAATGTTCTTACACTTGATATTAAGCAGAAATCAATAGGTACAAAATAAAAATTTATCAGATTTATTATTTCCATTTAATTTGTATAACAAATATAAGTACTATTCAATTATAAATACTTTCAAATTCAATTTAATTTAACACCAATCGGTGCACAATGTTTTTGGTTAACCTGTCTTTAGCTAACACAAATATATTAGACGGTTTCCCAACACGTGAACACGCAACATATAGTTGCCCATAAGAAAAACATGGATTTTCCAAATCTAAACCACAAATGGACATTGTTTGACCTTGAGATTTATTTATAGAAATGGCGAAAGCTAAACGAATTGGAAACTGTAGCCTTTTGAAGGGTATGGTAGAATCTGATGGTATCATCGGAATACGTGGCAGCAGGACCACTTTTCCTTTAAACTTCCCAGCCAAAATGGTTGCTTCAAGAATGTTTCCGGTGATCTTTTTGATGACCAAACGCGTACCGTTACATAATTGAGGTGGATTCAAATTACGGAGGAGAATAATAGTGGAACCAATCTTTAATCGAAGATTATGTGGTGGCATTCCAGGGATATCTAATGAATTTAAAAATTCAATCGGAAAATTTACACTTTCATTTTCATCAACAACAGTATCGATTGATTTAAAAGACATCATATCGCCTGGTAATAACTGTAGTATCTGGAAGTTAATTTCGTCAACATCAACGTTTTTGGCTGCCAAAATCGCCCGTTGACTAAGCCATTCATGATTCAAATAATTATTCTGTATATCCGGGAAAATACTCTGAATCAATTCATTTTTATCCTGAACAACAGTGCAAAAATTGTCTGGTAGTTTAATGCATTGCGTATTTGGTTGCAGTTCTATTTTACCGTTCCCAATATCTGCAGTCCTGATTCTTTGAGCTGCATTTCTTGTTTCGATTTGTTCTGGTAATTGCTGAGCTCTTTCAACACGTTTGCGTCGTGACCCTTTGCTGCTCGCGTTGTTGAGGTTAGATTTTTTCGGTGGCATTTGACTGAAAATAATAATAATAGTTTAAATATTAGAAAGAGGAACTGAAAAACATGTTATCATAGCACATTGAAATAATAAGTGCAAAATAATTTTAAATGGAGGTTAAATAATCTTAATATATATAAATCTCGTGTCACAGTGTTCTTATGATATTCTCTTGAATACGTTCGTTACACTGTTATTGAGATTCTTGTGCATGACCTTCTGCTGTCCTGATTCTTGGAGCTGATTTTTTACCATAGCAGCGCCATCTATTGATTACTTACTCAACCCAGTCGAAAGGTGTCGACATCTGTTAGAATCATTTGGAGTTAACAGATAATTGCTTCATTGTACATCTCTGGTGTATAATCTATGTTTTGGCATTGATTTGTTTGTCTAATTCGGTGCAATATGTCTTCTGTCATACAATTTTTATATTTTTCCCACAAAGTTTGTGCTTGCGAAAGTTTGTGCTTGAAATTATTTACCAATAAAGACGAAAATATTGATGTTGGTATACAAATTCACTGGATTGAGATTTGAAGGGGAAGTACGTTGAACACAATTAATTAAAATGTTCTTACACTTGATATTAAGCAGAAATCAATAGGTACAAAATAAAAATTTATCAGATTTATTATTTCCATTTAATTTGTATAACAAATATAAGTACTATTCAATTATAAATACTTTCGAATTCAATTTAATTTAACACCAATCGGTGCACAATGTTTTTGGTTAACCTGTCTTTAGCTAACACAAATAGATTAGACGTTTTCCCAACACGTGAACACGCAACATATAGTTGCCCATGAGAAAAACATGGATTTTCCAAATCTAAACCACAAATGGACATTGTTTGACCTTGAGATTTATTTATAGAAATGGCGAAAGCTAAACGAATTGGAAACTGTAGCCTTTTGAAGGGTATGGTAGAATCTGATGGTATCATCGGAATACGTGGCAGCAGGACCACTTTTCCTTTAAACTTCCCAGCCAAAATGGTTGCTTCAAGAATGTTTCCGGTGATCTTTTTGATGACCAAACGCGTACCGTTACATAATTGAGGTGGATTCAAATTACGGAGGAGAATAATAGGGGAACCAATCTTTAATCGAAGATTATGTGGTGGCATTCCAGGGATATCTAATGAATTTAAAAATTCAATCGGAAAATTTACACTTTCATTTTCATCAACAACAGTATCGATTGATTTAAAAGACATCATATCGCCTGGTAATAACTGTTGTATCTGGAAGTTAATTTCGTCAACATCAACGATTTTGGCTGCCAAAATCGCCCGTTGACTAAGCCATTCATGATTCAAATAATTATTCTGTATATCCGGGAAAATACTCTGAATCAATTCATTTTTATCCTGAACAACAGTGCAAAAATTGTCTGGTAGTTTAATGCATTGCGTATTTGGTTGCAGTTCTATTTTACCGTTCCCAATATCTAGTAGTTGTTCGGAAAATATTTGTGCTGATGGATCATTTTGCAATTGTACTCGCATATTTATGGTCAATCGAAGTGTTTCAACACTTCGCCATAAGAATGATTGTTTCAAACATGCATTAATCTCATCCGCGAAAGTAGAGCGAGGTATAACCGGTAAGGTCTGCCGGAAGTCACCAGACAAAAGTAAGATAGCACCACCGAAAAGTTTATTATTGCTGTTTAAATCTTGCATAGTTCTGTTTAATGCTTCAAGTGAATATTTGTGTGCCATTGTGCACTCATCCCAAATTATTATAGAACTCTTCCGCAACACTGCAGCTATTCCACTATTCTTTTTGATGTTACACATTGCATCTGGTTTATTATGAACGTCCAATGGCAGCTTGAATGGTGAATGTGCTGTTCGCCCACCATCCAGTAAAGTAGCCGCAATGCCTGACGATGCTACTGCTAATGCGATTTTTTGTTGCGACCGTATTTTGGCAAGAATCAACGATATTAAAAATGTCTTACCGGTTCCACCGGGTGCATCCAAGAAAAAAAAACGCCTTGTTCAGCAGCTACAGCCAGCGTAATCCGATCATAAATAATTTTTTGTTCTGCTGCCAGTAATGGTTCACTGTTCATGATAATTGTTGCTAAACTTTCATGGTCATATTGATTTTCTCGTTGTAAATCGGTATTGACTAAGTAGGTGGCTGGACGATTAGGTGATGGCATACCATAATGATTAATTGGTAAATTTGAAATAAGAACACATAAATCCTCGATCAAGACCAATGCTTCATTGTACATCTCTGGTGTATAATCTATGTTTTGCCATTGATTTGTTTGTCTAATTCGGTGCAATATGTCTTCTGTCATACAATTTTTATATTTTTCCCACAAAGTTTGTGCTTGCGAGGGATAACATGTCGTCAAAATAATTGCAAACAACTGACGAATGTTATTCGGTGTTGATGTCAACGCAGCATCAGCAAGCGTTAAGTCCCAATGGTTATCGTCTTCTAGCAATTTCAGTTCACGACATGCATCCTGGTATGTATTGAATACTCGACCATTAACTGTTCGTAAAAATTCAAAAGACGTTGGTCCGGAAACATTCACCAATAACAAACGTAAATAGAAGCACTCACGTTGCTTTGGATGTACCGTGTAAAGTCTCCCCAATGTCTTAGCTTTGAATATGCCTGTAATGGAAGGATGTGGTTTTCCTTGTTTCCGTGGCAGCACAACGCGTGCAACGCGTGGCCGGGTCAGCTAGCTGATTGTTGTATTCTTAATATATATAAATCTCGTCTCGTGTCACAATTTTTGTCCTCAATGGACTCCTAAACCACTTAACCGATTATAATAAAATTCGCACACCATGTGCAGTTCGATCCAACTTGAAAGATAGGATAGTTTAAAGTTATATATATATATATATATATATATATATATATATATATATATATATATACAAAAGCCCAGAGATATGTCAGCAGTCTGAACACCTCCCCATGAGTCGCTACCGACTAGAGAAATAGGGTGAGTGTGTAAATCGGGCTATATTTGGTTAATTCTCCTTCGGGAAGCAGGGCTTGGTCGGGAGTCCCGCTGGCCCTCCCTTTGAGAGCTCATCTTCTCGGGACTAAGTCTGGCAGAGAGGGCCGATTCAGTTTCAGGTTCCAAATCTTTTTTCTTGCGAACGTATAGGGCGTTTTTTTGTACGTATAGTGCTAAATGCAGTGTACAAGATAACATAAATGCCATATTACTGTATTCTTTCGTTTTTTCAAAAATTTCGTAAAATTGTTTTTTTAAATATCTTTCACACCTTTAATATGCATAATTCTAGCGATTTGTTTACATTATTGCAGTTTTGAGAGGAAGGGCTTCAAATGACTGCTAATGAAGTCCTTCGAAAACCAATGTAAACTCAATCTCAATCTCTCTATATATTCAATTATATGTAGTTTACATTAGGACATAGAATTAGAAAAATGGAGTAAGGAAATGTCCAACAGCTTGGAGTAAGAATGCTTGCATTTAGATTGATTATTTGGGGATTCTGGACACATCAATAGCACCGGTCATCATTCCCGTAAGTGTAGTACATCAAGTGTTTTCATCACAGGATGTGTCCATGTTATTCTCCAACTGAATGGTGGGATCCTACACGTCAGACTGCGGAATTTTCTCCAACCAGGGATCTCCACCCAGCGAGGAAGAACTTTCTCAGTGGGGACAAACTTTAAGCTCCCGGCTGGTCTCCAGAATGTGTGGTAGAGTAGGGCACGTTGTTGTAAATGTACGAGGGTAAGTAATGAGGATGGGATAAAGAAGAGAAAGGAATGATTGAGTGCGACCCGTGGCCTGTTTGTAAGGGTACTCCGGTATTCGCCTGGTGTTTGTCGGAGAAACTACGGAAAACTATCCGATCAGAACAGCTGGCCGCTGGAATTGTCCTCCGGACAGTCTGAATTGGATGTAGCTGTCTAGCTGGTCGAAAATCCTGCCACCCCGGGACTCAAAGCCGAGGACCTCCCGGTCAAAGGTGCTGAAATAATATCAATTGATGCCCTGAGCCGGCTATTCAGAACAAAACTCAAAAAACAGTTGTAAAGAGATATTAATAAATTAACGAACTGTTTGCGGTATTAATTCTAATCAATTTCATATCTCACTCATAAGTGAAAATAAAATAATTATTCAAAATACATTTTGTATTACCATTCATTATTCAGGACATTTACACTCTAGCTGCTACTACACTGCTAATGCTACTACAATACTTACGATATATTTTTAGTGTACTTAGGTATCATCCATGAAAGATTCCTTCGAGTTTAAGGGAGATGTGTTTTGAAAAACTGGACAATCACAGAAGAAAGGTGAGTAGTTACGTACGTTCTATTTGAATGCATAGTTTTCAAATAAATGTATTAGAAAAATAAAATCACTTTAAAAATGATTTTACCTCATAAAAGTGATAAAAATCACAATGATTATTTCAAACGATTGTAAAAATGCTAAAACGCTGAAATTGATTTTAATTGTTTTACCTAAAATCAATTACATGAATGTAAATGCTTTTGCATCTTTTTGCCGCAGCTCAAAAAATTAGGTGGTTGATTATTTCCAAAATTATATTAATTTAAACAAAGGTAGATGGTACAGGGTGAATGCTTTTTTTCAGTATTTTATATAATACTATATCTAACTTGTCTCTAGCAGTTTCTGCACGAGAATGCCATCTGCGCGACTACTGAGTCAACTACTGGGATTAAGAGTACGGGAGTTCATGGTTCAGTTTGCAAGCGCTAGATAGCGTTTAGAGTACTAAAGAACATGTGAATTAAAAGCTGAAGTCAAAAGGTTGTTTAAATCATGATGATCCTTTCTTAATTGATATTCTTAGACTATATAGTTCATTTTTGTATTATTATTCAATAAATAAAATGTTTTCAATACTTCAAGACTTGACACGTTTCTCTACGTATGTCGACGCGCTAAATCCGAATCTGAAACGAATCGCGCCACCGTCTTTCAGTTTCTTTAAATCGCGAGAAAACACCGTAAAATTTTATTTTTTGTTTTCGGGGGTTGTTATCAGAACCAAAGGTCTGATTCATGTTTCTTTATATATGTCGACGCGCTAAATCCGAATGCGAAGCCAGAATTGCACCACCATCCTCCATTCTTTTTATCGCGAAAACCACATGCGAATACTATATGTTAGTGACTTGTAGCATTATACTCTACAGAAGTCAAATGTTGCCAGACCCAAGACTTGACACATGTTTCTCTACGTATGGTGACTCGCTGAATCTGAAACAAAAGCCAGAGTTCCAGTTTTTTTACTCGCAATAAACCACCGTAAAATTCACAATTTCATGGTAATTTATCGCGATTCGCTACCTTCTTCTTCTTCTTCCCGACCCCCGTTAGTTGGCATTCTTAATACATGATTGTACCATTTAAACTTATTTTCGTACAATTCCTTCACCTTTCTTATTTCTTATTTCCACCACATTCTTTCACCCTCTCTTATTTCAGAATTCTGTTTCTTGTCAAGTAGCGAGCATCCTAGTGTGTTTCGCAGAAATTTCATTTCTGTCGTTTGTATTTTATTTTCGATCTTTTTCGATCTGCCACCTCTGAAGCAAATTTAAAGAATCACTCACACTCCCGAAATACCCCAAAACTTCGTCGCAACCTTACCTCCATATACAAGATATTTTCCCTCAATAACCCCATCCATCCCAGCACTACCCAACACCCTTCTAATCCACAGCATCATCAACATTCTCATTCCAAGACATATTAGGTATCTTCACCCTCATCAAATCTTTTGAAATAAAAACTCCTTTACGCAGTAACCCCAATCTTAGTATCCTCGGAGACATCCTTTCTCAATCGAGTATTGTAATTAGATGCAATTCGTGATTGATTGGTGTTCCCGGGTGCATCAATTGCTATGGTCATTAGTCCCGAAACTGTAGTGCATATTGTATAGCATGATATGAGGCACGATCCGGCGCCGACCTACACGTCAGTTTGCGAAGTTTTCCCGAACCATGTAGAATTGCAAATTCTAAACCTCTGACCGGTTCCCCGACATCTGTATTGCATTTAAGTGTTTGTAAGTGTATGTATGTAAGGGGTGCAGGTACGTAGGTCAAGGAACCGGAAAGAAAAATCGCGCACGGTTCAAGGCTCGTTTCGTAAGGTATTACACCGACATTCTCCTGGTGTAGATCGAAGAAACCACGGATACCTACTGTTCACGCTGCGAAAATAGCTGAATGAAAGTTTGGGAGAGCATAGCATTGTTGATGAAAATGAAATGACAATGGAACATCGCCTCTTCTGTCGCAGTAGTTCTTTCGTCAGACAAGAATGTTCTGGAAAATAAATGACACACAATTTACAAGTATTGTTACTTGGCGAAAGAAAACAAAGAGTATTGAAGTTGTCACAGTTACCTCTGCCCACGAAAACTGCCCTTCCTTATGAATTCCGTGCCTTTAGCTACGTTTTTCTATTACATACATTTCCTGGCACACTCTGGGTAGAACCTTGAAGACTTTCCAAAATGCTTTTTACGAAGCTTTCCGCACTCCTTGTCGTGACAAGGCGATCAGCCGTCTGATATAGAAATTCTCAGCTTTTCATCCGGGCCGCATTTACGCGGGAGTGGAGAATCTTTCCCCAGGAGCTGGTGCGATCTTTCGGTGGCGCTCCGCACTAATAGAACAAGTTGAACTCGACTTCAAGGAACTTGCAAGAAGAAAGGAATGTTTTGAAACCAGAGAAGAAAGAAATTCGCGCGGGTTTTAGGAGAAAATTAAGACTATCTCGAAGGCGCCAAGTTTAAAATGTATGATCTTTTCCTTTGAAACGCCTTCAAAGAACATCAAACGCCCTGTTAAAAAAGACAAGGAGCCAAATTCGAAGTAATTTGGCCGGCAATGTGTCAACACCTACCGATCACAGCACCCAGCCGCCTTCTCCTCCAGACAGTCTATGAATTCGACCTTGCTATGTAACTAGTGGCAAAAATTCTGCTACTAGCGAGATTCGAACAATAGGGCCTCCCGGTCAGAGACACTGCTGTGATATCAGTTGATGCCCTGAGCCACCTCAACTGGTGCCCGTAAGAAAATATTTTATTGCTTATTGTTTGTTTTGTGTTACGAACTCCCTCTTACAGTTTATGATCTGAAGTATTGGTACGAGAATCTATACAAGGGTGGAATTTTGACTCTGCAAAAAACGTTCCTAATTTCGGGTGTGACACGTTCCTAATTCCTTTTCAAGAATTAGTGCGGAGAATTAAATCACTAGTATATAATGTGCATTGTTACTTTTACACCCTTCTACTAATAAGATATGACACAAAAAATAAACAATTTTAACAAATTGATATCAGTCATTTTTGGGCAGAGATCACGATTAAAAACCTTTCACTTATTTTTTCAATCAAGAAAACGATGGAAGCACTTATTACATTTTACCGCGGAGTAATGAGATGTTTTGTTGACCGCTGTGTATCGCAGTAGACACATTAATCCTTCTCATATTTTGCTGAAGAACCATTCAAATCAACTTCAAGGCTGGAGTCTGAATCTTCTTCGCAGAAATACTTTCTTGCTTTCTTTTTCTTCGGCTTGATGTTTCTTTAAGAGTGTCCGGAACAGGCATAGACACGAACAATCTTCCTTCGTTTTCTTTTTCGCAAAAGTTTCCTGCAAGCATCATTTAAACGACGTTACCACAGCTGCCTTCAAATGCCTTGCTGGTGGGATTGAAGGCGGTATTGTTGGAGGTGGGCTTATTTGTAAGGACAAGGCCATATCCATTTCCTCTGTATTTGCTTGTGCTTCTCCTTCAGAAGTATCAGATATTTTCCTCGTCTGTTTGATGATTAGAAAATCGGTGTAAGTAAAAACTAGAGTCTCAAATATATATATTCCAAATTTTATGAAACTATTAGCAGCAACTTACAATGCAGCAGATTTAAAGTAGGCCTGTCCCATTAGAGGTCCTAAATTCTCATCTCTAAGTAACTGAAAAGGATACCGTAGAAGCTAATTTTCGATCTCCTGTGAATAAAAAAACTCTTAAACGAAGTCACTAAAACAACCGTGGTTCAACGTGGTCTTAGCTAGTATTTACAACAGCCAGCCACAGAGTGCAGGACCTTATAAGTAAGATAGACTACTAATAACGGCGCAATTTTTCTTGACCGATGGCTTGGAGAAATGCGGGAAGTACAATATTAGTTACAAAATCGGCCTCTAGAGATTTTGAAGCAATGGTAACCTCTGAAAATCCAATTCAAATCAACATTTCACTGCAATGCAAGGCGCAAATTTCTTCACCTGGGAAGCATACGAACTCGTTTCTCCGAAAAGGCGAATCTTGATTTATTAAAATGAATTTATTCTAATTAACCCTATTAGTTTAATTAGGCAACCTTCTTTACAGTCTTAAAATACTATAATTCAACCTTTAATTCCCAAATCTGCTGTAATTTGGGGAAAATGTGTAAAAAAAAATACACAGAGTATGATAAATTGGTCCCCTTGAATGTTACCTTTTTTACCTGGTACTTAAATGATTATTCGCTATTGTAATCTCTATTCTCTCTATCGTCGTAAGCAGCACGCCGATCCAAAGCATTAATTAGAGTAGGGTTGTCCAATTGGTAACCCGCGGTGCCATGTATTGTGGCCCGCATAAGATTATTAGTATGGAGCGGATTTCTATTATTTTGCATGTTTTTGTCCGTTGCTTCAATGCATAGCTAAATGAAATTTCTTGACATTTGGTTAGAATATGACGGTATATAGATTAATACGTTAGTACATATTTGGCCGATTTTTTCTTGTTGGGGCATATTCGTATAATTATTGGTGCTTATTTTGCATATTTCGTTAAAATACCCCTGTTTCTGAGCGAGGACATTCTCAATATGTACCCCTATGACGCCTCATTCCTGCACCAATTATTTGTTTTTCATGTACTTAAACATTAGTAAGACCTTCAAGTTCATAAAACGGAGTTACTCGTGTGACATTGCCAGTCAACTCCTTATGCACGAATTGACGGCAAGTCTTACGCAGTCAAGGGGGCACAAGGAAATTTTATGTTTTTGCAGAACACCTGTGCATGTGGGGTTGCGTCACAATAAGGGGCAAATCCCACATGTAAATTGTAATGTTTTATTTCCCACTACTTGTTCTTTGAAAATTGTTCATTGGTAAAAACTTATACTTTGTTACGTATCTACAAGTTTTAGTACTGTGTAATATTTATCATGGGATCTCGTTAGATTGTGTACGTTACGCTGTTTTTGTTTCAATTCAATTATCATGCCATCTTTTGAAAATATAAATAGAAAGTTCTATTAGCTCTTAAAATAGATTGCGTGTCATCATTTTGTATTAGTACGTTTTCAATGCAATTTTCATGTATTAAAGTAACATTCTGCTGTTTTCACTTTTTTCTTTCTTTTGGATAGGAAAATACAAATATCAGTGTTTATTATACACTCTACATTTGTTATATTTGCTTATATCTAATTATAAGTAACTTACAATAATCTTACTAAAAATCTTAAAACACAACTTACATTACTGCTAGGGTGGTAGAAGTATCTTTATATAATATCCCTACTTTTGTTCGAGATCTGAGAATTTATTTAGGAATGTATGTCTTGATGCGGGTTCTGTGTATTGGATTTTGGCAGAGTGTCAGCAGGGTTAGGTTCGGTATATTCGGTATATTCTGAAAGAAGTGGGTAGATACAGAAATGATGAGGTTGGTTATCGTTTCTAGCTGGAATTGCAGTTGAGCATTGGAGATGTACTATGGGGAATTCGTGATGGTGCGGAGGAATTGACTTTTGGATCACTTGGTGTTTGTATTAGATTTGGCTGCGCTAATCCAAACTGGGCATGCATATAATGGTAGTGGTCGTATGACAGATTTATAGAGCAATAAGGCAGTATTATATGGTAGTTAATCTGATCTATTTATTTTTCGTTTTAGTTGGTGTAGTTTTATTTTTGCTTGTTTAACATTTCTGTCGATATGTTTTTTTCCAATTGAGTCGGGTGTCTAATAAAAGGCCTTCAAATTTTGTGGGTTTATTATGAGGATGTCATTGTATAGGTTCTTGATTCATCTGTAAGGAGAGTGGAGGGACGTCACGTTTGATAGTCGTTTTTGGAATGCCGTATGAATGTTTTCATTTATTCTGAGTAGTTGGTGATATGTGGACACTTTCTGGGAATATCATTTGTTCTATGGGTATGGCCTTTCTGTTGTGGAGATGTGTTTTGAATCTTTTTAATATTATTTTTTCTAATAATTTAGATAATGTGGGAGGCTGGCTGATTGGTCGGTAACTGATGGTTAGGGTCGCATTCTTGTTTGGTTTTTGTATTGGAAGAATGATTGCATGATTTTATACATGCAGAATGTAACCACGTCTGAGACATGAGTTGAAGATATTGATTAAATATGCAGTGGCTGTTTGGGGAAGGTTTTTCAATATTAAACTTTTAATTTATAATGTCCAGGGGCTTTCTTGACAGGTAGTGATTTGATGATGTTATTTATTTCTTTAGGTGATGTGTAGTGTATTTTGTGATGAGGATCATAAGTCTGTTCGGTTACTGTTTTGTGGATTGTGAGATGACTAGGGTGCGATTTAGTTATTATTCAGGGTGAATGTGGATGCAAAGTAATTAGCTAGCTCTTCGGCTTTCTGAGAAGATGTGCGAATTTTTCCTGTGGGGGATGTCTAGTGGGGAATGGTATTCTTTTTTCTTAATATTTTGTTTGTGAATTGCCAAATGGATGGTGTTCTTAGTTGTGACCATAGTCTGCGTTTTTTTGATTTGTATTAGACTTACTATTTCTGGGGAAGTTTATATTGTTTATCTTTGCTAGTATTCTTTGGTTTCAATTCGGTCTATTTAATTGTAGTGTGTTTTATGGTGGTTAGTTTGTTGATTGATTGCTCTATTTCTAGTGGGTTGGAGTGAATTAAGGTCTTGTTGAGCTAGTTGACGTTTCGAATTTTTTCTATCAAATTTTACCTTATTTGGATTTGGTACTCGGGCCTGCGGTGGGGGTATTTGTTGTGTGGTTATTAAGATCGGAATGTGGTCCAAGTCTAGTTCGAATAATGTAGTAGTCTGTAGTTTAATTTTCGTGTTAGTAATTCCGATATCGAGAATATCGGGATTTCTTAAGCGATCATGTGGGTAATATGTGGGGCCTATTGTGAAATTAGTTTGAGAGTAGTGCGATTTAGTATTTGAGTTAATATTTTCCCATTAGCGTTGGTGGTAGAACAAACCCAGTTGGTGTTATTTTTTTGTAATAGTTAACTAATGTTATCAAGGTCTAGTTTATGATTTGGAGGATTGTATGCTGCAATTATAGTTCATATTTTATTTTTCATTTTTAATTTAATGACAACAGTTTCTATATTACTTGTTCAAGGGAGAATTATTGGGTAATATTGCATATTTTTATTGATGGCTATTAGTACTCCGCCTTTGTTTAGGTTTCTGTCAGCTCTTGAATTGAGAATTTTGGGATATACATTTTTTTCCCTATAAGTGAGTTTCTGTGATGCAAATTATATTTACACTGGGTGAATTTAAGAAGTGTATTAGTTCTGTTTTTTTTATCTGTTAAGCAGTTAGCAATCCAATTGGCGAGAGTAAAACCTTTAGAGTATTGTATTGCCATTATTTCCGTTAATGTAAGCGGAAAATGAATTTTGAATTGAGTTGATTATGGTGAGTATAATGGTGTTTATGGCATTGATTATATAGGAAGTATTTGCATTAATTATTGTGTTTATAATGGAATAGTTGTGGTGTGAATCTTGGCGAAGGTTGGTTGAATATGAATTCTTGATAGGATCTGGGCGGGCCTGGGATGTGGTGCTACTAATATGGGTGAAGTGCTTGAGAATTGGTGTATGGGGAAGAAGAGGGAACTGAGTGATATATTGTAGTGAAGAGGGTTGATGGGAATATCTTGATTTCTATTTTGAAGGTTGTTTTGGTTGAGAATTTTTATTTTTTTAATGTATTTTTTTAGTTAATGTCAGCTGGAGTCTCGATTATTGACCTCGTGGCTGCATGGCAGTTACGACACTTTGGTACTGATTACGATTAGGACAAGTTACCGAGTAGTGATTACACGAACAAAAAGCGCAGCTAATTGAGTGGTTGCAATTATTCTTTGTATGGCCGTAATCCAGACACGCTGGCATTGTATGGAACCTTGGGATTTTTTCCTTTCTTCGGCATTTACTCTATGATTACAAATTTTCTTAATGGCTAGAATATTGTCTATTGGATCTTGTCCTAAAAACAGCTGCAACTACTGGTATAGGTTTGTTTCCTTTGTGAAGTCTGGTGATTATTATCAGCGAAGGAAAGCGTTGCTTTAAGTCTTGATATATTTCTTGGTCAGTAATGGATTGATTGACGTTCTTCAACACTACAGATATATTTTTATTTAATGGGTTTTTAAAGGAATGAAAACTTTGATGTGTGTTATATATCTGATTAGTTTGGAAAGTTCCTGAGTGAGCTTGCACTAATTTTTGTTTTATTGTTTTTTTTATCTGCAATGAAGATTGAGGTGACTTTAGATTTAAGTTCTTTGATGAATGCATTAATATTAGTAATGTCTGCAACTATGATTGGTGGTATTTTATTAGGGGTTTCACTTTGCTTACGAGGAAGGTCATCGATATGTGCAAATCTATTTTCAGTTGCTTGCTTAATAAGTTCGCTTAGAGGTCCGAACCTGTTTTTCACATTACTTAATAAAGAGACAAATTTTGTATTTCGATCACTATAACTATCGTGATTACCGTGACTATCGTAACTATTGTGATTGCTACTGAAATTTTTGGGTTCACGCTCTTTTCAATCTCTGTGACTGACCTTTTTCTGGAGTCTGAGGAGCCTTTTTCTGGTAGTTGAACGGTTGGGGGTTGGCTGAGTTGAATCGGTTCCTTGACTTCGGCGCCGGAAGTGTTATGTTGATTGATGTTCGCCAACGTCATCTCCGTTTCGTCATCGGTGAATTGATTTGGGTTATTTGGGATGAAACTTTCCATTGTAGCTGTAGGTTCTCACTGTTGTTAAGAACAAGCAAAGAAGCACTTACGACTTGACTTGTTGGAAGGTCATAGCTACATGCCATTCACTACACTAATTTGCACTGAGTCGCACTGCACCGGAATTATTTCGATGAATTACTTATCAGTAGCACTGAGACGCGTGACCTGCCGCCACTCCGTTAATGGTGTGGCGAACTATGAAGTAATGGTTTTATCGCAACAGATCTGACAGGGTCGCACACCAGAGCTCTGACTACCTCTCGCCACCACTGTCGAACGAAGAATGTTTTCACAAATAGAACGCATATTTGGCAGAGAGAGGTGCAAATTCAGAGCTTGTCCTTGGTACACACTAGGATAGTACTCTGAGAGGGAGGTTGAGTGAAGTAAATTCTTCTTCTTTGGTCCTATCTTCCATATACGGAAGTTAGGTGACCCATAACGGGTTCTCTTGGGATAAATTACTCAGGGTGGTTTCCCGTTGCCTTCCCTGATATGATGATGATGATGATAGGGGGTGAAAGGACGAACACAATACAACCATGCCCGAGGCGGGTCTCGAACCCGCGATCTTTCGGTACGAGATCGCTAGGCACTACTGCCTTAGCGATCTCGGCCACCGGATCGGCGAAGTAAATTATTTACATCTTAAAATTATTATTTATTGCCTCTATTAAAATAAATAAAACAAATTACACACAGTATTTATACAAAATGGAATTTATTGTCAAAAATGTAAAAATATGTTTATATACATAGAAATCACCATCAAGCAGTACCCGCAACATTATTTTTCCATATATACATACAAGAAAAAAGCGCTTTTATGAGAAGTTACTTTTCTAAAATTTTCACAAATCAAAATTCATTAGATAAATGATAAATGCATTACAAACGGAAATTTTCTCGCGATAGACATCTTTCTGGAATCACATTTCCAAGAGATTCTGAAAAATAAGCAGTATCCAGAAGTATTGAAAAGCAGTTTTTCACCATCCAATACTGCAATAATAGGGAAAACAAATGAGATTGAATAAAATACAAATAGGAACCATAGATCTGTTCACAAAGCAACATAGACAGTTCCCCAGGGATTTTGTTATGAATCCCTACACTCTCAGGAATCATAAATGAATTAAATAAATAGAATGCATACACTATAGAAAGTCGAAAGCTATTTCTGTAAAAATTCAGTTTGTAATCTGTAATGACCTAATATCCATTAAGCTTTTGTGCCAAACAAAACTGAAATTTTGTGATTGTCCTCTGAAGGGTATCAAACAATTTTATACATCTCCAAAAAGTGGTACTACTTAATAATTCTATCTTCTGTGTTCTCAACATCTGTGCTGATATCAGTGTGATCACATTGTAACATTTTAGTGTTTGGCTGAATTTTGACATTATTTGACCTTATCCATAATAATGCCATCACAAACAAAAAATTAAGTATATCACAGATGGAAGTAGTTTTGCCTCCTCATTTATTTAATACGCAAACCAAATACTTTGAATTTAAATAAAATAATACTTCAATAGTAGCCTAAAAATGAGTGGAGTACAAAATGTTGCCCTCCATGTTTGTAGATTGTGAGGCCTAGGTTTGTGGTCTATCCTTTATCTCACATAATATATAAATTTTGATACTTTTATACTGTGTTACAGTGAAGGTATGCAAAATGACAAAAATATACATACACAAATTCTATTCATCTCTTTTATAATGTGAGTGAGCGGAAAGCAAAGTAAAAATCATTTTTTAACCTACGAAAATAATTATAAATGATATGTACAAGTGAATATCTTAAGCTCTCATAATCAGTCTTTTTATATAATTACAATAAGTAATTTATCATTTTTACATTTAATAACAAAATGTGATTAAAAGTACTAAGATGAATACTTTTTATTTGCAAACTAAATCAATATGAATGGATAGCTGATAAGTTATGAACAGTTTTAACATTGTTAAAAAATAAATATATTACAACTAATTATTTACATTAAAAGTACAAAAGCAGTATCAGTCTTGTGGAAGCCCTCTCTTTACACTCTTATAGTTCTGATGAATACTGTGAATAGTTCAACACCACTCTTCATGAAATTCATTTTCATCATTTCATCTTACTGATTGTTTTGAACCCATCCAAATGGTTGTGAATTGCTTGGTAAGGTGACTGAACGAAGTGCTATTGATTCATCTTCTTGACCACTTTGATGACAGCAGCATCCGTACCTTGAACTTATTCTTCGAACTCCTGGCCATAGTTTGTGTACGATTCTGTCTTTCACGCGGTCTTCCAAGACAAAAATGAGGAATGTGATCAATCCTTGCAATATGTAAAAGGCGTGCAGCATGACCCATACAAATTGTTTGCCACCTAAGGCCCAGGAAATTAGGTCGATAATCCAGTTGGACGACATCAGAACGAACAACAGGAAGCACATTCGAGCCCTACGGAAGCAAGAAATAGCACATCGTTAAATGAGAAATGTATATAAACCAAGAAGTTGATGTTAAGCTACTGGAAATTGAATATTAACTGTTGTAATATCTGAATAACATATTATTGACTACTATTCATTATTTTGATACACACGTTGCAAGTGGATACTGAAAATTTTGGTGTCTGTAATACGTGATGGTCAACTAAAGCAGTTATAAATTTTGCTTCTCTGAAGATAATTTTAGTTTTGTAAATGAGAAATGATTTTCAGTACACACAGTTCTTTTTGTGCCTTGCGTATTACGTACGAAGATTATTTCAACGAAATAGTAAAACTCTGTTTAACTACATGAAAGCTGTTTTGTTGTTTTGAAAAATAAAACGCAATATAGAATACACAAAACATACGAATATCCTTTAAAATGTATTGTAGTTGCAGAATATTTGTTTTAATTAAATTAATTAAAAAATTGAATGTTAAATAAGTTATGAGTTATAATTCACTGAATTTGTTTAAATGGAGATAAGGAAAAAAGTGACATGTTGTATTGTAAACCAAATATTAATATCATGTACACAATCTGTGATATAAAATATAAACTAATGTTATTTCCAAATAATTTAGAATTGTTACATAGTTTATCCGAATGTAACAAAAGTACATACTTTTGCTTAGGAACTCGTTGTGGTCCAGAGAGATTCCAATTGAAAGGTACTGCTTTAATGAGAATGCAGATGAAAATCAATACATTCAATGTAATGACCATGGCAGTAAACGGATAGAAGTACAGGAACGACTCTTTTGTAATGTCCTCTGTAACATAATATCAGGAGATTAATCATTCATTCATAACAGATTAAACTAATCATATAAATCATTGATAAAACCTACCATGTAGTTCACAGTGTTCTTTCATATTTTGATCCAGATATGTCGCAGGTATTGTTGGACTAAGACCACGTGATACAACTACTAGGACTGGTAAGATAGTCAGAATCCAAACGTACAAAGAATAGCCTACAAAAACACGTCTTTCAACCGTTTTATCTCTGCGTTTGCGTTCTTCTTCCGCTGCTTCATCAATTTCATTTATATTCAGTCCTGCCACCCATTGTCTTTTCCTTTCATCCCAAAACCATTTCTTTGCTCTGGGGTACGGAACAGGACTGCATCCAGTTGCCTCCCTAGAACAGTCAAAATGACAGGTTTAATTTTCTGCAGTAATTGAGGAAAATATATAAATGTATATTTTCTTTATACTCACAAGACTCCCCAGAAAGCATCGAGACACATCACGTGCAACCACAGGAAACTGGCCAGCAGGAAGAATTGAATAGCAAAAGCTGAAACATTAAAATTGCATATAAATAATAATTGTTAAAATAATAATTACATTAAAAAATAAATAGCACTAACACAATACTTAAAGCATAATTTAATTATATTAACAAGGAAAACCATTTGTAGTAATAATGAATGAAAGTCAGGCAGAAAATCGTTGTATTGCTTCCACACTTGTCTTCGATTTTTCCTCTCTCCTCTCTCCAACTCTCCGTGAATCTAACGCAACCCTGACCATAGTATTATTTTGATATACTGTCTATCTGAATATTTTAAACATTAAGTTATTATTTGGTTTTCATCGCTATTAGAGCAGAATGGACTCATGGAGAAATTATTTTTCAAGAATAATCATCATGCCGTATAGTAATATAAAATAAAGATTTGAATTTATTTTGCCAATAAAAGCGAAAACTAAACATCTGGTAACAAATGGACCAATCTTATCATTCAAGGAGTTTTGGAAGACATTGCAAGTATAATTCCAAATGAAGAACGTTTTCTAAATTATTTAATAAATAATAAAAAAAGTTCCCAACGAACGAAACGGTTCAGCGCGTATCACGCTGGATTCCCAATCGGGAAGTCCGGATTCGATCCCCGGGCCGGCCATCGTGACCAGAGTTTTAGAGGTTCAAGCGAATGCTGGGATGGTTCCAAAATCCCACAAACTTCTACCACCTCCCACTACCCTTCCTAACACTTCTAGCATCGTCCCTCGTCCTTTCACCCCACATTATTACCCTATAATAATAATAATAATAATAATAATAATAATAATAATAATAATAATAATAATAATAATAATAATAATAATAACACCCTATCCCCTCTGATATTCAAGGCTAACAATCTTGTCTTAACCAAGGGATGCAGCTGAAAGGCTGATCACATAATTCAATCAGATTCACTGATGAAACTTCACTGATCTCAATTTTTTTTCTTTTGCAACTTTCCTGCTGTGAAAGTGAGACTTCAGTGCCAGCAACCGCGTTGGTGTAAAATGTACGAGTATACTTCGCGCATGCACTGGTGAGTTTCACAAGCGATGGAAGAATTTTAAGAGCGCAATTGAAATTCTTGCGAGGAACAGACTGCTTTGCCGGATGCACTTTAAGTGGCAGCAGTGGGCGGAGCAATCTGTAGAATTCTTGAAACGGATTCCAACTTGTGTGCGATATCACGCTTCGCTAACGCAACCAAATAACACATGGATAAAAAATACACGATATGAAACTACAGCCACTGAAATCAGGCGAGAAAGACATATTCTTTCGGAAATTTACATAAACATTTTGTAAAATCAATTTTTTTAGTGACTCGAATTATTTCTTTCGGAATTTTTTTTCAATTTCTCAAACTGTGTCGAATGGACTACAAAATAATAAGTATGCACAGTATTGACAAGTTATTAAAATGTTACAGATCTAGAAACGTTTTAAAACGTTCAAAGAGTGCATTCTAAGCTGTGTAAACAGAACGTTCTAAGACATATTTCTAATTACTTCAAATTAATATTCAGTTGCAGGGTTAGAAAGCGGGCGAGGACACTGAATATTAAGGTGAAACTAATGTTCAACCATGACTTCTTGGAGCCATCGTATAACACTGACATTCGTGCTTAACGGCATCTCTTTTCTGGCAAATTGCATGTTTCTGCTTCACTGTCACCATGCGTCAAAGGCAGATCGGTTAACCATTGTATAATCACGACCATTGAAGAATACAGAATTAAAATCTGTTCACGGGATTGGTCAAAGTGGTTAGAGAAACAGTTTGTTACGCCAACGTTTCGAAATATTTAATTTCTTCATCAGGGCTTACTAATAATCGTAAAGGTTAAGTCTCATTCCAAGCTTCCACAGCCAACTCCACATGAAGTTGCTGGAGCACGTGGGTCCATCGTGAGACAGTTGTGAGTTGGGCCAAGGCCCAAACGTAAGTGCTAGCGTAAATGCTAGCAGATCGGTGAGTGAAAAATAGAAAAAAAAATATTTCAGTTTCCCTTTAAGTGTCACTTCACACTGCACACGTAACGTCGCCTCCGGCCGTGGGAAACGCGTGTTCTGGGGAAGCACGCGCCGGAAGCGGACGCCTCACCCATCCTCGGCCGCTCACGCGGCACTCAACATCCGAGTGGATCGCTGCAATCGCGGCGAGGTCGTCAGCACCTGCGAGCAGGGGCTGAGGATCCTCCGCAAAAGCCGTTTGGAAGAAATCTACATTGTTTTGCTTGAAGAAGAGAAAAATTTTTAGATAGTATTTAGGATTAATTTGCATCAAGCGTAATTCGTAAATTAAGTAAACGGATTGAAATCGGCTGAAATAGCTCAGGGCAACAACCGTTGTCATTGCAGTGACCCTGATCGAGCCCGAACGGTGGTAGATTTTCGGCACTAGCTAGAAAGCTAGGTCGAATTCAGTCGCTGTTCGAAGGAGAATTCGGCTGATCGGTGGTTTTCCGTGGTTTCTCCCATCAACACCATGCGAATGCCGGAGCAGCAGCCTTATAACCAAGCCAAAGACGCGCGCGATATTTCGTTCTTCTTTCTTGTTCTATCCTCTGCCCTTGCTCACACCCACTCCCTCATGCATGCGCTTCACTACCACTCATCAAGGCCGGTCGAGAGCTTAGAGCTTGTCCCGGTTAGGGCGGTGCCCCGCTAGCGGAGATTCCTGGAGGAGGACATCTCCGCAAGCCTAAGTGTAGATAGGCGTCGGACCTCACCCCATCACGGGATATAACATTCACAAAACTTACGAGACAAATCACCTAGCAGTGGGTGTTCCTGGAATCAATCAATCCGTAACCTCAATAGTTACTCTCTAAACGGTTATAATTTTCGTGCCAGCGAGGCATCTCGCTTCCTGATATATAAATGCGAATGTGGCAGCCCAAAGGCTGCCTTACCGAAGAGGAGGAAGGTAAGGTTCCGACACTAGTGACAAGCTAATGTCGAAAATCTTGCCACTATCAGGACCCGAACCTAGGTCCTCCCGGTCAGAGACACTGCAGTGACATCGTTTGATGCATTGAGCATCTCCCAGTCATACCATGCCTTTAGCAGATATTATATGTCTTAGAGTGTTATGAATAAAGTAGAAAAGCAATCAACCAAAAAAATTTCCTCGATTGTTTCGAACATTTATCAGAAACGGGTGGAAACGTATGACACGTTGTGGTCATATTAAAGCTCCTATCACTAAACAACACCACGAAGTGTTTAAGTGAGGTCAATTTCGTTAACGACGAGACTGGCCTTCTAGTCAGTTCTATTGAAATGAACATGCTTCTAGGTGGTTCATCTTCTGAGTACTCTTTGGTGGATGTTACGACTGCACGAGAAGCAAGTCTAGTTATTGAGTATGTACAGTTATTCAAAGAATACTTCTTGGCTGATTGTATTGACAATAGTGCAATTGAGGCCAATGATGTTTGACTTCTTTGCAAATTAAGAAACAATGAAATTCTTTTTAATTCACCGCTGAAGTTAATTTTTTTATGAGTTACATCAATCACTACAAAATTATATTGTCATACAAACTGTCATTTGATTTTCTCTACGATATGTTTATTTAGTAATTTATCCTCGTATATTCTAATAATCTTGCTGTAATTAAATTATTTAGTTAGTAAAGTGTTTGTTTCCAGAACATTGTCACAACTTTGGGTGTTATCGTGATTTCAAGGAGATGTAGAGTCTTCGTAATTGCTTTCATCATGAACTATTATATTTCCATCACCTCGTAGTGAATTTTATTAGAATATTATTAATCGTTTCAATATGGATACAAGAGCTCCTTTCGAAATCTAGTATAATCATGAATGTTGACTATAAAATTACACGTTATTGCCATACCTGTCCCTCAACTACTCCAGAGATACTGTAACTAAACGGTCATTAATTTCAATATGAAATAGATATAATATTGTTAGATAGTATATCAACCTCTTGAAAGCCAATGAAACCTTAAAAACAATTGAAATGAGAGATAAAATGTCACTGAAGGCTTGTACTCGATATTTATGGACGGAGTCAAGTTATTTCTGAAGTATTTTGTGAAAGTGAGCAAAGGAGGGAATATCACACTGAAACAATGTCTAGTATTTGTTTACAAATTCTCTAAATTCAATCAATTCAATTCAATAATTTTAATAGGGAAACCATGAAGCTGATTACGGTACACCATGAATCAATTCAGACGCGTCTACGAAACATGCTCGATAGAAACCAGAGAAAAGGCGTCGTCGTAGTGGTAAGTGACCAATACCCTCCAGAAAATAAGCATCAGCGTGTATTGTGTCGACGCAAACCTTAAAAGCCCCCATATGCGTGGCTGAGAATTCGTGCGAGTGTTGTTCGTTAAAGAAACAAACAGTCGCAGGATCACAAGGACATTTTACGCAGCAGCTGCGGGTGTTCAAATACGACAGATCAGACACTCTACAGAAGACGTCGAGAGGCGAAAATTGCAGAGTTATCTTTTTACTTCTCTTCATCTCTTATTTTGTCCCGAGCTTCTTTTTGTGGGAGCACAGAATAAACAGAGACATGTGGTCATTTTCTCGGCGTTTCTGGTCCAGGACCATTTAACACATGTTTTCTCATCATTCGTAATACAAACAACCTTGGTTAATCAATTTTTTGGGTTGTTTGTTATTGAATACATTTTTGCTAACTACTGATGTCTGGCATTCATGATTTTCTTATTTATTTACTTTCTCAGGGTATTAAGAGCTGTTCCTGTTTCGAGCAGTTAAATTGCCCACGGTGTCCATATTTGTATAAACTTTCAACTATGTTCCGAACATTAATATTTTAAAATAAGATGTTTTCATATTTGACAAACGTTTATAATAGTGTTTCAATAACTTGTTGAATATTCATTCATTGTAGGGCCATCATTTACTATGACAGCTCCCAGTTCACTACGTACGAAGTTCGTATTAAAATTTCCTTTAGTATTAGGTTTTAAATATGTTACGATATTGCCAACTATTTTTAAGCATCCCAAACGCACACTAAAAGTAAACTAAGAACAAACTTCTAATTATTGCATGTTGTGAATAAATTGGATTTCGCGATATAAACTAGCTTTCTTTTGATAACATTTTAACAAGAGGGGAAAATATCACTGTGCCACTTATAAATTCATGTTCATAAATGCCCAAAAATGAAAAAAAAGTGTCAATTCCTTTCTTTATTCTAAGTTTCTGATAATTTATTTTTGTCATGATTTTCTGGAGAGAAATGTGAATCTTGTAAATGAAATTGAGTAGAAAAACAAGACTTCTTGACAAGTTCTTTCATTCTTCGCGTTCTAAATTAAAGAATCCTAGTTTTCTGTCTAGTCAACTGTTAACAAGCTAAAACCTACGTGTTCCCAGATAGAAAAGATGTTTTGATATTAGAAGGTACTCATCTGTCCTTGTCATTTATTCAATTTGGTCTCGAAGTTCCAATCCAGAAGAAAATTCTAGTTTCTCTCCCTGGTGTAAAAAAAATAGGACTTTTATTTTTAAATCTGTCTTCTCGGAAATGAATTCACGAATTATTTTTCGCGAAGTTCAAAATCATATAAAGTTATAAAACTGTAGGTATAAGCAATCAATAGATGTTATATGGTTTTCACTGATAATAATAGACCAAAATACATTTTCTGATCTTCAATAAAAAGCTGTAGAGCTGGTGATCATGACCAAATGATCGAGAGCGACTCATCGAAGCATCAGGATAGGAGTGCCAAAAAAGTCTTCCTTGGGCGATTTTTACCGATGCCTGACACCTGATCCTAGTGCTGAAACCCTTGCATTTGCTTTATGTAGATTTTTTTAGATCGAGAAGCTACCGATATTTGAAGACGCTGAGACTGAGAGAGAGAGAGAGAGAGAGAGAGAGGGAGAGAGAGAGAGGGAGAGAGGGAGGGAGAGAGAGAGGGAGGGAGAGAGAGAGGGAGGGAGAGAGAGAGGGAGGGAGAGAGAGGGAGGGAGAGAGAGGGAGGGAGAGAGAGGGAGGGAGAGAGAGGGAGGGAGAGAGAGGGAGAGAGAGGGAGAGAGAGAGGGAGAGAGAGAGACGGACAGACAGATGCACAGTCAGAGACAGAGAGACAGAAAGAGACAGGCAGAGAGAGACATACAGAGACAGACAGAGAGAGAGAGACAGAGACAGACAAAGAGAGAGACAAACAAATAGACAGAAAATAGAGAGAACCAATGAATACTTCCGCTGCGTCCTCCCGCTTCGCTCTCATCATCCGCGGGCGGGCGTCGTTGCAGTGCTAACGAGACCTCCCCCCCCCGTTCCTCCGCTGCGAATCAGGGTCGGCGTCGGTGGAGGGAGATTGCCGGAGTCCCCGGAAGAGCTGGAGGAAAACGGGCCTGGGAATCCACGCACTGCGCTTCAGCGACTTTTTCCCCGCCAGTATCTCTGAAGTGGCAGGAGTTCATTGCATCAGCGCCGTACATCAAAATTACGCGTGCGCGTCTCAATACTCTCTGTCTTTGCCTGCGGAAGGCTGGATAATTGAAGCCCTAGATCGGCAACGCATCTCCCGACATGCCACCTCGGGTAGCTCGCGGAGTCATTTTAATGAGTTATTTTTCCGCCATGTAAATAGGGATTACTATCGCAGAAGGAAAGCACATGTAATGGCATCCACTGCTCGCGTTCATTAGAATGATAATCTCTTCGTGTGGTGCAATAGAAGTTAATTGTGTATTTTAAATGTGTCATCTAATAAGATATTGTAAAAAAGGCCAAGTTAATTCTTCAAAACCAAGTCAGTTTTTCTTTACAATTCTCCAAAATTATCTTTCTATATGTTAATAAACGTATGTAAATAACGTATGAACACTTTCTAATCCCTCGTATATCCTAACTTGGTCTTCTGAAGTTAACCATTTTATAATATTTCTTACATATCTCCATTGGTTTGCAACCTACAACTTAAGATAATGGACTAGAATTTTATTTCAGAGTCCTTAGGTCTGCCGCTAAAAGATGAAATTTTTAGAAGTGTGTGGTAGCTTTGTTCAATACAGGGGATAGCCTTCCATGAGCCTCGCGCCCTCCGCATTTCACGACTCATTGTGAATTGCTAAAGTGCATGTGGAGACTCCCCAGTAACAGTTTCGGCCAACTCGCGATTAGAATGAAGACATCTCTCTTGACGTAATCAACGAAAACTGATGGTGTTGGTGGTAGTGGTAATAGCACTAGAGATGACAGCAGCAGTCAGGGTGATGGCTAGACCAGAGTGGTGCAGGATTGTTTGTTGAACTCCTTTTCCTTTGACACTCGAAAATCGTTAATATTTTTTTGTTTTACCGCAACAGAATATTTTTGTGTTCAATATAAATTTTCTACTTACATTTAGGTCTTCTCTCTAATTATCTATAATTATTAAATTGAAACCTACATAACTGTAATATTTCTCGGATAAGTCTTCATCCAACAGATTGAAATAGATACAGCATTAGAAGTCTAATCCTCGTTATATCCAAAACACACTTCATGAATAAATTGCGATTTTTTTGTGTTCACATGACCAATGTATGTTTAACTAAGTCTACTTACATACACCTGGCTGTATTTTATAAAAACATTAATTTCCATCGCAACAATTTTCGACATGGAGAGCCAGGAAGTGAGCCCTTGTCTGAATGTAGAAGCCGGGGGCAAAGGCCGCTTCTCCTAAGGTTGTCCTTCAGTTGGCAGCAAAAATCAGATAAGAAAACTGGTTCTTGCAGAGCTCTCTTGCGAACAATCACTACATCCACGTTTAACGTCTACTGCACACAGCCTTTGAAATTACTGCACCTACTCTTTCACGCCACCTAACTCTTCGCTGGGTGCATAGTGATTGGATGATGGTTGACCTGTTCTTAGCGAATCAGCGCACGCAGTTAGTATTTTCCGCCTCAACTTAGCATTCCGGAACATGAATCAACTTACGGAGTATTTTCCTGAAGGTTTTCATGTTTCCACTGTTTTTGTTTGTCCATTCTGAACATGTCACTCGTGGCATCATATCAAAAATGTATTTATGCCTGTATTTTTCGAAGTGACTCACGCGTCATCAAGGAGAGAACACATTGGAAAGAGAATAAAATGTGAACGTAATAACATTTAACAGGTACTGATATAAAATTAATCTCATTTTGATATTTTAATGCTGTGAGAATAAAGTGCTTAATAATCATTCTAAGTAGCGTGAATTGGCACGAAAAATTAAAATGAAGGTTATGTGTTTCATTATAGACTTATTCAATCTAAATGCGCAGAATGTTTCAAAACATCCTTGTTGTTTTTTTAATTTAGGTCTCATTTTCGAATTTTCTTTATTTTTAGTCGGGAAATGTTAACTTTCTGAAATGTTTCCCTTCAGTATTCACTTCTCTCGGCTCTTCTCTTCTCTCTTCTTACAACACAGTTTCGACGATTATTTAGAGTTGATTCCTGTGTTTTTCTCTATTTTCACGTCGTATATTCTATAAAGATTGAAAATTCCCGAGACCTTGCATTCAACAAATAAAGAGCGAAGAACGCAATACCAGAGGACGCCCAGGCGCGGCGTCGCAGTTCTCTTCAGCCGAAACATTTATCGCGTCTGGTCGCAGCCACATCCGCGCGGGCGGGCGGGCGGACAGCAGGCGGCCTTCGCGGAGGCCCCGTGCCCCCTCCCGCTTCGCATCACGTGGTGCTCCCGCGCCGTAGCGCTTTCCGCCGCTGTCGGAGTGTCCCCATCAAAACATTCGCGGCCCCGCCACCAGGGACGGACGGACGCGTTCGGCGCCGCAGTGTGACGATTAATTTGAACCTCCCCAAATAACGCGCAAGTAATGTAAACAATGTTAATAATAATAACAATAAGTCAGCCCCGTGGCGCAGACGGTTGCAGGAGCCGTCGTCTGCGCCGAGGAGGCTGCAGGTTCGAGTCAGGCGTAGACATGGCCGTATTTGTGATTATCCCTTCACCACTCATTATCATCCTTATCATCTCATGATTCACTCTTCAAGGTGTAACAACCTTGTCGTACTGAGGGATACAGTTGAAGAGCTGATACTGGAAAAATTACACACGTTAATCGTGTGGCGTGGTCAGTTTATTCACCAATAATATTATTATTATTATTATTATTATTATTATTATTATTATTATTATTAATAATAATAATAATAATAATAATAATAATAATAATAATAATAATAATATAAATTTCAAATATTAATACCGACTGCATAAGATGTATGGTCATAACACTTCGGTTGAATGGGTTGCGAGTTCGAGCTGCTGGCAACGGTGTTTGTGTGTATAAGTAAATATGGTATACGAGTATTTACGTGAGCGTACGCTCGCGCGTTTGCATGTGTGTAGGTCTATGTGTTTTCTGGGACTTAACCATCTCTGATTAACGGACGGAACGCATTAGACATTGAAATCACGCTCTCAACCATTACATACGATACATAATTCTAGGCCGGTTATAGCTACAAATGTAGCTTATGTCTACCTAAACTTGTCCGAAGGCAAAATCAAATCTGTGAACCTTCCGGTTATAATTGTCAATTCACATACGTGTGCTTGTATCATCGTATCTTTTTATTTCATTCCCATATATGGAGTCTATAATTGCGTAACTTACAATCTGTGATTTGCCAAGATTTTTCTTCTTCTTTTGGAGTCCCCCTTTCTCGACGAGATCCCCGGTGAGTACATACCCATCCATCCATGCGTTAATCCGGCCCCGATTGCTACGGATGTCTGATGCAATGCGTCACCGGAAATGCCTTCGTGTCAGAGTCGCATGTGGTCCCGCCCCCACTTCTGTTCTCACTGGCAGACAGCGAAACTCCGAGCTTCCTTGTCGTTCTGATGTCAGAGTCTAGCTTCAAACTACTGCCACATCAGGTTTTACTGCATCTGGCATTCAGTCGCCACCTTTGTCGTTTCACAGGCTCCGGCTACGCTATCTTATTTAATTTCCTCGTCGGAGATGCTTTCAGAACGGAGTCGCATCTTTACCTCTCGCACTCCTCCCGCCCTCTGCAACGAAGGCTCGGGGTTCCCTTTATGCAACCACAGTTACGGCTTCTCGAGACTTAATTGTCACTCGGCTACATACAAGGAAGGGAGTCTTCAAATACCCTGTGAGAAAAGTTGGCTCGAGAAAATTTAGAATTTTTTTAAAGGAGAACAAACATAAGATAATATACGCCGATGAGAAATTTATAATTAATAAAAAAGAAGCTGAATATTTACATTAAGTAACTTAAGCTACAATGAAAGAGTACCTTTGTAGAGGAAAAGAAGTTATGTGCAGGCCATACTAGATAGAAAATGCAAAAGTTAACGCATCATGCTGCAAACATAATTTCAATTCGTGATGACGTTTACATCCCAGTTGGATCCATCCTATTCAGAATTGTGGTGTTAAACGGAGGCACAAAATTGGCCGTGCTTGAGTATGCTTTTTTGACCCCAAAGTTCTACAGTAATTATCTTTGTTCCTAAGCAAATAAAATGAACATAACTCTTTTACCCTTTCTCATATCACCTTTTTCTTCAATGTGGAATTGACGTTCATTTAAATGCCATTATGTGGGTGCGAATGACTGGGTAATTCTGTGACCTTAATGCCCGAAGAGAGCATTCACCAACTTTCCTTCACGACAAGAACGGGGAAAAACATATGGACAATGGATGGCGTGCATGTGAATAATCATGGCTCTAAAGGAAGATGCAGTAATAAATATGGGTGGAGTCGGAAATGCGTCAGAAAAACCTTCCACATGTTCCCCTGATAATCAGAAAGCCTTGATTCAATGACAGCTATTTTTAATTGCGGTACTTATATATGGGCCGGTCCTGATAGAACGTGCGTTAGGATGCGAGTTCGACAAAACTCCGCTACAGCCTTGTCAAATACAGACAAAATCATTCAACATGAGATTGACAGGAAAAGAAAAACATTAAATATATGCATACCGCCAACTTTTGTGTTGCTCATGATCAGAGAAGATAGTATTTGCTTACAAAACGAAAGAGCGTTATCTACACAGAATTTCACACCATCCGCGAATTGAACATACAAGTTCCTACGGAGCAGCGCGAAATTTTAAAAATAAAAATATGTTACTACTGGTAAAATGTGTTATATGGAATTCGAATAGAAATAGTTGAATGCATGTAGCCACATCGGACACATTACAACAAACAAATGTTGATATTTTGATGATTAAATTTATTACATACTTGTCACTTCTGGACTACGACCGTTACTCTCTTTGTAAATGATGCCAAGAAGAATGTATCATAAAACGTCACATATACGAACAAAATTATAAACGCGATCTCTCATAACAAGAAAAAATAGGCGTGTGACTGGTATTCTAAAGATTTCAATTTTTATTAAAGGGTGTGTTCAACTTACTCTCTATTTACGTTCTGGGAACAGGCTGCATGGAGATAAATGCCTTCGATCGACCGAAGTATAAATGAGTGCTGGCTTGTAGGATCTGGAATATCAAAATCACGCTTGAAACGTGCCGTATCAAGGGAGAAGGCTGCAGCCCTTCGGGAAAGCAGGGGGGGGGCGCCGTTCGGGGGAGGGGCCGGCGGCGCGGGTGCGGCGGGCGGACCCTGCGGGAGCGGCCGCCTCCGGAGGGAGGGAGCGACCACCCGCCTTTGCGCGAGGGCTTTGTGTAGTGAACGGAACAACTACTAGATCATTAGCGACCATATTGTTTGTAACAATATGGTAACTATGAAGATGACACGATATGATGATGATAGGGGTGTGAAAGGACGAACACAATACAACCATGCCCGAGGCGGGACTCGAATCCGCGATCCTTCGGTCCGAGATCGCTACGACACTACAGCCTTAGCGATCTCGGCTATCCGGACCGGCATGAATATCGTTATTAATGATGTTTCTCTCGTTATTCTTCTTATAGAATTATTTAGACGAACAAACTTGAAATAACGACAACTTTCCATTTTTTTCTCGTAGAATTCGATTGAATTCAATTAGATATAATATTTATCTTATTTCCTCTTCTTTGGTTGTTCTTGAATTCAACCATTGCAACATCCCCTCGGAAGGGTATTGAAAATCACCCAAGTCGATCCACCTACCCAGCGTCGGCACTGCATCTCTGGTCGTCGCGATGGAGTTGCTGCAAATTCCAGGTTCTTCCTAAAACACCACATCTTACAAGAAGCTTCCAAATTGCCTTCTAAGCATGCGCTCAGAGCAATAACAATATATTAAAAACTGACAATAGTTAATGAATTGAAATAGCATGACATATTATGTATTGTGTAATGATTTAAATGATCCATCTAACAAGTCAACACACAATTTCGTTTGACGCAAAATTAATCCACTGCGAATTTTCTAGGAAAATCAATACAATTTAAACTTTTTTCAATAATAATAGTAATACAATTATACAATTACAGCCACATCGAAGTTACTCATTCGACACAAATACCAGTATAAGTTCTTCTCTAATGCAAATCCTAAATATGTAAATGTGGTTTTGGAAAGTTTTTATAATCCGTACGTACTAACCCTTCTTCCGAAATCCCCTGGCATCAACCTGTTCGGAGGAGTGTGAAATCGAATATACAAGCGCGAAGTAGTCATATTTTTCGGTTGTTGCCGCCGCCAACAACGGCTACATTCTGGTCACGGCCTTCGTGCGCCGTCTTGCCTCGTACCTGGTGGCGGCGGTGCCTCGCAGCATCCGTCCTCGTTTCCGCGTCTTTGCGCCTCCCCCTCTCCGCCCCCCTCCCCCTCCGCGGCCCACACCGCCGCTGGGAGGCGGGTCGGTCGCCGGGGAATTCCCGCTTTCCCGTCTGGCCAAGCGTGCGCGCGCTCGCGGGTGCGGTCTGCCGTTAGCGGGCTCGATTGAAGTACTCTCCCGCCCTCCCCTCGCCCCCCGGTCCCATCCGTGCGTCATACTCACGCGCCCGCGGGCTCCTCTGCATTCCTCTTCCGTGAGTGCGCAGGGCCTTTTTTTACGCCCTCCATTCCCCCTTCCCCGATTCGAGGTTGTTTCCTGCCCAGCGCCGGTCTCGGCAATTGTTACCGCCGTTGTCGGTTTCTTTCTTTTTGTTTCAGAAGACTCGTTTGACGCATCTCGCGTTGATTCTGCTAAGAATAGACTACCGACCGGATGACAAAGCTGTAATTACAGTCAATACTTTCTTTCCCGGTCGTGGTTGCTTAGCAACCTGTTACGTGCTTTTTGCGCTGCTGGACGTCAGCTATTACGTGCGTACTCAAACGCAATCCAGAATCGAGGGACCTTAACATACATTTTTAGAGTATATTGAGAGAACATTGGAGGAGAGGAAATAAGTGACGTGATTCTCAATGACGTTCGTGGAAAGACAGTTTTCAATTACATTAATTCAGGGCCTAGGCTTACCATAATATTCTGCAATGTTTTGCATCTTCTTGTTTTGAGTGTGAGAAGTGACATTAAGTGACCATGGGGTTGCCGAGGCATTTGTCAGCGCGTAATCATTCTGTTTATACAATTGCAGAAAGGTCTGGTAGAATCTTAATGCTGACATTGTATTTGAATTGTCTTGTGTGATGTAGCAAGAATTCTATTGACATTCTAGGCACAGAGCAAACAAGACTTACAGTACTGACAGTGCATTTCGAAGAATTTTAGAAGAGTCATTTTGAGGAAGAGATTATGATTTCAATGCCCACAATACTGAACCTGTGTTCCTTGCGTTGCTTCCCGTAAGACTTTAAAACATCCCGGTTATGTACTTCAAAAGATAGAGGAAAGAATAACTGAATTTTTATTTTCTTCGAATGTAGTTCGCAGATAAAATAATACTGATTTAATGTCCCGTCAACTTCGTAAGAAAGACTTTTCAACAATTCGGAAGCAGTTCTATTTTCTCTTGTTTGTAAATAATTAAATAACATTTTGTGGAAAGGAATTTTCTGGACAAGAGTTTCTCATTTGGTCATTCGGAAAGAAGAAATATGTATTGCCACCTATAAGTCATAGACGGGAAATAAGCAAAAAAGAAATAAATGTTCGCTTTATGATAATTTTCATGAATCCAAAATGCAAGGCATTTAGAGTGTAAATTATGCAACTGTCCTTATTTTTTATTTCACAATTTGCTTCATTCTTTGCTTTATTTCTCTGCCTCCAAGTCCAACAAGAAACATTGCCGAGTTCTAGACGTAATACTTGAGAGATTTTATTACGTGAACAAAAGGTGAAAGGAAATGTTACATTGCTACTTGATTCAAGAAAGGAATTTATACAATTATATGCTTGTGTAAACCTGAATCATTTACAGACTTGAGGTTCACAGTAAATACCGTATTGTTTAGTTTGTATTCTACTTAATACACATATGACACATTTCAGTCGGTTATTTGGCTAAGGAAAAGACAAATGAAGATTTACAGTATACATGCTACATTTATGAGGGATTAAGATCCTGGACTTCATATCAGTTAAAAATTTACTCTACGGTGCAAGGGAGAAGCCTCGGAAAGGTAAAAATCTTTGTCAGAAGTGGACCCCGTTCAGACTGTCCCGCACTACGTCGCACACATTGCTGCATTATTTCATATTATCACCTTCCGTAACTTCGTACAGCGTATTAATCAGCAACGAAATAACAACAGAGAAACTCGCGCACGAACCACCTCTCTTCACCTTCGTTTACATGATACACAAGTAAATAGCAAAATAGCAGTTCACGTAAACACTTAAACGCTTGTCGGACTAGGACGTTACAGACCTGCAACAATGATGATGTGTGTGATGTACCAAACTGATTTCTGAACGTGGGCAAAGGAGGAAGATTACTGCTTAAGGCCCTAGCTTTCCCGAGCAAGTGAACATAGACGTGATTAGCGTTTGCCTTGCACTTTCACACAAAACGGATGGTAGGGTGGTCATAAAATGCCAATTATCATTGACAGATGAATGTTTCCGGATGAGATGATGTTCAAGCAGAACGATGTGCTTATAAAAGCGAACCAAGCCCCAACACGGTGAAATCACCCACGACTTACTCGGAATTCGAACCTTCAGCCCTAGGCTCCTCGTATCGGACCAAGGTCCTATATGTTTCCGAGCTCTGTAGATTGAGAGAATTTGTTTCAAATCTTTCGTTAAATGATGTGAAGTGAATAATTCGGCCAGGAGTGAATTAATAACTTGAATGGCCCTAAACAGGACCAAACTTTGAGTCGCCTTAATGATTTTGGAATATTGAATAAGAATAATAAAAATTAACATACAATGTTGGCTTTCAATATAATAATAAAAATTACCATAAATATAAAATTTACAATTTAAAAATCGTAATTTAATAATTTTACACATTTACATACTAGTACGGTATTGAAGTTTGTTTAAAACGTACTGGGGCACCTATCCAGAGGGGACCCTCAGCGGTTGATACTCTAAGGCACTGCGTTACCGAGGCCCTGCAACTGTCTTGAACAATTTTCCAATTCGCTTATTAGTAATAAGTTATTACCCGAACACCTGGAACCATACCGATCCTACTGTATACCTACGGGAACCACAAACACTACGCTCCACACATTCCCTAGATGTACAGAGTAGCGCTACTTGTACGGGCGCCATTGAATATCCTCTCCTCCTTAAGTCCCACCAGACAACACAGAAGTTGAGCAGAAATACTAAAGGCCCATTCACAACGCAAACGTAAACATAAGCATAGCGCATAAACATAAGTTATATACTGAAGTACACACAATGCGTATCATAAACGTAACCAAAAGAAGAGTGATACATTCTGGTTTACTATTGGTTGGGTGTGAGAATCGATTTCAAGTTATCGACTGTGTCCACGGCCCGTATGGCGTTAGTTATTCTATCGACTTCGCACCAATTTCGATTCCCGATTTTGAGTGAATGTTCTGTGATTGGATCATTTTTTATGTCTTAGTTAAGCATAAGCACAGAAGCTTGAAGGTTGCAAGCTTTTACGTTAACGTCTTACGTGTTATGCTTATGCGAACGCATTGTGAATGAGTCCGCTTATGGACGTACCCCTAACTTTTATGTTAACACCATGCTTATGTTTACGTTTGCATTGTGAATGTGCCTTAACAATTGAAGACATTACAGAGTTTCAAGTGATTAAAATTAATTTAGGATAGATTGGTGGTACCCAACGCACACAATACCGAACCTTTGGAACTCTCCTTGAAACTGGATTTAGAGCTAAAGTGGCGACAGCGCAAAGGAATGCGCCACCGTCTGTAAACGAGAACTCGACTCCCACGAGCAGCGAGCGTGACGGCGCGGGCGGTGGCTGGCTGCCTCATCGAGGCGGCGCCGGGCCACCGGCGGGGCTGCCCCGCGGGCAGAGACGAGGCCGCGAGGCGCGCGCGCAAGACCGCAAGACAACGCTGACGCCGTGCGTCATCCAGACGCAGGCAGCACGGCCGCTCACGGGACAGCCCTGGCTATTTTTACTCGCCTTCGCCGTCTTCCTGTCTCGACATTCATTGCAGAGTTTTTATTGGCATACAAAGGGCTATTAACAATCACAATGACGTGCCTGATCTCTAGAACGTGTCAGCAACGTTCGTGGGCCTATTTCAATTAGTCTTGAGCGATCCATGAGCCCTGTCTCCTCACTTTTTTTAGAGAGAACATAAAAGTGCTATCAAAATGGGGGGAAATGCCCCGCAGCTCTGCAGGTTATATCCACGGTGTTCGTAACGCTTCGCAGAAAAGGGGGAGCTTCCAGGTGAAAATGTTTTCTGTTTCCTGGAAATATAGTATACTTATCTGTCGGTTGTCTTTTATAGAACTTAATTTTGAAGAGTAAACAGAATAAAATGTATTAATTTCAAGACAAAATATAATTCATCTTGACGTGACGTCTGATAATTTTTTTCGGATGATATAATTTTTTAATGAACTTAATTTTTTATTCGATATATTCTTCCAGTTCAGAAAGATTAAAATATATTAAGAATTCGCTTCAGATTAAGTTCAAGTGAATTGTAAACGTCGTGGAATTACCGCATTTTAATCTATTGTTCTAATCTGTTGATCTAATCACATATGATTACACAGATAGCATTCGCTTTTCTGTTGGGAAAAATTGACGATGAGATTTTCACTCTCGTATTCATCTTATTATTCTCTAATCCTTAGCCAACAAGAACTCCTAATCAATTTCTTTATTCAGTCAGTAATATTCCAACTCAAGCATTAAGTGAGTTACTGTTATTCACGTCAAATGTGGCTGAAAATTACAGATAAATGTAGTCTAATGAATCGATGATTTCAAGCCAAAGAGCAAATAATTTACATCTGTTTTTGCTTTGAATCGCCGGGCGAACATGACGAGGCGACTATCTTTCACGTACTTGACAAAATACAATTTCTCATCGAGAAAAATAATTATGTAACTACATTTAGATTTCTATTCATTCTTTCTTTCATTGTGGTATTACGTCAAATGTGATTTACCTACCATCAACAGAAAATACTAATTTTCTTCTACACGAGTATGTGCTTGGAAGTGTTTCGTCCTTGAACCACTGCCATTGCCTCTGCCAAACACATTCTTCAGGGCCCTGCCCACTACTTGAGCGCCAGAAATAAGGACGCACGTGTTTGTTGTTTTCACGCTAGGTCGCATGTTGCAGTTAGAATGCCAGGTGTAAATTAACACATGTAACATTCTTTACGCGCAAACAGTTTTTTACGTTTTCCAGTTGAGGAATTAGACTGATTCTTGAGAATAATGTAAAATTGATATTAAGTTTGTAGATTTTGCTTCTTAATGATTTAACGACATGAATGCTGCAGATTGCTGAAAAAGAGTACGTCTCCCAGTCGTGACCAAATCTTCGCCCCTCCCCCCCCCCCTGTAAGTGCGCTGGTCTGTTTGCTCGTAACGGCATTTGCTCTCAGAGAAGATTTCCGCATTGATTGGATATTTGAACTATTCACTTTAAGTTAGGACTTTCGCAATCAGTATCTAATAATATTTACGACTTTTTTATTTCAATGATTTTTAGATGTGACGTTATCGCTCCTCAAATACAACAGTTAGAATGTGATGTTAGATTTTCATTTTCTTCACAACACTACAAATAACTACATTTTAGACAAATTGCGAGTTCATAAAGTAGCTGCCATCCTTTAACTGTTTGTATACCTCTTGTCAATCATACATATGTATGACGCGAAGTCACACTTAGTCGTAAGACCCATTCATGAGACTAGGAACCTTTCCATTTTTTTAATGTGTGGGATCTAGTGCATCAGACGTACTGGTATGTGTTTCTGTGATGACGTATGTTTTGCTTTATCCTGTCCAACTTCTGTTTCCATAATGCACACCTGATCTACGTTGAACATCCTTGCGGGTGGAGTATAGTTTCCATAAAACACAGGAAAAGCTAAGTCTACATTCGGAGTTTTTAACTCCTCTGCATGTTCACGAGGTTAACGAGTTTCAAAGGACACAAGACGGCCTCCATATCATAATTGAGTCAATTAACGGGGTCAAGGATACGAAATAAGAAAAAGTAATTTGACAGAGAAACAAACTAATTGTTTTCCTAACGTTTCATACGTTTAGTGCGGTTGACAGTTACAAGTATTAACTTTGAGCATTATTGCAACGCATGGAGACTGTTCTCTGTGCGAAATAAAATAATTTGCCACATTTATTCCCCACTCAGTTTCGTTTGTTCATGAAATAATATTATGTAGAGTTCCTAGATGCGTGAGACAAATTCATACTTTAGAATAATTAATTAAAACTGAACTGTGTGCATTAATTGCAATATTTTTTAACTCATATAAAACATCTTAATATGGATATTTTTGACTTAATTTTTTTTCAAACTTATTGAGACGTAATACAGGTTCATTTCGTTGTTACCGGATGATGAGCAAATGCTGGAGCAAATACAATGAAGAGGAGCAGGCCCTCATTTTCTAAGACGTGTAGTTCGAGTTCCTTCAACGCCCTATCGCTCGCAGCCGTTTGGAATAAGTAGCGAGGTTTCAATATTTCTAGAAATGAAAAATATTAAAAACTGGGAAAATTCAAACCGATATGCAAAACTTTTGTATCAAGAACAATTAAGCCTCAACAGCAGATCAAGCGCATTAATCAGAACTGCAGCAGCTCATTGCAGATTCCAGAGCCTCACTGTAGATAACTCCATGGGCATGAATGAACGAACGATTTAATGAATGGATGGACAGATGGTTGAATCAACTAAAGCACGAACGAGTTAAAAAATTAATGAGAATTATTGTGGTCAGAGCTCTGTAAAGAACATTATACCCATCCCCATCATTCTCCAAAATTTTTCTTTCACAGTTCATTTGATTTCGATAGTTTTAGAAGATCAGTAAGCATGTTATTTCTAATGAGCTAACGTCGATGGCACTAATCGTGTGAGGTCTGCGTTAGTCAGAAACAATGATAAGGAGCGATCTCTTTCAAAGGCTTATCGTTCCGAAATTCACCACTGCAATCTCAGTAATCACTTAGTAGTTGTTAGTTAGTTGTTAGTGCAGTTGAAGATACTGTGAAAAGGTTTCCACAAGCAAGAATATCCTGATTAATGCCAACGTTACCATTCCATCGCATCGGATGCTAAACTCTTTTTGATCGCGAGGACACGAATCCCGAAGCGAAAGACCGCAACGCGGTTGGGAAGGGTTTCCTGCTAGGGTCGCTTCGAGGTGGGGAAGCACGTGAGCCAGGGCGGAAGCGCCGGTGCCCGACCGCAGCAGGCCACCAGAGGGACTCTGCCACTTCCCGACCACCACGCCACACCCACCAGATACAATAAAATCGTGGTTGCGGGGCCTAACCCACGAAAAGAATAAGGATAAGAACTATTAACCACTTACGCCTGACATCATAAACGCATCATCGTCCCTAATCTACTATGGAACAGCATAGTATCCCTACTCAACTCAGGCGGAGCATCATGGTGGAAGAAGAGTATGATATTGTGCAACGCACAACATACTACGTCCAATTATAGAGAGAATATTATATGAAAGGACCGCTGTTTGGCCTCTGCAGGCAAGATTATTGCAGCTATGTCCATGCACTCATTTTGTCAGTGCGTTCCTTTCGAGTTAGTTCATTTGTAGATAGGTTCGTCACTATCTCTTGCAATGTCATCGTCCTGAATGGCGTTCATTTGTTTTCTGTCCTGTCAAATTGGTCCCTTCTTAGAGTAATTCCTCCATAACGTGATTATAATGCCCGTGTGTTGCGTTGTGAGTTCCATGGATTCGTACAACCCGCCACACAAGATATTCGATCAGGATCTAATTGCAATATTGAAGAAAGAAGACAAGGTCATTAGTTTTATTAGTGAGTATCATGGAAATTAATCGTTTCCCCTAGGACAATTATACTATCCCGTTCTTTGGCTCGACAGCCTGATACAGGCCTTGGCCGGCCGGCCAGCGGTGGCCCAGCCTCTGGGCCACGGGATGAGGGGTTCGTGTGGTTAGCACAAAGACATCCATCCAACATATATCCTGGTCTTCTTAACCTTAGGGTGGGCTTTCTCTTCACACAGCAATAGATTCTCGGTCATTTGTAAGGAAAGCGCAGTTATAATTTTGTCCCTGCTGGGAATCGAACACGGGGTTGCGCCATGGAAAGCGCGCACGCAACGAGCCACCGAGGGCAGGGGAATTATACCGCAACATTAAATTGTTCCAGCTGGCCCACGGGGACTCCCGTCCTGCGAAGGTGACAAAAGGGCCGCCGCTTCGTTTCCCGCGCGGGTGGCTCTCCGTCACGCGACGAGACGTGCGGGCGTGACGCGCAACGCAACGTGCGGCGGCGGCTGGCGGCGTCCGGCCATGCGAGACGAGGTCGCGGCGCGCGCACGCGCTCACAATCGCACACGCGGGGATCTCCCCGTCCGGTCGCGCGGCGGGACGCCTCCTCCTCCTTCTCCTCCTCCTCCTCCTCCGTCGCCTCCTCCACCACCACCGCCGCCGCCGCCGTACCAGCCCAGACGCGCGGCGCGGAAACGCGACAAACGACCTTGCAGACCGCCCGGCGCGGACCATCCACGCGCTAAGAATGCGCTATGCAGCGATGGGTTTATTCAATGATTATTTTGGGGATTTTTGACTTCTACGGTCATTATTAGGGGGCGGATTTTGTTGACCTAAAATATCACCAAAAAATATCAATAAAATCCTCTTCAACATTTTTAAATGCCCTAAAAGCAAAGAAAAATGACGTAAAAATTGTGATTAAAATCCGTTCGAATAAACAACTCAAGCTGTCGGATATGTTACTGATGTACTTGTAAGCGAAGCTGCTTCTACTCGTTCAAGAAACTCAGATTTTTAACTGTTGGTTTCCTAGGGAAATACGTCTTTAGTTAACCCGAAATCGGCTGGACCGACAATGGCGCTGATAGACGTCACAGGAACCTTAGATTACATAAAGAGGCTGACATTACAATTCATGAGCGAAGAAATCGAATAAGCTACTCAGGAATTCTGCGAAAATTTGTTGTATCTCTTAAATATTATTTGAAGCAAGTACTATTAAAATGATATTAAAATCGATGAAATCAGCGAAAAATGCAAATAAAAGTCATAAAAATGAGTTATTTTCTTTTGTCAAAATATAAAATCAATTTCCATACTAAACGGTATTTTTCTAAAGAGAAAATAAAAAAATACGTTTCATTAAAATCCGTCCCGTAGTCATTATTGTCCGAATAACATTTGCTTACTTGAAAGCTAGTGGCAGAGAGGGGAGAGGGGATTCCAATAACCAATCAGAGTCTTCTAATTCGAATGTCACAGCAGAGTTGTCGCTACTTATTAAGAAAACAATGTTCTGTGTCGCCAACTGTTGTGTGCTCTTATTGAGATTTGTTTCTTGCTACTGCAAACTTTGTTGTGATCTGATGCGAGAACGACTACGTGGCTGCCGCCCGAGTGAGTGGCAACATCGCTCTATCTCACCCTCAGTCGTCATATTAATCTGACAATAGTCCCGGAACGGGAGCTCGGGCTCCGGCATTAGCTGGAGGGGAGATCCGGCGTCGGTTTGCGGGGCTTCCTCCTCCTGCTAACTCCACCAGCAGGGCACCGCCCCACCGTCAGGCGTGCAATGCCTCTGGCCCGGAAGTCATCGGGTTCGAGTCCTGACGGTGGCAGGATTTTCGACCCGAGCTACATAGCTAGGTCGGATTGTGGCGCTATGTCGAGAAGAATTCTTTGGGTTGGCTGCTCTGACCAGTCGTTTTCCGTGGTTTCCCCAATCAACACCAGGCGAATGCCCAACCAGGACCCTAACAAATGTCAGGACTACGTACCGCGCGCGATTTGTCTCCCTCTTCCTTGTCCTATCCTTCCCCTGTATATATACGCTTACCCTTACATGCACTACTCTAGCACACATGGTGGGAGGCACGACGGGAGCTTAGAGATTATCCCGGCTGGGGCAGTGCACCGCTGGTGGGATATTCGCCGGGTAGCGATCGGAAAAATCACAGATTTATCAATCAGACCAGGCGTGTGGTAGAATTCTTCTCCAGACAGTTGTCTTAGTTTAACCTCTATGAAAATTGCGCTCTTAATTTCTGAGTTCTATACATGTTTTGTTGTTGGTTATGCACTCCGCTACACAACACAGGAAGTACAAGGGAAAACTCAATATCCATAGCGAGATTCGAAATCTCAGCCTTTGAGTAGAGCTTAAGATGATCTAACTGCATCACACTGTTGTATGTCTCACAGCTACTAATGTTTTGGTCATACTGGCAACGAGTCCTGACATCACGTTTCCCTACTAATATTGTAATATAACAATCTCAAGTCGAACCAAGAGTTTGAACCGGGTGTGGCAACTGCTGCTCTCCACGCACACACGGGTTGCGCATTCCAAAGCTCGCGTAAAAGATGGGTATTTTCACTTGGTGGTTGTGGTGAGGAAAGCAACCACAAACCACACTTATCACACCAGATCATAAAGTACAATTTAATTATTATCTGAGCTGCGCAACGTAGGAAGACCGCTGGACGACAATCATATAGACGTTTCGGGGTCTTCGTTGTCAATGTCAGGGATAAGTCATTGAGGCATCAGGTGCTAAACAATGTCCACGTGCCTAACATGTTTTAAAACATCGTAAAGGAACACGCTGATGCTGAAAAACTTTAATTAATTTCTCTTTGGATGAGTCGCTTCAATGATGACTTGTTGCTATCGATTATTACGAAATCGCAATTTCTGTTATCGAGATCTTCCCAATGAAGTAATTAAAAACGTTCATTGAATACTTGTGTCGCGGTTATTTGAAGTGCAACTCAATAAACATATTCTTCTTCAATAAAACTCCGATTTTTAAACAAAAATTCAACAAAACCATCTAAATAACAGTCTCCGCACACGAGCGTTGCGCTGACAGGCGATAAGTAATTCGCGTCGAAGATATATATCGTAGATATATCGTCGCGCTTGAGATGCAGTGTTAATTTACGATGCGCGTTATTTATCGCGCGTCACCGCAACGCTCGTGTCACACAGGCCTAACAGCTTCGCTCATTTCTTCCTCGTCGACGGAGGAGAGAACTTGAGGGCGGACACGTCAGCCGCGCGTCGAGTCATCGCTGGCTGGTGCCCTCCGACGTGAATAATGTGCGCCTGCGAATTCGCACATCCCGACCGAGACCGGATCGTCGCCCGGGCCTGGTCCTTTGCCTTCGCTATGAATCAGCGCGTTGCGCTCTGCTGCGCTGACGAAACCTCTCCTCACTTGGCAGCTTTCCCGGGGGAAGAACGCGCTCATTTGAGGCTATGCTGTTGCTAGGGAGACGCCGCGCCGTGCATTGTTTCCGTTTCTTTTCGCACGTGAGAGTTTTTTTAGATGCGCTCCTCTAATCTTCAGGTAGATGTGCTTTTGGAAGAACTTTGGAATGAGAATAATTATTTGGAAACTGTTCCTATCATTTTCTTCCTTCCATACACGTTTTTGTAACTTCGTATCAGGCCTACTTATCCTTATTATTAAAAAGCGAAAAAAGAATAAGAAACATTGGCTAGAATATGATTCAAATGTTTACACCAGTCATTGTTAAAGTTTCTCTGTCTTTACTGTACAATAAAAAACCCTGAAGTAAAATACCAACTTGTCCTAAATATATTCAAATATTATTAAGAGATATAATGTATTAAGAAAACTTTAAACCGGTTGAACTTGAAATTTGATGACTGAAATGATATTTTACTTTCTAAAGTTTCGGGGATGGTGGGGGCATTCTGATCTGTATGACTATCCTAGAATGCTATTTTGGGGTTTATTTCTTCATTTTGGAACTAATATGGAACATTATAATCCACATCACCTATACGCATTGACATTAAAGAAAGTCGATGTTAATATCAAGTCGAAGTCAATTAAGTATTATTGAATGTCTAAGGGTTTTCCAAAGGTATACAGTTTTAAAGCATATTCCAAAAATTATTGAGAGTAATGATTCAGAGCCTCATTGATTAACTTCAAACTCAATATTTTAATATCAATATTGAATCATAAGGAATCTTTGACTACGTGTTCTAGGAAAGGAAATATGTAACTTTAGTAATTTTGTTGCAGGATTTACATTGCGTTATTTTACTTACTCGAATTTTCAGCATTTTACGCAGATCTTGGGTATGGTCAATAAAGATATTCCTCAAACAGGACTCACTGCCCTTTTTTCATGTTAACTGTTGTCGCATGTTAGTACTTATCAGGTTTTTCACGTGAATAGTGATCATATGAAGAAACGTCAGAGTGCCGGAATTTCAAGCAATGCGCGAAGACTCATCTTCATCGTAATGAGAGGTCTTGTCTTCTAACATGCAATGTTAGTTTTGGATGAATGATTGAGATAAACGGGGCCGAGTGCTCAACATTGCACTGTTCTGTAAATTGCAAGATACCACTGCTAGCGTACTTGCATCTGTTTGCATGAAATGAACGAACTCGCCAATTGGACGAGCAGAGATCGAAGTTCAGAGGGTGGTAGTTGATGTCACTCCTACTCCGTCGCATACATTCTCGTGAATGTTTGTCGCCGGTGTTTTTAATGCATCATGACGTCTTTTAGTTCTCACTATTTCTGCTACGCATCATTTGTTTAATTTACGATCTAAACATCACTTCTAGGATCATGGAGTTTCTATTCGGAATTTCTCATCGTTTATAAATTACGAAGTTAATTCAGCTTACCCATTCACACAGCATGTAGCTAGCAGAAACTTTCTGGGCATTCTACGTTATTTTGCCTTGAAATGAATTCTGAAGAATTTATTATTATAGTACTGTGAAAGTCTCAGATTTGATACACAAATGAATGAGCGGGGTCGAGGACGTTCACTTTCATCGCCTCGCAGTATATCTTCCTCCTATTTATGTGACTAAAAATAAAACAACCGTTTTGCGCTGGTGCATTTTATAAACTGCGAGAACTAGTTCTCACGACTATTACAAAACATAATGTAAACGGTTGGTTCGTTGAAAATCCTTGTTTTCAAGTTGTAAAAAAGGATATCCATGAGAACGAATACACGTTTTATAAGTCTGTGACCCACATTACATTTTCATTGATTGAATTGAATGAAGTCGTAAATTGTGTTCTTGGCAAGACATAACCTCATTTGTGTCATATGACCATGCGAACAGTGTAGTCAATATTTTTTTAAATTCATTTGAAAACGATAAGAAACTGTAAGGCAATTCTGAAATGTAGACTCAAATTGTGGAAAAAAATAGTAATTTTCGGACGGGTACGTGAGTGGATGTAAATGAAAATTCAAATGCAAATCCTACATTCTAATATTTCTACATTTGTATGACAGTAAATAATTTAAAAGTATTTTTAGCTATTCATTGTTGATCTTCGTCAGTGATGCTCTTGGTAAGGTGTCCTCCGGACCGGCGCTACCTGCCGAAAATCTAAGAGAGTACATAGGACACTAACCTCGAAGGGGCGTAATTCGAGACTATTATAAAAATATTTTATACTTAAATTTATTTCCTTTCTTTTCTTTTTCAGTAAATGGTTAGTAACCGTGCCAACAGAAAAATATCAAATATTGTAATTACTTATAGCATTATTTGCAGTACCCGCGGTGAAGTTATGTTTTTCAAACTAAAATTTATTGATTTGGATTTGTTGTAATTATTTGCCTTTTTAACGATTTGATTATGTTCTATCATTAGGGCTAGCGGAAGATCTGAAGTTCGCGAATACTGGCAGTGATATAACTAATCTCAAATATTGGGATATCGGCGACCTACAAGGTGGTTTAGCGGTTCCCGTAGTTTTAAGAAATATATCTCAATACTCATGTTTATCAACACATACTGGGACAAATCTTCTCATAATTGCGGAGTAGAGAAAATTCCCTGTTGTGGTAAAATGCAAATATAACAATACAAAGTATATACTTCCTTTTTTATTGTAGCGCAAACATATTACCACTGGCACAAACCGCCGTTGGTATCTGAAAAAAATCTTTCATTTATTGTTACTAATGCTGATAAATGGTTTCGTTTTGGCGAAGAATATTGTTATGTATACGAGGTCATTCTGTCATCAATCTATCAGTGTCGGTGGCATGAACAAAGTTCTGAGCTTTTCAGAACATATTTTTAACGGATTTGTTATTAACAAAAACGAACAGAACAAGTGTAAGCAGTAATGTTAGTTTGTGTTCACAAGGAATAATTTGGGGTTAGGCGTAGCAAAAAAAGGAAGAAACGACCTTGAGATTATTCTCCTGTTTTCCTTGTGCTCAGTACAATCTCTTCCGCTAATCTCTTCACGCCTTTTACTCTTAAGCCACAGGAAGCACCTTGTGATTTGCATACATAATCATTGGTGACTTCTTGATTTACTTTTTATAATGTAGCTCTTGACAAAAAATGAAATAGTCGTGAAAATATGAACTCGAAAATATCACAATTTAGGATATTTCAAGACGCAAACTCCTTGAATATGTTAATGATTTCTGCAATAATACAATATACTCGGAAAAAAAATTAATCTGAACAATTTATATTAAATAACTTTACGAGGGATATTTGCTTTTATAGACGTGCCGTATATTCTGTTCAATAAGTTTTATTTATGGCTCTTTTAAAATAGAATATGGAATACGTAAATAAACATAATGATAAGTAATACGACATATTCCCTCATTTAAATTGGATTTTCATAATCTTCACGATACGTAGCAAGAAAATATTAGTGTCATATAACTATATTAAATCAAGTAAGATTTATTAGAAAAACAATACGCCAAATGATAAATGCTATTCTATGTCATAAGCGTGAAATAAAGTTTTTTACCATCACGAAGGAAGATAAATTGATGAAAACGCTACACACAATTGGGAAAATCCAGCATTAGAGGCAGGTGTCATTTTGTGGGCATATGGTTAAGATCAACAGTGTCCTTTTATGATTGTAGCCCCACCGCCTCGCAGAGGTCAGGTCTTTGCACGAGCGGGGAATCCCCAATGTTCAGTTGAGAGAAACCAGTCGCGCCAACGTCATGACCTTGTTCCAGCGATTTGGACCACGCAACGCGTCTGGGGAAAGTGCATAGGACACGTCTCTGAGGCTTTGTAACCATTGCAAACCCATACTTCAAACGCATACTCATAGTAGCAACAAACTGGTAAACGTATTTCAAGACCTCACACAGGAAGGGATTTTAGGTTTAAATTGTATTATAAAAAACCAAGGCTCACAATGAATGACCTTCATTTTGTACATTACTTGAGAAACATGTTTTAAGGGCCTAGAATGTATCATTTCTGACTTTCGCATGATCGGTGTGTCAGGAAATGTGTTGTCGGTGTGTCAGGACTCGTTGCGGAATGGCACGATGACACAAGTCCACGTGTTTTAAATAATCCAAATTTTGGATTCGATTTCTTACCGGAAGCGAAATTGTGAAATAAAAATATATGAATTGCCACACATCTTTCTACAGACTTACCATCTCATTTGGGTGAGATACATTACTGTATTACCCAAAAGGAACACAAAAACACAAAAAATATAGTTTTGCGTAAAACCGAATTAAATATTATCAAAGGGCATACATACTATAGGTTCCACCGATAGTGGAAATGAATACGTTTTGGAGCCAGTTGAACCGTTACAGTTGGGATCATGAAGAAATTAAAAAATGAACTGTTATCGAACTCTTTATTATTCTGATTTGCAAAATATTATTTTCCGACTTTTTTTGCCAAACGATTAATAAAATAGTATGAAAGTAAGTAGGACCTCTTATACACCAATGCTTATTGAGAATTTTCAGAAGATTTAGTGAGAATTTTGCATTGGTGAAGTAATCCAATAGTAGTGTATCCTTTTTTACGATAAAGTTTTTTGTGAACTGTACATAGTGAACGAACATAAAAATATACATGCTGAAAATGTTTTATGCACATAAATAAGCAAATTTTATGCACTTATTACATTTAAATTCCTTTCTCACAATTTTGTCATTTTCAAACAGCTATTCTCTTAATTAAGTGTATTATCACAAAATTCATAATGTGATTCCAGAATCTTTCAAAAGAAAAGAGAATATTGACCTTCCGCCACAGAGCAGATATTTCAATTTAAAACGATAAGAATTCTCAGAGCTCAGACTTCTATAAAGTGAACCAAATACGTCACGTCCAAAGAGCAAGATCTACTATTAGAAACAGCGCGTCTCGGAAGGCGATGTATTTCTCATTTTAAGCTTATTTATGTTCGGTGGTACTTAAGCAAATATATCTGCACCATTTTTCACTAGGATACAACAAATTATACATTAAAATTCAAAAGAACTATTTCTTTAAAGAATATTTTAATGTTTGACAATGACATTAAGAGGCTTCAATTTTTACATTTTTAATAAGTTAAATTCGAAGATGATTGTCCTAGCTTATCGAATTCAGTCCCTGCAGGAGACTGGCTGCTCTGATTGGTAGTTTTCGATCGATGGTTTCTCCGATCAACACCGGGTAAATGCCGGAGCAGTACCCCAAACAACGGGCCTGAATAGACGCCGAAAAAAACATTTATTTACATTGCCAATACGGTCAAACCCATTTAACTTGTGAGTGATATCCAGTCCCTGTACGGGAATATGAATCTGTACAAGAAAAAGAGGTAAAAGAATATGAAGATATTGAGAGGGCAACGTTCACTCATGTGGGAAGATGTGTAACTTCAAGATGAATGGATAAACCTCTTTGTGATTCAGCGCCGGCTGTTGCACAGTTCCTCGTCCGTTAGCTTGAAATTAGGAAAGCTAAATAATTTCAGAACATCTTAGGAGCGGCCATAGGTAATTAAGGATCTGTTAGGAAGCGTTAATTTCAAAATCATACAATTTCATTTTATAGAAGACTAATATAGAATTTGCTTTCAGAATCTTCCATTTCAGGGCTATGTGTAATCACTAATGAGCTTGATATTATTAAATAGTTTATACACAACATTCTGATACAACTAGTACTCACCCACGAAAGGCAGAAAACATCTGTTTTCCACAGATTAAGAATAATTTTTATTTCAATAAAATACTTCCTTAAAAGTTACAAAAATTTTTATTTCTTGTCGCACATAATTGAACAGAGAACGGATTTAGGAGAGAGCGTTTTTACAACGATACGATACGATTATTTGAGTACGTCTCAAAATATAAAATTAGATTTAATGAAATCTTAATGCAACAATTGCGACGAGGTGTTTTTTTATGTACAATCATGTATATAATTAGAAGAAATTGTAAAGAACGTTATGATATTGTAACAGAGCTAGTTTTGGCGCGATAAGACTTGAACAATTGGACTTCGACGTTGAGACATTACCAAGAATGTGGAAAGATGAACTCCAATGGAATATCCTCTAATCATCCGCTCTACTAACGTAACCTCTGACTTCATTTCACTATCTATCTAACTATTTAAATATCGAACTAAAAATATACTCTTACCTGAACATTACTGTAGTGGAATATATATAATTATCTAGGTATTACTCACTACCCCTACCGAAAACAGAGCATTTAAGCTAGTTTCTTCTTTCCGAACATAGCGTGCGTCTCAATTGTATTAATTTGAATGACAACTTTGAGTAGCACTATTCTTAAATTACGCAAGGTGATAAAGGAGACTCCGTTGGGAAAATTACCACAGCTAAACTCGGCTCATAACGCCACAAACAAGCAAATAATGCATTCAGTAAGCGACTGAAAAATTGCATTGGGTGTCACCTTTGTGCTTGTTCTTAGAAGGAGAAGCCTGCATGTAAAAAACGCCCAAACAAACACGAAAAAGAAGACCTTTGAGGGCGATGGGCTAACGCGGTGGAGACGGGGGAGGGGGAGGCTGGCTTAACCTTGGCCCGCGTGGGGAGTCCCTGTAGGCGCTCTGGCCGGCGCGGCGTCGCGGTGCCGTCGCATTCCGGTTTGCCCAGCGCCGCGCCGCGCCGTGGCGTGGCGTGGCGTGGCGTGGCGTGGCGCGGCGTGGCGCGGTGCGGCGACCTCCAACAAAGCACCGGCTACATCGAAAGCTTGTTGAAGACTCGCTTGCGCCTCGCCTCTCCTCGCCTCGCACTACCGCGTACGTGGCACGGAGTTGTGCAACCGCGGCGCGTCAAGGCATCGCAAACTCACTGGGCCTCTCCGTGCTCTTCAGACAATAATTAATTAATAGGGCTCCCGCGACACGATGTGGTCCCTAGGTGAAAGGAAAATGTTAAAAGTGGTCGGAGAGGGAATTAATTTTGATCTAATTTTAACACCGCGCGATTCGGCGACGTGGCGAGGTCATACGTGGGCAGCGCGCCGCGGCGCGTTGGTTTCCAAGAATTCGACGCCAGCATCGAAAGACTCGCTCCGGCTCGCCTCGCTTCGCTTCACGCTACCACTTCGCCACTCGTTAAAGCTCCGAAGCCTCCAAGCGTATTCAAAGAGAAAAGTTAAAACAGCGGGCCTTTTCTCGCATTACAACCAGATTATCACCTGCGAGCAATAAACAGGAACAAACCGCGCTTGAGAGCCTGGCTAATGACAGTTGTAACTCTGTTGCCGTCGCATTATTCCCCATTGCACGAACAATGAAGCAGAACGTGGAGCTGACAGATATACAGCCAGTGCGAGGTAGGCTTATCAAATGAGGCTTGCCCGTTGCTGCCTGTCTTTAGGGCCCACATGACTCGTATGGTCTGAGTGAGGTTGAAAATTTTAAGGGTTGAGAGAAGGGTTTCTATAGTGGTCTATGCAATAATAATAATAATAATAATAATAATAATAATAATAATAATAAGAAGAAGAAGAAGAAGAAGAAGAAGAAGAAGAAGAAAATCCAAGCAGCAATGCCGTGGTGGTCTTGGATCGAAGGATCGCAGGGTCGAGTCCCGCCTCTGGCATGGTTGTGTTGTGTGTGTCTCTATGTTTGTGATTGTCCGTATCATGCTTCATCATCATTGTCATTTCATCTCCTCCCCCAGGGCTAAAAACCCGAGGTGTGAAAACGGATTCACCATGAAAATGCTGATCTCCCTCAAAAAAGTCACCCTCTATATCCATAACGGAGCCCCGGTGGGTTGCATGTTCGCGAAGTTCCGAAGTAGCCAATTCGTATCAAAATAATACTAACAATAATAATATCCTCTCTCACCTCTCTCTCTCTCTCTCTCTCTAAATATATATATATATATATATATATATATATATATATATATATATATATATATATATATATATAATCTCAAGCGAGTCGTAATGTTTCATCATTAAACTGTTTCACTAACGGAATTGTTTACTGAAACTGTTACCTTCGCGTCACAGCGGTCCGTCACAGCACTTCCGTCAGAGAAGAACCTTGATAATGAGTAACAAATGACTTGGTCCTGAAAGGTCCAGACGAAAATTCACCTATCAAATGAGAGTCCCTTCTAGTCTTCAAACCATTTGTACTGGGCAGTCTTTAACGATGACGGCTCATTGGTCGTCATCAACATTCGTTATTTATTATTTAAAAACATATTTCGAACATTTGAGCACATAATTAAATTTAAACAGTGAGAAAAAAGAGAAAAAAACAATTTTCTCGAATTATATCGAATGACAATTCACATAGACCCCTATCTCACGAAGTATTTCAGAATGCGCATCTAAGGACGAATTGATGAAGATTAACTTTTCTGGATATGCTGAAAAAATCAGCCGATGGGTGCGTTTTCCTAAGTCATGCCAATGTGTAACTCATGACAATTATCGCCAAAAATATTACAAAGTAGGTTCTATCGACTGATCGACTTTTATTGCGTCATAGCTGAACGGAACATTGAAAATTTACAATTGCGGTTTCCCTGTCATGTTGAATCCAAATCTACAAAAAATTAAAATCTTTGATTTTTTTTTATGAATCACTACGCACCTCTACAGCGGCAAATTTAGTCTCCGGCTCTCCCTTCAGTTTAAGAGTTTCAAGCACATTGTTCACCTTTTGTATGTCCTTCGCAACACCATCCGATGAACAGCAGCGTCATCCGTTCGCCCATTAATGCACGTGCGATGCAACGCCTCTGCGGAGTGATCTCCGAGCGGCAAACAAAACTGTGAAGCGAGTTGCAGATCGGCATCGCCTGCCCTCACCGAGCTCTGCTATTCTCTGCGCACTCGGGATTCAGTGTAATTGCCACGTCTCATTGTCCGTGAAAATTCCGCCCTGAGTCGCGTGTTGCAGTGGCGTGGTGTAGTGTGGGGCGGCGAACTCTAAACGCCAGATGCCACTTCGAATGCTCGACGAACACAAGCACGGTCTCGCCTCGCTGAACCCCTGACGTGGAAAGGAACACGAAAGACACAAGAAGAAAAATACAACATGGCGTATCTCCTAGCAGTGCAGTTGGAAATCATGTGGAGCTTGCTTGGCAGTGAGAGGGATTATTAGAGAGAAAAAAATAATGATTTGATTGTATTTGTGACGTTGGGGTACATTTTGGGGCACTATTTTAATATGAATTTCTATTAACATTTGTTACATTTTATCATCTATAGTTCCAGAAACTTTTTCACGCTTTGAAACTGTTAGGTTTGAATCAAGACGCCTACAATCGTAATTTATGTACTTAAAACCGTATGGGGGAGAGGGAAACAGACAAAATTTTGCTCACCGTGTTGAAAATTCAATTCAAGGTTAATCGGCGTGACATTTTAGTTTTGCGGCTTGCATTGAAGCTAATAAGAGCTGGAAACTGGGATACGTTGTTTGTATTCATAGTCACGGACGTTAATCTCTTGTCTCTCGCCCAGTTCGACCGGCCCTTAAATGATTTACTCGGTTTATAACAATCTTGGAAAATCTCTGGAATTTAAACCATCACATAATATGTCACTTATACGACATTGCAACGGGGATAACCCGACGCACCCGATTTACCAAACAATGGCAGACCCACGACGATGAATCCGGACAACACATTCTATTGCATTATAAACATTAAAAGCTGCTAGTTATGTCGCTGATCATTATTATCTGCATTTCTCTTATTGCCCACGTTCTTTCGTACTTTCTTGCACCACAAATTTTTATACTGGTGGAGACATCTCCCAACAGGAAATTTTAGTCTGTCGTAGGATCGGTGGAAGAAAGAATTGCCCAGTTCCCAGAGTTCGTTATAAGGAAACGTTGAAGCATTTTCTTGTGGATCCAAAGAACCACGGTAATCGCAAAACTGAGAGGTTGATTTCCATAATTCCTCATTTGAGTCAAAAGTTTTATTTAAGCCTATGTGATTACTTGGCGACGAAAATTCACCACCTGCACTTATGAGACTGGAACAAAGACCTTCGAGTCTACGGAGCTGTATTTGAGGACACATTAGCACGTTTCACTCAAATGCAGCCAGTTTTGTCACTATTCAAGTGTTGCAATTATTTGCCTCTGACGTAGGTAGAACTTGACGCAGGCACCTTTGGAAAGACGATATTCTGATCTCGAATTAATTCGAGAGGTGGTTTGGTAGTGATGGTGGAAGAGACAGAGGCAACGTAGAAGGCGATGGTGACTGCGGTTTTGGCGTTGGTAGTGGTTGCGGGACAATCCAACCCAAGGTCTTTGTTGAAAACTCTTTGTTGAGCACCTTTAGTTAGCGCTTAAATTATGAAGTACACTAACGGAAGCGAGAAGGTTTTCCGTAATCAATGCAAATTGAAACTGATAAATCATAAAATACTGTCACACGGATCCATCGAAGGATTCCCGAAAACAGCTGCGCGTTTGAAGGGGAAGCAACGGTTGCTAAATCCCGTGTGTGAGCCTATCATGGGTGATTCAATGATACAAAGACAAAATTGTGTTTTTATATTTTATTTATTTACTACATTAACTGTTCTCATTTTCCTCCCTCTCGGATTTGCCGCCCAAAACAAAGGAGTGCTGCTCGCCTCCCATTAGCTACGCCAATGTAGTTTGTATTTAACTGTTTTTTGTACCTCGAGGTACGCAAGCGCGGTGGCCAGGTTTTTCGCATTCCGGTTTAACCTGCGTCGCACGATGCGATGCCATCGCGCGCTGCAAGGAGAAAGGCATAATACTGCGCTTCTTCCAGCAGTGCAGCCAGCAGGCACCCAAGGCCAACAGGACGCGTCTGGACCCTTAGTGAGAAGGGATTTTTAAAAAAGTTGCCACATTACACATAATGTATGTTGTATGTAATGTTACACAAGAACAAAGTTTAAATATTTTTTTTTTACAATACGAGATTCTATGAGAATTCGTTTTTTACTTTTTTTATTTTTTTTATAAGGGTCATGAAGTTTTATTAGAAACGTTTCATTCCCCTACTTATCATCCGAGCTTTAAACTCCTCGCATTGATACTCTCCATTTTAGTCATAGTGGTCGTGCGCGGTCCAAATTATCAATGTTTTTTGCCAAGCGAAAACTCACAATCTCTATAAGAATTTCAAATACTTTTTGCATAGGCGTGCACACAGGAAAGGGAGCAAGGGATCCGTGTCCAAACTGAAAATTTCGAAAGGGGCCGGTACCCCTACGTAATAACATATTATATTTTCGTTAATGTGACCATTTCTTTATTTACCTCTCCCCCTTTAAGCTGACAGATTAGCAAATTGATATCCGACATTGGGGAACAGATTGTCCAACGTATCTGGGAGTCCTTGAAATGGTTCTACACAAGTTCAATTGCATCATTAAAATTATAATTTCATTTTCCTTGTAGTATGTTTTATTTATTTCCAAGAAAATGTCATAAACAAATAAATTAATGAAAGGGGGCTCGGAGGAGACCAAAAAAAGTTGTCCTCATTTTGTTTTAGGCTTGGCACGCCTATGACTTTATGTATGATTTTATTTGTTTTGGAGTGGTGGCCAGCGTTCGAGCGTTCCGGTTTGTCCGGCGCCGCGGCGGTGGCGTGGCGCCCCGGCGCGGAGGCCTTCAAGCTGCAGACGACGGGTCCATAATGCCGCGCTCCAACGCACAGTATCGATGCGAAGCTCTTATCAAACGCTGTGAATGATTTCCCCAGCATTGGCGGCATTTGCTCAGAATTGTAATGGTACACAAATTTTAATCTTCCTATCGAAACCTTGACAAAGTGGCAATTTAAATCTGTATAGTTACAACTTCATATGTTATATTCAAGGAAATGTCGTTCTTTTTGCCTTTCTTGTATCTTTTTTATATACTACGTTATATTGTCGTTATTTCACGTTAAGAAACGAATGTTAGCCATGCGATACATATAAATATATGCTAACCCTAATTTTAAACACAACACTTAACATAATAAATAAATAAATGTCTTTATTGGTGGCGAGGCCCAGGCCATTCAGCCTGAGGATTTTTTCACATTGAAGACAGGAATGTAAGAGAGGAAGGAAGGAGTAGATTGAAAAGGGAATACTCTCACAGCATTTGTGAGATTGCATTTATTTATTTATTTCAAGTTAGGGATGTATTAAAGTTAATCATTAATATATTAAATTGAACGTTACAAGAATTTACTCACATTTAGAGAAATTATATTTTCTGATACAGCAAGTTAGGTACAGAAAGGGTTGGAAGGATATTGTATAAGTCAGTAAAAGGTTAATAAGTAATATTTCACACAGAGGTTTTGAAGGAGCTAAGATTGCGTACATATTATTGAACTACCCGTAAAGAAGACTAGAAAGGGAGGGAATATCGTCAGCGTACGAGCGAAAACACATCGAGAAAACACGTTCAGTCAAGAGTTCAAGCCTTGAGAGAAATGAAAAACTTTGGAAGATAATGTATTTCGTAATGATACTTGTATTTCATAATAATAATATAAATAACAACAATATTAACAATATTAATAATATGAGAATGTATCATAAAACTATTCGGTTATTAAATTAAGTAAAAAAAGGATTAAAACATGGACATAGTGATTATCACGAAGAAAAGAACACCGGGACCGGGACACAAGAAAAAGAACACACCTCTAATTGTTTCATAAAGCTTTAGAGTGGTTTTAACACGAGTGGAAACTGTTTATTTCGCAGCCAAAATCAGTGTTACTCTCTTAATTATACCGGCTGTCTTGTAAACAATCTTAATAAAATTATTACTGGTAAAAATGTCTTATTTTTTGAACATGTTTCTTCAGTTGAGCCGTGGCACCTACGATATATTATTTTATGACTGAATGAGGCACAACACCCGCCTTCACTCAAAAGGTGCACTATATTCATTTTGAGTTTCCATATTCGCCGTTAGTATTAGCATATGATCGATATTTTATTTCATATTCAGATTTAAATGATATTTACAGCCTTCTTTCATCTTCATCGTTTTACAGTTTTAAGAAAATACTCGAATAGAACGGTTCTCACTTCTTGCAACTCTGAAAAAGTAGTAAAAGAATGACCGCAGATCATAAAACTAAAAGCAGTGAATGAAACTCGTAAAGCAAACGCATTAAAATTATTCAGAAACGTATTTAGCGAATTACAGTAGATTGAACTTCCCACAACATTCAACCTTGATTACAGAAATAATGTATTATTCTTTTAAAATGCAATCTTCTCAAACTACATTGGGATGCAACGGAAGTTCAGCGAATATAAAAACTTTTGGCGTTTTTCTCATGGGCAATAATAGTACATTATTCTAGTGCAATGCACTCTAGAAGGCCACGAAATAATGAATAGTAGGAATCCGGAAAAGGCAACGAATGATTCTGCCTTCAGTTAATTCATTCAAGGCATAGGTCCCGCAACACCTTGAACGCTATAGGGAAGGTAATCGAAACCTCCCTCAGCTCCAACGAGCGTACTTCTCAGAACCAATCTCTAAGGAAACGCAAAGGTGCAACGAGGAAAAGTTAGCGTAGCAGGCCCAACAATCGAGTTGCAAGCTCCCTGTCTTTTTTTCTTCCCTCGTCTTAGGCGGCTCGAAGACCGGAGGCTAAGGCCACAAAAACGATAAAGGCGGCGGCCGACCGGGCCCGCATTGGCGGATGGGAAGAGGAGGCGGACGGCGCGCCGGGCGGACACTGGTTCTATCTGCGCCGGAAGGCGGGCACGGAGAAGGGACTAAGAAAAGGCGCCTCGAAACGCGCGACAGATAAACAAGCCGATAAAGAATGCTTTACGACACGAAACTGTCAATTATACGCGGTTAAGTGAAGCAATTTTCAACCGTTGATTTACAACAAACACAGTATCTACCAATAAGAAGCCAAAAAGGGTAAATTGCAGTTTTGCTATTAAAGAAAAATTGCAATCTAAACTTCTATCTTTAGAGCATTAAGTCACATTTTGTTCATTTTTAGTTTTCGACACAATATTAACAAGAAAAATACAAGGTTTTGTTTGGTATTAAAGATATGACTGGGGCAGTATCCACCGTATGATATCGAAATTTCGGGTGCGATATATAATAAAATGAGTTATTTTAATGGCAATGCAACACAAGACATAGCAGGACTCATCGAAACGGAATGAGGCGAGGCGGAAGGGGTGGGGATGTAAATAAAATTACTTTCATGTAACAATATAATGATATTTCATTCCTTTTCCTGTCCAACAGGTGGTTGTGATAAATAAATTCACTAGCAACACCGAGTACATCAGCTAGTTCGCTAAACAATGATGAATTTAAAATATACTTGTTTGTAACACAAATACAACATAATGTACAACAAAACCTAATACAATCTCATGTGGTCGTAATATATAATAAGTAATATTATAACTTAGTTATAATATCTTCACGGAATTATACGTACGGAAATTTTACATACGTATTCGGGTAATCGGCATGTCTCCGTCCGTCACTGTTGACCGGTTGAGGTAATTGGTCGCATCGCAGTCTATTGATGGGCAAGATGCTTTTTCTACTATTTTCCTAATTAAATTAACAAATATGAAAAATATTTTAAAAGCGTTTAAAGTGACGGAGTTGCCAAAGGAAACTCGTAAGAATTATTAATGGAAAGAAGTCATTAGCGCATTTCTCCATTAAAATAAACGTGAAATATTACATGCATTTAAAATTATTTTTCGGTCCGGAATTCTTGTCAAAGCCAGATTGAATTCCTGAAGTCACTAGAGCATTGGTGTGTAGGTTTGCGAGCTGGAATCATGCCTTGGGAAGGTTATATCTTCGGTCAGTTTTGCACGTATGTGCACGCGTTTTGTTCCACTGTTATACTCGCGTTCTCTGATTCAATGATAATAATAATAATAATAATAATAATAATAATAATAATAATAATATTTAAAAAATGATAACAACAACTGGATTCTGACCCACTGTACGGCACGGACTGGGGACAGAGCGAGCAGACGCACACTTCCTCGAGAGCTGGGCGGCACGGAGCGGTGCGGGGCGAGGTTGGGAGGGGGCGGAGAGGCGAAGGCCGGGCAGCGGGACCCCCTGATCCCACGGCCACGCACCGCTGCGGCCGCGGCCGCTCAATGAACGATGGTCCTCAGGCGATGTAGCGAAAGCCCCTGCCGCCACGCCAGCACGCGCCGAGTCTCAGTCACCACTCCACATCATGCACACATCGGGAGGAAGTTCTCGCGCAAAAACGCACTCAGGACTGTTACTCCTTTCACTTATCTCTGCATTTACGCTGGCTAAGCAAATTTTTCCTCATGCAGTACGTAATAAACTAGGGAGAAAGGGCAGAAGTGGGGTACTCCAAAATCACCCTATTTGTAGTCATAACATTGACTTTATCATTCTTATAAATATAACTAACGCTGATTAACATTCCTATTCAGTAAATTGGTCCCAGAAGATTAATTCTGAAAAAGTTATTAATTCTGAATGATTATACTTTTTTATTCCTTCGACAATAACGAAGAGCACTGAGGAATAATCAGACTAAGAGGTCGAGTGAGAAAAAGTAATGTGAACATTGCAAATCCAGACTTCCTCTATTACGTCCTAAATGCCAATTGAACCTCAAAATGTGTTCGAGTAAGATCTAACAAATAAGTGGTTTTGATTTTTTAAGCTCGTTAGACAGATCGTAATTCGCAAATGTGTAAACTATTCTGTACTTTAATTTACGAATGATTACAAATGTTGAAATATTTTCTACGAAAGGCCTTTCCATGTCGACAATACAGCCACGTTCGTTTTCAAATAAATATTTTTTTATTAACATAATTGCATAATTCATATGCAGATAATTTTGTTATAGAACAATAAAATAAAAATATAAAATAAAATCCAATAGATTAAACATTGTTGAGGCAACTTACGAACATGATTAAAGTTAGTTACGTAATTTCATACGTAGTATCTCAGACCGCAAACTAGAGATTAGCCTTTCAGCTGTTGTAGCGAAGTGGAAGGCCGTAGTGCCGACGAAAAGTTGTGCGCTTACTTGTTTTGTCGTTTTATTTCATTTACTCACATTTCGCTTTGATATACTAACATTTTCTGAGTTTCTGCCACAGTTATTTTTTTGTCAGTCGATTTTCATACATAGAGTTGTGAAGTTGAAATTAAGTTCATTGCTAAGAAACTAAATATTCCAATATTTTAGAATGGGCATTGTTTATTACTGAAGGAGTGTCTTTAATGTTCACACAAGTCGGTAAAGTAATTGATGGAGCCTTGCAGCACTTTACAGCAGGGAATTAGAATTACTCTAACTCTCACTGACATTGTATTGAGTTAAAATGATTACAAAATCATTTTCTTCAACTCAGTGAACTTGTCTCGAAACTTACAGAAATGTTGTGGAGTTCAACACAGTACCTTGTGGGAACACAACTCCCGTGTCTCCAGGTCAGGAATTTCTCAATATTAATTTAATTGATGTTCTGCCTTCTTTTGGATTCTAGTCGGCCTTGAACAAAGCCGCTGACCTCTAAACGATTCTGTTTTCCTCTTAGAGTATTGATAGTGCGTGGAACTGCACGTGGAATTTCAATAATCCAGAACACACATTCTACTTGCATAATACTTCAATATCCATTTCATATCTTAAGAATGAACGTCAGTCCGAATTACTCAGAGAGGATTGGATGATTCTTAATAGAAGTTGTAATGAAATGACGGTGGCGTTGTCATTTTTCTAGTTTTCACAGATTTCAGAAGCGTATGCGTGTGGACGAACAGGCGGTGAGTGTTTTGCATATTGTGTGTACTTCTTCTTTGGGCCAGGTCGGCTTACGTAATGAAAGATTCTGTAGTCTGTTTATATGTGGCTAATACAGCACCTTGTGTGATTTTTTAATACTTGATCCGCGAAGCTGAAACTTCTTGGTAAGCGTGCCTAATTATCTGAAATTGTATTCCTCCGAAACGTGAACCAAAAGAAAATGCTTGAAGTTGTGTGTTTTAATAGAAGAACATTTTAAATGAAATTATTTGAACTCCCATTTAACAACATCCCTGGCTCTTACGAAAATTTAAAAACAACGTAAATCAAACAACAAATGAAAACTAGAGCTATAAAAAATTCAATTTGATTCAAGCAATTTTGGATCCGTTGGAATACGATTCTTATACTATAAATCAATAGACCATGAGACAAAAATGGTGAACACTTTCCTTCCACAAATCACATGGGCTCTCCCAAGCACGCGATCGCTCCCTTCTTGTGATTGCACAGGAAGCGGATGCGGAAGTGCAGATGTTGGAAATGTCCAAGATAAGGCTGCGTACGTCACTTGTGTGATAGAAAGGATTCAAGAGCGCTATCGGGAATAAGCTAACATTCTTTTTACTGCATAGGCAATATTTCTATCAATTATTGCAAAGAGTATTATGGAAACAACGGTGTACTTAAATTAACATATTACATATACATACTTCATATTATTTATCTGTCTCTAAATATACTCAAAGTATTTCACAACTTGTAACAGAAAAGGAATATAATAATGCTATATTAACGTTACCAAAGTATTATTTTTAAATAATTCACAAAATTCCTGATTTCAAAGCTAGGATTTATTTACTGCTCAGAGATAAAAATCATGAAATGTAAATTATGTCAAATACAATATCGATATGGTACGATTAGAGTGTATATATATATATATATATATATATATATATATATATATATATATATATATTTATATATATAAATATTTATCAAAGGCAATAAAAATATTCCTAACAGCAAGGTAGTTCAAATTTAAATTGTTTTGACTCTCATGTGAATAATTCAACAACCTGAAATGATTATTCCAATGAACACAAACTGTAGTTTTTCATACCACAAATGTAATTCAAATATTTATTATTGATGTACAGTACATAAAATTAACAAATCCTTTAATTTAAGGTAAGAATTACGCATGTATGGAAAATGAAGTCGTTTAGACCATTTACATGAAAAAATAAAACGAGAATACATTTCGATGACGTTTAACGATCAAGTCTTGCGTCACCGATCTGAGAAATGACACGTTGTGATGAACTCTAAGTATGTCATCAGATGCAAATGTCCTAGAAAAGAAGTTCCGATGTATCAGTTCTCAAAACTGAAATTATAAGAAACTAATATTTAGAGCAAAAACTTAGTAGATAGAGAAGCTTAAAAGATCAACGCATCATGGATCAACAGTTCTCGGAAGCGCCACATACACTCTAGCCTTTTCAATACATACAGTAGTTTATTTGTAATTAATACTCGCCTTCTCAAGCAAGTCCGTAATTTCAGTTGTATAGAAAGAAGAAACTAGTAGTTTTCTCCTGAGGTGCATAAGCATTTACTGCGCGTGTTTATAAGAAAAAAAATCATCGTCTCTATTGATTGGATTTTGCATACAGTTTTAAATTCACAGAAAAAAGCTTTTATCTAATCTGGATGGGTGCCATGAGGAAACTGTAGGGTGTGAATTCACTGCGAAATTTCAACCTATGTAAGGGATGATAAATTGGGCTTACGATACAGGAAAGAAGAAGATTATGTAGAAAAAGGATGATTCAACTTAGCATATGCAAGTTTACACGCAATCCAATGCGTTATATTGTGGATTGATACAGATTATACGTGAAATAAATAGGCGCATTTGAAAAAAAAATCATCTTAAACATCTCAATATATAACATTCATATTATGGCATTCGTTATATGGATGAGAGAGATTGTTGTAGCTAATGAAATTTGAGTTATTATATTTTAAAAATGTGCTTTTGAATAGGCACGTTATATTTTGAAAAACAAATTTTCTTTGGTTCACACTGAAATGAAACATATTTACTTCTTTTATTTGTTCAATAAAATAAGTTCTTATATATGCAGTGACTTCACATATTAGCAAGTGTCACTGCAGTAGAATCCTTCAGTATATTGCACATGTCTGAGAAGACAGTTGCTATACCAACCCCAAAAATACCATAAAAATTAACTCAATTTGAAGTCTCCGGGCTTTGTCAGATTAATTCTCAACAAATTAGTGTTAATCACGAGTGCCCATCTATGAACATTTTTATGTAGTACATGAAAAGGTATTAGTCCGAAGTAAGGCTAATGATAGGAGTAGCCGGTTAATTTGCACATTAACCAAACGGTGTGGACCAAGCTGTATGAAGGACGATGATGGATCATTTCGGGCTTCACCCGGTTGACATTAGTCACAAGGCGCTGGCTAAAGTAAGAATTTTTTCTGAGTGTATGGCGCGTTATGAGACGAGTAATTTTGGCATAAAATGCTTAGGAAATTATGCATTGAACACGCTCAATTTTTTTATGTAAATGGCGAAGGCCAATGGTCGGGGCATATTTGTCAACTCGGACATGTAAAGCGAAGCGTCAACTGAGGTGTATAGTGAGGTTAGACTAGATGGCATTGTGTAACTAGAAATTTTGGACTGACAGTGGAACTCGAAACTCCACAACATGATTTTCATTATCATTACCATCAACAATCTAATCCCTGTTTTTCATTCAATATCTGATATTCCTCGTCACCGTAACGTACAATTCACGTACCCTAGCCACTTCGTGTTGGTAATATCAACTTGATCCGGTTATAGTAGAGTATATATTTCAAAGCTGTTCCTATTTCGGACTTGGTTATTTGTATATTGTAAATATTAACCGGCTAATTTGCGAATTAGCCAGGTCCGAAAATTAGCATTAACTTCCGATAAATGTGTAATTGGAACGCATATTACCTTTTGAATTCACCATCTATGACAGTCTTTTCACTAAAGCCTAATTTAACCAGTCAAGATAACTCGTTACATCTTTTCATGTTAGTCAAAAAAATATCAGCTGAGTTTAGTTCAGAGACAACATTGCCACTAACTCTGCAGCGACTCTGGCCGGAGGTCCTAGGGTTCGAGTCTCGACAGTGGCGGATTTTCGTCCCTAGCTAGATGACTAGGTCGAAATCTGACGCTGTATGGAGAATAATTTTATCGGTCTGCTGGACTAATCGATAGTTTTCCGATGTTTCTCCGATCAGTACCAAGCAAATGCCGGAGAACAACTCTAAGAAACGGGTCACGGACCGCACGGGATCTTTCCTTCCTGTTCCTTATCCCAGCCTCTCCTCTTACACACACACACACACACACACACACATTCACTCACATTGACACTTACACTTCACTATCACATATTCGGCAGCATACAGCTGGTACCGTCTGCTGCATTGCCCCGCTGGTGTATATATCGAGAGGGGGATATCTCTCATAAGTCGTCGTGTGGACCATCGACGGTTCTCACACTTCCCACGTGGAACACCGCCATTTCTAACATACACTTCACTAACGGGACAAATTGACATAACAGTTGACGTGCACGGAAACATGAATAAAATCAAACAAATAAAAAATACTCGCATCCGGGATGTTTTGACTTTTTACTCCCGGTGTGGGCACAACCAACATCGCCCAGCGGGCGACCGAAGAACTTCTCCAGACCTTGGACGGACCGGTCGGGCTATATGCAAAACGGGCAGCCAGCCAAGCCCCTGCAGGCTCGTTGTTGCAGGAACGTAGGTTCTGCTCTTCCGAGAACCCCCATGCCGCGAAAGTATCCTGTTGCTCTCAAGCAGTGGAATAGGAGGGACCAGATTTTATTTACGCGCACCTTGCCTCGCCAGGCATGCACAGCGTCGCACGAGCGGGCTAGACGGAAGATCGAGCCGGCAATTGTCGACCGCGGTGAGCGGCAGTATTGTTACGGATAGAATTTTAATTCGGGAAGTGAAACAATTTAATAAGTGTTATGGAGGACATACCAAACGACGAATTCCGATAAAAAGTCACTATCAAGAGGCCGGAACAGGTAAATTAATTATCCATGATTCGTAGAAAAATAATATGTATTGTTCTTTCATGTACAATTGACCGTTAGAATTAGAATTCCTCCACACCCCTGACCACTTGTAAAATTCATTTTCACTCACGTTCCACATATGTGGTCTATTGGTGTGGATGGATCTATGGGTCGTAGGATGGAGACTATCAAGAGGCCATAGCAGGTAAAAGCATTACCCATGAATTATAGAAAAAGAAGTTATGTTGTTATTTAATGTAACAATTGATAATTATAATTATAATTCCTTAACACCTCTGACCACTCGTAAAATCCCTTTTCACTCACGTTCCACATATGTGGTCTATAGGTTTTTATTGGTTGCATTGCTGGAAGATGCGCAATGTTATGTCCCTTTCTTTGCATCGCGATAACGCTTTCTCCAAACCCAACATCTCTTGTGTAAGCATAAGAATCACGAGTTTGCTACCAGTGACCGCACTCTCTCTCTCTAGTAACAGTAACAGGTCTTCCCCTCTGCATATCGAATCCTCTACCGGCGTAATTCGTTATCCTCAAGGGTTACTGGAGTGCGAATCGTACGGGATATCAGGACTAAAAAGAAACGCGAGTTTAAGGCACAATAAAAAAATAATTCTTCTTGGTAATTTTCTAACATACTTTGTTTTTATTTCTGATCGTTTGGAAACCGGGTGAAGACATAATATACAATTAAGTTTAGTGCATTATCCAATCTATGTATAAAATTTATGTGCCAAATTGATTCGAATAATTAATGGGATTTTCGAAAACAAATTTTTACTCTTTGTGATTAAATAATCCAACAAATGTGTTTGGATTCAGGGATGATTTTAAACATACGATTTTACGCCATACTTAAATCCAATATAAAATTTATATTCTAAATTTTCTCGAAAATTTAGTGGCTGATCAAAAAATAAAATTCCAAGGTCAGGAACTATTGATGGCACTATGTAAGCGGAGCGAGTTGCAAATTATTATTAAGAATTAATGGATTTTTATAACTTTAAAACAAAAATAAGGAAATACATAACTCCAATCGAGTGTTATTTTGATGTTTATGTGTCTTTACATAACTTGAAGAAAGAAAGGACTTAATACGGGAGTTCTGCATTATGTTTTGGGGATATGTCACTGTCTTGGGATTATGAATAGATTTCGAAAAGCTGACGCAATTAGTGGGCAATGTTCTAAGGATATTGAAAATACCACACCAACGCCAAAATATAATTGTATCTTGCAATATTATCGGCAAACGCAAAGAGGACATTTCCGTTTAGGCCAGTTTCTCGATATTGAGTAGATTAAGTAAATGAAAAGGATATTGGTGAAATAATTTTATTTGATTTCGAAGAAGAAGAGCTCAAAAGTGATGTGGCCAAGTACTTGACATTCCCATGTCTTCTTGTATGTTCTTACAAGGAAAATGGTGTACTTCAAATAAACATTTTCATTGGGTACTGAAATATGTTTGAAATACTTTATGATATTTCGTAACATGCGAGGCATGTTGAAATTGATAACTTTCAGTTCGAAAGTATGATTCAATGCCATTGAAAGTGAAATTAATGGTATATGTGTGTAGTGAAGTAATCGACTAAATTACAGAACACGCTCATAAATTAACGGAGCCACACGATATTGAAGATAATTTAAATTTAAAGGATGTGTGCAGGAATTCAATTTTAATGATTAGCGATCAAAGTTTAGTATGAATCCTAGAGGAGATACACTATCAGGGGAAGCGGTTAATGTAAATAGATGCACCCTTAAAAAGTAATATTTTCGGAATTATCAAAGAAAGAGCTGCTTACCTAACGCACCGATACACAAAGACACGCACGCACAATTCTGGAGTCAGTTCTTGAAGTATCAAGCTTTACCTAACATCCTAACCACTAACAACACCCTTTCGTAACAATGCGTTTAGTTAACTGATCTTCTTTGACACCTCACTTACTTACAGTACTAAATTGCAACCGAATAAAAATCAGTTGCATGATAAATTTAAAGTTATTGCCTCCTCACTATGAAAGCAATTCTGTGCCTGACGCTGGAACCTCGAACGCCGATCAGGCCAGCAGAGAGTGGTTAGAAGAAAAATTAATTCTTTCGCCGCTAAAGTTGCATCACGAGGAATAAAGCGAATTTCGAGGAAACCATTTCGCAGTGTTTTCCCTGATTGCACCCTTCCCCCCGCCCCGAGATGGCGTCAGCCACCCGCACGACGACTCTCCGACCGCAGCGGATATGACGCGCCGCACCGGCGCGGGCGACGCTTGACGCCATTTGCTTCCGCAGCCGCAAGATGGCGAGCGTTAGTACCGGGTGGCGGTGGCACAGATGGCTTGTGGCCGGGGCGAACCGGGCGAACGTAAATAGTTCTATCTCCGGCAAATTACGTGCTTCCGGTTTGTGGGCATCGTGTTATCACTTAACAACGAAGGCGACGTGACACGATTCTTGACTTAGATTTATTATACCCGCGAAGTATACGTGGCGCCGAATAAGTAATGTTTTTATGGTAAGGGGTTTTGGGGGCGAGTGATGGGACAGGGACGGAAGGAAGGCAAAAGTTTGTCTTCATTAATTTCATTCCAGCGGAAGACAAGCATATTGTGATTGTAGTGAAACTTCTTTTTAGTTAGTGAATATCGTGCTCGAACACCTCAATCAATCCTAATTTCATTGCAATAAAATCAAATCAAAAGACTAGTTCTTCGTCAACAAAATTTAACTCTGCAGAAGACGTGTAATATGTGCCATTTTGCACTTTCTTTACCCTTTCAGTGATGATTTAAGTCTTTAGTTAAATTTTGAAAGACCCTCAATTCCATAACATACGCTCTTTGTGTGACTTACCACTCTCATCAGGTAAAAGAAGGAATAAAAGAAATAAACTTGAAATGTTTTTCAACTGGGCTCCAGGCAGGTTAATATTTTGTTTATCAAAAGAAAAAAAATAGTTTCATTCAACGATCATGAGTTATCTCAAATCTGAGTGATTAAAATTTAGAATAATGATAGCCCACCGTTAAAGAAATGAGAAAAATATCAGGGGTTCAATACATCAGTTATTCACAAAACTAAAATTGTGGATTTGTAAGTAATGGGATTTGGTTAAAGATACATATATATTGCTCCTCGTTAAGTGTAACGTACACACAAGCAAGGAAAGACGCTACGCAACAGGAACAGTTCACAAATTGCTTCACATAATTACTTTATAGTTAAGTGATGATATTGAGTTACTGAAATTGGAAATCTAATTCCTTTCATCATGATTTTCTCGTTTAGGATAACTAAAAATTTAAAAATAATGTAGCTAAAACTTTCAAAAAATTGCAATTTTTATGGTAAGTTATTCCAGAGAAGGTTCATCAAAATCGCTCCATACCATAGAGATACAAACAAAAACAAATTGTTATCTACAAACGTTTGCTTGTACGAAAAGGGTGTGAATAACCTAAAGAGGTATATATTTTTTATGTGTTGAGCAGTCCGAACAAATAATTGCAGCGATAGAAATAAATCAATCCCTTACCCTTGTGACCTTTTGAATACTTAAAAAAGGCGTGAATAGATTTCTAGATGTCAGAGGCAATGGCCTCATTCTATAACTTTACGACCGACGAAGTAAGGTTCAGTTAAACAACGTTTGCAAAATTCAATTTGTATGGAGTGAGATGTGTTATCTTTGAGTTATTAATGCTTATTTACAGTCATTGTCTTCTCGTGGTGCCTTTCTAATCGTGATTTTTGCATTCGTCATGGACTGTAAGGCCTTGAAAAAACAATTTTAGAAGTTTTAATTATCTACTGTTGATATATTTACCCATATGTCACTCAAACCTACATTGAAGATAGAAATTGTGAAATTATAATGTACTTTTTGAAATAGTTAATGTGGATTATGTAGTGTAATTTGAACGATTAAGCAACAAAAAATAGTTATTGTATTTTGGAACAATTCGCACATGGTGATGAAATCACGGGCTGAATTTGCCGAAAAGCATTAGAAATTGCTTCATTAGAGGGGAGGGTGCTGGTGGAATATTTTTACTCACATCACAATTGACATCTGTGATCCGTCTCTTGGCTGAAAGTCTTAGATTCGGTGAGTCTTTGATTCATTTGATTGGAACAGTGAGCGATATTATTTCAGGCAGAAGGGCACCCGTTAAAATTTAAAATTAATTTGGAGCCAAAATTAATTGAGACGTTTGTTACCTGATTTTCATCCCCATCTTACATTTATTGTGCTTCGGAAATACGTTTTGTTGTCTGCTGTACGTTGTAATATGGTTTGATACCGATAACCATTCGCAGCTCCTTATCAGCGCAAAAAGCTGCAACCTGCTGAACTTTGCAGCCAGCCTACCTAGTTCACAGCAGCATCAAAAGGAACTTGCACACCAACCCATCACATCAGGAGAGGGCGTTTACTTTAAAACCACTAATAAGATATAATGGTGCCCAAACAGATAGTTTCGCTTTGAAACTAAGCGTCTAGTATTTTATTAATACAACCTAAGGATATTAATACAATAGACTTCAGAGGCGAATCGTGATTTAAGGTCATGACTCTCAATGTGGATGCAATATATATTGAAAGAGAGTCTTACTCTGTTTTTTTTCTATATAGTAATTAATAATCTAATAAATGCTATACAATTTTTGAAGTTTATAAACAAATTGAGATCTATTTTATACGATTTTTCCCCTTAAACTAGCCTAGCCAATCTAGAATACACGCCACTGGCTGACTTCCATTCAAGAAAATAGGATATCAGGCATAACTGTTTCGTGCACTCACCCATGCGCCGGCAGACGAACGGGCCGAAGTTGGTGTCGCCGCTGAGCTGCACGGCGGCGAGCAGGCTGTAGGCGATGGCGAGGCAGCCCACGTGGAAGATGAGCGACTTGCCGTGCAGGTCGCGCAGGGCGTCCACCGCCAGGTACACGAACAGCGTCAGCAGCAGCCCCGACACCGACACCAGCATGCCTGCGCACGCCGCGCGCACGCGTGCAAACGCGCTTTATAACCAGCTCCTCAAAGAATTCGACTTACATTTTATGTTTGTCTGTTCATTCTCTTGATACAAAAATGTTGTCTCTTGTCAATTTTCAAAGACAATTAAGTCATCCACTTCATATGCTTTCTTTCATATTAAATTTTTATTACGAATAATGCATCCTTAAACAATTTTCACGGCGTTTCGAGATGACATCACTTTTTTTCGCCTTTACGTATGTAGGATGAGAAAGTATTGTAATTGTGCGCCGGAACACGGGGAATTTTCGGCATAAAAACACTTATTACCGGGCCCTGGTAACGAAAAAGTGGATAAATCTTATTTCACTAACTTGCACCAAATCCCCTCCTTTGCAAGTTTCAGACTCGGCAAAACCCTTTACACATTATCAGAAAAAAATATCCTTTCAAGATATTTTTCAAAAAAAAAATGCTGAAATTGAACCTAACTAGAAGATTTAATAGGGCATCTTTACTCAATGTAATAGATTGAAGATTAGAAATAAGTTGGTAAGTAAAATTAATCACACGTTTATCAATATAATAACAAGAATTAGTAAATTAAACAAATATTATTACAATTATAATAACCGCAATAATGCAATTTTAAATAGACAACAGAGTAGATGGGAGTATGGGAGCGAGCACTGACTTCTAAAACCCCAGTCTTCACGGGCTCCCCTGAACGATGTGGGTTTTAGAAAGGCGTAAAAATCTTCAGTGTTCCATGTGCTTGTAGCGTGTAAAACAACGTTTCTAATGGAAAAATTACATTTTCCGACTGTTCGCTTCCTAATAAAATTGTATTCTCTCAGCCGCGGAACAATGCAAGTACAGAAAATGACTGAAACCGATGAATTGGTCTCAGGTGCCAAATATGGGAGTAAAAAATAGTTTGTAGTCATTGACCAGTAAAAAATAATTGTTTCACCAACAAATAGAAAAAAGAGACCAAGGTCTATTTCGTTATTGATGAGCTTAAAATACAGCTGTCGTTGGTATTTGCAATGTTTTGAAGAACCCTGACTTAAACGCAAGGCAAATTTAATTTGTTAATTTGCCTGCAAAAACGATCTTATTTTAACGTAACATACTTTTCGGATTGAAATTTAATCTTCAATTACAGTGCAGTGAGTGTCAGAGGGTGAGCTAGAGCTCACTCGATAGCATTACCAGGAGGACATAGTTTCGAAGCAGATAAGTCATTTTTGTAGGGTGCAAATGTCAAAATTTTGTTTTTGAGTCGATTAAGGAGAAATAAATGCAGTTTTAAGGATCATGTATTAATGAGTACGTTCCAAACAATGAAATTAGGACGCAGCAAAGAACGCACATAAAATGTGAAATACCTTACCCTACACAATCTGGGAGAGGTAAAATAACATTGATTGTTTTCCATTCATTGGTAAAGCATTACCCATTTCTTAAGTCGCTTGAAAAATCCATAGTGACGCAAATTAATTTTCAGAGAAATTTCATTTCAGAGACTTTCTTTCCACTGAAGGTCCTCGAAGACTGGTTTGCTTTAAATATCGCCGCCCATCAAGAGATTGGGCGGGCTGGTTGTGACGTCAGCCGGTGCCCACATTAGCGCGTAGCCTCCGCCGCCACTTTCTCTTCAGGCGGCCACGTCCTCGATTGAGGACTTGGAAGGACGACGCCAGAAGGAATCGTCACTCCAAACACGATTTGGTCCAGGAAGAGTTCAGAAGAACCGAGTACATTACGAGTATTGAGTTACGAGTCCACAACTGAAGTTTCATAGACAGGTACCTCCTAGGTTTGAATCCCGACCGAGGCAAATTTTCAACATTAGCTAGAAATGTGAGTGAACGGCGCCATTTTATGGATGGGTATTATAAAAATTCTAGAAGTTCTCGTTACCGTGGTTTCTTTCAATCAATTCTAGGTGTATCTCAAAGCAGTATATTCGAAGCACAGTCTACTAACATCGCAGGATTATTATATCCCAATTCTCATTCTCATGATTGCCCAATGGACTGATCCCTCATCCCCGAATGACCTGTCTCCTGTGATCTCAAATTTGTACGACTCTGCTAAAACACGGAGAAGCGAAAGCGGTGGAGGGTTTAGCATCGGCGAAAGGTGACCTCAGACCATGGGTGGTAATTATTGCAATAACGATTATTTTCTCTTAACAATTATCAATATTTATACGATACTGATTATTTTCTCTTAACAATTATCATTATTTACATATATGCTTGGAAAGGAAGTACGTATGGAATTGTAACCGTGAATCCATTATGTAATTAAATCCAGCACTCGCTTGCTGCTGTGTATCACGATTGTCACGGAGTATTAAAATTGACCATTACGAAAAAGTAAACACGGCAGTGAACACAGAGTATGTATTTTTCAATTTTTATTTTATGGGAAGTGACATCTTCACGTCTCGAAAATTCCAAAGTCTGAGCCAAAACATTTCAACTTCTTCACTAAGAGGTGGCAGTCGAATAAATTAAATTGATCATGAAGGTTTCGCTATAGGATGGCATCAACATTCTAATTTTCATTGCATTTTCCAACAACCAATATATTTTTTATTCTATTAATAAGCAATCGAAGATATTTACAAACAGTAAAGCAATACTGAGTTTATTATTGACGTTTTATCCAACGTCTATTTCTTCCTTTACCTATGAGAGACGACTTGTTGACGTCTAAGCACTCAGAAACACGAGCGGATGCTCTCACGTGTTGCGCATGCCAATGACACGCTGCAGCAGCATCTCTGACGTGAATCCGTCTCATCGACAAGTGAAATGAGGCTATTTTATACATCGGTGATTATATACGACGGAATGTCGGTACATTGCAGATGTAAGTAATGTGTGCTTTGCCAATACGTTGCATACACACGATGCTATTAGAGATAAGTTTATTATTCGATTATTGAAATGCAATTTTATATTCACATTCAACACGTGCTGCGATACACAGGAAGAACCAAAGAAACATTTTTCCTCCTTTGTCTCTTTTGATGCTTGCAGTATATAAGCGAAATTATGAAATTAATCTCTTGAAATAATGAACAATTTTCTGATAAACTGTCTTATTTGTATTGGTTCGGGCGTAGTGAGGTAATAAAATTTTGGAAATAAAAAACAAAATGTTTCCATGTACAAAATTGAAAGTAATTGAATCGACACATTGAATATTTTATTTGAATCACAAACGATGATTCTTATTGCATAAAAGAAATGAAGAAACACCATATGAAGAAAACACAAGAAAGAGGTTTTATAAAAACATTTTTTTTGAAAGAGAGAATGAACAATGACTACCTCACAAAAGCTGTAGTTTCTTAACATGAATTTATCCTGTAGTGTCGTTCCTCAACAAGTTCACGTAATTCTAACATAGTTAATCTAAAAAAACTGCGAAGCGGCATGCTTTGTGGATCTTTGTTACCAACAAATAGAAGGTCTTTCACAAAAATAGTAAGCTAATATTATGAACATAATTAACCAACTTGTCTCTTGTGTTAATAAGAAGCTCTTCTTGTGAATATGACGAGAGAAGAAAATATTAACGTTAGGTGTGATATTAAACAGATAGTGAAAATATACGACGTGATTTCGTTCGTAGCAATATTAATCCAAGTATTATTTAATGAATGCGTTGGTGTATGTACGAATGTTTAAGTTTTCGGAACGTTCAATTTTGTTTCAAGAAGTAAACCATAACATTGTATAATCCAGTAGAATACGCTACTTGTTTTCCTTAGAAACCAATTAGTCACGGGAAAGATCATTCTGGATGTACGGACAATAATAATAATAATAATAATAATAATAATAATAATAATAACAATAATAATAATTTTAACAACAATAATAACAATAGCATCAACAGCAATAATAACAATACAATAACTACAGTTTTTATGCGTGAAAGCAAAACATTGTTAGTGACGCCGAAGGAAGACATCCGGAACACCCATTTAAAGAAATAACTGAATTCGAGATATTCCTTTTATTCGCTAGCGAAATGTGCGTTTTCTCATGGGCGGAAATGTGTTCTCGGTTTGTTATCTTAGCAAACAAAGGTGCAGCGATTCCGGAGTGCATGTTGTTCGTAATCGGATGTGTTTGCAATGTATCATTTAAGTAGAACGACGAAATATTTACCGATGAGACACGGAAGTCGGTCATACGAATAACAGGAAAAGTCTCATAATGTGTCCATTATATTTATTTCATTTGTTTACTTTTTGAACGTCAAAATCATTGGAAAGAAAAAAGTGTAATTACGATTACGTGACGGATGCACTACGGCAATTATTGTGTGAAAATAATAAAAAATTGTTTGCAATTTAATATTCGTTAGCAACATAACCATCAATGAATCAACATTCAAAGGCTCTATGTTTCTTGCAGATTGTAATTAAGAATAATAAATTAATGTATCGCAAATGTAAGTGTATTGTAACTAACAAATGATCAGCTGGTCATGGTTTGGATCATAATAATAATTTCAAGAGATACGGAACAAATGAAAGAACTTCGCTAAGTCTGTTAATACGATATCATTCCTTTCCGTATTGCTGAAATTCGCTAATGACTGAAGAGCAAGGTGTGGAGTCTTTCAGAATTTTATTCGTGATAAAGATACTCTGATTTCTCAGAAATCTTCTAATAACGCGATTTTCAGCTTTAAATGTGTGCAATATTATCTAATGTTTTCCGCAAAATTGATAATATTGATTTATCTCGAACGGAAATTTTAACATCAACAGTAAAACCATTAGGAAAATGGAAAAACAAACAATACATTTCTCAAGACATGGGAAGACTGCGGTCAATTAAGAAAACATGTAAAATGAGATTTAGGTGACTTATGACATCTTGATGTCACTGCAGTACTTCTGACCGGAAGGTCCTTGGGTTCGAGTTCGGATGGCAGAATTTTCAACACTAGCTACAGAGGTAGGTCGAATTCAGCTGCTTTCTGCAGGAGAATTCTAGCTGCCCGCTGCTCTGATCGCTAGTTTGTCGTAGTTTCTGCGATAAATACAATGTGAGGATTGGAGCAGTACCCTAACAAATGGGAACAATCTTTCTTTACTCTTCCTTGTCCTATCCTCAGCCCTTACACACTAACGCTGTCATGACTACACCATTTCAAGGGAGATCGGTCGGGAGCTAGCAGCTTGGCTCGGCTGGGGCGGTGCCCCAGATCTCACGCCAGATCTCATCATCGGAGGAAGATCACTGCCGCAGCCCGTGATGAAAATATGCACTAAACGTACGGGACTAATGAGCTTAAGAGTTAAAGTGCCCAGAAACACGAATAAATTAATTAAGAGGATGCAGTTCTTGTGTGTATTATACAATCAGTTAATGTAAGTATCAAATTACTATTTAACACATGAGGGAGTACGGTTTTCCCTCTCAAGCAATGTATTTGGCTTATCCCACGATAGACACGGCAACTTGCAGTCTCACTAGCGGTCAAGCCAGGAAATCTGAGAGCGAAAATGTCGCTGATAACTGGATAATGGTACGACAAGGGATCGAAGTATGTCAAGGGATTACATGAGTACAGATTAATCTAAAGTAAAGGTTGGTTCACTTAATACACTTATACACGTGCATTTAATAGAATATAGACGAATTCGTAATTGAAGTATCATTATAATGTACAAAAATTTTTTTTAAGAAATGTTTTCGTTAATGGGTTTATGTATATTTGCAGGTCGGAAACTGATAAAGAGAACTAATTCCAAATCGTAACCAGGCACACGACTGAGGTTTGATTTATCTTCCTTCAGAGAGGAAAAAAGTTTGTAAACACAAGAGGACTCAAACACAAGTATATTCTTTGCAGCAGATTTTAACAAACATGGAAGTCGCGACCAAAGAAAATTTATATGAATACTTAGTAAATGAGATGCATAATAGAATCGATCTCGTAGCTATTTCATCTGTGGGCACTCTACTCTAATCTATAGGTAATTGTTGAATTTCTATTGAAAAAGAAGCAAATTTATAAAACTTCATCTCGAGGGTTGTGAAATCTAGAAAACGATATCTTTCTTCCGATTTTAATAGCATCCGCTTCGAAAAGTGTCAAACACTGACAAATGCCCAAATATAACTCTTTCAAACAGTCACATTGACACAAATACAACTCTTTCGTGTGGGATTTTACTGTTGTGTCCTACAAGCCTGCTTTGCTCGCGGACCAACTTCTCCCCTTGCTCTACCCCTCCGTTTGCGTTCATGATCGTGCCTGATTTAATATACTTACTAGTAGACATTACGAACCTTAAACGTGATTTACACTAATAGCAATTAAACTTCATCAAATTTATTGTTGTATCAAATGTCTGTAAAGAAATATGTACTTCTGATACTATATCCGAAATACTTTAAGAATTCACCCATCTGTCATTTCAGGTTAGTGAAAAAAAGGAATATTCTAGGAGAAACAGCTTCAAATGGTAGGGATATTTAATTATCTTGGTTATTGCGACGACAAGAAGAAGGGATAATAGAAATAATCAAAAAAGGGAAAAAAAGGGGAAGATGAAATAAAATGCATTAATTGCAAACACTTGGGCAATATTAATTATTGCTGGATTATAATTTATTTGTATGCTGAGATTTCCGTTTCATAAAATAATTTGATAAAATGTGTTATGAACTAAAAGATGTTTCTTCTCAGATTGTATTTTACTGTAATAAAATACGAGAAAACCCGATTGAATATCAAAACCACTCCAACGAAATAGGTACTTACTGAATTACAGCGTTTGGAGCGGAATGAAAAAAAGGTCAATTCAATGAACGGAAACAACGTTAATAATGTGCATTTACGTTATTTCCACTTTTTTCTTCGCATTGTTTATGGTGAAGGTACTGGTTTATAGTTACTGCCTGTGGAGTAGGATTATTTTAATTTGAAAATTATTTTTGCTTGTAGCATTAGTAGATAAAACTACTACGTTTTGTAGAACTGTTGTTGGATTATCAGAAATTTTTTGGTGTCATATTAAAAAATAGCGATTCTAAAATAACTTTCCATAGTCAAGAAAGAGTCGGATTGCATCCTTCCAAACATTATTTGTAAAATTTATGGAGCTGTGCAAAGAGTCGTTCCGATGCAAGAAAGAACTAAGTTTTGAATTCTGACGCCTGCAGACCCAACACCATCCACGTGCACGCAGTGAAAATTGCCTGCTTATCAGGCGACGCCCACGAATTATAGAATCCATAGGTTCTTCAAGTGATGAATTTTTATTGTCAACGCTGCGACGGATATACATCCTCTCGAATGCATATCAAACACATGCGATCAACCTCTAAGGAGCACCATCAACTCTTTATTTCACATGACATTCAACCGACTTTAAGTCCTAAGGTTTCATCACTAATATTTGTTAGAATCCTTCCTGTCCTGATTTCACTTAACAAGAGACTTCATATCATTTTATATATTCTTATGTGAAGTGTGTGTGTGATTTAATAAGTGTATTGAAAAACTAAACGGTCACTCATTCCTGTTTTTTAAATGTTCAGTTACTTCTATGGATATTTAGTAAACTCAAGCTATCTTTACAGCACGAACAAACATATTATAATAGAAATATATTGCATGCACATAAGAGTAAGTTGGATACGTACCAAACGTATACAGCCAGTTGGCGAAGCCTCTTTGAACAGATGGTCCCGGTCCAATGCAAAATATGGCTTCTGTGTCTCTTTCAGAGTGTTCCAGACAAAATTCGAATGGTTGTAAAACATCTCCGTCAGTAGTGTGTTGATCGTGGTAGAGAAACAGTTGGCCATTCGACCACATATCTATTTCCGTGTAGTTCACGTAAGTCCTATAAGTAAACAAATTAATGGTTGGCATTAATAATAAAATAAGATATCTTTTGAAATCTTGAAAGTGAATGTGAATATAATACAACAATCATTTCACAGAAAATTCACGTTAGATTCCACTTTTAAATGATGAAATTTATGAAAATGTTGCTTGGACGTGGAGTCTAACTTCAATATCTGGAATCTATCTTTTCTATTATTGAAAAATGTAATAAAATATGTGCGAAAGTTGTCATTGTAATATTTGAATGAATGTTTATTTAGGAAATGGATTTTTTCGGATTATTGAAGAGAAATTGTCTGTAAAAAAACAGGCCAGTGATCTTACTCGCTTACAGCAGAAAATTATGGAAAATACTTACCAGTCTTTGCAAGGGTTCCCGATGACCAACGCGAAGGAACCCTGCGGCCATTCCACGAAATCCATCCCGTCCTTCACATAGGAGTAGTTAGCGATGAATGGGTTGAATTGCACGTGAGTGGGCACGCATTTGGTGTCCTGGTACGTCTGCCCCACGGGGCAGCACTTGGGGATGCACGTGAATTCCCCGGAGCCGTTGCACTCGTGCGGCATGGAGCCGTTCTCCAGCCGCTGCAGCACGCGCGGCCCGGCGTGGAGGGCCTCGGGCGCCGTGGCGTTGTCCTCGGGCCCGAGCGTCGTCGCCAACGTGTCGAGCCCCGGCGCCGTGGCGTCGTCCTCGGGCTCGAGCGTCGTCGCCGACGGGACGAGCTCCCCGAGCGCGAGCGCGGGCGTCGGAGGATCCTCCGAGGATAGGTCGGCGTCCTCGCCGGCCGGCGCGGGCCACGCCGCCGCGTGCCCGGCGCACAGCGCCACCGCGGCCGCCGCCGCCAGCCACCAGCAGAACGCGCGCATGCTCTCGCCTCGCCTCGTGCGACTAGCCGCTCGCGTGTGGGGAGTGTGGGGCCGGTGCGACGTCCGCCGCGGCGCTCCGCTCGACCACGACTGAAGCGACGGAGCCCCGCGAGTGTCTGGCACGTTGGCTGGCGGCGGAGCAGGCGCTCTCACGCCGCCAGATGGCAGCGCGCCAATCGGCGCGCAACCAGCTCCCGGCGCACGGTAACCACGCCCCCTTCACTCCTTCCTCCTTTTCTTCTCTTTCGCGAGCTTATTTGTTCTGCATTTTTAATTTAGATGTAAATTTCACGGTCTCTTTTCCTCATTGTGAATCAGATGCATCCACACCAGCAGAAGCCTCTCTTTATATTTCCGTCCTTAATTTCCATTATCCCCTCCTCCATCATCACCATGCTAATCATTTCAATTTTTCTGTAGTCATTTTTCCCTTTATAGTTTCAACTCCATTATATTCTTAATTATTCTTATTTTCGTTTCTCCGATGTTATTTCAAATGTTTTTAGAAATCTCCCTTTTTTCATTATTTACCTTTTTATTGTTTGTAACTTATCGTAAGAATCTTTTGGGAAACAAAGGGAACTTTTCGTGATTGCAAATCGTTCCATAATAGAAAATTAATTTATTAAATAAGAAAGATTGATTGATTAATTGATTGATTAATGTTTTCACGCACATCAACTACTAATATCTTTAGTCCTATGTTTTCATCACATGAGGTGGCGGTAATCATCCCTCACTGGATGGCGAAATAGGACGCCTACCTACATCTCGGCTTGCGGGGTTTTCCCCATTCAGTAACATGCTCTAAGTTACTAACGTAAGTGATAGCGTACTGCATGTAAGTGTAGGTGTGTGTAAGGAGTGAGGATAGCACAAGGAAGAGGAAGGTAAGATAGCGCACGGCCCGTGACCCGTTTGTGAAGGTATTGATCCGGTATTCGCCGGTTGCTGATCGGAGAAACCACGAAAAACCTTCTATCAGAGTACCCGGCCGCTAGAATGCTCCTCCTGACAGTGGGTGAATTCGACCTAGCAAATACATGTCGCTTCTCGAAAGTCTAATTCGTCTCGATAAATTAAATAACGGGCCAAAACGTCACAACGTAATTTTATCAACATTTTCAATTCGTTCTCACAAATACACGGAGACTACGGGTGTATCAATAGCGGAATAACATCCGGAATTGCCTCCGGAATATAGGAAGAAAAATCTTTATCACAACAGGAAATACATAGATGCAGAATTGCACGGGCATGTAGTTGTTTGGGGACATTGACATGTAGGGCGCTTCAGTTGATAATTTGCAGAGTTATCTTATCTACCAGTAAAGTTTCTACCATCCGATTCTCGAAACTCATTTGTGTACTGTACTCAAAACTACAATGTGCGTCTGCACTTACAGCATGAAAACTCAATTCTCGAATCAGATGAAATGCTCTAAGTAACCTACTCCTTGGGAGATTCTGACTACTGTTCGTCGTTTCAAACCGTGTGTTGAATAATATTGCAATGTCAGCAAGCCCCTGGCTGGGCGAGCCGAATGTAATGTCAACGGGGGAGGGCGCCAGGTTCAGCTCCTGTAATGTGGCTGGATGGAAGTGCTGGGAAGTCATGAATTAACGCACTGAGTCATTTTATAATAAATTGAGGTTTATTCCTGGCACCATGAGCTGCCAGGGAAGTTACAGGTCGCAAAGGGCGACACAGGTTTCCTCTTATATCTATTCTGTGAGCTCATTACTCTGATCACTAATAAACTAATTCCCTTAAGGCTAACATGAAAGGCTTAATTTCTAATAACGCATGCAACATTCTATCCACCATCTACAATCTGCAGGGCCTGAGCGCGGCCACTATTAATCTCTCGCCCAAAAATGTCCTGCGAGGCAGCTTCGCCTCATAACTTTCACCGCTGGCTGTCTTGGCTCCACGAGCTGGCCGTGCGGCGATCCTCGGATGCAGAGGCGGCGGGCGGTCCCAGGTCGCCGACCTTCCGCGGTGCGTCCCTCCTCAGCTGGCGGCGGGGGCGGCGGCGGAGTCGCCAGATTGTGCGGACTCAGCCGGTCGAGGGCCCACGGGCGCTGGCCGTGGCGTAGTATGGGCAATGAATGAGCCCGACGTGAAAGACGGCAGAGGCAGACTGGCCTACGCGGAAGTAGCGCGGGATCCTGCGATCTCCCGCCCGAGTTTCCTCCGCGGCAAATCCACGGTGCCGTTTTAAGAATGTCTTTGCACTAATGCCGGCCTAATCAGAATAAAGTTCTCTCTGATCCTGTCTTTCCCTTAGTCGCGTTCTGATAGCAAGTTCCGCTCCGCGAACATCTTCCACTAGTCGCGTCCAAATAAAATAAACTTCTCTCTGGGAATGTCTTTCCCCTGATCGCGTTCCGATCATAAGTTCTACTCTGCGAACATCTCTCCCTAGTCGCGTTCTGCTCGTGATTAACTTTCCTCTGTGCATCTTGTGTTCAAGAAAGCTCCCTTCCCCCCTCCCAAAACGTTTCTAAATCTGTAAATTTACCCCTTCCCTCATAGTGAAACTCCCCATTGGCTGAGGGTAACTGCGTTTCAGCATTCTAATTTACCAATCAAGTTGCAGTTTTCGTGGAATTTTCCAGAGATCGCTCTCTTTCTATCTCCGGCTCCCCTCCTCTCTCTCTCTTCCTTTGTAAGTGATCCCAGAAGCTTCTTGCAGCTGTCTGGACACGTGTTCACGCGGTAGCGTATTCTCATGGGCCATAAATGGTCGGCGGAGGCTAATCGGTAGCCTGCGATGGTTAATTTCTAAATAGCCCCTGTGGGGATCTGGGCGCCTTACCCGAGGCGCGTGGCGAACGGGTGCGGGGGTGGGTATTGTTCGATGGGGGGGTCGGCCGATGGCTAGAATGGTAGCGTTCATGAGGTGTCATAAACGCGTCCTTTTCCTAACAGACATCCGTGTCAATCCTTTGGGACTTCATGTTCCTTCCCCGGGCGCGCGGCAGAAAAAAGGGGTGCGGGGGCGTGCATTGTTCGTTGGGGGTTCGGCCGACGGCTCGGCCGGCTTTTACGATGGGTAATAAACGTGTCCGCCTCTGGCGGGGCCTGCGTGCGGTCGGGGCAAGCTCTGCTGCGTGAGGGGCGTGGTCCGGCAGCCGTTAGGGGGGTCTTCGCGACAAAGGCATTGTCCCTTGACCTACTTTTGCCGCGATGGAAGCTATCTCTAGATGAGATTATTATGATATTATTGGCGACGCCACAATAGAATTATTCCAATGTGATTGGTGACGCCACAATATTAAAGTGCTTGGTGTAGTGAGTGATGTCAAACACACTACTACAATGCTCAGTGAGAGATTCGGATCATTTGGAGTTTAGGGACCTCTAAATACACACAGTAGAGCGCGAAGTGTCGGAGGCAAATACTCATTGCCCCGTTATTTAGGCGCATCCGCACTCTCATACTTGGCAAAGGAGGTCAGTATTACCCCGTTTACTTTGACTCTAAATGATTCGCTCATACTTATTGTTCGGGACATGCCGATTGAGTACGCAGTCTCCTCTGTTTTTTAAGTACTGTTGTGTTGGGGGGACAAGCCTCAGGGATGGACACCTAACTTTCAAGCCATAATTCTACACTCCTGCGCATTACGCTAGAATGCGATGTTCACGGAGAACATCTACCAATAACCTGGGTGGCCATTTCGAATCACTTCGCCAACTCGAATGTTTTACAGGGGAATATGACCAGATTTTTGGGTTGAATCCTGAGCTACACGCCATTAGTAGGTCTTCATTAACCCCTTCATTTATTTCCTCTGACTGGAGGTTACTGTGACGGCGAATCCAGCACTCAACTAGCGGCCACCCGGACAGTTATATCAGTAGATATTTGAGGGCGTAACGTTTTTCGAGCGTCTTGTTTCAGAAGAAAGTAAAGCTAGATTTCTGAAGTCGCACATTTGAGATATGTAAAATAAAGTATAAATGGGAGGTCTGAAGAGCGCATTTCAGTTAAATTATAGAATCGTTGTTAGCCTTAGTAAAACCAGTCCGCTACTGGACGGCACTACAGCGACACACACGGTTATCAGTATTCTGAAAGGAAAGTAACGAAAATCAAGGCTGAAATGGAAATATTCTCGGGGGTAAATGGTCTCGACTATCAAACGGCGAAGGAAAATGTCAATTTTTTTCAATATTTATTCAGTAATGATATACTTTTCGAATTATCCGCCCGGCTTAATGGAGTCGCTTCTGTATAAAAAAAAACGATTTGTAAAGAAAAGTAAACTGATTGTTGCTTACAACATGGCATATACTTTCTCGTATTGTCTGCAATGGTTTCGTAATATTATAATATATATAATAATATTGTAATGTAATATTGTAAATTATTACTTGTTATATTTTAGCAATCTCTTGCGAAGCTCTTGATCAAACTGTTTGAATCACAGCTCGCCATGTGAGTTTATTGCATCTTCATAATATCTATTTTATAAATGTAATTGTTAATGCATACATTAAGAATTTCATTTATAATTAATTTACATGGCTCATTAATGTGTTTTGCAATACTCATTGTCGGAATGACAATCAACATAATCCGTTTCTAGGGGAACAATGCTCTTTTTTACATTTATTAGTTACCCGTTCGGCTGAAGCCTTTCGAGGATTTTAAGTTTACATACATGAAAGAACGATTAAGTTGTTGGGATATCGCCAGGCAAATGTAGTACGTAAGAATACCAGGCCAGTAAGAATACGCCAGGCAAATGTAGATGAAAATTCAATTTTCATTATTTTTGTTACTTGAAGGCGTGCGCCAGGAAGGCGTGTACAGGCGTGCGAAGGTGTTGGATCAGTGTGGGTGATGGTAGATGAGAGTGGAAGTCTGCATTATTACGGAGCGTGAAAGAGGACTTTCGGAAAGCGAGATCGGATGCGAAATGGGAGGTTCGCATTTGTTCCCAGGTGGAAAATAGTGGTGCCAGGGCACGACGGAAGAAGAGAGTTGATTGTGTCAGATTTATTGCATATATATTCGGATAATGAAGAGATTTGAAGTTCCTTGTGTATTTGAGAGTTTGGTATAAACCATAGGGCTTTAAGAGTCTGCCTAAAAAGATATTTTGTATTATTTGAAGTTTTTGTAAATTGGTTGGTGCTTTGTTTCGCCAAGTCAGGCAGGCATAAGTCATGGTAGGCCTTATTATGGATTTCTATGTTGAAAGTGCTGAATCCGTTCGGAGTGAGGGAGACCTGTTAATGAGAGGACAGAGTTTGGATATTTTTGCTTTGGTTGTAGTCACTATGTATTGAAAATGTTGCTTCCAAGTAAGTCTATATAGTATCACTGTATCACTAGATATTTTACTGATGCAGGACAATGCTCGAAAGTTTAATAACCGTTAAAGACGTTTATACACACAATCATTAAAACCAAACTTTACTAAACCTATAGAAAATCTTCTTCTTCTTCACTTTACGGGTTAGGGAGATTTCCTCTTCCGGCTTCATAACACCATCTCTGTCGTGGACGACCATTGTCCCTTCTTCCCCTTGGTCTGCACAGAAAGGCATGTCGGAGGATCCTTTCGTGAGGGATTCTTCCTAAATGGTGCACCCACCGTGATCTGTATTCGCTTATTTTTTCATTGATATAAAATATGTTAAGTTCCTGTCTTATATTCGCATGATGATTTAGAACATTTAGATTTTAAAAGTGGCTATAGAGCTTTTTCACATTTTATTTTTCAATTTACACTTGAAAACATTAAATACATTTGTAATATAAATATTAGCAACCTGCAAGGTTTAAAAAAACATATGTATAATTTTAATAAAATCAAAATTGTTAATCAAAATGGCACCTATGTCGTTTGATTTAGTGTATTGCGCTGCATCAGTAAAAAAGCTTAGACAATCAGGTTCCGTTTAAAAGGAAATTCTTATTTAGGTATTTTTGAAAAATTGAGAGTTGAGTCAAAATTGGTCCCAAACACTAGTATTAAAAAAGTGTACATGCTATTTTCAATCAAAGCATTGAAGAAACGATTCCGATAAAAAAAGAAATAAGACTTAAGACCATAATAAGATCGAAAGAAGATAAAATTTTGTTTTCAAAAATATTTTAATGAAAACAGGACCTTTACAATATTTATAAGTGGAGTATTTGAAGAGGGAAAGGAAAAAATCGAAGATATATTTGATAAATCTTTGAAAATGTCCTCCTGGCTTCGTTTGAAGTACCTCGCCAAATTAAAAGATCAGTTACTTGTTGGACGTCAAACTGAGCCAGATAGATGGGATAATACATACTAATTTCGAAGAAAATCCAAAAAGTAATTTAGGCACCAGAGTTATTTGTATGTCTAGAGACAAATGTGGACACAGACGTTTTTGAAATGGCTATTTATAATCCGAGTGGTAAAAGTAACGATTTATTTCGCGAGTAGAAAAGGTTGCGACACGAAGCCGATAGGCCGAGTGGCGCAATCCCAAAAGTAAAATACTCTCAGTTTTAGCGCGTGTATCATGTGCTATTTTTTTATAAACTCACTGATTTTCATTTTATTTTTATTAAAATATACAAATCACTTAATTATACATTAAAGGTAGCTGATGCGGTCAGACGAATGTATTTTTTGTTGCATTCACAGATTTACTTGAATACTTGAGAGTCGTCTCACTTTTATCACTAGTGCTAAACATGGAACTTTTAGCACGCTACGAATAGCCTGAAAGAAACGCTTTTAAAATATCTTTCATTGTCCAAAATGGCTTAAACCGCTGTTTAAAACGTACATTTTATTAGAGACCTTCCTCCTTCAACGCGTCTTTCTTTCGAAATTTCGAGATAGATTTTCCGCAGCATTACATAACTTTCTCTATACTGCATATATTACTCGCGGCGGCGACGTTGTAACGGTTAGTCTACCTGACTGTTATAACCAAGTTCGCGGGTTCAAACTGTAACTAATTAACAATACTGTAACTAATTACGTTAAATATTCCGAGAACATGGTCATGTTTTGGTTCAAACCCGATTGAAGCCGTGAATTTTTAAGGGCGAGGAAATCCTTCGTACGCCTTCCTTCCTTCGGAGAAGTAAAGCATCTGTCCCATGTTACCGTAGATGTTAAATATCTTCAATCCTAAATGAAGTCTCTAAGCGAAACTCAAATAATCACTCGAAGCGAAACTCAAATCGCCCAAGAAATACCTCCTTTCTCCGCTAGTGGGTGAATGGAACGTAGCGAAATTTACGTGGTCAGACGGAAGAGCGGGCCTGAGTCTCGTCACGTAAAGTAAAGCATCAATTCAATTACTCCTCGACTAGTACGTATGCGAGAAAGTGAAACAAAGGCTTGCCGGTTCGAATGGAACGTGTGAAGCCCATTGCACGCCACGGGTCTTCCCGTGCGACGCTGAGTAACGAGGAAGCGGCGGCAGCGGCGGCGGCGTGGGCGTGGGCGTGCGCGAGGTGCGAGTTTCTCCGCGATTTCGCGATGGGGTTTCCGGCGCTGAGTATCGCGGCGCCCCTCCCGGGGCTCCTGTGCGGGCGGCCCCTCCATCAGCCTTTCTGCTTTTCCTGGAGCGATTTGAACCCCATGGTACCCACCTTGAGAAACTTCTTTCCTTTACTAAATAGTTATATAACACAGGCGCCGGCAGACATATTCGCTGAAGGTGCATTCAGAAAAAAATATGCTAAAATGCTGTAAGTAATTAAGTTAAATATTCCGAGAACTTGGTCATGTTTTGGTTGACCGTCTGATCGCGCTGTTTTGACACTTCAGTCGTCGCTGCGGAGAGTCAGCATGTAGTCAAAAGAGATTAAAAAATGACAAAATAGATTAGTGAAATTAGCGTAGATACAGAAAGGAAGTTACATAGAAAAACCTCGGGAAGATTAAAATATTTCAATGAAAAGTTCGAAAATAACAATGGAAGACGTTTTGTAACCCATGAATGGATAAATGTTTCAAAATGTTTGTATCAGACATTCTTAACAAACAATGTGGAACTAAACAAATGTAACTATTTAAATATATAATTAAAACGAGATGCCTTATTTACAAGTATCACATTTCATTCCCTTTACTTGTAAAAACCATTATTTTCCTTTTCTAAACTATCTCAGCAAGCAATGTCACGCCAGTGATTACACATGCCTTGAAGTCCGCATTTGCCGGTAACTACGATACCACTACACTGATCAAACCAAAAACAAAGAATGAATTATGTAAATAGTTTGCAGGAAGGTATTGAAATCACGTGGTTCATACAATAATACAATCATAAATATTATTAACACTAGAATAATAATAGATTTGCTCACTGGTGTTTGTGAAAATAGCTTCACCAAGAAGGAGACATACTACTACAATGAAATTTATTCCACAGATTAGGAATATCATAATATACAAATAATTAGAATTACGGGACTGTGTCTGCATTTTGACCTTGAGTATTAAGTATGGTGTGAAGCCGCCACGCGCTGCCATCAGAGCCTTTAGAAGTCGTGGTATGGATTCAAATGAAGTCTGGATAAGCTGCTGGGGAACACAATGCCAATCGGTTTCTATGTGTGACCACAAAGCATCAACAGGCTGTAGGAGGACGACAGAACAGACAAGTTGCCGAACGTTCATATCCCAGACATGTTATATGGGCGACAGGTAAGGCGAACGTGCAAAACAGAGGAGCAGTGGTACCAACTGTTCTTCGCAGAAAGCATACACATTCCTCGCCATATCCAGTCAGGCATTGTCCTATTCTAGAATGGCATGTGGAGCTGCTTGCAGGAGAGGCAGTGCCTCGGGCACTAAAACTTTCCTGAAGTAGTGATTGCTGTTCAGATTGGCGTCAATACGTATGAAGCGAAATCACACATTGTAGTCAATGGCGCTCCAAACCGTCTTACTTGGCGTTTGACCGCTATGGCGCGGAACAATGCAGACTGCAGATTGCGATTACCACGGTAGCGTCGTACACGTGCGCGATCATCGCTGTAGCGCAAATTGAAGCCGGACTCTCCCGAAAACAATACATATAGCCTCTCAGCACACCAATGAACACATTCACGTGCCCATTCCTGTCTGAGGCGTTGGTGGTTTCTGGTCAACGGAATCCGAAGCTTTGGTATGCGAGCCACCAGTCCAGCCCTCAGCAGTCGGCGTCGAACTGTCGATGCAGACATGACCACACCCGTTGCCCTGCTTCAAAGTCGAGCCAACACTGTGGACGACGCCGTTCTGTCGGTTCCGGCCATGTGGATAAGATGGCTGTCACCTCGAGCGGTGGTCACATTGTGTAATTCAGTACCCGCTCAACGATGTGTAAGACCCTCATCTATCCACTGGTTCCACACGCATTACTGTCGTAGCAGCGCTCCCCTTTGGAGCCGCAATGTCATGGTACGACAAACCCGCATCCCAGAGACCGTTCATCCTCCCCCTTTCGAACTCATTCAAATGCTGATACTGCGCCCTTTGGCGTCGACGAGGCATACCAACACTTGATTGCATGTTTCCACGTCGTTTGACAGCTCTACACTGACTGCGGCGTAACACTGACCTGACCTCTCAAAGGGAGGCGCTGCTATGCCTACGTGCACGATCTTTCTACGCAAATTTCATCACTTCTTATGGATACACTGTTCTACACATCCACCGATTTTTTAGTGATTCGGACCATTCCTTCTGGTTATTGCAATTTTCACGAACACCAGTGCAAATTCGCGCGGACTGTAAGTCCATGCGCGACTACTGCAGAATTAATTGCAATATTCCAAAAATACTGCAACAACGTTGTACCTCAGCTTTTATAATAATAATAACAATAATAACAATAATACATAATAAATAATGTAGCAACAGGAAATAAATAAATCTTCACTACCTGTGCACATTTACTTACGCTCAGTGGGGAATATAGTTGATGTGTTAAGTAAATAAAAGCTTGGCATCAACTTTAACAATACGTTATTCCACTTTTATCTACAATCGCTTGCTGCAATCTTTTTAAACGGTGAGTCACCTCTTCCCTGATCTCCTCCGTGCTCGGTCTGAGCGCAATACAAAAGGGGCCTCTCTGGACCTGGCGTGGCACCGTCTTGCTGCGGTGCGTGGCAGCGAGTCTCCAATGCCACTTTGGACCACGCGTTGCCGGCTGTGGCGATCTCGCGCACCCAGCTTCCTAACGTGCGGCTCCTGGACGCTCCTGAGCAGCACGGCTTCCCTCTCGTGCGACGGGTGCTGACTGGCTGGCGGGCATAATGAGTAGCTAGCTACCTCGCTAACTGCTCGACTGACTGGCTGACGGGTCGACTGACTGGCGGGCTAGCGCCTACAGCCCCTTGTGAGGGGGAGGGATAGCCTCGCTTCGAAGCTCCCCGTCTCGCTGATTGCCCTCTGCAGAAGTGAGCTCGTCGGCGCGCGGTGTACTTGTCTAGTTGCGCGCGCGCCAGGTTTAAAAAGTCGACCTCAGCAATAGTTATTTGCACAACCGTTCTTCATGTTCTCGCGCCAGTAAGTCGAATCCTTCACACACATCGCGATAAGGGATAATAGTCTAAATCTGTAGCTCATTTCCCTTTTCAAACTTGTTTTATTAAATGGAAGCGAATATTTTATAAATTCTTGTCGAAAACTCTTGTTGCTACTTGCATTCATAATTCAACTAGGAGTTAGGTAGGGAACCCAGAGCTGAAGAAAATGTACACACACTTCACTTCCCCCACAGTTTTTGGTTTTAGTGTTAAATAAATAAAACCTAGAAGCAAATTACTAAGAAAAAACTGAAAAAATCAAAAAGGCGACGGAAAAGGCGCAAAAAAAGAGAATTTGAAGGCCAAATTTTTTAATATGGGGCAAAAACTTACAAAATATCTTGAAAATCAAAATTACTACCCCTTTGGAACACAACCCCCGTTTTAAGCTTTCTCTATTGGGCTATGAGTGGAAATTTTCTCAAAATCTTTGAAAATGGGTGTATTAATCTGTGATAAAAGTTCGAAAATCTGTACGTACTTAATCTGTAATTCATACATGAAGAGAAAACTTTGTACCCCTTTTTAAGCATATTGCAGTCAGGAAAGAGTGTTAGATGTGCAATAAAGTTTATATTGAGAAGTAAAGTACGAAGATAAACTTGATGTATTATATTTGTTACAAATATATTAAATAAAATATGAAGTGTGCAGCTGCAACGCGCAGCAGTCACTACTGCCGTGCAGAACTCAATTACTGTGTATTAGAAACTTGTAACCAGATATTCGTACTCTGTAGGGACGCAGGTTTAGTTTTAGTTTTTTTAGTTTTATTTTTATTATTTTTTTTTATTTAAGGCCGCATCAACACTTAGGTCATTAGCAACAACTTTTGCATTTAACATTGAACGGTATGCCTATATTTAACGAAATTTCTCACATTTTTGAAGAATTGTACATTATTTTCATCCAAGACATCTTTAAAGAACAGATTTCATTAAAAAAATTATCTTCAGAATTGCTGTTGCAGAAAAAATTGAACTTATGTAATTTGCAAAAAAAAAAAATTCGAATGAGACTTATACCATTCTCTTAAGTACTCTTTACATTATCCGAGGACAAAGTTTAATCAGAAAATTTTGAACTATTTTTGAGAAAATTTTGAACTATTTTTGAGAAAATTTTGAAAATGTTTTTAGGTTTCATGTAAAGTCCCTTTCTCTCTCACGGTGGATGCATATTTTCAGGTACGGTTATAGCCCATTACAATGTGAAAGCGTTGTTGTGAATACTCATACACAGGGTTGAAAATTTTCATTAGTCTTTACCAGGGATGTTCAACTTGCAAGGAGCATGCGCTAGGCGCGCTATGTTCTCGCGTGAATGCAAGGGACTTTCAGTTTCTACTAATAACCTTCCGCGGTCCACAATAAGTGGCACCGCTGGGCGCATGCGGCCGCGAGAGCCAATTTGACAACCCTGGTCTATATCTGTAAAAATGGATGTTAGTATTTGACAGAACAGTGAACTCCGACACCATGTGACCGATCTCCATGAAAATTGGAACATCTACGTGTCTTTTTTCCCTAGAAGGTTTATAAGCCGTTAGTTTTGTTGTAACTCCACTAGATGGCGCTGCACCACTAGGTTGCGCTTCATGATACGCAGGGCCAGACCGAGATAAGGACCGAGGCATGCGTGAGAGAGAGAAACAGAGTGAGACAGAGTGACAGAGGCAAGATATAGACAGAAACACAGAGACAGAGAGAGAGACTGAGGAACAGACGCAGAGACACAAACAGATAGACCAGGAGCAAGACAGAAACAGGGACAGAAAGTGACAGACAGAAATAAAGAGATATGAGATAGACACAAAGAGACAAACAGAGAGTGAAAGAGAAATAAAGAGATAGAGACCGAGAGAGACAAACAGAGACAGAGAGAGGGAGACAAAACCAGACAGGCGAATATAGACAGTGAGACCAAGAGAGACAAAAGACAGAGAGAGGGACAGACTGAGGCAGTGGCAAAGTCAGAGGCATAGAGACAGAGACGCAGAGAGAAACAAATAGAGAGAGAGGGAGAAAGAAACAGTGAGACAGAGTGACAGACAGATAGAGACAGACACAGAGGGAGTGAGAGAGGGAGAGAGAGAGAGACTGAGGCCGACAGAGATGCAGAGACACAAACAGAGAGACAAAGAGCAAGACAGAGAGATACAGAGACAGAAAGTGACACAGACAGAAAGAGATAGAGACAGAAATAGAGAGATACGAAACAGACACAGAGAGACAAAGAGAGATTGAAAGAGAAAGAAAAAGAGACCGACAGAGACAGAGAGACAGAGAGGGAGTCAGAACCAGACAGGCGAATATAGACAGTCAGACCCAGAGAGACAAAAGACAGAGAGACAGAGAGGGACAGACTGAGGCACATGCAGACAGAGGGAGACAGCCAGAGGAAAAGACAGAGGCAGCCAGAGATAGAGATAGAATCAGAGGCGCAGAGAGAGAAAATGAGAGCGAGCGAGAGAGAGAGAGAGAGAGAGAGCAAGACAGAGATTATCATCCATCATACATTATTACCATCAATCAATATACTTTCGTTTTTAAGAATAGCAATAGCATTCAAACACTTCTGAACTTTTGTTCACAAAGGGCAGTAAATTTGGAGCGGGTGACTCTGTTGTCACATTACAAAAAAAAAAGAATCATATTTTTAAAAAATTCAACATGACCTTATATGTTTATTTAACGCATTTCATTAAGAGAAACAATTGTATCATCACAATTATAGTTGTAGGAAAACGCCGAAATGTTTTAGTTTTTTTTAATTTCATAGTATCAGGCATTTTAACGAAAATGACACCTGCACCTTTCTCTGAAGCGACCTTTATCCTATTTAAGGTCCCAATTTAATAAATAAATGTTTCGCGGTTTTTAAGAAAAAATGGCTTAAAGAAAACACAAATCGCTTAGGTTTGACACAAAATTTCGCAACAAATTATCATATTTAAAAAAAATTGAACATGACCTAATTTGAAGATGTGATTTTGATGAACACATTTCATTAAGAAACAAATTTATCTTCTATAGTAGTTGTAGGAAGACGCCCAACCAATTTTGAATTTCTTCAATTTTCACAAAAAATCAGTTATTATTATATGAGACATTAATCATTTCCTTAAACGTCTTTCAGACTATCCAACAAGAAAATAGAATCAAAGTCAATGGACCCGTTCTTAAGAAAAAAAATTGTTTAAACAAAATTAAAAATTGCATAATTTCACACAAAATTACGCAAAAGATACTCAAATATTCAAAATAATGTATATGACCTTATTTTAAAATCTATCTTCAAGGAACAGATTTTATGAACGGAAAAAATTTCAAATTTTAATATTTTAATTGAAGGAAGGCGCCGAAAAAAAATGATGTTTCCAATTTTTGAAAAATCAGTGTTTTTGAGCAACATGAGACCTGCGCCATTCTTTTAAACGTCTTTCAGACTATCCAACAAGAAAATGTAATAAATATCGATGGCGCCATTATTTTGAAAATGTCCCAGATGCTTTATGAAAATACCCCCAAAATTAAAATATCGGTTTCAAATTCAAGGAACCGCGACATCAGCCACGTCGATTGGGGAATATCAATTTTGGAGAAATCGACTGAAAGGTTTAGCCGCTAGGGTTGTTCACAGACAGAGAGACTGACAAGTTTTGATATCAATTTTGATGCTAAATTAAGCGGAGAAAATCCTCTAACACGTGAAGTGACCAGAATCCCTGTTTCGTAGGTTCTTGATACCGAAAAACCAATTGACGGCAAAACGTCCGTCTGTCTGCCCATCTGTCAGTCTGTGAACCACTAGAGCCTAAACCGTACGTATGATTTTTTCCAAAATGAATTTTCCGCGGGCGATCTGGCTCCACTCGAGCGGACGCGATTTTGAAAAACTTTCGTCAAAATTTGGGGGTGCTTTACATAAAGCTACCCGAACATTTCCAAAATTTTCTCAAAAACGGCTTCAATTTTTTTTCTATAAATTTCTTGTAAGAATAGAGTAAAATACCCTTATACTTTCAGAGTTATCTCTGAATTTTTGAAAATTGTAAAAGTTTTTTGAATTGATTTTTGGCGTCTTCCTACAATTATAAATTTTGAAGATAGAGATTTTAACCTGAAATAAAATTTATTCGTCATAGTGAGTTCTTTAATGTAATTGTTAATGTTCTTTCAATTAATTTTTAACATGTATTTTTTTTTTGTTGAAAAATTTAGTGGTTTTCGCGCAATATTGCATGCGAGCAATATGTGCATTTTTTAAAAACTTGCAGTTTATTTATTAGTGTTCTGAATTTTAGAAATTACATTTCCGTCATTCGGTGGAGCTGTAAACTTCAGTTTGTTTGGGCACGAGCCACCTCTGCCATACATAGTATATGAACAAGCTTTAACAGGTTTTTCTTTACCAGAGCCCAGTAATAAGAGTTATTCTGTGGAAAAATCGTCGTTTTTCGCAGCGTTACAATTTTTTTTTTCTGCGTAAGCAATGTGCCAGAATGTAAAAGAGAAGCTTCGCGGGGCCGCAGCCTTCTAAAAATGAACGTCTGCATGTCTCGTGGAGTTCCATGATATCATGCGACGACTCGTTTTTGCCAGTTTCAAGTTGTCCCCAGACTAGGAAGCGTTTGATGATCGCTTTTCCGCAAACATGCGGTTGAACGTAATGCGAACATGCATTACGAATACGCACATAGGGAGTATTGTGGGAATGTAATAAAAATAGGAAGTTTTTTTGTTTAGTACTATAAATAATATAATAATTTTGATTAAACCTGTATACTTGTTTTTGCTGGCGAATTTACATATTTACGTTATTTCATTTATAGTAATTATTCGTTGTATGTTTAGTAAAATGCCTATTTTATTCTAATGGAAATATTTAAAGGCAATTAATGTGTGTATGAATTGTGAAAAATTCAACATTCGTTATATATATATGTGTTATATATATATATATATATATATATATATATATATATATATATATATATATATATTGATACTGGTGACGAATCTCCTGTGTGTCTCGACTGAACCTGTCATTCGGGTTTGCAGACCACTGTTTGGAGCCAAAAAGCTTCAGATTTTTTCACATCTTTACACAAATAAAATAAAATAAAAAACCGTGCGTTTTTTAAAACAAATCTCCCATATTTTTGAAGTTAAAATGCAGTTTCTCACGTCTTCGTGAAATTCTCTTTTTTTCGAGATCTCATTTATAAACATTGGTTGCGTGTTAGAGCCGCAAAATCTGAAACTACTACTGAAATAATATAGAAGACGATTACTCATAGATTACGTTCTTTTGGAATTTGTGGGTCAAACATTGTTTAAGCCCTTCTAGCTCAGGTACTATCCCTTAGAAGCCCGTTGTTTCATCTCGATGCTTTTTTATACATTCTTTCTTACTTCTTACGTATAGAGAAAGGGTAATGCTACAGAAAAATGGCGGTTTTTCGAGAGAAAAATTCATTTTGTAGGTTCCTGATGCCAAAAAACAGATATTTGTTGTTCCTGTATGTAGCAAATAACTTCTTCCAGCAGAATATACCTTTTGTTGTTCTTTGAACGTCTCCTCGTCTGTGAACAACGCTAGCGGCTAAACGGTAGGCAACATTTTCACCAAAATTGAAGCTTCCATATCAATCTGAATGATGTTGCGGCCCTTTGTATTTGAAACTGATGTATTGATTTTTAGGAGTACTTTACATGACGCCTTAAGATCATTTTCATCTTTTTTCAACAGCTGCACTTTTTTGCAAGTCCAATTTTCGTTGAACTCTCTGAATTTTCGAAAGTTGTAAAAGTTACAAATTATGCGAGAAAGTATGCGTTGTTTTGTAGAAATGGAATGTTTTGTGGAATCGGAACGTATGAGAAAGTGACCTCGAAAGGGCAAAAGTAGTGAGACGGTAAAATTTGTTTGCATCCTGTACTGTAAGCATTTGTAATTGCCTGTAAGCACTGCTGGTAGCACAACACGCGTGCAGCGAAAGCATGACACTCAAAACATCAGGAAAATAATGGGACTTATAGAGGTGCTACGAGCTTTTGCGTACATATAACTAAGAATCCACTACCAGCAACATCACATGACTCAAGCTAGCACGACCACAGATAAATCTCGGATATACAGCAAATATATCCACGAAGTCTATAGACACTTCGTGTAGATATACAACATATATCTGTGGGAAGAACGTATATAGTACGATTTATTTGGCCATGCACTTGTCGTAAATCAGCTGTTGCGGTTACATCCAATCGGGAGCTTAAAAGTCGCTTCAGTAACGTCACAATGGGAACGTTCAAGCTCCCGTGTAGATAAAACCGTGAACAGATGCCAAGTGCGCGGTTAAATAAATCCTAGTAAAAGTTGAGGTACCAAAATCGCGGTAAGTTGGTAGTTCTGCCAACGCCCTGGGATTCCCCTTTGAGAGACGGGATGCCCATCGTTATACTATCGGCGAGTGCGCGTATGTGAGCGCTGTGGGCGGATGAAGGTATCTGGACGTTTCCGCCGCTGGAGCCATTTCATTTCGTAATCGGTCAGGAACTGTCGCATACGTGGCTGAAGAGATCTGACCAACTGACTGACCTCAGTTCCTGGAGAGAGACCACGTACACTCCTCTGGGCCAATATTATTTGTATATAGTACTTCAATACAGGTAGGTGTTGTAAGCAAATTACCATGATCAGATATTATTGCTTTATGCATTAGCTCTCAAAATGTACAGAATGTTCACCGTAGTTGTAATTTGTGATTCGCAATAAAGAATTTGCGTTGAACCACTTAACTTCGAGGTCTAATAATAATTCATTTAACAGACTCATATAAGAAAGGATATTTACGTTCAAATAGGTGACAATCCAGAGTAGTTAACGTGAAAGGAAGTAACTGTAAAACCATTTTGAAAACAATACACCAAAGTCGTAATTTTGTCTATTTGTACTTCTATTTATCCCACCAACGTCACGTAGTTGTTACTGTTCTTTGGCAAAATAAATCAAATCAAACCTGAAAACTATTTATTCCAAATGTATAAAAGAATTGTAACATTTTATTACATTCATAAATTTATGAGAATTATATGTTTATTTTTATTACAGTATTTTGCCCCCAGAAGATTGGCCTTCCATGATCTCATTTTCTGACTTGCAATACCTACTGACGATTAATATTATTATAATAAACGTCTGAGATCTTTCTAGGTTTCTTATTAGTTTGTACATTTCAGTGCAATAAATTGAAGTAAGAAGTTAACATCTGAAATTCAATAATGCAGTGTATATCCATGACAAATAATTATCTCCTCTAGTTAGTAATGAACCAATGATGCTTTTTACATAGGTCCTATACCTATACAGATGATACTTTATATCATCTTTTAATATATGGTAAAGTCGGATAAGCGAATAGTTGCTTCATTAAATCCAACTGAATAAGTATAAGCTGAGGTCTACTGAACTCAGATTTTAATCACTGATCTTACACAAATTAAACACAAGTTCCATAAGAGAAACAATTACCACTTGATGTGTTAAATTAAATCTGTGTAATTGAGTTAATCTTCAAAGTTGTGATAAAATAATGTTCTTCTTAGAGTAAATGCAATTCTTCAATTATGTTTCCTATTAACGACTTGGAGGCAGAACAATTTAAAGAAGACTCATCTATGCTGAAGAAAATGATATTCCACTTTCATAATCTCTACTTCTAAATTATAATTTTTTTTTTTAAATAATTTAAACACTAAAATAATTCTCTGAAAAAGATTTGCTTTTCACACTTGCTTCACTTCTTCTTCTTCTTCTTGAATAACGTGTCTTTGAGAGACCACTAATGCACTTCTCCTAAAACACTGAATACAAGTGCATATCAGGGACTACTGAATAATTACTATTCTCTAAAAAGCGAGCATAGGTAAAATGTGAAATCCAAGCTTCAAAAATGAAGATTTTTGCAGTCATTTAAAGACACATTTTGTAAAACCTAGTGCACACTCTACCTACGTTACCATGTATTAGGATTGATTTTGTTGGGTCATCTATTTTTAAAATCATGTATATTTTTCTCCATTAAACTAATGTGTAAGTTAAATTTTTATTTTACAGTAAAATGGCTCATCCATCTCAAATTTTGCCCTCAAAATGTTGCTGCTGCAGTTTGCGAGCTGGCTCAATTGTAGTAGGATCCTTCACTTTGGTAAGAATTTGTCCCTTTCTTTCTTAACATTTAAATTGTAATACATTCAGAATTAATATTTTTACTGTTTTGTTAAGTTAATATACTGTTTTCCAACTGTTGTATGTTACTTACTATGTATCCTACTGGTAATAAAAATAGCAGGCTATAAGAGGCTTTCCTGGAATCTATAATTTTAATTACCTATTTTTCATGAATCAACATTCAGCAGTTATTCAGAGAAAATTTATATTGATATTTTATTTAACCAATTAACGGCTTCTAAAAAAACTCAATATACTAAAGACATTAATTATGATACCTTATTTTATTTTTTATTGCTATTTATGTAAACTTCTGTTTGTAATGTTCAATAAGATTTTTTGTGGTTCTCATCAAATTTACAAATGTCACACTGGCTGATCCGGGGGGGGGGGGGGGGGGGCTGCAGAGCCATGTCCTCCCCCCCTCCTACAAAACAAAGGCCTAGAGTTTTTGTTTACCTTCCTTTATTTGGCAAAATTTATTTAAATATTTATGTTTCAATTATGTCATTAAACAATAGAATTGTATCATCTACAGTGCATAAATAAAATACAATGTAATAACAAATATATTTATTATTTAACAAAAAACGACTATGTTTCCTCAATGATCAGTCGGATCTGCTCCTGATTGTGTTGTTGCAATGTCATCCAATTGGTGTATCCATAGTTCATCACTGTAGTGGTGTGTAAGCTCCCATTTGGATGACACCACAACAGCTGACAATCAGGAGCAGATCCAACTGATCATTGGGGAAACATAGTTGTTTTTTGTTAAATAATAAATATATTTGTTATTACATTGTATTTTATTTATGCACTGTAGATATGATAATTTTCTATTGTTTAATGACATAATTGAAACATAAATATTTAAATAAATTTCGCCAAATAAAGAAAGGTAAACAAAAACTCTAGGCCTTTTGTTTAGTAGGAGGGGGGGAGGACATGGCCCTGAAGCCCACCCCCTGGATCTTTCAGTGTGACAGTCAATAAATCAAAATGTAAATTAGAACTAAGTGTAAAATTTGCTGCAATCCCACACTATCTATTGTATAACATGAAAAATTGGTGAGTAATTAATTAATGGTTTCCTTGATTAAAGGATGCTGATTATTTCTATTAAAAGAAAAATGTAAGAAGCACTTACTACTTGGAGACAAAAATTATACATAATAACAACATATAATACAATGCAATGTTCAAAGTAACTTTTCCTTGTAGGGAGATATTATTCCTGTTTTCTGCTTCCTCTCCAGTTTCTTAATCTTTTCATTTTGGGATGTTTTCTTATTATTTATTTATTTGTAAAATTCGTGGTCTCATTCAGAGTGATAAAAAATAATTCAGTCTTTATGTATTTCTCATGATATGATATTTTTTGTGTTTTTATTTTCTATGATATTTTTTGTGTCTATTTATAATCAGAAAATCTGCCAACCTCAGTGTATTATTCGGTTCAATCTGGACTGAATTGTTTTGAAATAAGACAGCTAATATTTTTTGAAATCAATAATAATAATAATAATAATATATTATTTATGTCAGCCCCTTGGCGCAGACGGTTGCGGCAGCCGTCGTCTGTGCCGAGGAGGCTGCAGGTTCGAGTCCTGCGTAGACATGGTCGTATTTGTGATTGTCCCTTCACCTATCATCATCATCCTTTCATCTCATAATTCGCACTTCAAGGCGTAACAACCTTGTTGTAATCCAAGGATACAGCTGAAAAGCTGATCCTGGAAGAATTACACACGTTAATCGTGTAGCGTGTTCAGTAATGGCCTATACGCCAATAATAATAATAATATATTATTTATCATGAAAACATAAAATGCCTTCTAAACAAAGTATACAATTAAACTTTGAACCCGTGATTTTTTTTCAAACCAAAATATTGTTGATCCAATAAGGATTTACGTTCATTGATTTAAATGTTATTTTATTTTCAAATCCAATCAAATGTTTCAGTTTTAGAGTTTAATTTTCTTATCATATATTTAATATATTTACAATTACATAATTGGTAGTGTGTGCCTTCTGTTAATTACAGTTTTTGCTTTTATGTACTGTTCTAACAAATAGGTAGGCCCTACTTGTCTATAACAGATTTACTTTTTTTTCTTTGTTGCAGATTGTTGCATTAACATTTCTGGGACTCACTGCAACAGCCAGTAGTGCACTTAGTAATAGTTGTTCATATAATTATGGTAACTATATTTTGAAAAATTTTCTCTGTCCTTTTGAAAACAAGTGCATTGTAAAGATGTGTTTTGAGTCATATTGAAAAAATATTTTTTGCTTGGGATATTTTGAACACTGTATTATGATGTGATATAAAATAACAGTTTTTTATGCTGTTCGTAATAGATTTATTGCATAAGAGGAAAAACTTTACAGGGATTGAATATATTCTAACTCTCTAGAAATTCTCTAGAAACTCTCTAGAATTTTTTCATAACATCACAGTATTATTCTAATGGTTGAAAGGAAAAATCAGAACCTTGCTCATATATCTTACATTGACACTCTTTTATAGATACTTCACGATGTGAGCAACCATCAGAGGCTCTGAAAATGGTTGCCAATATGATGGCTTTGCTTGCCGTGCTGAATGCAGTGGAAGCAATCATGAGTGTTTGTCTCATTTGGGGTGCCAGTAAAGTAAGATAACATTTTTTCATTTATGAGTATAAAGCAAAGGTTATTCTAAATTACATATTTAGATATATTAAAAACAAAAGAAAATTGATGTGTGAAAGTTAAAGACAATAGTAATGATTATTAGTAGGAGCGGATTTTAATGAAATATCAATTTTTTTCGTTTCACTTTACGATGGTGCCATTTAATATGGAAATTCACTTTATGTTATGACAACAAAATTACCCTTTTTTTAAATTTTTTTTATATATATATTTTGCATCGATTTCTGCTAATAAATCATTTTTTACCGTCATTTTTCATTCATTTTTTTGCTGATTTCATCAATTTTAATATCATTTTAATGGCACTTGCTTCAAACATTATTTACAAGGTGAGCAACCATCAGAGGTTCAGTTTGGTGAAGGTCGAGTGGCTTCTTTATTTTTTAGGTCTGGGATCCCGGAGATCTCTAGACTCTTTGTTTCAAGTGGGAGGGTGGTTTTGGAAGGGCAAAACTGCCTCCCTTTGTCGAGTTTTATAGGTTTTCGGGTCAGCAGGCAGCTACGCGTAGCTATTGTAGGCAAGGGGTGGGAGGAGCATTACTTCACATGAGTTACAAAAACAGCACACATGTGAGATGTCAAGACATCTCAATATTTTGGTGTCACAATAACAGCTTATGCTGATGAACAGGATGTGAAAAATAACTGGTCATGGCACAGACTTTCTTGTACTAGTTAGTTTTCTAATTTCTTTCATCTTTGAGTTAGCTTTTCGGTCTTGCCACATACTCTTGCCCGCTGCCATATATCGCCACCCAAAATTTTTTTTTTATTTTCCCCGTTTTTCCGTTTCCTAATAGTAAAACTGAAATATTACTTTAAGAATATTACAGAAGAGCAAAACATCATCTAATAAGGAACATTTTTTTGAAAGAATATGGAGTTCAAGTAATAATGTGAATGTGAAATTTTTTGAGTTTTTAAAAAAAATTTTTGGAAGTAATTTGAAGCACTTTCAATCACAAATGTAACAATGTACACAAATCGTTGGGAATGTACATATTAAAAGGCATGATAGATATTTCAAAAAAAATTAAATTTTGAGTAACTTTTTACAAATTGAGACCACACCTCTAGCAGTGCTCCAAAATCGAGCTGACACTGTGGACGACACCGTTCCCTTGGTTACGGCCATGCAGACAAGATGGCGGTCATCTGGTGATTTGGTCACATTGTGTGATCCAGTACCCGCTCGTCACTGTGTAGGACTATGCTCTACTCATTGGTTCTACACACGCATCACTGTCATTGCAGTATGCCCCGCTTGAGCCACAAATGAGACATTACAACAAACCCGCTTCCCTGACACTGATCATTCTGCCCCATTCGTACCGGCGCAAATGCTGATATTGCACTCTTTGGTGTCAGTGAGACGTACTGGCAATTGCTTGCACATTTCCATGTTGTTTGACGGTTCTACACCGACAGAGTGTGACGTAACACTGATCTCACCCGTCACACAATGGAGGGCATTGCTAGACCAATGTGCACGCCACCTCTACGCATATTAAATCACTTCTTATGGACACACTGGACACACATGCACTGATTTTTACGTGATGATGACCATTTCTTCAAGGAATTGCAATTTTCACAAATTGCAGTGTTTTTAAAATGAATGGTCAACTCCAATATGCAGATTAGATATCTTGTGATGAAAATTACAGGTGTATTTAATTTGAATAATAGGAAATTAATTATACTTCGTTGAATGATTTGAAAATCAACTGAAAGTATACTCATTTGATGTTCAGTTTCATTTCAATAAAATTCCATTCAATAATTGAAATTTATTTTCAGTTTTGTTCATTATTTTCTTGTGAGATATTTTCCTCTAAAAAATGATTGTGTTCAATTGTGTTATTTGTATATATTTGTTAACTAGTTTTGCAACTCTTTTTCCCTTTATTAAGCTCACTTCAGGCTGTGTGTGGGGAAAATGAAATAAAATCATAAACACATGAATGTGCCATCACTAAGAAGATGCCACGAATGTGCCATCCCTGAGAAACTTGGCCAATACAATTTTTCTTCTTAAATTAATCGCAGGCAATACGGATTGTCCTTCACTTTTTAAAGGGATTAACTTCAGAGTTCTCCCTGTCAATATTGAAGGTTCACTGTGTTTGAGATTGATGAAAATTTACAAAAACAATTAAAATATTCAAAAAAATATGCACAACCCAAATTAAAGAACTAAATATGGAGAACGCACGTCATGTGAAGAAAAAAATATCAGTCTTCAATTTTGTAGTTGTAGGAAGATGTCGAAAAAATTTCAAACTTTTTCAATTTTCAAAATTTTAGATTTAACAGTGAAAATAGGACTTACATTTCTCTATGAAACAGCCAAGGAAGGTATATTCTCTGTTAAGTGAAGTAAAAAAAATATCAAATTAACTTCATCACAAACTTTTTTGTAAAAATATTCATTCCATTTCAACTAAATTGAATCCTTTTGATACTTTATAATTTGAATTTAAATTTCATTCAAAGTCGTAAGTATACATATGGAACGTAGTAAGATGTGAAGGGATATTTCTATTTATTGCTTTGTGAAAGTTTTACAATTATAATAGTCTACTGCTGATTGGCAGGGATTTAAAAATCTGGGACATCAAGGTCAAACTTTTCTTAATTTTGTGGAATATGACGAAGAATGACTCAATACACACCACTAAGTTGGAAGTTAAATCATTACATCGAAATATGTTTCCCATTTTGTAATTATCAACTATTGTTGCAACCCCATAGCTACTAAGCATGATGCTGTAGTTATAAATTATTTTGACTTTTCACAAAGAATTTAAGTTCATTGGTAGTTGTATGTAGTATTAATTTCAGTAGTAAGGGACAATTACGCAAATTCCCTCATGATTGTTTCATTTCTAATGGGGATCAGGTGGTGAAAGGTTTAGTTAATCAGGACAGCTATCCCTTTAAGGTTGTTTTAGAGTTGACTGTCTCGGTTGATAAAAGGGGCATATATCACGATATCTGGGTTTGATTCCTGGCTGTGGCAGACAATTCTTTGAATAGTCAAAAAATAATTTATAACAATTACATCAAGCTTAGAATTATGGGGTTGCAACAGTAGTTGACAATAAGGAAAGGGTATCATATCCATATGGTAGTTAAACTTTCAATTGTGACCATGAGGTGAAGTTATATTAGCATTTATATTATTAATTATTATTATTATTAATATTGTTGTTACTACTATTATAGATTTAGCCAATGACAGATTATGCTGGCATATTAAAATTCTCATTACAAACATGAACTGCATTTGGTAAAAGAAATCCTCTTTTACAGTTAATCCTTAGCATGGTGAGAGGATGGCTGATTGTATCTGCATCATGGATTTTGTTGCATAGTGCTGTAGCCATTGCATATGCATTTGCCAGCACTTATGTAGTGTGGCCAATACTTATTTCAGTGCTAGGAATATTTATATTTGGTAAGTTTTATAATAATTATATAAATATAGTAATTATATGTACAAAACACTTCATTACTCACCTATCCCAAACTGCCCCACATTGATGCAAATAATTGTCCACTAAGTACTTTATATACCTCTCTCTCTCTCCTTCTCTAGCGCTCTCTCTCTCTCGCGCGCTCTCCCCCTCTCTCTTTCTCTCTCTCTCCTCTCTCTCTGCCGACTACAGTGTTACAAGACACAAAGCAATTTTAACAGAGGATTACACCCATTTCCCAAGCTTTCAAATGAGTCCACAATTCCTCTGTAGATGGTGTGTGGACTTTATTGGTTTAAAATATATGCGGAACCACAGGGAGGAAAATGAAGGAAATTTCCTCCCTTAAATTTTTCTGTAACTATTAATTTTAACTAGACGCGAGACTTTTAAAGAAAAATATTTTCAAATAATCATTAAAATTAATAAAATCATATTGCAACATGAGCTGAGTGTAGCCTGCGCATTTTACAGCATACTACAAAATATGACACATTCGCAAAAAAAATCTTGAATTTCCCCTCCCAAAATATGTCTCTGTATCCACCTCTGCTTAAAACAATAGGATCCTAGCTGTTTATACTGTATTATGATAATATTCCCAAAGACGCAACAGATTGAAAAGTTGTTTTTGATTTCAAATGAAGAACAAACTTCACTTTTTAAAGAATGAAATCGATGCATATTTAATATCTTTGGTTTTTTCACAATTGAACTAATTTGTTGTTATGTTTTCTCCTTTTTTCCTCCCAATCTTGTCTTGTTAAGAATGTGCTTTGTGGATTTTTTTCTGTAAACATTAATTGTGATAATCTTTCCAGGAATGGCTCTTCTGTGTATGCTCACTGTTATGAGTTTTCATCAAGAAATATGTAATTCATTGCCGTATTCTAATATACCAGCACCAGGAGCCTCAAGATCTGCTGAAGAACCACTTCCCCCTTATTATGAGACGCATCCAAAGGCAGAAATATAATATTGCCAATTGAAAGTTTGATGAATGAATTGTAAAATCAAAAATATAATAAAATAATGCAAAGAAGTTTTAACATGAGCAAATGTACTTTAACATCTATTTGTCTTCTTCAATATGTTTTTGTTTTACTTCATTATTTAAGCATGTTTTAAAATAAACATTAAGAAGTCTGCCTTAAATGAGGGTCAGTGGATATTTTTAAAACTATTAATTTTAGCACTTATTCACCATCTTTATTGTAAACATTAAAATGTAAAATTTTATTAAATACATTGAGTTGTCTCAGATTGATTTCCTTCCTTGAAGAATAGACCCATTGTGAAATTTTTTTTTTTTTTACTTGTCTATAAGATGCGTTTTTTCCTAAATATTTCATTTGAAAAGTACTGGGTTGTCTTATATAAACAGCTTAAGCGTTGTTGTGGTGATCTATCTTTTTACTCTGCCTTTCCACGTCAAAAAACTGGAATACCAATGTTACAATAAGCTGCAAAGGTAGTAATTAACATACATGTCTGTAATACCTAATTATATATGCAGACATATTCTTGGCCATATTCAGAGCCAGATGATTCAGACCATTTTTTTTTAATTGGCTGGTAAAGAGAGAATCTCAAATGAATGGCATTATAGTTAGTGAAATGTAAAATGGTAATGAATGAAAACTGTTGCCGAGATTTTGTTACACACTGCACTGATGGATGAAGCCTTGCAGCCTCATGGAATGACACTGCGAGGCTTTTGCAGTTTGCAAAAGACTTGCCAGCTAGGTAGTATTCAGTCACTGCCTGGATTAGAATTCCAGCAGCCTGCTCTGATTGGTAGTTTTCCATGGTTTCTCCGATGAAAACCAGGCAAATGCCAGAGCAGTATCAACAAACGTGCCACAGAACGCACATAATCTTTCCTACCTCTTCCTTATCCTCGCACACTTAGATCAACATGCACTACACTATCACACATGCTGCGAGACCAGTCTGGAGCTTAGAGCTTGTCCTGGCTGAGGCAGTGCCCCTCTGGTGGGAGATACCTCACTAGGGTAAACCCCACTAGCAGAAGACAGGTCAGCTCCGGATCTCACCATACAGCAGGAGAAGCCCCCCACCCCACCCAGAGTATAAACATGCTTTACACTTACGGGACTAATGCCCTTAGTATTTGATGTGCCTGAAATCACTAACAGACAATCAATATCCAATCAGAGACAGAATAATAATTTTTTTTTAATTTAAAAACATGTCAAAAAATGTCTCAAATGTTGAAAACTCCACTCTCTTTTGTGAAGTTGAAGTACAGAGATGTACAGAAAGTTCACAAATGGATCATACAAATTTATAGTTATGTTTGTTAAAGAGTCAGAAGCCATTAACATGTGAGCAACGGAAAGAAAATCTGGTAACTGAAGAGAATGATCTTAATTATACTAAAAGTAAGAATTTGTTAAAAATAATAAATATTTTTAGGGGAGTTCTTCAAAATCAGGGGTTCTTTTACATTTGGGTAAGTACATTATATGATGATAATTGAAAGAAGTTGACCTACATAAGATACATACTTGTATTCAACTTTCAAGTAATTATATATCATTATTTTTATTAAAGAGCACATCCTGGGGGGCGGTAATTGGGCGGAAAGAAACAGTACATGACAAAATTAAGAAGTACAGACAGCATTGGGTGACATGTTGAAAATATGCCGCAAGACTTCCAGACACAAGCCCGGAACTGTAAGCTGAGAGGAAACAGAAACATTGGGCAAGAATGGAATGGAAAGAGGGTGGAACAGGCAATATGCATATTCCATAAAGAAAGATGATGTTTTACCCACGCTGAAAGAACCACTTACTTCGTAGTTACACCATTTACAATGCATTCTCTGTACTTTACTTTATATTTTTGTACTGTTTTATTCTGTAGTTATTGGCAATTTATAATAATATTTTGGGGTTACTTTCTTTTCGACTGAATCCCAGGATCAGCTGAAATAATCTTACTGAAATTTAATTAATTTATAGACTGCCTATTCCTTTTCGTAAGTCTATATCAGTGGCGTAGGCTCAATGGATGCGAGTGTTGTGTCGCATCCCCAAGTTTCTCGGCCCGTTTAAAACTTTTGTTAAACATGTTTTTCTTTGCTATTCCTCAAGTATATCTCTCTGTTCTGTTTGTACCTTTTGTGTTGTTTTTTTCCATGCACTTTTCGGTAGGCGTCTATGACTGTGGATGTGACAGGTCGCGAAACATCCCTTCGACGGCTTCGCTTCGTTACCGAGGTCATTGAACTCTCTCACCATGTGCTGGGTGGAAGATAAGAGCTTTTGGCATTCGGTAATGCGACGCTGGCTGTCGCAGCTGGGTCTTCTCATTAGCTCTGTGTATCTCCCCTACCAAAGCTTCGCCATCGCCTCCTTTGAGCACCTCTCTTTTTTCAGGACTGGGACACCCAGTGGTCACGTGCTACCGACTGGGACTCCATAGTGGTTTGGGGGAAGGACATCTTGACCACACTATATACGCATGCTTACTCATGTTTGCGAATTGTCCTGATCCAGTACGTGATTTAGTGGAGGTGGGTTGTAAGTACTAACAAACAACCGCACGCGGATGATAATTCTTTGTTGACAGTTCTTTCACGTGTAGTGTGGGTTTTTGCAAAAATGCTGAGTTTTTTTTGAACTGCGTTATAGATAATAACATGTCTTTCACAAAGAAAAATCATAGTTTTGCAACTAACGCGATAATTAAAAGCCATCCATTTTCATGTGAAAAGATGCGACATGCTAAGCACATGGTTTGCAGAAAAGAATGAGTTGCACATGGCAGGAAACTGTGAGTGAAAACTTCCAATGTCCTTTGAAAGGTTTCCAAAACTATTTAATTCTCAAGTACTCTAGAAGATGACGGCAAATCGTGTATTCTTCATATTTCAAAGTCGGTACAGTAAGTAGGTATGTACATCGTAATATGAAATTCATAAACATATATTACGATGTCGATTAGATAACTTAAATGGTATACTTTGTTTAATAAGTAAAACTAATCGCATCCCACTGCTCACTAAGCAGGACACGCCACTAGATTGTATATACAATCAAATATTACTATATTCCGTATAGTGTCCTATGTGGAGTCCATGTAATTGGCATGTATATACTCTCCGGGCATTGCATGCAAGAGATTCGTGTTTCCTTCCATTTCATTTTATTCTTATAACTAAAACATCAAAAATTGGAATTAATAGTACCAGTGACACATTTTAGTTACAAAAATATAGCAAAAATACTCAGCTTAAAGCTGATTATATTTTCTACGGCATTCCCGTGCTCTTAAGCTATTAACAAATATATTCTGTAGTTGATGAGAAATCAAAACGGACGCACTATTTTATTTAATACAAAATGATATAAATTATTATGGAGATAAAAATAATAAATATACTTTTCTCTTATTATTTTCGTAATGTTGAAGTAATTTTACTTTCTGTAATTTGAATACACTTGAAAATGACCTAGAAAGTATCAATTTCCCTACCATTACCTCTTGAAAATAATAGAAAAATGAATCAAGCATTAAATGAAACAAGTTTTATTGCGAAAATAAACGTATTTCAAACAGAAACAAGGACTAAAGTCATGTTTATGTGTCACTTCAGGAATAAATTACTTTTCATCTCTTATTAGTACACAATAAAGACGATGCATGTACCTAAATTTCTTGATTGACGACAAACGCAATACGCAAATGGGAAAAGTAGATACAAAAATAAAGAATACTTTTAGGATATAATATTTTTAAAAAATGTTTTCATGACTTGGAACAAAGTGTTGATGATTTTGGTATCGTTTAAAATTTCCGCTAATATTGTGACACAAACTGGTGCATGAAGCTCATTGACTTAACTAGGTAAATGCTGCAAAACATTATTTCATTCTCTGCCGTCTTTACATGTCGGCCGTGTGTCATTTCATTTCATCATGGCCTCCTTTGTCCATAATCGAATTTCACCATGTGCATAACATCCTTTGGAATTTAGATACTGTATTCACATAACACTATAAGGAAAACACACATTTTTTGTTATGTAATGTAATGATTGATTATGATTAGTTATTTAATATAATGTTTTTAAAGAATGTTCATGAAAACCTTCCTTCATCAGTGATATCTACATTTTAGAAAGAGTGGAACACAGAAGAATGAAACTTCCACCAAGCACTGAAAAATTTACCTGTAAGTGCAGACTGTGCCAAGACAATTCTTCCAAGAATCCATAAAAACTATGTTTTACTCCATAGGATTGAGGATCATTGGTATCATTTACCTGCAGAGATAGTGGAATTCTTAACTCTCAAACAATTTAAAAGTAAATTCATCGATGTTTTAACCCTCAGTTAAACTCTATAATATCCCAAGCCATTCATCTGACGAACTACAACCAATACAATCTAAAACTGAACATTCAACATTAAAAGACAATATGTTTCTCATGCCATGTAACTGTAGCAAATGAGCTACGTCTATAATGGGCCAATGAAAAGATGACATATCAGAATCCGAGCACGAATGCACTCATTCCTGGCTTTTAAATGTTCAGTTACTTCTATGGATATTTAGTAAACTCAAGCTATCTTTTCAGCATGAACAAACATATTGGCACATATTCAGCACAAAAAAAACTGGTCAAAACTTGCCTCCTCACCATTTCAAGATGTACTATTGTTAAATTTTAAGTAGTTGCTAACAGAATTAATATGTATTGTTCTATTATTATTATTATTATTATTATTATTAATGTAATTATTATTATTATTATAAGTAGTAGCATTAAAATAACATCTTGAATTGTTAAATTATCTGCAACTAAAAATAATTATCTACTGTATAATATCCCAATCTATCTGTAACAAGTATTGTAGTATAATTTCTAGGCCAATGACCCCATCTCGATCAGGTTTTGTTCAGTTTCCCTGGTCCCTTGAGCAAATGCTGAAATGGCCCCTTGTTTGCTCCTTAATGTAACTTCGCTCTCTCCACCCAAGACATCAAATTGACTCGTCATACACGATTGTAATTGTATATGTGACTCAATAAATATTATTATTATTATTATTATTATTATTATTATTATTATTATTATTATTAAAATAGAAATATATTACAGGCACATAAGAGTGAGTTGGATACGTACCTAACGTATACAGCCAGCGAAGCTTCTTTGAACTGATGGTCCCGGTCCAATACAAAATATGGCTTCTGTGTCTCTTTCGGAGTGTTCCAGACAAAATTCGAATGGTTGTAAAATATCCCCGTCAGTAGTGTGTAGATTGTGGTAGAGAAACAGTTGGCCATTCGACCACATATATATTTCCGTGTAGTTCACGTAAGTCCTATAAGTAAACAAATTAATGGTTGGTATTGAAATCAAATGAGATATCTTTTAAAACCTTGAGGAGTGAATGCGAATATAATACAACAATAATTTCACTGAAAATTGACGTAAAGTTTCTGTTATCCGATTCTCAAAACTAATTTGTGTACTGTACTCAAAACTATAATGCCCGTCTGTACTTACAGTATGAAAACTCAGTTCTCGAATCAGATGAAATGTTCTAAGCGGCCTACTCCTCGGGAGATTTTGTCTACTGTTCATCGTTTCAAACCGTGTGTTGAATACTATAAAAGTAATTGAGTAGTGAGTGATGTCAAACACACTACTACCATGCTCACTGAGAAATTTGGATCATTTGGAGTTTAGGGACCTGTAAATACACACAGTAGCGCGCGAAGTGCCGGAGGCAAATTGTCATTGCCCCGTAATTTAGGCGCATCCGCACACTCGTACTTGGCAAAGAAGGTCAGTATTATCCCGTTTACTTTTACTCCAAATCATTCGCTTATACTTATTGTTCGGGACATGACGATTAAGTACGAAGTCTCCTTCTCTGCTTTGCAAGTACTGATGTGTGGAAGGGGAGGAGGGGGGTCAAGCCTCAGGGATGGACACCTAGCTTTCAAGCCATAATTCTACCCTCTTGCGCATTACGCTAGAATGCGATGTTCTCGGAGAACATCTACCCCTAATCTGGGAGGCCATTTCGAAACACTTCGCCAACTTGAAGGTTTTACAGAGGAATACGACCAGTTTTCAGGTTGAAGCCTGAGCTACACGCCATTAGTAGGTCTTCATTAACCCCTTCATTTATTTCCTCTGACTGAGGGTTACTGTGACGACGAATCCAGCACTCAACTGACGGCCACCCGGACAGTTAAATTTAGATTTAGATTTATTGAGTGAAAAAAACAGTAAAAACTGTATGTGACGTAGAGGGGAAAAGATTATCCTCGCACGTTTTCTTGAGTTCCAGAATCCCTTCCCGTTATTTTAAGTATAAATAGTTGAAAGATGAGTAAAAGATTAGCGTAAATAAATAAAAATATATTTTAAAAATCGCAAGATTAGCAATATTTGAAAATGGGTATATTAATCAGTGATAAAATTTCGAAAATCTGTACGTAATTATTCTGTAATTCATACATGAAGAGAAAACTTTGTACCCCTTTTTAAGCATATTGCAGTCAGGAAAGAGTGTTAGATGTGGAATAAAGTTTATAATGAGAAGTAAAGTACAAAGATAAACTTGATGTATTATATTTGTTACAAATATATTAAATAAAATATGAAGTGTGCAGCTGCAACATGCAGCAGTCCACTACTGTCGTGCAGAACTCAATTACTATGTATTAGAACCTTGTAACCAGATATTCGTGCTCCGTAGGGACGCAGGTTTAGTTTTAGTGTTTTTTTGTTGTTTTTTTTTGTTTTTTTTAATACTTTTTTTATTTAAGGTCGCATCAACACTTAGGTCATTAGCAACAACTATTGCATTTAACATTTAACGGTATGCCTATATCTAACGAAACTTCTCACATTTTTGAAGAATTGTACATTATTTTAATCCAAGACATCTTTAAAGAACAGATTTCATTAAAAAAATTATCTTCAGAATTGCTGTTGCAGGAAAAATTGAACTTACGTAATTTGCAAAAAAAAAAGAAATAAAATTCGAATGAGACTTATACCATTCTCTTAAGTACTCTTTACATTATCCGAGGAGAAAGTTTAATCAGAAAATTTTGAACTATTTTTGAGAAAATTTTGAAATGATTTTTAGGTTTCATGTAAAGTCTATTTCTCTCTTACGGTGGATGCATATTTTCAGCTACGGTTATAGCCCATTACAACGTGAAAGCGTTGTTGTGAAAACTCGTACACAGGGTTGAAAATTTTCATTAGTCTATACCAGGGTTGTTCAACTTGCAAGGCTTCAAGGGCCAAAACTAACTCTGTTAATATGGTTGCGCGACGTATTTACGTTACTCGCGCGATTCACGGTGTCACGCCACGCGTGTTATCACGCCGTACCATGCATAACGCAGAAAAATACATTGGAATGATTTTCAGTTTCTGAACTTATTAGAAAAAACTTATATCTGACCCAGAGGTGGATTTACGCATAGGCACAGTAGGAACGTGCCTCCGGCGGCAAATTTTCAAAGGCGCAAAATTTTCTTGATATTTTCTAAAACAAATTTATGTTCTCTAAAAACTATAACAGCATAAATAATAATTTAAAGAAAAAAATATTTAAACAAGACTAAAGCCGCCCCCTCAAGCTTTGATTTATAAATTAAGTTTGAATTTCAAGTGGGGACATTTTCAATGTTACAGAATACATGAAAAGAATTCGCCAACGACTTGTGATTGGTTGATTGAGCAGAAAGAATTACATTCTTAGAGTAAGGAGTTTGAATTAGCCAATCAGAAATCGCTGACGGATTTCGCCATGCATTCATATTGCGCTATATAGAAAGTAGCGACATTGTTACTTATTGAGTTAGTTCTAGAAGACGGATCTGGAAACAACCCTTTGTTTTCTTTTGTTACTATTATTGTGTATCGTTTATTGTTAGAGCCTGCCGAGTAAAAATGATATTTTGAAGTTTTAAAATGAGTGATTATCGAAAAAGGCTCAGCGGAAGTCAATATGCAAAAATCCGAAAAGAAAAGGAAGAGAAATGTCAAAATGAAATTGATAAGAAAAAAAATGAATTATTTAAACCTATATATGAAACTGATCACTGCTGCAGTTCATTCGACTATTCTATTACTGAGTTAGTATAAACATATAGATTAGATAACATATTTAGTTTTCAGCTTGTATATTTTTTCCATGTACTAATAACTTGTGATAAATAAATGTTAATATTAATATATTTTTAATGCAGAGTTGTGTTACTAAAATATTCTGAAGATGCACACAATGTTTAGTACAATGATTAGAAATTAAATATTCTCGACGTGTTGTATTCGTTAAAATGAACTATATCTTAATATAGAATTTAAATAAATTAGCATAAAATATGTTACTATAATTATGTTACCAAACTTTATTTATATAATATGTAATAATACATATAATATTTGACTCTTTTATTTATTCAGGGTTATCACTGAATCTAATAATGAGACTGCAAAGTTCCAAACAGCTAAAAATGAAATGGTTCCTCAAGCAGTTGAAAATATAACTGCGATTGATTATGAGTCGACGATTCAACCGATGTAAATAGTTTAAGCATTTTATTGTTTAATTATTTAAACCTATATATATATATATATATATATATATATATATATATATATATATATAATAATCTTTCTAGATTATTTGTTTATAATATTACAATACATTATTATAATAATTAATTAATTTATTTTTTAATTAAATAGGATTTCTACCGAATGTATACAACTGCAAGAACATAAAATTGATGAAACCATAACTTCGACTGATCGTTTTTGTTGGAAAAGCGATCAAGATTTGTGGTCTATTAATGAAGCTACACGTGATTGTGTTGCCAAGCATGGGTTCGAACAAAACAAAAACGCTGAATTTTCTAAATCAAGAAGAGAGTACAATGATGGCAAAGCTCGTTACATAACGTCGAATATGTTTCAGTATACGCATATCGGTAAAGAAAAAATGCCTTGCAAGTGGCTTGTTTACTCTGAGAGCAATGGAACTGTTTTCTGCGGTGTTTGTCTATTGTTTTCAAGCAATTCAGAAGTAAGAACAAAATTATCGTCGGAGGGATTCAATGATTGGAAAAATGCGCATACCAAATTAAAAGGACATGAGAACTCTACATGTCATAGAAACTGAACGTCCGCATTTAAAAATAGACAGCGGACTGAAAAATCCAAGTGAATAAGCAGCTGCTTCAACAAGTTGAAACCGAAGCAACTTATTTGAGGAATGTTCTTGAGCGTGTCATTTTAGTAATAACAACTCTTGTTTCAAGAGGGCTTCCTTTGAGAGGACATTTCGAAAAGTTGGGACATACTTCAAAATTTAGTAGATGAAGGATCCAGTATACCCTCTTTGAAAAGTCTTTCAATTAGGCGTTGGTCAGCTCGAGATGATGCATGTCAGGCTCTAAAACATCGTTGGCAAAATGTTTTAGATGCCCTTCAAATTATATCTGATGATTCTACGCAAAAACCGTCAACGCGTGCGGAAGCTAAAGGTCTTATTCTTGCTTTAAATCGACTTGAAACTGCTATTATGACCGAGGTTTGGGGATTCATTTTAAACCGCTTGAATGCGTCGAACAAACAACTGCAAAAAGTCGATATCGATTTAAGTTCCATGGTTGGTATTTACACTTCGCTTGTAGAACTTTTAAAAACGAAGAGACAATTTTGAACTTTTTGAAGAGAAGGGTAAGAAGCTGTCAAATAATGAAACGTACGAATCGGAAAACAAAAGAAAAAGGAAACGTAAAATGCAATGTGATGAAACTAACGAGAATGCAGCAGAATGACCTCACGAGACACGTTGAAAATCGACACTTATTTGGTTATTGTTGATAAATTACTTGCAGAATTGAATAAGAGACTTGAATCGTATAAAGATTTATAGAACAAATTTAAGGCTGTCATTGAAATAGAAAAATTATCTTTGATAGATTTGGAAGAAGCAGCGATATTTTTATGTTCACAATTTCCCGAAGATCTTGAAGAATCGCTTGTTTCTGAACGTATACATTTAAGTTCATATTTAAAAATCCTTGACAAAGATGTTAAGCCAACGAAACCTGCAGCTTTATTAAAGTGGTTACGGAAAGAAGAATTAGAATGTATTTATCCTAACGTTGACATTGAACTTCGAATCTTTTTATGTATTCCGGTGGCCAGTTGCACAGCAGAACGTTCATTCTCTTGTTTAAAAAGGATTAAAAATTATTTGCGTTTTCAATGACAGAGTATCGACTGAACGCCTTAGCAATATTGTGTATCGAAGAAAAGTATCTCAGCGTTTTAGATTATACTATAATTATTGATGAATTTGCTCACCAAAAGGCACGTCACAAAATTTTACATCAATAGACAAATTAGCTATAATTAATAAAACGTTATTTCAACTGTATAAAAAAACCCATCCCAGAAGTTAAATGTTATATTCCTTGTTTATAATGGTAAATCGAAAATTATAAAAACTGTTACGTCTTAATATTCTAATCGTTCAGTTGTTGTAAATAAAATCTATTATAATAATATTTAATACAAGCTATTTATTTGTCTACTTGTGTACCTTATGATTTGTCTTATACCTTATGATTAGTCTTATACTTTATAATTTGTCTAATACCTTATGATTTGTCTTACGTACTGTATATTTGTATACCTTATGATTTCAGAAGTATATGAATCTGAAAGTAAGGCCCGTTGACGAAAAAAAAACATGTTGCCATTCTAGTTGTCATGTTTTAGTTTCCTTTTAATGTTAACGTTTCAGTGTTGAAACGTTAATAATGTTGAACGTTACTTGCTATGAAGATAGTTTATATCCAAAATTAGCTGATACAAAAGATTTATTTAATTTATGAAAACGATGTGCAAAATGTAATGTTACTTTTAAAGTTAAAACGTTCAAATTAATGACGACTTGTTTCTGAAACGTTACAATTTGAAATGTAACATTAATTTTAAACAGGGGGCGGCAAATTTGATGTGCCTACAGGCGGCAAAAATATTAATCCGCCCCTGCTTACTACTATAGTATTTAAGTATAATTACAATGAATTCACAATTCACTAACCATATCTGTAAGTCACTGATCAATAATTGATACACTGGCTGTCAGTCATAAGATTAGCAAAGTGAAAATGAAATCGCAATTATGAACACCAGATATAACTACAAAACATTATACAGAACACATTAATTTGAATCATCTGAACACGCAAGATCGAAAAGTACCGGCAGAATTCCGATAGTTTTTACGAGGTGTGCGTTGGAGCTTTGCAGTATATTCCATTTCATTCTCGTAGCTGATGGCTTAATTCAATCACACATGTTCTCAACAGTATTTCGAAATGTTTAGAATCACTTAGTATAATTTTTCATCATTAATGATACGGAATTAAATGAATTTCTCGTGAAAACTGTTTCTAACCTCCACACGATCAAAGTTACATTTAACAGCAAAATGCAGCCAACTGTTGCCAGCTGTTGAACTGAATTGAATTGAATTTGCCTTATTTTACATGGCGAGCTGTTAATGCTACTCAGCTGACTGGCGAAAGAATATTTAGCGGAGAGCGATGCAGTCTTAGGCGACGCTTATATGTTATAGAAGCTGTCATTATAATCACAATATATTACTGTGATCACTGTGTTATAATCGTTTACTGCCCTGAACGCTTTGTATAGACGACTTTGCATGGATCATAGTGGAATGGATGAATATTAATATAATAATAATAATAATAATAATAATAATAATAATAATAATAATAATAATAATAATAATAATAATAATAATAATAATAATAATAATAATAATAATTGTTAATCAATAGCCATATGTGTGGGCTATTCGGCAGTTCGGGCTACAATACCACTGCCAATTGAAGTTTTCAACCTACTCAGAAAAGCCGAAAAGAAAAACACTGAATAGAAACATAAAAACTCCTCAGAACCATGACCAACTTAAATAGTTGGTAATGACAACGTTTTATTGGTTGGGAACAACTGACATTTATGATAATCGAACACAGTTGGCAATACTGAAGCGGGGGAAGCCCCTCTCTCCAGACGATAAGGGGAGTCGGAATCTGGGCGGGATGCGGATGTGGGTGGCTGTGGCGCTGAGTGACGAAGAAGGAAAGTACTTTGGTACTTTGTGTGAGATTGACGAACGTTATAGGAAATAAAGCCTCGCTATAGCTGCAGTTCCATCCTAAGGCACCTATTAGGACATAAGGTATTTATGTAATAGTAGTAGTAACTATGTCATATTGAATAGTTGTACTAGAATACGGACAGGGAAGTTATGCAAAAAGCAGGCTTATAAGAAATAAGAACGCACTTCGAGAGTCGCCCTGCTCTATAGGGAGCCCCAATAATTTTTTTTTTGCGTATTACATAAGTTAATTACTCCGTACAAATTTTAAATTGCTTTAATTGTAAAGGTTTATTTACGTACCGTTAGAGGATGTGGCATTACTTTCTCCCCATCCAAAAAGGACCTGAAGTATGCATGCTACGAGGGAATTGCTTCTGATTTCCTTAGCACTGGTGATTCTAAGAGGCCAGGTGCTGTATGCAGGGCCGGATTTACCTACAAGCAAAACAAGCCATTGCTTGGGGTCCCCCATTCACCAGGGGCCCCGCGTTTCGGAAAAATACGCATACCATATTTTTTTGTCTGTGAAATAATTGTTAATCATATAGTCTACTGTGTAACAAAATGTACAACTGTACAAGAAAATTTAGTAGACCTAAGTAACCTGAGTATGGAGCATGATAAGCTGAGAAATCTTCGTTTAGAAGACATCATCGACCAATTTTCTGCAGCAAAGAGCAGAAAAAAACTATGTAAAATGTATTTAATGTAAAAAAATGTAACACAAGTAAAAATTTCTATAAAAAATTATCAGTTTTCATTTGTATCTGTACAGAAAGTACTTGTACTATAATACATTTTTTATTTAATAAAGATGGAGCTAAATTTGGGGGGGGGGCATCACAATTTTGTGCTTGGGGCCCCACACTACTTAAAGCCGACCCTGGCTGTATGAACCTGAAGCAATAATCTGGTGGCACATATGTTCCAATATTTTTTTCATTTTGGGACAATGAAAGCACAACACAATAGTAACCTGTCTTTACAACACCATTTATTTCATTTAAAATGTTAAATATTTTTATTTTGATTATGGGACTTAAAAGTTTGGTTTTACAGTTTGTGCTTACAGACCCTAAAAAGAGCTGATCCTGATATTGTTGCATCGAAACAGTACAGTACCAGTATATTACACTTACGTGTAATAGCATATACACCAATTGAGTGTTCAGTTAATTTAAGTGTTAGTTAGTTCAGTTAATTAGTGTTAACATTAAAAAATTATTTTAACCCATGTATCCACTTAATGTTTCCTTTAATTTTTTTTATTTTATTTCAGACATACAGTGAAATGCCAGAATATAACATAATGCCTGCCAAATGCTGTTGTTGCAGTTTGCAAACAGCCTCTATTGTTGTGGGAATTTTTTCTCTGGTAAGGTTAATTTTTTTCTATCTTTTTGATCAATTTCAACAACAGAATTTAATTTTGCATGTTCATTGTTCAAGAAATACAATGGTAGTGCAATATTGAAATATCATTTTTAGTAAAAGATGCAACTGTTTCATATTTCTTCACAAAGGTTGACATTTGTATTGATAAAGGAGATACGTGGAAACCCAAAAAAAGTCATATCATGTAAGGTTTTGTAGTTGTTATGAAATAGTTTTCTTTACAGTAGATGTCTAGTCTGTATTCTGTAGGTTCTGTAGTCTTACCTTAAGGATAAAAATACAGCATCTTTGTATTTAATTATATTTGTATTGGAAGATTTTAAACATGTGTTTGTGATGGCCCAGATGTCAGTGGTTAGAATATGGAGCTAGGAATACAGGGAGATGGAGTGACATTGCAAATGAGAAACCAAAGGAAGCAACAGAGTGCCATATCAAAATTCTGATACATGTTGTGTTAAGGTGTATTTTCTGACATATATTTAATATTTAAAAGCATTGATCAGATTATCCATCTTTTGGTCTCATTCGTATGGCATGAGAAACAGATTAAGTCTTTTAATATTGAATGTTGTTGAGTGTGCAGTTATTGGATTGTATTGGTTGTAGTTCGGTCAGATGAATGTCAATTAAACTGAGGGTTAAAATATCGGTGAATTTACGTTTCAATTATTTGAGAGTTAAGGATTTCACTCTCTCTGCAGAAAAATGATACCAATGATCCTTAATCCTAATGAGTAAAACAAATATGTTTTTATGGATTCTTAGAAGAATTGTCTTGGCACAGTCTGCACTGATGCCCTTGTAGGCAATTTTTCAGTGCTTGGGGAAGTTTTGTTTTTCTGTGTTCCATTCTTTCTAAAATGTAGATATCACTGATTAAGAAAGGTGAACAAACAGTTCTCCAGTACTCCAGTATTGGTCTGACTTTGGTTTTAAAAATTTGAAAAAAAATTGAAGGAGGCATATTGCTGAATAATTCTGTGACTATAAATTCATTTATTGGTTTTCTTGCTTGTGATATTGGTGTGAACTCTCTACTTGGGAACAAAGAAAATGTGAATACTCACATCAGATAGTGAATTCACTGTCAGTAAAATCATGTAGAGAGAGTACTAGTTTCTACATGGGTGTGTTTGGGTTAGTTGTCAAGAACCATTCCGTGGATCAATGTGGATTCACCATTCAGAGATCTGAGTGGAATTCCATGAGCCAGAGGATGGCCATAGTAGGCAAACTGAACATCATTTGTGAACTATTGGGGGCTACCTTCAAATTGTAAAGATCAATTAGGTACAGAATACAAAGAAGACATCCTAAAACTTATCCCTGCAGTTCCCCACTACACACCTCTTGCGAGTGCGAGTTAAGGTGAGTACCAAATCTGTCTAAATTTTCTTTTCCTAAAAAGGATCTGAACCTATTATTCCCTATCAGAATCTATTATTCTAAGATGTTGTAGATAATTATTGAGACCCCCTCGAAAGCTTTTTGGATATTATAGTAAATTATGTTAGTCGATATCACATTTGAATGATTTGGTCCAGTGTCTAATACTGTCAAGATGTTTCACTGATCTCCTTGGGACCATGCTGATGTTGTTTCGCAATATAATCATCACAGAAGTTAATAATACATTGAACTATAATTATCGCCATACATCTAACGATGTGGGAGGTGAGCGAAATGTTAGTAAAAAAATATTGGAGTACCCTTCTTGTATTGGGGTAAGACTACTACACCTCTCCATCCACATGGATGTATTCCTTCACAAAAGGAGGGCGGCATCAAGTTGGTAATAATTGTTGATGATATTGGGTCCAGATGTAATGGCATCTTTTCAGAAGAACATCAAATACCTTAAAAGAATGCTCTCAAAATCAAACACACTTGGTCTCTAGAACATCAAATGTAGTTTGTTTCCTTACAAGAATTGAAATGAAATAATATCAAGTATTGCAGATAAATGAGAATCATGAGTGTAATTCAGGTAGTGCTTAATTTTTTAGAATTTATAATTTTTAATGTGAGATACACATTAACCAATGTAAGTGTTATATTCTCTCAACTAATTCATTTTATAAAACCTAGTTTATTTCATATTTCTGGAAGTATAGTTTGAGAATAGACTTCTTTGAGAGTTAAAAAGGGTATTAGCTGTTTATTCTCAGTGGTATTTTTGGAACACTACTATAGCTTCCTCCTGACTTCACTTTTTAACATGGAAAAGGTTGGCAGCATTATCTCCATGTATCTTAGCTTCAAACATTATGAGATGTTTATTGTTGCCATACATTCAAAGTGTTGAAGATTGGGACCTTAGTCTTTAAAGGGTATTGTATCGTGAAGGGTCTTAGTTATTCTTACTGGCAAATTGGTGTTGTGGTGAGTTTTTATTGGCATTTACAATGAAATAATTATATGAGTCATCATTGCCAACAATATTGTTTATTACAATAGCTGCTTTTGATGGCATAGCCATCATCATCAGTTGTCTGCTGTATGGAAGCCACAAAATTATTTCTTCCTACTGGCAAAAGTGACACAGGACATCAACTGATGTCACTGCATTGCCTCTGACTGGGAGGACCTCGGATTTGAGTCCTGACATTGGCTAGCCCCTAGTTATATAGCTAGGTCAAATCCAGCTGCTGTCTAGAGAAGAATTCTAGTGGCCAGCTGATCGGTATTTTTCTGTTTTCTCCAACAAAAATCGGGCAAATGCCAGGGCAGGACCCGAACGAACAGGCCATGGACCACAATCTTCCCTTCCTTTAGGTCCTTTCCTCACCCCTTACTTAAACACACTTACACTATCATGTTGGGAGCTTGAGCGTTCCTGGCTCGGGTGGTGCTACACTGGTGGGAGATACCTGTTTGAGGATCAGCTTCATTGATGTTGAGCTTCTATGACTCAAAAACAACCAATTCAGTTTTCTAATGTAATTTATTATTAAAATTATTGATGATTAAATTAGATTATTTATTTCATCCAAGTGGTTGTAACTTTGAATGTGGGACAGGTCATTTAATAAGCACATGTAAAACATACAAACTCTTACCACAAATATGTAAACATTACAAAGACAAATAGTTGAGGATTAGCAGCCGGGCATGAGACTAATAATTTTCAGACATAAAAGAAACACCAGTTAACACTTTATCAGGTACCCTTTGCCTCCGCAAAATTAAATCCTCTTTAGATTAATTTTTCTTATCTTATTTGCCCACAAAAGAATATTTCTTATTCAAACCGGATCATGGATCACATATTTGAAATAATATACAACTGTATCAATACAATGTAATGACCATTACAACAATACTGATAACATCTAATGTAATGAACAATCACGGGAAATGGGAACAAGATTTTGGAAGGATATTTTGCTTCTATGTCAGCGTTACTGCAATTAGACTAAAGAGATGCCAGATTTTCTGATGCAGCCACAACTTGAATGGTGAATATGAAATAGAAGGTCATGATAGAATGAGAAATTTTAATTCCTCTTCAAAATAAAACAGTGTTGTGGTTTATATTTTCTATAGTTAAAATACAATTTAAGATTTAAATACATTAAATCCACACCAAAATAAATTTAGATAAGCATTAAATTATTATTATTATTATTATTATTATTATTATTATTATTATTATTATAACCCCATCGCCCTTGAAAGCATGAATGGAACACTATGTGTACTTAAATGGTCATAGTTTGCAGCATTCACTAAATTCTCATTAGTTTATTAAGTATTTACATCTTCCATGTACAGTCTGAAAACTATTGAGATTTACTCAGTTTTCTTGAAACATTTAAGCCAGGTGGTTTAATAAATGGATGTAGGAATACATCTTTTCATTCACTATGAACTTGACCAAAATTGATTTGTGTACCTGTTGTGGTTGTTTTGTTGATCTTTACATAGAGGTCATCTTGATTTAAGTCTGCTTTTTGGATTCAGTAGTTCTGTGCATCTGATAACATTGGATTATTCTCTATTTTAGGAAATGTATTATTTATTTTTAAATATTGGGTATTAATACAAAGAGACAAGCAAAGGATTGAAGCAGCCCAAATAATGTATTTTAAATACATTGACTGCTTAATAACAGTTATTATCATGGCTCGGGTTTTGATGACCTAAAAATTCTTTGAAAAGGGTCTATAAAAAGACTTAAAAATAAGAGGAAAATGACCTGAAAATCTTTAAAAGAAAAAGGGGGAAATGACATCACTTTTTAAAAATACTCAAACATTTGTTTGAAAATATTTATTTATTCAATGAATTTTACAATTAAAAAAATTGATTTTCATAGAATTATGTTTAATAGAAAGTCTTCATTTTAGGAGAAAATGTAACCCTTCGATCCAGTCTTCCGACCGTTTTAAAGGGTCGAGGAATTTACTGAAGATCCATGTATTTTCCAGAGTTCGAAAAACAGTCCATTGCAGTAGTGAATATCATCATAAGCTGATGATATAATAAAAACTTTGTTTTTGTGAGTCATTGTAAATTCATGAAACATTCACTAACAAAAACATATTGAGTAAAAAACAACAACAACTAGAATTTGAAAACTTGCACACACACACACACACACACAAAAAAAAAAAAAGAACTCGAAAACAAAAAAAATAAACTCAATAACAAGAACTCAAGAACTCAATAACAAAAAACAAAAAAAAAAAAAACAAAAAAAAAAAAACAAAAAAAAAAAAAGAAAAAAAAAAGAAAAAGGACTCAATAACTACACATATCTATCACCTACATGTCATGGTAAACATACATTTACAAATAAGATACTTCTACAATGTCTACAATGCGCCAATGAAAAGACATATCATCATAATCCAAGCCCTGGTTATCACACCCTATACACCCTCAGGTGTAGCTCCAACATTGAGACACTTCGAACAATGTATATTGCAAATGTGCACTCACACCTAAAATATGGAATAATATTCTCGGAAATGCCCCTGAAATCACTCGCACATTTATTATCGAAAAAAGAATATTGCGAACAATGACCAGCATTCATAAGCTGGAGTCTTGCAAACCCTTGTTCAATAAACTAAGGATTCTTTCTCTACCATGCATGTATATATTTGAAATAGTGGTCTTCACAAAGAAAATTATCATGGAAAACAAAGACATTTTTACTTTAAATTCCGATATATACACAACTACAACACCCCTCAAAAGGATAACCTACATGTTCCCCACTCTCAAACTACACTTTATCAAAAAGTACCCTTATAGAGGGCATTACACTTTACAACAAACTAGGCAAAGATATTAAAGACATTAACACAATTCATACATTTAAAAGTAAATTGAAAGCTTTCCTGCTTAAGAACATGTTCTACAGTGTAAAAGAGTATTCAAATCACAACAACATTTCACTTAAAAAATATAAATAAATAATAATTTCTTATCCCATTAGACTTTCTGTTTCGTTTTAACTGTTTTGAGCTGAAGCAAAGAAAAAAAGTGGCATATCACATTCTGTGAAACTATGTGGACAAATTGAAAGAAGAAAAATACAGGTCAAAACTTGCCACCTCCTCACCATTACAAGTTTGAAATATAGAATGTACTAATACCCTAATCTATCTGTAGCATTATTGTAGTACAATTTCTAGGCCAATGACCCCATCTCGATCTGATTTTGTTCAGTTTCCCAGGTCCCTTGAGCAAATGCTGAGATGACCCCTTGTTTGCTCCTGAACAGTAATGTAACTTCGTTCTCTCCACCCGAGACATTATATTGACTCATCATACATGATTGTAATTGTATTGATTGTAATATTAAATAAATATTATTATTATCACAAAGATTTACAAAAACATGGAAGCATGAACAGAAACATGTTTATCTGTAACAAATAGTTAATTTACATTTCTGTTTGTTACTTTTTAACAAATACCAAAGTCTTATTAATAAATATGTTTTTCAGATTTTTGCCCTAATTTTTATGGGCGTGACTGCAGCATTCAGTAATGGTTTAGGGAGAGCTTCATGTAGTACTACGTGCATGAATTACAATTGTAAGTTCAACTTGAAATTTATAAATGCAAGCATTTTGGTATTGATAAACATATATATATCAATTAATGAAAGTCTTCTATGTTCTGATAATTTGTATATAACTTTGATGGGTTTTGGAAATTTACAGGTGTCTGTATGATAAACTCTGCTTTCATGTAACTTGCTTTACTACTGAATTGTGTTTAAAATTTCCTCTTAACTTCACTTTAATGCAAACAGTGTTTTTGTTGTCCCAACTTACATAAACTGTAAACTGTGATTTGAGTTGACTATAGGCAATGATCAAAAACAATCGGTTGGCACAATCAAAGTTCAGCTGTGACTTCTTCTGAACTAAGCTGCTTAATTCTAGTTGAAATTCTGCCCCCATCTGGTCAAATCTAATAATTTCCCTCAGTTTGATTGCAGTCTCAGAGTCACTTTGCCAAATTAACTTAAAAATATTTTGAGAAAAGTAATCATATGCCTGGAGACAAAATAGATTTGGTGCAAATTAATTCAAAGGAGTTTAAACATATTAGGATGGTTAAACATATACAAGAAATTCTGTCTTTCAAAATTTCAGTGTAAGTAATACTAGTTCAATAAGAATTCATTAAAGTTCAGTAGCAGAATACTGTACTAAAATATAATAAATTAATTGTTTATTTTCTAAATGCGACTATTATTATCATTTCTTATTTTATTTTAGGTACCAGTAAATGTACTCCTCCTAGTGAAGCAGAAAAAATGGTGTCCAATTTGCTAGCTATATTGGCTGTAATAAATGCTGTGGAAGTCATAATGAGTATTGGCATGATTTGGGGTGCCAGTAAAGTAAGATCCTTGAAAAACTTCAAATTATTAGTATATTGTGACTATAACTAGAGCATCATTTTCTTTTTTCTCTTTCCCCATCATTAATATTACATACAATTTTCTTGTACATGAAGTGCTTTTCTTGTGTCATCCTTCGTTATTTTAATTAAACGAAATCAATACAAAAGCTGGAGACTGATAACCCAAAAGTTCTCATTTCAAATTCAGATTCTAATTACTTCCACTACTCTTAAAACTCCTAACTTTCATAGTAGTTATTATGAATCTAAAAAACAAGAAAATTTGATTTAATTTTCATTTCCTGAATTAAAAAATATGACCACAAGTCTATCATTCTTACATTCGTATATTGCTCCCATTGTTATATTTTGATGGAAAAAAAGAAATATTTCTATAAGGAAACGTTTGATATTGTTTACAGAGAATCCTACCCTGGGTGACTGGATGGCTTGTTGTTTCAGCATCTTGGATGTTGCTTCATGGTACCATAGCTCTATCATTTCTATTTGCTTCCTCTGACCCAGGAGTTGTTGTTTTGGTATCAGTACTGGGAATAATCATTTTAGGTAAGTCTTCCTTATTCCAAAGCTCTAAAGCCTGATGTGGGCCAAGACTGCCTTTAGGATCTGCCTCCATTCCTCTCTTCTCCCAGCCTACTCCCACAAACCAATAACTTTCATCTTCAGGTTATTTTGGGTAGGTATCTGGTTTAAAATATGAAATGGTTTACATGAATGGAATAACATATTGTATACTTTTTATACTAAATTGTTATTTATTTGCTTTAAAAATTTAACCAATTATGGTTTGTCAAGAAAATGTACAGATGTATCCATATTTTTAAATTAGTGGCTCCCTGATAATGTTAATCATCAATAATGTTTATTCTCCAGTCACTTCCTTTAGATTGAAAGGTATTATATCAAATGGGGATTTTGGGACTTTCTCATTTTCATAGCTTCTTCAAAACACTTGATTTTGTTTTTTTTTCAAGAGAAATTGAAAACGTTTAGAATCGTGTCTTATAAATTTCAGTTTATTTCTTTAAATCAAAAGTAATACTTCTTTAAAGATGCCTGGTTTTAGTATTAGAAAACTCTTATATTATTGTATATGTTTATATTATAATTTATATAAGTAATTGCATGCAATCAATATCACTCAGTACTCCGGAAACTAAAGCCGGCCAGAACCTTTATGAATTAAATAATATTTTGTAATTTGGTGCATCTCTAAAAGCAAACAAAAACTGTTACAGGTATGGCTATTCTGGCATTCCTAACAATCCTGAGTTTACGGAATGAGATGACTAATGCTGTACTGTTCTCAACTATAAATGATTCACCTACAGCTCTGCTATCTCATATTTAGAGGGTCAGATAATTATTAGGTAGAACTGCTGACTCCTGATGACAATAAAATTTAGTGTGCAATCTCTCTATTTTTATCATAATTTTTTCTTGTATGATTTATTAATCTCTTTCTATAAGTAATGTATTGCATTCTGAGGGAAAGAGAAAGATCAAAAGTTTCATTTTCATTAGTTGCTTTGTCTTGATGTCTGAAAGACATCTTATAATAATATTTGTGGTATCATTTAATTATACATGAATATTCATCAGAAAGAAGAAATAAATCTGCAATTGTGATTTCCAATGAACTATTTATTTGTATTTCCTGAAAAATAGTGGCATCTTTGCTTTTAAAAATGTTCTTCGAATTAAAGAAAATTTACAAGTTTTGCTTTGCTAACAAAATCCTTATACTTTCGGTTTCTAGAGAAAATGTTTCTTTCAAGTCAAAATAAATCTTTCAAGTCATTGGGCACAATGAAATAGTGAACATCTGAAAACAGATAATTGTTCATTTTATTAATTTTATGATAATAATAAAATTTTGTGTTCATACCACAAAACCAATAAATAAGAGCAAGCAATAAAAAAAAGCAATAAAAAATTACTAAATTTGTTTGAGTAGAATGCTCAAAAATCTTGTCTAAACGAGAACCTTTATTGTTTGAAATATAAAGGTTTTTGTAATTTTCTAAATGTCAGAGGTTTTAATGAATATCAACACAATCTTGATACTTGTAAATGTACTTTCTTCTATTCAAGAAAAAATGTTCAGCCATTTTCCAGAAAATTTTGAAAATGTTACAAGGCTGCATGTTAACAAACCTCCAAAAATTAAAGTATCTTAATGATCTCCAGAAAGCCACTACTAGATCTTACTCGTGACATATATAATACAGCTCAAAAGGTTCTAATCTGTGTGTGTGACACATCCAGACATCCCAGGTATAAAATTGTGTGTGACCTCTCCTCCACCAATCTTGACTATCTTTGAAGCAGTGCTAATAGACCTTAAACATGACATGTGTGCTGAGTTACAGCTGAAAAGAACCCCAACACTTTTGATCCTAAGGATGTATCTGATACTTATTTTTGTTTTACTGCGGTGTCCTATATATGTGTCATAAGTTCTTCTATATTTATTGTCATCAATAGACTAAATCACCTCTCAGACATTTGTAAGCACCTAGAATACGCTTTTGAATATCATTAAGATGGTTGCAGGCATTGTTAAATACGTTCAGAATGTCCTTCTTTGTGAGTAATTTTTATGCTGTTAGGGATATAAACAGCTGTTTAGAAGACATATATGTCGAATTCAAAGCGACTCTCAACTTTAGAAATTCATTAGTTTTTTTGAATAATGGAATAAAACTGGATTCTTTTGATGAGGACAATGATTTTAGGTCTGGACCGTTGTCTAGTTTGAGCTATGAAAATTATATTGAGGAGAGTAATAATGATGCAAATTATTCTATTGGTGAATATTCTCAAATTCAAGAGATTTCATTTCCTTTAGAATGCTGTGAAATTGATTTACAAACTGAATTACCAGTTTTTGAGAAAATCAGTGAAATAAAATTTTCTGTAAGTAAAGACCCAACTGAATTAGACTATTTTGCATCATTTTTTAGCACAGTGCATTTCAGAAAATAAAGGCAGAAATAAATAGACATGTAAATGAAACTATATCTTAAATTCAACAAAATATAATTATGGTGTACCAGTATTGTTGTCATATGAGGTTCTCTCCATATTTTGTAACATTGTTACTTTCCACAAAAATATGAAATTGACCACACATGTTTCTTTGAATTTCATTCTCACTACCATCTTTCAATCAAATGATCATAAAATACACACAGACTTGAAGTGAAAAGACAATACTACAAGATTTTATCAATTTCAAACTGATGTGTATGATGGTTTTTGTTTAAAAACATTTTGAATAATGCTATATTGCCCAACACACAGTAGTTAATGCCATGGCATATCCCTCAGGATCGAATATCTTATAACCAGAAATCCAAGATAAAATTTTTGAGGTGATTCCAATAGGGGCCATCCATAAATTAGGTACAGCTAATTTTGAATATCCCCTCTCCCTCCTTTACAAGACGTAAAAATAAATTATATTACAGTAAAAATAATTTGTGTTATTTTTATAGGCATGAAAAGGTTTGACAATAAAGACGTTCACTCGCCCTTGTAAATGTCACTTGGGGAGAGCTTATTATACCAATTTAATTGGATTCTAGAATATAGATATGGTTTAAATTATTATCTACAAAATCTTACTGATTTACTCAAAAAATTAATGAAAAATATTTCCATTTATTGTAATAATTTACACAAAATAACTATTTAATTTTCAAAAAAATAATTAGTTAATATTTTAATATTTAATATAAGACTTAAAAAAATTATTTTAGCCAATGTTAAAATAATAGTAGTACATAACATTAAGGTAACGCCCCCTACCCCTATGTAATGCAGAATAATGCCTCCAACCCCCTCCCCTTGTGTTTGGCATTACATAGTTTATGGACGACCCCAAACTATTTGTTCCTATATTAGAGTATGCAGAGAAAATAGTAAAAATGGATGAATGTGTATGTTCCAAATTTCAACACTGAACAAATTCATGTCAACAAATCTTGGTATATGTCATTTCTATAATGGGAAAATCAATACTCTGGATGTAAGATTGTGTTTGAAGTCAAAGATCAGGGTGGGAAGATTGCAAAATTTGCAAGCAAAATTTTTATGCAATGCACAATGCACATCTGTAAAATGTGAACTGAATGAGCACTGCAAGCAAGATATACAAGGTTTTTTTAATAAATAATTGTGTTATATAAATTCCTGGGCAAACTCATGTATTCAGCTAGTCACCCAATAAAGCATAAATTAATTGTGAATACATACTTCACCTAAGCAGTATGTACAAAGTGTTAATCTAGCTAATTCAAGATTAACCACTGATTGTTTATATCATCCAAAATGGGTGGATAAAGTCCTAAGAAGAAAACAGAAGCACGTTTCAGAATTTGGCTAGATGAATTTCATATTAGCCAACACGAGGTGGATAGGGTTTCTGTACATTATGGTGGCATTGAATATATACTACATAATACAGTATAACCTGTCTAAGGCGGACCCTCTGTAAAGAGAGAAACCTGCCAGCCCGGACAAAATAACTCAAAACGTAGCGATTTTATAGGTGAAAATGACCTTTACAAGCCAGAAACCTGTCTAACATGGAAATGAAATAGTTTTTAGAGAATGTAAATAGATTGTTACATTGCTAAGAAGGAAATTTATTTTTAAATTTCTAACTTATCTTTGGAATGGTGTAGGTCACATTAAGAGAAAATAGAATGAATGATAGTTATTCCTCTTATACCTGCTGTTGGGCAATCTTTGGCATACACAGCAATTGTTTTGCTGGGATTTTCAAGGTAGTAATCAGTGCGACGTCATCGTTGTTGTTCCGATTCCTTAACATTGGTCATCAGCACCATGTTCAATTCTCAAAAGAGCCATGACATTTTTCTATTTATTTATTTCAAAATATACAGACTCAATCTTTATTTATCAATTATTCATTATCCATTATTTAACAATAAGATTACAAAGCAATGATAAACATTAGGTGAATGAATTTGCTGATAAAATTATTCATAAACAAATGTTCTATGTTTAGCTTGAATCTCAAACATATTCAATCCAATATGAAAAGCATCTAGAGAACAATCATTCAAGAGTTTATACATCCTATTTATCAGGCAATTTTCTGTATATATTTGTGAATACATTTTACGAAAAAATATGGTGTTTTGTCTTGATGACAGTAATGGAACCAAACTGCAATTGATTTTAAAACATTGAGCAATCAATCATACCATTCAAAAGTTTAAATAAAAATAAGACATCATTTAAATTTCAAAGAGTTCTAAAGGAAAGTAAACTAAGTTTCGCTGCTGTATATCTATAATCATGATCAATAAATGAATTAGACAATCCAAGTCGTGAAGCAGCAATTCTATAAAACCTATGTTGAAAGGTTTCTAATTTAGCTATGTAGGATTGAAAAACAGGAGACCAGACTCCAGATAAGAACCTGAATATTGGTCTCAATCATCAAATAAAGGGTTTTCAAAGTATCAATTGAACTGAGACCTAAGCAGGTTCTTCTAATAAAACCAAGAATTTGATTTGCCTTATTAACAATGTAGTCGATATGATTGACAAAGGACGTTTTGGAATCAAATAACTTCTAGATAACAGATAACTTTAACATGCTCCAAAGGTACTAAGTTAATTGAATAAACAAAATAAATTACAAGATTGGATTGTGAAAACATGATAAATTTGCGTTTACTGAGGTTTAATATACGAACGTTTGGAGCATACCAATTATTAAACTCATCAAGCACAATTTGTTAATTAATAACATAACTATGATATGAGATAGATATAAAAATTTAGCAAAATTACCATTAGTTGGCAATGGAATTCCAGAAGACTGACTTTGCATCCTAGCGTAGGAGTCGTAGGGTTGACGAGGTGTGGACCACACAATTTAGTGACTGCTCATAGTATAATGTAAGAAAGCTGTGTGCTAGTGTGTCAAAATATCCTTGAAATGTACATGCAAAACCCTTTTGCTTCAAAAGAAAATGGATGAGAATGAAGAACATTGAAAGAACAAATGTTCTGCAAAAGAACTAGTTGCAATATTCAAAGTGAGTAAAACTTAAATTTATGGCACTATGAAATAAGGACAAATTCAAAACAAATGGTTAAAAGGACAAATTTTTTGAACCATCAGGTTCTATTTTAGACATGTTTTACATGTTAAACAGGAATCAGTCTGCTGGTGAGAAGGCTAATAGAAGAAAAGATGTGTGTTTTTGACTTCCACTGTGTCAGCTATAAATTTCTATTTACACATTGTCTTGGAGTGACAGTCTGTGAACAGGCCAGAGCCTACCAGCAGCATCCTGGCCATGGGTTAAGGGGGTATGTGTAAACTCCCTCTTAACCCTCCCCTAAGCTGTAATCTTGTGTTCTCAATCTGAGAAGTGAGTTTCCTCATCGACCCACAGCAACATTGGACATTGGGACTGGGACATTGAAAGGAAAACGCACACTAAAATCTTGCCCAACCGGGAGTTGATTCTGGGGTTGCATTATGGAAAGCGCACACCAATGAGCAAAACTGCAAGAGCTATTTACACAATACTAACAAACTTAATCTCACTGCTCCTCAGTTGATGCTTTGCTACTCATTTTCATATCAGCAACAAAGCCCTGGTCTTCGACCTTTACACATGTGCATTTTCAGTAATAATTCATAGTGTTTGGCATGCATATATTTCAGCATAGTATTCATTTTCTGTTTGATGATATTAATAAGTAGGTAGAGAGGGATACTAAAGAGTAATAAACAAAAATATGAAGAACAGATTCCCAACTATTTCCAAACTTAAATCAGTGTGGGTGCGAAATCCACAACTGTGGAGTGCAAGTGGCTGAAGGTCTCATGTGGGTGGCTGTCTGATATGGTGAAGCATAGGTTTTATCACTGATTTTGAAAATACTAGGTAGTAGAGATCGTCCAGTGTCTGAATGTTAATGCTCACTACCTCACATAGCAACAAAAAATATTTCGTATTCTTCAACAATATTTTCTGCTGTAGCTTCTGACTTATTGCACTGATTATTTTAAACAAAACACACTCTTTCTGATAAACTCTGCAGAATTTTTCCTTCCCTGAGTGAAGTATCACATCCACTAAAAGCACAAAGAAAAATAATAATCTTGGTGATATTTGAATGATTTTGGTGAATGGGAAATTTCCTTCCTTTCTAGAAATAAATGTATAAAAACAGGTTGCAAAATTAATACATCCATGATGATAAATCTTAGCAGAGTTTGTAGTGGAATATTATTATTTACTAATAAGACTTTTTTGACAAGTGTTGTGGTGAGTAAATTGCTCCAATTTTTTCCTGTTACTATTGATCAGCATTTTCACAACAATCTCATTTTCTGCAGAACTTGGCTTTTAAAACACTGTTCCCTCAATGGGGGTTATATATTATATCACCACACTTCATGTCAAAATAAGATATTTAAATATGGGCAATGGCCAGGAGAAAAACTAACAAATCATCCAAAAGGTTATTACATGTGGAAAAACTTAAAATGATAAAGCTAAAAAACTAATTTTATAAAACTAAAATTTATTCAAGCATTTACTAAGTGTATAAAAAATGTTTCAACTTATAATCCAATATGCAGGAGAACAACCAGATCCCAGTAAAGTAGATGGTTGGCAAAGTCTCCCAACACATACCAAAAAAGGTGGCAATATAGCTGTGCTTTGTGTTGGATTTAGATACTAAAGTAGTAGAAATAATAGAAATCAGGGAATCCCTCCAATAGTTATTACAGAGAGTGCCAGAAGAAATCTGGACTGAAGTTGAACTTTAAAAAGACCACTCTAATGACTACAGGTCAGGACTCCAGATATTCAGTTTACTACAGAATATCGATACCAACATACAATAAAGTTGAAGAGTATGTTGTGATTCAGTAAACTTTACTGTTTACAAAAAAGGTAATTCATGACTGAGAGTAATTCATGACAAAAGAGGTAATTCATGACTGACATGCCAGGGACTGGGTGCCGTTAGTAACAAGAATTTCAAGGCTGTCACCCAACTGGGAATCCAGTGTGTCTCAAATTGCGTGTCTTCCATGACTTCATACAGTGTAGTTGAGCAATTCAGCTAACAATAGAGTTTTGAGGTTAAGGCATCGTTACTATGATAGATTTGGCTCATCTATAAGATGGTTTGTTCTGCTATGCTATTACCAATAGATACAAAATAATTCATTACTATAATTCATTATTTCTTCAATATTACCATTTTGAATGTATAAACAATATAATTCATTTTTTGAACGTATAAAATTAAAACACATCCAATAATTTCCTGAAGCATAGCAGGGAGTGTACATTCTTTGTATTGAAACATTGTGAACTTAAATAATTAACAATTTCCATTACAGATTAATTAAAAAAGTGTTTTTCTAAAAATACTGTGCTTGTTAGCATCCATAAGAGGAAAATGGAAGTGGTGAGAATTTGTGATATGTGATTCTTTATTGATAATTACAGCAATAAATAATAATTTATTAAATAAAATGTTACAAGAATGGTTACAATTAATTTTTCTTTCAGATTGTAATCAAAATTACCTTTAAAATGCATTCTACCCTTAATTAATGCTTATTTATCCCTATCAATGTGGGGCCCTGGGTGAGTGTGGTAGCATTTCAAGGTGGATTTAAGTGAATGGTCAGCAGCACCATTGGAACAGGCAGCAAGTGGAGTTTTTTCTATGAGTGCATGCAGTGGGAGCAACTCAATTTAGACTTGGGCTTCCCACCTCTGCAAATGTCTGCATTCCAAAAGTGCATTCCATTGCATGGAATCTTCAGAATAATAATATGGAAACTGAAGAAATAGGAAATAAAAATAACTGTATAACAAGTACCACATTCATGTGTCATGAACATCAATATTTAAGCAAAACAAAATTTTGATAATCGTAAATATTAATTACGCATTTTAGCTCTATTGTTTTATTTTTAAATAATGAAGTAATACGTGTGTTTGGCAGTCAGAGTAATGTAATATGCATCTTAGTGTGTAGAAAACAATATTTTCCAAATTATTAATTGCTTTAAACTGCAACCAAAAAGAAATTAAAACCAACACCAACAATATAAAATATTTTTATTGAAAGCTACACAGTAAAAAACCAAAATATCACTTTAACACATTGCTAACTGGAAACACAGTGGCCAACATCTGTAAATGGTACCGGAAATAAGAGCTTTACTGTCTTGAGGTGACTTATGCGAAAGGCAAGGAAAATTCATCCCATCCAGACACGGCATTACCATGATCAGTAGTGAAATAGAATTTCCCTCTGGAGATGGTATATCATGCTCAAGGGTTAATGTGCAGATGCGCTCCCTGGATTTTTTACTGAGGAGGTACAGGTTGCATATGCCAGCTGACCTGATGTTTGTTTATGGTGTTAAAGATTTTTTTTATTTTTACTAAATATAAAATGTGTTTTTATTTGTTCACTTAGAATTAATATTTATAATGTTAACAAATTATATATTGATTAGAATAAGTATTACTTCCTAATTAATTTTATTACTATTACAAGTGCAAGACAGGTGGACAAACTTCCAATGTATTTCAATGTCTTTGAATTCAAAATCACCAAAACTAATTTCAGTCTCAAGTGATATTAATATTAAGTGATACTGAAATTACTTTATAATCACAGAATTCACTAAAAATATGTAATTGGCCCAACCTCCCACATCGAGAGTAATAATTAAACAAATCTTTTCCGTTGTCTAGAAACACATGTGAGATTCTTTTACTATGTGATTATTAATTATATTTCTTTTTTCAGGAACAACCCTTCTGTTTATGCTCACTGTGACAAGTTTTCATCAAGAGATATCAAAGACATTGCTTGACCCAAATCCGCTAGCACTAGCATCAGCACCCTCAATATCTGTTGAAGAATTTCCCCCAGTTTATGAAAACATCCTAAACAAGAAATGAAATGCTGCCAGTTTATAAAATTTGAAATGTGTGAATATTATAATATAATTTGAAGAAATTGAAAGATGAGCAAGTGCAGCAACATATTTAGTATTGCAAGTATTGTTTATTTTCACACATAATTTATATAAATTTATAGTTATGAATATACGTTTTCTTAATTATTTATTAATTTTTGTTTTGCCTAATTCAATATGGTTTGTAATTATACAGTTATTTCACCACATTTAAAAAGTAAATTAACACTACAAATACACATATTCTACTATATTTATTCTACATATTGAATTTAAATGAAGGAATTATTAATTCTGAAATAGGCCTAGAGTGGCAATCTGTATTGTAAACATTTCATTGTAATATTTTTTAAATAAATTGTGTTCAATGTCCTATAAATGAGAAAAATGTGTATAAATGTGTAAATGTGTATAAACCTGTAAAAATAGATCACGCAAATATTAAAAGTTCATCTGTAGGGGCAAAATTCCAACTAATGTATCAGCTGTGCAATGCACCTTTTTTAGAATCATAACTTGTTCTTATTATAAAGAACAATTAGAAACCAATCTTTGGTAATGTCCTGTAAGTATGGTATCATACGACCAACAGAAAATTAAGGTGTTTCCTTAGTATTGTCTCTCATGTCCTCCATCCTCTTTTCATTTTCTAACTCCAATATGACTCTCTTGCTAAGGATTTTGGTGGTTTAAACTTCTGGGTGTCTTTAGCTTGCTTTCCATTATTTGAAATTTATTAAACAGATTGAACAATGTATAAACCTACTGTGATGAGTTCAGACATCCTCTCCATTTTATTATTATAAACAGTAATAGGATATTTAATAAGTATTTTGTTGGTATAATTTATTATATGCATCCACGGGGGTGAAGTTAATGCTTACAGGTTACCAGAGCAACAGGAAAGTTCACAGTGTGGCGACTATTACTGGAAAGGGAAACGTGGAAGGGGGTAGCATGAAATTATATTTGGTAAGGCTTCCATCCAAGGCGAAGTACACAGAAGTTTTGTTAGAAAGTTACAAACCAGGATAAATAGCAGTTGTCATTTTTTTAAAATTGGAATTACATTAACTGACATCTTTTTCAAGGAGATGGAATGAGGTAATGAGAAGTCATGTCACGTTTATTCTCTTGAACGTGACACTGGGAAGTGGGAATAGTTGACAGGGCCACAAGAAATATGCATATCTGGCTTAGAATTGTTGAACTATATTACCAGCCATGTAAAGCTAGCAGCGCCCAAAAACCAAACCATATTATCTTTGTATAGCAATGATTTTTGGAAATATGGGCTGGATCAATTTCTTTCCAAGAGCCTAAAATTAGCTTTCAATTTTGGATGTATTTTAATTGTCTTGCAATGATGGAAAGTTGTATTTTCAATGTGGGTGCTTCTGGCTTTAGACTATATCTAACAGAGCCTACGATTTTGCGACATCCAAAAGAGCCTAAAATTCAGGAATATACATTGGAAACCATAGAGCTATGTTGTAGGAAAAAATGATCCAGGTTATAATTTTTTTCTTAATTAACATTTTAATTTTCAACCACTTTTATTCTATCTTCTTCATTTAATGTAATAAATTACTGAACCATATAATTTGATATTGAACTATATAATATTTACTAAAAAATATAAAAATCTCTATGTATTGAGAAGTTATCTTTAAAACCAATATTTTAAATGTGGGTTTTGAAAAAATGGGGTTTAAAGTGATCATTGAGTAGGTAATGGATTTCTTCTGGGGAGAAATAAAGGTTTTTCTTCAAAATTCAATAACAAATCCAGTCAAATTTTTTCCACACTCAATTTTGTAATTTGTTTTTTGAAAATGAATTTTTGGAATTAAATAGCTGTATCAACTTCCTGAAATAAGTCACCATATTTTATGGCACAGTGATTAATTTATTAATGAACAAAATAATTTGATCATGTTTTCCTAAACTTCTCGGAATTAAAACGGTTTGAAATTTAGAAACAACGGTTTTCCTTGGTTGGTTGGTTGTTAGTTATTCCGAGCGGTTCAACTTCTAAGGACATTGGTCCCGTAAGTGTAGTACACCTGCCGTCGGCTAGCAGAGTTTCCCATTGATCTCCCTCCCGCTCCTGGCGGGAGAAGCTCTAAGCTCCCGACCGAACTCCCGGTGTGTAGTACATATTAGGTTGTGTGTAAGTAAGAGGTGATGAGAGGGCTCTTGCCAAGATGAAGGAAAGATCGCGCGCGGTCCGTGGCCGTTTATGGTACTGCTCCCTCTCCGGCATTCGCCTGGTGTTGATCGGAGAAATAACGGGAAACTACCAATCAGAGCAGCCGACCGCTAGAATTCTCCTCGGTACAGCGACTGAATCCGACCTAGCTGTCAAACTAGTGTCGAAAATTCTACCACCGTCGGGACTCTGAACTAGAATCTAAGTCCCCGGTCACAGACACTGTGATGTCAGGTGATACCTTGAGCCTCTCCCGATAACACTTATCCTAGAATACTCCCAGGTCTTATGGACCAATTCTAAGAATATCCCCATTTTAAGCCCAGTATTTAGAGCATCCCTTCTATTTATGGAAAAAATTGAAGAAAGAAATTTGGAAGGGTTTTTGAGAAAATATATTTTTTAAATTTTATTTTCAAGCGTAAATTACGCGAAAACTACTCTTTTTTCAAAACATTGTAACATGACTTTTTAAAGTAATGTTTTTTTACAACAGACTTTGAATCAAAAATATCTTATTTTCAATTTTGAAATGTTAACTTTTTGCTATTTTCGAAAAACCGGAGAGATAGTTGAAGATGGGACGAGCACAATATTTTACCGCCCCTTATTACATGTAAGGGGAAAATTAAAAAAAACTGAAAGGGTTTTTAAGAGAAAAAAATTGGTAATTATTTTTGTTGCCCGTATTTCGCGCAAAATTACACGAAAGCTACTCACATTTTCGATAATCTTAAAATGAACTAATTTCAAGATCTGTCTTCAAAGAACAGATTTCATTAAGTAAACTAGTGGTGCAACAGAATAGCACAGACTTTCTCGTACTAGTCAGTTTTCTAATATCTTTGGTCTGGACTAGGTTTACGATGTGGCCCCCTCCTCTTGCCAGCTATCGTACGAGTACTTTTTTTCTCTATTTTTCGGTTTCCTAATAGTAGAACTGAAATGTTACCTCAAGAATGTTGTAGAAGAGCTGAACGTCGTGTTACAAAAGATGTGAAATTTGATGTACTTTCTTGACAGAAATATTCTGAGTTTTTGAGAAGCTATTGGAAATCGTTTGAAGCTCTTGCGCTCGCAAATGTGTATGTGTATATATAATTCATGATGGTAGGAAGACGCCGAAAAAAATCAAAACTTTTGATAATTTTGAAAATTTAGAGTTGACAGTCGAAAACGGACCTATGCCATCTTTATAAGTGTTTTACTCTATTCTTCCCAAAATTTGAAAGAAAATATTAGAAGCCATTTTTGAGAAATTTTTGAAAATGTTCCTAGGGCTTGATGTTAAGTATTCGCAAATTTTAAAGAATGTTTTTCAAAATTGCAAAGCTTCGATTCGAGCCAGATCGATCGGGGAATATCCATTTTGGAAAAAAATCCTACGTATAGTTTAGGCGCTAGTGGTGTTCCCAGACGACAGGCGAACGGAATAACGGACGGACGTTTTGAAAAAAATACTTTTTCGGTACCAAGGGTCCCCAAAAAGTGTATTTCCGTTGAAATCTCGAAATCTATTTTCCGCAGCATTACGTAACTTACTCTACACTACTATAAGTTTACGTACGTATATATACTATGTATGTTTTAGATCATCAAAATACCATCCTTTTTTAATTATTAAGCTGCGGGTTTTTGCCTATTTTTTCTTCTTCAAAGGAGAACGCAATATTTTAGCTTTCTTATTCATTTTCAATTTTTTTTAGTGCCTATAAATGCCCATTTCACTAATAAATGCATAATCAAAATGCAATAATCCATCTACATTTTTTAAATATTCGTTTTTATTCTGCAGTTTACAGAAAAATCGAACAATTTTCGATAAATCTATGTTTTGTTTTACTGCCACCGCATTTTCGCCGAGTATTTCGTATTATGAAACACAGGCAAAATCGCTAGTGGTAGTCAAGATATTTTTTAGTTTGAAGTATTAAACAGTTGTTTACTCAAAAACGGCTCGAAATATTTTCTTAACATTTTCGCCTCGTATATATCAAAGAACGGTATACAAATTTGGAGCCGGTTCCATTTTTGGCGAACACTATGTTTTGGTCGAATGTGCCATACTACAGATTATCAAAAACCATGCAGGCTAAACTCAGGTCATGATGTGATACGTTTTTGTTTCGTTTTGATGATCATTCAAAACTATTTTTACGAAGTAGAGAGACGTACCGGTTCGATTTGTCATCTCACACGTGGCGGTAGGTGAGTTAAATATTTAAAGGCGTCAAAAGCAATAGTAAGCGGGCGGGGGGTCTCCCTCTCCAATATTTCTCGATTGATTAACGGACACAGTTATTAAAATTGTTTAAGAACATTCACCTTAAAATCAAATATAATTTAATATATTTAAATTACTATCTGATAATCATAAATGTGTGAAAACTTAAAACCCCTAATAAAGTAAGAAGGATACGAAAAATTCTCCATTCCAAGAAACTGATTATAAATATTTCTCGAATGCGGCACCCACGTGTGACAACGCGCAATGAGCGCAAGGCGCGCTGCCGCTCCGATATCGGGCTCAGGTCAGTGTCACATCCGTTGCCACCCACGCGGCACGTCCAGCATATATTCCTGTCGATGCACGCAACAACTGATAAGTGAATTTGGGTGGTTGGGTGACTGCTTTTGCGCGGTGAAGGGGCACAATGTATACTGACTGTTGCGACCTGGCCGGATAATTTGTTAAGAAAATTAATATTTATAATATTAATGAATAAAATCTGTTTCTTTAAGATAGATACATATCTACTAAATAAAGAATTTGTCAAACTGATGTACCAACAACTTCTGAACCAACATAATAAAACAATTGAAATTAGCAATGATGTGGAAGAAGAGTGGAGGAATTTGAAAACTATAATTGAAGTAACAGCATATTAAACACTATGCTCTACTTCAAAGAGAACGAAGAAAAAAGGGCTTAATTTCCATATTTTAATATGGAATGAAGAAATCGAAGAAGCTGTTAACGAGAAAAAGAAACTATATCTGAGATATCTATCTAATAAATCCTCACAAACTAAGAAGGAATACACCACAATTTCCAACCACGTCAGGTACCTAACAAGAAAAGCCCAACAGAATTCATGGGATAAATATATAGCTGATATCGAAAATGACATACATGGACAGCAGAAAACAGCTTATAAAATTATGAGACACCTTAACACACAAGAGAAGGACATAGCAGATATACAAATAATTAAGTCAGATGAATGGCTTTCTTACTACAAGAACTTATGGACAAATAAGAATGCGAGGGATAAGAATAAGAAGGAAGATAAAAATGAAAACCTCATTGAAGACAGCGTAGATCAGATAGAAAGTGAAGAACTGGAAGAGGCACTAAGAAAAATGAAAAATAGAAAAGCTAGTGGCAGTGATGGCATAAAAGCAGAAATGCGTAAATGTACAACTGAAGAATTTAAAATAAGGCTTCTCCACTTCTTCAACCTATGCTGGAATAGAAGAAAAATACCAACCGAATGGAAACTCCCCGTAGTGCTACCTATTTTTAAAAAGGGAGACCGATCAATATGCGACAACTACAGAGGTAGTATATGTCTTCTAAACGTTGCTTATAAGATGTATTCAAAAATTGTGACCACTAGACTAAGAAAAATTGCAGAAACAATGTTGATGGAAGAACAAAGTGGCTTTCGTCAAGGAAGGTCCTGCACAGACAATACCTTCATCTTAAAACAAATTTTAGAGAAACAGAGAATATAACAAGGAAACCCTCATCTTGTTTGTAGATTACAAGAAAGCTTTTGACACTGTAGCCAGGCATACCCTCTTTGAAATATTAAGAAAGAAAGGAATCCCCGAACATCTTATCCTTGTAATTGAAGATATGTATAATAAATCTGAAATATGTATTACTTGGAAACCAGATAGAAAAGCGGAAGTGAACCAAGGCCTACGACAAGGATGTAGTATTTCATCTCTACTGTTTGATATCTACATAAACGAAGCTCTTCGTGAGTGGAAGAGCAAATTAAAATTTTATAGCCTAGACCTAACTACATCAAAATTATGGACAATACTTTTTGCAGATGACCAAGCAATAATAGCAGAAGGAGAAGATATATTACAAAAAGCAACGTATGAACTGCAGCGGATAATGGCAGAATATAATCTTGAAATATCAGACACCAAAACGAAAGTGTTTGCATTCCAAGGTCGATACCAGATACGCTCAAAAATTGTAGTAAATAATAAAACTGTAGAGCAGATACAACACTTCACATTCTTGGGAGCAGACATATCGTTCTATGGCGAAATCGACATAAATAATAAAATAGAACGATTCAACCAAATGAATGGAACTATAAGAAGAACACTCAGTTCAAAAGTGACAAGAGACACTCTCATTAAATTTTACAAAGTTATGTCAATACCAACCTGCTTATATGGGAGTGAAGTGTGGACAATGACAAAAAAAGATATATCAAGACTGCAGGCAGCGGAAATGAGATTCCTTAGAGCGGTAGCGGGATATAGCCTTTTGGACAGACAAAGAAACACAAATCCGAAACGAGCTAAATGTAGAAAGTCTTATAGAGAAAGTCACCAACTACAGACTCTCATGGCAAGATCACATGTTGCGAATGAACAACGACAGAATTCTGTGGCAAATTATCAGCCGAGAGGAAAAAGGAATGTAGAACATCCAAGAATGAGCTGGAGGGACCAAAATTAAGCGGCGTAACAGGCATTATGCCTAAATACTTGAAGATAAGAAGAAGAAGAAGAAGAAGAAGAAGAAGAAGAAGAAGAAGAAGAAGAAGAAGAAGAAGAAGAAGAAGAAGATGAAGAAGAAGAAGAAGAAGATGATGAAGAAGAAGAAGTAGAAGAATATTAATGACTAGAGCCTGGAAGTTTGACAAAATGCCTTTTTATAACAGTTACGATTTTAAGACTTTTAATAATAGGAATTTTTTAATTGTACTTCCCGAGTTGTTTTAGTAGATTTTCATTTTGCCTATTTTTGCCAATTTTACCTTCTGATGCATATTTCTGGCATTTTGCCTTATTTATGCCCTTTTTCGTACTTATTTGTGGCCTTTTCTGATTTTTACGTTACTATTTTCCTTTCCCCTCCTCCTGGCACCAATTTCCATCAAGTTTGAAAACATAACTGCTATCCTGGACAACATGAAGGTATGGTCGTGTATTGTCTTTCTGTGGACGCAAAGGCTCCAGTGTCAGGTTGTTTTAAAAATCTAAACGGTAAAGGAAGATGATAACAGTGAAGAGTTTTAATATTTTTCACTGATGCTTATAGACTTGATTGCCATGAGAAATCTCATCCTGTATGGTCTCGACTCCCTTTCGAGGACAGAGCTCTCTGTACATGATTGTACCCTTCTCAGTTCCTTCTTGCACGCTGTTTCCTTTTGGCGATTACACAAGTGCGAAGAACGAAATTTACTATTTGTTTTCAATGCTACCATTTCAAGATTCAAAAGGAAGTCCACAATAGCATTTCGTAGAGATAAGGTCGCGAGTAAAATAAATTCGTAGTCGTCAACCGGATGGTAAAGTGCGGTCAAGATTACAAAGAGAAGGTAGTTTCCTTCCACGTTAGTGCTAATGTAAATTTTAGATTTAAAATAAAAATGTGAATCATTGAACTATTAATTTTTTACAGTAATTACTTTTAAATTGTGATTATTTTAGTGTGTCCTGTGTTTTGCCCCATACTTTAGCCAGAATAAATGTATTTTTTGCATGCCTATTTCAGTAAACATAAATGCCTTTTTGCCTACCTATTTTTGGTAAAATAAATTCCTGAACTTCCGGGCATCCATTAATAACCAACTTTGAAAACTAATGATTTATTTTCTCATGTACTGCTTTATATTACTTTTGAACTTGACCCTTCTGAACGTAGTCTCCTTCTTACAATTGTTTAATTACGCAACATTCGTCACGAGACATGTATTATCAATTTTATCGATCTATCCAGAAATGAGGAAATTGTAATCTCACCTTGTTTACTGAAATTGAAAATCCAAATGCCAATTTTTCAGGTGGACAAATTTCTCCATCACTAATTCGTTGAAGTTTCTGGTTTCACGGATAAGTTGCTTCTCTACTAATACTTGAGAGGTTTGCGATGGCGCACGATCGCATGTTTGTCATTATATTTCTGTGAAATGTTTGTATCCACTTCATTTTTGAAAATGATCGTTCAGCTTCGGAAGAGGTCATTAGAGTAGTGAGAAGAATTCGAAGACGTTTTTAGATTTCTCGAAAAATTTCCTCCGACATTTCATTTTGCAGCATTACTTGAAATAATGGTATCGCTCATGTTGAATTTCTAAATACGCTTCTCTTGAACATCCTTTGCAACAGTGTTCTGTACTGAATTTGACGTTGATTTTTAAAGCACTGTCAATGGTACTAACAAAACCCACTATCTCTCAAAATATCCCAGGGTTTTCCGACGTACATTCACAACGGAGGTGAGCTAGCCCACCACAAAATTTGACACAGTGCAATAAGTGTCCAGAATATTTGTTCTTACGCACTTCATCGTCGTTTTACAGTGAGACAATAACTGTCGCTAAGCCAAATCACAATATTCAAGTAAAGACAGTTCAAAATTACTGTTTTTATGGAGAAGTGTCTCTTGATGATTTTACGTTTCTTACTCAAATGGTTCATGTCATTATGACAGGTCTTCGTACACATTTTCCTCCTTGCTAAATAAGATTCAAGAAAAATAATGTAGTGCATTTCTCCCCTCATACTCGCGTAGTCATTTGTATATAGTATAACTATTAGCATTGAATCGTCAATGAAACTTTTGTTTTGCTGATTTCACAGTTGTTTCCAGTGGCGGCTCGTGCTTAGGTTGCACGGTTGCACAATTCCCAGATAATCGGAAAAGATCTCATAATATCTTAGGAATATATTTTCCTTTTAATATCATCCAATATTCAAGATATTGCAGCAATATCGATGTATATAAATAATTTTGAAACCAAAGAGCGTCCAGTTGGCGATCTTACCGGTGTTTGGTGGCTTTCCAGGTATTGCACCACGCTCTAGGCTCTTGACTGTATTACTGGGTTGACTGCATTTACTTTCTGGCCGTTCGATTTAACAAGGGCAACATCGGCCGGTTTACTTGCCCAACTAGCTGGTGGTACTGTCTAGCGCTGCGAGGCTACCGAGTGAGTCTCAGAGGAACCCCAATATTTGTCTTCGCTGCAACGTAATTTTATGAATTTCGCTTTGAAAGTACGCACGTTAGTCAATTACTGACGGTATTCAATGCATTGTTTATGATATTTGGATATTTTGTTTTCATTTTACATTAGGTTTGCTGATTCAAAACGTACATATGATAAGATCTTTGTGTAAAGGTGGCCGTTCTGGTCTCGGAAGCTAGTGTGCCTGCTGGTGAATACAGCTGGTCGGCCAGCAGTTTGCGAGTGTTCTTGTGAATAAGAATGTGTGTCGAAGCTCTTTCATTATTGCCATATGTACCAGGGCAATGAAGTTTTCGAAATAAAATAATTTTATTTGTGAGAAACGTCAAAGCAATAGTGCGTATTGCAATGTGCTGGAGTCTAGTTTAAGTGTCTAGTGGAAATCAAAGCCAGAACCATGTGCGGTGGAGGTGTATATACTTTACAAGAGCACGACGCATAAAATTAGGTAAGTAATGTTTCAATATATACTTTTATTTAACTTAGTTTTAATTAATCTACTTGAATTGCTTACATTTTTATCATATGAATGGGTAAAAACCAGAACGGTATAAGTGATATTTTATAAATTCTGAGAAAACGTGTTTATTTTACGCTATATTTTAGTGGAAATGTGTTTCCGTGGTTTTAATGAACAATTGAAATGCCGTGATTTTAATAATGAAACAAAGCATCACGACTTTACAGTAATATTGACTTAAATAAACAGGTTTCTCCCAATTTATAAAATGTCACTTATACCGTTCTGATTTTCATCCATTCGTATTTTGAATTTTTGAAATTACACTTCCATCATTCGATGGAGGTGCAACCTCCAGTCTGTTGGGGTACTAGCCGCCACTGGATGTTTCAATTTTCAGAACAGGCTGATCCGGACCAAGCTTCTTAATTGATAATTGAACATCTGGATGCACGGACACTAAAACTAAAGCATTAGTCGAATCCGAGATGTAAAACACTTTTATACACTGATTTTAAGTCGTCCCTCACCATCCACATCAGATGCAAAATTTCTGAGTACCATAGCGGGGACACTGTTTTACTGTCGGCGCGACGGAGACTTCGTCTTGGAGTTAGGTGACGCGATAGCCCGATGAGTGCTGCGCCAAGCGGAGTTCACGGCGAAAGTGTGAACATGATCCGATGAAAGCGCCCTACGAAAACTCAGAAGCGACGTCACGTGGCGGCACTCAATGGGCCTTATGGAACGAAGTCTGAGCGAGGTGTTGTTTCGTAAACGTGAACAGCAATGCAGCCACATCGGTTCGTAAATGTAATACTGGTATTGAAATTAAAAGAAGAAGAGCTGAAAAAGGTCTTACTATTAATGGGATTGTAATAACGAAGAGTATATTCTATTCTGTTCAATTTTTTGGGGTATTACGTGAACATGTGAATCTTACAAAGAACCGCCCCTGCCACTCACCCGGGTTTCCGCTAGCCCACAATCGCGTTGCTACTAGGGTGTGAGAATACATGTGTACATGTCTTGTCCTACGTCTGATAACTAGAGACGGAAAACGTCTCACTTTAGGGAGTTTTTACACTCTCGAAGCAATCGAAATCACTATTGATCTTCTACGCATGCGGAGATGTACTAAAGCGATGTGAAACTTGAACTGCGCACATATTGATAGTGCTTTAACATCCGCACAAACTCGCTAAAAAATTCTGCATCTGCACATCCGCAGATCGAGATTGCAGTGCTGCGCGATAAGGCGCGCAAAAACTCCCCGTCGCGCGGAAAGAAAAGAAAAAAAGAAAAAAAAATCCGCTATTTCTTTACCAAGTATGCCAATTTCCAGTGTAGAATAAGTTGTCAGCGACAATACTCTCAATGGATTTAGGATACAAGTTAGGGTTAATCCCCACTGATTTCAACTTAAATTATAGTCATAAGTCCCTAAGCCAATGTAGTTATTAGGTGAGTGGTTTACAAGAGGTTGAAATAGCTGGTAAGGATTTTTTCGTTTAATTTTGCTTCGCTGACAGAGAAAGACCATTCTAGGAATATTTGTTTGCTAACTCGTATTTGAATATTCCATTTCGACGAGTAAATATTTTAAAATGTAGTGAAATGTCTAGTAATAGGTTAAATATTTTAAAATTCACATATTACAAGACACTAAAATATGTAAAACAAAAATGGTTATGAAGCATTCTGATTGTGATGCAAACTAAAAAATATTGAATGCAGGTATATTCTACCTGTAAAAAATATATATATTTTCATGAAATCTGTTCCCTAGTTATTATAAACTAGTTATTAGATTCACGTGACCGGCCTCTCTGACTGGCCTGTCGCCGCCAGTGGCGGAGCGTCACCCTCCGGCTCTCCCCAATCATACCAACTTTACAGACTCCAAGCTTTGCAGTCTCGAAACGTACTTTACTAGGATTCATTTAACCACGCATTTGAAGTAAATCAGCTGTTCATGGCTTCATCTAATCGGAAGTTTGAACGTCCCCATAGTGACAGTCACTGTAGCGAATATAAAAGCTCCTGATTAGATCAAACTGCAACATGATTTACGTGAAGTGCACGACTAAATAAATCGTACTGTAGAAGAAGACTAAAATGAGATTCGAGACTGGAATCCTTCATCTATCATCAAGACGTATATTTTATAAAAAAAAAACATTATTTACCTCATAAAGCTACATCAGCTTGTAAGTTGTTAACTTGTTATTATACAGTTGTCATGAATGAGCATGAGAACAGTTGGCAATGCGGAAGCAAGGGATTCCCCTTCCTCGTATGTACAGAGGGTATCTGGCGGGATCAACGGATGTGGGTTAATGTGAGTGGATGTCGACTTGGTTTGTCTTCGTGTGAGTTCGGAACCCGTGTGGAGCTAGGCGTCTTTGAGCTAGATCTGTACTAGTTTCTGCTCATTTTGACCCAATTTATCTATTTGAAGCGACACTGAATTTTTGTATAGTGAAAAAAATAAATAATAATAATTGATTGATGAACGTTTCTGAAAGAAACATCTCAAAACGACAATAAGGCCCCTAGACCGTGATTAGACTTGCAGGTAACTCTTAGACCTATTGCAATATCACAACTAGTATTCATTTTGCATTGATTTACATCAGTACTTCAAGAATAACATCTAGTATTGCGATGTATAAGAGTCAATCTTGAACCAAATATCTATTACAATATTTTTCTTTCAAGTGATATTAATATTTTATTTCAGATATCAAAGGGCGTACTAAAATATTACATTATGCCTACCAAATGCTGTTGTTGTAGTGTGCGTTCGGGCTCCATTGTTGTGGGAACTTTATCTGTTGTAAGTAGCAACATCTGCAAGTTTGGTTGTTTTAGTTAAAACAGATCTGCGTAATTTCTAACACTGCACAAAAACAAAATGCGATTCATTGCATGCAGTATTTTTTTAACATCTTGTTACATTTTCTTTCTCCAAAAGTTTTTTAATGAATTGCATATTTGTTTGTCATGAAATGTTGAACTAGTGGCAAATTTTGCATTATTTTAAATAGGCCTACATACTGATGTTTTATTAATAAATATGATTTTCAGGTTGTTGCCCTTACTTTTATGGGTCTTTCTGCTGGATTCAATTGCGGAATAAAAATCTCATGTGAACTTTCCTGTACGGAATCAGGCTGTAAGTTAGATTTTGAATTTCTTAAAATGGAGTATTGTTGGATGTATATTGATCTGAAATTAAATGAAAAGTCATTGTTTAAACTTAACTTTAGCTTTGCCACTATTTGATGGTACTGTATGTTTTTTTGTGTGCAAAAGAAAGTAGTAATAATAATAATAATAATAATAATAATAATAATAATAATAATAATAATAATAATAATAATGATAATGATAATGATAATGATAATGATAATGATAATGATAATGATAATGATAATGATAATGATAATGATAATGATAATGATAATGATAATGATAATGATAATGATAATGATAATGATAATGATAATGATAATGATAATGATAATGATAATGATAATGATAATGATAATGATAATGATAATGATAATGATAATGATAATGATAATGATAATGATAATGATAATGATAATGATAATGATAATGATAATGATAATGATAATGATAATGATAATGATAATGATAATGATAATGATAATGATAATGATAATGATAATGATAATGATAATGATAATGATAATGATAATGATAATGATAATGATAATGATAATGATAATGATAATGATAATGATAATGATAATGATAATGATAATGATAATGATAATGATAATGATAATGATAATGATAATGATAATAATAATAATAATAATAATAATAATAATAATAATAATAATAATAATAATAATAATAATAATAATAATAATAATAATAATAATAATAATAATAATAATAATAATAATAATAATAATAATAATAATAATAATAATAATAATAATAATAATAATAATAATAATAATAATAATAATAATAATAATAATAATAATAATAATAATAATAATAATAATAATAATAATAATAATAATAATAATAATAATAATAATAATAATAACAGTAGAAAGTAATCTTAATGCTGGAAATTGCAAATTCCAAAATACTTGTATGCCAAAATAGTTATGGCCAAAATGTCATGTTTTCCTTGAATATTTCCCAGTCAATGGCAATGCTTCAGCCTTGGGCCCCTGCAACCTATATAAAACTGGTCTGGTCACAACAAGTTTTGGTCTATGTTAAACAACCAATGAATTTTTGTGCCAAAAACAAATGTTTGTCAGATATGACACTTTTCCTGCAGCACCTGCAATTTCAATGGCAAGGCTAAAATTCAGCATGAGTCTTAAAAAATTAATTTGGAAATAGTCAGACATCAGTTTATATTTAAAAAAAAAAAAACTTTCACTTTACTACGACACCACTAATTTTGAAGAAAAATGTTCCTCACTAGAGTATTTTTAATGCAAATAAATATTGAAGTCAATTCCCTAATAAATGATATATTAGCAATGAATAGGAACCATAGGATAATAAGCCGTTTTTCATTTCTTGAGCACATTTAGTGATATATTTTGAAATTGAATATATTCCACAGTTTTCTCCTGCTTGATATCAATTTAAGATTAAATTCAATTGCTGTTTGAAGATAGTACAAGAACACCTGCCTGTGGTCTGACATTGCTTATCCCAATGGGATGCTGCTGTTAATAGTTGAACCTACAGGGAATTGCTGACTGGTCATTTTCTTCACCAGGTCCCATGATTTGCCTCTGCAACTAGTAGGCACACTACCCCCACTAGTACTAGGACTAATACTATTTTATGACTCCCTGAAAGATTAGCTATATTAATTCCTCTACATTTAATGAAGTGTAATACCTTTGGCATTACAGACTTAGGAGCTCCCTATTTGGGACCAACATTAGTTTGTGTTTGGCCATTAAAATTTGAGTGTGGGAAGACTTCTTATATTCAACAGCTGTCCTTTGGGATCCAAATCAAGCAGACTTCTGATCCGAGTTGCTTAGTTGGCTTTGAAAAATTGTCCCATCTGATGGAAAACTAGCAATGTTCTAGAATTCTTCACTTTCTTATGGTCTTAGAGCTTCATGTCTTAATAATCCGCCAGTTGGTTCAAGAATGGTCTAAGAAAAATGGGACAACAGGTATGGGCAGCAGTGTCATAGCAATTTGTGGACAAACTGACCCATGACCATTTCACTGGCATTAGATTACAGATGTAAGAGTTTCTAACTTAACATTTCCTTTGAAATTAAATTAGTTGATACAGAATTCTTTAAAGGGATAAAACTTAAAATAATAAAGAGGAGACAGAAGACTTTTAGAAGCCCCATGTAAAATAATCTAAATATTTTGGTTCATCTCATTGATGAAACAATGCATTAGAAATTTTTCAAATTCCTTGGGCCTATAATGGAAACATCTATCTTTAATCTGATGCGGATTCAGCCTCATTGCTTTCATGGTTAATTTTTTTTAAATAATGTTTTTAGTTTAATATCAATTTTCAGTTAAAGTAGGGCACACGGTACACCCTCAGAGAAGCATGGCTGCGCAGGGGAGGTGTCTCCTTAAGCCCTCCCTCAAATTACGCCATGCACACTGATAGAAATGAATAAAACTTACAGATAGGCGATTTTCATGTCTTGCCATTCATACGCTTTGTCCCCACCGCATTGTAATGCCAATTTACTTTCAAAGGCAAGTTTTCTCGTTTCGCTCACCCGGATCCAAGTCAGGGCAAGGCTCGGGCCTTTGGCCCTCACATTCACTAAAAACAACCTTGAGTCTATCCACAGCATAATTACCAATTCACTTTTATAAGAAAGCACTTTTCAAGAAAGCCTCCAGAATTCAAACTGCACAGTTACCGCCAGAGCAGCGCAAAGTGCCGGTTTAAAAGACATCAGTGAGTTTTTCCATATACTAGACTTCGGCCCAATTTTCTTATGAATTATTGCCCTAGTGGAAGTATCCAAACAAAGAAAATACTGGAAAGTAATGATTGTGTGTAAAAGAGTCACAATGGTATGGTACAAATTTTGAAAAGGAGTAGCAGGTTAAGAAATGCAAATCTGTCCCTGGGGATAAAACTTTTTTATGTTGAATATCGTAATTGAAGTGTACAAGATTTTCGCCGGATTTAAATCGAGAGTACTTCATCCAAATGAAAAAAAATTGGTTTTAGTTTCTTATATTAGTTTAAGTTTTTTTTAAACATTAGGCCTATGAATATTGATTTTAATTATCCTTGCAATTTTCTACATATGATAAAGATGTTTTGAGAATATTTCCAGGGGTTTATATCTGATTTTGACCCTTACAATCAACAACAAAAAAAAAGAGGAAAATAGAGAAAAAACAACCTTTTCTTCCTTGGTTTTTGAAGTACATCTCATGTTCTGAAACAGATCATAAAAAGGACTAAATACAATTTGTATTCTTTAGTATTCTCTATAGTTTCCCAAAATTTCAATCTTTTATCTTGTATTATGCACCCAACCGCTCAATATAAGTAAAACAGTAAATTAATAGTTTCGTATGTATTTTCTTAAAATTAGGTAGGTTTTGTTTTATTAATTTTCGCAGTTTTTCAGTTTATTAGACAAGGTAAATAATGAAAAACAAAATTGAAAGAATAATAATATTACCTACTGTAATTTGAGTATTAAACAAATTAAATCTCTCTTTATTCTAATTTGGCAAAACACTTGGGGGAGGGGCATTAAATTTTTTTTAAAACTTCAATTACAATTTTCAACATAAAAATGTTTATACCCAGGGGCAAATTTTCCTAATTATATTCTGCTACCCCCTTTCAAGTGCTTATTTTGTAGAGATATTGGTTCCAAAATAAAGCAAAAAGATTTTGAGAAGAAGAAAAATTTGAAGTCCTGCTATTCAATAGTACCATATAAAGAAGTCTTATTTAAAAACACAAACAGAAAGAAACAACCATCATTATAAAACTACCAATATTATTGCAAGTCTGGAGAAACTTAGTCTAAACAAAATAATTTCAAAATTCAATGGAAAAAGAAATGTTTAACCATTAAAAAAAAAAAAAAAAGTTAAAGCTAAGTAACTCGGAACATAGTTCTTCAAGAACTTTTAAATACTCAAAAAATCATTACGAGAGATTTAATTGTCTGATAGTCGTGAAACAAGTAGCAACACATACAGAATAATGTAGGACATTTAAATATGAAAAATCCATTTTTTTTTTTTAAATTCTCAAGTGCTACTGTCCCCTCTTAAAGTATTTATTATCTAAGTATAACTTTGATACCACCAAACATTGTGATTTTAATATGGAATAAACTGTGGTTTGATTTCACAACATTGTATTTGATTGTCTTTAATGATTAATTGGAAACTTCAATTGGAGAACATTCTACCAAGGATAATCATCTCTGTTTAATGTACATTTCAAAGTATTATTATTATCATTTCTTGTCTTGTTTTAGGTTCCCGTAAATGTAATCCTCCTAGTGAAGCAGTAAAAATGGTGTCCAATCTTCTAGCTATTCTGGCTATAATGAATGCTGTGGAAGTAGTGATGAGTGTTGGCTTGATTTGGGGTGCCTGTAAAGTATGACCTTTTCAGAAGAAATCTTTACCTTTTTTCTTCATAGGAAATTAATTTTAAGCTGGTGTGAGGTCAGAAAATTTAATGCTGAGGTGAATTTTTATATCAATGTATTTCATAAAGACACTGTGTGTGTGCATGTGTGTAAAAATATTTTACACACATACCTTTACACTGATAATAACAGCCTTTTCATGTAGTGAGGATGGCAGTGGTTGTTTATGGTCAAAGGCATGTAACAGGGCACTGAATTTACAGTGTGGCTTCTGAAACTACTTCCGAGCAGAACAGACAACTTATGAAACAATGAATCCAACCATATGCTTGATATAGCTCGTATAGATTTTTGTTTCTCTTAGTGGCCGGGGTCAGGCTCTCTGCCATGGGAGCCTTTTTCATTATGTGATAATTCTTTTGTCTTTTGTTATAATGACAACACATCAGTGTTTTCAAATTAAGAAACTGACAAACGGCCCTACTAATAAAAGCGTGGTGTAACATGGGTATACCACGCTTATTCTGGGACTAGTTAGTTCTAGCTTAAGAATGGTGTAAGAACGGAATAACTTTTTACTAATAATGGCGCCTAAACCGTGGAATAACTAAAACTTCTCTAAACCGAAAATAATGCTTGGCAACGTTGCTTCTTGTAGCATCTTTGGTGATTTTGCATATTCTCTGCTAGGAAGAAGTGAGCGACGACATCCGCCATTTGACTACGAATTACCGAGTGTTAGCGAAAAGAAGTTCGTGGTGTGCGACGCGCGTCTTCCTACATTTAATATTTACGAGTTATTGATTGGTTATTGTTTTTAGGAGGGTTTGAATAGTTTTTTATTAGTATATATTAAATTGCATTTTGTGTATAATTAAGCAATGGCTGAAAAGCGCGCGAGGAGTGTGAGCTGGGATAGTGAAGAAAAGGTAAGAAAGATTTTGTTTTGATAAATATTTAGCATTGTTTTTTGCAAGTGTGATGTTTGAATGTGTTAACTTTTCCTGTTTTCTTTTTCTTTCCAGCAACTGCTGAGAGAAATAATGAAGGAACATTTAAATGTATTGAATGTGAAAAACAATGATACATTTATTAATAAAAGAAAAGCCCAAGCTTGGCAAGAAATTACAAAAAAATTTAATGATGTAAACTTCCGGAGTAGGGAATTGAAACAAATTTATAACCAATGGAAAGTAATGAAGACAAAGTCAAAGAAAGAAATGGGGGAATACAAGAAACATTGTAGATTGACTGGCGGGGGACCAAAGCCAACAAGTCCTTCACACGAGACTCTGGAAATGGTGAGTCTGGATCCCACAGGATTTTTATATCCAGAGAATCCATACGACTCTGACAATTTTGTGGTATCTTACGAACCACAAATAGAAATCAAGGATACTGTGTTGCGTCCAGCAATAAATATTTTTGCATTGGAAAGGAGCGATGCTGCAATTGCCTCCACTTCAGGCAATTCTCTTGCTGCTGCTGCTGGTGTTGTGAGCGAGTTTTGTAGTGATGCAGAACTACTCACCGCTACTACTATGCCCCCTGCAACTGCTAGTTTCACTGCTTCCAGTGATGCGGGAGCTGCTGCTGCTGCTGCTACTACTACTACTACTGCTGCTGCTGTTACTACTACTACTACTACTACTACTGCTGCTGCTGTTACTACTACTACTGCTGCTGCTGTTACTACTACTACTACTACTACTACTACTACTACTACTACTACTACAACAACTCCCACGCCTGTTGCTGGAGCTGCTACTCCGTCAAGATTAAGAAGAGATCGAAAGATGGGGGAATTTGATTTCAAGAAAAGAAGTTTTGAATCAATGGAACAATACAGAGCTAAAGAAAATGAGAGATTGGAAAAAGAACATTTGTTAAGAGTGCAGTGGGCAAAAGAGCAGCATGATAAGTTAATGAGCATTTTGAGTCTGCAAGAAGAAATTTTGTATAAGCAATTGCAGAAGTAAATTGTAATAAAATTATTTTTTCACAAATGTATTATCTTTTCTTTCATTTCAGCCTAGTGAACCAAATATTAAGTGAATTATATGTAAATTGAAATTCTTGTAGGAAGTTAGAGTATTTAAATGAGTCGCTTTCAAAAGCCTAGATTCCATCTTAAGTAAAATTTGCAATAGAAAGAAAACAAAATATATTTAGGTTATGCTGAAGTAATGTTTGTTTTTCGTTTCGCAATGAACATAGTACGAATTTGGGGAATAGTTTTCAAATATTGATTTCACTTTTCTTTTTTTTTTGAAGTGAAACAAATTGAAACTAGATTTTTCTATAGAAAAGTTGTAAACCTGTATATAAAATTTTAAATTAGCTTTTTATACCATTGTGTTGGAAGTAGAGTTAATAAATAGTTAAATAATTGAATAGTTCTTTTGGGCTTCATAAAATTTGGTTTAGGCACTATAACAAATTCTCTCATCTTTCTGATAAGTACTGATTAATCATAATGTTAGGGAAAGACTTAGTAGCATATTACAAAGTTGCGAACATTTCTGTGGTATTTCTTTTTGGGGGGGATGCACAGCTGGCCAAAATCATTATAGTAGATTTTAACTTAAATTCCAAACTTGTGATCATAATTATTGTTATATTGCCTTCTGAGAATGAGTTAGCTGAAGGACTTTAAAAAGGTAAGATTTTTGATAGTGTGGTCTATTAATTTTTAGAATGGATTTCTCATGTCAGCACGTAGTCTTCGATGAAAGGAGGCATTTTCGAAGGTAATATAGGAGGGGATAACATAAGTAAATTAAATTAAAATGAATGTAGAACAATTTTTCACTGCGCTGAGCAGGTTCCCTTTTACCATTTTAAATCGAAATTGACTCGTATAAAAGTGAAATATTTTATATGAAATTGATAGGAAAATATGAGTCTGCAAATAAAATTCCGAACAATTTTTTGTATTCGTATTTAAAACCTTTCTACTATACCTTCTTTAATATTTTTTCCCTCAGAGGTTGAAAAGAGGTATGCTCTATAGAATGCCAACAAAAAGTTCAAATTCATATTATTTCTGCAAATGCTTATTAATCCCCATTAGGAAGAATTACATGAAATATGGAAGTATTTTAAAATATGAAATTTTCTTAGTTCAGTCAAATATATTTTTTGGGATATATATGAATATTGGAACAAGTTTTATTTTGCTACCACAAAGCAATTAGAAACAAAACTTATCAGACATATTTCAGGTAAAACTTTTATTTACATTCACATCACTTTTACACTTAAATTAATAGGCAGATATCCTTCTCTAAAACAGACTGAAAAGAAACCACGAAACACACGCACGAACAGCTGGCCACAAACTGGAGACAAATGACTATTGCGAAGCGCTTGTTTTAGTCGCGATTTTTCCTTATTCCACACTTAAACTACGTGTCTCCGAGGTTTAGCGGTTGCCATGGAAACTACACCTCACTTATTACGCGCTCGAGTTAGTCCATGTTTATTGGTAGGAGTTTTCGCTATTCTCCTGCTATTCAGGGCTTAAGCACAGAATAAATTTTACACCACGTTTATTGGTAGGGCTGAAAGTGTTTTGTGTGAATAAAAATCTAATCTTTAAAGGGTCTCTTGACAAACTACATTAATTACACATACACATTAGTCTTAACAATATACAGTAGAGCACCAGTAACTCGAATTCATTGGGGGTGGTGTGTGTTTGCATTCAGAAATGTTCGAATTATTTGAAAAAATATACCGTACACATACAAATATATCTATAGGATTACTAATAATATTATATTATTATTACTATTAATTAATAGAAAATGCAACATACTATACGAAATGAGAAAATGGCGACGGAGCATGGCGATTGCATTATGAAGCAGATTAAGTTCCTTACGGAAAAAGAAGACTATTGAAGTTGCAAGCAATAATTAGTTGTTCTGTTCTACAGTAATTATAAAATCACACCTTTACACTACAAATAAGCATTTTATTTATTTTGTTTATTTTTCTCCATCCCAAATTTTGTTCAGATTATGATATTTCGTATTTGCAGGATTCGGATTAGCAAGGTTCTACTGTATTAGTACTTCTCATGTTAACAACAGAACATACCACAAACAAAATTGATTTAGCGCCAAAAATAGACATTTTTCAATAAATTTCCTAGTTGGTAGCCCTACTAAAATCAAAGTGTTATACTCAGAAATACGGCTCATTAATACAGTAATATCATAATTTATGAGATTAGAGACATTAAATTTCATTGGCATTAATTTCATTAGACTTAAAAGTGAATATCTACAGTAACTGCAACGTATAAGCAACAGTTCAATGCATCGTTGCCACACATTACTACGCTCAAGGCACCACCTACAAGACAAATAAATTAAATCTCAAAACAACACTTACTGACAGGCAATGACATGTCTTCATATCATGTTCATAACCTTTGCCATAGCCGAACCTTATTGTCTCCACGACTTCTTGTAAGTCAGATGAGCGGCAACACGGAATGCTGGCTATGAGAAAGAAAACACATTATTGCAAGCTGATTGCTACAGAGCAGGTCGTATGACATACCACAGCATGTGTCGAGAGAACTGTCAGTTGTTTATACACTGCCGGTACTGTAATAGTGAATGGATTTTAATAACGTGAGTAATATTAGCAGTAAGATTTAATTACAGTACAACCTGGCTACAATGTAACCTGAATAAGGTGGAAACCTACCTTCAACAGAAAAATTTTCACAATGGACTATTTTGCAATCCTAAATTTACTGGATAAGCCAGAAACCTGCCTAACACAGAAACAGAAAGGAATTTTTAGTATGACGGTGTTAAAAATTCTGAATAAGACGGCCAACAAATTGTTTTAAAATTAAATCTTGATTATAAGAGCGGTGACATTGTATCAAGAGACTGTCTTTGTATTATTCCACAAAAGCGGAATAACTATGTGGAAGAAATTGGTTTAGAATACAAGAAGAAGGAAATTGAGAGTATCTCAATTTCCTTCTTCTGAAGAAAAAAATATTACTATAAACTTTGGCAAAATAACTGCCAGGCGCATTCTTGGCTATCCTGGATGAGCCGCATCTCGGTCATTTGTACTGACATTTCGGCCATCTTCATCCACCATCTTTGTGGCCTTCTTCAGAGCTATACTGCTGGCATAGCAGAAGCGGAAGCCTACGAACCCATATAACTGCCAGGTGGCCACTAACAGTAGTTGTGGTGTACATTTCCAAGTAATGGAGGTTTGAGGAACTATTCTCTTTAAACTTTTTTGTAAGCATAGAACAGAATGAATACACTGAATTCTATGGAAGAAGTGTCATTTTCATTAAAACTCATTTGAATATTAAAAAATTAGAAAAATTTATTAATTTTTTTCAAATCTTCCTTACCTAATTTGGTGAAAATAGGTTTTCAAGAGATGGTTCATATATTTGATGGATGTGAGTTGTAATAATGTATTATGTAACCATTACAAACAATGTGAGAATGTATGTGTTGAGTATGATCTGACCTCACACCAAGGTGTTATGCATTCTACCTTTTGGGGTGGTAGTTAAAAAATTGGTGTAAGGTACCACACCCCTGGAGAACATGTGTAAAACAATGATTTAGATTAGATGAGTAGAATAATTTTAAATAATTTATTTTTTATTAATAGTTTGTGTCTTTACACATAAAGTGTTTTTCTGGCACCATTCATTACCTTGATTAAATGAAAAAGATGCCTTCCAACAAATATGTTCACCTGTGAAGAATTAATAATGGTGGGATGATTGACAGATTTTTTTATTTTTATTTTTTAATAAGTCATTCCTAAGTGACAGTTTAAATATTCACATTTTATCCAGGCTTAGTCCACACGCTCCTCCGTAGCTGTATATAATGTTATTGTTTGGTTTAAAACAATGTGTTTTTATGAAAACTTGTAATTATTTGCAGAATATCTTGTTTTGGGTGACAGGATGGCTACTTGTTACAATTTCTTGGATTTTGCTTCACTGTACTGTAGCTGTTTCTTTACTATTTGCTACTTCTCAAGCACTAGTTATTGTTGTGGTATCAGTGCTAGGAATATTTATTTTGGGTAAGTAAGATTTGTGTAATAAGTATGTTATAAAAATTAATATTTATAATACCCAGACTCAGAAGGCCCTATTATGTGTAAGACTCAGAAGCTGTCTAGGACTATTGGAGTTTTAGTTCATCTTTATTCTCCTAGTCAGGCCACCACAGATATGCATCTAATATTTACAAAGAGTTCTCAAACGACATTTCTCATGAGAAGAGGTGTGGATGAAATTCTCTTATTTGTAAAGTTAATATAAACAGATTATGATTCATTCAATTTGATCTTCCGTCTCATCTAATAGTGAATTTCAACAAACCAGTAGCAGTAGAAGTCTGTAGTTTCTTTGACGAAAGTCAATCTATATCTCTAACTACTTGTTTTCTTTCATCTTCTAACTTTCTTGGACCACATCTTTTTTATTTCTATATACATGGTATTAAGAAAGTTACAATGCTACTGTGAAAAACAGTGATTTTTCAGCAGCAAAATTCGTATTGTAGATCCCTGATATTCAAAAAGTGGATAAATCTTGTTCTTATATGTAGTATATTACTTCCTCTAATACATTCTGTAGTCATAATCCATGACTGGTTGGTCCTTGGTATCAAAAAATTGGTTTATGGCAAAACATGTCCATCTGTCTGTGAACAATGCTAATGGATAACCATAAGTTGGATTTTCACCAAAATTGATATTCCCCAATTGATCTGGTTGATGTCATGGCCCCTTGAATTTGAAACTAATTTTTGGGGGTAGTTTACATAAAGTCTCAAACCCATTTTAAAATTTTTCTCAAAAATGGCTCCAAGTTTTATTTATTAAACTTTGCCTTAGGTTAGCATTGAGTGTGCTTAAAAATATGGTGTATGGCTCAGTTTCATTGAAATATCTGAATTTTTGAAAATTGTAAAAGTTAAACATTTTTTCAGCATCTTTCTACAATTACACAATTGAAGATAAAGATTTATCCTCTGAATAAAATTAAATCTTTAAATTAGGACATCAACATTTTTTACAAAATATGAATAGTTTTCATGTAATTTTGAGTGAAATGTGGGCAATAGTCAAAAGTGTTGAAAACTAGATTTTCTCAACTAAGTCTCCAAATATACTCCTGAAACTTTTTGTGTGAATAGTGCTAAATGCACTGAATAAAATTACATAAATGCTATTTTGATGTATCATTTAATTTTTCAAAAATTACACATGTGTAATTTTCTTTATATATTACTCTTATTGTTAATATTTACATTTGGGTATTTGTTATATATTAATCAATGTATTTGTGAGTACAAGTGCTTCAAATGATTTCTTATGAACTTTCTTGAAAACTCAAATCTCCTTTGGGAAAATGAGCTCAAATTGCACCGTTTTAGAAATGCACGAAACATTTTTTTTTTAAGTGACTCAACATTCTTTCTTAAAACTTTTTGTGTGAATAGTTTTAATACACTGAATTACAATGTATATGCCTTTTTTATGTATGCCTTTTCGATGTATTATTTTGATTTTCCAAAATTACCCAAAAAAATTTGGAGCTATTTTGAGAAAATTTTCTGGGCTTCATGTAAAGTACTCCTGTATTAAAGAAATTATCATCAAAATTTTCCTCAAAAAAATCCTACGTATGGTTTAGGCGCTAGTAGTGTTCACAGATGAATGAACGTATTGAAATAAACCACGATTTTGGTATCAACGACTCATTATTTCTGAAACCTGACTATAATAATAATAATAATGATTATGATGATGATAATAATATTAATTTGTAATTTTATTAACTTCTTTAGTTTTTAGGGTCATCTGGTTCCTGTACAATTCATATATTGTTCAAACAATTTTGTCATATAAAACATTTTAACAACAAATTAATACAAGTATTTTGTCAATGTATACAAGTATGGAGTGAACAATTAAACACCAGTTTGTGTATATATACATATATAATGTTTTATTTCTGAATCTCTATCGTGTTTCTTTTATTTCTGCACACACTGTTGTTGATTGCCAATCCAATGTAATATTTTACATATTTTATATTTGTACTTTATGTTTGGACTGAACAAGTCCATTGTATTATTATTGAGTTATTTGTATATGATGCAAATTAATACATAGTTGCAACACATTTTTCAATAACAGTATATTGTATTAGTTTGGTACACACATTATAAACATGCTTAATTTCACAGAAAATATTCTGTGGTTACTCAATTTTGTTTATGAATTTCAATCTAGATTCTTTCTTTTATTGACAATAGTGTCCTATACACTGTTGTTGGTTGTCAAACCGTAGGTTTGTTTATTTGCAGCCATGATTTAACTTTGTTGTTAATGTCTTTGGGGATCTGGTTGAATAGTTTAGGTATCAGGTACTTAAGAGTTCTTTTTCCGTAACTGTTGTATGTTAATGGTATTTGGTACTTTGGATTTCTTGTTTTGTACCCATTTGGTGCATCAATTTTGAATTTATTAGCATTATTGTTCCGAGTTATATTGAGGTAAATGTAGAATCCTTTTGGTGTTAGAGTTGTAGCAAGTTGGCAGGTCACACTGGCTGAGATTTCTCTTGGCCATTATTTTTAATACTTTAGCCTGTATATTTTCCAATTTGCTTAAGTATGTTTGGCATGCTCCACCCCAGGTTTGCACACCATATCTCAGTAATGATTCGATTAGAGAGGCATTTATAATTTTCAAAATTTCTTCATTTACAAAAGACTGAATTGAATACATACATCCGGCTATCATTTTTACTTTGTTGAACAGGTAATTTGTGTGCAAGTTATATCTCAAGTACTCATTCAAAACAACTAGATATGGGTAATGTGTTACGTAGTCAATCTTCATACATTTATCACTACATCCAATGGTTATGCATTGATAATCATGCAGAGTTAATATTCCTATTTTTAAGTTTTTACGTTTTTTCTGTGTTTTGAAATGAATTACTTTGGTTTTTACAGGATTAGCATACAAGTTGTTTTCATATGACCATTTAACAATGTTAAATTCTGTTTGTAGTTGGTCTTTACATTTGTTCATATCGCTGTTAGAGTACAAAAGAGCAGCATTATCTGCATACATATAGAGTTTGCAATTTTCTATGTTTTTAAATATGTTGTTGGCATATATTAAAAATAGCACTGGCCCTAAGCAACTTCCTTGCGGTACTCCATGTCTGATAGTTTTAGGATTACTTAAGATATTGTTTATTTTGACTAATATTTTTCTATGCTCTAGATAGCTTTTAAACCATCTTAAAAACGATCTTGAATGCCTATTTCTTGCAGTCTCTTCAACAGAATTGTGTAACTAACAGTGTCAAATGCCTTGGAATAGTCAATGAATATTGCCATTACCTCCTTTCCTTTATTGAGATTATTATTTATGTAATCTGTGACTTGGATCAGAGCTTCTTCTGTTCCCTTACCTTTCTGGAATCCATATTGGTTTGTATGTATTATATGATTATCGTTCAAATATTGGTTGAGTGTTTGTATTATGTATTTCTCAAATATTTTTTCGAACACAGGGAGGATAGATATAGGTCTATAGTTAATGATATCTCCGCTTTTGTAAATGGGCCTAATAATGGAGCTTTTTAATCCTTCTGGGAATATTACATTTCTAATGCAGTTGTTTATTAGATTGCTTAATATTCCACTTAGTACATCTGCATTGTTCACAATATCTGTTGTTCTTATTCCATCATTCCCTGGAGCTTTTTTTGATGCTAATTTTCTTTTTTATAATTTTGATCAAGTCTTTTTCATTTGTACAAGGTAAATAAAAGCTGCAATCAGTTGTTTGTTCATGATAATTCATCACTTTGTTATTGTTGCTAGAGTTAACCGTTACATTGCTTTCTGTTATGTTTTCTACTTGTTGAATGAAATGGTCAGCAAACTTAGTAAGTTATATATCAGTTCTGAAGCGGCTTCCAAATGCCATCAGAAATTTGTCATCAATATTTTTATCTGTCTTCCTATTTAGCATGTTGTTCAGCTCCTTCCATATTCCTCGGCAATCGTTTTCTTTGTTTTTAAAGTATCGGTCATGATATTCTTTCTTAGCATTTCTGATTTCATCGTTGACTTTCTTCTTGTATTGTTTATAGGCTCTTTTATATGTTTCATTGTTGGGGTTAGACTTCCATTTCTTGAATAATCTGTCCCTTTCTTTTAGAATATTTATTAGTTTATCTGTCACCCATTTTTTATTAATGTTCCTATTTGTAGAGTTATTATGAAGCCTTTTTTCTATTGTTTTGGTATAATTCCTATATGTTGTTTTAAAGATGTTCACAATATTATCTAGGAACTTATCTGCATTTGCATCTTCACATTCATTCCAATTATGGTTCCTGATGATGTAATCGATTGATTTGTTATCATATATTTTAACAGTTGTTTTCTTGATGTCTCTACTCATTTTTAATATGTTTATTTCTTTGGTGTTATATTGAATGACTATTGGGTCAGAATTGAACGAATTGGGTCAGACTATTGAATCAGAAATTTTGTATTTAAGAGTGGCAGACCAAATTTCCTTAGCTTGCAATCTTACAAAGATGTGGTCGATTATGGAGCTGTGTACTATTCCTTCTCTGATTTCCTCTATAGTGAAGTCTTCTATAGCATTCACAAACACATTACTATATAGGAGAAGCTCATACTCATTTACTGTTTTGTTTCTTTCTATTATATTGATATTATTGTCACCAATAATGAGTGCAGGATGGTCGTTGAAGGCTTCCACTAAAGTTTTTAATTTTTTAAGGAAGGATATGTTGTTTGTGTTGGGTGGTTTGTAAATTATAATTATTTCTGTAATAATTGAGTTTTTGTCGGTTTTAATGGTGCCAGTTATGGCTTCAAATGGGTCTGCAATACAGTTTACATTATCAAATATTAGATTGCTTTCATAAAATACTAGTATTCCCCCTCCTGATTTAATTTCTCGTAGCAAGTAGCTTCTTTTATAGCCTGCTATGAAGTAAAGTTCTACATCTTGTTGTTTTAGATTAGCTTCTGTTACACAAATAATATCAAAGGAGCTATTGTTTAAGATGACCAAAAGCTCATTCCATTTTTTTTTAATGACCGAATGTTGATATGAAAAAGAGACAATTTACTTTGAGTAGGATGAACTTCACCAGATTTTATGACAAATTCTTGCCACTGTTCAATGTTATCTCACGCTTTAAAGTTCACTTGATGATTTTTTTATGTCACTAGTACTCCAATCTATTGTGAAGTAGTCGAAGTTGTTTATCCAAGTCTAACAAAAATTTAACATTTGTCTAAGTCCTTGACACTAGTAGCTGTAATTACGTTGCCATTGTCTTCTTTTCTCACTAATATTGTGCCGTTTTTCACCCACACATATTTAATGTTTTTTAGCCTGGCTTGTATCCTCAGTTCTTTTAGTACATTCCTATTTTCTGGTGTCAAGGCTTCATTGAAATATAGGCGATCCACGTTTAATTTTTGCTCCCTGTTCATATTATTCCACCACTGAATACCTTTCTTCCTAAAAACATTCCTTTGATTTTCTTCCTTAAACTTTACAACTAAATTTTATTACTCTTCATTGGTATTATTTCTGCTTGCATCGCTTCACATTCCTCATCGGCACCTATTTTTTTAGCAATTTCTTCATACTCTTCCATGGGAGAGGCGTTGTCGTCTGTTTTTAGTCCGTGAATTTCCACATATTTTCTTTTCTTGTATTGCTATATTTTGTTTAGTTTTGTTGAAAGATTGGCTATTTCCGTGCCTTTTTTTTTTTTGACATGTTTCCCTTCAGAATGTTCACTTCTTGTTTCAGAAGTTTGCTTTCTTTGGTATTCTCATCTAGCTTTTGGCCATCTCGTCGAATTTCTTCGACATATGCTGGACGGACTTGATCAATTCTTGCATTAGTTTCTTCATACTCGGTGACAAATCGTGGTCCAGGTTTAAGAGGTCATTTTCTAGATTCCTCTCTTCATTTCTAGGATGAGAATTATCAATACGTGAGCGTCGTTGTACGAATACGACCCAATTTTTATACACCGCCATTTTGACTTTGCATCACGCGATTTCGCCCTATGGGTCTATTCCGATATTGAGCACGACCCAAAATGATACATATTTTGGCATCCCATACATTTTACATTTTATTTCTTCTTCACATATGTTGCACATATTCATAATTGTGATGATAGAAAAAAACGAGCTATGGTTTCACAAAAACACTAAACAACTCTCGATAATCTGAGCGGGGGAGGTACACGAGAACACGTCCACACGGTACGAGTGCCAGAACAGTAATGAATAATGAATGAATGAATTATTAATAATAATAATAATAATAATAATAATAATAATAATAATAATAATAATAATAATAATAATAATAATAATAATAATAATAATAATAATAATAATAATAATAATAATAATAATAATAATAATAATAATAATAATAATAATAATAATGTCGGACCCGTGGCGCAGACGGTTGCGGCAGCCGTCGTCTGTGCCGAGGAGGCTGCAGGTTCGAGTCCTGCATAGACATGGTCATATTTGTGATTGTCCCTTCACCTATCATCATCCTTTCATCTCATAATTCACACTTCAAGGCGTAACAACCTTGTTGTAATCCAAGGATACAGCTGAAAAGCTGATCCAGGAAGAATTACACACGTTAATCGTGTAGCGTGGTCAGTAATGGCCTAAATAATTATTATTATTATTATTTTACTTTTCTTTTTTTAATTAGGGAAACTGGGAATTCTAATTAATACTCGGGAGGTTGCGCACTCCTGAGTAGTGTGAGGCTCTCGCTTTTGTTTTTTCAAAAATTACAAAAATTAATTTTTTATGTATCTGTCACGTTAATATTTACATTAGCAGAGATTTGTTCACACTATTATATTGATGAGTACATGAGCTTTAAATGATGTCATATAAAGTTTCTCGAAAACTCATCTGTTTTGTGTGAAAACTAGCTCACAATTTCGCATTTTCTGAAACGCCAATTACTCAAAATTATTTTTCTTCGAAATTTTCGAACAGATAGTGCTAATTGCTCTCTTTGATATGACGTAAATTTCATTTCGAGTTTTTTTCCCCTTCTTTTTTCTTTTCTTTTTCGTTTAAAAGTTACACAAATGAAATTTCTTTGAAAGATCTCTCACCGTTATTATGCAAATTTCCAGCAATTTGTAAACACTATTGTAATTGTGAGTTAAAATGCTTCAAATGACTTTGATTGAAGTTTTTTAAAAACTCAAAAATTTCCTGTGAAAAAGAGTTTGAAAGTTCGAATTTACAGTGGCGCTTAAACGCTAGTTTTTTAAAAATGGCTCCAAATTTTTCAAAGACAATTGCCATTTAGGACGAAGTTTTACTGTTCTTTAATATTCTTAAAATAATATTTCCGTTCTACTATTAGGAAATCGAAAAATTAAGAATTAAGAACAAAAGTTCTTTGGGCAGCGATAGATGGCAGCTGGCAAGAATATGTGGAAGTCCGAATAGCTAGCCGAGATCAAAGGAAATAAGAAACTAATACGGGAAAGTCTGTGCCATTCTGAGGCACCACTAGTTACTTTCTCCCTGAGGAGTAGAGAGAAGGTTATGTAAAAGCGCGAAGAAACAGCGAATTTTGGGCAGAAAAACTCTTTATTATAGGGCCGGCCCTGGTATCGAAAAACTGGATAAACACAGTTGCTAAATTTAGAAAACTAGTCCTCTAACACGTGGTGTATCCAGAATCCATGTTTTGTGGATCCATGATTCGGAAAAATCGAACGACTGCAAAATGTTTGTCCGCCTATGAACAACGCGAGCGGCTAAACCGTTCTGCCGATTTTCTGCAAAATTGATATTCCCCAATCACTCTGGCTGATGTTGCGGCCCCCTTGAATTAGAAATCAAATTTCAATTTTGGGGGGTACTTTACATGAAGCCCCTGGGACATTTTCGAAAGTTTCAAAAAAAGGGCTCCATAGTTTTTGATTAAATTTTGTTGGATAGTGTGAAGGATGTTTAAGATAATGGTTCAGGTCTCTTGCTCATTAATTGCCCATTAATGAAATATGTTCCTTAAAGATAGATTTTGAAATAAGGTCATGTACAATTTTTCGAAAATTTGAATACTTTTTGTGTAATTTTTTGAGAAAGTATGGGGGAGAAAGAGCTTGCTGTTTTAGCACTAGTTCCTTAGACGGAGGAAACATTCCGTGATCGCTTTCACATTACTTTGAAATGGCGTCTGTTCGGTTGCTCTTGGCAGCTTATTTCATATAGCCTCTTTTACCCAATAAAGTTATTATTGGCCTGGGATTTCTTCTAATTTCTTGGTGTGGAGTATCATTTCTACATAGGTAGATATCGCTCCCCAACTTCCTTACTGGTAAGTATCATCTGAATGATTTTATCAGAGGTAATACCTCCAATCCGACCTTTTGACAGCTGTACATCTCTCGCAGACAAAGAATGTTTGCTCAGCGTCATCTGATTGTATGTGGCAGTACACTTAATTCCTCACTTTCTACTTTCTTCATTCGATGGATATATAGAATGGTATTTGGCATTCTCGGCTATTTGAAACATACATTTACATACGTTGTTTACATCTGTACGCTCTATATAACTATTTACAAAATTAGTTTTCTACTTTAATGTATTTTATAATTTTTCTTTTAAATTCTTTAATTTGTTCACAATTTTTTTATTTCTAACAGTAATTTATTATATAATTCAAATCCTTTGTCAACTAATCTGTTTTTTGCCTGTACAGTTTTACTGAAATTAATTACTAAATATTGAGTTTCCCTTGTGGTTTTATCTTTCACTCTTTGGATTTTGTTTACCAAATCTCCTGTTGTATGATTTTTAATTAATTTAAAAATAAAAATTAGTGTCTGTAATGAATTCTCTCTTTTATTGACATTAATTTCAGTGTCTAAAATATCTAGCACTAGTGTATCTATTGTATTGAATTATTACTCTCATGGCTCTGTTTTGTACTCTCATGTCTCTATTTTGGACTAGGTATTGAAGATATAGATTTTTTTCTTCAAATGAAATTTGTTCACCACAATCTGTTCTTTTATTAATGTCATGTAGTACTTATATTTTGAAAATATTAGTTTTCACGCACTTTCGAGTGAAATCAATTTGAGATATTTTTTTAAAAACCTTTTGTTAGGATAGCACCAAATGCATTTGTGAGTAGTATTGGAAAGTCTATACCCTTCTGTAGCACCACTAGTTAGTATGGTTTCTCAACATGGGAGGGGGGGGGGGGGGCGCAACTGCCTACCGTAATCCTCTCACTCCTGAATCCTGCCAGAACCGCCCAGATGTGTCCATTGCTCTAAGTATTGCATTTTCTCAACAGAACCCCTACATGTGCACATGATGTCAGTGAGCTTCATGTCTAGTTTTCCTTGATCCATTGAGTGAATGAGAGATTGCATTGCTTCTGGACAGAAAATATATCTTCACCACCTGTGTATATTTTCTGGAATTCTCATATTGCTCAATACGATAGGATTGGGAGCAATTAGTTATCGTTTCTGAAAAATTTTCAAGTCAAATCTGTTGCTCAGTTGTCAATGCAAATATTTTATGTTACAAAAGAGTTGATATTTTTTCTTATCAAATGTTAAATGCTAATTCCTACCATTAGTAATTCAGCTACGTATAGTAAAAAGAAAGGGTATGAATTCAAGAAAATATGTGTAGATTGGACTACAGTTCACATACAATGTATTGCCTTTTTGTATGCTTATTTTTTAAATCATAAATTACTTAAATGAAAGCCTTTATCAATTAAATACACTATCTTGAAGAGGATCCCAATGAAAACGAAAAAATACTGTTACAGGTGTGTCTATTATGGCATTCTTTGCAGTCCTGAGTTTACGGAATGAGATGATCAATACTGCATCTCCACCACAACTATAAATGATTCATCATTTATAGTTCACTTCAATCAGAACTGATGTTTAACAAGAGGATAAGATTGTTGTTTGGTAAAACTGCTAAAGCATGCATTCAGCATTTTATAACCTAATTGTGTTTTCTTGTAAATTTTATAGTTTTCTTTTTTATATGTAAGATGTTGCATTCTAATGGGATGAGGAAGAAGAGATTTCCTCTGAGAAATGGGTGACCACCTTTTCATTATTTCATGATATCTTAAAATAACTTCTGTAACATACACAAACTCAACTTTAGAATTGTACAATAAGTTAGGTTTTGTAATTAATTACAGTGAAATCTTTTTATCACATTTTGCTGCTCAAATCCCAGACCCAATTGTTTGAAATTACTCATTTACATGTTTTTCAATCCTGTTTTGCACATGAAAAGATTGTCAATAACATGTTCTGTGGGACAAGTTTCCAGTGCAACAGTACAGTCTTCAATCTGTGTACTTTGCAGAGTAGTTTGGGTACCTCAGAGGTTTTAGAGAATATTTAGGTATTAGGTACATCTTAAGGAACTAAACTAAAATCGGTACTATAATTAAATAATTCAGATTATATTACTATTGGTAATATAATTAAATAATTCAGGGTACTTTTGCCCTATTTGATTATGAACCCAGAGCCTGATATGTTCTAGTAAGACTGTTATCAAAAGCCTCTGCTACCTTTGTTCTGTGTTACATCATGATAGTAAATGTTCATTGTAATTTCATAGACCTAGGCCACTATTTTTTCTCTTAATTTACATTATTTTTAATTTTGATGTATTATTTGATTGTCATTTCATTCTTATCCTATTATTTGTAATTTAATAAGTGTATTATGTGTGTTTTACATGTAAATTAGTTTCTATTCCTTCTCATGATGTTCTGTAGAAGGAAATATGGAAAAGAAAAACAAAATATTTTTCAATAACAAGTTTTCCGGTGATGTTCAGAATTTTCAGTCCCTGAAAAAATTACATTCTGTCCCTTAACCAGATTCCATTGTATATAGTGGAATGTACTCAATAGTTTTAACATTAACAGGCAAGCTAACTAAAAAAAGACTTATCTTCAATCATAGTGTTCCAAATGAAATTCTCACTTACAAAAATTGTATTTTTGTTCGGAATTTTTTAAAATTTTATTTTATTTTTGTTACTTTTCAAATAACAATTATATACAAATCATATGAGAATAACCAATTTTTGTATTATTTGCAACAAAATTTTACACTAAGAGTCTAATCTAATGCCATGGTGCCAATATAAATGTTTGCTTCATTGCTTAATTCTATTATGGAATCAGTAAACATCAACTATCTCTTTGTAAGAGGAAACAAATGATACAAGTCATTTTTGACAAATCTGAGCTAGACATATATCTGTTATTTGTATCTGGTGAGTAAAATGGTCTGTATACACATGGAGCATGAGAAAGAACAAATGAAAACAAGAAAGAAAGAAGGAGAAGAAAAAAAAAAAGGAAGAGAGGTGAAGTTACAGGTGAAGATTTACTTCCATAAGTATGTCTATGTATGTAACCATTTATTTTTGTGGTAAAATTTTTTGTAATGTATTTAATGTACTAATATACTTAATTGTAAAATGCTCTCTGTTTGTGTATGCAATAATCAAAATATAATAAAAAAATAGTTTTATATCTACAGGTAGAATTTTGAAAAGAGCATTTTTGTAACAACTTATTATATGCATAAATGGCGATTTTCAATAAACATTAATTTTAGATAAATGTTTATCCTTATTTGGTTATTTTTAATTACAACTGGTCTTTAAAGTCCATAAAACGTATGAAAAAACATTGCTAATAGCCCTGAACTATAACTAGTTCTAAGGCAACAACTCTCCTGCAACAGTTTTGCAGGCCTCTAGGCACTTAACATCTTTAATGACAGGCAGCCTCATCGTCGGGAGCTTTGCTGTTGCATGAAGTCAGCTGTATTGTAAGCAGTGACACTAACTATATGAATTCAGTTGAGGTGCACAATGTGAATAGGCACAAAAACAAAATCAAATCATTTTTTCAGTCAAAATCAAAACTTTAATTGTTTTGTATCCCCCATCCCCGGGTATTTAATAAAACCATAGGCTATTCTTACATGACTGGAGGCTGCATAGTTTTCTTTGAATATCTGTAAGTATTGGAAATTGGTAATATAGATATGGATGTATCTTGTTATTTAATAAAACTTGTTTTTGTATAAATTACTTTAACCTTCAATTAACATTTTATAAACTTGGACATTGTTTTCGAATCGGTAAATTGGAGATCGAAGAAGAAGCCATTATTAGTTTCACATTCCAGCACCATACAAATTTTGAGCAAAACAAAAGTCAAACTTTTTTCTTCTTTTTTCTATCAATATTAGATCTATTAACACTCTGAATCTTCAAAAGAATAGATTGTAACCTCCAATGACCAAACAATGTCAAATGCAACTCCTATTAATTGGCAAAAAAACAACAATCTTGGCATGACAATACTGCGTAATGGTTTTCAAAATCAAGGCATTTTTTAATTTCTCATATATATCAAGTACATTAATACATGTACCAGAGAAAGATACACAATGCTGCAGCAAAAAAACGTATTTTTTGACAGAAAAACTCATATTGTTGAGCATTGACGCAGAAATCATTGATTCATCTTGTTCCTAAATATTTTTGTGTAAAATATTTTCCAAAATGGATGTTCCCCAATCGATCTGGCCCAATTTGAAGCTTTGCTAATTTGAAAAACATTCTCTAAATTTTGAGGGTACTTCAGATGAAGCCCCTGGATAACTTTCAAAATTTTCTCAAAAATGGCTCAAAATTGTTTATTTCAATTTTTGAAAGAATAGCGTAAAATACACTTATAAGATGGAAGAGGTCCGTTTTTCACAGTATACTCTGAATTTTCGAAAATATCAAGTTTGAAATTTTTGGGGTCCATTACTATTACAAAATTAAAGAGCGATTTTTCCTTCAAATGAAATTAGTTTCCCTTAATTAGTTATTTTGTGAATGTCATGCACATTTTTTCACAAATTTTAGTCATTTTCTTACTGTATTGTGTGAAATATGTGACCCCCCCCCAAAAAAACAACACAAATATCTCGAAAACGCCTCCAAATTTTTTCTGTAAACATTCTCATGAATACTATTCCCATTCACATTTGTGAAGTACATTTTTTGGTTTGAGGAGACAAAAATTCATATTAATTGAAATTTCACGAGAAATATGCAACATTGAGAACAAATAAGCAATAAAATATTAATAATAACTTGAATGTAATGCATATATGATGCATTAACTCAAAATGGACTAAATATGCATATGCAATCCCCTAATTTGTTTGATTGTGTTTTGTGGACATGTGATATTTAGCATTTAAACTCATAATTAAAAGATTATGATTTTCGTAAACTTCCAGGTATAGTTATTAAGCTTGTGTTTTCACTGCAAAAAATAATTAAAAAAATCACTAAAACCCTCTCAAATATCAAATTTTCAAAAATTTGCACTTGACCCCCATTACTCTCACATGCGGGTAATGTGAGTCATGATATGGGTAATGTGAGTCACTAAAGAAATATGAAGCAAAATGAACACATTAGTACTTCAAACAGTATTTATTTTGTTTACAATAATTGTAAGTGTGTAAAGTGATATGACTCCCAAGTTTGTCCAAGATCAGCAGCACTGGGTCTTGGGCAATTGGTCAAGTAAGGCTTTTAAAATGCCATTCAATGGATTCAGCCATAACAAGCTATTCGATGAATTTTTCATCCATCCAGTCATTCTTAATTCATGTGTAAATAGTAGCAACAGGTTTGTTTAAACTCATTCACATCAATAAATTATTTTGTTTGGGGCAATGCAGTCATGCTACGGTAATGATAATCATTGACCAAAATTACACCACAAGCAGAGTTTACTACTCATGAACTTTTATAGAATGTTTAAACTCGCAATTGGTATCAAATGATTTGATGAATTACTTCCCTTCCAACAAATTTTAATTCTTTCAGAAATCTCCATGTTCACGTGAGTAAGACCGTATTTTCTGAGTGTACTGTTTAACATCAACCAATCACTTTCCTGGTAGGAACGCGATAATCGTCGATGTAAGCTTCATTTGGCTGCGGCGAACAACTTTCTATAGTTATGACAAATGGTAGGTAGAAGCATATATTTCTGCTTTTCAGTATGGTTTGTTTACAACAGTTATCAAATTTACCGTTGACTCCCATTACCCTGTGACCCCCATTACCCCTATACATTATTGCAATTGTGAGTGAAAATACTTCAAATGACAAAACTACTTTATTGCTCATGTTATTGCTCCTTTGTATATATTTGTGTTCTATTTTTTCACTGTTCTCAGGCAAGCACTCCTCAGGATGCTCAACCACAATATTAATCACTTGTGGAGAGCTATCACTTTGATGTTTGGTCCTTTGTGGAGTATTTACAGGAACCATTGATCCTTAATGGCGCATCAACTGCTATGGTCAATAGTCACTTTGGTGTAGAGAAAGGCTTATCGTGGGGGGTGGCAATGTTCCGTAGTGGAGAGAGATTTGGCGCCGAGCTGCATGTCGGCTTACGGTAGATTTTCTCCTCCAAGAACCTCCCCCAAACGGAGCATCGCCTCAGGCACGTCCAAGCGCTAAGCTCCCGACAAGTACTGTAGTGTAGTAGTGCGTACAAGTATGAGGGTAGAGGATATGATAAGGAAAGATCGCGTGTGGTCCGTAGCTCGTTTGTTCAGGTAATGCTCCGTCATTCGTCTTGTTTTAATACAATGAACCATGAAAAACTACCCATCAGAGCAGACGGCCGCTAGAATTCTCCACCAATTAGCGTCTACCTACGACCCAGCTACAGAACTGGTGTCGAAAATCCGCCATCGTTGGAAATCGAATCCTAGAATCTCCCGATCACGACCATTTCAGAGTAAAGTAATGGCAATGATTTAACATCAACATGAAAATAAACATCTTTGCAAGAAATGGTGGCGAAAGTTTTTTAGTAAAATATAGACTCTACATGTACTATCTACACATTACTTAAACTATTATTTTTTAACTGAGCCTATTTTATTACCCCAAAGGTAAACTTTATGCTGCTTATGTGCACTACACGTCGGGCAGTGTCGGAGGTAGATAATTTTGTGCCCGAGGCAATGCTGAACCCTCCCCCCCCCAGAAAAAATTTAAACTGTGAAAATTGTGTCAAATTATATGAGTTTTTATTTCATTTATATTTTATTTCAATTCGGGATATTCAATCCTACACTTCATTGAAAATACATGGCAAATATCTGCATAATATAATATTTGCAAAAATCTGTATTGAAATATCTTGGATGTTAAGAGGAGAAAATTTGAAGCTTAAAAAGCTTTCAGCATTGTTTTGTAAAATTTTCAAGATTGTCTGACATTTTTCGCTTCATAGAGGCCTACCGTACAAGTAATGACTGTAATTAACTATTTAAGGTAAAAAAAATAATTGAAAATTATATGAAATAGCCGACTACTTTACCGAGACGTATAAAATTACGATAACGATTTGCTAGATATTTCTTTTCCATTTTTATTAATTTTTTTCCTATGAGTGCCATCATTGGGCCCCTTGACTTGCGGGGCCCAGGGCGATCGTCTGGTCTGCCCATGCCCAGCGCCGGCACTAACGTCGGGAGCTTAAAACTTTTGGCGGCTGTAACGGTGCACGCTGGAAATCTCGAAGACTATCACCCCGCAGCTGACGTGGTGGCTTAAGTGGGCGCCAGATCTGAAGTTCCTGTGGGAATGGAACACCTTTAGAAGATAAACGGAACTAATGATCATGGTAGTTGAAACACCAAATCAATAACTTCTTTTGTGCTTGGATCTTTGAGACATTCACAATAAACTAGCTTGCAGTTCTGTACACACGACCAAAATCTACAAAATGGTAAATATTTCACCGGCTTCACATACACAATTTGCATTTTAATGCCAAATAAAGAGACCATATTTCGAAAAAAAAAAAAACTGTTTAGTTTTTGACATGATGCTAAAGGGGCAAAATATTCAAGGTCGTCGCAAATATTTAAGTTTGGAAATTAAAGTTAAATAAATAAATACGTATAACCTTTGTGGTACATAAACATTCAATTCACGCCATACAATGAATCATTTACAAAGGAAAATTTTTAAAAAACGTTTCATTTGCACTTACACTCATTCCGTAGAAGATAGGTTTGTTTCAATTAGGAGAGTCGCACAGACACTGTCGGAAGCAGGATAGGATAGGATTATTCATTTTCTCGATAAAGATCTCGACAGCGTTAAAGCATACAGAAGTTCAAATACAGCGCCGTCGTGACCTTGGTGCGAGAGGTGCATTGAACCGGGGCAACAAACAACTAGAGTACTTATTTAAAACTTTGAATGAAACGAAACAAAATTTGTTACATATATATATATATATATATATATATATATATATATATATATATATATATATATATATATATATATATATATAACTATATGGGTGTGGGGTGTCTATGCCTGTGTCGGTGTGGGTGACTTGTGTGTCAAAGAGCAATACACTTTTAGCCGTGCGGATTACTAAACTACGCAGAAGTATAAACATGCATTCAAAAAGCTGCATATTTCACATGATCATATGAAAAAAACAGAACAATTTATAGGACGACATGTTCTGCCCGTCCTTCCGTCTGTGGTCAACGCTAGCACCTTGTTCAGACGTTTTTCTTGGAAATTGATATACCCTCATCGATTTGGAGGAACTGCGAGTTTGAGCCCTGCGAGTTTGAAAAGGATATGTCGATTTTTTGCAGTACTTTACATGAAGAATCAACAACAATTTCGAAATTTACTCAAAAAAGGCTTCAATTTTTATGGAACATTGTCCTTAGATAGACATCTCTTAAAAGCACTGAACAGATCTCATTTTCATTGAAGTTGCTGATTTTTCGAGAATTGCCGAAGTTTGACATATTTGGCGACTTTCTACAACTACAATATTGAAGACAGATTGTTCTTAATAAAATCTTACTGAAAGACAGTTCTTGAAATATGGTTATGTACAATTTTCAAAAACATGAGTAACTTTCACGGAATTTTGCGTGAAATATAAGCATTTTCGTATCCCCCCCCCCCCCGAAAAAAAGATTCCGTTTTATTCTAAGATTAGATCTAGTTGCTTAGAGCAGTGGCAGTCGTAGTGGCGCACGAGTACCAAAAACTTTCGGACGCGTTTTCATTTTTGATTCTTAATTATGACAGTATATGTAAAAATATAAGGTGACACCCAATATGGTCGGGCTTAGCTTGTGATGCCATAAAGATGGCAAAACATATTATCATTTTGACACAGAAATGACTTTACACACTATTTGATATCTTGTACCGTTTCTGAGAGAGGGTGCACTGTTTGAATACGAGAAGTAAAAAGTTGCTCTGGAGGTTTAATAATTGTCATTTAAAGCAAACTTTAGAAAAGTACCTTGCGATTCCATATCAGATTTTGTTGAATTTTTGTATGCCGAATCCCACAATCTTAAATGATCCTGTCTTCTTAAAAGGAACAATCAAACTTCGCACTAATTTTGATGAAATGCTAAGCACTGTAACTGATCTTCCTAATTGGTGCAATGTAGATGCAGATCCCCCTACCTACATGCAAGCGAAAAAAGAAAACTAGTATGTTCGGTTATAAACATGAAATGGTACAAATGATCCAAAAGACAATTTCTGTATACCGTATGAACCGCATTTCAGAATAGACGACTATTATTTACACCACAGTTTCATCTATAGAGGAAAGGTTTCAATAGCTTAAAGAGCAAAGAGATGCGTTTAATTTTGGATGTCTTCAACAAACTAACATAAAGTTTGCAGCCGTTTTTAAGAAAGTGGCAATTAAGCGCCACTGTAAATTCGAAATTTGAAGCTCTTTTTCACAGAACATTTTTGAGTTTTTGAAAATCGTTATTTGAAGTACTTAAACTCACAAATACAATACTATTTACAAATTGCTGGAAATGTGCAAATTAACAACGTGAGAGATCTTTCAAAGAAATTACATTTGTGTAATTTTTGAAAAAACAAAAAAAGAATACCCCGAAGTGAACTTAATATCATATTAAAGACTGCAATTGGCACTATCCGTTCGTAAAGTTTGAAGAAAAAAATTGGAGCTGTTTTTACGAAAATGGCATTTGAGCGTTTCTGAAAATGCGGAATTTTGAGCCTGTTTTCACAAAAAATGGTTGTTTTTGAGAAACTTAATATGACATTATTTAAAGCACATATACTCAAAAATACAATAATGGGAACCAATTGGCAAAAAATATTACTATGAATTGATTTATTGTAATTTTTATAAAAACAAAAGAATAGAACAATATGGCGTTTATGTCATCTTGTAGAGTATATTTAGTACTATCCCTACCAAAAGTGTAAAGAAAAAAAATGACTTCTTTTTATTCCCGTACGTAAAAAACAAACTGAGAGGTCAATATTTATGACACCTGAAGAAGCGGTTGCTGCATTCAGAATGCATGTTTTGGAGATACCTCAACCAGAGTGGCACTGTACTTTGCAAGTACAGTGCAAATACACTGTACTTTTAAATCTTCTTTTCGGGCAAAAGTGTCAACCATTTTCCAAAAAATTTTGAACATATCACAGGGGTGTCATGTTAAGTACACCTCAGGATTAAAATACTTTAATGATTTTCAAAAGGGCAAGAATAGATCTTATTCTTGACATTTCCGGTATTTACCAAGATTCAGTTTAAAGCTTCTAATCTGCTACGAGTTTTGTGTGAGACATCCATCCCGAGTTTCAGGTACAAAAATTGCCTATATCTTCGTCCCACTTTCACCAATCATCTTAAGAATAGTGCCAATGAAAATTGCTCTAGAGCACTACAGAAAATGTAAATACTCATAAAATACCATTTACATATTGCCTCAATTTACACAATGGTTTAGTTTTCTTTCCTGTAATATTTATATTAGAATATCATGATTCATAAAAAAACATGTACATTATTTTTTTCTACAAATGTTTGGTCCTGTATGTTCCATTAAAATGAAACTTCGAAAATATTAAAAAAGAACAAAACTTCTTCTCTATGTAAATTTTCGGGGTAAGTTCAGAGCAATATTCGAGAAAATTATGTTTGTTAAGTTTCCAAAAGGGTAATTTTGAGTTCATTTAAACTTAAAAACTTTTGAGGTTTCGAAAATCTGATTAAGAAATAACTTATGCCTGCTAATGTAATAAATTGTAAAATATGTAGGAAAGGTAAATATTAAAGATGTGAGATATTTAACAATAAGGACACAGGAGTCGTTTTTTAAAATCAAAAGTTTAAATCAAAATCGCACTAATGAAATGTCATTTAGTGCTTTGTCCTCTAGGCGTGTCAAATGTTTAAAGAAAAATTCCATGCCATTTTTCACAAAATATTGTTATATCTTTTTAACTTGCCAGTATTTCACTTAAAATTACTCCAAAACTACTCATATTCAAAAGAAAAGAAAAAAAATTACATCACATGATTTCAATTTTTCATTTTTTAAAACACTATTCACAGAAAAAATCTCTATTGTTGGTAATGCATTCTAGGAAAGGATTACATTAAGGAAAACATAACGAATTTTTTTGAGTAGGCCAGGGAAAAGAAAGAAAAGAAAGCAGACAACTTTTGCGAATTTCAGAATTCCAGAGGTTTAATGTAAATTGGACCTGCACAATTTTTATTGCCACTAAGGAATTGCTCTCAAAGAATTTATGTGAGCAAATCTTTATCAAATTTATGTTATGTTATCAAATTTATGTGAGAAATTCTTAAAAAACTGATCTGGTTTAAGAAAGTTTCGAAACTGATGCCGTGATTACTTAATGTAAAGTATGTTCCAAAATGAAAATATGTTTCAGATTCAAGTGGCCATGACACAAGCCAGATCAATGGAGAATTCAGGAGAGAGGGAGGCATGGGGGCTACGGCATTTTCCAGTCTTGTCCTACACCTTCAAATTAGTGATGTCTTTCTAAATATTAGATCTTTAAATCATTTTATGTACCCTTTTTTTGAAAACATTATTGGTTTTAGTGTAATTTTTATGTAATAAGTAGTGACAAAGTTCAAATTAGTTTCAAACCTCTCCTACACCTATATATAAGCTAACAATTTCTTTCTTAAAGCAATCTATTACTCAATATTAGATCTGTATATCATTTCATGTTCAAGTTTTTTCAAAACATCCGTTTTGCCTAATGTTGAGTTACATTTTAAATTTATCAAGTGATAGCTGAAGCCTTAGTAGAAATGAAGGGGCAACATTGTAATATTATGCGAGTGCTATCGATAATATGAGAAAGTATGTAGGAGCAGCACTAGTTTTAAAAATTCTTTGATTGTATTATGAGCCCATGAGCAGCATACTAGCTTCCTGTGCTGTGATCCCAGGTTCAATTCCCAGTCAAGGCATAAATAAAGCTGTAGCTTTCCTTCAAAATTGTCTCTGTTCCTTTAGCTACGTTACAAAGAAAAGCTCAGGCAGGCAGAGTTTGCTAGTTGCGGTGAAAGGAATCCATCATGTTTGCGAGATGTCTCTCTTACCCCCCAAGTGTGGGATTTAAACAAGGCCCAGGTGTGGGGCTAGTTAGCTAGCAGTCGCTAACCACTAATGTCAGCTAGTTGGAGGTAGCTAGAGTTCCTGTTCCATTGAAACTTTTAAAAACTCTCATTAAATTTGTGGAGTGCTTAAAGTTTTAGTGTACAAGAGAGCCAAAATAACACGCTTCAAAATGAAGTTTTTCAAATTAATTATTTCAATCTTGTAATACCAAGTGAAACAACAATGTATTTGCATTTTGATATTCCAAAACTCTCACTTCAATTAAATTATTATCGACTTGGAAACTGTGAAGAAAAAATTAGATTTTTTTTACTAAACAATGTAGAATCTGACTTCTGTTACAACATATTCTACAATGTACTACAAACTTCCCACACATTCAACTGTTTTATTTATTGTAATATATTTTAATAAACAAATTGTGATGTCAAATTCACATTCTGTTAACATTCTTTCACAACTACAACTTCAGTTTTGTTCCCTCACATCATCTGCATGTACCATTACCATAATACCAACACATCCCTTCTTACTTCAAATTAACCAAAAAACTCCTGTCTTGTAAAAGCCATTTATTAAATAATATGGAATTAGATAATTTAATCAAGTATCCTGTGATTTTGAGTTTCATTTGCCAAGAATCACTGAAAAAGCACATGCAAATAGTTAATTTAAGGCTTTTAAAACCATGTACATAATGAATAATTTCAGGATTTCAAATACCCAAAAACTAGCAATGTGGATGAGCCACTTTCTAATTTTGAACTAGACTTGCTTAAAGTCAGTATACAATGTCAGTTAGTGATTTCTGGAAAAGAAAAAGTTTTTAAAAATTAACTGACTTACAATTATTTATTGCCATTCAAACATGAAAGTTAATATTTTTTAGACAATTATAAACAAATTATAATTTTTCATTTATACCTAGACCCTTTCATATTGGTATAATTATATTCATTTACTTGTAAAATCAGTTTTAACAATTTTAGTATTATCGATGAAAAACTAATGGGTTTTCAACAACAATGGAATGAAAAGTCCACTAGAACTTACCTTCAAACATTTTCAGTAGTTTCTAAGAAACAAATTAATCCTATTTGTTTTAGAAATTCATTGCTTTATAAAAACTCTATTTTTGTAATTAATTAGGTTGAGTTTTGGCCCAAATGTTAAAAAATCCAGTGAAGAAGAAAAATCACTTTAATATCAACATGCCTTCAACAAGTTTTTGTTCTCAAGAAGCAAATTGTGCATGCAGAATTCATAAGAACCATACTCTTTGCAATGTGATCATTTAATTGCTTTTTTCTATTTTACTGATGCATTAAAACCATGATTTGTCTAATTGATTGAATTTACTTTCAGAGACATCGGCTTAATTTCTTCTTGTTTTCACCATTTAGCACTTTGTAGAAGCTATGCAGTAGAATAGGAATTTCAGAGGAATACTTCATTTTTAAAGCATTCTCTATTTTATTCATGATTACATATTTTTATCACATGAGAATTTATAACCTTCACTGATCTTAGTATATATGATGTATTTTTCGTTACTTCCTTTACCTTGGTTCCCTAGGGCTTTGTAAGTTGAATATTTTTTATTTTGGTCATAAAATCCAACATTGTACTTTTTTTGAGAATCTATTTTATTACTTATTTTGTTAATAAATGATTATTTAAAACATGTGATGTTGGTTTTCCTATTTTTTCATTATTATTTTCAGTTTACTCAGTGTAAGATGACATAAAAGATTGACTCCTCTAATCTTCAATACTATTTTGTTTGTCTATGAATGTCTTCTTTTCTTGGATACATGTATAAATGTTACCTCTCTCCGAGAAGAAATGTTCATTGCCTTTTACCAAAAAATTGTTACATCTGAAAACTTCCTTTGAAATATGTCTATAATGTGGAGGCAAAACTTCATTTTTAAATGTTTCTATTCGTGATATTTTCCCTTGAGGTAAAGAAGAATTGTACTGAATACGGTCTGGTGACTTGATGGAAGTTGATTTAGACTTAGATTTCAAAAATTTTCCAGCATTTGAAATTGAACTACCAATGCACTCATAAAATTTCCTTCCACTTTTACTAGAATGCTTTATGTTTGGTTTCACACATTTCTGTCTAATATTTTTTAGTGTCTTTTCATTCAGTATCAAACATCTTTCATTCTTTTTCAAGGCTGTAGCTGTATTTCTTGTAAAACTAGTAGAACTCTCATTTTTCCAAGGAAAATTCAAATTCTTAAAAATTGAATTTTGATCCTTGAATGACCGATATTTAAAAATACTATGATACAGTTCTGCTATATTCTTGCTTTCTTCGCCTCCAATTCTACCACCTGATCCCAACTGAATAGTTTTTCTGTTCAGAAAACTTTTATTATTCTTTATTAATGACTCCAGTTTACATACTCCTGTCCTTAATTCAATTTCTGTTTCAGGATTAGAATGTACATGAAGTAAAGGAGTAACTTCATGCCAACTCCCTTGATAGAATTCTTTGTGTTTCAGGTCCTCAGTACTCGAATGAATGTACTTTGAAGTATTCTTCCTGGTGGAAAGTAAAATTTCATTTTCACGATGCAACATTTTTGAACTCTGACTTCTCACACTTAAGGACGACGAAACATTTTCTTCTGCTGTAGAAATTAGAGTAGGAGATAATGTTTGTGGAGTACTTTGAGAAATAGATGAAAAAGAAGAATCCAAAAATAAGCTTCTAAATGATGACTTAGGTCTTGAAACTGGAAGCTCTAAGAGACACTGACTATTATTCTCAGACTCTGCAGTCCCTGCAGTTATTTCTGGATTAAAAAACCTTTCTCTATAACCAAGTAATTTCTTTCTCCGGCTTATGTACAAAAAATAATTATCCAGAAAAATTTCCAGTTTCTGTGCTTTAAGATTGGTGTCAGATCTGAGAAGAAAACGTAAAAGATACAACTTGATAAATTTCATGAAAAATTAATACAAGCAGCAATACTTTATGAACTTGTAACAAACATTACTTAAAATATTATTTTATTTTCATGGCACTTTATTGATGGTTAGATGAAAATGCAAATCCCAAACTTCAAATTTTGTATTTTCAGTGCAAAATGATGAATGTCTTTCAACATAGTTTGGCAGGTACATTGTACTCGTGCGCTGCTTTGATGCTTCCCGATCAATGTTCATTAGATAGTATTTTCCCACTTAATTATGTTTATTCCGCCAAAACTTCCCCAAAACAATTTGATCCATATTTGTCGTCCCACATAAATATTATGTATCAAAAAAGTTTACCATTGGAGATCAATATACCTTTCAGATATCGAAGATGTATGTTTACATAAATGGATCCATGAATATTTGGAACAAATCTAATAAATGGGAGTCAGAAATTTCGGAAACTTACCTTTTCTCATTCCAAACTCCCTTTTCTAGGTATTTGTTCAAGGATTTGGGGAGAGGAAATGCTATTCCTGATGGGGGTTCTTTTTGCCAGGCAAGAAAGGCCAAGGAATATTTCATGTGGTCACAAAACAGGTTAGATTCTCTTACAGCAGGAGTTGATATACATGCAGAAGATTCATCTGGAAAGAGAGTTTCAATCCAAAAATAAAAGGATTAGATATCCAAATCCTGGCTTTAAATTCCTTCACAAAAACATTTCATTAGTATTCTTAGTATCATTCGTAAATATGAAAATCAAGATAATTACAATTTGATAACAACTTATGTTTGACTGTATTTGTGACAGCAAGTTTCATTAAATCAATCAATTCTAAACTAAATAAAACTTCTAATATTTTCTATCATGAATTTTGGGGCATTCACTGTTCAAGATTAAATTCCTGTACCTTTTTTATGACTTGAACGATAGTTGTAGTGGAGCATTCAATTATTTTAATACCTTTTATTATTTGAAAAACAACTGTAACCCATTTCAAGAAAATGATAATGAGCATATGACATGCTTCCTAAACCTACAAAAAACACGTCCCAGACAATGTTCTGAGCACTCTCGAAAGTAACTTGTTGCACCCGAAACTATCAATGTCTTGTATTAAATTATTACACATTACAAACTAACAATTCATGTAGCATCCAGTGGATGAATGGAACTTCTTCATACAATAATATGTTTTGTAGTAAATTGTTTAAGTTTCCAAACTGTTTTGGGGCATTATTTCAAGTTTCTGGAAACCTTTCTGTTATCTTCCATCAAAAATTTTTCCTTTCCTGAAACAATGCTAGCAAGAAGCAAATTCATGGTTATAAATAAAAACAAACAGAGATATTCAAATTTTGTCTTGAGTTCTTAGAAGAAATTGAAGGCAAACTCACAAAATGGAACACTATGCAAAAAACAACTCAAAGAACTATGAAAGGTACAACTAAATGACGCACCTAACTGAAACTGTAAATAGTGACTTCCAAGCAGACTAAACTGCAGTGAAATATGAACATTTATCACCACAGAAACTAATTATAATTCGGCACAAATGTTTGTCTTAAGACAAGAGGCAGGAGTACCAAGAAAATATTGTAGGAGAAATGATAAAATTCAGAAACTGCAAATTAAATATTACGTGAACGAAGGAATTGCACCAAGCAAAACAAATTGATCATGACAGCTTCTCACATTTTGCCATTAAATGTACACAGAGTGGTTGGAAAAGAATAGGAAGATTTAATTAAAGATGGTATGACCAGCCTCAGAAGAACAAGCAATAGGCTCGACTATATAAAAAAATAATTAAAATTGGCTATAAGAGGAGTACTGCAGACAATTTTTTCATTTTATTTCCAAGATTCTTGATCTCTTATCAGATACTCATGTAAGTAAAACTGAATACTTCATGATCTAAAAATGCAAGTATGATTCATATTCTGAATCATTTACATTATTGTTCCTGACCAAATTTGGCTAATCATTGTAGCATATTAGCCTGATGGTGATGTGAATGCTTTAGCTAATCTTTTCATTTGAATCATGGTTTCCCAAAACATTAGTGTTTTCTCTCAGCAAACCAATAAAACAATGGAAAAATTATCAATTTGTAAATCACTAAAATATAAGTCCTGTTTGACAAGCAAAGTTCAAGCCCTTGGACTACCATTGAAACATCTTTCTGGTTCTGCACATTTAATAAAGAAGAACAGAAAACACGAAATAAAGATTTTATTTATTGGTTATAATTCCAGCCATCAGTTTCAGATCAACTATCGTCATCAAAAAATGAATTCTAATAGAGTATAATCCTGGGACTACACAGAGGTGACAGTGCAAACAAATATGCCTAAAACTAAGATAATTCCAAAGAACATTTTTTTGGTAAATTTGGTTTCAATTAAAATTGTTATGAATGTCTTTACTCTTCACAAAATGCTGAAAAACAACAAAATTATTTGTTTGAATGAGAAATCATTACATGTTGACCCTCCATGTCCATTAACTAATTGTTTTGAACACTTAATTTTTATGTATCATTCAAACATCTCAAAAATAAGGTATTTAGAGTTCTATCTCGTATGCAACTCTACATATAATTTACAATGGGAAATGTAGGAAATGGAAGCAAGGATATCAGGAGTAAGATTATAGTTTATTGTAAAATATTTCCACTAGGCACTTCTTATTAAAAAAATTTAGACGAAAAGTTTTATTGAAGCATCCAATATCATATTTGTATGTTATACATATAACACATATATAAGCTTATCATTCTCTCACAACAAGCAAATAATCAGATGCTGCTGAAATTGTAACTGTACTCAGTTTAATTGTGATGATCATGCTGGAACCCTTTCATATAACAAATTATTCAGTGCTTTATAAATTGGTGTATTAATGAAAATAAACAGTAGATATTATTTAAATTTTTTTCAGATTTATTTTAACCTCCCTCTTTCAAATTTTTTGAATTCACTACCCCTTATATTAAACATCTAGAGATTCTATAAATAATCTACATATACTACAACATTCTTTATAATATTCTGGACATTACCAAAACTAATAAGGAAATATAAATCGTATCTTATTTATAAATTTCAATTAAAAAATTCAAGAACATTATCAAGATATTCATGAAATCAAGAACATGCCTAATAACTTTTTTCTGTAAATAATCTCACAGTCAGATGATAGTTACCAATTATTGTTAATGCACAACTATAAACACTTTTTTCAAAGCAATGACTCATTACTATTAGAAAGTAATATTGTTACACCGATGATGTAAATTCATGGAATATCTTCACATACAATTAAGTCTAAATAACATTAACATTTTCAGTGATCATCAGGTACTGTGAAAATAATTTATGTCAATACATATATCTTGGGTTTGGAAAAACTAGTGCACACAAGCAAGTTTTCCAGTAAGTTAGAGATGAGTAATAAATGTTGTTCAAATAATGTTTTGATATAATTTAACTTTTGAGTATTGGATACATAATAGAATTAATAATATTTGCATTACATTAGAACATTTCAAGCATGTACAAAAGATACACATAACTATTTTACAATTTGTTACATAGTAACAAGTCTATAAGCTTTCTACAATAAGAAAATATATTAGCTGTGTTTCCTGGCTTGTGAAAACATTACTATATAAAATTATGCTGTGAAAATTGTATAAATGCTCGCCAATATACATTCTGGTGATGTTCATTAAATAGTTTACTTCCATTAGACTGGAAAAGAATTACTACAAGTACAGCTTTCATAACAGTGGTACAAATTAATGTTTTTCCCAGAATGAAGAAAACTTGAAAAATAACATTCCTCCTGTTTTATATTCCTATGTACATCATCTTCAAAATTGTGATGTGTAAACTTGGGACGCGACATAGATAACAAAACATCGACGGCCAAAATTAAAACATCCTCGTCCTCACGAGAAACTGAGTCTGAAAGCCTGACTGATCAGGGTCATCTCAGGGATTCAGAGTTTCCTCAGTTCGCCAAAAAGGGAACGGGAAAAAGGGAGGACTCCTATGGATCGATGCCTATAGCACCTCCTACATTGATGACTCTCCGCGTAATATAAAGACAGGCAAAGGAAACATCGGGGGATCGGGGTAATCGCTCAGCCAAGAGATGCTCTGCTCTACTTGATAAAGATCCAATCCGTTCGCACATCATCCGTGAATCCGTGAACCATCAGTTACATGTGAATACTTCACCTCTTACAAATTAGTGATTATTGTATTGTTTCATTTACAAAAAAAATCGAAAACTTAAAAATTTCAAGCTCTACTCATCAATGTTAAAAAACATCGGCTTTAAAACATCGATATTTTTATAAAAACATTGATGTTTTCAAAACATCGACATCAATGTCGCATCCCTAGTATAAACTATCTCCTAGTACATGGCTGTTCACCACAGCATTTATGCTTGAAACCATGATAAATAAAGTAGGGATGGGTGGCTTCATCATGTTTAGTACAACAATCAATTATTGTATATATGATTAATAAAAAACTTGGAATTGATTATTTTTATACCGATTAATCTACACATAGAATTTTTCTGATTATGTAACTTATTTTAAAATTTTAATTTCTGAGACAATCAAAATATAATTAAAAATAGCCCTCTACCCCCAATTGTAATTTATCTTCTTTTTATCTCACTTCACTCTAGACTCAATTTTTTATCAGTTCAGGAAGATGGCATTCAGAGCTTCCTCAGTTTGCCGAAGTGTAATATCATAAATATATATTGAAACAAAATACTTTCCGATTGTATTGCAATTATTTTCAGTGCATGTATGCAGCAGTTGTAGAATTGATAGAACAACTTCTTGGGATCTCACTTCCACATGCATGCATTGAGGGTGATTTTATGCATCAATAAAAACCTCTTATGAGGGAACTATGTCATCTTTGGCTTCTTCTTATTCTTCAAGTTACGTTGCATTTCACTCAAAAGCAATAAACATGATGTTTATTGCACGATTTTTAGAAATGAAAATTTCTGTGAAATGGCATTTGAGACACCCAGCTGAATTCTTGTATTCTTTCACAAATAAATTTGTTGACTATTTCTTCACATGGGAAACAAATGTCAATATTTCAACAAAACTCTTTCTGTGTAAGACTTCAAACCTAAATTTGAGATAATTTTGGCAGCTGTTCTAGGCCTATAATACACTTTTAAGTTCCAGTTTAAATAATCTTCTATTATTATTTGGAATGAAAAAAATATGAAGTATACTAAAAATATACGCAATTTAAGAAGTGTGTACTCAACTGACTAGATACTATTACATGGGCATAAATACTGCTGAGAAGTATATATGTTTCTAGCGACATTAGAATACGTTCTGAAAAGCACAAACTTAAAATATCTAGTGCTGCGAAATTTTCTTCAAAACTGTAAAGCAAATGACTCTATTTTTGGTAGTGAAGTGTTCAATGCCATACTTAGCCCATTCACTGAAAAGATACAAAAAAAACAACAACATTAAATCACTGGCTACAATATTTACATCAAACTAAATATTAATGAAATCGTAGCTTAATCAATGAAAGTTCACAACCATTTTGGTACACATATATTGTCATTTGTCATATATTGTCTTATTCATTTTTCCAAATGCATTTCATTTCAGTCCCATTATCTGAATAGTTTTTCACAATATTTGCATCCAGAATCACACAATAATTTGAATTATTCAACTTTTATTCAATGATAACTACTATTATGGATTATAGCTTTGGCATTCATTATATCTGCTATTGGGCAGTAATCATAAAACAAAAATAATGCAGTCATTGACAAAATGGACATTATTCTGTACAAGATTTGTCATCTTAAATCACTGAGGGATCATTATAATTGGTCTGCACTATTGTAATAAATACAAAACGATGGTGATTTTAATACTATTAAAATATCAATGTGGTCAGCATATTACACTACTGTGTAAACTAGGCGCATTATATTACTATAACAACATTAAGGGAATATTAAGAAGCAATATTATTTCTACAAAATTAAATACTTGGGTCATGATGTATCTATTGACAATTGTTTGTTGATATCATAAGAAATGTGGATTGCATTATTTATAATAGTATTAATATTTACATTAAGATGATGTTAAAAACCAAGCACTGTTATTTAATTAAGAGCAGTATATGAAAATACAGAGAATAAAATGACTGAATAATATTTAACAAATCGTAATATGATTAAAATAATTATGAAATTAGAACACCCATTGTTTTAATTGTTGATTGATAGATAAGCAATTCTGGGTGCATCAACTGCTAAAAGACATTAGTACCATAAGTGAAGTGCATGTTTTATCGTGGGATGTGGCAGTGGGTTTAGGAGGAGATGAGATTTGGTGACGACCTACGTTGGCTTGTGGGATTTTTCCCAAACAGATGTCTTCCAGCAGCGACGCATCACCTCAGCTGGGACTCAGCAAGCTCTAAACTCCCAACTGGTCTCCCAACATGCATGGTAAAGTAGTGCATGTAAGGGTAAGCAAGGGGTGAGGAAAGATCACACATGATCCGTTAGGGTTCGCCTCGGCATTTGCTGGTGTTGATTGGAGAAACCATGGAAAACTACAAATCAGAGCAGCCGGTTGATAAAACACTCTTTCAGACAGTCTGAATTCAACCTAGCTGACAAGCTAGAGTTGAAAATCCTGCCACCGTCACGACTCGAACCCTAGAACCTTCTGGTCAGAAGAATTACAGTGACATCAGTTAATGTCCTGAGCCCCTTTCACTGGTACTTTGTTTTAACAAGTGAAAGAGTATTGGATAGTAGACAAACCTGGTGGGGAATCATTGTACGTTGTGGGGAGTCATTGAATGTTGTGGGGCGGAAATGTGCTAGAATTTTGTGAGAAATGTCCCATGGACGGAGATTATTTTTTTGTTTTTTACACGACAGTTTGGTAAGTCAGTAGTTAAGTATATTAATGCTTTAAGGTTCGGACCATTAGGGAAACTGAAATTAGGGAGTGGGAAAACAGCACCGGTTAGCTTGAGCGGAGCCTAGACTGGAGAGAAATAAATAAGTCAATAAGCTAACAATGAGTAAGTTAATCAGTAATTTTATGTTAAGTTAGTAAACAGTTAAGAAATAAGTCATAAGTTGTAGTCAATTGGTAAGTAACAGGTCAATATAATAAATAAAATAAAATTGGCATAGTAATAAGCACATTAGGGGGTGAAGGTAAGGGGGGGATCAAAAATATAAGGGCAGAGGCGTTGGTGCAGATGATCTCCTGTGGTGCTGTTTGATTTCAGGTGCTGAGGAGGCCAAGCACTGGAAGGAGACGGCGGGATGCCCGCGCCAGAAAATAAATAGTTAAAATAAACGTCGGGTAGATTAGTATGTACTCGGCTTCTGACGGCAGGTTTTTTCCCCTTCAGGGTTTTTTTCCTAAGCCGTACCTTATGGTCTCTTTTCCGCGGCTTTGATGTGATGCAGAGACCATTCGGGGTGAATACCAGAATTCAAAAGATTAGAACGCGAAAGGATGTAGGTATTGTAATGTCTTAAAGGCCCTCGGCCTAGCCACATAGGATCAAGTAAGCTAATTTGCTTGTAATAATTACCTATTAAATAAAATAATATTAATGCTTTTAATGGTCGAAATACTTCAACATTAAAAGGACAAAGAAATACTCACCAATTGAACACAGTGGTGAATTTCACAATACAGAAAAAATTAAGTACCCTTGCATGCAATGGCTCTGCTCCTTAGTTGACTAATTCAAAGAAAAATGATTGAAACTTGTATTAATTACTATGTACCTCAATAGTATTAACAAATCATTAACTGAACAGCTGATTTGAATGACAAAAACAGTTGGTCCCATGATGACTCTTCAAAGGTGTTCACACATTTGTAGAATAACAAATAATCAAACAGCCACAAAAATCTATGGCCTTAAATCAATTGTTGCTATACTTCTTTTTTTTATATATAAATAAAAAAAAAAGGAGAGAGAGAGAGAGAGAGAGAGAGAAGAAAAAAGGGGTTAATAAAAACTACTCACAGTGAGTAAGTCGATTACTCTCAACAGCTGTTTGGAGCACGGATCCTAGAAAACAGTGGCACTTGATGTACATTTCAGTCATGCCTATCAGCTTGGCATCTGACACAACGTCCACTCCCAAGCACCACAAATCACGCAACTCCAAGGATAGCTGCACCATCTGCACAGTACAGTACAATGCCATTTTACACATTATCTTTCAGAACTGACCAGCTACATCAACATTTAGTAATTGAAGGGCTACTTTAAGAATTTGGCAAGTATACATTAAGACCTGAACCACAAGATATTAAATTTTTAAACAATAAATGATGTTCAGACACAAGAGAGAGAAGCACTAGGTGAGAAAGTGCATTTTATTTGGCTTAATAAATATTGAAAACAGGCTCATAACGAAAAACTGTCTTTAATGGAAATTCTGATGAGTTGTGTGCTCTTCCATTATGAGCAGACTTCACTGTATTAAAAAATAACAAAAAAACATTGGGTAATTTTTTTAGGGGGGAGGGGGGAAATCAAAGTTGTCTCTATGTCATACAATGCATTTAGAACTAAACATACAAAGAGTTTGAGTCATTTTTGAGAAAATGACATTTGAGTGTTTTTGAAAATATGGAATTTTGATCTTAATTTCAGAGAAAACTTTTGAATTTTTGAGAAACTTTATAAGACTTCAACTGAAGCACTTGTACTCACAAATACAATAATATAAACAAATTGCTAGTTGTGTAATTACTAAACATGTGAGAGAGATATCAAAAAAATTACATATTTTTGTAATCTTTTATAAAACAAAAGAATGCAGCAAAATGGCTCTATTAATCTTATAAATAAACAAATAAATAAATAGTTAATGAAACAAATAAAAATAACAATAGTTAATGAAAAGGAAGTCATTCAAAGAGAAATACATACGCAATTTGGATGAGGGTTTTTTTCACATTGAAGACAGGAATGTAAGCGAGGGAGGAAAGAGTAGATAGAAAACGGAATACTCTCACAGCATTGATGAAATGAAATTCACGAGTGAGATGAAATTTATTTATTGATTTTAAGTTCGGGACGTGTTAAAGTTAATGATAAATATATTAGAAAGCTAAGAGAATTTATTCAAATTTAGATAAATTATATTTTCTGACTCAGCAAATTAGATACAGAAAGAATTGGATGGATCTTGTTTAAGTCAGTGAAAGGTTATTCAGTACTACTAAATGTTTCACACAGAGATTTGAAGGAGCTAAGATTACATACGTATTATTGAATTTCCCCTAAAGAAGACTAGAAAGGGAGGAAATATCGTCAGCATATATGGGAAAACACATCAACTCAAAAGTTCAGGCCCTGAGCAAAATGGAAAACGTTGGAAAAAAAAAGTATTTCATAATGATAATACTTGTATTTTGTAACAATAATAACAATAATATTAACAATATTAATAACATGAGAATGTTTTATAAAACTATTCAATTTTTAATTAAGAAAAAAGAGGGGGGTTAAAATGATCAATTCATATTGTAGGAAAAAGTTTCAATTTAAACCCCATACTAGAAAAGTAGATATTATGGAAATTTAGGAACTGTTTAGGAATTAGAATATTCCCAACATCTCCCACCCATTAGCCAATGATATTACTACATACATAGGGTTGTGCACTTAGTACTTGATTGATTGATGATTCCGGGCACATCAACTGACAAGGTTATTAGTCCCATAAGTGTAATGCATCCCCCCCCCCTCAGGAGGTGGTGGTAATCCCCCTCCACTGGATAGTGAGATGCTGTGCTGACCTACTGTAGGCTAGCGGGCATTTCCCCAACCAGGAATCTCCCACCAATGGGGCACAGCCCAGCCAGGACAAGTTCTAAGCTCCCAACCAGTCTCCCAGGTGTGTGTGATAGAGAAGTGCATTAAAGCATAAGTGTGTGCGAGTAAGGGGTGAGGATAGGATAAGAAAGAAGAAGGAAGGATTAAGTGGTCCTTAGCCTATTTGTTAGGGTACTACTCCGGCATTCGCCTGATATTGATCGGAGAAACCATGGAAAACTACCGATAAGAGCAGCCTGCCAATAGAATTCTCCTCCAGAAAGTGACTGAATATGATCTAGCTATCTAGCTAGGGTTGAAAGTATAGTTAGAGGTACTGCAGTGGTATCAGTTGATGCCCTGAGCTACCTCACACAGTGTATTTAGTGCTATCTCTACTACAAATTTAGAAGAAATAATTTGGAGTCATTTTTGAGAAATTCTGATTTTGATATTTTTAATATTACTCATTTTCACTCAAAAATTTTTAAAAAAACTTTTAAAATTTTCACAGAAATGTACCTACCGTTAATGAAAAAACTAATTCTGAAGAACAAATTTCATTCGCAGTAAAAATTGTTACCTTCAATATTGTGGTTGTAGGACGATGTAGAAAAAAAATCAAATGTTTGTAATTTTCAAAATTTCAGAGATAACAGTAAAATATTCCATGTTTATAAGAGTATTTCACTCTATTCTTATAAGAAATTTAAACAAAAAATGTGAAGCATCCCCAAGAATTAATGAATGTTTTTCAAATCGGCAGAGCTTGGGATCGGGCTAGATCGATGGGAATATTCATTTTGAAAAATATCCTACAACTAGTTTAGGCACTAATGTTGTTCGCAGGTGGCCAAATAGTCAGAACATCCCAACAGACATTTTGAAGAAAAGAAAAAACAACAACAACCAACACTTTTTCAATGTCAGGGGATCCCAAAAAGTTAATTTCTATTGATATCCTGAAATTGATTTTCTGCAACATTACATAACTTTCTCTATAATATGTAAATTACTCTGTACAGTTTTATTCAATACAGTTTTCCATGGTTTGGACCCATGGTCCTGATCAACAACACATGAATGCTAGAGCAGTACCCTTACAAACGAGCAATGGACCGGGTGTGATATTTCCTTCCTCTTCCTTGACATACCCCCCACACACACACACACACACACAAACACACACACACACTTATATGCCCTACTTTGGTGAAAATGTATCTTACAAAAGTTATCACAGAAGAAGAAAGAAAGAAAGAAAGAAAAATCAAAAAGAAATGTTTTCATGCAAGCACGCATTTTCAGAGTAGCTACTCTACATGATACACAAGGTTTTGTAATTCGTTATAAATATAAACATTTCTCTAATTTATACTTTAATACTTATGTCTCCAATAAATACCTTCATAAACAAGCTGTCAGAGTCAATGCTTTTGGGGAAATCTTACCTGAAGAATGGCTGTTTTAATGACATCACTACTCTTTGGTTGAAGGCAATGTGTGTGGACAAGAGCAACGTAACGGTTGTGTGCCTGTAGAAGTGTGTCCAAGTCCGTTGCGGCAGCCAGATCACGTTCCAGCTCCAATCCCAGGGAATGTAGCACCTGCCCCATGAGGTAAGTGTGCACCGAGCCCACTGAATGAAGCAGCCAAAATCGTAACAACTGCAAGCATCGAGCCCGGCAACGCAGCCCTGCATCCTCTGTGGTGCTGGTATTGTTTTTCACAGTTGTCAGATCTGTGGAAAAGAATCACAATTTGTTTGCCATATCTATATGTCCACCACTTCCTAGTCAGTTTTATATTCTACATGAGTTCATGAATAAGCATTTATCAAGGAGTAAAACGTGGTGTAATTGGAACACTTGAAAACTTAAAATTCATTGGGATGAAAGAAAGTAAATTTATTCAGAGGTAAGAATATATTTCCTTGATGGGTTCTTCCCATTTCTAGTTTGCGGTCAATCCATTCAAACTTCTAGTGAAAGTAAGCAAATAAATAAGTACTTTTGTTGCCCTGCTTAGTAGGCTGCTACTGTGATATACATATAGAATAATGTATTTGTCAAAAGTACAGAATTCGGAAGGTATATTCAGAACAATTTAAAAAAAGCTACATACAACTTTCACTATTTAACTATGCATTACAAGAAAACTATTAATATTTTCAAAAACATTTACATGGCATTATTTAAAACCTAATTTTGAGGAACAGATTTAATTAAGAAAAAAATTCATCTTCAATATTACAATTGTAGAGAGGGATGCCAACAAAATTTTAAATCTTGACAATTTTCGAAAGTTCAAAGAATTTAACAGCAATTGGACCTTTGCAATTATTATAAGCACACTTTACTTTATTTGAAAAAAAAAAAAAAAAAAAAAAAAAAAAAAAATTGTGAGCATTTTGGAGGAAACCTAGAAAATGCCATTGAAGTTTCAAATGAAGTACTTCCCAAAAATCAAAATAACAGTTTCAAATTCAAGGGACCATGACATTGGCCAAATTTATTGAGGAATAACAAATTTGTTGAAACTTCTGAGAATGGTTAGCTGCTAGTGTTGTTCACTGTCAGACAAACATATGTTTTGCCGAAACAAATTTTTTGGTATCAAAGACTCAAAAATGGTGAATTCTGACTACACTACATATTACAGGAAGTAATTTACTCCACATATGTGCAGAAATTTCCACTTTCTTAGCATCAGGTATTCACAATTCAAGTTTTTCAGATGAAAAATAACCATTTTCCTGCTGCAACATTATATAACTTTGTACTATATTAGGGTACGTGAGAAAGTGTCTTATCTGTACCATTAAATGAAAAACAAATCTTGTAAGAAACTAGGTGTATTCATTTCCATTCATACCTGAGAAGCGAAGTGCTTCTAGAGCCCATAAAGCCCACTTGACCTTCAACAAAAACTGGAAAACTGCATTGTAGTATTCCATATTTGTAGGAGAAAGAATGACAGTCAGTGGCCATTCAACCTATTGGGTCAGTAAGAGTTCACTTATTTCATACTTTTGACAAATAGATAACAGAAATTCAGAAACAACACACTTACAGTGTACTTGATATTTATTTCATCCATTACACTGGGAGTGCCATTTAATTTAGCATCTTCTCTAACAACGACAGAAAACTTTGAACTGTGATCAGGATACCGTAAATTAATGCATTCTTCCAGTTCAGCAGTCATTGTGTAGGAATTGGACCAGAATACACTATGCTCTGCCTACAAACAATAAAATAACACAAAAATTTATTCTTCACTATAATATTCAAAATGGTAAATACCAAGTGGAGCTGTCAAGACTTACATCTTTAAAAAGGAAAATGCAGAATCGATGCATTATGTCACCAGCTTCCATTAAATAGATAGCACGAAGTAGAGCCAAATGAGTAGACAAATTGAACTCTTGTAAAAATATTGTTTTTGCAAGAAAACATGCTGCAGCATGTTTTGCATCAATGAGTTGTGAAATAATACGTTCCATCACAGGTTTAATGGGAATAAGCCCACAAGTTGAATAGGTTCCCAGTCTGTAAAAACATCCAAATATTAGAATAGGAAGACAATGACAATCACTAATACATTAAGTTTCCAAAATAAGTGAACTTATTTGAAGAAATATGTAGAGGATTTGGGTATTTTCCTGCATTATTTGTAATGGCTGTGCAATAATACTACTTGAAGATGCAAAAGTGTTTCCAACCAGCAAATTTTTGTCCATGCTTGCATTAAAATTCAGGTCCCTAGATTTGGTAAGTCATTTATGTTACCTCTACACCACCAGCCACAGAGTAAAACAACTTTCTCGACACTTTATACACGTACATCCTCAAATTATTTGTAATGGTTATATAATATTATAAGAATACGTACATATATACACAGAGTTTGATTTCTGACAGAACGTGTCGAAACAGCACTCCGGGACTATGTTATTAAATTATATTGTAAATTTATAAATATTTCTATTAAATTAATAAATTAATAATTTGCGGCATGTGCGGGTACCTAAAAGTTTATAAATCAAGCACTGTATACACGCATATATATAATTTTCAAAATATGTAAGAAAAAAATAGAAAATATGTAAGCTAAAAATTCATTGTGGTTTAAAATTACTCCATACAAGCATTTTCTAAACATAAATCTTTGCCAATCAGGCCCTAAAATGAATTCAGAGCGGTTGAATGAAATTTCTATCTCTTCAGAAGTAATTGTAAACTAGTCTTCAATACACATAAAGAGTTCTTTGTGAAATATAAAATACATTCCTAGTATAAATAATAATACAATATTATTTACAAAGAGCCAGTGCTCAAGTGAATAGAAGTATTATATAGTCAGTGATGGTCTCATAGGTGTGTGTTTGTGTTTAACAGGGAACATCCCCCAAATCACAATAACACAATCTGTAAAAAATATTGGTTCATTAATAGTTGAGTTACGCAGGGCTTGACAATCTTCTGCTTCACAAACATTCACTCATCCTTGATTCTGAGTACTCAGTTTCAAAGAAGCCGAGGGCTGTAAGATTCACAATTTATGGCGAAAGTCTGGTGATCATGCAGTACATTACTTTGTAAGAAAGATGATTTCAATATTAATTGGATTGTTGGTGATGTAGATACCTTTTCTTTATGATAAATTACTAAAGATATCGTCTGGTATCAATAATTTTAATCAACTTATGATCATTTCGATCGCGTTGCGATCATCATCAGAGCTTGCAGCTTCTGGGCCGAAAACAAAGTTCTGCTTTGAACTTTGCAAAGAACTTTGTTTTCGGCCCAGAAGCTGCAAGCTCTGATGATGATCGCAACGCGATCGAAATGATCATAAGTTGATTAAAATTATTGATACCAGACGATATCTTTAGTAATTTATCATGATTTCAATAACTTATATAGCAAACTTGCATCTGAAATATTCCGTTTCAATGCATAAATATATTAAAATGTAACAAAATATGCAAAAATAAAAATGGTTCTAACTCATTCAGAATGTCTTGTAAACTCTAAAAAAATGTATTGACTGCAGGTACTTGTTCCAGTAAAAATATGTATTTACATGATAGTCCGATAGATTGTTAGTGATTCCTGGCACATCAACTATGTAGGTCATTAGCCATAAAAATGTAATGCACGTTTTTGCTTGAGAGGTGGCAGTGGTCTTCCCCAGCTGTATGGCGAGATCAGGAGCTGACCTACCATAGGTTAGGGGGTTTTCCCCAACCAGGTATCTCCTACTAGCGGGGCGATGCCGCAGACGGGATAAGCTCTAAGGTCCTGACTGAACTTCGAGCATGTGTGGTACTGTAAGTGTGTGTAAGGGGGTGAGGACAGGACAAGAAAAAAATAGAAAAGTTTGTGCACAATCAATGGCCTGTTTGTTAGGGTACTGCTCCAGCATTCGCCTAGTGGTGACTGGAGAAACCATGGAAAACTACTGATCAGAGCAGCCGGCCACTAGAACTCTCCTCCAAACAGTGACTGAATTTGACCTAGCTGACACACTAATGTTGAAAATCCTGCCACAAGCAGGACTCAAACTTAGGACCTACCAGTCAGAGGGACTGCAGTGACATCAGTTCATGCCCTAAGTCATCTCTTCTGGTGTGTATTTACATGAAAATTTGTTCTCGAATTATAATACTACTCAAACGTACAGTGGTGTTATCTTGGAAAAAATTTAAAGGTTACACCAAAATAAGGTTTATGCTATGTCATTGAGTGCATTTAGCTATAATAATTTAAAATGTTAATAAAATTTAAAAAAATAATAAAACATAGGAGAAAATGGGTCCACTTTTTTACATCAGGGACCTACAATATTGGTTTTGATGTGACAAAATCACCACTTTCCTCCGCAGCATTACACTGTTTGCTCTTTACTTTGTACATACGTGGTTAATGAAAATGAAAACAAGATTTTGCAGGTAAAATTTCTGTTCTTGGTACAGAATATCCATAAATATAATAAGTATAATCATATTTCAAAAAGTACAAATTCAATTTATCTTCCTTCTTACTCTGAGAGTTACTAACAGTGATGCGTATAACTTAGATGGCACAAAATTTAATTAACAAATAGCATTCAAAAAATTAAGACAGAAATTAAAACAATATTAATTAACATATCTTCAAAAAATGATTTGTGGTTTTCAGGCAATAATATAAAGAGATTTAGAAAAAAATATTTTTTTAAACTTACTTTCGAAATACCTCTCCTATTGAACTTAGATTTTCTATATCTCTTTTGTTAGGTTGTGCCTTGAATGATAGGTGATCTTTGAAGGCCTGCATCATATAGTTATCTTTCAAGTTTTCCAACTGATTGCTAACTTCAGATATAAAAGGATTAGACATCAAATTGGTTCCTTGGAACTCCAAATCTTCAGTCACAGCAACAATTTCCATATCTGTCGTTGTAGACTTATTAACCATTTGTGCTATTTCTTTCTCAAGAGCTTCAAGAAATTCAGCATACATGCGCCCTACAATAAACAGACACCAACATTAATTTTATTCTAAATGTAAAAGACAAGATACACAACTATTCCTTGAAATTAAAAACACTAAAGTCATATAATTGCAAAATGCCCCATACTTTTTCAAAATGAATCTTGGAAGATTATTTTTAAATTTAGCTCAAATTAAACAATGAATAGGATGTAATAGTAAACCTGGATTTAACCCCACAAAATATTAAGAGGTTCACGATTGTACTCATTATTCTTCTAATGTTGAGTGGAGTCGACACATAATCAGAAGGTGAGGGTTTCACATTTGAACATTTAAATTTGAATCCTGCTCATAAATGTTCATTTCAATAAAAATAACTAAAAATTAACTTTCTTTAATCTCTTAACACTATCCCATCATTGCAATCCTTTATTTAGCACGCAAATAAATATCACTTTGGGCAGATTGCATACTTGTAAAATATTTTACATTCTTATAAAATATTGCAATCTACTCATAACTAGCCTCCAAATTCTTATGAAATTACATATTATTTATACTTCTATGTTTAGTTCTCAAAATCCTAATGTTAGCAAATCAGGGCTCCCCTAAAATAATATTTAAATTTTTCGTTACATATTTTCCACAGTATAATGTATTTTATACATTTTGCTTTTATTTAAAATATTTTGCAAAAAATTTTTAATTACAAAAAAAATTAGAAAATCAGCAGATTTTTTCTTACACTTAGGTATAATTGCAAGCTTACATTGCAAGGTGCCCACATAACAACATGGTCAGAAACACGCGACATGTTTGGGTTGACTGCATATTGTGAAAAGTTAGTGTGAGTGCTGAAAATTTTATCTTTAGGTGTGGAAAGTATCCGTTCTATTACAAGGGGCATTGGATGTCACAGATAGTAACACTGTAAAAACAATGTGACAGCTATTGTTCTCTGGTTACTGAGTTCCCATGTTTATACAATGGTTACCGTTGCTCTCAAAGATAAATCATTTAAAAAAATGTAATCCAGTAAGACAAGCAATACTTATTATTACGATTGGTTTAATGATTATTTTATTTACATAATTTTTAATGGTGTAAAATTATTTTGTTTCTTTATAAATGCCCAATAAGTTCCTCTATATATTTTAGTATTATGTACATCCCCATTTAAAAATTGGTTACATATTCATATTTTCATACATATTTATGTACATACTATCTTGCCATTTCGTACTACATATTTTTCCAAATCCACAACCACAGTCTACAAAACCTTATATAATTATAAAATGTCATTTTATAAAAATATAATTTCAACCAGAGCTCATGGTAATATTTGCTTAAACAATTTTAGTTTCTGCAGCAAATTCATTAGTATATTATAAATGTTATGGACAAATTACTATTTACAAATGCGTATTACAAGTGAACAGTCTCTTCTTTTTAACAAAAATTTATTTACTACAAATATTTTGGTATAAGATTGTAGATCCCCTTTAATTGCACACGTCTTGCTATTTGAAAATCAACGTGATATTGATTTACAAAGATTTTGAAATACAGCAAACTTCACTAATCATCTCATAGCCAAAGGCTCTTAACTGGAATCAGAAATGAAACAGGAAATGCGGTTTCCAAGATGATAACTAAATTGTTTACAATCTACAGTACTAACTTTGTAAAGAGCACTACAAAACAAACTTTTGATCATGGAGTTTAAGTTTTTGCACTTTTACAAAACTTTCTGGAGAGAAAAAAGAAAAAAAATATATATACATTTGCAGAACACAAAGCAGAAACTTTACCATGGTTTGAATGCTGGGAACGCATGTCATCCAAACGATCAAGCTGTTGCAGCAACTGCATACTTCGTCCAGCATGCAGCACTCTATCTGAGATAACTTGCAAGAGAGGTAAGGCTCGAATTCCAGTTGAATTTAGTTCAGTCACATAATCTCTCATTACAAAATTGCTGCCCCAATTTTCATTGTCTGTTTCATTTCTTCTGCAAAAAGAGTGTGTAAACATGTCAAAAACCGAATTCTATCTCTCACAAAAACCCTTTTTTTATCACATACATTCATAAATGAATGTAATTTATGAAAAACAATCATACCTAGTAATAATAAATTCATTTCTGTAGTCATCTAGCCTTCCTTCTGTGAGCCACACATCAATCATATCTACATATGGCCCAAATGACTTCAAAAATACTCTCAGGAGGATGCACGGGGTATCACACTCCATGCATGATAAAGCTTCTGAATACAGCACAGATAGAAGTCTACAAATAAAAGTAATAATTAGTAAAGACCTCTTTCAATAACTAGAAATCTTGAAATCAACTAATGTCCAAAAATATACCAACCTTGCAGAACTGAGCCAATTTTCAGCTGTTTTCCAACCATTAGTTGCAGTAACATGAACACTGTACACTGCACGAAGTTGTGATAATTTGGGAGCTAATTCCAAGTTTAATGAATATAGAGTATAAATGTCCTCTGGGGAAAAAATGAAGGAATCCAATATATACAAAATAGGAATGCACAAGAACTATAATGATGTTCACTTAATTGAATATTTAAAAATATCTTATCTATACTCTAAATAAATCTGTATTATATACCTTCAAAATAATGCACTAAAATAAGGACTACTTAAAAATTGGTATTATAAACTGATAATGCTTACTTCGATTTGGAAATAAAATACAAAGTCAATCCACAAATGTCTTAATCTAAATGTGCTATTATCAATAAACTGATTTTCTCTCACAAAGCTATATGAGCAAGTTTAGAAAGTGTTTTCAAAGTTTGCTTCTTTCTTACCTTGTGCTTTAACTTTCTTCTCAATGCAGCAAGCCAGTTCTTGCAATTCTCTCAAAAATTCAATAATGGCAGATGTATAGCATTCAAAAGTGTAAGGAGGCAACATCTGATTCAGTTCTCCAGAATTTTGTCTATCCAATGGATATATTTCCTTTTGAAACTTTTGCAGTTGGTATAGCATATTAAAATATTCACAAAGTGGATTTAAATAACATGCCATAGAATCCTAAAACACATAATTAGAGAAATGCCCTATAAGTATTCATTTGCATTCGGAATAATTTTCCACAAGGGGGAGGAGAAAAAGCTTTAACACAAAAAAATTAAATTAAATTTCTAATAAAGAATGTTCACAGGACTTCATAAAATACACAATTTTCTTCTATGAACGTATAATGTATATATTTTGATAGAAACACACATTATGATTGTGCAATATGAAATTGACATATTATCAATGTCTATTTAGTTTAATTTAATTTACAAAGATAACAACCTTCGAACTTAAGAAATTGTTGTTTAAAAATATACTGACCTTTGTCAAACTAGGAATTGTGATATTGGATTGAATAGAAAACTGTCCATTGACTTCTTGGAAAAGAGTTGTTGTGGTGGGTGCTTGCAACATCCATAATATTTCACGAACAACTTTGTATTCACTTATTGTAGATGTGGATTCATCACAACATTTGTCCCTAATCCAAAACAACATTACAGTTGAATGCAAGCCAAGAGAATGACTCACCATGAAACAGTAATTAAATGACAAAAATACAACATAAGCAAACACATTTACCATGTCTTTGCCAAATTAGCAGAAGGGAACACACTTTCTACTTTTTCTGCAAGTTGTTTTGTTCTCCACCATGGTGCCTGAACATTATTAGATATCCACTCTTCAGCATTAACCTGCCTACCAAGTTCTTCTATTAACTGTTGTCTTTCAGTATCCTTTTTCTCCTCAACAGCTGGTACCTTTGGCACTTCTGGATCTTCAGAAACTCCTTCAACACTGTCTTCAGGCTTAGGTGACTTTTCATCATCAGATACATCTTCCCAATCTTCCTAACATGAGAATATACAATTAAATTGCCATTTTTCAAAATCTTCTTAACATTGCTATAATACTGCCAACAATAATTCTTACACTGTCAGAAGAACAGAAGTTAGTATTGAATTCCTCATTGCCTTCTTTGAGATAGTCACATAAATGAGAATAAGTAGTCCAATCAAAAGGCTTTGATGCATCCTCAGTTTCTTCTACCTTCGGTGCAGAAAATTTTTCATCACTGATATGACTTGTTGGATTATCTGCCAATTTCACAAGTAAAAACAACACTGCCCATTGTACTTCCTAAAAAAACATGTGAAATCTGGATTAACACTTCTAAAATTACAGATGCAAGAAAACTATATTAATAATAAAAAAGGCCCACCTTATCTTTGAATACAGTGCAATTCATATATTTATTAAGCAAACAGTCCAAACGGCGAGATGCTTCTAAGTGGCCATGAATCATAAATTTTGTGACCATCCCAAACACTGAACGACGGACTGCATGACTATCCACAGACAGATAACGATGATGTAACAAATTTGAATATGCAAACTTTTCACAAAGTTCAAAATTTTCTGGATCTTCTTTTTCCTGTATACAATGTATATTTTACTCATAAATCATATTTTCATTGAAATATAAATATGAATGTCAAAAAATATAATCAGAAGTGGCTTAAAGTGCATGTCAATTAACGTTTACTTATTCTATTAATTTACTTTTAAACTTATTCAGTGACAATTTTCCACTCAAATTCAAGCATTTTCTACTGACAATTGATGTAGGTTATGTTTACTTGCTGTCAAAGTAAAACGTAAACAAATACCCCAAACAACATGATCACTTGCATGGTTCAACTATTAATAGTGTTAGAACAGAAGATCAACTTACAGAAAATCCTGACAAAAGTGTAATCAGTTTCTGAACATCTGCGGCGATCAAATCTTTAGCTCTGCCCGCCATTTTGAGGATGGTGAAGCAAAGAGGTTGGAATAGCGTCGAGACTGGTCGGGACCATATTATACTCTCTGGCCGGGATGTTCAGAACGACGTCACATCGCTTGGCGGGAAAGTGTTTTGCAGTGTTGGGCAGCAAACGCTGGTGTGTGTGCGTGCGTAAGCGATTCCTAGAGAATTCGTAAGTTTTGACTGTTTATGCAGATACCAAGGTTTGAGTTTCTTATTACGTTTGTTATATACAATGATATTTGCTTTCTTTCGGTTTGTTTAGATTCTAGCTGCACATCTCGTTCACAAATTTAATTTAAAGAAGCTCCGTTCTATCATACTACGTCGTCACTATCTATTCATTTTGAATATGGTTCGAAGTAAATATTAGCGTGATCTTAGCGTTGATGCTAAGGTGATAATTTATAATAAAATGAAATGTGTTAAACATTTGGATTCACGTACCCTTTCATCGGATATGAAAAGAAAGTGTCATTGCCAAGAAGCATTTCGGGTTCCTGTGTAATTCGAGTAGAAGTGACTCATTCCGTAAGTTTTTCTGGTGTCGGCTTTATAAATATTTATTTTAGAAAATAGTATTAATTATTATCATCGAAGGAAATATTACCTACATTAAACTTTAATAATCGTTCGCAAAAAGTTCATAAATACTGTCCCATAAATGTTCGGAAGGAATGGAAATAGATAACCAAAACCTCATATAATTTAACGTATTAATTCTTCAGTGTATTTGTTCTTCTTCTGCACTTCATGGATTATGCTTGAGCCTGTTCCGTCTTCACAAGTTTTTTGGGTCTTTCCACGTCTCTCCTTCCAAGCGGTTGGTAGAGTAAAGCTAATTTAGGTAGTCTTGAGTCATCCATCATTTGCGTGTGCTGATACCAATTATCTCGATATTTATTATTTTGCTTCCAATTTCTTCAGCATTTATTTTTTCTCTTATCTTCTCATTGCGAATATGATCTTTCGTGCAGCCTAGCGTTCTCCTCAAAAACTTCATTTCAGCGGCCTGGATTCTGCTTAAAATTTTTTTTGTTGGTACCCAGCTTTCGCTTCCGTATAGAAGAGTTGGTCTTATGGTCATGGTCTTATAAAACTTTATTCTTGTGTCTTGTTTTTTAGTGTGTTATGTATAGTACCACAAATCCTTTGAAACTTTGCCAATTTAATGTTGATATCTTTATTGGTATCTTGATCGGCTTGACAACCTAAGTAATTCAAATTGGAAATTTGCTCTAAGATTTTTTTCTCCAAAATAATTATTGATCTTATTAAATGTTTTCCCCAAAATGCCATCACCTTTGTTTTTTCATTCGATATTTCAACATCGTATTTTTTACATAAATGATTTAAGTGGAATAATGCATATTGTAAATCATCTGTTTCCTGGAATATCAAAGCATCATCTACGTAGAGTAAGATATTTAAAATATTTTCTTTTCATATCTTAATACCTTTGTAAATTATTTTCTTTCAATTTTGGATAATGTCATCGATATAAATATTAAAAAGTATGGGTGATACTGGGCAGCCTTGCCGTACTCCTCTGTTTATCAATATTTTATCAGTTTCAATGTATTAGTTATAATAAAAATATGTATAAATATTTCACTTTTTATCTTAGTTTTTAAAAAACGTTTGCAAATTCCTGAGCAAAAATTTTGTTCAGATTCAAGGCACGCGTTTAAAATATTACTTGTGTTATCCCAAATTATTTTAATATTAGAATTTTTTATCAAACATATTTTCTATAACTTTTTCTTGCCAATTTTTAATAAACATTCGATGCATATCTTACGATACAGTTAGCACATGATACTTGATTTGGTGAGCTACGCCATATTTGAGCGTAGCTTTTATTTTACACCAAGTCTTGAACAGAAGCGGTATTTAGGATCTTTTATTGGGGGAGGCAAACGGTCCCCCCGCATAAGATGGTAAATATTTTCTCTAAACCAAATGACATATAAGTAGTAACAAAAACAATTTTGAACGTTTTCTTAGTTCCCGTCCCATCACGCACACCCCTCTATAGCCAGAAACATTTTTATTATTTTAATTTTTTCACTAACGTATCACTATGTTAGATGATTGAAAAAATAAGAAAATAATGTATACTATCAGAATAACATTGTTTTCTTTACATTTTCTTCACTTATGTAATAAGAGACGGTAAAAAAGGTGGTGCTAGTCCCATTTTCGGGATCCCGTTTCTTTTCGAAAATTGCAACAAAAACAAATCAATCAAAAATATTCAAAACAATAAAATTGAAGATAGAGATTTTTGCCTCAGACGAAGTCTGTTGTATAAAATTAGCTCTTTAAAAATGGTCATGTACAATTTTTTGTAAAAGTTAGTAGATTTCGCGTAATTTCTCTTTAAAATTAATGAAATATTATATATATATATATATATATATATATATATATATATATATATATATATATATATTGTGGCGTTATGGGATTGTGCGACCCCATAACACCACCGTTTTGTCTGCATGAACACCCACAGGCAGCGAGGAGAGCAGGCGTAAATCAGAGTACCTAAACGCGCAGCCTGGTATCCGTTGCCTGTACTAATCAAAGACGAACTAGCAGGCAACGTTTTTCCCTGTGAAGAGTTGAGAGAGGAGAAATACCCCACCACGGAGAATTTCCCCAGGTGTCGGACAATAAATAGGCTGACGCGCATGCGGAAGCTCTCTTTTCTTGCCACCACGCGTCGAGTAAGCAGCTTTCTTCTGATTGTCGCTGTTCGTCGGGTAAGCAGCATTTTCATCACCGCTCGTCAACGCCAGCTGAGATATTGTTTGCCGCCGCAACGACTGCTAGGTAGGAGTTTTCGGCGTCGAACAGACGTGCTAGTTAGTCGTCCGCGAGATTTGAATATTTAGGAAAGTGTTTCCTCAATTAACATCACGGGAAGTAAAGTTAACCGTTGTGCGAAAAACATTGAAAGTTCTTATTTAACGAAGTAAAAGTAGCAACGAGCGAGGAACTTGCACTAGTATTCACGGAAGTGCAAGGGACATTTTTTCACAACGTGGGCGTAGTCAGAGGCGCCGGTAGCAGCCGAGGGAGAAGAAGAGGCCGATTAGGAAGAACGGAAGAGGGCGCAAGAAGGCAGCGTACAGCGCAGAAGATTGGACCTGAGCGACGTCGATGCAGCAGGCAGCGCGTGACCAACAAAAAAGAAAGCGGGAGTTTTCGAGGTAACACTCAAATCCATCGGAAAGTAGGTCAAGTTCACGTTGGCAGAGAAAAAGACTAGTATAGGAAAGTGCATGAAATTGAGGACACGGGTGGCAACAAATTGTAGCATTGTAGGAGACTTTTGATGCACTATTGCCTGCCTTAAACATTCTATTTGGAACATTTATTATTCTGCTGTTAGCAGTTACAGTTAAATTATAAATGAGAGTAGTGCACTTGCCCACATTTTGTTCTTTGCATGTAATATTTTTTTAAAAAAGCAAGAGATTGTAAACTGAATTTGGTTTCATGTGCAAATGTAACTAGGATAGCTTAAATTTAGATATAATTAATTTTCCAAGGGAATTCCCAGTGTAGATTAGAGTAATTAGTTCAGAGAACCAGTTTGGAGTAAATTATGTATTCATTCATTTAATGTGCTGTAAAGGTTTCTATTTGTGTTTTTGATCATTTTTTTTGTAAAAGTGTGATTCTATTCCTGATTTTTTGTCATCAACTTATGCCACAAAGTTTTTGGGTAAATTATACGCTCGTTTATGTGCAATTTGTGTGATTTTATTGTGTCAAGGGTTCAAACCTTTCTCGCACCCTGACGATCCTGCTCCCGAGATTTTAAGCTCGCTTCACGAGCAAATATCTTATTAACCCGCTTACTGTTCATGCGGCTGTTGTGAAGGTACCAGTTTGTGTGTTAGGTGGGTGTGTTAGAATATATATATATATATATATATATATATATATATATATATATATATATATATATATATATATATATATATATATATATGAGAGTTCCGTCGTATATAACGATAACACTGTAATATGGCGAGAAGGTATGTGCTGTAGAGCACCACTAGTTACTTTCTTGTTAGATTTGCTGTACTTAGTTCGTGTTTGTATAGTATTTTATCGTCTAGACTTTGAGGTGATATATATATCGCGAGAATGCGTCCTTTTTTCTTCTTCACTATTTTTTCACTTTCTCTGTGATCCAGTGTTTTATATTTACGAGGTGGATTGACTACAACTCTTCTTTCCCCGCTGATTCTTCCGCGGCTCTAATGTTGCCTTTTATTTTCTCCCGCTCGTCATCAGTACTGTCTCCAACAGTCAACGATGCACTACTAACTGGAACGTTTAGTATGAGATTAGTTGTTTTATACTTTCATTTTGAATTGATTGTATGTTAAATTTTTTCCATATATTCGGTCTCATTTTTTTCTCATTGGACCCTTCATCCTTAGTTTGTATAATTTCAAAGAATGTTTACCGACAGAGTCGTATATGGTAGCTAGGGTCATGAGCGCCCCTGGCAAGATTTGAATTATGCGCCTCCAAGACTTATTTTCTAGAAAGAGGAACAACACGATAACTTTGGAAATATAACCTATATTTAACTTATGTATACATTTAAGCATAAAATTAGTTCTTACTCACTGTAATGTAATCTGCATAATGCACTATTATGCTATGTAATCTGCACTTTTTAAGTCCGGCAATAATGGTTTTGTTTCATATTTGCAGCTTTCGGTCTCTAAACACAAATCTTTGGCATTTAAATCATATTTGAATTTTAGTTACTATTAATTATTTCAGTTAATAGTTTCTTTTAAATCTGTAGAAAAATTATCAATTTATCGAGAGAAAAAAACACTTTCTCCTCAGAAAACGCCGCAGAAACCGCAAGGTTTTTGTAGATGTGAGTTAGCAACATATTTTAATTTTTGGTTTGAATTGTTGCGGTACAGATTATCAAAGAAAGAAACTAGGTTCTTTATATCGTTGATAGGTCCATGTATTGTAATATTTAATTTTGTGTGCCTGTGCCCCAGCGGTTCACATGCTGTGGGTCTGCAAAATGACCCCCCCCCCCCCCCCCCCCCCGAGGGTTGCGCCCCTGACAGCCGCCCATCTGTCCAGCCCTTAGCTACGACACTGATCACTTCCTATATTGGCAGAGTTTAAAGTTCGAATATCCAAACTGTATGATGGTATGAATTGTCGACATAGTCTATCAACGACTGTTAGCCCTGTGCATTTGTATTTAAATGTATTGAAAATCATGGTCAAAGAGTACATTGTGAATGCTTAGATTATTTTGGGCACACAGGTCTGTACATAAATCACCATTATCATTCCTTACTTCCTTACAAAGCGTTGTTTTACTCTATTGATTGGACGATACCCAATCTTTGCATTGAAGTTATCCATTATTATGAAGTTGGACTTAATGGTATTGTCGATTAGGCTTAATTTTATGTTCTTCATAGAAGATCATTCTTTCTTCTCTTTTTTGTAATATTGGGAGCACACACACACACACACACACACACACACACACACACTAACGAAATGTATACGACATTTATTATCAATCCCGAATTAATTCTTCGAGTCTACCTTTCGTTAATGTAATCAACTTGATCAATTAGATCAATATGTTGAAACTTAGTTTGCAGGAGTATTCTTACGCTGGCTTTGGTTCCCTGGCCTTAAGGGGTGCTACTTTATGTGTACCCTTACCTTTCATTTATGTGTACTAATTTATTCTATGCGTACTCTTACCTTTTTTGTTTCAGAAATGCTACAAATATCTATTTCTTTTGTCTTCGAGTGCCTTTATTATTTCTTGCTCGTTATTCCGCCAAGATTTTGTTCCACTTCCAAGTCGTTATCTTCCCCTTTTCTTTCCATCTAATACCCCTTTGTCATTACCGTGTCCTAACCGGTCGATGTCCGAGGTTCCGTATAGTTCTGTGAGCGTTATCACTTTGACGACGGATATTAATAGTCTGGTCCGCCAACCTTCCTCCTTTATCTGAGCTTGGGGCCGGCAAGATCACCCGATCCACTCAACGTTTGTTACAGACGGAGTTTATTTATTTTACTTTATTTTATGCTTTTAAAACTCCAGGAATTGCAATCAAATCAATTCAATTGTATTGTAAAAATATAAATTGAAATGTATCAATGATTCAATGTTTCAAGGATGCGAAACAAAATTCTGTGTGGCTGTTGAAAGTTATTACTTTTTACTTTCTCGCTCAAGGAAGGTACTTCTTAAGACGAGAAAATTATGTATTGCTGCGCGAAAACAAGGCGCATTTTCGGCAGAAAACTCTTCTAGGAACGAAAATGAGGATAAATCCAGTCGTTGAATTTAGAAAAATCCTTTAACACGTGGTTTAACGCGTGGTTAGCCAGAATCCATGTTTTGTGGGTCCTTGATATCGAAAAGTCGATTAACGGCAAAACGTCTGACTGTCTATGAACAAAGGTAACGGCTAAACCGTTCAGTCATTTTTTCCCTAAATTGTTATTCCCCGATATATCTGGCTGCCACGGCTCCTTGAATTTGAAATCGTTATTTTAATTTTGGGGGTACTTTACATAAAGCCCCTGGGACATTTCCAAAATTTTCAAAAAAATGGGTTCATTGTTGTTAATTAAATTTTGTTGTTGAATAGTGTGAAGAACGTTTAAGAGAACTACAACTAAAATATTAATAGAGTTTTTTCTCGTAATAAAATCTGTTACTTAAAAATAGATTTTGAAGGTCAGGTACAAGTTTTCGAAAATTTGAGAATTGTTCGCGTAATTTAGTGTGAAATATAGACATTTTTTATTTTTGTTTAAACAATTTTTTCTCAAAAACGGCTGAATTGTTTTTATTTAAAAAAATTGTTGTTGCATAGTCTGAAGGACGTTTAAGAAGGTGCAGGTCTCATGTTGGTTGAGAACTCTGTTTTTTCGAAAATTGAAAAAAATCAAAATTTGTTCGGCGTCTTCCTACAACTACTATTATAAAGATACACTTTTTGTTATTGAAATGTATTCATCAAAAGAGATCTTCAAATAAGGTCATTTTCAATTTTTCAAAAACATGATAACGTTTTGAGAACTTTTTTGTTAAATATAGGGAATTTTTATTTTCTTTAAACTATTTTTCTTAAAAAACACACTACATTTTTTTATTAAATTTGGACCTTAGGTAGCATAAAGAAGGATTAAGATAATGGTGCAGGTTCGTTAAAATGCCTGATTTTGCGAAAATTTAAAAAAATTAAAAAATGTCGGCATCTTCCTACAACTACAATTGTGAAGATACAATTTTTTCTTAATGAAATGTGTTCATAAAAAACATCTTAAAATAAAGTGATGTTAAATTTTTTGAACATTTGAGTATTTTCTATGTCATTTCGCGACAAACATAATAGCCCACTCCGAAATGACTTCGTGATTTAATTGAGGTAATTCCAGTTGTTCGTAAGTTACAATTTGTATATTATTTCATATTTATTTGTTCATTTCTTTACATTCGAACTTTTCTTGTACGATTACAAATTAATTCTTTATAAGCTATTTAAAACTTATTTAAAATTGCGGTTTTTAATTGAGTTAAATGTGAAAACGAATAGATGATTTCGCTTTTCATAATAAGATGTGGGAATGAAGAGTAATGTGCTTAAAAACTGAGTAGTTTTCATGAATATAACAATATTATAGTTAATTATTATATTTTTGAATCCATTTTCATTTTCTTGCCAGTGGTATCACCAATGCTAATTTGCAAAATGTATCCCATATGAACTCACCGATAAGAGAAGGCGATAATGACGTCCGTAGTTCGTTCGCGTTATTATAAACTAATAAATTTATTTACGGCTAAATCATGCATCGCTCATCGTTGGTACATTTATGTAGAACTTAGATGCAGTGAATTCAACGGCAGAAAGCCGTTTCGTTTAAACGTTTGAATTAAAAAAATATATGTATTTTTCACGCTTTGTTTGTTTCAGAATTTTTCACACGGTAATTGAAGTGCATGAGAGAAATTGTCATGTTTTAATATTACATAGCCATGTGCAATATCGCGAGAAAGTACGTGCTGTTATAGCCCCACTATTTCTGGCTGAATATGTGTATCCGTTTGAGGTAACGTTGAAATGATGTTGAAGGTGATTAACTAGGTTTTTATAATTTTTAAGACACAATTTTTTTCACACATATCTTTTGTGGCTGAAGACAAGATACCTTTACTAAAGGAATTTACTGAAATAATGATAGAATGAAATAAGCCTTCGAAGGAGTGTGAGTAATGTGACGGTCCGTTCGGACGCGTCACAATGTTTACTGAAAGGATGCAAAAAGATAACTAAAAACTGGCGTATTTAATAAAAGGCAACAGTCGAAGGTGCAAGGGTGGAAGTACAAAGTGTTTATTTCTAAAAAAATCCAAGGAACTATGCTGGTAGTAGACCTGGGAAGAATAAATAAATAAGAAATTTTAGGAAGGATACATAGTCACTCGAACTCTGGGTTATTTTATAATAATAAACATCTTTTATTAAATGAACGAATGTACGTATGTTTGGAAAAGAGAAGTGAAGAATATAAGAAATGGGCGATTACACATACGTGTAGACAATAAAATATTAGGACTTTGTATAAAAGGGTATTTGTAATTAGGGAATAGAGCCTAAGAGAATAAGGTCTAAAATCGATCCCTGCGGGACTTCACATGCAATTGGCAAAGAATCGGAAATGTGTGTACATAATGTGCCATTATTCCAGTAAGGTATTTCTACTCTTTGAGATCCTTGTTTAAGGTACGAACATAACCAATCTAGAGCAATACCACAAATTCGATACGAAGGTAATTTTGAAAGTAAAATGTGATGATCAATGACGTCAAAAGGTTTTGAAATATCTAAAAATATTCCAATAGGTGCTTCGTTTTGATCCATGGATGAGGCGACATCTTTAAGAAAAGAAAATATGACTGTTTCCGTAGGTTTTGGTGTTCGAAACCCATGTTGGCAATCTGTAAACGCGTGTGTTTACTAAGAAAGGTTTCCATTCGTACGTAAAAACGGGTCTCTAATATTTTTGAAAAAACGAAAGAGAAATTGGCCAATAATTCGAAATTTCATTTTTGTTGCCTTTTTTGAAAAGCGGTTTAATCTTAGCTATTTTAAAAATATCTGGAAAAATTCCTTTTCAGAATTTCACTGGAAGAAGTTTCGGAAACGAACATCGTGTCTAAAAGTTTTGGGGAAACCTCTGATGTTGAATTTTGTGGCTGAAAACCCTTAATGAGATCGTCAACAATTCCCGAAAAGTATTGCTTAAAGAGACTAGATACTGTTGCCAGATCGTTTACATATTTCGGTTTCCTGTACAGAGGCCACTTCGCGAATTTACACAAAATTTATAAGTTTGTACTGTAGGAGCGTAAACTTTGCGTAACGTAATAAATTGTTATTAGGTTTTCAGATTTTGACTCGCTCAAGTGTGGGGTGAAACAGGAAAGGAATTAATTATTAGAAATTTTTAATCACTAGTTTATGGTTTATTATAGTAAACATTTTTTCTGGGAAACTTTCTGGGAGATGTGGTATATTGGACTAATTCTCTTGTCGAGGATAACAGCAACATTTGGTTGAGAAAACAGGATATTTGAGGGACACGCAATTTCAAATTTGAGTAGCTAGGATTTGTTAGTACCTACGGTTGGCGAATACGTTTTTGAGAGAGCGTTAATGTGTGAGAAAGTAGCTGGAGAAACATAAATAATTGTGAGAGTTAAAACTTTTTTGAAATTCAAATTAATACTATGTAGTCTAGTTATCTTACCTTAACTTGTAAGATGTATTCTTATTGACATTTATTATTATCATCAAATATTTGATCCAATTTTGGACTCTGTAAATAACAGTTTGAATACAAATGGGAATTCGGAAAAACTTTAATTATTTTCAGGATGACTTTTCCTTAAAGCTCAGTGTATCTCCTTGATTTAAAATGTATTGTTAGGCTTATTAAATAAACTGTTTCTACATGGGCTACACTTGGCCGGCAAAACTATTTTATTGCAAACATTATGTGTGAAGTCGTAGGCTTCCGCCGCCAGAGTCATGTGCATGATCTTGGCTGTCTGGGTGACGCCGCGTCGAAGGCGGTGTTGCCGACGTTTCGACCATCTTGTCGTGATCTTCCTCGGGGCTGGAATGCGCGGGGATGGTCAGAAAATGAAACGCTGGAAAACGCCAGGCTGAAACCCACATTCTACGTTCATCCGGCTTTGCGCTACTCCGGGAGAGAATCCGACAAACCCGATCTGAACTGGCACACATGGAGAAGCAACTATTCCATCTTCACCTAAATTGGCAGCAAAATTAAACAGAACCGACTGGGATATTTTGGACACGGCTACAGCGGAGCACGCTCTCCATGTTCACGACGACGCAAAGGCACGCCAGTCAAGAAACTTCGATTCCCTTAAAGTGAAACAACACCCGCAGTCGGCTCCTCAACAGGCCAACAACATTGTGGTCAATCTCTCCGGCGAAGACTTGGACGAACATACCCCTTCGGTACTCAGCAAGGGCCTAAACTTTGCTACCGTTCCCGCGCGGGTACCGACATCTGACATCGCCACAGGGATCGAGTACGCCATGAAATCCCTACCCGAGAAGGAGGCGGACCAAATCCGTAGAGACCGCCCGCATTTTCACACGAGCCAAGTTGCCACACAGCAACATCTCCCGACAAGAACGCTTCGCTCTACGTACCTTACGCCAGCGTGAGGATATTGTAATCCTACTTACAAACAAAGGCAACGCTACCGTTGTAATGAAGACGCAGGAATACATTCCCAAAGTGGCCGCCCTACTCAAGGATGAGGTGTACGATCTGCTCCAGCTGAACCTACTCCGAAAACTTCGAGCAGAAGTCGCGCCCCGCGTCAACAACGCCAGCATCATTGAGCTGGAAATCAAACAGCGACTAAAGAAGGAAAACAGCGCCATGTCACGGCTGTACGGGCGCACTAAGATCCACAAGCCCGATATACCCCTAGGACCAATTGTGAACGCCGTGAACTCCCCAAAGCATCCGCTGGCTCGCCATGTGGCCAGCAAACTACGCCCTCTGACAGAGGATATTGCGTCGGCTGTCAGGAACTCCAGCCACTTCATAGACCTTCTGCAAGGGAGGCCGCTGAGGAATACGGACATCCTTGTGAGCTTTGACGTAACATCACTCTTCACCATGGTCCCGGTTGATGAGGCAGTTACGGTCATCCGGAAGATCTTAGAAGCCCACAGACTACCTTCGGAATGGGCCGACCTCGCTTACTTTTTCCATCTTTCAGTTCCGGGGTAACGTTTATGCCCAGGTAGAAGGCGTAGCCTGATGTTCCCCGTAATCACCGATAGCTGCCAACCTCTTCTTGGAGGCGTTTGAAAATGAAACGCTGGAAAACGCCAGGCTGAAACCCGCCATGTGGGTCAGATATGTAGACGGCACGTTTGTCATAAGGCCCCATGGACGGGACACACTCCTAGAATTCCTGGATCACCTCAACAGCGCCCACCCCAAGATCAAATTCACCATGGAGGTGGAAAAAGATGGCTGATTGCCTTTTCTCGACGTCTTGGTGAGCAGGCGTGAAGACAGTAGCCTATCGTACCACCACCTTGCGACAAAGAACGGAGTTCTGAAAACTCGCTACGCGGGCAGCCAGAATCTGCGACGAGGAGCCTCCCCGCTGAACGGGAAACTCTTAAGAAGACCTTCGCTGCCAATGGTTACAACAGACCCATTATCCAGAGAGCTCTACGTCTCACCCCCGCTACTGCTCCCGGAGAAACCAGCAGCACTGAAATGGAAAACAAGGCAACAGTGGCTCTCCCCTACATCCGGGGCATAACAGACAGAATTGGCAAACTTCTGGAGCGCCTCAAGGTAAAAACTATTTTCAAGGCCCACTATAAGCTCGGGCAAACTCTGGTGCGGGTTAAGGACCGGCTATCGCGTCTCCAAACAGCGGGAGTGTACGCGGTACCTTGCAGCTGCGGGTGCAACTACATCGGGGAGACCGGCAGAAAGGTGGAGGAAAGGCTGCGCGAGCACATCCGCCACTTCAAACAGGGGAATGTTAAATGCTCCGTTTTCGCCCAGCATGCTTGGGAAACCGGGCATGATTTCGTATTTGAGGACACCAGCGTGCTCGCCAGAGAAGACCGATGGTGGCCCAAAAGCGTCAAGGAAATAATGGAGGTCGCCAGACATCGCGGTAATATTAACGGCAACGCAGGGTTGCGCCTTCACGATGCCTGAAGGCCGTTACTTCGAGCACGCACCGAACCGGACCGCTTCACGCCGTCCGGGCCGCACCATGCGGGCTAATCGCGGACCGGCTCACGCTGTCCGATCCTGAACCGTTCCATACCGCCTGACGGACCGTTTCGTGCCGTCCGATCACGCGCCACCCAAATTGACCCCCTCCCGCTGCTAACTGGCGGCTTCCGATTGGCCAGCTATTCCATCCAATCGTACTCAGCCCAGACATGAATATAAACCCGACCGCTGACCATCCCGGCGCATGATTGCTCGAGTGCCCCGCGGAGGCGGGAGTGAGCGATTGCTACGTCAGACTGATCGCGATTTTTCTCTCTGACAGGCAGTTCAAAGTGCACGTCAATAACGTATACTCGTCCTTCAGAGACGAGGCCGGCGTGCCTCAGGGGAGTATTCTTTCTCCTACCGTCTTCGGCTTATACGTGAATGACGCGCCGCTTCCTGCTGAAACAAGAACTGGTATTCAACGCTGCGGGCTCCTGATGTTCGCGGATGATTTTGCGTACTACGCGAAATCGGCGAACGGATTCGCCTCCTTTCCTGAATGGCTAAGTCGGAAACGTCTCGCTCTCAACCTCGAGAAATGCGTCGCCGTCAACTTCTCTCGTAAGATGGCTAACCCCAATGAAACGGTGAGCTTGGCTGGCACGCACCTACCTTGGCAGAGCGAAGCGAGATATTTGGGCGGGCTACTTGACAGCGGCATTCGCTGGCATGCGCACGCTCGGCATCTCGCTGCCAAAATTAGAACTCGCACGCTCCTTTTGAAACCTCTTCTCCGTTCTCCCGACCTCGCAATTCCTCTAAAGCGCCGCTTATTCACTGCTTGCGTGCGTGCCTTGTGGCCGTACGCATGTGAGGTATTCGCGGCCGCTTCTCCCTCCACTCTGCACCCCATCCGGGTAGCAGAGAACAGAGCGGCGCGCCTCGCGGCACGCCCGCATTTGCCTCTTACCAGACCCGACCGAACTCCCAAAAACGCTGACGTCTTCAAAATCTTAGGCGTTCGGAACCAGATCCCGGCGGAGCTACAAAAGAGGGCGGAGACGGCGCTCGCAAGGGCGCTGAGGCCGTCCGCTCCGCGTTTGCTGCGCGAGGCCGGCTAAGCGGCGAACAGCGGCGTGCACAAGGCCTTCCACAGAAGAAAGGGCCCACAGCACGTCGCCTTCACCTTCCGCGCACTGCCCCCGCAGAAGCTGAGCGCTGCGACGCGGGGGAGCAGCAAGTGTGTGAGAGGGGATCACCACGCGGACGGTGGTAACGCGGTCCGGCAGGCCAGCGTCGCCTGAACATGAAGACGTCGCGGCGCCACGGACGCTTGAGTAAAGTCGGCGCCATGGCGAATCGAAACAGTGTGCATATTGTAAATAGTGTTGTGGGTATGCATGAATTAAAGAATGAATTAATGCTATTGTAAATATAGTCTAAGAATGAATGCGTGTGAAAATGAACAAAAAAGAAAAAGAAGAAACAAGAACAATATAAAGAATTAAACTAAATATTACAATGAGTTAACAAAACTTAACAATTCCCAAAGCGGAAATGTAATTAGTTTTAAGTTAGTATAAGCTAGTTTATTTAAGATACCGCCCTAGCAATCTGCAAAAACCTCATCGGCTGCAGGAAAAATATGTATCCCCAACGTAAATAAATTCCCGCCTCTCCAGGGTAACTGGTAACTTCGACGCGGCGTCACCCGGACAGCCAAGATAAAACATTATATGTATATGGAATCTAATGAATTGAGAATTTTGAAACTGGAACTTTCTTAAGAAAAGACAAAGTCGTAAACTGATAACAACATTTAACCTTTTTGATGCAATGTAATGAGAAAACATTACTTCATAAAGATAATATTAATGATGAAGTTGAACTCACGTTAAGAAATATACAAAGAATTGGAAGAAATGATTGGAACTGTAAACTGTTTCAATTAATAGTTATGACACCTGTCATAAGGCACTAAACTTGAAATAACAATACTTTTCTAAATAGAATGACCATATTCTTTATCTGTAAAAAAATGCAATTCGTATTGACAAAAGATCATGCCTACGTCAGCCAGTTGAGTGGCACTTCTGTGGCCTGATCTACATTCTCTGAGCAAAAATGGGCTTTGGAACTTTGTACCGGTTTCTCATTTCGGTTTGTTACTGATCTCTTTTCTGGGGAATTTGAACGATAATCCTGGAGGGAAGTTTCTACAACGCTAAAATACATTTAACGGGCACAGTTTTATATTTATTTTTACTTTCATGTCATCACGCAGAATAGATTTTTTTCCCTTTTTTTCCTGATCAGTCGAATTTGATTTTGCCTTCATTTTCCTTTTTTGTTATAGTTCATTTTGATAATTGTGATTGACTACTTTTATTTTCTCTGTCTGAAACATTGACAAAAATGTGTTGAATTTGGGCAAAAAAATGTTTTAGAATTTTGCCGAAAATTTCTTTTCCTGTGTGATTAACGCTAGACAGTCAACAGAACAAGTGATTCTTTTTTTATTGTCGTTACGTAATTTGTCTTGATACGGTCTTTGTCTTGACCATAGTCTTGCTCTGACGCGCACGTTTCGATCTCTAAATGTTAACACATTAGTTTGTGGATTGGCAGTATCGAGTCATCCAGGATCAGTATGCTTCTTGCAGGTACCCTTTAACGATCTTGTTAATCTTGAGGTCTTTGAGTTAGTAGTTGATACGGGTGGGAGTATTGCCTCTCCCTCCATCTCCCACCGAAAATGTATATGAAGGGAAAAATACAAAACAGAATTTTTTCAAATTGTCTTGTTTATCATTAAATTGTTATCACCTTTATTTTATGTAACGTTAACAGTACATTTTTGCAATGAAAAAATAGCGCTGCGTTTGTACTTTTTATATCAACTAATTTAACAATTTTGCTAATGTTGCTATAAACATGTAAAATCGTAATACAGTTGAGCCGATCTTGCAACATAGTTGATTGCATACGTTTTGAGTCGATCCAATATCAAGGAACATTTTTAATTTCTGGAATTTGACGATTATGGAATATACCCCTAATGGCGAATGGCTATTTTACCCACTCGGTTTTCGTGTGGGTGTAGGTACTATGGGAAACCTTTTGTACACATAAAGAACATAACGTGAACACTTCCAAACCCTGCGCACATCTGCTTCTCCTGTGTTGCGGCACTTGCCTAACACTCAATATACATGTCAACGATGCACACATTTCATTATACATTCGTACATTTAAGGGCTGTTAAAATATCCAGCAGGTTGCACACGCTGCTTACACATTCATATCAAGCACACAATTTTTTTACGGACATCACGTAACTTGTACTTTATGAAGTAGAATGTGTGTGAAACACGGAACGAGATCCGGGAACCAATCATCGAGTTTCAGGAACACGCATGTTTAATTAAAGTGATAGTGGTGGGTGTTATGATACAGGGAATTTTTATATTATGTTGAATTAATGCTGGAGTAATTGAGAAATGAGGACGCGGAATTGAGAATGAAAGGTTTGGTTAGTAGCTGTGAGTTTGCGCCCTTTTAGAAGATTGCAGTATAACTACGAAATAATCAGTGGTCAGTGTGCGAATTTCGTGAAGCAAGCGGCAATTTACTGTGGAAATCGCATTATTTCAAATACCTTTAACATATTTACAAATATTTGGGAAAAGTCATGAAGTAGAAGCTGGGGCATGGGGAAGCCAAACTCAAGTATGTGAACACTACGGCTGAGGGATTGAAATCCGCGAAAAGCTAGAATATTTTAAGTTGTGTTTGTGGTGTGCAGGGCATTCCAAATTTGAGTATTACATCTCTACTTCAATCCTTCCAGAATCTCATGCCCCGACTTGCTGCTGTGATAAATCTATGTGTGTATTTGAACAACTATATCTCTACCCAGAACAGTGTTACAATTTCCCAGATGGGACACCGTTCACAAATATAAAACCGAACAAGACCGACGCAGGTCTTTGTCATGATCGGGAAGCACGAAAGGGAGGGCCTAATTGGGAATAATCCAGAGGAGCAGTAGTTCGCGAGAGGCCTTGGTAGGTATTTTAAGTGCCGATGGATAGCAGCTGGGATGAGGGTGGAACCAAACCGAAAAGCTAGCTAAGGCTGAGGAGGACAGGAAAACTAACTATAACAAGAAAGTCTATCCTATTGTGCAGCTCTACTAGTTTTTAATAAATAATTACTTCATACATTATTTTTATGACATTTTATATGAATATAACACAAACTTTAAAATTGATATGTTACAGGAACATTATTTTGTATATTTTTGAAATTAAGTTTCGAATTACGAAGCCCTTTGTACGAAATAAGAAGTACTTTTGTACTTTGAAAACATTTGTACATTGTAAGAAGCGAACATGATACGCTGGAAAATATATCTTGAAACAGAAACTTTTAGAAGTAGTATTGATCTCGGAATGCCGAAAATTGTGTAATGACAGGGAATGAATTTTAGGGTAATGCAACAATTTCCAATAAGGAACTACTTTTCATTTCCAGCATATCTTTTGGAAGCATTAGCGCGAAGGGTGACCTTCTCTTGTCTGAGACTGAATGGCGGATTCCGTTTCGACATACTGTCGGGAAATATTTATGAAAACCTTCATGAAAGATTTTACCCAATCATCTTTCGTATTTCTTCACCTTCTTTTTTCTTTCTCGTCTTATTTCTTTCTCGTATTATTTAAAAATATTGTAATCGTGAGCCGGAAAACAGTGATATTTCGACTGAAAAACTTTTTTCTCGGGCCCTGGAAAAAATGAATAAATCTTATTCGTCAAAATCCCTGATTTTTCGAAAATTGCAAAAGTTCAAAACTTTTTCGGCGTCTTCCTACAGCTATAGTCTTGAAGATAAAGATATTTTCTAGTGAATTTTCATGTTCAAAGATATATTTTGAAATAAGGTCATATACAATTTTTCGAAAATATGAGTAGTTTTCGCGTAATTTGTTTGAAATATTGTCAATATTTTAACAATTATTTTCTCAAAAACTGCTACATATTGAGTCGTTAAATGTTTTGTTTCATATGGCATATCTCGGTAAAATATGACCCTTGTCCAACGTTCGGCGAACTCTTGTGTTTTCAAAAACTGCAAAACATTAATATTCCATCTGTAGAATATTGATGACAAAAATACTTTACAAAATAAAATATGTTATAAAAATTATATCTTTAAATAAGATCGTGGACAATGTTTTGAAATCAAATAGTAGTTTTCACGTAATTTGTGTTGAATCAATACAATTGATAAAACAATTTATTTCTCAAATACGGCTACAAGTTTTTTCTTGTATTTTTGATCCAATAGGGAAAAAACGCTTTAAAAATGGCACAAGACTAATTTTTGCTGAATTCTGAATTTTTCCAAAATTGCATAAGTTAGAAATAATGCGATAAAACATTTATTTTTTAAGCTCTTGGAAAGTTGAGTTTAGCCGTGCGACTGGTAGTGGACCGGTAATGTGCCTGGCGTGTAGACTGAACTCAGTTCGAATCTCGGGTCAAAGAAAAAATTGCCGGTTGGATATACTTATGCGGGTTAAGGTAGTAGTGTAATATTTTGTCATCATTACAAACAATGCGATAAAATGTGTGCTATTGTATCACCACTTTGTCGAATGTTGCATTGGTTTCATTTGACCAAAAAACCTCTATTTCCATTACAATCTTTTGTAGGTAATTCAATGACTACTGAATTTCAATTAGAATTTTTTGGCATTTTTCTATAAGATGAGCCAGTATAGAAATGTTTGAAGTAAACAATATCCTCCCTCATGGGCTGGTTTTCTAAATAAACGCGACCACGAACTGTAAAGTCTGATGTCAAATTTTCCTGTAAGTATGCAATAGAAATTTAATTTATAATAATTTATTTTTGTTTCAGCAATGGCAGCATACGATGTCGTGCCGCCATCTGTCGTGAAAATTGGAGGAGAAACCTCATAAATGATGAATGTAACATCTACTGATGTAAGGCGATGCAATCATTGCATTCCTGTTTAGAGAATTTGAAAATAAAATTTTAAAAAAAATGGGTTTATAATTAAGAAATGACTAATAATGACTGATAAATGTATGATAGACTTGGTGAGTGGTCAAATTTTTGACCCACTGAACGAAAAGTTTTACGAAATAATAAGAATTTCAAATGTTGTAATGACTTAAAAAGTTATTAAATGAAAGGCAGTAATAATGCTTAAAAACATATGGTGAAAGTGATTTTATTTAGCTCGTATAATTGGGGCTCCTGATATATTTGCCTTGTAATGCTACCTTTCCAACTCTGAAAATAAAATGGTATACTGGCAAAATAACTTGTATCATAACTATTTGTTTTACTTGGGCTAATGTGCGGTAATGTTTTTATTTGTTTCTTTTCAACACTGTTGGTATTGTTCATGTATAATGCTTTCTAACAATGTACTATTTAATAGTATGCACATTAATTTGGTAAGTCTACAAGCCAGTAAGTTGCATTTAAGCTCGTGTACTGTGTTTAATGCCTTGTGTAATACAAAATTGTTAATTCTATTGAAATTGTATAATATCAATATGCTCAATAAATATTAGATTTTACTGCCCAAATTTAACTTCTTTTCTTCCACAAAATTTTTATAATTATTATTGTGAGTTTTTTAATAAATTAAGGAGTGGCAATTATGGGAGTGAAATTTTAAAGTTCCCGCGTAGCTGGTTTATTTTAAATTTACCGGTTGCTTCTTCGCTATTGGTTATCCGTTTACCTAATAGAAGTTATACAGAACAATGTGGCGGCACCGGAAGTTGGGCAAATAAGGCTTTCCCTTTTAACATTGAGTTCCCTCTCTGATATTTACTCTTTGCTCCTGACAACAAACCAACTAAGACGGGACGTGATGATATTAATGGAGGATTACTCCAAGTGCAAAGCGCTCGATGCCCCCCAAGGAGGAGACGCATTGCGTCTATGTAGACGCAACAAATTGACAAAAAAAATGCCAGGAGATTAAAAATACAACTTCACAAGCAATCATCACGGAGGAATATAGAATAGAAGGGGTACATCTCGCTGGTTGAGAATATGGACTAGAGGATTCGCTAGCGTCGTTTCCATGTGGCGGCATCTATTTTAAGGTTCACGTGTAATTTCAAACGCTACATCGAAAACTTACTCGTCAGGAAGCGGTGCGAGGTTACGAAACTTCTACCGTTCATTTCGTACTCGAAATTCATTTATTCCTGGTAGAGAGGGTGTTGCATATGGCAGCGTGTTTGCTTGTGACATTTTGTATGCGAGCGATGTTTGGTGGTGTGCCTTGTTATCAAGTGTTGCAGATCACGATGGCAGGATAAAGCAAAAAGGTTCGTCTCTGGACCGGGAAAGTGAGTGAAATATTTCGAATTATGAACAATATTATGAGTTACGGTAGGGGAGTGGGAAATAAATTGTTGCCTGTTGTATTTGAATGTTTTATCAAATTTATAAAAAAAAAGCATTTGCTAGCAACACGGCCCAATTGAAACTACAAATTAGTTTATTATCAAGAGTATTTAGTTTAGTTCGTGACCAAATTCATTTCCATCTAGTATGGTGTTATTTCCTACATTTCAGACAACTTAAGAGGTTTACAAGTCATTGTTTAATAAAAGTAATGCGCAAAAATGTAACATCCGTAATATACAAAGCACGAGAAATTGGGTGTAATGTTTCTGCATTAGATTTTTCATATATGTGTTTTCTTACAGGTGCGAAAGTAGCTCCGTTTCTACAACCTGAAGTATTGAATCCAGTCAGCTGGAGAAGTCAGAGAAGAAAAGAACTAAATTGCATGAAAATACCCTTGAGTAAGACAGTTTTGAGGAATGCCACTGATTCGTAAATAAATAGACAAAACAATTGTAGTATTCTAAGCTTAATAAATGTTTCTTTTATAAAAAAATTGTCACTAACTTTCCATAATAAATGGATACTCATTTGCAATCCTTATTGAATACCAGCTTACAAATCGTGTCTGTTTATTAACCCTTCAATTGTCTGATTTGAATGAAAATGTGATGAATTAGAATAAAGAACATGCGTTTTAAACTAACAAATTATATTCGTATTAGGATATGCTTCTTTTCCTAACTAAACTGTAGATCTGGAACAGGATAAAGAACCTTTGGCCCAAATGACATGCTGCTGGATGAATAAACATAATATTAGAATCTCTTCTCCTATCGACAATCTTGTGGAAGGAATTCCTATACATTTGTAATAATTTTTAATGTGGTGCCAAAATAATGAGCTGCGTATGTTTATGTAATTCAATAACTACAAATTTAAAAAACACATCTTATGAGGCTTAATAAAATGTAAAAAAAAAAAAAAGTTAGTGTTTTGAAGTCCGTACAAATTCCAAATGTACTTGTTTTGTGGTACATAGGTAAATATTAGGTCTGATTAAATTACTGATTTTCTAAACTATTCGACATGTATTGTCATATAGAGCAAATATGCTAACAGATTGCATTTTTCTTGCAAGTAAATCGTGATGAATACTGTGTTGGATGTCTGGATAGCGGAAGGCCCTGGGATCGGATCTAGGAGCATCAAATATTTGCACTTTGGGACAACTATTTTTACAATGAGTTTTTGGTGTATTAGTAGTTTTACAATAATAACAAAGTACATCTGGCTGGTCCGAATGGCGGAGATCGCTTATTCTCTATATTCCTCCATGCAATCAGTGTACTTCAGCAACGCCTTCTGAAAAACAAAACGCCGTTGACTTCACCTATTCTGCGTGTGCGCATGAATTCAAGATGGCGTTGACTTCACCTATTCTCAGCTGTTTTAATTTTCTCCACCAGGATCGCTAGCAGTATTCGCGCATATACCTAACTAGCCAAAACAACGGGCTGAACTGCTGTTCTGATGGCGGACTGTATGATACGTATACTGTGGCAGAACGTATGCATAGCAGATGGTTTCTAATAAATCCCGCCAGAAAATTATAGTATTTAAGAATTAAACCAATTACATTAAAAATAATAATCTTAAATATCATGGTTTATATAATATTGATCTTTTTCCTCTTTCGCAAGGGTTGGATATGAAAAAAGCCCAGGCAACGAGGGGTGTTTTGCTAGTCCTAAAAAATGGTAGAACCTCAATTTTCAATGCCGTCTTGTCATTTATTCAACATTATGTTCCGGGACTATGCTTTGGAAAAGAATAAGTGTACGTGTATACCTTGGTCTAGACTGTATGCATCCAATTCTAAAGTAATCATACGATCGATGTATATTTTCCTTTATTACATGTCTCGGGGGATTTATGGTATGTGACACTACGTATTGTTTGTAGCCAAAACAGCAGGCTACTTAGTTACTTAGGCAGAATATATGAAATATATATACTCGCACATTACTTAGGCAGAATATAGAAAGATGTAATGCTGCAGCGAAAAGCGGTGATTTTTCGATAGAACAAATTGTATTGTAGGTCTCTGTTACCGAAAAAGTAGTTAATTCTTGTTCCTATAATTCCTATATAAATTACTTATTTTAACATGTATAGTCAGAATCCACGTTTTGCTGGTCTGTAACACGGAAATATTGGTTAACGGGAAAACAGCTGTCCTCCGTTCGTCTATACACCTGTAAACAACTCTAGCGACTAAACCATGAGCACGATTTTCCTGAAAATTGATATTCCTTGATCGATATGCGTGACGTCGCGGTCTCTAATGAGGCTTTAGTTTGTTGAAGTTTTAACTACCGAATTCTCGTCCCAAGATTTCTCCATTCTTGGTTACAACAGAATGACAAACAGGGTTCTTCCCTGGCAAGAAATATAGAACGTATTTCTCTGACGAAGCGGAGATATTTTTCATGATGGGTAGAAATTCTGCCTCTAACCGTTCTGTATATTCGAACTTTGTCATCAAAAAGGTTAATTCAAAATAATGGAACTAAAAATCGTATTCTCTTTATAGACCTGGCCGAGTTGTTCATAAAAGTTCTGAGTCAGTATTACCTCTCTATCTCAATACCACCTTCAATGCAGATGCCAACATGGTACATCCCTGATCTTCGGAAAGAGGAATGGCCGCGAACACAGCCGAGCTTGCCGATGAATCGACAGATTTCACGCTTAATAAACTGATCGATCTCGAACTCATCGGCATGTGCGTTTTCGCCGCAGGAGGAAATTACGAACCGACCACATGGCATCTGGGAGCGGATTGCTTCGCTAGGCCTCCCACGGCCGCTCAGGTCAAATGCGAACGGGTCCAGCCATTTCCATCTCTTTCACCGGTCCCTAATCAGTGGACCTAAAGCAAAACCTTCCAAACAAATTATTGTAATATTAATTTTTTTGTAATTTCAGACTTTGTACTTTTTGTAAGACTTTTTATTGCATTCTGTGTTTAAATGCAAAATGAATATTTTGTACGAAACACCTTGAGCACGCACTCAGCTCTTCAGGGTGTGCTAGAATTTCAAAATATTGAACTGTGAGGGGCACTGTTACCAATAATCATAGTATTATTTATATTATTATTATTATTATTATTATTATTATTATTGATATTATTAAATGATGTCTAAGTTGGTCTACAGCAGTGTTTCTGAACGGGGTCAGTTCGGAGCACTTGGGGTCGATGAAATTTTAAAGGGGGTTAACACTGATCAACAGCATTTTTGTAGCAAAGAAGCTGTATGGTGTTCTCAGCCAAGCCTTGGACCCTGAATTTGAATATGAAATCAGTTTTTGTCTATTGGGCTCAGTTTTCTTGTTAAACGCGACTGCCTACTTACGGAAATGCTGCATATTGGGTACTTTGCTGTAGAGTCAATTAATTATTATACATATTTAATTGTTCAGGAACAACCGAAAAGTGAACAAGGAATTACTATACATGACGTTGAATTCAGAACATTCATCTCTAGAAAATGAAACTGTTTGGCAACATTGCTAATACGTCATGCTAGAACCGATAGAATCTCGTGTTTCTTGTCTGTTGCTAATCAGCATTGAGAGGTCTGGTAGCATGGAAAGTGATTGGATATCACTGATTGTTGTTCTGGGTTAATGAAGTTTTGTGCTTTGTATTAATTTAGAAGAAGCCTCATAATTGTGTAAAATGCCCCAATTCATTTTGTTATGTCTATGTTATAACGATGAAATAGCAAAAAACTAAACCTTAATGCTCTGATAAGGAAGTGTTACGAACGTTAGTTCGAGTGTAAGGTGATCGATCAGGACCTGAAATGCTGGTTAAGAGTACATATGTTATGTGTCGTGTGTTATACATCTGACATGCTGGTTAAGAGGTACACGACACATGCCCTTTGCTGTTCCCATGATTTGAATATAACCAACGGATCATACAACAGACTGTTATTTCTGTCTGAAAAAAATATTTGGAATCATCTCAAAACCGAAAAAATCTGTGAAATATCCTAGTTTACTCCCTGCTAAAAGGTCTGTAAGACTTAGTGAGGCAATGCCAGTAACGCTACCTCGTGAGAATGTGAGTGAGTGAAGATGAATTCTACGACGACCATTTATACGACAGAGTCGAAGAGACTGAGGAGTTCATGCTCACCAATTTCAAGCGGACTGTGAGTCTAATGAACTACAATTTTTGCCTCGAGAGTATCTCAACGATCTTGTTCGTGATTTAAATTTTCGAAGTAACCGCCTGAGCTTTTAGCTACGCGACTAAAAGGATGGAATCTTCTTTTCCCCTGTACGAAACTGTGGTTTTCGAGATCGCCAAATAGGTTTTTCACACTATTTCTCCAAGAAAAGTGACATAGATTTTTGTAGTGATATGGATTGGTTATGGTTTACACCAGGAAATCCCTCAAATGGAAAAACGTTATCAAGGCAATTTGAGTGACAAAATGTTGTGCGACTACTGCTGGAACTTATGAAGAGATGCAAAGGTATGATGAGGCGAAGTATCGCAAGAAATCAGGTAGGAAACATTTTTAGGTCTGTTTAATCAATTTTTTCAACACTGACGTTCTTGTATACATTTGAATCTGTTGTTATTAGAGCGTGTCATTTTGACAGGTACATATATAGCTTAGCGAGACATACGCATTTGCTAAAGACGATCATCTTATGAAAAATGAGGCCGATACAGAAATTCTGAAATTAGATCTGGATTGAGAGGCAAATTATCTTCCAGAAACAGTGTTTTGTTCTTGTTACAGAAAAAAGTGGACTAATGTTATCAAGAGGTCGTTTGGGGGTCGAAAGGCGGATACACACCGACAAATGTCTTGCATAGTCAAGAACCTGTTGACAGGAAAAACTCTTGTGGTCGGACCCTGGTAACGAAAAATGGATTGATCTTACTTCAACATACAGTAAATTACTTCCTCTAAAACGTTTTGTTGTCTACATCCATGTTTTGTGGCTTCTTGAAACCGGAAACTCGATTGACAGCAAAATATCACGTCCGTCGGTCTGTCCGTCTGTCCGTCCATCCGTCTGTCCGTCCATCCGTCTGACCGTCCATCCGTCTGACCGTCTGTCCGTCCGTCCGTCTGTCCGTCCGTCCGACCGTCTGTCCGTCCGTCTGCCTGTCCTTCCGTTTGTCTGTCCGTCCGTCTGTCCGTCCGTCTGTCTGCCCGTCCGCCTGTCTGCCCGTCCATCTGTCTGCCCGTCTGTCTGTCCCACTGTCCGTCCGTCCGTCTGTCTGTCCAACCGTCTGTGGGCAAGGCTAGAACATAAACCGTTCAAACGATTTTCTCCAAAACTGACATTTCCCGATCGTTCTAACGGAACCCAAAGCTCCGCGAGTTTAAAAGGATATTTTGATATTTGAGGGTAGTTTACACGAAGCCTTAACATTTCTCAAAATGTTTTCTCATAAAAAATCCTCCAAATATTTTGATTAAACTTCGTTCTCTTAGAGTAAAGAACGAATAAGATATGGCGCATTATGGTACTATTTTCGTTGAACTCTCTGAATTTCCAAAAACTACAAAAGTTAGAAATAGTGTGAGAATGTGTGTTGTTGAAGCATCACTAGTTATATTCTGACGAAGATTTGTTACATATGCTTTCTTACTGAGTACCGAACATTACGGCGTCAGTCATTGCGATTATGAACTTAACCATTATTTGTATTTTCAAAAATTCTAAAAGTTAGCATCATGAATTGCAATCACCTTCTTGAATACGCATTGCCATGCTTCGACTTCATTTGTGTTTCTCTGAAAATGGCTTAACACACTTTCAAGTATGTTCGAAATATTTGGAGGCGGGAGCTTCGTCGAGATATTGGACACACGTAGCGAAGCGTCACTGAGCCTTAAAGCTTTGAGGTTATAAGTATGTCGCCATTCTGCACTCAGGTACGTGTTGTCGTTCGCCATATTCTCGCGGAAGTGAGCCGATTCTCTTTCGTCCTCTACCATAAGGGACCGCTGTTTTACAGTTTTCAAATTGGGGTTTCTTCCACGACTTTTCTCCTCTCTTCAGTCTGTATTCTACACACGGTATCAATTAACAAAATGTAAACAACGGTCAACGATGTCAACACAAAAAAGTTTTCAAGACTTCAATGTCGTTTTCCGACGTCCTTGACACCGTGTGTACGACCAACCCCTAGTACTTCCACGACCCTTGCCACTGCCGGCGCCGCGTGTCCATCGACCTCTGAAACAGAAGCCGGCTGTTCGCCGGGCGACGTCTGCGGAGTCGCGCGCGCGCGCGCCGGCGGCAGCGACGGCGGCTGCTGCACGCGACGCGGAGGGAGGAGCAGGTGCGGCAACAGCGCCTGGCCAGTGGCGGGCGCTCGCGCTGGCTCGCGGCCTCCGCATTGTTAGTCGCTCGACCGCCGGTCTCTCGTCCGCCTCGCCGTCGCCTCGCGCGACGCGGCAGCCACCCGCCCGGCGTCGAACCGGAGGCGCCGTGCCACGCCACGCCACGCGGCGCCTGACGCGCGGCATGACGCCGCCGTGACGTCACCCGCTCCTCCTCCTCCGCCGCCGCCGCCGCGTGCGGGCCGCGCGCTGGCCGCGGCTGCCGCCGTCGCCGCCGCCAACAGTGAGTTCGCCGGCGCCGCAGGTGCGACTTGGCTGCCGCTGCCGCGATTCGTGTGCGCGCCGTCGCCTTCTCCGCCGCCGCCGGCCACGCCGGCGCTGCTGTCGCCGGGAGCCAGTGCGTGAGGTGAGCCGCGCTGGAGCCCTCCGAGGGCTGACCTTGGCGTAGGGCGATGGCCGCGCGCCCTAGCGACAATGAGGAGCGTGTCCAGCCAGCCAGCCGGCCGGCGGGCGGGCCTGCCGGGTCGCCGCGGGTCGCCGGGGAAAGTGGTGCGCGGGTGCCACGCTCTGTTGAGTTCGTTCGTCGCGCTTCCAGTGGTTGTTGTGGTTCTTGCGGGGTGTTGCGGTACAGCAGCTGTTGGCCTGCGCCCCTGCAGATCGGTCGTTGGAAACGCGCAGTCGCGGCGACCTGCGTGGCGACGCCGGTCAGTTGTGCGCAGGCGCGCAGGCCACGCAGAACATCGCGCGCAATGACAGCGGCATTTAAACGCACGTGCATCTGTCAGTGCCTTCTGAGAGTTGCGTTTTTCGTGCCGTAAAAATAAAGGCCAAGTGAAATGACCAACCAAAATGTATTCAATGTATGAACATGTGTCACTGCGAGTGTAAAAATATCCCTCTCAATACAAGTAGTGTACTTGTAGTGAGCAATTGCAGAAATCCTACGTTGTGTTGTGAATGAAGAAGTGCAATTGCGTCTTTCGCCAGACGGTTTTCTGCAATAGTGGCTTGCGAGAGGTTTCGCGACCGGTTGGGTTGCTGTAATGCACAACGCCCATACCAGTTCTGTTCTCGAAAGGGGGCGGGACTGAAAGAGCGTGGGCGACCTTGAAGAAGCATCTCTTACGAAATAGAGGAAAAAAACAGTTTATCCTTTCAAATGAAACTATTTTTTAAAATACAGTAGTTTTAGAACAATCTGATTCCGAACATTCTGAAAAGCCTTCAGACCATCTTCGTCCTACAATCAGTGGTGAAACACAGTCAATGGGTGATATTTAATTATTCGTATCTAGTCCACAATGCATAATTTTGAACTTTTTACTTACTATGATCTAACGAAAAATACAATGAAAGTTGAAAAGAAATCTTATGTATTCTACTGCAACAACTTTCATTTACCAACTACGAAACTCTGACTTTTCGAGGGAAGATTTATTATCAGGGTCGCAAATATATTTTAAAACATTATTTTCTGCTACAAACGTGTTTGTGAATTGTTGGATATGTCATTTTTCAATATATATGGAACGTTTTTTCTAGTAACTGGTGATTCTGTAGGTTCATCTCAAAGTAAATAATATTTTGTGAAACATTCAATTTGTTGCTAGAAACATAATTAAGAAACGTTAAGTTTGTTTTTGTATGAAATATATAAGCTATCTAAGCTCGCTTTATGAAACAAATATATTTTCCAAACAACATTTTCTGTCGAGTGAAAGCACGCAGGTGAGCTAGTTTTAGTAGAGGAAGTAACACGAATGAGAATGAAATGTCTGTAAAAGAGACCTTGACACACCTTTGAAGGTCTCTAAGCATTTACTTTATCGTAAACATGACCTTGACACGCAGTGTTTATGCCAAGGTTGCGTAACCTAGGAAGAAGTTTTGAGGCAAACCTTTTGCTGGGTGGGTTGTCAGATCGACCGCTTTCGAGTGAGGACACGTGGTTTGCGAGATGGGGTAGGTGACCTCGCCGCAGGGCTTCCTAAGCTCCTCGCCTGTTCCCTCCCCTCCTTAACCCCCCCCCCCCCTTCGCCATACCTTCGCCCCTCGGCCCCGCCACGCCGCCCCGCTCCGCCTCCTCCGACGTACAGACCCAGCGCCATGGATTCCAACGACGGTCCACGCACTTCACTCTGCACACTCGCCCATCATACGTGCCCTAGTATTTTCTTGTGACTCACTCTCACACGGAGATATAGCGACATTAAAAGGCTTTCAGCTCGCTTCTTTTGTTCTCTGAAAACCATTTCGCGTGGGTGATGATTGATATTCAACTGCTCTATTCTGCTTTTATTTATAAAATCTATAAAAATATTTTACTAGTGTAAGTGACGTTTTCAAAATAATTGTGCATGTATAAATGTGTATGTGTACATTTGTCATCGCGGACGAAAGAAATGCATTATTATTTCTGCTGATACTGAAGTACGGGCGACGAGACAAATCAGACTGTCATTTAGTCTGTGGACTTTGACCACAGAGACCAAAGTCTCAGTGAAGATTTCCTTATTTCGGGTTGCGCAGTGAAATAATTGCCCAAATAATTGTTTTTAAGGCGCACGAGTGGCTTCCTCTATTACCTGTGACCCTTTCGTCCCATATTCTTACGCCATATGTTACACAATTAGCAGTTTCCCTAATTCGCTTGTTGGTGGCAAAGATAAGAGAAGCAATGCTAACTTCTTAATTTAGCTAATATTAATAATACAGTACAGAAACTTCCTGCCACTTCAGAAATAAATATTTTGTAAGAAATTGTCGATATATCTTATAGGATAAAAGCGAGGGAAGTGATGTGATACATTCACTTTGTAGCATCAGTTTTTAAACTGGTGAAATGAGTAACAAAAATTACAGTGGTCTTAGTTGAACACTAAAAAGAGGAAAAAAATTTTTGTTTCGAAACAAAAAAGCTTTTCATCATTGTAAGACATTCTAATTACTTTATTTCAAGTAAATAGAGCTTTATCAAGATATAGTGGTCTTGTGTTCGACTTCAGATTCTTATCATTTGTCGTATTTAATAGTATTGACATTAGCAATTCCCCGTTTCCCAAAGACAACTTAGATTGCTATTTACTGCGTGTGTTTTGTACAATATCAAATTTTTGGCTATATTTTCGTGTACATTTGCGTTTTGCGTATATGAAATCTATATTTTGAAGAAATCTATATTTTGAAGAGTCTATTTGCTCGTATTTGAATTTGTCGCAAATAAGATGTTTTTTGCGTTATATAAGTTACACAAACGGAAGAATGAATGAAAAGCAGATTCCTTCGTTTTGATAGAGTATTATTTGCAATTGAACTAACGTGTTTATATAAATTTTAAGTTACGACCTCCATAATTATCCTATGTTAAAGTGACCAAAATTGTGTTTATGCACATGCTTTCTCGATCCTATTTTGCAACTTCTTCAGTTTCAACGTGTCAAACCGCTCTTGACCTGCTGAAAGTTTCGGCTGCCCCACCTGTTCCCGCCCCAAGTGACATCGTTTGACCTCACGCGACGAGGGTGACAATGCGCAACTCATCGACGCGGACGACTAGATCATCCGCACCGAAGTCACTTGACACGTCGTCGTCGTCGTCTTCGTCGTCGTGCCCTACTAACTGCCCTCCAGTCAAGTGCCCTCGTGCCCGAGGCGTCCGCGGCGGCGACAGCTCCCATTGTACGTGTCAAGTGGCAGCTGCGGATCTGCTGAACGCGTCATCGGAAAATAAATCAAGGAACGATTCGACGAAATACGTCTTCTAATTTGTGCAGGATTTCTGAAGCTACAGTAATTTCTCGCTTATTTTTTAAGACACCTTACTTGTGTGAACCGTACTACAAATTTTGATACTAAGGGTCGAAATTCAGTGCAATATAAAGCCCATTTAGATATTTCAAATGATACAATATGAATATTGTTATAAGATCTTTAGAAATAAAATTGTAGTATGACAGTATCCCTAAAATTTCCAGTTATCGACTTCGTAATGTTTCCAAATAATTATTCAGATAAATAATAAAGGTTCGCACACATACACGACCAAAGCAGAATATTCGAGTGAGAAGAGTTTAGTTTCGTAGATATTTACAAATTTCTTTACTACATGGTATTAAGGATATTATTGGAAATATCCCCTTTAGGTACAGCCGCTTTGATGTTTTCGTAAAAACGTCACTTTATGCTGAATAAAAAATATGTTAACTTTTTTCCTTATAGTTAATATTTATAACGTTACCAAGCGATACTACTGAGTTCTCATTATAATAGAAAGTTAGTAAAAGCTTTATTTTTGAATACGTATCTTTGGCTGAGGGGAGGGGGGAGCGGCTGAAGGCCCATGCCGCCCCGAGTGTGAACCTTTGATAAAATGTAATAAATGCAGCCAATGTGCTCGTGTGCCAGGCGTCCGCAGCGGCAACTCCCGTTGTAGGTAATACGTCAGCTGCAGATGATTTGGGCGCGTCATTTCACTGAAATTACTTCGTGTGATCAGAAGAGCAGTGGAATCGGAACTAGGAAGGCAGCAAGGAACCACTCCGGGCAGAGCATTTCGAAGAGTAACCTCTGAAAAGATAAAAATGGATAAAGGAGAAAAAATAAACCTACTGATTAACTTAAGACGCGACATTGAATGTACTATCCGTATGTTATGTAATGTCGGAATATTCCCTGATTGTTTTTTCCTTGAAGGTTGGCATACTTAAAGACAACTCCTGCTGTTCCATTGCTTGAAACCAGTATCACGCGGAACAGGTTTTCGTAGATAATATCAATTTCTTTTCAATTCAACATTTTTAAAACAAAAGTATTTTTTCAGGAAATGATTGAATTATCTTGCAGTAATTTAAAAATCATATCTTTCTCCGAAGAAAGCACCCGCAATATTCTCATGAAACTTACAAGTACATTGGTGTCGACGGTTTAAACGTCGCAAACTTCGTGAGAGCTTTTGCAAACTTTAGCACCTAAGTATAATCTTCTGTCCCTTCATAGAACATTTTTTAGTATCCTTCATGTACTACGCGTTCAGGAGTCATGGAGAAGTCGCATCACACTTAAAACGGCGAAAAATATTATCGATTGCGCCATCCACATCGACTACATACTCTAATTTTTCAAAACAAAGACCGGTTTTTCCGGTTCCTAGCAAATCACATTGAAGCAAGATTCTGGTATATTCGTAAACAATATTCGTAAAAAGTTTTTTCTTCGGCTTTTGCAGCAGCTCAACAAAAAAGTGTGCTTATAACACTTGTTTAAGTAATCGTAATATAATATTAATGAAATAATATGTATTCTGTACAAACCGTATTGTCAGTGGAAATTTTAGTCACATATTCTATACTGCATTGCTGATTCTGCGGCGACAACTACACGCGAACTTGAAAAACATATTCCACAAACATTAGATTTGTACTTAATGTATCCTAGAATATGTAATTCTCTCGTATTCTAGGGAATAAAATACGAATTTATCAACTTTTTAAGAGTCTGCGAATACTTTAAAGTGGTCATTTAGTTTAAGAAATAAAGTGTTATGAGGGCATAGAAATTAAAAGATTACAAAGAGTATGTCTATTAATAAATTGCCTATGATCAGAACTCAAAAATAAACTTAGATTGAGTTTTGCTGAGGATGTAATTAATCGGGCATTAAGGATATTAGATATCCTTTATATTCTATGGAAGTGAAATAGATGCAGCTTTTAAATGTAGTGGAAAATGTGAAGATTTTTCGTAGATACTCGTACATGTTGGTGACATATTTTAAAATTGCTTTTTAAATGTTTGCTTTCTATTAATAAGACGTCATTAGATTACAATCTTAAAAGCACACATGCAGTCTCATGAAAGTACACCAGACGTACAATACATAAGCGTTACCAGTTGAGTATTCTAATATTTCAAACGTTGTAAGAGCTTTTGCAAATTCAGCATCCGACTGTACACTTGTCCCCACGAAGATCTTTTTGACGTGAAGCAACAGAAATAAAATTCTCACATTCCGTGATGGGTCGTAGCTTCAAAGATAGTACAAATAGTGAAGATGTGTACAGAGCTTCAGAAAGGAGAGTAATGAGGAAAATGAATCAATATGCCTGTACAAAAATAATTGACTGTTACATATTGAAAGATAACATATTAGGCAAAGAAGGGGACAACATCACTCTCATTGATAAGCAGGAATCCAAATGATGCGATTATTTTAATTGGGATGAATATTTTTTACATTAAAATTTTGAATGTCTCGAAAAGGAGATGTTTCAGATGTTTATGCAACTGTATTAATATCTTCTTCTTCTTCTTCTTCTTCTTCTTCTTCTTCTTCTTCTTCTTCTTCTTCTTCTTCTTCTTCTTCTTCTTCTTCTTCGGCATGCGTTGGGATTTACTAGTTTGGATCCTACATCTGGTACTAGCCAACGCTTACTCGATCTTTCTATTCTTCCTCTACGTAATAGATGGTAGTTGAGAATATATCGTGGGATTCTATCTCATTACTTGCAGCAGCCTTTCTCTGTACGTCTATAATTTTGCACGGTTTGATTTAAACTCGTGATATTTAGCTCTTTCCTTATAATTCTTCCTCATTTATCAGCCTACCTTCTTTAATCACGACCAACAAAACCTGCGCATCCTAACCCAACACCCTGCGCGGATCAGGAGAACATTGCCCCACCTTTCGCTTCGTGCGATGAGGCTACCTGCGTTCCGGGAAACGAGAGCCGGGCCTGCGGGGCCGTGTGCGTGGAGTTCCGAGTACGAGTGACGCGGGCTCGGCGCATTCGCTGCGTCGCGGGCTCTGATTCACGGGCACCTTGACTCGCCGCGCAGGCACTCGAAGATCTCCCAGGAGCGGGGAGAGGTTGGCATGCTCGCACACGGCATTACTGAATTGAATTGGCCTTATTTTACGTGGCGAGACTCGGGCAATCAGGCCCGCTCTTCCGTCTGACCACGCAAATTTCGCTACGCTCCTTTCACCAACTAGCAGAGGAAGGAGGTATTTCTTGGGCGAGAAACAGGCGATTTGAATTTAGCTCAGAGGCGTCATTTAGGCTTGAGGATCTTTTACATGCAAGTAAATCTACTAACATGGGACAGCCGGCTTTACTTCCCCTCCGAAGGAAGGCGTACGAAGGATTTTGTCGCCCTAAAAATCCACGGCTTCGATCGGGTTTGAACCCGCGAGCTTGGGTATTACAGTCCGGTACACTAACCGTCACACCATCGCCGCCGCGCTGGTGAAACCGTGAAAGTTCTTTTCCTCGGTTTATATTTATTTAACTGGATGTTAGGTGTGATCTATATTAATTTTACCTGTTAATATTATGCTCGGACATTTCATGAAATTTGTAATTCCTTCCCTCTTTTTTTACCAATTTGCCAATTATGAATTATGAATAAAAGATTCATTGCAACGAGAGATGTTGAAATCATTTGATAAAGATTAATTTTCTCTCTCTCTCTCTCTCTCTCTCTCTCTCTCTCGTGTAATAGGAGTAGACTTCGTTGTAGCAGTAGCAGCATTTCCTTGAATTTGAAACTCCTCAAGGCAGGCGATAAATCCCGAAGACACCGGATCGCTTCACTCCCGTGTAATTGGAACTATTTGTGTCAACAAACGAGCTGCAGATTTGATTTGTTAGGGAAGTCGAGCCACGCCATCGACTTGGAAATGCACGGGCGACGAGAGTCAAATTGCCCCAATGCCGTAACACCCACAACGTTTTGAATCAGCCCCACGGGCGAAGGTGTCTTCGTGCCTCAACTGATGTCACTGCAGTGCCTCTGACCTCCGTTCGGTTCTAGGGCCGAAGATTGAATTCAGTCGCTGCCTGGAGGATAATTCTAGCGGCCGGCTGCTCTGATCGGTAGTTTTCCGTGGTTTCTCCGGTCAATACCAGGCGAATGCCGGAGCAGAACCCTAATAAAAGGGCCACGGACCGCACACGACGTTTCCTTCCTCTTCCTTGTCCTCCTTACGTACATCCTATTATCATCCTCCTTACGTACATCCGTACACTGATACACACGTGACGGGGACGAGTCGGGAGACACCGTTGCTAGTTGCAAGAGCTTGGGAGGTGCCCCCTGTGCGCGAGTTACCCAGTTGGGGAAAACATCGCAAGTCGACTTGTAGGTTGGCACCGGATCTTAACATCCAGCGAAATCACCGCCGCTTCAGGAAAACCATGTCCTACACATACGGCACTAATAATCATTGCCGTTGTTGCACCCGGAAACACGAAATAATCAGTCATTTAATCATCATACATTAAATAGCTCATTCCTCACGTGTTGTATTTATTCATTTACTTGAGCTGTGCGTGAAAAAAAACTATTCGCGCCCGGGAGAGCGGACCGGGAGAGCGGACTCAGGGCATCAACTGTTTGTTGTCACTACAGCCTCTGAACGGGAGGTTAGGTTAGAGTTCCGACGGTGGCGGAATTTTCTACACTAGCTGAGTAGCACAGTCACTGCAGTCCTGTTCAGTCCTGTACGGAGGAGAATTCTAGCGGCTTGTTGCTCCGATCGGTAGTTTTCAACGATTTCTCCGATCAATACCAGGTGAATGCTGGAGCAGTACCTAACAAACGGGCCATGAACCGCGTGTGAACTTTCTCTCCTCTTCCTTGTCCTATACTCACCCCTTACTTACACACACACACACACACTTATGTTCACTACACTTCCAAAAGTGCCGGGAGACCGGTCGGGAGCTTAGAACTTGTGCGGTTGGGGCGCTGCCCCGCAAATGGGAGACTCCTGGTTGGGAAAATCCCGCTAGCCGATAGTAGGTCGGCAACAGATCACACCAACCAGCGGGGGGAGATCAACGCCACCCATCAATGAAAACGCATGCACTACACTAACGGGACTAATAATGGCCTTAGCAGTTGACGCGCCCGGAATCACTAATAAAAACTCTAAAAAACGGGAGAGGCTCTGTGAAGCGTCACAGAGCGGCGAGGCGCGCGAGGTGTGCCACCGGGCAGCAGCCAAGCTGCGATCCACGTGAGAGGAAGATCGTGCGGTTGCAGAAAGTATGTGCAATTAGTGGAGGAATTACTCTTTTGTCGGTAACTTGTGATATTTTATGCGTCTGCGAGCGGTTCTGTTGTCTCTGGAACAGGGTCACTCTCATGCAATTAGTAGTCGGGACTAGTAGTCAGGATGTTTGGGAACTAGGTTGAATAAGAGGGATTCCTCTTAATGTCATAAAAATGAATCGTATGTATCTAGATTGCCACTTGAGAATGGCGGCGAACTGTTTCAATGGTGCAATGACATGATCGGATATGGAACCGAATTGCCATGATATTATAGTTTTTTTTTTTTTGAAATTAAAAACTTTCATTGAATTAAAAAGTGTTTTGGAATGGATTCGTGTTTCAGTAACGTGTTTTCTTAAACTCCTTATGTTTTTAATAATTTGCAAAACTTCCTTTTTTCAATTACCTTTCATCCTCGCCAATGTAAATGATACAATTACAGTGTAGGATCTTACATTAAATTACATTATTATTATTATTATTATTATTATTATTATTATTATTATTATTACAATCATCCATCATCATCATCATCATCATTTTTGTGTTAATAGAGAAGACGTACCCAATTGCAGTAGTTTGAAATAGCTTCAGAATGTCCTTTTTAAAGTTGTTTGATGGGCAAGTCTTGTACATATTAGTTTCATGTCCGAGAGATGCTCATTTAATATAGTTCAAATAAACACTGCAGTAAAACATTATTTCGATACACTTCTAGCTTATTAGTAAACTGAACGTGGCATGACCTTTATAGAATTTGGACAACCAAAGTGATGCACTAGTAGACTGAGTGAATGGGTGGATTGACAACCCCCACAAAGGCAGACTAGGTATGTGCCAAGTGATAGTGCCCGCCCATTAATTTTAACCGAATTTTATATTAATCCATGAATATGTATATATAATATTTAATTATACTTTTAACTGCACAATCAAAATTAATCAATTCAATCCAAATTTAAAATACATATAAAGCTTTTAATACATGAATACATCGCATACATACATGCATTATATACATACATAAAATATATTAAAAAATGTCGCCCATCTATGCAGACAAAGATTATTTTAAAAAATACTTACATTGTATTTTTTTTTTTCAATTGCAAGGGAAGTAGTTTGTTTCATGTTCATTTTGATATCTCGTGTTAAATGTTTCAACAATATTAGGGAGTCCCATTGTTCGTTCATGCTGTGTTGTGGTGCAGGGGCGGCGAAAGAGCAGCAGGAGCGGTGCGGCGGCGCGTGCGTCTGGCGGGCGATGGGGGCGGAGTCGCGGTGCCGACGTCATTGACGGCGGCTAACTGTCTCGTGTGCCCATTGCGTAGGCGGCGCATGGCGAGCTGTTGGCGCTGTCGGTTATCCAACGGGAACGGGTCGGGCCGAACAGCTGACAGTTGCCGAGCACACACCACCGATTCTTAGGACTGCAAGTGGTTCTTCAGTACATTGCTGTAGTTGATTAGGTTTCGCCTCGGGAGTAGGCTACCAACTCCGGGAAGCACGCGAACTTGTTAGCTGCGTTCTTTCATCTCAGGATGGTTAAAGTAGGCCCGCCTTTTCGATATGGCATTGGGACATTGGGGGTGTTGAATTGTTGGGATCTCTTTTACAGGAAACACTTTTTGCTGCATAATCGGTGTAGAAAATATATGAGCAACGAATAGACCACTATCATTTCTTTCTGATGAAGATTCGTGAACTTAAGATTATTCAGTAAGGTAGACAGGCATCATTACCGTCATTTTTTGTATTGACGCAATATGCCAATAAGAAATTAACTCACCAATTTCTGAATTTAGTAATGCAAGTAAAATATGAATTGTAAATAGATGTTCTAATTTAATTAATTTAATAATTGTGTAAAATCTCAACAGTGGAGACATATAGCACACTCTGCGAAAGATCCTTGTGCAACGTGTTAATATAATCCAGAATTCGAGAGTAGTTACTTTAGACTACATATTTTTAATATGAGTTTTTTTTTCTTCAAATTCATGCCTCTGAACTTTATGGATGTGAAAGTCGCTTGGCATTTGCATTAACATTGTAACTTAAATTTCGTTCACTTCATCTATAAATCGTCTGAGTGAATATTTCCTTGAATATTTGCAATAGAAGTTATTCGAAATTAGCTTTGAAATTGAAACTATTACATGGCTTTCATTATTTTCTGCTCGCAAAACAACAAAATACTTTTGTGTACCAAATGTGTGAGATTTTTGTTCGTGACTATGAAGAAACAGGTTTAGTGCTTTGCCTGTCTCTTTCTAACTCGCCAAGCTACTCTATCACTCCATCTCCTTCTGCCGTCGCCAGGCTGCCAAGCACCTCATTGCGATGCATCATCATCACTGTGTGAATAACAAAGCGTGACACGATACTGTTGCGGTGAACTGATGTATTATCATTAATGGTAATTGCTCATATAACTATATAATAGGATGGATATGTGTGCGGAGTTCCTCATATGACTTACGACGCAACTCTCATTCTGATGTCAATCATTTTTGGGACGCTGTAGTCCCTATCGCAATATATGTTGCAACAATGCATTCTATCGTAATTACAATTATAATTGTATTGCAATTGCAAGAAATTTCTTTTAGAATCGAAACTACTTAAAAGAAAAACATCACAGTGACTATATCAATAATACATCACTTAAAATACTGACATCATTGTAAAGTCGTGTTGCATTGGCGTTGTGATGTTTTAGCCTCCATCGAAAAAACGACTGGTGTGTGTATACTTCTTGCCAATTACCTCCAATGTGCATAGAAACTGATTATTTCCTCCAGATCGGGTCAACTCAACACAGAATTACCGGCAAAGTGTAACTTCTTTTTTGAATTTATCAAGATCGCTTACTCTTTTCTGTTTATTTATCGTATGTTTTAAAATTACTGCAGTGTGATCCAAATAAAAAAAGCAGATATAACACAATTTAATATTTTAATCAATATTTACCCATCGGTTCGAGGTTTTTTAATTTCAATTACAATCAACTTAAGTGATTATCTTAGATTGTGATGATCTTAAGTCATCTTAGATTGAAGAATAGAAAATGCGATTGCATCGAAAAGCCCTAATGCATGCTAATTTGTACACCATCATTCATTGTGGATGCACCGGGATAATCTCAGCTAAGTACCCGGCCTGTTCACTGTTAGCCTTTACAAGGCTATCGTCATCTAGTGTTGAGCCGGGGCCCAGGGTGAGTTAGTCTATGTAGTTTGAAGATTGCAACTGCAACAACTTTGGTCTGAGCGGTCATCGTTTCGAGTAGTGGCGGAGTTTCCGGACCAGCTAAGTAGTTGCTTCTGACGAAGACACTGTCTGGTAGGGATGCGATATCGATATTTTGAAAACATTGAAGGTTTTATAGAAACAACTGTTTTCAACATCGATATTTTAAAGTAGATGTTTTTTTGACTTGGAGGTTTTGTTACCGAAGTTTTTACATTTTCGATGTTTTGTACGTGGAAGAAAAATTCCCGTAATCAGAAGGTTGTAAAAATTAAAATATGAAACAATAACTGATGGTACCACTATCAATTTGTTTTCAAAACAAACGTACCCTGTATGTACATTGACTTTACATTGTTATTCATATTTTTTAAATTTTGATTTCATTTAAATCTTTATTGTAAATTATTTATCACGGCCCCAAATTTAATGTTAGTTTACTAAACAACCTTAAAAACATCAATGTTTAGAAACATAGATACATTTTGGTCGATGTATTATTAACAGTGAAGGTTTAATTTTGCTCATCGATGGTTATTACCATCGATGTTTTATTATCTCTACTTCCTGGAAAAGAATTCTGCAGATTGGATCCCCTCCATAGTTTTCTGCTATCAACTCTAGGCGGATCTCGGAACAATACCTTCAGCTGCGGGCCACAGATACCTTGCGATTCTTCTTTTCTCAGCCTGATACAACTCTCATTCTGAGAGCCTTGAAAACGACAGTTATCACATTGCCGCACGGCTCTTCCAGCAAGACCTCAAGACTGTATACTGCGTATTTTCGGTTCAGGCTAGCGAAACATTATTTTAACATGTTCTCAAACAGTCGACCACAGCCGAAGATCGCATCGCTTCGCAAAATGTAATATGCAGCTAGTTGATAATGTCTCGGATAAGTGTCAGTTTAGTGAGTGTTGTTCGAGGTTAGATTTTTTTCTCGAGTGTTCAAGTTTGTCAACTTATTTCCTAATATTGTCCAAACTCTTACAATTCATGTTGAAGCTCTTATTAGACTATTGAAATTAATTCTTTGATAGAGACATTCGTAGCCAGACCGTGCATGATGAAGGGGAAATGGGCAGCTCGTATTCACCGAATATCAAAGACCGCGCTGTATGCGGTATCACACGTTTCTTACACTTTCATATAAACTCGCAACAGACACATATTTTAAGCTAAAGAATAATTATTGTATATAATATTTATTTAAAGAGAAGTATTGAAATGATTTTTAAGAACATATATAAACTGCTTTTTTACGTGCATTCTTCGTTTGACGAAATGCCAAAATAGTGCGGAGAACCAGAGCACTAGAACAAGTTAGCCAACGATTGTGAAATGAATGCGAATCATTTCTAAATGGAACTTACCTATCACGCCCTCCCAAGTGACTTTGCAGAAAAGGATGTCAAAATAATTGCTCGAGAGACAGCACAGAGTATCCTGCGAGTAGGGCCTTGAAGGTACGTGGGTGTCAGCCCAGAGCTCGTGTCTTAAGTGTTTGTCACCCGTCGCGTCACCTTGTACGCAGTATAGACCTTTAAACTCCTGCTCCTGAAAATCTCTTTTCTGTTTAATGTTTGTGCGTGCAAGGACTACTTCTGCAACAGAATCAGGTCTGTGTGTAATTGATTGAGAATATTTATTGTAAAAACGTTGTTTAATGGTGTTCGTGTCTGCAAATTAATATAATTTGTGATATAGATGGAAAGACGATAGTGGCAAGTTTTTTTATAAAGGTATTGTAGGCATTTCACCTTTTGAGCTCATAATATGTGTGGACATTTCTTAGGACATGTTGTGGGTGAATTTTAACTATGCAGAAATACTAGAAAAACGACGAAAGTAATGTATGTGTATGTATACAATCATAGTTATTAAACTATGATTTTGAAGTATTATTAGGTTGAATTCATGTAGCACTTTTCAATGTTCATAAATTACATTTGACACATCATTCCACTTATAGTTGTTTATCCTGAGACTCAATGTTTAATTTTCTAAGATATATTGTTTCTTTTGCTTGCTATACATGTTCCTGGCTTTCAACAAACCAGTAGTGTGCAAAAATGGTTTATTTTATTCCAACCGGCTTCTGCATTATCCTATTTAATTTACTTTACCTCACCACTGTACTATCGAAACTATGTACCTTCAGAAGTACGTTTAGCCGAGTCATCTCGTCTTCAGACAGATATTCCTTTATCATTAATGTTTTTTCATTTAATCGGCATGATTTTTTTCGGAGAGAAGGGGAGGAGGGCAACACGGCAATACGGTTTTGAGCTTGGGGACGCTGCAGTTCCTAAGTTCGACTCTGTGTTGCTCCTTCCGATTTGGGTGGGCTGGCCAGCAGCCAGCGCGCGGGGCGTCGCGTCGCGTCGCGGGCGACCGGGTCCGGTGCTTTTCAACTCCCAAGACGCCACCTCCACCGCTGCCGTCGACCGTTAGGGCGGGCGGTGTTTTCCCACGTCGCCGTGTGCGTGCCCGGCAGGTTGGCTCCCCTGCGGCGCAATCCCGTGCGAGTGCGTACAGACGTGCGAACTGATCGGATGTGGATAACTGGCTGCTCTTCCCGCGAAGGAGTGCTTCGCAGGCAGAGTTCCGCAGGATTGTTTATTGAGTTGGTTGAACAATGAACTTTTGTTCCTGCGTGGTACTTCCAGGCTCCGTCGAAGTACATCTGATTCTCGCGAGTAATTTGGATTAACGATCCCGATTTGACTAATTCGGAGGAAATGGACATAGATCCTAGAATGCACTGGAATTGTAGCGTGTAAAACATTCCATTTTTCAATCTATGCCTGCAAATTAAGAATTTATGTATAATGGGTAGTTGCGTTGCACTTTGCAAAGTTCTGGTTTACAAATAACTATTCGGGACTTGTAGAGTAAGTCTTTCATTGCAAGGTCGATCCAACGCGCGAAATCCGTTATTACAAAGTGCTCTTGGCCTAGGATAGTATAGAATACTCACGAATAGCCAAAAATTGATATCTAAATAGTGTTATATCCAAGGTGATCTATAAATTTATTGTTCTGTTGATAGAAGACTTTAAATTGTAAATCGTCTGAGCAAGAAGATTGCAAATTCTTTTTTCCCCAGACTATTTGAATGTGCAGCAGCAGCTTTAGCAGTTTGTAGAATCATGTCTATTTTATCGCAAGGATCCACGGAATGCGGTGTGTCTAGTGCGAACGACCACAAAAAGAACAAGCACTCTATTTTTCAACATTGCATTTCTTAGAGAAGCGGAGACAACTCACAGTCCACACGATCTGCAAGGATCGTTTGGGGCTGTAAGATAATTCATTGATTATTATACGCGCCTTATTAATCCAAAATTAAATTATTCGTCCATTTTGTTCTCATTATTTGTTCACACCCACCCATTTTGTAATGACCATCCGTTCGTATGAAACGTCCATGACTAATCTGTCCCCGCCCGGGGGACCAGACACAAAATCGCTAACTTCATTCGCTCATCGTCTAGTTTCACGCGGTTATGCCACTGTTCCACGGGGGGTCGTGTCGGAACGAGCGCTGTGCCTGGCAGCGCGTAGGCGGCGCTGTTCGCTCTCACGGAAGCGGCTCTGTCGAGGAAGGGGCGGAGCGCGGGGCGGCCGACCGACGCTCTTGATGAGGCCCCACGCGGACAGTGAACGCTGTCGCGGGTGTTCGCACCGGGTGGTTGTTGAACCCGCGCCCCTCGCCTCAGATGACTCCAGGACGTAGAGCTAAAATCAGAAAGTCGTGTAAGGATGGGTTCATGCTGCTTTTTGACAAATATTAAAAATCTTGGAGGTAAAAATGTTTGACTCTCGTTGGTGGTAGGATTTTCGACACTAGCCACAGAGCTCGGTCGAGTTCTGTCCCTGTATGGAGGAAGTTTCTGGCGGCCGGCTGCTCTGATCCTGCTCTGATTGGTAGTTTTCCGTGGTTTCTCCGATCAATACAAGACAAATACCGGAGCAGAACCCAACAAACGGGACCTCGCGCGATCTTTCTTTCCGTTTCCTTGTTCTATCCTCACCCCCTTACTTACTTACGTGAACTATACTACCACGCATGCCAGAAGAACGGTTGGGAGCTTAGAGCTTGTCGCCGCTGCATGATGCCCCGCCGGAGGCAGAGATACCTGGTTGGGGAAAGTCTCATTAGCCGACAGGTAGGTCGTCACTGGTTTTCTCTGTCCAGCGGAAGAAGATAAACGCCACCTCCCCCCAAAAAAATGCCCTGCACTTACGGCACTAATGACCTTAGTAGTTGATGTACCTGAAATCACTAATCAATCAATGAATTGGAGGTAAAATGGAATAAATTGTGTGAGACAAGAAAAAATGTGGAGAGATTTGACATAAAAGGTGTTAAAATGTAAGGATTTCAAGGGCAGTCGATAAAAAAACGTTCAAAGTTGTTCGGAGAGCGAAAGAAAAATCACAGTGAAATGATGAAGTAATTTTCGAAAGAAGGGAATGAGAAAATCTCATAAGGTGGAGAAAAGAAATTGGTCCAAGCAGGGTGTATAACCTTAACGAAGAAAGGACTAAAATGAAGAATACACTTTGGAAAATATGTTATTTGCTGTTATGTGGTGGATTTATCAGTCTCGAGTCTCTAGTCCGACAGAATTTCTATTGCTGTTAATATTTTGAATTCTTAAATAGTAATGTCTAAGAAAATGCACTCAGCTAACTAAATCTCTTAAAAATATTGGCTCACATTTATATTTTAATTTGATCATAATTTTCAGATAGTACTGTGAACAGTAAACCTCCTCTCCGAAAAATGCAAAAACTACTCTTCATCGCAGTCTCTAATGATATAGACAGTACCACGAACACCGTATCTGCTCATCATTGCGTAACAACAAATTGAGAGACAACACACGAAATTCCGAACTGTCATATTCTGTTGGGGAAAAAAATTGACATTACATACGAAAGGCTTAGACTTTAGACTACCTAACTTAGACTAATCCTAACCCTGGTCTAATAGGTGAAGATTATATGTAATGCATCCAATTGTGAAAAACAAACCAGATCAACGGGCGTAGCGTAGGGTCAATAGAATGAGTGATAGATTCGTATTTCCAGGCGCGTCAACGACTATTAATCACGTAAGAAAAGTGCACGTTTTATTACAGAAGTTGGAGGTGATCTTCCCGTGCTGAATATTGAGATCGGGTGGCGGTCTACACGTCGACTTACGGGGTTTTCCCTATCTAGATATCTTCTTCCATCAGCAAGGCTCCGCCCCAGCCGTGACAAACTCTTACTTCTTGAATGGTCTCCCAACATGCGTAGTAGTGTTACGAGAAAGTGTGTGTAAGTAAGGGGTGAGGATGGAACAAGGAAGAGGAAGGAATGACCGCGCGTGGTCAGTGGCCCACTTGTTAGGGTAATGCGCCGTTGCTAATCGGAGAAACAACGGAAAACTACCGATCAGAGCAGCCAGCCGCAACCATTCTCGTCCAGAAACCCTTGCATTTGACATAGAAGGCTCGATACTGCCGGTTAGAGGAACTACAGTGGCATTAGTTTTATGCCCTGAGCCACCTACGCCGGCATGCAGAGGCTCAATTGTTCGACTCTTTTCACACCTTTTCCTTTCCGCCGAAGTTATTCTCCTCACGTGCAGCCACATGGATGAAGGGGGCGCGGGCGTGGTGGTGGTGGGGGGAAGGGGTCAATGCCAAGGACGTGCGCATGCGGGCGCGGGTCGGCGGGTCGTCGACTGCGTCGCGCTCCATTGCGCGTCACGCGACGCTCCCTTCGAACCTGCCCCTCCCTCACCCCACCCCACCCAGCGCCACCACACTGCTCCCCTCGCGCCAGCGACGAAAGGCAGACCGCAGCCACGTGCTCGTTACCACCCGGCTCACCCAACCTGCCATCCCAACACACAATGGACATCGCCCGCCCACCTCCCGCGTTGCCATCGGCTGAGTATAGCTCAGAGCCAGCATTTCTGCTGACTCTGCAGCGTATCTGACCGGGAGGACCTAGGGTTCGAGTCTCAACGGTAGCGATTTTTCGATTCTTAGATAAATAACAGGATCGAATTCAACCGCTGTCTGGAGAAGATTTCTACCGACCGGCTTCTGTGGTCGGTAGTTTTCCGTGCTTTCTCCGATCAACATGAATGGAATGCCGGAGAAGTACCCTAACAAACGGGTCACGGAACGCGCGCGAACTTTTCTTACTCATATTAGTCCTCTCCTCACCACCACTTTTATGCACCACACATGTCGGGTATTAAAGCTTGTCCCGGCTGGGACGGTGTCCTGAGGGAGATTCCCCACAGTCAACATGTAGGTCGCCATCCAGGGAGGGAACACTGCCACCACTCAGGATAAAAAAAAGCATCCTCGACACTTGACAGGACGAGTGACCGTAGCAAAAGACGTGCCTGGAACCATCAATCCATCCCGCGTCCCCCCTGTTCACCTTCCGCGCTCTCCCCTTACCTCACCTCGCGCTCCCTGCACACCCCGCCCAGTTTCTGCGTTTGCCGCCGTCCCCACGCTCGTCTCTCGCGGAGTACAACTCGCCCCCTCCGCGCTCAGTCCGGTCGGCTGAAACGTCGATATGCAGAAACACGCGTTTCATTGGATGAGGATAGAGAAACCATTTTATAGTATGGGATTTGCTGGCAACTGCAATTTTCTCCCACACAAATGGCGTTGTCTGTGTGTGAGAATCAGGCATACCTCAGGGACGTTCTCACCTGTCGGAACTACAAAAATACCTATCTATGCGTGTATTAATGCCGGTGAGTGGAAACTACGCCTTTAAGCTTTGTTCATTGCTCGTACTACATTCAGTGGCGACAATCAATCGGAAAAAAGTTTTTTGAACCATAATTTGAAAAATGTTCCCTCCGTTCTTCAGGACAAATCTACTATGTATTGCAAAAAGGTCTATAGTATCAATTATTTTACAAAAGGGAATCCAGATGATCAAGGAAAAAATATAGCAGAAACTTACTCTGCCATCTTTCCTCCAATTCGTGATTTCCCATATTCAATCGCAAATATCTAGAAGGATCACACTAATCTTTGAACATTTCTTTATAAAATTGCAGTGTGTTTCCATACCATACTGAAGCAGATGACGAACCTCTTCCTCTTGACTTGGACATCAGGCTCTGGCGGCAATGCAGATGAGCAAGTGTGTCATGATCTGTAGTTTTTCTCGAAAATTCGTTGCCTTATATTTTCCCTGGCTTTGGATGCCATTATAAGGCAATAAATATTTCATGACGTCTCACGTGCGTGTACCTGACATACGTCGTTGTGGAATGCAATGAACGGAAGATCTTGGTGTGTATGTTCTATATGGTTCACCTAGCCTACTACAGTACTATCACCGCTAGTTCGCATGTTGACATGCAAAGAATCCCACCACAAGACTACGTGCGGTTTCTCATGAGCTTCATGGACCGGGTTTTCGTAATTTCCTCGCTGCGCGAAGCCCTTTCTGGCTACTTTGCGCCGCGCAAAGGATTACTGGCTGTAGTGCGGTAACTAACTTTTTCTCTTGGGGGAACACTCTGGGAGGAGAACATGTGACGGAAAAGTAATAGAGTCCAAACTGAGAAAAAACCTTTTTACATAATATTACGTGACATAAAATTCGAATGAAACGCGGTATTTCTCAGATATGTGTGGAAAATATTGGCACATTTTCATTTTAAAGAGATGGGCAAGAACTTCATATCATTTATATACGCTTTTTTAGTGTCAAAAGCTGATTTTTTGGAAATTGGAAATTATCAAAGAACATAACTAAAAATCTCTCTCACAGTTCATTATGAATGTGAATTATTAAATTATTTTGTTTCCGAATGTAGTTTGCCTCCCCCCCATCCCGAACCATATGCCAAACCTGAGTTGGAGGATTGGTTCCGAAGATTCAGTCGCTTCTGTTTGAGTGAAGCAATTAAGTTCTGGTGTTAGTTTCCAAGATTTCTGCTATTCATTTGAGCTATTTTACAGCATTTCAGCTATTTTCTAGCGAATCTGCCGAAGGTCGGAAATTGATTTTATTTTATGTAAAATGTTTTCTCCTCAGAGAGGAAACATGACTTTCCATGGCGGTTTTCTAAGATACGAGCAGCTATGCTTCTTGATAATACTGGAGGTGTATTGTACACAATTAAAAAGTTCCCTACATCGTTGATAACGCATTGTTAGCATGTATAACGTCAGTGAACTTTGTGAGTAGGTGCTTCATGAACAGTTGTAGATCTGTGTTCTTTTTTAAAGACGTTGTTTTTGAAGTAATGTCTCCTTTAATCTAGCTTTAAAGAAATTGCGAAAACAAGTAGGAACTATGTGTATTTTTATCTTTTATTTTCTATAAGAGTCTCAGTTTAGAATAAATGCACTTTATAAAAAAGTATTGAATAAAAGTTACTATTAAATTCTAATACATTTGTTTACTCTTGCTACATCATTGATGTTCATAAATAGCTACCAATAACATCAATATACGATTTATGTTTGAGGAAAATTGTTTTGATTATAACGAGATTAATATTTACATAATATACATATTTCGTGGTGTAATAATCTAATAATCAGATGAACTTTGAGTAAGCTCTAAAGCAATTTCACGAAAACATCTCAATGTGTGTAGGGAGTTTGAGGTATAATTGATTAATAAAATTGTAAATTATAATCTTCAAATGGGGTTTAATTTTTTCTTCAAAACTTTCATTTTAAAAGGCACTGCAGTCTTTTTTGACAGGCACTCCGTAAATGTGTGCACTTAGCTGTAGTAACATTATATAAGTCAGCCTATTGGACTTTCATATTGCATTGACTCTTCAAACAAACTGGGTTGTATATGCGAACTAATATTTCACATTTTTGTATTCCTGTAATTTGAACTTAAAATTACCCAGAGAATTAAAAAAAATTGAAAATGTGGATTTTGTTTTTGTTGTTCACTCGTGATTCGAGGAGTCGGGCGATCCTCGATCAGGGAAAGTGTCTTGTCTACTTTCTCGGTTTCATCAAGTAGATTTTCTCTGTGACTCTGCGTTTGTTCGTACCCTCCTTGTGAGTCCGAACACGGTTGTGTTTCTCAGTCTCTCACACGTTTTTTGTTGACCGGACAGTTGAAAAGTCTGAATATGAATTTCTGGACCTGTGGCAAAGTGCAAAGTGCAGGCACTAACATTTTCACTTCTCTTATTTTGTTTCCGCTTTAGCTTACTCTTATGCCTCGTGCCAAGGAGAAATCTCGGCGGTAATCTATAAGTACGTATTTGTAATTGGGTTGTAGTTAATACATTAAAAGCACACTGATATATACGTTTCTGTGTTTCCCACTTTCACGTGAAGCTTACTTTTTGTCGGAATATGACGCAATTCTAACCCAATCTGCTGTTTTCTGTTTGTTCGGGGGCATCCAATTACCCATTGTGCTTTAGACTATTGGAACTTCCTGTTCTTTTGGGCTGGGAAAACCTGCTGGTCAATGTGTAATTGGATTTCACATAGGGCGACTACGTATTATGTTTTGAAAGAACACTCGTGGGTGAACGTACGCTGACACTCCGCAAGTTCCTAGACAAGAGAATACGAACAAAACGTGTGATAAGTAAATGAAATTATTGTTTTTATTATTATTATTATTATTATTATTATTATTATTATTATTATTATTATTATTATTAATATTTTATTTTTATTCTCGAATCGGTCATCGTAGGACTAAGCGAATTTGCTTCTGTATCAACCGAGGCCAGTCATATTTTTTTCGGGGGTAAGTGCACGTAACTTTTTTGGGGGGAGATAAGCATTTCAATGCTAAATACATTTTTTATTCTAAGGTTTTTAGCGCTAGGGAGGAGATATAAAATAATGATTGTGATGAAGGATGAATGGACAATTAGAAACACAATTACGACCCTTCAGGCACGAGGTAGCTATGGATCTTCAGCCTTAGCGACCTCGGCTACCGGATGCCTTTATTTTTCTTCTTCCTCTCCTTCTTCTTCTTCTTCTTCTTCTTATTATTATTATTATTATTATTATTATTATTATTATTATTATTATTCGTGTTATTTCTTTGTTAATAATATCATCCCCAGAATTCAAACTAAAGATGTTGGGTGTGGATTGGGTAATAAATTCACCTTCCATCTTGCTAAGGAACAGATCTAGTGACTGTGTGTACCTCTTTAACGCTTGAATAAATTGCACAAAACTGTAAATTTTTACGGAGTAAAATATGGGCTGTTCATAGTGACGCTGTCTTCTGCTTTTCAATTTTTTAATTATCTGGAAGTTTGGACAAATTCTTACATACATTTTGCGGAATAAATCCCAGTACTCCAGAATCTATTGGGGTGACATTGGGTTTTTACGCCCTACATTTGGCTGATCTCTAGTTTGAATTGGTAGGTATGTACCAATTGAATTTATTACATTTTCTGCCACCTTGGTTACGACATTTTGATCGCATAGCACGGAGATACGATGTCTGCACGTAGATACGATTTTTTTCCAAAGGCCGAATAGCAATATTCATTTTTGTACTCTCATTTTATAATCATGTCATTTGACGGCTGCAATCCGTTGCATAATGATACTCATTACGATACAGATTTAGTATGTTACAGGTACTTGATCAAACACAGAGACGTTTACAGACCAAGTATTAAAACTTAATTAATCGCTGAGAATCGTTCTAGTAATGTTTCGTTCGAATGTGTATATTAAAATTGCGTTTAATATTATATTATGTTTGTCAGTTTTAATTTATTTTACTATTAGTAATTTTTGTATGTGGAATATTATTTAAAATAAATTGGAACGTAATTTAACTTTGATCCTATTTGACTAGCGCAGTCACCTATCAAAGCCACCTGCAGGGTAAGGAGCTGTCCGCTAGGTGGCCTTTGCCTAATCCTGCATGTCAAATGCCACAAAACGATTCAGTGTAAAAGTTTAACTTGTAAAAGTTACCATAAGTCGTAGAAAAAGTACCGTATAAAACTTGATGTAATGGGTATTCATACATCATCGTTTCATTTTCTACATTTTTTAGCCGCTAACGTGCAGCTAACCAATTTGGATTTGTTGGCCGTAGGTACACAGTTTATATTATTATTATTGTTAGTATTATTATTGTTAGTATTATTATTGTTAGTATTATTATTGTTAAAATTATTATTGTTAGTATTATTATTATTATTGTTGTTGTTATTTCACAAGATTCAAAACTTTTTGATATTAAAGCAATCATACATATAAAATTCAAAGTATTGTGAAACCTTATTTAAGTAACAACTGCTGGTTTTGCTAAAAAATGGTCGGTCGCTTAATAGGGGGAATATTATATTTTCTAACAACAAAAATGCGTTTCATTACTTAACATTGGATGTTTAGGAAAGTGCCCATTATGCAGTATATTTATAAAAGGGTTTTATTATTTGACATCAATTACGAAAAATGAAACACATTGCTGAAGGTTTTGCTTTTTTACGTAAATAGTATTTCAAAATTATTTACTATCCTTTTCAGAGCATTTAAAAATATTGATGTCTACTCTCGGGTAAAATAACCGTTGACATAATTTTAATTTTTAGTACTAAGAGTTCCATTTCCTTACGTAAAGCCATTAATGTCATTTTGGGTATGCAAGGCACATTTTGTATCTTAGGAGCTCTAACCTCGCTTTTCTCCTACTTCTTTGCTCTATTAATGAAAAATAATTTTTAAAAAACTTCCAGCCATGAACACTCACGAACCACGGAGAAAATTTACCATAAGTATCAACTGTCATCCGACGTTGATATTCTACCGCATCAGATGTCTTTCAGGAAAGAAAGGTAAGGAAGACTCTGTTAATTCAAAGAATTACATATTTGGTCACTTTCATGTCTGTCTTATTGAAGGAAATTAAACTAAAATGGAGCAAGCAGCCATGATATCATCCACATCAGTGGCCATGGTTTATTGTTACTTGATTCCTGGATCTCTTGCCCTCGGATTTCCGAGAATGAAGCTGAGGCACAGGACATGTGGTTGTGAATGCTTTTTTTACAACGTCGCCAATTTTCATTTTGACATTTAAAATTCAGTGAAATGTATACTTACATTTTTTCTGAATGTTTTTCTTTAGGGGTAAATAAAAAAAATGCTATTAAAGAGCTAGTTGGTAGTTGAGGAGAGGGGTTTGTATGTTAATAGGGGCATAATTTGCGTACAGTATGGGTTTGTCAGTTCAAAGAAAAATCGATTGTTGAGAGAGGTAATCATTTAAAAGGGGTGGTCTTTCTGAGACGTTTCACTCTATGATCGTTTTGTACATACTACGTAAATTCTAATTTATATCAATTACAAAACAACAAAATAATAATTCAAACAGAATGGTATTTATATATGCACAAAATGCTTTGAGCCATGAGTTATGCTCTGTAGAAAAATAATATTGGTCGACCAAACGTATTACTTTCATCTCAATTGTAGCAATATATCTTGGGTACAAAATAGATCAGCTTGAATTCACTCCAACCGCAAACGCTCTCTAATAGACTTCAGATATCCTCAAACTCTGAGTATGTGTCCAGCCCATTTTCAGTTGAGACGTTACTCGTAATATTTACGACACAAAATGTATAGAATAAAATGTACTATAGCTCATAGTTGCGTGAACACTCAGGTATGGGGACTTCAGTTTCTCACTGAATTTGCCTGAGGTAGACTCTTAACTCGAACTCAAGACTTGAATACTCAGAAATCTGTGCACACAGAGCCTTAAATCATAGTTGTAAACTTAAAAAATAGTTTTAGAACCTACACTCAAACTAAAATGTAAATTTCGTTTTCTTTCTTCGTTTATTATCACATTCAGTGACGCTTTTTACTACGGATGACCCAGAATAAATGTTATGAGGATATAGAGGGGTCACAAACCATTCATTTTTGCAAGTGGACATTTAGTGGCAAATTTCGTACAAAGGAGTTACACATGTGAAATTTACCCCTGATTGATAGGCAACCTCTTATGCACAAGTGTTCTGCAGGTCATGTTCTGACACAGTCAAAGGAATTCCATGTACCTGCCAAATGCCTACCCATACAAGGTTGCGCGTATTGTTCTTGGACTTGATGTGTTCAAGTTCAGCGCAAAACGATGGGCTTTCTGAACGTGCAAAGGCATTCATTCACACGGCAGAGGACCCAGAGATTTTTACAAGGGGGAAGTTACGAAGTCAGCGATTTCAATGAAGAGTTTTAGAGATTTAGGTAAAGCACTTCAGGTAATCATGTTTGCTCGTAGATGTAGAATGAAATTTGTGGAGTCTGTTTGCTTTTTTATCAATGTGTTTTGAAGAACGTTGAACAGCAGGTTGAAAATATTTAATTTAGAATGGCAGTCCGCTGTGAACTTTTGGGACTTGGTAGAAGAGACGCTTTATTTACTTATGGTTGATAAACGGCGAATCTGTCGACTACCATACCCTTGTTAATACTCTATTCTTGATGAACATATAAATATTTAAAAATCACCAAAACAATCTAAACAATTATTGATTCTTGAATTCACGATCACACTATTAATTACCTACCAGCAGGGTAGGCTCCAATAATAAAAGTTTAAGTAAAAAGTGTTACTGAAATATACTGCGGATTCTAGAGCGCATAAAAAATGTTTTAAGTAGATAAGTTGCTTTTTTGGTATTTAAATATTGCTTTGAGTAGTAATGAAAGATTAAGTAGCATGTGAGTGTTAAATAGAAATCATAATTATTGCGATAACATGGTGAACATTACAACACGCGAATAGTACACAAGGATTCAGTTCAGTGAGTCGTTTTTCCTTTAGTGAACCGGATCAGTGAACCAAAGGAACCGATGCCACCCTAAACTCCGGATCTACCTGCAAACAATTCCAACATAATAAAACATAATACTTGCGTAGTCGGTGTAATGGAAAACGCAACAATAACTTAAAGGCACTCAAGTGCAGTCTATGGTGTAAGGAACTCACCACACCACATCGCACAGTTCTTATGCCATCGCAGAATCAAAGCTTGATCCGCTTTTTTCCGGGTACCAGACCGCCCGTTTTACACACGTCGCTCATAGGGGTATTGTGTAAGAAAAGCTGGCCAAAAGTTGAAATAAAAAATTTAAACATACAAGAAAACTGACACCGTTTCCTCGAAGGTGAATATATATTACGTCATACACAGTCGTTTGTTAGTCGTAGACTGTTAGTCATTGTTGTAGCAACAGTCTAAAGTGAGTCGTTGTATGAATTGCAGGAATTGGCTTTCAAGAGTTCCTTACAATAATATTCTTTATTCGCTTTGTGAGTGCTTTCATAGTTGTGAATTGGATTAATTCGTTATGGATTTTGAAGTTCCGAGCATGTACTATGTTTTAAGTTGTAACCTGATCCATTTACGTTAAACATATACATAATTTAAGACGTTTTATGGGAGGTGTTAAGCATCCAAATTTTTACTAGATTTTTATCAAACATTACTTTAAGTTATATTGTTAGGACGTGTGAAGCAAAAACGTTTATTACTAGTTGTTTTTAAGTTTGTATTCTAACTGTTAAAAAAGAAAAACGTCCCTCATATTTCCACAATTTTGTTTTATGACACTTTATTTAATGATCGGTGATGAGTAACGAAATTCGTGAAATTTAGGAATATCGGTAAAATTTTGTTGTTGTGGTAGATACCTTAGAAAATGTTAAGGAGATGCCTAGGAAAGAACTCTACAGTTGTATTAAGCAGTGTTCTGAACATTTAATTGATGAGAAGATTACATATTTATTGAAAATCACAAATTTTCTATCGAACGAATTTAAACGTAGATTATGGATTTGTAAGTCTGCATTCACACAAAAATGGGCAGCTGCATTTAATCTGGAAGAAAGATATGTCCAAAATATTGAAAAGTGGCTTATCGGTGCTGTGAAATTACCAACATGGACAATTCAAAAAGCAGGTTGACCGAGAAAGAAATGCGGAGAGTCAAGTGACCGCCGGAAAAAACATGAGCTACGAAACCAACCAAGTATCTGATTCCACATTGACTTTCGCTGGACAAATAAGTTTTAGATGCTGGTAAAACTGATGCATCTGCTGTTAAGAAAGTAATGTCAAGCATCAAAAGTTCGTAAGGTGATAACAAGCTTCCAAACGCGAAAAACATATTTTGAGTCTATCCTCCACTTGTTCTACAAATTTCCAATAAAAAAGTGGAAAGCAAGATTTAATGCTGAGAAGTAGTCAGTAAATGAAATCGAAAGTCAAATACAAGAAAGATTAAAGAAAAGGATGTCGTTATTAGTTGATATACCAAATCTGAATTCAGTAACACGAATGTTGAACAATTCTAGAGCATGCAATTCTGCCATTAGGATAGCTTTCAGAAGGAGCAGCTGAAACCAGAAACAAGCACTTTCGTCAGTACAGAATGGATTTTGCAAGAAAATTGTCCAGAAAACTTGTAACAAGGACGTACTGAACAGACTGTTACTGAGTTCAGATATACTACTTTCATGTTCTCGGCCTCCAGTAAGAAGACAAAAAAAGCCATTGTGAATAGTAACGCAGAAAACTACATTTTGAAGATGCAAAAAAGTACAAGACGGAACCCAGAAAATGAAAACGTCCAAGAAGAAGAAAAGTACAAAGAATAAGATGAAGTAGATTAATATTAGCGACCGGAAATGCCGGGAATTAGATAATTATCGCAAAAGTAGACTCGTGTAATACAACGAGAACTATTTAGTAGTGTTGTGTACTTACTCCCTAAGCTAACCTACATTTAACAATTTGTATTGTAAGCTTACATTAAGTACCTCTCGCCAAAATATGTAGACTTCCAGAAACACACATATTAACTGATTTTAAATCAATTTTTGCGAAGAAATAATGTTGTTCCACTTTTTGTACACAATACCGCTATGTGCGTCGTCTCCTGCTAGCCCAGCTCTCTCTAACGGTTAGCTGCTTGTTGGAACGAATATTTCTTCGCTGAACATTAACGAGTAGGCTTCAATATGCCGTCTTTCGCGAGCCAACGTCAATGCTAGCTTTACACACAGCAATCTCCCTAGGTAAAATTTAATTTAATTTTAACAATTTATTGGAATAAAATACAAAATAAGTATGTAATTTTGGGTTATGTGAAGGTAAATAATTTCCGCGATGCCGCAAAGAGCGCTCACTAGAGTAGATAGAACTCTTAGACGATGATGGAATACTTCAGCGATATATTGTTTAAAATAAAGAAACGGCCTTAAAATTCTGAATGAAATAAAGTATCCTTATCATCGTATACAATATTTTATTTTATTAGATTTAGTTTACCTAATACAATATGTAGAAGGATTCTCGTGTTAGATTACGAAAGATAGTAAAATAGCGCATTCATCACAATATTTAAAAATTTATCACCTGCGGCGCTAAAGATGTGTTGTAGTAATCACGTTATTAATATATAAGAAAAGGCCTTAACATTCCGAATAAAATAATATTTTAAATTGCATTTCTACGGGGATTGCAAGTGGATGGAAGTTCACTAAGCAAGGCATGTCAAGGGCGCGGGCAAGGTAACACCTTGAGATCGCAGGCACCGCGTCCAGAGAAATTGACGTCGCTGGATATCTGCGCCTTGACACTTTGGAAGTTTCTTGACACAAATTTAGCTATATTAACTCCCATTTTATCTTTAAAGCAAATAAATGATTCATTAAAATGAAATAATACATCAGGTTTCAAATTCTCTATTGAGAATAAAATAAAATATTACATTGTCATTTTGTTATCCTGTTTACTTAAGAGTGGTATAAAAACAACGTAACTTTTTACTTTTAGATTCGGAGGTTTAACAAACAAATATTCTTGTCTGTTAAAAGCGTTCCCGGCCCATAGGCGATAATTGTTAACTTATAGAGACTTGTTAATTTATTTCACACATTTGCTGTCTGTGGCGCGATAGCCCTCGAACGGACTAGGGCCCACCAGCAGCATCTCGGCCTCGTTGTCATGGGTTACGGGGTACGTGTGGTTAGCACGAAGACAATACTACGCCGTATATTGATATTCTCAACCTGAGAAGTGAGTTTTATAAACGTCACAATGCAATATATACTGGGGCATTGCAAGGAAAACGCAAACTATAATTTTTCCCCACTGGGAGTCGAATCTGGGGTCGCGTCATCACATTAGTGCTAAATGTAATTAATAACTGAAAGATTTAATAATACAACACAAAGCAAAAATAAGGAAAGAATTTGCCAGTGACACGTATTCCTGCTCCTAGGCAAACATGTTTATAAAAGGCAGAGTTTAAAAAGAAATTAAATAAGAAATAGTAATGAGTAGTAAATAATATTAAGATATTACAATTCTCAGTTATTTGATAAGACAAATCTAGCTAACGTATTTTGCTAGGAAGTCACTTTTTGCCGTCTCGTGCCGCTTCAGCTTGCACATGTCCACCCCTTTCTAGATTTGGAGGGGAAATGAGTGCGGAGTGAAGGGAAATAGCCCCTTCCGTAGGAGCGCCGGCCTTTCCAGACGAGCAAGTGGCTCGTGCAGGCGCGGTGTGTCGTGGCTGGTGTGGGCAGTCTGCTCGAGCCGTGTGTGTCAGCCTCATGAGCCACCGAACCGCACGGCTACTGGGCGGCCTAAAACGCCGCGCGTCGGGTTGCGCCTGTCGTAATCCGACGAGCGTTGCCGCCCCCACCCCACCCCACCCCCACCCCCGCCGCCCCTCCAGCAGCCGATCTGGCTGGGCCGCCATCGGACGCTCGCGCCGCCACGTCTGAATATTGCCCGCGATGTCATTAGTTGGGAATGTAAAGCGACACCGGCATTTCTGTAATAACTCGGCCATTATTCTTGTTTCGCCCGACCGTACCTGCCGGCGCGTGCGTCCGTATGAATGCGGCAGGCGGCTGATTGTCAGGGATTGCTCGTGGCGCCCTCTATTGTTTCCGAGAACAATGTGAGATCGGGCTCATATTGGTTGCAAATAATTGCGGCCTGGGGTTCGGTGTGTGGGTCTGGGGGCGAGTAGCCTCGTGTTCGTTTGGTTGTGAACGCGTGCGCTTTTCCCCTACATACGCGAACTGTGTCCTTGCCCTGATGGAGAATGCCATATTTGTAATCAAATACCAGTTTTCAACTAAATTGTTTGAAAATTTATAGATTTTAGGGCATGTGAAGATGTTGTGGAGATAATTTATCGGTAGATCTTTCTTGCTCTAGGTGTTTTACGAAGAAGTAAAATACTTGTATTTTTTATATTTTACGAATTTTCTTGGAGGAAATGAAGGCTTTTCTAGCTGATTTTATAAGCGTAGTGGTTGTGAAAGTTTTCTCAGAACTAAGGATTACGTGACAGTTCAGCATTAGTCTTCAAGTGACTTTGTTTATCAGATGTGACAAGGAAAATATTTCTGCTCTTAATTATACAGTGGATCATACCTATCTAATATTCAGCATGTAAAATATACATATAGCATTTAATATTGCAAAATGGGATAATGTACGAGTATTATCTGTTGAGCGGTATACCTCATCAACATTAAAATTGACAAAACATTTCATTGAAAATACTTGTTCATTTTAACCAATTTTCTTCAGCCTTTTGGGATTCTACCCGTCATTATCATATTGATTTTCAAGAAAATGAATAAGTTTATCCACATTAATAGACAATATTTGTTTCAAATAAAATAAAATGTACAGTTTGCAAATTCTTCCTCCCAAGTGTTTTTTGTTTTCCGTGAAATTAATTATTATGTTGAGGTACCTAGAAACTCTGTTATCAATGGCACATTAATAACAACTACTCTTTCCTCAAGACAAAGAGCATATACATATTCATTATATGGCATATGCTCAGATAGTTTACCTCGGTTTACCTTTTTTGTTATTCCTTGAGCAATGATTTCTACAACTTGTGAGTCTGAGAGGATATACAAGAACCTACCGCTTATGTAAATTCATCATTATATGTCAAGGAAAAAAATTAGCCGATTTCTCAAACCACATTCCCAATTATAATTTTGTTTGATTTGACATCAAGGGGTTGCTCCGGAACCAATACTTCAAGTAACTGATTTTATAAAAAAATTATATTGACGTAAACTGTAGTTATGAAAAACGTCTGACCATAGTGACCATATTATCACTCATTTACTGTTATCAGACTTGCTGGAATAGTTGTTCGAAACATTTTAACTTACCTAAAGCTATTACGTTTTCCAGTATTTTTCGAAACGCTAGAAAAAACTTTTGAATTAGCAAATTGAATGTTAGTATTAAGGTTTTATAGAGGATGTTCTTGTTCTTTTAAATTTTCCATTCGTTGAGTTTACGTTTAAAAATTTAATCTGATTTAAGTTGAAAATTGAGTGATTCCAAATTAAGTGATTTACACATTAGTGGAAGGAGGAGATAAAAAGAATGCAGCAAATATGTTAAATAAGTTACCAGATGTCTGAAAACTCTCACTCTACCCTCATAATACAATACATCCTGAAATATTTGTTGTCATTTTTGTTACTGTGAATAAAAACAATTGTGAAATTAATTGAACCCTTATTCTATAGATTTTTATTGTTTACGGACGATGCTCTGAAAACAATTTGCAGAGCGTTTTCGAAATATGTATTCCTCGGAAGAATGAAAAGAAAAACAGAAGCATTTTAATTATGTCTGTTAGAGTTCCATCATGTTAAAATGTTATATTCTTCATGCGTACATCTAATGAAACTAAACATATATTTTTTGATTTTTGTAAACCAATTAAGACCTCTTTGGATTTTAGATTAGATTTATTAATAATTCTGCAAATAAGTGTGAGAACTTGGTGGCAGAATACACTAACTTAACATTACAGAACTTAACAACTATACAAACTCTACAAACGTTACAAATCTCATGAACATTTCACTGTGCAATCTTTCATAGAACTCCACTTCACCAAACTTCACTTCACCACACTTCACCGCACTGCGATACAGCGAGCTGTAATGTCTTTCTTACTCACTCGTTTCTCTCAGTTGCACAACGTCACTGCACTTCACGCCACTGAACTGCACATAATAATAGTAATAATAATAATAATGCTAATAATAACAATAATAATAATGCTAATAATGATAATAACATTAATAATAATAATAATAATAATAATAATGCTAATAATGATAATAACATTAATAATAATAACAACAATAATAATAATAATAATAATAATAATAATACTTAATTACAAAGAAGACATAGGTAAATGCACTGATTTTTATTAAATATATTTATAACATATCCACATTCAAGAAACTAATTTATTTTTAAATTTGCTCAGGCTTTGAGGAAAGGGATCGAAGATTGTCACAGGCAAACTGTTCCAGTCCCTAATAGTGCGATTCGCGAATGAATATTTCCCAACGTCCGTTTTCTGAATTCTTGTCTGAATTTTGTGCATGTGATCCGCTCTGCCGAAATATGTAGGTTTCCCTAATCGACTTTGATCTACCAGTTATTGATAACAATTTTTCACTTCCATTTTTAGAATCAAATTTATGATATTAAATTTTTGAATGCTCAGAAAAAAATACATTGTACTTTCAGATTGTAGTTGATCACTTAATTTACATCTTTTTCAAAACAAAACATCTCGGTCACCATTTATTCATTGTGTTTGCATTTCCATTATGCCCCGATAATAAGTTTATGCATTAGGTAACCCGCCCGTAAAACTTTGTGTATTAAGGCCCCTTTCTGTGTTTACAACTCGACCCCAAGTTCTCCAACTTGAGATTGGACCTCGCGCCCCCTCTTCTTGGAAGCAGCCCGCGCGGCGCTGGTCGGCGGCTGGGGATGGAAATTGGGGCCGCGCCCTCGCCGGCCGCACCGCCCCAGCGCACTCTCCTCCTTGTCCTTCTCGTCTCAGTCACCGGCGAATCTATGAGATGGCGGACGAGGGTCTTACACCTTTTCCACCGACAGAGGTGGCTCAGGACATCAACTGACGTCACTGCAGTGCCTTTGGTCAGCGGTGAATCTAGGGGAAGACGGACGAGGGTCTTTGACCCTTTCTACCGGCAGAGGAGGCTCAGGACATCAACTGACGTCACTGCAGGGCCTTTGACCGGCAGGTCCTAGGTTCGAATCTCGGCGGTGGCAGGATTTTGCGACACTTGCTACATAGCTAGGTCGAATTCAGTCGGTGGAAGAGACTTCGGTCGGAGGAGACTTCTAGCGGCCGGCAGTACCGTAACACACAGGCCAGGAACCTCGCGCGATCTTTCCTACCTCTTCCTTGGCCTATCCTCACCCCTTACCTACAAACACTTACACTTGTGTACCCTACATTTTGTGATCGAGAAACGGGGCTGCGTGGTCCCGAGATTTCACCCGTCGATCTCTCGATCAAAATCGTGTCATCCGATATGTATGAAAATATCTTAATATAATAATTACATTCATAAAATGAATCATTAGAATCAGGGCTGCTCAATTTTGCGCGCCCGTAACGCCTCTTGTGCAACGGCGCTTAGAGGAGAGAAGCTGCTCTCGAAAGCCTTATCTGCTCACCAACTATACGCCACAACCCTACCGAAAACATTCATTCCTTACGCGGAATTGAAACCTTCAGAATAGATCAATGCACACTACAAACCCCGGTGCCACTAGGTCACATAAAATTTGGCATGCGGTATTATTGCTATTCAATTCGATGTAACGCTTCATTTGGTTGACGTAACGGTTTGCGTATTGGAATGTCATACCAACTTTGAGGTTCAGGCCGAGAATAAAACAACCACTGTGCCGTCCCTCAGGAATACAAGTCATTCAACACAAAAATAACTCGCGTGAACCTACAGAGACATCCAGAAGCGTTCTCTCTGCTCGTGCGCAATAGAACCCGTTTCGGTCATCTGGATTTTCCCCATCTTTCCTTGTCGGACGAGGTAATTAGGTTCTCTGCCTTCTTTCGTCGACCTTGTGATCTCTGTGGCACAGTGCCCACTTTTGTATGCCGATAAATCGTTTGCTGCTTTAATATTTGTTCATTTTAGATCAATGTTCGATGAGAAGGTTGGAAGAAAGAACAATATTAAGTTTCGTGGGCGTACGGTTTCCACGGGCTCGCAATGCACTGACATTGCCAGTTTTTTCATTATTTACGACAGAAGTCGAGCTCCTATAATCTTCGAGCTTCTTTGATGGTAGACCGGGCGCGCTTATTTCACTTATGATACGTTACGCGTCCGCCATATTATCATGAATTCTCCGTTTAAAAACTGAACAAATAATGAGACAATAGGTTTTCATTTCTTCTGTAGTAACTAGTACTATCAAAACTAACACAAGCAATAAAACATTATTTGTTTGAATGTTTAGTAAATTATTCATGACTCATATATTAAGTACATAAACCAATCATGAAACGGTACTGAAAAATCTCTAGCAATCATCTTCTGCACAGATTACACAATGTACGCAACATACTTTTTTTTGCTGACAATTTTATTCCTCTTTAAGTGTTTATACGATTTAAAATAGAAACTGTTTTAAAAATAGCTAAAATTCACACTCAATAAAAGTATACAACGTAGTTCTACCTTAAGCTATGACTTCATTTACCATGCGCATGGTGAAATCTGTTCAGACTTTCAGAAAATAAAGATTAAAAACTGAACTCTACGAACACTAGTAGCCGTTGATAGAAAGACACTAAGTGTTACGCGGTGAAATGTTGAATTTTCCAGGAATGAGACAGCAACAGGCCGGCGCGAAGAAAGCCACTCACCAATGCGCTTTAGGGACTTCTTACGGTTTTTGTAGGTATTTACGTATTCCGGATGTTAAGAGCGTGATCGTCAAAGCCATACAAATTGAAACGATCATCACAACGAAATGCATATTACGCTGTTTTGCAAATGTTTTCCATTAGTTCACTCTGCTATGAATCTAAGAATATTAACCTTTACTCATAGTTGCTTACATTCCTTCCTTGCTTGCTGCTTTGTTTTGTACCATTTTCCCCCCTCTGTGACCCTCTCTTTCGGTCTCGACTCGCTGCTCTCAGACTTCTAGCTAACCCTTCCGGCCGGTTGTTTTCCCTCAAGTTTCCCTGCTTCATCGGTCTGTCTGCTTCCTTGCTCTGGGACAGCGGGGCGGGGGTGAGGGCTTGGGCGGGGGTGAGGGCGTGGGCGGGGGTGAGGGCGTGGGCGGGGGTGAGGGCGTGGGCGGGGGTGAGGGCGTGTGGCCAGGTGCGACGTCTCCAGTCTGAGGCGAGGGCGCCGGACGATTACAATATAAATAGGATGCCTCGTATTCAAAACAATGGCACTCCGAGAACGGAGAGTCGCTGGCAGCATCGAAAGGGGGGGTAGATGAGAATTGGGGGGGGGGGGCTGTGATTGCGGGCATCGGGAGGAGCTGAGAGGCGGAGCGGTGAGCGAGCGAGTGCGGGAGTGACTGCCACGCTGACCTAACACTTCGTGCGCAGGTTCATTGGCATACATTTCACGCGACGGTCTGAAAACGTTTCGTTAAAAATCTTTAGCTTGTTCAGTTTTCATGTTCGCGTTTCTGATGATTTCTTTAATGACGTATCAAATTCTCCGATACGCTTCCTGTCATGAATTGTCCTTATGATCATTTCTTTCTTTTTCTCTCAAAATCAGTTCTTCCTCATTTTTGCTTATTAAAATGTTTTGTTTTAGGTGTGTTTTAAGTGTCTTCTTGTTTTCATAAACATTCTTTAAGTTTTGTTTGTTAAATCGTTTTTTAACAAATGAAACGGGCCAAATATGATTATAATTATCACAGAAAATTAAAACTCAAATACCATTATTTTTCTAAAATTATGAGCCATGGAAAAGAGTTCGATTTGAATCTGCGAACTTTGATGTTCTAATTCTGCCCGTGAGAAAACTTTTACAAGTAGTCTAGAACTCCCCTCTTTTACAATACTGATAAGAAGGGGAAAATATAATAGCAAATGTAGCGATGTTAGGTTCCTGTTGTAAAACAATTCGACATACTGCATTTATATATTCGAGATTTTGCACTTTCATCCTTATCATATTCTGATAGTTGCACTCCTAAAAACGAATAATAAAAATCTCAAAAGATTTCGTTTGGTATATTACGGTGTGATGAACATCACTTGTGACCTTTGGCTTTGAAAAGTAGGGTTTATGGTCTCAGGTCGCTCAATTTTCAAGTTTAACATGATCGATGTCAAAACACATAAGCGGGCACTATGTTTTAACGTAAAAGAACAGTTTGTCTCTTCTCAATGAAATTCTATTTATTTTGACTACTCATTTGTTAATCTTAACAAATGTTAACTACCCTTCATTGATTGTGTATGAATACAGTAACGTTTCTCTCTAGCACAGAAGTAATGGTATATGTGATTATTACACAATATTGTACTTCCGAAAGTTTCAATTCCCATTAGGTGTAATGAATGGATTTTAACTGCTGCAAAATACATTAATTATATGTTATAACAGATCCTGCGAGAGAGATTAAGCAAAGGGTGGATTTATTTAATGACCTAATTGATACTATTTATTTGCATTTAATTTCTTACTCATTGAGAACTATAAGACCTCACCTTAGAACCAAGAACTAAGGAGCGTAAAAAAATACGTACAACTTCACTCTAGCTTGAAAGAGAAAGGTTTGCGACCTCTTTCAAGAGCGCCGTTTGTTGTATCCAGACATCCAGAGCGTGGAGACCTCCGGGCACCGGGCACTCGGGTCGGGCTTTCCCCGGCAGCGAGCTTCCCGTTGCAGTCAACTGCCGCAGGTTCAGTCGGCCGCGATATCCGCAAGCGAACGGGAGCATCTGCGTAAATGGAACAACCGCACGTGTCTTCTCTCAATGTTCCAGTGATATGTAAAATAGATGATGGTAAATGACAAGTCAGCGGTGTAACGGTTAGTGTATCGGGCTGTTATACCCAAGTTCACGGGTTCAAACCCGACCGAAGCCGTGGATTTTTAAGGGCGAAAAAATCCTACGCCTTCCTTCGGAGGGGAAGTAAAGCTGTCCCATGTTAGTAGATTTACTTGCATGTAAAAGATTTTCAAGCCTAAATGACGCCTCTAAGCAAAATTCAAATCGCCTGTTCGTCGCCCAAGAAATGCCTCCTTTCTCCGCTAGTTGGTGAAAGGAGCGTAGCGAAATTTGTGTGGTCAGACGGAAGAGCGGGTCTGATGGTCCGAGTCTCGCCACATAAAATAAGAATTCAATTAAATTACTGTAAACGAAGGTGAGATGAATGGAATAGGTGATAAAGAGAAATAGAAAATGGCAATGAAAACTAAAAAGCATGCCGCCGAAAACGCCTTGACGACTGTCCCAACCGGACGTGATGGTTTTGAAACTTGATACTTCAAGCTAGTCAAGTGATTACTACCATCACATTGAGACATTATGTGCTCTTCTGAATCATTTGTTTCATTTCAAGCGAAACGTGCTATTACGTGTATTTTCTACTCGTTGATCGTAATATAATTGAGATGTTCCTTTACACAGAGCCCTTTACCCAATGTCGGACTATTATATCTGTTGAGTAGCCCAACTTGCTTACAACGAGAATATTCTCTAATATTATTGATGCCAAGAATGACCATCAAATGAGGTACATATATGTAACTAGCGCTGCACCGTGCATCGTTGCGAATGGCTTTGGAGCACGCGCGAATCTCAAGAGGTCTTTCACCAACTGCTATTCGTGCTTGTGAATAACGCAATTCCGATCTTTCTTCCCTCTTGATCTTATCGAGCAATGTTAGAATACGGAGTAAGAGTACCTATCCTATTAAGTTTATAGTGGTATAGAATAAAGTTCATTGTGAAAGGTGACTGCATTCGACTATCACTTCACGCTTGAACGCACTGATATTGATATTACGAATAATCACACACCAAGAATCAGCGCTTGAAAGAAAATACGGAATTGGTAAGTATGCAAGTTTGTACGAGGCTTTTTCACAGTTATCTTTTGTGTTATTTTTATATTGAAACGCAATAAATGCACTGCAATAAATTAAATATTTTAACAAAAACAATCTTCACAAATACAGGACAAATGTCAAAAAGTTTAGACCTTAGAATTTTTCCCCACATTTTCCTCTGTTATTCTTCTTCTCTTTAGTCGTCCTTCTCCTCCTCGCCATTATCTACCTCTTGGGTTACTTACTCTTAATCACGAAATGGGTTTTAGAAACTCTCCAGATCTTTTTTGTCCTCTTGCCCTGGTACGATGATAAATTTCAGCGTTAACGCCTCCACTTGAATTAGTTGAGATATTCCAGTCTCTTTCTTTCTACATTGCTTTTTACTTCAGAGAAAAAAGTATTCACCAATTTCTATTCACCACATGCTGTACGGAGGTTTTTGTCATTCAGCTTCTTGCTCTAATTGTTTTAATTGAAGATAACTATTAAAAACTCAAACATTGAGAAATGTGTCTAGTTAATCTTCAGATAGCCCTCAGTATTTGATAGTAAATTCAATATGAACTTTTACCTCAATATGTATCTCATTTATTTTAGATTATAAGTATGATTTTCAAATTATTGCCCGACAAATTAATTCACATTCCCATGACTTATTATATTTGTTCAACTTTTTTTTCTTGGTAGAACGATTTAAGTCTCAGAGCGGCCAATCCACAGTTGAAGTTTTCCATTTCATGTTCCAGGCCCGAGTAACTGCGAACCAAAAACTTACGCATGTCGTTACAAATACCACGCAATAAAAATATTGTATTACACACGCAACCCTGTGAGTCGTTAATGACATTCATAGTATCCATTCCTTGATCATTCACCGATAACAGCCATCTACTCAGTTAAAATTCCCTAAAACTTGTTTAATTATTTTTAAAATTCATTGTTAATAATTTTGGAGTACAAAAATATCGTGAAATATCGTGAAAAGCGATGATGTTAACAGGCAATATGTTAAATAAACTTATCAAAAACATAATTATTGAAAAACATAGTTTTGAATTTAATACGATTAAGCCTACTTATACAGCAATTTCAGTATACCCTATGCGTGGATGTCCTCTGACACACTTTCTCAATGAATGCACTCTAGATTAATTCTCTGGTTCGATGTTCTCTGGATATAATATCTGGCTGGATATACGCTGGATACTCTCTCTGAACTCGTATATCCTGGATAATTTCTCTGGTTGGATATGCTTGGGACCACTCTGACTGGAAATGCTCTGGGCAAGCCCTGACTGCCAGAAACACATATACTTCGCACATTATGTGGAGGAAGTCCAGCAGCAACCTTGGCTTGGCAAACGCTTTGTGGCTTTGGCAGAGACGCGGATGCATTAGGATTCAGATAAGAAGAGAATACACCGTCACTTCGGAAACGTGACATAGTGTGTTAACTCGAAATGAAATAGAGGAAGTGTTTGCATCATATCCTTTATAGAGTGACACGTGCTTTTCTTGCGGCATATATCCGACAGACTAAGGGTAAGATATATCCTTATGATTCATGTATGACAAAAATATTTTCTTCATTCTGCACTTATTTATAACATTAAAGAAGTTGTTAATTATTTTGTCCTGGTCACTTCATATAAAATTGGATTTTAGTGTGATGATGGAATGAAGTGTTAACAATTAAAATTAAACTTCATTAGTTTGAAATCCCACTAATGTATTCGTAAAAATGACAATACAACTTATGTATATTTAAATATTTTGGGCTACTTTTCTACGTTTATTGCTGGTTTAAAACGTTCTTGAAAAGTTCCGGATGTTTAATAGAAACATTACATTAATTGTTATATAGTATTTTTTCTGATTAATGATTTTTAAATATTCAGCAAAACGTAGTGGAAAAATAAAGTCTGGTCTGTTTGCCTGGTCGTTATGCTCAATATCTGTAATTACATTAATTAGTTTCAGCTGCAATATTGTTACTCATATATGTATGGTCTTTGATTATTTGAAACGAAACGTGAAATATATCGGATTAAAGATTTTCGTTTGGTTTGTTCCGTCTTGAATAGCTCATGAAATTTTTCCATCTAAAGAATATTCCTTCATACTCGCAGTAAACAATAGCGCCGGTTCAAGAGATGTTCCTCATTAAATGGTTTCCCCAGGATTACATATTTTCTTGTAGATCATTGAAGGTTAAAGTAATCGAGTACTCTTAACGCCACTTGTTACTTGCCTGGCGATTGGCAAATCTTCCTGGTACTATTCGGAGCATACAGGGCATCATATTTATCCAATTTCTGTTAATCGCTTCAGTTATGAACCCGAGTGTTGATAATTGCAGCGTCGGAAAGCATGAATGGAGAAAGTAGCCGTCAGAAAAAGGCGGTCGGCGCGAGCGGTCGCATATGGAGACAAATGTGACAGTGCGTCTCCCCGCCGGATTCGATAATGGGCGATAACGACGTAAGCGGTCGGGATTACGTGATGGCGGCGGCTGTGGGGGCAGCGGGGACGGCGGGGGCGGCTGTGGTGTGGGGAAACATTGACGAAGTGGAATGCGGAGGCGCAGGTCGACGCCCTGCGTCATTCACTGCGGCCCTCAGCGCCGGAGATACGGGAAGTTTTTGATTTCTGGGTGCACCTGAAATTCAGAACAATTACCCCTATGTGTATTCATTTTTTAAATATATTTAATTTAATAATTTTACAATAAAAATAATTAATAAAATTTGTATTCCGGGAATCCAAATAATTGAGAATAAAATAACTTTTTCTAAATTGTTATGAACTCCCATTGTAAACTTCCATAAAAATAAATTAAATGTCATTATTATTTATTACATTTAAATTAATTGCAATTGATGTACAATAAATTTCGATTGTACATCACCTAAATACAATTGTGAGTTCTATTTGGAAAAAAAAAATTCTTTGCTGACTCGTTTCCATGCTTTACATTTCTTACCTCTCCTCAATTTGTGGAGCCCAATATGCTCATGTCTTGCGACGGCATGGTGATATGTTTGCATATGTGCTTGTGTGTTTGTAAACGTCTAGTTCGTGTACATGTGTGCTATTGCGAAGATATTTTCATCTTATCCCGGGGGCAGGGGTGGCTAACCTGGGACGCATGCGCCAAACATGGATAATTACAACTAGCACATTGGATTCGTTTCCCTACTTAAAGTAGGATTCACAAATATAATTGAATAGGACCGACATTATGAGGTTATGGAGTTATGAGGGACATCTAATCTCGTACGTGAAAAAATGTGAGGCACGATATGTAAATGGTTTGTCATCCTCGGTCTAGGGGATCAGCATTTCTCTTTCGCAATATAGATCGGGGGGCGGATATGTTCAGAGCAACTGATTTGCCCAGATATCAGTGTATATTTTCCTTTTGAATCAAAACTTATTTTCGTAGCTCCTATGGGTAGTGTTTATTCATGGACGTTCATTTTCTCAATCAATTAACCTTTATAATTTTTTCATTGGTTTGGCCCTAACTTACAATTTCCAGATCGTATTTTCGTTTCACTAAAACATATTGTTTTCTTTGTTTCTGAGCATTAACTTTGACTAAATCAAGTGTATACAGAGGTATCCAAAAAATGTGTACACTCGATCAGCAGTTTTAAGGCATTGACCTTGTTGAGAATGAGATTCTCTCTGAACACACTTAATCGTAAGAACATGTTTCACAACATTCAACTGAAATAGCAAACAAGAATCACAGCCGTATGTCTTTCCGTTCTCAATATACCCACTGTCCAAGAGTGTATAAATGTTTTTGGGCTTCTCTGTAGATTGGGAAAGAAAAAAATATATAATTTAATATATGGCATGCTATTGAAGTTCATAGATTTTCTTTAGCACTCAGTTTTAATGATCAGGAATATCATATCGTTTATTGGATTTTTTCTTATTAATTAAATTTAAATTTAAACTAATTTGAGTCGAATATAGGTCCATTACTTTTTTAGCGAGAAGCATTGCATCTAAAATGATTTCTTGATTTCTGCAAATTATAAATTGATAAGATATAATCATTGCCTTCCAGCTTTCTGAATGACACTAGTATAAATGGAATTTTTACTACTATCAGAGGTGATTTTCGGAATATATTCGTGACCTAAAATAATATGGCTGTATAGCTTTATACTCGTTTGTGACTCGCTTTCAGCCACAAAACAGTTACCGTATGTAATAGAAAATATCTCGACTCAATTTAAATACATCATAACTCTTCTCTTTTAACAAAATATGTTCTATTTCGAAACTCGATACAGTGTTTTAGAAAGGAGTTAATAAATTTGGTTCAGCATTCGAGAAATGAAGATTGTGACATGCTACTTGTGTGTCAAAGAAATGCAATTTTAGTGATCAAGGAGATGCGTGTCTTCATTTATGTTGCACTCTTGATGATTATTTTCCATAGTAGTTTTATAGTCTACTACTTTTACAGCAATGGATTCTAAATATCTTTTTCTACGTAAAGCCGATTTTTTAGTTATTTATATTTGTTTATACTAGGAAGAAATTGGATTACTTACACATTTTATACCTAACGCTCTGTTGTGTACGTTGAAGGTTTCGCCTCTTGCGGGAAGATTCATATCGTAAATGTGTCTCTTGAAAACGACCATTCCGTTTCGACAAGCAAAATGGCTCACAGAGAGACGCACGTGCCATTGCAACAGTAAACCTTGCATTCGGGCGGCTTTAGGAGACATTTTGAGTCGCTTGACTTCGTCAGTTAATGTCTATGCAAGCACAGTCGCTTTATCAGTTTCACGTGGAAGGTTGTGGGTGGACTTCCTTTGGAAAGGGGAATTCTTGAAATCGTCTCTACATCACAGAATACCTTTACAAACTATTAGCAAGATAAACTGTAAACCAGTAAATGTTTCTTTAGTGGCTAGATATATAACGAAGAAGCATTGAAGGTTATTGTGAACGTACATTCCTTTATCACAAGTACTTCTTAGCCGAACGTGGAAATTGGAGTAAATGTTAAAGTAGAGCGCTAGTAAAGGGAAAAACTTGAAAATGTAATGAACAGGGTGTACTTGCACCATTTGAAGTCAATTGCACTCGACGACAATTGGTATAATGACAAGTTATTTAAATAATAACATAGGGAAATTTCCGGTATTTGTGGTATTTCTCCGAAATAAAATCTAGTGCATGGCAATTTCTGTGTAATCTGATACTTTTGGCACCCTGTGTTGTCAGATTACAGAGATCTGCAAATTACCAGATATTTAGTGGAACTAGTGGTACTACTACATCACATACTTTCTCGCATTATTTGAAACTTTTGCAATTCTAAAACTTTAACGAAAGTGAGACCTGCGCCATTTTTGATCTAAGGGGGAATTAAAAAAAAAAAACAATTTGGAGCCGTTTTTGATAAGTTTTTATAAATTACCTTTTCTTGGAGCAAAAATTACGAGAAAACTATTCGTTTTTTTAATTGTACAGCGCATAATATAAATATTTGTTTTTTAAAATAGATTTTTATTAATTAAATCTATCACAATTATTGTAGTTTTGTAGTGTTAATTTTATTGCAATTTCCGGAAATACAGTGTTCACCTGCGTTATTTTCATAAGTGTACTTTGTACATTTCGAAAAAAATTCCAAGCAGTTTTTGAGGAATTTTTGAATGCGTACATTTCACGCACAATTATGCGAAAATTATTAATATTTTCGAAAAATTGTTCAAGACCTTATTTAAATATCTATCTTTGAAGAACATATTTCATTCAAAAATCTTCAATACCCGTATTGTAATAGTAGGAAGACGCCGACAAATTGTTGAACTTTGGCAACTTTCAAGAATTCAGAGAGATCAACGAAAATGAGACTTATAGCATTTTTAGCGTTGTTTGCCCTTTTCGAAAAGCGAAAAATGATAAAATTGTTGGAAAACAAATTGTGAAAATTTAGAAAATGTTGCTTAGGCCCGGTGTAAAGTATCCCTAAAAATCAAAATATCCGTTTTGAATTCGCAGGTCCTAGTGTTCTTCCAGGTTGATCTTCGAGTATCAGTTTTAGAGAAAATCTTCAGAACATTTTTGGTGTTAGCGTTTATCACACACCGGGCAGACAATCGCATGTACGGATGGACAGACAGACATATGGGTAGTAACGTTTTACTGTCAACCAATTTTCTGCATCAAGAACCCAGGTAACGTAAATCCTAACTATACAAAGAGTTAGAGGAAATAATTTACCTTTTGTAGGAACAAGATTCACCAACTTTTCCTATATCAGGATCTTACAATACATGCGACGTTTCTGGCGGAATGTCACAACTTTCCGCTCCAAAAGCGTTTACTTTGTTGTGAATAGTTAACAAACGACTTTAATTTTAAACGTTTTTAATTTTAAATTTAACGTTAATTTGTTGTGAATAGTGTACGCTAAGGTTTCTTAATTAAAGAAAATCAATACGTACAAATGTACAAATGAAAAATCATTTTATTTAAAACGACAATTAAAACCAATATTATGCCAAAGCGTAATGGCATGAAATGTCGAGATATCGTGGCGTGTTTGCTTGGAACTACTGACAGTGTCGCACTTGCGGGGCTTTGTACGAAGTTAGTCTGTTGTACATTCAATATTTCGCGTCATATAGCAGGACTAAGCAGACATTTGATTCAAATTGATTAACTTATCGTCAAAAAACCAAAAACTATGTGTGATGTAAGCAAAGAAATACGTCCTTAAAGCTCTACTGGAAAGAAACGGGTTAGCAGTCCAGTGCGAGCCCACCAACCCTAGCAAACGCGTGCAGGTACGATGCGGGCCACCCATTGTCCACATTAGCATACGGAATCCCGGGTGTCGCCTCGTGGGGCGAGAGTGAGTGGCGGGCGCTGGGGTGGCGCGCTGGTCCGCTGCGCCCCGCGGGACGCGTGCGGCTCTGCGGGCGGCGGCGGCGGCGGCGACGACGACGCGGCACGTGAGTCAGCCTCTCCGTGAGTCACTACTGCCGCCGAGACTGCGACACCTCGGCCGTTGCCGACACCGCCGCCGACATCGTCGCCGCTGCCGCCGCCGACATCGCCGCCGCTGCCGCCGCCGCCGACACCGACACCGACACCGCCGCCGCCGACACCGACACCGACACCGCCGCCGCCGACACCGACACCGACACCGCCGCCGCCGACACCGACACCGACACCGACACCGCCACCGCCGACACCGACACCGACACCGACACCGACACCGACACCGCCGCCGCCGCCGACACCGCCGCCGCCGCCGACACCGCCGCCGCCGCCGACACCGCCGCCGCCGCTGCCGCCGCCGCCGCCACCGCCGCCGCCACCGCCGCCGCCACCGCCGCCGCCACCGCCGCCGCCACCGCCGCCGCCACCGCCGCCGCCACCGCCGCCGCCACCGCCGCCGCCACCGCCGCCGCCACCGCCGCCGCCACCGCCGCCGCCACCGCCGCCGCCACCGCCGCCGCCACCGCCGTCGACACCGCCGCCGCCACCGCCGCCGCCACCGCCGCCGCCACCGCCGCCGCCACCGCCGCCGCCACCGCCGCCGCCACCGCCGCCGACACCGCCGCCGACACCGCCGCCGACACCGCCGCCGACACCGCCGCCGACACCGCCGCCGACACCGCCGCCGACACCGCCGCCGACACCGCCGCCGACACCGCCGCCGACACCGCCGCCGACACCGCCGCCGACACCGCCGCCGACACCGCCGCCGACACCGCCGCCGACACCGCCGCCGACACCGCCGCCGACACCGCCGCCGACACCGCCGCCGACACCGCCGCCGACACCGCCGCCGACACCGCCGCCGACACCGCCGCCGACACCGCCGCCGACACCGCCGCCGACACCGCCGCCGAAACCGCCGCCGACGAAAACCCGCAAGCTGTCGGTTACGATGGCGCCGGATCTCGCCATCCAGCGGGGGAAGATTACGGCCACCTCCCGCAATAAGAACACGAACTACACTTACAGGATTAATAACCTGCGCTGTTGACGCTTCCGTAATCATTAATCAATTAATCAATCAAAAATCAAAGCTAATTACTTCTTGCAATGCATCCCCCACCCCACCCCTTGACCCTTACCGTCAATTACTATCGTCCTTCACCGTCCACGTGCCTTTCACTCTCTACCGTCCAACGATCACCGCTAAGTTTTTCGAATTCCTTCCCAGGATCGTCGTCATCAACTCTCTGTCGACACATGCTACGTCATATGCTGCACGTGGTCACATTTTTAGCCGCCGTTGCTCGTACACAATAGAACTTACTCATCGACTTCATCGCCGTCTCTCGCAAAACTAAAGGCATCCGCCCAGATCGAGGTGGGCTGTGACTAGATTTAGAATTATTAATTTGAATTCAGCATAGTTTTCATGAAACAAATACAGTATCATTGCACCGTCGTCGAAATAAATTTGTTGAAGATCATTTTAATATTGAATGTTCTTATTCACTGAAGACTATCAAATGCGAATTTAATCACAGAATGATGGATTTTTTTATAAAATCCTGTATAGCATACCATCTCATATTGATTTCGTTTCCATTTGCTACTTTATACGGCAAACGTTACTACACCATTTCGAATAATCGCTTATGGATATTCGTGTGCTCGGATAAACCAAAGGTGCAGGCATTCGTATCTGTGCGGCGACTTGGAGTAGTGAAACTTGCCCCCACGCTTGCGCAGTCATGGAGGTGGAAAATGATGTCATGCAACAAAGCGCACTGACATTCATTTTCTCGTGGATCCTCAGCGTTGCACGTCGAAGCAACAGTTCAGGTGATCCGGTTGTTCTTGCCTTGTTGTCTCTGACCATGTGGGAGGATGCCGTGAAAACGAGGGTATGAGTATTGTAAAGTAATTGGAGAGAATGAAGAAATGTATTTTTCAGTTATATTTTGTTAATTTCAATAACGCTTCTTTTGCAAGGAATTTAAATGCGAAGCTTTGTAACGTTCTCGCTACTTTTAATTGTGCAAGGACCAGTCATTTTTAAATTTCTGTTAGACTTGTCCTACAAGGAAACACACTTTACAAACTTTGCAAGGAAAATGTGTAAAGGTGTTGAATTTAGGTACGTTAGTTCTAATGTAGCCCTGTTGGGAAGAGCAAAACCGGGGGTTTTGAACGTATTCGAGAACGTTTAGACAGTTGTTCTATTGCATACAAAATCTGCATTCTGTAAATAAATTGTTACTGCCATTCTGCAAAGTTGAATTTTTAAATTTAGAGATTATATGTTATATTATTTCCAAACATCCCGACACTCCATGCGGGTAGATTGCCATAAAAAGGATTAGCGTGTGCTCCCTACGTCAGATGTATTTTACGATATATTCGATCATTTTATCACAAAAACGCGTATTGAAATGTTCTGAATTGCATGACATGCACTGTGTGAACATTGACAGAATCCTTTTTACAGATTACACGATGTGAGGGGCCGCAACGGTTGCCATTAATGGAAATATCTCGATAAATTTGTTAACATTGAAAATCAACGCTGTTTCCGTGCATTCAATGCGCGCCCTGCTGTCAGTAATGCGAAAACAAGTGAAATGATATATTTGATACGCGGCGTACCGTGCTTCGCTGTCGATGTCTTTCGTCGAGTTGACTATACGCGTTAAATGTGAAACTTCGGGGCGCACTATATAGGAATATTCTCTCTTTTCGAAAGGCATACATTGGTATTACGTAATATATAATAAAGTAATAAATGAAGCACAGAGTTATTAACATAAGAATTTCATCAGTTCTTGTTTTATTTTTGTCAAAGTATCAAACTTCATTTAACAAATTAATTTCATAATAATTTTGTAAAACTGTACACGATATTTTAGAACTCGTTATAAAGTGATTACGAATGTTCGATACCATTTAGACAATTTTTACTGACAACAATACTGTTGGGAATTCAGGCGTCCAAATTTTAGCCAAGGAAAAAGCTCTTCTAAAAAATAAAACTTGATTACCTCCACAAACTCCGTTAGAAAATTGCAGGTACCATTGTCTGTATAGAAAACAGGATATCTAGAAGCATTTTCAGGCTGCGTGGGGCATCCGATCCTCTTGCTGTCTGCGCTGGCGGAAAGGAAATGAGTCCCCAGAGGGCGCGGCGCGGCGCGGCGCGGCGCACCCTTCGAGGAGGCGAGGTTGTTTGAGATCGGAGGGCGCGCTCGATTGATCTCTTCGGAGCGGGGGAATAGCCTGCAGATGTCTCGCTGGGATGATTAACCTGTGCTTCCGGAAGACTTGCTGCCGCCGTCCCCACCCCCGCCTCCGACGCTGCCGCTGCCACTGCCACTGCCTCCGCCGCTCCCTTTCTTCTTCTGACTCCGTCTCCGTCCGTGCACACGCTGCATCCCTCCGCAGACTCCCTCGCCACCGCCGCTTCTGCTTCCGACGGTCACCGCAGCAGCCGCCGCCACTAGCTGCTTGGCTGTCCGGGAGACGCCGCGTCCTAGACGCAGGTGCACAGGTTTCGGCTGACATTCTCAGGGCGAAATGTTGACATCCTCCCCCCCCCCCCGCAATGCATAAAGGCGGCCGAAACCTTGTCACCTGTGCATAGGTCGCGGCGTCTTCCGAACAGCCAAGCAGCTACTGACTCTAGTCGCGGAAGCATAACGCTTTCAGCCGACACCACTGCGTTTATCCCCGTTCCTCCCCCTTATCCTGCCTTTATACCCGTCTCCATCTTTGTCACTTGCACCTTCTCAACCGCAGTTACCAGCTCTTTGCTCTTCTTCACCACCGCCTTCGTTTCCTTTGCCGCCTCCGTCGCCTGCGTTGCCACCGTCGTCGTCCCCGCTGCTGCAACCGTCACCGCCTCCGTGCTCTCGATCGCCACCGCCACCGTCTCACCGTCTCGCCCACACTCCTGCCACTGCCGCCGCTGTGCGGGCGAGGCCCCGAGGCCATTACGCAAACGCGGGGGCCGCCGCCCTTTGAAACGGAAGCTGCTGACGCACGCGCCCCCACAGCCAAAGATGCATATTAAAAGTAGCTTTTATTAATTGTCTATACTACCGAATGCCGAAATCAAACAGTAAAAAATTTCTATATTCATCATAAATAAAAAATAATTATATGAATACAAGTCGACCGAACACACTCTACTTGTAATCCCCCATTCACTCTCTCTCTCTCTCTTTCTCTCTCTCTCTCTCTCTCTCTCTCGCACTCACTTGCTCGCACGCACTTGCTCGCACGCACTTGCTCGCACGCACTCATACAGAAAAATCCTGGCTACGCCACTGTTTAAAGCTTTCATTTATTTTCTTGTGAAACTTGTACTACAATGTTGTATTTTATTCATTCCCTGCTCTTGCTCATCATCGATTTCATTTTAGTCTTTTCTATTCTTATTGCCATTCGGTATCTTTCACAACTCTGTGATTCTTGAATGTTGTACATTGATGCTGTCCTCACCGCCAGTCTCCTCACCGCCAGTCTCCTCACCGCCAGTCTCCTCACCGCCAGTCTCCTCACCGCCAGTCTCCTCACCGCCAGTCTCCTCACCGCCAGTCTCCTCACCGCCAGTCTCCTCACCGCCAGTCTCCTCACCGCCAGTCTCCTCACCGCCAGTCTCCTCACCGCCAGTCTCCTCACCGCCAGTCTCCTCACCGCCAGTCTCCTCACCGCCAGTCTCCTCACCACCAGTCTCCTCACCCTGTCTGCTCTGCTACCGTTTGCTTCTCTACCCTGCGCCCTCTCATAGTTGGAGGGTAACCCCCAGCAGGACGGAGCTTCTCGATTCACCAGGTCGTTAGTTAGCGCTTTAACGACTTTGTTGCCTCTTGCTCGTCCGCCGAGATCTTTTCCTGTCACCGGAGACGGCGCGAAGAGTCTAACGAGCGCATAAAATGTTTAAGGAGGTGCGTTTACCACGTTAACTTATAATGGTGCTTAACTGCGTTTAATTGGAAACCCGGGATATATTGACTCGAGAAAAGCCTGTAGACATTGCAGAGAAAGGACTGCAGCTGCTCAGCATACTGCCCCCTTGGAGTTTTGCATTCAGTTCAGAAAGTGGTACAGTAAAGAAATAATTTATTATAGTCACTGTGAGTTCAAAGGAAACTACTAGATTAAACATACTCGTATATTGAGGCAATGCAATCCAATTTAACAATAGTGGTATAAACAAGTAAACGGCAATGTTTAACCTTTCTATTGACCAATAACTTCTTAGATACACTTCAAATTGAAATATGATGAAAATTCTATTATTAAACTAAGATTCATATATTTAATTTTAAAAACACAGTGGAAATTGAAAACATAAATGACACAATCAACGCTAATTTAATTCAGTGCCGGAGACTAACAACACTGCTAGGCGAGTACCATATGGCCCCTAACCATTCAAGGTTTTAATCATCAAGAGATACAGCATTTGATAGATTAAGTATATATTTCTTAATTAAGTCAATAAATTTCGTAATACTGTGATATTTGTAGAAATACGACGGATTCTGGCTAATTACCACATTCAGGTGTGACACGTACTTTTCAAGTTTTGGGATGTGACAAGAACTAAAATCTAACCAATCACAAATATGATATATATGATGCACAAAACAAAGTGAGTTTTTTTTTAATATTAGCTTTGAAGAAAAAAAGAATTGCAGTCAGGTGGAAATGTATACGAAAAATGATCCATGCAAATGCTCCATTTAATTAAACCTACAGGGATAATGTTCTGCAAAGAAGTCTTAAAAATAATGATATTCTTGTGATAAATCACATTATATATTAATGTCAAAAATAATTGTGTGAATGTCAATGGTCTTTTAAATGATATAATTACTATGATGATAGTCGGAAACTTACAAATTATTCAATGGTGTACGGGTAAAGGGATTGATGTCCTAAAAGTGAGATTGATGAAATGTGGAAAGAAAAACTCGTCAGATTATTGTAAAGCAGAGAACATTTAAAAAGTATTAAACTCACTGCTTTGTACTTCTAGATTTTCGATGTAGTTTATAGTTTGTTAAGCATAAATACCATAAGTAACACTCCGCCTTCACAAAAATTAACAGAACTCCCTTTAAACGAACACCATTTTCAAATGAACACAATGATAATTACGGGTAACGCGCAATTCATTTTAAATACCATCGAGATTAAGGAACATCTGTTCTTTTGAAACGCATAGTATCCATCGATGTTTTACTTTTCTTTTATATCAGTAATAGAAAGTAGCGTGTACTTCCAGTGTACACCAAATTTTGAACTTATTGCTATCAAAAGTCCTTGAATGTTGTTAAGGTGTCAAATTGAAATCTACTGAGAGGTATGAGTTAGGCTAGCTGTTCCTGGAAATATTTAATGACTCATTTTTTGAGGGGGTATTGAAGGTGTACATAACTTAAATGTGTGCACAATCAAGCTGACAGCTTGTCAGTATCGTAACTGTTTGGTGTTAGAGAGGCGACTTCTTTGTGGTATACCTGCACGCATACGATAGTCCGTCGTGCCTCACGGACTCCAAAACACAGGTTAGCGAGAGCAACGAGCCATTTCTTCGGAGGGCTACGCACTCCACGTAAATTGTATTCCTTGAAACTGTTTGCTGGAAGCATCCCACCGAAACATTCTCCGTCATAGTAAGGCTACTACTCTGCACTCAAAATTTTGTATTTGTGTAACAAATAAATCGTCGAACGTCGATTTAATGTTGATTAGAAAATTACGACAAAATGAAAATGGTAATTATGAACACCAGTTTCAAAATTTTGCGGCAAGTACACGAAAATGTGTTGACTGTGACATTTAAGGTTAGGCAATGTTGTTTCCCAGCAACATGGAAGGCTGTCTGTGTTAATACCTTGCTTTGACATATCTTCCTTATGTTTCTAGGTAAAGTTGGCAGTAGTGATTTGCTTCAGTGTTTCCCAACCAAGTAGTGATTGCAATGTGTTTGACCTTGGTCTTCGTATTCTCTTGACAAACCTGTTTTTTTTAATGAAAGCACTTTTACACGCTACTAATCAGAATGGAATTGTTCGAGTAGACCTTCTCTGCACAGATCTTTCTTAATGTTGACTTTTTATGGTATACCTTCCGGTTCTGGAATATCAATATGTAGCATTATTCGATATATCCTGTTTTTTATTTTTCTCTTCATATGCGAGAAATTAAGAATTCATGCAAGTTATATTCGTTACCGTCAAAACCCATTATCTCATAGAAATAGTTTTTCCTAATGAAAACTGGTTTTAACACAGTCTTTTCGTGAAAACTAATATTTACTAATTGAAACTAGACTTATCCAATGATTCTAGGGAAACCTATTAGTCTGATATTATGCGTTAGGGTAGTGGCTGCTTTTCCATTATTGGACTCATTACTTCAGAAGTTGTAATGAAATAAAAGAAAAGTATGGATTACCTTCCGTTGAATCTTTTGTAATGTTTTTGGTAGAATTCATGGTTTGAGAGGATTTATATTGTACAGTTTCGAACATCCTGGGGCGCCCAGAATGCGGGGGGGGGGGGGGAGGGCAGCTGGAACAATCTGCCCTAGGCTCGGATTTATTTGAGACCTCAAAAATCAATGAAAATAGATAATAAAAAGTGCATTTACTTCTAATTCAAATTAACCTCTTTACGTTGTATCTCGTGTACGTAGAAATTAATTATATTTGTGTACGGGTGCGAAACGTTTGTTTGAAATAAGGCCCTCACGTGGATTTAACGCACCCAGCCCTATTCTTTTCGCTGGGTGCCCCTGCAAAGAGTCAGAAGAGAACTCTTGTTACACATTTTTTTGTCACCTGTAATAAACAGATATTACTGGGTTGCTGACTGACTCGGCATTGTAAAGAGACAAAGGCATACTTTCTCATCTGCTCTGGGTCGGTGGAGCTCAGGCTCCGCGTGGAGAAATCGCTCAGCTGTCGCAGAGGCCGTGGACAGTTGGCAAGGCGCCGGCGGCTGCGAATTGCGCAGCGCAACGTCACCGACTGCGAGAAGTCGTGCGTCATTTTATTGCCGAGTTTTCAATTCGTTGATGAGTGAATAACGAACGTCTGCGACCATAAGTGGCTGATTGACAGAGAGACGGACGACTCGATTTTTGTATCTGCTTTTTCCAAATGTGTGTGATTGTGTTTGAATACCCTGGATACTAATAAAAAGTACGCAACGCGACGTCACTGACTGGCAGAACTCGTGCGTCAATTTATTGTTGTGTTACCAATTCGTTGAAAACTGAAGAACGAACGCCTGTGCCCATACGCGGCTGATTGCCAGGGAGACTGACGACTCTATTTTAGCATCTGCTTTTTTTAAATGTGCGATTTTATTCGAATACCTGGGATACTAATCGAAAAAATGCCAACACGTCACTGGGAGAATTCGTGCGTCATTGTATTGCTGAGTCGGCAATTCGTAAATAACGAACGCCTACATCCATAAAGTGGCTGACTGATAGATTGACAAATATTTATATTGTAGTAAATTATTTTTTTAAATGTACGGTTTGATTTGAATCACCGAGATAATAATCGAAAACCTCGAAAACAACAACAAAAGAAAATTAATTGCATAGCGCAACGTCACCAACTGGGAGAATTCGTGCTTCATTTTACTGAAGGGTTTTCGATTCGTCAATGAGTGAATAACTAACGTCTGCACCTACAGACTGCCAAATTGACCAAGGGGTCTATTTTAGTATCTGCCTTTTTTTCAAATGTATGGTTTTTATTTACATGAGCGGGGCAGACATCGAAACCTTGAAAACAATTATCGTCAAGTAAAATAATTAGAGGCGTTGTCTTGACCAACATTATTATTATTATTATTATTATTATTATTATTATTATTATTATTATTATTCAATGCAAGAGTAGGATTCGATTTCAGGGTTTGATCGTAAGTTACCGGCGATAGCAGCACCAGAAAACTGCGACGACAATAGCTAAGCCATCAAAAGCTACGCCATCAAAAGCTGCCTAATAAAACCATACCTAATAAAAGTTGCCCAAAACAGCGCCTCTAATTATATTTTAATACCAACGACAACAAATCGCCGGTGAACCAAAATCTATCTTCAGACATATTAACATGTACGTGTAAGACACATGTACCGGGAAATATTAGAGAAAGGTAAAGTTTCACAAGGAAAAATTCATTTCTTCCACTTTCGCAAGGAAATGCATCTTGAGATCATGTGTTTATACCAAACAAATCACAAAACCCATAAAGTAAAAGCAAACAATGTCTGCCATTGGTAGAAATCATTTGGAATATAATCAGAGCTACTTTCTTTTTTCATACAGTATATTTTCGATTTCGTGCAATTTTTCTGGTACCATTATTTACAAATGATTTGACTGACACCGTGTCGAAGGCTCAGGAGCAGACGTTTCGACCATTTTCGTGGTCTTTTTCAGGGCTGAAGTGCCTCAGGAAGATTACGATAATATGGTCGAAACGTCGGCACCACAGCCTTAAACGTGGCCTCCCCCAGACAGCCAAGATCATTTGTAGGACTATGGCCTAGTACCATTAGTAGGAAACCTACGACCAGCGGCCTCAACCGGGACAAGCTCTAAACTGCCGATTAATTTCCGAAATGTTTGGAAATGTAGTGTGTACAAGTGTGTTTGTAAGGAAGGGGTGAGGATAGGACAAGGAAGAGATACGAAATATCGCGCGAGATCCGTGGCCTGTGTGTTACAGTACTACACCGGCATTCACGTGGGGTTGGTCGGAGAAACTACGGCAAACTACCCGTCAGAGCAGCCGGCCGCTAGAATTCTTCTCGAGGCTGAAACTGAAGTGGACCAATCTTTGTAACTAGTGAAACAAATCCTGCCACTGTCAGGCCTCGAACACTAGGACCTCCCGGTCAAGAGCACTGCAGTGACATGCGTTGATGCGCAGAGAGATTTCCTACCATCCGACATCCTTCTCTGTACTATGCAGTGCATAACAGTGATTATGTAACAGTTATTCTGAATGCTCGTTATTTATACCAAATTCGTTTTAATTCTTCAATGTAACTATTTACAACTTTAAATCCATTCGATTCGCTTATAAACCATTGCTGTAAAATAAATCTATCATTATCTTGCGTTCATAGTTGATCTCCTACGAGTATTTTAGGTGGGTGGGGCAACTTATCTTGTTGCTGAAGACTCAAAGATGGTAGAAGCAAATAAATGCAAAGTAGAAAGAAACAACACGGAAGAGAGGGCGGGGGAGGGGAAGCTAAAGCTGAATCAGAACTTCTGATTATACTTGAAATCCTACCCCGCTCCGAGATGTTAACAAGTAACTGCTTCGGTGAAGCATCACTTTTTTCGCTGGATTTGCAATTTTCTTTCTGGAATGTTATCTGTTTTCGAATGATGTTTAGGATTTTTTTTTCTTGTTCGTAGCATCTGCCGTCAAAAGTGTTGATGAAAGCCATCTGTTCGACAAAGTGACGCTGTAGTCATTTATGCTGTTTTATGACTTTGAGTTGGCCGTAGAGAATCTTGAACGTATGAAAATTATTTTCTCTAACACAAGAAAGTGAAGTTGAAATAATCGTACTATTTGTAGGTTTCGGGAAATGTATTTTTGTTACGTAATTACAAATTTAATTAAATGCTCATTTGAACTGGAATGTATAAAGGAAAAAAAAAATGATCTGTAAAATAATGGAGAAATTGATTCTAATGAACTAATCTTATACAGTTAATATGTAAAGCGTGATTAAGTATAAAAAGTAGCTCATTTTTTATTAATTCAAAATTCTTGATTTTATATACTAACGTCATGTCTTGCCAAAAATGACAATATGCGTTGTGTAGTATAGAGCTTAACCGTAGTATAGAGGCACCGTTCTTGTTTTGTCTTCGTTCTGCTTATCTTTTGAACGAGTTTCCATTCTCGATAGAGCTCGTGTCAACTTTCTCCCAGTATGCGTCATGACTTGTAAACGGTTTTGATCCGTAGTATCAACTACAGTAATATATATCGTTTCTTGATACCTCATTGTTTAGTTTGTTCATTTTGAGATGCAAGCAAATAAAGTTAAAGTAAGGAGATTTTGAACCGAATTGAAAATAATTATATATTATTTACAGTGCTTCTATAATACGGAATTCGATGGAGAATCACGATCAAATTGGTAGGCTTGTAAATTCCATTGTTGTCTAAATTTATATGGAAGTAATTCTTTATTTTTTCATGTATTTTATTTTAACAATTTTCCAATGTATCATGGAAGTAACTATTTTATTTCTTAAGAACTTTTACGTTTATGGGTATTTTGATAATTCACAATTTAACTTTCAAATGCAGGAGTCGTCTACTTGGAAATTCATTGAAATAGTAATCGAAAAACCATCTATGGATTGATCAACAGATCTGCTCGAGTGCTAAAGAAAAACCTATTAGTCAGAGCAATAGCGGATAACAAAGCAGAAAACGAGCTACTGCTTCTCGTCTGCGTCATCGGTTTTTTGCGAGGTCTTCGCACACGGGGGAAACGTGTGCGGGAGCGGCTGGGCCGCGTCAAAGCGCAACGCAAACAGCGCCCTGTCGTTCGATCTCCGCGGCACGCGTGACCTTGCGTCCGTCGCTCGGAGGCCGCGCGGGCGTGCGTCCGCCCGATGACACACGATCCCTCATTGCGGTGCTCGCGCACGGGCCCTGCGAGGGGACGGGAAGCGAAGTTGGCATCGTTCGCTGGGTGCAGTGGATCTTCGCCATCTCCCTTCGATGGCGTTGGAACGGGCTCTGGCCTGGCCGCGTTCTACCAGGGCTCTGGCCTGACACGTACATATACGTGCGGTTTTAGTCGGAGAATTGAGATCACGGAGGTGAAAAGATAACCGAGGAGGTATTAGGGTGGAGTATAAAGGTTAAAAAGATAGGAGCCCTAAAGATGGGAATGGACGCATCATGAGGAAGGAGGATGTGTGCGCGGCCCTTGGCGGAAGTTGATCTGAGGAAAGCACGGAAGTGAATGGTTCAGGGCACCCAGCTTCTAGAGATTTTACCCAGAAAATGACGGGCGCCGGTCCAGCCGAAAGTCTGGCACCCTTACGATTACGAATATAGGACCTCCGGTCTTTGAAGTATTGGTTGCGGACATGCTCGCGGCGAATTGAAGTTAGCACATGAATTGACGAGGTCCCATTGTAAGTGTGCTAATCTGAAGAAGATTTTTCTTTTCATCGAACTGTGTCTACAAAACCGGGTTGTTTCGAGTTAATGAGAAATTAAAGGCAAAAATATTGGAATAGAGTTTATGTATTTCGTTAATAAAGGACACTATCTGTGCCCGTACGAACATTCCGAACGTTGTAAATCACAGTTTCGAAAGTGAAAATAACTAGATTAGTCTGGAATTAAACTTAGAACGGCCAATTCCTAAACTATACGTTAAATCATTATAAACCCGGTAAAATTATATAGTAGATTTCGGGATTCTGCTCGTATCATCTGCTCACCCAGCCTGCGGGTTAGGTGTACAGAGAGTTTTGCATAGAGAATACTTTGTCATTATATTATTTTTTCCTTTTCGGAAATTGTGTTATAAATACGGTTAAATTTGCATTCGTTGTTTTTAAAATTGTTTGGAAATTATTTCAAATTGATGGGAATTGTTTAATCGAACTTTAACAAAAAAATGTTTCAATTATTCCGTTTGTTCAATACACCATTCTCGAAATGTTGTTATTCTGAGCATTGTGTAGGGAAATGGATTGAAAAATAAACGAAGGAAATTCATTACTCCTATTACGAGTAGTTAGAAAAATCGATCCCTGACAACAATACGTAATTAATGGTAACATAAAATACAATGGGAGAGGTCGTTATTTAGTGATCAATAAACGTTGTTCCAACCTTCCGAAAAAAAAATTCCTGGAAACTCATTGGATGACGTACGTACCACGTTCAAAACGAGACGCTGCTGCATAGCACTCTGATGCTATTCAAGTACATTTTCCATTCGTTCTGAACTGTTTCTTTTAAGACTGCACGGCCAAGGACTTACTTCCCTTCGAATGTAAATTAACTAAATGAAGAAAATGTTTAGCATTGAATAACAATAATGAATGCCTATTTTAAAATATTGAAAGATATGTCAAAGGTTTAGTTGCAATAGGATGACGAATTATTTGAAAACTAAAGGTATTCGTTTGTCTACATCAAGAAATAGTACATAAACACGTTTTATTCGAAGAGGTTGCATTTCTTCGTTGGAGATTACGAAATGGATCTTAGATGTGAATTCGGAAGTAATTACAATGAGAAGTAGTGTTCTCAAAATAAAAAAAGTCACTATCCTAAAATATTTTATGATGCCAACTCATAAAAACTAAAAATCTTTCGAGACAAATAATTATAGCTTCTTCATCAAATGAGAATTCTGTTCATTCTGAAAACGTACATTCCACTCTACAACAGCTATCCATTCATTGACTGATGAAGTGTTCGCGTGTATTTTTCAACTTGTATATCTTGATTTTACACGCTGTCGTTACCTAGAAGCAAAAGTTTTTTGGCATGCCAGCAATTCCCAGAAGAAATCTCTATAACAGTATTTCCTTAACAATTTCTGCGTTGGAAATAGACTTAAATGCAAATCTTCCTCTGTATGGAAAAAATGTTTACTATGTCTGCAAAAAAGTCTTTAATTTAATAAAATTTCTAATAAATCTAAGTTTTTCGTATCTATTCTAACGAAATGAACACTATGAAGCAAAGTATATTCCATTTTCTATATTCAAGGGAAATAACGACGACCATAAATGACTGTAATTAACAATGCGACACGAAACTCTTAAGTACAGTAGTTCGAAAGATTTCAGAATAATGCAATTTTTGTCTGTGCCCCATATCTATTTAGCAGAAGTAATGGTTATAAACGATTTTTTTGACTGTTCAAACAAGACTGCTGGGGCAGTCCATTCTTTAAACAGTCAAAGCTGTTTATATTATCTATCCTAGAGGGAGATTATCGCGTGTCATTATGGGGATCAGCTTTTTCGGCTGTATCCCTTGATTATACAAGGTTGTTACATCTTCAATTATGAATTAAAAGGTGTTAGGATAATGATGAGGGGTGAAGGGACAATCCCAAACATGACCATGCGTACGTAGGACTCAAACCTGCAGCCTCCGCGGCCCAGGAGACGGCTGCCGCAACCATCTCCGCCACGGGGCCGGCTTTACATTATTTTTTTGTCGCGAATTGGCCAGCTAGGATCACGCAGACATACACTTGCACTTACCGAGGCTCAGTTACGTTTTTCTCGTGGCAAGTGTACAAGTTTGTGACTCCTTTTTGGGGAGATCAGCATTCTACGGCGTTTCCAATTTGTTTCCCCCAAGATAGCTAGTCCTTGGGGTATGGGATATGGAATGATGATGATAATGAAGGAATGATAATGGATGACACAGAAATACACACACACACATATCCGAGGCGGGACTCGAACTCGCGACTCCTCCGTCCGAGATCGCCATAGCACTACGGCATTAACTATCCGGAACGGCATTATTATTATTATTATTATTATTATTATTATTATTATTATTATTATTATTACTGGGGGAATATTGAGCATCATTATTATAGTTACAAGTTTGTTGTTGGGAGGGGTGCTTAAGCCCCTGCTTGCGTGCGAGATTAGGGGACCTCCCGCGTCTGTGCTGTGGCCGTGCGCACCCCGAGCTTCCCCGTCCCGGCGTTGGCCCCGATTCCAGCTGATGCGCTCCCGTCCGGCCCGGCCCGGCCCCGCGCGGCGTCATGGCATTGTCCCCGGCGCCTTGCGCAACGCTTCCGACGCCACCGAGCAAACGTCCGCCCAGCAACTGGAGCGCGGAGCCCCTCTCGCGCAGGTGGACGAGGAGGAGGCGAGCGTCGAATCATGCAAGTGGACTTGCTGGGATTGCGGTTGATGCTTTCCGACCGTTGCATTGCACTCCTAGCTTTTAAAAGTTACATCGCTTGTTAAATTTGCCGTGAATACATCAGTGTTTAAGTCCATCTATGAGTATTCTTATTTTGCCGAAAATGAGGCTGCCGATTTCAACAGTGTTTCTTTACCCGTATTATATTGTAAATATGACAATCCTCAGTAGACAGAAACAATCTAAACGGAGCAGTTATGAAAGTTCCTAAATTTTTGAATGTGAGAAATCGATATCGTGCGGGACGATCCTGTCCAGAGAGTATTCACTTGCCACGTTTGGAATTTAAAACCACACTTAGCTGCATCCGTGCTGACTCACTCCAAATATTTTTTCCAGCTATTATTAATTTTAAATTCGGCGTCGCTAGATCAATGTATCGGGCACCGTTTACGTTCTCTTCCTTACCACTTGTCTCTGCTTCTCTTCTGCTATGAGCTCCAGGCCTCACTACAGAATACGTGCCCCATTCCTCATGATTTCGGAAGATTTCGGCAGAGCTGCGAGTTTGCGGGTCTCGGACCAGACTGAGCTGCAGCTTCATCTGAAAGTAGACCTTTTGCATAATAATATGACTTTGTGAAGTTGAGTCTCTCCAAGAAGTGTGAGAATGTTTTTACATTTATTCTTCCCCTTTTTTTAATTGTCGTTACATAGACTGACCATATGCATTCATGTTCTCCCTAAACATAGGCGTCCACATGGGGGGGGGGAGCGACCAGGAGGCAATAGCCTCCCTGGAAATTTAGAAAGAGACCCCTACGTAATAAAACATTCTATTTCTGTAATTACCAACTATTCCTTATTTCCCCCTCTTTTTAGCGGAAACGTCGGGGAATTGCAACGTACCTTTTGGGGAACAATCTCTCAAAACTATCTGGCAACCCTGCATATGGTTGAACATAAAATAAATTTATTAATAGTATCATTAAAGCTATGACTTCATTTTCCTTGTGGTAGGTTTCATTTATTCACTACTAAGTTATATTACATGCAAAGAGAAACAAATTTTAATGGATGAGGGAACCGAGGGTGACCCAAAAAGGTGGTTTTAGTCAGATTACTTCAGTTTTTTATAAGTTTATTTTCATCATGACGTATTAATAAAATTACGTGATTTTGGATTTTCAACTCTTTTATACGTGTTGCGAAAGAGTCTAGAGGTAGCACTCAGGAACTGGCATTATATAACTCTTCCGCAACCGCAACAAATGATAGAGGCAAGTTCTGTGAATGAGAGAGTAAGGATACTGATGTAGTGATTGAAGTATTAATACTGGTCGTATGGTGGTTTGACCCTGTTGTTGCAAACATTCACGCATATTCACCTTGTATCAGTTTTCGTCCTATCCGAATGGTTACAACTGGTGTATCTGTTTATTAAGAGTGGAAGTGATATTGACTGTGATACTACTGAATGTAAAAACTGGAGAACTTTAAGACTAGCTATCAAAAATACATTTCTCATTATTATAGTAACTAATTAATGAAACTAAAAAGTAATTTGAAAACTTTATGACTACTCTTTTAATATTTCAGAATTATTTTTTGGAATGGTCAGAAAGATACTTAAAAACAAATCTAATTTCACACGTGTGCTTCAAATACACGGGTTCCTAAACCCGAACCCTAGTTTTTTCTTTTGAAAATTTTATTCTATTCTCATACACCTCACAAATCGACGGAATTGTATCCGGGATCACGGTTGATCTTTTTCTGGGGGACTCAATGAGTAATAATTTAATCCAACAGAATTCAAATATACCTGATATATTAAGTAATATATCGCGAAATCTGCAAAATTTAGACAAACTTCCATCTCAACAAAATTTGGATATAATCTTTTATCCCTATTATTTAAACTGTAAATTTAAAATTAGGTCATTTTCTACTTCAGAAACTGGTAAAATGCACTTATCAACCTGCCACTTGAAGCGAAAGTATCTCCGCAAATGCTTTATCCACCTCAGCCAAACTTAGGTTAAGCTCATCTGGCACCAGGGATCGATGTGTATGACAAAAGGGGTGTGAGACGCTAAATGAGGATCCCTCAAAAATAGCGACCTCGTCGGTAGACTCCCACCTTTGGTAAGTGGTAGTTCCATCAGGTTACCGAGACCCATTTTGTAACTGAATAGTTGCCGGTAGCAGCAAATATGTTGCTGAACAAAACCATTCAAATGGTTTTCCAAAAAGCAGCCAATAGTTCTGTTTAAGAACGAGAACAAATTAAATGCACTCGTACAACACTAACATTAATGAAATATTTTGACAAAACCAGTCTTCATGAATACTGCAGTAGCATAGTTTAGTACAAAATAACAATAATTCTTTATATACCAAGAATATAAAAAAGTTGATGTTCAATAACGCAACACGTATATAGCAAATATTTAATGGGGAGCACTGTCTTCAAGCCTTGCTGTGGCGTGACGTCAGCTGTATCGTAAGCAGTGACGCACTGATTTCGGTCGCGTCGTAGTATGACAATACGCAGAATAAGACAATGAGATATTTGCATTTTTTAGTCAAAATCGAAACTGTTTCATTATTCCTGTATTTTATTCAAGTTGTTGGGTATCTAACGAAACCATAAAAAACTGTTCATATGGTCGAGAACTGCATACCACTCTTTCAATTTCTGCGCGCTTTGCATTGAATGTTAGTGATTCTGGGCGCTGGAACTGCTAATGTCATTAGCCTCATAAGTGTGGTGCCTGTTCTTTCCTCGGGAGGTGGGGGTGATCTTCCCTAGCTGGATCCGGCGTCGACCTACAAAAAAAACCGGCGTTATACCGTCGGCTTGCGGGGTTTTAAAAAACCAGGTATCTCCCACCAGCATGGCACCGCCCCAGCCGAGACTCTCGACTGGTTTCCTGACATGTGGGGTAGTGTAGTGCATGTAAATGAAAGTAAGTAAAGTGAGTATTAGACAAGAAAAAGAAAGAAAAGATGGCGCGTGGTCAGAGTCTCATTTGTTAGGGTAGTTCTCTGGCATTCTCCTGGTCCTGGTCAGAGAAACCACGGAAAACAGCCCATCAGAGCAGCCGGCCGCTAAAATTCTCCTCCAGACACTGGCTGACTTCAACCTAACTCTCTAGTTAGTGTCGAAAACCTTGTCCCCGTCGGGACTCGAACGTAGGACCTCCCGGTCAGTGGCTCTACAGTGGCATCAGTTGATGCCCTGAGCCACATCTCACGGTGCGCGTATCGGAAATTATTTATTTATTTATTATTATTTAATAGGTAATTATTACAAACAAATTAGATTACTTGATCCGATGTGGCTAGGCCGAAGGCCTTTAAGCCATTACAATACCTACATCCTTTCGCGTTCTAATCTTTCGAATTCTGGTATTCACCCCAAATTCTCTCCATCGCATCAAAGCCGCGGGCAAGAGACCATAAGGTACGGCTCAGGAAAAAAACCCTGAAGGGGATATCGGAAATTAGTAACGTAGATGGGGAACGGGTCCGGGATGGTGATTCCCCTCTATGCTGCCACCGCCCCTACCCACGTGCTTCTAGTGGAAGCGCCTAGTCTAAGCCACGCGGAGTCGGCGTGGGGCGTAGCGTCGCGGTGTCTGTCTTCGGCAGTGGCGGTGGCGGCGATGGCGGTGGCGGCGTCGGCATTGGCGGCGTCGGCGTCGGAGGCGTCCTGGCGCTGGGCGTCGCGGCGCGCGAATCCGGGTCAGTCGCGGTGGCAGCGGAGGAACCGGTCGTGCTGGCAGTGACGTCACTGCGGCGACGTCACGAGCGCCGTTCTGCGCGGTTGCCAGCCCGTGTTCCCGGCTGCGCACGTCACGCGATAAGTCGCGCCGCCTACTGGGAAGTAAGCGCGATAAGATTTTTGTCTCGGAACTGTGTGAAAGTTCATTATCCGCTTGAGTGCACCGGTGCGGACTTCTTGTGAATGAGTGACTCCCGTAAGGAACCGACGCGGCGCGCCGCTTGATTCAGGGCTGCAACTTAATGGCATGTTGAATTTGTACCGTGGATTCATGAGGTAGACAAAATTGAATTCTTGGAAAGACGGAAGTCTGTTGTGAGTAACAATAGCTTATTCTTGAATTTTAACATTCGAGAAAATGTTGGATTTTAGTTATGGAAAGTATTGGAAAAATTGGATTTTAGTTATGTTAGTGTTATTAATTCTCTCTCATTTATAAATTAAAAATGGAAATGTCCTGTATCGTTGAACTGGAAAGACATAAACAACATAATTTTCCTAATGTTGTTTCTTTGTGTATTCCAGTACATTTCGCGTTTTTACGATGTCTTTGACATTTAAAAAGAACCTTTTCAATAAACTTTTCGTCTGATTAACAGACTCTTTCAAGTACAATGTTAACTATTTCTAAAGACGTTTTGCTTCGGGTGTATTGAAAATAAAAACCACTTGTATATTAGAATACAAATTCTAGAGACTTTTTGTACCGCGTGAAGCACCTTACGAGAGACGAAATTCTCGAGTCTAGAGCGTCAGTGCAACTCGAACTGCGCATGCGGATCAAAAACAGTTTTCGCTAAGATGCTTTACGGGGTGCAAAAAATCTCTTTTTATTAGTATGGACATCTTAACACAGAATATCTATCATTGCTTACTATATCTGTATCTAAGAGTAGTTTATGATAGGCAACACGCCAAACGTCCCTGTGTTACTGCAAATTGGTTGCGGATCTCTGGATTGTACACAGACACCCTTAAGAACTTATGTAATTCAAACTGAAATAATGTTATGTTTAGTGACTTTCCTGCGTATCCTAGAAGTAAGACATTGCTTTCTTCTTCTTCTTCTTCTTCTTCTTCTTCTTCTTCTTCTTCTTCTTCTTAATACGTTTACTGCTACATTCTCGTCATATTTTTACTATTGAAGAAAATAAGCGTACTATAAATATTTTGATGCAAATCTTCTTATAAGTTCTTTCATTTAAAAAAATTATTATCAATTAATTAATGAACGTAACTTCCATCTATTTCTATACAAACTTTTCAAGACTGGAAGAGAAGTTAACAAAGGTGAGGACTACTAAAAATGTCTGCTCCGATTCAGATATTGCAGTACCATTTCATCTTTCTTATACGTTTTGAAACTCTTTAACTATTCAGAGTGAGTCGAATTCACAGCAGTGAAACACACCAAGGCAGACATCATTCTACAGGACGTCTCGATTAAGCGCCAGGCGAGGTGTCAAAGAGCCTGGAGGTCACGACTCTCGCCGGGGCAGAAGGCAGATGGGGTGGGTGAGGTCAGAGGGCGTTAATGGAGAATCTCGAGAGTCGTCAACTAGGGGCGGCGATGATTGTGACGACTTGACAATAGACGGTAGTCGGTATCGGAATTTTGGTTTTCTCTATTAATATAGACGCGAATGGCAGTGTGGTCGGATAGCAGCGCTGGCACGGCAAGGCAGAGGGGTCAGCGGCAACAGTTTGGGCATCGACTGTAGCAGCGACAATCAGTACAGCTGTAGCGGCGTCAATGTCAGCAGCGGTGATAGCAATGATGGTGCCAGATGCGAAAGCAATTGGAGCGCAGATTAAGGGGACGCAGGTGTTGGGGAAAGCCGAAGCGACAACGAAAACGGCGACGTCAAAGATAGGAACGGCGATGTCAAAGACAGGAACGGTGATTGCAAGCAGCGGTGATTGGAATGGCTTTGCCAGTGACGAAAGCGAAGGGAGCGTTGACTGTACGCCGGGATTGGTAATGGTGGAAGCAGCGAGTACTGGAACAGCAGGGATGATGACGGAAGCGGCTGTGGCGGAGATGACGGTGATGAGACGGCGTGACAAGATGGCGAGAGTGAGGGCGAGTGTTGGCGTGGGCGGGCGCGGGGGCGGGGACGGAGATGGGGACAAGGCCGGGGGAGGGGGAGGGAGAAGCGGAGTCATGGTTGGGGTCAGGGGATACAATGAAGGCAACGGCAAGGGGGGCAGTGGGGGGCTGTGACTGGGACGGTGGGGATGTCAACGACAGGTAGATCAGCGACGGTAACATGCCTGTCGCAGATGGCAGAGGCAGCGAGGCCGGCAAAAGGAATGATGGCGGCAGCGAAGCGTCGGCGTCGGTGGCGGTGGCGGAGGGGTCAACGGCGGTTGACCCGTCGCTCTGGGTCACTGCCGTGCCGCGCCGCGCCCCGTCGCGCGCCTGGCGTTGCGTGGCCGGCGAGCGTCTCGTCTCGTCTCGTCTCGCCCCGCTCGCGCGGTGTCGGGTCAGTTCCACGCCGACCCTCTCCTCCTGGCGCGGCAATGACGCGCGGCCGCTGTGCATGCCGCGCATTCAGCGGCGACCGGGCGCGCGGAGAGCGGCGCAACGCCCGTTCGACTGATTTAGAACAGCCTCGTTGCATGTGAACATTCCGCGGAAGGCCTAGTGTAAATGGTGTCGTAGTTCATTTATCACACACACACAAAGTTGTCAGATCCAAAGACTTGACACATGTTTTATAAGTATGTCAACGCACTGAATCCGAATCCGAAGTAAGAATTCAACCACCACCTTCCAGTTGTTGTTTTTTTTTATCGCGAAAAACTACTGTGAAATTTACAATTAAAAATTTTACGGTGCTTTTTCGCGATTTAAAAAAAGAACTGAAGGGCACTGGTGAAATTGTGGCTTCTGATTAGAACTCAGCGCGTTGACAAACACAGAAATATGTGTCAAGTCTTTGGGTCTGACAAGTTTTTTTGCGTCTGTGTTATTTTTTATGACACTTTTCGTCAATTATGTTATTGAACATACATTAAAGTCAATGCGGTGTATTGCTATTTAGAATTGTTAGCTTAAAATTAATATGACGTTATTTTCGCGTATTACTAAAATAAAACTTTTCCCGTTCTTATGACAAAATTTACAATAGCTTGATTTTGAAAGTAAAGTTCATGTTACGTTACTACACGATTTCTTTTGAAGAACGATTTCTGGAGTTTTAGAGAACGCGCGCATGCGCTAAATGTTTTCTGAGAGGGTAGAGTCGCTGTGCGCATGCGCGTGTACGCTAAAATTCCGAAATCGTTCGTCAAAAGGAAGCGTGTAATTTGGATCTTAGGGACGAAAGAAGATAAGTATGGTCGGTATACATATTTTATTTTACAATTCTTATCTTATGTACTTGATTGTCTTCAATGTCTGATTACGAGTTTAGGAAAATTCTCAGAGAATCATTTTAACAATAAAGTAAATAAAAATAGTTGAACACATGTTTTAACTTGCCTACTCTAAATGCTCAGAATTACATCCTCTGCGTTTGAGTCACTGTCTGAGTCTGCCAGGGTAACAGCCAGAATTTATAAATTCATTAATTTGTCGTCCATCAAGCTTATTAGCTCGCTATCAATTCTCTGTTACTTTTCCTACGTAGAAAAACAAGTTTACTTTCTATTAAGTGAGGCACCTTTATAAGAGTGAGTGTTAAGTCCACTGAAGCAGAGCGGTTGGGCGTCACCAATTAAGTACATCAACGCGGCTGCGGGCAGCCGGTGCATATGCTCGTTTCGGGTCAGGCGGCGCGCGTGTGCGTAAGTCTTTGTGCGTGTGTGGGTGTGGGAGGGGCGCCTGGTGGCTGAATGGAGCGGAGCGCTGCGCTTGACCGCGCGGGTGAAGGGGTCGACGTGAGCGCGCGGCGCGGCCCGACGCGACGCGGCCCGGCGCGGCCTGCCGTTTCCGGGGCAGCTGCCGGCCAACAACGTCGGGAACACTTGTCCCACTCGCCGTGCTGACGATTTGGACGGTACCCCGGCCAGCATTTAAACTCTCGGGGTCGCTTTAAATTCAGGTTGCCCGTGCCCTTCTTCCTTTCGCGTGTATGCAATGCAGTGCTGCTGATCGAACAATTGAATCTGCGGTTCTTAACAGCTCGCGTCAGTAAATTGAGAATATATCATGACCTTAACGTGACATGATATGACATGTCCTTGGCATGGCCTTGGAAGGTATTTCCAAATAACTGACAGCTACTATGATGCTGTCCTAACCTACAATTTGGATTTGTGCGTATTTCACGATCTTTTCAAGAGAGCATGTAGTTCTTATTTTGATTTATAATATTAGAGAATTCTGTAAACAAATACATAAAGTGGGGTGTATAAGTATTTTTTTAGATCTGAACTGCCCAACTATTGACAATCCGTAGTAATAACGAATTATTTTTTACAGGGCCTACCAGAAGTATTGATCGCCGTGTGCATGCGACTTACCAGGGAGAAGGCCTTGGGGCCTCTGTTTTGATCTAACCTGACTTAGATGTTATGGGATGTTAAAATGTAAGAGCTTTTTCCTCTTCAGAAACAATAACAGGGGACACATTTTCGAAACAATCACCGATCTCAGATAGATGCAGAATTGAGAGTTTGAATACCGTGGACAGTGAATGAGTGTGCATATTTTTCGGGGATATAAACTACTTTGGTCAGTAGCACTGCAAATGTAATGCACTTTATATTCTGGTGATGGCGGTGTTTCTCGCCCGTTGAAACGTGAGGTCTGATGTCGACCTACATGTCGGCTTGCAGGGTTTTCCTCGACTCCAGTTATCATCCCCAGCGACTCTCTACATGTGTGGGTGTAGTGTATGTAAGTGTTTGTTTGTTAAACAAAATATCATTCTCATGCCCAGATTGCTAGGGTTCACTACCTCGGCATACGCCCCGTGTTGATTAGAGACATCACAGAAAATTAATTAGAGCAGCCGGCCGCCTGGATTCTCAACTCCGGTGGCTTAAATCGACCCAAATATCCCAGGACCTCTCCGTCAGAGACCCTGAAGTGGCAATTAATGTTGTCACTGAGCCATCTCATACAGTAAATACTGTGGTGGGTGTTCTAGACGACTCCATTATTATTTGTGTCTTGAAAGTGCAGCGCGAGCCGTGAACAATCAGCTAAGCATTGGCTGCGTCAAGTAATGTTCACCGCATCTGCAGACGCTGCTTTCGGCTTGGCGCCGTGCGGACGTTTGCGAAAATCGACCGGCAACAGGAAGTTACTTGTGTGGAAATTGTTCGCGCCCGTGATTGGTGAATTTAAGTTTCATCCTCATGTTTTATACATGTAATGTAGACGTACGCACATTTTTCTGGGAAAGGAATTGTCGAGTTGGTATTTAAAAAAAAAAAAAATACTTGTGTCGAGACATCTTGGTTTTCAGATTTAAGCACCGTTTCTCCATATGCTTAATTGATATTGTTTTCGATTTGTTGCGTTCATATGACTACATTCAAATTCACAAAAAAATTTCATTCTATATTTAAAGGTGCAATGAATGCTTTGTCAATGCACTTCGATATGTAATAGATTCATTGTTGTGTTTTTTCTCTATCAACCATAATTTCTCTGTGAAAGATAAGAAGTGAAATAATTTATTATAATATTGTATTTTGTGACGGATGTGTTCTCTACATTTATCGTGAAATTTGTATTATTCTTGAATGCTGAAATATTTAGGTCTGATTGATAAAAAGTGGAAGGGAGATTGAGAAAAGAAACATTTGTGGCTGCGAACGTTCTGTTTTGTGAAACAATGTGATTTGCCATTGCTTCCTTCCTGACTAATTACATTATTTGGTCAATCTATTCCTTCGATGAGATGTGCCCAACGTGCGGCATATCTCTACGACTGACTTTTACTGGCTTTCCAGAGAGATGGCCTAACGGGCACTGTTCTGGTCAGGCCTGCTTTAGTTATTAACGGCTTTTCTAATGCGTTTCTTAATTCTTATAAAAGTCCGAAGATCAATAAAATGTTTCTTACACTTGAGGAGAGTTACTTCAGAAACAACCACCGATGGGCGTGGAAACAAAATATAATTAGCGTTTGGTTAGTAATAATATCAAAATTAGTCATGAAGGAAATATTGTCAAATCATGTTCTTAAAAAACAGACCTCAGGATATGGCTATTTTCTGTCAGGAATTATTTGATTATTAGTCATTTATTTTCAGCAGACGAGGAACGAACTTCTGTCATGTTACATAAGTTTTTATAATATTATGTTAAAATTAATATTATTCGTTTGATGTCGGATTTTCTCAAAGTTATCAGCTTCAACGGCAACAGAAAATGGATTTTCCGGGTATGCTCACGGAGTTCCCGGATGTGGTGTTTCGCGAACAAAATTCTTTATTTTTTTTCCGCGAGGCGAGCGGAAGCCAGCATCCAGGATGGGGGTCATTTGCACCCGCGCGTGAAATGCGATTCCACGTACGCTTCGCCGACGCGTTGGAATGCGCCTTCCACAGCCTCGATATTGTTCCGATTAATTGCGACAGTCGGACGACAGAATTCGCATCGAATTGTTGTGAACCATATTTCGCTGCTCTGTCACGAGTGTGACAACACGAGGACTTATTTTTATCTAAAACGATATGAACGTTTCACTTTTTTGCTTTCTACGTACTTACGTGGTAAAGAGAAAGAGTTGTAGTGCTGCTGCAAAAAGTGGCAATTTTCGTTTCAAAAACTCGCATTGGGAGGTCATGTTTTGAAAAAATGGATGAATCATATTCCTACAAGTAGTTAATTACTTTCTTCAGCACGGTGAATAGTCATAATCCACGGGTGTTCGTGATGTCGAAAAATTGGTTGACGTAAATAGTCTCTGCGGGCAAAGCTAGGGCCTAAACCGTTCTAACGATTTTCACCAAAATTTCTGTTCCCCGATCAATCTTGACAAACTCAAGACTTTGCCAATATTTTGATTTGGGCTTTACCTGAAATCTCAAACACATTTTCAAAATTTGCTAAAAAAATGACTCTAAATTCTTTAATTGAGCTTTTCCCTCATCTGTAAAGAACGCTGTAAAGAATGGCTGCGACCTCATTTTTGATCAAATATTTCAAATTTCAAAAATTTCAAAATTTTAAGTGTCTTTTCAGAACTACAGTATTGAAAATTGAAACTTTCCTCTCAATGATAGATCTTGAACTAAGGCCATGTACAATTTTTCTAAAATATGAGATGTTTTCGCGTAATTTTGCATGGAATATAGGGAATTTTTAAATAATTATTCGAACTCTGTAGTTTCGAAAATTGCAGAGAATTTACATTACAAAAGTACCATTTTGATAAAGACTTTTGGAGAAACATATTTCTGTGTAATTTTTCTTGAAGTTAATGTAACTTATAAAAAACTCTCAAAAATGGCTAAACAATTTTCGTTAATTTTTTGTCCGGATAGAACAATTGGTCCAAGCTGATTTTCGGAACTCTGTTTCGAAAATTGGGAACAAAAAAGTCATCGTGATGGTTGAGTGTAGCTGGGAAAGTGGTGTGTTAGGTGTACTGGTGTAGGAATAACGTGACTACTATATTAAATATAAGCATCTTAGTCCGAACCTCAGCCTGAAGATTTTTTTTTTCGGTTCGTTGGAAACGCTTTAGCAGGTTCATGAAGCATTATAATGTTGTACAGCCGATTCAGAAATGCAAGAATGTATGTACTGTTGTTACGCATCTGGTTCTTCTTTTAAAACATCTGAAGGAGAAAATATACCAAATTCCTCGGATTTTGCTTAGACCATCACATTTGCCACGTTTGAAATATTTTCTCTTCTCTTTGGAATAATACTTACTAATAACTCTCATAACCTCCAAAGGTTTTCTGTAGTCATGGCCTCTAGCCAAATATTCTACACAGTTTTGTAAGTTCTTTTTTAAATGACCCCTAAATTCATACAAATTGTTGAAAATAAAATATTGTTTATGTCATGTGAATTAACATTGATTTACTCGCTCGGATAATTGAACTATCTCGTTCTCCCAAGTAAATGAAGCTATTTCTTAACACCTCGTTATATGAATAACCATTTTATCAATATTATAGAGACACTTGTCAGCCCTTCGATCCGAAGCGTCGGGCATCGATTCCCGTCTTGAGCATGGTTGTTTGTCCCTTCTCTCTCATGTATGTGTTGTCGCGGAGGGCCTCGCGTTCTGCTGACCCCACATCAGAGAGGAAATAAGTGTATTGGTGTCTAGTGTATGATCGAATATGCGTCCCTCCAGGACGTAATGGGTAACACTGTCGGCTGGATAAAATCCCTAAGTAAATATAGAGACACTTGTGTTTCCTCGAAGATCCATTTTGACACTAACTACATAGTTCTGTAGAATTAAACTAGAGTTTGGAGAAGATTTCTAGCGTTCGACTGCTCTGATAGGTAGTTTTCAATGATTTTCTGGTCAATACCAGGCGAATGTCTGAACTGTACCCTAACAGGCTGACCAAGAATAGCACGAGATTTTTTCTTCATCATTAACCGTTCTACTCATCATACATACACGCACGTATACTTACGTACAAGCACTGTACTTTTACACATATCGGGATCTTGGAGCTCGCCCCAGCTGAGGCGGGGTCCTTCTGGGGGAAATACCTGGAGGAGTAAAATCTGCAAGTCGATGTATCCGTCTTCGCCGGATTTCTCAATTCAGCGGAAAATCACCGTCACCTTCTGATAGATGACACGCACTACTTTTACGGGACTAAAATCCTTCGAAAGTGACGCACCCGGGATCAGTGTTCACTCCGTTTCATTCCTACAAGATTCAATAGTGAGGTCTGTGAGAGGAGAGATATCGTTGTTGGACCCGTGCAGTGCGTGTCTCGTCGGGTGCACTTCACACAGGAGACCCGGGTTCGCGCCTCCCATCGGTTCCGGAAGCGCGCTGCATGCTTTACATGACCCTGACCCGTTTCCGGCTTCCGGTCTGATTTCCGAGGACTCAATTAGAGACTCTGAAGTCGATGATTGCTCTACGTCAGTGAACGAATTCTGCTCCCTTCATAAACCTAATCGTTTGGAACAGTAATACTCGTGCGTCAGTCTGTGTGTGTGTGCGTTTGTCTATCTGTCTGTGTCTGTCCGTCCGTCCTTCCGTCCGTCTGTCTGTCTGTCTGTTATGTTCTGTCCGTCCGTCCGTCTGTCTGTCTGTCTGTTATGTTCTGTCCGTCCGTCTTGTCGCAGTTGATGCTGCAAGTTGCATTTCCTGCTATGTCTGGCTCTTACTTTAGTATCTGTCTTTTTAATCTCTTATCTCAAATTCGGTTTGAAAATTGAAAATTGATAATTGGCCTGACTACGGCTCTTCCCTTTCAAAATCAATGTAGAATATACATTCGCATTACATACCTTTGTGTGCTAATAAACTCTTTCATACTCTTCCTTTCGTACGCTGATTTGCTTACTTCTAAGCTTCATTTCTTCCTTCATCTGTCTACGTTCCAACTCAAGTTACACGCTTGGCTGTCTGCTCGTACATTCCGTTTTACTAATTCTGATATTGCGCTCTCGGATTCTTTTTCTCTTGTATGAAGCCTACTCTTATTACTTTTATTATTATGACTCTCAGTACCTGTTCTCGGGCTCATTTTCGATTGTACTTTCATTTTATTTAATATTTTTTTCCTTTCATTTTGCATATTTTAAATTACGTCATAATTTTGCATCATTCCTTCACAAAGATGTGAAACTCAAGAACACGCCGACGTGTATTGGTGTAGGATGCCGAACTTTCGAAATCAGAAACTACCGTATAATAATAGCATTCAGCTCAGCTGTCGAGCATACACGCGGAAAGGAACACTAGCACGTCCATATCCACAGCAGCTGTACTTGCGTCACGATATGCCGTGTTTTTACAGATCGCTAGAATTTCTGTTGAAAACCTTCTTTGTACCTTCATTTAATGAAGGACAATGAATGATATTTGTGAAAGGGTATTACAATCTCTCCTTATGATACTGGAAATTATGAAATCGAATTTGAATGATGAGGCTATTAAAACTGATTCAATGAAGTTGTAGGAAAATCTTTGGTAAGATGAGATGATTTAGCTATATAGCGGTAAGAATTAAACAATTGAAAGCACATTGCATTAGATTAGTATAGAGTCAAATATGAAAAAAAATTATATATAACTATCTGTCATCTAGATATAATCATGCAGGTCATCCTATCATTCTAATCATTTTTATAATAAATATATTGCGTGTAATTCAGTATCAAAGCTGTGTGAATGTGCATTACGTTTTTTGTGTCTTTTCTAAATGATTGAATATGTTTCATTCTTCTTCCGTATATAGCATTCTCATTCAATGTAACGTATCAACATTCTATAAACATTTGTAAATGTTCACTAATAACGTGTGCTCTCTAATTTTTCCAACTAAAATACGTCATCTGTGAAAAAATGTAAAATTGTAATTAGATTGTCAAAACGTTCAAATATTTCATCCACAGGGATCCGAGCCCAGGCCCTATCCAAACAGATGTTAAAGCTGAACTGTGGAATAAAACATTACTTTTATGACAATGTAACGATCGTATCTGTCTGTCTGCCTGTTATGTACTTGGCGCGACAGCCTGCGAACGGACCAGGACCTACCAGCAGCGTCCTGGCCTCGGTTTAAGGGGGGATTCTGCCGTTAGGGGGCTGTTTCGCAGTGGGTTTAAAGGGGCAACTCCGTAATCTGGTCTTCTCAACCTGAGAAGTGAGTTTTCTCATCGTCACACTGCAGCATATTCTGGGACATTGCAAGGATAGCGCACACTGTAATCGTGCCCGACCGAGAATCGAACCCGGGGTCGCGTCATGGGAAGCGAGCACGCTGACCAATGAGCTAAATTGCGAGGGCAACGACCTTATAGGGGTCGGAAATTTGTTGTATGGCAAATAGCATTAAGGGTAAAAATAAACGATCGAAAATATAAGGGCAGAGGCGTTGGTGCGGACGATCTTCTGTGGCGCTGTTTGATTTCAGGTGCTGAGGAGGCCAAGCACTGAAAGGAGACGGCGGGACGCCCACGCCAGAAAATAAATAGTTAAAATAAACGTCGGATAGATTAGTATGTACTCGGCTTCTGACGGCAGGTTTTTCCCCCTTCAGGGGTTTTTTCCTGAGCCGTACCTTATGGTCTCTTTTCCGCGGTTTTGATGCGATGGAGAGACCATTTGGGGTGAATACCAGAATTCGAAAGATTAGAACGCGAAAGGACGTAGGTATTGTAATGCCTTAAAGGCCTTCGGCCTAGCCACATAGGATCAAGTAAGCTAATTTGTTTGTAATAATTACCTATTAAATAAAAAATAATAAAAATAAACGATATGGTCTGGCATATACTTGTACGGACGGGATTTGTCTTTAGAAACAATTGTTTCTAAAATACAGTTATACAGTGATGATGAACCCCTCATTATTTGACCTATAGTTTTTCCAGTCAGTTACTGAGTACTTAGCTACCTTCGTTTTTTTTACGTGGTAAGCCTATTCTATTCTGTTGCTACAATTTGATCTTGGTCTGAAGAAACCAAGTAACTAGCAATGTTAACTCTTGTGTGTGTGTGTGTGTGTGTGTGAGTGATTATTTTACTCGCTAAAAGCAAACCTCTCTTCTCCTCCATCCTCCCCGCGGAACCGCCAATAAGCATTACATCGTGGGAGTGGAATAGTAATCCAGTCTCATGACTTGTGTGTGTGTGTGTGTGTGTGTGTGTTTGTGTGTGTGCGAGTGTGTCGTGCTAACGCGGAAGACGTGGGCAAGCAGTGGTCGCAGCCGGCGACTTGGCCTCCCGCCACACAGCGCAACAAGGCTTCGCCTCCACACCCCCACCCCGCTTGCCCTCCTCCTCGCCGCCTAGTAATCGCAGCGGTTCGCCCACCGCCCTGGCCTGCCCGTGCCCCTGCCCCTCGACGCGACGGCCGGCCGCCTTTTAGGAGCTGTCGACGAGGCGTGGCACTGAGCGCAGCCAGTTTCTGGTTTCATTTTCTGTACCATTTGTCAACTCTTTCTATTTTCACTAATCCTCTTAATCGTTTCCTACTCTCGGATATTCTCCATTTTCGCTTCTTCCGTTGGTGTCAAATTCTTGAAATATCTTTAAGGTAAGTCTTTACGAGAGAATGACGAAGTCGTGAACAGTGATTTATATTATTTATTTAGTATACCGTGTCCGTTATGAATATCACAGTACAATTATACATATCCATTTATGAAGACACTTTCCAGTGTTTTACATCCATGTTATCCATCCATTTGACGTTTAGAGGTGTTGGTTTGCCAAAGACCCATGTGATATACTCTTAGTTGTAGAAGATTTTAAAGAGGTGAAGTTGTTTACTGTTCTGCAGTTGCAAAAGATAGATTCCCTCGAAAACGAACTTGCCTCAATCGGTAAGAATTGTTGCAGTGAAGTTAAATGAGAGTTTATATGAGCACCCAATTCCGCTCCATTGTGGAGACGGATTGAAAATGCACTACCGGAAAGCAGATATTCACTGTACTCGACAGGAAAGAACTACCATAGAGTGTATCAGACAGGATCTGAGTCATCGGCATCATTCACATAACTTAGTATTGCGCTATCTCAAACGTATTTCAAGTCGAGGTCACTCATTTCGATTACACTGAAGAAATACTGCGAGTAGTTCATTATCTCTGTCATGTGGCAGGAATGTTTGCAAGAATGCAATACTGAGTGTCTCAACGCATTACTGAGTGTTTCGTATGCTTATGGTTTTATAAAAGAGCCTCCGAAAGACGTGATTCGTTGACTCCTTAGAGAGAATAGCGTTTTCATTACTTATTGGTAAACGCCTGCTTTCTAAAAGCATCGTTTGGCTTCTTCTTTTTTCTTTTGTTCTTTTTCTTTTGACTTTCTTTCTTCCTTCCCTTTGCTCTTTTTTAAAGCCGGTTTTGAACGTCCAAGTTACAGTGACCTAGCAGCACTAGTAGTAGTTCATCTACCTCACAAAATGATGATTTGGAGAACGATTAGAGTGACTGATGAATTGGGCGCTAAAAAGGAAAAAATCAGTTAAGTCACCGGTATAGTCTAATTAACAGCATAATTCATAGGACAGATTGAAATGTCTTCGATGTTTGAAAGGAGTATGCTTGAATCAAGTGTGGTAGCCTAAATCTTTCGAAAAACATCTCACAGTAAAGATTACATTGCTGGTTTTCTTAAATCATTTTGTGTCAATTCTCAAGGCGATCCCACTGTCTCTGCTTGGAACGGTTTCTATACATTTCCGATAAGTCGCAAATATACAAAATACTTTTCTCTACATACTTATGAAAATTGCGCTATTCCCGGGAAACAATTGAACTGAGTTGCAACTTCTTCAGTATTCGAGATATTGGCATTAAAGCTTTACGTAACTATCCAATTTTATTCTGTCTGTAGTTGTAAATTTTCTTTGAACTATTTATGAAATGAGATAACTTTCATTGAAATTACGTTGTACACAACAACGTAAATGGACCGCCAATTTTTAACGTCAACTGCCCGCAGAAACGACGCGCCACAGGACAACAAATCTCTCTGCAATCTCTACATAATTCACTCTCGGCATACGGAAAATTTATCTTTCGCGATTTTTATACTGTCTACTTTATACTGGTGCATCGCGGCGTCGATTGTCGTTTGGAGTTCACTATATGCAATAGACATTTTAATCCGTGACGTTGTGAACTACAGATTCCGTGGAAATGTTTAGCGACCAACGCGAATTCCTATAACACCGGATTTTAAAACTCATCAATGTTAGTTATCAAATACCAGTGTATGTAGTATTGCTGGATTTCTCTTCGCAAGATCTATTCATGTAAAAATACATAGTGTTGCATAAAAAAACAAGTTAGTCTAATATCTTGAAATAAAAAAGGAAATAAGTAGAACTAATGAGTTACTAGTATATCGTGAATCGTTTGGTGAAAAATTCCATCTCAATTTCTTGAACCGTTTGGAAAATATTGGAGGGGCACGTTTTTATTGACTATAACCCTGTACACTTATTAGATTGCCACTTGTCGCGAGTTTTGCCACCTGTTAATACGCCAGGTTACGTATTCATCTCATTGAGGGACAAAACCCAGAGCTCTTGAGAAAGCAAATCGAGAAATGGAACTGCATCATTAGTATAATACTTTGTTGGTCATTAAAGTAAACAATATCATTTTGAAAAGTATAACGTTGGTACTCAGGTGAAACTTGCTAAGGCCAAAATCCTTTTTTCGGAATAAATCAAGATAAAGTTGAATCTGTTAATTTTTGCTACTTAATATCTTATACTAGATACGGGATGAAACCGGTTTTCTTTTTCACACATTTTCATAAGTAATGTTGCTTTTAAGAAACAAAAATAGTCTAAAATGAATTTTTCCTGTTCATTTTCACTGTTCTGTGGCTAAATGAAAAAAATCGATAATTTTGCACATTCAAACTCTAATACTTAAGCGATTTCACTAATAAAAAAAGAGAAATGTGATTTAGCGATGTAAATAAAACAAAACATCAAAAATTGACTTGGTGAATTTCACATTTATGCTGGCGAATGTTAAATCTGTTTAGTTATCTGTTCGAAGGTTGGATCTTAAGTGCACCACAATGCAATGTAGCACTAATGAGGCATACTAAACTATTTGGAGGAAGTGAGGCAATGTTTCATAGCCTCATTTCCAGACAGAAAGTGCGTTACTGTTTGAGAAAAACCTTTCTCAGCACGAATCCCATTACTCACCAGCACCTATAATCCCACAAACTTCCTTATTACCTCAGACATAGAGAAATAATTTTTTGCAGAAACAGCAAATTTTCTTTGCTTGTATCAGAAAACGAACTCGATCCATTGCGCATGGAAAGTGACCACATTAACCTTTGTCCAACACGTAAAGATTTGCACATTAACCTTTGCACAATACAATCAGATTTGTCTGAATGTTAAATATACTAAGGAAATTGTTAGTTATTTTGGACATGAAAATTATATTTTCCTACTCCTATTGTATAATTTTGTCATTTGATGCTTGAAACACGTTGCATAATGATACTCATTACAGTATAGATTTCATTATGATACAGTTTCTTGACCAATCAGAGAAAAGTTTACATACCAAGTATTGAAAATTCATCATTGGGTATCATTCTAGGAAATGTTTCGTTCGATTGTGTACATTAAAATTACATTTAATATATTATGCTTGTCAGTTTTAATTTATTTTATTATTTACGCGGAATATTATTTTACGTGGAATATTACTTAAAATAATTTGGCTCGTAATTTCTCTTCCACTTATTTGACTAGTGCGGTGATAAACCAAAGCCATCTGCGGACGGGTAAGATAGAGAGCTGTCCGCGTGGCGGCTTTGGCTCAATCCTGCATGCCAACTGCCAAGAAACAATTCAATTCGAAAGTTTAACTTGTAAAAGTTGCCTTAAGTTGTAGAAAAGTTCCGTATGAAATTCGATGTATTCGTGTGAAGTTTTCGGTACTCGCTCGTTCCTCGCTCTTAACGTAATACCACACTCGTGTATTAATACCCATCATTACACCATCGTTTGATAATGTACTTTTACTGTTAGTTACAGTACTTAATGTAATGCACTGTTCCTGTTAGTTTTGCCACAAGTTTATTCAAGAAGCGAAAACTACTTTAATAATTGCAGTAATTCTCGGTTTCTTCCTGGGTAGTCAATAACGTGCGTGGAAAGGTCTCATTCGAATGCGAGTATCCCGGAAGTAGACTATAGCAGCACTTGCGTGATAGACCGTCGCCAAGTGGATTGGCCGCAGGCGCGCGGCGCGAGAACCGCAAGTCGCTGAGCCTCCGCGCTCAGCCCGTGGGCGCCCTCTAATTAACGCGTCAATTGTTCGAGGCGACGCGCGCCCCCCTCCCCTCCCCTTCACCCCACCCCACCTCCCTTCCCCGCCTGCTTGCGGGAATGCGTCCAAACGCACGCGACGAATCTGGACGGCGGCGGCGCCGGAAGCGCGTGGTCGACGCCTTTCGCCGCCCCGCCGGCGCACGCGCGCGTCTTTTGTCGGGCGCACGCCACTGCTCAGTCGGTGGCTCGCCGCTGCTCACTATCGGAGCCCCCGGTTCGTGCTCAGGAGTGCCCCATGGTAGTGACCGCTCTAGGTAAGGATTAAGCTGCAATTGATCTGGGTCTCTGTAATCGCTGAAAACACGCCCATGCAAAACAGTAATTTGAATTCGAACTGAGTGACTAAAATTGTTTCTATCAATAAATTTGGCGCACTAAAAACTATAGTATAAACGTTTTATAAATATTTTTTTTCTAAAATTATCTTAATTCAACCACAAAGTCACAAACAATGTTAGTATGATGTAGAGAGAGATTCCCTTCGGATATTCGAGCTTGATCGCCACTTGGTAGTTTGTCTCGTGGTAATGACCGCTCGGGATACATTTTGTTGTAGTTCATTGAGATCTTGAAAATTGAGACACGCATGCAGATAATACTTGAACTCGAACACTGTGATATATGAACTGATTTAAGATTAAATGATTTTGGCTAAAACTTTACGTTTTTCATTTTTAAAAAGATAATTGCATGTACCTAAAATGTACGTCTGAAGTACAAGAGGAGATGTATTTTGACAAACTGTATGAACCTATTTTACAGTTTCAGTAGTTATGAAAAGTGCATTTGTTGGAAAATGTGACGATTCTGGAATATCGAAAATACAATTATTTTATCCAATATTTATTATAATATACTGTTTGTCAATCATGTTTTTCAATTGTGCACTACGCTTTTGAACAAAAGCGTGATATCAGCCAAAAGTAAACGCTTTACCAAACTTTTCTTTCTACACGGTACTGCGATATGCTAGATTAATGCCTTGTAGCACTAATGTTTTCAGCTGAAAATATATTTATCTACGACGGTGTACTAAAAGCTGAATAGGTGCTATTAAGTGCTTCATTATAAGAAACGCGTATTCATAGGTAATCATAACACGTTATTTTGTCTGCAATATAAGAGAAAATAAAGATTGTGAAAGTATTGAGAGTTAATTATGATAACAATGTTTGATCCTAAACCATTTGAAACCCATTTATTGACTTTTATTATAGACCCAGACCGTAACATTTTTACTATGCTTCGTACTATCTACAAATAAAAAAACACAAAAAAACGAAAGTCGTTATTGTCATAGTGTATAGCTATTGACTACTATTATTACAAAATGTAATTAAAATGTACTCTGGGGACGTCTAAGAAATAATACTGAATGATACACATTTATTTTACGTCATAATTAATCTTGTTTCATTAATAACTACTATTAAGGGCTGTATATTACCTTCATATAGAATATTTGTAAGATATACTATTTGCAGTGGCGTCGTAATTCGCCGATTCACTTTACTGTTAATTATCTGCAAACGGGTTTTACATATCTTTTTTTACCACTGAAGTTTCTTTCAAAGTTCATTTTAAAGTTCAAACGCGTGTGGCGCATGCAAAAAGTAACTTTCTCTAGGTCGTCGTCAACAAAAAGTAGACACAAAACCCAGGGAAAAACTTACTGTAGCAGATGAAAACATGCAATATTTTCCTCCATAATTTCCACCAAAACTAAGACATTTCTCATATGATGGAATCAACATTTGTATTCGTGTGTCGTGAAAGCCTGCCGCTTGGGATAATAGGTGCCAATATCTGAATGCCACCCGCAACTCTTGTGGTGTAAGAAAAAAATTAGATCGATGGGAGTGAGATTCTAATAATAGGGTGGATGGTCAAACACCTCCTCGGAACTGTTGTAGATCTATTGTGAATCGTGCCTTTTGTGATTACACGTACACCCACGTACATCTCAAGAAATTTCTGTGCGTTGAACATTTCAGAGACGCAGAATTACAACTGGCTGTTAAACTGATGGTGCCTATACCAGGCAGTAGATTTGTACAATACAGGGTTACGATATGACAGGTCTCAATTTTGGTAATTATGTGAAAAAAATAGTCCAACATATGCTGCATTTGCTACAATAGTTTTTGCATTAAATTTTGTTTTCATATTGTTGACAACCTAGGGAACATACTTTCTGGATGTCTTTCGTAGTTTTGACTTATTCAGTGTTATTCTGTTATACATTATATTGTTTTTTTTTTAAATTATGGTGTACGTGCATTTCTGCCTGTTCAAAAACAATCTGCAAAAGAAATTTTTTTTTGCCTCCCAACTAAAATATTGTGACACTAAAAACCATGTCTCTGCGAAATCTGAGCATTACAGTATCGAAATACAAGTTGTGAGGTAACCTACTACGCTCTCGCAAAAGTATTATTTCCGGAATGCACTCGCGTCAGAATGCACTTGCATCATTCTACGTTCCAAACGTTTTTACGGAAATGTGAAGGTCAAAATAGAGATACGACATCCGTGAAGTCAAAACTAACTAACCGGCGCTTCTCAGATTATCTCAGATGTGTTTCTCGTTGCTAGAATATGCCCCCGTATTTCAAAATGGGCTTTGAAAAATGGACATCTCCAAACCCTTATTTCTAATGTTTCGATAAAATTCTCTTTCTTAAAATAAGGAATTCGTGCAAAATTCAGATTTAAGTTAAAGTGATTATAAATTGTAAATTTTTAGAACTATATTACTTCCAGTTCTATTTAACACATAGGTAATGTGATGACCGGAACCCGCTGCACGGCAAATGAGCAGTGCTCTATTGTCAAGCTCAAGTTAGTAATATGTAACGTTAAACGTTATTCTATTTTCTTCTTCGTCTTCTAAAACTCCTTCTGCTTCTTCGGCGTCTTCTTCCATTTTTATTTTTCTTCATATTTTTTTCCAACCTCTATCTTCTCTTTCCATTCTGCTTCTCTAATTTTTTTAAATTATTTTTCTTTCATTCTTCGTTTCTTCTTCTCCGTCCATTCTTGGTTTCTTCTCCTCCTCCTTCCTTCTCCTCCTTCCTTCTCTTCCTTCCTTCTCTTCCTTCCTTCTCCTCCTCCTTTCTCCTCCTCCTTCCTTCTCCTCCTCCTCCCTTCTCCTATATTCATGGTTTATCCTTCTTCCTCTTCCACCATTCTTGTTTTCTTCTTCTTCTCCTTCTTCCTCCATTTTCGGTTTCGTCTTATTCTTGTTCTTTGGAAACTGTTTCCAAGCAATACATAGTCAATACAACATATATACAACATCCATAGTCTGTAATTCAAATCTGATACACATCACTATCTCTAATACAAAAGAATAAAGGTATCAATTTTCATTTTCTATTTATTGGAATTACAATTTATGTAGATCAGTACTAGAGTACTTTTAATTATTCAGTTTGTGCTGATTTAAATTAACATGATAAACTAACTTAATTATGAAAATAACCCCTCAGCGGTAATGGAGCTAGCCAATAAAGCGCTTTAGTTATTCCCCAACACGGACTGAATGTTCAAAAATTCTTGAATGGGGAACCTGTTTTTTATTCTTGTCGGAGAATCTGTGACTTGAAGAAGTTTAAATTGGAATAGGTGATTGATTTGGATGATGCATGAGCAGTATTTGCTGAAGATCTTGTGAATGAATAGAATTATGTATTTAATTCTTTGTGCAACTGGAAATTTGAAACTAACCATGGGGATTTTATAGTTGTTTCGAGGTATTTGTTTTGAACAATTAGAATTTTTATTATTCGAAGCATTTAACCAGATAGATCACGCATAAATCTTAATATGTCGGTTAATGTTTGTATAGAGAAATTTTGCTTTTGAAATTAATGAGTTGGAATTCAGTTGTAGTGTCTTTACTTTTGCGTGGTGAATTTTTGCATTTATTGCATCGTTACATTGAAGTTTCGTATCAATATTTAGTCCCAGGTATTTGATGTTTTGATGGAGAGTTCAAGGAATTAATGAGTTACTGATTTGGAAGGGAGAGGAGAAAACATTTGTGTTAAGGGGAAAGATGTTTGCATTAGATTTTGATGCATCGAGTTAGTTTCTATTTTATGGAACATTCATCTATTGAGTCTAGATGCCTTTGTACCTTGTTTCTTATCTTATATTGCATGAATAACTGAACCCGTATATGCTGGTACGGTCAACAATTGGCTGATGCCGGTTTTGGATGCTATTGGGATATCAGCTACGTAAAGGTTAAAGATTGTGGGAGATAACACAGATTCTTGGGAGAAGCTTACTTGATTATTTATGGTTTTTGATGTTCCATTGTCAATGGTAAGTGTGAAAGTTCTGTCTGACAGGAAACTTGTTATTGTGTTTAGTTGATATATGGGGATGCCTATTGATTTTAATTTGAATATGAAACCGACGTGCCAGACTCTATCGAAGGCCTGGGATAGATCTACACAAGTAACGAACGTATGGTGCTTTTTCTGAAAAGCTTCTTGGATGAATTCGTTGACCCGTAGTAATTGATGAGAGGTTGAAATGGTGTTGATGAATCCAAATTGGTGGTAGGGGATAGCCTTGGTATTATTTGTGTGCCGTTTTAATCTTTTAAGGATAACTAGTGCGAACCCGTCAAAATTTGACGGTGAGATCTCAAATAAATGAAAATTTCTGTGCCCACACTAATGTGCACAATGTTCCAGTTAATGTCCGTTTGCATTATTTGCGACGCTTGGGCAACGATGCGGAAAGTGACATAACCTCTGCACAACTTCACTACTTCAGTAAAACCAAACAAAACTCTGTGTCCGAATGTTCTCTACAAAATACATCACGAAAACAAATGCATCTCAACATAGTACCAAAATACAATTATTACACTTCAAACATAACCTAGACGAATTGTAAACAATATACACGGCATCATGGTGGAAAGAGATTTCCACCATGCGCGGCATCAAGCGGCGATGTCTGTCATCTATCGATGTACGCATATATATCGATAATTGAAACAGTCTTTGAAAGAAAATAATTGACTACTAATAAGCATACTATTAAATAATGATTTATTTAATTAATTTACGCCACAAATACAGGCGAATCAAAACAAACAATCCCTGATAACATATCTAAGGATAACATTCTTTCATTCAAAGGAAAAAGAAATACAATCGGTTCATTCAATTCAATCGGTACAATCGGTTCAGTTCGAAACGAAGCCCTAGCAGAATACCTTATGTTTTAAATATATAGATTTTATCTAATAATATAGCGAATGTGAGGCGGAGAATGATCGATCTGTAAGTTTCACAGTTATTAAGATTTTTGTTGGGTTTTGGTATCAGAATATTATTAAAGAACTCCCAGTCCAAAGGGTAGTAGTCTAATCTGAAAATGGAGGTGCATACGTTGTTTATGAACGTTTTGGTGTTTGATGGGATATATTTTGGACGATGTAAAAGTTTTGGTCGTGCCCCGGGGATTTTTTTATTGGGTAAAAATCGAATCAGGAACTTGATTTCTTCAAGGGTGGAACATTTTATTATATTCGGAACGTTAAGATTTGGGGCGAGGGCCGATTGTTTTCCGTACAGTATTTGTGATGGGTGTGATTGAGAGCCGAATGTGGTGAGCACGATTGAGAAAAGTGATCTGTTAATATTTGGGCTTTTTCCAAAAGGACGGAATATGTCCATTTATTCAACAGACACGCGTTTGCCGGGCTTCGTTGGCGATGGGCTTGATAAAGACGACAGGGGCGGCGCCCAGTCGTTGCTGGGGCGACGGCGGGGAGTCAGTCGCCTTCTCCGCCGCCCCCGGGGACCACTCGGCGGCGCCGGAGCGCCCTCTGGAGAGACGAGCGAGGGGGAGGGGCGCGCGCTTCAAATCAATCCCCAGCTCCTCGATGGCTCCGTTTGCCGCCGCAGGGCTCTCGATTTGCCACGACGCTTGCTCCGTTCCGGAGAGGCGATTGAAAGTTTCTTCCGACGTGATTCGCATTGCCAGCGTAGACTGTCAGCCAAGCTTTGCTTTGAAGATTTTTTTCTCTTTCATTTGCAAGATTTTTTTCTAGCGTTATTGAGCTTCCCGTTAGGATACCAACGCCCCGCAGTTCCAATACTTCCCTTTGACACAGTGTTGCACATGCATATCTCACCCACTCCTTCATTCCACTGAATTCATAGCGGCTCTGTAAATACACAGCCACCATTACCCTTACTCGGAACCAGACAGGTCGATGTTGGTTTTGGATGCTGCTACATTAAGGTTAGTGTGGGAGATAACACAGATCCTTGGGGGAAGCTTGGGGGGATCCTTGCTTGTATATTTATGGGGTCTCATGTCAGTCGTTAGTGCGAAAGTCCTGTCTGACAGGAAAGTATTTATTGTGTTTAGTTGGAATACGGGCTTGCCTATTGATTGGAGCACGTTGTGATCCGTAGTACCATTGGCAGTACATTACATCCCCTGTCGCTGACAGACCAAATTTCCCTACTATCCTCTAGTCAAGGCGTGGGAAGTGTCGGGAAGGAAATGTTTATGCATGACGGTTTGGAAAAGCCCCAACCCTATCACTTCTGAGAACGCTACAACACGTCTACGCGGGAATCGAACCCGCGACCCGCCGGAAGGAGCTCCCCTCTGCACCCCTGCCCTAGCAACCTCGGCCAAGAGGCCGGCCAATATATTTTCTATTTCCATTTTCCGTTCGACAGCAATCGTGAAATGCACTTCCATTTATATTCACACTTCCTAGATGATTGTGTATTATAGAAAGGATGTCCTGATGCACATTGACTCGGGAAATTCCATTTTTCTTCCAGACCAGGAAGTCCAGCAAAGCGGATACGAATGTTTGCGTCCTTGCACGTCCGCCAGGATGTTGCTGATAATTGTTGGTACAAATACCGGGCAAGATGACGTGGGCACCCACATTTGTGTGTGCACTTATGTGAATCACGTGCGTGGACGATAACACTCGATCCCCGCAGGGAATTCGTGGTGCGTACTCGATGCCATCGAAAGTACACGATCCAAATCCGAGGCTGCATGTGGTTCTTTCAGCAATGGTGTGTTTTTACGGTGGGTAGATGGCTAGTCTGGCCCACAAACCCTCCTCCTTTGTGCGGACTTGGCACCAGCAGGGGCATCAGCTGGGCTACTCAATCCTCCAAGCATCCGCCCCAGGCGGATTTAAGAATATCAGGGTATTTGAAAGATGTGACATGGAGAAACAAATATCTTAATATAGAAAGCAAAGTAAAAATTTACAGAACTATGGTAAGACCAGTAATAACATACGGAGCAGAAACAAGAGCCGATAATAGAAGAACTAAGACTCCACTGAGAACATCAGAGATGAGAAAATTAAAATCAACATTGAGTGTAACTAGATGGGATAGATTGAAAAACTAAGATATAAGAAATGAATGTCACATTACAGACATAGTAAAATAGTAGAATATAAATCATAGTAAAAGAAGAGGGGAATGGAATGAGTAAGTTACCAGGTCGGAAAGCAAAAGACTGATTAAGATGTGAGAGATTCAAAACCTGTGGGAAAAGGGTCCCAGACCGAAGAAGAGATGGATTGAGAGTTAGATTTCCACATCTCCTAAATCATCCTAATGGTGAAGTGTGAAGAAAAACATGTGTTAACCTAAATAAAAGAAGAAGATGTATCACACGATCTCAAAGATCTCGAGTATCTCCAGAAACAATCCTATCATAAATATTCTCCAGTCTCTCCAAAATGTATTTGACAAATCGGAAAAGAAATCTCATAGATTAATAGTAGCACTGGAGCTGTGAGAATTAAATATTGAGTGATGTATCTAGGACTGGTTATAATCAAAACAGTTTTCATGGGTAATATTTATTTTTAAAAACATTGTTGTTAATAATGGCTTTGTATCTTGAATTACTTTTCAGCTAAGTAAAATACCATTTTCTTAGATTTATTCAAATGGATCTAGTTCTCTTTGAGAAGCGTCTTCTTTGTTATTTACCTAGAGATTTTCTGGACCCTCGGGTAGCGTCTTACAACTATAGTCGACCGTGACTACCCGCTAAATATGACGTTAGTTGCTTACGATTTTTTTATCCACGACCCACTAATTAATCCTGAGGCTTGGAATGAGTATTATCTACGCACGGTTTATTTACCTACACAATTGCTACCCGTGTTTTTTTACCATATATGGTGAAATATGTAGTTGTATTATCGTATATAAATAAAAGGGAATATGTGTATGTGTTTCACACACAAAAGCTACTCGACAGATTTCGCTGAAATTTGTTACACTTTCTTCTAATTAATAATGGGGGCCTTAAACAGTGTTATTAATTAAATAGGACATTTGGGGTCGTTATTGATGAAAATTTATTCGTTTATGATGAAGCCAAGACCCCAGAACTCTATGCAATACGCCGCACTATCAATTGTTAAGCGCGTCTTCACTGCAAACAAGTATTCTGCCCCTGATATTGTGATATATCGGCCGGAATTATTACTTGAATCTCGGACAAGTAAATGAAAAAGCCCATACTTGCGAGGCAGTATTTCATCTATTAGAATTTTTGCACATCGTAGCGTAAAACATGATTAACATTCACGTGGCCAGCGTAGTGTGTGATGTGGAATACACTGCAATAGCAAAACATTGCCGGGTCCACTAGATAAAAATATAGCAATGAATTCTTGGACATTATTCATAACTAGATATTTTCGCTCACATGTAATAGAAACGATCGCCATGTGCAAACGATAAAATTTCATACTACTACGGACGAAATTACTAAATCCGCCACTCCTCTCCATCAATCAAAATGAGAATCCAAGAAAACGTGCGCTTATACAAGTAATAACAGGCACCGCCCATCAGTTTGTCGTGAATTTATCTCCTCCATTTATTTCCTAAACCCCTAGGAAGAAGTATCCACCTTCTTCTTTCGTCGGCTGAAATATCTTAAGTGACAACATTCGTTGTTTCTGCAGCGCCTCTGACCAGGAGGTCCTAGGAATCGAGTCCCGGTGGCGGATATTCAACGTTAGTTAGTTTCGTCGAATTCAGCCACTGTATGGGAGGATAATTCGGGCAGCCGGCTGCCCTGATCGCTTGCTTTCCTTGATTCCCCTAACAATGTCAGGCGAATGGCGGTCCTATCCCGAATCAAACGGATTATAGAGCTCGCGCAATCTTTTCTTCCTCATCTTTGTACCCCCTCTGCCTCTCACACGTACACTTACACTTACTTGCATAACTCGACCACACATTTCAGGAGGCCTGCCGGAAGTATAGAACTTGTCCCGGGCAGAAGCAATGCTCCAGTGGGGGAGATACCTGGAGAGTACAGAATCCTGAAAGTCGACATGTAGGTCTCACGTTCTCACATCCACACAGATCTCACGTTCCAGTGTGGGAGAGGCACCGCCACCTCCCGTCTGTCACATGCACTACACTCGCGGGACTAACGGGCAAAATAGTTTTCGTGCCCGGAAACACTAATTACTCACTCACTCTTCTTCTTTCAGCGATAAGAAAAAGTTGTGTGGAGATCGAGCTGGAAATCGCCCGTCAGCATCCCGCGGTCTGCTTTCCCTCAACCTCGCTTCCCAGCTAATCTCATTTCACTTTTCGTTGCCTGAAATGGCCTACCCCTTCTCCATCCCATTTTCTACATTCGGTGTTCCGGAAGGAGCAAAACTTTTAGTTAAGTTTACGTTCGTACGTAGTTCATATAGATGTTCTCGCAACATTTCAGAGAAAACCTCGATCACAAATGAGCATTGCCAAATATTCAGAATTGTGCATGTTAAGTCAACGAGGTAAGAAGAGGCTCGTGATATGTGATTATGTGATTTCATGTTTGTTTCCACAAACATTTGAGCGATGGTTTTCAAAGTTGGATGTATTCTAAAAGGGCAAATAATGTTTCTTGAAAACAGAAGTGGATAAATTCTAATCGATCAACGTGATTCTTAGGAGACCGCGGGGAATTGTAGAAATCAATCCTCATACTGAAGAGGAAAACAAAACGAGATGGAAACGGGCTATGATTTTTTGGAGGTAGGAAGACGGCTTGGAGAAAGTCGACTGCGGGATGCCCGGATGCGCTAACGCTGTTTGCTGTCGCTTTGTGCAGGTGTCGGTGAAGCCGCCGCCATGAGCCGGCGCGCCGCGCAGGGGCTGGACAACCCTGGCTTCACGGTGGGCGATGAGGCGCCCGCCGCCGCCGCGGAGGCCTTCGGAAGGCCCTTCGCCCTCGACGACTCGCAGTACGACGAGATCGACCTCACCGACAAGGTAAGCCCCTCTGCCATGATGAATGAGAACTCGTAATGTGTGTATTATTCGCCTATAATTTCGAAGAAAAAAAAAAAAAGCAGCCTACAAAATGTTGCCGATATTTTCTGTTTGTAGTATTTTTGAACTTCTTCGTCCTCTTCTTTTTTCTTTTATTCTTCATCGTCATGGTTTTGTTTCCCCCTCTTTGTCTTCTTCTTCTTCGTCTTTTCTTCTGTAAATCTTTCTTGGACGGAGACGGTTCGTAGATGTAGCTCTACCCACGAGTGTTTGCTCGATCCTTCATCTCTCTTTCATAACACAAGCTCACGAAAAAAAGTTGTCAGTTGTCAGTTAATTTAACTCGGGTTTCTCTACGCATTTCGACGCGCTGTATCCGAATCTGAAGCTAGAATTGCGCCACCACCCTCCATTTGTTTGAAACCATTTGTCGTAAAAAAAACTTCGTAACATTATATTTTTTTGTTTTCTGGGTTTATTCTTAGACCTAAAGACTTGACAAATGTTTTTCTATGTATATCGACGCACTAAATCTGGATATGAAGCCAGAATTGCTCCACCGCTCTCCAGTTTCTGTAAATTTTTGGGTGTAATTTACATGAAACCCTAGGACACTCAAAAGATTCTCAATAATGGCTCCTTTTTAAAAATTTCTTGCAGGAATAGTGTGAACTACTTTTATAAAGATGACGTAGGTCATACTTTCCGAGCTTCACGTCCAGGCAGAACGGTCGAGGAATATTCATTTTAGAGAAACATCTTACGAATAATTTAGGCGCTAGTGTTGTTCACATACGTACATCCAGACAGAGAAACGTATTTTGAAAATAAACGTTTTTTTTCAGTATTAAAAAAACTACAATACGTAAATTCTGACTACACTACGCATTAAAGAAATTGCCCCTACGTACAGAAGCAAGATAATCCCTCTTTTACAGTATGAGGGAACCAGAAAACGAGTTTTCGTCGGAAAACGGCACTGATTGCTGAATCCTTACATACAGTTTCTAGTATAAATCCGTATCTAGGTGTACATATATGAGAAAGTAAAAATGTTAAAAAAGTAAAAATAAAAAAAGTAAAATAATTTGAAATTTACTAATGTCTAAAACAAATTTGGGAAATGTTTCCCATGTTATTTATAAAATGAATTTAAATATTGGAACCGCTCGTGTTAAAAAATGGATGGTATAATGAGTGGTCAACCTATTCATTCGTTTTCGTTGCTTATAAGCAGATCAGATTAATCTACAAAGAGTAATAGCAACAATGAAAAGACTGAAGACAGAATAATGCATGATAAAATAACAGAAAATAGTACCATCTTAACAAGCTTATACTAGGTTGGGGTTAAAAAAATAAAATAAAAAATTAAGGAAATACGAATACATACGGGGAGGGAATGTTTTGGAGGTTGAAGGGGTAGGTAGTTTGTGCTGTATTTGGATTACATATTGCTTATGCCAGGAAATGGTGAAATATATGTGAATGATTGAATCAAGTAGGCAAGAGGAGCAATGTAAATGTTTGCCGGCATATTATGAAATCTGAAAGTTCAGAAAGAATGAGGAATATAACTTATTGTAAAAAACTTTTTGTTTAAACCCCGTAACATACGATAGAGACAGCTGGCAACTGACAATGTCTGCTTGACAGACGTGAAGTACAATCTATTCGATAATAAACAATAGGAGATGTCCTTTGGTTGTGTATAGAAATGGCCGGAAACAGGCAAAAATGCATCTGCTGACAAATGTAAATTTTTCCAAGAGTAAAATGGATTGTTTGATTATTTCCCCTTCTGCATCTATGAAAATAAAATTATCGAGTCCAATAACTGGGAAAAATCAATTATTGATTGTTTAATCCTGTAGTGACCAAGCTGTCCCTGTCTCAATGAAGTGATTTTAATGAAGCAACTCCACTCCAGTAATTCGTTACTGGCAGGCACATAAACAGACCGGAGACTCTCGCTCCCTATACTTTTCCCGGAGTCAACTAACGGCAGGTAATTTGCACGCCCCCCCCCCCCCCCTGCAGTGGCCGCGAACCCAGTTACGCGAGGACTGATGAAATAAATTATTCGAGCAATCACTGCGGGCGCTATCCATCATTGGCGGGGCAAGGGGCGCAATCGGGCCTAACGACATTGCCAGTGGGCGACGTGCGTCGCCATGCAACATGCACGCCGCGGAATGGAGCGGCGTTTGGGAGCTGGAGGGCAGGTTCCATACACGACCGGATGAGGTCGCAGCGGAACCAAGCTTGCCTGCGGCCTTTAAACGAAATATTGTAAATTAAGGTTTTGTGACGTGTTGGCTTGCCAGCATTTCGGTATAATATAAGGCAGGAACGATCATTCTTTTGTGACTAGTGGGTCACTTGATGCTTGAAATTTGAAGTAATGAAAGAAACGTGCCATCTCTTGTTTCTCTTAAAATATCACAAAATCATTATTATACAAATTTTAAAAAATGTTGTAGATTATAATAATTGCAAACACAACGGAAAACTGTTTATTTGAGACTTACTGACGTTCTAGCAACAAATTTATGACCAGTAAATTGGTGACAATGTAGATCAATCATTGTATTAACTGTCTTATTATTTTAAAAAATAGTTAAGTTAAACTATTAGAAATGTATAATATTTCCACGTATTACTGTATTACAACTTATTAAAGAGCGTTTTTTAAAGTAAACAGCATCAAAGTTAATTTTCTAATGAATTTAGGATCTAAATGAAATAAAATTTATTCTGAAGTTCCCAACCTCTTCTCATAGTTTGCGTAACAAGCATATTAATTCATGTAATAAATTATACACTTTAACTAGGGTCCCTACATGCATTTTTTTAAATTCAAAGTATTCGTTTTCTGTCACTTCTCAATCATGTTGCTGAATTTTACTAGCCAAGGTAATTACGTCTGACTCATAGCATGCGCTCGTCAATATTAAACAAACGGCAATATTAAGATTTGTAGAACTCCGATTTATTACTGTTGGTTTTACACAGATAATAGCGAAAAAACAGCTGCCTGCATGTGTGCAGAGCAGAAAGTGCAAGTCCTGTTGAGAGGGAAAAGAGCGTGCCACAAATATGCTGTGTGCGTGCTACTAGGGGGACGCAGGTTATATTTTTTGCCATCCCTGATTCAAGGATTTTTGTATGTGCGCATTTATATAGATTTCAATTGTCTGGGGAGTATTTGTTTTCAAGTAAGGATACCACGTTTTTAGTTCAAACGTAAGGATTACACAGTCGGATGTTGGCGGGGTAACATGGAAGAGCATATACTATTGAATGGAATATTTTAAAATTAAGGATTTGCAGATTATTGGCTACTTAGTTAAGATTAAGTTTTTTTTGCAATCGTTTGTTTACTACAGAAAATGTATTTATCAAGTGTCAATTTGTTTTCAAGATAGGTACCGATATTTTTATATTTGAAATGCCACTAATTAGGTTTTGAATTAGTTATTTAAATTTGAATCTGTGCAACTCATGGGAACAATCGTAATAGTATCTACGCCTTTAAAAAATCACTGAAAATATTAACGCAATGGTGACTTTTATACTTTGACGTATACGACGAGTAATACAAACAATATACTTCGAGGAATTTGTGAACTACATGGAATTTGAAGCACACGTTTTGAAATATTGGAGAACGTATATAACACATAAGGCATGATAAATATTTCAGCCGTACAATCCTGTATGACACTTGGATATTGTGCTGTTGCTAAGGTGTGTTATTCTTAATTTTAATAACTGCAGTTTAATTACCAAGCATTCCTAGAGAAACTTACTTGTAGGATCTAAAGAAAACTGTATTTCATCTTTATTTCATTAACTTTATGTATAATTTATGTTATATTGAATCAAAGGAAAGATATTTTTATGACAAAACATTCTTTGACGATCATGCAAACAGTAACTTTCATTTCGAGTGCACCATCTCTTTTCTTTCCAACAAAATTCCAACATTTTTGTCTCTAACATTTCATAATGTATAACAAATTGCTAAAAATTTCTTTATTTTTATAATCATCTCTATGTATTTTCTTTTAAAACCCATAACAAATTAAAACGATCCAATGGGTTGAGTAGGTGATAGCCAGGGAGCGGTTTTCATGCCTTACGTCTTTCGACATCCGCCACTGTGGGCGCTAGCGTCGCAGAGGCGATAACTTCGTCGTTACCGCGCCAGATAGCGCTGGTGTAGCTTCTTTTCCTTAACCCCGCGTAATAAAACACGCAAATTTCGTAGAACAACGCTAATTTATGATTAAAAAACTTATGAAATGTTGAAGTCGTGTCCTTTTGTTGTCGATTTCAATAGCTTACGTAAATTAAATTACACAATTTTAAATTAAATTAGGCAAAAGGCTAAATAGTTCCAATACCTCGATTTCCACACCGTATTACGGACCAGTGTGTTGTGTACAGACATTTTTCTAAACAATTGGAAATTCACCCTACTAATCATTTTAGTCTTCGGGGGGAAATGTGCACTTTTGAAAATACTTCCGTGTTCTATTCTGTCAGGTCTTTAAGATTTTTAAGTAGTTACGCGGATATGGACTCCTTCCCATAGTTCGATTTTGTTTACATTTTTCAAGGAATAGCTTTCCTATTATGTTATTTACGCCATATGGTCAAGAAGAATCCGACTAGTCAATACCTACAATCTTGGTAGATTTACAGTTTTTATAGTTTTTTGTGATTGCTGTAATTGTTAACTTGTCTTTCAATTTTTCATTTGCTTCGCTTGTCGGGGCGGAGGTACAGTACATCAGGATAATTTTGAATGTATATTTGTAAAACTAGCTCTCGGTTTAAACTAAACGTGAGGTTCCCCACTCAACGTAGCGTAGAAAACTGATTTCGTATTTTCGTATACCATTGTAAGAATTTTTTTCGTATACCATTGTATATAAGAGTTTTTGCACAATTTTTTTGAAGCTCAGCGAGATTTTGCACATCACTTATGTTTATGCCTATAAGGTGTTGACATCTGATTAAGTTAACAATATTAAGTTTCACGTAAGTTGGCATTTCCGATTTCGTTTATTGATTTTTCCATTTTCTATACTGTGATTTTGACTTCGTTCTTCGAATTTACATAATTTGTTTCCGAAAAAAACATTAAGAAGCGATTGCCAAGTATGGCTGTGTGTGCACGTCTTTATACTCTCTGAATATGTTGCTCCCTTCTATGGAAGAATTAATTGTAGCATGTGTATTTGGGAATATTGATCTCAACGATGTATCCTGTATTGACGATGTATATTTCACTCGAAATTTTAAAACTAAATCTACCTGAAATTGTAAAGTCTGTAAAATTTGGAACATATTTTATCCTTTTTGAGAAACCATAATAATTTCAATATTCCTCCTCACTGACTTCCATCTTGAAGTAGAGTGGTCTTCCTTCAATAGCATACATCGTTTTGCAGAAAACCGTTGTCGGCTTTTGTCCGCTATAATGAATTTTACTTCTCTAAGACACACTAAGAACCCAAAACAAGTATGGTCGGCAACCGATTAGATACACATTATGAAACCCCGCTTAGCGAACCGAGTCCAGTTTAACGCTTATGTTTGCTTCAGAGACCGTAATAGGTATTGCGGCCGTCGCAATAGCTGGGTTCATTTATTTTAAAGTGTCGACGTGCAAAAACTCTCTAATATACTTATTTTGACCCTAAGAAATGATATGTAATAGCTTTTATATCCCTTTCATAGTGGCGGCTAGTGTTTCTGCTGATCGCCCCCTCCCTCACCCCAGTGCCAGTCCTCGAAGTTCTCTAGCGAAAAATAGAAGTGTTATGCTACCGAACTTTTAAAGTTACATACGCCAATGAAAGTAACAAAAAATATTTTATATATTCAAAATCCATTTAATTTTTTGAAGAAACAATTTTTTTAATATCTTAAAACTGTAAATAATTTAGTTTCGAAAATAGAAACAATATTTGTCCTTTGAATACTTTGCTGATGAATGAGTAAGGTTGCGATGAATATTTACCGCCCATAAATGATAAGCTCAGGCAGAACCCGCTTTTCAGAAAACTTTTGAAACTGACGGTGGTAACCAGCACTCCACATATTTTAGACCATACAATTCTGTTGGATGCTTCACATTCTCAGTGAGATTGTGCTCGCTTTCATTTTAAACTCACGTTCCTCTGTTTTCATTGTCAGTGACTCGTGCTCCTGTAACAGTCACATTTCCCTTAATAGGAGTCGGTAATCCGTTTTGTCGTTGGCTTGAGTTTACTCAACAACAAGGAGTGTTCCGCAGCCCGGAGTAGCGGGAAGCCTGGAGGGCGTTTATTCGATTCGAGCAGCCGCGACCCGCCCATTCGCGAACGCAGCGGCGGCGGCGGCGGCGGCGGCTGCGCGCCCAAGCGGAGTGCTCCTAAACGCCGACGCCGTTGAGCGCTGGGCGCGCAGCCCCCGGCGGCGCCTGTGCCTAATTGCGCGACGCGAGCCGCGCGCAAAATTAACCTGCCCTGCGCACAGCTCCGCGTCGTTTAGTTTTGAGCGCCTCTGTGCTGCCTGAGCACCGCCTCAACCACCGCCCCAGCCTACGCCTCAGCCATTGCCCCAACCCAGCTACCGTCCCAATCCTGCTGCCGCCTCAGCCACCGTCTCAGCTACCACCTTAGCCACCACCTCAGCCACCGCCTCAGTTTCCGTCTCAGTTTCCACCCCAGTTTCCACCCCAGTTTCCGCTTCAGTTTCCGCCCCAGTTTCCGCCTCAGTTTCCGCCTCAGTTTCCGTCTCAGTTTCCGCCCCAGTTTCCGCCTCAGTTTCCGCCTCAGTTTCCGCCTCAGTTTCCGCCTCAGCTTCCGCCTCAGTCTCCGCCTCAGTCTTCGCCTCAGTCTCCGCCTCAGTTTCCGCCTCAGTCTCCGCCTCAGTCTCCGCCTCAGTCTCCGCCTCAGTCTCCGCCTCAGTCTCCGCCTCAGTCTCCGCCTCAGTCTCCGCCTCAGTCTCCGCCTCAGTCTCCGCCTCAGTCTCCGCCTCAGTCTCCGCCTCAGTCTCCGCCTCAGTCTCCGCCTCAGTCTCCGCCTCAGTCTCCGCCTCAGTCTCCGCCTCAGTCTCCGCCTCAGTCTCCGCCTCAGTCTCCGCCTCAGTCTCCGCCTCAGTCTCCGCCTCAGTCTCCGCCTCAGTCTCCGCCTCAGTCTCCGCCTCAGTCTCCGCCTCAGTCTCCGCCTCAGTCTCCGCCTCAGTCTCCGCCTCAGTTTCCGCCTCAGTTTCCGCCTCAGCCTCCGCCTCAGCCTCCGCCTCAGTCTCCGCCTCAGTCTCCGCCTCAGTCTCCGCCTCAGTCTCCGCCTCAGTCTCCGCCTCAGTCTCCGCCTCAGTCTCCGCCTCAGTCTCCGCCTCAGTCTCCGCCTCAGTCTCCGCCTCAGTCTCCGCCTCAGTCTCCGCCTCAGTCTCCGCCTCAGTCTCCGCCTCAGTCTCCGCCTCAGTCTCCGCCTCAGTCTCCGCCTCAGTCTCCGCCTCAGTCTCCGCCTCAGTCTCCGCCTCAGTCTCCGCCTCAGTCTCCGCCTCAGTCTCCGCCTCAGTCTCCGCCTCAGTCTCCACCGTTAGCCAACTTAAGGTGTCTAACGCAGTAGTGAAGTACGTAACGGTGACGAATAGCTGATAACTAGATGGGACAGCTCGCGAGAAGTTTCTAAGACAAGTGCTAGGAGTTTATTTTCGAGATCCACTGGTCCGACACCTTCAATGAACAACACGTTGGTCACCTTTGCTAAGTGTTCATTAACGCCAGTCCTTCTATTTCCATTGGAAATGGCGACAGGGGAGCTGTTCGGGTGACTGTGAAGCGAGCAAGGGACTACTTTTCATGGATGCCATATTTCTCTCGCGGGACTCATTAAAACAAAAATGTGATGTCCTGGATATTAGTGGCAGATCCTAAATGATAAAAGTTAGATAATAATTTTTGATCAACTGTGATCGTTATAAAATGGTGGTGTCCGTGTGCTGCTCTGTAAAAGAAGAATTCTCGTGTATATTAACTGTATATTTCGATATTTAATTCAGAGTTAGAAATACTTTAAGAGAGCCCAATTACACGCGAATCACTTTACCAAAACCTCGTCAAATTTAATCAAAATTTTAGTATAGAAGCTTGTGTTAATTTTCATAGTAATGTAAGGATTATTTCTTGAACAATTCTTTTAAAGCGTTAATTCTGGTTTGATTTGTCGAAAATGTGTAGATTACCTGAAACCTATGTATAAATAAACTTGTATAACAGTTAAGTTAGATCTTACACTTTGTACAATAAGGTTTTGAAATTTTAAATTTTTTATGGCTTTAGGTTCTATTCACATTTTTCTTTTTTGTAAAATTTTCAGACACTATTTTTCGGAAAAAAATGTTGAGACAAATTTATTTCTGAGAAATTCTTGACATATGTAAGACTAGCGACAATTTCGCCAACTTGCATCAATTCATTGAAACGTTTGAAATGATAAATATTCGAACATTTTTGTTATTTTCTTTCGAATGTAATTGAAACATTGGTTTATAGATGAAATATAAATAATAAAAATCATGTTTAAGAAGAAAATATCGGTAGATAACCGTTCGCACTTACTGACATGTGCTTTTCTACCTTTCTGTTTTATTTTATGCAGACGGTATGAAATTCACGAAACAGAGAGGCAGCAAAGGAGCAACGGATGCGTGCCTTGTTTTTGTGGGAGCTGAAATGCATTAAGCAATGTTTGCATTGTGGTGGCAGCGGCTGCAACATCCAAGGAGGCGATGGGGGGACATCGTGCGGTGCCATGTTGCAGCGCTGTACAAGCGCAACGCCCGTAGCGGCAAAACGACAAGATCTCGAACATTGCACTAATACGCCTCTCAGTCTCATGGTTGCGCGACGCAGCTTCAGCCCACGTAACAACTTGACATCAGCAGTGCGAAATAACGTTGTGTGCACGGGAGGATCGGAGACAAAGTTCTTGTATTCTGGGATGTTTTTAGGGGAGTAGAAATGTTAACGCCTTTGTCACCTAAGTGTTCCTCTAGTGAAAAAAATTAAAATGCAGTTTATCTTTGATATGCTGGCTTAAAATGCTATTGAAATTGTCCGATAAGTTATGAAACGTGTACTGATGCATTTGAAGCGTCTTTTAGTGAATAATACAAAGAGACTAGTTCTAATCAAAATTTGTTTTTTTTTGTTTTCTCACGCTATACTTAATAAAATGAAATAGTATATAACAAAACAGGATACAATATTAAACACATTTAGGTATTACAATTCAAGAATATATTGAAACAATTATTTTTTTTCCTTTTGCATCAACAACTAAAATGCATCCAATTCTCAGAAATATTTCAGTGAATAGAGATTTCCGTGGTGTCATTCGATTATGGCACATTTTACTATGACGAGCATCACTCAATGCACGGTCCAACACATGGTCGAATAGAAAACGAAACAAAAAATGATTATTTGCTGCACGTAACACAACAAGACAAAAGACGTTGCTGGTAGGAGACGTCTCCTGCCAATAGATGCAGCGTTGCCTCTCTGTCAACGCACAGTGTGTAATTTTGGCTATCTAGGCGGACGTAAGTCCATTTTCCAAAGTATTAATATTGGTTAGTTTGGGTATTTGTTTGATTATAGAAGGTCCAAAGTATACAAAATGGGTAGTGTTCTTATTCTGCGTCGCATGAAGCGGCAGTAGAACAAGTTCAAACATGCACAATCTTGTGCTAGCACCGCACGTCTGTATCAGTTGCATTTCAGTACAGCTCCTGTTGGAGATCAGTGTGCATCCCCTGGAACGCATATCAAGGCAGTGATTAAACATTTGTGTTTTTGAGTATATTGCCTTTTTATTAGTGCTTAAGAATAAGCAAAAAGTGCCTGTAATTGTTCGTGGGTGGCTTTTGAAAAAGTAAGTAATTTTAGTTTTACTTTCGCGCCATTTTACAAATATCTGTAGATTTTTAAATTGAGTTTACGATAGTTGACGTTTGTGACTACATTGTCGTTAAACCTTGTTCTTTTGGCTATTTAAATTACAAAAGATCAGCTGCGCATATCTGCGCACTTATGAGCTTTTCATTTTTTTTCACAGTGGAGCGCTCAATTTCTCGAAAGACGCTATTTGATGTATGGTGTGTAAGCTCACCGGAGTCAAGGTATGACGCTGTATTTTCGTACGTGTTACACGAATTAGGTGAAGAAACTATTACTCACATTTCAATAAGGTCCATAAAAACTCAAATTAAAAATTTTTGTCAGTTCATTATCAAAAATGGAAAAAAATGTGGGAGGCATAAACAGAGATTTATAGATAATTACACATCGTGGCTGCAGGAAGACATCAAATTTTCTATAAATTTAATGAAAATTGATCCAAGCTCTTCAAAATCTGATGATGCTAGTAAAGGAATTGGTCGTCCACTTAAGCCTTTTGGTTTATGTGGCCCTAAAGCTAAAAGACAGAGAGTAAAACAGCTGTTACGTTCATCCACAGAAGAATTAGGAACAGCTACTGAAATAAAATTAAGGAAAGAAGGAAAAAGAGATTCAGCGAATATAGTAAAGGAACTTACACTTGCTTCTCCTAATAGAGGCACAACAATTAAGAAAGTTCGCATCAAATCGTTGCATCAAGAACCATCTTTACTCTCTCCAGATCAAGCACTCGCATTAATGGTGGGTACGCATTTGTCTACTCGGCAATATTTACGAATCCGAGAACAAGCCGAGAAAATAAATTGTAAATTATATCCACCATTCTACAGAGTTAAAGAGGCAAAAACTATGTGTTATCCAAGAGATGTGAAAGTGACAGAAATATCGGCTGAAATACTTTTACAGTCAGTTATTGACCACACAATTCGTCGTTTGTGCCAAATTGAAGATGTCAAAAAGAAATTTCAACTTCAATTTAATACTGTTTTTGAAATTATTATAAAATGGGGTTGCGATGGATCAGAACAAAACAAATACAAACAAAAGTTCACTGAAGAAAATTACACAGACGAAAATTTGTTTAGTGTGTCTATGGTGCCAATTCAAATGCATTGTATGGGGAGTCAAAATGTTATTTGGAAAAATTCCACACCGTCTTCAACTAAACACTGTCGCCCTATAAAGTTTATTTTTGCAAAAGAAACGTCAAGTTTGATAAATACTAATGTAAGCAAAATAAAATGCCCAATAGAATTACTAACTCCCACCAATATACGATTTCTAGATTCAGAAATATCCATTACACCAAGAATGATCTTTTGTATGGTGGACGGTAAAGTCATCAATGCCATTTCATCGTGTTCTTCCACTCAGAATTGCTACCTATGTGGAGCGAAACCGACTGAAATGAACAATTTTGAAGTTCTAAGCACAAAAAATGTGAAGGAAGAATATCTTTGCTTTGGAATATCTCCTCTTCATGCCTGGATAAGGCTATTTGAGTGTCTTCTGCACATTTCGTATCGACTGGAAATTCGTACAACTCAGATAAGAGGAGCTGTAAATAAAGAAAAAATGTCTCAAAGGAAGACAAGCCCTAGCAGAAGTTAGGGCTGCTAGTTGATACGCCTAAAGCGCAAAGTGGCAATACTAATGATGGAAGTACTGCTCGAAAGTTCTTCAGAAACCCTGAGATATCTTCAGAAATAACTGGAATAAATCTAGATATAATAAAGTGTTTTGGGGTCATATTAAAATGCCTAAACAGTGGGGAAAAATCAATTTACATAATTTTGAAAAATTTATTAATTGCACACGAGACTTGTACCTCCAACATTACTACTGGTATCGCATGCCTGTAACTCTACATAAGATTCTCTTTCATGGAAGGGACATAATTGAAAGTTGCATTCTGCCTATTGGACAATTTTCCGAGGAAGCTCAAGAAGCTAGAAATAAGGACAACAGAAAGTTCAGGGAATTATTTACAAGGAAAACGTCAAGAGTAGACACCAACACTGATCTCATGAACAGGCTTCTCATAACATCTGATCCATACATTGCAAGTTTACAGCGATCTTTGAAACCTAAAAAGAAGAAATACAATGAAGAAATGATCAATTTGTTGGACATTGATCAACAAGACATTGAAGAAGTAGATGTCATCACCTCATCTGAGGATTCATCGGATGAAGACTGATTATATAGTGCTTCGTAATAATTCTTTTCCTCTCTAATCATTAAATTTGTTTTCATTTTAGTTTATCTATATTATTATTCATTTGTTAGTAATTCACAATTATAATATAAGAATTAGCTACTTTTATTTATTATATATACACTTTATTTTATTTTCTATTGGCGTTTTTCAAACTCAATTCGTATGATTACAGTAGTTGCCCGATTATTTTATTATTTAAAAAATAGTTTCCTTTAAAATATTTCAACGAATCTTGTTCCATGTATGAGATTTATCATGTATTTTCAATATGTGTTTTGTAGAAAAATAAAAAAATTCATAGTTTTGTAGATTCTGAATTTATTCCACCTAGATTGCCAAAATTACACACTGTGCAACGTCGTAAAGCAGTTCTCTGAAAAAGCAGGTACCTGCGAAGTCGTAAAACGAAGTGCACTCGCAGAAGGCAGAGGGACATCCCGCACAAGGACGTTGCTTTCTTGCTTTCTGGAGGGGAAGATGTCCATATGTACGCCAACTGTATCAACTGTACTCGTCGCGAAAGTTATACAGTTGACAAAATTTCATTTTTTTCGTTTTATATATTTTTTATGTGCAATCTGTTACATCCGAGAAATAGACAAATCTTTTGACAGAGTTACTATGACATGTGAAGGAACTGAGCATTCATAGTCCTTAGTGGTAGTTGACCGAATGGTTGCGTGAAGGAATTTGGCTGAAATTTATCCGAATGCGCTGACAAGAAGAATTTAATGTTCCTTTTGCTAATGTTGAAAACATTTTATTGACGATAACTTATCTATATAGTTAAAAATATTTTTTTTAAATGGTACATTTGACAAATATGCAAGTATATTTGTTTTTTTCTCTCAGTTTTTATTGTAATATCGTTTCTCTAAACTATGAATAACAACCTGTAACAATGAGAAATGGCGAAAATACATGAAGTAGTAGGAAAGTGGAATCTTGCCATCTTTTTCTTATTTATTCTTTCTTCCTGCGTCATTTCACTTGCTTTCCTCTTCCCATCCCTTTCCTCCTTTCCTCTCTTTTTTCACCTCTGCTTCTCTCTCGCCTGTACTTCCTTCTCCCCTCTCCTTCCTTCTCCCTTTCCTATCTTCTCCCCTCCCTTTCCATCTCCCCATCCTTCCTTCTCCCTTTTCTTTCCATTTCCTCCTCCATCCTTCGTCCCTCCCCTTCCCTTCTTCTCTCTCTTTCCATCTCCTATCGCTTTCTCTCTTCTTTTTAATTTCCACTTCCCTCTTTCCTTCGCTTCTCTATTTCCTTGTACGTGCCCTTTCCTTCACCGTTGTCTTTGCTTCTCCACTCTTTTTCTTGCTCTCTCTGTGCCCTCTCTCCCTTAGCACTATCTTTCCTATTCCCTCTTTACTCTTCCCAATTTCCTCCTCTTTTCTAGCTCTACATCCCATTTCCGTATCTTCACGTTTCTTTTCAATTAATTATTTTCCTCTTGTTCTCATCTTCCTTTCATTTGCACATCTTTATTCCCCTATTTGTCTCTTGTTCTTTTTATGTTTATATCTAGTCCGTGCCTTGAAACACAGGTCCCTTGAGATATTATTTTACTTCTCATCGCGATGTGCCCTTCGTTTCGTCAACCACCGATGCCCCCTCGCTGTCTCCAGCCCATCATCTTGCCAGTATTAGTCCGGCGTCGCGTCTTCGACATCCACGGTGCGGCCTCGGGCGGCGCGGCGCAGGGGAGGGGGTATCGACCCCGCCTTTGTCCGGCTCCATTGAGCCTAATAACGGCGGCGGAGGGAGCAGTCGCCCTGCCCACCCCACCCCACCCCACCCCGCAGTATTGCACCCCTGCCTCCCGCCCACGCCATGCCGCCCGGCTGATATTGCGAATTCTCGGGCGGTGGTCGCGTTGTGCGAGCTAACGAAGCGATGGCGGGCGGTACGACGAAACCGCACATCGCTGACTGTGGTGAAGCGAAATTCGTGACGCTGGTGTTGCCTCGTGACTAGTATATGGTGGCAGAGTTTCGACTAAATACGGACTCGGAGACCTCTGAGGAAATTCTACGCGATATTAAATATCTCTATAACATTAACTATCCCTCTCTCAGCTTTCCCTCTCCTCTCCATTCTATCCTATCCCTCATTTCTCTATCTGTCTGCCAATTTGTCTGCACAGTTCACTACTGTTCAACCTACCCTTCTCTCTGCCCATCTCTGTGTCCATCTTTCTCCACAGAGAAAATGAAAATTTCAATATCACAAAATCGTTTAAAAGTTTCGGCAACACATCTCGAAGAATATGTTGTGCGTATTAGAGGAATAATGGCATGAAATGCAGATGATGAAGTACGTATCATGAATTCAGAATTTTTAATTCCACAGAACGAGGAGAAAGATATCTGGTATTTCGGTTTTGGATTATAAAGTTCCCTCGTGCGTTTGGTATATTACATACGGGTAATGAAAGAATGCCGACTCTCATAATCCTACGCGGCAATATTCCTTCTGAAGTGTTGTGTGGTCTAATTGTTCACAAGGCTTCAATGACTGTAACGTCAATAAAGGTCAATCTCCTCCCAAATTTTTGTTATCTGCTCTTTTTTGCAAACCTCCCAGCAAGAATGTGGCAATAAAATGGTCGGCTCGGAGACTCTGACTTAAATCGATAGATAATAATGACAGGCGAGAAAGCGGAAGGGGAAAGAAGGGGAAGAAGGAAGAGAAAGAGCTGATTAAGTACAAGTGGGAGAATATAGAGACGAACCAAATTAGAAATTGGAAATGGAAAAAATACTCTTAGAGAGAGAGAGAGAAAGAGGCAGGCAGACAGAGAGAGGGGTATGGAGGGAGAGAGAGGGGTATGGAGGGAGAGAGAGGGGTATGGAGGGAGAGAGAGGGGTATGGAGGGAGAGAGAGGGGTATGGAGGGAGAGAGGGGTATGGAGGGAGAGAGAGGGGTATGGAGGGAGAGAGAGGGGGTATGTAGGGAGAGAGAGGGGGTATGTAGGGAGAGAGAGGGGGTATGGAGGGAGAGAGAGGGGGGTATGGAGGGAGAGAGAGGGGGGTATGGAGGGAGAGAGAGGGGGGTATGGAGGGAGAGAGAGGGGGGTATGGAGGGAGAGAGAGGGGGGTATGGAGGGAGAGAGAGGGGGGTATGGAGGGAGAGAGAGGGGGGTATGGAGGGAGAGAGAGGGGGGTATGGAGGGAGAGAGAGGGGGGTATGGAGGGAGAGAGAGGGGGGTATGGAGGGAGAGAGAGGGGTATGGAGGGAGAGAGAGGGGTATGGAGGGAGAGAGAGGGGTGTATGGAGGGAGAGAGAGGGGGGTATGGAGGGAGAGAGAGGGGGGTATGGAGGGAGAGAGAGGGGGGTATGGAGGGAGAGAGAGGGGGTATGGAGGGAGAGAGGGGGGGTATGGAGGGAGAGAGAGGGGGGTATGGAGGGAGAGAGAGGGGGTATGGAGGGAGAGAGAGGGGGGTATGGAGGGAGAGAGAGAGGGGGTATGGAGGGAGAGAGAGAGGGGGTATGGAGGGAGAGAGAGGGGGTATGGAGGGAGAGAGAGAGGGGGTATGGAGGGAGAGAGAGAGGGGGTATGGAGGGAGAGAGAGAGGGGGTATGGAGGGAGAGAGAGAGGGGGTATGGAGGGAGAGAGAGAGGGGGTATGGAGGGAGAGAGAGAGGGGGTATGGAGGGAGAGAGAGAGGGGGTATGGAGGGAGAGAGAGAGGGGGTATGGAGGGAGAGAGAGAGGGGGTATGGAGGGAGAGAGAGAGGGGGTATGGAGGGAGAGAGAGAGGGGGGTATGGAGGGAGAGAGAGAGGGGGGTATGGAGGGAGAGAGAGGGGGTATGGAGGGAGAGAGAGGGGTATGGAGGGAGAGAGAGAGGTATGGAGGGAGAGAGAGAGGGGGGTATGGAGGGAGAGAGAGAGGGTGTATGGAGGGAGAGAGAGGGTGTATGGAGGGAGAGAGAGGGGGGTATGGAGGGAGAGAGAGAGAAGGACGCGTCCCGAAAATGCGCGGGTGTTTGTCGCGGGTTCCGTTCCGCTCCGCTCCACGCCCGCCAGGCGCCCGCCGCCCGTCAGGCACCCCGCGCGTCTGGCAATCTCGTCCCCGCCGCCTGCCCGTGCGGTGGAGAGGGGCGAGAGACACGTGTTGACGGCAATATCCCTGCGCCTGATGCGATTACCCCGGCGGCGGTGGCAGCGGGAAGCCGCAGAAAATGCCATTATCACGCCCCAACCCGGCGACGGCGAAGACGCTCCCGTCCCACGGCCTCGCCGCCCTCGGCCCGCTAAAGCTCGCGCCCATGCGCCTACTTCCTCGCTGCTGCTTTTTATTTTCGTCAGTGTCTTCTCCTCGCCTTTATCCGCTCCACAATTGTCGTTACGCACTTTCCATCGCTATCATTTCCATCCTTTGTCGGCTCGTACTTTATTCCATCTCTTAATTTTGACATTGTCGCATTTACTTCGTAAGAAGAGGTAGTATTGTAATTAATGAAACGGAAAACGGCGTGTTTAGCAGATTGTCTTCTTGTCGGGCCCTGATAAATAAAGTCTGAAAATATCTTTTTCATATACATTACATCTTCTCAGACGTTGTGTAGTTATAATCGACGTTTCTGAACGTTGTTTACTACATAACACGTTCCTGTTTTGCTTTTACCACATAGCACGCTGCTTTTTAAATTATGTTGCTTTGCTCCTCTAAAATTTGCCCTTTTGTCGTCAGTTTTATTCTGTCTGATTTTCTCGTTTTGAATACATTGCATTGTTTCCTGTCACTTTGTCTTCCATATTTTTATTCTTATCCTTCACAACCACCCCACCTCTGCTTTCATGCACCTCGGGATTCTATTCTTACAAAACTTTCTCCATATTTTTGTTCCTAGCCTTCGCCTTCCTCTTCTCAGCAGAATTTCATTCCCACTTTGTCTCACTCTTTCTTTATTTTCGATTTAGACTTTATTATCTTATTATCCCACTAATTTATTGAGGTTTGCACCTCATTAATTTAATATATTTTCAAGTTCAATTTCATTATGGTTTCCACCAGATCAATATATTTTCATTTAAACTTCTGCCCTTGCAAATATTCTATTTTTAATCTTTCCATCAAACGATATACCCTTATATTTCACAACGGATACATTTTCTACCAAGTTCTTTCTTCACCATTTATGTTTTTTATTCTTACTGAAATGAATTTCTTACTTTCTCCTTTTCATCGCCTCAGAAATTCTCAGAAAGTGAGGCTTAATATTTTCAAATACTTCCCTCTGCCCATCGCTTTGCATCGCTACCCCTGCATCGCGTGCTTCTATCTGGTTTTTTATTAACTTTATTGCTCCCTCTCTCACAGTTCCCGTTGCTTTAATTTTCTTGCCACTGCCAGCGTTGGAGCTTCCAATGATGCTTCTCTACTCCCCAAGTGCCAAGAGAGGCACGACCGAATGTATCTCGAATGAAGTCGCATCGCAACTTTCCTCCCCTAGTTAAGTTGCCGGGCTCCTGTCACAAATTGCAACAGGCGGCCTACGCCATGTAAAAGCCGCACTCGTGCGGCGCTCGTGAGTGTGACATTCACAACACAGCGGCTGGCCATGACTGTCTTACATTGAGTTTGAGCCTTAAGTTTTCGTAATCTCCTTCTGCGTAATACTGCCTAAACTTACTTTCTTCTCCTTAGCTTCTAAAATCAGTTCTTCCGTTCTTCAAACTATTACATCTTTGCATGAGTTGGCATTTTACATTTGATGACTTCGTCTTCGAAAAAGAATTAATGTAAGTGTTCATAAATTATATTATCACGAAAAACATAATAAAAGTTTTTTGACAGAGTATTTAAAAAATAATTGTTCTGGCCAGTCCATCATACTCTTTTGTCAGGCGACAGAAAGATGAAGTGAAGACTGATATGACTTCGTTTATGATGTCATGTCAAAAATGTTTTATTCCAAACCACTTCAAGTTGACAATAGTTTAGAATTGTTAAATGAAGTATTATTTCAGTTGAAAGTTTCCTTATAGAAGACCACATTAAAAACCGATGTGTATTTTATTGTCAACAATAATATTGGTGTTCGAGTATATCGAAACCAAGCCAAACAAATCTAGCTTCTCGAAATCAGATTCATTTTCTAAAAGATAATGAATCTAGCCTACATTCTCAGATTGAACACTGAAGATGAGACGACGCACAGTAACTAGTAGGAATCTCCAACTGGAATAGAAACTTGCAACGCAGGTCCAGTAATAATAAAAAAATCATAATTCTACCCTGAAAGTGTCACTATCAGTCGTATTTAGAATTCTGAATAACTCTTGGTAAATCATGGGCATGAAACCCTAAAGTGTCTCATTTCTCAGAGTCTCGAAAGCAGTGACGGTTCTTGCTGTAGTATTCTTCCGATACAACGAAAAAGTTTGATCTTAAAAGATATTTAGTTAACGTAATTTGAATTGTTTGTGTGATTACTCTCGTGAGTCCTCGCTCTATAATTTTCGAGCCTTTACTGCAAAGCATATTCGAAAGAATTTACCACGCATGTGCTGCAGACCCCAGTGGTTAACTGTTGAGATGCTATCTAAGCGACAGACACTTCCAGTGGAAGGTAGCAGGACATGGTGGGCGTAGCGCTCCACATCTTGAAAAGTCCCCAGACGGTAATGAAGACCGCTAGAAAGCAAGCGAATGATCATCAGACGGCTTGCTACGGGAACCCTTATGATCCTAGAGAGGAAAGAGGTACGCACGGTGGGAGAGGAGAGAAAATTTAATGACAAAGCTGTGAATTGCTTGCAGAATCAGGTTTACATTATATGAGCTCTAATTGGATTATAAAAACGTTTTAGTGTCAATTTCTATTTAAAGACAAAAATATAAATTTCAACAGTTATACGCGAAAACAACAGTCACACGAAAAAGTTAAAAAACTAATATTTTATAGACTCCGTGATATGCTTTACCGTAAATGACTCCATGACATGTTAATGTTTTATGGTCTCCATCATCTGCCTTGTTAAATCGTGCGAGAGATCTTGGCTGCTTTTAAATGCACGGAACCTCGATGACGGCTGTATCTGTTGACGGAAACAATTACACCAACCATTTCTTTTGTGTACAATTTCAGCTTAATTTTTTAAACCACCAAATTTTAAAGTTGCAGTCCGCCGCTTCTTGAGAAATGTAGCGCATGAGTAATGCTCTGTACTATAAACAGCATCATTCGCTATGTATTTGGTAACCAATGGAAAAGTCCACAGAATTCATAGAAGACAATGATGAAATTTATCAGTGAACTTGTCATAAATAATTTTAATACTATTATAAGTACAATGCTTGTTATATGACAGTGATGTGCTAACATCCAATTCACGAAGATAAAATAAAGTTCCTTTTGAATTTTTTAATTGTATGTTTCGTCACTTCAAATTTGAAACTACAAATACTATTCCCTTACACTTAGGCTAATTGTTCGTGATGCACTACATTAGAGAAATGTACTGCAGAAAGACTGCTGGTTTCCTCTCGATTCTCTTCCATTCTCTGCCTTGTACAGCAAAAAGTCACCAAAAGCGACGTCGTTCATGCACAGGAGAGTGTCGGGAATCGCGATGTTCAATTGTTCCCGGCTGCCTCACTGGTCCAGCTTCCCTATCCCCTTTGGTCGGCGGCCTTTTTATTGCAACGTGAACAGAGCTCGAAAACGATCATACCGCTGCTGAAATGGGTCGTATAATGGTCCCCGACTTGATTGCAAAGGTAAAACGCTGAGCGAGTGGGCCGCCTTCGCCAGCGGGGCGATTTACGAAACGACTGGTTTACGCGGAGCTGCCTTATTATGCACGCAGGCGGGCGGCGCCATGGGACGTCTCAGCTGCCAGTGCGGGGGGGGGGGGAGGTGACGGGAGTGGGGGTGCGAGCTGCCGAGCAACGGAATTTAGGTTGGAGCGTGGGCAGCGACGTGCGACGGACAAGGCTGTTGAGATGAGAGGCGGATAGAGAGGTGAGGATACGGGGGAGCTGAGGTCGTCGAGGTCGGGGACAGAGGGCTGAGAGGATGGGAGAGGGCTGAGAGGATGGGAGAGGGCTGAGAGGATGGGAGAGGGCTGAGAGGATGGGAGAGGGCTGAGAGGATGGGAGAGGGCTGAGAGGATGGGAGAGGGCTGAGAGGATGGGAGAGGGCCGAGAGGATGGGAGAGGGCTGAGAGGATGGGAGAGGGCTGAGAGGATGGGAGAGGGCTGAAAGGTTGGGAGAGGGCTGAGAGGATGGGAGAGGGCGTGAGAGGATGGGAGAGGACTGAGAGGATGGGAGAGGGCTGAGAGGATGGGAGAGGGCGTGAGAGGATGGGAGAGGGCGTGAGAGGATGGGAGAGGGCGTGAGAGGATGGGAGAGGGCGTGAGAGGATGGGAGAGGGCGTGAGAGGATGGGAGAGGGCGTGAGAGGATGGGAGAGGGCGTGAGAGGATGGGAGAGGGCGTGAGAGGATGGGAGAGGGCGTGAGAGGATGGGAGAGGGCGTGAGAGGATGGGAGAGGGCGTGAGAGGATGGGAGAGGGCGTGAGAGGATGGGAGAGGGCGTGAGAGGATGGGAGAGGGCGTGAGAGGATGGGAGAGGGCGTGAGAGGATGGGAGAGGGCGTGAGAGGATGGGTTGGCGGTGAGCGCAGGGAGAGGGCGAGGACGGGGGCAGGTAGTGAAAGCTGTGCCGGAGGTGAGGACAGTGAGGGCGAGGAAGTTGGCGAGGATGGGGAGCGTTGCGTAACAGTTGGCTGACGCCGGAAGTCATCTGGATTTACTCGCTCGGCGCGCGTCGCGTCGGGCGGCGCGTTTGGGGGCGGGGCGGCGCGGTCGATATGAGGAGTTACGCGCGCGCCGCGCGGTGCTAATGGGCTGCCTGTCGCTCCGGGCGCCCTCCGCCCGCTTTTCCGCTCGCGCCTCCCGCCTCCCACCCTCACTGCCCTTCGGTTCACTGCGTGCTCACACCACTGGCGTCACAGTGCACATATGTTTTCACTATCAACGGTTACGCATTTCGTGCTACGAAAGAAAATAATTTTCGGCACAATGGGACACCTTCATCTAAACCAGGAATTCCCAAACTTTTTCGTTCGTCGACCCCTTTTAGAACATCTTTTTGCACCATCGACCTCCTTATATTATTCGCTATAACATATTACGCGTAACTGTAATACAACGAATTGCTTGCCAGTTGCCCAGCCAGGTTCTCGGATGCCCCGGTTTTTAAATCTAATTAGCATATATATATATATATATATATATATATATATATATATATAAGGAGAGAGTGGTGAAATTAAGCATGCGGAGCAATTTGTTTTATTCTTTGCCAATATCCGTCCGCATTACTTACGCGAACCGGTGCGGTGCACCAGTTGCATGGGCGTAGCTCCACCCCTGATCCCAAGCATGAATACGAAGAAAGAGGAGCATATTTGTAATTTATTGTTTTAATCTTTGTTGCTCTGTATCAGAAAACAATTAATTATTTAATATTTCATTTAATTTGTTTTGTAATCAATGGGATCGTGATTATACCTATTAATTGTCGGTTCATGTTCTGCTATACTCGTGGATCCCCAATCGACTCATCGATCGTAATTGACTAGCTTCAAAATTTCATCAATCCCCAGGAGATCAATACCGACCCCATTGGAAACCTCTGTTCTAAACAATTGTGATTTATGACTGAATTATTTAGAGTACTTCTTCCACTGTCATTTTCCATTTTAGAAATACCAACGCCGACATCGTTCTCAACAAATGAAGAGACTTGCATTTCGATAAAATCATTAGAAATTTGAGAGCACTTTTGAAATAGTGCTTTCGATTCGTTATTGTCGCAATAATTCGAGAAAAGCAAGAAATTCAATTTTGCATCTCAGTCGAATGTAACTTAACTATCTTAAACAAAATAATTGATGTTGATAGGGTGTCAGTGATACCAATTCCACTATGAAAGGGATATAATATGTTTCATATCGTTTCTAGTGTGATGTACCTTAAACAATGGACCAGCAACCGCGTGTGATCCTTCCTTCCGAAATCTTAACGCACTCTCATTCGTTGGGTCCGATGTTGGGCGGTTTCTCTCAGCTCCATCGTCCTTTTAGCCAATTTTACAGGGAGTAAAGTCTTTGGTTACGCTGAGAGTACGCGGAGATCGTAGTTTCTTTTTCGTTTCTGGGAGGCGAAACTTCTGTGCCACTGAATTAAGGAATGTCCTCTGTTACCGCCTAAGCGAAAACAACAACTGGAAATCCAACGACCGTGTGGGCTCCTTGGGTGAACTATCTTCCGACAAGACGCCTGTGAACTTCCATTCAGAAGGTATCACTACAAATATTCCGTGTGACGTGGGGCATCAGATGTCCCAAAGGAAGGGAATATAATAAACATAGCCACAGTACAGATGTGATACAGTCTAAGTATCTACAAGGCGTGGTGAAGTGACGAAAGGAGTAAGGTGGGCTGAGTAAAGGAGCAGAAAAGTATGTACGAGACTTGAGGTGCTCGGGACTCAATTGTGGATGCGACATCCATGTACTTGTTTTCAAACCATGGATGTTTTAATAGAAACATCGAGATTTTTACAATCAATATGTTAAAGACGATGGTTTTTTAACATCGATGCTTAGCATTCCATATTTTTACGTTTTCGATATTTAGTTTGTGAATGGAAAACTTCCCATAAACACAATTGTGTAAGAGCCAAAATATGTCATAAATACAAATAGCATTATGTGAAGTAAATGAATGCTGTTTGTAGTACCTTCATCGAGCAGGCTATATTTCTCCCGATGGATGCACTACTCTTCACTCGTATTTCACGCATTGAGAGGCTGTGAACGCATGCGCCTCGGGCGAAGCATCTTCCTCTTTCTTCACCCTATTTCTTCGGGGAACTGAAGGCTGACACTTTTGAGATGACCAGGCGGCTCAACCTTTCGAGCTCAGATTTGTAAATTGTTCCTTTTATTTTCTTACTTTCATTTCATTTCATTTCATTTTTCGCTAAATAGTAATTGTACCAACGAACTCGCCCACTGTCAGATTACATTTTGTTGCGAACTAATTTAATTTTAGAAGTTACTAAACCAGCTTTAAACCATCGATATTTAAAAACATCGGTGTTTTTGGTCGAGTTATTAACATCTATGTTTTAATTTTGGACGTCGATGATTGGCGTCATCGACGTTCTGTTATCGATGTTACATCTCTAAACCAAGAGATGGGCTGGGCTGGAAAGGGACCTTTGAAGGTAATTTGCGGCGATGGTGAGCAGGGTATTGGAATCCCTAAGCGCTCTCGGATGTCGGGTGCCTTGACGGGTTTCGTTGGAAGAATCGATGAGGGCGAGGGGCGGGTCGCTGTCTCCTAACATATCGAGTTTGAATTTCATAAACGTTAACGGAGCGACTCCGAGGATCGGCGCTTGAAACCCCGTTCCCTCGCTTAGGCCACGCGGCCTCGCCGTTCGATCGCCCTCGTAGGTCCACGGGGTGACGCAAATCACCGGGAAGTCCGCGCCCGAGCGCCGACGCAGCGACGGGACGGCGCGGAGCGCGTGCGGGACGCGGCAGTTTATCAGCGAAACTAAGTGACACAAAGGCGCGGGACGCAATATCCGTCGGGGGCATTTCCCGCCCGGCGGCGTTTCATCTCCCTCGCCCACCCGCTCACCAGCTACCCGCCCGCTGCGCCCGCCCGCCCGCTCGCTTCAAAAGTCGCCCAAGATTGGAGTTTTATTGGAGCTGTCACGGGCAGGCGCGGCGCGGGCCGCGGCAAGGGCGCAACGAGAGGGGTGGGTGGACACGGGCGGAGGAGGCAGGTTGGAATAAGAGAGGTTGAGGAAAAGATAAGGCGGTTTTGGGCACCTTGGGGCAGGTGGGTGCATTTCGGAGGTGTTTGGTGGGTTCAGGGAAGACACTAGGAGAAGTTTGCGAGCGGACACATTCAGTGTGGTCAACATCCCGTTCACGCAGAGACACCAGCGATTCTGGCTGATGCCTAAGCAATGGTTTAAATAGAATTCACACGGGCAACGCACTGCAGCTTATGTTGCAGTTAGTATCAAAATCTAGACACCAGCAGGGGAGTCAGTCTTTTGCAGCAACGCCAGCACAACACAGATCTCAACGGCAGCCTTCACACTAGGCCAATCGAAAGCGCCTGTGAGCTGAATTTTTACATCTTGACTGCCTTGCGGTCGCCAGCCGTGTGGCTCACGAGCCCTTCCTTTTCCACGTTTAGTGGCACTCGTTGGTGAGTGTGTGTGTAAAGAGCTCAGCACTTCTTAGTGACGCTGCCTAGTGAATTCGTGTGCAAGGTTGATGGTTAAAATCGGTGATTGAAAATACTTGGCGTATTTTGAGGGTGGGGGATTGGGGTGACTAGGCGGATATTTCGAATACCTAGGCATACGGAGCCCTAAAATACGCTTGTGACAGTATAACTCGCAGGTGAGCAGGAAGGTTATTTGGTGGGTGTAGGGCGGGCTTAGAAAAGTAAAGTCAGACTGTAGGCTGGTACAGTGCAGATATTGATTAATGTGAGACTGAGAGTGAGTGACCGAGAGAGATTGCTCAGGGCATCAATTGATGTCATTGCAGTTCCTCTGACAGGGAGGTCCTAGGTTCGAGTTCCGACGGTGGTAGAATTTGGACATTAGCTTGTCAACTAGGTCGAATTCAGTCGCTGTTTGGAGGAGAATTTTAGTGCTCGGCTGCTCTGATCGGTAGTTTTCCGTGATTTTTCCGATCAGCGCCAGGCGAATGGCGGAGCAGTACCCTACCACACGGACCACGGACCGCCCGCGCGATCTTTCCTACCTCTTACTTGTCCTATCCTCTCCCGTTATACACACACTTACACTAACACGCAATACACAAGCACACATGCCGGGGAACAGGTTGGGAACTTAGAGCTTGTCCCGGCTAGGGCGGTGCCCCTCTAGTGGGATATACCTGGGAAAACTCCGGTAGCTGACGCCGGATCTCGCCATACAGCGGGGGAAAGATCACCACCATCTCCAGAACAATACAAAAACCTCCTCAAAAACATACACTACACTAACGGGACTAATTACCCTGATAATTGACGTGCCCGGAATCACGAAATTAATCAACCGAGAGTGAATGAGGGGGGAGAGTGGGAAGGACAGTAAATACTTGACTGTCCGGGAGTCTCCGCGTCCTAGGCAATGGTGCCAACTTTTCGGCTGCCAATTCCGCGACATTCCTCAGGGCGGCCAAAACGGTGGCAGCCGTACCTATGAAGCGGCATCTCCCGGACAGCCAAGTACGAGGCTTACTGTATTTACTAGCTCCGACCCCGGAGGCCTACACTTTGTAACGGGGGAGGACATTGAATAGACAATGACCAATATCACTGAACGAGAGCTGCGCAAGGCAGCCCGCGTGCGGCGATCGTGGGCCGAGCGGGGTGTCACCCTCGCCACCACTGCCGCCGGCACCACTGTTGCCGGGCGCCTCCGCCTCCGTGTGTATGAATTTATGGGCGCTGCTTGCGTGGGGACGGCGGAGGCCGCGCGAATGGGGCTTTGCAAACCTGCGGAGGTCCTTCTGCCCCGGGATTCCACCAGCAATGTGTTCCTGAGACCCTGCGGGAGGGAGGGTGGGATCCGTGGATTTGGAATTCATGACGAAGATTTAAGTTTCCCAGATGCGATAAATCTTAAGTTCTTGACAGACTCTTTACAAAATCCTGGGAAGCGTGTATGTAAGGCGTGTACCTTGCAGAAGAAGTAATGGTGATATTGGACAATAGTTCTTGTGGAACACAATACGCAATAGCACATGTACTACTTTCGACTTTATTAAGAAATATTAATGTAATTCAGTTCGGAGCTTGATTTCTCGCATTTACATACGCGTCTTGTTATAATCTGAACAAAAGAAAAAGAATACAATCCAAATTTGGAATATTGGGAGCAGGAATTGAAGAAATGAATAAGAAATCATGGAATCTATCAAGAATAAACCAAGACACCTATTTACGAAAGACGATTTACGAAATTACAATTGACGAAAGACGGAAGATGGTTGATGAAGGAATACAGACACGACACATTCACTGATTGATGAAGAAGGAAGAAATTCAAAAAGAGAACCATATACTAATAAAAAATAAATGAAAGCAAAATGTTTCTTTAAAAGAAGGGTTTATGCAAATGCAATGAAAACGTCACGAAAAGTTCACAGGAAAAGCTTTTTTAAACCGAACAGCGAGATCGAAAGCTTGTAATACCGGCACAGCGAGAGACCACACAGGTGCAGTCGTATGACGGGGCTCTTGTAGCCGCCATTCTGCGCACTGCTATGCGGACTCTTCGAAAAGGTTTGTCACGCTCCACCTAATTTAATTTCAGTTTGAGAAAAAAGATCGCGCCACTGTAGCCGTGTGCCGCAACCTGGAAAATGCGAAATGCAGAATACACCTCCGGTTCCTCTTTGGTGAGGCCTGCGCGCTCTTAAAGAGACCAACCGATGCGTTGCTTCCTGTCGCGAAAAATGTAAGAAGGGAATCTTCTCAAGGATAGTATTCCACCGTAGGCAATTTATTTCCTACACAGTGCTCCTCACTTTACTTGATCTAAAATTTGTTTTTAAAATAAGGCCAGCATAAAAAAAGTGCGACTCATGTGCGAAATACCTGAACCTAAGAGAGATAGATTTGTTTCTGAACGAAAATTTAGTTTATACTATTTAGTTTATAACTTTAATTTATAATAAATATTATATAATTTGATTTATTATAAGCTTTGTATAATTTACATATTACATAATTATGATTATGAATTAGACGACTCTTGTTGCTTTGCGCCCAGATGTTGTGTTTAGAAATTTCGAGAATACGCATTCATGCCAATAACTTGGTGCATCGAATTTAGGGCACTTCTATTTTTTTTCGTTCTCTCTTGTGAAAATATTATCTTTGCAAAATTGATTACTCTTCGATGGGATACGTTTTAAAGGGGGTATACATTACGTATCTTGCATCAACATATTAAAGCTGAAAGTCTAGGCAACAAGGACTTTCAACTATGGATTCAAGTCTTCCGGAGCTGGCCGACCCGACACCGAGAAGGAATATATTCTGTAGAGAAGAGTGTACAAAGATTAATACAGTAAAATGACATTTTATTAAAAGCAGCTCGAAATATTTCAATGATGATTTATATATAGGACCACTTTTTACTAATTTATAATATTATTTCAATTATACTATTAGTGGACCGAAACTCATGAAAATGTGAAAATATATATTTTAGGCGCCGAAAGGTAGCAGATGGAAAGAAGGTAGGGCAAAAGCAAAACTATAGCCCAGGCTAAAATATTAGCAAACTAACTGTGCACCTCTAGATTTAATAGTAGTATCTCTAAAAGTATCCGAAAATTATCTATGTATGTAGGAGTTTTTGCGAAAATCAGGTTTGTGGCGGCAAACATTCAATGTGAAACTTCAATGAAGAATTGTGCCATTCCGCTCAGTACGATTCATTTGTAAGTTGGATTCGCTGTATTCCACGACTATAATCATTTGATACTTGGCTGTCCGGGGCTGATTCGCGTCTCAGTCGGTCGTACTGACGTTTCAGCAATCATGTTGTGGCCTTCTTCGGCAGTATAGTAGGTCTAAAGAAGACGACAACATGATAGCCGAAACGTAACATCAGCTCGACCGACTGTGACGCGGCTCATCCTGGTCAGCCAATTATCATCTGCAAGTTATTGCGTGAGACACAATAACAAACCATTACATATTTCTTAATGCGCCTAACATTATTATTCATCAGTTAATAACGATCTCAAACCTGTCGAAACATTGGAGAGCTATGCACGAATATTTATTCGTTTTCACGAGATCAGCATACGTTCCTTTATTTTATTAAATTCACTGAACAGAAGGATGTTTTCCTATCAGCTGCTTAAGTAATTTTTCGAGGTATAATGGTTGCCTTAAGTTGACCTGGGTGGCGCCAGGCATGCAACAATGCCTGTGATTGCGGAACTAAAAGCAACTGATTCGGGACTCTTTAAGGCATGGTTGTGGTGTGGTTGGCTCTTTCACACGTAGCTCGTTTAAATAATATTCCATCCATAACATTTCGCCTATCATCAATAAAACAGCTGAGGTAGTCCACAGCCAGCATTAGCGTTGTGACTTCAGCAACTTCGCAACTGTTCAGACAGGAGAACCTAGCTATCCCGACATGGCGTTTTACGGCATTGGGTCGAGAGCTAGGCGAATTCAAACGCTCTCTATAGAATAATTCTAGCGGCCGACCCTTCTGCTCAGTAGTTTACCGTGGTTTCGTCAATCGATAGCAGGAAATGCTAGAGTAGTACACCGACAAACGGGCGACGAACCACGCGCGATCTTTCCTTCCTCTTCCTTTGTCCTATCAACTTTCCTTACTCCCATTCTCTTACTGCACTTTTACGAACTACACTATCATGCATGTGAGGAGTTCATTACGGAACTTAGAGCTTGTTCTGGGCGGCGATCCGCTGGCGAGAAACCCCCCGCCAGCCGACATGTTGGCCGCGCCAAATCTCACCATTCAGCAGGGGAGGAATCCCGCTACATCCCAGAACAAAACATTCACCACGGGCTAATAAGTATGGCAGTTCGAGTGCCCGGAAATATCAATCTATCAATATCCCACGCGGTATTTCTTTAGTCGTATTTTGTAGTTCGTGCTCAGGAAAGCGGGAAGACATTAAGGCGTGTAAGCCTCCCCGCCTTGTGCTCAGAAATTAACAAGAAACTCACTTAAGTCGTTATTTGTCTTTTTTATTTTTTAAATAGTTTTAAATAGCATATACCAATAACGCGTCTTCACCCCAAATTTTACGCGAGAGAGAATTTTCTACGTTCGTCTGTTTCTGCTGCTCTCACCGTTCGAGGATTTCAAACGGTGTGGACGATGGATGTAGGGGAGTTAGATTTATTTGAAGCCGGCGTTTCTCTGTCTCTCTCAGAAGGCTCTGCCATATGGCGCCACGCCGAAGAACGCGGTTACGATACGACGGCACTCCAGGAGAGGAAGCTCTCGAGATATTTCTTCTCGTTTTCATTCATAAAAGTACTTGCAAGTGAATTAAGAAGCGAGGAACAATAGGTTCTAGAAACATAACAAAAGTCGCGTAGGTCGGTTTTTTCCGAATACTACAATGTAGCATTGTCGGATTCGTGAATGGGACACACTCATGAATACGATTTAGAGAATGGTTGCTAGAAATCTGAGTATGTAGATTCTAGGGACCTGCGAACCTACATGTTTGTAAAGATCTTATCCTTTCCTCCAAATTACTATGGAAATTTTCAGTGAATGATTTGTAAATAATACATGCAGTATTTTACGCAAGTACTATGGCGTCAGATGTAGACACTCTTAATACTAAGTGTTTTATTGTCAATCATGTATTCACGTTATACTTTTCGCTACGTGGTGAAACACAAATAGCGTAGTATCACTACCGTGGGCAAGGAGAATGGAAGTTACCGTAAAAAATATTTCCCAATAATTTTTAAGAATTTAAATTTTAAGTGACATGATAAGAATCTCGAACACATTTTTTAAAGATTCGTTTCAAATGCCCTATTCGTTTCAAATAAAATATTCGAAATCCAGTCACAGACTAACCAAAGAACTCACGGTCTGACTGTCGAGGGTATCAGAGACCCACAAAACATGTATTTCTGACAAGACCATGAAATCGATTGTGTGCAGCATTATCTTTCAACATTCTTTATACAGTAAAACTTGCTCAATGCGGAACGTGCATAATGCGGAAATTTGTCTCATATGAGCATGAATCGCCGCCCTGCCAAATATAAATTGTACAGTTATTCATTGCATAAAGCGAATTCTTGCCTACTACGGAAAACAACTCTTGTCCCTTGAGATTCATTTTTGAGCAAGTTTTACTGTACTATTTATAGGACTGTTGCTACAGACGGACAAGAGTAAAATTGGTTTTGACGCGCAAACGTTAAGGCGGCTCCACACATTCGGCATACGCCGAGCAGCAAGCTCCCGCTCGACCAATCCCGAGCAGCTGATGTATTCGGTGAATGTTCTCCGACTGAACGTGCCCTAAAGATCGACATGGCCAATCCGGGTAGCCGAGATCGCTAAGGCAATAGTGTCGTGGCGATCTCGGAACGCAGGGTCGTGGTTTCGAATCCCGCTTCGGATATGGATGCATTTGTGATCATCCCTTCACCCTTCATCATCATCCTGTCACTTTATTAAAGAAGGATTCATAAGTCCCTTCTCAAGCAGGAGTCCTTTGCCCTTAATGGGATGTGCAGTTGGCTAACAATAATACTAATAATAATACTAAAATGACCGTCACGCGATGGGTAGGGCGAATACCAAATGTTTGGCGCTCGGCGAATCGCAAGCACCCCGTCCACGGGAATTGCCGAATGCCGCATGTGTGGAGCCGCCTTTCGGCAGCCAACCTCCCGGCGGCAGGAGCCGCGTCTCTCTGACGCTCCTCCCTCCACGGGGCGACACGTGCGCGGCGCGCCCCCTCCCGCAGCGGCCAACCCTCGGCTTCCGCGCCCGCGCGGAGGTTCGCGGGCCCGCCGCGTGGGGGCGCTCGGCGCGTCCTCCGCCGCGCCTCGCCTCGCGGGCGACTTGTTGCTCAGTCGCGCGCGGGCGTCCCCACGTGGTGCTAGCCCTCCTGCCATGGGGCCGAGCGCTCGGCGCGAGGCGGCAGTCGTCGTCGTCGTCGCCGCCGCCGCCAACACGATCACCACCGCTCGGCGCCCCGCGCGCTAGCCCTCCCGCGCGCCGCCCCCGCTCGCGTGCTCCGTGCCCACCGCCGCCGCCATGCCCACCGTGTTCCTCCCGTTGCAGAGCGGCGGCGACTCCGCGGCCACGTCCCCGGACACGGGCGAGCCGCCGCCGCCCGGCGCCGCCTCCAAGGGCGCCGGCGACGCCGACGGAGACGCCCGCTGCGGCTGGTGCCTCTTCCGCCCCGGCCTGCTGCAGCGCTTCCGCACCGCCAAGTGGGTGCTCTTCTGGCTGTGCTGGGCCGGCACCATGCAAGGTAGGTGCCTGACTCTTGTGTTGACTGATCCGGCAGCGAAGGGGATTCCCCGCTTTACTCATGTTCGTTGTTTGTTTTGAAGAAAGTGTATTATTTATATGTAATTGTACCATTCCCGTCACCTTGTTGGATGCAATTACGCTCGGAGAAAATATTCCGCAGTCATAAAGAAATCTAAATTTTGACCATGTTACAGAGTAATCTTTCAACAAATTCAATTAAAGTGAATTATTGTTAGTTATCGTGTTGCTACTTTCTCCCTTTTTATGTTTTGTCGTACGATTTGTAGTAGACGGGCCGACAGTAGCTGTTCTCTCGATAAGGATTTGTTGTCAAGAAAGCTCGTAAACCATGTACTCATAACCAGTTTTTTTTCATGTAAGTGTCAGACACGTATGGGTGAAATGTTTACTGATTCGAAAGCAAAGGGGCTCCCTGCGTTACTCATGTTCGTTGTTTGTTTTGAAGAAAGTGAATTGTTGTTCGACGTCAGTGAGTAGTTATTTTCTCACATTTGATATTTTGTCATATAATTCGCGGTTAATTATTTCAGTAGTTGTTCTCTCGATTAGGATAGTTTGTCAAGAAAACTTGCAAAATATGTACTCCCTACATTTTTTTTCACATTACACTTCTAAGGGTCAATAATTTTCTGATGCATTTTTACATTTGAGATCAACTAAATATTCGGTCAATGACAATTATTCAGCTTCCAGAAGTCATTTTAACATTGTCAATTAGAACTGGCAGATTAAGGTAGATTCTCTTCGTCTATACTTGTTACTGTGTTCGGATCGTAACATTCGTCGCAAAAGTAATGCAGCTTTCCAGTTATGATATGTTCCATAAGTTTTGAGATCTACCAATAGTCAACATTTTTATTCTCCGACGTTACCTTAACGAGTTGGTTTATCTATGCTGTACGATTTTCCAATTGCGTGATTGTGAATTATGGCTGATTCTCTGAAAGGAAAGGTATGAGTGAAAACACGTCTTCGGTAACTGATGATTTGATTTCAATCTGCGATTTCTTCTCCTTACATATTTGCATAATTAATTTTCAAACAAATCAGATAAGCTACATTAATTATTGCACTGTATAGTTTTCAACTTTAGAGAAGATATAAAATTTTACTTTCCTTATTGAAAGAAAATTATATTCCCAAAATAATTCATGCGGCGTATATCACTGTGCTTTAGTTCAGCCTTCAAAGGTGTACTACTTCAACTTGCTTAATCAATCTCCAATAATTCGAAATCAAGTGCTACTACTCCTTCAGATCATTATTTCTGGTGAATCGTACCTCCAGAATAAGCATGAACCGAGTTATGAACACATGAGGCATCGCATACAAACTTATTTACACACTTTTAACCATAACTAATTAATCACCAAGATGTTTTCTAATATTTTTTCCAATGTTAAAACATAACCGATTAATCTGCTAAGCGAAATCAAGAAGTGGATTTTCTTTATTTCATGGAGATGTATAAGGCAAATAATTGCACGTAACTGATTTCTTGACATCCATTTTTTACTACTAAACTTACGAGTTGCCAATGTGTTATATTTAAAAAGCTCCACAACTCATAAATAAATGTATAAATTGTTTGAAGTCTCAGTGAGTTACTGCGTTTTCGGAGGGATAATTACATCGTAATCAATTTGGGAAAATATCTATCTTCGTGTATTACGCGAATATTACGTGGAATCACGTATTAGGTACTTGAAAATATCCTCAGAAAGGTGTCTATGTGGTTGGGACAGAACAAAGTGTCCTTCAACCATTCACATTCAGAACAACGAATCTCCCGACTTGCACTACAAAACAAGAGCTTTCCATATTAGAAAGTAACAAGCCAGGAAGTAGAGGCGTTATCGCGTAGGGCCTCGGGCACAATAATTGGGCATTGAAGAGCCGCAATTACGGATCGCCTATCGATCACGGCGCTGCGAGGCACGGCAGATCGACGCTTCCTCCTTGGGGCGGGTCGTCGACTCCGCGTGTTGCGAGCGGCGCGGCGCGGGCGCGGACGCGGGCGCGAGCGGCGGCGGGGGCGGTGGCGAGGCGGTTATCGTGATCGTAAAGGTGCTCCGCGTGGCGCCGCACCACGCTCTCGGACGCTAGTGAGTGCGATAGCGTCCGCGCGATTGGGCACGTTGCGAGGCCTAGGCGGCGGCCACCCTCAACCCACAACCACCGCCCCCGCCCTCGACCTCCGGCGCTAAGCGCCCCCACACACGCGGCACAGTGGGGCGAAACGAAGAATGGACTTCGAAACACAACTATGAAATGCACGGTGAGAATGGCTGGGAACGATTTTTTTTTATTTACAAACAGCTGAAGATGTAAGATGATGTGGCTATTTATTGATCCAAAATTAATACACAGGAATGATGAAGACCAGTGTATTGAGTCTTAACACTGCTTTGAAATGTAGTAGTCATATAAGTTCTTTTTAGTTCCTGAGGTTTCGTCAAAGTAAATTTGACCTCTTTAGAGAACTGATGCAAAACAGTGTTGTAGCTTGCAGTGTTGTAGCTGTATCCTCGATGCGTTTTCTATCAGTTATGTGAAGAGGTCACATTTGTTTTAATGAAACTTCAGGGGGAATTACACACACACACACACACACACACACATACACGCATATATATATATATATATATATATATATATATATATATATATATATATATATAATGACTACTGTATTTGAATGTTGTGTGTGTAATAGAAAGATAAGACTTTTTAAAAATAGAAGTCGTGTTGAATACGCGTATGTAATTCAATAGAAACTATTTTGTAGATACGCAAGGAATGTGAGCTGAGATGAGCTGTTAATGCAATTTATTGGAAAATACATAGGAACTTTTGCTTTGGCCGATCGCAATGGGATTTTATGATCAGGGCGGAGGCCGAGGCTCGAAGGACGGAGCCCCGCCTTCGATTTGGAAAAGCGTGAGAGACGCGACTCATCTTCCTCGAATATAGGTTAGCTTAGCGAATTTTTTGCAGAGCTAACTTTACTACAGGTCACTCAGTTGATACAGTTCTTGAAATTACAATCCATTGTGCGCGCATTTATCCATTCGCTGAAACAGTCGCAAAAAGACTGTGTGATCATTCCCCTCCTTAGAGCGTTTAATGTTCACTGCGGGAGAAGTATTACTTTATTCCTGCCAGCGGTACAATTAGTGTATACATAGATGCCTCATTTATGATTTTCTGATTTTCGGAATGTTCAAACCAAAAATTTCAGATCAAGGAAATTGGTTAAGAAATCATTCCTCAACATTGTTATTAGGATGTATTCGCAACTACGCTGCGTACGAGATGGGTCCTTTCGCGCCCTGAATAAATGTACGAGAAAAATATCGTTCAACAGTTGGTTTGAAAAACAACAATTTTGCGTGAGAGATATATTGAATTAAGCTTTAAGCATGCATTAAGATATAAGAGGCTCACACACGCTTTGAATTCGTTACAGATTTGCTTCTTATATCCTTCCCGGCTGTAATCCTGATCACGAGTAATTCGCGCTGACATTTATTCTTATGTAATTGGATGCTCATAACGTTAAGACGATTAAACGGCCCGCCCGGTACACGAAATAATCAATGATCCGTTCATTTGGGACCACTGTGCGGGGGCGGCCGCGCGGAGAGCCAAAGCGCCTGGTCGCCGGCGGTCGAGGGGGAGGCGCTGAGACAGCAGCTCTCCGGTGAGGACCCGCGCGCGGCCGGCTTTTCGCCAGAATCAAGCTCCCTCGCCCCAGCTTAGGCGGCGTTACGGGCCTCTGAGGCGGGCGAAATGCGTAGGAGAGAATAGCGTGCTACTGTTTAATTCGTTCAGAAACGGTCGTCTTATGAATAAAACAGGTTAATAGATCTTAAACCTTGCTTCAAAAGCAAGTTCTGGAAACATTAGGATTCTGAGAAAGAATTCGCACTAATAAGTTAAAGTAATATATATTGCAAATTGGACGAATTTGATACATGAACATTATATTTTTAATATACTAAGCGGTAATTGCTTAGCTTGTCGATGTCTTATACGGTACTTACTAAACACGAGATAACTTTTAAGGGGAGGAAATAAGTTTATTATTGCATACACATTTTGTATGTATCTCAATGGAGAATTCGTCACATTTTAAAAAACGTGATATTTTATTATTTCAATTAATATTAATTAATTGAAGTTTAGAAGAAAAATCACATTCTGTCTAAGGCATCAACATCTAGGTCATTAGCGATCACTATTGCATTTAACGTTATAGTAACTGTGAAGATGTCATGGTATGGTGACGATAGGGGGTGAAAGTACGAACACAATACTACCATGCCCGAGGCGGGAAAGTCTGCATATTGATCGCATCACGTTCCCTCTGGTATGTCCAAGTGGTAAAAAGTACGGAGATTCTCGGCAAATCATGGACAATTTACTTTTGTTTAATGTACGGGTACGTAGTACAGCAAAATATACGTTTTCAGAACCATGTGGCAAAAACATTAAAATTTTCACTTATCAGAAACCATTAAAAGCTAATCATGTCAGCTCGTGATTCGAGAGAGATGAAATTTGGTTGCATTGAGGTCTTTTTAAAAATAAATATTATTATTGCACAATAACTGTTGTGATCCTCAGCAAAATTTTTGTTTCTTAGAATACAATTAAATATTCTTCAGTCTCTTCACCAGTGAAAATTGTTAAATGACTGATTATAATAATATTTCTTTATAAAATTGTATGTTTACTGTGGTATTGATAACATTGTTTCTTGCGGTACTACTTTCACTTTTTTAAAAATATTTCCCACCTGTTTTCAATCTAAAGTATAAAAGTTGAAACGCCAATGCCAAAATTCAATATTCGGTTCAGAAATGCTGTTCCATTCATATAAATTAGTAGATCCTAGAATAAATCGCGTTTTTCTTGATAGAAGGGCAAATATACTCGCAGTTGGCACACAACCGGTTTGCTCAATCTGCGAGTCATCGCGTTTGCTTGTACACGCTTCACTAAGGAGATGCGTCACGGATTGCGAGCAACTATTTGAGAAACAATTATACATTTTCCTCAACATTTTTTGAAATTATGACGCTGGATCGCACTATTCCATTGTAGACGTCGCTCTTCCCGATTTTTTTAGAAGAACACGTAGTTTTTTTTCTATGTAGCCTGAACTACTATAAGCTATTTTCTTATTACGAATATTGTTCCCATATTACTCTGAATATTATTGAAGTATTTCATTTGATGTTTTCACATTGTAGCATGCAACGCAATATGAAGTCTGTTCTAAGACTCTTATGAATGATTAGATAGTTTCTATCTTACCAAATCCATTCGGACATTTTCTTTTTCTGACAATGCACATAGATCAGCGTCAGCGTCCTTTTGTGCCATATATCTTCATTTAGTCATACATGACAAACTCTCCCCAACCTCATAGCTCCCATATCGATTATTCTTGCACAGACCCCCCATTTTTTTGCATACACTCTCATTACGGTTCCTGCAGATGACGGTGATACCGTTGATAATGGAGTCTGAAATATTATTGTGCCCGACCTAAAATTCCATCTGTTCGATGACACAGCACGAACATAACGTTGTTACTCATCGACTCTTTTTCACTAGGGAATGAATGGAGTGATGACGGAGCCATACATTAAAAAGAAGTCTACTTCTGAATCGAATGGCCGCGGAGTACAAGGCATTTAAATATTACGATGGCAGTTTTGAAGAACAATGCATTAAACTTTAACGACACGTTTTGCTTCGGAGACTGAGAAGAGAAGCAGTTTCTTGGAACGAAACGTTGGTTTATTTGCGTGTTGCCTTTTCCCATTACAGTTGGCGTTTGCTGCTCTCCGAAAAGGCGTAGCTGTTACGAGGATAAGCATTTAAGGACATAACAAATTTTAGGGGCACGTTGGCGAGTTACGAGCTTATAAATGCCGTGATGCCTGGGTCGGCTAAGTATCCACCAGCACCACTGTCACTAACAACTAACATATAAACAGTGTTGGTAAATTAGGCTGAAAAAAATTAAACTGATTTCGCTTTCACCGACCATCTTCGCAAACGTAATGCATTGATAGTTCAGCACCATAAATGTTTGCTGCCTACATGAAGTGCACTTGATGAAGTATAACTTGATCCTTTGGAAATGTGGATGTATTGTCGATATTTGAAGTTTATTTGGACGTGACTAAGACGATTCTAAAACGATGTAATTTCCACATTGGTGAATACGTCACGTGAAATTTTAACGCCATGAAGCATTGCAGGGACTGTATTTCGAGTTATAAATAGTGAAGTGTCTTATCAGTGTGACGTGGGGAAGGGGGAATATAAGAGCCGAGACGTTGTCATCTAAATGTAGATTAGTTTCCATTTAATTATCAACATAACCACAACATGAACACATTTAAAAAATAGGTCAAGCGGCAACAATTTTCGAGTTAAATCAGTACAGCTCTTGAAGCTCATCATCGAAACCAAAATAAAAAACTCATTCACGGTAGACATGGGTATATAAGCAGAATCTAAAGACAATTTTTAAAAGTCCTGAATTGGTAGACAGGCATGCGCAGGACTGGGAACGTTACTCGAAATAGTCGCCAACGAAGAGATGGTATTGGAAAAAAATTCACTAAGTCGGGCGTGACCAACGAAGGTTGCAAATGAAGCGGTGTTTTCACATCAAATCTCGAATTTTGTCTTGTTTTGTTGCAATTAAACGCGGATCCTTACGATGTTTCTCTTGTGGTTGACGCGCCAATGGAGATTCATCATAAGGAATCGACGGGGTAACACATGTCAACGCCGAGAAGTGTTCGCCAATGAATTACTAGTTATCTCGAATTTAAGGGAAAATTTTCCAGAAATGTTAAAATATATTTTAGATAGGAAATGTGTATGTATACATTAATACAAATATGTATGTATACATTAAAAATAAACATTAGGAAATTAATTCTGAAAGAGAAAAACAGGAAAAAATATTCAAGGGCACCACACTATTGAAAAAAATCTATGTCCTCAACAAACACACTGCGTCTTGGATTCCCTCGCCACACTTCTCATCACTCATCTCTTCCCAGGAACACGTAACGCGGTCCACTGCCGCAAGCCCACCCTTGGAATATGAAGTATCGTAGCCCACCCTCTGCTTGCCCAATATCTCAAATTTCACAGCACGCCTTCGCACGGTTTGTTGCTTCTTAGTTGGATTATATTTTTATTTTTGTTCATTAAACGTTCTGTATCTAGTAGCTTCTGTACTATTTATATTTTTATTTATCATACCTCATTATTATTACGAAACGGTATCTTTTTATTTTTAATTAAAAAGTTGCTTTATTTTTTCAGAAAATTAAAATAGTAAAAAATAATTATTAGGGGAATTATAGAGGGAACAGGATACACACATAAGGATGAACATCATTCTTCTATTTCTACGTTATCTGTGGAGGCAAAGGTTTTTGAAATGCTTGTGTCTGAAAATCAAATTAGAAACTTAATTGAAACCTTTTTTTTTGTTTCCTTAAAATATATTTAAGACCTGATTTCTATTTTCAATACTTCTTAATCAAATCATCTTGAACTTAGTGTTGTCTACTATATATCTTCTTGATTCCAGACCTTGTTTCCAATTCCCGCTCCGTTTCTCAGCGCCTCTGCTTTGTCCACACTCTTCTTCTCTGAATCAGGGGCGAATCAGAAGCCTCGATGTGCGCCGCACCACAAAGCCTCTCTCGACGCCGATGACAAAACCTCACAATGATTACTCGCTCTATTGTACCGGGAATGAAATTGGATTAACGTGTAAGGCTTCTCGTAATCTGGACTGGTCTCCTTGTCGAGCTCATTACTCCAGAGAGAAGGCCTTGTATTATTGTTAAGATCCCGGACAGTCTTTCAAAGACGGATGAATCTTCCTAGAGCTTCTCGTCACTGGAGGTGATCAAGAAGTTCGTGGTACTCCTATATATAGAGAAAGATTAATTGTTGTTAAAAATAATAATTTATTGTAACATACAGTTTAAAAAGAGTTTATGTTCTTAAAATTAAAATAGGTTGTTATTTCAAACAGAAAGGAACCAGATTTCCATGGGTAACTTAAGAGAGTGTAAATATATTTGTATCTAGCAAGAGGTAAAAATTCGCTACATATGTGCTTCTGCTATGTATCCGTAAATAAGTAAATTTTGACACTGCGGGCTGATGAAGTAATGTATCAGCTTATTAGCTTCATATTAAGTAGTATATGTGGGACGAATTTTCAATTTTTCGTAATTGGAATTCTGAAAGGTTCACTAATGTGTCGAAAGTAAACTTTAAACTTTCGAAAGAGTCAGTATTAGAGAGAATGGGGAGGTCAGTTTAATTTCAAAAGTGGATATTGTAATTGGTTAATGATAAATACTCCATGAAAAACCGAATTTTCAAATATCGAATCTTTTCAGAATGAGGTGTCACCGTTTGCTTCATTAAATTCCCAAGCTAACAAGACTGAATCGCCATGCCTTACTGTATTGTACGTATTTGCTTTGGTTAGGGTAGCGAAGACTCATGTTGAGTGGAAATACTAAAAAATTTCGCGAATTAGTTCGACTCGTACATTAAATGGTATGCTTTCACCTGTCGGAACAAATCCCTTCAGCGAATTCCTGCATCTGTCTCCGTTGTCTCCTTCATATTTGAATGATATTTCTTGAAGCCGCCGCCAAAGGAGGCAGACGCCGGCCCCGCAGCGCCGGTAATGGGGAGACGCCGGGCGAAGCGTTCGCCGAAAGGCGGCGCGGCGCGGGAGCAGGTGTCCCTTGAGGCGGCGCGGGGGCGGGCGCTCCCGCCTGCGGCAGGCGCTTCGCGGAAACCTCTGGAAATCGTTCGGTTTCAGGCGGTGATTGGAGCTTCCCCGGTGATTATTCGTCTCTGGAAGCCAGCCTTCTTCCTCTCCGGACAGGACTTCGTCGTGGTGGTCGTCGTCGTCCCACAAACTCCAACTCCCCCGACACTCCGCCTCCGCCTTCACCGTTGCACTATCATTCGCGTGTATTTTTGACCTTTTCATTTTCATCACCCCCAGCACCATGTTAATAGTCAACATTGCAATCATCATCATCATCATAATAGTTCACAAGTCACAATCACAGAAACCATCTGCCCCTCCGCTCATCACAGCCTACGCCTACAGCACTACAGCACTGTTGCATTCTCTCTCTCTCTCTCTCTCTCTCTCTCTCTCTCTCTCTCTCTCTCTCTCTCTCACACACACACACACACACACACACACACACACACACACACTTACTCTGCTCTCTCCTGTCGTCCCTCATCTTTCACTTCTGAATCTCATTCCTCTCCCTTTTCTCTCTTTTCTTCCTCTCCTCTCCCACCTCTCCTTTATTTTCTGTCCCCTCTCTCTTTTCTTCACTTTTTAGTTTTGTCTCCTGTCTTCTATCTGTCCTTTCTCTTTCTCTCTCCCCTCGCTGTCCCGCTTCCCTCTCTCCCCTCTTGCCAATATTTCCCTCCCTCCACTCTCTCCCCCACCCTCCACTCTCTCCACCCTACCTCCACTCTCTCCACCCTACCTCCACTCTCTCTCATCTCCTTCCACACTTTCCCCTCCTTCCCCCTCTCCCCCTCTCCCCCTCCTTCCACTCTCTTCGCCCTCCTTCCACTCTCTCTCCTTTTTCCCTTCTTTCCACTCGCTCCCCATTCTTTCCATCATCTCTCCCCTTTCTCTCTCCCCCTTCTCTCATTCCACGCCCCACGCCCCTTCCTGCCCCGCCCTCTTGCACTGTTGCCGGCCTGCCGTCTCCCGCGGGACGAGGCGTCAATGGGTTCTCTGATTGGAAGCTGCGCTGGGGCCTCTGAGCGCCGGCCGCCTCCGCGCGCCATTCATTGCTGCGACCGAGAACCGATGACAGCGCTCGCACTTTCGCTCCGTCGCCGCAGTAGTGGACGTCATTTACCGCGTTGAAAACATCGCTCGTAAAATTTCTGTTCGATAAAATTTAAAACTTCTCTTCAAGATAGTCGACTGCTAAAAATGTTATCGACATCGGTGGGTCTCTTATTCTCGGAAAGTCGATTTTTTGGAAACATTTAAAATTAAATAGTATTCGTATTTCATGATTTTTGTTAAAGGATTTCTTGACAACAATAAATGAACTGATCGAAATTAGTGTTCACGAAATGGTCTTACTCCACACAAATATTGGTATGGTCCGAACAATTCATTGCGCAATTTTGTAAATAGTGCTGAATGTTTCCAAACCTTTCATGCGTCAGCTTGACATTCTATAACATTTGATTATTTTTATTTGTAGTTGCTAATTTGGGGCTGTGAACTAGCATGAAAAGAACGTTTGTTTCCGTTGTTTGTTATAGACGCCAATGCAATTCCCTGATATCGAATACATTAATTATCTTTAAAAAGCATTGGTATTCACTGTAGGTCGAGAATGAATATCGAAAATAAACGTTTCATTGTTTACTTGAGTGCGTTTGCACGTAAATAAGCAGTAGTACTCGTACATTATCTGAAAAAATAACTTTCTTTCATGAAGTTGAATATGAGTGATTCGTAAAAAGTTGATTATTCAGAAATATTTACTTCAGGATCCAAAAATATTTTTTTTTAAATTTTCAACAAAATATCAATAATTATATTATAGTATTTTTGTCACTTACTTGATTTTAAAATTTTCTGGTGTATGCTTTGTTTAATCTTTAATAACAAAGATCATCTCCAAGAACGTGGATGTAAATATAAGTAATCTCACATTATGATTTCTTTCGGGCCACTAGAGAACATTTTAACAGAACGTGGTATTTCTCCGTGTATTCTGAATATTGCATTAGAATGCTCCATTTTTTATTACAACCATTCAATTCGACTCATGTACATTGTGTGATGACCATCATGCCGCCGATCTAAAAATATTAAGGATTTGCGTAATACATTAAATAACATATTGCTGAAATGAAATAAGTGAAAGGAAACGATGAGCTACACAAATACCTTTTCAATGTAAGCCTTTATAACTAATCACTGATACATGGTTTGATTGTACACGTAGGCTTGCGTGCGCAACCTGAAACATGGGGGCCGCGTCAATTTTGGGCCTTGCCATTAAATCTTTTTCATTTACTTGTGAAATATTTTAGTATGTAATAAATATAACATTCTAAAAGGAGAATACTAATTGTTTCATTAAAGTTACAATTTAAAATACAATTTATTTTATGCTGAGCCATTTACAGTGTTGCCAGATGTTTTGAGATTCTATTTCCCAAAGATCGGGTATCAAGTTCTCAAATTGTTAGCTTAAAAATGATAAAATTATAAATTCATTCTTTTTACAAGAATAAAATACTTTTTTATTATGTAGGGCTCTGCGGCCCCTTTTGAGGTTTTCAGGGACGTCAAGGCTCCCCTCCCTCCTCGCTTACACCTATGATCATTTTGCAGTTCTCAAGCAAAAATACTTGTAGTTACTTAGTCGCTCCTTAAAAATGTAGCGAAATGATTAGAACCTCGAAACACGATTTAGCACCACGCAAGAAGTGTGAAAATTCACGCGATGGCTGCCCTTCCTGCAAAGTTTCTCGAGTCCACAGCGCGCGTCCGGTTACTTGCGCGTCGGATGTGTGAGTAACGGCGTCTCGTATGCATGAGTTAGAAGACCTCGCCCTCGCCCTCGCACCAGGTGTGCGGCCGTGACCGGCTGGCGCGACCCGTCCGCGCTCGCATGGAAAGAACGGACGCAGCACGGTCGGCGGTGGGGAACAAGCGGCAAAAATATCCTTCTTAGGCTACAAGATTGGCACAACTCCAAAATGAAGTTTTGAGACTGTGGATTCGGGCTAGTCTTACGTTAACTCTGTTACTTACGTTACGTCGCTACTCTGTAAATGTAGAGCGTGTAATGTGCGGGCGTTGGTGTTTCTTCCTGCTGAAAACGTAAAATATGGAACCGGCTTAGATTCTGCTTGCGAGTTTTTCTCTCTCTGGGTACATCCCTAAACCCGAGGTCGGCTCTTAAGCGCTCGACTAGTCTCCCAGCACGTAAGGAAATGTAGTACATGTGAGTGTGATTGTGTCTTTAAGGGGAAAGAAGGGGACAAGGATCAAGAAGGAAAGACTGCACGCGTGTGTTCCGTGACTCGTTTGTTAGGCTACTGGTCGGACATTCACCTGATATTTATCAGAGAAAACTCGAAAATTATCGATCAGAGCATGAAACCGCCAGAATTCTCCTCCAGGCTGCAGTGGATTTCTTCTTAGCTATGTAGCTAGAGTATAAAATTCGCCACAGACGAAACTCAAACCCTACGACCTCTTGGTTGTAGATGTTGCAGAGGGCATGAATTTGCTATCAAACTATCGGAGCGGGTTTGGAAATAATCGGGTTAACGTTGTTTATGGTGGTTGAAATGCTTACATCGCAATCTGAGTAACTGAATAATTGGGTAAGCGTTTCTACGCTCGAGAAGCGAGCAAGAAGAGATCACAGGGCCAAGGATTTAAGTCGTTTCGTTTCGAAAGGTCTTGGTTTCGAATCCTACCTCTGAAATGGATATTTGATGGTTTGTTGGGGTAACGGGAGGCGTTAGTCAGTGTCAGCTCATGTATTTCGGCAGGTTTTGAGCAAGTTATGTTTTGCCTTTAAGAGCGTAGGCTTCCGCGGTCGGAGTCAGTAAATAATTGGCCGTCTGGGATTTCACACTGAGGAAGGTCGCAGAATGGCAGCGGAAACGTTGAACCTGTGCCTAAGACGCGGCGTCTCCCGGACAGCCAAGTATTTACTAATTTTTGACCTTGTTTTGCCTCATTCCATCCACCGTGGGGCGGCGCGCGGGCGTTGACTGGCGCACGCGGTTTCCCGGTGCGTTGGCGCAAGGGTGGGGGCAGGGTGGGGAGGGGCGAGGAGGGGAGGGGTGGTGAGGAGTGTAGCGAGCGGGAGGGTCGCGTGTTGCTTATCTGTGCGATATTTGCGCTGCAGCCGGCGCTGGGAGGTGACGCAGACGCTTGCAATCTGATTTTCATACCGCGTGCGTTTGTCAACAGTGGCACCTGGTTGGAGATTTTGCGAACTGACTTCGTGAAAATGAACGCGTTGTGAATGCGAGTCTGACTACATTTCGATTGTTTAATTATGCAATTATTAACCTTGTATAATATTACAAAGGCTTTCTGGGGCATTGTAAGAATTCAGACTCGGGTATAAAAACATGTTCCTCGGGAATAATGCATTATGACCCATACACGTGATACTCGTTTTCTTAAGTGAAAAGTTCCCTGTCTAGAGTGCTTTCATTGAACGAACACTGACTGCTGTACAACCACAAAAATGAACTCTGTTCTACGTTTCAATAGTTATGAAACATTCACGTGTCGATCTCCAGTTGGCATTTGTGCCCCATTCGCCGACTCAATATTTAATTCGCGTCGGCTGCCCGAGCCGCCAGATTCTCTTAAATGGGGCGAGGCGGTCGCCAGCGCAACTGCGGTCCCTGACCCTCTGCCGCCAGCTCCCGAGGGGCTCCGCCGCCTTCGGCCGGGAATCGAACCGCGAACGAGTCCCCGGAGGACGCTGCGGCCGCCACTGCGGAGGAGGAGCTTTCTTTAGGGCAGCTGCCGCCCGTCTCTCCCTCCCACTTCTCCTCCCACTCCTCCTCCCACCCCCACTAGCCGCATTCAGACACCCCCTCCGGGCGCACCTCCCGAGCGCCAGGCAGACTCTGCTGGTTTCCAATTCCCTCGCACAAGTCACTTCTCTCGCAGCATTCCGTGTCGCTTTCAGCCGCCCTCCGCCGCCCTCCGCCGCCCCCATCTCCTTAATATATACAGTTATTGATCCCATGTACGGTATTAAAGAAGTATAATTGTCATTCGCCCCAAAGTATAACCTTACCCTTAGAATTATGAGTATGATTTCTCTCCACGTAATTCCATCCTTTACAGTATCAGTTCGCAAAGTATCGGTTTGCAAAACGTTTGTCGCCATTTTACCCCTTCCCTTCAACGGTCCAAATTGCTTTCTTATATCATTTCCCATACTTTCGCTTTTAACCCTACGCCCAGTTCACGTCCATGTCTTTGCATTTCACTTGCCTTTTCGCGTGGCATTTCTGTTCCCGCTTTCCGGGAAGAGCTTCACGCCGTCCAGTGCTCGAGAAGCCGGCGACACTACGGTTGTACTTCGCCATTGCGTCGGCAGCGTGCGCCCATTCAGGCCGTTGCCCGCCGGGTGCGGCCTGGGGGAGGGGATCCATTGTCGTCGTTGTGGATCGAAACATCGATGCGAATACTCCAAGAAATAGCTCGTGTATTGCAGCATTCTCCCTTCTGCTACCCAGCGGTTCCATGTGCAAACAAACCTCTAGAACGTCTTTGTGTGAAATCCCTTTAGCTATTTTTTCTGTATTATTAAGCCTGCAGACACCAATCTTTGCTGAGCTGTTTGAAAACGTTAATTTTTTGACAGTTATGTTGAACTTCATATAATTAGTTATTTCATTGAATATAATTGTAGTTTATATAGTTGTCAAGAATGTAGCAGTTCATGAGCTCCAGAAAAAATAATCAACTAAGACGAGTATTTCAATTTACTGAAATCCGAATGACGGGATTCGTATCCAACGTGAAAAAAACTTCTTCAATGTATGAATGAAAAGGTTCTTTGACGTAGATTTGAGAAAGTTTAAAAATTAACTCCTTTAACCACAGCATTTGTATCTAACATTCACAATTCAAGTCTAAGAATTAGAAATTTTCCGCAAGGATGCTAACACTCATTAATTAAAACCTTACTGAAACTCAACATAAACGCTTCAACCTTACCTCTTTAATGCTCACATATCTTAAATACATTGATACCTGAAAATACATTCAAGAAAATTGCTTGAACAAACCAGTCAATTGCATAGGACTAATAATGGGTACCAAGTTAATATGGAATCGACGCATATACTCTAAAATACTACTAACAGAAAATAACACCAATGGCACCAATTAAAACCCAGAAACAACAAAAAAATACAATTAAACTGTAATTGTCGTAACCCAATACCTCTTCAATTAATATCATAAGACTGAAGATATCAAATTTGAGTTTTTTTCGAAACATCAGAATAAAAATAAAATTGACAATCAGTTCATGATGAATGTTTTAAGCAATGTTCACTGGTCTTTTCTTCCCTATTTTACAGATGACACTCCCCGTATTTGCTTGCGTTATGTGTTCAGTGCAGTGAAAACAAACCTGAAAAAGTTACAAATAATGCAAAAGTAACGAAAGACAAAAATTATATAAAAATACCAATTGCATAACAAACTGACGCTCCAACCTTTCATACAATACGTAGGATACCATTCTTGCGATCTTCCCGCAAACATCAACCAAATAACCAGAAGTATTCCTCATCAGATCCCCCTCCCATACTGTGCGTGCGGCATGGGCGAGCGAGGCGGCGGCGGCGGCGGCGGCGGCGGCGGCGGCGGCGGCGGCGGCGGCGGCGGCCACTGTGAGCGGCGCGGCGGGGGCCGTCTGGCTGGAAAACTCTGGCAAAGTCGCTCGACCGCGTCGGCGCGTCACGCTAATACTGGGCCTCCGCGGCATAATGTGGGCCTGCCTCGTATGTATGCAGATGCCCCGAGTCGGACGGACGGCGAATTGGAGCGGGGGGCTTCGATCGCGGGCCTCATCCCTTCGGCTACAACCGCCCCACGCCAGCCCAGATGCCCTACTATCGGCCTGCGACGTTGCTCCCCAGCCCCGCCTCCCCGCCGCCCCACCGCATCCGCCCTCCCCCGTCGCCTCCCTCCGTCCCGCCGCCCCCGCGGTTCCCGCCGCCCCCGCCGCCCCGCCACTCCCGACGCCCCAGCCACCCCAACTGCCCCAGCCGCCCTCGCCCCCGCCGCTCCCGCCGCCCCCGCCTCCACTCCACCCCCGTCTAATAACGCGCAGGAAGCCGTATTGTGCCGCTGTTTCGGATATCGAAGGGTGGCTGCCTCGCAAGTAGGCCTTGTACATTATACTATCTTCTTAGGGGTTGGAGTGAAATTGGAATATATGCGAGCCGTTCTAAGGGGTTATAATTTCGGGTTTATAATTAGATTCGATATAGCCAACTCCAGGAGTGGGTTAAGTTCTCCCTTTCTCGAGTGTTCTTGGGTACTGTTTCAATAAGAGAATATTCCAGAGGATTAAAATATAGTAGTAAGTACTCAGACAAGTTGGTAAATTCCAACGTAATTACGAATAATGCAGATATGCTCCTAACAAACGTTTGATTGTTATTTCAAATCGTATTAGTCCTAGTGTACGACTTTTTAGCGTTTCCTTATCAGAATATTGCTTATGTCTGTCAGTTGATGTCCTTGCCTAAGTCAAGATTATCACGTGAACAAAGTAGTATAGAAACTTAGCTTTAACCAAAAGAATCGGGGACAGAAATCTGGGATATGACCAGCTGATACAAATGTCCCTCAGAAAAATGCCGGTTATACCACATATTTGTACTTCTAAAAATATAGCGGAGCTTAAAAATATTGTACTTGTAAAAAATATTGTTGGGTTTAAGCCAGAATTCAAATTACTGTATCTAACTGTACATGACTTACGAATTCTGGGAATAAAAATTTCCCTAGATGAATTAGAGAAATATGTTGGCGTATAGCATCAATGTAAGGGGAAACATATCGAAAATATGTAAAGAGATACGTCGTGGACTTACAAGAAAAAAAATTAAGTCCACGCTAATGGAACTGAGAGAGCTGTTGATGAGACTTTTTTTCGCATACTGGATTATTTGTATATTGGACATATATATTCATCAAGAATTCGTTAATAAACTATAGGAGATAGACCGTTTTATATGTATGTAGAAAATAAATTATTGCACTTACGAGACTGTATACCAGTGCCAATGCGGTACACGGAAAACACAATGGGGGGGGGAGGATCTATGACAAACCCCCCGCAGTATTCCGCGTAGTCTGACTTATTGCGAGGTGTAAGAGAAAACTGAAAATAAACTTTAACTTTGATTTTATCTGGTTGAATGAAAATCGTAACTATATCATTTTCTTAAACGCACTTCTTTTTATTGCGGCAAAAAATTGAAAAAGCAGTCATTTTCCAGAAAATTTTTAAAATGTCACAGGGGCCAAATAACCCCCAAAATTAGAATATATCAACGATCTACCGAAACGTATAACTAAATCTTATTCCCGTCGTGTTTAATCAGTTTCAGCTCAAAAGCTTTTGCGTCACATACTTCTATCCATCTGTTCGTATGCAGATGGACGGATCTACTGACATTCCGGTTTTTAGATACAAAATGGCGTGTAACTCCTCGGTCCGGCATCAATCTGAATTATCTTGGGAACAGCACTAATAGACCTTAATCCTGACGTGTATGCAAAGCTCAAGCTCAAGAGAACCTTAAGAGTTAAAAAAATTTAGTTCTGAAAATTTCAGATCGTATTGTTGAGGTGATTGTTTAGGTATGGGGAGGAAATGTAAAAAAAATATGTATTTTATATATTGTGGCGTTATGGGATTGTGCAACCCCATAACACCACCGTCTCGTATGCATGAACACCCACAGGCAGCGAGGAGAGCAGGCGCAAAGCAAAAGTTCATAAACACGCAGCCTGGTATCCGTTGCCCGTACTAAACAAAAGGCGAATGAGCGAGCAACGTTTTCCTTGTGAAAGGTTGAGAGAGGGGAAGTAGCCCCACCACTGAGAATTTCCCCAGGCGTCGGACAATAAATACGCAAACCCGCAAGCGGAAGCCCTCTTTTGATTGTCGCCGTCGCCGAGTAAGCAGCATTTTGATCACCGCTCGTTAACGTCAGCTTAGATATTGTTTGCCGCCGCAACGACTGTTAGGTAGGAGTTTTCGGCGTCGAACAGACGTTCTAGTTAGTCGTCCGCGAGATAGTGAAGATTTAGTAAAGTGTTTCTTCAATTAACAACACGGGAAGTAAATGTTACCCGTTGTGAGAAAAGCATTGAAAGTTCTTGTTTAACGAAGTAGAAGTAGCAACGAGCGAGGAACTTGCACGAGTATTCAGGGAAGTGCAAGGGACATTTTCACAACGTGGGCGTAGTCAGAGGCGCCGGTAGCAGTCGAGGGAGAAGAAGAGGCCGACTAGGAAGAACGGAAGAGGACGCAAGAAGACAGGAGAAGAAGAGGCCGACTAGGAAGAACGGAAGAGGACGCAAGAAGACAGCGTAGACGGCAGAGGCGAATCCCGTCTCGTACGACGCAGAAGCTGGGAACGAGCGACGTCGGTGCAGAGATCAGCGCACGACCATCAAGGCCAAAAGCGGGAGTTCTCGAGGTAACGCTTAGGGCGCGGAAAGTAGGTCAAGTTCGCGTCGGCAGAAAAAAGACAAGTATAGGAAAGTGTTAGGAAATTGAGGACACGGGTGGCAACAAATTGCAGTATTGTAGGAGGAGACTTTTGATGCGCTATTGCCTGCCTAAAACATTCTATTTGGGACATTTATTATTCTGCTATTTTCAGACACAGTTAAGTTGTAAATGAGAGTAGTGCGCTCGCACACATTTTGTTCTTCGCATGTAATATTTTTTTTGAAGCAAGAGATTATAAATTGAATTTGGTTTCATGTGCAATGTAATTAGGATAGCATAAATTTAGATATAATTAGTTTTCCAAAGGAATTCCCAGTGTAGATTAGGGTAATTATTTCAAAGAATCAATTTTGGAGTAAATTATGTGTGTTCATTCATTTAATGTGCTGTAAAGGTTTCTATTTGTGTTTTTTGATCATTCTTTGTAAAAGTGTGATTCTATTCTTGGTTTTTTGTCATTAACTTATGCCACAAAAAGTTTATGGGTAAATTATACGCTCGTTTATGTGTAATGTGTGTGATTTTATTGTGTCAAGGGTTCAAACCTTTCTCGCACCCTGAAGATCCTGCTCCCTAGATTTTAAGCTCGCTTCACGAGCAAAATTTTGTTAACCCGCTTACGGTTCATGCGTGCAAATGTGAAGGTGGCAGTTGTGGGCAAAGGTGAGTTGGTTAGAATATGGATGATGGATAACGATTAAAATTTGAAGTAAATACATGATGGAAATGTATTATTGTTTAACAATCAATCAATTTGTGAAAGCTTTGCCTTGCCTCTTCTAACAAATTTCTGGCTTCAGCCACTCCTGCGTGATACTCCTTGATAACTACTGCGTCCCATCCAGTTCATAGTATCGTCTAGATAATTCCCTAGGTAAAAGAAACGAAACCCAAATAACTCAGTGGCTCTAGAAAGGCTGGCAAATGCCCGAATAAACTAGCGAATATGAAACTGAACTAATGAAACAATATTATTTAATACTCTAGAAATTTGTATTAATTACTTAGGTATTTGATGATATTTGCAGATATTTGATGGATACCGCATTTCCTCTCTAATAATTGCCCAAATAAACTCGAATACTTTTCCCATTGCGCTCATCCAAACTACCCTCTTGAAATATTTCTCCGCTGAGGGGAGCTCCTTTGAAGGTAGTGATTCCGTGCTCCGCGTAGGGATGTTTTAAAAACTTGTATTTTCGAGCAATAACATCGATGTTTTGCTTTTCAACCTTTCTCCACTGTAAATACCTTTTTTGATTATTTTTACGTGGTAATACAAGCATCGTTAAATTGACTTTTAAACTTTGACTACATAGAACATTAATTAGAACATTAAGATGACGGTCAATTTTAGGACAGAATACACATTAAACTAATATTGACGTGTTATGTATCACTGTAGAATCAGGACATTTTACTTCGATATGTTTCATCGCTATTTTAAACATCGATGTTTTTTCGATGGTGTAATCGTCACCGAAAACCTTTTGTTGATGTATCGATGTTTTGCAAACATTTGCCATCACTAGCTTCGCTTGCGTGTGAGTCAGTGGCAGACGTGAGTTCTAGAGTTTTCGTTTGATACCTTCATTTATTTCTCAAAATTGTTTTAAAAATTTGTTAGTATTATGGGATCGCAGGTCGAAACGCCGCCACCTCAGCCTTCGACGTGGCGTCACCCGGACATACCAGATCACAACTTCTTAGAATTTTGTAATTATTTAAAAAAATATAGTATCATCTATTCACTAAAAAAATAATATATGAGTACAATATAACAAATATGTTTTTATCTAACAAAATTTAAATGTTATTTAACAAAGATCTGCGATGCCCCCCCTAAAAAAACGATCGTCTGGATCTGCCCCTGGCATGAGAGCGCCGGCGATGCAGGTCGCATCGCGTCGCGCGTGGGCGTCGGCGCGGCGTCGGGCGCGGTCTGTCGCCAGGCGCATCCCGCGCGTGGTTAGTCACGGGCCGCTTCCCCTCAAGGCCAGCGCTCGCCCCGCCCCGCCCCGCCCCGCCCCGCCCCGCCCGCGCCCCCGCCCCGCTTCCGTCCTTCCTCTCCCCCGCTGCTGTTTCCTTTCTCCCACCTTTCCCATCATTCAGGCGTGCATTCGATTCTGTGGCGATCTCTCCCCTTCTCATCTCTCTCTCTTTAAACTACATCTGTGCCTTCCATTATTTTCTGTGATCGAACCTGAACCGGTGATCCTTTATATCCCGTCCCATCCCGTCCCGTCCAATACTGTCCTGTTCGATGTCGTTTTGTCCTGCTCTGTCCTGTTCTGATGTTCCATCCTGATGTGCTTTCCGTTTGCTGTTCCTTCTTTTCTTATACCATCCTATCCATCCTTGGCCCTCTCATTCTTTTATGTCTAGCAGCCCTGTTGCATTGTAATTTGTCTCCATCGAATGTTTTTCCACGTTTCGTGTTCCCCTATTTTCTTCACTTTTCATCTTCCTTCACCTCTCCTTGTCTCCCCAGTCCGATTCTGCCCCCCCCCCCCGCCAGCTACTGTGATGCCTTTCTATTCACTTTCTATTTCTGATAGGTCTATCCTTAGCTTCCTTACTCAGCTTCCATTTATATTTTCCTGAAATCTTCAATATTCCTTTCCCCTATTGCCCTTCTTTTCTTGGTGCATCCCGGTCCCCTCCAGCCCAACTTGCTTTATGCGTTACGTCAGACAGGTGCGGCGCTACGCCGGCTGCAGCTGTGAGCATCCCGTTGAACACGTTCCACACTCGCTCTTCTCTACGCAGGTCGCCTGCAGAATTCGTGATTTCTCTTGGAATCTTGGTGTCTCTGGAACAATTGAATTCGCTTACACAGATGTTAGGGATGTTAAGTGACGTCTCAGAACTTTCTATTAATTTGAAAGAGATATTAGCCGAAAGTACAGGATGGTGTTTGCTAATAGTTATTGCAGTGCAACCACCGAATTTATTAGGTGATAAAACCTTCTGTGATTACATTTGAAATGAAAGAGCAGTAACGTAGTGTGTAACTAGCGCTCTATTTGGTAGTGATTATTGGCAGTTTTCTTATTTTTTATGTAAATATTACAAAAAACATTCGGCACCTCTGAGGCTCACTTTTTGATTTGTATCACACACTCTGCGTATAAGTCTGGCTTTGAATGTTTTTTTTATTTTAAATTAAATTGTATCAGGTTATTTTATTTTCTTTATTATCTTGAAATAAGACGAAAGGAGAAAAAAGTACTATGGGAGGCACACGTACGAGCAGTTCTGTGTGCGTATACCTATTCTGCACAACTCTTTAGCAGCTGCATTAGGTTTTTATAATACGCTTACAAAAGAGTGTGTGGATCAAATCCAACCAAGTGAATGTCTCCAGAGGAACACCTAGCAACTCACGTTAGTTGTATTGTACGTTTACGTGACTCATTTACTGCTAGAATTGTTGAAAATTCACGAGAAGAGTAGGTTTTTGAAATATTTGGATATTCTCGTTTTGATCGTTAGTGGGTAGCTTTTCAATAATTTCTATTACGAATGTGAATTTACCACTAATATTAGCAGTAGAGTCTGATATGAATATTTGAATGTTATTTCTTAAAACATTGAACGTGTGTTGATAAATTCTACGTGTTATTGAAAATGAATAACAGATTTTCCATTGAAGAATTTTCGCTATCACGAAAAAGTCATAATATGTTTTCAGTAGACCAGATTTTGCCGCAACAACGTTTTTATGCCCTCGTCCTCAAACGCACTAATCACAGCACTTTACACTTCATTTACCTTCGCACATTTCCTTCTACGTGAAAACCTTCTTTTCCATTTTTCCTTCTACGTAACAACCTTCAATAACTCGTTTTACTACCTCCCCCTTATTGCGTTCTATATATAGTACGTGACTGGTCCCCAATTTTCCTCGTCTCGTTTCTGCACCCTCCACCGCCGCCGAACTTTTCATTCAAGGGCTCTTGAGCCACACCTGCCCTTCCACTGCTGCGGCACACGTGCGCCCCCGACTTGGTCGCCCGCCCGCCCGCCCGCCCGCCCGCCCGCCCGCCCGCCCGCCCGCCCGCCCGCCCGCCCGCCCGCCCGCAGGCCGCGACGCCGGACCGCCCGCGGCGCAGCGCAGCGCAGCGCAGCGCAGCGCGGTGCGGCGCGAACACGCTGCCTCCGCTGGCGCCGCGCGGGCCGTAAAGACAGCAGCCGCCCAGCTGCGCCCGCCCCGCCCCACCCCGCCGCTCCCCGTCCCGCTCCCCACCCGCACACTGGGCTGCGCGCCTGATCTACCGGGGCGAAATTGATCCAAGTTAGGTGGAGGCAGTGCAGTTTACACGAGATTATCCGTTTTAATAGATATTGGGGTATCTCAAATACGAAAAATATCGAGGAAGGGGGTTGAGTATCGACGTAAAATGGATGATGTATCTCGGGAAATGGTGTAGTGTTCCTCCCGTGTCCAATGTGAGACTCGGCGCCAACCTACAACGCCGGCTTCCGGGTTTTTCCCTACAGAAATCTCCCCTAGCCTGGAACCATTCCAACTGCGCTAGCTCTAAGCTCCAGACAGGTGTTCTGACATCTATGTGGCTTAGTGCGAGTGTGTGTGTGTGTACAAGTATAAGGGTGAGGAGGGAACAAAGATAATGAAGGAAACATCGCGGTAAGTCTGTTCCCGATGTGTTTGATTACTCCGCGACATTCGCCTGGTATTTTTTGGAGATTCCAGGAATCCTGCTGACCAGAGCAGCCGGCGGCTAGAATTCTCCTATTGACAATGGATGAATTCGACCTAGTAGCTAGTGTCGAAAATCCGCAACCGTCGGGACTCGAACCACATAACCATCCGCTCAACGATGCCAAAGACGCTGCATTCTTACTTGGGCGAAATCACGTCAGTGAAATATGTGGTATAAATGGAATATATTTGGTAAAGGATCACAAAAGTAGGAAAATTTTAATTAAATATTAGACAACTTCTAATATGGTTGTATGTGCATACATTATTTATAAAGCACACATTCAATTACCTACTTGAATAAGAATGCATATATATTACATTGGAAGAATAAAAATATTTCGAAACTGTTACATGTTCATCTGGGATAACGTTTTGTCTCCCTAGGCGCTGTTGCCTCAACGCTATAGAAACGGTAGATAGTAGTTTTTCAAAGAATTATTTTGTTCTTTCTCTGGCCACTGCCTTGCCTATCCCGGACCTTCAGTTCACCGCGATTAAGAAAATTGCATATGTTCTGTATCGATATATAGACATTGCCTTGTATTTCTGATTTATATTTTTCTAATTCCTTTCTCTGTTTTATCATTCCCTTCATCTACATTTACTTTCCCGTCTCTATTTCTCCATGCTTCTCTTCCTCTCTTCTACCTATACTTAAGAGTATAGATAAGTTCTATAGATTATCTATACTCTTCAGTCTCCTCTCTTTCGCTTTTTCTTTTTTCTCTTTCCTTCTTTCTCTTTCCTTCTTTCTCTATTTCTAATTCATTTCTGTGTTCTTTCCTCTCTTCTCTCCTTTTGTCCTCTTCTTTTTCTTACTGAATAATTAGACTGAATAATTTATGATTATTGATGGTCAAATCCCACAATTTTATTTGAAGCAGTTGAAGGGAAACTCTGAAATCAAAGTGGAAAATGTTTAGTAGAACAAACAGGAATTAATAAACGCTCACTCTTTGAAATGCAGAACTTAAGTTTGGAGGGATTTTGAGGGGAAAAAATCAAAATACACCGCAACGTGAGCAATAATCGAACAATGTCCTGTTATATTCTGGAAAGGTCCACTTTTTTCGGTTCAGCCGTCGTCTGGAAAATATTTCTAATGATCGGCTGCCCACACATATCGGGAGCTTGGAGCTTGTCCGGGCTGAGGCTGTTCTCGGTAGTGGAAGATACCTGGTTGATGAAAACCCTACTACACGACGTGTATGTCGGCGCCGGATCTCGCTCGCGGGAAGATCACAGCTACCTCAGAGGATACAACATGCACTACACTTACGGGACTAATTGCCTTAACAGTTGGCGCACCTGGGAACACTAGTCAATCAATCAATCAATCAATCAATCCCCTCGTTCGATTTGTGGCTGGCGTTGAGTACTCCGGTCACCGGTTTGTGGCGTTTTGCTCCTTTCGGCGGCACGAACGTCTAGTGTGCGAGTGGCCCCGCGCCCCTTCCGCATAACAGAGCGATTCGTACGCAGCCGCCGGCCGCGCCCCGCAGGGCTCGCGCGCAGCAGCCGCCGCCGCCGCCTTGTGCCCCGGGGCACCGCCCCGCCCCTTTCGGCCCGCACTGGGGCGCAGACGTGCCGTTTCAGCCTGACTAATGAAACGAAAACTTTGTCCCCAAACAACGTGCCAAGTGTACGCTTGTTGCAATGATTTTATGGGGTGGTGACAGGATTGTTGGAGGTGAGATGTACGATTAATGATGTACGTTTGGATTAGTTCGTAACGTTCCATTTAAGGGCGAATTTGAATGTGAATGTAGTTGTGAAAATGGTCGTAGTATTCTCGATTATCTTTAATTTTTTGTAACGAATCATTAATGCTAGTTTGCACAGCATCTTAGTAGAACTGTGCTGAGCAGAATAATTTTGTTTTAAATCGTTTCAATAAATTCATTCGAATATTTATTACTGTACTTGTAGAAATTTTCTGAAATTCCTATAACTTCAGTTACAGCTTCTCTTATTCTAAGACTAGAATTGAATATAATTTGAGCCAATTTTGTTAGAGAATCCGCTTAGTTGTCGAATGATATAGAACAGAATGCCTTCCCTGAAGAGTTGCGAAAGGTTTAGACATTAGGTTGTCGCTTTATTATAAAACAAAACTGAAAGTTACTTCAACACTTTGCAGAAAATTGCCACCAAATATATTTTATTTTGTGCATCTAAATCTTTATCTCGAATGAAGTTGTATTATTGTACTGCTTTGCTGAATTGGTTTCTATACGTTGACAGGAACGACTCCACAAATCAGTAGATATCTACGCTAAAAAATAGACATTTTTTTAAACGAAGACGATGCAATCTACAGGACTCTAACAATAGAAGGAACTAACGAAGGATATGAAAAATTTCGTCTCCAACCTTAAAAAAATACTTCTTGGGGGTAACTTGGCGTAATAGAGCCATTCGTAAAACAGGCGCAAACGCTCGGAACTGGATGTTCGCGAGAGGGAATAAGGGCCTTAAATCCCGAGCTGTCGCCGCGTGGCGAAGGGCCGAAGGGCGTGGAAGGCCGAAGCGGGCAGTGCAGGCGCCGCGGCACGTCCACGCCAAGGGCGGAGCAGGGCGGGGCAGGGCAGGGCAGCGGCCGCTCTCCGCGGGCTGCCACGCGAAGAGGGCGCCCTCGCCCCCGCCGCTCCGGTTTTTGCAGCCTCTTATCGAGGCGAAGGCCTTCGAACTTCTCGGCCCGCGCCGATACGCCGGGCCACTCTGCGAGTTCCTAAGGACTCCCGGGTCAAACGACGCATTTCGCTTCTTTTTTTTTTTTCTTTTTTTTTTTCTTTTTTTTTCTCTCTGGAACGAAATGACGCGATGGATGAGGTTGAGAAGACGCCGAGTGGACTGCGAGGGGTCCGAGTGGGTACGAAGTTTCTCGACAATCTGTTTCATCGATAGATCGTGATGGTGACTAAATTTTTCCACTTCGGGTCTGTTTGGTATGTTTCTTAGGTTGCGAGGCACAACTGTAATTGCTGTTGCAAACACTGTGACGAGTGACGAGTGTTCCAATTCTGTGAATTTGCTTTTGCCACTTCTTACAATCTTACGATTGCGTGAATTGTGTCTCTACCTCTCTCCCGGCATGTGTGGTAGTGTAGTGCATGTAAGTGTGTAAGTAAGTGATACGATAGGAGAAGGAGTGGGAGGGAAAGATCGCGCGCAGTCTGTGACTCGTTTACTAGAGTTCTGCGCCGGTATTCGCCTGCTATTGATCGGAAATCCCACCGAAAATTACCGATCTAGCAGCAGGCCACCCTTCTTCTGATAGACAGAACTCGACCCAGCCATCTGGCTAACAACACACACTAACGACGTATTTCTACTTGCTCGCAGATGACGTAATAAAACAAAAAAATGTGAATGCAATAATTACTGCATATGCTTATCAAAAGAACCCCACTAACGTTAAAAATTTAAATTAAACCTTAAAAATAAAAGTTTAATGAATACGGTCGAATTTCGATCGTTCGGCGACCACTGATATTTAGAATATCTACAAAAAGTATCAAGTTCGCATCTTGGATCGCATTTTGGGAACACATCAAACAATAAAGTCTATCTTTGTAGTGATGAAGTAACCAGAACATCTGTGACAACTAAAATTTCCCCTACACATGTTGAAACATGAAGTAAATAGAACCTTTTGTTTTCACTCTTTGAGTAATTTATCGCTTGACAAATTTATGACGTCCCCTTGTACTCACAGATACATTTTAATAACCTATCATAAACAGATGAAAATGCTTTTACCATTTCTCCAACCGAAAACCCAAAATGACATTTCACTCTTTTGTCGCCACATACAACAACGTAGTGATCATCGTAAACTAGTGGAGTTTCCACAAGCAAATTCTTCCTAGAGTTATTTGAGACGGTTACGTAATATTAAAATGTTTCAACTTGTATCCTACTAAGTCTTCATCCATTCCTTAAAAAGAAAAGAAAAAAATTTAAAAAAGATAAATATAACCGCATAAGGTGCAAAGTTTCAATGTTGCAAAAATATACAATCGCACTTTGATGTATTTGCACAAAGTGTTTTAAGAAAGAATTGTAATTTTTGAAAAAATGTTTAAAGTGTTCTTGAGGCTTCGTGTAAAGTGATCCCCAAAATTAAAAAAAGTTCGTTTGTTCGTTTTATTGACTTCAAGTGCGGTCATATCGATCAGAGAATATATATTTTGGGGAAAATCCGGTATCGGATAATTAGGCAAGTGTTGTTCACACACCGAGAGACTTTTTGAAAAAACAAGACTTTCACGGAAGTGACCCCCAAAATGTGTATTCCTGTCAATATGTCGACAGTGATTTTTTGAAGTATCTCATAAATTTTTCTAATCTAGTTTGTACGAGTACTATTGTATTCACCGCTTATATTAGTATATGAGAAGATTAAAATATTGAAAACTGATCAAAGTTCATGGCTGAGGACAGGGACCAGGACCTCTTGGAACATAAACGTCAATTTTTTGGGGCAAGCCTTGATTATATCTCAACAGTTTTTTTTCTAATTTTAAATTTACAAAAATAAAGTATTAATTATGAATTTTAATGTTTTATAGTTTAATGGGAAATTTTTAGAAAAAAATCACTTCTTATAATTATAAAATGAACACCTCGTTAACTAACGTTAGAGGTAAAATTAAGGGAGGAGCATAAAGCGGTTCTACCTTACTGAGATAGACCATTCTGAAAAAAAGAAAATGGGCTTAAAATATAATATTACATTATACAAAATTACAGATTACGCACAAATAACCATCACGTGATAGAATATTAATTATTTCGTCTTATGTTTTTCCGCCATCTGTATAATTTCTTTCGCGTGCTGTTCTTGGTTCCACGTGTCCTAAGCCCAGGCACGGACGAACGTTCTATTGGCCGCCGGCAGCGAGGGCGAACGTTCCCTCTTGCGCGCCGCCGCCGCCGCCGCTGCCGCCGCCGCCGCCGCCGCCGCCGCCGCCGCCGGTCGGCCGTCTGGCACACGCAAATTCGCCGTCGCTTCTGCCGGCGACGCGTGGGCGTTGCGATCGCCCGCGCGAGGAGGGGGTGGGGCGAAGGGCGCGGGCGAGGGACGGAGCAGCACTATATCAGGCTCGGCGCCCCGTGGCGCCCTCCGGTGCGGGCTGATCCCGCAGGCTTTTAGAACAATCACGACGCGCCGGAAAGTAAATACAAAAATCTGAAAGGCAAACAGCGATAGCGCGGAAGGCGGGGCCACGGAGGCTGGGACCGCCGGTAGGAGAGGGAAGGCGCCGGTGGGAGCGGATGTGGTAGCGACAGTGGCTACGGTGGGGGTGCGGTAGTGGAGAGGTGGAGGCGGTGAGAAAGACTTGGCGATAAGGAGGTGGTCGTGGTGGTGAGGAGAAGGAAATTAGGAGGAGAAGGAAATTAGGAGGAGGAGGAGAAGGAAATTAGGAGGAGGAGGAGAAGGAAATTAGGAGGAGGAGGAGAAGGAGATTAGGAGGAGGAGAAGGAGATTAGGAGGAGGAAAAGGAGATTAGGAGGAGGAGGAGAAGGAGATTAGGAGGAGGAGGAGGAGGAGGAGATGATGAGTATGAGGAGGAAGAGGAGGAGGAGGAGGAGATGATGAGTATGAGGAGGAAGAGGAGGAGGAGGAGGAGATGATGAGTATGAGGAGGAAGAGGAGGAGGAGGAGGAGGAGGAGATGATGAGCTGCACAGAAGGGAGCAGGATGAAGTGGATTCGGCGTCTAAGAAGGTAGCAATCGCGGTGGCAGCAAGTAGGTGGCGTCAGCGTTGGGATGGGTGTGGTGGGTGCGTGGGTGGACGGGGGTAGTTTCAGTGGCTGCAGAGGTAGGGGTGGAGCGGAGCGGTGAAGAGGTCGCGGTGTGGAGTGGGAGGGACGGCGACAAGAACTATAGAGATAGTGACGCGTGAGGGAGACATCGTAGTAGTGGGCGATGGAAACGAACTATTGAATCGTTACAGGAACTGTGTAGAGGGCGTGGGCAAAGGGTAGGGTACCAACAGGGATGTCAAGGGCAAGCATAAGAGGAATATCAAACAAAGGTAGGGAAATATCGGAGGAAGCAGACAAAACATTAGGGGACTGCAAAAGTACCACACACCAATGACGCAAAGTAGTACACACCAATGACGAATGTAAAAGGGAAAGTAAATCAAAAAGCTGAAATAAAATAATGTTAATTTGGGAATAAAATATTATGAATATAGAAGGTACTGAACTATGAAAGTGATTGTAAAAGAAGTAAAATTGAAATATCTAATGTTGCAAAAGAGTAGAAGTATAATTGAAAAATGTAATGTCATATGATATGTAAAGTAGGGTCATGATAAAAATGGAAGTGTTGTGTGTGAAATGTTTTCGTTTTGCGAATATATTACGATGTCGTGAAACAAACTTAATGAAATTAATTTAACACTGCAGGGAGATCGTCGAGACGCTTCGCATCTGTCTTAAAGTTACGTATATGGTGATGGTGACGGAGGTGGAAGTGTAGGGGATGACGAAGGAGAATTGCATATTAAAGGAAAAAAGGTAATGAATTCTAATAACTGTAATTTTGTACGAATTAGAATATGTAATGGAGAGTGTAGGATCTAGAAAATAGTACTGGCAAGGGACATGTGCGCTACAAAGACCGCAGCGGGCGAACGCGCTTTGGGAATTGCAGATGTCGCGAATCCTGCCGGAACGACTACAGCACACTTGCATTCGTTCTGGATGTGTTGCGCCCGCTCTCGTGCAGCGAGCAGGATGGACGAGACAGCGGAGCCGCGCGGTGGCAGCCGGTGGAGGGCGTCGAGGGAGGAGATTTGCGCGCGGCGCGGCGCGGGGCGGGACGACGGCGGGCTGGCGAGAGCGGGAAAAGCGTTCGGCGCCGGGCGGACAAACAGCAGCGCTTCGCCCGGATCCCGAAGTTATTACCGTGGCCCGCGGCGGCAGCGGCGCACAAATAACATTCCGAAAGGAAACAAAGCGCGTCCTGCGGCGAGGCCACCGCCATTTTTCTTTTCGAAGTAATTAAATCGTCCCGACGCCGCGAGGTCGAAAGCGGGGGGGGGGGGAGGAGGGGGGGGAGTTAGACGGGGCGGGGCACCTGCGCCGTCAGCCGCCAGGAGCGCTGCTGCCGAGGGTGCGCGTTACAAAGCTCGCCGCCGCCGCTGCCACTGCGGGGCGCGGAACACGACTCGGCGCTTCCGAGACATTAGTGGGTGGCCTTTCGAATGCCAGTGAAAAATCGACGGTGACGGGCTGTTTCGGATTTTTGTTTGGGGGATTTTCGGTGTGTGTTTGTGGCTCTGGCATGATGGCTTTCTCAAGGCTGGACGTGCAGTATTCGCTTTGCTCGGAGTTAATAATGTCCTTTCATGGAGACGTCTTTGCTAATTTATCATGCAGCCAAAAAGAATCGCTACACGGTATTATTTACTCGCAAGAGTTGTGAACTCACGCTAATGTTGGACGTTTTGCTTTTACACTATTGCTACAAGTATTTTTTTCGGCGACGAGGTCGTTCTAATGTCCTTTTTCATTCTATGCTGGACAATTTTCTCACAAACAAATTTTGACCAGATTGTCAAGGGCTGTTATCCTTTATTTCTCTAAAGTTTCGTAATTTCCTGAAATAATTAGAATTGCTCTTATTGTTTCTTTAATAACTTTACTCCCTGCAGCAGAATGGATCGACATCTCTGTCAGATATAATACTCGTATTTATGGGGACATAATGAGAGAGCACAGCATGTTAAAAAATTGAAATTTTTGATTGCCTCAAAAACTATAATTAATAGTTAGGAAAATAGATAGGATTTTAGTAAAGCTTAATAATTGTGCCGTCTGGACATTGTCCATGAATTTAATTATTGCTTCTAACTTTGATTTCGTTCACTAAAATCGTAATGAATTATGGTCGCCGAATTGTGAAGTTATTTAATTACCAACACCTTCGTTCTCTGGTCCATTCCACATTTCATTTGCACGTTAGCAACTGGGTTTTGTTGTGATTTGAAATTTGGAAGCGTGGTCGTTTTCTTTTTACAATCTTAAAATCTAGTTTCCGAGGTTTTTATTGAGTATTTGAATCATCGACAAAGTGCTAGTTTACAAATCACGTTGAGTCGTAGTCGCTACGAAATATATCGTAAAATTTGGTAGGATACCTGCGCTCAGAGAAGCAGACACTGATTTTGCTGTGATGTTCTATTCATTTTTAGTATATTATGACTTCCTTTAAATCGAAACTTTACACTCAGTGATATTATAAAAAACTCCTTTGAAATGATTCCCTATAAGAATTATAACTGCGAATATTTCCCCTTTTATTATATAATAATTATATTCTCAATAAAATATGTTATCTTTTCAAAGCCGTGCTAATGATAAAAATTGAATATCTCTTTCAGATTCCGCTCATCTTCGATTCTTTTGAAGTTACATAGCAAGAGGGAATCGTTTTCCTCAAAGAGTAATGAGTGGTGCTCTGAAAGAGATGTCAACGACCTCCCGTTTTTCAACGAAGGAAGTTAAAAGTATGTGAGGCTTCAGTCAAATACTTTACATAGCAGTGTATTCCGTATTTTGATGGTGGTCTTTACGTGCTTTTTCGGTCAGAAGAATGTGGAAAGATGTGTTCATTCTGATGTACTCGAATGTCTTATTAATGTACATGTTCTTTGTAGGAGATTGTAGGATGAACTCTAGGCATATTCATGAACAGTATTTGAAAATTTTTGAAATTTTTCGCAGAAACATTTAAACTTTTATGATTATTTGTATATATTAATAAAATCTTTGAGCATATAAACCAGTAAAAAAATAAAAATCCTTAGGTCAGATATCTATCGTTCATACATTCTTGGAAAATACAGTTTATAAAATTTTCTTCTTTTTATGACTTAATAGCTCTTACCTTGGCGTAACTCCGACACTAGACGGAGACTTTTATTGATCAGCGAAACCTTTCAAGGGTGGGTAATCATTCTCTCGCTCGGCCCTAAGGATGGGGAAGGGGATAGGTCAGGAAAGGAAGGAAGGTTCGCACGCGGTGAGCGACCGTATTCGAGGGAGTTGCTCCGGCGTGCTCGTGAAAGTGATCAGGAAAATCCCAGATACTATTGAGCAGAGCAGTCGGCCTGCCTCTTCGACCCTGGCAACAGCCACAAACTCTCGATGATGCTGAATGCATGCAAATTTCCTGCACTTGCGGGGATCGACCCCACGATCTCTCAAGCAGCAGCACGCTGGAGCCCTAAAGCACAGCCTAAACGCTTGTCCTCACACGTGTTGGTTGATAAAAGATTATGATTTATATATTTTTAAAATAAGCATGTGTTAGACTGTGATTTCAGCAGATCGTAACACAAAATTCAATGATTTTTTTTCTTTTATTTAATTTAAGTAACACTACTCGTCTTCGGCGTATTCAATATTAAAAAAAATTAGCATTTCTACCTCGTAGGTTTACTTTTACATGTAGGCCTATGTTCACGACTACCAGTGGCAGATCCAGGGGAAGGGGGGGCATTGGGGCCATGCCTCCTCCCCAAAAAGGCCTAGAGGTTTTGGTTGTTACTTTCTTTAATTCGGCGAAATTGATTTAAATATTTATGTTAGAATTATGCAATTATGTAAGCACTTAAAAATAATATTGAATTGCACCACATATACACTAAAAATAGTATATATTATAATAACAAATGTTTACTATTGAACAAATCTATGATGGCCCCATCCATAATGATCGACTGGTTCCGCTCCTCACTATTACACGTACTAAATTGTATTGTATACTCATTTGTTTGATTTCATACATCTACAAGATAATTAACTCTTCTCCTAAACTATTAATCCCGCGCTTTTGAAGTACTAATACGTGCATTTTTGACACTATCTTCTGATACCTTTTTGACTTCTAATTACCATCTAATTATGGCCTAGCCTTCTAGTTATCATATTATCTTGTAAATGTATATTATTAATAATTTTGAAATAATTTGTAATCCGATGAGAATTACAGAAGACTTATATCCTATGCGTATTACTGCCACATTGTTTAGAAACTTAAAACACATGTTTATTCATTTTCCCTCATCATTTTATTCATTCCTTTCTGCGTAAAGAAGATACCAGCAAAAGATAAAAAATCACTGAAGTCGCGACTGATTTCCAAGTCGTGAACTTGCGATGCTGCTCTTCTATCGTCCTACTGCCGGCTCCGGCATCTCGTACATAGAATATCGTGTGGGGGGGGGGGGGACGCCGCCGTCTCGGGGCACGCGCCGTTTTATGGGCGCCACGCGACGCGTCGCGCCTCGGCGTCCGTCAGCTGCGGCATCGCGGCGCCCGCCGCCGAATTGAAATTCGGCGCGCCACTCGCAATACGCCTCGGAAAGGATTTTGAATATTTTCGGATTTATTTGTCTTTTGTCGGATGGCGAGAATATTGCACGGCGCGGCGGCGCGAGACGGCGGAGACGGTGATGGTGGATGGCTACGGGGAAGGCATACACGCGACCGACGGGGTGTTCGCAACGATAGCGATTTAAGGAGTGGAACGGGACGAACGTTGTAAAGAGTGAGAGAGGACGCAAATGGACGAAGGATAGGAGTAATGAGGGTTAAAGGATGAAAAGTAAGCATTGAGACGGCAGCGCGGGGTTGAGATTGGCAGAGGCGCAGGAAATGTCGACAGCGGAGACAGAGGGATCGAGTCTGTGTTGACAGTGTCGCCTGTGGCGGCGGAGACGGTGATGGAGGCCCGAGGTGATGGAGGCCCGAGGTGATGGAGGCCCGAGGTGATGGAGGCCCGAGGTGATGGAGGCGGAGGAGGGGGTGGGCGTTGGGTGGGGTGCCATGCGGTGGGGAGGGGGAGCGGGAAGCGGATACTGTAGCGAAGGTGGAGGCGAAGATGGTGGTAGTGGTGATGATGGTGGAAGAGGAGGTGGAGATGGTAGAGGAAGTTGTTGTGGCGGTAGTGGTGATGGCGGTGGTGGAAATCGAGGCGAAAGCGAAATTGTTGTGAGGTTCAGCGGGTAGGCGGCGGAGGCGGGGAAAGCGGAGGGGGTAGAGATGCTTCCAGGGCCGGGGCAGAGGCCACGCGTCGACGTCGACGGGCGTCTTCGGCGGAGGAGAAGAGCGGCGGAGAAGAGCCGGTAGGGAAGAGCGATAGAAAAACAATGGGCATTTCCCTCGGTGCCAGCCGGAGCGCCGACTGCGTCTGTCTGATTTTTTTTCCTCCGGAAGAGTTCGATTTCGCCGTGTGTGACGTGCGAATGATGGGCTCACGCATGTGTTTCTGTCCTCTGGGGAAGGTCGGTATCTCCGATATTGAAACGCGACAAGAAAAAGAACAAGTGTGATCACTTAGAGAAAGTCAAGTTTTACGTGCAGTATAAGAAAGGTGATGTAAATTATTTTGAAGTCGAATTAATGTTTGTAATAATCGCCCTAGCATATTAAAGTCACTTTAATTGGTTGTAGTCGTATTGCTCTTCGTTTTCAAACAAAGACAATCTAACAAAAAATTATCTCTGCGGAATTTTAGGGATTTATATGATAGGTGGTTGTTGTTGTAGATTAGTTAATTATATAGTAAATTTGATGTTTTCCAGTTGAACATGCGTGCTAGCAAAAGTTTACTCGTACATAGCGAGGCTGAGAAGGAGCCGATTAAGCAGAATTCAACAAAAAATTTTTAATTGTTTCTACGTATAAACAATATTTGTTGCAATCCATGAAGAAATTTTGTAAGACCGTTCAACACTTGTTCATTAATCTAATGAATCAAGACTGTAATACTTCTTCGGCAAAATTAATTATTTTGTATCTAGAAGAGAGGTGTGTGAAGCTGTACTTTTTCGTGCGCTTTGAGATAGAGACGCGTTACGTTGAAAGTGTAGAAAATAGTATTTTTCTCTCACAAAATAAAATAAGAGTTTTTCAAAACTTTTAATGCGCTGGCCGAGACATGTTTTACGACACGCGCAAAAAATGTATATGACTTCTCTTTTGCACAGAAAATGTTTATATCTTTCCTTTTAACAGCTACAAACGTCGCAGAGTATGTGTAGTAAAGCTTATTTTATAACAAAACGTGTGGAAATCGAATTCCAAATATACTCACTATTAACAGAAATTAGTTTTTATAAAAACTGGAAAAGGAACGCGTGTTATATTGATTTTAATCTGCACTCGTTTCAGAGAGGAAGACAAAATCTAAGAGGGTGACAAAAAGTGATGGTTCAGAAGAACTATGTTGAATGCTTTTAAGGAGATGAAAGAAAAGTTTTATTATTGGCGACTAAACTGGTATCGTTGTTTACTGACATCTAGATCTGACTTTTCTCTTTTATAGCTATTGGATTTTTTTAAAAAGAATTCATGACCAGAATTTTATATTCCAAAAGACTGCCATAAACGGCCAAAGAAACCAAAGGATGTTCATCCAACTTACTCCAACCTGTTTAATTTTAAGAAACAAAACTAACATGGCCTGGTTAAAGAAGAAAATTATTGTAGATGGATGACTTTTCATATCGCGCAAACGAAATGGTAAAAAAGTAGTTTTGAAGAATACTCGTAAATGTAGTTCACTCGTTAAGGGAACCACCATTACAGTCTATAAACATTTTTAATAATAATGTTTGGCTCAAATAGAAGAATATTGCAATAAAATAGGAGAACTTTTTATTTTTTAAATCATGGATTTTGTTTCCTAGATTATGTTATGTTAACATGAATTTTTTTTTTTTTAACATCATAATAGTTTCATGAATACGTAAAAATATATTAAAATTCCGAATAATTCCTTTATAAGAAGTTGTGGGGCAACCCTAAAAATAGACTGCGATTGAGATGGCAGTTTTTGGAACCTCGTTTCCGCAGTCCCTTCTTTCCAGAACAGATGCTCGCTTGAAATCTTTAAGGTGCCGCGCACGTTCGATACCCAGAAGCAACTAACAGACGCTCCATTTCACCTGTTCGGCTTTGCCCCAACTGACGCCAAAACGAGCAACTTTCCCCCATAGGTTTGACAAAAATCTTCGATGCAGCTTTAGACGTACAATGTTACAGGATACGATCAATTACGGATATAATATCTGTCAGTTACGGGGAACGTGGTCGCAGTTGTACCCGGGCTAGTTAAGTAAATTTCTCACAAGGAAGAAACAAAATGATTTATTCAAAATCTAAAAAAATATTTATTTTTACTTGATCACTTTTCCGAGAGTATTCTATTCCAATACATTATCTGTTATCTCTTCTTCAATTAAATACGTTTCTTCTTATTAAACGAAACGTTCACTGATCCGAGAAACAACATTTTTATTCATCCAAAATCTAGTTGACTCACAATCATTGTTTATTTGCAAAAAAATTCTTCTTCTCATTATTCCTTATCGTCTGATTACTCGGCCACGTGCCACAAATGACTTCCGACGAGTAACTGCGCCGTACGTCTCGTGCCGCGCGCGACGGCGGCGGCGCGGTCACGTGCGCGGGCGGTGGTGCGACGCGAGAGGCGGTCGGCGCGGGGCCTAGTCCGCGCGCTCTCCACTTGCGCCGCCCGCGCCCTGCCCCTCGCGGCATTATACAGATGAACGTCGGCGGCCTCCATTTCCCTTCTTTTGTCGCTTCATTTCGGCGCCCGCCGAGGGGCCGCGCGGGGCCCGCGCGGGGGCGGTTGCCAGGAGACGCCTCGAGAGGTCGCATTGTCGCCGCAAATGAAGAGAATTGTGCGCCGAATCGATTACACTGTGTCTCTGTCTGCGCCCGCGGCAGTTTGCGGAAGCTGGCGCCGCCGCCGCTGCAGTAGCCTCACCGCTTTCACTGCTTCTGTTCTCGGTTAGGCCGGTGATACTGCAATTAAAGAATGTTGCTGATCCCGTCATTCTTATGGCCATCGTTCTCGTCTCGTTCGCTGTCGACGTTGTCATCGTTGCGGTAGCCGTTGTTGTCCTCGTTGCTATCGTCAGTATTGACGTCAATGACGAATCTGTCGTCTTTGTCATTTGCATTGTCGCTTCGTCACTGTCGCCGCTGTAAATCGCTTTTGAAATCGTCTTCCTCGGCGATGTCGATGTCAGAGGAATTCCAGAAATTGCAGTTGTAAATTGAAAATAATACTTTTTTTAAAATTTACTATTTTTATTATCATTTGAAGTTAATAATTTTCGATTCTAACAATTCCAAAAATATTCACGTCAGTTACGCTCTAGTAATAGATCTTTATGACACCTTACCAAAGAAAAAACAGGAAATTCATGCTCCATATTCAAGTACTAATATAGTATTCAGTGATGCCAAAAACGCAGTAATATTACCCAACCATTTTGAAAATACCTGCATTCCAAATCCAATACATGCCGCTTCCAAATCCAATACATGCCGCTTCCAAATCCAATACATGCCGCTTCCAAATCCAATACATTTCAATAAAAATATTGAAGAACATATGAGTAAAACATACACAACTGTACTAAATAAAATAAAATCCATACCTACTTCCGAAATTAATAAATCAATACTCCAACTATAAATAAGAAAATCTGCAGGACACGACATTGTAACCAATAAAGTATTGAAAGGATTAAATCATAAAACTATCGCAGCAATAACTGCAATTTGTAATTCATGCTTAAGTCTTGGATATTTCCCAAAACATAGGAAAACTGCCATAATTATACCGATTCCTATACGATACCGATTCTTATACGCTACATATACAATTCCATCAGTTCATTTCGGCTTCCAATCCAACAACGCCACAACTCATCAGCTACTGAAACCAACTGAATTCATTGCAAATAGTTTTCATTAAAAAAAAAACACGCTTGCGCATTTTTTGGATATCGAACAAGCATTCAACAAGTTGTGGATTCGACAAGGATTATTATTTAAAATCTAACACCTAGATATACCAAAAATACTTGCAACAATGCCGACAACGTTTCATTTGCGACAGTTCCTTCCACGTTAAAATGCACACTGAACTATTACCATTACATTCAATAAAATCAGGGGTACCTCAAGATTCCTGTTTATGCCATTTACTGCAAGGAATGAACGAAGAACGGAGGCCGAAAATATTGTGGAAATGGCAACTAGCTACCCGTCGACGAAGAGGAAGACCTAGACTTACATGGGGAGAGGAAGTGAATGAGACAATGGAGGAGAGAGGATTCAGTAATGACGACTACGCCGATAGAGAGATATGGAGGCTGGGATGCAAGAGACACCCTAGGGTTTAATAAAATTCGCTACTACTACTGCCTTTTACTGTTCATCATACTTATGGCGGATTTTCCTCCTCCGATACTCAGAGATCGTTTTCTGTGCGGACTCGGCCCCCTTCGCAGCTAACGAAGACTTTAACATATCTTATGATTTCCTACAAGTCGATGTAGAAACATTCACAAATTCACAAAATCCTGGAGAATAAATGTCAACCTACAAAAGTTTGTGTAAAATTTTTACTCTTAGTAGACCGCCTACGCCTCTAGAATTAAAAATAGAAAATACCAATGTCCCATAGCTCCCTTCTGGAACACCAGTAAAAGATCTCGGAGTCCTATTAGATAAAATATTAACATGGAAACCCCATTTACGCAATCAGTGAAATAAATTTTACGCTAAAATGAGTAAACTTAACCCTCTAATCAATTATAAATAACAACTAGGTGTCAAAAATAGTCCATTATTATTTAATTCAATAATTCGTCCTACATTAACATATGCCTCCTCTGTGACCAATTTCGGTATTTCATAGACTCTCTCGTTTAAATTATTTATTTATATTTTAAATAGTGCTTCACTTTCCTTATCGTTTGAAGAAATCTATGAAACGCTTTTGGAATACACTAACAAACTCTAAACACGGGTTCAAGTTCCCAAGACGAACAAATGTATTCTTCAATTTGATTAGAGTCCATTGACGTAAATCAGATGGGGTCATCCAATTGGAAGCTTAAACGTCCCTACAGCAGGTGCCATCCAAGCTTGCAATTGGATGACACCGTAACAGTTGATTTACGCCAACGGACTCTTATGTTTACATCGAGGAATAGAAGTGCGGTCACTCCCTCGCTGGGGTCCTGCGCTCGAAGCCGCGTTCGCCGCCTGAGCCTGTGTGCTTGTGTGCGTGTGTGCCTGTGTGCGTGTGTGCCTGTGTGCGTGTGTGCCTGTGTGCGTGTGTGCGTGTGTGCGTGTGTGCCTGTGTGCGTGTGTGCCTGTGTGCGTGTGTGCCTGTGTGCGTGTGTGCCTGTGCGCGTGTGTGTCTGTGTGCGTGTGTGCCTGTGTGCGTGTGTGCCTGTGTGCCTGTGTGCGTGTGTGCCTGTGTGAGTGTGTGCGTGTGTGAGTGTGTGCGTGTGTGAGTGTGTGCGTGTGTGAGTGTGTGCGTGTGTGAGTGTGTGCGTGTGTGAGTGTGTGCGTGTGTGAGTGTGTGCCTGTGTGAGTGTGTGCCTGTGTGAGTGTGTACCTGTGTGCGCGTGTGCGTGTGTGCCTGTGTGCGTGTGTGCCTGTGTGCTTGTGTGTTTGTGTGCCTGTACCTGCGTCTGCGCCTGCGTCTGCGCCAGTGGCTGTGGCTGTGGCTGTGCGTCTGCCGCCAGGGCCGGATGCAGCGGCTCGCGCCGCTCGGCCCCCGCGCCGCTTCCGCTGCGCCGCTTCCTCCTCCCTCCGCGCGAATGGAAATACGCGCTCCGGCAGCTGCTTGACCCCGGTCCCTCGGAGGTCGTTCGCGTCTCCTCCCGCACCCTGCAAACACGCTAGCGATGATACTTATGTTCGCAAATACATGCACGCCTATTATACTAGGATTTATTTAACCGTGCACTTGATGTAACCCGTGACGTAGCTGTTCTCGTTTTTTTTTTTTTTTTTTTTAATTTATTTTCCTGCCTGTTCGGCATAGTATGCCTTTCAGGGGTTTTAATTTACAGTTTATAATTACAGAATTTTTTGGCCATTCGGCTGACAGTATATGAGGAGGACCACACGGCTACCTCGTTAACAAAGTCTGCAGAGCAGTAATTCAAAAAAATTATTAATTTATTTATTTATTTTAATTAATGTATTTATTTAATTTTTCAGCAGCGGAATTGATTAATGGGAGGGGATGGAAATTATTCTAATTTAAGGTGGTTTAAGAGAGTCTTTGGGGTATCGAGAGATAATGCGGGTTGGGATGGAAGCATTTTTGCCTAGATCAAATATTTGTGCACTTGTACACGACGGAAGAAGGGTGAAAAATCTGTTACTCATCCGTTGAATGTATTCGCTAATGAAAGGAATGTTAAGCTCTCTGTGAATTTGCATATTTGGAATAAACCAAGGGGCTTGCACGGCTTTTCTTAGGTACTTGTTTTGAATGATTTGTAGTTTCTTTAGATGTGTGTTTGCTATATTGTTCCAAATTTGACAGGCGTATGTTAATGAGGGACGTATTATCGTTTTAAAAATTGATAATGCGCAGTCCAGACTAAGCGATGATTTGTTGTTAATTATTGGGTAAAGTTTGTTCATTTTTGCGTAGGTTTTGTTCGTTATTTCTTGAATGTGGTTTTTCCAAGTTAATTTTTGATCCAGTAATACACCCAGATATTTTACGGGCGTTTCATTATTAAGCCAAGGAATTGCAGAATTATTAATTTTGATTTGTAGTGGTTTATGTATTTTTCTTAGTGAGAATATTTTAGGCTGTGATTTGGTAGGGTTTATGGCAATTCTCCATTTCAATGTCCATTCGACAAATTCATTTAAGTCCGACTGGAGATCTTTGCAAGCGTTGGTAATGTTTGAATTTGCATTGAATAATACTGTATCATCTGCATAGAGTGCTATTTCTGAGTAAGTCATTTGTGGATAGTCAGCTATATATATGTTGAACAATAAGGGAGAAAGTGGGGAACCTTGCGGCACGCCGGCTTTGATGATATGTGCTCTTGATTTATTGTTGTTTATACTAACTTTGAAATCCCTCCCTGACAGGAAGCTTTTAATGATGTTTTGGAGATAATCGGGGGTTCCCAAGGTTTGCAACTTGTAAAGTAGCCCATGATGCCACACTTTATCAAAGGCATGTGCGATGTCGAGAAAAATTGCAGCTGTGTACTTTCGATTGTGAAATGCTTCAGCAATGTACTCTGTTACTCTTAATAGTTGATGACTTGTGGAGTGGTTTGGACGGAATCCGAACTGCGTATTTGGAAGTGCATTGGTTTCGGTGAAAAATTTAGATAGTCGGGATTTTATAAGTTTTTCAAACATTTTGGCAAAGGTCGGTAACAAACTAATTGGTCTATAGCTAAGAGGGTCTTGTGGATTTTTGTTCGGCTTGCATACTGGTGTTATAATGGCAGTTTTCCAGGTCTTTGGATAATATCCTAATCTTAAACAAGCGTTATAGAGCGCTGTTAATGCTGCAATTGCATTGGGAGGTAATTCTTTCATCATTTTATTATTTAATAAGTCATGTCCTGCTGATTTTCTCGGTTTTAAAGCCTTGATTATTTGATATGTCTCAGACGGGGCTATAAATTTAGTTTTTATTGGGACGGAATATCGCGGTATTGACAAGTTTGTTTCCACTTTTAGTTGGAAATCAAAGTCGGTTACCGGGTTATTTGTAAATATTTTCTCAAAATGTTCCGCTAAAGTTTCAGCTTTTTCGAAATCCGTCGTTGCTAGACCTGAGTTAGAGGATAACTGCGGGATGAAAGATTTTTCCTTTGTAATCATTTTAATTGTGTTCCACATTGTCCTGGAGTTTGGAGGGATGCTGCCTAAAAAATTTTGGAAATGTGTGCACCTCACTTTATGTAGTTCTTGTTTAATTTTAACCGATATGCTGTTTAATTTTTGTTTCACTATTTTATTGCGTGAATATTGCCACAATCTACGAAGGTTATGTTTTTCTTTAATTAAATTTAGAAGTGGTTTAGGAAGCGGAATATAATTTTTGGTGAAATTCCTAACTTTAGTAGATGACCTTTTAATAGCATTTTTAATAATGTTTTCGAGAGAGTTGATACAACTGTCGATATCAGATGATGTTTTAAGATTCTCAGGAAACTGACATTCGTTTATTAGTATATTTCTATACATGTCCCAATTTACTTTACCCTCTATAATTTTTTCGTTTTGATAAGTTTGAAGTTCGGCTTTGAAAGAAATTATTACTGGATTGTGGTCTGAGTCTAATTCTGGTTTTACATTTTGGTAAATCGGAATGTTTAAATTTTGTGTAATAAGTATATCTAGAATATCAGGAACTACATTTGGGTTATAAGGGTAGTATGTGGGCTCTGGAGGAGCTAGTATATTAAGATTTCTTTGCAATGCGAATTTATGAAGAAGTTTTCCATTATATGAAGTAGAATTACAGTTCCAAATTTGGTTTTTACAATTTAGGTCTCCTGCTAATATTATTTGTGACCTGCCATCAAACAATGCTTTCAAGAAACTTGACGGAAACTTTTTGTTGGGAGGTTTATATGCAGCAATCAAGGTTATGTTAGAAGAGATCAGTTCGATATTGATAATAATTGTTTCTATTTCATTTGAGGATGGGGATTGTATCAGTGTATGTTTAATTTTTCTATTAATGAGAATTGCTACCCCACCTGATGCTATATGCGAAATTCGATCATTGCGGTATGCTAAATATTTTGGGATCGAACATTTTTCTACCGGCTTTAAGTGTGTTTCTGAAATACACGCAACATCTATGTCGTGAACTTGTAGAAAGTATCTTAGTTCATTCTCTTGGCGCTTTATGCCATTTGCATTCCAGTTGAGAATTTTGAAGTTTTCTATTTTATTTTGAGCCATTGAAATGAACAGAAATAAGTTTTTGAACCATTTGTTGCAACTGTGGAATGATTGCAGAAAGAATATTATTTATAATTGTTTGGATTAGGTTTTCGTTTATTACGTTCATATTTTGGAGGACTGGGGGAGAATTCCTGTTATCTGGCCTCGGCGGCTGGCTAGCGCGATAAGCAAAAGAATGCAAGGGCGTTGAATTAAGCGGCAGAGGAGGAAACTCTTGCGGGGCATAGTGATAAGGTTGTGTGTTTTGGTTTAATTGGCGATTTGAGAACTGCCTATTTGGCAGGTTGTAAGCTGAAAATTTATGATTAGCCTGATTTAAATTATATTTTTTAACTGCTTCTTTGTAAGCTTTGCAGCCTTTGTAGTTAGCCGTGTGTTCCCCATTGCAGTTACAACACTTTGGTACATTATTATGTTTAGGTTTGTCACATTTCGAGTAATGATGGCTTTCTAAGCATCTCACACATCTAGGTCTCCTTCCGCAATTTGCCTGTGAATGACCGAAAGTCTGACAATTTTTGCACATTATTGGAGTTTTAGACTTCACGCGCATTTGAACTCTGACAATGCTATATATAAGCTGATTTATTTTTAAAATTGCTTTGTTATTTCCATTATCAGTTAGATCGACCGCAACGGTAGTTAACGGTTTACGTTCTCTTCCGAACAGTCTAACAACTTTTAACACTTCAAAGTTTTTCGAAAGTTCATTAAATATTTCCTCTTCTGAATAGGTAATTGGCAGATCTTTTATGACAACTGAAAAAGTTTTTTGGGTAGGATCCCTGTATGTGTGATGCTCGATTTTCTCTTTTTCACAGAATTTTCGATATTCTCTATAGTCCTCTATTGAGTTGAATTTAATTTTTATAGTGTCTTTTTCTAATTTAGTAGAAAAATTGTTTTTTGTAATACTTTTTAGTTCACTGATAAATAGGGGATAATCGAGTACTTTATGGACATAAAAGGGGGGTATTTTAATGATGGATTCTTCACTTTCTTCCCTTTCGTTTGGCGAATTTTCTTCGGTCATATTTTGAAGACCTTGGTACCTATTTTTGACGGTCACGTTATACAGTATTCTTTTAGAAGCATTGTTTTCATCTGGTAAATCTACGTGCATGCGTTTTAGATTTTTACTGTTTTCATTAAAACCACTGGTTGACTGTTGAGTAACTGTTTGTTGCGGGGCAGCACCATACCTGTTATAATAAGCATCTTTAGTGCTTACTGACTGAAGGTTGGTCAGAGTCCCTTCCGGCTCTCCATCCAGCTGCAGGGCGGACGGTTGTGATGTGTTGAACTGTTCCACGGGTTGAATATTTTCCATTTGTGGTGGAAATGGAAGCACATCTCCATTCATTGCTGTGAACTGCTCTGGTGTGCCACCATTTAAAACGTGGGCTGCAGACACCAATTGGCCCCCAAAAGCGGGGGCACTTGTTGCGAACATACAGCTTTCGCTGCACCACTACACTTTCACTTGATAACACAATATTTCGTTATTAGCAATAAACAATTCTATTGCACAAAAACAATCACTGTTAGAAATATGGGGATCCGCAGGTAGCGGCGCCCGTTTGTACTTGCACTAAACACGAGTTTGAGCGTAACACCGAAGCACAGCGATAAGCGGAGCGATGCGATGCTTACTCCACGACGTCTAGAGCGAGACTTGTTCTCGGTTTCGTCCAATCGGGAGCTTGAACGTCCCCATAGTGACGTCACTGTAGCGACATGTAAGCTCCCAATTGGATGATGCCGCAACAGCTGATTTACGTCAAGGAGAAAGCTAAATGAATCGTACCATACTCAGCAACCAGAGGCGATATAATGTACCTGATTGAACACAAACGTAAAAAAAAAAAAAAAAAAAAAAAAAAAAAAAAAAAAAAAAAAAAAAAAAAGATTACGGTAATCTAGTAAAGTACTAACATAATTTTCATCAAAACGTTGACTTACCAGCTTATCTAACGAGGTCAACAATTTTGAAAAAATCTTTAAGTAAAAAAATGGTATTCTTTCAAAAGAATTTTCTATTAAATTTTATGAATTAAAATTGTTAGCAGGAAAGTAAATGATATTTCACTCATTGGTTTTCATAAATAGTTAACATAATTTTTAAGAATATAATCAAAGTTTAATAAATGCTAAACGAACAAATTGGAAAGAAGCCAGCCATAGAACCACTGTTTAAATGAAGGAAAAAGTAACAATCCATTTTCTGGCTTTTCAAACCCGACTCAGCACAAGGTTTTTCAATATCAAATTCTTAACTTCACGAATTCGTTCACATCACTCTAAGAACTTGTTACGCCGTACTTAATCACTTAATTCGCTTAAACAATTAACAAAATTAATTAATCATTAACGTAACAGTTGTTTGTTAAATTAGATGAAAATAGTGGTAAAGTGAAAATCATTTCATGCATCTTGAAAGCGTTTGGAATAATATCAGAGGTTCCATCCTGGGGTACCAGGTACCCTCAGAAACTTATTGTATTCAGTAATTTTTTTAAACAAAAACAAAAATTTTATAATTTTTGTTCAGGAACTTTGAAGGCAAAACTCTTGCATAAGGATAAAAGGAGAGTAAAAGAAAATGAATACGGTTCAGTATATTGGCACGGTTTTTACGCTTTGTGAAACTAAGAAAGGATGCTAATGTGTTAGTTTAGATGTGCGCTCTTCATTTATTTAATTTTTTGAACATATACTCTTATTTAAAGAACATATACTCAAATTACTTGATATGAGTTCGTTTTGAGAGTACGGAAGAAAAACTGACTGCTTAATATAAGTCCCAAGTTCATTGGAAGAAATCTGAAATACACTGACGTCTGTTGTACTATTGTGTATGTTTTAAATTGTTTGACAACTGGTTAATTTTTATTATTCTGATTTTTCAGGTGAGTTGCTGTTTGTCCTATACCTGAGACAACAATGGTGAGTTTTTGTCTTCACTACTAGCTTTTCTTCTGTTCAACAATCTCTTGGTAGATTTAGAGATGATTAAATGTAATGAGTGCGAAATATTATGTGCAAATATGTGCACATCCAGAAAGTGCGTTTTCCAGCCATCAACAAAAATAAAACACAATTTAGTTAAAAGTCGAATTGTAGTAGATACAGTACATGTTGAACTATTTTTTCCCGCAATCACCACCAGAACCGAGACATTTGTTATACCGTGGGATCGACATTGATATCCTTGTGTCATGGTAATCTGTTTCCTGGGGTATGTGTTTGATAACCCTCTGCAACTGTGTCACTGCGTAATGCTGACAGCTATTCTTGATGTACATGAAAATATTGAAGATGAGATCCGGACCATATGGTAGATAGTCATACGACGCACATGGCTCGGATTCCAACAGTTCTTTCGCAGCAGTTCTGCAGGGAGATGTTTGAATGAGAATCGTCCCCAGCGATTTCCATGTTTTATGACGCCTCAGAGAGGGTGAGATGCAACCAAACGACCGCTGCGGTGAGGGCACGCGCCACGCACACCCCCTTTCGAATTGCGCTGATATGAGCGCCTTCGAGATTTACGGTTAAACACTTGGCGCGCAAATCCGGACGGACAAAACGGTCACGTATCCCGAGCGTATGCGAGGCCGCTTTAGAATCCATTTGACCGCCCACACCCCCGCCGCATTCGATATTTCTGGCGGTGTTAAAAATCCGGGTGAGTTACCACACCTCAAAGGCGGTTGGAGTAAAACACTGGACAAGTGCGACGGCAAATCTGTGTACACTTAAACACGAGACACGCAAATCTGTGTACACTTAAACTTTAGACACGCAAATCCTGTCGGGCAAAACTGTACCCCGAACGTTTTCGGGCCGCATTATAACTCATTTAAGCAACCAGACACTCTACATTTGAGGCTGGGGGTGTGGTAGTTAAACAATCGGGGTGAGTAAACGCACCTCAAAGACGGCTGCAGTAAAACCCTGGACAAGCGTGGCAACGCCATCTGTGTACACTTAAACACGAGACACGCAAATCCTGTGAGGCAAAACTGTACCCCGCACGTTTGCGGGCCGCTTTAAATCCCATTTAAGCGCCCAGACCACCTCCGCATTGGCGCGTCCTCGGGGTCGCTGCCCCGCGTCCGTGCGGCTCCGGTGTCGCGCGGCGGCGCGGCGCGGAGGGCGTCGGCGAGGGCGAAGGGCCTATTTCGAGCGTGCGGCGGCGCGTGACGGCTGGCGCACGGGCGTGCATGAGCAGCGCACTGTGCGCCCCGAGCAGGTGGCTTGACCCGTACGGCCGCCCTGCGGTGAACCCCGCCGCTTTTAGACGCACCCCCGTCACCTCTGCCCTTTGCGTGGCCGCTGGAATGCCGCGTTGATTCTTGTATCGGAAATGAGTACGTGTTGCATGCCGGCGGGTGCCTCATGCGACGATGGGTTAAACCAATTACGTTTACCACCTTACGGATATCCGTTGAATAACTAATATTCGATTACTTCCTCGACATTTCTTCTTTCTAATATTATGGATATAGAAAAATAGAATATATGTATTTAAAATTCTTCAGTAATTCAATCAGATTTCCATATAAATTTCGTGTACTACCTTACTTTCCTGGTTGGGAATAAAATGGGTAACAAACAACATTTGATGTGTTTTCCGGAATTAAGTCTAGTATTATTCCAAATGGTTGTGACAAACACCAATTGCAAAAGTCTTTTTTTGTCTTCAAAATATAGTGTGCTGTATTACATATTCCTTTCATTGTCTCGTGAATATCGTTCATTAAATAAGGCTTCTGTATTGTTGTCTAGACTATCCGGGACGAGCCGCGTCACTGTCATGGTGGCTAACGTTTCGGCCAGCGTATTCTGGCCTTCTTCAGAGCGTACTGCCAAAGTACGCAGTACACTCTGAAGCCGCAGTACGCTCTGAAGAGGGCCAGAATACGCTGGCCGAAACGTTAGCCACCATGACAGTGACGCGGCTTGTCCCGGATAGCCTAGGCAACATTAACTCCGGCCGCGGAAGCCTACGCAACCAAGGCTTCTGTATTCCTGCATTGTATGATAGTATTCATTATAGGTTCTAATTGAGGTTTTTCTGTTTTGCGAGTGAGTTCTAGTGGACACAAGATTGTAAGGACTGCTTTAGGAGAAAGTCTGCTGATAGTCATACAGCGGAATCAACCGAAAAGTGTTTGTGTGTGTCGGTGTGGGGGATGTTATTTAAAAACAAACGCAGATATTGTAAATACATTCCGCAGAATAGCTTCAACTCACATACAAACTCCTATCCCTTCGTTCGAAAGAGTCATCTCGGCTGACTCTCAGTTCAGCAGAACGGCAATCCGTGCCTCAGGAAAGTTTCTTCGCAGTGGCACCTTACTGGTGAGAATGCTAGTAACAGAAATAATGTAGGTAGCGTGAGCCAAAGCTTGTAACAAAAGAAAATGTAAATTGCGTACTCACAACAATCATAACAGATACTGGAAGAGGTGTTCTCTTCACTTACTTCCAAGTCATCTGGTCGCTACCAACGTAAGTGCAATTTATAATAGTTCACTCTGACTCGGTACGAAGAGACTTTCCTGGCGCAAGTTACTACTTAGCTTCAAAAGGAGAAAGTTCGCCGTAGAGTTTACTTAGAAAGGAAGATTCCCATGACGTGGCTGGACTGGCGCTTCCGACTGGCCTCTGTATGCTTTGCTCTTAAAATTCTATCATATCCGTCCCAGGTCTCAGCATTGAACTTCATCTCACCAAACCAAAGAACTCTGTATCAACCACGCATTAGGGTCATTGTTGTGGCCTGAGCTTCTTTTCCAAAAATTATATTTTTTTCCTAAGATTAATTCCAAAGAGATAGTAATTTGCAATAGGGCATGATAAATTATTATAGCGATGTGATCAATTTGTGCCACATTCAGTGATTTGTTTTTAGAAAGGATAGTCTAGTGACTTTCTTCCGCCTAACGCAGGAAAGTAGAGCTCGAGAAAAACCAAAAACACTTTCCTTCTCTTCGACAACAAATGTCGTTAAATGACAACGGACACGGTTACAGAAGATTCATAATAATTATGTCACATTCATTTTCATCACAATATATATATGGACGTGATCATTAAAAAATGGTTGAAGACTTTAAATGATGTTTTTAAGATTAATAATGTCGAGATCCCAACATTACTTTTTGCCGATGACCAGCTTATCATAGGAAAATCTGAATATGAAATTCAAATAGCAGTCCACAAGTTAAGTCAGGTTGCTAATGAGTATGGTATGAAAATCTCACCCAGTAAAACAAAAGTGATGGCATTTAAAGGACTTGAACTTTTAAGAGCAAAAATAGTTATATATGACCAAATAATTGAACAAGTAAATGAATTTAAATATCTTGGGTATCATTTTAATTATATAAAATCAAGGGATATGGAAATAAAGCTGAACAACTTCACATATTTCTGTGGAACGCTACAGCGAACTCTACATCATAATGCGCAAAAGGAAACTCTTCTCAGATTTTACAAAGTTATTGCTTTGCCATTACTACTTTATGGAAGTGAGAGCTGGACATTAACATCAGATCAGCTGCGCCAAATTGAATCTGCAGAAATGAGATTTCTTCGTTTTGTGGCAGGATATTCACTATTAGACCACAAAAAAAAAGTGTAGATATCAGAGAAGAACTAAATGTTGAACCGGTTATAGATACCATAAAGAAATATCCAGAAAACTGGAAAGGTCATGTCCTGAGAATGCCAGAACATAGAATAAGTAAAACTATTCTTCAATATGTACCTAAAGGAAAAAGAAGTGTAGGACGTCCCTTGAAGAGATGGCATGAACAATTCTGAGACGGAACAGACCAAGAGGTCTAATCCTTGCTGTCGATGATGATGATGACATGCATTTTCCCAATTTAAATTGCTGTATTGTCTGAGTTTGTGCTCGCCCTTTCCTGCGGTATATCGTAGAAATTTCCGATAAAATTGGACTATCCACGTGAATGTAAAGAAAATAAAATGAGACACTGAAACGAAAGAATGTGAGATTTCCAGTGACAACTTTATTTTTCGTGATTCCACATTTTTCTTTGTGCAACATGCCGATGTATTTCGTTTATTTATTATAAAATATTTTTATTTTTTAATAAACTTATGATGAAAATATTACGTATTTGGGAATGTATCGTGCATTCACTCTTTTTTATTGCAAGAGTCCTTCACGAACATATCATAGAAATGATTCAGTTGGAGACAACCGACAATGGAATGGAATGACAGTATGCGAGATGTTCCCTTGCCAATAGCTTCGCGCATTCAGAACTTGCGCAATGATTGTAAATAGCTGGGAACCTCATCGTTCCTCATTGAGAGGAGGCGCGTCGCGCCGCAACGCGCCGGGCGAAGGGCGTTTCCGACGGCCGTTTTCCGCCTCCCGCTTCCTGCTGTCCTTCCCGTGCCCGGAGGCGTCGCCTGGGGGCGGGGCTTGGCGGGGCGGGAGCGTTGCGGGAATGGGGCGGGAGCGGGGCGGGTACGGAGCGGGGCGGGAGCGGGGCGGGGCGGCAGCTGGGCGGGAACGGAGCGGGGCGGGAACGGGAATGAGATGGGGACAGGGCGGGGCGAATCGCAGGGAGCAGAGGAATGGCGGCTAACCCCTTTCCAGATGGCTTTGACAAGGCCTGCGCAGCGGAATACAACGACCGGGCATTGCATGCGATGTTGCATGCGTTTTTCTTGGAAGGCGTGATGTCGCTCAATGCAGTGCTGCTGGACCGTTCACTGGTCAGACTCCACACTGGCGCGTTGATGGAGGGGGGGGGAAGCAAAGGGTGGCTTTACTCTTTTCTTTTGAACATTTAACTATACCCTTTGCTCTTTGTTATTCAATTTGTGTGCGTCGCATATCCGGTAGTGGAAATAAAAAAAACGCATTTAAAAAACCACTTAGTAATCTCGTGAAATATCCACCTCCCGTAACCATCCTTTTTCTAGGTATAATAATAGACGAGCCTGATACAATGGATACAAGTTTTATAAATTGGTCTCTTTCCCTCGTCGTATGTCGGTGCCAGCAAAATTGACATGTCAAAATAGTCATTTTGCAGAGTAACTGTTTTATGCAAAGCAATTTATTTTAAGACCAACAGCAAAATATATTTGTTTATATGACGGCTGACTTGTGAAATATTTTTGTAAATTTTATACAATTTTCTTAATTTTTTAAAATTTATGTTATTTGAAAATAATTTTCGAGATGTCACTTTTCTTGAGCCGCGACGATATATCTTTTCTATTATTCCTAATACGCAGAGTTGAGAGTATTTAATATGAAAACAGAGTTAATTTTTTTCTTCGGATAAAGAAAATTGTGCTTAAAAATGGTGCATTTAATTTGAAAGAAATGGAAATAGACTATGATTTTGAGAATTGCAAGAATTTTAATGATGCCATCGTCCTTCGTAGGAACTATGTAACGTGACATGTACCCCCCCCCCCCCCAGAAAACACAATGATCTGGTATATTTAGTAAAAGATATCGTTGTACCAGGACCAAAGTACACGTTTTGGTAACGTTTGTGGCAAAAACCAGCTCTAACTCATAGAGGTTTACAGATTTCTCACTATTTAACACACTGTTTAAAATATTACCACTATTTAAGTAATTGTGTAGGTTAGGATACTCCACGGATGCATGCATACGACTAGTTTACGGCCAGCTTGATGGGACGGGATTTCAGGCAGGATTCAAGTGGCTGTGAAACAGCAAATGCGCTGTTGGCACGCGAGACGTTGCTACGGTCATACATTTATAAATACAGAATATGCATAAGCGTTTCCTCATCAAAAGTAACTTCTTATAGCTAAAGAATTTTCTTACCATATTAGGAACGACTATGAACACGGCCCTAATTTTCTCATAATGCTAATTGTCATATAACGTGCTTGGAATCACTATTCACTTACTCACTCAACTCATCCCTATAAGATTGAATAGTCAGCTCTGTGAGAAGAGAGAGAGGTTGTCATTGCACCCCTGTGCGTGGCAGATTTTTATCTTCACATTGCCCCAATACAGTGCGTGCCAGATGTTCAGGCGTAGTGCGCACTTAAAACAGGAGGCACGAGTTCGCGCCCCATCGGTTCCGGAAACGCGCCGCGTGCTTTACGTGCCCCTGACCCGCTTCCGGCTTCCGGTCCATCCTCCGACACCTGGCAATTAGAAATACCGAGATCTCTCATTGCTCTTCGACGGCAATTGATTTCTGTTCCCTTCGTGAAACTTGTGTACTCTGAAGTCACTAGTCAGCTCTTGCTTGGAAGTTAGATTACGTGAATTATGTCGAAAAAGTACAATTCTATTTGACTGGAAGGTGTATAAGATTAATTTTGTTTTATTGCAACAGTGGACTCGCCAATTTTTACATCTGTTTATTCTTTTTATTTAGCGAAGTTAACTTTCGTTGTGGCAATAATATTGTTTTTACATCCCTCTGTTTTAATAAAATATTTGGAGTATTCCATAGTATGTCCTTCGTATTCTTTAATTACAGTTTTAATGACGTTGTAAGAAAGCTTACTAAATCATATTACATAATCCGTGAAGTCTTGAACATTCTAGTCCTTGAAGGAGAAGTAGATGTATTACTCTGTTATCTGTTCAAAGTTGGGCATTAGCGTCTTTTTGAAGCTTTTTGAAGGCTACGAATTTCATCAGTGGATACGTTGCTGCAAGCACTAAAATAAACATAGAAACATTGAAAATGATTAGTGGGGTTGTAGAAGATGTGATTTAGTGATGTAATGAATACCTTTCCTAGAATGAAAACACTTTCTACAATATGGCTAGAAATGTATTTCTGAATTGCGTGCATCAATTATGTGGGCAGTAATGTTGGCCACAATGCGGCCAAGCTTTCATTCATTCATTCATTTAGTCAGCGTCAGTCTTCATTAGGTATCGGAATGCACAATAATCAATGGACCCCTAGGGACAAATAGGATGCAAGGGTAAAAGACAGGATACACGCTGTGAGAACTGTCATGAATTCACGTGATCATCAAATGCGTTATCGCCCATTACACGAGCAGACAAGGTCGAAGGCTTCAGCGTGACTAATGAGCGAACAATGGAAATGCAGGAGACTGTTGACTGAGTTGAGGGCATATTGAATGCGTTCCGATGTTTTATATATTTTGTCAGTGAGAGTTTTTACGTAAATTACGATATAGGAAGGGCAGTTTAAAAAATGAACTAAAAAGAAAGCCACTGAGCAAATCCATTTTTCCTTACAGATAAGTGAAAAACTGTAGAATAATTTTCACTACAAAACAAAGAAAAATATCAAACGTCAAAGACTTCAGGAACAAATAATATATTTTATTTATAAAGCTTCAAAGCTTGAAAAGATTTAAAAAGACAAACATTTGAGAGAAATATAATTTTTTTTCAATATTACAATTTTTTACCCCTACTATTTCAGTTTCTTATTACATTTATTCTTGTATACAATGTGACATAGAATCAGTCTCTCATGATAAACCATTGGAATTCGCAATGGTGTTTGGAGAAGAGACATTTTGACAGGAGAAATTAACATTAGGTGACTTGGTTGGACTGCACAGATGTGCATCTGCGTATGAAAGTCTGTGATGTACATACATCTACAATCAAGCAATGTAAAGATAAGGCACGCTGTGTGTTGTGGTTAGGCGGAAGAGCAGGCCCTATGGCTTGAGCCTCGCCATTAATAAAGACATTGTTATTATTATTATTATTATTATTATTATTATTATTATTATTATTATTGTGTAAGATATGAAGACGGAAGTAACCTATCATTAGAGGGGGTGGCTTTGGGTAAACGTTCGATGAGGGGCCTGTGCAGTGCTTGTGCGCCCAGGGACATTTACAAACAAAAAAAATTGAATGTCAGAAAAAAAACAAAATCTGATGTGTCTAATCAATCAGAAATTTTTAATTACGGTATGTCATTGGTAATTTAATGATATATTTACGGATTTTTGGTTGAGTTTTACTCGACATAGTTTGCGCTTCTGTTTTTTTCTGAAATTTTCTTCTATCATTATGTATTTTTAAATAGCGTAAATATGATTTAACTATTGATGAAAAGCTATTGATGAAAAGAGATGAAAGTTTGATACGATACGTTTAGTTTCATATTTATGATGGTGCTGTTTCACTTTTTTATTTGTTTGAGTTTTCATTCACAAAAATAACCGTATTTTTGAACCATGCAAATGGCTTTTTTTTTGTCTTTTTATTTTGTAATATTTTAAGTCCCGTAATTATTTTACCGTTTTCCCATTCTCCTTTAGCACTTGAGAGATCTACATATCTGTCTGTTGAAATATGTTAATATATTTTGTTTAACTTGCTGAATCGAAAATAAATGTTTAAATATAACGCTGCTTCTACTATTACTACGTACCATACGCTTTTTGGAATATTTGTTGTGAAAAAATAAATACTCGACATTGATTACGTTGTCTACGTAGGCTACATATAACAATTCATTTAGAGTAAATGTAAAAACACGCGTAGACGTAAAATTGTAGTCTAGTGCACAGCTGTTTGACTATTTCGTTCAAATATTTGCAAAATACATTACAAACTCTTGAGTATTACAGGTTGAAATTTTTCGCTAAACCCTTCAGTATCTGCGAAAATCTATAATTTGGCAGGTTACTTAATCAGAACGACTCTGAATCAAAGCACAACGCTTATCGAGCCGGTGCCGTACGCTGCTTGTTTGTAGGTGATTTATTTGTTTTCGTTTGCTATTAAATATCCATTATTCCCCCTTCACGCGACAGTCATAGGGCACCCACTATTTTTCCGCCGTCCACGTGCTCATTGTGCGGCGGCAAATAACATCGATTCCTCGTCTCGATTTCCGCGGTGGTCGCTCTGCAGATCCGCTCGCCGCGCTGTTATTTCTGCCCGACAGTGGATTCCGATAGCGCCGATATAAATCGCGCCGCCCCTGTCGGGTTTTGCAAACAGCGGAAAATGTGGTGCGCGAGAACTCGCCAGGTGGCTGCTGCGCTGAGCGCCGGGAGCACCGCCCACTTCCCATCGCCCACCACCCCGCACTCTGGGCAACCCACTCCACCGTCCTCACTCCCGCCCCAACCTCCTCAGCCTTCCCGGCCCCGCAGCCCCGTACAAATTAAAAACCTCCGGGCACCACCCTTGCCGTCATCGCCCAGGGTGCCATCGCAGTCGCTATCGCCTCCGTCACCGTCACCGTCACCGTCACCACCACCGTCACCACCACCGTCACCGTTACCACCACCGTCACCGTCACCACCACCGTCACCACCACCGTCACCGTCACCACCACCGTCACCGTCACCACCACCGTCACCGTCACCACCACCGTCACCACCACCGTCACCGTCACCACCACCGTCACCGTCACCGTCACCACCACCGTCACCGTCACCACCACCGTCACCGTCACCACCACCGTCACCGTCACCACCACCGTCACCGTCACCACCACCGTCACCGTCACCACCACCGTCACCGTCACCACCACCGTCACCGTCACCACCACCGTCACCACCACGGTCACCGTCACCACCACCGCCACCACCACCACCGTCACCATCACCACCACCGTCACCACCACCGTCACCGTCACCACCACCGTCACCGCTACAGCCACCGTCACCACCACCGTCACCGCCACCGCTGTTATCCCCGCCTCTGCCCATATCGCCGCCGTCACCACCTCCACCGTCATCACCTCCCGATACCGCGTCCTCTACCGTCGCCGTGACCACGCAGCCATCCGCGCTCTGCAAACCCTTCCACTCACCGTATGTCCACTCTTTGGTGCTCTCGTTCTCTTTTCTACTGTACCCTTTCTATTTCGTTTCCTTCCTCCTTTTCTTTTAACCTATCTTTGAAAATATCTTCAACTTGTTTTGAGATGCTTTGTTCCACGCTCACTTCAACAACATCCTCTCCGTGTTCTCTATTTTTCCTTTCATATTGATTAATAGTTTTTCTTCTTTTCACCCTCTTCTATGCTTCTCCTCTTCAGATATTTATCCCATTGCGCGACTTTCTTCTGTGTTCTCGTACCCTAGCCGAAAATATATTCACTTAAGTACAAAGATGTGCATATATTTGGATCTTCTCCTTTTTTAATAGCCAAAATTAAAATATTTGGTTCCGTTTAACAAAGATCACTCTATCTATGGAATAAAAAGTAGCATAAAGACAAAACGCTACGAACGTATACCTTCTTCCCCCCAGTGTGCACCGTTGCGCAAATGGCCTCTTCTTATCATTCACAATAAAATAAAATAAAACATGTGATTAAGCGTGCTTTTTTTTTAGAGGGAGATATTTTCACATTCCCGTTTTAGGACCCCCGTATTGTTAAGTATAAACGCAGTTTCCGTATCCAATAAAAAAACATGTGCCCGTTCGTTTGCTCTCATGTATTCTGTCTCCTTTTCTGTTTACTTGTCGACTCGACTTCCGCCGTCGTGTCCACTGGGGGTACGCTCTGCCACTTGTCGATCGGGGGTGCTCGTGTCCCGCCGCTGGACGCTAGCTCTGACGGACAGCCGTTTCCCCTCGAGAGAACCGCTTGACAATGTGGCTCTCCCCGTGAAGAGGGGAAATATAATAAATGTTAAAATAAGAAAAAGAATCCTATAAATATATTATTTTGTTGAATTCATATGAAAATTGAAATTTTGGAATGTTCCCGTGAATTTAAAATTCCAATCAGTCACTTTTATAACTGTATTATTACATTTTCTTTTATAGGAATGTTTTTTGAATTGTGGTATTACTAGTAATAATAGATGTGGAAGGTACGCCTCTAATATCCTCGACATGTTATAATGTTATGAAGTGGAATCTTCTAAATAACTTTCGGCATTAGACCCAAATAACCTAAATGTACCATTTCATTTACGCAATTCTCACTGATATTTTACATTCATCACTCAAATACGCCCTACAACTAATGATGTTACTGCAGTGCCTGTGACCGTGAGATCCTACGAGCAGCGACGGTGGAAGGATTTTCGTTATTAGCCACATAGTAGATTTCAGTCGCTGTCCGGAGGAGAATTCCAGTGGTCGGCTGCTCTGATTGGTAGTTTTCCCTGGTTTCTCCGATCAACACCAGGCGAATGCCAGAGCAGTACCCCAGCAAACGGGCCACGGACCACTCCCAGTACTTCCTTCCTCTTCCTTGTCCTAACCCCACCCCTTGCTTACATACATGCACTACACATTCGGGAGCTTAGAGTTGTCCGAGCTGGGACGGTTTTCCGGTGGTGGGAGATATGTGTCTAAATTGCTATCTCTGACTAAATTGCTAGCCTTCACAGGACATTAGTTTTGACTTTCATTTCTCTCATAACAATTAATTATTTTTCGCAATGGTAATGCAAAAATTTCACACTCCAAAATGACTATTTAGGGTACAAACCAAACGTTGATCATACAAGCATACATCCAACAAACTTACAGATGAAAAACAATCCTTCTGTCAATGCTGTGTCATGAAAATCCAAACCAAAAGTTAATCGTCAGCAAATAATTGAATGAAAAAATGTTTGATGTAATGTGTCATGTCTCCGTCTCCTACAATGCCAATCTCAATTCACCACTCCTATATTGCAATAAAAGAAACAAGCGCACCAGGACATACATTCTTCGCACAGTTAGAAGCTAACAACTTCCTTTGACACTCGTAAATAGATAAGTGTCTATTGGAATTGCGACTATGGATGGCAATTTTCATCGAAATCTTGAGGTGATTTAGTATCTACTTTCATCGGGGCGTTCAGATGTGACAGTTGAAACATGTTGGTGGCAATACAAAGATTATTCAAATGTAGGCCTAACTGATATTGTTTAGACCAATTATTCAAATTTAAAGGTCGTAACCATGTCTTTTAGATCAAAACACGACGAACAAGCTGCAGAAAGCAATGTGATTCTAAACTTTGACCTAATTAGAGGTTGATCCCCCAACAGTGTTGATTGTAAATGAATGATGCATAGATGGAATAATTTTTATTCAGATCATTATAATGTTGATTCTGATCCTATTGTTTTTTATAATGATGATAATACAATTAACAAAGAATGATAGATAACTGAAATGTGTATTTTTTAAAGACTTTTATCGCTTTTTAATATGTTATTACTCTCTTAATAGTATAATAATATTAATAGGAATGACATTTTTGAAAATCGTCGATAAGTTTTAATTATATCGATAGTTCGTCCGTATATTTGAACGGCAGAGACGAATCGGGAACAAGCGAATTGGGCTGCGTCGGCAAGGTTGGCAATGCAGTGCAGCTTGAAACGTAGTGTACAATCATGATTCAAAGGCCATCTCCGCTGGAAATCGAATCGCTTCGCTTTGGGTGGGACGGGGCTCGAAATGGTCGACATTGTGGATCGCATTTGCCCGAGAATATGGACACACGCTTGAGAGCATAGTCACTATATTAATATAAACTTGTATGCTTGAATGCCGGTATTTCCCTTGCTCGAAAGCTTTTGATGATTCTGAATAAAAAGTATTGTCTTTAGAATCAAGGATTTGTGTTAAAGATAAAGTCGCAGACGTCTTAAGAATAGTATGTTAACAAGTGAGAGTTCTCAAAACAAAAAAATGTCGAGTATATTTATAATTAGGAAAGAAAATATATACACTGTTGAACTTTAACAACATAAAATTATTTAATGTAAAATAATGTTTCTATATTTCTTGTTAAATGTGGTTCCCATTCAGTTGTGTAAAAATCACTATTTCTGAGTCGTATTAAAAAATTGTACATTTGAGAGAATCTACTGCTTCAATCTTTTCGCATGTGTATACAATACTCATGTGACCAATTGACTTCCTTTTACTTGAAAGTTTGTTCTTTCATACTTTGAGAACATTTTCTCACACACAGACTTTTTTTTAAAAGTTGTCGTAAAACTGAATTCTTAAATTGAATTCCAAAAATTATAATTTAAATTTTGTTAATTACTTCTGGCTAATGACATGATATCGATTTCAATTTGATGACCCGAGTGTAAAGCTTATAGATTGTTAATGGTATAAAAAATAATATACAAGATGCTTTTAATTCTTTAGAAAACTTTATTATGAAAAATTCTTTGGAAGAAACAATAAATCATGACGTCTTAAAAGACATCATATTATCTACTTCCTTTGTATGCGCATGTGTTAGTTTCCAGTGCATTTGCACGAGCGTGAGTGCTAAATTCACTTCTGCACGAATATACCAACTTGGGCCGTTGCCCTGGGCATTGCGATTCCGTGAACCATTATTGCATCGCCCATGAGGTTAACGAACGAGCCGATTTCCGCCAACGAACTGTTACGAGGCCGCGAGCAAAAAGTCCAAGCCATCACCGGCTGTCGTTGAAATTGGACGAATGTGCCGATATACGTGCGATACAGCTTCCATACCTACGACAAGGTTTAACACTTGACATTTGGGCCACCTCCCTCCTCCCCAACTGGCGCTGGGTGCGAGCTGGGGCCGAGTCAATGTTACAGTAAACGACAAACTGACTGTTTCTCTCGCTCTCTCTGCCCGTGGGACTCATCAGCGGTAACGCTTCCCTCTCGTTTCACCCCTCTATAAACGTCCATTTCATGCCCAACTTCCCTCACACACTGCCTGGAACCGTTTCCATCGCACTTCTAGCATTCACCTCTGCCTTTCATTTGCAGGCAAACATCTCTTCCTCTCCCAGCCTGCGCATTCGCTACCTCCCGTGTAGATTCAGTCTTTTTTCCACCCCTTTCTTTCCTAATGTTTCTTACGTTATCTTCCCAACCTTCTTTTCTTTCTACTCTTGTATTTTTTCATATTTGTGTTTTCTTCCCTCTTTCTCTCTCTTTCTCTTTCTCTCTCTTTCTCTTTCTCTCTTTCTTTCTCTCTCTTTCTCTTTCTCTCTCTTTTCTCTCTCTTTCTCTTTCTCTCTCTTTCTCTCTCTTTCTCTCTCTTTCTCTCTCTTTCTCTCTCTTTCTCTCTCTTTCTCTCTCTTTCTCTCTTTCTCTCTTTCTCTCTCTTTCTCTTTCTCTCTCTCTTTCTCTCTCTCTTTCTCTCTTTGGTCCTTCGTTAACTTATTTCATCTGTTCTCTACCGTCTCCGGTTTCATATTCTAAAATTAAATTCCTTCTTCCTCGACCCTCGAAACTGTGCCCTGACTTCCTCGTGACATTGTGATTTGACCTATGCCCTTGAATGATCGATTTAAGCTTTTTCCTCCCTATCTTAATATTTATGATAGCATGACTAGTATTCCTGCTCTTGGTAATCCACTCGCTTGCGTAACGCCACCGTCCTCTTAGGGAGTAGCGTGCCGAGGGCGGGCCTTCTCTCTCTAATCTCGGCGACGCTGACCACGCAGCGGCTCAGCGGCGGGCGCCTGGAGGCGTTCCGCAGGGATCCGCCGGCCGGCCGGCCGCACCTGTCGCGGAGGCGGGAGGATTAATTTCCTTAATCTGCCTCCGCATTCATTAAACCTCGGGGCACCCGCCCGTACTGCCGGGGGAGGAAGAGGCGGAGGAAAGAGTGAGGAAGCGCCAGGGAAGCAGCGAAAAGCGTGCGGGGGTGGTAGTTGCGGTTGTGATGTTGGCGGAGACACCCGGGAAATTAATAGTGACAATGTTGCTCGATCAGTGTGGTTGTGTGTAGAAATATGTTGTTGGGTTAAAAATTAATGTATAACTGAGCCCTTATGAGCATTTCACGCTTTGTAAATCGTTGATTTGTAAAAGAAAACAACTTTACACTGAACCCAAACTTGCACTTACTGCAACTGATCTGAATGTTGAAACATTCTATTGAAGAGCCAAGTTAATTATAACAGGTATCGATTTTTCGTTCGTTTCTGACCACCCATTCGTGCTACTGGGGGTACCCAGAAGAGCTAAATCTAAACAAAATACAGCAGAAGGTTCTTAGATCCCTTTTTTTTTACAATTACTGATTAAGAAACAAAACTCGGGCTCTATCTTCCCCGTCATATTCTCCACACGCTTCCCACATGTTACTACCTCAAAAATGTAATTCGAGTTTTTCATTATAAAATTCTTTTATAAATTTTACGGCGCTGAATAATGCTGTGGCTACAATGGTGGATGAATGGAAAGTTCTGAATAGCTAGAAAACTCGTGCGGAAACTCTAGAAAAAGTAGTTAAGGATCCTGAATGATGTTTCGCAAAGGATTACCATCTCTAAAAAATATAATTTCTTTAGTTTAGTTTTTAAGGTTAAAATAGCTTTGCACTAGAACCAAACTTCCAGCATTTCTGACTACCCTTGCTACGGTGTGGGACACATATTCAAAAATGTAATAGAACGTCCAGAAAGGTCTCATTTTGTAGATTTCGACATAGAAAACATAACTTGTGTTCCATCTTAAACACAGAAACATTGTTTCAAGTCTCTAGAATGCATCTTTTCTGAATTATTTACGGCGGTAAAGCATGTTGCTGAGTAATATGTCTTGTGGGTGGCACCTGATTCTTCCCTTCGTCATAACCTGCTAGCTTTTATGTTTTTCGCCTGAAATATGTTGATACAGGACTGTGAGGTAATATTTGTACAGCAATATTATATTTACGGGGTTTTGTGTCGACGCCTTTTTTTGAGTTATAGAAAACCGTCAACTTTCTTTCGCTAAACTTTTTTGAAATGTATATATTTTATAGAAATTACCAAGCAGAACTAACTTCAAAGCAGATATTTATTGTGAAGGATGTAATGCCAGACATTCTCATGTAAGTTTGATTGGTCAAGACTGACCCGTTCTTAATAAAGTCATTAATTATGAGAAGTAGTTTTTCCTTTAGAAGTAATAATATTTTGTGGAATAAAGTTCTCTAACAAAACATATGCTGGAGAGTAGAGATTATTGGAAATTTAGTAATATTTTTTATTCCATGACATTCTTCAGTCTTTGAACTATTTTTAAACGTAGCAGCGAATATTTTTTTCTGATAAATTACCGACATTTGAAAATTAGATAATCTACTTGTATCATCAAATATAATTATTTTGTTTTTCCCAGTGTATTTTTTCAAAATTATCTTCTCGTCTAAAAATAGTCTTTCTTGGAATAAGAGAGAAGTTGATGACGTTGACAAATCCTCTGAGAGTAGATAATGAAGGTAGTACGAGCAAGAAGGATAGGTAGAAGGGGAAATCAGAGCCCAGACAAGGTGTCGGAAGCGAAGGTGCTAACGGGCATCAAATTTGATGAGAGAAAGAAGAGAGAGTTGTAAGCGAAGGAAAACAGTGTTGATAGGAGGAGAATAGTTTGCACATGAGGATAATGTAGGAGCTCTTTTGACGTAATGACTCGTCTTGTGGCATAATTTAATCTTAAGAACATAGTGGATATGTAATCAGATATCCGTTCGTCATACGTCCCTCTATTTGTAGAACTTCAATTAACAAAGGATAATATCAAACAGAGCAAATCCAACGGCGAGTTCTTAATGAAGTAATGTTAGGAGAAAGCATCTCCTTGCTTTATGCTGTGGGTGGTGGAGTGTGCTGCTCCTGAACTTGCGATGAGTGGTTTTGAAATGGCGAGACGAGACCGGCAACCGGCAAACACAAGTCGTTGAAGATGTCTATACGCAAACAAAGTTAGTGCAGAGGTTTCCATCTGATTTCGACAGTTGAAGACGATAAGGATGCTTAAGGATATTGAATAATGGAGTTGAGGTGTACCAACTATAAATGGATTAAATTGTGTGTAAACATATTTGTCACCGAATAATTACCCGTGAAACGAATGGGGAATTTATTTCAATTATGCTATTCTTCTAACCCCTTAATACATAATCAGAAATACGTAATCCATTCATATAATTTTTTAGGGAAATCGTTATTTGATGTTTTCAATTGCATACGATGGTAAGTTTATTCGGTTAAACAAATTATATTCCGTAAAATATGTTTATAATAAATATATTCAAAGTTTGAATGAGCAGAAACGCTAAAGAAATGAAGTAAATATTAGTGTAAGGAAATTGACCTGAGAAATATACAAAGCGTGGATTACCGCAAACTAGGATACTAACATGGGGAGAAGTGAAAGTGAGAGGAGATGGTGCCTGCGAGGAAGTGAATCGAGAACATCGGTGCGTGGCTAGTTACAGAGAGGTGGTGTGGACAGCACGGGAGACGCGAAAATGCATGCCGCGACCGTACCCATAGCGCACGGAAGCGGGACGGGAAATGCCAGGACGACCCGGAGCGCGGGGCTGTATGGCGTGGGGAGACGTGCGGCAGATGACGGGTGGTGAGGATAACAAAGAGATGATAAGAAGGGATGATAAGGCTGCACAGGGCGAGATGCTCGGGATTGGGCTAGACGGTGTGTAGAGGGTGTGAGGCTGGGCGGTGTGTAGAGGGGATGAGGCTGGGCGGTGTGTAGGGGGGGGTGAGGCTGGGCGGTGGCGGTGTGTAGACGGTGAGAGCAGAGGAAGGCGGTGCGAGGAGGGAAAGGGCGGCGAGCAGAGCAGGACAGGCCGGAGCAGTGTGCCATGGGAGCATGGAGCACGGTGGAAAGGGCAGAGGAAAGCGTGGCGGGTCGGCTGTGAGCAGAGCGGCGTGGGGCGGCGCGGGGCGGGGGCGCGCTGTTGACCCGGCGGCGGTGGCGGCGGTGGCGGCGGCGCTAAGTGCGCGTTCCGCCGCCCGCGCGCCAACAGCCCGTAATTAACCTCCTGCCTCCCCTCTCTCCCCACCACTTCCCCGGGCGCCCCACCTCCGCCCTGCCGCCGCCGGCGGCGCGTTAAACTGCATTAGCGCCGCCCGTGTGATGCTCCGCCGCTACCGCGGGGGGGCGCGCGCGCGCGCGCGCGGTCGACGGCAGCGCCTCCGAACGCCTCGGCGGCTATTGGCAACACGCGATCCCTCACTCTGGTCAACAAAGGGTAACATCTAGGAAACGTTTGAGGAGGCTCTGCACTTGGAATAGAGGAAGTACATTATAAATCAATTTCCTAACGCCACTGAACAATATTTTGATTGAGTGGTATTATTACAGATTCATTTTATTCTGACTGTTTAAAAGGGTACAATGTGTGTTACTACTGATACGTAACAAAAAAATTGAAAATATTCACTCGTACACTAACACGTTTTTGAGACAAAACGATCTCTTTTACTTTTCCTAAGTTGGCAATATTTTCCCTCAATTTTGTAGATACGTTTCGTAATACGTATGTCATAATCTTTTTGTGATATTATTTTGATTATATTAAAATATATTATTATAATATGTATTTCAATTATGTTATATTACATTAGAAAATATATATGTATATTTATAATATCTTTTATTTAATGATCCTACCTTTGACATTAATAGAATGGGAAAACTCCCATTTATAATTGACATTTGCAAATCACAATTTAAATTAGGACCAAGAGTTTTTGTTTGTTGCGAGGTAACCCATCCTTCACCATCACTTCTGTACTGAGGAATATCTGTTTGATGTCGCCGCTGTCGTGACTACACATAATGATCTCGAGCTAGAGTGCTTCATTCATGCATTAAACAATTAAAATGGTCGGCCATAAGACTCGAGAAACTGTTGAGGAACGGATGAGTAACTAACATCACAAGGATATAATATACTCTTTCAACTGAACACACCACGTCGTGTTCCATCAATTTTACACTAAACAAAAATAATACTACTACTAAATTAATTGATTACATTTGAAATTTCATTTGAATAAAAATCAAAAATTAAGTGTACAATTATTTATAAAATAATTCAGTCTATATGTAAATATGTTCTTCTAGACTATTTTTACACGTTATCAATTTCAGAACCATGTTACGGATGTGACATCTCCGACAAAACATCGATATATTAAACATCCATTTTCAAAACGAAAATATTGTTGTTATTTATACATCTCCCTCAAACCATTGATGTTTTTAAATTGTCACAACATACAGTTCAGAACAATTGACGATTTTTTATCTGATTGGCTAAAACAAAAGTAGGCTATATTTATCGACGTAAACTCGTCAAACTTATCATTTGTGGTCACATTGGACCAAAAGAATGTGATTTAAAATTTGTTTTTCTTACTTTCTGATACTTTTGCAATCAAAAATAAAATATCAAGTAAAAAGAGTTCAAAATATCGAGTTCAAAATATCAATGTTTGACAACATATTTTGATTGATTGATTGAGTCTGGTTACGTCAACTGCTAAGGTCATTAGTCCCATACGTAATTTTTTCCTCGGGATATTCGGCGGTTCGCTTCGGGTTATTCTCCTGGTGGCTGTCCAGATCCGGTACCGAGCAACGTCAGCTTGCGGGTGTTTTCCTCAACCAGTTACCTAACACCAGTGTGGCGTTGCCCCTGCCGGGACAAGCTCTAAGCTCCCAACTGGTCTTCCGGTAAATGTTATAGTGCAGTGCACGTCAGTGTAAGTGCGTGTGAGTAAGAGGACAAGGAAGAGGAAGGAAAGTTCGCGCGCGGTCTATGGCCCGTTTATTAGGGTACTGCTCCGGTCTTCGCCTATTGTTGATTAAAGAAACCACGGAAAACAACTGATCAGAGCAGCCGGTACTTAGAATTCTACTTCACCTACAATAAACAACCCGAACTTTCAATCATTGGACAGAAAAACATAGACACGATACATATATATCATTCTCGAAAATCTTATGTAATGCGTCTCTCGCAGTCTTCGTTTGGCCACGCCCGAGCGCGGAGATTTTGTTCTTGGACACGTGCGCATATCGGCAATTGTGCTCGCGAAGGTTTTTGCGGCGCGCCGGCGGAGCGGGGGGGGGGGGGGGAGGGGAGGGGCGCAGCGGCGGCGCCGGAAGTGGCGGACCGCCGGACGCGCGCCCTTCGCTTCCGGGGCGCGGGCGGCCGACGCCAGAGGTCGCCGCCAACTTCCCAACAATAAGTCCGGCCCCGCAGCGGTCGCTCCCGGCGCCCTGCAACTTCGCTTTCGCCAAGAAAAACACTTCTTGGTCAGTTCCTGACCTTGCAAGTCGCAGCGGTCGGGCGGACGAGATCTTGCGGTGACTTCTTCGGCCAGGCACTGCTCGAACTCACCCCATCTTCTAGCGCCGTATTTCTCGTGTTTTTTCGCCAGCTTATTCGCTGTATGTCTGTAGGACGTAACGTACGCAAATTCGGTTGTGGTGGGAACATCTGTGCCTTCCTAAACTTACGACGTACTGTTAGAGGATGAATTATGTGATGTCCTCCAGAATAGTATATCTTCATGTACAACCAAATTTGTACGTCTAAGTTATCCCGATGTGTGGTGACAATTCCTCTTGAAAATTATATTTTGATAATAATTAGTAGACCCATTTTTTGCTCTGTTCAGTTTGAAAACTACACACTATACACAAACTGCATGATTATCACCGCATTAGCTAGGTGATTGCTCATCCGCGGCAATCTGACGGGACAAAATATGAACAGTACTGTGACTTACCTTGTGGCTTGGGCTGGAAATGGTCACATGTCTGAAACATTATTAAATCCAAAGAAGAAGTGTCAATATCGCGAATTCTTTGCTGTGGGATACACTGATAAATGGAAGATAATATGCGCATTCTCGGCAATAAATATTAAAACTAATTTCCTTGAATTCGATTTTGAAAATGCGTGTGTCAGATAAGAATGTTAATAATAAAAAACCGAAGTACTGCATATTTCTATCTAGTATCCGTAAACATTTTACCTAATTTCCCCTACTATTGCTACAAACCTTAGTCCGGCATCTTATTTCTTGCGACCAGCGTCGCCAGAAAACTTGGCACAAGAAATGTTAATAAATGTACATATTTATGCCATTTTTTGTTATAGGACTCTTCCCGACACAAAAGAGGGATATAAGTTCATTGTAGTTAATAAGTAATTTGTCATTTATCTCCCTACTTTCAGTATTTTCAAACTTAAAAAAAATAAATTAAAGTTAAAATATTGTAATTAGCGTAATTAGAATTATAATTAGCGCAGTATTACGTTAAGTAAAAAACAAGGTATATGGTGGCGAGTCCACATTGGTGACACAGATATGCCACTGAGACCATCCTTTAGTATGCAACGTATCCAAGGTGGAGCCCTTCGCCTCCACTGGAGGTTGTGTAATTCACCAGTTGGCTACTTGCGTTTTGAATGAAGACGAAGGAAGTACTTCCCCTCTTCTAGAAGAAGCTGCAAGAAAATTCAATTGTAGAACTCGGAAAATGAGAAATTCACTTTGATATTTTGATCTGCACTGCTCTCTAATAATTTGTAAAATTGGTGCTGTAAAATCAAAATTTCCTAAGCTGAACGAATAAAATCTTCACATAACATTGAGTCACTTAAGCGTTTATAATCTTTTTAGATAACATTTTGCCAGTCTGGTAACGAAAGTTTTGAAAATATTTATTTCAAGCAGATAAGGAATTGATATTATTAATTTTTTCTGTATTGCGATTTCGGTTGATTGTAAATATACATTTCGTTCACTTAATACTTGTAATTGTCAAGTAACAACCACGAGATTACCGCATAGCATTTAGTAGATTTTAAAAAAATTGTATTTTGGGAGAGAGTTAAGTCCCGTAACAATTCAACTAGTTCATAAATTCAACATGTTCATAAATTCAAATTCCGAGAATCTTCTGAATCAAAAATTCACTATACAAGTGTAAATATTTCATGTGATAATACCTTAATAACTGCATATTGCGTTCATTTCGTTCCTGTATCAGAACGTCTTCAGGGCTTTAAAATACACATTTGAACCCTAACCGGCCTAAACGGCAACGTGTTTTATTAATGATGGTTTAGTTTCAAATATCATTCGAAATCAAATGCACGAAATTGCATGGAGGGTGAATTTACATGCAGAAATACACGCAGAGTGGATTTTTCAATTCAGAATTTCGAGCTGATTTTACGATTGAAAAAATAGGAGATTTATGAAATTATCGGTAACTCCAAAAGGTCAAGAAACGGCAAACGTAATATCAATTAGTTTAATTTCTGTTTCTCAATCTTGTATTTTAAAGGTATTTTACTATTAATACTATTAAAAGGTATTATCTTTAATTTTAGAATAGTGCTTTTACAATTTTTTCCGGTAACAAGAAGACAAATCAAGTGAGAGCGAAGACAAATCAAGAGTTTTAGTTAAACTCTGGCTCTGAAAAGAAACAAAACCGACCAGAGAACAACTTGTGTTTCTGGCGAAGGCTCTGTCGCCTTATTTCCTCGAAATGACTGTGTCAGTTTTGACGCCTCCCGCTGTCCCACTTCTTATGGCGGCACGCGTTGCTTTTTTTCTTTTTCACATTTTTTTGTGCTTTCGTTCTTAAGAAGCCGTGGGCGCTGCTTGTGCCTGTTAGGGATGAGCACATTGCATCATTCACTCATTGCCTCGGAGGCCTCGATTCCACAGTTCCTTTCTCTTATGAATGTCAAGGACGAACAGTTCCCTGTATTTTAGATATTTTATACAGAAGTGTTAAACTTTTGAGTTCAAATTTGACGTCTTTCGCCTCCAATGTGCTAGCCAACACAAATTCAGGACCCCTCAATAGTAAAAATCTTCACTATGATTCTTTAAAATATGAGCAGTACGTTTTCGATCTTGCCAAGAAGTATGTTCGTGAACGATGATTATTCTGAAGATTTTTAATTGCTTATGTTTACTTTGTGAAGACTAGTTATAGCAAAGTAATTTCAAAAGTCTGTTTTGTTCTCGTTGTTTTCTGCCTTTCTAATCTGACTTCAAGATAATTATCCAAGTAGTCTTCTCAAGTTTTTGACGCTGTGATTCACCATTATTTTTCTCTCTCTTTCTTTCTCTCTTTCTCTCTTTCTCTCTTTCTCTCTTATTTGCCAATTATCTCTCAGTTTTCAGTAAAGTAATCATATATATGATTGCTTCACTGCGTCATTCATCTTCTCTTTTTTTCTTAAATAGTTTCAAAAAGTGTTTGAAAACCAATCCCTTTAAATTCATGTGTTTGACATTTCTAAGACTGAATCCCGCACCTCACTTTCAACTGTGATGCATCACACTTCGGTTTTTTTTATGCTATGACAGCGAACCTTCCTTCTTCTGTGACGTCATCTTCAATCACCAAAATTTCTCTCCAGACGAATCGAAATCAACGCTCAACAGCGGCGTCAAAGGAGAACTCTTTGAATAAGTTGTAAAGCCCTTTGGAGGTTTCTTGTGATCCCTGCCGTAACGAGAAGCTGATGTATTCTCGTATTCTCGCCGAGCGACTGAGAATTGAAGACTTCGTTCTCACCCTTGAATAACGCATGGGAATCAAATGTATGGCATGTGTTAACGGAGACCTCGCTCAGACATTGAACTCTTACGCGAGCAATTCTGCATCAAGAACTCAATCACACGAGAATAATATAGATCTGAAGATTTTGCGAAATCAGTGATCAGTTGCTACGTCGTCGGATGGAGAATACTTTTTCGTTGAGTATGATGACAATATCATGTCCCTCTAATGGCAAGCGAAAGTTACAATTTGATCATCAGTACATTGGTGAAGAATATCAGTAATCCTTTGCTTGCGCTTGAGACTAATTTTATGATTTTCTTTTGCAAAATTCTATTGTATTAAAATAATGATACTGTTGACAATATCTGTTTTACTTTTTTCTGTATTTAATATTCCTCCTAACATTTGTCCGTATGTTCATTGAAATCATTTATTTCGTACATTTTTGCAATACTAGTTTTTGTGGGTCTAAATTTCATGTGAAGGTGTAGCATAATATTATGCTGAACTATCAACGACCAATTTTGATTCTGGAAAATATTATGTTTGTATTGTTTTATAAAACTCTATCACTGACTCAATACTAACCTTTACTAAAGTGTTATGAGATTCAATTGCAACGGGGTTTTACACTTGACTGCACCACTCGTATTGTGCTTCGTATGCACGTTGTGCATCTAAAGAATGTAACAGCAAAATAGTGACTAATAAAATCCAGCTATATACCGCAACTCATTTGTAATCCAAACCACAATACGGCTTCTCCTTGTCAAAACACAGAAACGAATATTATTTTTGAAATTTTATTTTACGCTCTAGTGCACATACTGTGGACTATTACATAAAGACGCACATTTAAACAAGACTTATTTGTAAATATATTTATTAAGTTCTATATTTTCTCTAGTTAGAAGTCCAGTATATACACAATTTAGGTCGAAGAAAAATTATGAAAGTTTATTTCCCAAAATAATAGTTTTTTCACTTACTGTTTTGGTATGGAACAGCTATACCAAAAGGTTCACTATAATCCAATGAGAAACACATACGTAGTAAAAAATGCAAATATCGTTCGAAACTTGAGGTACGGCTGTATGAAACCACAAGCAGCTCCATGGGGGAACAGAATGTAAGCCGTGATCCTCTGTTGAAATATTCTTAGAATTAAAGCAACAATAATCTTAAATATGTTAATAAAATACTTCAAAAAGATAGAACGTCTCAGAATACATGTTACAAAGTCTAGGACCTATAGGGAGTTTAAACCATTGAACATGTGGTTGAATATCTCATAATGGAAGTACATGTGATACTTGCCCCTGATTCGTAACTAATTGACCACTGATGCAGAGAAATATATTTTATGTGCCAGCCAAACACTGAAGCAAGGTGAGTTGCCTACCAATCCGGGGCAAATGTATAACTTCTTGACATGAGATTTCCTATCACATGTTTATTGGGGAAAAGTATCCACCTTCGAGCCCCAAAAATGCTCTAGAATGTTGAAACATTTATTATATTTATTCGATACCTATGTATTTCATGAGTTTATTTTAATACTACGTAGTGACAAAGTGTATTAAACCCTTCTTTTAATAAATGTATTTTTTAAATATTGGCTCAGGGACTATTTCCCTGGGAATATTTGTCGTTTCATTAAAACAATATTGAGGCCTACCTATCAAGTAACCATTGAAAAGTTTCAAAATATTTTCGTTTATATGTTTACATTTCGTTTTATAAAAAGTAAATATTATTCACATATTTTATTATTGTGAATGATAATTTTAAATATTTAGTAATAAAATTGATGTTACAATTTTTTGCTTGGAATATGTATTTTCCTTAATTTATAAAATAACCAATTCCTAAATATTTTCAATGGACTTCCTTATGTGAAAGATTGCACTGCGGCGAATGTGATCAAAATGATCTGATGAAGAGGGCAGGATTGAGTCGAAAGCGCCACAAACCAAGACGCTTTTGGGAAGCAATATAACGATGCATTTGTTCTCCCAGTGGTGCAGGAGAGAATCCCTCAGGGACGGCGGAAAGGAACCAATGAAAAGAAAAGCAGGTCCTTGCGCACCGCCCTTGTGTCACAAGTGAACCTCTTAGACGCCGCTGTTACAGGAAGAGGATAATGAATGCCGGAAAAAAAGGTTCCCTTGAGGTTCACCTGCTTGGAACACAAGTGCGGCCGTTGCCATTCAAAACCGCGCCCGACGCAAACTCGAGAGCGGGAGCCCACGTTCAGAGTTGGAGGGCCACCTTTTTGTTCCGAGATGTCCAAGAGACAATCCTCCATCTTCAGGAGATCAGTGAGGAGGGGGACGAGATGGAGGAGCGATGCGTCATTCAAAGGACTCCTCTTTAGAAATGTCGTTGGGTGGAAACGGCTTTTCAGGGACAAAAGTAGTAAGCTGCTTCTTACTGCAGAACGAAATAGTTCAGAGACAATTCCCTTGTAGTAAAATGTGTTTCTTAAGGCCTGGTCTACAATCTGAAAAAGTATTCATAATGTTTTTTTATAAAAGAAGTTTATGAAATACAGTCTTATATCCACTTCGAACTTCCTCACTTTACTGTCTAAGATAATAAGTTTCTTGCCTAATATCTTTAAAATGTAATATTTTTTTATTATAGTACTGCATTCATATATTATTTATTGAATAAACAGTCATACAATTTTTTCTTTCTTCAAAATCTCGAAATCTGCGTGAATCACTAGTTAATCTTGCGCAGCAGCATCTTCAGACATTTGATATTCTCGCGAAGAAGTGATGGACTCCACAACTCACACTGAAACGCGGGGGGAGGGGGGGCTCGTGGAGAAAGGGGAAGCAACTGCTCCTTCCGCCACTGGGGCCCAGGTTTATTTTCCGGCCAATCGATGGAGGAATATGTGTCGGACAAAGAAGGTCTAGCCCTACTTAGGGTTCTCCCGGTTCACCTTCCCCTCGTTCCATTTCTTCAATATTAATTTCCTCATCATCGCTTGCACATTTTATTCCTATTTATGACTTATTTATGGCCTTACTAGTCGAAGGGCCCCCATTTTCATAATTTAAAAATAATACTTACCACACACGTAAATAAACTATTTTTATTATATTCTTCCTCTAGGTAACCACGCGTCTTCCGCCTGCTCGACTTCTTTGTGGTTAAGAAATTAAGTTTAAGAATCTTTCAATGAAAAGTGTAAACATTGTATTAAATATCACAAAAATTCGAAAAAAGAGAACTTTTGTCAGACAGGCGTCCACGTTTTCCCTGACTCCGAGGCGTCATCTCATTTACACAAACGGGGATTATTTACGAAACACAATCGTCTGTTATGACGAGTAAAGCGGCGCGGCTGACTGCGCCCGACGGGGAACGTGCATCCACCGCCGCCGCCCAGCTCCTCTTCTCCGGAGGGTCTTTTGTGCACCCTCCGCCCTCCCCGTGGCACCCTGCAGCCACCGCCCTCGACCACAAAAAGCGCGGGCACCGCGCCCTAAACCCCCCGCGCGCCCAAATACCGGCTCCAGCGGCGGTGGTAGCGACGGAAGCTCTGGCGGGGCGCTTGTGGCAACAGGGCCGGCGGCGGAGACTGGCGAATGGGCAGAAGGGATACGGAAGCAGAGCTGGGCTCGTGTTGCCGAAAAACGTGAGGGCCAATAGAAGACGATTTTGTTGCAATCATTAATTTTTTATTATTAGAAATCTTAAATTTTGTGTAAAAGGCTTTAAAAGTCCATCAGTCCCTTACGGCTCTCATGTAAAAACAAAAATTGCTAAAAAAACAAAATCCAGGCAAGGCCGTGGTCGCCGTCAGGGTGCGATGTCGGGGTACGGTGACGGGGTGCGGTGACGGGGTGCGGTGACGGGGTGCGGTGACGGGGTGCGGTGACGGGGTGCGGTGACGGGGTGCGGTGACGGGGTGCGGTGACGGGGTGCGGTGACGGGGTGCGGTGACGGGGTGCGGTGACGGGGTGCGGTGACGGGGTGCGGTGACGGGGTGCGGTGACGGGGTGCGGTGACGGGGTGCGGTGACGGGGTGCGGTGACGGGGTGCGGTGACGGGGTGCGGTGACGGGGTGCGGTGACGGGGTGCGGTGACGGGGTGCGGTGACGGGATGCGGTGACGGGATGCGGTGACGGGATGCGGTGACGAGGTACGGTGATGGGGTGAGACGATGGGGGCAACAATGGGGGGGGGGCGTCGGGGACTGGTCGTGGGCGGAGACGAGAGCGAGGACGCCGGAAAGAGTGAGGGCGGGGGCAGAGTCTGGGGCGGCGGGCAGCGACGGGTTGGAGGGTGAGAGCGAAAGTGGCGCTGGCGACGGCGGCGGAGTGTTTGCCTTGCGGCGCAGCTCCTCGTCGTCGTCGCCGGCGGGGCGCCGTGAGCCCCTCCGCCCCTCCGCGACAGACGCCTCCTCGGCGGCGGCAGCGCCTGCAGCGGGCACGCGTGACTTGGTGGCGCCGCGGTGACATAGCAGCGTCTGGGAAGAATCCCCAACACACGCTGCAACGCACCCCTCACGCTTGTGTACGCACGTACTTTCTATCTCTGAATGTTTCATACTAATCAAAATAACTTATCGTTTAATAACAATATTTTTTAAATCATTCTAACACATCATATTTATTTGACTTTCTCGCCCTTTCGAAGGTAATTCATAGGCAGAGAATTACTTTCTAGCTCTTACAAAGGTACTTTGTAAGAAAAGAAAGTTATGTAATCGTTCGCCGACGAACGGCGAATTTTCGGTAGAAAACCTCGTATTGCCGGGCCCTGGTAACGAAAAAGTGGATAAATCCTATTGCTAAATTAAAAAACCCTCTAATATGTGGTGTTGCCTGAATCCGTTTTGTGGGACCTTGATACCGAAAAAGCGATTGACGGCAAAACGTCTGTCTGTCCATCTGTGGTCATCGCTAGCGCCTAAAATGTTCAGCTTATTTTGTATTTTATTTTTAAGCCAATATTTTGATTTTTAAAGGGTACTTTACACGGACCCTCAAAATCAATTCCAAAATTTTCTCAGAAATAGAACAAAATTTGTTGATGAAACTTTGTCTTCGAATACTGAAAAGGACGATTCTCTTGAATAGTGTAGGTCACATGTTTGTTGAAAACTTAGATTTTTTGAAAATTGCAAAAGGGCATTTTTTTGTGAGCGTCTTCCTACAACTACAATATTGAATTTTTTTTTTTTCCCCTGGACGAAATCTGATCTTTAAATATGGCTCTTATAAGTAATACGTTTATGTTCAATTTTTGGAAAATTACAGTAGTTTTCTGTTATTTGGCGTGAAATATAAGTAATTAAAAGATTTAACATTTTTTCTCCAAAACAGCTCCATTTTTTTCTTTAAATTTTTCCACGCATAGAAAAAGGGATGTTTTAAAGAATGGCGTGGGGCTCATTTTCGATAAACTCTTGAATGTTCGAAAATTAGAAATTTAGAAATAATGCGTGAAAGTGCGTGCTGTTGTAGCATCACTAGTTTCAATTGTATTTTGCAATGATATCCTTAGCATTTTTAGAGAACAAAATACAACATTTTAATTTAATTTTCGTTATGTGACGAAGTTGGTGCGTCAGCATCAAAGACTGTGTTCTTAAAGTAAGCCGACTTTAGTACGACAAATACATTGGTTTATTCTAACAACATAATTACATTTACATCGTCATTAGATTAATGTTTAGTTCATGTAAGCAACATAATGAACGTTTATTAAGCACGAAATGAAAGCACTTACGCACTTTATCCGGCACAATGAAAATAGAACAATGAGTGACCTTGCCTGTAGAGTACGATTAATCAACTTCCTGGCATATAATTCTACTAGAGTAAAGGATTCTGTCGCCTGGTCATTAACACGTGACGTTATGTATGGTCTCTAGGGGCATCGTCACTTTCTAATCCGATGATAAATCGATTTACGCAAATTACATTTAAGACAATTGAGAAACATTGAGTTGTACCAGAAAACTCCACGTGTAGAGAAAGAATGCAGAGATGACAGTGGGGTGGGTAGGGGAATAAGAACGGGGCAATATTTTTTGACGTCAGTAACAGCAATTTTTTTCGCAACATTTTGCGGCTGATGGCACGAAGCAAATGGACTGATTTAGCCTCCTTGCCTGTTCTGCTCTCCAGCGTTCTCAACGACCTGATACAAACTTACATTGTAATGTTCTTATTACGATACTTATCACCAAAAACAAACATTTATAATATAAAAATCAATATTTTATTGAAAGTGGATGTTTTTAGTGACGAGACAATTCTCTTTCTTCATTGCAAAACTTTACGAGAGTATGTACACTACGATATAGTCTGCATGTAGTAAATCGCAGAAGATAGACTTCACCCGATAAATAAATCATTAAAATTTTGTTACATAAAAACAGGTCCTACATGAACTGTAACTTTATTGACAAGTCTTTCCATCCAAGAATTAGAGAAGAAGTAAAAATTCGCAAGTTTCTTCCAGGAACAGTTGCTAACATCATTAGGCCAATAGAGAACAAATAATGAACGCTGATGAAGTTAGTCAATCAAGTCAGTTATTTGTGATATCAGCTGTATGTCTTTCGAAACTTTTCATAATAAAGACTTTTTATGAGGAAAAAATATCACATCGTTTGACACAACTCATTTGTTTCGATTGTTGTTAACGGATGAAGGACTATTAAAATCCTTAACGAACGTCTGGTGAAATGGTTTTTTGTACCTGCCTTTGTTTGCTTCATGTCAATATAATAGAGCAGTATTACTAAAAATTAATAATACTGAAGATACTAATTCTCTTGGATTTTTCCCATGAGCAGTTGCCTAGTAACTACATTCACTTAGCTTGCCTATGTTTTTGAACTTTTTTGTTCTCACATCAGAGCTGGAGGCAGGTATAAAAAAAGAAGCGAGAATTAATGTAATACTATTTCCAAAAAAAATGACTCAACTTCAAATGTTTTCAATATTTTATGTACAATGTGAATCGGCGTGGGAACCATTGTATCATTAAAGAAATCAACCAATATATTGTGTTCATCTAGTTATTTGCCACCCCTTCAACAAACCAATGAACTGACAAGTGCGTGATCTTGGCTGTCCCGGTGACGCCGCGGGCTTGACCTACCAGCCCTGAGGAAGACCACGACAAGATGGTCGTAACGTCGGCAACACAGCCTTCGACGCGGCGACACCCGGACAGCCAAGATCACGCACATGACTCTGGCCGCAGAAGCTTCCGACTTCAATGAACTGACAACTCCAAGTGAATTAATTACATGGTGGTCGTGAATTGTAGAAGATTGGAGATACTGAACGGCCCCTGTTCCTCGTGGGGGCGAGGCACGTGCTCCGCCCGCGGGGGAGGCCGGGGCGGGCGCGGGCGGCTGCGAAGGGCAGCGGCGGAAGCGCTGGAGCTGCCGTCGCTAACAGCCCCCGAGCGCGGCGCGGCGCGGCGCTTCCGCGGCGGTGATGAAAACGTCACCGCAATATGCCCCGAGTGTTTCTGCGACTCTCCGGCGCATGAAGCAGCCCCTGGGGGGCAACAGTGGCGGCGCAAAGCGGGGCGTGGAGGGGACGGCGGGTTGGAGGGTGGCAGGGAAGCGGGTGGAGGCGGAGAGGGACACTTGTGAGGGTCGGCGAATGAATTGGTGTTGGTTGCGGAGACGGCGCAGCTGGGTGGCGGGGTGTGGAGAACACAAATCTTATTGGTTCGCAGTGTCTTTAATTAACTAATTGATTAGTAATTTCTGGCGCGGCAAATGCTAAGGTTGAACGCAGATGATGTAGATGGGTGGCAGGTCAGTGGGTATGGAGAACAGAAATCTTAGGCATTAGAATTGGTTCGAAGTGTCTGACTAATTGATTAATTAAATTCGTGGCGCGCCAACTGCTAAGGTAATTAGTTATGCAATAGCGTATGTTTTATCACGGGAGGTGGCGGTGATCGTGCCCAGCTGGATGGCGAGATCCGGCACCACCCTACTCGTCGGTTTGCAGCATTTTCCCCAACTACGTATCTTCCGACAGCAGGGCCCTGCCATAGCCCGGACAAGCTCAAAGCTCCCGAATTAATTCGACCCAGCTCGGTAGCTAGTGTTGAAAAGCCTGCCCCCTCGGAACTCCATCACCAAGACCTCTCGGTTAGAGGCATTGCAGTAACATCAGACATCAATTGATGCCCTGAGCCACCTAAGCCAGTGTAGTGTCGTTGAGGTTGCAAGATGATGAAAAACACAGGACGAGGAGGCTATTATGATAAGAGTAGGATATTTTACTGCAAGCAAATTAAATAAAGATAAAATATGATGAGTTGTTTTTAAGAAGTTCGAATTTCTTAAATTTCATGAATGCGTAATGTGAATTTGAAACAGCCGTCGATTGAGATGTGAGGATTCGCCCAGCGCGATCTGCGGCGCTTGCGAAGCTGCGGTGACCGATGGTCAGACAAGTGCGTGCAGAGCCGAACGGCGGAGAGCGAACGCGGGGTTAGGGGGTGGGAGTGGGGGAAGTGCCCCGCGTCGCGAGAGTTGGTTGTTCGCGCCGCCGCTAGGTGCCTCTGACGGCGGCCGTGATTGCATTAGCTGCCCCAGCGCCGCCTCATAATTGGGAATTCGCGAAACGGAAAATGAGATTTTTCAGCGGCGCTCGTCGCCTCGCGGGGGCTGTTCGGAGCCCCTCGCAAGCGGCGCGGCGCCGCTTTTGCCGCCAAGCAGCACTGTCGCCCCTGCTCTGGCCGGCTCTCCCGCCCTCTTCGCCTCCCTCTGAGCCGGCGCCGCCGTTGCCGTCCTCGCCGCCAGTTGCATGGCGCTGCCGACTCTGTCCCCGCTACAGTCTCTGTCCCCGCTGCAGTCTGTCCCCGCTGCCGCCTCTGTCCCCGCTGCCGTTACTGCGTCTGTTTCCAATTATATCACCGCCGTCCCTGACCACAGTCTTCGACCCTGCCACCGCCATCCCTGACTTCGTGGCCGTCTCTACCTCCGCCGTTCTTGACACTGCCGCTGCCCTTGCTGCCACCGCCTTCCCTACCATCCCAGCCGTCACTGCTGCCAATACCTCTTCTTTGATGGCTACCCTTTCCTCATCTCAATTGGGCAACCGACCTCACCCCCAATTCAAAATCTTCATTCTCCTCATCAATGCCCTTGTCTCTCGTCACCCCTAACCTGCTTCCCCGCCTCAACCAAACCTGCCATCGCCACTGTATCCACCTTTCCCACCATGTCATACCCATCCTCCTGGCATCCGCGCCTCCGCTGTCGCGTCTGTTTCGCATCTCACGGCCGCTTCTCTCCTGTTCCACCTCTGAAGCCATCGCTCCCTGCCCCCGCCCCCGCCCGCTCCGCGTGGGCTTTCCGCGGCGTCGCCGCCCGCGCTGTCGGCGTCCCCGGGGTGTGGGCGCGGCGCGGCGGGGCGGTGCCCGGGGCGTAGGGCGCGTGCAGGCGACGCGGGGGCGAGTGGCTGCGACGTCAAGCGCAGCGTGGCAGGAGGCTGGGGTGCCAGGCACCAGGCGCTCGGATCGGAATGGAACGCGCCGACACGACGCGCTGGATGACAGGATGGAGTGGAAAGATGCAAAGACATCGTGCATGAAGGCGACTAGTGGATTGTTTGAAGTATTATTTTTGTGCACATTTACCTCTCAAAACAGTCACGCACTTTAATCGCCCGTGATTCGCGGTCGTGGCTGGTAAAACAGTACACCAACCTCTCCCAAAACCCTTTAAAATGCATTTCTTATGACAAACATGTCACAAACTGCACTCGCATGAGCTTCCTGACCGCCTAAGAAGTCCGGCGCTCTTCAGGGTAAGTTCCTCTGGTTCAACTCACAATTTTCCTTCAAATCCAGGAACGAGTGAACGCGCGCAAGCTGAAGTGGAGAGTGAAAGCGTAAAGTCTGCTCGAAGTACAATGAAGACCGGTGTCTTTATTTGAAAATATGTTTGCCTGAAGCTTTCTTTCAAATAACAGAGATTTGAATTTTGTTTACATACTTTACTATTCATTACTTTATTTCATGTTACGTCTTTTAAATTTTGAATATTTGAATGTCAAATTCTTTGGTTTGTTTCGTGATATGTTTTATTAAATAATTTCGGAATTTGTTGTATATAAAAAAGTTAAATAAAGAAACGAGTCTCTCTTAGAGGTGGAGAGCTCTTTTAAAAGTTAAGAAATTTGTCTATTATACCTCCGAGTTTGAACACAGGATGTTAATTCAGTTAGAACTCTTTAAGTAAACGCGACTACGAATTCAAGATCTTTTCGATTCAAAATTTTTAATTTTACTCTCAATTGACAATTTCCAATATGATTGACGGATTTCAATTTAATGTATAATTTCGTCGCTAATAGAGGGAATTGGAGTTAATAGCTCTAGGTTTTGTGCAAGAATCGTCAACTAACTTCTCCAAAAGACTGTCATGGGCCAGATATCCAGTGACGTATCGCCACCCCGTAGAAATTTGTACAACCCTTAATTTTAAGCCACGCGCCCACCGCTCTGGAGCTTTTCGTTGCCTGCGACCTTGTCATGTCTGTCCCATATCTACTCGTAAGATGTAAGAGTCCTATGATATGAAAAGAATATGGTTTGCCGTAGATTCCCTCCATTTCAGGCCATACGTTTAGCTTGAAATGGAGGGTAAATTATATTTCAAGTTAGGAATTTGGAACGCAATGTTTAAAATCAGATGAAATGAACTTAAATATAATCAAGAAAATCAAATCAAAAAAATTAATGAAAACAAGACTTTTATTTTGAAATAATCAGTTTTAAAATGTATTTCTTCAATTTTTGTTATTTACTTTTCCACTTTTGGACATAAATGAAGTGTACAAATTTTGGTGCATTCGCGAGAAACGGCTCTCCTTTGACACTGTTTCACAACCATTCGATAACAGTTCCTGTCACATACACTTTGAATACATCCATCCCTCCTGTTGTCCACAACATAACAAAGAGATCTTTTGATTTGTTTTTCGTTTTTGGCTAATACTATATTTTTATTATTTATCATCATTCATATCATATCTATTAGGGAATTCCTTTTCTGCTACTACTTACAATACACTATGGAAACCAATTTCTCGCTGGCGAATGCCAGTTATTAGAAGGAAGGTACAGAAAGTAGTACTTTAAAACGTCCCAGACGAGAATAGAGGCCGTTAATACTGAATTCTCTTATAGCTTTCTCCCGCAATGAACCCGATAGATTACGAAAATCATCGGACAAAGTAGTGAATCTACGAATTCTACGTTCATTGCGAGTTGGTAGTGAATCTACGAACTCGTAAATTAACAGTATCAAGCAAATTTCTGGCAACTGCCGTCCGGGATCGAACCTCCGTCATCCTAGGCATTATAATAGAAGACACTAGAATAATAAGCAGAATGTTTTGCGAGATCGTGGAGACTATTTCGAAAGATTCTAAGATCCAGGGGAATGTGGATTTAGTACACACGTAAATGTACACACGTTAAGCTAGGTTTATTAGTAACAATAATTTCGACAATTATTGTTACTAATAAACAATAATTGTAACAATAATTTCGACATTAAGACAAAAGCAGTGAAAGAAATTTTTTTTGAAAGAGACCTTTATATTCTCAAAGAAGAAGCGATCGACGAGAAGTCGATGGATGCGTAATTGTGATGCTCTGACGGTTGAGACGTTAAAACACCAATTACTATCATCGTAAGGCGACATTGATTCTTTTCGCCCGTCGCTACCGATGCTCGTCACTTTACTGTTATGCTTTCACATCACTTCTTTAATGTTTGCTTCTTAAGTCTCTGATATCCTTAGGGCATGACTGTGAATTTAATAATTTCTCACCTGCTCTTCCGTTCGGAAATTCCAAGTCTGGTAGTTTGAAGCCGCCGAAGAGAGCAGGTCGTTAGTTGGCTTTGTCGTTCTGTGTCTTATCGTTCCCGCGATCTCCAACGGCTTGTGTCCTCGAGTATAATCATGGTATTACTACAATGGATCTCAGCTGGCTGAATTGTAAGTTCGTCGGTATGATACGTATTCTTCTGAGCACTTTTATCCGTCAAAGTTCTTTCCAAGCTACCTCGACCACAGATAACGTTTCATACGTGGCAATCAGTTGAATAGCTTGGCAAAAATCTATCTGATAGACAACAACAAAGCTAGAACTTTTCCAAGGAGGTGATTCCCTAATGTCGATTTTAATTTGTCGGCTTAACGACTTGTGTCCTTTCAGAAATTTAACTCTGGGAAGACACTTCGCGGTAAATCTCAACTGATGCTGTCGCAGCGTGACGTATGTCGTATACTTTGGGAAGTAAATTCAAAATAGAAGAAAGAAAATAAGAAGAAACAAGAAAAAGAAAAGGATGTTATTCTTTAGAAATATTTGTTAATTCCAAATTCTCATCAAATTCTCTTTTCTTCCTTCTATTGTTTTTTCAACGCTTAGACGGTGACTAACTTGTTTCCCCTTATAGGTCAATACTACTTGACAAATTTTGTTTTTACAAATACAGTTTGTCCCCACTTAACGACGATGTTTGATATGACAGTTTATTGGTATAGTTACGTTTTTTCAGCTTTCTCTAAAATTTGGAGAGAAAAAAAACAGGTGCCCGCAAGCGCTGCGAGTTGGACACCAGGAGATCGCCTATCTGCTTCCGCGAGAGACGCCTCTCCTCAGCTCATCGCGTCCTCCCTCATAGCTCTCTTTTTGCCGGTGTCTAACTTGTTTTCCTTTATATAATTCAATACAATTTGACAAATTTTGCTTATACAAATACAGTGTGTTCCTACTTAACGACGATGTATGATAAGACAGTTTATTGGTATAGTTACCATTTCGCAGCTTTCTCCTAAATTTGGAGGAGGAAAAAAACAAACAAAAAAACAGGTGCCCGCAAGCACCGCGAGTTGGACACCAGGAGATCGCCTACCTGCTTTCGCGAGAGATACCGCTCCTCAGCTCATAGCGTCCTCGGCCAGAGCTCTTTTTCCGCGCCTGCCCACCGGCTCGGCGGCGGCGGCTGCGGTGGCGACAGCGCTCGCAGCCGGCGGGGACAGCGCCGCGCCGCCCCCGGGCAAATTGCCGCGGCTCGGGTTACGCGTCGACGGCCGACGAGGAGGAGGAGTAATTCCGCAAACAAGGGGAGCCGAAGAAGCTGCAGAAGCAGCGGCGCCCGAGGAACCCGACCCGCCCCGCTCGCTCGCGCAATCCGCGCGCATTTTGCGCGATGAGCGGACGCCTCCTGCGCGGGCGGGGCGCGGGCGGGGCGCGGGCGGGGCGGGGCGCGGGTTATTGAATAATTCCTTGCGTTCGTTAATCCAATCCGCTTCCGCCGGAATTACGCGCGCAGGAGGCAACGGCCTCCGGACGCCTCAATGGGCGGATGGAGAGAGAAGGAGGGGGGGGAGGAGTAATGTTACTCAAAGAACCATATGACGCTAGCATTACGAGAAAGAGACGGAAAATTTACGCCTGAAAAAAACACGAGAATTTTAATTTTAATTTTAATCAATGGATTACGAAATCCACGGCATTACTCAAATCTCTAAATGCAGGCAGGTGGTTTCTTCTTCATGTTTAATTTCATTAAGTTTTTTCTACAATTATTTGGAATGCTGTGGTTCGGTTTGCGTCCCTAGTTGTATTGCACGTTCGTTTTTTGTTGATATTGATTGGCTATTACTTTTCTTCATTGATCGTCGGTTAATTGATTGAGGATCTCTTTGCATAAAAAATGCTCTATTTGTAAAAGATATCATACGTAATATTAATGTGTTTTCGTCGTACTCAGGTTCTTAATAAATCTTGCTAATATTATTACTGTAAACAGAATCGAAATGTTAATATTGAACACTGACACAAAACCACGACTCTGTTCTCACATTCTTACGTAATATATCATTGGTTTAAACGTTTCGAAATTCACATATTGAAAGAGATAATATTAATAATGATAATGATAATTAATTATTAAATATTAATCGGTGAAGTGCCATTGTGCAAGGTTTCCTTATATTTTGCATGTAGCAATATATAAATATATACTGATGTACGTGGTTTATACCACTGAAGTATCTGCTGATTCCTCATCCGTATCTCGTAAATTACATGAGTCGAGGCGTCCAATAAAACATTTTGGAGCCGCCCCGTCGGACGTGGGCGGGGCCGCGGGCACAATGCAGCTGCCACTCGAGAGCGGCACTTGCTGGGCGGAGACGACTTCAAGAACTCGAGTGCTATTTTTCTGTGTTTTCGAAACATTTATACGCGCAAACCACAAAATAAAAGTTGGGTGTAAATACAACTTAAAAATTAACACGTTTCGTTGTTTTTAATTTTTTGATTGTTTTCACTGCTTGTTTTTTATTGTTGTTATTTTTCAAGGGCAAGAGATGACTAATTCTTGATTGAAGCGATATGCTCGATTTACCCTTAAATGAAATATAATAAAACATTTCATTTCTTTTTAAAATGTTTTCCTTTATTTTGCCCAACTATTGCAATATCTTTATCATGAGTCGAGGTTCTTCAGTTACAAACCATACATTTTTGTTACTTAGGATAGACAATTAACCTTCTTAAAACATATAATATTATTTTTTTTAAATGTGCTTCTTGTAGCTAAATGGAGTGTTTCAGTTTTTGTGTTCTCTTGTTCTTCTGGACGGACTCTTTTGGCTCATTTCGACGCAGCGAGCGGTGTGGGCGGCAGGACGCACGTGCCCCGGCAACCCACGCGGCGCGACCGCCCCCGCGCGCCGGCCTGTCCTCGCGTCGGGCCCCGTCCGCCCCGCCCCGCCCCTCTCCTTCCCCACCCTCACCCCCCACCCTCCCCGTGCCGCGGCAATTGACAAATGACCTCCGGCGAGGGCGCGGGCGCGTGGCGGAACGCCCGGCCTCCGCCCCCATCCCTCTGCCGCGGCCCCGCGCCCACGCCCCCCGCATCGCGCCGGCGGCAGAGGTTGTCGCCCGCCGCGCCGGGCCTTTCTCTGAGCTCGTCTCGTTCTCGCGGCCTGCCCCGCGCTCTTCCCCAATTCCGTCCCTCCCCTCCCCACCCCACCCCACCTCACCCGCTGCGCACTGTGCGGTAGGTCGCGATCGCGTCACAAGGTTTCCGATGGCTACTACGTGCCCCGTACAGGGCTTGCTGTTGGGTGAGGTTTGAATGACACTAGAGGCTTGTAGTTGTCGAAGATATGTGCAGATCAAAAATACTTTCTTTTCAATGGTCTACTCGTTACGATCGAAGATTATTTGTACCATTGATGATGTACAGTACAGTAGAATTGTGCAGAAGTAGATTTGTACAGTAGAAGAGTCGGTCATTTTCTAGGCTCAGTGGATTATAGAGGGACGACATTGTTACAGTATTTATATGTATTGCAATATTAAAAATAAACAGTAATTGCAGAAATCTCTATGAAATAAAACTAACAAATGCATTCAAATTCCAGTGAAAAGAATAACACGAGTAAATATAAGCAGCGATACGTGTCAATGCCATACTGTATTTTCTGCATACGTCATTTCTGTATAATGTACGATAAGCCACACGCTTGTTGGAAACGAAATGCAAAAAAATTGCTTTCTCTAACCTTTGATGTTTTTTGACATGATTGCTGCCAGATTTAACTGTATTTTAACAGCCTGTGGGATAAATGAATTAAACTAATCTATACACAAGTTCATACTTTATATTTAGGCTACATACCTCGCTGCTATAAACTCAGGCAAAATACGCAGAAGTATAATTACACTGTGGCAATGTTTTAGTCATTCGCCTTATCTTTCTACTCATTCCGTCCATTTCATGTTAAAATAGACGCTTTGTAGGACTGTTGGACGAAGATTTGTTATTTTTACTGTCTTGCTACGAGGGAATATGTTTTTACTAGTTTTAGCATTCTCGTAATAGTCGAGTGAAATCTGTAAAATCATTTTAAGACGCAGTAAAGTAAGTTAAAGTTCCGTAGCTTGCAACTACAAACTTATATTCGAGTAAGTAAAAACTGTGTTGCATGATGAATTGGTTTAATCTTCTTGTTTTCCCTTGTTTCACCGCTGTTTTATGAGCTGGCTCACACATGCTCTAATGTCGATTCACGATGGTAAGTATTTTATCGAAAGTTTCTTTTACTTAGCAACTACTTTATGCTACTAGATTTAGAAAATTCTGTATTTGTAGACGCAAGGAGTACTGTGAGTATCAACGTAAGAATCACACAATGCGGTAACGACTATTGCGCAGATTCAATGTCCGTATGATAATATTTAAGAATAGTATACGGTTCTGTAATAAGATTTACACCGTCAATCACAAAAGATTTAGGTCGTACTAAAAGTGACTTTGTGCAAAAGCTATTCAAGTCAAACCCAAGTGGACAGCAAATAGTACTATTTTCTCACTACTTTCTTCCACTAGTTTCGTAGGCTTCATTTCGTAGGTTTCATTATGCTTAAAAACCGTGCAATAGGGGAGGAATGGAAAGGAATTTAGTTTCAGAGACTTATAAAAAGCCTTTCTTTTATATTCTGCTGCAACAATCGTGCAAAATGGATTCTTTAATAATACTCTTAGATATTACTCTTGTGTCTCGTTTCTGTCGTTCAATCGTCTCCTTCGTCAGATGTCATCACCATGGAATAATTTTGCTTTAGTGATTAACCTCGCAAAGAATTTAGGATTTTCGTTTGTTTCGTTAGTAGCTATATATGTTTTTACTAGAAGATGAAAACTATTGTAGAGATTTCACTCCCTCTCTTCGTAAAAAGTTGTCTCTAAGAAAACCATGCGAAGTCTTAGTTTGTATTCTTGCACAATCGAATCGCATCGCATCCATAAAACTTTGTAAGTTTGCTCTCAATATGATACATACGCAATGTTGGGAAAATATTGTACTAACCAACTTTTTTGTATTTAATTTATTTTAACAAGAGGAATTTTTTTTTTGTAAATCCAGTAATGTGGCAAATGTGGGTTAGCACTGTTGTCCCAACTCCTACATTAGTATCTCCAAAGAGTGCGGTTCCAACGTTTTCTTGCTCATAAACGATCATCTCACGGTCCGTTTGCACTAGTCCCGCTCTCTTTGCCTCGCAACACCACCCATCGACGTGGGAATTTACTCCCACCTTCACCAACCGCCGCATTTCCTTCACCCCCACCCGGCCGCCATCCGACTCCTTGTTGCATCCCCGCAGCCGTCATATTCATCGCTGCCCTCGCGTCCCCGCCAGCGGGTTCTCCGCTATTGAGACCCAGCCATCGCAACACTGCGATGCAAGAATTCCCTGCCAACATTGTCCCGCCGTCATTGCCCCGCCTTCAATGCCCTGCCATCGTCACCTCGCCGTTGCCCACCCGCCGTCGCTACCCCGCTGCCGCGACTCCGCCATCGCGCCCCTATCATTGCAGCTCCCGCTATGGTATCCCCACCATCACGTTCCCGCCAAGTCGTCATGACCATCGCGGCCACGTCATCATGGTCCTGCCATCGTGTTCCTACCATTATGGCTGCGCCATTCATGTGTCCTTGCCATCTCCTCCCCGCTATCGCCTTTTCGCCATCCTCATCATCCCTATAGTCACCGACCCCGCAGCCCTCGTCGTACCTGCCGCTCCCTTCGTGCTGTTACCATCCTCGTCTCACCTCGCTTCGCGCCGGACCGCCACCCATCGGCTTGCAAAGCCGCGCTCGCCACCCACGCCGCCATCCCCGCCGCCGCGCAGCACCGTTGCATCGCCCGGGCCCCTTCACGTGCCGAACACGTTTCTTGCGCCTTTCTTGGCGACGCTGGCGCGCAGCGCTTTGTGGCGATCCTCCATATTTCTTGCCCCATTTATCGCGGCGCGCGAGCCCTCCTGACGGGTGAAAGCGCGGATAAGCGCCCGCCGGACGCCGCTGGGATGCGCCGCCCCCGCCGCGCCCCGCCGCGCCCCGCCGCGCCCCGCCGCGCCCCGCCGCGCCCCGCCGCGCCCCCGCCATGTCCCTCGGCGTCCCTCCGCGTCCCATTTCCGTCCCTGCGCACGTGCCTGCGCGTCCCATTTCCGTCCCTGCGCACGTCCCTCCGCGCGTTCCGCGGCAGCGATGGTGTAAAGGTTAGCGTATCGGTCTGTACTACCCCTGTTGACGTGTTAAAACCCGATCGAAGCCGTGAATTTTTAAGGGCGAAAAATCCTTCGTACACCTTCCTTCGGAGGGGAAGTAAAGTCGGCTGTCCCATGCTAGTAGATTTACTTGCCTGTAAAAGATTCTCAAGCCTGAGTGACGCCTCTGAGCTAAATTTATATCGTCAGTTTCTCGCGCAAGAAATACCTCCTTTCTCTGCTAGTTGGCGAAAGCGATGGTGACATGCTAGTTAGCGAGCGTAGCGAAATTTGCGTCAGACGGAAGACGGGAGCCTGATGGCCCGAGTTTCGCCACGTAAAATAAGGCATCAATTCTATTCATTTCAATTCCTTCGCGTCCCTCCGCGACGAGCTGGAGTCGTTCAAGGAATGTCCACCAACCAGCGGATGTACACAAGCCCCCGGCCGCACGGGAACCACAGTTCCAAATACCATTTCCAGAAGATGTGAGACGCCATGGTCACGAAGTGCGTGGTTTTCTGATGTACGTTGAAGTAAAAAAAAAAACTCTTTCAATTATAAGAGAGTGAATTAGCGAATAACGCTAAACAGTTGACATTGAAGCACGTGGGTGAAAAAGTAGAAAACCTATTTGAGATATGACAGATAAAATTAATTGAGCATGAGCTTCAACCAAATTATGAATATATTACTGGTACCAAAACATGCAAAAATTGTTGATATAGAATATTGATTTAGAATATACCACCGTATAGCTTATGTGTAAAAAAAAATAAATTTACTGGTGTAATGTCTTAAATATTTTACTTTATTCGTAATAATATATTCACAGATGCATGTTTAAATTGACACGTCAAATTATATGTAATTGACAATACGTGAAGTAGCACCAATATTCTCGAAAAGTTTTGAGGTAAAATTCCATAAAACGTAGTACGCTTTGTGGATTCTTCAAAACATTTTTTTCCTTATTATACTTTTCATTAATATTCTCTACATTCTTTCCTATTTAGTATTTCGACCCAACATACCACCATACCTCAATCTAATACCGACTTAACCAATACGTTCACTAGACCCGGACCTAGAGCCCGTGAATTTTCCAGGGGCCCATGTGTATTTGACTTTGTAATTATAAAGTCATTAGTAATTCAATTTATTATTAAAATTAAGTTAGAATTGTAAATTTAATTCAATTTAAGCTAATGTTGGGTGACGTTTTTACCATGAGGCTTTTTCTATACTGTTATAAAAGTTCGATCTTGACCTAATAAATATCTAAGATTTCCACTCGAATATATTTTTTAAACCCATAGAAAGTATATTAATTTATTCAGGAATACTTTATTATTGTAGAAATGAAGGATAACATGAAATAATAATGTAAATAAAAGATACGCCCAGGGCCTGAGTATCTCTTAAAATAGCCCTCTTCCCGCTATTCCTGGTTAATTTTGCTTGGACGTGGTAGTATTAATGTACAATCACTTTGAGACATTAAACTACTTTAAATTCATTTGACTACTACTACTACACAGGGTCGTAAAATATCCATTAAATATACTCTTTAGTGTCTAAAATTATGCATATCGGATTTTAGTGAATGAATATTTGTCGCAGACACACATTGCCCAATATCATTTTTGACCTGAAATATCACTGTTTTGAAAAGAGTCAAAATGTGTAATAATAATAATGAGATCCTGAGAGGTATAATGAACGAAAATTGCACAATTGGCATACAACCTGATTAAATGAAACATGTCTCCATTTAATTGCCACCCTTCATAGTAACATTTAGAATCTAGACCGAACAATCTGGCGGCGAAATGAAAACATTAACGCACAGCATGGGTTGTTTCATAACTAACCCTCCTCATAACCCTCTTCATGTTTGTCTTTTCGTCTTCGTATCTCGAAGTCTCGTCCTCCCTCATCTCTGCCTGCACATTTTCCCCTGACCATCCATCTTTCTTTCCTCGCGCCCCACCCTCTCGCGCGCCGTGGGGCTCCACCCTCGCTCGCCCTCTGCCCTACATCCGCTTCCCAGAGCCCTGCCCTTCAGCGTCTCCTTTTTTCAGCTCCGTCCCTCTTTCTCCCCTCCTGCTCCGCGCTCCGCTCATTCACTCCTTTCGCCTTGCGCTCTCTCTCTCTCTCTCTCTCTCTCTCTCTCTCTCTCTCTCTCTCTCTCTCTCTTTCTCTCCTCCTCCCGCATAAATCGCCGCGGAAAAAGAGCGGCGCGTGGCGTGACATAACGCTCCCAGGGCGTTGGTGGCGGGCTGGGCGCGGCGGGTGCGGAGGGCGGAGAAGGGCGGGGCGGGGCGAGAAGGGGCGAGCGGACGGCTAAGGGCGGGAGGGGGCGGAGCGGAACGGTCGCGGGCGATAATATTATTCATGGGGGCTTAGCGCTACGCACGATGATGCGGCGTTCTGTAATGCAGCGTAAAATAAAGCTTCGCTGCCGCCGCCACCACCGCTTCTCCTGCTGCTTTTAAGGCTTCACCGTACGCGTACCATTCTACGACGCGCGCGTGCTAGTGGAAATGATTTGCTGAAGGCGCACCGACAAGTGGTGGGAGAAGACAAATATTGGGACCAAAGGGCCGAAGGAAGCCTACTGCACCCACTCACAATTCGGCTACCCAAAGAAGTTTTGAGATCAAAACAATGTCATTGAGAACGTAGAGAAACTTCAAATATACTTTGAACTTTGCCTTGCTGGAAGTGCTTTAAAGCTTCTCTGTTTTGCTACCCCCCCCCTTAAAATACAACCCTAACGTCCAAGGTACAGGACTATCATTTTTAATCTATAATTGTATTCTTAAGAAACAATAAGTTCTGCGTAAGTCAGGCAAACAAAATATAAATATAGTAGATCTCTTACCCAAAGAATGAAGTTTAGTGGAGGATATCAAAACAAATTACAACAATGCTGTGCGACGGGGGGTGAAATAGCGAAATGAAAGCACTAATGATGTAGCGTCTCTCAGACTCTCTCTCCCCTGTCACAACTTGACAGCCAAACCTAGTGCAACAATTAAAAACATTTTATAGAAATGGTAAAAAAAATTAGCGATGCTTTGGAATTTAAAGAATAATAAATGTTTTTCTACTCCAATTGTATAATTCTCGTATTGGCTAGCTTTCGCTCGTTGCATTATGATACAATTACATTAGTGTGCAGGAATTTAACCAATCGTAGAGAAGTTTTGAAACCAAGCATTGAGAGGTAATTAATCATTGATTATCGTTCTACTAGATACTTCATTATTTTGGGACAACCCACAGGCAGGTGAATGTAAACCGCACTGACAGAGCAAAATGCTAAAATGTTGAATGGAAGCGATATTAGAATTGACATCACATTAATAGGGTAAAAGAAAAGGCAAAAATAATAATTAAGTTGAACTTCTAATAGTTATCATTAGACGCAAAAAAGTACTGCATGAAACCCGATGTAATAGGTGTATAATACACTCACATAAAGTTCACGACACTAATTTCTTCCTCACTCGTACCGTAATATACTTCAAACTTGTATATTAATCCCCACATCATATAATCGTTTCATAGTATTAATCAGAAATCGTTATATGTTTATTATTGTTCATTTTTTGACATTATCTTATTTAATTAGTACTCATGAAAAACAAAGTGACAGAAAGGTTCATTACTTCAAATTCTGACGCCTCTCTGGCTCTTGAAAAAAGCTTTTAAACTTCTGACTTGTGTTATACTCGCCCGTTCGACCATCCCTCACCCATCCATCACCCCTCACAGTATTAACCGTGAAATAGAGAATGCGAAATAAGTTTGGTCACTGTGATGAAAAAATTCCAGGGAACATCAGATACAGCTTGGAGAGTACTCTGCTTTTATGTTCAACTCGTAGAAGGGCTGCATAACGTTTATTGTCGCTGAGAAGGGAAAGTACTTCATAAAAATAAAGATGAATGTTGTTGGAGCCGTGAAAATAGGGATATTTGTCAAATGATGAAGCAATTACACTACTGTTGTGTTTTCGTGTGCAGGTTGTTAGCAGGCCCTCGAGTGCAGGTTGGTAGCTGGCCAGATATTCTCTATAATTTGACTGAAGGCGCCATAAACATAACATATTCTGCTCTTCATTCGGAATTATTCAAATATAAATATAAACAGTTTTCGAGTTATTAATTTTATTTCAATAAAATTTAAATATGTTTCACCCTCCTTTTCACGATTTTCAACAATTTAGTCAATATCTGATGTATGATAATTCCTAGGCAATTTATCTTTATTAATAGCTCTAAAAAGATTTGAACAATTAAAGAAAACTTACTTTTTACCGCTAATACTTAGTGTATTCTTAATTTTTACAAACATTGTATAAAGTCAGTAAATGCAATTTGCAAAGTTTTTCATGTTTATTGATTGAAAAAATGTTTTCTCGGTAATTAAAAAGTTGCATGCAATGATAAGTTGATAACTTCATCCCGTGAGCCCTTCGCGTCTAAACACAGGATGAAAGCGTTTGTTGCGAATTGTGCTGTAAATGTTTTCATGTCACAATTCTGGCACATTAACTCGTACTGTGTTGGGACATTCAAGTGATACTGCTCGACACTTTAGCTCTCTCATTGGCGAGAGCTCGTGCGGCAGCAGCGGGAGCGCAAGTGCTTTCATGGCCGACCCTCCCCCGCTGTCGCCGCCCATTGGTGTTGAGTAGCGACCGTTCACATGCCTTTTCGCGAAAGCCTTCCGCTCTGGCTCGATTGTTGTTCTACGTGTACAAACACGGTCCCGCTTCGAAAGTACTGCCCGCTTCTCTCACGCGTCGAGGCCTCATTCAAATTCCCCCCAATTGTCTTTCCCTTTTCCCTACCTATTTCCATTACAGGACTGGTGAAAACCGGTATAATTTTAAATGAAATGTCATGAATTTATTTAAATAATTTTTAATGAATTTTTTTTCATTAACCATATTTATTGTAGGTATTCATTAACGATAATTTGAGGAACATTAGTTTATTTAATAATGAACGTATAGACATTAATATTAGTAGTAATTACATCTATTAGCAAGTAATTGAAACTAATTTATTTAACATTATCTGTTTCATTCCTTTGGAAACATCTCTTCTCTGAACCTATATTGTTTAGTCCATACTTCTCATTTTCATACTTGGTGTATCCAATTTTTATTCACCAAATTCATTTAACTCAGTCGTTCCTTTATGTATTTTTTCTTTGTTTTCCTTTCTACTTATTTTTCTCTTGTTATTATTTTGCTCAAACAAAGAGGTTTGTTCTTAACATTGTTTTTTCCATCATCCGTCAATTATCAGTTGTCTCCTCCTTATTCCCCGATTCATCGCAATAGGGAAATGGTGTTTCGACTTTAAGAAGGCTAGAACAATGCTAGCCGAATTGGGAATACAAAACTTCAATGAGAGTAATACTATTCGTTCGGCCATTTTGAACTTCGGTTACTGATTCTTCATATTTCAATTTTGGCGTTATTTATAACTTAGTAAAGCGCATGGTACTTTTCAACACTAATTTGTGTCATGAGCTGAGAAAAGTTCAACAGGTATCTGAGATTAGAGTTCATATATATTTTGTTATATGTCGCTTAACTTAGAATAGTATAGATTTTATTCTTGTACTGTACTGTGTACTTGATCTGTATTGTATTCTGTTGAGAAACTTTAACCGCGCAAGTACATCATTTCTCCCTGGTCTTCAGTTTCATTTTTCTCATTTCTCGGTACCGACGTTTCATTGTTCACATTCTATAATTAGTACTTTCTTTGTGACTGTCAGAAGAGCAACTTAGCATGCGGCGTTGCCATTTCCATGTGTAAACCAGGATCACTAGCGCCTCCGGTGGTTGGTGCGCTCCGGCGCCTCCGGTTGGTGGCAAATTAAGTCATTGCCACCAACTAAATCTAATGCATATTTTTTCTAATGCCGAATTTACGATTTTTTTAACAGTAGGATTGGCAAGAAATATACATTTGGACTGGACTTGACTATTGTAAGTCGCTGATCAGTAAAAAACTACGATGTAAGACTTTACTGGAGACCAGTAACATTATATTAGTGGAAATTATTATTCCAGTAATATTTAATTGCAATTCCCCCATGAAGAGACAAGGTACTACTTTACAAGTAGCAAGTAAGTAGGTACTACTTTACCATATTAAGAACCATCCCCACTAATATTGTTTCTGCTTCTAAAATTTTGCTCAGTTTCCTTCGTCAACATCGCCCACGGATTCTCGTGCCCAGAGAACAAATACTCGCCGTTGCACTTCCCTCTGAACACTCGCTTCCCTCTTAGAGGCCGGTTAGGGGCTTCCGCTGCAAGGGCCTCAAGGACAAAAATTAATTGATGGCCCTTCAGAGTCTAGCCTCTCAAACTGTTTTTGAATGGGGATAGTTAAAATATATTTCGTATGATTATTTGATTCGTAATTGGATAATTTTCCGTGATCGAGAAAAAGGGACGATGGTTGAGCAATTACAAAACACAATTAATATTGGTAATTAGGTTCACTCCCTTTTGTATCGCTCAGTTACGTTCTACTAACTCGTTAATTAAGCTGTCTCTGATTGCCTCTTTCATTTTCATCACTAGATTCATTGATTGTTAGTGATTCCGGGTCAACTGCTAAGGTCATTTTCCCGTAAATACAGTGCTTGCTTTTTCCTCGTGAGGTGGCAGTGGTCTTCCCCCGCTGGGTAGCGAGATCCGGCGCCGACCTATCGTCTAATAGCGGGGTTTCCTGAACCATGTATCTCCCACCAGCGGGGCACCGCCCCAGCAGGGACAAGCCCTAAGCTTCCAACCGGTCTTCCAGCATGTGTGGTAGTGTAGTGCATGTTAATGTGTGTGTAAGTAAGGGGTGATGATAGAACAAGGAAGAAGAAGGAAAGATTGCGCGTTGTCCGTGGCCCATTTTTTAGAGTACTGTTCCGGCATTCCCCAGCTGTAGAACGGAGAAACTTTGGAAAACCTCGGTTACCGATCAGTGCAGCCGGTCGCTAGAATTCTCCTCCAGACAGCGACTGAATTCGACCCACTGACAAACTAGTGTCGAAAATTCTGCCAATAGTGTGGGCTCGCACCTAGGTCTCCCGGTCAGAAGCACTGTATTCATCATTTGCCTATTTTTTTATTGAATGGTTTAAAGTTTACATAATTAATCTTAATATAATAAGTCAAACATAAGAGTTGTTTAATTGCCTTTAAAGATTTTTGTCCATTTCTATTACGATATATGCGTTGTATTTAAAACCAATTGTGTTGTACAATGTGAGAAAAATTGTGAACCCGTTGTCTTAAGGTCAAACTCGGCTCAAGCTCCTGCGCCAGCAGGCGAGCAATAATTTAGTGACATTGGGCGACATTACAATGGATATGGAAAATTTGTCAGGGCAAACCACACCCAATAATAAAAATATATTGGTTGTTAATTTTGTGAACTTCAATAACAATATTATCAAACATGTTTCTCAGTTCATTGCAAATTTTAAATTCGGCATTTTCCTGCCACTAGCGTTGTTACTGCCTCAGCCACCGCCCGCCACCGCTATCACATCCAGAGAGATCACATCACTCTGCCGGCGGGTTTTCTCTTTGCGGCGCCGCGCCTGCTTCGTCTGTTGTGATTTTCCACCCTACCCCCTCCCTCGGAGTGCTGCCTCCAGTCTCCGCGCAACAGGCGCGCGCCCGTGCTCGCTGTGTCTCATTAAGCGTTCTCGCTCCCGCGGGCGGAGACGGGGGCCTTGATGGCGGCGGAGGAGCTTAGGGCAGAGGAGCACGGATAGATGGAAGCAGCTCTAGATCGCAAGGACGATGAAACGGAGTTCTTGTGAGTGTACGGAGGTACTGATGTGAGAACAGCAGGACCCGTTAGTGTCTGCGCTACCATTCGAACTTGTTTGTAGAGAATTGTTCATTTTAATATCGTATCTATTCGGTACCAATTCAGTAACATAACGAGGAAGATGGTGAGTAGATACTCCAAATACTAAACATATGAATTAAAATACAATATGAGAAGAACGCACGAACTTTTGACATTTATAACTTATGTAAATGTCAACAAAAGAAATCTCTAATCATAGGACGTAAACAAGTTCTAAATCAACATTGACGAGACATATTTAGCGCATTTGCTGTACGACGTGACAGAGAAAAGGGTTAAGGTCAGGATCAAGAAGTGAGATATTCTCTTCACTAATGGTATTAATATCTTAATTTAGTGTCGTAATATCCCCTAGTGCATCAATTTGAAATGCGAATAATAATTTACTTTGCTTTTATAATATAATTTTTATTTACATCGCAAATAATTGACGCACATAGGTACTTTTGGCTGCAGTTGAGAATGGTCTTTTTGAACCTGTAAGTCAAATGAACGCGTAGACTTCCCCAGCCGGAGTCAATATCTCCTTGTCTGTGCGGGAGACGCCGCGTCCTGGGCACAAACCCCATCGTTTCGAGCGTCACGCTGCGACCTTCCTCATGGTGAAATGCGCGGAGGTGGACTATGCGCGGGTTTATATAAGATTTTCTCGGTTTTCGCCGATCGTCCCGCCAGCCGGCTGACAGGTGGAAGGAAACCTCGTTCTATGTAAACCCGTGCGCCGTCTATTCCCGCGCATTTCATCCTGAAGAAAGACACAGCATGAAGGCCAAAACGTTGGCATCTGTGCTTAGGACGCGGCGGCTTCCGGACTACCAAGTAGAAATCTTCAATGTATGTATATACTTAGTGCGACAGCCCGTGAACGGGCTCAGGCTTACCGGCGACGTCCCTGCCTCGCGGCCATCGGTGAAGTGGGTACGTGTGGTTAGCACGTAGACATCCCCACGCCGTATTTCGGTCTTCTCAACCTGAGAAGTGAATTTTCTCATCGTCACCCAGCAGCATACACTGGGACATTGCAAGGAATTGCACTATAGTCTTGACTCGACCGGGAATCGAATCCGGGGCTGCGTAGTGGAAAGCGAGCACACTTACCAACAGCTAGCCCCGAGCCGCAGAACACATTAATACATTTAAAACGCTGAATAATTGACTCCCGGGTAGCCAAGTAGAGACCTGTAAATAATTACCAAATTTTAAAACGCTGAATAATCGCTAAAATCCTGCAGTTGCGGTCGCCTTCCTCTCAACCTGCGGTGACGAGGCGGTGCCAGTGCGGGCGAGGCGAGGCGAGGCAACGCGACGCGGGCGACGGGGTCTGTGGCGGCGAGGCACCGCGCGCTGCTGCGGGCGAAGTGCGTAATTGGGCGCGTGTCCGCCGCGGGGCGTGCGTCTCGCCCTTCGCTCTTCGCCCTCTGCCCCGTTTCACTCCTGCGGCACGACGCGCCCACGTGCTCTGCTCGCTAATCAGGGCAGATGCTGTTGCTGCTGTTGCTTTCTCTTTCGCCTCGGTGCAGAGGGTGTCTCTCCCTCGTCTTCTCGGTTTCAAGTCGCCGACAGAACTTAGGGAAACAAGCGAACTGTTGCCACTACAGCGATTCGGATTTTTTGGTGGATGGCGTTTTTTAAAATTAATATCAGCGATAATTAATAGAGAAGGTGCAATTAACCCCTGACGGCACTACACTCATCACATTGATGAATGACAGATTCCCTGTATCGTTGGCGCCAGATCACTAGCCTTCCCTCTAAGCACAGATTTTTAAAATATTTTTGAGGTTGTGTGAAAATCTGATGCGATGAACTTAAATTGACTCCAGATTCGGTTTCAGCGACCCCAAAAACAAATAGGCACATGGTCAGGCCCCTCGGTTAGAAAAATATTTCATTCTTTATATTTTTTGAGGTAAGGTTAAATACCTGATGTGATGGAGTAAAATGGCCACCGGATTCGGATTTAGCGGCCCCAATAATATAGTAAATACGGGCTGATCCCCAGACATACACTTTTTTTTGTGTGTGGTTGTGTAATGAAGATGTGTCTGACTGTGTAAGTGCGAGCGACGTTGCAAGGTATAGGACTTTTTAGAATCTTGTGAGCGAGCAATTTCTGTGCGCGAGTTGAAATAAAACACTTATATGCTGTTTTGCCTTTCCCTATCCACTAATTTTAATTGAGCTTTAGTGAAATTATAATTTGAATATATACTACGTCGTATTCCACATTGTGGATCATACTCTAAAATTCTCTGATTTTACGAGGAGGTCGGTACGAGAAGCTGAATATATCACATCCGGGAAGCGCGGAGTCTTTGCTGCAAAGGGGTTTTGTTTCCATTGACTCGAAAGACAGCATTCGTGTATTGAAATTGCACTTTCATTACTAATTTTATGTTGAAAAGGTGAAATGAATTTTCTGACTTAATATTGTGGAGCAGAAATTTTGAATTAAAAAAGTGAAGAGTTTTATAAAACAATTTCAGTATCACGAAATTCACATTTTTTTCGGAAGTCGGAAAATATATATTTATGCAAGTGATGTTGGCTTGCAATGCTTTGATTTTGGACTTTACAAGGATTTACGGGTAAATTAGGGATAACTTATCAATAACCCTCCAGCCACTGAGCTCCAGTAATATGTAGAATCTGAACGATTCCCTTACAGCACAACACTGGAAAGGCTGTGTGAGTTAAGTACCGGAATGAGAGCAGCAAACGATCCGCTTGGTCGTTGAAGGGTGCGCTCCTTTAATTACACTCTTACGAAGAGTATTTAGCGTTCTACGGGCGGTTCGTTTGCAGAACACTCTGCAGAGTATGTGCTTTGGGAGGACGCTGTGAGGGGAGGACAGCGGAGATTGCCCCCGCGCCCACGCGTCGCTGGACATCGTGGGTGGACTGCGCCCACCCAGCAGTCAAACGCACACGGAAGATGACGCTCCCGCCCCTCTGGTCACTCCTGCTCCTCGCTTCCGAATATGGTTCATCCATTTTCTCCCACTCTCCTGTTTTGCCCGGCACTCTCGTTTGGCTCGACACTCTCGTTTTACTCGGCTCTCGTGTTTTACCCGGCACTCTCGTTTTACCCGGGACTTCCGTTTTACCCGGCACTCTCGTTTTACCCGGCACTCTCGTGTTACCCGGCACTCTCGTTTTACCCGGCACTCTCGTGTTACCCGGCACTCTCGTGTTACCCGGCACTCTCGTGTTACCCGGCACTCTCGTTTTACCCGGCACTCTCGTTTTACCCGGCACTCTCGTTTTACCCGGCACTCTCGTTTTACCCGGCACTCTCGTTTTGTGCGGCGTCTCACCACGTAAAATAATTAAATTATTCAGTTCATTCATTAATTCAATTAATTCAGTTCTGGTTTTTCCTGGTACTCTGTTTTTTTCCAACACTCGTTTTGCCCGGCACTCTGGTCTTGCCTGGCACTCTGGTCTTGCCCGGCACTCTGGTTTTGCTCGACACTCTGGTATTGCCCGGCACTCCCGTTTTCCTCCGCATCTTAACAGAAATTAATAAAAATAATACAAAAAAATAGTAATGAAACTAAACCCTTCCATTGAGCTGGTCAGTGTATTTAAGGCACAGTTTCTGAAAATAAAGCAATAATTGTATAATTAAACATCATTATTACATTAGTTTTAGAGACTCTGATGATTGGAAACCAAATAAATTTAAGAAATTAATTAAGAAATTAAGAAATGTTCTACCGCCATGTATGTTATTTCTGAAAACATTATTTGCGCCTTAATAAATATGGGGTATAAGAAATACAATAAAGCTTCGCAATTTTGTTGTGCTAAATATACGAATTAAAAGGCGATCGTATATCAACGTATGTAAATATTCAATGGGTATCTCTCTACACTTTCACGCCATACCCGCGAAACCTTCCAATCGTAATTTTCTCCTTATTGGTGTATTTGCTCTACTGTAAGTGTGGTAAAATATTAGCGCGTAAAGCCGAACAGCGAGTATCAAGTGAAAAAATAAAAGTTCCCGGGTAAACGAGCATCGCTCCCCCACTCCCCCTTCCCCTAACCCCTCTCCCTCAGCGTGACAGCGTCCGGCGGCGCCTTGCAAAGACAGCGGCGCAGCGCAACGCGGTCCGGCGCACGCCGCACGCCCCCACGGGGCCAATTTCCCGCCGCCACTGCGGGGCTTAAGGGGGGCGGGGACGCGGGGGCGAGAGCGAAGTCCGATTCCAATGACTGCAAACAGCGGTCGCCATCCGCTGCCGCCCGCCTCGGTCGCGGCCGCTCTCGCGCAGTGGGTACAGGCGCGAGGTGCACATGCTGTGATTTACGACCGATTGTTTCAAGCAACCCACCACTTTCCTTCACAAAACGTTGTAAATTGAGAAGTTAAAACAACATTCAATGATCGTATATCTTTCTTTTACCATTGTCGCTATTTCGTTGTTTTATTATATTGAGAGCTGTTTGAATATAACCTGCTGTATTTTTTATTTAACATTTATACACAGAATGTAAACAACACAAAGTAGTTCTACAGTTTATTTGTTTATCCAGAGTTGTCTTTGAATCGGTGAATCATGAATTGCAGTTGTTGTTTTCCTGATTATTTTTTTGCCGTATGGCTATTGAAAATGGCTTTGACTGGAAATTGAAATACATAGCCTCTTAGAATTATAAAAGCAACGTTTTATTCAGTTTTACCTTCTCAAATTTCTTTACTTTAGGAAACTAGTTTTAAGAATCGACTTTTGTCAGGCCATGCCATTTCCGTGCCCACTGGCTTGGGGCCAGTGTGTGCCGCCATTCCCACCCACTCCGACGGTCCCGTCCAGTTGCAATCAGCGCGCGAGCCTCCCCGGAGCGCTAGAATAAATATTTTTTTTTATTCCGAGTTAATTAACGAAATATTAGATTCGACCCGATGGACTTTAATTGAGACCTCTCGGACTAAAACAAGATCTCCGCTGGATAATGACGCCCCGACACTCGACCGCCGCCACCACCGCCACCGCCGCCGCAATCCCAACGTCCCCCTCCTTCACCGCTGCCGACTCCACCTCCTCCTCCTCCACCGCCGCCTCCTCTATAAACACATACTCCGGTTACACCATGACTGCCCTCCCTCCATTGCTTCCGCCATCGCCTCTACTGCCATCCCTTGAGGTATCTCCGCCTCCACTTCTGCCTCCTTCCGCGCCGCTGCCGACTCTACCTCCTACTCCGACGCTATCGCTCCCCCCACTGCCGCATCCTCTGCCACATACTCCGCTAACACCATCACCGCCTCCCCCTCCCGTTTCCGCCTCCTCCACTACCACAGCAATCGCCACCTCCGCTGCCATCGCTGCGCTATCTCCGCCTCAACCTCTGCCTCCAACGCGACTGTTGCCTCCGTTGAGCGTAACACTGTCGCCTCCACACCCACCCATCTACGAGGGCGGAGATTTAGGGGCAGAGGGCAGAGTGCAAAGGGGGAAGCGGTTGCCGCTCTGGGCTTTCGAATCGCGCGCTAGTAGGCATTTGTTGACTGACTGGCAGGGGTCGGCAGAGCTGACTTATTTACAGGACGTTCCTGAATGAATGGCTGACGTTTTCTACAATTTTAATTTACATTTTATCAACAAGAATGTACTAAGCACGAAAAAAAATATTTATTTTTATAATTGCCTACGAAAGTAAATCCATGGTTATTTCATGGCAGATTTTACTTCCTGAAAATTTATGACTAAATGGGAGATTTGTTGCATGAAATTCTGATGAACCATGAAATTCGTGCAATTTTCACACTCCTGATTATGTGTGAACTAAAGTATGGATGGGATTTTTGGGGATATGAAGCACATGAGAATTGTAAAGGCAGGTGGCCAAAAAATACCGATTCGTGCGGGTAGGTGCGTGATGAAATTTAATTAATGAAATAATTTTTCGCAATTTATAAAATGTATTTTTTTGTGAAAAAAAGAAAGCACTCGGAAGAATAAAACGAAATTATTTGAAAGTTATATGAACTCAAGTTTCTGTACGACCTACGAAGTAATTATAATTATCTCCCTCCGCGACGCCGCTTGGGGGCTGCGGCCATGGAAGTGGGATTTTCAAAACAGTCGGTGCAATCTGGGGGCGCTGGCGGGTTCTGCTCTCCCTCGGGGCTCGTGCACCCGACTTGGCGCTACCGCGCTGGGCAATTTCGAAAGTAATACAAAAACAAGCCCAATTAATGTAATGAGGTTTAATTGCAGTATTCTGTACGGACTGGCACTGTGCGCACATGGTGGTTGCATTGCAGGGCAGGTAGTTCATAATATTAGTCAGTTCACCTACTATCATTTTTTGAGAATATAAGTAGGCTCTGCTTCAAAGAGGATTTAATTTAAAAAATACTTCGTTTTCTAAGAATTTTGAAGATGTTATCTACCTTTCTACAGATTTGCAAGTATTACTTTATGACTTCTTTATTTTTTTGTCTGGCCTAAGGGTTAATGTCATTAGTTTATGCTACATGACGATCTAATGAAATATATCCATACACAGTATTTGAGTAACTCCCGAGTGTGTGGATGTGGGTATGTTCGGATGTGCAGTTCCGTCACCGACAATTTGACCACTTCCCGCCCACCATTTGAGACGTATGATGTATCATTCGATGCGTCTCGGTTTCCTGATGGGGAACTGATAATTTGTTTTCGAATCGGGACAGAACATTTATAAAAAAAATTACAAATACGTGCATTTGCGAGTTTTAGCGCAGCGATCTTAGCGGGTAGAAGGAGAATTAAACCTAAATAAATGTGTATGTAGGTGGCGTTGATTAAATCCCAGTACTCCGTGGTTATTTTCAGCCCATACCATCGTAATTTTCTCGCACGAGGATGGCAACACTAATTCTTGACAAACGAGCAATTTCATATGACTCTTGCGGTAGAATTTGACGTGAATTCGTAATATTCGTATTTTATGCGTATTTTTATAATAAATTTGCAAATTACCTTGTATTAAATTTGAAAAACATTAAGTAAATACGAAAAAAATGAGAACTCTCAGTAACACTAAAGAATACATTTCGTAAATGTATAATATCGTAATACATTTCGTAAATGTATGTATAATATGTAAGTTTTGCTGTTAACGCCATTAGTTTACAGCTCTATTTCCTCACTTTGTTAATGGGTTCGAAAAGTGTGTGTTTTTTTGGTAAAAAGCATATATCAGAATCAAGCGTCAAATACTTGAATTACCTATGTACAACCTGATGTGTGAACTACGTACTATATAGAACCTGAGCTCCCGTATGTGTACTTCGAAGGCATCTACACAAGATTGTGACTCACATTCGCAGTGCTATTAATACGAATTTCAATTGTTGAGGTCCCTAAAAATTGTCTCTACCAGGGATGATTGAAAGAGCAAAACGAATGTTTCAAGGCATTCGTCACCCCTCGGCGGGCACACACGCGGGCGATTGTCGGTTATTTGCCTTCAATTTCCTCGGCTTCCCACAGTCGCGGGCCGCCTGCGATTCGCACCTTTGTTCCGCAAACAAACCGCGACGCGGCGCGGGGGTCTGCGACCGACATCTGCGCCATTTCCAAAACCCATCTCCCGCACGCACTCTCCGAGCGCGCGCGCTCGTCGCTCTCAGGAGCTGCAAAGCGCCCCGCGGGGACGGCGCGGGTGGGAGGGAGGGAGCGGGTGGGTGAAGGAGGGGGAGGAGTAACGTGTGTCGGCCCGATACAATCGGCAACTTCGCAACATATTGCGAGGGGAGCCCCGAGGCGGGCGGAGAGGGCTCCTCAAATATTTGACGCCGCTCGCCACAAAAGTCGGCTCCTCTTTCGGGGCCGCCCCGCGCAGAAGCCCTCCGGCGGGGGGGGGGGGGGGGGCAACGGGGTACGTAGGGGGCGCGGGGGGCCGGCCGCGGCACGTGGCGCCCTTTGTAGCCCGCGCCCCGCGAGGGTAAAAACGCGGGGAGTTCGTCGGGTGGGTGAGGGAGTGGAGGAGGTCGGGGCAAATGAGATCCGCTCCCAGCTATTACCTCGCTCGCCCCGTCCCGCACCGCCCTAGCCCGCCCGCGCGCCCGAGCCGGGGGTTGCCATGGCGCTAAGTGTTATGACGCATCATAACCCGCCGCCTAAACAGGCGACTTCGCCGCTGGTCCTGCGCGGCCCTTTATTAGGTTGCAATCGTGGGCGACACTCTCCCGCGGGCGCTCCTCCCCTTCCTCCCCTTCCTCGCCCTTGCCCCACCTTTCCCCCTCTTCACAACCCCCCGGCTACCCTCCGCCGCTGCGCTGGTCCCGTTCTCTCTTCCACCTCTCGTCTCGTTCTCTCTCTCTTTCTCCCTCGCGCTCTCTCTCACACTCTCTCGCTCTCTCTTGCCACCCTCTCTCTCTGTCTCTCTCGTACATCTCTCTCGTGGCGGGTCCGGAACGGAGCCCTTGAGGTACACGCGCGAGTGCGGGAGCGACAGCGGGTAATAAAGTTTCGTCTGCGAACTCAACTCGATTACCGAGCGCTTTTCAACAAGTTGTAGGCGGCGGCGGCGGCGGAGTAGAGAGGGAGGGAGAGAGAGAGAGAGATAGAGATAGCGAACGCCGCGCGGGTTTTGATCGAGTTCCATAAAAGTTAACTCGAGATTAATCTTAATTGTGTTTCATGAGCGAGCGCCGGAATGCCCCCATTGAATAATTACGAGCGTGTTAATCCTGCCGGGCCCCGCGGCGCGGTGCAGCGCGTGCGGCCCGGCGGACAGGCACGCGACGTGCGTGCGTGGCGATGAGGATGGAGGAGAGGGGGCGGCTGATGGTCGAAGTTGGGATCGCCCACGTCCAACCTCATTGTGGCTGGACCGCTGACGCACTCCGTCGGAGGAAGAAGGTTGTCCTTACTCTTTGAAGTCTGCCTTGAACGAATACCTCGCTCTCTGGCAGCTCGACAAGTTGTAGGTATACCACTGGAGGTTTTTATATCAGGTCCGTAGAATACTTCGATGATAGAATTTCGCGAATTAATTTCGCTACAATTAGATAAAATGTTTATTATTTATTTCTTTATTTTTAGTATGAGCTTTAGCAGAGACAAAGCTAGTGAGAGGGTTAGTGAAGAATGGAATGAGAAGGGAAAATCAAAGGAAGATTGAAGCCATCAGTTGAACATGATTTTTCAACAATGAAAAGTCACCAACTTGAAAAACGATATAAATGAAGCCTTGGATTTTACAAGCCAATATTTATGTATTCATCGCTTATTTGCTGTTCTTAAATTTTAGAATCTAGAAATGCCATTTTCGATGGCTTCCGGCTAACTTTTTATTCCTCCCCAAACTCTACCCATGATACCAAGATTGTTTCATCACATCGATTGTCCAACACCAATTACATGTTCAAATATCAACTTTTTTCAACCATAATGTTAAAACAGACCAAGATATGAATGCCAAGGAATTGCAAAGAAGGCCAATAAAAGACATTATTTAAATTACTATTTGATACCTACCTACTTCAAAAAGCCGTTAGGAAAAGAACTCGGACTAAAACGTAGAGATGTATTGCTAATTAGATATTATCGAATATGCAGAAATGTAATATATATAACGACGCGTACGCATGTGTATCAATATCAGTTTAAAATGACGTCATTTGCGATGGTTTCATTGATTTGGGGCAATTTAGATGGAAATCTTTGCGCACACGAGATCGCACCAAATATTTGGAAAACAAGCATATAATTTGGCATTAAACCTCTCTACCTCTAGCAAAATCTTATTTGCAAGCACAATTCGTGGGATCGGGCCAAAGCTCACGTCGTAAAAAGGCGTCTCTGACGGGGGAAAACGTAAGGAGCTCCTTGGAAGCGATCGTCTCCCTCCGCCTCCGCCTCCGCCCTCGGGGCGCGAGCGCCACCTGCGTCAGCGCCTCCTCGCCCGGCGGAAGGCAGCGCGCTTCGCCGATCGCCCTAGAGATCTTCCAATTCGGCGCCGCTTATCGCCGCGTTCCAGCCGCCCTCCTCCCCCCCTCCCAGTGCCACGCCCCCGCGCCCGCCTTCCCTCGCAAGCATTCCTCCGCGGAGGGTAGGAGGGCTTCGTCACTTCCGGTGGTGAATTGAGCTGCCCCGGCACGCCCCCTGTCCCGCCCTGGCCCGCCCCGCCCCCTTCCGTCCTCGCCATGCCGCGCTACGTACCACCCGCATGGTGGAGGTTGGAGGCGTACATTTCAATTTTTAGTCTGTGGCCTCGGCTCACATAGCACCCGTCATGTCCAGAACGTTCGGAGACACTGTTTATGGAAGGAAATAGTGATGTAGATCTAACGTTAAACATTGCAATACTTTAAACAAGAAGACTATCAATTAATTCAGAATCTGAAGAGCAGAAATTAAAGGAAGTACGCCACTATAAAAGAATCGTGCAATAAACGGAAGGTTGTCAACAACGCTGAAATTCTCATTAAGTGCACTTCTACAATTGTTGCGCTATCACATCGGTTAACAATTTTATTTTTAAACTGCCGTCTGTGGTGTATGTTGAAATAAAGTAAAATATATGAATATCGCTCATGTGTATGTGACGGTTTAAAATTACGAAATCAATTTCCCTACTTTCATTTGTTTGAAACCATCTATGAAAACCTTTGAAAATTAAAGAGAATATCTAGTATTTTAAACAAAATAAAACAATAATTGGAATTATGCTCCTAATTCTCACAAAAATCCCTCTTGCAAGCACAAGTATATTTTTTTACTACTAGTCATGATCGCCAAAAATAAATTCAATAAAACTTTAATAAAAAACAAATGAGATAACTTTAGTAGATATTTTTTAATAAAACAATTTTGGATCCTGTTCAACTGATGGCGGTATTACTCTTTCCATTGAATTCTGTCTTGGAGTGCCGACACAATATCTTGACTTTTGGCCGTTTACGCTTCAAAATCACAAATATGCATCAATTTTATCTATCCTTCACTTCTTCCCGGTCAACACTTTCTTCAATCTTCTTTTGATTTTCCCTTCTCATTCCATTCTTCACTAACCCTCTCACCACCTTTGCCTCTGCTAAAGCTCAAATTCATGGTAACTCTGTTACCTGATATTGTTTCTTAGAAACAAGTAGTTCCTTTTCTACCTCAAAAATAGAAAGGTAGTTTCTCCACACATCGACGAAATAGAAAACCATATTAGATCATTTCCAATTTCGTCATCCTCTCTACCACTGTGTTTCTGGAAAGGAATTCTCTGCAGCACTGCTCTGCTCAGAGAGGACCAGGAAAAAAGGGACGACACATCGACGCGTCTTGCTCTCCCCAAACACGCCCGCAGACCCGGACACATGCCCTCCACTGCGGCGTTGATGTTTAATGCGCGTTAATGGCAAACACCACGCGTTGAGCGCGCGAAAACATTTTATCTTTCTGATAATGACCATTTATTTGGGGCTGTCTCGTTATGCAGATAACGGTTCCGCGATAGCGGAATTTATGCGGCCTCCCATTGAGGAACGTCACCCAGAACGCGAGAGCGGAAGAGCGAGAGAGAGACTAGAGCAGGAAAGTAGAGGAGCGAGAGAACACGAGAATGAGAGCGAGAGAGACTAGAGCAGGAAAGCGGAGGAGCGAGAGAACACGAGAATGAGAGCGAGAGAGACTAGAGCAGGAAAGCGGAGGAGCGAGAGAACACGAGAATGTGAGCGGGAGAGCGAAGGAGTAGGACGTAGAGAGAAAGAGATCGAAGGAACGGGATAGCGAGAGTGCGCGATATCGTAGGAGTGTTGAAAGCAAGAGAGGAGAGCCAGTGCGAGAGTGTGAGTCAGAGAGCCAGAACTAGAGAGCGCGAGAGCCAGAAATCGTGGGAGACAGAGAGACTGAGAGCGCGAAAGCGGAACGACGAGAGGGTGGTAGAGCGGACAGCGAGTTTTTTGGCGCGATGGCCCGTCTCGTCGTCGCGATAACTTAGTCGAACGCCCTGAATGCGATCGCGATGTCAACTGCTCTGAGGGGTAATGTTGCTGCCAAAAAGTGAGAAATATTATTTCGTGTCAAAGAGATTTAGTGAAGTTCAACAAATTCACTATAAAACATACTTAAAAAATGTTTTCAAAAAAAGTATGATGCTGGCCTGGGGCGTGGTTTGCGGCAGAATTTTTGCTGCTCAACAAAAAACAAAATGTAGAACGCAAAAGAACAAAACCTCTCGCGTACAATTGTAATAAATTGAATATTTTAACAAAATCAGTCTGCATACAGTAACAATAACATAGGACAGTACAAAATGAAAATACGTATACAAAATGTATAGTATACCATGGCATTAATATATACAAAAGTATATATAATAACTCAGTAATAATAACAAATTAAGAAATAGTCAAAGCAACACTTCGTCTATTTTCTGACAGAAATACAAATTGCTCGCACGTAAAAATGATGTAATGTGACATAGTGCCGCCGTTTCTTTCATATTCTTTATATTAGTCTTCTTCCAGGATTAACCTCGTCCCCGAACAATCTCTGGGAGAGTGATGAAATTCGTTTGGCGCGGTCCGTGATGAATTGCGGCTGCCCAGCGCGAGCGGAGTCGTCACCGCCCGCAGAAGCTGCTCATAACTCTGCATATTCTCGAATTAGGTCCATCGCCGCTATCAGTGGAATTTACGGCGCGTTTATTCCTATTCGCGGTGATATTTATGTCGCAGTTTGTGTCGCTCTTGCTGAAGATAATCACATGACTGTGGGTCGTAACTTGGTATTTCACGCGGAGTTAGCGGAAGGATTTGCCCGGTTTTGTAGTAGGGATGTCATTGAACCTACTGATAAAAACGATGTGTACTTGATTGTTGTTCAATCATCAAAATTATTGCTAACCCATCCTTGTAATTTATCATTCAATGAAGATAAGTAATGAATTAATGAAATGAAGTTACAAAAATATTTAAATTTATCAGATTTGTAACGTACTTTTGATAAAAAGCACTATTGTTTCCATTTCAATTATTGTAATTGATCACTCAGAAGTATGATAAGTGAACGTAAATACATTATGCAATTGAAATATACTATGAAGGTGTGTTAAATTTATGCTGGTTGATGAGTTGCCAGTGACAGAAGATAAACTTAACAGCTGTCCTGTTCAACCCCACAGATTGTGTAGGCCGGTGATTCTTTCAGTCATTTTTACGAAGTGCGGATCCACGAATCTTTAATTTTTGGCTCCACACCTACTGAGTATTTTTAAGTTAAGCTTGTGGTAATGAGATGCTGCCAGTATAAAATTATCTGCTGTAGAGGAGAAGGGAAAGACTTCCTCCGTCTCAGTTATTTTAAAAGGATGAACTATTGACGTGAACAATATTTATAACAACGAAAAAATAAGAGTAAGTAATCGAAAATATTTTATTAGCAGTAATTGTTTGCCCGTATGTGAAGTATGTGTATACTTTGGCACAACAGTTCTTTACGAGCTAAGGCCTCCTACCAGCGTCCCGGCCTTGTTCCCATGGGTTAAGGAGTAGTATGTAGTTAGCACATAGCCATTCCTACTCTGTATTCTGGTCATCTCAACCTGAGAACGTGAGCTTTCTCATCGCCATACAGCAACAGATAATGGGACATTGAAAGGAAAGCGTACAATTAATTTTTGTCCCGACCGGCAATCAAACCCGGTGTTGCGCCGTGAAAAGCGAGCACGCTAACCAACGATCCACCGAGAGATTGCCCGTATGTGATATTTCGTTTAAATTGTTCCGTAATAAATACGTATTTAGAATATATCGCCGGATGTGACGACGAACACGACACCACGTGTGACGACCTTCTATTTAGAAGCCGCAGTTTGTAAAACCATTAACAAATCTCAGAAAAAAACACCTATACAAGCCAATATTTGTCAATTTAACCTACAATCTTTAGATACATGTGGTTTTAGACCATAACATCCATATCCATGCTCTTCGTTACCACAAAATCTTACGCGTTTAAGCGCCTTCCTAAGTAGACACTGCATTCGCTTTAAACAAATTGGTGTAAGGTTATCTTTTAGACCTGCGCTATGAAGTGAACGTACTCTGCGTTTAGGACGAACGTCGAATGTTTTGCGCTCGGTAAATAGCAAGCAAACCTTGGACCACAGCGGCCGTTCGCTTCTTGCCGAATGCTATACGCTTAAGGTGAAGCGTTACAATCGTAACGAAAGTCACGTGACTCGCTGTTCATAAGATAAAGACATTTCAAATGAAAACTAGGTGTCTCAAGCTGGAACCGCTGTGACAGCACACCCAAAGGAAACCTCTCAAAAGATAAATTGCTAATTAATTGCCCCACTTTGGAATTGATTTCCGGGTATTTTCATGGAGAAAGCTGGTGTGAGCTGGCTTGAAGCGACACCAGCACACACATGAGTTAAACTCGAAGTGTACCTCGACGACGCTCAAAGGAAATAATTAATTATTAATAAATTATTTGACGGTTTCTGTCGTTCAATTAACAGAATTTAACTAGTGTGAGTGCAGACGTCGCGTCAAGCCAGCTCACACCCGTTGTCCTCACGAAAATACGTAGCAATTAATTTCAAATTGTGGCAATAATTAGCACTAAATCATTTGACATGTTTCTTTCAGGTGTGCTGACATGTCTATCCCAGCTTGACTCACCTGCGAAAAGTCCAACGGGGTAGCTTGTGTTGTCTGCTGATGTCGCCTCCTGGCGCTGTGTTTAGGCAAAAAACGTCGATGTTTTCACGACGATTCTCGAGCAAAAACATTGACATTGTAACATTGATTTTTTGCTTTCGTTGCTTCCTTCAGAACGTAACATTTGTCCAGAAACATAGATATTTTCAACAGAAAACATTTCTCTTGATATAAATAATTTTTCCTGTATCGACTTGTTTTGTGAATTCTGACAAAATCTCTTCCAATCAACAGTCATTTCCAAATGTCACATTTGTCGATCCTCAGACAGCACGAAATCGTTTGCTATTCGCAATTTTTTTCCAGTGTTGTTACCTTTCTTGATTATTTTTTATGTGGCAATATCGTACAACTGCATTTTGACCCATGACTACATAGAATATTGATTAGAAAATTAAGATGACAGTCAAAGGTAAGGCAGAAAAAACTTTAAACTGACGGTCCGGCTGGCCGAGATCGCTAAGGCATAGCGATATCGGATCGAAGGATCGCGGGTTCGAGTCCCGCCTCGGGCATGGTTGTATTGAGTTTCACTCCCTATCATCATCATCATATCGTGTCATCCTCATAGTTACCATACCGTTACACACAAAAGTGGTCGCTATTGACCTAGAAGTTGATGCGACCTTATATGACAAAAAAAACTTTAAACTAATATTGACGTGTTATGTATCATATTAGAACCAGGACATTTCACTTCGATGTGTTTCATCATATTTAAAATTTATATATTTCAAACACCAACGTTTTTTGTCGATGTTTTCAATTGACGTAGGAAACCTTTTAGTGAAGTATCGATGTATCGATGTTTGGCTAACGTCTGCCGTCGCTGCGTGTGTTGCAGGGATGGTGGTGAACGGCTTCGTGAACGTGGTGATCTCGACGATTGAGCGGCGCTTCGCGCTGCGCTCGACGCAGTCGGGGCTGGTGGCCGGCGGCTACGACATCGCGTCGTTCGCGTGCATGGTGCCCGTCACCTACCTGGGCGGCCGGCCCGGCGCCTCCAAGCCGCGCTGGCTGGGCTGGGGCGTCGTCGTCATGGGCATCGGCTCGCTCGTCTTCGCGCTGCCGCACTTCGCGTCGGGGCCGTACCGCGGCGCCACCAGCGCGCCCAACGTCTGCCACAACGTCACCGACCTCTACGGGGTGAGTATGCCTCCTCTCCGTCGTATGTTTGTTTGATTGACTATTGTTTCCGAGAGAGTCCACTACTGTGGTCATTAGTACCGTAAATGTTGTGCATGTTATATCTCGGGAGGTAATGTTGTCTCTCCTCCGTTGGAATGTGAGATCCAGCCCCGACCAAAACGCCGGCTTAAGGTTTTTACTCTTCCCGATATCTCTCTCCTGACACTTCCCCAGCCGGGCACCTCTCCAAATGGGACGAGTTCTTAGCTCCTAAATGGTCTCTTGACGTGTGCTGTAGTGTAGAACACGCACGCGGCAGTGTGAGGAGAGATGTGGGCACAAGAAAAAGGAGGGAAAGAACGCCCGCATTCCGTGATGCGTTCGTTAGGGTGCTGCTCCGCCATTTTGGTACTGATAAGAGAAACCACGGAAAACTTCGGAATTGATTTCCGCGTACTAGAGCAGCCAGGATTCTCGTGCAGATCGTGTTTGAATCTGACATCATGTCAAACGTTTGCCAACGTCGGGACTTGAATCCTTGGAACTTGGGTAGGCAAGGGCTATGCTCTCACAGAGTCAAGGCATCAGGTCAATGGTACGGAATACGAAGTCTGGGGAACAGGAGGTTAAGCTCAAAGTCTGAAATATTATCGTCAATTCTAATGACACTGACGCGATACGCGGTTGATAACAATGAAATTGGCACCTAGAAAAAGGTAAACGATAAATGAAGTACGTTGGAACAAATCATCAAAATGTTACATACTATCAAAAAATACTGATGTACAGTTTATGAAAGATTATGTTTAGAATATTATTTGTAAATTAACTCCATTTTGAGGAAAATATATGTAAAGAAAGCAAAGACATTTGTGTCATTGTTTCTTTAAAATTCGAATCTGCCGCTCTACCGACCAAATGACTGATAGCTGACACCGCATGGGAGGCACCTCGTAACTAATTTCGGCGACAGTGAGAGAATCGATGAATTATTGGATGTAACGGAAGACGCTTATAAAAAGCTATTAACATTCATCTGAAGTAAAAACTTTAAATGTTGTTTTCTGTTGTGATTACTGGAACGCAACTGAGTTTTTATATCCGAATTTCATTCTCGAAATTTCTTCTTTCTTGAAATTTATAACAATTATATATATATATATATATATATATATATACACGTTTTTTTTAATTAAAAAATATTTTATGGCTTTTCTTTCAACAAAATATTTTGCCTTTTGACTATAGAGGTTCACCCAGAACTTGAAAACCTTCCGTCATGATACGCCCTTCGTATTGCAATAGCATGTCGAACCTCTCTTAAGAACAAGCCTTCCCCAGAAGGAACGTCTATCACAGGCCCGCTGAGGAACAGACGCCCATCACTTGTCAACAATGCCAGGGAGAGGCGCGGGCAGTCGTGCGCGGCAGGCCTTTCCCCACGCACCACGCATTTCTGCGCCGCCGTTCGATCGGGCGGGGGCGCGAGAATTCTCGGCACAGATGTTCGAGCTGTTGCTTGTTGAAATCGCGATGGTCAAAAATACGTAATCTTGCAAAAAACATGTTCTTAATTAGTTATAATTTTTGTGTTCTCTTTGTCGCCTTACTTTGTACATACGTTGTAAAGAGAAAGTACTGTAATGTTGCGGAGGAAATCGGCGATTTTTTGGCGAAAAAACGTGTGTTGTCTGGCCCTGGTATCTGAAAACTGGATAAATCTTGTTCGTATTGGTAACAAATTACTTCGTCTAACACGTATACTCAGAATCCACGTTTTGTGGCTCCTTGATAACGTAAAATCGTCAACGCCGCAAACGCTCGTCCGTCCGTTTGTATGTCTGCCCGTATGTATGCCCGTTTGTATGTCTACCGTACAGGCCACGGCTGGTGCCTAAACCGTGAAAACAACTTTCTCCGAAATTGATTCCAATCGATCTGGACGAAGTCGTTCCTCTGTGAGTTTTAAAAAAATGATTAATTTTCATCAAACTTTTCATTTCAGCATAATTGTCAAAATTTGTCTCAAAAATTGCTCCGAATTTTTACATCTACTTTGTCGTCGGACAGCGTAAAGAACGTTTAACAGAATGACGCATTTTTCATTTTCGTTGAACTCTCTTAGTTTGTTGAAAATTGCAAAAGTTATCAGTAGTGCGAGAAAGTATTTGCTGATGTATCACCTAGTCTCCTAAGAGGTCAATCGATTTATAATCGTACGCTATATTTATTTCAATGTATTGTTAATGAAAACCAAGATTCATGCTGAACATTCAATTATTGGTCGTGTATTTCAACAATTACTGGTTAATAATTGAAACTGAATGTAAACAATTAGGAAAATATGTTATTCTTTAATTGAACTTCGAAACATAATAAATATAAAAAAATATGGTTTTAGAAAAATGCCTTACAAAACTGACGTGGCGGAAAGGATGTATGGAAACTTATAATGCGTGGTCGTCCTATCTTTTCATTTTTTCGGTTTTGATGGCTTAATGGTCTTCGACACTAAATCCTCCTAAGCCGGAAGACGTGGGTGCCTTTTTGAGTTGAAAAACCTCAGCATCTAACATCTTCATCCATGCCTAAAACTTTAACACTCTTTCAATTTCCCCAATGTCAATGTATGTACACTTCTAATTTTACTTAAAAAAAATTCAAATTCTAGATTGAAGGTGCCCCTTTCTTCAATCACATTTTTGAGAAAGAGAAATAATAAAATAGTCATGTTTACCAAAGCTGAGCGAATTGATACAATTTGTCAAGTAAAGGGCGTTTCTGTGATAAAGAATGCGAAGAAAAACTACAAATTTTACCTGAGATACGTCTACTCTATTTATTCTATTGAATATTGCTTCTGAACGTCGGCGTCAATGGCTTCACATGTATGGTTTCCTGTTTTGAATATGGCTATCCGTCAAGCACAACAATCATACAGTTTGTCAGAAGTTTCCTGGACGAGTAAATGACAAATAATATTTCTTTTCTAAGTAACACATTTCTCACAACAGAGAGTTTCTTACATCGTAACCAAAGTTCTCGTTCAGAGGCGTTCAGATTTTCTCCCTACAGTAGAAGACATTTTTGGCTGAAGAAACATCGAGGAGAGATAAGTAAAAGGATACGCTAAAAGAAATGAAAGTCAGAATCGAAAGCTGGAAAATAAATATTAAAAAATTATTACAAATGACTATGAACAAAGAACCTACGAAATCGCTTCACCGAACAAGAAACTTTCAGAGGCGAGACAGCGAAAATGCCATTGTGACGAGCAACCATCAAAAGGAGACGTCATCCTAACATGAAGAAATGAGCCTCCCGTCAACCGTCCAAAGCACCCGGCAGAGGCCCGACCCCTCCACAAATCACCCCCGCCCCGGCCCGCTCATCCCCGCCCCGCCCCGCCCCGCTCCAACCCGCTTCGTCCCGTCCCGCCCCGCCCCGCTTCGTTCCGCTCTGTCCCACCCCGCTCCACCTCATCCTACCCCACCCCGCTCCTCACCGTCCCGACCCGGCCGTCCGCCTCGCTCCGCCCCACCCACCCCGCTCCGCTCCGCCGCACCCGCCACGCTCCACCCCACCCGCCCCGTGCCACCTCACAACGACCGACCCGCCCCGTCCCGTCCCGCCCCCGCTCGCCCCGCCCCGTCCCGCCCCGCTCGCCCCGCCCCGTCCCGTCCCGCCCCGCTCGTCCCGCTCCGACAGACACGCGCCTCCCCACCCCACCATGCCCCGCCCCGACCCACTTCGCTCGACCTCGGCGCGCCCCACCACGCCCCACCCCATCCTGCAACGCCCCGCTATGCCATTTCTTCTCTCCGCCACCCCCTGCCTGTGCCAGGCCCGCCTCAGTCCCGGCACGGCCCCGTCCCGCCCCTGTGCGCCACTCCGGGGCGTCTCGAATCGAGAGCTAACGGCGCATTACACGCCTGATCCCACCTCTCGCTTCCCCGCCCCCTTCCCCGCCGCTGGAAGCAGCAGCTGCTGCTGCCGCCCTGGGGTCCCCCTCCTCCGTGGCGAATGCGGTCATCGGCACCACCCCGCCCCCGCCCACGCCCCCGCATACACCGACGCCTCTGCAACGGCCTATTGACCACTTTGAGCCCCGAAGCCCCCTGGGCCCCTTGAATTATTTACGGCGCGCGATGGGGCCTGAGACGACGGCGGCGGCGGCCGAAGGAAACGGACGGAGGGAGGGGGAGGGATAACGCGCAGGCACGCGGGCCGCGGCGCGAGGCATTTGCAAGCGGTGAAGCGCTTACTGAATCGATGCGCTCACCCACGCGGTTTGCAGCGGCAGCGCGTGTCACTTTCAAAGGCGTGTTATGCTAGAATGTGTGTCTTGCGTGTGGAGTAGGTACGACGTTAAAATTCAGTTCGTTTTCGGGTAAATAGCTCGTGATACAAAAGCAGTAAAATGAATATTGTAGTTGCATTATCTTCTAGACACCAATGACTTGTAGTGAATTACAAATTATTTTTTTTTATAAAAGACAGTTTTTTATGAGTGTAGATGAATATTATAATACGAAACGATGGAAGATTTTTTAAAACGAGTTTATTTAAAATATTCCAATTCAGATGTGAATTAGACAATGCAATTAGCTCTGATATTTTTACTGTGTCGAAAATGTTTCTCTCAAATGGAAGATTGTTACAACCCCTAATGCATTCAAATAATATATCGTATAGGTTGAGTTTGCCGAGAAAGATATTAATATAGTAATTATTTTAAGCACATCGTGAAAGTGCTGTAATGCAAATGATTAAATCCACAGTAAACCAGAATGAATTATGAATTTATGGGTAAGTAGACAGTGCGGTAGTATATGCCGGTTGAGTCAAGGTCGGTTTGTGGAGATTAAAAGTCTCTTACATACATACTGTTCAGCACAACTAGTTGACATTGATATAGTAGTCAATTTATTAATAATATTAACTTCCTTCATATTAGTTTTCATCCATGGCCCACAAAATCTGATTTGTATATTGTAAAACAGAGTTTAATTCAACAAGCTTCCCTAGTGTCTAGTAATTTAAGATACAATGCAATGGTAAAAGAAGACTTCATATCCGAATCGAATTGGTTACAAAAATAGTAGATTCAAAAACAAAAACTCCAAAATCACTTTTCAAAGTAATGTTTGAATAGTGTATGAACAAACATTTTATTTTAGGATGTTCGTTAGAAAAATACTGCCTTAAAAACAACTATCGTTTGTTCTTCATGCATATGCAATAATTTTGTTACGAGGGAGTTCATGTCAGCTAATTCCCTTGTTTGAGTTATTTATTGCCTTCTTATTTATTTACATGAGTAATTTCATTGTGCCAAATCTGTCAGATTTATCCCGTGCTATATGAGGCGATAATGGTCTTCTAAACACGGCGAATTAGTTGGAACAAATAAAAGATCACAGGGGAAAGCTCACTTCATGTTTGAACCATTTTAGTTCCCCTAGCCCTTTCATTCTAATTCACAAATGCGATTTGCCGACACACTGCTTATACGAACCAAACGGCAAGCTTCACATAACACTACCTCGCGGCCGCTGTATTCTAGGATACAGTACGGTCCACGGAACATCAAGGTCCAGAAACCGACGGATTGTGAATAATTACTTAGCAACGCCCGACTCAGGGCAGGGAGTTACGAGTGAGAAGCAGCGACAAACTTCTGTAGCATGCGTCCTCTAAGCCACTTACGGCCCCTACCTGCGTGCGATCACGCGTGTGTCGGCCGGCCGGCGGGCGGCGGCGGCGCGCCGGCTTTCAGTCTGGGTTCTCCCCGCCCGAAGTGAGGGGGTGAGGAGCGACGGCGGGGGCAGGGGCGGCTATGGATGAAACGCGCGGGGATGGAAGAGAGCGTCACTGCAGTGCTCCTGGGGTCAGATTGGAGAAAATTGGCTATAGTGTTGGTAGTGTTGATACATGATCTTGGTGAATAATAATAATAATAATAATAATAATAATAATAATAATAATATCTTTATTAATGGCGAGGCTCAGGCCATAGGGCCTGCTCTTCCGCCTAACCACTGAATTTACATACATTTAGAGTAGTAACATTTTAAGAGGGGAGGACAAGCTGTACATTTACGTGAATGTGGATACGATGATGGTAGAAACGGTAGTGTGTTCTGTGACGGTGATATTACGTGTGTAACTGTAATATTACGTGTGTGACTGTGCTATGCGTGTCACTGATGTGTGTGTGAGACAGATGTTGTGTTTGTATCACTGATGTTGTGTGTGTATCACTGATGTTGTGTGTGTATCACTGATGTTGTGTGTGTATCACTGATGTTGTGTATCACTGATGTTGTGTGTGTATCACTGATGTTGTGTGTATCACTGATGTTGTGTGTATCACTGATGTTGTGTGTGTATCACTGATGTTGTGTGTGTATCACTGATGTTGTGTGTGTATCACTGATGTTGTGTGTGTATCACTGATGTTGTGTGTGTATCACTAATGTTGTGTGTGTATCACTAATGTTGTGTGTGTATCACTGATGTTGTGTGTGTATCACTGATGTTGTGTGTGTATCACTGATGTTGTGTGTGTATCACTGATGATGTGTGTGTATCACTGATGATGTGTGTGTATCACTGATGTGTGTGTATCACTGATGTTGTATGTGTATCACTGATGTGTGTGACTGTGGTATTGCGCTTGTGTGTGACTGTAATGTTGCGCTTGTGTGTGACTGTAATGTTGCGCTTGTGTGTGACTGTAATGTTGCGCTTGTGTGTGACTGTAATGTTGCGTGTGTGTTGCGGTAATGTTACGTGTGTGTTGCGGTAATGTTGCTTGCGTGGGAGAGTGATACCTCGTATGTTGCGATGATGTTGCTGGAATGGTTACAGTGTTGGTGGTGGTTGAATGGTTGTGTGGTGGTAGGGTCGTGATGGTTATGCTGGTGGTGGTGATGGTAATGGTGGTTGTAATGGTTGTGGTTGAGTTGGTGGTGGTGGTGGTGGTGGTGGTGTCAGGCGATATGGCGAGGGGAGTCGGAGCCGAAAGGAGCACTGTCGAGGGAGTGACAGCGGCGAGGAACATGACGGAGCGGGTGGCGGCCCGCGCGCCCTTGCGGGGGGCCGTGGATGGCGGCGGCCGCGGCCGCGGAGGCATCAGGGGCCGTGAAAGACAGATGGGCAGCCGCGGAGCTTTTGCGGCCGCGCACAAAGCGTTGGAGGCGGCGGTGGCGGTGGCGGCCCTTCGGCCCTTGAGCCCTCGAAGTCCCGCGCCCTTCGAGGTCGAGGGATTCGCTTTCAGGGCGACCCGACGTCTCCATCGCGCTGCTAATCCGCGCGCGGCAGGGGCGAGCATGTGGCGGCGGCGGCGGCGGGGACCACGGTGCGCCGACAGCTTGGTGCGGGACGGTTGGGGCGAGGTAGAGGCTGAACACAAGTCACGGATATTGGGGAGGCGAATGCCTAGCGGTATTGTATTATTTTCAATATCCCAACGTCGGTCGGTCGTGATGAACGACATTGGATATCCGAGTCTGACATTCTTGGGAGAGAAAGTTTGCTAAATGTCTTATATAGTAGAGCGGCAGAAAGAGAGCTTTACTGAAATAAATTTACACATTTTAGCTTATTTACAATTAGAATTATGATGGTAGGAAATACAAAATACGTTACTGATATGAGAAGATTCTGAAGTTAAGCATGGCTGCGTCATACGTACATGGAATTCTGGGGTGATGAAAGATGTGTTAGACCTGTGTAATACGTCTCAGAGTTGGAGACCAATACAATATAGATATTTCAGTATAAACGCTTCAAGAAAAAGTACTGTATGATTCAGGAGAAGAAATGTAAACTGGAATTAGAAGGAAGAAAACTTCTCGTAAGGTACGTTAGAATGGGATTGACGAAATAATAATACCTTATTATACTCGTACTTAAGCTATTTCATATCCTATTAACTAGTTTTGAAAAGAGATGTGGGGAATTTATATTCCATAATTACCTAGTACTGAGATAATGATGGTATGTAAGTAAGTGTGAAGAAAATCGTAAAATGCAAAAATCCAAACAAAATAGCATGAATTCTGCAGATGGAGCTGAGTTAGCAATGTTAAAGAAAAAGTCAATATGAATTATATAATATCAGATACTTAAAGGAAATTATCTTAGTTTGAAGTGGTGGAACTTCTTAAAATGCTCTCCAATATTACCCGAAAATCCACTATTTTCGGTTGCGATTGGTAGCCAGTTTTGATGTGCGACAGCAACTGATCACCCTATTGAGAGAATCATGGGGAAGAACACAGAAGAGACCCGTGGAAATGCTCAATAAGACTCCGTTCTTCGGAAAATGCTGGAGAAATTAATCGCCTTTGGCGGGTTTCAAGTGCGTTGAGAGCCACACCCCGGGGCGAAGCGGGAGCCAAAGCTCTGGCAAGCAGACGCGGCGGGTGAGCGTAGCAGCAGAGGGATTGGAACGGATCGAGGGAGAAGCTGCGACGGCGGAAATGAGAGCGGGTGAAGAGGAAGGCCTGGGGTGACGGGCCGGTGCGGGGCGGGTGAGCCGTGTATACAAATTATAATGCCCCAGGAGGAGGAGGCGGCGGCGGCGGCGGCGGCGGCGGCGGCGGCGGCGGCGGCGGTGGCCTAAGCCGTGGCGCATTGTTCGAGAGGCATTCGTCATCCGAGAGAGCCCGCGAGGGGCGGCGCCCTGGGCGGAGGTGGATGCCGGCCTGGCCGAGCACAAGTGGCCTAGGCCGGGCCGACGAGGGCAGACCGATGTATTTGAAGGGTTCGGGTGTGAAACGTACTGAGCCACGCGGAAACAGTGTTGACATGAGTTTAAGGGTTAATGAGTTTAAGTGGCCATTAGAAAGTGAGTATAAGTTTATGAGTATGAGTTTAAGTGGCTATTAGTGGCACGTAGAAAATTATTACATGCCGAGGGTGGCCATTCAGCCGCACATTGAACATTGGCGAATATCTTTCACAGCCGTGCCCTTCCTTTGAAAACGGTTAGTTAATTACAATTCTTGTTTCATATATCATAACAATACTATTTTTCAACCCTTATACCAGTCGATGTCCCCTAAAAAGGTGTAGAATCATTGATAAACTTTCAAAATGAGTAAAGCTCGGATGAAGATTGTGGTTGTGTGCTTCATTGCTAATAAAATGAATGAGACATTGAGGCCGCAGAGAGTCAAGTATGTCATAAATAACTGCGAAAGGCGAAAGCCAGTCTCGATGGGATGAGCAAAGAGAGATTATTAACTTGTAGTATTTTTTCTGGGATAGTTAGGCGTGTTTTTACAGTAATAGTTGAGACATTATATCACCCGGTCTCGGTGATCTTGCATATCAACTGCACATGTCGAAATTAATTTTTGTATGTTTTCTAATTCAGTGTTTCAACTGTTGTTAAAAAGTTCTCATGCTCGGAAGTAGGAATGGCAGTAGGAATTATTGGTTGAAAGATCTTCAGAATTTTTGTAGGCAAATAAAAACAAAATATTTCATTTTCTGCTATGAAAAGATAAACGTAAATCTTAATTATTTAGAGGTTGATGCGTTAAAATCACTCCTCTAGTTACCAACTCGAAGGTATTTTCGAAACTGACTCTTAGTGAATAGTTACAATTAAAGTTGTATTTATTAAAAGTCGATCTAAATAAATTCTACCAGTAATCATAAATCAAACTGTTCACATTTCTTTAATAAAATATATTATTTCAACACTTTCTTCTTATTTTTTTAAGTTTCTCAAACAATTCGAATCGATACATATGATTGCCGCTGCGACTTCCCAAGAACGTGTAGTTCAGTGCCAGATTTCATGTTCCTGTGTGGGAGAGACACCGCCACCTCTTGACTACAGCATGCACTACCCCCGCAAGACTAATGCCCGAACTAGTTGGCGCGCCTGGAACCACTAAATCCTCAGCCACTCCGAATAAAGAGTGTGGCCCTTCAATACCATGAAGTGGACGGAGAGGGGACACTGTCTTGCAATCGGGAGTTTCGTTACGACTTTAAATTTCGTTATGGGGGCTCCCGATTGTATGACAACGTTCCTCTCTCCATCCAGCACGTTACCGTGCAGTGCTACTAGATTTAAATCGAAGTATCCCCATCTCGATTAGGTTTTTGTTCAGTTTCCCTGATCCATTGAGCAAATGCTGAGATTGCCTCTTGTTTTGCTTCTGGATGTAAATGTAGCGTCATATGCGCGCGTTTTGTTGAACTTTCCTTTTGCTTGTAATGGTAAGAGTAGAGGTAAGGGCGAGTTGCTATTTTGTTAGCAATGCAGAAAAATCATACTTGCAATTCGTTTACCGATGCAAATAAGTTTTCTGTAACTCGGAAACGAAAAGTCTATTTTTTCAAATATTGCTTATCTCGCGCTTTTTAACATTAATTTTATTTATTCATTTTAAACTTTTACTCGTCTTTCAACTATTTATAGTTAAAATGACGGGAAGGGATTCTGGAACTGAAGGAAACGTGCCCATAAGTCACATGCCGTTTTCACTGTTTGTTGACTAAATAAATCTAAATCTAAGCATAGGTGTGACGCGAGCGCGGTGTGCGCAGGAGACGGGCGCGGTGCCCGGGTGCCCCGCGGCGGGCGCGGGCGGCGAGGCCGAGCACCTCTCGCGCTACATGTGGGTGTTCCTGCTGGGCCAGCTGCTGCACGGCGTGGGCGCGTCGCCGCTCTACACGCTCGGCGTCACCTTCATCGACGAGAACGTCACCAAGAAAATGTCCTCGGTCTACCTCGGTGAGTACAACTGCCCGCTAAGTGCTGTTGGGTGTAATCATCATTTAATGGCATTACGCGTCGGCGTTTGTAACGTCCCCTGTGCAGACGGGTATGAATATGATGTTTACATCAGTATTTCGTGTTTGATTCCGTAGGCTTGCTCTGTAACCAATCTAATGAGCTGAGAGTATCCCGTGTCTAACAATAGTGATAGCAATTACACATGTCTAGCATGGGTACTCCATAGAATTATCAAAGGGAAATTATAGTTAAATACATTTTAATCAATTCTCTTTTTAAATCCCCATGTTAGGTATGGAATAGTTATGAAAATAAAAAAAATATAATAATTTTTCTTATGTCATGTATGGGATTTGATTTGAGGCATGTGAGTTTTTATAAAATTTTAACATGTTACAATTAAACATTTTAGTTTCAGTAAAAATATAGTATAAGTATTCACAGAATTTTGTATTAAATTATCTATTCATTCTTAGAGTTCTTATTAAAGATGAGTCGCTCGCGTTAATGTTTTTTATCATAACCTTGGAATCAAATGATGGCGCTACGATACGGAAGGAGGTTTTATGTTTGAGCATTTAACGATTATCCCTATTACAATGTTAAAATGTGCTTTCACACATTTCAAGATCTTTCAAAATCTTATAGTCGTATTAATGTATTTTGAAATATTTGAAATTAGTACTTTAGGGTACCATATCAAATGTGGATTCTATGTAACTCAGTACTGTAAGATAGGGGATCATGCCGACAGGAGAACATTATATTACTTGTGAATATTGCGTAAACAAAGGGGGAAACGTCTCATACAAGGGTGTTGCGCTCGGAAGGAAATGCGTGACCTATCATAAAAGCCTATTTATGTACATTTTACGAGCGTGAAGGGGCAAAAGAAGTGGGGAGGGCGAACGGAAGGGAGCCTGTGATGAGTCTTGCGTGCGTCACTTCTCTGCCCCGTACGTCAGGCGGTTGCGGTAGTAGTAGGTGCGATGGTGATAGGCGATGTGAGGTGCCGCGAAACCGAGAATGCTAGACGCGGGGCGACGGTGTGGGGCGAGGGCGACGATGGTAGGCGGCAGCGAAGATAATGCTCGAGAACGACGATGGTCGGTGAGGCAACGACAGCAGGCGTAGGCCAGGATCGTAGTAGCAGGCGGTGAGGGCAGGCGGGGGTGATGATTGTAGTATGGGGCGACTAGAGTAGGCGGGAACAACGAGGGTTGGTGAAGGGGAAGATGGAGGTGGGTGCGTCGGTGGAGGCGAGGATGACGATAAACGCTGAGGCGGAGTTGATCCTGGAGGCGAGGACGACGCTGGAGTCAGAAACGATGGTGGCAGGGGCAAGTTTAGTGACGAGAATGTGTGGGAGACGATGATGGCAGAGGCGTCGATGGTCGGTGAGGCTACGATAACAGACGGGGGCCAGGATAGTAGTAGCAGGCGATGAGGGCAGGCGGAGGTGATGATGGTAGTATGGGGCGACTAGAGTAGGAGGGAACAACGAGGATAGGTGAAGGCGACGGTGGAGGTGGGTGCATCGGTGGAGGACGACGACAAACGCTGAGGCGGAGTTGCTCCTGGAGGCGAGGGCGACGCTGGAGTAAGAAACGACGATGGTTGCAGGGGCAAGTTTAGTGACGAGATTGTGTGGGCGACGATGATGGCAGGGGCGTCGATGGTAGTGGGGACGACGATGGTGGCGACGTGAGCGGCGCGTCGAAGTGTCAGCGATCGATGGAGGCGCTTACGACCCTCGGGGGCGCCACTTGCGCCGAACTCACTCTCTCCTCGCAAACACACCTCACCCCACGCCCTCGCGACACTTTTCCATTTTAGCCCTCGTGTGATGCCCCCCTCCCCCCCCCTCCCCTCCCCTCGCCTCGCCTCTAGAACGCGTGGACGCCCGCCTCCGCTCCTTCCCGGGGCGCCTTCAGTTCCAATCGCGTCTCGCCGATCCTCGGCCAGCACTTACCTCCTGTTGCTCCTTCGGCTCAGTTGAAGCGACTCGTCGCGCCTGATCCATTTGCTCGTCCTTTCCACTCCGATGTTATTCGAATTTTTTTCTTACGTTTATAGTTAAGTTTTCTCTAGGTTCCGTTGATCTTCTCTTAAATTATTTTCGAGTTCTTTCGTCATTCCCCATTGACTTTAATATTTCTTCACATACTCTTTCCTATTATTTCTCCGTTTAAGTGGCTTATGTTGTCTCTTTTTTTGGGGATTTCGCAATGCTTCAAATACAATGTCTCTTATTAAAGTTACAATACTCTTCTGTCTCTGTTCTCCACTGATGTTGTCACGACATATTCTGTTTTCTGGTTTTGCGTTACACCGCATTCAATCATCGTCTTTTCTCGTCATGTTACCTGATCTCAAGCACTCTAGTACATAGTTGTAGGTCTGATCGGTCCTTTTCATTTCGTTCACTTATCACCACTATTTTCTAATGCGTCTGATCTTAACGTATTATTTTGTGAAATTTTTGACTGCTTCTTCTGGGTTGCTGCTCACCTATTCTGTACTTAATCTCATTCCTTTCCATTCAGTATAAGTAACTTCATTTTTAGCCTTTTCATACAGTATATTTTTAAGTGTCCTTAGTTTATTTTATCCCATGAACTATTTCTAATTTTTTACTGTACTTCGAAGTTTTCTCCATGCGGTTTTTCTGTTACTTCAGTTTTTTCTGTTATAATTTATCATCTAGCATTTTTGAACATTCTTATTAGCCAACATTTTGTTATTGACCTCTCGTTTCACACATTCATATTTGGGAGAATATTATTTGTCAATCCCACTTTCAGACAACATTTTTCAACATTCTTATTATCCAATATTTTTATTGTCTTCTCTTTTGATACATTCATATTCGAGTGTAGTATCTGTCATTCTCCCAACCTTTGTGGTTTGTTATTAACTTCCTTCTTCTTACCTTGCGCTTCTTGTTACTCTTCTTCTTACCGTTCTTCTACTCTTCATGTTCAACGTCATGCCGCCCTATTCATAACGGAATTTGCACCGAGGCTTCATGTGCTCGCCCTCGGGCGCTGAAGGTGAGCCAGGCCCGCGCTCCGCGAGTTTTGGGGAAGCATCTTTTATTGTTCCCCGAGGAAATTTTCAATTTTAATTACCTCTGCGGCGCTCATCGCGGGGATAATCTCGACCGGCTTCGTCTCCGCCCCTCGCTTCCCTCCCCGCCTCGGCTACGTTCCTCTCCGCCCAACACCCTCTTCCTCCACCCCGTCTCCGCACCACCCTCGTCCCGCCCCTACTCCACCCTCCGCCGCCTCAACTCCTCAACCCTCTTTCCCGCGCCTCCGCTCCTGTCCCTCCCCCTCCCCGCCATTGCCCCGTCCCTCCCCCTTCCCGCCATCGCCCCGCCCATCCCCCTCCCCGACATTGCCCCGTCCCTCCCCCTGCTCGCCATCGCCCCGTCCATCCCCCTCCCCCGTGCAGCCGGCGCCGTGACGCAGAAGTTTGGTGGCGCCCTCCCACTCGTGCGCTTTGACTCGGCCGCGCGCCGCGTCGCCCGGAGCCCTCAGCCTTCCGCCCTCCCGCCCTCTCCAGCTTTCCTCCGACCCCGCTTGATAACTCTTTTGACTTTCATTCCGCCCGCCACCGCCGCATTGCCACCGAAACTGACAAAAAAGGATATTGGTGTTGAGGCAAAGCAGGGCTTAAAACAAATAGGCTCTGATTGAATCCGAAATGCCTCCGAGGTTTGTGTCCTTTGCTGAGTTACTGCTCTGATTTAATTGACTCGTTTTTTAAACAATTTGAATGCAAGTAAGGAAACTGTTATCTTCACTGAATAGAAAGAATAACTGTTACATAGTATAATGTTAGAGGGAAGGGAAAATGAATAATTTCATTTGTTCACTGATGAAAACGAATGAAGAGTTGAATGCGAGTTTTCAGAATCAAAACAGATAAAGTAGATAATTATTTTTTATAAATAATTAATGCAAATGTTATTTACAGTGTCTACTTCTAATCTCCTATGCGTTTTAAAAATAACTAGAATAGAAGCGACGTAATTTTGATCTTGTATTTCAACATCGTATTTCACTATTCAATCGCATAGGTTTTAATTGAGCCAGTCAGCCTAATGGTAGAAAATATGTTATTTGGAAACACGTCCCTTTCAATTATTGTGTGCTTCCACCAGAGGATGCAACTATGTTGACAGGTTCTAAAACCGTTGAGCATAGCCGAAAACCCTTTCACTGTGCGAAATACACTTTTCTCCTGTTAGCCGAGTACGCGTTGGAAGTTCAGTTCAGTGAATGCTCTTCGAAATTACAGGTAACTTTTCGAACAATTAGGTTTTTAATTTTGTTCTTACATCAATCAGATTCAAATTAGTTAATACAATTAAAATATTATTGTATTAATTGATGCAAACATGTGAAAAAATTAAAACTAATTCTCTGCTAGAGGAATTAGAACTGAAGAACCATGCACTACGAAGGTACGCAGGGAGCCCGCAATTTCCGAATATTAAAAAGCCCATAGCATTAACTTCTAATACGTTATCAATTAAACATGCAATAGGCCGCCTTTTAAGCAAAGATTAATTCATAAGGACAACTTTTCTTTAAATTGAAGTTTTAAAGTGCACTTGAGTTCTAGCAACGTAAATAAATTTTGTTCGAACTTTTGTTCTTATTCTGTCATGCCGCCAATCGAATAGAGAGTATTACAGCAGTAAGACAAGTTAAAGGAGAGTATTTATCCTTCATAAAACGAAACGTCTGTATGTGGTTCTTCATATCATAACATTTTTAGAAAGAGATATGGCAAAACATATCATTATCGTGATTTTCAGAATCAATCCGCCGCATCCACTTCTCAAAACAATATTTTCTTCGAGTATAATTCATCTATCAACCCACCTCTCAACACACTATTTAAACGCTACTTGTGTTTTAACTTTTAACCAATACTAATGAGTTTAATTTTTGCTCTCGGAGCTTTATGAAGAGATATAACACCAATGATTGCCTTCATTTTACATAATCATCCTGAGAAGGATAGTCTGGACGAGAATAAAATAAAATAAATATTTGGTTTAAAATACATTTCAAAACTTAGTCATGCAATTAGCATGCAATGCAGCGTAGTATGAAGTCTTAGATGAAAAACACCCAAAACAAAAGAGGATGTTCGGAATAGTGGCGGCCGGTGGGTTGCAAATTAAGAAATTAAGAGGTGGCGGCATATATTTTGGGCGAACGATCTCGCACATTTTACCTCTTCAAAATATTTCTTGAGCGAGGAAAACTACCAAATGTAGTGTACAACCGTTTTGCACGCCTCGCAATCCTTGTCTAAAGGCGGCTCCACATCTGCGGCATTCGGCGAATCCCGAGCAACCGCTCGCCGAATCCCGAGTAGTGTGGACGGATTGCTTACGATTCGCTATTCGCCCTACCCTCCACGTGTCGGTCTTTAGGACACATCAAAGAGAGCAAACATTTGCCGAACACATCGGCTGTTCGTGAACGGGTGAGCAGTTTTGGTTTATCTGGGAGGGACCCTTGGCCCTAGGGCCAGCCGCCACTGGTTCGGAAATGACCAATAATACGTGTGTTCTGCGCCCAGGTGAAGCGCGCGCGTCCCAGAGACCTAGAGAGCGAGTCTGGGAGTTGCGCACGATCCGAAGTTGGGAAAGGTTTGCAACGGCCCTAAATGGGCCCACGGCACTGCAGGTAATTTTGGGAGTCTGTGGAGCCGGCTAGCGAGCCCGAGAGGCGTGGGAGGCACGCTGTCACGTGATCCACCGATAGCAAGGCGAACGGAGCCTCCTGCGTCGCGTGATACGTTGAGTGGTGCGAATGCACAGTTTCTCGGCCCATGCGGATGTGATGGTTGCAAGATTCGACTGTGTGAGCTGTAGCTCTTGCCACGGCACTTTGAGGTTGTGAGCAGTGCGTGTGTGTGCACACTGAGGTAATCAACATAATGGCTGAGGTGTCTTGTTGTCGAGGGCGGCCTAAAAAAATGTTTTTATGGGTTTTGTAAATATTGTGTATTGTTCGTTCGAGGGTAAATAAACCTGTAAGTAGAAACTCGGTATTGTTCAACTCACTCTATCCTGACGACATCCCAGTAGATACGATTGAACAGGGTAAATATGCCAGGAAATGTTTTTAAAGACCATTTTTTGACTTCAAAGTATTTTTGATCTGAAATTCAATTGACATCCACGTTTATAAAGCCTGTAGAGGCAGATTTATCGAGTAAAGACAAAAAATACAAATGGGTTTTCAAACAACAAAAAAAATGAAAAGCAATCCAAAACAAATTAGTTTTCATAAAAAAAAACTGAGCTCTCATTGTCACACACTTGCCGCGCGGTCTCGCGTCGGTGAACTCCCCACAGCTTCACTCGTCGCGATGTCCGTTTGCTCCGTCAGCAGCGGCTGCGCGCATGTCTTTTGGAGGCGCCCGCGCTGCCACCGCAGCCCTCGGGGCACCGCAGCGCGGCACAGAAGTAAATAATGGCGGCGAGGGTGGCGCTCCGGGCGGCGCCGCGCGCAACTTTTTAATTGAAACGGCGGGGGCGTCGGAGGGCGTCTCCGGTCTTAGCGAATTAATTAATATGTCGAGCCGAGCGCCTCCTTGTTGGAGTGGCCGTAATTGGCACGTAATTATATAATACGATGATCCATCGCCCCATCACGCGCCTACAAGATGAGCCGCTGTGTGCGCGGGCGGGGGCGGGGGCGCGGAGGGTGAAGGGGTTGGTTTGGCTGGCAATAAATCCGCCACTCGAAGGACCGTGTGGCCCTGGTTCGGGGGGAGAAGGAGTGGGAATGAATGCTGATGAGTGAAAGTAATTGAAGGGAAGTTTGGAATTGTTGGTCGAATTCTCGTGCCGCTTACGTGCTATCACTATAATTTTGTCTCGTGGCAGAGGATATCTGGAATGCACGATTGCTTGTATTAGTACACGTAATGTCTATTCTTTCTCGAGGTTTCGGAATATTTTGTCTCTTCTCTCTAACTACTAGATAATCTTAGTCGTTAGATAAAATTCTCTATTTCCACCCGAAGTCTGTCAGATGATTAAGTTTTATTAGAAATGATTAGGATTATAATTTTATTTTTTATTTTTAGAAATCAATTTAATGTGGAGGCATTTGCACAAGTTTCAATATTTTTTGTTGTTTCCTGAGTTAGTTTCCGAGCAATCTACTCTAACATCGAACAAACGTGACGTGAAATGGGACAATTTATACATTTCCCGAAACCAAATAAACAACATTTGCGAATTAATAACAGTAAGAAAAAAACTAAATTCAATAACACATGTTGCTAATGGTTTCACAAGGAGGACAGAACAGATACCTGAAAATCTAAATATTCCCACCTTCCCACCTTTAAATATGAGTCAATGTGAATTATTGGAAACGTGTATAACTCGTTATTTTCTGGAATCTCTTGTAAGTTATTTTGTTCCTAATTATAAATTATCTACTTTCATTGTGAAGTATTTTCTATGCAAGTTTTTTGTTTGAGAAATGAAACCCCATGGTATTTTCTGGCAGTTTGAGAACGCAGTGAGATTTCTCATCCTTTCCGCTTGAACCTGTCATAAGGACAGTCCTCGTTAGTCTGTATTCGAAAATTCTATAATCATGATTTCAAATTTCATTTTTTATGGTTCTAACACTTAATAGAACACTTTCATATGCTGTAAGGTACTTTTCAGAAATGAATTAAAGTGACCTTACTGTGATGTATCCTTATTTAATTACTAATCTGATTACTAATTAACTTACTAGTAATAACGTATCATATATCCTGTAAATCTCCCTCGTATGGAGATAAATATTTCTTCAAACAAAAACAATGTTGTCGCCACCCTCGCCGCCATTATTTACTTCTGTGCCGCGCTGCGGTGCCCCGAGGGCTGCGGTGGCAGCGCGGGCGCCTCCAAAAGACATTGTTTTTTATCAATTATCAACGTCTCAAAACATTAATTTGTCTACGTTGCTTAATTTTATTCCTGACTTACAGAGAATGTTTTTTAAAATAGAGAAGTTATTGTCTTATCACATGGAATTCTCTATTCAAAATCTAAATCGAATATACTTATGAACATTCTTTGGTATTTCAAAAGTTAAATAGAAGTTCATGTAAAGTACAGAACGCTCTAAGTATCTCTAAAAAGTTTTTAAAATGTTGCCATTTGTAATAGCCCTAACAAGTCAATGTAAGTCGAATAGAAAGATGTAAAAAAGAAGAGAAGTGCCGAATCTTGTGGGGTTCCACTGCAGTAGGTTTTATGGTTCTCGAGCATTTCTGAGTGCTGGCCACGCGCCGCGCCGGGGGGGGGGGGGGGGCAGGGCCATCAACTCGTCCCGGAGGAGGAATCTCTGGGCACGGCCAGCGCGCAGCATCTGCCGCCGACGCCCCCGCTCCGCTCCGTTCTCTTCTTCAGTTCTCCAGCTGCCGCCGCGCGTCTTGGGGGCGTCTCCGGAAGGCGATTACGGCGGGTTTTTCCGCGTTTTCACTCTCGCGCTTTCCGACTTTTCCCTCTCGTTTAATTAATTTCGCCTTAGCGCATTTTATGCCCCGTTAGACTCCTTTCCACCAACTTGCCCAAACATTTCCAATGCGCCCAGAAGGCGCCCGAAACATACTGTTTAGCATAGGCGCTGCTGTAATTAAGCGCTGAATGAGAACGAAGAGCCGGGCGGAAGGCGGCCATCTAAGTAAGCGCCGGGTAAGAAATGTTTATTATATCGTTAAATTACTTAACTGCGGCGGCGCGTGCGGGGCTGGGTAAGACGACGGCGCTGGCGCGGAGTGGGGGGGGGGAGAGGAGGAAAAGGGGGTTCCCCGCGCTGAAATATGACGCGCCGTCAGCGCCAGCCGCCCCCGTGACTGATGACGTCATCAGCGCCCGCGGCGCTATCGTCGGCCCCAGGAGCTGGCGCCGCCGCTGCCGCCATCGGTAAGGGGTGTAGGACGGGGGAGGAGAGGGGGGCGGGGCGAGGGGGCGTGTCGCCCTTGTTAACACACGTCGAGGGCGGTGGCGGCGCCCGGGGTGGTGCTTGAGCCTCGCCGAGTTCTGTATCAATTGAAAAGCCATTTCTCTGTATGATGGAAGTGGAAAATGAAATTTCGTCTTCCCTTTCTACTCTTGGTTCTCTTTCTCTTTTGCTTTCCTTACGTAGTTTACTTTTCATTAAGCTTTCTTTTGAATCTTTAGATTATTACCTCCTACTTTTGGGGTTTTTATTGCATTTATCTCGTTACACCTTATTTTCCGGTGTCGAACAACTTTTATAATTTTGCTTCCTTCTACCTTTTTGTTCCTCATCGTTCTCACGTATCTTCCCTCTTTATACCCTATTTTTTACTTTTCTTAACATTTCCTCTCATTTATCTCCTCGTCTTCTTTTGTCTTATTTGACTTGCTCTGCTTTGTCTTTTAATTAATTCAAATTGCTTGATTTTCTCTTCTCAGAGTCCCTCTTCACTTTTTTTTCTTGTCTTATGCTTCTTAATTACAGTTGCCTATTCGTCCGAATTTATCACTGTTCATGTACCATTGTCTCTTCTGTAAATTGATCAGATCTTGTACGAGCGCATCTTGTTAATGAATCCCTATTCTTCAAGGAGAATTAGCAGCGTCTTGAGAAAGGAAACGGTGCCCTGGGAAACGACTGAACCTCTTCAATGGCATTGCCCCAACAGTTACTACTTTGCAACAGCGGACGAGACCCGTTACTTTGTCTTTAAATTAGATTATTGTTTGATGCTTATTTCGCTCATTTTGTAAATAAATTGGTTCTGTCTATCTTCCCCGAACCCAAACGCATTGAATGAAAACGTGATTATTTTGGCTCATTTAAACAATTTAATAAATAATCGCAACTCTTTAAATGAAATAAAATTCACTGCCAGTTAATCTTAGCATTTGGATCCGTAGACACATGACTAACTTACCTGGAACAGTAGAATCTCGTCCATTCGAGTTCCCATTAACTGAGGCTCCAGGTTTACCGAGGAAACTATTAGAAAACAGCAACGAAATAATCCATTGAATAGAAGTCAGAAGAGTGAAAATTATTTGTTGCAGTACTAGCGGGCCGGTCGTCGTCAATGATGGGAAATGCCGTTGCAAACTCATTTAGGTATATTGTACCTCTTTCTCGAATTGCCCCTTAAAACCAAGACTTTTTTGGAAATCAATGTAGTTATTCACATGTAAAATATGTTAATTTTTATCGAAGTATTGTATTGGCTGGATGTTCAAGTACTGACTGTGAGAGACGTTAAGTATTACTACGATCCTTTATCAAATGAGCTCCATATTTTATCCATAATTGAAGTAGTCTCTGTTTGAATTACCTTGGATATTACCCAGTATACTGTAGGACGAGTTAATACGTATAAATTGGTGTAAATTTATGATTGTGTTGCGGTTGGCGCGGCAACATCTTGGCGAATAAAAATGGGGGACGTGAACGTGTGCGAAAGTGTTGGTGGATCGTTGAGAGATGCGCCGCAGCGAGAGGCTGCCTTGGCGACGCGCGTGTGCGGGCAGGGGCTGCGAGAGGGGGGCGGATGTAATGCGTGTTAACCCGGCTTAGTCCCTCGGGTTCCCCGTCACCCCAGGTGGCTCCGCCGTTTGCCACGTCACGTTCGAGTTCCCCCCCCCCTGCCCCCCGCAGCACGCGTGCGGAGGCGGTGCTCAGTGTCCCCTCGGCCTGGCGCCTAGAACAGTACGGTGCTCAAGCTGAAACTGTGACATACTCAGAGATGACACAAGAAATGAGATGTGGAGAATGATGAGAGTTACGATGAATTACATAATTTGCGCAGAAAATTATTTAAATTTGGCACCTAATTGTAAAATCTCAAATTACTCGTATAAGCGTACCTTGATACACATTTAGGCTAAGATCGTACATTTAAAATATCGCGCTCCCAAAATGTTATATTTTTTTATTTAAAAAATTGCGAATCTCATTCCAAAGAGTAAAAAAGAATATGTCATTAAAAATTACTTTGCAGCCTTGCTAACAAGGCGCAGCACTGTCCATGCAGACACGATAGAAGTATTCTCAGAAAAACAATGAATCAGACGTGTTAGCTTGCATTGTTTAAATCGCTAGCAGATCCTCACTGATCGGCGATCGCGTCGCCTATAGAACAGAAGACATTTGAGCATAGTCCGATGCTCTTGGTTATTATTTGACATTACAGGATCACAATATATCATCGCGGTGTTATTAAGCTACCGTCATTGAGCAATGAGAGTCGAGTCTGAATATGTTAACAAAAATTATTAAGATCAGTCATATTAAGATGTAAAAGGCGTACGTAGACAAAAACACCAAATGATTACATGACAGACAGTAGTAAACCGTTAGGCTAGAAAGAAAACTGCCTTCCGCAATCTTCGTAGAAATAACACATTTAGACATGTTAGGAACACGTTAGTGCAAAGTGCCCGCAATGTGTTTCTGTTTTTCAGCAAACATTCATGCAGGTAATGTCTTCCTTCAAACTATCATCTTACGGACAACGTCCTACGAACTGAATGATTCATCAACAGCAAATTCAGTCATGAGATGTGGTCCTAAACTTCACTGTACCACTAATGGAGCCTTTTCTCACAAACATCAACTTTTAGGTTAAGATATTAGAAGTGTAAGAAGTAAGATCAGTAGTCTATGAAGAGCCTCTACGTTTAGCAGGCATGCCGAAAATGAAATAAAATTGTACTAGTTTATATTTTTAGTGCTCTGCATTGTATTATATTATTGTATTAGATGTAAAAGTGTGAATAATTACCGAGCTTAGTGCCCAAAGAAAATTAAATTATTTAGTTTAAAAAATAAATAGTGTCTGCATGCAAATGTAATGCATATGGTTACCTATTACCATGCTGCACGACGAGCGTCAAAACGTCACAAGTATTTAATGAAAATTCTGGCCCAGATCAAAATTCAACTACTCAATGCTAACAATGCAATTAAAATAAAACATTTAATCTTGATCACACACATTTAACATCGGTGCATATTTCAAACAAACGTTCTGAGTGGAACTAAATAAGATCAAACTAAGTTTATATGCTTTCAGTATGTTAGATATCATTCATAATTTACTGAGCAATTATGTCAGTCACGCTACTTTTTTCATTGATATTTATTATATGCATTTGTTGAATATATGTTTGAAATGTTCCAGAATAATTTCGGTCGTGTGCCTGTTCCTCCGAAATTTTCTAAAGCACTGATGGGGCTTGATAAGTCCATTTACAGCCAGCCCATCTTCATGATTCTAATTAACTGAGTCTGGAATGAATGCATAATTCTAATGAAGTTACTCTAGAATAAATGCAGTCCTCATGACGATGACCTTCGCACTCCAGTAAAGAGAGAGACACAATGACAATGATAGCAGAACGAAATGACACTGAATACGACAAAGAGGCTAGGAAAAGATCTACAAAGAAGCGTAGAAAGTTAAATAAAAAAACATGCTTCTCGATGAATATTTTATTTACTTGTAAAGCAATTACAAAACCCTCTCCGACGCCCAATATTTCAAGAACCAAGAGCTATGTCATGTCGGGTACTGAACAGCTCCCAGCTCCAGATGTGCGTACTTATTACAAACTAGCCGACCTGGCAATACCTCGCTATTGCAGGGTGTTACACGTTACATGTTACTGGTCACGTGATTGTTAATCATGTTTTACGCGCTGTGCAAACATTTTAATAGATGAAATACTTTCTCGTGAGTATGGTTGTCAAGTATCCTATTATTAAAACCTTCTCCCTTAATGCGTTCGCTAGGACACTGTCTTGGAGAAATCTGATTTATTTGTCCAAGATAGCGTTCAAGTAATATCGGGTGTTAAAATTCCGGCCGATATTTCACAATCTTAGGTGCAGAGTATGCATCCATACACATCCTTAATACTTGACGGTGCGGCGCGGCGTGTTACCAAACGTTTCTGTTCAGGGGCGCTTAATTATACTGAGAGAGTCATCAACAACGCCCACACATGTCCTATTTAATTATAAACACTCATTAAATGTCCCCGATACGAATAAAGTGTGCAAATTTTAGCGAAATCGGTTGAGTAGTAGTCGAGTAATAAATGCGGCTGACGAACGCACATTCCCATTTATTTATTTGTAGATAGATATAGATTTTGGGAAGTTAAGTGACACAATTGATTGATTTTTTCGTGTTTCGGACACAACAGTTATGCTCATTAGCCCCGTGACTGTAGTTAAGCCCCGTAAGTGTAGTAAAAGAGGTTATGTTACTGCAACCCGCAATACCCGTATGCGGCATACGAAAGGGAACCCAAAAGAAACGGATATCGGATTGTCATCATAAAAAAATATTTATAACCTTTTTTACAAACTTTCTTCAGCCACCTTCAAAATACTCTCCATTAGATGTAATGCACTTGTCAAGTCTTTTTCCCATTGTTTTAACTAGAACTCTTCAACTTCGATATCGTCCGAAGCCGCTACGAACCTGCCGAAGCTTGCGAAGCTGTTTTTATTGCCTCCACATCATCAAAACGCATTCGCTTTTAGATTTTTCTTCATTCTAGGGAACAGAAAAAAGTCACATGGGGCTAGGTAGGCGGAATACTGGTGGTGAGAACAACAGTACCTTAGATGCCAAATAGTGGTTCAGAGATTCAGAAATTCAGCGTGTGCGAGAACTGTGTTCTGAAGTAGGATCCAGTCGCCTGACCGCTCAAGGTCTGGACGTTTACTCCGCACATCTCTCGCAATCGTCTAACAAATCTCAAATAAGAGTAATTATTAACAGTTTGGCCAGGGAAAACAACCCCCCGATGCAAAACTTTACGAACATAGATTTTTTGATGAATTTCCTCAATGTTTTCATAGTTTCAAGATGAAGGGCGTCCTGAACCAGCATGGTCGCCAACACTTATTTTACCTCGTTAAAGCGTCCAAACCAATCAAAAACCTGTGTGAGGCTCATAGCATTCTCCTTGAAAGTCTGTTAAAACATTTGGTAAGATCCTGTTGCCGATTTTTTAAGCAGTGAGCAAAATTTGAAACCCACTCTTTGTTATTTTAAAGCTGCCATAATGATTTTGTAGGCGGAACATCCGAACAGTAAGAGAATACAAACTGACGCCGCCTGAAAAGTTGTTTCATGAAGGTCTCTATTAACCTCATCGAGATGGAGAACTCTCAAATACGTCCACGAAAAGAAGCGCGCTCTCAGTCCGGTTATTTTTGGGTCCTTCCTCGTAATAGACAAGCGTAGCGAGCAACACTAAATTATCAGTTACTACAATATTAAAATTACGCATCGAATCATACTACCACAAATATTACGTGGATTGTGCAGAGTGCAACTCGCCAAACCCGAAGAAAAACAGGGAGCAATAACCTCTATGGACGATAGGTCCGGAGGCAAACGAAAGCGTCTCTTTGTGACAACGATGTTTATTTTTCTGAAGCGACCGCATCTCGAAACGGAGCTCCCGGAGGGGAAGTGCGCTACCCACCGTGCCATGCATAGCCTCCGGCCATTTGCGGACGGAGCGATGCAAAACGCCTCAGCGGACCAAATAATAATAATAATAATAATAATAATAATAATAATAATAATAATAATAATAAATGTTTTTATTAATGGCGTGGCACAGGACATAGGGCCTGCTCTTCCGCCTAACCATTGAATTTTCATACATATAGAGTACTTAAGCTAACCCTGGAGTGCCGTGAATGGAATAATGATAAATTTGAGGAAATGGTGGAATGAGAGTTAAGAGGAATTGGAGTGTCCCGTAGAACTCGCAAACAACGTCTTTCATCCACAATACAATGGCTGAGACAGTTCAAAACACCAACTTTAACCACTGCAGTCGCTCTGGCCGGGAGGACCTGACATTCGAGTTCCTGTGGTGAACTGGTGGTGACTGTGGTGAATTTCTCGACATTATAAAGTAGATAGCTACGTCGAATTCTGCAGACTGGAGGAGAATACTAGCAGCCTGCTACTCTGATTGATTTTTTCCGATCAATGGTTTTTCCTTATCGTTTTCCGCAGTATCGCTAGTTAAATGCGAGGCAGTACCTTTATTCAAACTATCAATTTATTTGTGAGTGTTTATTTATTTGTGAGCGTTTATTTATTACTTGTTACAACCCAAGAATAAAGCAATGTGTACCAAGAAAACTAATGCTACTATGTTCAAGATCCTGTTGGTAGAAAATCGCCGGGCTTTTACGTTTGACAAGATGCATATGGTATTTGTAACATTGCAGCACTGAATTTGTCAAAATAAGGTTACATTGAAAATACATTGCTGAGGTGAATGAAATGTGAAAGAAAATGAAAAGGCGAATGAAATATGGTGAGTGAAAATACATTGACGTTATGCTATTGCGTTTTTTCCTTGTTCTATAGATGATAGCAAACGTAGGACATTTCTGATCATTTTTAAACCATATAGAAGAAATGTAACAAGATATATAATATACTTTACTAGGTGAATATTTACTTCACGAAAAGTAAGGTAGATTATATTATGTTTGCTGAAAAATAAATATTTTCATTTTAAGCATGCTCGCTCTGAACTTTCTATCAAGAAAGGCTTACATATGAAATGAAATATTGTTAATTTTAATTACATATTGAAGGATAAAATATTAAATTTTTTAGGTCTTAAATGCATATTTTTAAAATTACATTTCAAGATTTTTAGGGCATAAAAATCTACTCCCTAATCGTAGCAATTGACGTGCCGAAAACACAAAATAATCAATCAGTCCTTTACCCAGCAAAGATGTGAATAAAATAGCGTTTTATCCTTCAAAAATGTGCTTTGTCGCACCGCTCAAAACCAACACAAATTTTTACAATGTGATAACAATTCCAGCGCCCGGGAAACGTGGCGGCGAGCGAGTTCGCCGCAGTAAAAGCAGAGCCACCGTGAGGGAGAGGGGAGGAAGGGGGAGAGGGGTTGACGCGGTGGACCCCAGGCTTATGTTAATGCTAGAAGGAGAGAATGGGGAAATGAAGGTGAAGATGAACAATACAGTGTAATAAGAAGCGCAGGAAGCAGAAGTACCCTGAAATCCCGCAGTGAACTTAAAACGCCCAAAAAAGGTTCGCACGAAAGTTTGAGAAGGTAGGCGGAGCACAGGCTGAGGCTAGACACGTTTAGAGAGATACATATTGAGTTAGTGGTTGAATGAGAGTGACAAATAACTCTGACGTCCCGTAAATCCCACACCGAAATCGTTTTTCTTACAATGAACAATTTATAGTAGATAAGTTGCATGAGAGTAAATTCATAGATGTCCACCAGTTCAGTCATGCAACTTATCTACTATAAATTGTTCATAGTATACACTAATATATATATATATATATATATATATATATATATATATATATATATATATATATAATATACACAATTATTGAACTAATCAATATATGCGAAATTCTGAAACTATAAGCAAAAAGACTGCACTGTGACTACGAGTAACCGTATTTCATAAAAAAAGAAAAAAAAAGTCTTTCTAGGCCACCACAAGATGGAGTGATCTCAATTCAAGTCGCCATTAACGGTGGTGGACGGCGACGGCGCAGGCCTAGGTGTCATGCGGAGCCTTCGAGACGAGGCAGAAATCCGAAATGCGCAGGTTTATACTAATAACAAGAGTGTATGGAATAATGAAGAAGAATGTAGGGAATACCATGGAATTAAACATGCAAGTAAAAGAGGTACACCTTACCCGTGAAGATAATTCAAAACCTTCAAAATCTTACCATCAATGACATTTTGCATGAGAAGTGTTCAAACCTCGAAAACAAAAGGTAGAAAGTTCGCAGTAATATCTCTTTGGGATAACACTAATTTTGCCTAAAGTGACTACAGTGACGGTTTTGTCGAAAATGTCCACACTTCATCGTTAGTCGTGGGGCAGCGGCATTAAGAGGAGGTGGGAAGCGTAATAAGAAAGATGAATATATAGTGAAATTAGAAATGCAAGTAACGAAAGTACTTGAATAACATCTCCAGCTAACTATAAACATTAAGATAACTCAAATCTGAAACCCCCTCCAGAAATTACATACAACCTGACAAAAATAACGTAACCGATAAAACATGCACTCTAATGTACTTTCCGGAAAACACAAGTTTAGCACAAAATGACCACAGTGACCCGAATGTGGGCACTTTGTCACCTCAGAGGGTCCACAATTCGCCGCTTGTAAGGGACGTGCAACGCCGCAGCGCGGGTGGGGAGGTGCGAAGCGGCCTGCCCGGCGGCGAGCTGGCTTTCGCAAAACATGATAGCGCGCTCTGATTTATAAGAATGATGATACATGGTGAAATTAGAAATACAAGTAACGAAAGTACCCGTTAAACTCGCAGATAACTCAAATCTGAAACCCCCTCCATACATACTACCTGACAAAAATAACATAACCGATAAAAAGTGGACTCTAATGTATTTTCGGCAAACACAAGTTTTGTACAAAGTGACCACAGTGACCCTATTTTAGAGCACTTTGGTCACCTCCACAAATCCACAGTTCGCCGCTCCTCGTAAGGGAGGTGGAAGTGGAGCCTGTCAGCGCGAGTGGGGAGGTGCGAAGCGGCCAGCCCGGCGGCGCGCTGGCTTTCGCAAAACATGATAGCGCGCTCTGATTTATAAGAATGATGATACATGGTGAAATTAGAAATACAATAAAATACAAAGAAATACAAAGTACCCTTTAAACTCACAGATAACTCAAATCTGAAACCCCCTCCATACATACCTCATTCTTACATACTACCTGACAAAAATAACATAACCGATTAAAAGTGGACTCTAACGTATTTTCGGCAAACACAAGTTTTGTACAAAGTGATCCCATTTAGAGCAACTTGGTCACCTCCACAAATCTACAGTTCGCCGCTTCTCGTAAGGGAGGTGGAAATGGAGCCTGCCAGCGCGGGTGGGGAGGTGCGAAGCGGCCTGCGCGGCGGCGCGCGGGCTTATGCTAATGCCCCGGCTTCGCGGCGGCGGCGGCGGCGCCGGCACAACCCTCGCAGCGGCCGGCGCGTGTGCGCGTGCGCGGCGGCGCGCGTCATTGAGGGGGACCGCGTGGGCGGGGGAGAGAGGGGGGGCGCCGCCGCCGCCTTTTGTTCGGGTGATCCGCGGCGAAAGCGGCCGCTCCGCGCCTTCCGTCGCACGGCCATATAAATTGGTGATTAGCATTAATTTCGCGATGTGGCGCGGATTGAGCGCTGCTCGCGACACAACAATTAATTCCCCACAATGCGCCCCCCTCCCCACCCAACGGCTCCCCGGGAGGTGGGAATGGCTGGCGCTGTGTAGCCCCGGGTTTGGAATGCCGGATGTCGATGCATGGGATCATGGCACTTCGCATCGGCTCCGACTGATTATTCTGAAACGGCGCTTCTCGTAGCCTTTGCCGTTTCAAATACTGGGATAATGAGTACTTTAATTTGCATGAGAGGGAGGGAAACGGACAGTTGGATGTAGAGAAGAATGTAAAATCGTATTGTAATTGGATGAAATAACATTTAAATTTAGAGTTTTCTTCGTATAATATTTTGCTCACAGTTTCATTGTAGTACATTGTGCTTATGGTGTGGTGCCTTGCCTTTAAAATAAATCAATTCAATAATATTTAGAATAATGTTGCTTCTGTACTACAAGGGGTCAACGGAAAAGGAAATTTTAAACGAACGCTATTTTCATTATGTAGTTTATTTTGCATCTTCTGCGGTTGGTTAACATTGTTTGGGTTAATTGAGTTTTGTATAATTAAATGAGACATTGTTTCTTCAACCATTGGTGTAAATATTTCTAACACGTAATTTATTGTGCAATTTAAAGAATAATAGGTGAGAAGCGCACGTCTTACTACGTAGTGCAAGTGTGATGTGTCCTAATTTCTTTTTGATGTGGGTACACAGCAAAGTATTAAATATAAATGCACAGACGAGAATATGAGGAAACGAAAATTTTTTCCATCGTAATATAAATAATGGTGGAAATAGGCTTCACCATTTTTATACAAATCTCACCATTTCATTAATACTTTGCAAAGAAAATAAAGTAACAGCAAATCTTTTAGCTACAAATCTAGCAACTATCAAAATAAGAAAATTTTGAAAGTTGCTTTTTCACGTCACATCCATTGCTGTTTTACATGATTGCTTTATCAGATAACTGATGTGAAACTGAACACTAGACACCTGGTCTTAAATGTAAGAAACAGGAACAAATGTATCATATGTTGGTTCATTTTTCTCCGTTTTCTTTGCAAACGAAATGCGCCAAAACGTAATATTACAATAAAATGTCAATCTGTCTTCTGCGTCAACAATTAAAAATAGGCGATCCGGAGTGGCTCGAGGTGGGAGTGGGTGCGTTCGATACCTTGTGCCAGGGCCAGCGCCAAAGTGCCCCGCCGCCGCGGGCGACGCGACACGTCGACCTGTGGCCGCGGGCGCGGGGCGCGGAGGGTCGAGCGGTGTCCGCCCGGGGCGGATTACTCGCCGGCTGCCGACGTAGGCGTGTCACGCCCCGGCCGCCGCTTAAGCCGCGCTTCCCGAGCCCCTGAGCCCCACCCCGCCCCCCACGCACCGTTCCCTGCTGGTTGGCCACGCCTCCACCAAACGCCCGCCCGCTACCATGCCTCCTCCGCTTCCACCGAACCCCCCAACCGCCGCTGCCCCGCTTCCACCCGCTTCCACCTCGCCTCCGCCTCACCTCATACCACCGTCCTACGCCCTGCCTGCCCCCCACTCCCCTATTTTCTTTTGTTGTACCCTGCCCACATTCGCCTCTCCGCCTCCCCTCAACCCACGCGCCCGCTCGCTACCTTGCCTTCCCCTGCTTCCACCGTGTCCCCGTCTCCATCTCACCTCCGCACCACCTCACCTTCGGCCGCCCCGTCGCGCCTCTGCACGCCTAGCCCCGCTCGCCCCGCCAGCACCGCCTTTTGATCCACCCCGCCCAGATTCCCATCACCGCCAACCCCTCACCATCTCTCCGCTACAACTGTTTCCCTCTACTTCCACCCCACCACTCCTTCCCACCCTACTGCCGCTGCCAGTCTCGTTGCCACCGCCACTACTACCGCCGCAGCCACAGCCACTGCCCCCGATCCTTCCGCGTTTCTGCAAACGCCATTGCTTTTTCTTTCTGTGCTTCAAACAATTTTTTTCTTTGCCATTGTCCTGTAAATAATTTGTTCATTACGGCTTTAATTTGAAATCATTACAAAATTTACGTAATTGTGAAACATTCGCAATATTATTATAGCTTCTTTTTATCCAGAAATACATATCTTATTGTTTGTATTATGTTGTACATTCGACCTCTTTTGAATTTTCAAGCAGGTTAATGTTAAACTGTTTGCTAAATGGTCCCAAAGCCGTTTTCTGCTTCCCAGCTGTTTGCCAATTGGAACCTATTGAATTTGAAACGGGACACACAAGAAATTTGAATGAAAACGTTTGTAATTATTTAATGTCTCTAAAGATTCGCATATTTCTTGAAACATAATTTAAAAATTTCCACTGTTTTTAATCCAGAATTGAGAAAATTTTGGGCTAAAACTCATTCGCTTACGTCAAAGATTTTCCATTTACCCCAAAGATATTCGGCTGGTTACGATATCGGTGTTTCTGGTACCACAGTTTCTGGTAGCCGTGTTTGCTCCAGCATTTTTTACCTTCTTTCTCGCCCACCCTCCTTAAAAGCGCCCCGAAAGCAGCTAGGCGGAGCTCCGAATCCGCATCCTACTGGCCACGCGCAAAAATTCTCCCGCTCTTTCCTCTCCCAGTGCAACGTAATGGAGGGGAACGAGGTGTAATCCCACAAAAACGAACGGCATTTTTATGGAACGGCGCGGGTTTTAAGTCTTCGCGAGAACGTTTCCTCGTATTCGGAGTCCTCCACTAATGGGATTTACCGCCCGCGAATCTTGCAGAACGACAGCGTACGCTGCCCAAATGTTTTGCTTCCAAACATTTTACTGGCTCAAGATGGATACGGCGCATATTTTTTGTTATTTCAGTGTTATTCTACGCGATTAGTCGTAATGAACCTGACATTTATTTTAGGGAAGAGGCGATAGTACAAGAGCAGTCAGTACATGTAAGGTATATTGTAATCATATAGAAAATATAACCCATAAAGATGAATGTTTAGAAATTCCTTCTGACTAAGATCGATTAAGAACATCTGAGATACAGATGATTCGATTCAACCATACACAGATTGACCAAAATAATTATAATTAAATTTGTTCAAAGATTTGGTTCCCCCGACAAAATAATCTTAAGAAGAAAATAAAATAATTTGTATAATTTGTATATTAATAATGACCTAATTTCAAAGCCGTTACTTAAAATTATCTTTAGTCCATTGTAATTCATTACAGTTAAAAACTTTCCACATTATTTTACGCTCTATAATCTCTGAGAAAAAGACGCAATGAGTATTTTGTAATGATTGCAGGCATCTACTACACCATGGCCATCATCGGCCCGGCGGCCGGCTACGTGCTGGGCGGGGAGCTGCTGAAGGTGTACGTCGACTTCGTCACCGTAGACTCGGCCGAGTAAGTCCAGCGCTAATGCAAATTGCACGTATTCCAATGTACTTCAAAGGACCCAAATCATTCGAAGGTGTATGACTCCCTGCGTTGAAGCGTATGTTGGGATGTGATGTGTGAACGAGAAACAAAAATCTGTTTCGAATCAGGGCTTTTGCAAGATTAACAAAATCCTTTATTGCATACACATCATTTTTACCAATTTGAATAGCTTATTGAAACGATAAAACGATAAACTATCGCTTTTTATTAGGTGGTTATTGTAATGAGATATTGATCTCTTATTCTTCACATTCTACTGAATCTTATTAAATAATTAGCGCTTTGGAATAAACAATGGTGAGGCACTCTTTATGCCAATTAAGATATGTACTATTTTCGTTTCAGCTAGATGTTGCCACAGGCGATGTAGTGTAATACGATTCAGTAATGTATTCAATGTCTTTTAAGGCCATAAATACGCTTTTCAAATTGATCACTTGATTTAGATAATTCTTTAAGCTTTTAAATGATTTTTCTTTAATTTTACTTATTAGCTTACCAATATCCCGTGCATTTACTTATATTACAGTCTGTGGGTATATCGCCGGCACTTGGCGATTCATGCAATTTGTAAGTATCAATGAAAAGTCTCAGTCTAGTGTGAATATGAATTTTTTTTAAAAATTGAGTGTGATAATTAGAAAGTAAGAGATCGGTGTAAAAAGTTCAGATTCACTACTTTCGGGTAATTTGTATGGTGTTCCCTTAAATTTGTACTATCTTTACCGGCGAAAGAATCCTTGAAGAGATCGCATAAACTTATTTATTCTACTAAAGCACACACTATCATGGTGTCTGTAATAACATCAGACCATTTTTCTTGTAATCATATTTCGTGGTAGTAGGAAATGGTGAGGGTTTTTTGACATCGGCATCTCCTAAAAAGTAATTACAAGGGACGTTTTGCCGTGTAGCATATTTAATTCAGAATATAGCTTTTCGGCCGCATTCGGTGCGATCAGAATCAAAGCTTCAGTGCGCGTAATAGAAATACTATTTTGAAACCTTTTTTACTTAACTTATTCTATCGATATATTATCCTTAGACAAGAATACTTTTGCAGAGATTTAACAAAATCATTAGACTTATAGTTGGTATTTTATAATAAGATCTTCTTGTACTTTATCGTCGACGTCATTTTGTTTATAACTTTTATTTTCATAGTTTTTTTCATGTCTATATTCCATTTGATATCTTTTTTTCATTAGTGACATATTCTGAAATCTGACATTTTCTGATCTAGTTGATCAACCTCTACTTCCAAACGGTCCTTTTTGAATCGTCATGTTTTCTGCCAATACCGTGCGTCATTATACTTCGCGGAACCGTACCCAATTTCGTCTTGACGTACTTCACAATCTCTGATTTTAACACTGCCTTTCTGGTCCCCACTGTGCTGATCCGTCACAATGTATTCTCAGTCCCTCCCTCATCATCCCCTCCCGTCTCCCTGTCATGCCATTCACTGTCCTGCCCGCCCCCTTGTCATGCCACCTGCATTACATTGTATGTCACTTTCCGATATACATTTTCCAACATTGTCATCCATCGGGGGCTTCGAGGAAGGCTAGGAGGAGTGGAAGGGATGCGAGGAGAATTTTTACTTTTTCACCAGAAACTTACAATTAGATGATTATTATTATTATTAATAATAATAATAATAATAATAATAATAATAATAATAATAATAATAATAATAATAATAATAATAATAATAATAATAATAATAATATTGTCGTATAGACCATTATTGACGATGCTACACGATTAAAGCTTGTAATGTTTTCCAGGATGAGGTCCTTAGCTGTCTCCCTCATTACGACAGAGTTGTTACGCCTTGAAGTGTGAATTATGAGATGATAGGATGATGATGAGGAGTGAAGGGACAATCACAAATACGATCATGGCTAAGAAGGACTCAAACCTGCAGCCTCCTCGGCGACAATAGATAAAAAAAGGATCGCATAATCCATTTTTCAGAGGATGAGATGTTCTTTTAGAAGAGTAAATTGTTCCTTAACAAACGTAATATGCCCTGTATAATATCTTTAGGATCTTGTTTCCTGATTAGATAAAATAAAGATAATTTTAATGTAATCTTAATTAATTACTGGATCTATGTTTTTACTTATAGAAAAGAAGCCAAGAATATCTATACTGTATGATCTCTATTTACCTCTTTACGTCATGCTACTAAGGGATCTGTTTTCTTATTCCGTTCAACCGCGAACTGTCGTCGTACTAATGTACTGTCCTAATGCACTATACTAACGCACGTGGTGTACCGACTGATGTGGATCAAAGCAACAACAGCATTGTCACTGGAGCGTCTCTGATTGATAGGGCGAAGGGTGTGACTCCCGTTGGCGGTAAAACCAATTAAACAAAAAATATAATGCGTTCCGCAATACCGAGAAAAAATCTCAAAATTAAGATTTAAGCAAGGAACTTCATACTCAAATCAAAGTATAGAGTGCTCTAATGCCGTCCACCGGTACCGATTTTTTTCTTCTCTTTTTCACTGCAGCATTCACAGAAGTTTTAAACACAACTCTTCCTTGAGAGACAACTTTTTTTTTCCAAGAGTCGTTAATAAACCGCAGTTCCGAGTCCATCTTCGTCGCCGGCTCGTCGTTGTGGCTGCCTCATCTGCATACTGCCCGTCGGCCCCCCCTTTTCTTCCGGAGGATTCAATTTGTCGCCGGCACTTGGCGGTTAATGCAATTTGGAGCCGCCGCTTTTCCGCGGAGCCGCCTCTCCTCGTTCCCTCTTCGCGCTTCCTCGCCGTGCCCCTCGTCGGGGCGCTCGCTTCCCCTCGGGGCGACAGGTAACCACCGAATCGCGCAGCGGAAGAGGTGGCTCAGGGCATCGGCTGATGCCACTGCTGTGCTTCTCATCGGGAAGGCCTAGGTTCGAGTCCCGACAATAGCAGGCTTTTCGACACTAGCTACAGAGCTAGGTCGAACTTAGTCGCGTCTGGAGGAGAGTTCTAGCGGCCGGCTGCCCTGATCGGTACTTTTCCGTGGTTTCTCCGATCAATGCCAGGCGAATGCTGGTGCAGTACCTTACCGAACGCGCCACGGTCCACGCGTGGTCTTTCCTTCCTCCCCCTTGTCTTACCCTCTCCCACTCACACGTACATGCAATTTACTACCAAATCTGCCGAAAAACTGGCACCGGAGAGGGCGGTGCCCCGCTGGTGGGAGAAACTTGGGGAAAATCTTGCTAGCCGACGGTAGGTAGGCACCAGATCTCACCGTCCAGCGGGGTAAGATCACCGCCCCCTCACGAGGAAAAAAACATGCACTACACTTACGGGACTAATTACCTTAGAAGTTGGCGCGCCCAGAACCATTAATCACTCAGCCATGTCATCCTGATCCTCATAAAGCACGAGTGAGCGAACTAATTTTGGAACGCTCCGGCAACAACATCGTTGTCACCGCAGTGGCTCTGATTGGTGGGTCGTAGGGTTCGACTTCCGACGGTGGCGGATTTTTGACACTGAATAGCTAGATTGAATTCAGTCACTGTCGGGGGGGGGGATTCTAGCGACCAGCTTCTCTGATCGATAGTTTTCCGTGGTTTCTCCGACCGAAACCAGATGTAAATATAAATTTACGACTGTCGATATTTTAAAAATCCATGTTCTTTTTTCTATCCCTAGACCAATCCTTGTTTACCACATATTGCTGGTAACCGTAACGTAATTCGCCTACCCTACCCACGTTTGCTAATGGTTACTTTATCCTGCTTAAGCCCCAATAATACTTTGAAACTTTTTCTACTTCAGGATTCATATATGTAATTTGAGCGATTGATTCGGAAATTAGATTTAAATTGTATCCGCAGTATATGTCACTGTCATAAATAGTATCTGTCAATTCTCTTCATTTCTGTTTGTACAAAAATTAACATCAGCAAAGATATAAAATTTCCTTCCATTATTTTTTAATTTCTTTTATATGTATTGTTCTTGTTCTCAACAGATTACATAAGGCATTACAGACATAGTGTAACGACTTTCTCATAACTGAGGGAAAATGATTTTTAAATCACTCTGAAGTGCGTGTAACCGAAATTTCATTTTAATACGCCGAAGGTGCATTTTATTTTTATGTAGTTTGTCTAAACGAGATTGGGAGAGGAAAGCGTCGTAAGCGCGACGGAAGGGGAATAATAGAAAGAAAATTTGGAATTTACGACATGGAATTTCCAAATATGTTTACCTTTCAACGGCAATCTGTACGTCACGAAGTTTGAATCGCTTTTGATACACGACTTCTGCGCTCGGGCTCCTTTTAAAACCCCGGCGACGTCCTGCGGCTCTCGTCCATAAATCTCGGCTTCGCCCAATAGCCCAATAGCTTGTCATATTCCGGACGCGTCAGGTCTAAAGTTTAAAAGCCTGCGGCCGCCGGGCGGGCCGTCTCCCCCGGCCCGGGGCAATGGCGGCGGCGGCGGAGCTGCTGTTGCCGCTGCTGCGTCCGTCTTTCGACGCGGCTCCACGGGGGAGCCTGGGGAGTCACCAGACGTCACGAGAGGGGATGTTCAGAGGGGGAGTCCCAGCCCCACGCTCCCCCCCCCCACTGGGAGCGTCCCCTGAACGACGTTGCACCTCACTATGTGCGAAGTTAACAGTTGAGCCAGGATGAAAGGAATTCTCTGATATGACCGCCGTCTTTGTTGCTGTTAGAGTTCACATAAAAATTACCGCTGAGTAACTTGTCTTCTTCAACGTTGCCACTAACGCCGCCATCAATACAAGTTCTACCGCCGACTCGTACCGCCGACTCGTACCGCCGACTCGTACCGCCGACTCGTACCGCCGACGCCTACCGCCGACGCCTGCCGCCGACGCCTGCCGCCGACGCCATTTTACACAAAAAATGAAAATATCGTGATGAAAGGCACAATTGGGTGTCGAACGTTCAAGACATTATTGGGCATGAACTGACAAAAATAGTTTGGCCAACCCGTTTTGATTTTTTTTTTTTTTTTTTTTTTTTTTTTTTTTTGCTTGTCTCGGATTTTTATTTTCTTTGATACTGTAGTTTGTATTGTCGATGCAAACCTTCGTCAGACGTAGTGTTAGGAGGGAGCGATCTAGTTTTGGGTACAGTCTGAATCATATGGCACATTCTTCTAAGTTTATTTTTTCATTTATTTGGCTTTTGATATTACAAAACTGTAGCAAAATGTTACGGGTTCTGATAGACATTTGAATATCAGATTATACATAAAGGAAAAACACAACTAAGGTACCGTGTGCGCATGATGTCTCAGATCTCAGTTTACTGACGTCCGCAGCATGTAGAAGGTCAAAGACTCCTTTTCCTTTGGGATCAGAAGGTGGGAAGTTTTATAACACAAAGTTACAGACGACTCAATTTTTACATCGAGTTCTGATTGGTACTGCACTGGGGTTTGATAAGTAAATTAACTCTGCTCAAATGCCTCCATCTCACGGTCGTTATGTTCGATGCGTCCCTGTATAATATTAGAAACTCCGTCCGTCCGTCTGTCCGTCCGTCACCCACGTTTCGACCCCTTTCCATTCACCAATCAAAACAAATGAGGTGTCATTCCATGCGTCTCTGACTTGCGGCTGGGAAATGATAGTTTGTTTCTATATCCTTCCGAAGATTCTAAGATCTCTCCAAAAACAGGTTTTTGTGTTATTTTTAGCGCTGCGATCTAGTGGTGGCCACGCGGTCGCCGCCACATGCAATTGTGATGACAGCTAAATGTGACGCCTGTGAGGCTCATGTCACCCAGGCGATGATTGGTAGTGGTCGCTAGAGATCGGATGCCGGATACTGTTTACAGAATGCGGTGCAGAGCTTGGAGAACTCGGAAGGAAATTATTGTTTGATAGGATAATTTGATGCAGCGTATACGATAGTGCTAATGGGTTAACTCCCTTTTGTAGAATAATGTAAACTACAAAATTATATTATAATATAAATCTATCTTAATAGACCAGTATGCTCTACAATGGAACAGATTTTTAACGTATACATTTTCCTTAATAATCCACCAGACAATACGCTGAAAGAATGAACTCTTCAGAGAAGGTGGTGAACAATAAAAATCTCTAAATAAGTGTTTAGTCTCTTCTGCTGAACAAGGAAGACTAAGAACTCGCTATTGTCTTTGTCTGTGAGCGGGTCGTCTTCCGAGATTCCGTTTATCTGCCAAACACCTGTGCAGGAGAAGTTGTCTATATATCAGGGGCACGATCAAAATGGTCGTGTGTAGGGGCGAACTTAAATGAAATATCATTTTTTTTTTAATTTGAGAACAATGCCGTTGAGTATAGAAATTTATTTTACGTTATGGCGAAAGGAAATGACTCATTTTTGTATTTTTTGCATGTTTCGTCAATTTCGACTAAGTCATTTTTTACATTTTCCTGCAATTATTAATGCGTTTCACTGATTTCATCGTATTGAATATAATTTTAATGGTACTTGCTTCACATTATATTTACTATATGAAACGCATGTTCTCCACAGATTTACTAAGTAGCCTATTCGAATCCTTCTGTTAGAAATTGTAATGTCAGCCGTTTTATGTAATGTATGTTTCCTGTGACGCCATTAGCGTCATTGTTGGTTCGGCCGATTTCGAGATAACTATAGACCGAGATTTCCTGGTAAAGAACAGTCCAAATCAAAAGTTTGCCAGTTGAGTGCACTTTAACGAAAAGAAGCAGCCTCGATTTCATGAATCACGTTTCCAGGTTAAGTTGTTCATCCGAACTGGGTGGGGTTCATCCGAACTTTGATCACATTTACGTCATTTTTCTTTGCTTGGACAATAATTGTAGATCTCCACCATCTCAGTGAGCTTGTATGTGTAGCAATAGGATGTGTGTTATTTCTTTGTTCTCGAGAGGAAAAGTTTATGTTCATGTTCAAATGGACATTTCAGCAATGAAGGAGCTAAACATAGTTTCTGTTTATGAACACATCTATGACTATAAGTGTTATATCCAAAAAAGAACAGTAATTTCTAGAAAGGTTTTTATTACCACAAGCCAAAAGAGATAAACCAATCAAACCAATCATCATGCCAGATCAAACAATTTTCCAGGAGATGTGCCGAAGTCGTTACAATGTTCACCGTATCACTGAAGAGGAAGTCCGTGTTCGTAGCTTCACCGCTTCACTGAAGAGGGAGTCCGTGTTCGTAGCCGTTCCGTCGCACTCTGTACACTTTTCACTAGACACTTCTCGCATGCAGGTAGGCGCTTGACTGCCCACCGCTCGCCGGGCACGGCTCTTATAGCCGTCTCGGGCTGAAGGTCCGCCGGCCAGCTGTCCGATACGGATGCGCCCGTGCGCTCCGGAGCTTGGCCGAGCGTGACGGCGCCGCGGCGTTTGTTAACGCCGCCCTCTTTTGCGCGGCGCCGGAACTAATCTCCAGCAGCACTTTCAACGGCGCGCAGTCGACCATATCAATAAGGGACATTGCCTCTGATGTTGTTGTGGGGAAAATCAAGTGTTTCAAGACTTGTTAGGACTTACAATGATATCACCTCATTATCTCCAAAGAGAAAAGGCAAATTTGGACGAAAACAAATAACTACGAGAAGTTTGCTCTAACCTGATTGAATCTATGCCACAACATGTTCAGAAGTACATTACAACAAAAGGATACCATAATTATATACACTATGATTCCAATTGTATTGCACATATAGTAATAAATGTGCACAGTTAAAGTTTAATCGTTTGAGACAATTAATTTGCACACTAATTTAACATTCTTTGCTATCTTCATCAACGGGTAATGTTTATTTAGCATAAGTCAGGAAAATAAATGACATACAGTTATCGTCACTTACTGTGAGGCAGTCAGCGACATGTGTTCCGCTACGTTCGATCTTTAATATATTTTTTGTAGAAATAAATATACGTCTTGGAGAACTGAACGTATTAGATTGCAACAGTGACAATCTGTGACCTATAAGCCCAACTGAACTAAATGTTCTGTTACTTTTGTTTTTTTCCACTTTATTTTGTTTGTTATACTTTTAGGATTCGACACCTTGTTCAGTATAAGATTTTTCTGAGTACTTCTGAGAGGTACCATAATTATTTCCATCATCTGTTGGAACTTTCTCGACACAGTACGGCAGCTCACCATCACATCTCCTTCGGTTTTCCTGTCCATCTGTATATATATATATATATATATATATATATATATATATATATATATATATATATATATATATAGAGAGAGAGAGAGAGAGAGAGAGAGAGCGTGCTGAGAATTGAAAAACCACACTGTTTATAAGATTGAAACATATTTCCATTTAGAGTAAGTAATGTGCTAATGTATCTCATTAGTTAAATTAACATGACAATTTTTAGAATATTTAAATGTAAATTGTGATTTACCATGCGTTACAAATCTAATACATCTATTCATTATGGTGGTATATCAGATTCATTTCTCTATTTTACGAGTAGTTACGAAATAGTATTAACTTATTCTTCAACCGAAGCCGTGCCATAAACCAAATTATTTTTCTCGAAAAGTCTAGTTCATAAGACGTGCGTTAATAAAACGCCTGTTCATCTTGTTGCATTTCCTTTCAACCCAGACATCAACGAAGGTTGCTTGACCACCAATCCATTTCCTCGACACCAGTGAACACCACAGCGAGCACGTCTCATTTACTTCGCGCCGCTCCATCACGCGAATCTGTGCTCCCTGGCGCCCTCGCGCTTCGTTCCTCCCCCCCCCCACCCCCACCCTCCGGAGTCCTCGGGGACGCCGAGCCACCTGCCCGGCGGGGGCGAGGAGAGGACGGCGGTGGCGGTGGCGGTGGCGGTGACGGTGGCGGTGGCGGCGGCGGCGGCGGCGGCGGGGGGGTCCTGCCGCACCCTGCCCCGCCCTTGCACTCCACGCCTCTCCCGACCCAGGAAAAAGTTTAATATCGCCGGACAGATGACACATGGCAGTAATTTCGGAAGCTGACTCTCTCTGCTGAATAATTCAGCAGAGCTTTGTCTCTCTCCGCGCGCCGGCTCTTCTATTATGTATTCCTCTTTAGTTTTCATGGGCAATGGACGCGGCGGCGACGGCGTCCGGGAAGCGGGGTCGGGGTATGTGGGCGGAGGGCCGGGGAGGGGTGGAAGGGTCGGGCACGCCGCTAGACGCCAAGGAGCCGTATCGCCAGCGTATCGAGGCAAATAGAGGAGAGTTATCAGCGGGACGAGGAGGAGGCGGAGTACCAGTACTAGGAGTACACTAAAGCATGGCCAACTCACTGAGTGAAGATGTAGAAGGAGTAGGGGTCACTAATCGCAAGGGCTTTGAAAGAAGTAAGCGCGAGGAAAATAGGTAGAGGCAACGAATGATAAAAATACGCTCATAGGGAAGGGACAGGTATGTGGCCCAAAGGTAAGGGATGCGCGAAACGAGAGAATAGATTTATGGCCCGAGACAGCGGAAGTAAAGTAATATGTTTGGTGACTATGTTTCTCAGTCATGATACGTTGTAAGAAAGAGGTTTAGGAGTTCTTAGAAAGACGTAGGGAGGAGAGAGCAGTAATATAAAAATAGTGATGATGCAATGAGCGAACAAATATAACGGCAAGGAAGAACGGATTGTCAAATGGGAATGTGCAAGGAAGAAGGAGACAGAGAGGGTGGAGTGACAGAACACTACAGAAAGCGTTTAATGAGCTTGTGAGAGTGGAAATGTAAACTGAAAGCAAGGTGGATGTGATATAGGCTCGGCTGTGGTGTACTGTAGCAGGAATACAAGTGATGGAGCAATTGTAGAGCTGCTGGGAAGGGGCGGTGGAGTGGAGGGAGCAAGAGATGGAGCTGCTGTGTTGCGTCGGAGGGTGCGAATGGGGTGAGATGAGGGCTAGGCTGTGGTGTGTGTGTGTGGGGGGGGGAGAGGGGAGGCGAGAGATTTGCAGCAGTGGAGTTGCGAGGGGTGGGGAAGTGTGCCAGTGGAGTGGAGGGGGGTAGGGGTTGGAGCAGTCGTGTTGCGTCGGGGGTGGGATGGGGGAAGGTGGAAGTGGAAATGAAAGGGAGTCGGGTTGTGGCGGGAGTACCGAGGATGGGGTAGTTGTTGCTCGACGAGAGTTCGCAGGGGCCGAGGCGCAGGGGGTGAGGTGGTGATGAGGCGGGGGAACGGGGATGTGGGGGTGGGGGTGGGGGTGCGGGTGGGGAAGGTGGCAATGGAGTGGAGAGAGACTACGGTTGGAGCAATTGAGTGGCTGCCAGGACGTGGCGGGAGAACAGGGGGTGGGGCAGTTGTGGCTGAAGGAGCTGCGGCGCAGGGGTGGGGTGAGGTGAGGTGAGGTGGAGACGTGGAAAAGAAACGGGAGTGCGAGAGGTGGGCGGGGACCGCGGTGGAGAGGGCGAAAGGTCGCACGCGCGCCCTTCGGGCCTCCTCGGCGCGATGAACCGGCGCCTGCGAATATTGCGGTGTGTTTAAGACGCGGCGACGACGGTGCATATTTCATGGCTCTTGAGCCACGAAGGTCCCCTCCCACGATCTCCACCAGCTTCCTGCGACTCCCTGCGTTTCTCCAACGTCCCTAAATCGCCGTACTTAGCTGCAAAGCTGAGAAGCACCACCACATAAAATATATTAGATTGCAGCAATTATGAACGTCTCTTAATGTTAACGATAATGTACTTCTTTTTTGTTCTCGCTCTTCTTCCTGCTAGTTAACTGCTCTCTCATATTTTTCCACGGATTTTACCGAACTGTTCATATTCTACTCTTCTCCATTAACATGAAATAAATGTCAACCGTCAACGCGGATATTCTCGTATGGTTTTCTAGTTGATTCTTAGCCTACAGTATTGTACAAGAATTGAATGGAAATGTTAAAATAAAAACAGAATTGAAAGGATTTATTATTAACTATATATATATAGTTAATAATAAATCCTTTCTATATATAGATATAGATAAGATGTGAATTATCAGTCAATAGTGATTTTCTTGTGTAATTTAATTAAATAATTTTATATGGTGTTTCCTGATGCCAGTCTTTGCATAAACCAAACTTAAACAATGTAGGGTTATTATTATTATTATTATTATTATTATTATTATTATTATTATTATTATTATTATTATTATTATTACTATTATTACTATTATTGAACTTTCAGTGAACAAACATTATAATACATACGTATGAGCAGTACTTCACAATAGTTTTCGTGATCTTTACTAAACGTTAAATCGTGGCAACGTTTCATTTCCGATCAGCAGCACAATACGTTTTGCAATGAGTCATCGAATAATTTTAGAATATTAAAGATAACATTGTTTAACTTTATATTTCTTTACAACGTAATTGCTTTAATAAGTTTTGGCTAACATAACATAGAGAAATTGCCGTCAGACACAGAACGAAATTCTTATTGCCTGAAAACTTTTCGAATTATATGTCTACAATGAACAATAACATTTCCCGAAAACTATCTTTCAGCACAGAAGTGATTTATTAATTGTTTTGAATGTGGATCTTGTGCGATATTGAAACTATAAGAAATGTAATTGCGAATGAAAACTTGAATACCTTGAAGAATTCAAGCAATATCTTTTACTGATTTCTAAAAGACTTAAAATTTAGGAGGGAAAACGTTACATTTATGAATAAACTCGCTTCTTTAATATTGGATAGAATGTAATATTACAATATTTCATAAGTGAAAAAGCACTCGAATTTTTATGGTGTATTCGTAGAAAAGGAGTGATACTTCCTTTGTTACCAAAATGCAAATGAAATGTAATTATATGTTGTACATTCATATAGGTTTAAGAAGTTAAAATTACGCCACTTTCAAATATGAACAGTTGCGGGCAACATATGGGTTTAGAAACACACTTTGTTATCCAACGTAAATAATATCAGATACACGTGTCTGTGCAGTGCGTTACAATGCATATGTGCGTGATCTTTACTAACCGCGAAACCACATTCATTTTTCATCCCTGATTTGCAGCACTATCGGCTTTGCGGTGGTTGCACATCTGCGAAACGCCGCACCTTTTCATGTGGTCTCCGGACTATGGAAGGATTTTTTTAGCTTTATAACTTCCCTTTCAACATCAGCCCCCTGCGTCCATCCCACAGACAATTTATCTGCTTTTATTCTCTGACACACTGTCACTTTTTATAACAACGATGATTGGCTTCCAGGACAGAAAAATAATCGATAGGTTCGGATCACGTTATCAATATATATCATATTTGATGGCTATAAATTCATTTTCTTGACGTATATGACGTTAAATATTGAAAAAATTGGTCAAAGTCTATAAAATCCCAATGTAATCCAAACCATGAAAGGAAATGCCTTGCTCTATCGACCACTAAACCGATTTGACTTTCACTTGTAATCCTGTGGTTCCTCATTCATAACTTTTTTTTCGTAGAATTTATATCAACGATTGTTACGTATTTCAATATAAGTCCTGAATTTACAATGACGATTGTACGCTACTAAAAATAAAAAAAACACAATTCTGAAAAGATACAAGGTGGACAAACTGGTTATCCTTGCTATCCCTTTTAATTATTACAAATATATTTGTTAGTTATTTCTTTTGAAATATATTATTTTCTTTACTTATTACATATAAGTTATGTTTTCTTAGGAAATAATTCGTCGAGAAGAACGTTTTTGAAACTAATTCGTATCCACAATCCAGTTCTCAGCAACCCCTTACTTTCACACTCCCTTGTAAACATTATGTGCAAGATTTATTTTTTATTTTATACTGACTGAATTTATATGTTATTTAATACTGACTCCCGCCGCGGAAGCCTACGCTCTAAATTATTTTTTAGCTCAATTAATTGGAACTATGGGTCCACTAGAAAAAACCGAAGGAGGCCCACATCTTTCAAGGGGAGAAGTTGCTTACTCCCACTTCAAGAAAAGGTTTCCGTATGGAAGAATATTACCACGTTTTGCAATTGCTTAGTTAACTTAAAACAACATTCCATGCTGCTTTGGAAGTTCTGGAGTTGAGTTATGACTTTCCAACTCTAATTATAAGAGAAGTACATGTTGGGCCACCTTTAGATTGAATCAAAAATCGTATTCAAAGAGAGCAATAAAGCATGACATGTCGACCTGAAAATAACATCTCTCCTAAAAACGAGCGCACGGGCAAGCGAAGGCATTTTACTGAATGTGTATCGCTCCGCATTTCTAGCAACTTGCCGAATTTCAAGTAGCTTCTAACCCCCACCCCACCCCCCACCTCAAACAACGTGAAACGCATGAAGAAGACCCGAGACCCTCGCCACCCACGCGCTGCTCCAGAACGCGTGTTGGGACTCTCCGACGGGAGCTGCTTGGCGTAAATCAGCGGCTGTTTAGTTGTTATGACGCTGGGGGTGGCGGGGGGCCCTTCCGCCCTGCAGCGCCCCCCAGGGGCAGATCTGGGGCCCCCAGCCCTCGGGCACCGCGCCGCCCGAACTCGCGGCGGCGCGGGAAATGGATTCCCCCGCCGCAGAGCGCAGATTCTCGCCCAAGTTGCCGCCCTGCTGGTTTCCGCTCGCCTTGTTTACGCGTCGCGTTGCGCTGGACGGCTTCCGCTGTCGCGGCGGCTGGGCGCGAGCCGTTTGGGCACGCGACGAGGATTCAGAACTGCCCCTCGGCCCGGGTGGAATCGGGACGCCGTATTTGCTTTCCACCCTGCATTTTGACTTGTACAGTTCAGCATTTGGTTAACTAGAGACTAATATTGAAAGTTGGATTCATACTTCCATGGTGCTAGGGGAAGCAGTGGAGATAATGAACAAAATATCTACATAATTCACTTCCGATATTATATTGTGATGGCGATTATACGTAGATATGTCTGTTATAGTCTGGAAATAAAGAGAACTAACTTGTAATAATTTATTATTATTATTATTATTATTATTATTATTATTATTATTATTATTATTATTATTATTATTATTATTATTATTATTATTATTATTATTATTATTATTAATAAATCTAAATTTATCTTCTAAATGCTATTTTATCTGCGATTTTTGAGGGGACAATCTGCTTTTAAAGTTAAGAAACAAAAAAAAATCGTCTCAACATTCCCTATAAAGATCACTGGAAAACGAAAACCATGAGTGATGTGTTACTGCACCCTGGAGTCGTATAATCAGACGTGCGCCTATTTGTTTCCTCTCGAGAAAGAACCGCTTACCAGAAGTAGCCGCCTCTTGCTATGTCGAATCCCTGACTAAACGAGATAGTAAGCATGGGCGGTGAGACCGGGCACGGGTCTTGGAGCAACACGAGACGAGACGGTCGCGCCGGATCCAACACATCCGCCCCCCGCCATCTCACCCGTCCGTCCGTCCATCCGTCCATCCACCCGCCCGTTCACTGGTGCGTGCGCGCCCGTTCTTTCCGCCAGCGCGGCAGCAGCGAGACGCACCGGAAGGGACACCCCCACCCCGCCCCGCCCCTTCCCCTCCTCCTCTCCATAATCCCCATCTCGACTCGCATCCAGCAGCCTTCGGCCGTCGCTCTCGCGGCCTCCCTGCCCGCCCCTCTGCCGTCGGCCCGACCGCGCGAGCTGTTGCAAAATTCATCGCGCCACTTACTAAATGAAAGCTCCGCCCCCAATCGCTTTTACGTAAAATATTGGTCGGTCTTCTTGAAATGCGGCGCGGAGGGAAGTCGCGGATAATGCGATGGCTTTGCAATCACGAGGAGATCTGGGTTCGATCTCGGCTTCAACCAATCCACCAAAGGATTTTCTCGCCTCTCGAGGCTCTTCAAGCAAATGCCTATTCGCGAAACGCGGCGAAAAACTGTCACCTTTCCGAACCCGCCGTTATCGATAAAATAAATTGGGAAGACATTTTATGAGAACCTACCGAGACAACCTAAAGAAGATGGCTCGACCTTTTAAATCTAATGAGATGTACTCGGCACATTCGTTTCGGCCGAATGAAAATCTTAAAGAATAATTTCTTTAACTTAGCAGTTTTAAACCGCGCACGTTTCCGGCTAATAAAAATCATGACTTTTATAGATAATTCGCCAGATGGACGTAATTTTACATCTGATCTTTTAATATATAGTATACATGGTATACATATTGGGAAGGAAGCTTTTAATTAGAAGAACAACCCCGCTAATAGGTTGTTTTTTTGTACGTACGACGTGTAACGCGCTTTCCGTCTTTGCTCCTCTCCTGGCATGTGTACCGTAAGGCGTCGTCTTCGTTCCAACTCTCTTTAATATCTTCACGTATGACGCGCCGACCACTCCAATCCTCTCCTGTCTCTCTTTCTCTCTCTCTTTCTTGTCTCTCTTCTCTCTTTCTTGTCTCTCTTTCTTCTCTCTCTTCTCTCTCTCTCTTCTCTCTCTCTTTCTTCTCTCTCTCTTTCTTCTCTCTCTCTTTCTTCTCTCTCTCTTTCTTCTCTCTCTCTTTCTTCTCTCTCTCTTTCTTCTCTCTCTCTTTCTTCTCTCTCTCTTTCTTCTCTCTCTCTTTCTTCTCTCTCTCTTTCTTCTCTCTCTCTTTCTTCTCTCTCTCTTTCTTCTCTCTCTCTTTCTTCTCTCTCTCTTTCTCTTTCTTCTCTCTCTTTCTCTTTCTTCTCTCTCTCTTTCTCTTTCTTCTCTCTCTCTTTCTCTTTTTTCTCTCTCTCTTTCTCTTTTTTCTCTCTCTCTTTCTCTTTTTTCTCTCTTTCTTCTCTCTCTTTCTCTTTCTTCTCTCTCTCTTTCTCTTTCTTCTCTCTCTCTTTCTCTTTCTTCTCTCTCTCTTTCTCTTTCTTCTCTCTCTCTTTCTCTTTCTTCTCTCTCTCTTTCTCTTTCTTCTCTTTCTCTTTCTTCTCTCTCTTTCTCTTTCTTCTCTCTCTCTCTTTCTCTCTCTTTCTTCGCTGACGAACAAGTCGCATACTCGTATACTAACCAAGTAATGGATGGCGCAATTTACCCCTATCACACTCCCCGCCTCTATCACTACCCTCATCAAATAATCCGCTCTTAGGTTTTATCACAAAATACCCTCAATTCCACAAGCTCTCTACTTCTATCTAAGATAACAAAACCCAGAAATAATACCTACCCTCAGAAAACTATCTACACATTCTTTTTACTCACCTTAACACTCGCCACTTTCATTACTCAAATTTTTTAACAGACATTGATAATTTTCTATAAGAAAATCTTGTTCTAAAACTCTATATTGCTTACACGCAAATCCCTTGCATTAAGCAAATATTTTTACAAAAAAACATAGTGGAATGTTACTCATTTTTGCAAAATATGCAATTTCAGTAGATTCTTGGTTTTTAATTGATGTATCGAAGAAAGAAAGAAAGAAAGAAAGAAAGAAAGAAAGAAAGAAAGAAAGAAAGAAAGAAAGAAAGAAAGAAAGAAACGTGCTATAACGCGAGAAAGAAAATTTAAATTACCAAGATTTTGGCAAGTATTTTCCTTTCGTTTCTCAATTATACATTTAAACTATACACAATACCTATAAAAATTGCACATGTAAGCCTAACAAATTTGACCTAAACGTTTTTAAAGAGAGACGAGAAGAGAATTTGCATAATACATTGTATATTGACAGCACTGTTACAATCAATATTCTTTTTTCTCGATTTTTCTTTTTTCTTTTCTTTTATTCTTCTTATTTTTATTATTATTTACGAGAAGAAAGAATGAAAGTAGTTTTGTTTTAATTCCTCGTAACATGGAAAAAATCTGTGCTATTTATCAACAAAAAAAAATTTTCATGTTACGTGCGAAGCAAAATTTGTCCCAATGACGGGGAGTCGGGATTAACCAAAGTTGTCTAAAATTAATTACATTACTCCACCTCTGCAACATCGATCTTCGTGTCTCCCTGTCTTTCTACCTGAGGGGATCTCGGGGCAGCGCCCCTAGGGGAGATTTGTGTGTCAATTTGATCAGAACTCGCATTACGCAGACCACGGAGCGACCTTCGGAGCGAGGCAACGGATTTATTTGCTTTATTTCGCTTGCACTTCAATTTCGTGGAAATCTGTCTGGATAAATACATGCGAAACATAATACAAGGGTCAGAAGAATAACATAAGCCTCCCCCTTGTTTGAGGGTTGTTTGCGAGTTTTTTTTCCCTCGTCGCAATTCCAGCGACGCGCTTGTTTCCGAGATCCTGGGATGCTTCCTGTCCTCGGGCGATGGCATCCCCGCTCACCACACTCCGCTCCCCGCTCCCCGCTCCCCGCTCCCCGCTCCCCGCTCCCCGCTCCCCTCTCCCCGTTTCCCGCTCCACGCTTTGCATCTCACCCTACTTCGTGGCTTCCGTTGGCTCTCCCACGGCATGCCCTTTCGTGTGTGTCCGTGCCTTGCTTTATTTTGTCCCGTCTCTGCAGGTTAAGAATTTAATAATAACCTGGCTCTATTTCCATTTTCGTCTCCATACATTTTTTTTCAAATTTATTTTGTGGATTAAACTTTCATGTCCAAAATTGCTTAGAACGCTTCATGACGTTTAATTCATATGTGTTATATACGATACATGTTCTGTATTATATTAGTATTGTGTTTGTTTACTTAATTTGCATATGGTGTGCGCTCTATTTCCTTTATCTACACGCTACGTGTTTCTTTGACGAAGCAGTAAAATGAAACTGCATTATATCGCAATGTTCAACGAGAATAACTCATTTGAGATCAGGAGCGACGCATAATATAAACAATTCAATTGAGTGGATTTATTTCGTCATACGTGAAAAGCTCTCAGAAATTCTTGAGATCTTCTACTTCCGCGATTCATTTACTTAGTTTCACTGAAAAAAATCCTTCATTCGCAGACTGCAGCGTTGCTTAGAGTCCTTTCGCTGTTTCTTCGTTCCTTTCCTTCATCTCGCCTTTAGTATTAGACCCCACTTCTCAATTCTCTTCCGTCGTCACGTCGATTGCACACTCGCCTTCACGCTTCGTTTCTTCCGCTTCTGCTCTTCCGTTCCGAACTTCTCGTTTCGCCCTTAAATACATTCTGCTGTATCTCTAATCACATGGCCTCTCCATTCATCCATATTCTTTCAAAAACATCTCGTTACTACTGGTGGTTATCCCATACTGGTTCCAAGCCTATTCTTTGCTTTCGTCCCCTTCTAGCCCAATAATCAGTGTGAATCTAAATTGTCCAACTCTGGCCCGCCATCTAATGTGAGTACAATTACTTATTTGCCTGTTGTCGATTGATTCGCCACTTCCTACCATTACGCGTAGCCTCTAATCGTGTCACAAATTCGTTTGTTAGTGATAAACTACCTTGAGTATTTTAATGTCAAAGTGAACGTCATGAATCAAACAACTTGCGGATGTATTTTTTTCATAATAAAAACCTATTAAGCGTATTTATAACTTCTTAGATAGTTTACGACCATTCAATAATCATAAAATATTTTCTTCATTGGGATTAAATTAGGTAGTGTATGATAAAATCTTAGATAAGTGCGGTAACGTCCGGATGTCGTGGCATAAAGTTGAATATTGCAAATTCAATTTTGGTTGCTCGAGTATCGATGCGCCAAATGGTGTACTTTTTGGTATTAGAAGTAAGGTTGCTAAATTATTTTGCTTATGTTTTAGTCAAGTATAAAAATAGTATTGTTGTCGCTTTGTTTTCATAACTCAGAGGATGAAAAAAATTGCCGAAACAATGGCACACTTAATTTTTTTTTTACCTAGTACCAGACCAAATCTCATGAGCAGAATATTTCGTAGTATACATGTGTTAACCACTAGATAATATAATGGTGCTCATCCCTGCTGTTGTGAAACGGATGTAAAAATCGCCGATCTCTCCACCGCTTCCCCCGCCGCAGCCCTGGACCACCCGCTCTTATCTCCGCGGTCCCCGTGCCGCGGCGCGTCGTCCGACGCCGTGCGGAGACGACCGCGAGTCCATAAATAACGCGGTGACTCAGCCGCCCCCTCTCGCGGCGCCCCGCGCCCTCCCAAGTAGATTAAATCGAGCCGGCGCTGCGCGGCGCGGCGCGGAGGAGAGGAGAGGGCAATTCCAAGATGCGCGAGCGCGTGCCCGTCCCGCGACGAGTAATTGCGGACAATGGAGTGCGGAGGGACTTTTTGGGGGAGGGGAGCGGCGCGAGGTTTGCGCCTCTCTTCCGAGAGCAATACCCTGCCCTTTTGCCCCGCGCGGTTTCGTCCCCGCCGCCGCCCCCTCCCTGCTCCCGCTCCCGCCCCCGCCCCCGCCCCCGCCCCCGCCCGCAGCGGCAAGCGCTGCGCCGCCGGCCGAGGGGATGTTTGCTAACCGAAGTTTATTAGCCACCGGGAGCAGCCGGAGCGCCGGGGAGAGGGCAGGGGAAAGGAGGCGGAGGGCGCCGGGCCAGGTCCCGCTCCCCCACCTTGAGGAACACCCGGACTGCTCTGATAGCGGCGCGGCGCCTGGTGAGGTCCCTGGGCGCCCGCGGCGTGTGGATCCCGCGTGGTAACTGCGCTGTTGGCTGCCTCCCGTGGGGCGCTCATAATTGGCTCGGAAATTGTTATCAATGGTTGAATTTCGTGTCGCATGAGAAATGGAGATAAACAAGTTCCTGCAATTGTCTAAGTCTGTGTGCTTGGTAATTTAGTAGGTATATGATCGGATTGTGTACGAAGGTGCACTTACTCGTGGTAGAATTATCTGACGACATAGCTTTGTATGTTCGATGTTTATTGATATATTCAAAGTCTTCTTCGACGGTAAAACATAGGTGGCACATCATTTTATTTAGATTCGATCTCGTTGTTACTAGATATTACTAAAAAGATATATTATGAAAAAATGCAAATTCATATACCACTAAACAAAAGAATATTTTTTACAAATTTTCGCGCTCAACATTATTATTTGACTTTTCCATTATAAAGAGTGGATCAGCAGAGATTTTTTACAACCAACTCCTTAGTTTACGAAGATTTCTTTGTTAAAGAATTCCGAATCTTCCATCTTAAGGGTTTGTTGAGCAACCTGTTACCCCAATTGCCATAATTATTCGTGACATAAAAGAGCAGGAGAACCAGAACATTTATGTACTCCCTTTAAACTTTACGTTTTATTAAACTTTATTATTTATATATGACTCCGTATTTTACTAGAAAATAAATAAACCATACAACAAACAGAATTAAATTATAACTTATTGATACAATTAATATACAGAATTGATTTTATGCTGAACCATTTACAGAGTTACCAGATAGATTGGAGAGTCTCTTCCCAACTGTACAACATTTTCTGACCTTGTCAGATTAAAAAAGGACAACGGGAAATTAGATAACGTGTAACGATATGGTAACTGTGAAGATGACACGATATGATGATATGAGGTGATAGGACGAACACAATACAACCATGCCCGGCGCGGGACTCGAACCCGCGATCCTGCGCTCCCAGACCGCTACGGCACTACTGCCTTAGCGATCTCGGCCATCCGGACTGGCAGAAATACGTGTTCCCAGCTTCAATTGCTGGAAAAACTTCTCAGTTTACGACGATGTTTGACAAACCTTGTGAATCCATAAGACCTAATTTTACAAAGAATGCCATTGATGAAATTCCAAAAATAAAAGTTCTGAGTGCGTACTTAAGCGACGCCTATACCTTTGTGTAGATAGTTTTTGAGTGCTTGCGCCCGTGCGTGTTGCAGCATGGGGCTGACGCCGAACAGCAACGTGTGGGTGGGCGCCTGGTGGATCGGCTTCCTGTTCGCCGGGGCGCTGTGCCTGCTGCTCGCCGCGCCGCTCATGGCGTTCCCGCCCGCGCTGCCAGGTGAGCGCCACGGCCGACATGCTCCTCCTGTTCCCTAAGCCACAACTACCATCTTCACCCTCTTCCCCGCTCCCGAGTCCCGTTCCTGTGGCTTTCACATTTTTTTATTTGCTAGTTAGTCTTAAATCCTTGCTGGCAGCATCAAAGGAGACCTACATTTAAAAAAAAGATTGATTTGATATTTCCGGACACGTCAACTGCTAGGGTCATTGCTCCCGTTAACGTAGTTACTGTTTCATAGCGGGAGGTGACGGTATCCCTCCCCAAGCTGAATGATGAGATCCGGCGCCGACCTTCCCGTCGGCTTGCGGAGAATGTTTCCCTTTCAGGTATCTCCCCCACCAAGGCACCACCCCGTGTGTGTGGGTAAGTAAGAAAAGAAAATTGAGCAAGGAAGAAGGAAAGTTCAGTCGCTGTCCATCACCCATTGGTTAGGGTACTGCTCCGGCATTCGCCTGAATTGATCGGAGAAACCACGGAAAACTATCAATGAAAGCAGCCGGCCGCGACAATTCTCCTCTAGGCGATGTCCGAATTCGATCTAGCTAGTGTCGAAAACCCACGACCATGGACCTCCCGGACAGAGTCACACCAGGAGCACTGAGCCAGCGTTGCCACAATTGGTGCATCAACTACTGAAACAAATAGTGTAAACCCTAAATTAAGAAAAGGTAGTGGCACCGGCGATGTGCTTAAGTCAGCCAATTTAAAAAGGCAAAAATTAATAAAAGACTGAACCTATCTCAAAAACAATGGGGCTTGCAATGAAATCCATAAAAACGACAGAATAACACAACTGTAATTGGCAGTCCTAAAACATTTTTATACATTGCATTGCCTCGAACACGTTTTGGTTTCTCATCCGTTTCGCGACATTCACATTCAAAGCGCGCGCATTTCTTAGCTTCTTGTTTTTCGCCGGGACGACGGACGTCTCCCACTCGCGTCGTCGCGGGGGAGAGGCACGTCCGGACGTGGCACCAGTGGCGGAAGAAGGCGAGGCGGGCGGCGGGCAGCACGCGACCGCGCCAAGTTGTTTGCGGCGAAATCCAATTAGCAGCGGCGGCGACGAGACGAGAGGCGAGGGCGAGAGCGAGAGCGTCGGCTCTGCCCGGCGCACCGCTCATCAGTCAGCGCCGTCCGGGATGATTGAGCGCCCGCTCCCGCAGCCGCCTCCCCCGCCGCCCCCGCACTCGCGAGGCGACTGTTGCTCGCGCCCGTTGCCTTCGAGACCAGGCTACAAATGCCCTGGCTCGTTGAGAGAAGAAAAATGTCGGGTGGCTAATTAACGTGGGAATTGTCGTCCACGAAGTGAGGTTGAAAATGTTTGTTATTTAATGCCGCTCGTATTTTTGTAATAAAATACTGTTTTGTTTTCGTAAATTCTAAGTTTATAGGAGACATTTGTAATATTTTCGAATCCAAACTATTTTGTTGGCAGTTTAGCAAACGATTTAACAATTGGTTTATTATCTTTTAGTTAACTCATGGAAAATCAGCTTAGGTTAAATTTGTTAAAATTTGCCTTCGAGACCAGGCTACAAATGCTCTGGCTCGTTGATAGAAGAAAAATGTTGGGTGGGTAATTAATCTGGCAATTGTCGTCCACGAAGTGAAGTTGAAAATTTTCTTATTTAATGCCGCACTTTCTTTGTAATAAATTACTTTTTTGATTTGTAAATTCAAAGTTTATAGGGGATACTTCAAATATTTTCGAATCAAAACTGTTTTGTTTGGCAAACGATTTAACAAATTGTTTACTATTTTTAGTTGGCCCATAGAACATTCTGCTTAGGTTAAATTTGACAAAATAGTAGTAAATTCTGCTCTAATACTCCGTCTTTCATTTAAATAGATAAACTCAAAAAATGGAAACTGTTATTACAAACTTGTGTGAAAGTGAGTCATTATCTGCTTGTTGTTACCAAAAAATGTATAATTTCATAACTTCTTTTAACTATCTCCCTTTGTAATACATGTATGAAATATCCCTGGAAACAAAATTTATTTTCTTTCTTTTCAAAATTTTTAATCGCGGAACAGATTTGTATGCTACACAAACATATCTCACGTATATCTTTTATTATTGACTGCTCACTAATTTGAAAATAGAAATTTTTTACATATCATTTAATTTCTCTTGACAATTATGCCGTAAAAATTCAATTGCTAATAACCATTCTTATTTGATGCAAAGTAAAGTTTAGAACAAGTTGCAGTATCTGATGCACGAAAAAGTGGATCGCCTGGAATAGCGTATTTCCAATATGCAAACCTGTTATTTGTTAGTGCTTCGTTCCTGTTACGTAGAAATTTAGGTCTTAAATACTATTATATGGAACATTATTGACAATTTATTTGGAAACTCTTTATAAAATTTGTTATTAACATATTAAATATTTCGAAAGAGTTATCTTAATTCAATGTGTACAATTATTGTTTTAGTAGTACATGCACCAATTGTGCTGAAAGTGGGCTCGTAAAACTATAAATTAAATTGTTTCTTCTTTATTCCTATGGCTATCCAGTTCTCGGAACGTAGAGCAATTAAGATTTAGTTTGACAATAATTGTATTAATTTGATAATATCACTACCTCTTACGTACTTACCCTAACTAACATTTGGGAATTCTCTCATTCGTGATTTTTTCAACTAAAAAGAAGTGTTGAAGCTTAGATAACATGTATTATAGTGGCGGTGCTAAGAGACCTAAATTTCACAGAGAGAAACCTGCCCAACAGTGTAATTCTGTTCTTCTCTACAGAACCATTTGTTGATGTCTATTAAAATTACAGCGAAGTGACAAGGCACAAGATTCTTATAGCCCTCCATTGGCCGTGACAAATAGAACCCTTCTCAATTAAAACATAAAGAATGCCTTTGCTATTTAAACCTGCTCATTCTATTTGCAAAATTTCTGTTAGAGAAACTAATATCGCCTCGCGTATTCTCGCAGTTTGATACGAAAGGAATATATTTTCATTATGGCCCTTTCTAGGTGAGAATAAGCTGCGTGAGTATTATAACCCATCGTGAGGTTATGAAGGAATTCCTAAAATTCGAAGAAAAAAACAGTTTCGATTGTTGTCACTTAGATTGTCCCATCATTGTACATAAGAAGGACTTGGGGTAGTAAGAAGATAAGCCCCACCAGCCACAGCAAACCTCCTGCCATTCGTAAATGTTAATATCTGGAACCACTACTGGTGGCTCAAAGAATCAACTGATGCCACTGCTGCGCCTCTGACTGAAAGGTCCTCAGTCAAGGTTCTCCGATCAATAGCAGGCGAATGCCAGAGCAGTACCCTAACAAACGGACCACGAACCGCACGCGATTTTTCGTTCCTCTTCCTTGTGCAATTCTTTCCCCTTACTTACTCACACTCACTCTTACACTAGCATGAACTGTACTACAAAATGCAGGAAACCAGAGCTTGTGCAGGATGGGGCGGTGTCCCACTTGTGGAAGATACCTCGTTGGGGTAAACCCCATAAGCGACGGTAGGTCGGCACCGGATCTCACCATCCAGCAGGATAAGAACACCGCCACCTCACGTGATTAAAACACGCACTACATTTACGAGACTAATAACAATAGCAGTTGACGAGCCCGGAAACAAAATAATCAATATCTGAAGTGTAGTAAAAGTGTAGTTTATCTTGTTACTGTATCATATGTCTCGTATATATGTGTATATGTATATACATATATGTAAAGAAAATATATTTTCTTTATTCTGAACATGTCGTGTCCTTGGAGCGTGGTTAAGAGTGGTTGCGCGTGGTTGAAACTAAGGACCGCCAGAGGGAATGAGTGGGACGATTGTTGAAAAATATTGAAATTTTAGTTATTAAAGTAAGTGTAAACAGAGAAGCGGTTAGTCAGCTTTCTCTGTCGTTTCTCTGTTTACAGGTAAGTTTACAATTAGTTTATGTCAAATAGCCTTCGTTAATAATGTTAATGTTATAATATTATATTACATAATGTTAATAGACTTTGTAAATGATGGTTCATAAAAAGGAATAAAACTCTGTTTACAGGGAAACAAATTTAGCTTATCACTAACCCACATAAACAATTGTCTTATATGTAATTATGTATATGTATGTATATGTATGTATATGTATGTATATGTATGTATATGTATGTATATGTATGTATATGTATGTATATGTATGTATATGTATGTATATGTATGTATATGTATGTATATGTATGTATATGTATGTATATGTATGTATATGTATGTATATGTATGTATATGTATGTATATGTATGTATATGTATATGAAGGGCTTGGAACAGTACGTAAAAATATGAGTCAGTCTCGAACCAAAATCGCGATAAGATTTACGAACAGCAGCAGGCTTCCTGTCGGTGATGAAACTGACGTTGCCTCCGCCCTAATCCCTTCATGTCTGGATTAGCGCTTGGGCTAACGGAGCGTCGTGGTTGCCGGCAGGCGCGGCGGAGCTGCAGGCGCAGAAGGTGTCGGAGGCGCACGGCGACTCGCGCGCGCAGGCCTTCTCCAAGGTGCGCGAGCTGCCGCGCGCGCTGCGCTCGCTGCTGGGCAACCCCACCTTCTTCTTCCTGAACCTGGCCGGCGCCTCCGAGGGGCTGCTCATCGCGGGCTTCGCCGCCTTCCTCCCGAAGCTCATCGAGAACCAGTTCAGCCTCTCCGCCAGCCGCGCCGCGCTGCTCGTCGGTAAGTGCGCACGCTGGTTTACGTTCGCTCTTTGAAACGATTCTGATAAGAAGAATGAAGGGCTCAGTGAGAGATAATCATACGTCCAGTTTTTGGCCACTTTCTGGGAGAAAAAAATGGGGGATTTAATTGCTCTGGATCAGTCAGGGGAAATCCGGGAATTTGTAGAAGAATAATAACGTTTCGTGTAAAGAATGAAAGGCTCAGTGAGAGATAATCATGAGCTACACTCGTGTAGTTTTGAGTTATAAAGGGTAACAATTTTCTGGAAACATTGGAAAAATCGAGGAATGTCATTGCTCTATAAAAGTCAGGGGAAAATCAGGAACTTAGAGAAGAATTTTGATTTGTAGAAGAGATTGTTTAGAAGTGTGGGGAAATTTTGAGTGGGTTATAAAACTAGATATTATTACTAAAAACATTAGACCGGCTTTATTTATGTATTCATTTGTATCTTGATTGTCGGTTTATTGCACTGTTTTGATTTTTTCTTTTTGACCGCACAGAGCTCTGGATAGAAACGAAATAGCAAGATACCAGCGACAAGAACTACAGTACATTCCGACCGAAAGTCCAATAAATCGACGGCTTCCCCCCCTCCCCTCCCTTCCGAGTGTACGCGGGGCACGTGATATAGCGCCGTAACCAGACGAAGTCTGTAATTGAGACAAAAACGGCAAGGGCGAAAGGCAGCGGGGACGGCGCATGTGGAGGCGCCCCGCCTCGATAAGCCGCGCGATTCGGTCGTGGAACTTCGCGCAAAGAAGCGGTGTTTCCGCCTTTCTCCGCCGAGTTGCGCTGGCGGCGCGCGGCGCAAGGCAGCGCGCGGCGCAAGGCAGCGCCGATAGGAAGGCGCTAAATCGCGCTGCCCCTTTCGCTCCGCGGCGCCGTAAAAAGCACCGCGGGAGGCGGGAAGAACTGCGAACAAATGTGCTCATGGAAGGCAGCGATCGAAGTGAAAGTTATCGGAGGGGACTGCAACGGGGGAGAACAAAAAGTTCTCGAATAACTTCGATGGTTTCTGAAAAAGCAATAGGTCTCTTTTACTTTGGCAAATAAACATTCGATGTAAATGTAGATGTAGATGCTGATTGTTTGTGGACTCTTACTTTGTTGTTCGTACAGTGTACTGTGGTAATACTTTTTATAAGAAAGGACGGCTCTGAAGCGATAGTTTTCAAAGTCAAAATCTCGGGTTCCTACAATTTCTTGCGTGACATATATAATACATTTGCTTGCTCAAATAGTTTTTAAGGAGGAGGAGTTATGGACAACGCAATAACATTGCTTAGAATTTGTTGAAAATTTAATAAATTGGTATTGTCATGGGATATATGATTTATTTAAACTTTAATAACTACTTTCATTGGATTTAATTATAAAAGGGGTTCCATTTCATGTCAAAATATTATTGTAACTTCGACTGTCTAAAAGAAAAGGCCCTATCTCGAAAAAAATGCGATACATTTTTCAATGGAAATAAGGTTTCAAATCTTAGAGTAAACGAAATTTGATCTGGAATATTGAAATACAGTGCGTAACAAGCAGATGAGTCTAAAATTTTTGCTTGTAATAATTCTACAATACATTTAATGGTATTGATGATAAAAATACCAAACTCCTTCTCTTCTTCTTTTACTATTTAAAACCTCTACAGAAATTGTGTTTTGTATTTCATAAATTACCTAGGTTCAAATACATTCTTGTAACCGCTTTATCAGTGACTCTATACTCAGCTTTTGAGACGTCAAGAAAACTAATTTCCCAGACCTTCCTATCCCACTACAACACTCGTTAAGAGGAAAAAATAACAGTTCAACGTGCTCGTGTGCACACGCCGTTCTCGCTTTGCGCCTGCAAGTTCAACAAGGCGGAGAGGCAAGCATTGAGGTAGAGCGGGCGAAGTGATGTCTGAGGAACGGTAAAGGTGAAAGCAATGTCAGCGTTAGTAGCGTGGTAGGGAAGGCAGGGTGCGGCAAAGACTAGAGCGGCTGCCGACAAAAGAAAGTGCGCGTTTCTTGTTTATTCCGGTAAACGCGTTGCATCGTTTCCGCGTTCGGAGTCGCCCGCCACCGCCGCCGCATCCGGTACACCTGCGCCCGCACCGCCCCCCCGCCCCCCACGCCTCGCACGTGACGTGCACGTGCTCAACGCCACACCCGCACCACTCCCACCCACGCAGTCGACAGCCGCCCAGCTCCCTCGCCGTCTCCGGCCGCCGAAGCTCTTTTGAACGTGTAGCAGCTTTCTGTCGCTACTACTTGCCATCGCCGTTGTCGCTTTGCCCTCGCCTACTGCCTATACTGCATTTGATCATTTTGCTTTAACCCGTTAATAACGCTTGTTCTCAATTGGACCAAGGTTTCAGACTCGTTCAACGCGTTCAACGAAACCGCAATATTATAAATTTATTGTATTACTATTATTTTGTGACTCAATGTTCTCATGGACCTGGTAAGTTTCTGTTAGGCGGCCCCGGCAGGCGCAAAAATGAAGCTGTAGCTTTTTAATACAAATAGTTTTAGTTTCTATAGTAGTGTGACAAAAGAAAAAGATCAGGCGGGCCAAATAAACTAGGTATGGTGATGGGAATACGTCATGCTCGTCATGTGTGTCCCATATTTCCAAGCGTGAACAATAATAATAGTAATAATAATAATAATAATAATAATAATAATAATAATAATAATAATTAATAATAATAATAATAATAATAAATTAGGGCCCAGGTCTGGAAACACTTCTAGCTGGAAAAAGTCGGATTAATTTAACTCTACAATGCCAAATACTACATTATTATTTAAATAATTGCCTCTATTTCCTGCCATTATGCACTGCCGTATCATATACTAATTTTCTCGTGTTATTATAATTGTTACCTGTCACTAAAATCCCACTTTCGACCTAACTACCACTCCTCTTAGCGCGACAACTCTCATGCCCTGATTTGTGCAGCCTTTCTGACCACTGGACGGTTCTTAGGGTTGCATATTCTCATTTCTTATTCTTGTCACGGAATTCTCCCTTCGTTACACTCATCTCCTTGATTTATCGCTGAAGTAACGCATATTGATGAGGAATCCACAGCATTTTGGCCTGCAACTTGTGTACTACCTTATAAAGTTTTATATATTTCGACCTCTGAGTTTCTGTACGTTTAATTACTTACCTTTCGGAGTCAATGAACTTCCCATAATTTACACATTTGCATTATACATACAAAAGTACATATATTTTTAAAGTTTATTTTCGATCTATTTTCAACCTTTTTATATTTGTGATTATTTGGCTCTTAACTGCATAGTGTTACTTTAATTACACTGTAATTTGCGATATGTTTTCAAACGTCTCATTGCTTCCTTATATTTTTGTCAGACATAACCGCCACACTCCTGTCTCCTGTCTTATCAGTTATACCTTTGTTTACCCGCACTGGTTAACTCAGAACCCTTACCCCAGCCCTCTTCCTCAGGGCTTGCCTGTCACTGACGCCCTTTTTTCTATCCTCTGTGCAACTTCCGAAGCCTTACCTGACACTGTCTCTATCGTGCCCACCGACGTCTCCTGAGCAGTCCCTGCTGCCGAGCGTCGGCGCCACCCTCGCACCCGCGTCCTCGCGCCTCCTCTGCCAATCCCAGACGCCGCCCCCTACGCCCACCCCATCGCGGCTTCTTTCGGCGCCGCTCCCGCTTCCGCCGCCACGAAAATAAATTCGGCCTCGTGTTTGCGCTCAAAGAGCTTTTCCGCGTCGCCTTGCGATCGCAGCCGCCTCCAGACTCCCTCCTGCGATTTTAAAGCCCCGCCCGTACCTTCCCTCCGCCTGTCTCCCCTCGCCCGCCTCTTCCCACTGTTGCCGCGCGCTGATCGACCTCCAAAGGAGGTTTTCGGTATAAAGCGCCGTCTTATTCCCGAGACGTTGCGCCGAAGCGAGGTGCATACGCGAGTTAAAAATACGTCTCGCGAACGCGGTGCGCCGTGGGGCCGCGGTGGCTCCTGGGGGACGAGGCGGTCGCCGTCGCGCCTCGTGCGATGGCGCCTGCGAGGTTTGCAACCCGCAACCCGCTAAACAGAAGTGTACGGCGAGGTGCCGCGCTGCTAGGCGTTTTACTGGGTTGCATTGAAGTCTCCTGGGTAGAAATCAATGCCGAGTCTATGTATTCCGACAGAACAGTAATTCATCGTTAATTTTCATTTTTTATGTAAACGTTTCAAAAACAGTAAAGAATATTTATATTAAATCAATCCTCATAAAGCATAGAGCATGAATTGGAAACGAACATTGTTTTCATTCAGCAATTATGCATAATGAATAAAATATTTTCTTTCTTAGTAAACAAAACTATTATATACACTTGTATAACTAACTATTGGTCGTTGTCTAATCATGTTCAAAAAATGTTTTAGACAAGCAGCAGTAGTTTCCCTTTCGGTTACATCCATCTGAAATTCAATTATTCCATAATGTACTTGCAATGAAAGATAATTCTGAAATTAAATCCTCAGACTTGTATCTCTAAGTACAATTATTTTTTAAATGCAACATACGTTACTACTGATACTCCTTTAAATTCATTTTCTCAACTGAAAACAAAACATTAATGATATTTATATTTCTCTGAACAATGAAGACTTAGATTTTTAAGACATGTATTGATAGACTTTTTGCCTTTAATTAAAATCTCCTTGAATATGAAGAACTGCCCTCCGCGTCACACAACATAGAAGGGCGAACTTCATATTTAGAGTTTTTCTTGGGAATCGAGAGTAGTTCTTGTGTCTTACGACTAAAAAGAATTCAGTCTACGCTTATGTCCAACTTCCCAATCATAATACAGCATAATATGTGTTATTAAATCCGGTGGTACAAATTAGTTATTTATACCTTAAAGGGATTACGAGTCTTACTTGTTGGTACAACAATCGGAAAACATCTAATATTTCGCTATTGTGTTATCTTGGGATCGAATTAGGTTCAATCCTAAGAATAATGGATTTAATCATTGGAGAACTCGCATTTTTGATCCTCAGCACCGTAGAGGTTGCCTTACTGTTAAGACTGAAATTTTAGTCCAATTCCTCATTATTCAACACATTTCAAAGGATAAAGTTTTTCGTCGACGAAAAACACGTAAATGTTTCAGATGTCTTACCTCAACCAGAAAGTAACATAAAGATATTCTTTCTTCAATATAATAGTTTACACCGTTCTTTCAAACACATAAACACATTTTATAGATGCTCGTTTTTTTTCAATTATTTCAAACATGCAATTAAGAACAAAAAGTAATTTTAAGTTTTTAATTATACAATTTATCAAAAACAAACATTAGATATCTTAATCTAATAGTTATTTATGATGTGGGTAGTAAAAGTGACATTTTATTTAGCGAGTAGAAGTTCGAAGTGGCGCAATTCTACGAACAAAAATTTATTTTTACCACCTATGTCTTGCACCATGTTTCAACAACCTTACTGACTTTCATTATATTTTAAATCAAATATTCAAATCACTTAATGACACATTAAGGTTAATAGCGTCTGATGCAGAGAGGCGAAAGTGTTTTGTTTCCTTTGGTGCATTCACAGATTTATGAAAACACTTGAGCATCGTTTCTATCACTTTAAGCAGTAGTGCTAAAAATTGAACTTTTAGCACAGTATGTATGTCTTGAAAGAACCGCTTTTACTCCCGGCTGTCTAAAAAAAATTAATAGAACTAGGGGTTGTAACAATACTTTACAACATAAATCCCACCGAAATGGAACCCTCAAAATTGTGTATAAACGTATGTGTGTGTGTGCGCGCTGGTGCGCAGGCCTGATCACGGTGCCGGCGGGCGGCGGCGGCACCTTCCTGGGCGGCTACCTGGTGAAGCGGCTGGGGCTGACGTGCTCGGGCATCATCAAGCTGTGCGTGACGGCGACGGTGCTGGGCGCGGCGTTCACGTCGTGCTTCTTCCTGTCGTGCCCGAACCTGCAGTTCGCCGGCGTGAACGCGCCCTACGGCAACGCGTCGGCCGGCGGCGGCGCGCCCGCGGCCACGGGCATCGGCGGCGGCGCCCTCGACGCGCCCTGCAACGCCGGCTGCGGCTGCTCGCCCGCGCGCTTCGACCCCGTGTGCGGCGTCGACGGCGTAATGTACTACTCGCCCTGCCACGCCGGCTGCGCGCGCGAGGCCACGCTCGCCGACCTCAAGGTGACACGCCGCCTCGTTTTGTTATTTATTTATATATATATATATATATATATATATATATATATATATATATTTGTTTATTTATTTATTGATATGTTTATTTATTAATTCATTTGTTTGTTCGTGCAATCATTCATTCATTTATTGCCAACCTGGATGGCCCCGGTGGCTAAGAGCATGTCAGCGCTTCGGTCCGACGGGTTGCGGTTTCGAGCCCCGCCTTGATCATGGTTGTTTGTCCCTCATCTCTCATATATATCTTGTCGCGGAGGGCCTCGCGTTCTGATGACCCCAGATCAGAGGAGCCCGCAAGTGCGTTAGGGTCTAGGCTATGACCCAATATGCGTTCCATCGGATCGTAAAGAGTAGCAGTCTGTCGACTGGATAAAAGCCCTAGAAACATTAGTTTATTCACTTATTTATTGCAAAAACTAGTTAAAATGCAAGTGAAGTGTAGGAAGAGATGTAAAATAAGTGCGCGGAAATTGGGTGGAAAAAGTACAAGAATAACACACACATTCTCCACGATATTTATCTTTTCTTCAAAAAACTAATGGTGAGCATTGCATTGTTTGAGGAATCTATCTGTCCACGATAAGTTAAAGAAAATGTTCCCCCTCCCCCGAAAAATAAACTATCCGAAATGTAGTCCTCTTTGACTTATTAGTTATACCTCTTTAGATACCTCCAGATGATTTTGTGTATAATCATTTTTGTATACTCAAAAATTCGACCTCTTTTTTTCGTTATTTACTTGAAGAGCAATTTTACTTGGCAGATGTAGCGTAAACAGCTTGTTGCTTTAACTTGTGGCTTTGGCTTTATTTTCTTCCCAAAACTTCATCATCTCGCGGTGTCTTGCGCCTATTATTTACGCAATTATTTCATAAGTAATAGTCATATCGATGTAATAAGTAATAGTCATATCTTAGTGTAAAAACATTGTATGCTCAGTCATGGTTATTTTTTAGTTAATCAGTTTTTGAGACTCCTCGTTCGTATCTACCTAGTGTACAAAGATCGTATGTGTATATTAGAGGAATCATGCTTTTTTCAGAAAGCATTGTCGCTCCTCAAGTAATCGTACCTGTACATTTCCAAACTTTCAAGTTTATTTTTTTCGAAGCTAGGAATTCTCAACCTACAATACAGTCTCGGTCAAAAATTAAAGGACATTATAAAAAACAAAAATTTTGAATTTCCTCTTATAGTTATCTTTGTGCAAAAAGATCTGAAAAAAAAAAAAGATTGGTTCAAGTCTGTGACAGAGATATCACAGGTGCTTTACTTAGAAAACAAGATCGGCCAAAGATGCCTTTCCTGCAAACACATATAGATATCACGATTCATTAGCATGGGTGTAACCGTTCCAGAGTATTTTTTAATTAAAATTCGACCTACATTTTACATGCTTTTCAAAACAGAAAAATTCCAATAAAATTGTTCTACAACAGATTAGTCGAATTTATATCATAAGGTCACTCATTTTAAGGGTTAGTCTATCATCTAGAATTATATGGTTTAGCAAAGGACACGAAGAAATAATAGGGGGCGTCCTTAAACATTTGACCGAGACTGTACGTGTGCTCTAAGCCATCGATATATAAACATAAACATTCAGAAGTATTGCCTTGAAAAGTTCCCAAGGCGCCCTTAGTCAGGACTTGGGAGACTGACCGCGTGTGTGTGCCGTGTCTGTGTCTGCAGGTGTTCGACGAGTGCGCGTGCGTGACGGCGCCACCGCGGGAGATGTCGCGCGAGGACGGCGGCGACGTCATCTTCCAGGCCACCAACGAGACGTGCGCCTCCAAGTGCCCCTACATGTGGGCGTTCGTTGTGCTCGCCTTCTTCACCATGCTCTTCACCTTCATGGCCACCATGCCCGCGCTCTCCGCCACGCTCAGGTGAGCCCACGACGCTCGCTCTTGGCACGCGGGACAACGCAAAAAAAGAAAAAGAAAGAAAGAAAGGAGGAAAAAAAAACAACAAAAAAACACGGCGTTTACTACTACCCTACTGTGAAACTGAAGAACATTTTTTTCTACGGAGGGGACGAACACCACTCGGAGACGTTTTTTATTTGAAATACAGGCAGATAATTCGGTTATTTGGAAATACATTACCGGAAACAAATATGGAAACGTAAATCAAAATTTCAAAATTGCACCGATGGTAACATTAATTTGTAATTAATTTTGTATTATTGAATAACTGATGTACAGATGTTGTGTTTTGATTTTGTCTATTAAAAAACCAGAATTGAAGCGCAAATGAAAAAAAAATTTAAAATCTTCCTTTTTTTTAAAAATAATATTGATTAAACCTATTGAATTCTGTACATTTCGTCACAACGTACATAGGTTTAAAATACGTAATGTATTATTAAAATGATAAATATTACCTGTCCTTAATCTCAACTTACCCAGCTATATATAGTATTCAGCAGCAAAAATATTTTAAATTACCATTGTAGAATTTCGGAATACCCTTTTTTGTTTATGTCTGGAAAAAGAAAGAAAGGATGGGTGGAGAGAGAATATTTGTAAAGACACTGTAAGACTCTAAAAGTCTGGTAGGCGATTGTCTATGTTAGATACATCATCTGTGTCACTTCCTTCAGATTCCAATCCAGTGATTTCATTCAAACCCTCTCTAATTGTTAGAGAGGTAGAAGCCTAAACTAATATTTATGCTTGGTCCCACTGCGGTTCAGGCAAATGCAGAAATGGGAGGAAAGGAGTATGATTTAGTGGGGGAGTCTGTGATTAGGCACTCTCCTCTGAAAAAAAAATGCTTTTGTGGCCACTCATTTGACTGAAGAACATATCCCTCAAATCATACAAGTATCATATGGAAATTACTTAATATGGGATCACTCACATTCGCATAAGAGGGTTAATCTGATAGTTTTATGTGTGATATTTCACATACTGTGTTCATGGTCATGAATTGCAGAAATGCTTTACTGTGTGGTGTTGAGTACTAGCTTGATTTTTGCATCAGGAAGGTATATCTTCACAGGCACGTCATAAGGATAGATTGGACTGAATGAATGTTTCCATTATTGTGTTGGATGAATCACTTACTGCAAAACTCTTCACATGTAAAATTGAATATATTGGCTTGACATGGTTGCATCTGCATCCTCTTAAATGTTCTTGCTCTTTCCTTTCCATTTCCAAATTTGGCATACACTAAAATTTAAGTTTCCTCTTTCATGCCCTGAAGATAACAAGGGTAGAAGCAAAAAATTCAAGTGTGTCATTCTCTGGTTCTTCAAGTAAGCCATACCACACTACCTTGTGATCTGGTCTTTGAAAAAATAGTGAAGCATTCCTGCCAAAGTAGAAACATAGATGAGCATGATAATCCTGATTTTTTCTAACTTACTCAAATCTACAATTACTAAATTATTACATGAAAGTTAATATCAGCAGGAAATTCATGTATTTAATTAGAAGTCCATTCAAACTGCCTGAGAAACACGAAGAAATTTTTAAAATAAAGAAGCAAAAGACAAATGATATATCTTTTTTTAAATTACATTCCTGTTTCTCTTGAATATCATTCTAGTGTTCGTAAGAAGCCTCTATATGTACCTATATGTACGGATTTCTTCCGAACATCGGAATTAGACCAGTTTGGCCATTCAGAAGTATGTCCAGTTAGATGTAGAGGTTGGAGATGTGTGAAGAAAGTCACAATCTTCTAAGATCATTTCTTATTTTTCAGTAAAGTTATTGCATCATTTTTTTTTTTCTCCACTGTTATGGTGTGTACATTAAAATTGCTGAAAGACTTAACATAATCTGGACAGTTCATTATAATAGTTTGCAGAGTGTTCAAAATTCTTCTAAAATATTATTTATTAAATCAATTATGTTTTATGGAATAAAATAAATGTTTTTACGGTGAAAAAGAGTAGTAATGTTTTTATTCCTAAGAGAATGTCTCAAGCCACCTATCAGACCATCTATATATTCAAAATTTCTTTGGTGTAGGCTAACTTAGATATTAATATATTATATTTAATTTTACATGTCTCAAATGTTTAACAAAACATCCCACATAATTCCAGACAAAATTTGTTGCATTGATTTGAAATATCTTATGTTAAAAACAGCTCTTCTGTAAAATTACAATGTCGTGGCTTCTCTGATGCAACACTTCAATTTGTAAGTCGGTTGATGTATTCCATTATAGAGATACCTGACCACTCAAAAGCTGTAAAAAAATATCATTTAAATTATTGAATATTAAAGTATTGAATCCATATCATCACATATTTTCAGAAAGATAACGTAGCATATGGTGATATTAAAATTAAGCCCCTTACTAAGTAAGCGCCCAAAGTTTTTATTATAATTGTAAATGTACTTTGATAAAAACAGGTTATTTTTGTAGATTTTATACAAATCTGAATCATTGAAATGTGCTGTGAACAGATGTGTGCAGGACGACCAGCGTTCGTTCGCATTGGGCATCCAGTGGATCAAAGTGCGCCTTCTGGGCACTATCCCAGCGCCAATCGTCTTCGGGAAGCTCATTGACGAGACCTGCCGCCTATGGCAGGAGCCCTGCCCTGGCTTTGACCCCAGTGAGGGTGCCTGCCTTGTCTACAACAACGACTTCATGGCCAGGTCAGTAGTTTTCACACTTGATCACACCTATATTTTTAGGCAGTTCATTGGGTGACCCATAGTATAGGGGTCAAAATGCTCACCTGACAGTACCTCACATGTGAGTTCTGGGGCTTGAATCCCGGACATTCAATGTTGAATTTAAGGTAGACAAAGCAGGCTCTTGGTAGCTTTCCTTGGAATTCTTTTCTGTGAAGTTTCCTCTGCCTCTCATTCCTCCATGGCTCCACCGTCACCTATCCAAAACCTTTTATCGGATGAATAGCAAAAAAGATTAGGAACTGAGGATCATAATAAGAAAATATAATGGTTCATGTTGAACAATAGCAGATAGTAAGGTTTTTTCAAATTGACTTCACTCATTACAGTGTCCAATGATCTAATATACAAATAAATAATATTTTTTTTAAATACAATCAATTTTTGGCATAAAAACAGAATTTGCAATAAAAGCAAGTGCTTCTATTTAAAATTTGAAATGAAGGTGGTACCAAAAGTAGACAAGTTTTACCAAAGGTTAATTGTCAGCTCAGATTTTTTTGGATATTTTTTACGGTGATTGGAGTTAATCAATTTGTATTCTTTAATGTTTATATTAGTAAATACTAGTGTACCCTTATGAGAACTTCCGCATGTTAATCTCCACACTTTGCCTATTCATTTCTGTATCCTTTTCACTAAGAAGGAAAGTTGTTAATAAAACATGTTTATTTGTTAAATAATGAATTAATGTAACTTTGTAATTAGACGATATCAAACAAAAATAAAAACAATGCAATTGATATTGGAAACAAATTTTCAATAAAGGTTTATTCATAATTATAAAGGTATATTCTTTGAACATTTCACACTTCCGTAAAAGCAATATTAGAAATAATTATTCAATCTTCCTTGACAGTTAGCTTTTCACTTTCCTTGATAGTCGCAAAAATATTAGAAAACATTTTTAATCTTGAGAAAGCCAAGAAAGTTTTCCTTGTGAAAACACAGGATCAAGCTAGTACAAACCTATTATTTGCAGTATTATTTAACTTTTTGGCATTTGTTATGAGGAATGGAGGAGGTTTTGGACAGGTAGGTCACCAGATTGCTGGGGTGCGAAAATTGAAAAATTATTTGTGTAATTAAAAGTATTGGATTATATTTTGTGCTCTTACATACCTCAAGAAAAGCAAATCCAAGCCAAAAAATAATACTAATATTTTCACCTTTGAGAAATAAATACCATTTGTTACCATTAGAAACAATTCAGCAAGCTTAGACTTCACTTCAGTACATGGGAATATTGTTCAAATGATGTGTACATACTGAATATCTTAGCAAACAGACACCTTAAGTTTAATATCAAACGGTGTATTATTTACAATATGAGTTTACAGCTGGGCATTTACGTAAATAGTTCCAGATACTGCCAACATTTAAACTGTGCATGTGTATTGTGAACATTGGCAGTTGTCAAGTGACTTGTGCTATTCTTTACATAATTTTAAATTTGGTTCCTTTTTTAAATTTATTTATGTAGTATTGTAGGCTAGCACGTTTTTCCATTCTAAGAGGGAAAGTTGTTAATGAAATGTATTTATTTGTTTAAAAATGTATAATGGTAATGAAAGTCATGTGTTTTGAAAAAAATGTTGTGTTGTTTCAACACAAATAGACATGCGTAAAAATTTTAAAATTAAAAGATTTTCCGTATTTATTTATATAAACATAAATAAATCATGTTTACTGATTCTATACTTGTGTGTTTTGTTTGACAGACAGAAAAAAAATTCTCTGGGACTGTAAAAAGGTCGAAATTATATATATTTTTTTTTATTTTTTATTTTTTGGTAATTTATGTTGTTCCTCTTTATAAAGATTTTTTTATTTAAATCTCATTTCTTGTGATTTTATGTATACAAACTGAATGTGTAAGTATAGTAGACATTTTACAACAAAGTCTCAACATATTCAATTAAGTACAATATACAATTTTCTAGAAAAATGTGTCACATCAAAAATGTTTTTTTCAAATATTGTTTGACATCATTTTCAAATTGAATATCAAATTTTGATGATTTTTGATCTAAGCAAAAATCAGGACTGAATAATGGAGGAGTGAATTTCATTGTAAGAGCCCACACACATAGACCACTCTGGGGCCCCTGATAGTTAATCCAGCTGTGGTTGATTTTGTTTTGAGTAGTATTTTCCCCCATGAAAACAAGAATAATTATTTACATGACATCATTTCCTCCTAATTCTAGCACACATGAATTCAATCTTCATAACTGAAAATAATATATAATTTGAGTCTAAATCCCAAATTTTTAGCTTTCTGATCTAAATATTTTCAATCCTATACCATACTGCTTTGAGAGCAACTGATTTGTATTGTAATTAGTGTTGTTATGGCACAGGAACTATCTCAATATTTTACCCAAGTTACATTAAAAAATCTCACATTTTCTTTTTCTTTCATTGTTTTCATTCTAGACACTTTTTGACATGTTTAAGTAGAAAAAGTTTTAAGATAGTACAGTTTCTGAGGAATTTCTAAACAGAGAAGACATCTAAATTTGCTTGGTGGAGAAGGAGTTAATTTTTAAGAATATGATTTCATTTTATGATTTAATTTTTTATTAATGATTAATCACAAGGAAACTTGACCTACTTCATTACAGAAATATGTGATGCAGTTTGGTTAAATATTTGTGTCAACACAGGCATTAGGGAATATGCATTTACAAGCCTGTGTCACTCACCTGATCACCTGATTAAAATCTTCATGACTTCAAACTCATTCCTACACTGAAAATTCTGTTGGATGATATAGTGCTTTACAAACAAGGAAGATATTGTAATAGCATAATGATTTCAGGTGGTGTGCAACACCAACCTACAAACATAGATTTTCAATGCCATTCCCTTTGTTGGCAAAGATAAGTGAGAGTTCTGCAGGAGATTTTGGAAACAATTAGGAGATTGATCTCATTAGTGATCATTTGCTGCTTTATAAAACAAAGACCTTGACTACTGACTGACTCAACTGCCCCTTGCCATTAGCTTCAGTCTCAGTTCTATCATGAGAAACATAGTTCAAGAGGTCCTCAAATGCAAGTACTAGTTAATAGTAGAGCGCCTCATTGGATGACGTATAAATGCTGTCAATGCTTATTAAAAGATCCTCGAATCTATGAGAATGAAAGATTATATAGTTTCTCTAAAGTATATGTTTCTCTAAAGATCTGTGTAATTCTTACTGTATGTTTTCTTGAGATCAAATTTTATTTTCCTCCTCCCAATGGAGCATTTGCCTTATAAAATGAATATCTTTAACAGTAGTAAGCCCATATGTGAGAGCACAAGTACCATTAAGAAGGACATTTGCAAGTTAATTAAAGGGATTCATTTTATAAGCCAGATGGTGTAACAACATCCTAATATCTCCCACCAAACATTCTGAAAAATTAAAATATGTATCACTAGTTGTATAGATCATTAGTTGTTGACGTTCATTGATTAATGATTTCAAATGCATTTGTTGGCTGTAAATCACAAGTGAATTGTTTGTGTTGAAAAAAATTCAGAAACATGATCAATTTTGCAACCAGTTTCTAATTGACCATACTTAATATTTAATAAACTGTCAACAGATGGCTATGAATCTATGGCTGCAATGGAAGTAAAACTGATCTTTAAACTAAGTACTGCAGAAGTAATGTTTGAAATTCAATTATTGCCTATTAATTATTTCCTTATTTCATAATTTTTACACATAATTAAAATTTGTTTTCACAAAAAAAGGGAAGGAGGGGGGTAGGGGTAATTGAAATATATAAGTCCTAGAGCTAGTCTTAGCATGAGTAAGACATTTCTGTTATGTCAAGTGATCCCAGAGAAGTACAGAGGAGGCAGAAACGCTCCAAGTCAGATTATGAGTGGTGAAAATGTATAATCACTTGAAAATACAATGAATGTATTCATTTTGAAAGGATTAAGATTAAACCAATGGGTAAATGTAACATTATTTCTCTTTTCAGGTATATGTTGGCTTTAGCTTTCATCGGAAAGGCAGCTTCCTTATTATTCTTTTTCCTGGCCTGGTGGTTCTACATTCCACCATCCAGTCTGCGCGAGGCTCTTGCTACTGCAGGAACACCATCGTCAGTGGAAACTCCTTCCGTTCCACCAACAACAGGCCCAGTTCTCATGAATGGGCATGCAGGCCCACACGATGATGGATTACCAGTTCCTGCGTAAAACATCTCAGCACATTGCTCAAGTTTTGCTTAATTCTGTTTATGAATTTTGTGTAGTGTGTGGCACGTGACTCATACATATGAAATTATTGCCACATTAATGTACACTGAAAGTTCACAACCGAGAAGATTACCAAAGTATATGTGGTAATGGTTCATTATAGTGAAGTAGCAACAAATGTCAGTAAATGCTTGCTTGAATTGAATGTGATGGCAAACCAAAGATAAATTACTTTTTATCTTTCCTCATTCAGGACCTTATACATTCCGTTAATGAAGTAGGCCTGCAGTGATGATTAGACAATGTTTACAAGACTTCACATCACAATTACGGTAACAGGAAACTAAATGGAGAAAAGTCAGAGATGTGTATAGAATTCTAGACATTATGAATTTGTGAAGTAGGTAAAGGAGGATAAAAGCATAATTGAAATGATGTTTTACAATGCAAGTGGACAAGATTCTTCAGTTGTGACAGAATGTGTGTGTTTATATGTATGAAAAAGATTAATCCTAGAAGCTGGATGTCAGTATTTATTACATATTTGTCATTCCTAAGGCAGTTATATGTATTCTACATTCAATATATGCACAGTTATTGTGCATTTTGTAAGTAATGCTGGTTGGTCAAAGAGAATGTGTAGATAACAAATAAAAATTTTGTTTCTGAATGCTTTTAGATACTTCTGATCATAAGTGTCACAGACTTCAAATTGAATGTGAAAAAATTGTGGAAATTTTTGTGTAGAATTTTTATTTGAAGAAAAGTATTTATCGAACAATAAAATTGGAAGTTTACTTTTATTCAGAAATTTGCTTTAGTGAAAAGAAATGAAGCAAAAACCACAACAGTATGGAAGTCTGTTACCCTTAAACCTTCCAATGCAGAGAATATTGCTTCATCCATCATAAGATTACTACCCTTTCAATTTTTTAAAATATAGTGAAAGGAAATATTGTGAAGTATGGAAATCTATAATTTCTAACATTAAATCACTGAAAAAAGTTCCTTTCTCTTTTACGATTTTCATATCCCTGATCTTGTCTGATGAAAAAGGATAAGTTGTAAATCTTTTTCAGGAACTGTTAATATAATTTTCACAAGAATGTACTACATACTTAGTCAATCAAAAATAACTATTTTTCTTTTAGTTGAACCTCACTGAATACCTGTATTTTTCATTGTCAAACATTGTTTGTTTCCTATCTATACATTCTGAAGCAATCTGCTAATTTTAATATACTAATTGTAAATTAACTTTTTTAACTGAATTTTTTTAATACAAAATTTTGCTTTACATAAACAACTAACATACCTTCAAATGTATTTGAACCATAAATGGTACAAATGCATCTCATTTTTGTACCTTCAGAATACCCACTAATGATTGTTGTTGTTGCTGTTGCTGTTGTTGTTGTTTTTTTTTCATGAAATACATTTTTAGCTAAGTTTTGTGCAAATATTCTTTACACAAACTAAATATTTTTTTTGCTATTGAGAAATGTTCTGAAAATGTTCCATTTTCCGATTGTCTTCAATTGCTTTCATATTTACTGTGTTAGTACAATTAAACCTCCATACCTGTCAAGGTTTATTTATCAAGGTCAGGATATTATTATGGTCAACAATTAGATGTTGCAATATGATTTTGCAATGTTATTGAAAAACAGTAAGAAATATCTGAATTATTTTGATTTTCAAGAATGAAAATATTGAGTCTTAATCATGTTTATTTACTTAATTTTTCACAGTTCTCATATCACTGTCTACCTCTTGCTTTTCCTTTAGTCTGAAGGATATAGGTAAAGCCATTGATTACAAATGAGCCAAAAATACAACTATATAGCATTGTGTACACTGGCATGGTACTTTCTGTCCATGCTTGAGATCTGGTTTCCTGCTATATGCACTAATGTTGCAACAATTGAAAAATAGCTCCAATTTGAGATGGTTCACATACAAAAAGAATTTTGCTAACTGAAGTTGAATTGGAAAGTGGGGATGTTCTGTAATTTGAAGACAAATGCACAGATTTGACATTCTGGATTTCAGACTTGATGATTGTTTTCATATAAAACTTGGTAAATATACCCTATTTGAAATTTCCAGAGAGAAGACTATTTCCAAATATATCTTCTGAAGTATACTTTTTATTGAAATTGTTAGAGCATAATGAAACCTTAAATTTAAAATTACAACAATATTTTATATTTGTTTACATTTGTGTGTTTCATAAAGAAGGTAATAAAAGAAATCTTAAATTCCTAGCTGTGACATAATATTGGAATGTCAAACATTCTTCATTTGAAGTATAATAAGATTTTAAGTTTGATTGGAAAAACTCAATATAATAATTTATGTGTTTTACAAAGCTATTATTCTTTTCTCGTTATACTGTCTTCCCAAAATATTTTTCAGTTCAAAGGCAGCTCTAGACTAACAAAAGACACCATAAAGACATATCTTATATTTTATTTTTCATCGAGGAATCTTGATCTATTCTTAACGATAGTTTCAACCAGAGTACTGTGCATGAAATGGAAAAATTATGGACAAGTGAAAATATTGTATTTAAATTCGAAACTTCCTTATAGAAATTATATTTGACAGTGCTCATCATCAGTATTCTTATATTGGTGTCAGTCATGTAAATCCCCAAACTGTGTATATAACTTCACATTTACATTCCATTTTTAGTACGCTTTTGACACAAATGAGAGTTTCACATTTAAATATTTAATAGTATGCTGACTTTAAAAAAAATTCATCACATTCATGGAATTCATTCTGTTTCGTCACTCTGGTAATTCATAATAATACCAGTTTAAGAGATTTGAATTGTAGTTTTGGTGTACTAATTACAGAGCATTAAATTTTTGGTATTTTTAATGTTTGGTTTTTAAAATGTGTACAAAGATCAGACATGCTTGTTAAAAATCATGTTTTTGCAGCAATTTTGAATGTTGTCCAGTAGATGATCAAAAATTGGTTAATTCCACTTTCACGCTTTAAGATACTGAAAAAAATATTAAGTCCTAATCCTTGGCAATAAATTTCACTCATAGAGTAATAGTGAGAAAAAAATTAATCTTGCTTTTTCAACTTAATGATGATGTTTCTAGAATTAAACACTTTGTTTGGTCTATGTCTCATATAACTTTGTTATTGTTAAAACTATATCTGTAGAACTACGATGTGCATCAATGAAACATAAACTTAACCCTGAGATTGTGTAGATGTAAATTATAACAATTTTGTGATAGATCCTATCGATTCCTATTACACATTGTCAAGTAGCTCTCTTTGTGCAATAGTTATAAATATAATTCAAATCATACTCGTAAAAACTGATGTTTTGTAATGATATGTCAGTGTGTTTTAAATGAGGAAACTTTCAGTGTATTGCTATATTTTTCACTATTAAGAATGTGACAAATATATCATCCAAAAAGTACAAATCTCTGTTTTCATTAATCACTTTTCGATGACAGAAAATTACAATGAATGAATATTTCCAGGAAAACAAAGAAATTTGAATTTAGGTTTCTGGAAATTGAACAAGTATTTTGAGTTAAAATATATGAAAACAAACTATGTAGGTACTATTGCTTTTGAGCATGTAGAAAATAATATTCCCAGTCTATCGGACAAATCTGTTGTTATGAGCAAAATTATTGTGACATGTTGTGATTTGTTGTGCAGGAATAATTTTTATGTAAAATGAAATTACCTGTGCACAGTGACTGATCCCATGTTGCAAATCTCTAAGTGTTCTTTATAAGAAAAATCAAATATATAATGATATGTGCAAAATTGATTTTTTTTAAATATCGATGTTATCCTTACTTTTCGGTGTCCTCCAATAGCCCTTTCCCCTTGCCCTCCAATAATCTTGAAACATGCTATGAGTTAAGTTAGTTGAGTAATTTCTACGAATTTTAATTTAATTGTATTTTACTTTCTTGCATGAAACTTATGTAGTATAGAGGAAGTAATGTACTACTGTAAAAAGAATGACAATTTTTGGACATAAAACCTGGTTATCATGCTCTTCAACCCCAAGCAACTTCTATCTCCCTAAATGGTCTCGATGGTTGCAAGAGCTCACAGAGTCTTGACTTTCACTGATACTATGTGTTTTCCTACCAGTAGTTGCTGAGTTCCACTCATCTAAAGATGTTGCTGCAATTCACTCCTCCAATTCCTGTGGAGTCAATCAATGAATAACCACCAACTTCAATAGAAGAGTAGAAAAACAAGAATAGTACTTCAGATCACACCAGTTTGATTTTATGACTAACCATCAATTTCAATTAAAAAAAGGTATATTTTAGAACTCTCCAGTTCGACTGTAGGCAATGTCCGCCTCCAAATTATTTGGATTTTAAATTCTAATTACTTGATCTAATTGTAATCAACTGCAACTACTAAAACATTCTTTGATTGATTGCCAACTTAGTTAAGCAATAGGATATTCCACTATTGCTTGTACTTTACTTACAAGGAGACTATTTTTTCCTTTATCCACTTGATATTCTACTGTTTGCACAATTTTACACTTCCCTGTTTAATAGTTAATACTTTACCTCTGATTGTGAGAATAGATAGTACTTTCTTCAAGGTGTTGAGATGTTCTTCTCAAGATTGTGAAACTGGCTATATCATCTTGACAGGTAACTACATTAGGTTGATTTTTAAAAGTAATATTTAAAACTTCACTATCTATACCCGTTTCCTAGAGTTCAATGAGAAATATACTTATTTAAAACATGGGTGGATACAGAGATGATTTTTGGTAGGGGAAATTTTTTTATTCAAAATGTTTTGGTGGAATCTGTCTTATTACAGATTATGTAGAATGACACAGGCAAAGCCATCGCACACTGGCTTGTTGCCCTGGTGCAAGTACATTATGCCACTTTCAAAAGGAGTACTTTAATTATAAACTTCTAATAGTAGAAAAAGTTTAGTTGTTTAAAATAGTATTTACTGATGTGTTATTATAGATTTATTAAATAGTAAATAATATCTATGTACAATATAAAATAAAGCACTTTTTGAACTTACAAATGTGCAAATTTTTTAATGATATTCTCTAAATAAATATTGTTGCAGATTTCACTTTCAATTGATATCATTGCCAGATCTGTTAATATTTCTTGTGACATAGTTGATCAGACGAAGTTTTTAGATCAGTAACATTTTAATTTTGAAAATGACCTTTCTTCTGGGGCGAAGTTAATAAAATTTGTAATAGCATGGTAATATTAAGGAATGGCCTGGTTAGTTTATTTTAATATACGAATTCTAATACTTCATTTGGTGATGATTTTGATTTGAAAAATTTTGTGATAATATTTAGTTCAGATTGAGATTCAGATTTAGATTTGTATGATTAGTTCAGGTGTCGATTATTTCTGGGGATTGTGCAACTGTGAATTATAAGAACAAGCCGCCACTGCCATTAAACTTAATAGTTGTTCTACTTGTATTGGTTGCAGTCTATTTTCAAATTTACTTTAATTCAATCTGCTTCTTTAATAGAATTTGGCCCTAATATTTCTTCATTTAAGTCATTTACATAGATTTTCTTCATCGAACAAATTTCTGATCTTCGAAATTATGGATTTATAATTATGGTGAAAAATCTTTTATTAATCTCAAACCCCTATACAGTATTTGATTAACTGCGAGTGTGCATGCGTGTGTGTGTATGTGTGAGCGGATCCGTCACTCACGGTGAGACCACTTCTCATGCGCCCATCGATACATGAAGAGGTGTCATTCGACACGTCTCGGTTTCCTGATGGAGAATTGATAATTTGTTTTGACATACGGTCAGAAGATTCAAATAAATTTCCAAAAACGAATTTTCGCGAGTTTTTGGAAGTTTTTTTATTGGAAGTTAACTATTTCAGTTAGAATGCCAGAAATTAAACCAACGCCATCCAAATACATGTATGTAGGTTGCAATGAATGCGACAATTAAATCGCCGCGGTAGCATTGCATTTACATTGAAGAGCCAAAAAAACTGCTATAGCCATGCGTATTGCAATAAAGAGATCTGAAACCAATAAGAATACAGCGCTCCGGTCGGCAACAACTACGTAAAAGAGACTATATCACACAGTTAGATCGGTTATTGTTGCTACAATGGCAGATTATCACGGTTTAAGTACGTTTGAACGTGGTTTGAACTTGGAAGTCTTCGCAAGAAAGATGGGGCAGAGCATATAGGAGGTCGCGATGAAATTTGGATTTTCCTGTACGACCATTTCACGAGTGTACTGTGAATATCTGGAATCCAGTAAAACATAAACCTCTGGCATCGCTGCGGACGCAAAAAGATCGTGCAAGAACGGGACCGACGACGACTGAGGAGAATCATTACACGTGACAGAAGTGCACCCTTCCGCAAATTGCTGCAGATTTCAATGCTGAGTCATCAACAAATGACAGTGTGCGAACCATTCAACGAGACATTGTCGATGTGGAGTTACGGTGCCAAAGTACTTGTGTACTCGTGTAACCTTCGACAAAAAGGCTTCGCCTGGGCCCGTCAACGCCGACATTGGACTGATGATGACTAGAAACACTTTGCTTGGTCTGACGAGTCTCGTTTCACATTGTTTCTAGCGTATGGACGTGTACGAGTATAGCAACAACCTCATGCATCCATTCATGGACCCTTCATGTCACCAAGAGTCTGCTCAAGCTGGTGGAGGCTCTATGATATTATGCGGGGGGTGTAGTTGAAGTGATATGGAACCCCTGATAGTCTAGATACGACTCTGACAGGTGACACGTACGTAAGCATCCTGTCTGATCACCTGTACCCATTAATTTTCATTGCCCACCCCACGGACTTGGGCAATTCCAGCAGGACAATGCGACATCCCACACGTCCATAATTCCTAAAGAGTGGCTATAGGAACACTCTTCTGAATTTAAATTCATCCATTATTGGGCATATCTGGGATGTCTTGTAACGTGCTGTACAGAAGAGATCTCCCTCGTACTCTTATGAGTTAATGGGCAGCCCTGCAGGATTCATGGTGTCAATTCCCTCCAGCACTACTTCAGACATGACTACAGTCCATGCCACCTCGTGTTGCGGCACTTCTGCCCTACACGATATTAGGCAGGTGCACCAGTCTCTTTAGGTCTTCAATGAAATTTTCATCCTTATTTGCGGATTTTTTAAAACAATTTTGCAAAATCCTATGTACAGTATTGCTTTGGAACTTATTAAACTTGAAGAAATCAAGAACTTCAAGTAAATATGGAGAAGACCAAACTGTGAGTAATGCTACAGAATCACATTTAGGTTTTTACGATCGACTTCTCACATTTACAATATTAAGCGTGCAAGTACCGATTTTCGTATTAATGTGACTGACAACCTTTCCTAATTTATCGGAACTAACACCTTATTCACATAAACACAGAAAACAGTCGCCTTTTAATATTTATAGAGATTCGTCTACAAAACGATAAATAGAGCAATTGCAGAGGTAGAAATGAACACAATTAGGCTAACTTTATGGAGTTTTAATATCTTCAAAAATTAAGGGATCATATATGGAAGTGTCAAATAAATCCGGAAAAGAATAAAATGTAGTTAAGGAAGATTTTGCACTAGAATTTCTAGAACTAATTGAGAATGTCTAACTAATTTGTAACTAATAGAGACTCATAGAGACTTTGTAACTAATAGAGAATAACGCTAAAGAACAGATTACAAGTGAATTTTTGTGCATACTAGCAAGCAAAAAAAAAGTAAAAAATGTGGCTGAACGAAATTTTAACTACTCAGCAGCATTCATGCTTGCAAGTACTTTTTGTGGCGTTTACAACTTTGAAATTGTAATATTTCTAGTTCATATCCTCTATGGAGGTTACATACAAAGGGTTGGGAAGTTTTGAACAGGAATAAAACATTATCAGCTACTACGATTCATTGGTATCTTCAATTCTAGAGACTGGAATAACGTTTTTGAACCAAGACATGCACGACATACATTTTCGATCCATGAAAATACTTTTAAAACAGTTTACAGCGTCGGCGACGCCATATTCTACTAGTACACAGTAATTAGTAATTGCTATTTTTGCTGGATCCTCTTCCGGACCTCTCGATTTAGCTTCCAATATATTTCCTCCTGTTCACGATAAAATCAGAACCAGTTGTATTCATACCTTCTTGTTTTCCGTTGGCATAACTATAAATATGTATACTGTGGTAAAACCTCCCTTTATTTTTAGCATGCTTCATGTTTTCTATTGCTAACTCAATGATACCGAGATAAACCGAAGTCTATTTTCTCGAAAACGCTTCCAATTTTTTTCTTTAAATTTATTGAACGAAAATTGCTAAATAGATTGAATAACATGACATAACTGCCACTTTGATACATTCTTCTGTTTTTTTAAATTACGTAAATGTATATTTTTAATATTTCTCACGTTAATATTTATATTACCAGCGATATGTATACATCATTGTATTCATGAGCAGGGTCGGTTTAACGGAGGCTGTAGCACTTTTATCATGTGAGGGCCCCTTTTATTAATTTTTCAAAACGTAGGTGTTTAGAAAATGTTTTCTAGACATTTGTAGTGCGCTTGGTGTGCGAAAGAACTTTAACCCATTTCCGATTATACTTTTTTTTTAAATCGATGCTTAGCGAAACATGACTTTGTTAATACATATATTGAGACATCACTGCACACCGTAAAACAAGGTCTAAAATTAAAGTACCTAAATATCCGAAACTCGTTACGACTACTCTGGGCCACGTTCTGGGTCAATATTGGGACATTTGAAAATTTTCTATTACATACTAAATATGATTTTGAAGTCTGAAAAACAGAATTCAGTGTCTAGTAGACATTTAAGTCCCAAAAATTGGTCCTTTCAGTTTAAACGAAATATTTTTCATTTTATTTAATACTTACAAACAGATTGCTAATGAATATAAAATTAAAATCTTACGAAATACAACAAAAGCGACGGTATTTAAAGGACGTGAGGCTTTAAGAGCAAAGATAATTACATATGGCCAAATAATTTTAAAAAAATTATAAATTTAAATATTTTGGATATCATTGTAATTATATTTAAACAAGAGATATTGTAATAAAGCTGAACTATTTCTCATGCTTCTGTGGAACGTTACAACGAACTCTTTAGCATAATACGCAAAAAGAAACTCTACTTAGATTTTACAAAATTATTGCCACGCCATTACTGCTTTATGAAAGAAAGAGCTGGACATTAACATCAGATCATCAGATCAGATAACTGAACTGCAAAAATGATATTTTTTTCGTTTTATGACAGAATATTCACTATTAGACCAAACAAAAGTGTAGATATCAGAAGAATTAAATATTGAGTCTGTTATAGCTAACATAAAGATATATCGAGACAAAACTGGAAAGGTAATGCCCTGAGAATGTCGAACATAGGATAAGTAAAATCATTTTTCAATATGCATCTAAACGAAAAATAAATATAGAACTCCCGTGAAGAGATGGCATGAATCATTTCGAGACAGAACAGATCAAGAGGTCTAATCCTGGTGTTCGATGATGGCTTACAAACAAGTTTGAAAACAATATATTTTTTCCAAAAGGATCCACTATTTGAAGTATTATTATCGGAAGATATATAACGGATATAAACTAAATTAGGTCATACTATTCTGGATGATACAACATGTTTAAATATTGCAAATAAAATTGAAATAACTATATTTTTCAAAATAATAAATTATAAACATTTTTAAAATGACGTATTTAATTTTCAATTTTAATTGAACTTTGTGTATCTGAAAAAGCGTTTACACAATTTCGCAGTAGGAAACTCATCGATTATTCTTGTTGCATAATTTTTTGGTAGCTCGTATTCAAAACTCATCAAAGAAAGATTCATTAGTCCTGTTTGTGGCTCTTATTTCATTCTTATTTCGTTTTCGTCATATTGATTAGCGATTGTATTGAGAGAGAAAGTGAGTGAGTGAGAGAGAGAGAGAGAGAGAGAGAGAGAGAGAAACAGAGAGAAAGAGATAAAAAAGAGAGAAAGAGAGAGAAAGAGGGAAAGAGAGAGAAAGAGAGAAAGAGAGAAAGAGAGAGAAAGAGAGTGATAAATATGGTATCGTAATTGAAATCGTGTTTATATAAAGCTTCAATACCCAAAGAAACATTTTCGCGAATAAATACGAACATAAGAGAATCAGCTGATACTTTCGGATTGTAATTTATGCAGTAACAATGTATACAAACAAGCAAATTGAACTCAAACTGTTGCATTTTAAATCTAAAACAATGTTAGTCAGCATTGGAAATCAAACTTTAATATCATTGTATATATACTTTTTCAGTTCTTTCTACTTTCCCGTATACGTACGTATACATGGAGTAATATACGTAGTATAGGGAAAGTTATGTAATGCCGCGGATAATGGATTTTGATATATCAACGGAAATACACATATTGGCATCCTCTAATACCGAAAAAGTGTTTCTTTCCAAAACGTCCATCTGTCCATCTGTCCGTCTGGTGTCTATGAACACTCCCAGCACCTAAACCATACGTAGGATTTTTTACAAATTGAAGAAACCCATATCCATCTGGTTTGAGTTGAAACTTTGAGATTTTAAAAATCATTCTTCAAAATTTGGAGGTACTTTAAATGAAGCCCTTGGGACATTTTCAAAATTTTCTCAAAAACGGCTCTTTAAATTTCTTGTAAGAATTGTCATACACTTATAAAAGTGGCATAGGTCTGTTTTTCACCGTTAACTCTAAATTTCGAAAGTATGACTTTTTTCGGTGTTTTCCTACAACTACAAAATGAGAGATAGAGATGTTTTTTTTTCATATAAAATTTGTTCATAGTGAGTTCTTTCATTAAAATCAGGTACATTGTTTTGAAAAGTTTAGTAGTTTTCGCGCAATTTTGCGTGCAATATGTGCAATATAAAAATATCACAAAAACAATATTGTCTCAAAAACGGCTGCAAATTTTTTCTTTAAACTTTTGGTAGGGATAGTACTAAATTCACTCTATAAGATGGCATAAAAGCCGTTTTGCTCTATTTTTTCCAAAAATTACAAAAATTTAATTTTTTGATCTTTTGATGTCGTTAATACTTACATTAGCGGTAATTTCTTAACATTAATGTATTTATGAATACATGAGCTTTAAATAATGTCAGATAAAGTTTCCCGAAAATTCAAAGTTTTTCCGTGAAAATGAGCTTCAAATTCCTCATTTTCAAAAACGCTCAAACGCTATTTTCTCAAAAAGGCTCCAAATTTTTTCTTCAAACGTTTCAAACGGATAGTGCAAATTGCACTGTTTAAGATTACATACAATTAATTTTGCTGTATTCTATACTAGTACACAAATATAATTTTTTGAAAGATCTCTCACGCCTTTAATGTGCATATTTTCAGCGATTTGTAAACACTATTGCATTTATGACTGGAAGTGCTCGAAATGACGTTATATGAAGTTTTTAGAAAACTCAATAGTTTTCTGTGAAAAGAGGTTCAAATTTCGAATTTACAGTAGCGCTTAAATGCAATTTCCTATAAACGGCTCCAAATTTTTCAAAGAAAATTTCCAATTAGGACGAGGTTTTATTGTTCTTTAATATTTTTGAAATAATATTTCTGTTCTACTATTAGGAAGCCTAAAAATTAAGAAAATTTCAAAAAATGTATTTTGGCGGAGATAGACGGCAGCTAGCAAGAGAATGTGGCAAGTCCTCATAGGTAGCCGAGACCAATAGAAATAGAAAACAAATAAGGGAAAGTCTGTGCCATTCTGTTGCACCTGTAGCTAGGTGCCACATTAGGTTCACAAAATTCATAACGGCAAAACTTGTTTTTTCTTCTCTAGTGAAACATTTTTAAATGCTGTGCCTTTGAACGCACGAGGGCCCCAAATGCGCGGGACCCTTAGCTAAAGGTGCCACTAGAATAAACCAGGACTGTTCGTGAGTAGAAGCGATTCAAATTATTTCTAATAAAGTTTCTCGAAAACTCAAAAGTGTTCACGAAAAAAGGTTCAAAAATCGCATTTACAGAAACGCTTAAAATACATTTTCTCAAATATGGTTCCAAACTTTTCAACGAAAATTTCCATAAATGGAAAGGTTTGACAATTCTATAATATACTTAAAGCCATATTTCAGTTCTACTTCTACCATTAAGGGACCGACAAAATTTTTAAAACAATGAAAATGTGCAAAAATATACATTGCGCGGCGATAGATGGCAGCTGGGAAGACATGGGGGCAAAGCCAAAACGCTAAGCCAGACCAAAGAAATTAGAAAACTAACTAGTACGAGAAAGCCTGTGCAGTTCTGTAGATCGCTTATTTTCTCGTACGTACGTATACTGAGTAATATACGTAGTAGAGTGAAAGTTATGCAATGCTGCGGGAAACCGATTTCTAGATGTCAAAGAAAATACACGTTTGAAATAGAAAACTTGTTTGTTTTTGTTTTTTTCAAAATCTCCATCCGGCTGTCTATCTGTCCGTCCATCTGTCTGTCCGTCCGTGTGAATAACACTAGCTCTTAAAATTGTAGTACGATTTTTCTCAAAATGAATGTTCTTCAGTCGATCTGGTTCGACTCAAAGCTCTGCTATTTTGAAATTCATTCTTTAAACTTTGGAGGTACTTTGCATGAAGGCCCTGGAACATTTTCAATTTTTTTTCAAAATAGCTCCAAATTGGTTCTATAAATTTCTTGTATAAGAATAGAGTGACATGCACTTAAAAGATGGCATAGGTTCAATTTTCACTGTTAACTGAATTTTCAAAAATTACAAAAGTTTGAAAATTTTGGACTTCTTCCTACAATTATAATAATGAATAAAGATATTTTTTCTTCTAATGAAATTTGTTCTCCACAGTTAGTACTCTCATTATTGCAATGCACATTTCTTTGAAAATTTCAGTAGTTTTCACGCAATATTTTGGAAATCTACGAGTGACTTCATGTAAAGTACACCCAAAATTAAAATATATGTTTTAAATTACAGGAGCCGTGACATCAGCCAAAATGATTGGGGAATATCAATTTTGGAGATAATCTGCTGAACGGTTTATACGCTGCGTTGTGCACAGACAGATGGACGGACGGACGAACAGACTGACGTTTTGCCGTCAATCGATTTTTCGGTATGAAGGACGTACAAACCATGAATTCTGGCTACGCCACGTGTTGGAGGATTTTTTCTCTCAATTTAGCAACTGTATTTTTACACTTTGTCGTTACATATTTGACGCTTCATATAAAGTGCCCTCGAACATCAAAATATCCGTTTGAAACTCCCAAAGACGTTCAGATCGATGCGGGGAATATCAATTTTGGAGGAAATCGGCTGAACGGTTTAAGCGCTAGTCCAAGTACAGTCGGAAGGACAGTTTTGTCGTCAATCGATTTTTCGGTATCAAGGACCTACAAAACATGGATTCTAGCTACCCAACGTGTTAGAGGAAGTAATTTACTATATATAGCAGATCGATTTATCCACTTTTTCGTTACCAGGTCCCGGCAGTAAGAGTTTTTCTGTCAAAAATTCGCCCATTTCCGGCTCACGATTTCATAACTTTCACTTCTTACGAAGTAGTGCGAGAAAGTAAAAAAATTATCGTCATGTTGTATTTAAAATGTTAGCATCGTTTCATTAATTTCATAGAGTCCTACAATTATTTAACATAAACATTTAATTGAAAATTTCAAGAAATATCAACAAACTGTATTGCGACTTACAAAAAACGATAACGAATTTCTTGAGTTTGAAGTCCTTTTTCAATTCTTTACTACTTTTTCCATCAGTCACATCACTGAGCCCCTTGACTTGCGGGGCCTTGGGCGATCGCCCGAACTGCCCATGCGTAGCTAATCGCATCAGCTGTAGTATACTACTGACATTAATGCAAAATAGTGATTGTATGCTAGGATTAAAATAAAATGTATGTCATTAAGTCTGTCCGAAAAATGACCCATGTGGTACATATGATTTTATTTTTGAAGTTGGATTGCGCTGCTATCGATAACTTTTAAATTTTCCAGAAACTTTATGAGACATAATTTGAAGCCCGTGCTCTCATAAATGCAGTTGTGTATACAAATGATCGTGAGAGAGGAGAGAGATGTCAAAAAACTACATTTGTGTAAAAAATTGTACTGAAAAAAGGAGTGTATGTCAACACACACACACACACACACACACACACACACACACACACACACACACACACACACACACACATATATATATATATATATATATATATATATATATATATATATATAATATTTAGCATTACACTATCACTAAGGAAATTTTTGGTGCCGTTTTTGCGAAATTCTTGTTTTTGATATTTTGTAGTATTCGTATATTTCATACAAAATTTCGTGAAAACTACTGAAATGTTAAAAAATGTGCATGACATGAAGGAAAGATCTAATTATGGAGACCAAAATTTATTTGGAGAAAAAATCTCCATCTTCAATATTGTAGTTGCAGGAGACGTCGAAAAGATTTTAAACTTCTGAAATTTTCGAAAATTTAGAGTAAACAGTGAAAATCAGATTCATGCCACCATTATAAATATGTTTTACTCTATCCTTAGAAGAAATTAAAACAAATATTTGGAGCCATTTTTGAGAAGTTTTTTGAAATGTCGCAAGGGCTTTATGTTCGAAAACTTGATAGTAGATGAAGGAAATGTGGATTTATAAGGAGAGTAGTGTTCAAAGTATGCATGAAAAGCCAGAAAAGTATGCCATTAAAATGTTTACTCTATGAGATTTTATAACCGGCTATGTTTGAATCTTGAGGTTTATACCGGGAAAGGAAAACAGAACAATTCAATGATAGAACTCATTGATTATTACATAATTAATTTGATAAGGGTCATACAGGTTTTCAGGATAGATTCTACAGTTCACTTGCTTTGGACTTTCTTTTGACCCAGAAAACAAAGGCTGCTGGTACTTGTATGCCAAATATGAAAGACCTGAAAGAAAATACGATTTCAAAACAATTGAAAAGAGATGAGTGTGTTAAAATGAAAAGAGGTCACGTGTTATGTTTGAAGTGGAGAGATACTAGGGACATATTGTGTTTATCAACAGTTCAAAGATGATCAGAACAGAAGTAAAGGTAAAAGCCAAAGGAGGTGAGAAAACCAAATCAAAGACCGAAGTAATTTTAGATCGCAATCTGAATAAAGCAGGGATAGAAATAATTATAATTGATCTATTACTCCAAGAAAAGGAAACAGTTGAAGTGGCGCAAGAAACGTTTCTTCCACATGTTTGTTATGGCGGTAGAAAATGCTTGTATTTTGTATTGGGAGAACAGAACCCAAAAGAAAGACTGTCGTTTAGCAACATTTTTGCAGAAACTAGGAGAACAGCTTGCAGAGAAGGAAGCTGCACAGAGGCAAGAAAGCACACAAGCAACCACATCAAACTGGTTCATGGGAAGACACTCGGAAGAAAAATACCTTCCACTGATAAGATCAACTCTACGAGAGTGAGCATAGGGTGCTCAGATGTAAATAAAAATGCAACAGGAAAATCTGGGAGAAAGTAGACTCTGGTGCCTTGGAGATGACCTAACTGTAGTGTTCCCTTCTACATGCCAGATTACTTCAAATTAGATCACACAAAGGCTAATCATGCCTGGAAAGTATATATTGTCGTTGCGCAGGTTTTATGCTGTATTTTTGTAATATATTCAAGTATGTCAATAAAATAGAACATTTGGAACTTTTACTTATTTTTCATTTGTTTCAAATTAACAAACAACTTTCTAAAAACAGTAAGGGTATATTGTTTCACCATAATAATTACTGATGTCGCTTAAAACACCTCTAAATAAATTCTGAGACACAACCATTCACCAAGTGCCTGGGAGTCAAAGTGTTAATGAAAATAGGCGCGCGGTCTCAGGTGGCTCACTTATCTTGGTAATAACATAAATTCAATATATAAATAACACTGAATATCAATGTAAAATAACCTTTTGACGTTACTGGATTTGATCAAAAGTGTCCCATTACGTTTTTCTCAATCCCGACAAGAGTCAAGTCTCTTCAGTGCTTTCTAGAGAAATGCGAACTGTCCGAACATTCAGATAGTGGCGGTCAAACCGCTCAGCTCTGTCGGGATCTTCCCGAACTGAATGACCCCTTAGTTCCATTCACCGCCACTACGCGGCGCAGAGCGCGCACCCGGGGGGCAAGCACCCGCCGACAAGGCCGCCGCGGCGGCGCGTGCGCGCTGGCGTCGTCGAACAGCTGTGCGGCGTCCGGCAGTGCTGGCAGCGACAGCGGCGCGCAGGGAGGCTGGCCCGGGCGAGGTGACAGTGGCGGCGCGCTTCCATGTGCCGGAGTGTCGTGCGAGGATCCCGATTCGCCCGCGCTTCGCGAGTGACGAGGCGGAGGAGGAGGAGTAGGCTGCGGCCGCGAGTGCGACGGCTGCGGCGAGCGCAGCATCCCGATCCGCGTCCTGCCACAGGCGGCGCAGCCAGAAGACGAGGACGGCGGCGCGCAGCGCGCCACGCGCCCTGCGCAGCGGAGACGTTGACCCCCGGCGCGCGCAGCCTGTGAGTGCCCCGCCGCTGCAGCGGCTGCGCCAGCGCCCCGGCTCCGCTCCTTTGTTGTGACGCGCCGCCCGCCCCCGCGCCGCGCCGCGCCGCGCAGCATATGTTGACGCTGCGGCGGCGGCGACGGCGCGCGCGCGCGCGCGCAGGCGGGCGCCGAATCCTTTGTCTCGAGCGCCGAGATGCAGCCGCTATCGATCTCGCGACCGCCGCGGCGGCGACGGAGGCGGCTGCAGCGCTGAACCTCGGCGGGCGGCGCGGCGTCCTCGCGAACGCGACGTCAGCGTCGTAGATTTTTGCGCGGCGGGCGCGGGTGGGCGGACGGGCGCAGCTCGATGGTCGATATCCCGCAGAGGGTCGCGAACCCAGGCCCCGTCGCGCCCGCCGTTTCCGCCCCCGCGCCGCCCCCGCAGCCGCCGCCGCCACACGTGCCGCGCATCGATTCGGGGCGCGCGGTCGCAGGTGCCTCCGGTCACCGGAGCCTCCGCGGGTCACTCGAGCCGTTGGAGAACGTCGCTGCGCTGGCAGCTGGGTTGAAACGGTTTCGGGAATGATTTGACGTTTCGCGCGCGGGAAGTCGTAGGCTGCTCCTCACATTCGGCATTCGCCGAGCAGCGAGCTGCTGCTCGCCCAAGCCCGAACAGCTGATGTGTGTTCGGCGAATGTTCGCCCCCTTTGATTTGTCCTAAAAACCGACACGCGCCGGGTAGGGCGAGCCTGGCGGTTCTATACATTCGGTATTCGGCGAGTAGCGAGCGAACGTTCGCCGAATCCCAAATAGTGGTTTGCCATTTGCCGAGCGACGAACATTCCGAGCTCCTTTGTAGACACTTTCCCTAACGAAACATAGCGGCCGACTGGGCATGATGTCACCGAGAGCACATAATTAGTGTTGTTCTAAGTTACGTAAAACGTATTGACATTTCTATAGCGGTCTCTCTTGCCCTAACTTGCTGTAGCTTGTCGTCAACCATCGCGGTTAAATGTTTGCTCTTTATTCTGTTTTGTAACGAGGAAAGGGAATTAGTAATTTTCCTTCATTCTCGGTTTCAGTATAGTTTTCAATGGCTTGTGTAACATGACTGCTTCCGATTATTCATGTTCGTGTTGTGAATGCGTATAGTTGTTTCTGGAGAATCAAGGAGGAACGCCACCGTTATTCAATGTACTCTTTTTTTCGAAATTAATGCCTCTCTATGTAATTTTCATATTTTTTTGTTACATTGGTTTCTAAAATGTTTCTTTTAATGTTCATCTGAAAACTTAGACTATCTAGTTGCTGTCAACAGCTTTAAAAAATCGCTGGCTTGTCCAATTCTTTTGAGAAATACAAATGATGTCTAAATAAAAATAATAAAACGGTATGTTTCATTAAATTACTCTCGTTTGTGAAAATTGTCAAGTAAATGTATTATATTTTCATCATTAAGACTGCGAGTAGAATTTTAAATTGATGACAGTGACATTAATTTCGATTTGCTTGGTAGTTAACTGCACATTTACGCCAATTTAAAGCGTCATCGAAACCAAACTGCTAATCCCAAGCGGCTATCACTACTTGTTGACTTTCCTCAGTAAATCGTTTTATTGGAGAACGATGTTTTTGAATGAGTCATAATGTCAGCTGGTGCGTGCCGCCATTATCCAGAACGATCTGTTCCGAAGCGAGAAGCAGACCAAAGCATAGAAAATTCTCCATTTGCGAGGAAATAAAGAGGACATAAATGTTACGATATATAAAAAGCTTTCCATTCATAATGATGTCAGAAATGTCTCAACCATTATCACTCCGAGTGTTGGATCGCCTTATTTCTTCATACAGGTCATGCGGTCGATGTCTTAACAGCGTCCAAATAATTCTTATCAGGATGTTGTGTTTTGATACATCGATAATTTTCAAAAATATTTTAAAATTCTGGTAAGTTAAATATTGGTAATGAACAAGAAGCATTTAAAAAGCCCGTGCAACAACCCCGTTGGGAAAATTCCACTCGCAACTCCCCCTAGCAACAGCGCTGGCACGAGTGGAGCTGCAGTCGGAGTCGTCGGGTCTCGCCGAAGCGACCTGAAAGGCGAGGTGAGGGGGAGGGGGAGGGAGGGACGGCCGAGGGCGTACGCTGGGTCGAAACGGGGCAATTGTGCCCAAATATGAAGGGGAAGGAAATGGTTATTTGTTGTAAGAGTGGTAAAAGTTCCATTTTATTTTGCGAGTAGGAAAGTTTGAACAAGAGGCCGGTAAGTCGAGTGGCGCAATCTCACTAGCATAATAAAATCACTTTTACCACGTGTGTAATACATGATTTTTTAGGCAGCCTATCTGACTTCCATTGTATTTTCATTCAAGTGTACAAATGAATTGGTTACAATGTTACATTAAGGTAGGTAGTTGCCGATGCGGTCAGAAGAACGTTTATCTTTTCTTTTTTGGATTCACCCTGGTTTGTGTGAGCAATTTGACCATCTTCTCCCTTTCAGCACTAGGGCTAAATTGAACTTTTAGCACACTGTCCTTGCTCTAAAAGGTACTACTTTTACAAACGTTTGTCTAAAAAATTTCAGTATGCGTTGCAGTTTAGTGAAAAGGATGAAATGGCTTATGTTGTATGAGATGGCGCACTTTAGTCAAGAAAGAGCAAATAGAGAAAGTGTCAGCTGCTGCTAATTATTCGTGATCTGTAGGCAACAAATAGAAAGAAAAAATCAGTTATACAGGAAATGAAATATAATATGACACTTCGAAAATATGACACATTATAGTCTACATTATTTCATTGTGAAACTTAAAAGGAAACATTGCTGACATATGATATTTGGACATCCATGAGAAAAGAAAAGAAAAGAAAAAATGTTGAATATAATTCGAACCGTTGAAATGGGATTGGGGGGCGCAACGTATTCAAGATTTCATATTCAATTATACACCTTTTAAATCATTTTTCGACCATTGGAAGGATGGCTTGAAATTCACAGAAAATAGGCTACGCGCATGATTTTATTAAGAACCATTATGGTCTAATCTGGAATCCTAGATGAAATTGGTGTTAAGTTGATTAAGACGGTATGAATGAAATGATGAAGACGAAACGATGGTGCAGCTAGAAGCAGGAGAAACGGGGAAGATCTCAAGGAAGAATCTGATGTGAATTCGCGTTGCCACAAATTCCGCATGAACCGTCCGGCATTTAGTGATGCACTCGTGCGTTTTCCAAATCTAGAATGTTTGATTTTGAATTACAGCAGACCACACCCTGAAACGGTGTTCCGTCACCAATGCACCCCTGCTGACCATGGGTGAGCGTACATAAACAGATGGGAGTTCATTTCTGGCCTCCTTTTCCATTCAACATTTTTAATATATGAAATATTTTACAAGTAAATAAGCAAAACTACAAGTAAAATAAAATTTTAACAAGAGATATAAATGATAAATTCGATTAATTTTATATTGTACCGTTTACAAGGTTGATAGGGAGAGCCTCTTTCACAAATGTCGTATACAAATTCCACAAATTGACAGTTAAAAGGTGAAAAAATCAGGAATTGTACGTATTTACGACAATAAAGTAATTGATTACGTGCTATCTAGCCCCCGTTCAAAAGTTTTAGGGCAAGGGGCTGCGGCCACCTTGGCTTTCCCCTCTGCTCACACCTACGCTGCTGATCATTTGAGCCTCGCAACCCAGAGGTGGAAAGTTATCGCGCTAGCCTGCAGGAAGTGCTCACGATGAGCTGTGGATGTGTCAAGGCTCATTCATACTCATTTAAACATAAACGTCAACATTGGCTCCACGTAACCGTGGATGTTCGCAACCTGCGGACTTTCAAGTTCTCCTTAATGTGATCTGGGAACACATATCACGTACCGCAACAAGATCAGACATCAAGCGTTTTCGTTCGCCATAACTATTACGGTGTGTAAGAGCATAATTTGCCATTAAGAGACGTTGTTCATCATAGAAGCTACATAGAATAATCCATCATGAAATCCGAAATAATTTCCATGCTAGCGTGAACGCATCCATTTTAGGTCAGTGGTGTAGTTAGAAGCGGCAGATGGGCGGTCTGCCCCGGATGTCACCATTTTAGGGGTGACACCAATTAGAAAATTTTATAGTTGGAATTATATAATTATTTATTTAAAAAATATATTTCAATTATTCTGAATTCCATACAGTTTTTAATATATTATAAATAAATGTCATGTGCAAATATACTTTTATTCTTATTAAATAATGTCTAAACTATACAGTAAATGATGTTTTTATATCTAATTTATTGGGGGAGAGGGATACCATTAGTTTTGCGCCGGGTGAAAACAACTGAAGCTACGCCACTGCTTAAAGTCGTTCGATTGTATATTGAATTTATGTGGCGAGTGTTGTATCGTTGTCAGTGAATGGTTATGTTTACGTTTGCGTTCCGTCATTGTGAATGGTACGTCCACGTTTGTGTTCTCGCGTTGTCATTGTGAATGTTCGCTTGGGCGCACTGCGCGTCGGGGGCGTTCGCATCGGCTGCGTTGCCATCGCCCTCCCTCGCTCTTTGCCAGGCGACGGGTGGGAAGGCGATGCGGAGGGGAGCGGTGCACCCTCGCTACTCAGCTGATCGGCTTCTGCGCGCGCGCAGAACACTTCGCCTGTGGCGCTGACGCTGCGTCGCCAACCAAAACCGGCCGCCCCCGCCCCCGCCCGCTCCCGTCCCCGCCCCCTCTCGCGCCCGTCCTCGTCCCCGCTCGCGCCCGCCCCCGCCCCCGCTCGCGCCCGCCCCCGCCCCCGCTCGCGCCCGCCCGCGCCCCCGCTCGCGCCCGCCCCCGCCCCCGCTCGCGCCCGTCCCCGTCCCCGCTCGCGCCCGACCCCGCCTCCGCTCGCGCCCGCTCCCGTTCCCGCTCGCGCCCGCTCCCGTTCCCGCTCGCGCCCGCTCCCGCTTGCACCCGTCCCCGCCCCGCTCGCACCCGCCCTCGTCCCCTCTCGCGTCTGACCCCGCCCCCACCCCCGCCCCCGCTCGCGCCCGACCCCGCCCGGCCACCCTTCCCGCAAGTCCATGTGCGACGCCGCAGGGGAAAAAGCAGGCGACGATTGTTCGGAAGAGTTTCCAGCTCGCAAGAGATTCGCGAGGGCGGAGAACACGCAGCTTCGCTGTGCTGCTTTCAAAGCTCGCCAGAGGATTTTTGATCTGTGGATTGCCAAGGCGCACTAGCTCACAAGCAGATTTTGTAGCCCAGGTTCACACGACGGGCGAGGAACCATCTTCCGTTATCCTCTACGTGTCATGCTTGCAAGATATTTTTTTTTATCTCTCAGGGTTGGCTACTCGCCTGAGGAAGAGACTAAGAACAAAGTTCATTATTTTCGCGTAGCTGTTTTCGTAGCACACGAAAGGCGTTTAGGACTGCAGGTTGACGTTTCACACGAGAGGTTCTGAACTCCAGCTTGACGGGTTACACGAGCTCACGAGGTTTTGCGACTGCTTGTTGGCAAGTCGCGCGAGGATCTTCATTTATCCACGATTTCTGCGCTCATTGCCCACAAGTTAATCTTTTGTCTCTCGAGGTTGGCAACAGGCGCTGTGAAATAACTTCGAATTACTCTCCATGTCAGCTGGCAGTTTCAAAAGTTCAGAAAAAGGTTGTTTTTAATCCAGATTGGCAAGTTTCGTGAGTCAGAAATTTTAATTATTTACCCAGCTAGGCTCTTTCTCTTTCAAGAGATTCTTTTGACTCACTGGCTTGACAACTCGCGTTCGAAAGAGAATTCAGTTACAAAGTTAGATATGCTGTTCAGGTTCACCGGGCTGTTTTGCTCCAGAATTCCAAGACGCGCGGTGAAGAGACTTCAAATATCTGCGTATGAAGCGTTAACGCTTACAAGAGATTCCGTGGATTCTCAACTGACGACGCAACTTACGACGGGGAGAGATTCCTTTTATCCCCGAATTGTCCTGTAGTGTTAAAGCTCACGAGATGCTTTTGGCCGAGGGTTGGCACGTCGTATGAGTCTCAAGTCATCAACTTCGGCTTTGTTCAAACTGGCGAAAGATTCTTTCGGTTCTTCCGTTTGCAATTATCGCGTCTAACACCAGGTACCTCCGATTTCTTCTTTTAAATTCATTGTAGAGTAGGCGTTCTCTAAAGAGAGCTTGGAGGAGATAATAGCTTACCAGGACGAGATAGGTTCCCAATAGGATGTTTCTTTACTGCTTTTAAGAAAATAATAATTCGTTTAGACCGTGGAGAGATGCAAACAATTATTAGATAATTAGGATTTTCGTATGTTATATCTATTTTCAATTTCATTGTTTTACAATGTCGCATTTAATGTTACAAATCACGGGAGTCCTCTCTCTACGCTCGTTACTACTATGCAAATAGAGCAATGTATCTCAATACGTAGTTGCTATCCCTACACGAACATTCGCCGCCGCAATTGGATGGGAAATAGTTAATGAAATAAAAGGGTAAAAATGGGAGGAATACTTGCAAATCATCAATCCCTCCAATTTCTACAATATTTATTTTACATATCACTTATTTCTTGATCATTCTTTTTATAGTCGGATGACATAGACGTCGGCTCTTGCAAATGGTAAACCAATTTTCTAAAATAATCTACCACACCGGAACCTACATTTTCATTATATTAATTCAAGTTTTTCAGGTAGTTTGTAATTAGCGCTCCCCAGAGAATGATAGACATATTATTGCCCTCAGACATACTATTAACCAAATGTACATATCCAGTTGTAACTTGTTGTTACCTTATATGAAGCATGCTCATAACATTTTGTAGTAATATAACCGGAGTTACAATGAGGAAATTAGTATAGGATTTTGTTTATTTCAAATACTAAATGTGTTCGTAGCTATTGAACCTTGCGTGATAGAAACGTTTTTATAATAATTTTCGAAATCAGTACGATGGTTTCCTTTGAAATCACCTACATCCTGGAGCTATGATTTTTTTGTTATTAATAGGGTAGTGTTATTAATAGGGGGCGGATTTTAATGACCTACAGCATGATCAATAAAATGCTCAATGATCAATCAAAAAATGATCAATTAAATGCTCTTAAAATACTTTTAAAATGACCTAAAAACAATGAAAAATTATGTAAACAATTTGATCAAAACCACTTCAGATGAACTACACAAACTGTTGGGTATGTCACTGATGTAATCGAGGCTTCCTCCATTTGGTCATGAGAAACTCGGCTTGCAAACGTTTGGTTTAGATTGTTCTTTAAAAGAAAATCTCTGCCTTCAATTATCGCGAAATTCGCGGAAATGACAATGGCAGCGATAGGTGTCACAGGAACGTTAGATTACATAGTACTCACAACGGCTGACATTACAATACATAAGCGAAGAAATTGAATAGGCTACTCAGGAATTCTATGGTGAACATTTGTTGAATCTCGTAAATACGTTTGAAGCAAGTACCATTAAAATATTAAAATCAATGAAATCAACGAAAAATTCATTAAAAATCGCTTAAAAGGTAAAAAAATGACCTAATAGCCGAAATCGATGAAAAATTTAAAAAAAAATGACGTATAAAAATGGTTCATTCCGTTTTGTTATTACATAAAATAAATTTATATACTAAACGGTATTGTTCTAAAGTGAAACGAAAAAAATTACATTTTATTAAAATCCGCCCCTTGTTATTAACCTACTGTATAGTTACCCTAATGCAAATAATTATCCAGCAGAACTCAAGTTAACACAAAGAACAAAGGCCAATAGGAGAGTTACGTAAAAGGGCACTTGCTTTTCTAAACAAATGCCGCATATTTCATAGATTCGACTGAACTGGATCTTCAGTGGCGCATTGGAGAGCTTAGGGCAAAGATCGTATTTCTTTCGAGCTCTCCAATTTTCCCTAGAAATTTGTGCCAAAATCTGATATCAAAACAAATAACTTCTATAAGTTAAGTCATTAGAATCTGCAGAAAAGTAGCCTGGTCATAAGTGAGTATACATTTTATATCGGAATATGCGATATTTTTTATGAAACGTTTGAAGTTAATTCGAAAGCTATTGCGACCTTCTTAAAGACTCCGAAGATAAATTATATCAAGAATGCTGTGATTGGCTTCGAAAATAAATTTACCCTTATATGGCAGAATATAATCTACAAATTCGTGAGCAAACAATGAGTTGAGAGAAGCATTGGTGTTTGTGATCTATCATTTATAATATATACACACAAGGTGATGCTTCAAGTGTGAAAGCGTATCAAATGGTTAGACGTGCTTGCTACCTCTATTGCAAGCTAACGACTGTGGTCAATTGGTGTTTCATTGGTGGTCATTAAGAGACTTTTTTCCTCTCACATTGTACCAAATATGTTAATTTGTACTATTGATATGATTTGAATTTTATAATTCACTTATGGATACTTTCAGTTACCTTTTTTCCCTCAGTTATGCCGATGATCTTCACTCGTTACTGTTTTAAAAAGTACGAACTGAATTTCAAGCGAGTAATCGGAATGTTATGTTAGGGAAGTATAAAAGAAAAACTAAGTAAGTTAGAATGAGTCAGAATGTAACAATGTCCGTAACACGTGTCACTTCTGCTTAGGCATAAGATATTTCACATGCGTGAACTAACTACTTGGATTGTGAAAAAATCTATAATAGTCGAGGCTTTCAAGAATCCTTGTGAATGTGTGTATCGGAATGGAGAATAGCAAAATGTTGCGTCGCCCACGCTGTTTAAAAATAGTTTCATGTGTTGAAAATTTATTTCATACTTCATTTCTTTCATGTTCAGCTTGGTTTAAATAGGTTCTTTCAGTATCTGGCATTGGACTTACCAATGAATCGTAGTTGCTGATAATGTTATACTCCAGTTCAAAAGTTCTCCACACCCAATGGCCTTGTGTGTTACCTACAAACGGGATATGATCTGGTCTTATTGAAATTTCAACATTATAATCGCCTAACAAATACTTGCAGGTTTTGATGCTAATAGTTAAATTTTAGCACAGCTACATTTTGACGCATTTTTGGTAGTTTGCACAAAAATGCAGATCATTCCCAATTAGTTCCAAAAATTCTATCGCAACATCTTTTACAACTACATTTGATTCTTCCCCGGATTTCCTTAAAACTTCCATATTTTTCCCCCCAATTTTGAAGAGATTAAAACTTCACAAAGTTGTCTAATTTGTGTTCACTTATACTTGTGCAATTGTTTCATTAATTGTTTTGTATGCGAATCTAAGGTTGCATGTGAATCTAACATTAAAATATGCTGATGACTGCTGTGTATGTTTATGTGAATAAGATGTTAGTTAATTTGAATAAGAATAAGTTGATGGGTCACATTCATTTGAAAATCGGTATTTGTACACTTATGTAAGAACGTAAAAGAAAACGTTCATTCATTCTCTAGCATTACTCAGTTTTGTTTTCTCCATATTCAGTTGAAATTCTTAAAGTTCAGTACGTTTCGAGGCAATACTGTTCGTTGGTATTCGCAAATATATTTTTTAAAATACTATAATAATTCGACTCTAAATTGAAATCAAACTACAGCGCGATTTAATTGGTAATTCAATTGTTGACTAAAAGATGTCAACATCAGTGTTGCATCGTGACAGAAAATTATGGTGTATTAAACAAAAAATGCGTTTGGGTTCTCGTATTTAATTAACGCCACCTACATAGATCGGTTTTGGGAGGCTTTGGTTTAATTCCTGGCATTGTCACTAAGATCGCAGCGTCAAGGCACGATAAAACACGTTTTCTAGGGGGATCCGAAAACAAATTATAAGTTCTTCGTCAGGAGACGAGATGACGTCTCATACGTCTCGATTGGTGCTCGGGATGTAGTTGACAAAAAACATTCATCTGCACATTGAAAGAGAGTTTTACTCGAATACAGTATACTGATGTTTATCTCTGTGTGGTTATATTCAGCCTTACCATACGAACGTTGGTATCGGGAAGATACGTATCAATAATAATTTCTGCATAATGCGTCTGGGGTAGGTTGTAGAATATCTGAAGGCGCAAATCTCACATAAACTTTCTCCTAGATTTTAATGTTTCCTTCGCGAAACTTCATGTCGCTGATGCATAATCATTCATATACACAAAGGTAACTTAGAGACCTTCATTATCCCTTACATTCGTTTATCCAAACCGTAATTATCATTGCAAACAAACATTTAATCTATTTCCACTATATCTAAATCATTCAAAGATCTTTAATCACAAGGATCACTCATAACTCTTTGCTCTATTTCCGCTCTTCATATTGTTCATTCTCGCAATTTTGATAAGAAAAAATAACGCTTATTACGCTCGTGGAATGTGTGAAAAATAACATTTCGGCTTATTACAGCACAATGTCAAAGTAAAATATTGTGAACTACTAGAATTATGTACTACTTATTATTTTATACATTCCCAAAACGCCAGTTTTTTATAGTTGCGTTTTACGTAACTCTAATCTATAGTTATATTTTCCAACATTTGTGTGTTAAATGTAGTAGATTAAAAAGGTTTTGATGTAAGTCGCCATCACTTCAGCCAGTTTTCGGTTCTGATACTATGAAATGCTCGAAAAATTCTGATATTTTCTTTATTTATTTTCGAATCTTGAATGTACTCATGTTATTGAGAATATAAAATTTGAAATATTTTTTTTTCTTGTTATTAATTCACAATGATAACAAAAAATGGAAAGTCAAGAGATGCTTTCAACAGAAGTGATAGACTACGCGCGTCATCACTAGTAAATATAATTTATAAACAAAAGGTTTTGCCCGATTAGGATAAGCGAGAGTTTAAAAACCTCGAAGTGCACTCAGAACAACACTTACGAGAGCTAAGATAGGTGATTTCAAAGCAAATGCTTTCCAAACAACTTAGGAAAACCAGTCTTATTCTTATTTTAATCTGACAATAGCAAGACAATACAACTCGACAACGAAGCACTTGCACTTTGCCATGAAGGAGTATCTTCTTAATCGATCGAGGCGGTAAAGGATGAACTGTCACTCCCGTTCTTTCACTTCGGCGTGGAGGGATGTCACGTGGAACTTTCCATCCCTAGATGGCGCGTCCGGGTCGGTCACCTGGTCCTCGTTCACTCTTCATTTCCCCCGCGTGGGGAGCCCCGCGCGCCGTTTCTTCGCGTCTTCCCTACCTCACCTCGGCTATCTCGTCTCTCCACTCCGCCACCCCACCCCGCCCCTCCTGTGCTACCCCCGACGTCTGTTACCCCTTTCCCCCTGTGTCACCGTCCTCGCCTTGCCATCCCTCCTCGCGTGTATTGCTCATCCCCGCCCCTGCCACCCCGCTCCGCCTCTGCCTCCCCGGCCCTCTGCCACCCTGCCCTCCCCGCCCCGCCCCGCCACTGCGTTCACCACTTCGCTTTTTCTCCTTCACTAATCCACCCCAACTGAAGCACCCACCCTCCCTTCCATCAGTCGTCTGCTACCTCTCCCGCAACCCCGCAAATACCCACTGTTCACCTCTCACCCCTTCCCGCTTCGCCTCACCGTATCTCATTCCGTTTTCCTTCATCCCACCACGCCGGTCCAGCCGTCACTACCACTTCCCGACCCCTGCCACTTCGCCGCTCCCCACTACGCGCCCAACCATCCCTGCTGTCCCCGGTCTTATATCTGCCTCTGCCCACACTCGTCCGTCACGATCCCTGTCGTTCCAGGGTCTCCGCTCTCCCTAACCTGCCCCACCCCTCATTGCCTCGCAACAGGAAGACCCGCTCCGTCGCTGCCCCGCCTCACCCTGCTCCGCCTCACCCCGCCCCGCCTCACCCCGCTCCGCCTCCCCACGCCCCGTCCCTCCCCGCTCCGCCTCACCACGCTCCGCCTCACCCCGCCCCGCCTCACCCCGCTCCGCCTCACCCCGCTCCGCCTCCCCACGCCCCGTCCCTCCCCGCTCCGCCTCACCCCGCCCCGCCTCACCCCGCTCCGCCTCACCCCGCCCCGTCCCTCCCCGCTCCGCCTCACCCCGCTCCGCCTCCCCACGCCCCGTCCCTCCCCGCTCCGCCTCACCCCGCCCCGCATCACCCCGCTCCGCCTCGCCATACCTGGCAGCACGCGCTGCCCATCTTCAACGCTCTAACAGGACAGTGAACTCCTTGGCGCACGCGTGCGCTCGTTAGCAGCCGGGAGCAGAGGACGCGCCGTGCGTGCGCGATGAGAGCGACTCGGCGGCGGCGGCGGCGGCGGCGGCGGCGGCGGCGGCGGCGGCGGCGGCGCACGTCGTCGGTGCCCGAGACGCCTTGGGAGGCCGGCGCCCGCCGCCTGTGACGCGGCGGAGGGAAACAAACTCGCTTCGAAGGTCTTCTCTCTTCTTCAAAGGTTAAGATTCGCATCATTCGATTTGTGATTCCAGTCGCCTTTTACGTGATTGAAAATTCGCTGGATTAGTGTAATGTGTTTGCGCTGCTTGTTTGCGTTTGGTGTAAGGCGTCTGCGTCTGCCTGCCTACAAAACAACTTCTTCGAGCTTTAATGTTTGTAAATAAAATACTCCTACCGAACCTCCTCGAATCTAAGACCCTCTGATATAAAGGCGTATTTTAATCACTGCTTTAGATTTTGAAAAAACATACATTACACAGCACTGCTTTAAAAAAATATAACAGTTTCCTTTATCTGTGTGTCATGCGAATTTAATCATATCCTCTTCGCTGAATAGAAGATTTTAATCTTCTCTGGAAGTATCTGGCGCAGAACAGAAACCAGACTCGTCTTCTTCTATCTTTCCTCCATCTGCGCTCTGTCGCATGGGCTGAATACCGCAGACAGCACTTCTTGAAAGCCTCGACTATTACTCGTTCTCTCCGGGCAGTGAACGCAAAAATAAACACTATTCCTCCGTTTCTTTTCAGTTCTGAACTTTTTAAAAATAGATGAGACTTCTTTTCGCAAAATGTTGTAATACAAGAAAAAAAAAACCAACAACCCAAAGGGAAAAGTTTTGAGAAAAACATACTCCACGCTTGCCAAAATACACATTTGTATACTAAATGCTGGTAAAACGAAATGCGCGCCTGATCGGACCAGGTGTCCAGCGAATGTCAATTTGTTTTTCTATCTTATGAAATTCTAAAGTAATATGCACTTTTCATTTTTTAAATAAGTATTGTGTTCATATTCAACAAACATTAATGTGTAAATATGAAAATGTTCATATTTACAACGAAAGGTAAGGAACTCACTGATCTCCCGTTCCAGTCCCTCCATTGTATAGAAGTGGAGTGGAAAAATACGCTTTCAAAGGGGCCGAGAGCCCCGCCTGCACCAGAAACTTGACCAAATTTCAGCGCGGCCGGCTCATGAGCCTGATTTTAGTCTGATTCTAACGACGCGAATATTTCGTGAGAACAATGGAGCAGGTAGTGACGCCGGCGTATTTACTTGATAATGAGCGTCGTGGGGCAGCCTCGCGAGGCGTTCGCTGACGTCGTGGTCTTGGAGGTTATTTTGACGCGCGGTCGGAGAGACCAACCGCTGCAGCAGTTTGCGGCAACCCTGGTTCCTCCGGCGACAAAGCGGTTCGGCTCCCAAGCGTTTCGCGCGGAGAGGTCTTCAGAGCGTAGACCCCTCAAACATGGCCGACTACAATCCAGAGGGTCGTAAAGTTAGCTAAGTAAAGTTTTCTACAATACTATAAATTAATCTCGATAATTGTTTTTTTGTTGCTGATTGTTGAAGATGTTGAGCGACAATTGTCGCAAAACAATTGTCGCTCTTCATCTTATACAGATAGCTACGTTTTGTTAAATTGATACTATCAAGTTAGGTGGACTATTACAAATAAAAATATATTACAGAAATAAATAAAAATAATTAAATGGGATATTGTTACTTTTTGTTGCTAATTGGTTGCCCAAAAATATTCGCCATTCTAAAGGCATTACCGAAAATGCAAAAGTTCCCCAATTAGGTTTTAAGAATCCTAACAAGTGACAGGCGAACTAAGATATGTATTACAAGAAATGTGTTAAAATATTAATGGAAAATTTAAGCTTTTATGTTGCCTAAAAATTATGTTCGTCTCTCTGAAATTATTACCAGAAATGTGAAAGTTTGTCAATCTGATATTGGATTGTGACTAAATGCAAAAACTTAGCTGCGCTACCTTTATGGACCTCCAAACGAGACCGCGCTAGGGTGCGTCAAAATGCGTGCGCACCGGCCCCCCTCTCCTGTTTGGGATAATTTTATCTGCGGGTTTCGTTTTATGTAATCCGAGGATATTTCTTTGTCTACTTCCAGTAGTGATCGGTGTTTAATATGTACTGTAACAGCTCCAAACATATTTAAACAGTTGCTTAGTTACCGAAGGAAGGATAAAATAGAAGGCATGAAAACTCAGCCAATGAATAATATTTTTTTATTTTGTTTTTTCTGTTTAATATCCTCCACAATACTTCTGTGGAGGTGGGAATTTATTTTATAGACTGGTTATATTTGAGCTGTTGCTGCAATATTGTGTGAATACTGTTTCTACAATTTGGCTATTTAGAATTAAAACCACGTAAGGCAGGGAGTCATAAGATTATTGGTAATGGGCCGAAAGTGGCCTACCGATTACCAAGTTGAAAACAACTCCCACGCCACTGCAATACGGTTTTTATCTCTTGGCCACTTTTCCTTTGAAAGATTTCCGTGTGCCAATTTGTAAGTCGCTTTCCTTCGACATTTACGGACCTTTAAATGGTTTAAGTGAAAGTTGTTTTCTTTTCTTTTTAATTTCGCTTTTGAACTTAACACAAGTGGATTTTTTGAAACTATTACCATCGATTCTCCAACCATCTGCCTCTTACAAAGCAAGACTGATAATCGACTAATACAAATCCTTTGATAGCATTAAATGGAATCTATTTTTTTTTAATTTATGCAATCTCTTTTGAAATGTATCCACGGAAGGTGTTTTCTAAGTGATTTCATAGTTGAAGAATAAAGAGCTCGTAGGTCTGCACTCAGAAAATACGTGAAAGCAATGCATCTCCAAACGACATTAAATGAACACGTTAAATGTCATGAGAGTAGTATTCAAGAGGCTAGTACAGGTTCCAGGAGGAAGGCGATTCCTTGATCTATCCCACTGTATTATTCACAAACCACGCGTGATGATGAGTTACCCCGAAACGAACGCGGTTCATTAGAAAGTTATAAGGCGGCGATGAAACGCGCTTCAACGCTTGCTGACGCGCCGCGCAGGTGCTGCTTAGGCATTCGCCCGCTTTGTTGCGCGGGGCCTCCTGAGCGCCCGGGCCAGCGGTGCGGGGCAAACGGACGAATTTCAATGGAGTGCGCGGAATAATTCAGAGCAGCCGTTTACTCTGGCGAAGAGGGACCGCGCCTCCGCGGCCTGGCGAGCATGCGCGGGGGCATGCAGTGGCGTCGCGCGGGGTGGGGGTAGGTGGATGCGTTCACGCTCTTCGGAATGCAGCTGAAGCTGAGTTGCGGAAATACAGCGGGGACGGTGGGGATGACTGGGTCTGCGGGGACGGTATGGGCGGGAGGGTGTCGGTGGGGACTGTGGGGTATGTGAGACTGGTGCGGGCGGTGGGGCTGTCGAGGACGACAGTGTCAGTGGGGTCGGCGGGGTCGATGGGGAAAATAGAGGAAAAGTACGTTGGGAATGGTGGGGTCGCCGAAGACGGTATGGACGGATGATGTCAGAGGGGATGTCGGGTCGGTAGGGAATGTGAAAATGGTGCTTTAAAAAAAAAAATTATTTAAGGTCGCATTAACAGGTTTAACATTATTTAAGGTCGCATTAAAAATTATTTAAGGTCGTCATTAGCGACCACTGTAGATTAACGATAGGGCACAATCACAGTATGTACTGCTAGTGAGGGGTGAAAGAACGAACACAAATATAACCATGCCCGAGGTGGTACTCGAACCCGCGATCCTTGAGTCCGAGATCAGTAAGGCACTGCTGCCTTAACGATCTCGTCCATCCGAATGACTATTTTATTTTATTTTTTAATTTTTTTCTGCTTTCCCTAGTCCAGTTGCTATGGAGAGGTAGCAATTTATTCATGTTGTGGGATACACATTACTGCAACTGATTAAGCTCTTGAGTGTGAGCAGGGCTTAAAAATACTAATTAAAAATGAACTTATAATCTGAAAACTATTTACAGAAGCATATTTGGGCTAGCTTTAGTAATCCACGAGTTCTTTAGTTTGCATTAAAAATTTCATGAGGTTATTGTGGTATCTTCAATATTCTTATTTGATTATTCTCACCCGCACAGAGTGCGGGCGGTGGGGAAGGTAAGGGCAGTGGGGTCGGTGGGGACGGTGGGAACAGTGGGAACGGTAGGTGCTGCGGGGGCGGTCGGACGAGCTGGGAGCGGCGTGGGCGGGCGAGGCGGAAATGGGTAGCGGTGCCGTCCTGGAGGCGTCCACACCCCCTCCCCTATTCTTTGCCGCTTCGCTTTGTTCCCCGCCCTGGGCTGCACAGAGAAGGTCTTTGTCACTGCTGCTGCCATCGCCGTTTTCTCTTCTCTCCTCCCTGCGCAACTACCGCTATGGTCGCTTTTCAGAGTGCTATTTTAAGCGGCGACGGTTCAAAACGCTGTTCTTCTGTATCGTTAAAATGTACAATGCGGGTCTGGAATGACTGGTAGGCAATGCCACTTAGCATCTTCAATTTTTTTTACGTACAATGAGCATATTTTTTGTTCAATTATACTTTTATTTCAGTAGGCTTTTAATTCTATTCCCTCCCAATTTTTTCTGTTGGTAAAAGACATTCTCGATACAGCGTGTGACAATGTGAGCATACTGGCACGAACCACGAGGATGTGAATACAGGAAGTGACAGTGTCTTCCTATTTGGAACAAAAACATATCCAGTTTTAAGTTGACCTAGATGTTCATTAGAGAGAATTTCCTCCCAGAGTGAGTCGAGATCATCTCAATTATTTCCATTTCCCATTATTTTACTACGTGCTTCCGTCTCCCCCATTTTTCAGTCCCCTTCCCGTTCCCCATTCACATTCATTAACGTCTCCACGCAAAGTTCAGCTGTTAACTTCTGAGAACTCGTGCAGCTTCTCTTGGTAAAAAAAACCGACAATATCACTAAACTACATTTTATAATGAAGGCGAAAACATCCACAGACGAATGGAAATTAAGAAATAATTATATCAATGAATGGATTATCATAATATATTTTTCGTGCCCAAATCTGAAAAAAATTCTAATTTAAATATGTGTTGAAATTGTATCAGTTCATTAAGATTGTATATCGTGATCATTAGAAGTGTTATCAAAAGCTAAATAATAATTGATTTCATGAATTTACTAAGTGAATTCATTTTAGATAGATTTATTGTGAGAAACAATTCTTGCGAAAAACAAAATGTTAAAATATGGAAGAAAGAAATAATTATGTAATTATTAATTTGTTCTTGGACTTATTTTTCTATTATATTATAATTCCATCTATAGGCTAAGCATTTACCGAAATGTTTCCAACTTATAATTTTGATATGTGTCAATGTATTCATTCTGATAACGTTAAAGAAGATTTTTACCACATAATAGCATTGTAAAATTTCAATACATAAACGTATAATTTAAAAAATCATTGAAAAATAAGCAATAGTTCCTCGTTGATAAGTGTTAAAATGCTAGCGTTTTTTTATAAAGTGTCTGTAAGTAGGTGACAAAGCAGGTTACCCACAGTCACGTTAACTCCCATTTGTATCATTATGTGGAAGGTCCACTTTTTTACGAATTGGAAAGCTTGTCAAAACGATAGCTCAACAAGTCACATTGTCAATGGCTCTAATGGCTAATGATAATGGCTGTTATCTTCCACTGTTAAAATGTTTGGATTATTCTGTGTAGTCGGCGGGTTTGTACTGTTTGTAAGTACAAATCTCTGGTGATATCTTGTATAGAACAAACGACCGTAATGTAAATAATTTCTGAGCGTGAATTTCACGCTCCTGCTAGATGTGAACGTTCATGAGTGTGATGTATGAACGTTCAAGATGTGAACGTTCATATATCCATACGGATGTATTCTGACATATCATGCTTGTGGCGGCTGCCAGTAGCAGCCTTGTATGGTCGTCATGGATGCCAGTCCTTTCACATGGAGGCAAAAGCTGTGATGTAAGGAGCATTCGTAATAACCATTAAACACACATATAATACATATGAAAGCCCAAGTAGCTTAAATCTCAATGACATTTAAAAATGGTGACACAAAAGTTTTTACCGAGTACGGCGTATGAAGAAATTGTAGAGAATAAGAACAAGGTCACAATTTGTGTAACAAATGATAGGCTCTATGTCGTATGTGCTAATCTCTTGGAATTTTATGGATTTATTTTCATTACTTAAAGATTAAAACATGCAATTTTCATAAATCGTGGTGAAAAATTCTGTTTACTTAATGTAGCATAAGGCAGAGTCACAGAAGCAGCTTAAAAAATAAGGAAAAATTTCGGAAAAATAATCAAGCCAAATCCATTTCCAATCTCCCTATTTGATTAGTTGTGTCTCATTCATATATAATATTTAATTATCAAAACTATTCTGGGCTCATTACTTTGCCTTCGCTAGTGATCTCCCTACCTCCTGTACGGTTTATTAAATGTTATAAGCAAAACTATTCTCAAAAATGAAATGTAATGTGTATCTTTTCGATTTATGTGCATTTTATAGGCGTATACTGTTCATCGTTTGGGTGTTTTATACACTTAATGAGTTTCTCTTTCGCCAGACTGAAACTGCTACCCTTTTCTGATATATGCGCGTTAGTTCCTGCAAGTTTGCTTGTAACTAAATAGTCGCAACCTGACATTTGAGCCCCGGAGTCGGGCGATGTGAATAAAAATGAGTTATTACTTCTTTCTCGAGTTTTGAAAGCAATTGCTTCAAACAGTACGAACAAAGGACGCGATAAGTGTTCATATTTTGAGCCATTTCTCCATTGGTGAGTAACTGTCGGCCGAGAAGCAATTACTTAATTTTCGTACGAATAGAATCGAGTATTTACATATAGTGCGAAGCATTTACTTCGAATTTTCTGAGAAGCCTCTGTAGATGACTCATCGAATTGAATGGCGACAAGAGAGTTTATACACGACTGTTGTGAACTGGTTGTGAGGTTTGAAGGTAGTGAGCAAATGAATGATGAAAGACTTCCTAAGATTTCGCCGACAATGCACGTCAACTGTACTACTTAACCCAACGTGGTCGACACCTTCAGAAACAAGCATGCGTCACACAGTAACGTAGACAAACAAATCGAAAGTCGACCAATCGCAACAGATCAGTTAGTGAGCAATTACTCGAGGGAGAGAAGTAAGTGCTTCAAGTTTCACGAAACTTTTTATTCATATGACAAGAAGTAATTGTCTATGAGACGTAGTTCTTGTACTCGTGAGCTATAGCTCTGGAGTACTTACTCATTTTGATTCATATGACCCAATGTTTACACTTTCACCGAGGAATTCGAGTGCTCTCGCCTCGAGGCGTGAGTATTTGCGTTGGGCCGCTCCGGGCGGAGGAAGAGGCGGGGGCGGCCCCGGAAATTTCCCCTCCGAAGTGCCGCATGGGGCGGCGAAGGTGGATGACGTCACGACCGCGTCCCCTTTCGCGAGTGGGGGGAGGGGGTGCGAGCTTCTGCTTTTTGCGCGCCTTCCGTTTTGGGAGGGGCCCCGCCCACCGCATGTTGTCTTGCCGCGTGGGCGTGATGTAAGAGTGTAGGGGATTGTGAGGTCGCGTGAGGAAAGCGCAGATGTGCGAGATGGTAGTGTGATGGTGGCTTTGTCTCCAAATGCAATGTCGTGCTCGGTTTGATGTTGTTTGTGTTCTGTTTGGCGTACGCCGTTCAAGGTGGTTTGTTATTTTAGCGTCTCCTGGACGTTGATGAATGAAATGTATTGGTTGATAAAAGCAATGAAATTAATGAGTGGTGAAGTTGATTCATCAATGTGAAATGCCTTTTCTTTGCTCTCCATGCTGACATTAGTAGGATTTGAAACCACAGCCAGAGGTGCCGCCTTTCCTTTAGAAACCACCTGGGATAGCACTCATTTCTGCTTTGTCTTGAAATCTGGTGACGTGGAAACGTGCAGAATTATTCGTGAAAATACTCTATTAAAAGCTATTAGAAGAACGCGTATGCCTATGACCAACAGAATTGAGAACAGCTGTTGTTAGTATAAAGGAAGTACGTATAAATGTTCATGATTTGAAAGTTGAACGGAGTTTACTAAGCTTTTCGAGAGAGGAAGATATTTGAATTGCTAACGAACGGAGTAAATTGGGAGAAAATTAACAATAATGGTTCACCGTTGGAATGCATCGGCGTCATGTGAAAATGGTCAGGTACCAAAATTGGTATGGAACATTTCAAAAGGCTTCCCATCAATCTTTTTGGCGAGTCGATTTGTACAAACTTTTCTCACTTTTCTCTGAAGATAAATTGTTAATGTCATTTTATAAATTATAAATAGAAAAATTCAGACATGAAAGTATAATAATTTATCTTCCAAAGAAACGTTTCACTTACGTCGTAACTTTGAATAATGTTTAAATTGTCGTACCGGGGTGAATGTTTGGAAATTATGAAAAATATTCTGAAATGAAGTTGAATTATTTATTTAATAAGCTCTTCTACAGCGTTGCAGATTATTTGTTAAATGCAATAGATCGTGCTGATACCCTTAGGGTAAAAAGGATGTAATGTGATAAGGCGAAAGAGCACACCTCATGGTATGAACTTCTTCATTAATACAAATGTTCAACAATATGTTCAATTTGCAATGGTATCGAGTATCACTGATCAGGTTGAAAAAATGAAATTAAAAAAAATAAACTGAAAATTTAGAATTGAAACAAGTCTCAATAAGTCTGCTAGTGAACTGGTTTTTGTTCATTGCGACATACGTTGGCTCTACTTCAAACTCTTCAATCTCTATAATTATATCCACTTGACAAGGCACTTCAATGAAACAAAGACGGGATTTCAAGAGAAGACACACATCTGATAGTGAAGACCGCACGTTTAAACAAGTGTCACTCACACGCTTGAACGATTGTTCGTTCAATCCAGAAAGGTGTGGACAGAAAAGAAATATTGTCTAGATTTCTTGTTTGAAGCGCTTTAAACCTACGCTATGTTTCGAAGGTTTTGAAAGAATAAAGGCTGCGTTTCTGCTTGGTAACATTCGGTCGAATTATCAAGGTTTCGTTAAAATTTCCAATTTAGATGATTTTGGAAACAAAACAAAATTATTGAACTGTACAATATCCTTCATATTTATGAGGTATTCAAATAAAATTATTCCAATAAATATTCTACAAAATGATAATTCGAATGATATGTCAGACCGGAGAATGCTCGAAGACTTGATTTGATAGTCTGAACATTATGATCAGCGATTTTGTATGAAAGTGCCTCGATGCCTACAATCTAATTCGTATTTCAATCAGACAGCTTTGCTGCCGTCTCCGTCCCAAATGTACTTTGGAGCACCCTCTTCCGCAGCCGTGACGGTTACCGTAAGCCCTCGCGTCGATGGCGGCGCGGCGCGGGGCGGCGTCCCGACGTGCTCGTGAAGGCCGCGAGCGGCGGCGTCGCTTTCGCCGAATCGAGAGCTCGTCTTTGTCGCCCATTCTCCGCACTTCCTTCCGGCGAGAGGCTGTTCCCACGCCGGATTTCGCCACGTGATGCGCCAGCCCTCGAAGAGCCCGCGGTGGAGGCGGCAACGGTGGTGGCGCTGACGTCTGCGAAGGTGATGGAGGAGATTGTGGAGGTGGAGGTTGCGACAAAACTGTGGTGATGGTGGTGTGGGTGGTGGTGACGGTGGTGATGCTGGTGGTGACGGTGGTGATGGTGGTGGTGACGGTGGTGATGCTGGTGGTGACGGTGGTGATGCTGGTGGTGACGGTGGTGATGCTGGTGGTGACGGTGGTGATGCTGGTGGTGACGGTGGTGATGCTGGTGGTGACGGTGGTGATGCTGGTGGTGACGGTGGTGATGCTGGTGGTGACGGTGGTGATGCTGGTGGTGACGGTGGTGATGCTGGTGGTGACGGTGGTGATGCTGGTGGTGACGGTGGTGATGCTGGTGGTGACGGTGGTGATGGTGGTGGTGACGGTGGTGATGCTGGGGGTGACGGTGGTGATGCTGGTGGTGACGGTGATGGTGGTGGTGGTGGCGGCGGCGATGTTGTTCTTGTTATTGGCGGCGGTGTTGTTGGCGGCGGCGGCGACGGCGGTGGTGGTGGTGGTGGTGCTAATGTTGGGGTCGATGTTGTTGGCGGCGGTGGTAGTGGAGGGGATGCTAATGTTGAGGTCGATGTTATTGGTGGTGGTGGTAATGTTGAGGACGATGTTATTGGTCGTGGTGGTGGTAATGTTAATGTCGATGTTATTGGTAGTGGTGGTGGTGGTGGATCTGGTGGCTGAGGAGACTGAAGGAGGCGGAGGAAGTAACAAAGATGATGGTGATGGTGATGGTAAGGGTGGCAGAAAAGGTAGCGTAAGTTCCGGCGAAGAAGTAGCCGGAAGAGGCAGTGGAGGTGGCGGCAAGAACGACGGAAGCTGCGGCGGCGACGGCGCCGTGGATGCTTTCAAGTTGGGAAGAACAACCCCCGCGACTGCCGAAGGATTGCTCTCCACACCTGCGCCGCTCGCTCTCTGTGTCTCTCTCTCCGCGGCGCTCCATCTTCTCCCCATTTCACGCTCGATCAATACAAAGCCCGCGAGAGTCGACCTCCGACGCGCGATCGCTCTCCCAGGAGACCGATGTGTTTTGCGAGAGTAGTACGTAATATACCCTACTGGAAAGTTTGAATGCTCGGGTGATAGGAACTGCGTGTGGAATTGCAATGTAGTGGAAGAGTTACATTTGGGAAATACGGAAATATGAGATTTGGAATAAAAGTAATGGTATATATATATATATATATATATATATATATATATATATATATATAAGGTACTGTATTTAATGTTATTTTTTATATATTAGGTACTTTGTGGATTAGTTTTTCTCTATTAGCTACAGTATGTGTAAGGGCGAATTATGTATTAGCGAAAATGTCGTTCATACTTTGGGGGTAAAATCTGACGAACATACGAGAATGTCACTTATTTTAGAACGTTACTCATAGTTTCATTGAGGTGGATGTCTTCGGCTCCGTTCGTGTGGCTCAGCCTCAGCCTTCTTCTGAAAAACAGAAACTCTGTAGCAGAAACGACTTATGAATGTTCTTCGTAAGTGCACGATTTTCTCCCTTTTTCCCCGAAAACAATGAAGGCCTTTGTTGATGGGCTGCGCGTTGCGATTGTTAAAGAGAGTCGTTATCTACCGCGAAGCACGCGGGATAAAAGAGGTCTTTATGGTGGCGATCGTCATCGCTTTTCATTCTCCTGGCGCTCCCCTTTTCCAGTATTCTGTACGTCTTTTTCACTCTCTCGTTAGCTTTTTCTGTTCTTCACATTTATCGCCTCAGCTTAGCTCAGACTTGTAGGATTGCGAGAAAAGAAGGGGATCTCTTCAGTTAGACACCTTAGTTATGCGTAGCCATATGCATCTGTTATTTGTTTGAATTCTATATATCTACCAGCATTGGAGTATGCTGCGCGTTGATACTATAATGGGGATTTTTTTTAACATAAATCGAAACAATACAATAATGATAAATGCCGGAAGGGAAAAAATGAAAAAAATCCATCAGAAGAGTCTGAGTTAACAAATCAAATAACACTCTCGTTAGTGATACCAATTAAAACACTTGTGACACATACAGTTGAAAAACAGTCTACAAAATAAACAATTTTGTGAGTTTTTAAATCTTTTGTACATACCGTTTTCTTCTTCTTAACAATAGGCACGTATGAGTGTAAAAACCTTTTAATTTAAAATTAATAACTTTAAAATGTTTCAAAATTAATTACATTACAATGTAATAACATTGTAATGTTCCTGTAATGTTCCAACATTCCTGTAAATCATTGAATGACGCTGAAGATTCGTTAAGGAGGAGATCGTGTTCAAACATATCTACTAAAAAATTGTCAAGCTCTGCTACCGTGCCAAGCGGTGGAATTGCGCCCCATCTAAAAACTCGAGGAAAGTGAGAGTTCGTCACGCAAGGATGCTCTCTGTTGCAAAGAAAAGCGCCTCGACGTGCGAGGCTGAATTGAGATGTCGAAAGCACCTGGACTTCGCGAACACAAGCTCCTATGTACTTTAGACTTTGTAGACAGAATGAATAACTTTAATGTTCCTATTACGAGTAAATCTTCGCACTACCTATGTTTTAAGGACATTTAATCACGCGCTAGGTGTTTTGTTGTTTTTGTTATATTTTGTTATATTAAATTGGCGCTCTACTTCGTTTCCAGAAGAGACGAACAACAATTGGCGCCAAACAATTTTTCTTGTGTATTTTCATTTGTGGAAAATATTAAAAAGAAATATTAATTCATTTCTGAAATATATTCGTATTTTCTTTATTTTAATTTTTTTAGCATTTACTTAAAAAAATATCAAACATTTCGTTAAGTTGTAAGAAAATTGAATGTCTGAGTTAACCATCTCTGCAGCGACTGTGGCCGGGAGGTTCTGGTTCTCTAGATCCGTCAGTGAGGGAATTTAAACATTAGGTTTCCAGCTAGTCCGAATTCGAAGTCTTATTAAATAGTCTCAAGAAGAATTCTAGTGGCTGGCTGCTCGCATCGACCGTTTTCCCTGGTTTTCTGATCAATAACAGGTGAATGCCGGAGTAGTACCTCAACATACGTGCCACGGATCACGTGCAACTTTTCTTTATCCTATCGTTACACTCATACACACACACACACACACACACACTATCAAAACAATATATTTAACCAGTGCTTGATTTACAGAACTTTAGGTGTCGAGACAGGCGCTAAATTAATTTAATTGAAATAGTTATGTATAGTTTATAATATTTTATCTTCTTACTAATCATTTTAATATTACATTCTGTAACTGTATCCATAACTGTTTCACAGAAATGATATATGGAAAATTATTTAATGATGAGTTTACAAAAGTTGCTCGAACTGACAAACGGAAGTCGCTTAGTGTTTTTCCTCTGTTTTGTTTTATACCTATTTAATTCCGGAGGTGCCGGAACGTCGTTCCATTGCGTTATACCAGAAATCAATCCCTGGATGTAACTACAACTAAAACAGTAGACTGCACCTAGAAATCATGCGAATTGTACAGCCGTCTCGGAGCGTTGCCGTCTTCATTTCCAGTTACAACCGGCGAACAGCGAAGACAAAGCGCTGAGCCTCCTCGAGGGCTGCGTAAGCCCCGTCCGCCGCGTCGCGACACCGCGTGGGGGCGCCCGGAAGCGACGCTCCTGTTGCGCTGAGCAGCGTCCTCCGCGAGAACAGAAGCGAAGGGCCGGAAACGAGTGGGTCGAAACTCAGGGCTTCGCCTTGCGCAGAAGGTTGCGCGAAAAATATTAAGAACTCGATTCAAAATACTGATACCTCGGATGTGAATAAGCATTTGCGCCAAAGATGCAACAGTTATTATTATTATTATTATTATTATTATTATTATTATTATTATTATTATTATTATTATTATTATTATTATTATTATTATTACTATTATTATTTTTAAGCTCCAATTTTGAATATTAGATTAATTTGAAAGGCTTTTGAAGTGCGACTTGTTCTTGTGTTGTTTTCTAAGATTGAAACAGTGACTCAAAAATATTACGTTTAATTCATATCATCTTGGATTAAATTTTCGAAAGTGTGACTAATACTGTCGAATATTTCAGTTCACGAAAATAGTCTGAGGATGGATGTCAGAGTTGTAAAATATCAAATAAATGGCTGTGGTGGATTTTAATGTATTTTACAAGATTTCTCAACTGCAAAACTACTTCATTTCAAATGCAGTCCATGTCAAATACAATGCCTTCTGTAGTTGCGTATGCCTATGGGGAAACAATAAAATACTCAAAGGTAGCTTGGAGTACCAGTTCTGATTTTTCATTTTCGTTTTCCTACGAGTGTTTTCGTCCTCTGCGAATTATGCATGTTATCAGTGGTTGGAGGACGTACTTGTTGGCGGGCGAGCAAGCGAGCTACAAGTGTGTCACTCAATTAAGTAGAAGAGGAGAACAGTACTTTCTTGACATTTCTTTGTTAGGAAAGAACAATGTGGTAGATTAGACATGACACATCTACTTCCATTTTTTATATTTCTTGATTAAAAAAAACACAAAAATTATTTCCATTTTCTTGGTCCCTACAACTGAAGAAGTAGAAGTAATTCAGTCAAATCTTTCATTTGTTTTGATGCATCCAGATATATCCGCTGCCATTGCTAAATTCACTCGTTAAAAACATCATTGCAGCATCCAGAAGCACGAAGTAGACACCGAGAAATAAGTGTGATCTTCACAATTAAAAAAATACACTAACGCTGAGTGGTTTTTATGTTCTGCACCCTTGTGCTACCTGCATTGCATTCGTACCCCCCCCCCAAACAACAACTGTACTTTCGCTTAGAGTATAGTCAGGTGGTCGATGCCTATGCCGGGGTGTTTCGACTCGTCTTCGTCTCTAATTAATGCGCGAAACAATTAGAAGTAATCGTAAACAAACTGACAAGAAATTTGCAAAAGAATTTTGGAATTGTATTATACATCTGTGATCGTAAATTTTACCTACTTCAACGAATTATAAGCAAAAATATTTAATACAAACTTAATAGACCCTTCCTTCGAATATTCCATTCACGCCTTCGAATATTTATGCCTTGTCAGTAACAGCAGCGCCCGTATCCGAAGGCGGCTTCTCATATTCGACGATAGCGAGCGATCACTCGTCGAATCCCGAGTAGTGTGGATGTGTTGCAAGTTTTTACAATGCATTTAATTAAAATAACTCAGTAATATTTTCTACACCTATTCCCCAAATCCTATCTTCTGTTGTTTTTTTTAAGTGTACGTAATGTCCTACATACAAGGTCTTCGTTTGTTCAATTAATCCAGATTTTAAGTATTAGAAAGTTCTGTGTTTAAAAGTAATTTTAATAATTTGCTGAAAAAAATATTATTTCTAAACCAATATTGCATTTGATATCTATTTCTATCAGAGTTTAATAATTAAGACCATAATTTATGAAGACTTGATACAGAAATGATATAATGTTCAAAGCGTCAAAGGCTTATTTCTCAAAAGTAGTACTGTCAACATTTTAACATTGAAGCAGTGATTTGTTGAATGACGAACATTCAGTGCTCGCCCTACCCATCGCCTGTCGGTCTTCTGGTCACAACAAAAGGGAACATTCGACGAGCACTTCGGCTACTCTGGATTGGGCGAGCAGTCGTTCGCTACTCGCCGAAAACCGCATGTGTGGAGCCGCCTTGATGCCCGAGGTCCTAAAAATTGCACTACGACATGAAGTACGCCCTTAAGGCCCATTTACAATGTAAACATAAACATAAGCATGGCGTTAACATAAAAGTTAGTCCTACGTCCATAAGGGGACTCATCCACATTGCGTTCGTATAAGCATAGCACGTAAGACGTTTAGTTAAAAGCTTCAAGCTTCTGTGCTTATGCTTAAGTAAGACATAAGAAATGAACCAATCACAGAACGGTAACTCAAAATCGAGAATCGAAATTGGAGTGAAGTCTCTAGAACTAACGCCATATGGGCCATGAACACAGCCGAAACCTGGAAATCGATTCTCACATCCAACCAATAGTAAACCAGAATAGCTCACAATCAATAGAAACTCTCATTTTGCTTTCGTTTATGTTAGGCATTGTGAATACTTCAGACTATCACTTACGTTAACGTTTATGTCTATGCGCTATGCTTACGTTAACGTGTGCGTTGCGAATGGGCCTTTAGAGCGAGCGCGACCCTCCCTGCAATGCAGAGCGGCGCAGCTCTTGGACTCCATTCCCGCGCGGCGCCGTTTCGCCGGCTAGCGGTGCACGCGGCTCGTTCTGGGAAGCGCGACGTCTGGCGTCTGGCGTCGGCGTCGGCGGCGTCGGCAGAACAGCGGCAGACGCGTGATTTCGCGGAGGCTACTTCCCGAGAGAAGCGGGGAGTTGCAGCGACGCGGTAGCAGCCACGAAAGGAATGCTCTAAAAGGCCTAGTACGGAAAGTGAAACCGTCTCGAGGGAGTGGTAATATTGAAGTAGAGCGGAAATGACTGAATGCTGGAGCAGAGGATTGCCTAATTTAATGTTGGATTATTCGAAGTATTGAGAAATTCGAAGAAATCTATTCTCGAATTTGCTTTTAAAACAGCGTGGACTGCTATTTTATTACGCTGGTAAAAACGAATGAACTGATTTATTCTCGAATGTTGTATAATTCAGACACTATTTTATAATTTTAAATAAAATGACAAATACTGAAATTTAAATGACCAATGCAACGTATGTTTACGTTTGCATCCATACAAATGTAACACTCCGAATCAAATAGAAACATTACTGTCAACGAAGACAAGCGATGTACGCCACATCAAATATTTATAGTAAGTTTTAGCAAGCAACTTCCGTAGCTGGAGAGGCATTGCACTCGGAGACAGACGCTTTGTAGAGATATCGCGGGCAACATGTAGAGGCATCACTGAGGCATCGAAAATATAATTAAAATTTATGAAATTTTCCGTTTCTTTTGCGGAATCCAGAGACGATTTGGTTTCGTTGGTGTATGCGTTTCAACCTTGAATTTACGAAAATTACATTACTTTTTTAAATTTATTTTGACTCGTATAGCAACCATAAGTCGTTACATGGGATGATTTCATTAAAAACATATACAACTTTTATTCCTCTAACCATTTGTTACCCCAATTGGCTTGCTACATTTTTTATATGTTAATTTTATTCATTTTTGGTGATGGTAGTGTGTCTTATAAGGGAAAGGAATTATTTTATGACATCATGGGAGTAGGCTTTCTTAATTCTTGGAAAGCGTGGGACTGTTTTTCCTAGAGGAATGGAGGTTACATTTGGGGCTAAAGTGAAGCACAGAAAGAAGAGGCGGTTTAATTGTTTTATGAATGATGTCAGGGATTGAATGCCAATAACGGGATGAAGTTGTTTATTTCGGACATGGCAGGCAGCGTTCGTGATTTTATTGATACATTTATTTTGAAATGTGTGAAGGTGATGGAGATTAGTTTGAGATGCTACAAACACTATTGAGGAGTCGTAAGTCAAAATGAGCTGAATTGTAGTTTTATATAAAGCCCGCTATACACGGTCATGTTTGCATCATTTTTTCATCATTTTTCTGTACAGAAAGTAGATGGAAAAAGGATGTGCGTTTGTTTCGGTACCGAAACTGGATGAACGTGTTTCCGATGTTTTACACGATCATTTCTGCTCTGTATGTAATCGTGATGATAATACTTCCTCCACACGCCGCAAAAAGCGCTGGAAGTTAAACAGTTGAACATCGCACGTACGTAAACAATTGCAATACGCGGGAAGAATGATCAGATGGTTACGTATTCGCAGTGAAGGTGGTAGATAGTCGTGTGAAGTATTGTGGTTTTTGATTTTGAAATGGAAAGGAAAGCAATGATCGCTACGGCGGCAGCTCACATTATTGTGGCTTCAGCTATAGTAAAAGCAGAACGTAAAAGAAAGAAACGCTGTACTTGGGTGAAATCCTGGGTGCAGAAAAGAGAGACTGAAACTTCGTCGAAATTAAGAGGAAGTAAAAATCCGCTGGAACTCACAAATTCGCACAAATGGCGTCGCTGAACACTCAACCTCACGAAATCACAACCAAAACAGCACAAAACGCTCTAATGTTCGAGCAACTCTCCAGGGCCCGGAATCGAAGAAAGTTCCATAGAGTAACACCAGGAGCGCCATAGTCAAACTGGATGCAATTTGTACGGAAAAATGAAGCATGCTTCATTTTTCCGTACAAATTGCATCCAGTCTGGTCCGTAACTTGTCTGTACCGACGAGAAATGATGCAAAAATGACCGTGTATAGCGGGCTTAATAGTGGCATTTGTGAGTTTAAGTAACGATTATCTATTGAGTAAAGGTTCTACTAGGATTGAAAACCCTTATTTATAACCCAGTTGACATTTACATTCAAAGCTGCCGCCACCATCATAGGTGGCTCAGGATATCAATATTGATGTCACTGCAGTGCCTCAGACCAGGTCGTAGGGTTCGAGTCCCTCCTCTAGGTTCATAGCTAGGTCGAATGCAGCCGCTGTCTAGAGAATAATTCTAGCGGCGGCTGTTCCGATCGGTAGTATTCCGATGTTTCTTCGATCTGCATCAGATGAATGCCGGGGCAGTACTCAAACAAATGAACCACGGACTGCGCGCGATCTATTCTTCCTCTTCCTTGCCGTATCCTCACCCCTTATGTGCAAACTCTTAAACTTACTCGCACTACACTATCTCATATGCTGGGAGACCAGTTGGAAATTTAGAGCTTGTCCCGGCTGGGGCGGTGCCCCGCTGGTGGGAGATACCTGGTTGGAGAAAAACCCGCAAGTCACCGGATCTCGCCATACAACGACAAGAGATCGCAGTCACTTGCTGCGTTAAAAACATGCACTACACTTACAAGCCTAATGACCTTAGCAGTTGTTGCGACCGGAATCGCCAATCAATCAATCGATCGAGGCTGCTTGTGAGGCCAAGCGACCCACAGCACGTGCGCGTCTGAGCGGCGCGGGTGACGTCAAGGGTGTTGCCCAGACGCCGCCGGCGGCGGCGGCGGCGCCCCAAGCCGTGATTGGAGTCAATGAGCTGACACCGCGCGCGTGCAGTGCAACCGTCGTCTCGGCCTTCGTCCATTTCCTAGTCGTCCATTCAGTGTTTTTCAGGTTTGCTACGTAGATTTTCTATTAACACCGATTCAAACACACACAAAAAAATGGTTTTTGCGTGTACCTTATTATTAATATTATATCTAATTCGTAAGAGAATACACATTCGATACATTGTCTGTTATTGCTGTGATATTAAATGTTTACTAATGATGTACTTTTAGAACAGGATTATATTCCGTAAAGTACGACCAGTTGCAATAAAGGAACTCCCATTACTACTGTTATTATTATTATTATTATAATTATTATTATTATTGTATTTTTAATGTATTTTTATTTATTTGTTTTTTGTTGCGAATTGCCCATCTAGGATCACACGGATGATCACAAGCATTACATCTGCACTTACCGATACTCAGTAACATTTATCCGGGGGCAAGTGTTTGAGGCTCCTTTTTGGGGGGGTCAGCATTACGCTGAATCCAATTTTTATCCGCAGAATTGCTAGTCCTGGGGCGATGAAAGATGGAATGATGAAGATAATGGATGAATGGATGAACCACACAAATAGACATACACAAACACCCATGCCTAAGGAACCCGCGAGCGATCCTTCCAGCAGAGATTGCCTCGACACTACTCCTTAGCGATCTTGGGTATCGGGATCGGCATTGTTGTTGTTATTGTTATTATTATTATTATTATGATTAGTATTAGTATTAGTATTATTGTGCAATTTTTGTAAATTTTCTTTCCTCATGAATTCTTCTCTACTTCCATTTTCTTTAGTGTGTCGATTTCTTTCTACGCATCTTCTTTTCCATCTCTTTTAATGTAAAGGCCGTTCAGCTAGTGTTGGACAACCAGGTCTTCTTCTGTGGACTCTAGAACAATACATGATCCTGATTAGCCGAACTTAAAAATTGTCAATCTCTGGCATCGTAAAGAAAACTTTAATTTAAAGCACGTACAAAATGTTATGTAACGTGAAAGTACTTGATAGGGGACTTTTATTTACATCGTGGCGGTGAGAGGTGGTTAAGCGGAACTGACAACGATTTATTAATTTGTTTATTTATATTCCATCTGTGAGCTATGTGCAGAGACCTGCGTAACTTGTATTGGAGCTGCTCTTCTGTGTTTGCTGGGGGTATATATCACCATTGGAGAGCGGAGAAATTCTGTTTAAATGATGGAATCAATTAATGATGAACATGATTGTAGAGGAAACAGGCGAAAATACCTGCCGCACACTTTTTTCCCTCCACGTAACTTCAGCTGATATACGATGGATAGCGCAGACTATAAAGCCTCGTAAATGGAAAGTCCTGGGATCGATCTCTGTGCGGCCCCATACGTGCTTCCCTCCCTTGCGACCGCAGCGCTGCGGACGACGCGATAGATTTCCCTTAACGAGTATCCACCGCACGCATTGTAGTCGTAATGGGAAGTTATTGTATGAGCGTATTCATCCTATGGTGCAGAGGTTCGCAAAATATAATATGCATGCAGGTCATTTACGTAGAGGTATGCGTTCAATGAACAGGATATACGATCATCACTTTATAATGAAACTGGATGTAAGATCTATACGCGTTGCAGGTACGGTAACCTAGATATTCTAACACAAATGTGTTAAACTACTATCAACTTGCTGTCGCATCACAAATTAGTAACGTATCTCTGTTATTTTATCATGCTTTGTGCTATGAACGGGAAATTGATTATACGTTCATAGCGAAACAGGATGTTTGGCTAACGTACTTTACATATTAACCTGAATTTTCTAATATGAAGGTAATATCATTTATTTGCAGTCTCATGAGGAAAACGTACCTCCAGGTTTTATCACAGCCATTCTTAACATGATTTTTCTTTTTTTCATCGCCGGAAAGCTTTCATGACAAAAAGCAATAAAAATGTCTTTTTACCTTGAGGTAAGATTACTAAAACTTCTCTAGTTCACTGCTGAAATTATCTCCGGGGCGAATTTTAAAATTCCTGCTGGGCACATTCAGATGATGTTTGCGTTATGAAGTTTTTCATTTATGTTTTTCTAAAAAAAAATTATGTTTTGAAACTCATTACTCCGTGCGATTTCATGAAAATAGTTTTAATGTCAAAAAAATAATTGGGAAAGTTAAGAAAACGGCGTTGAAATTGCCATGTACGTTTTACTTTCACAATTATGAATAAGAAAATACATGTACTACGTGTATACGTGTACTTTCGTCTTATTTCTTCGTTCAATTTTAACGAAAGTTTTTATTGTTCAAAAATGGAATAATTATAGGCATATTGTTAGGCATATTGTTGATAAAAATCTATATAGTAAACATTTCTGGAAATGGCTCCTGTTACGTGTGCTGTTTCACTATCGACTGACATATCGGACCATATGGCATTAAAATTTGCTCAAATTTTCTGCTTTTCAATCCTTCTCTGATGGCGCGATTATATGATAAAATGTGCTAACTCTGGGACGAGAGAGGTCCTGCCGGAGGTATGTTGATATTCATTTCAACAAATTCTACCATTTTTTTCGGTTTTTACAAGCCATTACATTTTTTCGGAAGAAGCTTCGTGATCTTCTTCCGGAAAAATGTCGTATAGTTCGTGCGCGGATTTCATGAGTGATTACAACTTTCTGGTCACACAATCATAATATCGAATGCTAATATTCATCTGTTAGTTGTGTTACGCCAAGCAAGATAGATTAATTACGAGATAAGTGAAAAACGCGGTAGTAATGAAAGAAGTAACAAGTGAAGGGTTGCATTCAAAAGAAATTTGATCTGTCCTTACGTAGTTTGAATGTTCACTTCCCACATGATAACATGCTAGATGTTATCCACATGACGCAGAAACCATCCGCTCTTGCGCGTAAATCACGGGCAGTTCGTGAGTTCCCTAACATACTGTAGCTTTTCCTACGCACTGATGTAACTCAAAAAATCGGAAATTGAGATTTTAAGGTAAATACGTTAAATAAAAATCGTTTTCATGTTTTCTTTTTCTCTGACATTATTCCAATTCGCGCTTGGTAGCAGATGCATCCCTATTTCATGGGCAAAGATCGTCAGTTATTTTTAAGTAACAACGTTCATTAAAAATTCAGTTTCATGACATCTGTTTCATAAATTAAAAAAACGCAACAAGACACTCGACAATTTTGGGATATATCTTGGATATCGTCGATTAAAGGGAAACGAATAAAGTTGCGGGGAAATTAAATCTCGCTCTCCTCAACGAAACAGTTTTTTTTTTTTTGTTGCCACCGTATTCCGGAAAAGCGACGATACGTCGTGTCAACTGACAGCGCACGGCGGGTTGTGAATCTTCTGGCCGCGCGCAGGGATCGCTGCCCCTAGGCCTTTCAGCGAGAGCACTTTTGCTTTGCGATTGGCACCAGGGGCGGGGCGGTCTTTTATGGGGACTCGCGAACGGAGCGGAGCGCTTCGCGAGCGCTGCTTTATTACTCGCCATAAAACAAGTCGTTGGCGCAACTTGGCGGTGAGGAATCGCTCCCCCTTCTGCTCTGCGCCGCCGCCGCCACCTCTGCTCGTTAGCACTGCACCGCCGCCGCCACTGCCGCCGTTTCTCTTTGGTGCAAGTGCGGGGTAATGCACTACCGCTCCGAGCACAATACGCTGCAGGGACGTCTCAGACATAAGTCGCTAACAGAGTTTTAGTGCTGTTAAGAGAGAATGGGATTTTGATATAGCAGACTGCATTGATTCCATCGATCCGAATGATTCCCAAATTTTCAAATGGGACTGTTAATGTAATATTTGTTAAAGAATCTTGTTACGTCGACCAGAATTTCAGTTAGATGAGATTTAGAGTTCAAACAAGGGTTCGAATGCAGAATATAATTTTAGGTGTTGGTGTGGATGGTCGCGACTTTTTAAAAAACATTAACTCTAGACCGTCGTATCGATTATATCCCCTTGCCTTCGCATAAGCGAAGTGTGTATTGCTGCAAAAATTCGACATCGATATTTTGAAGGAAATTCACGTTTTGGAAGCTCCCGAATACGAAAAAAGTGTTTATTGTTTACTGATAAGTTATTGCTTGTTATTGCCTTCGGTGTGATGCTCGATATACTCTGTGTAACTTACGTGGATCGAGAGGATCGTGGTTACGAGGTATACTCAACGAAAGTACGATAATAGATGTGCTATGGCTGGAGCACCACTAGTTTAATTTTGATTGGAATATAGCAAATCATGTTTTCAATTTGACTACATTTTTTATTAAATGTTCTTTGAATGTACATATTGACGGTATCTTAAGTGTTTGTTTGTACAAGTTCGTACTTAAAATAGTGACATTAACATTACGAGTCAATAATCACTTCCGTTCATTTAGTATTTTAAGTGTCATGCACTAGCAATCTTCGCACAGTCCCTGACGGCGAAGTAAAGTTAGCAAACAACATTGAGTCGATTATCGTGTTACATATTTTCAAGGAAGCGTCGTTGTAAATGGGTGACTCAAGCAGTTAATTCCTTAGACAAAGAAAAAGCAGAATGACTTTGTAAAACATTCTCTTCATCTAGAGCTCATCGTGACTCAGGTGGTGAAGTTCTCGATACAAGTTGGATGCTCTGTTTTCGAAACTTTTCAGACACTTTTAGTTCCTCTTCTATTTTTCAAAATTTAGATGATATACTTAAGCCAGTGTTGGTAACTAGGAGATTCATTTTTATTCAAGTCACCAAACCATGTTGAGGCAAGCTCATTTTAGCCATCACGCTATTTAAAGGCAACCCGAGATTTGAGTTTTGCGAAACTTCTTCGCTTGAAGTGCATGCAAGAATTAACGAAAATGTTATCTGGCCAAGGATGAAGTGGCCTCAGCAGAAACCCACCTAAAACCGAAGCTTAGTTGTGGATCTGTCCCACAGAAGCCTCAAGAACGTGAAGTAGTTTAGCTTTAACCCGATGTCGATGCGCGCTTTCACGATAAATCCTGTATCAACTAAAATGCTTTTAACGAAACCCGATAGTGGGAAATATCAGTGCTTCCTTTGCCTGACGTCAGAGTGAGGGGCTGGGGCACGGATGTGGGGGTGTAGCTGTGGGCGGTCGACGTCAGAGCGCGTTGCCGTCGCGGCCTCGGATAATCTAGAAAGAACTTCGGGCGATTTTCGGACACTTCGACACGTCAAGGTGCTCTGTTGATGACGAAGTGACACATCTAAAATATCAAAGTCACATGTACCAATAGAGAAAAGTGAATTGTGATGACGGCGAATATACTAACCACACCATTGCTCTCTGGTGATAAAATTGTAAAGCTATAGTTGAGATATATTTCCATATAAATATTCTGGCGTCTTGGGTTGATTTTTCTCTCTTTCAAAAATGGTCATTTCCGACTTTGTATCAACGAAGTGAGGTCCTATGTTGAACCTCTAATGGAATCTTGGAATGTAATTGATGTTAAGGATGCTGATATAAATCGCAATGGGATTGTGATTTCAAATTCATCATATCAAGGGGATGCGATTTGCTTTTTACTACAAAAAATAAACGATATGGATAATTAAGAAGTAGACAATTTTAGAGTGGAAACAAAATATTCTAAATACAAAAAATCTGTAAGTGAATGCTTGCCTCCATTTACTATTCACCTTGCATTATGACAATACACGAATTTTGCCTGTGAAGATAGCGTTCTACATTTCAGCCTGACGGCATTTTCGTATAATTTAGTTGTGCTCTACATTTAAGTTTCAGAAAAATGGTCTTTAATAAATATCAAATTTCCTTTGAAGTAAATTAGTGATGTGAAGTATCAGAATTTTGCAACTTCTTTCTTATCTACTCTTATAGATTACGTAATTGCGCAAAAAAAATGTCATTCGAGTGTAATTAAGTACTGCCATCTGACATTATAGAACTTGTTCTGTGTTGGATATTTGCTTTTCAAGTGTTTCCATTTCGAATCTTTGGCACGCCCAGTTCTTCCTGTTGTCAAACCTGAAAAAGTTCCAGGAATGTTTTTGTCACTTTGACGCAAACGGAAACAAACTGGAACGATGCTGTCTTTGTTTCGACAAGGCGCATATTTGACACTTCGTCAATCCTAACTGTTACGGAACTTCGCGAAGACCCTCGGCAGATTGCGCCTCGTGACTGCCATACGTCTGTCTGTCAGGACAAAAGATTATTTGGTGGACGTGAACGTCGCTGCCGTTTTTCGTGGACGCTGCACAGTCTCGTATTTTGTTCTGTGCGCCGACGCTCGTATTCTTCGAAACACCAGGTCGTGAAACTGTGGCCTTTCACTGCACGATTTATGAAAGAGCTGCTTCCCTGCGCACCGAGAAAGGAAGGAGAACCGACGGGGCGGGGCGAGGCGGGGCGGGGCGGGGCGGGGCGGGGCGAGGCGAGGCGGGGCGGGGCGGGGCGGGGCGGGGCGAGGCGGGGCGAGGCGGGGCGGGGCGGGGCGGGGCGGGGCGGGGCGGGGCGGGGCGAGAACATGAGGGTGGGAAGCGAGAGTTCCACGCGGAATGAAGGATAGGAGAGGCCGAAAAGAAATCGATAAATCATCGATAAATTAAGAGACGAGAGAGAGAAAAAGAGAGAAAGTCGCGGGTATAGAAAGTAGAAGAGAGTGAGCGTCCATTGCTGGACGAGTTAGGCACCATAAAGAAAGTGAAGAAAAGGCGAAACGCGAGGTGGGGCAGACAAAACGAGACCCCGACGTTCTTACGAGGCAAGTAGGATAGCTTCGTAGAGGAAATAACTCATCTTTCGTCTACGAGAGCTTCGTGAAAACGAATGGAAATCACGAATATACGGGCTTACAAAGCAGGTATAGCGAAGCAAAGGGGGGCGAAAAGGGGGGGGGGGGGCGAAAAGGGGGGCGCGAGTTGGGTAAAACGAAACGAGTGCAGTGAAGCGGAGGGAGCAAAACGAGGAGCGCGTTTCAGAGGCATAGTTTTAATTCGCAGCCGAATTTTAGTTATCATCCCTGCCGTTCAAAGCGCCAACAGGCACGTTAGGTATAATTCTGTTTCAGGACGAGAAATATGAAGGCAATCCGTGGCACTACTGGTAGCCTACTAACCAGCGCATGAGCCTCTTGTTGTCACATACGCGAGACGGATCTCCTTGCGTCGCTATTTCCCCCTCTCATATTTGTCATAAAATTAAGCGTTGCACAGACCCAAGGATGTTTTCTATTAACGCGAGAGGCGAAGATCCGAGCTTTGCTCTCAACTTGGAAACTCACATTGAAGCGCCAACTGCCTTTCGAGAAACTAAGCATAAAATATGTTGGTAATCACAGACTGAAGATTGTTTTAAGTTAACGCGGGAACGGAAGTCCTGGCCCCAAGTATCGTCCACAATTTGTAAACTTGCAGAGAAGCGTCAACCAGACTTATAAGTGAATCGCGCTGTGAACCACGAGTGAAGTCTAAAGGAAGCATCTTGCTGTGAACAGCAACGGTGGCTCTATGAACAGCAGGAACTTCAACTAAAATTCGTCTGCAATGTAGAATCACGCGTTTCAGAGAAACGAGTCGGATGAAATGAAGTTGTCGAGCCTGGAACAGAGACTGCGTGGTGGATAGAGAGTGGCTGGTAAATACAAGTGGGGAAAATTGGAAGGCGATACCCAGGGAAAGATGGAGACGGTAGTGGGGTGGGGGCACTAGCGTATAGTGTCCGATTTCAGCCATTGAGCTTCAGGTACCAGTTTGCGTCACAATATTAATCATCGTAATTTTAAATGCAGCCGGATACCAAAGCAATCACAAGCTTTATACAAATAATTGAAACAGATGTATGAAGCATTTTTTTTAAATATTGCAACTTTTATTTCAATTACACTTTTGTCGCGTTACATTTCGGTAAAAATTGTCACTTTATTTCACTTTCAAAATGTCTCTCAACACTTCTTGCTCTCCATGCAACAAGGTGGCCTGCGACTGGTCTGGCTTCACAAACGAAATGCCCGTGTTATGGTCTGGTGGTTCGTGACGCAAACTGGTGCTGCGCAGAACGAATAAAAATTGATGCGCCGAAGTATTCTAGGATTTATTTGATCGTGCACTTGTCGTAAATCAGCTATTCACAGTTTCATCCAATCGGGAGTTTGAACCTCCCCATAGTGACGTCACTGTATCAGCATTTAAAGCTCCCGATTGGATGAAAGCGCAACAGCTGATTTACGTCAAACGCACGACTAAATAAATCGTACTATAGTTCACCCATTTCATCTTTCCACCACGGCCGGACAGCAAGAGACCGACGCGACGCGTCGCGACGTGGGGAAGGTGGGGGTAAGGAACGCGAGACGGGCGCGACGCCGTGAGGAGGCGAGGGAATGCAACGCTCGTTTCTCATCCGGGAGCTGCCTTTGTCGGCCCCCGGTCACGTGGAACGCGCACGGCCCGCAGCGCAGCCCTTTACGCTCGCTTGCCGAAGTGGGATGCACGTCGCTAAAATTGGCCGCCCTACGCCAAGATTCCGTGTATTGGGTGCCGGCGCCGACGAAGCATTTAATAGTAGCGTGGGACAGGAAAGAATTTTCAATTTATCTTCTAATATCCTCTATATTAATTGGTTTTCTTCAGAAATCGTTATCTATTTCTTGCAAGCTATCGAATACATTCAATTTTCGGGTTCTATTTAGCAGGGAAAATCACGGGCAAAATTAGAAAGTCTACTTGCGTTATTTTACTACAAACTTTTGGACAGTGTTAATTCCAGCTGTATTTAGTGTTCATTTTCAATTAACATTTGTTTTAAATTCTCGCTTCTTTAATGCAAATTCATCTTTAATAAAATCTATGTTCTTTCAATCTTTTGTAATTTTAAACTATAAACGTAAAATCTGAGGCTGTAGATTAAAAAGGTGAGTATGTGGTAATATTTTGCGTACCTTATGTCTTGCGTACGTAACACGTTATTCTTCAAACACATTGTCTGGAAAACGACTACTTTATAATAATGACAGTATTGAAATTGAAAAGGCATATATTTAATAAATTTTCACGATTTTGCAGGAAGAAATTTCTTTTAAGTTTAATTTATGATCTAATTATTATATCTCATACCATCCGTCCACCTTGCACTCATAGCATTACATCGTACAGACCCATGACGGTGGTCGCACGTGTTTTGCGACAGTAAACAGTAGCGAATGTGAAAAAGGAAAACGTTGCAACAAACAACAGCAAATGAGAAATAGTAGTGGAAGACAGCTTAGCGGCGTCACTGCTGCATTGCATCAGATGGGAAACACAAGGTTGTCCAAACGTTTGAAGAGAGACTGCTTAACATTCTTTCGAAAATAAGACTATTTGGAATATAGCGAAATATACTTGTGCTTTTAGCTCTTTTGATCTATTTAAATATTTCGTGTAGGTTAGGAAAGTGACAAAATCTTTTAAAAGACGTAAATTGTTGGATGAGTTTACTTTTAGGAAGAGAGAAATTTGAGTTACAAATTATCATTGTGTCAATTGAAAAAAAGTGTTTCTCGTTATTGACTCTGAGTCAATTTCGATTCATACCTGATTTCAAATTATTGTATTTTTTGTCTGAAATTAATTGAAATGTAGATAAATAGGCCTAGAAAATTAGATTTTGTACGTGAGCTTTACTGAATGGAATTAAAAAAGAGAGAAACTCTTACAATCTGTACAGATTTAATTTTTCGTTGTGTACGTTTATTGCCTTGTAGTGCCTTTCTCGTTTCCTTTCTCTCAATCTTAGAGTTTTAGATCTACGTAATTAAAGGATCCATTCACTTTTATACATACACTTGCAAGAACTTGACATTTTTATCCCCTATCTTCCAATTTTAGCTATGAAACTATATTAACTATATTAAATATGTTCGTATCTTTATAATATCAGTAATAAACCAAAGTAATCTTTTAATTTTTATCCTTTTCCAATGTAACTTTCACAACTCACCAACGCATATTTTGTGACTACTAATATACCCTGACTTGAATATTATCACAATAGGTTTTACTAATTGGCTGCAAGATGACTAGATGGTTGCCTTTACTTTTACGTTGTAATCAGGTGTGTAATAATTGTCGCGTTCATGCCCGTTTGGTATTTTACTCTGGGTGTTATATTTCGACAAGTATAAGTCGACTTTTGATGAAATGATCGTATTTCGTTTTGATATTAATAGTCGAAGCAATAGTTAATTTCTTTTATCTACGAGCATCACCAGCACCAAATTGTTGGGGACAGGAGACGATTCAAAAGATAAGGTACTGATTACCCGGGAGACTTCTCAAATATATTCCCCACCCCATCGTCAAAAATGGGGGTAGGGTCGCGTCCACTTCCTAGCGGTGACGTCCGAGCCTTTATTTTCCACAGTTGCTTTCCTTCTGTTGCCGGTCGCCTTTCGTCCGTTCCCCTGCTCGTTCCGCCTGTAGGGTCGGCGCAGGGCCATTCAACTCCCATACAACGTGGTGGAAACCATTACAGTGGCCGCGCTCTCCTGCAGCACTTTCTTACAGGAACTAAAATACGAACTGCTGCCACCGATACTCAAAACGTGCTTAGTTGATGCGTGGGTTCGCGAGACGCAAGCAGGCTCATAATGTTACAAGAGATAGTGTTGATGTTCGTGCTTTCTTCAGAGGTATCTTATACGTATATATTATGAATAATTGAACATTTAGAAGGCACTTTTCGAATTTCTCACAAATCAGCCAATTTGTGGGATAGTTGACTTCTTGGCTGTCAGGGTGACGCCGCATCGTTGGCTGAGAGGCCGACGTTTCGCCTGCCATATCGTAGGCATCCTCAGGGTAGTGACCAAAGGAAGCCTTCGATATGGCAGGCGAAACGTTGGCCTCAGCCAACGACGCGGCGTCACGCAGACAGTCAAGAAGTCATTAACTCGAGTCGCGGAAGCTTACATGTGGAATAGTTGGCGAGCCTAACCTGCAGCGCCTCCTATCGTAGCACCCTCCAGCTTCGTCCCCGGGTTTGATGGCGAGTCGCAAGGCCCTGGGTCGGCGTGAGGCGAGTGCGGCGGCTCCGGGGCCGGCGCCGCCTCCTGGCAGGCGCGCGCGGCGAAGGCGGAAGCGAGCGGTGTCTGCTGCGGCGGCGTCAGGGCCGGGCTCCAGGGCCGGGCGGCGCGGCGCTGGCACGTGCGCGTTGGAGCGGCGCGGGCGGGCGGGCTGGCCCGGAGCGCGGCCCGGACGCCGCGATTGGTTCTGGAGGACTTCCACATCTTTTTGCCCTCGTTCGTTGCCTCCAGCACTTGTTTCCTGGGTTTCAAATGCGCCCACGTGAACCAGTTTGGTGTCCAAAAATAAGTATTAATTCTAGTACCGTCAAATTTAACTATGTGCGGGGTATTCCACTGTAGGCCAAGCATGTTTAAAAGGCAATATTGCTATCGATCGGCTCCTATCTTTCTATAATATAATTCTCCTGTCCTCCTATTATAAGAATCTCATTCAACCCCTCAGTTTATACTAGGAATCGTTGAGAGCATCAGTTTCTTGAACCTGTTTGACCTATAGTTGTATTCAACGGCACACCTTTGTACCGTTTGATGGTACGTACGTACTTTGCTATGATACGTTGAGATACGACTTTGCTAGAAAACTACACAATCTTTTGATCTCATGAGGATGAGGATCTTTATGCATGCTCATGTGTCTTAGCTTTTAGACAATGTGGAATTGTAGACTGTTGTTGGATGTCCATCTTGTAGAAACGGGTCTAGAGATGATTCCGGGAATATTATAAACTACACGATAACTTTTTTAAACACTAAGAAAATGATTACATGATTTCGTATTACCTAAGCCTTTGCACAAAATTTTAATTTCTTCTCCCTGACTACATGCAATTAGTAATACATCAAAAGCAATGGAACATAAATTTTAAAAAATAATAGTTTTAATAACATCCACATACCTACCACGTACCATTATCTAGAGAACACCAAAGGGGTGGCGGGGTAACGATGGCCAATATACTCTATTTTTTAAAGAATTAGTTCAACATTTACTACGTTGCGAATGGACTTAACAGTTTATCCGTTCTCCAAACACTGAAATATGTAGAAGCAACGACATATTTAGAATGAGTGCGAGGCAAGCTCATCAAGCGAGACTTGACAGTGATTAGGGCCCTTAGGTAGCGACGGACAAACCTCATTAGACGAGCTTATCTTCGCCCCGGTTGTAAATTTGTCGTAATTGCTGCCTTCTTCATTATTCACCCAACGGAGGCGACAACCGCTGCACTCTAGGCTTGCGAGAGCGGCTTCTTCGGGGACGCAACAAGGCGGATTTGCAAGCCTGGCTTGTGCCAGCCATAAATACATCACAGCCACATTTTTGAGCAAAGAATCAGGTAGTATCGGTGACTAATTATCAAGATGCGCTTGCGAACCTGGTTGGTCTCGGTTGAAAATCTGTCGCCGCCAGATTGATCAAACAAGATCAGCATCTCACGGGATGTTGCACTGAGGGGAACAATGCAATGACAGCGCGAGATTTACAGCTGGCAAGCCCGTCTCGCGAGCGCAGCTTGTTCGTGTACATAGCCCTGTAGCGGGGCCGGCGAGTGGTCATGTCGAGGCGGCGGCGCTGCGCGGGCGCCAAGGCCGCTTGCTGCCAGAGCCACCGCGGCCCCGCCCACGACCTCCGCGCCGCCCGCGAAATGCATTTGCCCTGCCTGTAAAATGCCTCTGGCGTTCCGCAGCCAGAAATGGTAATTGAACCAACAGCTATAATAATAATAATAATAATAATAATAATAATAATAATAATAATAATAATAATAATAATAATAATAATATTGATAGTAATAATATTACTATTAACAATAATAATAGTAACAAACATGAAAATAGTAATAATAATGATAATATTACTACTACTACTACTAATAATAATAATAATAATAATAGTAGTAATAGTAATAGTATAATTAAATTTGTTCAAAGAATTGGTTCCCCCGACCGGACGTGAACCCAGGCCTTCTGGTTTACGCCCAGCTGCTCTAGCCAAGGCCCGGGTTCGAGTCTCGATCGGGATAACAAATTCTTTGAGCAAATTTAATTATTAAAATGCATTGTTACTCAGTAACATGGTCACAATTTAGATTTCTTTACAATTGCGGAACATATTCTCCGAGCATAATTGCGTCCAATAAGGTTACTAAATGGTGACAATTATGTATAATATTTCTTTTCGTTAATCGGCCGACTAGGACCACGCAAGCAAGCATCCTGCATTTACCGTGGCTCAGTTTTTATTTATTATCGCGGTGGCAGGTGCTTGCAACAACTTTTTGGGGACCAGCATTTTAGCTGGATCCGATTTTTATCCCCCACGGTTGTTAGCCCTGGGGGTATGGAAGATGAAATGATGATACGATGATAATGGGGGTGAAAGGACAACACATACAGACATACACAAAACATACATACATACAGACATACACACATACATACACACATACATACATACATACACACATACAGACAAATACATCCATGCCCGAGGCGGGACTCGAACCCGCGATCTTCTGGTCCGAAACCACTCCGGCACTACTGCCTTAGCGATCTCGGCCATCTGATCGGCTTATGTATGATAATATTATAATATATTATTATTATTATTATTATTATTATTATTATTATTATTATTATTATTATTATTATTATTATTATTATTATTATTATTATTATTATTATTATTATTATTATTATTGGATCACTCCGAAAGGTTTGCGCTTCCGTCTGGTCATGTTGAATACTTGTTCGGTCAGCAAGCTTTCACCCTATTCTATATGTGTGTGTGGTGAACATATTTGTATATGTAGTGAAACATGTGTCAATGTTACCTTGTAAAATTTGTTTAATGAAACTAAAACTCAATCCATAAATAGATTGTATTCGTTAATATATTTGTTTCGGAAAAATAACAAGTTGTCGTATTAATTGAATAGGTGCAAACCAAAACGATATAAGTGACATTTTATAAATTCTGAGAAAATCGGGTTTATTTTAGGCTCTATTTTAGTGGCAATGTATTTTCGTGGGTTTAATGAACAATTGAAATGCTGTGGTTTTAATGATGAAACAAAGCACCATTATTTTCAAGTGATAGTGACTTAAATATACATATTTCTCAGAATTTTTAAAATGTTATTTATGCCGTTCTGGTTTTCACCTATTCAGTTATTTATTTATCAGTTAAAATAAAATTTATAATTAAACTAACATTAAATTATATTTTCGGTTGATTGGAGAAAGTCTTTATTATATTTTGTCTGTAATGAAGTAATCTTAATAGAAAACAAAAATAAGAAATTACCAAATTACCACGTTTGAAAACTACCAAAACAGTGTTGGAATAGTCTAGGATAGGGCTTGAATTCGTAAAAAAGGAAGGATCCTAATAAATGGAAATAACACGCGTAGTTCCTCTTAACTCGCAGCACGTTCGAAATTGTATACTGAAAGAAACAATAGTTTTGAAAGATAATTTTAAAGATTTATTTTATTAAAAACTTGTTTTATACGACTTTTTCTTTTATCTGGTTTTGCCAATTTACAGCCATTGAGTTAGTGAGAAGTGTGCAGGGGGACGGCAATCTGCGAATTTGTTCTATTTAAAGATATGTTATTCTGAGCCTTTATCCTTGTTGAAACGTAGGTAACCTTGTATTCGACTTCACTGTGCAGTTATGAATTAATCGATGATAATCTGACAGGATATACGTCGGTTACCCGTTGGCTTTCACATTGATATCAAGAGACCGAAAACACCCGTTACAACCCTACATTCCACGCTTTACTGTTTCTACCGGAGCCATCTGCGCCTCTTGAACAGACATCAAACGATGAAGCTCTTTATATTCAATAATGAATTTCAATGTGGAAGTCAAAAATTACCATTTCCCGTCAATTGCCAACTGTTATTTCAATGATGAAGCAATACCGTACATCAAAACACGACAATTTGCCGAAGAATTACGGACCGAAGAAAACTGGGCGGCATATCTGGCAGCTTTCCTTATTACAACATATTTTTTGGGTACAACTGGGCAGGTAAACTCTGACGGACAAAATTCGCCGGCTTCTGATTTTTGTGAGGATACGTGGTTGTGGATGCTTTTATCCTGAAAACCAGTCTGCTTAATCGTGTCCCGAGTTCGAACCATTAAAAGCAGCGGTGTGCCGTCACCGAGACAACGCGACCCACGCCTACACAACGGTAAGTACTCGTTGGACTGAAGGACCAGAATGGCAAGTCACTGAGCTAAAAATATACTAAACGCATTGATATCAGACGGTCAAAACTAAGCGACTGTAGGATTCCACGAAGATTGATTTTGCGCTTCTTGTGTTTAACAGCAAACGAGTAAAATTATCACATATCCCGAGCTTGTATTGGCCACTTCATAGTCGCCGTTTCAATACCGGAGGAGTGAATACCGCCTGCGCGCCTTGGCGCTGGCCGGGCCTCCCAGCCCCGCCTTTGGACCGCCTCGCTCTTAGCCGCGCCGCGCCTCGCCGCTTGGGAAGGTCAAAGACTGGCCCGCACGCGACGCGGCCGCGCCCACTCGCCAGTTCCTTCGTTCGCTAGAGCGCAAACACACCGCCCCGCACCGCCTCACCCCGCTTCGCTCCGCCCCGCCTCACCCCGCTTTGCTCCGCCCCGCCTCACCCCGCTTTGCTCCGCCCCGCCTCACCCCGCTTTGCTCCGCCCCGCCTCACCCCGCTTTGCTCCGCCCCGCCTCACCCCGCTTTGCTCCGCCCCGCCTCACCCCGCTTTGCTCCGCCCCGCCTCACCCCGCTTTGCTCCGCCCCGCCTCACCCCGCTTTGCTCCGCCCCGCCTCACCCCGCTTTGCTCCGCCCCGCCTCACCCCGCTTTGCTCCGCCCCGCCTCACCCCGCTTTGCTCCGCCCCGCCTCACCCCGCTTTGCTCCGCCCCGCCTCACCCCGCTTCGCTCCACCCCGCCCTTCCCCGCCCCTCCCCGCCCCTCCCCGCCCCGCCCCGCTCCGCCCCTCCCCGCCCTTCCCCGCTCCGCCCCGCCACGCCCTTCCCCGCTCCACCCCACGCCGCCCCGCCCCGCCCCACCCCACTCCGCCCCGCCCCGCTCCATCCCGCTTCGCCCCGCTTCGCCCCGCCCCGCCCCGCCCCGCCCCGCCCCGATCCCCTGCCGCCCGCTCCGCCCAGCTCAGCTCCGCCCCGCTCCACTCTTCCCCGAACTACTCTTCCCCGCCCCACCCTCCCGCTATGGAAATGGGCTCGGGCGCTGGCCACTTCGGGCGCCGAACGCGGAGCCGCGTGGGAGGCGCCCAGTTCACACGAGGCGAAGAGGCCGCGGCGAGTGGTCTAGGAGTGGCCAGGTGGGCCTGAGCTCATTTGCGAAAATAGCAGAGTAGCAGGGAAAGTGATTTCGGACTGAAAAGTGGTTTGCGTAAGAAAACGTTGCTTACGAGAGCGTCTTTGTGAAGGTTATCGAAAACCGAATTCCTTGTTCTCTTTTCTGTGGACTAGTTCATCGGTGAATCTCGTGTCGTGCTGCACGTGAGAATCGTTGGTCATGTAAAGTTAGAATTTGTGGAGTATTTGCTGCGAAATGTCGTGTGGACGAATCTGAGGTGGGTGATGTAATTTACCAAGAATGAATTTTCAAAGGAGTACTGAGAACGAGGATAAAATTATTACAGACTTTGTTTTCAAGAATTTGCTAATTCAAAAGAAATAGATATAACCAAACGAAGTCTAACCAAAATTTTCGTACCAAATGAAATCCTAGTCTCATTTTTATTTCCTCCTGTTTCCTCTAAGTACTTCAGTTAATTGTACGATTTTACTCTAAGAAAATTTGGGCGGAAGGTTGGAATTTGGAAATCTTCGTCGACCATAAATGTACAAATCAAATTTCGTCATCATTGTTCAAACGTGCAATAACAAGATTTTAATTGGTCATAAAATTCCACAGACAACCTTCACAATCACGACTTTTGTGAATTAAATATTACTTATATAATATGAATTTTTGTACAGATTTATTAATGACTTACAGTCTTTTCGCACATTTTATTACAATCTGTCTTCTGAGCTAAAGTATTTATAAAACTGAATTTGAGTATTGTCACAGGAAATAATTGAAGAAGCAGAATCTTGCATTAACAATTTTTTTATTACAAGTAAATCTTCGAACTATTTTTGTTAATTTTTTTGTATTTATTTGGAATTTTCATTATGTACTTTAAATTGTAGAGCTTTATTAATTTTTCACATATACAAACTACTATAAAATTTTTTAGATTTCGATTACCGAGTAGCCAAAGAAACGCCCAAATATTCAGCGCACAAGACATTTACAGCACGTTAAATATGGGACTGCTTTCAGGCACTAGTTCCCCGAGGACGACGGGTCCATTCAGAACCAAAGCGAAAGCCCCCGAATACGAGGATGCGGGAACTTTATGGTCCATCCATCGCCATTTCCCGTCGGAGACGCCGCAGACGCGCCAGCCAGCTTCCACCGCGCGCAAAGCCGGACACGGCGCGAAGGCCGCGTGGCGCGTATTTCGCCATTTCCCTCCGCTCGCCTCCCCGCCCCGCCCACCGCCTGCGCCGTCGCCCCTCCCGCTCCACCCACCGCCCGTCATCCCTCACTCTCAGTTCCCTCATCTCCCAGCAAATCCTTTACTTCGCCCTACGCCAGTCCCGCGTTTACCCGTCTTAATGCTGTTCCCTTCCATCCCCATCCCCACCCTCACTGCCTCTGCTACCCACCGTCCTGCGATCATTATCTGCTTCCTCTTCCTGCTAATCGCCTTGCATTGCCATAGCTCTCCTCCACTTAACAAATACCATCACCTCCGCTCCTCCCTCTCTACTCACCGCCTCTACCGCTCTACCGTCCACCAGGACCGCCGCCCCCGCGTCCTCCCACCCGCCGTTCCCACAGCTCCCAGCACATGCTTTACTCTCCCTTACACCGCCCTTGGTTTTTCTCGTGCTCGTGCTGTTCCCTACGGCCCCCAAACCCACCCTCATTGTCTCTGCTTCCCACCGCCCTCCGACCACCATCTGCTGCCTCCCTCCTGCTAATCATCCCTCACTAACTTTGCTTTTCTTTCCGTTACCACTCACTCTCCCGTCTACCCACCCACCCTCGACACCGACCCACACAGCACACCGCTTGGCCGTTCCTGACTCCGCCCATTCATTGCCCCAGCCCCCCCCCCCCCGCAGCCATGTGTCTACTGGGCGGTCACCAGCTCTACCCAGTCCGTCCGCTACGCCGCAACGTCCTCTGCAAGGCCCTTCCCTCGGCGCCGACTCCCCCGCCGTTCGTGTCCGGACGGTCGGAAGTGACGCCGGGAGTGGGTCGGCGCTCAAAGCGGACGAGGTCTCCGCCGCCCGCCCCCGCCCCCGCCGCCGGAAACTTCCTCGGGGGATGTTGGACGAGGCCCTCGAACGGTGTCAAAGCCACGGCCCCATCCACACGCCCGCCCAGCTGGGTCAAGCGACTTCCACTGCATGTAGAGGGCTCTCGAGTTGGCGATTACTTTGGGGTTCAGGCTGGAGGCCTGGAGAAAGTTCAGATTAAGATCGCGGGAACTTTGACTGAGGGTATGGCATGGGTCTCCGTTGATATGGCCGTAAATCGCTTCACACGTTTTAACATGCATAGTTGATCTGTTCTACCAAAGCTCAGCTGAGCTGCCTAGCTTTTGGAACCAATCTGTAGCCAGTAATTTTTTAAAAAAATGCTCTTTTTGCTATTTGTTTTTGCTGGATTTGGTACGTTGTTAGGCCTAGGGTGAGCCTTTTCTGAAATTCAGATCTTAGTTTGTTTTAGATATGTATACAGAATGGAGTTTTTTATTTTTCAAAAAGTGAACCTGAATAGGGTATTGAGGGTATCTGGTGGGTATTGGACGAGCATTGCGAATTGTGTCGCAGCTAGCGTCATATTCTGCTTCGCTTCTGTGACCTGTGCCTTAAATTAGATGAGACTGTCAAACTTAGCTCGCACGAGCTTCTTGGCCACCTGGGAATCCCAGTACTCCTTCTGGCACGGACAGCTTCCCCTGATTTCGCTCTTATTTCCCTTCCAAATCCAAAAAGGGACGTTCACACTTGAGCGAAAATTGTAAACGCAGAGCGTACTCGAAGAGTAACGAATAATGGTGGCTTCGTATGAAAATACAAGTTTTCCTGTGTACTGCCAACTGTAAATGTGTTCGAATATATGAAAATGTTTGCCAATATATTGGGCGCAGTGGCAACGAGTTGTAGAAAGCTAGTTGCCTTACTCGCGACCTTGACATACCTGGTCTAAATGGTTGGTTGTAACTGCTACAGGGTGAGCATGTGGTTCAAAATTCGGGAGTGTGTGACCCACGCTCCTACAATGACCTTCATCACGTGCAACCTGTTTTGGTATTCCAAGTTTTTACTTTATTATCTTTTCAATTTATGGCCACCGTGAGGTTGCGGTAACATTTCTTCGCAAATGATCTGGTGATTGAATCACACATCTCTTTTTCTCTTTCGCATTTTTATCTCCTAATGTGATGAGGTACCAATGGCCAAAACCAAAAGTCGTCTCATTTATGTCTTGAAGATAGAAGGTTGTTTGGTGCTTTGGTGTATATGAAATTTTAAATCTATTATTTATAGTTATTTATGCACTAAGGGAATTATTTATGCACATAAGGGTTCAAAGAGCTGACAAAAAACCCTCGGGCCAGAACAGTGGGGATTTTGTAGACCGAGATCATTAGAATTGGTTAACGCCCGTGGTACATACAAGATTTCATATTTTATCTCATTTTAATGGGTCAGATTTAACACTTTTTTAATTAACTAATGTTTACTTGATACGGTTTGTAATATCTTGATTGTCATCTCTTTTCATATTTTCTTCCCAAAATTCCTTCTCATTATAATTCTCTCTGTAAGAGAGCTTGTACATTCAACTGTTTTCACATATCCCTCGATCCTCTCGATCCCCAGGTAAGTTATACAACGTATACCAAGCTCTTTATCGAAGGCAATAACAATCAATGAGGTACCAGTAAAATACCTTCCCCAGTTATTTACCTCCTTTTAATCACGAGAATTTCAAGAATCACTTGTTCTCGAGAATCACATCTCCTTATATGGCGCCTTATTCTACAGTTTTCACTTCGTTCTTCTTTTCGTCTTTGACTTGTAGTTTTCTTATGTTTGCCACATACTCCTGTGAAATAGTTATTACATTTCTATTAATTTCCTGCCTCTCTTGCCAGATAACATTTGCTTGTAAAAGTGAAAAGATTTATTCTACGGTGCAGATTTCTACAGCTCCTACAAAAATTCAGATAGGCCAACAAAATAATACCGCACCGTATTTTGTCGCAATGTCGCTGTCCTATTTTCTTCCTCATATGTTTTGTTAATTATCCTCTTAGTCCGGTGCCCCAATTTAAAGTAGAGCAAATTAATACTTATAAAACGTTTGTTGCAAGAACTTCTCTTACTTGCATTGCACACTTTCTTTAATTGATTTGATATCTATAAGAAAATTGTACGGCAGGACTGAGCTCAACAGTCACTTGATTAAGTAATTATTTTTTTAAGAATTTTTATAATCCATATAGCATCAATTTGCCCAATTAAGGGTTGTGGAACGTTGCTAATTTATCACTTGCGTAGTTATATTGCGACATTTAGAACCAGGGATAAAAATAACTGTTTTTCCTAACATTTGTCTTCTAACAGGCAATTTCAAGGACGTTGATGGCGATAACGTTATTCTCGTGTCACCAGTCATTCGATAGCGTGCTTCATTAAAGGCGCAATTACACGAATTATATTGTTCAATATAATTATAATTGAAATTGGGAATTGAGCTTGTGGTTCGCGTCCTCTTCCAAAACGTAATGATCGAAGATCGACTTTGTGTACAATACATTTTCATTTCTTTGTATATTGTACTCACGCACTTCTAATGAATATAAAAATAAAAATCATAACTTAAAGATTCCATTAAATTATTTTTAAGTGTGTAAATTTGTTGTAATGCAAGTGGTTTATCAGCAAACGTTTCCTCGACCTGTAGAATTCAGTAAAATATAAACATTTTTTAGTGTGCGCACCGCATCCCAAAAGTATGAAAAACATTGTTTTAAAAATCACATGATTTTCTGCAAATTTCTGAAAATATCGCATGACATTCCTGCGAATCACTCCTCTTTGGCTTACTTGCTTACAAATGTATTGACAGACACGTATAAAAAAATCAGAAAGATTACGTAAGGTTGCCTTTCGGTCGAACCCACAAGCAACAGGTGAGTTTCAGATTTCATCGTGGGCACGTGTGGGATGAAACCCCGAAGGCAATCCCATTTGTCGGCTTAGCGACAGATGTACGAAATCGCCTTGAGTCGCCGAGCCGGACGCCCGTTTCCCCATCGGCAGCTGTCGCGCAGTCGCCGCTGTGCTTTGCTCCGTGCAGATGCCTCGTTAGGCGGAGGGCACCGGGTCGAAGACCTTCGGTCAGTCGTTCAGAACAATATTTATCACGGTCGCGGCGGTTGACCTACTGCGCATTTTTTTTCTTTAGTTTTTGGTGTCGCCTACTGAGAAGTGGTGGTTGGTCAACCCTCCTTAACCTTTTGACAAATGAATTCTGCTTTAGTAATATGGTTTGGCGTGTGTACGACTTCCTGAATTAATTAATTAATGGATGTTTTAAACTGTATTATTAATAATTTTCATGGATTCTCTTTATATCTACTCATATTAAAATTCCTTGTGATGATGCATTCTTAGTAGAAAGCGTTAAACAGTCCTATTTTGTTCACGTGAATGGAACTGTACATCTGCGATTCGTTTCATTGGTTTAGGAAGAATTTAATGTTATTACATTCCCTAATTATTAGCTATATTTTACTTTACTTTGTTTGAAGGCTGTTGTTGTCATACGAATAAATAGGGCAATGGTTGTTGAAATGTGCAGATAGATAACACTTGTTCAGTTGAGTGCAAATACGCAACAGAGAAACTACAGTTTACTCAGCAAACCATAAATTAGTTGAGAATATATACTTATACGAATAGTTATTCGAATAATAATTCTGAATACATAAGGAAACCTCCGGACATTGATTTGTGATATGTTGTCACGTTCCCTTCAGTCTAGTGACATGTCCTTGTTTGCCTTCTAATAAAGATTTAGATGGAATTATGTCAAGTTCCAAACACGATGTTAAAACAATAAGACCGTTATATCCAGACTCCCGTTATACTAGAATTTTTCTGTTTCCATTGGTGTGCGTGTACACATTTCATTTGTAAATTATGTTCATCTATGAATTGTAGATAATAAAATGCAGATGGGCTTTCGAATGGATAATCGTAGGAATAAATACATTATCCAACATCCAAAATTAATCCAATTGTTATAACTATATTAAAATTGGAAGGTTAACATGGTTTACTCTTTCAAATAAAGAGATCCATAAAATGTAATGAGTAGCCATTGCTTATTTTCGACAAGTCATTTTTCCATTTTACCAGCTTATTAAGTGTTTCCGATTGTTATTGTTTCTACTCGTAGTAATTTTCTAGAAATTCATTTCAACACGTCCGAAGAAATAACCGAACACATCCGAAGATAGGTCACCAGTTTATGTACCTTTGCCAATTTCGTGTTCGATAATATTTTTACATTATTTACCTTCATATTATGAATTAAACCATAATTGCAAACTTTAATTACAGTGGGAAGCCTTTCTTTCTCAATATAATTGGTCTTCAGTAGTCGGAAGGCTCCTTCCAAAGTAATTTAATGTGCACGAGACCAGTCTCGAACCCTCCCCCACAGACGCTGCGGGCATATACGGAATGTCTCGAAGCGGGGCAGTGCTGGTGTTAGGGTGGGTGATGGTGGTGTTGATGGTGATGGTGGTGTTGATGGTGATGGTGGTGTTGATGGTGATGGTGGTGTTGATGGTGATGGTGGTGTTGATGGTGATGGTGGTGTTGATGGTGATGGTGGTGTTGATGGTGATGGTGGTGTTGATGGTGATGGTGGTGTTGATGGTGGTGGTGATGATGATGATGATGCTGGTGGTGGTGTTGATGGTGGTGGTGTTGATGATGGTGGTGGTGTTGATGATGATGATGATGATGATGATGGTGTCTGCTCGGTGTATTCGTGTTGTGCTAGTGGTGTGGTGGCTTCGTACAGTGGTGGTGTTGAAGGCGGCCGTGGTATTGGTGGCGGCCGTTGGCTGTTGGTGGGTGGAAGAATGGGTAGCGCCAGCAGAGACCCGAACCACCGGCGGCGGCGCCTCGGGCGGCGCGTGACGGCAGTCCGGTCTAGAGCCGTTCCCATTTCGCGTCTTCCTGGTCTCTTCTTTACGTAAGGGATGCCTCGTGAGCACGATACACGCTTTTCAGGAGCAACGGAGCGGCAGGTTCGCAGAAACTTGTTCTGTGGTTCCTTCAGTTACGTACTAAAAGACGTTATTCCCTTGTTTTGTATGTGATGTTCTATGACTGAGTCGAACTGTTTAAGTGCAACTGTTTTAGTGCAATGCATTAAAAAATCATATACATGTCCATGGGAAACTAAAATATATTATTCGACTTAATGATAATGAGAGAAGCGTATTGCAAACCCTAAAATTGTTCATCTTCTGAGTAATTGTTACAGACAATAAACGTTTTTCTTGAATGTAGTTAATTATGCTGAGACAACCTATTAATTGCTGTTAGGCCACTTAACTAAAACAAAAAATGCAACTAAAAAAATAAATCGTTTTCGAGAGGGAGAAAAAATCGCAGTGAAAACCTTCATTAGCTAATATTCTTAAATAACACTAGCTATATACCTAACTTACATCCTCCATTTCGGAAAGAGTAGCATTGACTTCATTATTGTCTACTATTCTCTACATTCCCAATTAACGTAGGGTTCATTTCATAAACGGACAGCTTTCTTTGACGTCGGTTTCGTGTTTTTACGAACGTCCTCTTAAGCGAAACCCCTCGTGATGCTGCTTGCAAATGAAAATCATGAAAGGAAAATGCGCTTTCTCGGCCACAGTTTTCCCTCGTTAAAGTGCGTTCCAGGCGTTTAGAGGCGGGCGAGCAGTGAGAGTGTTGGGTCTGCCTTTCTCCCACGCTCAAGATGTTTGAGAGACTCGAAGCGTCAAGATTACTGCCGACTCCACCCCTCTGGGCGTCCGCGGCTGAGGGTAGAGCGGGGAGAGTGGCAGATGGGAATATTACGTGTGGAGGCGTTATTGGAACAGAGTGGCTTTCGCGCATTCATTCACCGCACGACATAGTGTCTGCTTCGATTCTGTCCAGTGACTGTGATAATTTCTTACGGACTGCACACACGCGATCTACAGCATTTCAATCGGAGAGCAAGTGGTTTGCTAACTACGTTATTGTTGGTCTTGTATTGGATCGTTGTTGTTTTAATGTTCTGCAAAATTTATCATCGGGAGATTTACTCGCAAAGGTAATTTGAGACGTGCTTTAGTCTTCTGTTTTATCCTTTATTACGTGCACATCACATTTGACTAATTATAATATCCTCAGTTGTTATTGTTGTCGTTAACCAATATTACCGTTACTCAAATCCATTTTCAATATCTCTTAATCCTCAATATGCATTGGCACCCCAGAACCCCTTAACTTAATAAAATAATTAATGATGTATGGTGAAATGAGAGGCAGAGAAACGAGAGTACTCCAAGAAACCATATTGCTAACCCGCTTTTTGCACTACAAATTCTCCGTGGATCGACCTTTACGCCCATCCTTATATCCACGGCCTAATGCAAATACTTTGTTTGTCCATTCATAGTCATTTTTTAGTTAATATCCTTTTTGATTACCTCTCATTCGTATCTACCCAGTGAACAAAGGTATGTCCGTATAAGAGGAATCATGCTTTTCCCCAGAAAGCACACGGAGGTCTATAAGTAACTGCACCTTTACAAATTTTCAAGCTTATGTCTCTTGAAACAAGGAATTCTGGACATACAATATGAGAGCACTAAACCATCGATATATTACCTGGGCCACTGTTTGCTGTTTCATGTTAGCAGCGCTGATAAAACCATCTCTGCTTTACTTTCACCTCGAACCAACATCTCATTACGTGACTAGGTTTATTTTCCTATTTCATTGCAAAGTCTATCTCGTCTAGTCACTGTGAACTTACGGGAGATTCGAATTGTGCATTGTGCCCCTTTCATGCATTGTTCCGAGGGGGTCCAAATGGGTAAGTAGGTGTGCTGTAGGAGCTTAGTGCTGTGACGTACGTACCTACGCAAACCTCTTGACTGCCTGGAACTTAAACAGTTCGACTCCTCCGTTTCGACTTCTGCTAGTGCTTCAGGGTGGTAGACCCGCTTGCGTGTGCATGAAGAACTCTTTTGTGTTGGACTCGAATAGGAGATGTGTTGGTTATCTTACGTCATACGGTATTTCAGTGTTGCTGGTCAACACACTGTCGTCTCCGTCCCGTCATGCAAAGGCAATGGTCCTTGAAATACTGATGACCCATCATCGTGGTCCTGGTTGGCTGAGGCTTAATTTTGTTTAAATACTCTTCTTTTAAATTTTAAACTCTGCAGATTGGGGGACAGGACTAAACGTGTAATGTGCGTCATAAACGTCAGTAGGATGGGAATCGCAGCTGTGTAAATGGCAAGAAACAAATACGGATAACACACAGTAGTACTCACGACTAGAAATAACTAAAATGTGTAATTTAAATCCACATGACGAAGATTCTAATATAGAAAGAACGACAGAAGTCCGTTGTTAAATATTTTGTGAGTGCTTCAACTAGTTGGATTAACACATGAATGAATATTATGTGACCGTGTGCAACATCCCAAGATTTGGAGATAATGTAGACACACAATTGCGAGTTACTAGCAAATATTCCAGGCAATTTGGTGATAAAATATTAATTTCTTATTTTTTTGTAATTCAATTAATTAAAATTTTAAACATTTGTACAGCATGGTATGATTTAAAATATAGTTTTTACAACTTGTATTATAAATAGTATTAATTTTTTCCTTGTTTGTTAAGTCTCTTTTCACCTGACGCCTGTTACACGATCATTCCCAAGCTCTTTCTTTTTCAGGCCTGTTACACACTCTTTCGACTGTATCTTGAACCAAACACCACACACGAGACACTAGAACACTTGTAGTCTTCTTGAATGTGGGGTCAGCATAGGGCGAGGTTCTCCCCAACTACGCTCTCGAAAGACAAAGGAAAATCCCCTTACCCAAGGCGGGATTCGAAACCGCAATGCTTGGGACCGATGCACCAAGTCGGAGTTCACTCTTCGTAACCAGCGCCATACAGATCGGTGACTTATTTATTATTCTAAAATAATAAATTATTAATGCATATTATCTTTATTGGAGTATGTGGGTATTTACAAAAATTGAAGAGCTTATTCGTAAAGTGGCGTACCTACATTTCCATTTGTTTTCTAGTTTCGTGTATTTATGTTTTTTAAGACGCGTCTCCATCATGCGGCCAAGTATTGTTTTCAAAATTGCGCTTCATATTTTAATGGAGGTATTCCAAAAGAGTTAAGTCTTATCTTGAACTAAAATTCTGAATGTGGATAATTTCTCTTCCTGAAAACTATATTTCATGGATATGTGTCACTTTAGAAATAAACTCTTGAATTAAAGGTAGTAAAAAATGTCTGTCAGGTTTACCCAAGGAGATTGTTGTATCCGCGTGGGCCACACATGTCGGTTATTCATGGCCTGTGCGTAACTAGATGCAAATACATTGTGAAGTTGTTGAAATGCACATTGACTGAACGATGTTTTACGGGCGCGTCAACTGCAATGGTAATTTATCCGATAAGTGTAGGGCTTGTTATAGCCGGGAGGTGGCAAAGTTCCTCCCCCGCTGGGGCATGGGACCCGGCGCGGCGCGACCTACACGACAGCTTGCGGGGTTCCCCTCCGCGAATCCCCCCCCCCCCCCAGTGGGGCATTGCCCCAGCCGTGAAGCTCTAAGGCCTGAACTCTCGACGTGTAGTAGTGCAGTGCATGTAAGAGTGAGGAGAGAAGAGGGGAGAAGGATGGGGAGGGCAAGATCAGGTAACATCGCCCCCGAGGCGTGGCCGATTGTTCAGGCAGGCTTTTAGAATCGATCGGAGAACCCATGGAAAACTACTGATCAGAGCAGCCGGCCGCTAGCAATCTCCTCTAAGCAGTGGCTGAATTCGACCTAGCTATCTTGCTTATATCGAAGAATTGAGCCGTAGAGTTTCCGGGTGAGAGAGAGCTCCAGAGACAACAGTAACATCCTGGAAGGTAACTCAGCCGGTCGAAGCAGCGAGAGGAGAGAGACGCGGCGCGCGCGAGGAATCCGGGAGCTGACAGGGCCCGCGGCCGCAGCGGCGCGGCGCGGTGCGGGGCTGCGCCGACCAGCTGCCTGCCTCGCGCAATTAGGCGGCGCCTGGGCGGCGGGCATGGTCAGGGCGCAGTGGACCCAAAGCACTGATGCGTCCACGCGTAAAGTGTTCTTCACCCCTAGTAGCGTCCTTTACCCCTAATAGCGTTATTTACTCCTAGTAGTGTCATTTACTCCTAGTAGTGTCATTTACTCCTAGTAGTGTCATTTACTCCTAGTAGTGTCATTTACTCCTAGTAGTGTCATTTACTCCTAGTAGTGTCATTTACTCCTAGTAGTGTCATTTACTCCTAGTAGTGTCATTTACTCCTAGTAGTGTCATTTACTCCTAGTAGTGTCATTTACTCCTAGTAGTGTTCATTATTATTGGTATAAGTATTACTGTTATTACCATCCGCGTGATTTGCAATGCGCCCTGTGTGGGGGCGAGGTCTGGTCGCTGGTTGTGGTTGCGAGGCAGGCAGGCGGCGCGACGTCCGCTCGTGGGGCTGCTTCGTGCGGGACGACGAAAGGCGAAGGGAGGAAGGGAGGAGGAAGAGCGAGAAGACGTGGCTTCCCCGAAGAGGCGGCCGGCGCGGCAGCTGTACGGTTCGCTCTGCCGACGGTGAAACTGGTGAGGAGGAACCGCGGTTTTTCCACATGTTTTATGCTTGTCGTTATAAATTAAATCATATTAGCTACGGCATTCAAATAAGTGCATAATGCATCTAATAGTGCCTATATGTCGATTAAAATAGTAAAGTATGAAACGATAATATAATGATGAGTGTTAACAAGGGCGTTCAGAAGGAGGGGGGGAGGTGAGACAACTTGCATCAGGCCCCGACTTAATTAGGTCCCCGAATATTTTTTACTTCAAGAGAAATCAAAATATATTTATCTCTAATCCAAATTAAACGATATAATTTGCACTTGCATTTGCACATTTGCAATTTCTGATGCATGGAGAAATGAATTCTGTTAATGAACTGGAGGAGGGAATTTTTTGTTTGAAATAAGGGGTCTCCTTTTTCATACTGCCCCATACCACTGGTTTTCTCGGGACGTCCCTGAATATTCATACACGAGTATGAAGTAATATTACGATGGGAGGAAGGAGCGACTATCTCCAAATTCATACGAGTGTATTAATACCCATTACATCGAGTTTCAAACTGTACTCTTTCTTTGGCTAAAGCTCTTTTAAGTTAAACTTTTAGATGCACGGTTTCATGGCAGCTAGCATTCAATATTCAACCAACGCCACCTAGTGGACAGCCAGATGTTCCATGTGGTATTGGTCAAACATAATCACTAGCAAACTTCAAATTAGTACAAGATTTAAGTTTGGATTCGATTTATTAAAGAAATATAATCAATGTTTAGTATCTGTTATTATTTCTTATCTGCTTAATAATTGATACAGTCCTCATTGGTAGCATCAGAACTTCCATTTTCTTGTGAAGTTTGGTAGCATTGGTAGACAAGTGCGGTTTACATTCACCCCATCACGGATGGTCTGGACCCCGTAATACAACCATTTCAACGAAACGAACGCGGACCAACGATTGATGTAAGTGTAAACTTCCCTGTGAATGATAAAAACTCTGTACTAGACTGAAGTTGTAACATTGTTGTATCATTTTGCAAAGAGCTGCAACCATCTAATACGAGAACCATACAATGATAGTAGAAAAAAAACGTATTTTATGTGCGAATGTCGTATTTGAGCAAATATTTATTTTCCTTATTGGTCGCAGAAAGTGGGAGTTTGGTCCGGATGTTTTCGGAGGTTAATGAGAAATGCTGTAGATGATGCTGTTGACGCTGGTGAATTTTTACGAGTCGGTGATCTGTGGCACGATTACTTGCTGTTATTGAGTTAAGCGTGCGTCAATGGTGCGAGTTGAGCGACTATGCTAAGAGCAACGACAATAATAATAGCGCTGAGAGTAATAATACCCTAGTCTCAGAGGCGGGCCACGAGAGCAGCAACAGCAGTGCCAAAGAGTAAATGCGATTGATTGTATAAATGACTGAAACGGGTTGGGCGGAGGGCACAGTTCCTGATTGAGGTGGGTGTGGCAATGTCATTAGCAATATGAAAGGCGAGGATATAGCAGCAGCAGTAGTTGGAGTAAAGATAGAGGAAGAGGCGTGGTGGGAAGAGACGTGATCACGGCGGTTGTGGTTATAGCAATAATGAGGCCGGAGGAAATGATATCAAGGAGAATGTGGGAGTAGCGGATGCGACAGTTGTAGCAGAGCTTCTTTTGAGACTCGCTGCGCGTTCTCTTGGTTGGACGTGGGATTCCTTACTTCCTTACTAAGTTTCGTCGAAAATAAAAAAAATTAGAAGCGAAAACTAGTTTAGCTGCTGTGAGAGAGTGACGTCTGGAAACTTGTAATGATTTCTTTGTCCAGACATATTGAGGTTACCTGCAAATCGTGGCGTTAAAGTCAATTGCAGAACCGTGCCTGCGTTGAATTGCTCAGTTCCTTTTGAGAAACTTTTCCCCCTGGTACTAAAGAAATTCTACGGCATCTAACCCTTAGAAGTTACTTTGGGGCACATCTTTTGAGCAACTCGTGTTAGAAGATTGCGCTTGCTTGTAGAGAGTTGCACTTCTCTTGTGCAGAGCATCTGTAGACGCTGGGCTATACAAACCCTGCGGCCGATGAGTTTTGTCGAATGATTACTTGCAAATATATAGCAGTTATAGTGGAATGCGAATTGTCATTCTGATACACAGCATTGAGCTGTCAAGCTCTGTAATATTTCAATAGGGGAAACAATATAATTACACTTTAATTAAAAGCTTAGAGATCATCACCAGTGCAAATAGTCGTCCCCTTTTTGACCCACATGACGTCATGACTCGTCAACGAGGTTCCTTTCATCTAAGAAGAGTTATACGTGTATGTGTACTTCACAGCATACTTTACCATTTCATTTGCTGTCAGGTTCAGAGAGCTTTCTGACATTCTTTGAAGTTTTGAGAAAGGGGATTGTTTCGACTGATGGATGGAACGTCTTGTGTGTTGTTTTTTGCTGGGATGTAAATGAAATCGTGAATGTTGAACTGTCTGCGTGTAAACTATATATTGATATAATCAATTTACTTCGGGCTGTAACTCCCAATAGTATTTTCGCAATCTCTAAATGGAACGCTGTCTGGAGGAGAATTCTAGCGGCCGGTTGCTCTGATTGGTAGTTTTCCGGGTTTTCTCCGATCAACGCCAGGCGAATGCCGGAACAGTACCCTAACAAACGGGCCACGGACCACGCCTGATCTTTCCTTCCTCTTCCTTTTTCTCCCCTCCCTCCTTACTTACACCCTCTTTCACTTACATGCACTACACCATGTCGGGTAACCTGTCGGGAGCTTAGAGCTTGTCCCGGCTAGGGCGGGGCTACGGTGGTGCGAGATACCTGGCTGGAGAAAATCTAGCCAGCCAGGGAAAAGCTAGCCAACAGGTACATGATCTTGACTGACCGGGTGACGCCGCGTTGAAGGCTGTGCCGACGTTTCGACCATCTTGTCGTGGTCTTGCACATGACTCTGGCCGCGGAAGCCTTCGACTTCATTTAGCCGACAGGTAGGTCGGCGCCAAATCTCACCATCCAACAGGAGAAGATCACAGTCACGTCCAGTGGAAAAGAAACATGCAGTACACTTACAGGACTAATGACCTAGAGCGTTAGCGCGCATGGCATCACTAACAATCAATCTAAGTGAGACGCATAGATTTACGCACTACACTTACGGAACTGTTGCCCTTAGCAGTTAACGCCCCCGGAATCACTAACAATCAAGCAATCTAAATTGGACGCAAATTTTCAGAACCTCATTCACAAAGCAATTCCAATGCGCGCCGAAGCCTTTATTATTAACCTTGAAATTAATCCAGCGCACATTCGGCATAAGCAGCAGTCGCTGCTCCAGAACGCGCTTGCAGCGCAGAGGGAGGCGTCTCGCTCGCGGCCAGCGCGCACGCGGGCGCGCGCAGGCTGATCTCGTTTCGCAGTTCAGGGAATTAGCCCCGTTGTATTCCCCAGTGGGAACGTTCCTACGTAACCCAATTAGAGCGCGTATACCGATGGCATATCCGCGTCAGCGTTGCCATGTCGGCCGGCGGCGCCGCGTCCTGCGAGTCGCCGCCGCCGCCGCTTCCTCCGGGGCTCTCCCGTGGCGCGCACCGGCGCCGTCGGAGGAGGAGGAGGAGGAGGAGAGGGAGAGGGTTCAGCGACCAGCGGCCGCTGGAGCGATGCCACCGCCCCGCCGCCGACGCCAACGCCAACGCACAGTGGAGCCAAACGCACCACCCCAAGAACGCGGTGGGACTTCGAAGCAAATGTTTCGTCGCGTTTGGAGAAATGGTCTTTAAAGTGTTTCGTGTATATAATTAAAAATGCGTAATGTGTAATTTAGGGGCATTATGAAATCGTAATGTTCTAACCTTCCCACTTACGCTTGACGTTTATATTAAAAGGGAGCGATGTCTGAATGCCAGTAGTATCTTATTTGGACGCAAAATGAAGAATATATTAAATGTGACATTCTATTTCTGGAATAAACACCATTTTTATTAAAAGCGCATTTTTATTCCGTATTTATCTCTATCATGCCGACCTGGATGGCCGAGGTGGCTTAGAGCGTGTGCCGACTTAGCTTTTCCGTCCAAGGGGTCGCGTGTTCGAGTGCCGCCTTGAGAATGGTTGTTTGTCGCTTCTCTCACGTATGTGTTGTCGCAGAGGGACTCGCGTTCTACTGATCGTAGATCAGAGAAGCCCGCAAGTGCGTTGGTGTCTAGTGTTTGGTCGAATGGGGACGAGGAGTGTACCGGCTGTCGGCTGGATACAGACCTGGAAAAAAATTATCTCATCTTTCCAACAGCTGACAGTTATTTTACAAGGCATTATGATTAACACATTAACCTCGTGAACATTGTATTAGCTCCCGTTTTGTCTGCTCATTATTTTGAGTTCACTATCCTCCACTTTTTTTCATTTTTGATTTTCTTTCTTGTTTTTTACTTCTTGTCTATTTCATTTTCCTTATCTATTCTGGTACATTTTTTCCTTCTTTCTTCTTCCTTCATTTCCTTTTTTTTTTTTTTACTTTCGCTGCTTTCGGCACACTGCCGCCGCGCTGCTACCTCTGCCGGCGCTTAATTCCCGTAATTGGCGGGAAGCGACTGCGCGTGCGCGGTCAGTCCGCCTTCGCCTCGCGCTTCCTGCGCGGCCGCCGGCGACGGCGGCGGCGCAGCGCCGGCCTCTCTCCGCGGCTTCCTGAGTTACCGAGGCCGCCAAACAGCCCACTGCCTCGACCTACGTCACAGACCGCAGAGGCCGAAAGCGTATTATGTATTTGGAAAGGCAAAACGTCGAATATTACATTCCCCACTCTCAGAACCGTAGTTATCTTTTAAAGTATACCGTAATAAGCAGATATTACCAGGCGTCAGGTACGGCGCTGCCTCGCACTCGTACAGACGGAGCAAAAGCTATTGGTTCCAGGTGCACAATTAGAATTACTCACAGAATTAACATTCCAGTAGAGGCCGGACCGACCGAGCTGCGCGAACTCGTAGGGCTAACCTGCCTTGGGTAGCGTTGGATATCTAGGTTTCAGGAGACAGTTTCATTGAGTCATTGTTGTATTAGTGATTGCGGACGCGTCAACTGCCAAGGCCATTAGTCCCGTAAGTGCAGTGCATGTTTTTTTGCAACTGAAGACTGTGATCCTTCCCTCCGCTGTATGGCGAGATCCGGCGCCGATATCCGTCGGCTTGCGTGGATATTTCCCAGCCAAGTATCTCCCACGAACGTGGCATCACCCCAGCCGATACAAGCTCCCGACGGCTCTCCTGACATGTGTGGTAGTGTAGTGAATGCGATTGTGTGTATAAGTGATTGTGTGTATAAGTGATTGTGTGTATAAGTGATTGTGTGTATAAGTGATTGTGTGTATAAGTGATTGTGTGTATAAGTGATTGTGTGTATAAGTGATTGTGTGTATAAGTGATTGTGTGTATAAGTGTGAGGAAAAAACAAGGAAAGATCGCGCACGGAAAGATCTGTGGCCCATTGTTTAGGGTAGTATTGCTCCGGCGTTCTCCTGGTGTTGATCTAAGTCCACAGAAAACTACCGATCAGTGTAGCTGTCCGCTAGAACTCTTCTCCAGACAGTTGAATTCAATCAATCTATTTTCGATATTGCTGGACATGAACCCTAAACCCTTCGTGTCCGAGGCACTACAGTGACATCAGTTCAGCCACCTTTGCTGGTCTTGGAAGCTCGGGTCTCTAAACATCTTGCGCAGGCAAAACACTATAGTAGTAGATTGCGTATGCTTTGCTCATTGAGTTTATGACAACTTCATGTGAATGAATATCACAAACATGTCTTCTCCAGGCTTATAAGTTACGGCAACTATTTTTGTGGTAGAACTTCATCCTGTTGCTTGCACTCCGTGATATTTTGAATTCGGCAAAGCTCAGTCCGATGCACACTATTACAATAAGGAATCAATGTGAGGTATTAATTTTTGTATGTACTCTCGAGAAAATGTTTGTCTTTGAATGAGTATGTCTACATAATAAAACTCCCCACCTCACCCATACATTCCACTGGATTTCTAAATCGTCCACGTGAAACGGTGAAGGTGGAGAAGCTCGTCAGGTCTGACGATTTCCCTGTCCTTTGTAGGAAAATCACGTGTCGTATACACTCGGTGGGAAGCAATATTATCACTCAGTGAAGTTGTGCATGAAAAGGGGGGCCTGAATCTGTGCCACTCTACCGGTTGCCTGATGGATCAAAGTCCGAAATGGCAATATGTCGGTGGCATTGCGAATGATAGTGATGAGTAGGGAGAGTATTTTTATGCTCTAAAAAGTCTTGAAATATGTTAAAGTATGCATTTATAATTTAAAAATTCTGAAATATAAGCTTTAATATGAAAATAAAATTAACAATATTTAATTTCTTGTATAAACTCCTCTTGCAAAATTCAGGAGAAGCATGCTTCGATTGAAAATATATATTTTTTGTGCAAACATATTATAACTAGCTTACTTCGCGGGAGAAATAATTGACGTTACGTTTTCCCCTTAGTGAAGTAGATTGGACGTCTTGTTTACTTTCTTCTGCGTGGTTTAAGAAATACGATATTAAGAAATATCCTGAATTTGCACAAGTGTTTCATCATCTATTCAAAAGAAGAAATAAACGCGAATTATGACAAGCTCTATCTAATCAATGCACGCTCAAAAATAAATACATTCTATGAAAACATGAAATGATTTAGTGATAAGTCTCTATTATAACGAAATATGCAAACTATGCTCATAATATCAGACTTTAGCCAGCTAGGGGTGTTCCCAGGCCCTGTTTTTATTTATTATCCACACCTGGGGATAAGGAAGGCATTTGACGAGTGTGAGGCATGAGGCGATTTGTTTTAGAAGCTACGGCTTCAGTTTTGCCCCTGTCGGGAATCGAACCCGGATCCGCCTTACAAAAAGCTACTATGCTATCTTTGGGCCACCCGAGGGCCATTCTTCTTCTTCTTCTTCTTCTTCTTCTTCTTCTTCTTCTTCTTCTTCTTATTATTATTATTATTATTATTATTATTATTATTATTATTATTATTATTATTATTGAAGTGGGAGGTCAACCTTTAGGCGAACGTAATAACTTGTAATGTAATAACCAGTATGTTGACAGTTCTGGCGTCAGATACGACAGAGGTCAGGTCTACCGGCAGAACTGATGGGAATTGTGATGTGAGTTCCCCTCTCCGAAGAATATTTTCCTTTTTTTTGTCAGGGTAATAATTCAGCATGAGAGGTGAAAAACCTTCTGGGCAATATCGGTCTGATATTTTGTTGTGAGTAGAACGTCCGTTCCTACAGGCAATGCTATTTAAAAACATATTTTTCACAAAACACTGTTGTTACTCATAAATCAAAAGATGTGTATGTCAATTTGTAACACTTCCAGCAATTTATTAATTTCGTCAGTGCTGACAAGATATCATCAATACATTTGAATGGTTATTGCTTGAAAAAACTTTCTGATGATTAAAATGTGAATTATATTTTTCTTCTCTATTTATTTTCCCTTATCTTACAGTGCTATTAAGGAGATTGAGAAACATCATAGAACAATAAATACATTACAAATGTTGCTGTACCTGGAAGCAGCAGATGTACGAAATAATGTCGTCAATATCGTTTATATAATGAATTAGACTTCAAATCTTTTCCGGAAAGTTCTCACTATATTCATGTTAGCCGCTCATTACAATGCAGTCTGACCACGAACTCGAGTGGCAAAGTTAAAATTTCGCACAGAGGGGTCTTTTATGTTTGTGATTATAAACATTCCGTAAATCTACGACATGGGCGAGGCAGCTTTACTCCCCGTGTTAGAGAAGACGTGAGAGTTAAGGATTTTTCTGCTTCGAATACAGATGGAAACATTTTTAATGTTTGTAATAGAAACTCGTTTACTTTTAAAACAGCGGCCCTCGTGATGAAGTTGCAACGGCGAACACGCCGATCCCGTGACTAGAAAGGTATGCACGAGCATACGCAAATCAGTACCGTAAGTGTTGTGAAGTCATGACACGTGGCAGAGGTGGACGTCGAGATGCATCGCGACGAGTGTAGGAGATGTGCTGGCGGATATGCGGCGGGGAGGCATGCTGGCCTGCGAGTGTGACGGCGTCGGAGGCGGTGGCGCAGCGCTGCGCGTGCGCGTTGTGCTCCGCGCGCGCTGCGCTCCGTTCCGCTCCGCGCCGTTTCCCACGTCTGCCGGCGGCGGCGCCGCCGCGCTCTAACGGTGCGCAATCTGCGGAGGTGGCGGCGGCGGCTGCAACGGTGGCGGCTGTTGCGGCGGCGCGCGATTCGGAGGGGCCTGCGGGCGACGGTGCGCGCCGCTGCGTCACGCTCCTGGGGCCGATGCCGCCTCTGAAGCCACGGCCTCCATTGCCGTAGCTAACAGAACAGACACCGTCGTCATTGCAATTACCTACCCCGCCTTTGTGAGTGCCATCGCCTGAAGGGTAATGATTACGGCACTGACCGCGTTGTGCCACTGTGGTTTTGGCAGAGGGAGAGGCTGTGATGGCGCGAATGGGTGTGATGGCGGGGATGGCTGAGATGGCGGGGATGGCTGAGATGGCGGGGATGGCTGAGATGGCGGGGATGGCTGAGATGGCGGGGATGGCTGAGATGGCGGGGATGGCTGAGATGGCTGAGATGGCGGGGATGGCTGAGATAACCGGGAATGTCAACGTCATCCTTCACATCATCACATCCTTCACATCGTAAACCACGCTACTTCTGTCGTACCACCACTTTTTAGAATATTCTCGCTCGGCCCCATCACTCTTTCTTATCGTTTTATTCTCTAAAATTATATTTATTTTCTTCATTATGTTTACTGTATGTCGCTTGTCTTCAAATCAAGTTCTATCAACGTTGAAGGAACGTTACGAACGTTATGTTTGATTGTCGCGCCGACGTCTTAAGTAACTCATGTATACACACACTCTTACACCGTACTTTTGTACACTCGTGCACAAAAGAAACTAATGACATGAATCATCAGTTCCCGCGTGTATTACTGAAATATCGATAGGTTTTGTGTCTGCTCTGAACATTTTATCTCACTTTTGCACTTCTTTTGCTTCTCTATGTAATTTGTTCTTCGTCATCCGCATTCATGCTCTCGTTTCTCATCGCCATTTCGTAATCGGTGACCCACAGAATTAACTCTCAGATAAGATGTTCACTGGTAGCTTCCGACTCGTCCTGTTGCTGCTAATTGTATTGTCACTTTTTTCTGTACTATTGGACTTCCACTTCATGTTAAATCTCCACTTCTACATCTCTTTAATTACCTCTTTTAAACTTTTCTTGGCCTTTGTGTCTGACAAATTACCTCTAAATTATCAAGTTATAAAATCACAATAATTGTATGTTGTTTTTTTGTCGAATCAGTTCAAAATGTTTTATTTGCATTGTAAGATCTCTAATATTACAATGCATACAACGCTATTATTGAATATAATTCAGAAATATATTAAGCAATAAATTATAACAGCCGATAATTTATGGCGATAGATTTTTAAATTCTTCGTTCTTCATTCTTTTCCAGATAAATGTAACCAATTCAAAACATTTTTGTGTTGTTATAGTAGAGATTTATTCGCCAGTCGAAATACAAGAATAACGTACGTGAATAAATCAATGAATAGACGAATAAATGCCCTTTCCCGGACGGTTTCCGAAACGACTCGTGAATGAGTGCGCGCCTGGAAAATAGCTCTTCCCAATTAAGTCACTTCCTCAGCGATTTCCCTCAAAGAAGAAATCGCTGGAAACACATTACGGTATCTCTTTACCCGGAACTCCTATCGCTGGAACTCAGATTATCTCGGAACTTACAGTGATGGTAAACACTCAACGCTCTACACTCGTTCGATAGAGTCCGTAAACAAACAAGATACTGAAATTCAATGCCGTAAGAGAATGCAGTAGTATCAGACGTTAAGTCACCCGCATAAACCCCTTTAGACCCCTAATGCTTTATGCATGCCCTATCTGGATCAATGCTTCTAAAACTAATATAAATAAATTACAGATCATCAAAAATAATTTTCTCAGACTTGCCACTCATGCACCCTGGTTCATCTCAAACATTCAACTGCATAAAGAATTTAATTTACCCCCTATACTTGACCATATCGCGCTCCTATCTAACAATTTCTTCTCCAAAATAAACACAATAACCCAAGCCACCCATTACGGCCTAGCCACCACCTACCAGCTCCCAACAAGAATAAAAAATAGATATCCATTAGATTCATTCCTCAGCATATTTTCAGAACTCAATTAATCACATAGGTGCTCTGTGAGTTTCCTATTCATGTGTATTTAGATTTAGTTGTAAGATTAGCATTTAAGTTAAATATAAGTCATAAAAATACATATGATGTAGTATACATAATACTGAACTATGTACATTCGTTCACTAATAAAGATACACTAAAAAAAAAAAAAAAAAAAAAAACACCCGCATAAACGCTCAAAAGGCAAAATTTATCTCGAGCTCCACACATCATTTCTTTCCCGATCTCTTTCTCTCTTTAACATCTCTTCATGAAGCTCCGTGTAAACACGGACGTTTTCGCCGAATAGTGCTTGCATTCAAGAGACGAAGTTTCTGAGATGCAGGGAAAACATAAGTATTGTACTCGTATGTATACAGCCAACACGGCGAGTGAATCTTCAGTTGATGGAATTTTTTCTCATACATTTTTGATTTCTTTTTGAACTAGAATGTCTCATGTCATTTTTGTAGGTAAAGTAGGGCACCACTGATGTATTGCATGTTAGAAATATCTTCGTCATAGGTGTGTTTAGTAGCTCAAGAATAGTTCAATTAATACTTGAAGATGTGTCTGAAAAAGTTAATTACAGCCCTGCAAAAGTAATTTATCACGCAAAGTGACAAGGGATCATTTGCGAACAAAACCTAATAGAAATCGCGTGATCTGCCTAGTTATAGGCGGCATATGGGAATATTTCATTGCTTGACTGGTCTTCTAACGATAACGCTGGAATATATGGGGCAGCTTTATCTCCGGCAGTAGTTCTTGTCTCTTCCTTTTTTATCTTTTCTGGCTAGAACGTTTTACTGTAAATATAAGCTGCTAATGACTTCGAAAATTGGGTCTGTTGAATCTACGGCACAAAAGGTAGGAGTATCCAAGCAAACAAATTATTTTTTTTATTTTTCATTTACCTACTTTTGCAATTAACCAAAGTATATGATCCACCCACAAACATTTGAAGTCCACTCATACAAAATTAATGTGAACTAACCCGTACACGTATATGAACGGATAAATAATGGACAAAAAGGAAACATATTAAAGTTTTTATGATTTGGCATTCTGATGTCGATGCTGGTGGTCGATTCAAAAATGGCTTGTTGGGAGTCTATTCCAACCTTTTTATTTGATTTTGTTTTATAAGTATTGGGGTTTCCAAGTTTTTAGTATGATTTTCTTTTTTGTCTCAGAGACATCGTGTAAGACTTGGGCTTCTTACTTTTATATTTAAAATTTTATACCATTAAAGGTTTTGTTGCAACCTCTGTTCTTTGTTCTTCTTTGATATTGTATTTAAAATGTCAATTGTAATTTTATTTTAATTTCTTGATTTCTTTATGTTACTCCAAATTTTAAACTTTACGATCAAAGAAAAAATTGTAATTGCTTAAAACTGATTTAATCAAAGAACACCATATGAAGCGACCAATTGGGTCTAAAATATAGGGAAATATTGTGATTAGTGTAATAAAATAATTGTTTTATATACGAATTGATTTGATTGTCTTTAGGGTAAGAGAATTCCACCGCACATGAAAATGAATATTACCACCGAGTTACTATTAGTTTTTCAGTGGTTTCTGTGATCGTCTGTGTGACGAGAACAGGAAATCAATCCCCTTCCCGTCCGAGACGTAGAATTTGAATCACCAATCTCGTGCATGGATCTCCCCTTCCCCGAATCTCTCTTCAAGGGGATCCACCTGGCACTTCCCAGCGTGTGGCGGGTCGAGCGCGGAATAGAGACACTGCGCTGAACTCGGAAGGCAGTCGTGCGTAAGAGCAGCGTCGTCTTTAACCCTCGAGGTCATGACTCTCCCACGTCTTTTCCGCGACTCTCAATCGACGCGACGCGACGCGACGCGACGCGACGCGACGCTCAGACGACTCCGGGGCCGCGCACGCGCGCGCTCGCGGAGGCAGCAGCATCGAGCGGACGGTTGGCGCGACGCCGGGCGGCGCGGGCGCGCGGCCAGCGCAGGGCGGCGCTGTGCTGAGAGGGAACGGGTTGAACCGATGGTTATGCACAGGGGGGGATTTGGATGACCTAAAACATCACCAAAAATGATCTCAAAGTGTTATAAAAGTGCTAAGAAAAAGAACGTTTTTGTTGTTGTTGTTGTTGTTTTTTGAACTAAAAACCGTTCAGATGAACAACCAACAAGCTGTTGGATATGTTATCGAACCTTCTCCCTTTTGTTCAAGTGACGTCTGCTTGCAAATATTTGGTTTTGACTGTGCTTTACCAGAAAATGTCTGTCTTTAGTTAACGCGAAATCGTCCGAGCCGACAAAGGTGCTGATAGGCGTCACAGAAACTTTAGATTACTTACTCATAACATAACATTACAATTACTGAGCGAAGAAATGAAATAGGCCACTCAGGAATTCTCTGGAGATCATATGTTGAATTTCGTAAATTCTATTTAAAGCAGTTATATTTGAAATTGTATTAAAATCGATGAAATCATCGAAATATGCTTTAAAAATGACGGAAAGGGTAAAAAATGACTTATATTGAAGAAAAATGCAAAAAAGTCATATAAAAATGGGTAATTTCCTTTTGTAATGACATAAAATAGTCAATACTAAAAGACATTGTTCGAAAATGAAAAAATGATATTTCAATAGAATCCGCCCACTAGTTATGTATATAATTTAAGTAAAGTATAATTGAAGTATTAACGAAAAATACAATTAAAAAAAAAGAACGAAAATAACCGTACTTAATATTAAGGGAAAATATTTTTATTCAAACTAAGTACTGTACCTTTTATAATATTTGTTCAATTAGATTAAGATAATATTATTTATTAAGAAAAGTTCCCGTCTAGCTAGTTAAGCCGCAAGGCTGTGTATCCAATTTATAAAATAAATTCCCGTTCCGCAGGGGTTCTGTTGAACGGGGGGGGGGGGGTTAAGAAAAAGGCCGCATAGGGGCGGCATGGATGAGAACAAAGGTGGTGGCAGTGGGAGAAGAGGCAGTAATGGCGGTGGCGGCAGTGGTGGTGGTGATTGTGTTGACGATGGCGACGGCAGTAGTGCTGGCGATAGCTTTGGCAGTTGCGGGTACTAGGCGGGGGCGTGGATGGAGGCGGGAACTTGGCGACTGCCGTGACGGGGGTGGGGGCGGTGGTTGCGTGGTGACGCGACGGCGCTTGCGGCCAATGGCCGGTCTGCCAGTGACGGCTCCGCCCCGCGACCATTCGTCGCTGAACGTCGCTAGCTAGCCGTAGGGGTGGCGCTACCCGAGGCGCACACGGGCGGGTCTCGTTTGTCACGGGAACTCCCAAGGGTCAGACTGGTGACCTACATATCGAACGTGTGGCACGTAATCGTTTATCTATAGCAATCGCAAGACCAATTTGATTTGATATGTTTTACAATAGAATGGTCAGTTAACGAATGTAGCCCCGATGGTGGGGGATTGGATCATCCTGCGAGTAGGTCGTTTGAGCGATACGATCTACATAGGAATTCATGCAGTCTCTTGCCCTGATGGGTTTCCTTCGATCAGTTCCAGAAATTTGAAGGAACTTTGACACTTTAATTCTAAGTCTTATTTTCACTTCTTTTTCATTTTTTTGTTTACTGAACCCTGCTGATGGAGCTATTGATTAAGGACATTTCTAATTTACGTTGATTGACCGGATCTAATTATCCTATCGGCATCTGATGTTGTGGTCCGGATGGCCCTATGTCTAACCGCATAATCTTTCTTTTCTTCTTTTTCTTAAAACAAAAATGGTTATTATTTGAACTGTTCTCGCTGGCGACGGTCCCACAAATACCTCGTACTTCTTGTCTAATTCTATTGTTAATGGTTGTTAATAAATGTTCGTGAGTTACTTGAAACAATCAACGCTATATTTTACTAAACGTCCTTTCATTTTGAAGTTCTTGTCGCTTCCCTTATTAGTCATCTTGATGATACAAGCGTGCATGACCTGATGAATGTGTTTTTTAAAATTTAATTTAGATGTACCTTGTTGTTGTTTATTCTTATGAGCAACTATGGTTGTTGTTTGTTGCCATAGTATTAAAATTGTAGAAACCTTAGAATGATAAAATTTGCTTTTGGGGCCACCAGTGAACAAAACAGAACAAGAAGCCTTACGTGAATATTAATTAAAATTCTTCTATTTTTGATTTTGAGATATATTGCGGAAATAAACGATGCATAACGGGATTTGGGAACATCTATTGTTAATCTCAAAGGATATTAAAATTCGATTGACTTGTCTCGTATCTAATCATACATACAAAGTTTGTAATTTGGTGGCCAAAGTGAATACGCGGATAGGCTTCGCTCGGGCGCGAAACGCCCATGCGTTGTATCCTCGCACTCGGATTTTGGTAGTTGGAAATCGGGGTCTATTGTCCGACCCTGCTCGACGAATCCGTGTAATGCGACTGCCCGAACAGGTTCGACTGGCATTGAACCTATTTTATGCACGAGATGGCACTGATCAAAGGACGGGTCGCGTGGTTCGTGCAGTCGTTCCACCTAGTTGAAGGGTGGAGGCGTCGGGTCACGTACCCGACCTCAATCGTAGTCGGGCGCATTTGCTGAACTAAATCTCGAGATAAACCAAACATTGTTGGCAGGGTTCACACACAATCATACAAATCTCACCAGATGCCTTTGCGCAGGTGTGCCTGATCTTGAACGTAACTTTATATTCCACTTTTTTTTTTTTTCGTTCAGTGAGAACGATACAAACGATACATTACTAAGCGTAACACGACCTCGATGAAGCACCTAATAGCGAGTACAGACTCAATTTTTTTCGGCAGAATACGACTATAACGATTTTGCACCCAGAGCAATTTGCCCCATTAGATCTACCGAAAGCATCTAATAGGGTCTGAAAAGTTTGAAAAGGGCGATTGATGCTCGTTTTCATATTTTTGTGCCTAAAAGAAGAAATTTTGAAGAATTATCATATTTTAATTACTCATTTCTTAAATTTGTTATATCGAAACGCAAATACTTTCCCCAATATCCCGAAACTCGAATTTCCCTGATCAAACACGCAATCGACTACGAACCGAAATCTCTCACCCCACTCTCCTTACGAATACGAATTCGATTCCGAAAGGGGCCACAAACTCGCCGCAAACACGCGATATTGAACACATCATGCAAATTTCCGGCACCAGACAGGGATTGAGCCCGCTATATCCGAATCACTAGAATTCTCTAGTTACCTCGCTGCTTCCGGCGTTGGTCACTTCAATCAAAGGTGGTGCAAAATAGTAATTTCAAACTCGAACATCCTTGTAGTTAGAGAAGATACTGGACTCGGATCCTACTGGGATCAAACATTTGCACTTCGTGACAAAACATTTTCAGAAGATATTCATGTTTATGTCGTTTTATAATGTTTGATTTTTTTTATTAGGCTTAGGTGGCTTAGGACATCAGTTAATGTCACTGCAGTGGTTCTGACCGAAAGATCCTGGGGTTCGAGTCCTGACGGTGGCAGGATTTTTTTCCACTAACTAGTCAGCTGGGTCGAATTTAGCTGCTGTCTGGAGGAAATTTCTAGCGGCCGGCTGCTTTAGTGGGAAGATTTCCGTTGTTTCTTCGATCAACGCCAGGAGAATGCAGGAGCACTACTCTTAGGACATCAGTTAATGTCACTGCAGTGCTTCTGACCGAAAGATCCTGGGGTTCGAGTCCTGATGGTGGCAGGATTTTTTTCCACTAACTAGTCAGCTGGGTCGAATTTAGCTGCTGTCTGGAGGAAATTTCTAGCAGCCGGCTGCTTTAGTGGGAAGTTTTCCGTTGTTTCTTCGATCAACGCCAGGAGAATGCAGGAGCACTACTCTTAGGACATCAGTTAATGTCACTGCAGTGCTTCTGACCGAAAGATCCTGGGGTTCGAGTCCTGACGGTGGCAGGATTTTTTTCCACTAACTAGTCAGCTGGGTCGAATTTAGCTGCTGTCTGGAGGAAATTTCTAGCGGCCGGCTGCTTTAGTGGGAAGTTTTCCGTTGTTTCTTCGATCAACGCCAGGAGAATGCAGGAGCACTACTCTTAGGACATCAGTTAATGTCACTGCAGTGCTTCTGACCGAAAGATCCTGGGGTTCGAGTCCTGATGGTGGCAGGATTTTTTTCCACTAACTAGTCAGCTGGGTCGAATTTAGCTGCTGTCTGGAGGAAATTTCTAGCAGCCGGCTGCTTTAGTGGGAAGTTTTCCGTTGTTTCTTCGATCAACGCCAGGAGAATGCAGGAGCACTACTCTTAGGACATCAGTTAATGTCACTGCAGTGCTTCTGACCGAAAGATCCTGGGGTTCGAGTCCTGACGGTGGCAGGATTTTTTTCCACTAACTAGTCAGCTGGGTCGAATTTAGCTGCTGTCTGGAGGAAATTTCTAGCGGCCGGCTGCTTTAGTGGGAAGATTTCCGTTGTTTCTTCGATCAACGCCAGGAGAATGCAGGAGCACTACTCTTAGGACATCAGTTAATGTCACTGCAGTGCTTCTGACCGAAAGATCCTGGGGTTCGAGTCCTGATGGTGGCAGATTTTTTTCCACTAACTAGTCAGCTGGGTCGAATTTAGCTGCTGTCTGGAGGAAATTTCTAGCAGCCGGCTGCTTTAGTGGGAAGTTTTCCGTTGTTTCTTCGATCAACGCCAGGAGAATGCAGGAGCACTACTCTAACAAAGAGGCCACCGACCGCGTGCGATCTTTCCTTTCTCTTTCTTGTACTATTCTCACCCCTTACTTACACACACACACACACACACACACACACACACACACGCGCGCACGCGCGCGCACGCGCGCGCACGCGCGCGCACGCGCGCGCGCGCGCGCGCGCACACTTACACGCGTCACATTACCACACATTTTTGATGACCAGGCGGGTGACCAGGCGTGACCCTGCTGGAGCGGTGCACCGCTGGTCCAAGATACCTAGTGTGGGAAAACCCCTCATAAGCCTTAGATCAGCGCCGGATCTCGCCATCCAGCGATAAAAGATCTCCACTTCCTGCGAAAAAATATACACTATACTTATAGGAATTGTGGCCTTAGCAGATTACACGCCCGGAAACACCAATCAATCAAACAAACAACCAATCAGTTATTGAGAAGCCGTTTTAAATATAATTCTCATTAATTTTTTTCGTTAAAGTAACTGTCGCCATCCAGCGATGCAAGATCATCTCCACCTTCCGCAAAAACAATATGCACTATACTTACGGGACTGATAACCTAGTCAATTTACACGCCCGGAAACACCAATCAATCAATCAACCAATCAATTAGTGAGTTAGGCGTTTTAAACAGAATTTACATTTCATTTTTTTCGTTGAAGTAACTGTGGAATCAAATCCAGATGAACCGTGAGTGGCCCCGCCCGCTATGTTCCGTTACGGCAGCGCAGCAGTTCCGAGAAAGCGGTGCGTGATCGAAAGCCCGAATCCCGCCCGCCCGCCCGAACGCCCGCCCGCCCGGATGACCGTGTCTGTGAGGCACGGGAACAGCGTGCTCCGTTCGCTTCCCTGGGAGCGGCTCCACAAAGGCGCCCTGCGCCGTTACCCCCTGGGAGCCTCGAGCGGGAAATGTCAGTCTCGCCCGCTTCCGCTGGCGCTGCTGCCTTGTAGTGTCGCGTACGACGGGGGTGGTTGTAAAACCGAGCGTTGTCGCGTCGCCATTGTAGCTCCCGACGCTGCTTCCGGTTTCTGACGGTAGCTTCCCTTTGCCGTTACGTTCTGTGACTGGGAATCGGGGTTAAGCTTGGATCATTGAAGAGGCGTGTTGTTTCTATTTTTCGTACGTTTCGTACCGTTCAGTGTGTGAATTCATCTCGATACATAGAGGTTTTGAAGGAAATGCCACTATGTATTTATTGCAAATAAAGTTATGGTTGCCTGGTGTAATTAATGTTCTTAACGTTGAAAGGAAGTGGAGACAAATAACTGTTTCTTAAAGTATGAAGTGCCTTGAGACACTAGGGCGGGAAATAATCTTTGTATGATTCCTATACTAGAATATATTTGATTGTGCACTTGACGCAAATCAGCTGTTCACGATTTCATCCAATCGGGAGCTTGAACGTCCTCGTAGTGAGTCATTGAAGCGACATATAAGTTCCCGAATGGACGAAACCGTCACAGCTGATTTACGTCAAGTGCACGACTAAATAAATCGTATTATACACCTTGTAGCTGTTTGTAACATTTCTATGTTCGTTAATGAGTATCTTACATATATTCTTAAAATATTTTATTTTTGATCTTCATTTTGACTGTATTCTAAGGATCATAATTTCTTGTTCACGTTTTAATCATTATCTAACAAGGAACCTATTGATAAGTTAAATTAGAAAATGAAACGTCATTATTTTCATACATTGTTATCATTCACATAAGACCATTGGTTAATTGTAATCCATGTGGTGTAAAAAGGGACTACGAAGTACAGCATAGCGTTACTGTAATCGACAGCAATCTCGACATTTAGCGCAATGGTATATTCTCAAGAGAGATACGCCCAATATCGATATTGCTGTTCTTAAAATCCCAGAAGACTTCGATGACGAGTGACGTAGTTTCATGCCAGAAAATATGTTTTTATATGTTGATGGTGGGTATATAGTTTTATCATTATTTGAAGCATTTACTGTTCAGAAATATTTTAGAACGGAAGTAGTTTGAGCTATATTTCAAATATTTTCTTTCAAATGTAAATCCGACTTCGAAAAATAGAAACACATTTGGTATTTAAAAAAATAGAATCTATACTTTTAGTCTTTCGAATCGGCAACAAAAATTGTCAAATTAATTTCATTTTATATTTTACTTCCTGTTTCGGTACTATGTCTGTCATCTGTCATTTGTTGCCAAGATACCCCGTTTCTGCATCACTAAATTATGGTTCGCTTTATTTCTAAGAGATTTGTAATGAGCAGAGTCGTTCTTGCTTCACAGTTCTTGCTTGCGATAACAGGCTTAATACGGAAATATCAAAGGAGACCGCTGCCCGGCGCTTCTGGGCGTGCGGCTTCCGTAGTGGACGCCGAAGCCTCGTTGGTGGCTGGTGGGCGGTGGCGCGGGCGGGTAGGGGAGCTGTCGTCCTTGCACCATTGCTTCAGTTCCGCCTCTGTCGTCTTCGCCGCCGCCGCCTCCGCCGCCGCTCTTGCCTGCGAATTTTGCGTCGCTGCCGTGTTTGCTTTCGCTGAATTTATAGCAAAGTCTGCTGTTGATGTCGACATTTCTGTCTCTGGTTCTAACGTTCTGTTCAGACATTCGCTTTCCCGTTGTGCATGTTTTCTGAAGAAAATAATTCGACATTTGCTACGAAAATAAGCGAAAAATTACCACGTTTTTGGTGCATTTTCTTTTTTATACAATTCTATGCTTTGATCTAATTCGTGCCAATATAAAACGTTATTTTGTGAACCATCCTTTAAATGAATTTCCTGATTTTGCTACATTTATTAATCGATGCGTTGTTGTTATGACTATATTAACTTTTCATAATTGTGACATTGTTACCTTTCTTATGTTTTCATGGACTTACTTGTATCGTAAAGTTGTGATTCTATTAATTTCTGTTTTTAAATTTTAGCAAACATTAAAGGCGTTGCGAGTTAAGGCTTTTAGATTTAAGCGTAAAAAATATTCGAAACTTCGAAGATAGAATTGTCTGACAGGGATGTTTTCTAAAATTACGAATTTCAGAACGTTGTTTGTGTCTAGTAAATAACAAGCAGTGATTATTACTTGGTATACTTCCGTATTCCTCATTCAATTTATCAAAATAATTCTACTCTTCCCTTGAAAGATACGTTGTGACACATTCCATTTCCGTGTCTAACAAAAAGGCCCAATATTATTTTTTAACAAAACTAACTCGATCCATCATTGATAATTTAATATTTCCTCTGAAGTAGTGAACAGTGTATTTGCACAGAATGAGTTCAATCATATGTTGGAACTTTCTTAAATTTGAGAATCTATTACTATTTTCGTGGTCTCTAAAATCAAATGATCAGCTTGTAATCTTCAAAAATGTTAATTTAATTAAATTTGTAGCAATCGCGTAAGTTAATTTTTTAAGAGAATCATACATTTGTTGGAATTATCCCAGTAGCATTAACGCGAATACACTGTTGTGTACTTTCAGTTTATACTAGAGCGCGTACAGCGATCGGCGAGTTCGATTGTACGGTTAGGACTCCGAGTCGGCGAAGAGGGGGGGGGGATGCCGACCGCAAAATGTCTCCGGATAGAGAAAACCACTTTTTGCGGACGTGAGGCGGAGCGTGGTAGTGTCGTTTAGTTCACGTCTTCCGGCCGGCCGGCCGCCCGCCCGCCCGCCCGCCCGCCCGCCCGCCCGCCCGCCCGCCCGCCCGCCCGCCCGCCCGCCCGCCCGCCCGCCCGCCCGCCCGCCCGCCCGCCCGCCCGCTCACGGCCGCGCCGCCCCGCGCCGTGCTGGCCGTGCTCCCGTTGCTCCGGCTGCGACGGGCTCGCGGACGCGCAATGCGGCTGCGGGGACGGCGGCCGAGCACAGTGCGCTGCGGTGGTTCAAGCACTGGCAGCACGAAAGCACGTCATTCAATAATAATAATAATGATGATGACGATGACGACGATGATGACGATGACGACGACGACGATGACGACGACGACGATGACGACGACGACGATGACGACGACGACGATGACGACGACGACGATGACGATGACGACGATGATGATGACGACGATGATGGCGATGACGATGACGATGACGACGATGATGATGATGACGACGATGATGATTACGCAAAACGTTTTTCTGCCCGTCCGTCTGTGCAAAACGCTAGCGCTCTGTGCGACGTATATACCGTTCCACCATTTTCTCCAAAGTTCATATTCCCCAAACGTTCTGGCTGATGTCGCGGCCAGTCGAATTTGAAACCGATATTATATTATTTTGGGAAGTACTAAACACGAAGCCCCCGTACATTTTCAAAGAAATGGCTCCAAATTCTTTTATAAAATTTTCTTGTTGAATAGTGCAAAGGACGTTTAAGAGAATGGTGCTTTTTTTGTCTTACTTCCCAGATTTTTCGAATATTGCTAGAAAGAAATTTTAAACTACAAAACTGAAGATAGATATTTTTACCTCAGACAAAGTATGTTAAACAAAATTGGCTTTTTAAAAAAGTCATGTACAATTTTGAGGAAAAAAAGCGTGTAGTTTTCACGTAATTACAGCTTGAAATTTACGATTTTTTTCTAAAAAACCGCTCCAAATTGTTTCTTGTTTAATATTCTGCACAAATGTAATTTGGAATGCTAAAAATATGGCGCTAGTCCCATTTTCGGATATTGCTAGTTTTTTTTTTCGAAAATTGCAATAAATTCAAACCTACGATTTAAACTTAAGATAGATTTTTGCCTCGTGCAAAGTCTATTTTACAAAATCATCTCTTCAAAAAAGGTCATGTGCAATTGTTTGTAAAAGTTAGTAGTTTTCGTGTAATTTCGTTTTGAAATTAATGAAGCATATATGGACGTCCCGTCGTACATAACGATAACGCAATGTTGCGAGAAAGTATGTTCCCCCTCTAGTTCAAACTTCTTTTTAGAAACTAAACTATCCTAAATGTACGCGTTTAAATAAGAAAAATACTTCGGAATTAATGTAATAACATGCCTTTGAATACATGTTTAAAAATTTCCATTTCAAAACTATTAGCGTCAATAGTTCATTTCAGGAAATGAACATTAATGCTCAATGTATTTGCACCGTTTGTGAAATGTACTGTAATGTCAAAATGGATCACATGATCTAAAAATATTTCAAGGGTTGAAGAGTGCAAGTTTTTTGATTGATTGGTTACTGTCCCCTGGCGCGTCAAATGCTAATATTAGTCCTGCACGTGCAGTGCATGTTTTTTGCTCAGAAGGTGGCAGTGATCTTTCGTCGCTAGATGGTGAGATCCCGCGCCGCCTTACGTCGGCTGTCTGGTTTTTCCCGGCGAGGTATATTTCCCCTATAGGGCACCGCCCCGGCCAGAACAAGCTCCCGACCGATCTCCCGGTATGTGTGATGGTGTAGTGCATATAAGTGTACGTGTCTAAGAAAGGGGCGAGGGTCGGACAAGGAAGAGGAAGAGAAGATCGCACGTGTTTGTTAGGGTACTACTCCGGCCTTCGCCTGGCTTTGATTTGAGGAACCACGAAAAACTCGATCAGAGCAGCGGAGGCGTCTAGAATTTCCCGCCAGACAGCGACTGAGTTTGATCTGTCTGAATAGGAAGAGTGCAAGTTTACACCTACAAAACCGAAAGTGCCCTTCACTCCGTTAAAGAAAAAAACGCAGAAAGCCATTGCGCCCACTGTGTGGCAAGAGCAACGGTAGAGCACAGCGGCGGGCGTGGTGGAGGGAACGGCGTGGACGCTTTCGCCGCCGCCGCCGCCGCCTCCATTGTATGCGGGCGCCGCGCCGCGCCGCGCCGCGCGGTCTGAGCCCCGCCCCCGCTCCGCCATCTCGCTCTGGGGCGGGGGCGACGGCGCGCGTCGCCCTGGCCGGGGCGCGGCGAAGCGGACCGTCCCGGAACTGGACCGGGCGGGGAATCTCTCGCGGGCCCATTGTCTGCGCCGTCGAAAAGCGAAATGGCCGTTTTCCGCCATCTCACCCAGTCGCGATTCATCTCTTCCAACCGGAGATTTGGATTATGAAACGATAGTGTGCTTTGTTTTTTTTGTTTTTTTTCTTTGTGAAATAATGTGGTTCGTGATTCCTTGTGAAACTGAACAAATCAGTTTTGCTTTAGTATTGTTGATTTTGCATTCAGAATTTTGCCATATTAATATAACCATGATACGTTTTTTATACTTAAAAGGAATGTAATTAATCTAAATTTTAAGAATACAGTGTTGTTTCTTCTGGTTCCATCGTATTGTGTGTTTGGTGACACTCGATATTGTGTACTTTTTTCAAAATTCGTATATCCGATCAATTTCTTCCATGCGGGTATTCTATTGATATGTAATTCCTAAATGTTCCAAATTCCTAACATTTGTGTTTCTGTTTCAGGTGAGTAATGCACGTTCGCTGTACCCGAAGCAGTGCCTGCTTTGTAAGTTATAATTATTATTATCATCGATATTATCGTATGGCACTGTGTCGTGGAGGCGGTTCTTCGTCGCAGTTTCTGCTCTTGTATTTCCATCCAGGTTCCGTTTAGGTTGCCGAAGTCGTTAATCTCTTCAGTCGTCGCTTTATTGATGGGGGTTGTGAACAAGGAAGATCGAGCTTTGCACCTCCATCGACGGCGGCGGTAGCTTTTGAGGGCATCGCCCACCGTTGCGTGCCGCCGCCCCCTCAGCTGTAAAGTATGGAAACGAGGCAGGGGCGGCCCCGTTATAGAGCAGAAAAAATAGAGCCCGCCGAATAAAGCGATCTAATCAACTTGCCGAAAAAACGCGCCTTTATAGTGTAGCGGAAATGTGCAGGAAAATATGAATTCTGTACGTGGCTTGCTTTTAGTCTAACCCATGCTGCTTTTCGCTTTGAGAAGAAAAAAGTTATAATAGCCAGTTTCAGAAATTGTAATTACGGGTTTGGGAACACTAATATTAACTGTCTGATTGAGAACGAAAACCTTTTTTCGCATGTGAAAGAGTTCTCTCAAGTTGCTTGTAGTAAAAGATTACTAAAGTTGTTGAGGGAATAGAAAAATCGTAGTATGAGAAGATTTAGATAATTAACAATCATTGCCACCGCAGATGTAGGTAGAATACTCCTCGTATGAAAATTTCACCTTTGTTAGCATAGAAATGAAACTCGAGTGAGGTAGTTTCCTTCGAGAAATATGCTGAAGCCTCAAGTTGAAGATCGAAGTTTCAGAATTCAGAAGAGGCTGATCTCAAAATTCCAGCATAAACACATATAAATTCAATGGCTCGTAATTCATTTTCTTCCTTGACTTTCTAGCTATGACGAAATTCATATTCATAAAGACTGGTAGTTTGCCTTACATCATGGCCTGTGTGAATTTATCAATTTCGTGGTGTGTCGCGTGGACTAGTGTAGCGAATGGTACACCGCTGGTACTATATTGATTATACTACTGACTTTAATCAGTAAATGGTATTTTAACGACCTTTCACTTTTTCATATATTGTCGACTAGCAATAGCAAAATCTTGAACATCTTGTCATATAAATGAATAATCTGCAGAAATATTACCTTGACCTGACTTAAAGGTTACAACATATTCTTAAATGATAAAAAGTTGTCTATTCATTGAACTTTTCAATACATTATGTTGTCAGCATGTAATGTACAGTGAAGTACGCCGTGTAGAGGTGAAGCCTTGACCCCAGGTTTAAAAAAGAAATGTCTTGTTATGACATGTGCCACGGCCTTATTTGATCACTTACCATAATTATCTGAACGCAATTTGGCGTAAAATTTACCCTAGAAAGTGAACTAAGATAATGAGTTTTCTTCAGTATTGTTACTGTAACACCTCTTAAGATGAGAAATGTATTTCAGTAATTTCCGCAGAAAATCGACTGCGATACATAAGATATAATTAAGAACCCTCTTAGTAATCTATATTATTGAACGCACTTCGAGTATTATTCTTAAAACGCTCAGTAAGAGTATAAATCCTTTACAGGAACCAAAAAAATAGCAAAATTTGAAATCGTCTAAAAAAATGTGTTCATGAAAATCGTACACGGGAATGAACAGTTATATGAATTCAAGACAAAGTAATTTATATAAGTGTTTTGAACATTGGTGAGTTTGTGGTTCCAGTTTCAGTTGCCGAAATCGACTTTGTAGGCCGACTGCTCTGATCTGTGGCTTTCCCTATCACTTCCGGTCGAATGACGGGATAGCTTCCTATACAACAAGCCACGGACCACCCATAATATTTCGTTCCCATTCCCTTCCCATCGTTATCGTCATTATCTCCCACAATCCGCCCAGAGATTATGTCCCGTTCTAACCCATCCAGTCATAACCGGCATACAGCTGGCAGTGAGACCTTGAGGACTTCGCAACTGCACGGAACCCACGCTCGGGAAGAGAAATCTGCATTCACGTAGCAAGTGCCGGCAATAAAAAACGAACATAAGGCTGAACACCCTCTAGAAAAGAAAACACAAAACTGAAAACGCCAAAACGTGTTTATCAAAATCATACGCGGGAATAAATAAATAAATAAACAAATAAATAAATAAAATACATTGAAGTACAGGGGTCGAAAACAAACAACGAGCTTGAGGTCCGGAAGAGTCAGTGCGAGAGCCAGACGTCGCGCGGCGCCGCCTTGGAGGGGTCGAAGGCGTACGCGTCGTCGTCGGCGGTGGCCGCCGCCGCGTAGAAATAGCGGCAGTCGCGCGGCGCGGCGGTGGGGGCGGGCGCGGCGGCGGGCCCGGCGGCGCGGCCCGGCGGCGCCACGCCGTGCTGCTGGTACCACAGGAACTCGCAGTGGCCATCGTCCGTCGCGTCCGCCGGCACGCCGCCTGGGGCAAGGTTTTAACAACCCGGTTTCGTACCGGACGAGATGGCTCAGGGCAACTGATGTCACTGCATTCCGTTTGACCGGAAGGGTCCTAGGTTCGAGTCTCGACGATGGCAGGGGTCTCGACACTGGCTTGTCACTTGGGTCAAATTCTGTCGTTGTCAGGAGGAGAATTCTAGCGGCCGGCTGCTCTTATCGGTAGTTTTCCGTGGTTTCTCCGATCAACACCAGGTGAATGCCGGAGCAGTACCCTACCAAACGGGCCACGGACAGCGCGTGATGTTTCCTACCTCTCCTGGTCATATCCTCTCCCCGTACACACACACTCACACACTACAAGTCCAAATGTCGGGAGACCGGTCGGGAGCTTAGAGCTTATGTATTTCTACGTTGATAATGAAAGTTTATTTGAGTCAAAATAAATATATCGAAATGTATACCAGTAAGGGGTCGTCCATAGATAACGCTGAAGAAAAGGGGAGGGGGTTGAGGCGGCGTGACGCTGCGTTACATAGGGGTAGGGGGGTCATAGTTTAGTGGTATGTGATGCTGATCACCTTTCAACATTTGCTGAAATTTTTTTTATTCAGTCTTGTACTAAAATATTACCATATTAACAAATTAAATAAAAAATATAATAAATTAAAGAAGTTATATTCTTCATTTCAAAACATCGATGAATTTTGTGCTATTTTTTTTTTACGCTTTCAATGTTTGTTCGTGGATGGAAAATTCCCAATTCTGTTGAAGTTAAAATATTAAATAATAGCTCATGATACTACTTTCTGTTGTGTTCGAATCAAACGAATGCAGTTTCTATATCTTCATCGAAAATAGTTTTTCTCGCCCGAGATTCTCCTAATATCGTGATATTTTCTTCGTATTTTCTTCGTCTTTCGATGAACATCGATGGTATTCGGCCGATGTAATAACATCGGTATTTTAATTTCGATCATCGATGATCGAAATTAAAATACGTATTGTTTTGTTGTCGATATCGTTTCATTAATAAGAGCTTTTGCTTGGCGAAGTGTTACATCAATCGACAGTACTATCGATCTGCGCATGCATAATTCGAGTTTCGCACCACATACTTCTGCGCTGCGCAGAAGATCCACGGTGCTGTCGATTGCGGTACGCCGTGCAAACGCTGTGCAAACACTCCCTACACTTCGATTGATTTACAGAGTCTGTTGACGTTTGATCAGCTGTTAAGGCCCATTCGCAATACAAACCTGAACATAAGCATGCGCAGAAGGTCGATAGTGCTTTATCGTTCGAGGTGGCAAAAACTCCCTCTTAACGCCATGTCCCATGTGCCACGGACACAGTCGATACCTCGAAAACGATTCTCACCTCCAACCGATAGTAAACGAGGATGTCTCATAGCCTAATAGAAAGTCTTATTTTGCTTACATTTATGTTAGACATTGTGAATACTTCAGTCTATCACTTATGTTACGTCTATACGTTATGCTGATGCTTACGTCTATACGTTATTTTACGTCTGTACGTTATGCTGATCTTTGATATTGTGAATGGGCCGTTAGGGTGTCATCGAATCGAGAGCTCGGACGACACCTGTGGTGACAATTACGTCAACGGACTGCTGATTTCCGTCAACGGACTCTCCGTTTCAATGGCAGTTACCGCCGCCCAAGACGCCGTCCGCGAGGCCGTGCGGGAGGCCGTCGTCGGGGCCGCCGTCCAGCACAGGGCCTTCCGCGCCCGCCCCCGCGCCCCCGCCGTGCTGCTTGGTGTCGGGCAGGCGGCGCAGGAACTTGTCCAGCACGTCGGCCTGCACCAGGTAGTGCGCCAGGGTGCAGTCGACGCGCAGGGGCGGCGCGGCGCTGGCCGCGGGCCGCCCGCGCAGCGTCACCACCTCGAAGCGCTCCGCGTGCGCGCGCCCGCCGTCCGCCAGCTCCAGGAACAGCTGCGCACACGCACGCGCCGCGCCAGTGTGGGCCTTGCTCGGGCGATTGGGTGCGCCTCCGCGACTCTACTCGCCCAAGGTCGACCGGGCTGTTGTTATACCTGTACGCGCACGTTTTCTTCAGCCCCGGAATATCAACTCCCATTCCCTTACCAACATTTGTTGAATTCAAAACAAATTATAGCAACGAGTGTTGAATACAAAATATGATAACAAGAAATGTTCGCTCCAGTGTAACAGACACGGTTTCGCATCGAAAAACGAACTGCAAAATTGATACAAAGTTTCTTTCGTCGAAATAACCAAACTCTCCACTCCTCTCGCAACTGGCAAAGCGAGGGCTCAAGAAAATGTGCGCGGATTATACAATCGTGAAATTACGGCTAAGTCGAATACAGCGCTGTCTGGAGGAGAATGTTACCGGGCGGCTGCTCTGATCGGTAGATTTCCGTGGTTTCTACGATCAACATGACGCGAATGCGTGAACAGTACCACTACATATGATTGAGGATTCCACAGGCGGTGTGTGATTTTTTTTTCCTTCCTCTCAATTGTATCCTTCTTCCCCTTTTCACACACTGACACTCGCTTGCCCTACACTACTACACATGTCGGGACACCAGGGGGGAGCTTACGAACTTGTCTCGGCTGGAGTGGTACCCCACCATTTACCTGGCGGGGGAAATCCACCGAAAGCCATCATTTATATCGCGTTACCAGATGTACGAAAGAACACAGATAAAAAAATCAAATGCAAGGATACAAAAATCAATACACTAACGGGACTAATGGCCATATCAGTTGACGTGCTCTGGAACAGCAATCAATAACCATTCGTGAATTGTCTTAGGTTTTTGGATGAACATATGTATTTGTTTTCTGGAGAGACAAAAAGGAACTACGATCCAATGTCGTACAAGAATTGTGTCCACAAGAATTGAATTTTTTTAAATACAATTAGATGGCTGGGGGCTTGGAAACTTTCTATACATACAATATCCATTGTTTGATTTTCTATTCTACCAATATCGGAATTAATACTCTTTTTTTCTTCTCATTCTAAGGCTTGTATGGTGTTTCTCTTCACACAGAAACAAGAAATGCTGCTCACAGCATTTTTAAATGCCTTTCTATGCTGACGATTGTGTAAAAATATAAAATTTGACGTTATGTACTTTAATTTATTATGTATTTGTTGTAAATTGTTCTCAAATGACGTACATACATCATTTTATTTAAAATATTGTACCGACGCCAATTCACAAATATTTGGGGCACTTGAGTTTTCCTGGAAATTGATGTTCAGATACTAGTGTTTTGGGTGTCAATATCAAGTATCGTACCCAAGTAACTAAATATTTGGGAGAGTAAGTACAACGTAGCGTTACAGCAATCGATATCGATTTTCTGCGCCTGCTCAGTTTGAGTATCGCATCACTTTTGAGGATTTGCTCACCGCAGAAGTTATATATTGCTGTACGCCATGCCGTGCCAGTCAAACACCCTATTTCCGCGCTCTGCGAAAGGGCACGTATACTTTCAACTCGACCAGAGCGCGACTAGCGCTGCGCGTCCGCCGCTCACCTGCTTCTTGAAGGGTTCGCGCAGCAGCTCAGCGAGGTGCGCGATGCGGAAGCTGACGGAGGCCGCGGCGCCGGCCCTCGCGTCCCCGTCGCCGTCCTGCCCCACGCCCTTGCCCCCCACCCCCATCCCCACTCCCACCCCCACCCCGCCCTCGACATCCCCCTCCCCCTCCCCGTCCATCCCTCCCTCGGCCCCGCCCAGCACGCTGGCGTCCCCGCCGAACAGCAACCCCGCCGCGCCCAGCTCCGCCATCCCGTCGCCCTCGCCGCCCTCGCCCGCCACCTCCGCGCCGTCACCTGCGCATGCGCATGTTCTTAATCAACTCATCGAACTTCACATTTTTAGCGATTCGCATATGCAAACTTATAATTAAAAAAACGACTTACTTCGGTTTGCCCTATAATTATTACGTGGTGTCTCAGAATAAATGTTCTAAACTTCTACGAGGTTTGGGGCGGTGGCAGATGGTTACATTTTGCCAATTGGCATGTGGTGAGAAATTTGATGTTACGAACTTACACATGTGACTTTTGCCCGTGATCTGTGACAATCCATCATGCAATAGTGTCAGGCGTATTAAAGAATTCACTTTGACTGTGTTGTAACATCGTTATATGAAATTCCCCACCACATATTGACAAAAAGATATCAACTTCGACTACTGCATATTCCCTAGAATTTTTTAATAGTTGTTCTAAGACATCTATGAAGTTATTTTACATCACATGAATTATAATTGTTCAAATACAAATAGATCAATTTTAATACATCACAGCATTTTTGGATAATTTTATAGCCAAGATTCAAACTAGGGAAGACTAAACCTAAAAACATAAATATTAAATGCAAAATGCCAGATGGTGATGAGAAAGTTGTTTTCAAAACTTACAAGTTCAAAAAGTGTTTCTCGGTGTAAAGAAAAATCATCATTTGTTCAATATTTGATGATCGCGGTAAATATTTTCAGTAGCAATTTTTCGTTTATCGTTTTTAATTGAGTATTTTTTTAAGTGTTGACCATCTTCACCGTCGGCCGCCAGCGGCGGTAGGAAGTCGCTGAGCAGCAAGCAGCTCTGGAAGGGCGCGGCGGGCGGCCAGTAGGGCAAGTAGTAGCAGCAGGGCAGCGGGAGGGAGCCCAGGGGGTTGTAGTAGCCGTTGCCCGGTTGCGTCCAGCCGCACGGCGCCGTCTGCAGCGCCAGGTACTCGCTGTTCCATTCGCCGGCCGGCAGCCACGACGCCACCTGCGGTTGGAATGCTCTTTTCAGCGGACACGCCCCCTTCCAGTCTATCCAGTAATGTAATTTCACTCAGTTTATTCAAATGGATTACAACATATTCGTCGCAACTCATTCCTAAGAAGTTATTTCCATTATTGGAATATAGTCTTCTCTGGATTAAGCGAAATTATGGGGACTAACATTTTTGTTTCACTGTGTCAGAGGTTCTCTCGATATCTGAAAATGAAATTTATTTCTCTTTGATTGATTTTGTTATTTCAGACGTTCAATAAAACATCCAAATACAGTAAATTTCAATGTATTCATTAACTTTTAAAATAATGGTTTTCATAAAGTTCGCTGTAAGGAAATTGTTACTCGTATTAATAATGTTCACAGATCCTTCTCCAGGGCTTTCTCTACTATTGATTCTGCAATGTCCACATCCTCAAAATATTTTAGTGCAGGCTTGATACTCTAGAACGATTTTTTTACTTTTGGAACACTTCATTTGCGTCCTTTGTGTCATCTCACTCGTATTCTTTGGATATGAAAGGGTCTTTCACATCCGAAGAGTACGAGTATTTACGTCGTCGTAGCAAAATTTAGTTTACTCCAGTTTTCGCGACGATTAAGTTTCCAAGCTCGCAGAACTGCCATAGATGAGCTGAAACTATTTCCTCAGTTGTATATTCCCTCAGATCCTTTCATTTGCTGAAAAATGGTTCAAAATAAGTGGTGAGACCTACAAACCCTCAATGTAATTGGAATATGTGATCTAGGTTTAGTTTGTAATAATGTCAATGGGTCGATTTTAACGTGTAACAGACTGTTCACGATATTTGAGTTCACTATATTCTGAGTCTGAACACTATTTTACTTCAAGCCAACAACTTTTTGTGATCTTTTTATCATTCCAAAAATATTTTTGGGGCAGTCCGTACTGAAATTGTCCCTAGACATGATTTCTGGATCTGATTTTTTTTTTTAGAAGTTTGTCTTTCGGCTTAACCGGAATGACGCCCAATGTTGAATTGCAAAATTTGATGCAATTTCAGGTATGACTCGGGCCAAAGACTTCTTGGTCTTGACTGCTTACGAGCGTACGCTACAGCCAGAGCACAGAACACCGTTCATTCGCCAGCACGGAACTGTCGATTCATTACCTCCCCGAAGGCAACTTCGAAGGGTTAGTTTGTTTTCCAAAGAAGTTTTAACCCGAAAGGCAATAAACCTCTTACGTTGACTTGATAATGATAATGTTATTACTTGTTAGTGTTTACTTTATTGAATCAACAATACCGAATCCCTCAACCGAACCCTCTACCTCTACCCAATATCCAGGCAATATCTATCCAATATAAAGGCAATTAGTTCAGGTGACCCGTTCCCAAGAACGGGGGCTGGCACTGGGTAATTGGCAATCACAAAGCAATTCCCGCCCTTTATTGCTTGGAGCCTCTGAAACGTTGGTGAAATCAGTTTTTCATGAAAATAGTTTGTTTCATTTACAAAACATCGTGGGAATGAGATAGCTATCACTTACTTCGCATTTATGAAGATGTTTTTAATGTTACTAACCGCGTGACCATTAGGATAATAATATAAAGCCTTAATAATGAATAATAGTGTATAAATCGTTCGGTGTCATTGTCACTGTAATTTAATTAAAATATTTTAGCATGTGTTGACAGGTTTATCAGGAAAATATGGAAAAATATGTCTGGTTCTACCTGTATGAGTAAAGCGATAAGCTTCAACTTTAAACAAACTTGAGAACTTGATAAATGTAATAAAAATTAGTTAGTTAATTAACTTCAGTACTCTTTTCGTAAAAGTATTCTCTTTATCTTTTTCCATGTCCTAGGAAAAAATTCCTTTGGTAACTGTCTTACTACGATTCACTTTGCCACCTGTTAAGTTCTAGTTTATATATTTCCATCTACACTAACCTACAATTTTAAATAATCATCTCTGTGATCCGGTTTGCAATATTGGCCCCCCAAAAAGGTCGGAATCGCATCGTAACTACTTTCCGCGAATGGCAGGAACCACGAAAAACTGGCAAAGTCTTATTCTATTAAACAGACATACATTTCAAACTAGATTTTAAAACCAAATACCTGCTTTCGTACAGACCTAACGCACTTTCATCTTTGCCCGCATCTTCCTATAAATTCGTGTAATCGTTAATACGCATTATCTATTATTGCTTAGTCCTTTAATTCTCTCTTGTTTGGTACTATAATGTGGGTTAACGCTCGAATGAGTTTGCAGGCAAAGCAATTTGGGATATCTGCAAGGCCATGTGTGCTTTCCTACAGAATACGTGGCGCGTCATTAGTTGAATTACCCTTTTCAGCGACCTCGTCCATCACTTCCCTGCTTGCGCCATCCATCACCCACCGGATCTTTAGGATAATAGCCCCCACCGACTGTCATCCTTATTGATCATCTCCCATTCACCCGTTTCACGCAAGAAACGTTTGCAAATTAATAGAGATAATACAGCGCCGGAGCACCGCGTGCTTCATAAAAGCTTCGCTTTTCATTGTGCTGATTGTGTTTTAGTGCATTCTGTTGAGAACAATGCTATAATGACCCATCGACGGCCGAGAGAGAAAGAGAGAGAGAGTTCTCGAAATGCCTGTGGAATTCTATCGAGAACAAGCACCTGCTCTATCGTGCAAAAGAACACTGTCTTCAGAGACAATTTCTCACTGACTGCTTTTCGCTATTAATGCTGCAGTGGTGTGACATTGTAGCAAGTGCTACCGTTTAAATGCATTCGCTTCAAGTACAAGGTTTGTACTGTTTTAAACTCAGTGTATTAATGCTTTATGCTCTGTAATTTAAACCGAGAAAAATGGACGATGAATATCTCTCATTTACTTCCTTCCTTTCTTTCCATCATAGCATGTTTTTTCAGACAAGTATAGCGGTCTTTTTCATAGGAAAATTATGGATTTCAAACACTAATTAGGTGATGCTTCAACATATACTGCAAATTAAATAGGAATCGGGAAACGTGAAGTTTTTATAGTGAACGAGTGCTTACTGATTACATTTTTATCTGTACTGATCATAAGGATACTGTTGGAACAAAACGTACGAGTAGAACTTGCTTAAAAACAGTATTCATTCAATTCTCAAACACCTTGCAAGCACATCTTTGAAAGTGTGACACAATTCAGACGCATGTATATGCCTTGTTTTGCAGTAGGAAGACGTACATAAATGCTAAATAACGGAAACGCTATGCAACTAAACGGAAAAATAATTCTCTTGCATTAACATAGAAACGGGCAAAATGCATTTGCGTGTTTGAAGTTGTATGATCTTTCACACTCGTTGCATGAACAACTTTGTTTTCGCTTGTGAATTTTCCCACCTATGTGAAATGTTTTTTCTCCCAATGCTCAACGCTTGGCTAACCTTGCTTTTAATTTCAATTCAACGTGGAAATAAATCATAAATGACTGCGTATGTTGCCACCATATATGCTCGTGTTAATTGCGATGTTGTGAATCAATATGAAAAATAAATTAAACTTCTGTCGGGCTTTTGATAGATTGATTGAACTTATTTCCATTGAGAACTTTCCTGCCTACCTTTCCCTGATACAATACATATTCCTCGTGTAGGCGTAATTTAATGACTCTGTGTATATTGTAAATATGTAGTAGATGCGTTGCGCATTCTTCACAAAAGAAATCGACCAAAATGTGTCGATACCAAACGTATTATTATAGAAGGACGGGATAATATTGAAAATCCATATATATATATATATATATATATATATATATATATATATATATATATATATGTGTGTGTGTGTGTGTGTGTGTGTGTGTGTGTGTGTGTGTGTGTGTGTGTGTGTTTCAAATAATATTATTTGTATTTGCCCGTTGTGATATCTGAATTCGGTTAATGTAGTGGCCGTCACCTAAGTATTTCTACCATGCCTGTGCCTCTGTCCACTACACTTCCCACGTCGAACCAAATATGAGCGCCCACCTGCGAGGGTACGGTGAAGGCTTGCAGCGAGTCGACGAATTCGGTGGGCGGCGGCGTATACGGGGGCGGGGCCGAGGGGCGCACGGGGTTGCCGTACACCAACGTCCAGCCCGGCGGGGGCGGCGGCGCCTCGTCGCCTTGCGCCGACGCCCCTCCCGCCCCCGCTCCCGCCCCCGCTCCCACGCCCACCTCGCCGCCCGCGTCCTCCGGCGCGGCAGTGGTGGTTGCGGGGGCGGTGGTGATGGCGTGCGTGGCGTTGGCGGCGGCGAAGGCGGATATCGCGTCGCGATCGCTGACGGCGGCCGCGTGCCGGCGCACGCTGGGCGGCGGCGGCAGATGGCGCTGGCGGCGCCTGCCAAACGGGGGTGTATCACAGGGGGGTATTTTGGGTGCTACGAATTACGTAGCGATAGAAATTTATTTTGACCTTATATTTGCTTATTATCGCAGACGAGGGCTTATATAATAGAATCGTCATTCTAAAATTTAATTAAAATATATGTGAGTAACGGACGGACACAGTTGGATTGATTTCTGCATATAGGACATTACAAAGGAGTAGGAGGAGATAATACAACCAACACCGATAAATACGTTTCTATGTGAGAATAAAAATCATTTCTGTTACAACCAACACACAACATTGGTAGAACTTCCAGGCTTTATGTATTTGCACTAAAAAGGGACCTGAGTCCCTGTAGACTCTTAAGGCAATACACCAAATGTAAATTGTCTAGCGGTTTAAACATTTCCCAGCGGTCACTACTATGCACTTCATAGTCCTCCGTCCTGCCGCAGTAACCATTAATTACCCTGGTTCACCTTTTAATTATTCTTATTGAGATTGGTTTTAGTCATTGCACTTATTGAAGAGTAAGGTCGAAAAGACGCAGAAAGCAGGAACGCTTACCCAGCCTGTTCATAATGTAAAAAGAATTCGAATTCTTTCCTTTGGGCGCGATGAGCCACAAAAAAGTGTATACCCGTAATAAAGAAGCCCGTTATAAATGTAATTGCTGTAATAATAGATTTTGTCACTTGTGCAAGCATATATACGAAGAAAATGAGCACTTGTTCGAGCACATATACCATGGGAGTTTACCTTGCATTACCTTGCACAATTAAAAGACATGAGTCGCAGAGAGTATTCAGTCCCACTCACACTCAACCAGAGATTTTTAGAATTCGCTGCTCGTGGAACTGTATGCAACCGGTTGGAAGTTTCCTTGTGGCCTGATGTATTTTTTTTTTTTTCAATGGTCAGATAGCATGCGTGACTTCAGATTACCACTCACGAGTCATGCTGTTAGACGAACGAACAATCCTTCGCCTTGAGCATAGCTTCCTTATGATTAATAATCTCCGAGCAGCAGAGACAAATATGTGGCAGTAAAGCCGAATTCTATTTTTCAAGTCTGACGACCATAAGAGTGTGCGTATGAGGGGGAAGGTAGGGAATCAAGGTCACACTTAAAAATTTTGAAAGGGACCTTGTAGTCTTCCTTCCAAAAACTACAAAAAAATTGAATATTGTATATTTTGGCTCTTCAGTATAACTGACAAATTCGTGACAAAAACGGGAAGAAACCTAGAAAGATGGCCAATTTAGATTCGCCTCTCTCCCGCCTAGAAACCTCCAAAAATGTGTCAAAGAATCTATAGTCGAACTAAAAAGAGTTAAAACTGTCGAAAAATATACGTAACTATCGTATATTTTATATTTAATATATACGTATATATAAAATAAATATACATATTCGTAACACAAAAATGTTACCGAATCTCTGACCTGGAGGTGATCTCCCATACAACCACCCACAACACATTTGAACAATTCAAAATTTTTCTGAAAAAGGTTCATGTGTCATATGTAATTAAAACTGTTTAGTTAATAAGGTGACCCGGAAATGGACTTACCCCCTCTTTAAGTTACACTCGCATGTGATGACCACATTTTGAAAGTCCGTATTTTAGAACGATTCTTTGAAATTTAAGTAAACGAACAATTTTACAATGTTTATGAACTGTTGATTATCCTATATTTAAGAAAGGGGATAACAAACTTAAAAAGAGGCAATATGTTCTGAGCAGCATTCGGCTATGAAGGTGAATAAATACTTTTATTTCCTTATTGACAGACTTGTTAAGTGTACACTACTCAGGGAAATATGACTATTCTATTTATGTATTTTATAAATATTATTGTGATATGGCTCAATTTGTTTAAATTATTATTTTACTAAGGTCTGAGTGGAGTGATGTGTGGGCCACCATTGCTTAGCGAGTAGTTAATTGGACTTCCTGGTCTGAGTGGATTGGAGAGGGTGGATCCAGACGTTATGTGCGCCATTAATTGTAATTTCGAAGCCGTGAAATTATGCCGGAGAGCCAGAAAGTCGAAGTTACTGACGCAGCCACCAATCCCCTAAGTTTCTATATTGTAAACTGTGCGAAATGTAGTTTAGTAATATTTGAAATTAATAAAAATGTTAAAATAAATAAAAAATAATAAAATTAATTAATAAAATTGTACGCTGGGAAATGATTGAGATTGGTATTTAAATATGTAAAATACTTCTCGGAATTGTGTACACCTGGCAATAAGTCTGCTAAATAAAAAAAATCATTCCTATTACTATGTCAGTCAATCGTTCCTCTGGAGATATTGGCTCCATGAAGTGTGTTGTCCTGTTTTATTTATATACGTGTTCTATAATTTTTCCAAAAACTTGTTCATTTGTCCTACATTTTCTCCGGAAATAGGGAAATTCCTAAGTAAGCCTTTCTTTAGAGTTAATTTCGGAGTTGCTGCGACGAGCGCTAGAGTGAAGCAGGGGGGGGGGTATCCGATCATTGCGGGATACAGGTCTGTGTTAGGCCGACGGGCGAAGAGCGAATTAACACGCATTATGCGCCGTGCTCCGGCCTCCGTTCTCGCAATCTCTCGGTAAGAGAGTATGGCACACATCATCATCCATCATCATCCATCATCGTCCATCATTATCCATCATCACCATCATTATCCATCATCACCATCATCCATCATCATCATCATCATGTTATACTTCTATTAAAATATCTAGAACGCAAAATTTCACGCACTGGCGCGACCGAAATGTTTGCTGCCGCCCAGCCCATAGGAGAGATACAACATGCTCTTTGTGTTGGTTCATGAGTGTTTCAAGTGTTACTCAATATATTTAGTATCCGGCTTGTTTAAATCCGTTATTTTTATTACAGCTATAAATGCATTATGTAGAATATTGTCGCATTCTTACGTTATATTTTATTTACGAACCTACATTAACATACCTGAAGAATAAATGCAATAGCAATTGCAGTGAAAAAGAACCTCACCCAAGAAATGAATATGACGCAATGAAAATTCAGACCGAGCTATCGATAATACACCAAGAGAATCCAATATCCTACTAGGAGTCCACGGTACCCTTAGCTATTACTAAGTCATGAAGTAGAACAGGCATATGTTCAGTGAGTCTCTGTCGTGACATCATCAAAAATTGAAGCCGATTGAATAACGGAGTCCCCTTCTCTTTACTTCACGACTCAGCAGTTGTCAGTCCTTTGAAAAATTTAATGTGACTGGGGAGGGGGTGGATGACGTTCATTGATGGTCGCTGGTTTGCGAATTAGGAACTGTGCCCAAACAATCGGTACATTTTGACTCTTCAGAATGAATCTTGAAGAAAGATTAACAATGACATGTACGACCAATTTACAAGCAGGATTTTAATCCTTACCTTAGACAACGAGATGTGTGTCCGAATATAGATACATTTTTACCGATTGTAGGTGATAACAGCATGTGTGCCCGAACAATCACACACATTTTGGATCTTCAGAATATTTTTTGAAGGAGGTCTAAGGAGGAGGGAAATTGAGTAATTTCTTGAACGAGGTTTTTCGTCCTTAAAAATCCACGGCTTTGATCCTATTTAAAAGCAGTGAACTTGGGTGTAACAGTCCGATAAATCAACCGTTACACCTCCGAAAACACAGTTATAGTCATCATGCGACCTCTTAGGGTCCCTTACACATTGCACCACTCAGCAGCGCTTCCTTGTGGCACGTCTGCTGTTAAAGCTTGATTGTCACACGATTGGCATAGTCGCGCTGATGAGGCGATCGGTGGCGTATTCCCGTCAACAGCGCAAGCGCGTGTCCGCAACACCGCCAGCAGAACATTATTCTAAATGACAGCGTTCATCCTAGATACGCCACTGAACTAGTTTTTGCGTGCTGTCTGCCTTTCGCTCGCCTGAGCCCATAGGAGTGTGACTCAGGACACCTTCGTCCCTCGCGGTCTATGTTGGTCGGCAGTGGCTGTGTCTGAAGGGCTCAGCCGCTACTCAGTGACGCCACCGAGTGGCTCCGTGTGAAGGGCCCCTTCCCACGACGCCACGCAGCAGCACTTCCTATAAGTGGCAGGGCCCTTCCCACGCCTTCGCCACATCCGCGCGCCGTGGAAGGGGAAGGTGCGGGAGTCCGACCCGTGGGTGACGATGAAGAGATACGGAAGGTAAAGCGCCGCGACCGAGTGTCCCAGTGAGAAGACTACTATTTAAAGCTATGTTCTGTTAGCGGTGGCGCGTACACGTTTCCGCGCTGCTGATGGCGGGAATCCGCTTCCGCACGCCCTCGCTTTGCGAACACCCCCCTCACATGCGGGAAAATCTCCATTTAAACCAATGCTCTACTACCAGCTGCACCACGCGGAAGCGCTGCTGCAGTGGCGACGTGCGAAGGGGCCGTTAACGGCTGAGGAGCTGGGGGCGCTGGTGTCACCTGCAGCGCGGCTGCGCGTCGGGCGCGGAGGCGCTGCGGCGGACGCGGGCGGCGCCGGCCGCGGGCTCGGGCGGGGGCGCAGACGCCGAGGCGGCGCGCGCGCGGGCCCTCCGCACTGCGCAGCAGCCGCCGCCCCTGCCTACGGAGGCGACAATGTTCTCCGCGTTTTTATTAAATATCGATGTTTTTAACGTCTGTGCATTAAAGACTGTTTCTATAACATAGAATTGTGCTTTTGCATTTTATTTATAAAATAATAATAATAATAATAACGAAATAAAAAAATTACAAATTTATAAATTTTCGTATATACATAAACTGAACATTCTTCAGTCAAACTGCTCAAGTGAGAAAAGTGACTTGGTCCAGTTTTCTTCTCTAAATATATCAAATACATTAAATCGATGTATATCTATTAATTTTGCATTATCCAATCATGTAATGAAAGCGTTGTTAATTTTTCTCATCATTTTTGACAATATTTCATTGGATATATTAAACACAACCAACGTCAAATTAAATTACGAACACCTTGAATTTACCCCTCCCTCTGAAACATTGTCAGAGGCGATTAAACCACTTTTAAACACCACGACGAGTCCAAATTTTAATGTTTAGTGCGATGCGTAATAACACACATGTCTGTGTGTCGCACGTGGGTAATTGGTGCGCGCTGTCGCGTCCTACCTCCGCCGCGGCATGCGGCGGGCGCGGGGGCGGGCGCGGGCGCCGAGGCGTCGCGCGGGGCGGCCGGGCGGTGCAGCGGGCGGCGGCGGCGCGCGCAGCGGCAGCCCTCGGCCACGAAGGCGTCCCAGAAGGAGCAGCAGCTGTCGTACAGCGCCGAGTCGATCAGCAGCGTTCCCGTCTGTGTGCAGGCGCGCCGCGCAGAGCCGGTCTGTTAGCCGCCCACAATGCGCAAGTAGGAGGAGGGGGATTATTTCGTAGATCAGGATTGGGGGACGTGGATGGGAAGAGATGATCACGCGCTTGACCAACGTGTCTGGATGACGCGATGGGCTAAGTTTAACGCATTACTGGACTGGTGAAGCGTAGCAGTAACGTCTAAGGTTTATAACTCCGAACAATATGGAGTAAATTCCTTGTTGTCATAACTGCACTCTGGTTCATTTCAATCAGTTCCTCGAAGTACTTAATGTTGCCCCATCACTTAACTTGTCTTTTACAGCTCCGATTAAATAAGTGGTATTGCCGTCTATGCACAAACGCTCATCGGATCGTTAGCTGTCCACAATTTTCATTTACTTATCAAGACATTTATCCGTAAGAAAAGTGGAGAAAAAACATAGTTATAGACCCGCATTTACTGACTTTTAGTACGTGCGTTTTATTGATTGATTGTGGTTAAATGCTCATAACCACACCATTGTGGTTGGTGAATATTCACCAGTATATTCTTCTTCGGGTCATAACGAATCCGTCACATCAAGGGGAAAACCAGAGAAACAGTAAAAACTTCGTTTGTTCGTCACAAATTCGTGGTGAACGGACAACATGAAATGTGAAAAAATGTACAAAGGTTTGTGTAAAGGTGCTATTGAAAAATGAATGAAATTACACTCTCGCTCGTACGATAAACTTACCTCTTATGCAGTTACTTGTTTTCTCGTAAAGAATATTCTGGAGGACTATTGTATATTTTTCTTTATATCTCTTAGAGTTAAATCTTAGTAGAAAATTGAAAGATACGAGGTTCACTGGGTATTGAAACTGGAATAGTTGATCTGTTTTAGAGAACTTTATTTGCACTATCAATTATATAACTCTCTGTCCAGAACCGATTCTCCGCTAAGACAAAATTGCTGCATTGAGACAGTTTTCATATTTCATTTTTTTTAGAGAGTACCCCATATTGAGATCATTTCTGTCTGAGCTTTCCTTATTTTTCAATATAATTTACAGCCAAACTTACGTATCTTACATATCTTTTTAATTGTGTTTTCACTGAAGTTTCAGTTTACTAGACTCGCACTACAAGGAAAGTTCATTGTTGACATTCTATACTCCGTGATGTTGAGTCAACATTTCGAATACCTTATTTCTCAGATTGCTTTAGCACGCGCCGGCTATTGAATAAAGATGCATATTAAATCAACATTTTAATGCTCGTGAAAACAGATAACCCATCAATTAATATAATACTTATTCTCATTGTGTATTAAGAAAATTAATTGGCATTATTTACAGCGTCAAGTTTATTTCACGTCATTCCCATAATGTATTTTGAATTTTATAACAAATAGTCTTGTGTTTTACAAGGATCCAAGATGTTCCTCATAAATAGATTCGCGCTTCTATGAAACTCGAAGGTGTATATTTAGGCTGTTTCTTGCTTCAAAATAGTGCGAGCCTCTCAGAGAAAGAACAGTACCCTTTTTGTGCGCTGGCACGGCGCGTGAAAGTACCCAGAGGTTTGCGATCTTGCGCGCTCGGGGGCAAGCACGCGAATAGCCTGGGAGGAATTACTCTGGAAGAGGCGCTCCGCAAATGCCCTGCGGGTTGCCTACATTTGGTGTTATTCAAGGTCTGGACTTTGGGTTGTAGTTTACGAAGCACTTCCTTGTTACTTACTCGCACACTACGTATATACGTAGTAATGATAGAATAAAGTAATGCTTCAGCCTAGAGTGCTTTTTTGTCCGAAAACTTATATTTTGAGGTCTTGATATCAAAAAAGTGTATATATCTTATTCCTGTTTGTTGTTAAGAATTCTGTAGTCAGAATCCATGGTTTCTAAGTCCTTGATACCGAAGAATTAAATTATGGCAAAACGTATGACTGTCTGTCCGTCCACCGTCCGTCCGTCCGTCCGTCCGTCCGTCCGTCCGTCCGTCCGTCCGTCCCTCCGTCCGTCCCTCCGTCCCTCCGTCCGTCTGTACGTCCCGCCTGACCATCTGTCCGTCTGTGGTCAACGCTAGTCCGTAAACCGTTCATACATTTTTCTCGAAATTGGATATTTCCCATCGATCAGACCGAACTCGAGCTCTTACGAATTTCAAACGGATTTTTGTATTTTTAGAGGTACTTTACATAAAGTTTTAACAGTTTGAAAACTTTTAAAATAATCGCCCCAGATCTTTGGATTATTGCATTTGTCTGATGGAGCAACGGAGGTTTTTGAAAGTCTCGGGGCAGATCTCAATTTCGCTGAGCTCTCTGAATTTTCGAAAATTCAGAAAGTTTTCGACGCCTACCTAAAACTAGAATATTGGAGAAAGATTGTTTCTTCAAAAAGGAGAATAAAAGGCAGAAGGAGAAACAAAGAAAGACAGAAGGAGAAATAAAGTAAGGCAGGAGAGATAAGGAAGGCAGAAGGAGAAATAAAGAAATGCAGAAAGAGCGTTCGTTGTGCATGCACCTGCATGGCGGGCATGGGCGTGGCGCGCGGGGGCGACGCCGGCGAGGGCGACTGGATCTGCGGCGGGCGAAGCGCGGGCGCGCGCGAGCGCGAGCGCGAGGGCGAGGCGCCGGGGGAGACCCGGGCGGCGAATCGTGGCAAAGCGCTGCTGCGGCCGCGGAGCGTGCTGCGCTCACACCATCAGCGGCGGGAAGCGTCGGAGGAGCTCGTTGGATCGAGAGCAGCTCCAACAGCTCCTGGCCGCGGCCTCAGAGCCTCTGCCGTTGCCCGGGACACGTCGCGATCCCGCGCGCTCGACAATCCGCGGCGCGAACTTGTTGAGCAGGCGATTGTTGTGGGGTTGCTGGGGCGCTTTAGATGCGGAATTCGTGGTGGTGGGAACGGTTGGTGGTTGAACGTTTCAGTCTCTGGCGATCGCGCGTCCTCTTGAATTCGGTTGACTACCGATGAGCACGCTGTTGTCTTGAGGGGGCTGAGACGCGTGAGAAGTGGATTTTGTGGTGGTGGTGGTAGTGGTGATGGTGAGAGATGATGTTTAGATTCAACTGCCTGTTATTGAATTCAGTTGTCTACAGGTTGGGGTTTAATTCTCCCATTGACCGTTGGACCCTTTCCAGCGCTGGAGAGTCAATGTTTGAGTTAGCGACCATGAAGCTTTAGTGAAGAGGTTCTGTATACTCTTTAGAGCGCAGGTTGAATATTTAATGACTTTTGTAGAAACTATAGAATTTCATAATAGAATTGAAGAAATTTTAATAGTTTATTCTGTGTTATAATGAAGGCTCAGATTCTGAAGACGTATAATTTTTTCTCTGGCATTTGTAGACGTAGCTAACATGTAAATTAATATTTATAATGACACATAGGTGATACAAATGTATAGTTATTGGGTCATGTTTTGTCATTTTGAGCAATTTTTCGATTTTTATATCATTTTTGGAACTTTGCGACATTTTTGTCATTTTACGCATTTTTCTCCTTTTCGTGTGTTTTGTTAGTGAATGTTTAATGAAATTGCAGTGACTCACTAATACATAGTTTTTATTGTATTATCAGTTAATGACGAAATTCACTACTGTAAGGGACTCTGTTTTTCAAACTCTAAAAATTACACGGATCGTCGGTAACTTCCTCGATCTTTCAAAACCGACGATTGGAAGATCGGGACTAAGGAACACATTTCCTCCTAAAATGAAGACTTTATATTCAACATAATTTTATATAACTAAATTTTCTTTAAAACTGTAAAATTCATTCAATAAGTTAACATTTTCAGACACGTTTTTGAATATTTAAAAAAATAGGTCACTTCTCCCTAATTTTTAAGTTTTTAAAGTTATTCATCTCTTATTTTTACATCTTTTATAGATCATTTTCAAAAACATTTTAGGTCATTAGAATACGAGCCCTGGTTGTTATTCTATATAGTCCCCACGGGTAGCTCACTGGTCACCGTGCTCGCTTTCCATGACGCGACTCCTGCATTCGATTCCCGGCCGGGCAAGATTATAGTGAGCATTTTCCTTGCCATGTCCCAGTATTTGTTGCTGTCTGGCGATGGTAAATCTCACTTCTCAGATTGAGAAGACCAGAATACGGCGTGGGGATATCTATTTGTTAACCACATGTACTCCTGCATTCGATTCCAGGGCGGCCAAGATTATAGTGAGCATTTTCCTTGCCATGTCCCAGTATTTGTTGCTGTCTGGCGTGGTAAATCTCACTTCTCAGATTGAGAAGACCAGAATACGGCGTGGGGATATCTATTTGTTAACCACATGTACTCCTGCATTCGATTCCCGGTCGGGCAAGATTATAGTGAGCATTTTCCTTGCCATGTCCCAGTATTTGTTGCTGTCTGGCGATGGTCAATCTCACTTCTCAGATTGAGAAGACCAGAATACGGCGTGGGGATATCTATTTGTTAACCACATGTACTCCCGCATTCGATTCCCGGTCGGGCAAGATTATAGTGAGCCTTGCCATGTCCCAGTATTTGTTGCTGTCTGGCGATGGTCAATCTCACTTCTCAGATTGAGAAGACCAGAATACGGCGTGGGGATATCTATTTGTTAACCACATGTACTCCCGCATTCGATTCCCGGTCGGGCAAGATTATAGTGAGCATTTTCCTTGCCATGTCCCAGTATTTGTTGCTGTCTGGCGATGGTAAATCTCACTTCTCAGATTGAGAAGACCAGAATACGGCGTGGGGATATCTATTTGTTAATCACATGTACTCCTGCATTCGATTCCCGGTCGGGCAAAATTATAGTGAGCATTTTCCTTGCCATTTCCCAGTATTTGTTGCTGTCTGGCGATGGTAAATCTCACTTCTCAGATTGAGAAGACCAGAATACGGCTTGGGGATATCTATTTGTTAACCACATGTACTCCTGCATTCGATTCCCGGTCGGGCAAGATTATAGTGAGCATTTTCATTGCCATGTCCCAGTATTTGTTGCTGTCTGGCGTGGTAAATCTCACTTCTCAGGTTGAGAAGACCAGAATACGGCGTGGGGATATCTATTTGTTAACCACATGTACTCCTGCATTCGATTCCCGGTCGGGCAAGATTATAGTGAGCATTTTCCTTGCCATGTCCCAGTATTTGTTGCTGTCTGGCGTGGTAAATCTCACTTCTCAGATTGAGAAGACCAGAATACGGCGTGGGGATATCTATTTGTTAACCACATGTACTCCTGCATTCGATTCCCGGTCGGGCAAGATTATAGTGAGCATTTTCCTTGCCATGTCCCAGTATTTGTTGCTGTCTGGCGATGGTCAATCTCACTTCTCAGATTGAGAAGACCAGAATACGGCGTGGGGATATCTATTTGTTAATCACATGTACTCCTGCATTCGATTCCCGGTCGGGCAAAATTATAGTGATCATTTTCCTTGCCATGTCCCAGTATTTGTTGCTGTCTGGCGATGGTAAATCTCACTTCTCAGATTGAGAAGACCAGAATACGGCGTGGAGATATCTATTTGTTAACCACATGTACTCCCGCATTCGATTCCCGTTCGGGCAAGATTATAGTGAGCATTTTCCTTGCCATGTCCCAGTATTTGTTGCTGTCTGGCGATGGTAAATCTCACTTCTCAGATTGAGAAGACCAGAATACGGCGTGGGGATATCTATTTGTTAACCACATGTACTCCTGCATTCGATTCCCGGTCGGGCAAGATTATAGTGAGCATTTTCCTTGCCATGTCCCAGTATTTGTTACTGTCTGGCGTGGTAAATCTCACTTCTCAGATTGAGAAGACCAGAATACGGCGTGGGGATATCTATTTGTTAACCACATGTACTCCTGCATTCGATTCCCGGTCGGGCAAGATTATAGTGAGCATTTGCCTTGCCATGTCCCAGTATTTGTTGCTGTCTGGCGATGGTCAATCTCACCTCTCAGATTGAGAAGACCAGAATACGGCTTGGGGATATCTATTTGTTAACCACATGTACTCCCGCATTCGATTCCCGGTCGGGCAAGATTATAGTGAGCATTTTCCTTGCCATGTCCCAGTATTTGTTGCTGTCTGGCGATGGTCAATCTCACTTCTCAGATTGAGAAGACCAGAATACGGCGTGGGGATATCTATTTGTTAATCACATGTACTCCTGCATTCGATTCCCGGTCGGGCAAAATTATAGTGAGCATTTTCCTTGCCATGTCCCAGTATTTGTTGCTGTCTGGCGATGGTAAATCTCACTTCTCAGATTGAGAAGACCAGAATACGGCGTGGAGATATCTATTTGTTAACCACATGTACTTCCGCATTCGATTCCCGTTCGGGCAAGATTATAGTGAGCATTTTCCTTGCCATGTCCCAGTATTTGTTGCTGTCTGGCGATGGTAAATCTCACTTCTCAGATTGAGAAGACCAGAATACGGCGTGGGGATATCTATTTGTTAACCACATGTACTCCTGCATTCGATTCCCGGTCGGGCAAGATTATAGTGAGCATTTTCCTTGCCATGTCCCAGTATTTGTTACTGTCTGGCGTGGTAAATCTCACTTCTCAGATTGAGAAGACCAGAATACGGCGTGGGGATATCTATTTGTTAACCACATGTACTCCTGCATTCGATTCCCGGTCGGGCAAGATTATAGTGAGCATTTGCCTTGCCATGTCCCAGTATTTGTTGCTGTCTGGCGATGGTCAATCTCACTTCTCAGATTGAGAAGACCAGAATACGGCTTGGGGATATCTATTTGTTAACCACATGTACTCCCGCATTCGATTCCCGGTCGGGCAAGATTATAGTGAGCATTTTCCTTGCCATGTCCCAGTATTTGTTGCTGTCTGGCGATGGTCAATCTCACTTCTCAGATTGAGAAGACCAGAATACGGCGTGGGGATATCTATTTGTTAACCACATGTACTCCTGCATTCGATTCCTGGTCGGGCAAGATTATAGTGAGCATTTTCCTTGCCATGTCCCAGTATTTGTTGCTGTCTGGCGTGGTAAATCTCACTTCTCAGATTGAGAACACCAGAATACGGCGTGGGGATATCTATTTGTTAACCACATGTACTCCTGCATTCGATTCCCGGTCGGGCAAAATTATAGTGAGCATTTTCCTTGCCATGTCCCAGTATTTGTTGCTGTCTGGCGATGGTAAATCTCACTTCTCAGATTGAGAAGACCAGAATACGGCGTGGGGATATCTATTTGTTAACCACATGTACTCCTGCATTCGATTCCCGGTCGGGCAAGATTATAGTGAGCATTTTCCTTGTCATGTCCCAGTATTTGTTGCTGTCTGGCGTGGTAAATCTCACTTCTCAGATTGAGAAGACCAGAATACGGCGTGGGGATATCTATTTGTTAACCACATGTACTCCTGCATTCGATTCCCGGTCGTGCAAGATTATAGTGAGCATTTTCCTTGCCATGTCCCAGTATTTGTTGCTGTCTGGCGATGGTCAATCTCACTTCTCAGATTGAGAAGACCAGAATACGGCGTGGGGATATCTATTTGTTAACCACATGTACTCCCTCATTCGATTCCCGGTCGGGCAAGATTATAGTGAGCATTTTCCTTGCCATGTCCCAGTATTTGTTGCTGTCTGGCGATGGTAAATCTCACTTCTCAGATTGAGAAGACCAGAATACGGCGTGGGGATATCTATTTGTTAACCACATGTACTCCTGCATTCGATTCCCGGTCGGGCAAGATTATAGTGAGCATTTTCCTTGCCATGTCCCAGTATTTGTTGCTGTCTGGCGATGGTAAATCTCACTTCTCAGATTGAGAAGACCAGAATACGGCGTGGGGATATCTATTTGTTAACCACATGTACTCCTGCATTCGATTCCCGGTCGGGCAAGATTATAGTGAGCATTTTCCTTGCCATGTCCCAGTATTTGTTGCTGTCTGGCGATGGTAAATCTCACTTCTCAGATTGAGAAGACCAGAATACGGCGTGGGGATATCTATTTGTTAACCACACGTACTCCCGCATTCGATTCCCGGTCGGGCAAGATTATAGTGAGCATTTTCCTTGCCATATCCCAGTATTTGTTGCTGTCTGGCGATGGTAAATCTCACTTCTCAGATTGAGAAGACCAGAATACGGCGTGGGGATATCTATTTGTTAACCTCACATACTCCTTAACCCATGGCCGGATTGTCGGGACGCCGTTGGGAGGCCTTGGCCCCGTCAGAGGCTGTTGTGCTAGTACAGACAGACACACGTAACCCCACTAATTTTAATGTGTGCATTGCAGCAAGTTTTATAACTATCGTATAAGGTTGAAGTTCCCCCCACCCCCGCTGCATTTTATTAAAGCTGAAGGATAGTTCGAGAAGGGCTGCCGTACGGTTTTGCCTTCACCTTCCGCTGCGCTGGAGTTGCCGCGCACGGAATTTCCTCCCGCGCTTCCTCTCGGGGAAGCGGCACTCCGCCTCCGCCCACGCGGCTTTCCACCTTCTGCCGCGCGCCCCGCGTCCTTCAGGAACGCGCCAAGCACCTGCCGACAGCCTTCGTTTCCCAACGCCTCTTTGACAATACGTTCCCTGTTGTGCAGCAAGATAATGATTATGTCTTACCGAAGTATCCATGTCCACTAGTACCGGTTGGATGAAGTAATCGACGTTGAAAGTCGGAAAAGGAAAATAAATCGCAATTAGCCATGTATATTTCACCTTCTGCATGACGTGAGATGATGTTTATGACTAGTTTAATCCTAAACGATCGCCAGTTTCATAGTCGGTCGAGAGAACCTGGGATGTTTTCACTCAAAGACAGATGCTTACCAGCACAAATCTGAGCTTTTGGTTCTGACGCTGTTGTAAAATACAATTGTACGGGGCGAAGTGATGTCAGATTTATGAGTTATAATAATCTTCTGAAGCAATTAGAAACGGCAGTATGACTAGACCATTCAATGGACGGAAAGGAGAGGAACTGAATAGAAATGATATGCCAGCCTAGATATTAATTTTTTGATTCTTCCTTTTTTTTAGAGAGAGAGAGAGAGAGAGAGAGAGAGAGAGAGAGAGAGAGAGAGAGAGGGGGGGGGGATATTCAAATAATTTGAATTGAGTATTGAACATTCTGGAGATACGCCCTCGCGGGCACCTCACAAAATGGAAAGCGAGCGACTCAGCGCGGGAGGAAGGTGAATGGAAGTGGAAGTGGGTGGGGGAGGGGGAGGGGGAAGAGAATGTGAGAAGCGAAAGCGAGGAACGAGATGCGCAAGAGGAACGCGGACAATATGCTGCGCCGTCTTCTCTTCGCATTTCATTTCCTGGGCGTAAACGTCGAACATCCCGTTCTATACCGCCCATGTACTGAAGTAATTTACTCGATCTGTTTTCGACGACAGACGCTGTTTGCAAAACTGAATAAGATAAATTTGGGATCGTTTTTCAAAATATCTCTCAAGTGCTCGCATGTTAAAATGCTTGTAGATATTGTAGACCTTTGACTTGATTTCATTAATAAAACTGACGTCATACTCGTAAACTTAAGAAGCTCTATGCTTGAAAGAATTTAATATGCATTGTTTACTTTTGATTACCAAAACACTAAATTTGTTCGACAACCAGTGCTTCGAAATTTAAATGTATGTATCAGGTCATAAAAATCTGCACGAGGTTAACAGTAGTTCACATCAATGCGTTTCATCGCCGTTTAGATTCATTATCTCATGTGTTCTCTCATCGAGGCAAATACAAACAATATTCACAGATACATGTTCGTCTATTGGAAGTAATCCTTTGTTAAGTTTTCTTATTATGCATTATCTCTGTATATTGCACATCCATTTGGCGGAATTTACGAAGCATGTGTTATTACCTTGGCCATCCCTTAACTACTAGACTGATCTTGCTTTATCGAAGGTAACATTTGGAATATTTTTGGAGAAGTAAATTCATTTTAAAAATACATGATGCAGAAATGAATTCATGAATATATGAATGAATATACACTACTTGTGTGAATTGCTGTAAAGAAAGAAGCGTCTGTCGTGCATGGCACCGTTTAGAAATCGGCGTGAGACGTTCAAGTCCGGGATGCCACCGCGCGCTCCGAAACGAAAAGTCGAGTCTCTAGTCACAGAGAGTAACGCAAGATACAGAGTGTAACGCCTCCTTACGCACCGCCGCCATTTAATATTCTCTCATCCGATAGCCCCGCCAGCCAGCGGTTATTGAGGGGGTATGAAAACAAGAGAAGGCATTACGAAGAGTTTCGAGAATAGAAGTATTACCTGATTAGTTTAGCCCAGACCGAGCTGTGTAACTGTCTCTGCAGCGACTTTGACTCGGAGGTCCTAGATTCGTCATGTGGCTGTCAGTGGAGGATTTTCGACACATTATTATTCGTATACACATGTTTATTTCAGCTGCTGCCTGGAGAAGAATCCTAGCGTCCGACTGCTCTGATCGATAGTTTTACGGTTTTTTTTCTCATTTTTTCTTTTTCATTTTATCTTTTTTTCTTTTCGACCAATACTACTTGTCCCCTTGTCCTTTTCTTGTCCTTTCCTCTCCCCTTATATTCACACACACACACACAAACACACACACACACGCAATTCACTTCCACACACGGAAGACACATTGGAAGCTTAGTGCTTCTTCCGGAAGTGGAAATCACTTGCAAGCCAACGTGAAGATTGGCGTCGGATCTCATCATCCACAGTGGGAGAAACACTGCCGCCTCCGGGCATAAGACTCACTCTCCACACTAACGAGTGTAATGACCATAGCAGTTTACGTTTCCGGAAACAATTGCTTCCTAACCCACCCACATACTACACAGTTCAACGGGGTATAAATTGACTGAATCGGCTGCGCAAAGGATTGCACAACCTCATTGTATCTAGGGACCACAAAGAGTGACTGCGCGGCGCCACTCCACTGTGTGGCGCGACACACACCCGATCACCCTTCGAGACGCGTCGGGGCGAGGTGAGGCGAGGCGAAGCCGCTGGCGCGGCGTAGACCGGCCTGTGGGACACGGGCGGGCTGGCAAATGTGTTGCAACGATCAGAAGAAATCGCCCCACCCTCCCGCACCGCGCCCACGCGCCGTCGCGTACGCACATTCGCCGCACGCACAGCGCGCGCGCGCGCGCGCGCAGCGCCGTCGCGCTCACGCACGTGTGCCCGGGCGGCGCGGGAAAGCGAAAGCGTCCCACTCGCTTCTCACGCACCGACCCACCCCACCCCACCCCACCCCACCCCACGACACCCGCCCGCCCAAACACCCACCAACCCACCCACACTTATTCGCCCAAAAATCGCACTCCTTCACAAACACACGCGCGCCCATCCGCCCACATCTACCCGCTCGCCTACTCGCCCACCCACACACCCGCTCACCCGCCTGCCCGCTCGTCCGCCCGAACTGCAGATCGCGGGCCAAATGGTGAGTCGCGATTTCAAAATGACGTGCAACTGTCCCATAAATATTCGTTTCGGTGGTTACTAAACGTCATTAGGCCGACAGATAGCAAATAGCCGAGGATCATAATCAACTCAGTTACTTGTGATATTTGGACGTGTGTCGTTTAATAATTTTCGTGTTATCACCTTCCTACAACAAACATTCATGTAAATAAAAGATACCTTTTCCTCGATTAGGAAAATACGCCATCATTAAATCCAACTTTTTTTTTCAGTCACCGGCAGTTACGTGTGGTTTAATTGGAGTTAATGTAACAATACAGAACTATGAAAAATACATTAACATATGTTCGAATTATGTGACGAACATATGTTTATCATTGGGTGTTCATAATCAGGAGCCACTCTTGCAGCCGCCGATTAGATAGATGCATTCGATCTGCGGTCGTTCCCGAATGCAGGACACACTCGTTAGTAAAGAGTAATTTTAATAGTAATTCTCCTGTATGTTTTTCTTTATTGTCTCTCGCGTCTTTGTGACCTCGCGGGGATGTGTCTCCCAACGTCGATAATCTGCTATCATAATTTTATATGGGGTGGAGGCCGATTGTACTGTATCGCCACTTTTAGACTAAGGTTCGAAGCTTAGATTCATACTTATAAAAGGGCAAATAACTGAGTTCAAATACACTCATTCTCTATAAGAGATTTTAACCGACGAATTTTCGAGAGATGGTAGTTACAGCCCTTCCATATTTACAAGCTCTGCTTCTCAAGTAGTTCATTTTATGTATTTTAATTACTTTTATACTATAAAATACGTTCTATAAAACATTTTTTATCATAAAGAAATATACTTTTCTGGCAGGCAGTGCGCTAACAGCTTGAATTACGTCTTGGAAAACGTGGTGGTTTTTTCCGTATTTGATTAGTGATATTTCGTTCAAATTTCCTGAGAATATTTTCCAACTAGATGGAATGTTTTTCATAAGTTGTGGAAGTCACGTTATAATGTCCTAAAAAAATTGACGAAATATCGCAGACAATCTTGAAGAGAAACTAATAATGTTCATTAAAATCATAAATAAATAAATGACTATTTATAATTTCTCTTTAATTTGCAATATTTCTTTTAAATTGTCTTTCTTGACTTCAACCACCATTTTCACGGACTTTTCAATCATCTTCACAATATTACATTTTCGCCACCTTTCTCCCCATGCGGTGTATACAGTCGCCACGTATCACATTTTGTTTGTCTTTATTTTTACAACAACCTTCCTCAGTCCGGGCATAATAACCGACGCCTCGGCGAGCTTTGCATTTTTGTAGCTACAACTATCCTCTGTTGTCGCCTGCTCTTTGCTCTCCCCTGTTTCGCCAAAGTTATATATCTTTCACTGTCTCCTTCCTTCTCTCGCCGCCTTGGATTCCGCCTCTGCAATCCGCATTGCCAGTTGTCACCTTCCTCTTTGCTTCCCTTCCCTCCGGCACCGCGACCACTTTCCCAGGCACCGCCTGGCGCCGGCTGCCTCGCCCCCACCCCCACCTTTGCATCCGTGGAGGCGCTCGTTAGCTGTCATTCAGGGCTTCTGGGTTTCTGATGAAGCTTCTGTAATCCGCGAGCTCCAAGGCGCTGTCGCCATTATACAGCCGTTTCTCTGCACTCCATGTTGGATGTGTTATGAATTAAGTACGGTTATCATCGTCATGACTACTTGTGTCGTGTTCATAATGAGGGGAAAATGGAATACGGCTCTTTGTTTCTATACGTGGCGGAATGAACTTGACAAGAATTCTAATTTTCAAAGTGACCTTCCTCAAAGGATCGACTTAACTTAGATAATAAGATAAATTTATTTGAACTGCAAATGGGCATAATCCGGTGGCAGTTAATTACATAAATAAAATAATACCGCTAACATGCAGATTATATAGTAATAATAATAATTATTATTATAGTAATAATAATAATCATAATAATGGTACAATAATAATCATAGATACAATAAAAACAGCTGATACAACAACGTTAATAATAATAATAATAAATACAATAATAAAAATAACATTAATAATACAAATAATAATGATATAAAAACTGTCTAATCCATAAAATATTGAAATTACCTTAAAAAAAAGAAACATCTATAAAATAACTCCGCACTGAATTTTTTTTCCAACTGCACTTCACTTCACTTCACTAAGACCCTTTAATCACTTCCTATATTACTTCTCTGTTCTACACTGCACCACACCTCTCTTCACAATTTATTACTTACGCATTGCTCTATAACCTACTACTCGCAGTTAAGTCCCTCATTTATTTAATAATGCCCTAAATTGATTTTCCGGACTGTTGAACGCTATTAGCACAGGGTTCAAAGGCTTTTGCAGGAAATCTATTGCATTCTTTTGTCGTTCGATTTGTAAAAGAAATTTCTGTCGGGACTCTCAACAGATCCACCGCGATTTTATTTTTTTTCGCGATTGGTTTTAAGTTTCTGTTGACATCAGTATCAAATTCATTCGCGTCTTCTCACGATTGCCGTAAAACGATGGTATAAAAATATGGGCGCATATCAGATCAAATGGGAAAAGTGGAAAAACGAGACCTTAAGAGTCTCAGAACGGTATTGTTGAACGTGTAGTGTTAGCTCCAGTCTAGAGCTACAAAACGTGATGCTTTTTCCACATTTCACGTTTCTGCAACTTTCCACTCCTCTCCCAGAAGCCACCTGATTTTTTATGGGTCAGTTCTTGTATTGAAGAGAAACAAAGTGAAGCCTGTCTTTCTGTCTTCCTGTACAATATTTTCCTGTTATCTAACCAAGGCTTAAGGGGTTGCATTGGTTTTTAGTAGGAACAGGAGGGTTCGTTTTTTTTATACAAATCGCCAATTTTTATCCTAATGTTTTTTTTTAATGATTTATAAATCTGTCTGAAATATTTTCATATTTACCTCATACTTTATATTAATTTTTAAAATGTATTAATGTGTAATAAATGGTGTAAACATAATTCCACATTACGGCAGTCTCTATTCAATAATTAAAGCTTCCTTTAAAACCAGTGACAACCGATTTGTTGACGATTAGAAAACGTCTAGTAGCCCGTAGCAGCAAAAAATGCTGCTGGAGAAAAGCACACAAATTAGTTTTGCGAAGTGAAGCAAGCACACTGTTAGAGGACAACAAATAAAATACCAAGTACAACACTGCAATAAATTAAACGTTTTAACAAAAACAGTCATTGTGAAGACTGCAATAAGGTAATACAATACATTTCTTTTCGTACCAAGAATACCAAGCTTTTGCTTTTCCATAACACAACATGTAGATATGAAATATTGAATTGCAGGCGGCCTTTTACATTGATGCTCACTATCAGTTGTGTCGTAAGCAGTGCGTGTGAAAATGCAGACGATATTCGCAATTTGAGATCAGGCAAAATTGTACAATAAAATATTTGAATTTTTCAGTCCAAATCGAAACTCTTTTACTGAATTTGTATTTTTCTCGAGTTCGTGGGTATCTCATGAAACCTTAGACACTTCTCAAAAGGGCGGAGGCTGCATACTTTTCTTCCAGTTTCTGCACGCATTGTAAACGGATATTACAAATTCTTATCTTGATTTTATAAAGCAATAAGAACCAATCTGACGATCCTTAAGGAATGTAATGAGTAGGTAGTGGCGTGGCGCGACGAGTATATCGGGACGCGTTGCAGTGGATGCGGTGTCGCCAAGCGAGGAGTATTCCTCCGCATTGTTACGACGTACTCTGGCGGCGGCGGCGGCGGCGGCGGCAGTGCTGGCGGTGAGGGTGGTGGAGAGAGCGGCGGCAGCGTGGAACTCGGCGACCGACTTGCGCAGCGGGCCGCGCCACGCCCGTCCGCCCCCGCCACCCCCACTCCTGCCCCCGTCACCGGCCCCGACCCCCCCTCTTTACCTCAACGAACGGCGGCGCCCGGACTCCGCTGGCGCAGTTTGTGCTCGCTCAAGACAATGCTCCGTGCCGTCTGAAGGATTGGGACGTGACTGAACATCGAATCACATCGATCCTCACTAAAAGCTTTTTTTCATTTGTTTTCTATTTACAAAATGGAATGCAGACAGTAATTCTATCCTGAAACATAAACAGGATTGACAATAAATGAGCTTAATCATACAAGTATTCATTATTAATTATGTCTACGTTCTTTTGACCCACAAGAAGTAATGTTCAGGACAGGTTTGCAGTAATTACGGTGGAAAATTTGAAAACAGTTGAATAAAAAGGCTATGGAGGGAATATAAAACGAACTCAAAATCTGGCTTAAAAATAGAATGGTATTGCCCCTAAATGAAGTGACATGATTGTTTCCATTCGGTATTCATATTTGATAGTGGTGAAAGTACGTATAGATTTCTTTTGTGTCAATTTATTTACAATGTGCTTATTAAGTGTAGCTGAGTGTTGCTTTTGTAATCTTGCCTTTACATCAAGTGTCAACAAATTTGCTCCGCATTTTCATCGCTCTTTGTGAACTTCAGACGTGACGTAGCCATTATCCTTCTCCGGGAGTTCACCAAAATCCAAATTTTACTTCTCTAATCTGTCTTAAGCATCGAAGACAGTTCTCGTAAAAACGTAATGAATTCGCATTAAAGGGCTGTAAAGTGTTCGAGAAAGTTATTTCCTTTCCATTAGTTCTCAACGACGTGTTCAATCTTCTTTTGTATCCTTTAAACTTCAATATTTTATTAACGCTTCAGAGACGATATTCTCTACTGACGTCATCGCCATAAACGAAAAGTCAATAAAATAGTTAAGAATCTCCACTTTATCGTCCTGGAGATGAACTTTTAATGAATGCACTCGAGAGAAAACCGTATTATCTTTCGAGATGAAGTACAGTCTTCAAATTCTGCAGTTCCAAGGCTACCATATTGCTCTTTTACATTATGTCCTCGCCCTGGCCATTTCACGCCACGTACTTCATTCTTTTTGTACTTTCCCCCAACCAGTTCTCCGATATATCCCTCACATTCTTCTCTGACAAAACATCTGCGTGAAGATTACGCCCTAGTAATTGGACATTGCAAGCAAAAATGAAGAAATGTAAAAAATATTGCTTTCCAAAAATTACAGTTACAGTGTTACATTACTTTACAGTTTTTTAACTATTCCAAAATTTGCATTGGTCAGAATATGTCAGCATATTTTCAATTGTTTTTCAAAAATGGCTTCAAACGATTTTCTCTAAATTTCTTGAAAAAAAAAAAAAAGAAGTGGAATACCCTTATAAAGATGACATAGGTCACTTTTTCTCTGTTAACCTTGAAGGTAGAAAACTTCAAATGTTATTAGACTCCCTCTTTCAACTACATATGAAGGTATAGATTTTATTTCTTCAAATACAATGTTTTTCTCCACGATTAGTTTTTTAATTAAAGTTATGAACATTTTATTATAGTTTTTGTAGTTTTCACAAGTGAAATTTGGGTAATTTTAAGACAAGATTTTTCTCAAAAACTGCTCAAAATTATTTCTGCAAATGTTTGGTACTCGTATAGGTATTCTTAAATCCACCTATTAACATAACATAAATGCATTTTGATTTTTTTTAAAAATTACACATTAGTTTTTATACCTATCTCATGTCCTTAATATTTACATTACGCACATTTTTATACATTACTGAATTTAAGAATACAATTGCTTCAAATGTTTTCTTATGAAATTTCTTGAATACTCAAGTTTTCTCTAAAAAGGAGCTCAAAACTACACATTTTGAGAAACATTAAATGACATTTTGTCGAAAACTGCTCCAATTTTTTCTTTATTTGTTTTTTTGTTGTAATAATTGTGCTAAATGTGGGATAATATGACATTAATGTCATTTTTAGGTATTCTTTTCCTGTTTTGGAAAATGATACGAATGTAATTTTTTACTATCGCTCACGTTATTAAATTTTATATGCGGGGGGTTTGCATACATATTACGGGCATTTCACATAAAATTGTGCAAGTAATGTTTTAATACAGATTTTTTAAAGGTTCGTTTTACGAATTGCTTGCATTTTATTACATATTAATGTAACTGAATTTTGAAAATTACGTTCTCGTCATTCGATGGAGCTGTAACCCCTAGTTTGTTGGGGTACCATCCTCCACTGATCTAGAGTTTTCACAAAGAGTGCTGATCTAAGAAATAATGTCACTATATTGCTGATTGCTTATTGGGTTATGGCCATTGAGAAACCGGGTTACAGTGATGTTTGTGAAACCCAATCGGAGAGCCCACGTTATCTTTCCTTTCTTCCTTTTTCTGAAGCACAATACACTCTCATTTTTTTGTTTCAATTTCTCATAAAGTTGCACTTGAATGGTTTTTAACTTGCACTTGAACGGCCTTCTCACAGTAACGTGGGGCAATAAGATGAATGATATTTTCTCGAAATTGTTGCACCGGAAGAGGAGTTCAATGGACTGATGCCAGAATGTTTGATGAATATTGATAATAATATTTTATATGCAATGTACCGAGTGTCAGTTTTGTATCCATTAAATTACGTGTTGTTTTTCACTGTTTGGTTTCTGGTTCACAATCGCCTTGGCAATGAGTCAAGGAGTGAACGGCTCTGGGAGCTACAGAGAGGTGAAAGCAATTTCCTCTGATTTTCTGTTCTAAATAAGACTGAGCATTGTAATTGTATCATACATCATGTGTAAAATAAGCATGATCTTGAGTGGAAATCAAGGGAATTTGTTTTGTTTGCTTTTGATTATTAATCATTGTTATATATTATAGTGCCAGAAAAATTAGTTTTCGGTTACACGATTGTATCGTACGGTTAAACGTATCTTGAACTTATTTTTAGTAACAAATATGTGAATGAGTCGCTTTTCACGTCATATTTGAAACATTTCAAAAAATTAAAATGGAGTTATCGTTTTAGTAATGTGGTTTCTTCCCTCACATTTTTCCGGTCATATGTCGTTGAGGTATTGATCGGATATATTGCTCTCATATTTTCAATAAGAATGAAACTACGGGGCTTTTGTGTTAAGAACTTCACAAGACACATTTTTTTCCATTAGGGAATACTATATGTATTTTGTTTGTCGGTATCCATCTGTGTAACTATCTTATAGCTTCAGCATCTCCTACATTTCAAATACAGAGTTTAACAAATGATGAAACATTTCTCATAGAAAAAGTGTTCCTAAAATGTGTCTTTAGCAAATAATTGTTGGATATAATAAATAACGTGTTTAGTAAATAATATATTAACTCATTAATGATCCTGCGTGTAATATTTCGTTCCGAATCCCATTCACCCCTTTTCAAGAAATTCATTTGCTTCACTCTCGAGGTAAGATTTGTATCAACCCGCATACTTTTGTGTCGTTCGGTGCCAAGTCGCGCGGCTTCCCAAACAACAGGGGTGGGGTGGGGTGCAGGGGGCGGGGAGCGGGGAGCGAAGTCCCAGGCGGCGCGCTGGAGCTGTGCCAACGGCGGCGGTGGCGGCGGCGGCGACAGCTGAGATTCGGCCGCGCCGATCCCCCAATTGACGCAACACGCGCTGCGCGGCTGCAGATAACGACGATCAGTGTCCGAAATTGCTCCAAGAAAATGCGCAGAGAATGTGTTAGGTGGTTTCGAGTCTTTTGAACATAATTCCTTTTAATGTCCAACGTTTCCAAATATAAATATAGCATATGACCTATTTCCATATTATAATTTTGCGAGATTTACTTAACTTGTATTGTAATTGCAGCAAAATTCTTAGCTGTTTTATTTCATTTTGAAAGGTTTCATTCCTTTCTTTGTTGCTCAATTATTTTTTTTTTCGAGAAATACGATTTTTCTATTTATTTTTGTTTTCTTTATATCGTAGTTTCCTAAAACGCTAATGTTTGCAGATTAAATCTTAGACTTACTTAATCTGCGCTACTTACTTATTAACAGCTGTACGTATTAAAGAGTTTAGCGTACGTTTTAGCGGTATTTTATTAATCATTTATTATTCTGTAATATTTACATTTTATAGCATATTACTTTTTATCTGTATATAGTACAAAACCATCTTTCATTACCATATTATGTATAGAGGGAACATGCGTAAGAAACATGCAGCATGCGTATGAAGCATGCAGCTGTTCGTAAGTAATACCACGATTTTGGTGAAAGTGTGGATTACACGTATATGTCTTCTTCATACTTATGGAAGAGCTTCGGGTGAAACATACTTCGGCCGAAATCGAGAAATTAACATTTGGAGTACCGGGATCACGATTGCTGTGCGGGATCACGATTGTGGTACGGCTTATCTTGTTACTGCCCCAAGCCCTTCATATATTGTTCGCAAATTTCGATGTGTTTGGGGCCAGTGTGCGGCGAGGCGGGGCGGGGAGTTGAGTGGCGGGGAGTGGCGGGGCGGGGAGTGGCGGGGCGGGGAGTGGCGGGGCGGGGAGTGGCGGGGAGTGGCGGGGAGTGGCGGGGGAAGGGCAGAGTGGCGGGGAGCTCGCTTCGGAGATCGCTGGACGCAGCCGTTGCGAAACAACCGCAGATTATTGGGGGTTTGCTCGCGTGCGCGCGTGGAAATTCAAGAAGTTTCGTGTTCGAAATGGGCTCGCGGTTCTCGCTGCGACTCGCGTTAAAATTAAGTGCCCTGCAAGTAATGAAGTTATTCTGTCATATTGTTTACGTCATTGCTCCTTTTTGTAGTTTAATTGGAAATATCCTGAAAGTAACCATTCTCACAAATTCGTTATAGTTTGTGTGTGTATGCGTGTGTGTGTGTGTATGTGTGTGTGTGTGTGTATGTGTGTGTTCGTTTTCGTCATGTATTGCACATGAATGGGAAACATAAGTTTGCATCATTTTAATAAAACAGCGTAAATGAGCCATTTATCACACCTAAGGGACATGTTTCTTACTACAATATATGTAGTTATTTTTGCGACTTAGTAAGCTTTCTCCCAAATCTGTAAATTTGAAGACCTACGATGATGACGTCGTTCTCAATTAATATAAGCATGTGCACCGAAAGAATGATGAAAGAATAAAGCGACAAACATGTTCTATTGTCTGTTATATTCATTTATGTTTATGAAGGAACAGAAAATAATTACATAGCATGTGTATCATATTACCTATTTTAAAAGAAGAATATTAACTTTGTCGTGCAACACGTTATTTTTTCTACCTAGACATCCGAAATTAATTTATAAAATGTAAATCATTTGTGTACATGTTTAAATTGTTAGTTATTATTTAAATAATGAATAACATTCTTGATGTCTCCAACACAGTCTTCGCGGCGCGCCGCGGCGGGTCATTTGATAATTTTAATTCTCCCCTCTTCCTCAATTTTGATAACTATAAATTCTGTTTGATTTTCAATACCAGTGGCAATTGTGGGCCAAACAAAATGTCAATGCAGAGGTAAAGATTGACATTCATTAACAAAAATACAGATATCTTTTCTTTGTTTTTTCGGAATACACCTTCATTGTCTTTTCTTTGATATTGTGGATATTAATCATTGAAAAAAAAACATATTTGAAATTCATATAAACGTTCAAATAAAAGGAATCCTTACATCTAAAGGTGCTCCTGGATGGCCAAGTAATCCATCACTATCTCACTCTGAGGTGTTGGGAAACTACAGAATACATTCCCGCTAGAACTCTCATGTTTGAAAGTAAAGGCCTTTGCCCTACTACAGGATTATTTCAAGAGAGGGAAAATAACCAACGTGTACGCCAGTGACGTATTTTAAACTGTTTGGCTTACTGATGATAAATGTGCAACATTCGTCTCGCAGGTTGATGGAAGGAGTGTGCACCATCTAATAAATGCAATCTATTTCATTTTGAACTTCTTTGCAGTCTATGAATATTGGCGAGAAGGAACGATATCGTAGGACTTCAACTTTCAGCGAAATAAAATACGAGTAAGTTGCTATTATTATATTACTAGCCTAGCAGGGCACTTTTGGTGGTTATTTTCGTGGTAAACATTTTTGCTAGTATTCGTACTATACAAGTTCGTTTTAATAGATAGATAAATAGATAGATAGATAGATAGATAGATAGATAGATAGATAGATAGATAGATAGATAGATAGATAATGTTGACGTCAGCGCGACAACACACCATCGCCGACATGCAAGGACAAAGAACCCAACGGCAGGGAGGCATTAAAAACACGGGAAGTACGTTTGCGTTGCGGTGCAAAAAAAACATACACTTTTGAGATCCACCAAAATAACTTCCATTTCTTTAAAAGCTAGGTTTTAAACCCTCCCTGCAGAGACGTCTTCCTGCTTCCAACCTCCTTGGCCAAAATGTAAGACGGGCCGCGCGACAACGCCGCGAACTAATAAACAAAGCGGCGGGGAGGCGTGGGTGGCGCGGGAGGGGCATCCGCGGTGGCCGTCGCGAGAGCAGCGTGAGTCACGGCCTCCTGGAGAGAACGCCCGTCCCGCCCCCACGCTTCGCACTAAGGGGCTAGGCCCCCCTAAGCAGAAATAGTTATTAACGTCACTACGCTGATAAACAACTAATAACTGATGCGGTTGCGGTCTGTAAACTGACTCGATTACCTAGGTTTTTAACCAAATGAGTCTGTTATTTGTGTTACTGGCTGAGTATCGTTCAATACTTTTCGTAAAATCATCTTCGTATGAGAAAAAAAGCAATTTTCGGAATAAGTGTATTCATAGGCATTTAACAGCGAACTGTTAAATCCTTTACAGATGACGATCGTTAAGAGATGATTTTCGTTCCGCTTGTTTGATTTAGTTTGATATAACAGTACAGTATGACGAAAAATTTTAAAAATCTTCACTCTGTTTGAAAACGAAAATAGGTGAGAATAAATTGACACAGTAATATTGGCTCAGCTGGAATTAGCGATATTTTCATTCGGCGTAGTCAGATTCGAATCTTTGGACGTTCGAAGGTTGATTATTGTTAGGGATCGAAAATTTTGTGTTTGATCATCTTTGGATGGAAGAAAGGAAATGTTGTTTCAAATAAAAGATGTCGGAACGTGAAGGTTATTTTATAATGTGATTACATTGGCAGGTAGCGTCAAATATGTTTTGGTAATGAGAGAGTACCTGTAAAATATGTTTGAGTCTATTTTCGTAGTCTGTTTCCGGGTCTATCGTTTTCTCGACGGTACTGCGGATCCAGATAGGTCATTTGTTTAATTGTCTAATATATATATTGAGTTGTATGATGCTGATAAAGTAGATTTCTTGTAAGAGAAGAAGGCTCTTTTAAGAGAAGAAGTGATTTGGCGGATTTAAATCTTAATAAGAGCACCCTTCTTCACAATAAGTGCATAGTGCTTTCGGTATTGGTGATTGATATGAAGACAAACGTGAAATAGTTGAAACTCTGGCGGCCTCTATGGCATATCTTTATTTCACAGTACGAAGTAGTATTCAGTTAAGCCAACATTTTGAAACATTTCCACATTTCGTATAATTTTTGTGAGCATTTGAAGTCGAAATTTGGTCACAACAGTGTTCCCAATAGGATAATCTAATATTTATGAAAAACTAAATAGAATCTTTAAAAATAAAAAAATTCAAATATTTCAGATGCATTAAAAATATACGGGCTTAAGATGATAATTTCTGTGACTTAGTATATTTTTAAAATATATAGTAACTGTTCTGTCGGGACAATTAAATTGCTCACATTGGTAATATACTGATGACAGGATAAAGGATAATTTTTGAAATGACTTATTAACTCAGGACCATTTTTTTGGAACCGTGCAAATAACCCTGCAGAACTCCCCAATATCCACCAGTTTGCAACGCCGTTCCCATACAGCTTTGACAGTTTTTGATGTTTACTGTTTGTAGAATGCAAATTTGCGGACACTGGAAAATTTGCAAATTCTCCCTTATTATCAACTTTTTTTTTATTTTTTTGGATTTGGGAGACCGAGTTTCATACGGTCGCCGCCACCGGGGGCGAGGACGGAGCAGACGGGGAGGGGAGCAAGGGAGACACTATCGGCCATCGCCCAAGGGGCACGGAGGCCAAGGTCCCATGTTGCGTCCGCCAAGCTGTGCCCGGTGCGCGTGCACTGTACAGCACGTGAGGCCCGATGCCATTCGATCCCCACGCGAACATCGGGAGGAATCTGCTTTCAGCGATCGGATAAATTGTGGTAGAACAGGGTTTCCAAATTATAAAACATTATTCTGACAACAGTTTTCCAAAACGTTTGTTCATGTTCTTTGTGAATGCTACTTTATGTAATTTATGTTGCATTACATATTTCCGCTAATAGTAGGTAGTTTTCTGAAACAAAACTTTTTTTTTAAAGGGATGATGACAGGATAAAGGTTGGGATTCTTGCGCTAGTAGCTTTGCAATGCAAGGAAAGAGCCTTAGGCGCCTTATTCCCCTCGAATGTCGTGCATTTTATATCTTGTCAATTATTTCGTTTAAGTATTGCAGTAAATCCGTATGTCTTTCGTATTCTCCATATGTCTGTCGTAAACGTCTTTGCTCCAGACCGGCTTACGTGATTCAGGTTATCAATTGGTGTCATTGCAGTCAATCCGATAGTGCAGAATTTTCGACACTAGCTACTTAACTAGGTGGAATTCACCCGCTGTCTGGAGGAGAATTCTAGCGGCCGGCTGTTCTGATTGTTAGTTTTCCGTAGTTTATCCGAACAACGCCGGGAGAGTGTCTGAGCAGTCTAGGGACCGCTCGCAATCTTGCCTTCCTCTTTCATGTCTTACTCTCACCCCTTCCTTACATACTCTTACCCACTAAACCAGTTGCAGTCAGAGCATGCAGACCAGTTGGGAGCTTAGAGTCCCGGATGTGGCGGTGCCCTGCTGAGGGAGATACCTGGTTGAGGAAAAACAATTCAAGCTAACACGTAGTTCGGCGCCGGTTCTCGCCACCCAGCGGGGGAGACAAAAAATACACTACACATACGGGACTAATGACCTTAGTATTTGACGTTCCCTGAATCGCTTATCATTCAGTAATCTTTACCCCAGTATTTTCTTATTTTCTGGAGGCGCATCCCTTTCTCTTTGGACCGCACTATTGCAATACATTGACCCACAATGTGCAGGTGGATTCCTGTATTCAAATGCGGGTTTTAAGCACTCCCGTGGTATATTCGTAGGTCAAAGCTCCCGTGTATTGATTTATTGATGATATCCAGATTTGGCTCACCATTATTTCCTCCAGAGTCAGAACCATAGTTATCTTTAAATTTCAGTGCGCATTGAAAATTAGTAACATATATATTAAAATAAATATTATTACAATTTTCAAACACTCATTTTTGGTCAAATTTCGGGCAGTGTTTTTTGTGAATTTTCCCTCTTTCTGTAGGTCAGTTTTAGACTTTCGTTACCCCCGATTATTTTGATTATTTTCAGCTCCTTCCAAGCAAGCGTTTCTTGCCATGCGAGGGCGCGGGTGGTGTATGTTCGGGAGCGTTCGCGGGCAGTGATACGACCTTAGAACGGGGGTGGGGGTGTTTGGGGTCGCCGCGCATCGCCTCGGACGCAGCTGCAGCTCTCTGACCTACGTCCAAGCTCCGGTTTCGGCTGTGCGCCACGCAGCGAGTGTTCGCATCGCGTCCCTTGCATCGGGGTATACAGCTGCTTATGTAATTCATTCTTGAACAATTTCCGCACTTGGCGTAAAAACTGATGCAACTCCAGGTCGATTAAATCAAATTCATTTTATAATCAATCGACATGGATTATATTATGGACAATGCTCCGAAATTTGTGGTGCTAACCACAAATTTATACCAATTGTAATTGAAAGAGTAAATTTAAAAACCTTCATTAATTGAATCAAAAATTATTCATCAAATGACTGAAAATAAGTAATGTAGTACTCCTCAGATACAGGAATACGTTTGTAAATGTGAGGATCAATAAGTTAAAATGTATGAAATCTTAAGACAAAATAAAATCTGTTTTGACATGGTCATAGAACTCAAATTATCAGTTTCCGTTTTATAAAATTAATTTAGTTTTTTTTTTCGATTTGGAATATCTTTAATGCATGTTCAGAATGTTGACGATTAAAAATCCCTTCGAATTAATTTACAATTTACATGTTGCTTTCACTTTACATATTTTGCTTCGCAATTCGGTTTGCTCCACGTGTTTAATTCTCGTAGCTGAGGACGATTTAGTTCATTCACTCTAAATGGGACAAACAGACGTAACAAGTTCAACTCCTAGCCGCGCGATCCATCCCTCAGAAAAGCAAGGAAGGAACATGGGATCTAAGCCTCCTCCCTCCGAATAAACAAAAACAATTTTGTACTCAATTGCTGTTTTTCCGAACTATCTTTTCTTTTATACAATTGTGTTTATATTGCCACATTGTTGCAGGTATTGAGAACTCGCCCATAATTGTCTCACTTAAAGTAGGTAATGAATGTTATATACCATTATGTATTTGAGCAAATTTCCCATTCCTATTAATTGATAGTGTACAAAATAATGTTACGTATATAAATTTGTCTTGAAGAATATTGTGGGATCAGAAATGATTTCGAAATATTGTTAAGACGCAGTTTCATCTCATAATTGTACGTCCCGAAATCATGAAGATGTCTGACGCAAATCAGAGGGGTTTTCTGAGCAGCTGCCTTTGTGATTACTCGAGTAGAAGTGATGGTTCATCGCAGCGTCCTCGGGGATGCCAGTACACCGAGTCTATCTGTTTTGTTAGACAGAGAAGCCCGCTGAGAAACACGCGGCTTATCTAGAACGATTTTCAGTTGACCTACGTTTTATTGTTTGATTACCACCCGTCAATGAGACGTTGCTGAATATATAAAATGTATGTGATGAATATTCGGAATGACTGTGGGCAATAAATATTCAGTAACAATTACTATCGCTTTCCATAACTCAATTTGACAGAATGCAGTTCAAAAAATAATTAAGAAGGTTTTATTATAATATTTGAGGAGTCTGCAAGCCTAAAAATATTATATATTGTCCAAAGATTTATTCAAATTAAATTTTCAGTGTTCATATCCTCATGGTATATGCTACTATTTGAAAGTCATATTACCCACAATTCTTTTCTGTAAAACAATTTCTTGCGCCCCCGAGAATTTGTCGTTTAGTTTATGCAAACGAAGCAAGATAGAAACTTAGGCCTTTTTACATATCATTTCTTATGGTTTAAGGATACAGCGCCAAAGGCGATTTTTCTGGTATGTTTCCATCTGTGATAAAAAATTAAAAACGGGTCGCCATAAAATGTGCTATTGGAACGACATCTGGCGGCAAAATTCAGTAGTTTTCGTCGGGCGTGATTCGGTTTCGGAGGTTGAGGGACTGGAAGAGTCAGTTTTGAAATTGTTCTATTTTTTATTTGTCTCCAGTTCCTAGGTATCTAACGAAGCCATTGACACACTCACAGGCCGGAAGCTGCTTAGTTTTGTTTTAGTTTGTGCCCGCATTGTAAATTAGTAAGACAAAATACTAGTAATGAAGGAAAGTTTGAAATGGAGAAAACCTTCAATTTTGTCTGAAATAAATTCGATTGTTTTCTATTATTCATTACAATGAGTTATTAGTAAGAGAATTTAATTTCGACCCATCATTTTTGACGCGTTATCCCTAGTATACAATACTGATTCTGGTATATCTTAAATTATTGGAGTGAATTTTTGCAGAACTTATGCAGGGTCAATTGATAGCCCACGCCAAATAGTAAAAGACGCTTCTATTTAATAAAAACACAGATTCATAGGGGAAAAAATATGTCGATATTTCCCCAATGGGATGTAGACGACAGGTTTCGCTTCAACTAGCTAAAAATTGTAAACTGCATTAACGGATATTTGAAAATTTTTAGTCAACAGTTTTGCTAATCGGAGCTGCAAGCTGTCGGAGACTTTTTGTCTGCTTGTTGGAAAGTTTTGTGACTAAGACTTTTAGGATAATGCTTCTCGAAGACAAACGCATTTCTGTGGCCCTGTTAATGACGCACATCGTTATCGGCTACTGGTTAGTGGGTGTTGACCTCCGGAACATTTAAGTAACTATTGGAGCCAGTAAACAAACGCTGAAACGCTCACGATACTCAGTATATAAAATACGAAGGAATTTCATTGTCAGTTAATGATTACAAAGAATACAAAGTGCGGTTAATATTTGTATTTGCAATCCCAAATTTTCAGTTCCATAAAAAATAGTAAAAATTAGGTAATTTCAACGAATTTTAATGATTATTTCAAGAAGAAGAGATCTGCAACACGAAGTGAACCAGCACCTGACAGATATTACATTGTCTGAAATTAATATTCCAAGTTGCAATTGAAAATACGGATTCCTGAAGTTATCAAAATTAAAAAATGATATAATATTCTATTAATATTGTAGTAATATATTTCATTACTATTTTTAATTTTTGCAGTGATGTTGCCATTAAATATAATTTAGTTTCGCAGAGTAATTTACAGCGGAGATTGAACTAAGATATTCCCAAACTAAAACAAAACATCTCAAGACGACAAATTTTATAATTTTTTTTCATTTGCATTGCAAGTCATTCAAGGTAAAAAATGAGTTTTTTTTATATATTTCATATTCCATTTTTTGGTAGCAAAAATAAACGACGGAAAAAGAACTAAATTAGAAACACGATCGGTGTCACCAGCACACCGCGACGGCTCCCGGCTCGTACACGCCTTAAAATACAACGCTAACAATCCCAGAATATCTTCTCAAAGGCCACTTCAGAAGGTTATGCGTTTATTTCTCTTTTCTTTGTCTGCGAGTTGTTGGTTTAATCTGCCCCAAGTGAAGAATTGTGTAATAAAATATTTCTACAAAGATCTGATCCCAAATTAAATACTCGCGAAAACGGCTAAAGTAAATCGAACCCCGAAATATTCACTGCCTCTTGTTAACAATGGATGCAGAAATTTTCCGAGAATTTACATTATAAGGTAATATAAAAAATAAAATTCTAATGTAAGTGAGTTCTGACTTCTAATTTGCCTTTCAGTATTGAACTGTTAATATAATAATTTATAGACATAAAAGTAATATTACGGTTTCATTGGAGCTTCAAATCCCTTGTTAAATTTTCGACAAAGATGCCAAAGTATATGAACAAACGCCGTGTAATAAAATTTTCGCCGTCAACAACATTGCGTGACGGAGATAATATTTACACTTGAAAAATTTAAAATTTTGGGGTGGTGTAATTTTTGGACTATTAAAGGGTTAAGTGGAGACAATGGTTTTAGTACGTTATTGTTGGGATTTTCTATTTTCTGCTTTCTCCTTTTAAAGCGTTTGTATTCCACTTTTCCAAAATCTTAACAAGTATAATAAAATATTGGTAATGCTCCTTTAAATAGTGTAATATTTCGTTTTCACAATATTCTTACACCTAGAAGCGAAAATATCGAGATAAATTGTATTTGGAGGGAAAATGGTTGTTTTTATGCATAAACATTTGTGGTTTTAATTGCGATGTGATATTCACTACCACTTTTCAATTTCTGTCCGTTTTTTGCTGAAAATTTGGTACAGTTTTTCATTATTATTATTACAATTCCATTACAATGAGGTAAACCTATTAGAATTTATTCAAGAGTTAAAAGAGTTTGCTTAGGAAAACTTCATCATCTTTTTCTTTTCCTTCGAATTCATGACCAGTAGCCTAATTATTTGTTACTGACTCCGACGTTATTTCTTCGATGTAGATGCTTGTTAAATCTTTTCTCTTTGAACAAGCAGATTTAGAGACCATTTATCTCAAATTCACTAATCAAAAAGTCTGATATTCTGAAGCATCTTGGTTTCTCGTTGAAGGGATCCTGTTGAACAAATATTTAATGTTGCGTTTGAAGCAGGCTGTCGTGTATTCCCTGCCTTCCACAACTTTTCGTCTCGGCATAAGTGGCCTTAGAAGTAATAATTCATTCTTCACGGTCATGAAAACTGGAGTCTCTTAAAGCACCGGGAGAGCGGCGAGAGTATTTACATTGGCGCAATGGTGCAAAACGGCCCGAGCGCCTTACGTAAAGAACTAATTATGTAACGCCTGCTCGTTCATAAGCAAGTAACCACTGACCACGGCTAGCCTGAAAGGAACTCTCTTGGCTCAGTCATTGGTGTTTATTAAATCACAACCGGTGTCTGAGTGTTCTTAGACATTGAAAACAAATTTATGATATACCGAGACGCGTAAAATTAATTTCTAAAAGCAAATTAATTTTTCACACATTACAATATTGAAAATAAACAATAATTTGAAAATGTACAATTTAATCAGTAATTTTTCTGTAATTATGTAGTTTTATATCGGTACACTAGGGAAAAGTGTCTCCAAACCCCATCCTAAGCATGGACTGAATTATTGGGCCTTTTGGAATTTGGCATCACATTTTTGTCAGTTCAGTGTTTTTCAGTGCCATCAATAGATTGTCATTTCACCAGTCATCGTTACATTGCAGAGCGAATATGTGTTTTAATCTGGGAGGGAATTGCCAGGTGTTTTAATTTTGCCGAGCATTTCACCAAGGTTCTTTTAAATGCCATAAGCATAACATTCGTTACTTAGGATTTTCCGCCCTTCGAAAATCAACTCAGATAGGTTGGAACCCAAGCACTTCTAGAAGCTAGATTGCCAACTACTCTACCGAGGGATCGTAGGTAATCGTAAGATATTCAGATACACGTGATTTAAAAGCTCAAATATTTTCAAGTCTAGAATCTAAATCTTGTCCTTATTTTTCGATTCGTTTAATATTTCTTCCCTACGTAATGTGTAAACTAAATAATTAACCAAATATTAACCAAAGGCAATATCCCGCAGAGTTTATCCATGTTGGCCAGAAAACTTTGGTTCGTCGAATACTGGTTCCACACCTACCGCGAGAATTCAGTCCCTGCATTGACCAAGGCGACCAGCGAGAAGGTTCGGGCACCGCCGCCCACTGCGGTCTTTTGGCGTTTATTGAACCGCGACCTGCCCACCTAACTGCAGTGCGCCCTGTGCCGAGGCTCCCCTCCTCCTTCCCCTCCCCCTTCCCCTTCCCCTCCCCATCACCTTCCTCTTGCAGCGTCCCCTATTCCCGCGTCCTCTGCGCTTGTTCCGTGTCCTGTTATTGCAGAAAGTTATCTGGCAGGAAGTCGCGGACGTATTTCAAGCGACCGTCAAACAGTTCCGCAGTTTTGCATGCAGACACCAGTGTTCTCTGTTCAGTGGGAGCGCACTACACTAGAGCACTCAAAAAAATAAAATCAGTAAGGGTAGATTGTAGCTAATCAAGCAGAAGCAGTATATTTAAATAAGGAAATTACTCAAGAGACTATTCCAAAATAGAACAGCCGTTGGCGAAATTCTTCTTCCTCATTCACATGCTATTTCATTTGATAGCAGTTCCTTACACTTTTTAACCACACCAATGCCAATTTTTGCTGCCGAAGACCTTTCTATGTCATCGCGACCGTCTCCTTTCCTCGCTTCTTCCTTGAGATATTTTGTGATCTTTGCAAGAACCCGCGTACGATCATGGAATGACGCTGTTCAAACTGGTTCCCCCTTCTTCGCGTTCGCCATCGCCATACACGTCACTCTTGGAGCGGCGCGGTCTGTACTCCCTCCTTGATTCTTCTGACACAGCGTCCGCCGCCGCCGCCGTCACTTCCCCTGTCACTTCCCCTGTCACTTCCCCTGTCACTTCCCCTGTCACTTCCCCTGTCACTTCCCCTGTCACTTCCCCTGTCGCTTCCTGTCACTTCCGCTGCCACTGCCATTGCCATTGCCACCGCCATTGCCACCGCCATTGCCACCGCCGTCGTCGCCGCTGCTGCCGCACCGACCGCGGGCCGCGAGGCTCAGCGACCTTGACGTCACATCCATGAGAAGCGCGGTGCGGTATTTTTAAAATGCGACCGCTTCGGGAACTCGGGGGGCGGCATGGTCCCCCGGGGCGCCCGCGGCGTAGATATTATGGCGGTCACGGTGGAGATGGTGGGTACGGAGGATGTGGCAATGGGGATGGGTTGCCCTAGTGGCATGGGAGCGTAAAAAGAAACACATCGTTGGTGACAATTTCTGGGAAAAGTGGGGCAGTGTCGGCGAGTGTCAGCGTGGAAGGAAAATAATTATAACGACGACGATATTAGAAGAAGCAACGATGGCAGCAACGGTTGTGTTGTTTTCCATTGTGGATATCGTCAGTGCGCAGCAAGGAAAATAAATAAAAATATCATTTTGCAGGAGAATGGTTTTACCCTTGGTGGAACCGGTGATTTTTGCCCAAAGAGTGTTTTACTCTTTATACTGGCTGTCACGTGAATTATCTCTATGAAATTTCTTCTACAAACAGTATATTATTTTAAAATTAGATTTATTCTCTGATGTAAAGAAATGTCTATTTTTGAATGTATTACTATCAGAGAGCTAAAAAGAATGTGGCATTTTTGGAGCTATTTGCGAGGTGCAACTAGGAAACGAGGAAAACTTCGGCAGTGCAAAATTGGTATACAGGTATGCTGCAAGTCTGGCCGGTGACAGCCGTTGTAGTTTACTATTCATAACGACCGTGTATATAGAGAGTTCGTTCGTGATGGTGTAAGAATTTCAGTGCTCACACATTAGCTGCCTGTTAACTGTGAATGAGAACTGACGGCTGTCTATGGAGCCAGTGATGGACGGCAAATCCTAACATCCGCCTTCGTTGTTCGTTTGATGTGTGTTTCCAAATTAGACCATATGTATTCGGAAAGTGAAGTAGGTCGGAGACGTAGATTTAGCTGGGTTTATTTCGTTGTGATCATAAATTGAAATTGCAAATAGTATACTTAAATAATTCTTGAAAGGCGGTTCTGCATACTGTTCGCACCTCAATATCACTCATTCAACGTAAAATATTCACTTAAGATAAGAAGTAAACTGCAGAATATTTGTTTTTCTAGAAAAAAAGCACAATTTGAGTTTTTGTTCGAAATTTATTCTAGTTGAAATATATGTAAAGTATACAAAAACAGTAAAGTAGACAATAATGCCTGCTAGGTTCTTCACTTCTACTTAATGTTTATTAATTAATGGTTTAATTAAAAATTATTAGATTTGAATATTTACCGACGACATATCTCTCGGATCTCTGCATAGAAAATCACATTATCTTCAAGCACAATTAAATAGGAAACTCTGTTACTAATTTTGTAATATTTAGTATATTATTGTCATTATCACTAAAGGATGGGAAAAGTGGTCTTCCGAGAACAAATTTGCATGAAAAATATGAAAATGGTTTATCGATTGAAATCATTTTTATCTCGCATTTTCTCTAAAATATAGGTGTGTGAAGGCGAACCTTTTTTCGTTTATGGCGCGATTCTTATCTCGGACCTGTGAGAGAGTTGTCGCGTGTGTGCATGCAGTTCGCAAGAAAAGAAATATGTCTTTTTATGCAATTGCCCTCTGCGAGTAGGTTCACAGATGGAGGGCAAGCACATTAAGGACGCAATAATGCAGATCAAGCACGTTTCCTTGAACGATAATTTTTCTGCTTACACTTCATTTGTTCTCTTTTAACATGTCTTAATTTCTCGTAAGAAGTAGCTGAGACAATTAATGTAGAGTGAAAATATCGAAATCCTATTTTATATCATACGAGATATTTACCTAACGATTAAATGTTTTAAAAATGGAATTCTAAAATAAATTCTAATTCTACGTTTTATAAAAGACACAGAATCAAAATGAAGCATGCGAATGTTAAAAACGAGTATTTCAGAGGACAGTGAAATCTAGGCATTTCAGATTCGTAGTGAACTATTTTGCGGGGCAACAAATGATTCACGTTTCAGCTAGATTTCCAAGTGATCTTCAGGAATGGATTGATGGTTTAATATGTTTTAGTAAGCTATACCGTAAGTTAAAACCGCAACCCGCTCCTCTGCCCAAAATAATATCCTAAAAATTAACTGGCAAAACATTTGAAAATAACAAGCAATTCTACTCTCAAATGCAAAACATATAATAGCAACTTACAAATAGAATATGCCATATGTACAATTACCAATGTAATTAAAGTTGGAATTCAACAATAATAACAGCAATTACTAAACCAACCTGCAGGAAATATGAACAAAACAATAACCAAACCAATCGTTATAATAGGAATTAAAAAAAAAAACAGAAGGCTTTATGCTAAACTGTGAACAAGAGGATAAAAAAAGAGCTTAATTTAATCTGAAACATCGTCGAAAAGTTTAATAACAAATCATAGTAATTAGCTCTATAATGCCCTTATAAAATCATTAATCACCAGTAACATTACGTGGCAATTAAATAGAAAAATATTAAAAATAAAAATACTATCCACCGTGAATAGATCGCGTGGCAAAGCACTAACTTCTGAATCCATTGTAGAAAAACTTGCTAACTATTTCGAAACCACCTTCACACTCGACATTACAAAATCTTACCCGAGCATAATTTGATCAATTCTTTATTAACCTCTGACTATGGTCGACATCACCAACTATCTTCATCTTCCTTTTCCGAACTAACAAAAATTATAAAAAGACTTCGTAACAATAAATGATCAAGACATGATAACATCGGCAATATTGCTCTACTCGCTACAGCAATTGCATATTTAAATAATATATTCAACACGTGCTTCAAATTCGGACATTTCCTTCAATCATGAAAACATGCTATTCCCCTCCCCCCCATATTAAAATTAAACAAAAACTCATATAATTCCGATAGCTACCGCCCAATAAGTCCTCTTCTTACATCTTTAACCAAACAATATGAAAAACGTTCACTAAACAGGATACTGAAGTTTCTATACGCAACCAAAACAATATTTAAAGTACTGGCACTGAAAAAATATTCGGTACTGAAAAAATATCAAACCAACATTAGCTGATAAGAATCTCGAATCAAATCTATCCAGCCTTCCAAGAAAGCAACTCATTCTAGCCATATTAATAGACATAGCCAGTTCTCGAACCACCCTAATTAGAGGGCACATAACGGAACCTGTGTTAGTGCGTAAGTTAATTTAAGATTTAAGTCGCAAAAGTTGCAAATATATTTAACTATTTGTTAACTAACTTGTAATATCCAAACTCAATAAATGAAAAATCCGTAAGCTATAGCGTAAGTAGAATAAACATAGTAAACTTATTAAAAACTTCTAGAGAAGATTTTTTAATCCAAAATATTCACTGTTTATTGAAATCAACTTCACTTGATATGTCGTTTCGGGGCTTTCATACAATCGTTTAAGAACGAAATGTTAAAATAACTTTAGATAGTGTCTTAAGGACAGAGAATTCGTCTTACATTACAGAAAAAATTCCGAGTCTGGCTGTGTAGAGATTCTAAGTTGTAAGCGATGTAAAGAGACAAAATGGTTGGACTCCCACCCCCCCGCCTATCGTCCTGGAATTTACTCTACAAATAAACTACCGGAACCATACTATCCAAACCTCCCCATGATATATTTGCAGTACCTTATCTCTACCACTTTCATGAATATGCTTTGAGATCCATTGTAAAAGCTCGGCCATTTAACTTTTTAAATCCCTAAAATAATCTCTGCCGGCTGCATCACAGCACGCGTAAGTGGGTCACAGGCATTCTCTGCTGCCGTCGTTCCTGCCGGCACCGCCGCCGCCACCGCCGCCACTAGCACTACCACTACCATTACCACCAACACCACCACCACCACCAGCGCCACCATCACCACTACCACCACTACCACCATCACCTCTACCAACACCGCCGCCGCCGCCGCGATCGCCACCACCACTACTATCACAACTGCCACCACCACTGCGACCACCACCACCACCACCATCACCATCACCATTGCAACCACCACCGCAACCACGTCCACCAATTCCACGTCCATCGCCACTCCCACCTCTACTCGACCACACCACCTCTGCCACACCGCCACCTCCCCCATCATTACCACCTGCGTCATTTCTGTCACCGCGCCTGCCCCCATAGCCACATCGCCGCACCGCCCCCCTCTCGCCTTGATCCCACAATCGCCTTCACCACCGCTATCGGACCCCCACCCTTTCCACGTATTGTCCGCGCCGTTGGCAGCGCGGCGTCGGCGGACTGCGCGTGCGTCGTTCGTGGAAGTGCGTTCACCGCGGCCTGAGGGGGCCTGCGTGCGTGCATGCGAGCGAGCGAGGGTTCGTGCGTGCGTGCGCGCGAACCGCGCCCGTATAACTGAATAGCGTGTGAACCACGCAACACTCGCGCCGACACCGCCGACAACATGTCAACTGGTACGCTCTGCAAACACGGTGACAACACTGTAGAAATTCACTCAGATAACGAATGCTAAGTGCTCTGTTTTCCCGCATTGGACATTCCGCTTTCGTTTGTCAGTTGCTGTGAAATCCGGCACAATCTTCATCACACATTCAGAGGAAAAATTATGTAACTAGCGTTTTGAGGAAAGAGGGAGAGCGTTTGAAAAAGTAAATGTGTGTGTGTGTGTGTGTGTGCGCGCGCGTGCGAGAGAGAGAGAGAGAGAGAGAGAGAGAGAGAGAGAGAGAGAGAGAGAGAAAGAGGGAGAGAGAGAGAGAAAGAGGGAGAGAGAGAGAAAGAGGGAGAGAGAGAGAAAGAGGGAGAGAGAGAGAGAGAGAGAGAGAGAGAGAGAGAGAGAAAGAGGGAGAGAGAAAGGAAGTTGGAGAGAGAGATAAAGAGGGAGTGAGAGACTACATTAGTAGATGAGTTTCTTTGTACAAATGATTTATACATAATATGGAGTTATGAAAGATGTTCTGTATAAGCTTGTTATTTTTAATGTATTTTTTAATATTAATTATATATTTTAATTTAAGAGTTTTTTTTCAGATTCGGGCGCAACGAATCTGTATAAATTCGGCTGTGCCAAACCGGAGCGTTCTTTGTGTTATGTGCTATTTCTTCTCTCGCTTCTTGCTTGGGCGCTAGGAAGAATGTGCTGAACAGCATGACGTTGCAGCGAAGCTGATCACAAAGTGTGTCTAAGAGTCGTTAAAGCGGATTATACGAAACGGCTAAGGGGTACTCTAACACAACCACACACATTGGCGAGGCCTCGCCGTTACTCCTCTAATTACCGGCACTATCTCGACTCTTGGGCGTCCACTCGAGTTGGCCCGCGCGACGAAGCGTGACTTTGACATCTCGATGAGAATTGCGTTTTGGGTGCAGTAGGTCTCTACGGCACTTTTTTTCTTTTTTACAGAAATTCAAGATGAATAATAAATATGTTCGTTTTTCTTTGAAGTTTATAATTGATACTTTGTGTACTTACCTGCAAATGAATAAGCTTAATTGAGAAGGGAAACTTGAATGAAGATATTCGTGAAACAAAGCTTTCAGCCAAATAGTAATTTTACAATTTATGAAATGTGCATTAAATTTTTGTAATTGCTATAATATGTTTAAGATTCGTATTGTTATTTATTATTATTATTATTATTATTATTATTATTATTATTATTATTATTATTCGCGTATGGGGGCCACTACTGACCACGCAAAACATTTCTCTCTCCGAGTCCCAGTTGTACGAGGGTCGGTCAGAAAGTTATGTCTCTCATTTTTCCTTTCAAACAATAATAATGGTAGACAGTTGTAGTTGTTAATCCTTCAAAGTTTCGTATTTCCAGCGTTAGTGCACGAAGTTTCAAGTCTCTGCTACAGATGGTACCTCCGTAACGTACTTATAAAATGGCGGCTATAGACGTCGAACGTTACAATCAGCGAGCTGTGATTGAGTTCCTCGCTGCCAGAAGGAAACTATCGTGAACATCCACAAACGCTTGTGTGCAGTGTACGACACCTCTGCTGTCGCCAGGAGAACCGTTGGACGTTTCGGTAAATTAGTTAGAGCTTCGGAAAGGGAAGAACGCCATCTCCATGATTCACAGCGCTTCGTGCATCCCGCCACAGTCGAGTCACCGTCTTTTGGGGTCATTCATGTTGATTTTATGCCCAATGACAGTACCATTATTTCAAATTCTTACATTGTACACCCTTAATACCATAAGGAAGCATTTAACGCGAGTTCAATCACACAAGAACTGTGCATGAAGCTTACTCTTGCACGAAAACGCACGCCTACAGACAAGTGTCGCGACAAGAGCAGCGACAAAAGTACAGACAAAATTGGACTGTGCTTCCCCATCCACCATACTTTTTTTTTTAGCTCTCTCAAGCCTTCAATCACTTTAAGCCAATAAAAAACATTACCCGCGGAGGAAAAATTGAAGATGACCCGAAGTGAAAGAAAGGCAACGCCGTCAGGAAAAGACTTGGTACTGGCAAGGCATGTACGCCCTTGTTTCACGCTGGCGAAAGGCTGTGTGAGTCGATGAGAATTACGTGAAAAAATAGAGCCAGTAGAATAACCATGTATTAATGTTTTTGTGCAAATTTAAGGTTCTTCAAGTAAATATTTCTGAAAAAAATGAGGAGCGTTAATTTCTGACCGACCCCTCCTTTTATATCCTGGATTGATCAACGTGTGGAATTATGGGGATCAGCCTTTCGGCTGCATCCCTTGGTTAAGACAAGGTTGTTTTTGTTAAATATCAATTAGGGAACGATAGGATACTGACATTATTATTATTATTATTATTATTATTATTATTATTATTATTATTATTATTATAGGTGATTATGAGGTGTGAAAGGACTAGCATGACGATAAGAAGTCTTAGGTGGGTGTATTGGGAAGTGTTCGTTGAATTTTGGAACCATCCCACCATTCGCCTTGTGACTGAGGGGAAACTTCGAAAACCCCGGTCTGGAAGGCCGGCCCGGGAATCGAACCCGGACCTCCCGATTGCTAATCCAGCGTGCTACGCACTAAACCACTTCACTCGATATTATTCATATTAATTATTTGTTAATCTTGAGTTCATATCATTTATTTGTAACATTACATCTCTTTCCTTTTTTAGCAATCGAGAACCATTTACAGAAATTCGTTATTTAATATTGGAAATACTTCAATAGAGTGAAATAGGATTTCGTTCAACCCGAAACTCCCAACTACATGAAAATTCAAAAACGTTCATTAGTGATCTGTTTTGTGTGACTCTGCCGTCCTACGTTGTGTCTGAGAATCCACACAGGAACGCTATGCGGCCTCCGCGCTGCGCCAGACGTGACGTCACGCATCTCGACCTTTCTCCACACGAGACGTTGCGAAGTAGCGGTCCCGAAGTGCTCCTCACCCTCCTGAACCGCAGGCACTCTGGCGATGCTCACGGCGCGGCGCCCTGGCCGACGCCAACGCAGCGCGGGTCGCTACCTTGGGCTCGCGCCACTCGGCTCTCAAGCTTCCTCTGCTGCAGATGAGACCACTCTAATTCCCGGCCACGCATGCAGACCTCTCTTCTCATGAGCACCATCTCAGCCTCGCTGCGGTGCTCGTCGGCTCCCTCCCTCACTCCCTCTCTCTCCCTCCCTCCCTCTCCCTCTCTTCCTCCTCTCTCCCTCTCTCCCTCCATCCCTCTCCCCTCCCTCCCTCTCCCTCTCTCCCTCCCTCCCTCTCCCTCACTCCCTCTCCCTCTCCCTCCCTCTCCCCCCTCTCCCTCCCTCTCCCCTCCCTCTCCCTCCCTCTCCCTCCCTCTCCCTCCCTCTCCTTCCCTCTCCCTCCCTCTCCTTCCCTCTCCCTCCCTCTCCCTCCCTCTCCTTCCCTCTCCCTCCCTCTCCCTCCCTCCCCCTCCCTCCCCCTCTCCCTCCCTCCCCCTCTCCCTCTCCCTCTCACCCTCCCTCCCCCTCTCCCTCTCCCTCTCACCCTCCCTCCCACCCTCTCCCTCCTCTCTGCCCCTCCCTCTCTCTCCTGTCCCTCCCTCTCTCTCCTCTGTCACTTTCTCTCCGTCCCTCTCTCCCCCCTCTCTCCCACTCTATCTCCCTCTCGCTCGCTCACTCACTCGCGCGCGCGCTCTCTGGTTCGATTTTCGCGCTCTCTTTCTCTCTCCCTTCATCTGTCTCTCCCTTCATCTGTCTCTCCCTTCATCTGTCTCTCCCTTCATCTGTCTCTCCCTTCATCTGTCTCTCCCTTCATCTGTCTCTCCCTTCATCTGTCTCTCCCTTCATCTGTCTCGCCCTTCATCTGTCTCTCCCTTCATCTGTCTCGCTCTTCATCTGTCTCGCCCTTCATCTGTCTCGCCCTTCATCTGTCTCGCCCTTCATCTGTCTCGCCCTTCATCTGTCTCGCCCTTCATCTGTCTCGCCCTTCATCTGTCTCGCCCTTCATCTGTCTCGCCCTTCATCTGTCTCGCCCTTCATCTGTCTCGCCCTTCATCTGTCTCGCCCTTCATCTGTCTCGCCCTTCATCTGTCTCGCTCTTCATCTCTTTCGTCCTCTCTTCATCTCTCTCGCTATCTCTTCATTTCTCTTATGAGCATTTTTCCTGACGTTTCCTTTATTTCTGCCGTCCGCGCCGTTTCACACGTTCTGTTCCTCGCCTCTCTGGCCATCCTTAATACTCACATCCCTTTCGTTGTCCTCAACACCCTCTACTCTTTCGCTATTCTAAACATTCGCCGCCGTGGCCATAAGCATTTTTTTCTTGAAACCAGACACCACTGTATCCATCCTGTCAGTTCATTCCACTGCTTCCGCGTTCTAAACTTCCCCACCCTCGCGTTGCCGCCGGCTCTCTTTTTCTTTGATACGGGCCATCTGCCGCAATGCGCAATTGTTGCTCTCGCTTCTCTTTGCTTTTACCGTAGGAGTAACTCATGCTACGGGCGCCGAGGACATGGAAGACATTTTTATTGTATTAATATCATTTAGTTCAAAATTGTCTATATATTTAAAACGCTAGGGGTTAGCCTTTAGAAAGGAATTTAAACTTTCTACTCAACCAAAATTTTCTTCTTTGTCTTTTCTTCTTCTTCTTCTTCTTCTTCTTCTTCTTCTTCTTCTTCTTCTTTAAATGAAAATGTTAGCAAAGGTTTTATTTAAAACACAACATTATTAATAATATTATAAAATGAATAGAATGTACGCCTATCTGCCCTTAATTGCCTAATACGTTATTTTTAAGACAAACTACGCTAATTTTAAAATACAAAGGTTAGGGAGTGTACGTATGCAATGTCGGGCAATTGTCTGACACCTATGTCCCTTCACGAAACATTTTCAGTGATCGTAATTAAATGTGATGTATCACATCCTTAATTTATAGTGAATAGCAGGATATTCCACTGTTAGTCCAAGACAGTTGTCATACAGATCTTGGTAAATATGGTTAATACAAAACAGTTCAATTATTTTTCAGAAATATTTAACTGTTTACTACGGATAGTGATAGTATTGTTTCTTAATTGTGTGAAACCTCCCTTATGACATTAGTTTTGGAGAAGTACTGAAAGACATGAAACAACACTTATGACTAGTGATAGTATTGTTCAGAATTTGTGAAAACTCCCCTTATTTCTTTAGGTTTGGAGAAATACTGAACAACATGAAACAACATTTTCGATTTTCCTTATAGTGCCTATGCAGAATTTTCTTTTGAAACATTTCTACTTGAAAGAATAGTCCTAAGAACACCGACAGCGATGTCGCATCTCTGGTCTCCGTCTGACCGGAACCGGAGCCGGTGCGGTGCGGAGCGGCGCGGCGCAAGCGCGGGGGCGAGGGCGGCGGCACTGCGGCGTGGGCGCGAGTGACGGCTGTCTTCTGTTGCAGATGGCGCGCGCGCGGTGCGCTTGGCCATCACCCCGCCGCCGCAGACGTAGTCGCTGACCTCGCGCGCAGCGCGCTCTGGTGAGTAACCGCCCCCGCAGCACCTGCGGGCCGGCGCGGCGTCTCGCTCCGCCCAGGTGGCGCGCGAGATTTCGGTGGCAGCCGCGGGCCGCGCCCGAACGAGGGTGGGGTTTCGCGCACGGCGTGAGTCATGTGGTTTGCGTCATGTGGTTCTGGCGTGGAAGGCTTCGCTATTGAAACGGAATATTCTTCTACGTTGTTATAAGGATTCAGATCTTATAAGTTTGGAGGCTAATAAATAAAAACAATATTTGAGATATCATTCATACATTGCTTTATTTTTTTCTTGAAAGAAGAAGTTAGCTTCGCCCTAATCATTACCAAGGTGTAAATCGTCCGGCTTCCACCGTTTAAATTTTGATTTTATTATTTTTTTTTTACAATTTGGATAAATTAATAAATCGATATAACAAATAGCATACTTGTGCTTTTTAAAACAAAAAAAAAATCATTTTCTAGTCCAAAAGTAGAAAGAATAGAAATTCTCGCGTCAATTTTTGTATTTAATGATAAATGAAGCTAAATGCATTGTGTCAAAAAAGGCGGATGCATTGACAGATTGCAGTAATGTATTAAACTATATTATACTAAAACATAAATGCTACAAATATTTCAAAAATGTATTCTGAATGTTCAGCTTTCGACTGAGTAGTTCGGACGTTTTTATTCACAGCCAAAGACGCTGTAATAACTCAAATTTCTACGAACAGTAACGGTGAATGCTCCTGGGGATCTTTAGAATGATGCAATTTATCACAACTCTTGTGATAAATTGCATCATCCTTGGTCATAAAAATCATTAGATATAAATTAAATGATTTTCAGCTTTCTAAAATAATTGGAACCTATAAAAAATAAACAATAATTTGTAGACATCCGAGATTCCGCCCTGGTGATCTATGTAATTAAAAATAAGGGTTCCTGTATACAAAAATTTGAGCTTTCTGTTCAACCAAATTTCGTGCTATTTGCATTAAATAAAAGTTACTGGGTCCTAGATGTGTTATCACTTGCTCTTATCAACAGTTTGTTTATAATAAATACTAGATTTAAATAATATCTTAAAAGTAATAGAAAGAACACTAGTATTTTGTCATTTGTCATTACGTATTCAAGACCAACTACATTATGTAGTTAGAATGTATTTGATCTTGAGCGTCTTATGTACATGGATTTTAACATTTTAGGTATATTTAAACTTTTTACTAGTTCATTAATAGTAACATCCATTGTATTTTGATATGATTACACATTTTTACATATATTTTGAATTGACTCTCACGTGTTCAACAATAATGCATTATTGTCCCTACCCATTCACACACAATCTTCATTTTATTAGTTTTCTACTTTCGCTCAGTCAGTGAGGAAAGAGGTTGATAGTTGTTTTAACCATAGTTCACGAGAATATTCCACGAGTTTATGGACCCCACACTGTTCTGAGTTGCACAAGTTGTTCTCCTCGAACAGGTTGAGACAAGTCACCACCGGAAGGTCTTACTACAAAAGTACAACTAATCCCTCAACTCGTCACATCAGTGGAGGAACACAATGTCTTATTACATGTCGGTACTTTCCCTAGATGCAACTGCTATCAGATATCGATTATTCTGCTTTTTCAGAACATTTAGACGAATTAATTGCTTTATTTACTACTTTGTGGCAATATTTGGTATTTCTTGCGACTAATTGTTGTAAAAAGTATAAAGAAACTGATCTTGAGTACACTAGGCACGCTTTCCCGCATGTTGTGCGATCATTTTACAACTCTGTTGGAATGGAGTTAAATTGCTGTTGCACCTCACTTGTTACCGCACAGCTGTAACGTCTGTGCGCGCTGCTTGCCAACTTCCTGCGCAAGGCGGTTTGGTTGATCGTTTCGCACGAGAGGACGAGCTTTCCAAAAGTTTCTCGCCTGTGAAGCTCATGCTTCTTGAGTGATAGCATCGGAAATATTTCGTAGTGGAGATATTAAAATATTTTGCCGAGGATATCGTTTAAATAATTCGTCGTAAATGAATCGTACTTTCGCAACTCTCGGGAGGGATTCATCTTAGTCTGGTGCCCAGTTGTAATTGACAAAAGTTACGTTATAGTTTGTCCAGTGACCTCGTTCAAATACTTTTTGATTATAATGGTTATTTTAACAGTTTTAAGAAATGTTTATTATAAAAATGAATTTTAAATTTGGGGAAGTCTTAATTTACATTTAAAGATTTGGTTCATGCATCAAGATTAAGTTAGTGTTTCTCTGTTGTGACGTTGGTTAAGCTGTGTTACGGGCATGCAATCCTAAAATTTTACTGAATGAGTCCGCGCATCGGACTCTAAAATCATTAGTCAGAATTACGATGCAGGTATTCTAGTAGAAAAATAAACATTCATTGTAAATACACTTCAAAAGCTATCAGACGGTCTTGACGGTCAATATCTGTTTCCAAAGAGATTACATAGTTCGTCAGCTCTCTGAATGGACGTCTTATGCCTAATGTCACATCTCTTATGTTGAAGAATTCCGTTATACATCGTTGCCTTTCCTCCCCTCCTCTTCTTCGATTGAGTGTGTGTGACTCCCCTTCTAATTGTGTTCAGTTCGGAGAAGTCATAAAATCTATGCGAGGACTGTGCTGTGATTAGACTTGGCATCAGGACAGAGGACGGAAGAATATAAGATGCGAACAAATGATATCGGTACTTTATATAAATCCATGGTAACAAAAGATCAATCTCTTCGGAATTCGTTACGTCCACCGACTTCAGCCGTGAATCTATTTTGTGCCCAACACCGGGAAACGTGAATTGCATTGCAACATGCAGAGTAAAATAAATATATTAATTATGAGGTATGTTGAGTAAGTATGAGGTATGGTTAACGAGAATAATTGACAATAAACGCTCTTCTTTGAAAAATAATAAGTTGAAATTTAAAATGTAGCAGATGATTACTTTTCGTCAATACTTCGGGAATTTAGTTTTTTCGGTAAGAGAAGTTAAACATTTTTGGTTGACAATAAACGACAAGAACGGTTCGAAAAATATTAGTAACGTTAATTACTTAAAGTGTTACAGGATTAATGAAATGACATTCTTTTTTTAGAATGTGCTCCAACAGACCCTCAGATTAAAGAAGTGAATCTAATACACTAAGCCATTCTTGAGATTCCAACCATTTTGTGTGAAAAAATGCAACAAAGTTTTTAGCCGTCTGCGCCCTTTTGCGGCACGAAATGAATGAAGACAAATGCTTCACCTGAACCGGTTTAAAATTGAGCACTGGCGCTAGCAACGGGCTATTTCTTCAAGGCCAGGAATGTACCGGGAATGTGGAGAAGTTGTGAGAGAACCATGCGCACCGCTGGATAAAAAAGTGTATCGAGAGTCAATCGTGTTGGTTTATTTTGTTCTAGCAAGCAATTCCCTGAACCATTTATGCGTTGTTATTATAAATTGGCCCTTTGACTTTTAAGGCGGAGTGGGAGCACAAGTACGCTTTAATTACCGAAACCATGCGACATGCGTAACTGCCTATTATCCCACCAAATAACAAGTTGTTCCATTAAAATGCCAAGGGCATCATATTAATTTTGAAAAGCACGTAGAGTTATCCCATTCACATTAAAAGCATGTATATATATATATATAAAATTCTAAGTTATGAAGAGAAATTGAATTACGTGGCAGCTATGGAAACTGACCAACCAGAACCCTGAAGATGAGGGAAAACGAGGGGCGGTAACTGGAAACTTCGCTAGTAGAACGGATGAAAGGCAACGACTGGTACCGGGTTCATCGCAAGAGGTCGTCATTTGCATGAAGAGAGGATTTCGTTTTAGTGGAAGCTGTACGGGTGTTCGTTGTTAATTTTCTTAAGCTCATAAAGAAGGTAAATATCATGAGTATAACATATGTTGAACATACATTTAAAAGGTAATTGGTTAAAACAATAAAATTAAAATTAATTATGTTTTGATCGGTAACTGTTTCCCATTCCGCACACACTCTACCAGCAATAAATGGCGGTGTCTTCTAGCCAAGGGCATTGGAAACTCATACAGCAAGGACAATACCTAAGGCGTCTGAGTCACCACCTCACTCACTCGCGTAAGCAAAACAATGCCAATCACCGCTGCGTCTAAACGAGCGTCCCACGCGCTGCCGACAAAGCAAAGCGCCCGCCCCGCCCCGCCCCGCCTCTCCCCACCGCACCCCACCCACTCCACTCCCCGCTCCGCCTCACTCCACCCCGCTCCACCCCGCTCCAACCCGCTCTAACCTGCTCCGCCTCAACCCACTTCGTCCCGCCCCACTCCGTCCCGCCACGGTTCCGACGTCGTTCACCAAACCCCACCCCACAGCAGCAAGCAGCCCGTCCCCGCCCCGCCCCGCCCCGCCCCTTCCCTCGCACCACGCCCTATCCCATCGCTTCTCCGCTGCCGCACACCGCCACCCTTCCACGCCCTACCCCTCCCCGCCACCTCTGCTGCCCCCGTCACTGCGGAAGTCACCGCCTCCCCCCGACGTCCCCCTTTTCAATGTTTCCAACAGCATCGCGACCTTCGCCACCAAAGGCACTCCTCCCTCCGCACGCTACGAGCCCCTCCCCCTCCCCCCCCCCACTGTCACAGCCACCGACACCCACGCCCCCAACGCCGCGACGAAGATGACGTCACGGGCGAGCGCGGCAGCGAGGCGAAGCGCCGCGGGCGATGCGGCGTAAGCACAGAGGCTCCTGAGCGGATCAGAAATCGCGAAATTCCTGCAGCGGATCTCTTCACAGGAGGCGGTTCGTTCGTTTGTTTGTTTGCGTGCGAGCGGGAAGTGGCTCCGTCCGCCTGTGCTCCACCCCCGCGGCGTTGATCGGACGTGGCGTGCCGCGTTGATACACCCTCGGTGAGTCCTCTGCGATGTCCGCTACTAATATTTTGTAGTATTCCAGTGCCATTGATTTCAAAGACACCGTAAAGATTTATTGCTTTGGCGAAATAAGTGTTGATTTGCCGTGTTTTAAATGAAGAAATTTCATTGGAATCATACTCATGATATAAGGTTGAATCTCGTAATAATTTGTTTTATAGTTGTAACCCATTACTTATTGTAGCTTAATCTGAGAGTGTATTACTTCAGCGGAAAAATAAAAATAATTTTGTTCTAAACAAATGACATGCAAACTCAGGTAGTGTAGCCGACTGCGTTGTTCCCAGGGATTTTATCGTACATTTAGGAAGGTTAATATTGTCACGTTTACTGTAAAATTTTCTATAAAGTCTAAGCTAACAATTGTAAGGTTGTAGAACTTATTTGCTTCTTTTTATAACTGATTCAAACATCTTATGAATTAGAATGTATTTGAAAAGCGAGTACTTGTAGCGTTCGAACTTCGGAGTGACATAAATATTAACTAAAAATAGGAAAATTTGTCAAATATTATTATTATTATATTATTAATTAAAACCACACTCACCATTAGTACGTATACTGACACAATCTTAATTATCTGGGAAAAGTATTGTCTGGAATGACAGGTAATATGTAAGGATATGAGCTGCTACCTAAACGTGTTTGCGAGATGTACAGTAAGTGGCTTTCATTACAAACGTCCAGAACAGAAGAAAGCATCTGAACGTGAGAGGAAAAAATCAATAAGGCCCAAAACCGAACTTGTCTGTAAGCAGAAACAAACAAATAAGAATTCGTAAAAAGTGAAGAATGTCAAAAGAAACAAGCTAACAAGCTGACGGTGAGATAGTGGATGATAGAGATGCTGAAATAGATTAAGTGTGATGCAGAACAGAAGCATTCCTGTCCCGAGCAGAAAGGCTGCCAACGGGACGGCCTAACTTGTTCTTTCAGAAGCATGGATTTCCCGGACTTGATGTGCCAAAAAATTTTCGCATCGTCGATTAAAACAGGAGCAATAACATCCAGAAAGAGATGTATATGTAGCACATACTTCCAGGACGACATGTACAATATTACGACTTAAATGCAATGGATTTGTTCGGTTTCACAATTCGTCTAGAAAGTTAAAGTATTTTCAGTTACTCAGACGCGAAATTCGATTCAGGGCATGAATAATTTGACTGCTGTACCGTTCTGTAATAAACCGTTGTAGAAATACATGTGTGGCTTAACGGATGTTTATAATTCACAAAATGATTCATAATATTGGACGTTTTAATGTACTTGAACATGGTACACCCAACGGCGCGCTGGAAGCGATATATTGCTGTGCTTTAAGGTTTAAATGCCATGTGATGTCGTAGAACTGAGAGTATACAAATAGAGACCGGAATCAGGGGAGCAGAGCAGGCAGACGCCCTGACTGGAATTAGCGCGCATGTTCGAAGAAGGAAACAAATTAAGATGTGTCAGCGAGCTAACGTTAGCAGCGATAGTCCTAACACAACACAGATGCTATTTCTAGGCTCCCCGAAGATGAATTTATAGCCTCCGGCGAAGAAGTAATTCCTCGCAGACATTCGGGAGAGCAAATGTACACACTCGTGAATATTCAAACAAAACTTGAGATTATAAGCCGCAGCTGCCGCAGAGGTATGCGAAGTAATGTATGAGTGGTGCAGGACAGGAAAAAGCAAATGTGGAGGTGAGAGGAACAGAACGTGCGCGAGAGCGGATTTCAGAGAGGCTGAGTTCGTCATCCCTTCACCGTCTGCTACCGTTCGTAACTGAACGCAACTGCCCTCAGCCGGACGAAACCGCCCGCCACTGCTCGCCTCCGGTCGTTTCCACTTGCCACTTGCCGGCAATCGCAGCCCTCTGCTAAAGCTCGCTTCTCGCTTGCAATTCTAGCTCACCACCGGCATATCCCTCCGCCCACCACTCTGCACCCCCCTACACATCCGCCTCTAACCGCCCACCGCTAGATTTAATACTCCAGCAGTCCTCGTCCATGTACCCTCCTACACGCGCCCGCCTCCGCACGCCCGCCTCCGCGCGCCCGCCTCCGCGCGCCCGCCTCCGCGCGCCCGCCTCCGCGCGCCCGCCTCCGCGCGCCCGCCTCCGCGCGCCCGCCTCCGCGCGCCCGCCTCCGCGCGCCCGCCTCCGCGCGCCCGCCTCCGCGCGCCCGCGTCAAGTAGCCCCCCCCCCCGACTCGTCACTGACCACCATTGCTTCCTAGCCCCTTACTCCCCAGCTCACCGATATCCCTCCACCTGCCATTATCTTGGTCTCCGTTTACAACAGTCGCAAAACACAACAAACAAAAAGTGAAGTTAATTCAATTAAAACTATTGATAAATAATTACACTAAAATAACTATAAAAAATGCCAAACTCATATATACATCCATAATAAGACCCCCAATGCTCTATGCTTGTCCTGTCTGGATTAATGCAGCAAAAACCAATATCCGTAAAATACAGGTCTTACAGAATAAATAACCAATGAATCCTGGTTCATCACAAACAAACAACTTCATAAAGGAATTCAAACAAAACCTATCATACATCACATCACTAAGCTATCCCATAATTTTTACAATAATATGACATCAATTACACAACTATCCCAAAACAGCCTAGGCAAAGCACCCATAAATGCCACCAGAATATAAAAATTGGTGCATAAACATGTTTTTAATATACAATTTGCAAATTTGGACGATTCTTTGTGAGGTGCTCAGTGGGTTTTCTTTCCCTAAGAATTAATTGTAAAGAAACAATAGTTTAGTTTTTTTAAATAGAAAGTAAGCATCAAGAAATGTGAAAAAGTTGTACTGTTAACTGATCCATGTATCACTTCCAAAATATTAATAAATTAAAAAAAATAAACAGCAGTCGTCGTAGGCCAACATTGGCGGACCCGGACCCACACGCGGAGACTGAGGCGGCGGCGGCCGACCTTCACCCTCCCCCCTCCTTCTACCTCTCACACGCTCTCAACTCACTCGGCCACGCGGCTCAAGAACTCCACTTTCCCTTTCTCCAACTCCACCGCTCGCGATCAGGACCGAACCCTTGAACTTTGGATGAAACGCAGCTTACACATCGCGAGGCCGCCGAGAACGATCGTTCAACGCTTCACGCCCACTCGTAGGCTCTCATTCCTAGGCAATATGTTTCTCACTTTGGTGCGCGTCTTCGTTTCACACCCTGATCTGTTTGAGATGATGGGGATTTTGGTCTAATCCCCAAAGTTCTCCCGATCCATTATCCTACATTTGATCGCGTATCTGGATCTTCTCTGGAGTGAAGTTGCTTATGGGGTGATATTTGCCACGTCACGTAAACATTAACTCCCTGATCCTAGCATGGGGGCTCAAGTTACTCGTATCTTCCTCGAATCCTAAAGCCCTATAACACGATGCACTAATAACATAAACCCAGCCCCATTTCCCTGTTTCACATCCATGGCAGCTGCCGAACGCCGCCCGTTCTGTTTACTCTGCAGCGTGCGCGCTCTCAATCCGGACGTTTTCGTCGCCGCCTCTCTCTCTCTCGCGCGAGGGCGCGGCGCGACGCGACGCGGCGTGTCGACAGCTGCGACAGACTGCGCCGGGCATCGATCGCGGACGCCGTGACGTGACCTTTTCCCGGCCGCGCGTTCACTGCATCCGCCGCCCGGGGCGCGTGGCCATACTCGCCACCCGCAAGAGCCGAGTCAGGCGCCCAACCATGACCAAATTGTAGGTCCTTCTAACAGTATTGGAATGCGGAACGTGCGCAATCAAAATAAATATATAGTTATTTGAGTAACTAGTACAGAAAGAGTATTTGGTGGCCTAATGAAATGTTGACAGACGAGGTGACAATAGGAGATGCCCTGCCTTTCGAAATGTGAAGCATACACACACTTTCGTACGCGCTGCGAACATTATTATTCGTCGCGCCCGTTCGTTCACACTCGCCACCGCGAGAGCCCACCCGGCGGCCGCGCTTCGGCTCCGGCGGGACGGTGCTCTTATTAACTCTCTTATTAACACTGTATTCAACTACATATAATACGGGATATATGAAGATGACAGATTAGTCCCATTTATAAGAAATAATGTATACAAAAATCCAAACGTGTATTGCTGCTCGATATGGTATTAAAGTCCTCGACTGCATCAAAGAAATTTAAGACGAAAAAGATCCATGTTCTTCATGTTAATGAAAGTTCATGTTAATAAAAACATCCATGTTAAACTTCTGAATGTCGAATGATTTTAGGAAAGCAAAAATTGAAAAATTAAGAGGACTGTATCAATTAGCCCCACAGGCGATATTTATTTTTTCTAACAGAAGATATTTATATTTAATATACTTATCTCGAAAATCTTTCTTAATTTGTTTTAAATAGTACATGGATATTTTCTAGAAAATTGTTTTTTATATCTTTAATGTTAATCTGCGTTGTAAAATTGTTCACGTCTGTAGTATGTAGTCTCGTTTGCAGTTAAAGCGACTTTCCAATAGTGATGGATTGGTTAGATTTTTGCTTGCATTGCATTGCGCTCGGCCTGGAACACTTCTTCTCTAGTTTCCTAGCGAGGTTGCTTTCTTTGTGAAGCGCAAAGGTATCGTGGAAGTGAGAACAGATTGCTCTGATGTAGTCCGCGACCTAGTGATCCAATGGCGTCTTTCACTCTTTGACTCTTCGACGCCCTGCCAACGGGAAAGTATACAGTCACTGACAAAAACATGACCGGCTGGGTTAGCTTGTTGCAACCGCTATTCACTTTGCAGTGTCTCTGTCTTTGAGGCCCCTAGGTTTCGTGTCCTGGCGGTGGCAGGATTTTCGACTCTAGCTGTTGGGTCGAGCTCGAACTGTCCGAAGCAGCATTTAAGCGGCCATCTGCTCTAATTTTCGTAGTTTCTCCGATCAACGCCGGATGAATGCCAGAACTGTTAACAAACTGGCCACGGACTGTGCGCGATCTGTCCTTCCTTATTCTTATCCCTTCCTCTCATCTCACACACACATTTACTTATACACTACCACACATATCGGGAGTTTAGAGCCTGTCCCGGCTGGGGCGGTCCCGCTCACAGAGAAAACTGAAAGGGCCACCACCCAGAAGCTGACGTATAGTTCGGCGCCGAATATCACATTCTAGGGGGGGGGGGTAGCTATTCCGCCAACTCCCGAGGTACAATTACACTTACGGGGCTAATGACCACAGCAAATGACAAGAAATAATAAATCCCGAAGCCCGAAAACAAGAAATAATAAATCTGACAAATTCATGATAATATATATTTTGCATTTACTAAAACCCAACAAAGTTATTTGCACCTTAATGATAAGTTAATTTATTTGCCAAGGCTATTTTCCTTCTTTGAAACAATATAAATAAAAACAAATTTCATGCTGCCTACTACTGCTGAATTTGAACACAAAGTAGTTTCAGTACGATATTCCGGGACGTCTCCGATCCATTAAATTACAATTGAAATTGCGTTTTAACAGTCTTGTAAGAAGGAGTACCGTCAATTAGTTTAGATAATCGTTTACTAAAACTGATAAACAAATATTCTAACCAGTTCAATCATTAAACTTTAATTATTAAATTATTGTATTTCCCTTGATTCGCTTACTAAGAGTAGTGATTGCATGAGCCGACATTTGGCCCAGTTCATCTACATTTTATAAGTAGTACAGTTTTATAAGTAGTCGGATATGCATCATAAGGGTAAAGCAACACAAAGTGTACTTACATATGTGTATAAAAGACTTCATTATTTAAACGAAGTTGTTCAATGTTGATTTTCTTGAAACCATTCACTGTCACCGTTGGAATCCTCGCCTGTATATTTAAACAAGATTGTTTCACAGGGATTCTAAGGCCAACGCGTATGTTTTAGAGACGCGCGCCTTGACCACTCACCTTTAAAAATTATCATATAACTACATAAAATTATCATTTATTTGTGGATTCGATTGAAATCGTGAAATAATAATTGGTTATTTCATAATTTGCCATAATTGTCCTTTTGTCTTTTAAAACTTAACTGAGCTTTGGAGATCAACATCCTTCATTACTCAAAGTTACCACGAGACTTGTATTCAGAATTGAACTTGTAAATGGCTTGGAGAAGGGATCCGAGAATGAAGAAGACGTGCACAGAATACACTTCTCCACATCCCAGTTGCATACAGCTTTTTACTGTTTTTTTGGCGTTATGTAAATAAACAAATAAACTTTTATAAAGAGAACACGCTCTAATTTCCTTGCAAACATTCTGTGTCACACTTTTGATTCTCAATTACAAGTAGAATAGACATGATATTTACTCGAAAAATTCGTCACCTATTTTAAATTCTAGTAAACATGCGTGTCATTGTATTGATGACTTGTTGAAATATTACATTATCAGATCACAAAATTTTTCCGTAACCGAACACCATATCTGTTTCGCAAAAATCTGAGGATATCCAAAATAGTATTTCTATTCATGATTTTTAACAATTAATCTAGACGTTTCGATTTGAAGAAACTGTAAAATTCTTGAAAGTATCGTCTCCTATATTATTTCAGTAGTATAGGTACCTTTTGTGGCTCTCACGCAACCGATCTTTATAAATGAGGTCTCTAAAGAAAGATATTTTCATGGATTTGATTAAACACGCATCTATATATAGTTGTCAAATGCAACCTGCAACACTTGGTCAGCTATTTCGTTAAGTAACTCCTAAATGAAGCTATTTAGGGCCTTAAAACTTGAAATTATGCTGGTGACCATCTTTGTGACGTCACGTTTAGAAGGCCTCGATCTCATATTTACGATTTTCGTGTAGACCGTGGATTGGAGAGACAGACAATGTTTATTTGCATACTTATTAATTCAAGATTCGCTCTCGCAGCAACAACTAGTGGTATTGTTAATAGTTACTTGATACCGATGAAGATTGTTTCTTATGCGTGTAGTGTAACCATTCATTTAACATTTTGTCCTGGTCTTCAAATGCTGTATACCTAACTGTGGAGGAAACTACAATGGAATCGGACATGTTCCATGTTTCAGTTTCACGATAACCTTAGAAAATATTAGGGTGGGGTTTAACATGCGAGAGTTCTCGCATGGTACGCTAGTTCAAATATAAATTTTGCAAGACTCAGTGAGGGAAAAGGGATTCAAATATTCATATATTGTAAAATCCAATTTGATGATTGCACAGTTTTATTTTAAAAGTCGAAATTCTGATTCCTGGGATGCCAGCAGATATCAGGTTTATCCACAGTTAAAGTTTCGTGACAATAATGTTAGTTTCACAAATATTTAATTATTATTTATTTCAGTCATGCAGGCGCGCATCTACAAGCTGTAATTTGCGAGAGAAGTATTGTCTCTGTAATGCATTTAACAATGTCTTAGACATCGATGTAGCAGGTTTTTAAAGTATTCAAAATTCTCTCGGTATCAGTTACACGGCGATATTCCTGCAAATTATCACTACTCAATGTGCAATTAGGTTTCAAATTACCCAAACGTCACATGTTCATTGACCATCGACTCTGATCCTTAAGCTGGCTTTGCGTGACCCGCAAATCAGTGCAGCCTTGTAACAGTTGTAACAGATCACAAATCACATTTTCGGTCGTGATCTCTTTTGTATGCAGGACCCGCACGGGGCCTCTTCCTCGTCGTGAATCTCCTAGCGGGCCTCTCGTGGCTGACGGGCCCTCGCACGGATCCTCCCGCACCTGGTGGGCGATCAGCGGTGCAGCGGTATTGGTCATTTTGGTAGTGACCTTTCGCGGCGGGGAGTCACGCACGGGCCCCGGCGTGAGCCGCACGCGTGCTTGCGTAACGGTTTAATTTCGATCAAGATGCGAGTTGCGCAACGCTTATCGCGAATAATGAATCTTGAAGTTTGTCTTTGACCCTCAGACCAACAATATCATAACTGACGTGTTGCGGTTACTGGCGGGTCGCTGACTGAAATCCTCAAATTAGAAGGCGAAAAGAGAACCGACTCAAGATGTTAATTTCCATTGAGAAAAAAATCTCATTGTGATATATTTGTGATCATAATGTAATTAACTTGCAATCATAACATGGGTTGTGTTAATTAGGTTCAAACTTTTGCTTTTTATGATGTCTTTTTAATGTATAAATGTTTACCTCTGTGCACACCTTCGTTGGAAATCCTTTTGGTGGAGGAAAGAAGCGTTGAATTTGCCATAGATTTTTAAACTACGAAAACAAATTTAAAAATTGTATTAAGTATAGGAAAGCTTTCGTTGATACTCGTCCTCCTATTCTGAAACCAATTTTCGGTATTCCTTGCACTAATTAACACATCACATGGAGAGTTATAGATTGCGTTGACAATTACTAATCCATATTTGTCTCAATTTTTAATTTCCTTCCAATTATTTTCTCTCCACTAAAATTAATTAAATTTCATTTATGTAAATTCTAATATCCACAAATACAGATATTAAATTTCCGTCCAGTTATGATCATTTCTTCCTCCTGACCCTTCGTCTGTTAAAGAATAAGGTATTGAGGTTGACGTGAATCATATTGAACGATTGCACCACAAGTGTTTGGAAAGTCGAGGTCATGTTCAGCTGATTCATATGAACGTCGTATTCCGCTACACACTATTCTTTACTCAATCGTGGTTTTTCCTATTTCATTTACAAGCTACTCAATACGACACCAATGTAGTACTTCAGGTTTATGCAGTCTTATTTATATTTAATAGTCTTCTATTGTATAGTATGAGAAAGCAAATCACAAATATTACAATTGTAAGGAAAGTTAATAACAGTTAATAACGGTAACTCAGGTCTATCGTGATGTAAGTAAATATATCGATTGAACGTACCAATATTATATAATAATCCCTAATATATTATTTGCTTAACTCGAGTGTGCAGATGTTCGGATGTGCTGTTCCGTCATTCACGGCTAGTTAACTTCTCGTGCACCAATCAACACATGAGGTGTCATTTGACACGCTTTGATCTCCTGATGGGGAACTGATAATTTGTTTTCGTATCTGGACAGGAGATTCAAAGAAATTTCCAAAAACGTGTTTTTGCGAGTTTTGGCGCTGCGATCTTGGTGCATAGATAGGGTGTGAAACCAGCGCTACCTAAATAGATCTGTAGGCGGCGTGGATTATACTCCAGTACCCAAAGGCATTTTTCATTCAGGACGCTATAATTCTCTTTTACAACGTTGGCAACACCGATGTTGACATCTTTAAGTGAACAAGTGAAGTTAATTTGAACAACTGACTCGTGTGGCATTTTTCCGTTTTATTTTTTATTCGTAGGCCTATTACCATAGTTTTAAAAATAAATTTACAAAAATCTACAAACATTATTGCATTGAAACTCATTATATTTGAAGAAATTTAAGTGAATACGGAGGAAACAAAACTGTAAGAATGAATGATTGTTCTTGCGTTCGATAGCTACCAAGAAAAATTCAACGCCAGCCAAAAGTCCGTCAATATAACAGTTAATGGTCAAACTGTAGGTCTGATTTTCTACATTACTTCTCATCATTCAGTAGAGAAAATAAATGTTAAGTACTAATCCTCTCACCCACGTTGAGCAACTTGGAAACCATTAATCACGTATTGTGAGTGGCTTTCCTAATTAAACCAGGCGTCGTGATGGGGCTGCGCCAGGTGCCGACGCGACGACGTCCCGGGCAGGCACCGGGGAGCGCGGGGAGGCCGCTTCCCGCGGGAGAAGGCGCCCGGGGGAGCACTCGCGTGTCAGACACGCGGCCCGCCGGCGCCGGCGCCGCGCCGCGCCGCGCCGCGCCGCGCCGCGGCGATGACGTCCGAGGTCCACTCGCTCGCTCGCTCCGGACCGGAGAAGTTTCTTGGGAACAATGGCGCCTCGCAGTCTCGAACTTGGGCGCCGGTTCACGCGAGCAGAAGGCTCTCGCCCTTGAGCCAGGAGCGCGCTGCGGGGCCAAGCGCAGCTGTGACGTCGAATGGCGGCAGACGGCGCTTTCACGCGGGACTGTATGGTGGCCGTGATTCAAGGAGGATAACGTTGCGTATCTCCCGGCAGCCAGTTCCACTCGGAGCCGGCTGGCTTGGCACGTTCTGAGTGAAAGGGAATTTTGAAAGACTATTTTTCTACTATTTTCTACTTGTGTCATTGTCGTACACATTTTGTCACTTGTTATAGTATGATTTTATATTTGCATTACATTCTTGTTTATTCAAAGGATAATTTTCATTGTAACGGGAAACTACACGTATTTTCCTGTACGTTTTGTGTGTAACACGGTAAGATAACCAATAACATTATTCTGAAGTGTATGGAAATGTGTTAACGGCTGTTTGTATTATTCCTCCCTGACTTTTTTTCGTAAGGAGTCTGTTTCAAAATGATAATTAAAATTCACGGGCTTGGCATCTCCATACAACTCGGTACGCAACTTTTTTCTGACATGCCGTTTGTGCGTAACTGTAACGGAGAAGAACGTGCGTTCTCGGCTCTTAAAACCTAGCTCAAGGTATATTTCTTAAAGCGTAATTTACGAAATAAAGACTCTTTGATCTTCATTTACTCCGTATGTGTATATTTGGATAATGATCTGGATAATGATCATCTACGATGATGTGAGACATTACTACAATTACTCATTCAGGCTCGAGAATCCCAGAAATCACAAAGACAATTGTTTTCCTGTTCCCAGAACTGTAGTGAAAGAAAATGTCAACTATACCTAGAAATACACATGTAAATTTCAAACACAACTTTCAAACCCTTTCCACTTTTTCCTTCAATATCATTCTGAATTTTCAACAGATAATCTAAATGTTTGGTGTTAATATTTTCAAATCGGGTAGATGCTAATGTAATAAAATGTTTGAAAATTTATGTATAATATTTTCTTTACATAGTAACAACATTGTATCCCTGTTTAATTCAAAAATCTAAATCCGCCCGCTCGTGAAAAAGACTTCACTGTCAACAGCGTGGGGGTGATAAATCCAGGCGACGCAGCGGTGGTTCGCGAGGGCGCGTCAGCTGAGGCGGAGACGGCGACGGCAGCGGTGGGCCTGATGTCAAGCGCCCGCCCCACTGACCGCCTCGGCCGCTGGGCGTCGCGCCCGACCGCTCGGAGGGGCGTTTGTAGGGCAGGGTCCTTGCCGAACTGGCCGCCGCCGAAACCCTAGCAGGCGCAAATGCGTTTCAGGCTTTTAACAAAGTTTGTCTTTCACGTTCCTGACCAGTAGTTGAGGTACTAGTAGAAGTAGAGGTCCTTTCATTTATTTTGTGGAAAGAATGATCGATTTGATTGTACAAATGATTGTGTGGTTGATCGAATGATGTACGAAGTACAGTACGAACAAAAATTGTAAAAATCGTTGATTCAATCACTATAGTTTCATCAGAACGATTTAGAATAATGATTTGATTAAAATTAGCAAGGAATATAAACTAGAAAATTAGTATATACGTTTCTATTAATATCTTGGGCATTATAATTGAACTGAATCCAATTGTTTGCATGTAAGGCAGAAAAAAAGACTTAACTAGATTTAAATTATTTGCAGAAGGAAATGTCTGAGTGTGCTTTGACATCAACCTACGATTCACGCATTTCGCTTGATTTGATCGTACATTAATTCTTGTTTGTTGTATTCCCCTATTTCAAAATTTTCTTTGTTACACATTCCAATTCCTCAACCCTCTTTAGATAAATTTTTCAATCTCCCCTCGTAGCTAGCGAGCGTAGCTGGCTCGTAGCTAGTTTAAGAAATATGCATTCGGAAATTATGTTCATTCTCCCCGTTTACAATCTTTCCGTACAACGATCGTTGGCAGCAAAAAAATTCCGTTGTGTGTACCAGCTGCGTGTATTTTCTTCACTATTTTCTTTATGATTTATGAAAGCCATATTAACAAATACGCTGGCAAATGGAACTATAACACTAATATTTGTGACTGCCTAAATAGTGAAACTTCAGTAACATTTTCTCAGTCTAGCTTTGTCAAACATTCATTGTACGTATTCTAAAAAATATGTGAAACATTTGTAGAAATATCTGTCATTGAGCCAATAAGTCTGCCGAAATTACACATATGTCAGTTGCACATTGTCAGTTTTTACTTGTTTAAGATCGTATTAGTATTAAGTTCAGTAATTGAAAGGAAAGATTGGCATCAGTAACCATAGTCTTTCGAAACGCTTAAAAAGCCGTATATTTGTGGCTCTTAATAAAAAACTTCGTAACTTTCTAATTTTCCTTTTGCCCGCTTTGACGCTGATTATAGCTAATCATATCTTCTGAGCAGTTATACAGAAAATCTTAATTTGCGATTCAAAAGTTACATCAATTAACGAAAATTTCCTTCATATCTCTCAAATACTTTTTTCTTTTGATAAAAAAATTTGGCAACCCCAGTAAAGATACATGCGATTGCATCACTGACACTTTCTTTATATAGAAAGTGCATTTAATCACTATGCGTCATTTCTACAATTCTTACGCATTATAGCCTCATGTTTGATTTCCACTATTCATTCTTAGGAGTATTTGCCATTCCTGGGTTGTAATTTGGTGCTGTATTCCTACTATGCGATCTTCTCCTAATGTAAACACTCACAAATTCGGGGCTAATTTGTAGAAAACTGTGTCACTAATATTTTTTCTGCGCATTAGTCTCACTCATCCATGTCGTTTCAGAACGTATGAAACCCGTCCCTAATTGATTTATTACATAGTAGAAAGCTCAGATATTAACTAATTAAATGCTTCACGTTAATAATTCACGGCGTGACGCCGTTGTGGATCCGGTCGCGTAGCCGGCGCTTCATATTTCATGCCAGTCGTCGCGCGCGCGCTGGCGCCTCGCTCAGCGCGTCCGAGGAGGCGGAGGGGGAGGGGGAGGACGTGGGGAGGCCGTTGCAGACCCGGACGACTCCGGAGTAGGCGAGGCGGGGCAGGGCGGGGGCGTGTCGGGATGGAACGTGCCCGGAATTGCGAGGGGCGAGAGGAGGCGTGGGGCGTTGAGGCGATTCGGGTCGGGGCGGAAGAGTGAGGAGATCGGGGCTGGAAAGGGGGATTGGGATGAGGCGAAACGAGACGGGACGGGACGGGCAGGAGCGGGGCAGAACGAGAGAAGCAGCAAGCGGATTGGAACGGAGCGGGCTGGAGTGGAGGGGTGCAAAGCGAGAGGAGCAGAACGAAACGAGGCAGATAGAGAGGAGGGGAGCCAGGAAGATAGAGAGGGGCTGGGTGGGGCAGGTACAGAGGAGCGTAGCGGGGCAGGTAGAGAGGAGGAGAGCAGGGCAGGTAGAGAGGAGGAGAGCAGGGCAGATAGAGAGGAGCTGAGCGGAGCGGGCGGAATGGGACTGAGGGGGACGGAACGTGGGAGAGTGGATCGTAACGGGCCAGGCCGAGCAAAGCGGGACGGAGCGAAAGAAACGCGAGGCGGGGCCGGGGGGAAGCAAGGTGAGGAGGGGTGGCGTGAGGCGGGGCGGGGCGGTGGCCTTAATTCGATGAGCCGCTCGCTGCTCGGCCGCCCGGCCGCGCCCACGCCCATGCCTCCGGCGCGGCGCGGGTCTCGAACCGCCGCCCCTCGCGTGCAGCCTCCACTCGCCGTTTCAGTCTGCCCCGGCGAGCGCGCAAGGCGTTTACGCCAAGAAAAGCGGACGTGTGACATCCGGTGCGGTGACATAAGTGGCCACCGCCGGGGAGTTTTTATAGCCGCGTTGTAAAGATGCAAAACACCTGCGTTGTTTTATTTATGTGGCATTGCACAAAATGCGAAAACGTGACGCAGATACTTGCTGCAGATGTGGATCGATGCAAGATAAAATAAAATATTCCTATTCTAATTTTAGGAGGAAAGCAATGTTTCTTGAGTGTGGCTTCCTGAAAACATATATTTTTATTGCTCGTATCCTCATCGTTAAGCCATTAAACCTTTCAATTCTGTTGCCATCAAATGCTAATTTTTAACAGGATAGAACTCGATATATTTCAGTTTCTCTCATCGATCTTTGTTAAATTATATTTTTTCTTGTTTTCTTAGGCTTGTCTTCCTTTTGAAAGAGCTTTACACTTTATTTTTACTTTCTTCTCAAAAGTCGAAATTATTATTTCCTTTCTTCTGCTTCGTAAAATTGTGCACTCCATAAACTGCTAAGAGATTCTACTTCACCTTAAATATTGAATTCCATTGGCAATTACTAGCTTTTGCAGAATACATTCTCAATAATTAATCTTATTAAATCCACGATATTGTATCCTTCTAATTTCGCAAGTACGGTATTTCCATTATTATGAATAATTCTTTTGCACTGAGCTTTTAATTTCATACCAGGTCTTTTTCAAGGCATCCTCTGTTGAAAGACAACTTTAAATATGTTACCTTTCCCCTGACGCTTTCCATCGATTCATTGTCGACGTATGATTAATCATGTAGTGTTTGGTCTTTTTTGTTTTTTGTTATTCAAGGTACACTAACATTTAGGACATTAGCGACCTCTATTGGATATAACGGTATGGTAACTGTGAAAATGTTGGTAAAATGGTGATAAAAGGGGGGAAAAGAACAAACACAAACACAAATACAACCATGCCCGAGGCGGTACTCGAACCTGCGATCCTTCGGTCCGAGATCGTTACGGTACTACTACCTTAACTATCTCGGCTATTCGGAGAGTTTGGTCTTTGTAGGGCGACATAAACTGGAACTTTTATTCCCGCATCTCTTCCCTTCAGCCATATTAGCTTGGCAGATCCTTTTGACATGATTGGAACAGGAGATATTCTTGTGTCTGAGGATCCTCTCCGGAATGCACGAATGAAATTTGCTTGCTGGATATTCTTGGGATATAGAAATGCCGCAGAATATCTTCGTCAGTCGCACGAGTACCATTAAAAAATGGCTTAGAATAATGGAACGCATGATATGAATTTTATTTTGCAATTGAAAAAGTGAAAGGAAAGTACATTAAGAACTTTTGAGCTTGAAATATCTATCTTCCGAAGGTATTATCTAGTAAGCGATTATTACAGATGTTAATATTGAAGTATTCGTTGATTAATCACTTTCATCAAACGAATTTTGATTTCAAAAACTCCTGTCCTGAGTGAAATATAGAGACATCCTCATGTGAAATATTTTAGATCAAAGAATGATTAGACTAACCAGGGGCGGTATAATTAGTATTTGGCCGCAGATCCCAACATCACACATGTTCTGAAAGTGCACTCCTGACCAGCAGGTACGAATATATAAATTAAAACATCAAAACGTAAACATAAATTTAAAAAATCACTAAGATATTTATGATAACATTGGGATAAAGTTTCATATCTTAACCCCGTAAACAGAAAATAAAAAATAAAAGAAAGTTCCCGTTCAAAATTGGAGATATCTGAAAACAATTAAAGAACCGTTGTATGAATGAATTACACCTACGCACACTCTTACAGTTAATCATTAATTCTCCTTTTCTACATTCTGGCAACCCTCATTCAATAGCATTGTGGTTAAACATTATTTAAATTAAGCTGGTGTTTTTATAACTAATTTCAGTCACCCGGTTTATAAAGCAAGACTCTTTACAAATCATTTTTTTTAAATATTACATAGTTCTGGATTTCTAGATTACCCATACCAAGGAAACTGAGGGATATAATTGATATGACGAAGGTGGATAAGATGGGGTTAATGATTCAATGGAGTAATGAGAACCTCCTAGAAAGCACGGCTCGGGTCCGTTGCGTCCACCTAGGAATCCATTCCAGTATTTTAACTTTGCTGTCTGAAACAGTGAACGATCCGAAAGCAATCGCGATGATTTCCCACTATCAGCAAAAAATACACATTGATACGAGGTGTAGAACAGCTTGGTACAACCCGCGATCCGCGCATTTGCATGGAACTCGACGGTGTTTTTTCTGCGGTCTGCAAGAGTTCAGTGCAAATTCAAAATGTCTCTGGATGAATGTTGCAAACTTCTGGGGCAAGAAGAGCGAGTCGAAAGTGAACTATTTTAGTCAATAACTATCTACTAGGGAATTGCATAAACCACATTCAGGCTGCAATTTTCCACTATATGGACATTGGAAAAAGGGATGTCCTAGAAGTTAGTAACATTTAATTCTAAGTCACCTGTAATATTTGAACAATCTTGAGTAAAATACAGCTGATCGTTTGAGTTTCATATTTCCTCAGAGAACGCTTGTTTTCAAACACGGCATGACATTGGTGAGAAAAATGACATATCTGTAGATTGTCAATTGACTGTATCTGTGAATCAATAAAGCGCCACACTTGTACGACTCCAATATTTTCCAGAATGTACTACTGCGGAAAACGAGCTGCGTTCTGATTCGGCCATATTTCAGGCCAGGCCAGAAGATAGCGCTGCAGAAGAATGCTGGTGCCAAGAGCGAAGTTAGCAACGTTTGTGATGTAATGAGTGTGGCAGTTGCGTGGCGTTCAGTCGCATAACAGAGTTTGAACATTGCATCTAGCAAAAAGCGAATGTTCACTGAGCAGCGCCGTCCTTTCAGGAGAAATGTCCGGAACTTTCGTTTCCTTGCGATAATGCTTAGTAAAGCTCCCATTGAGGTAATCCACGATTAGCACAAGAAAAAATTCAAAAAAGCAAAAATCTCAACATACCCATAACATTTGTTTCATATTTCCTTTTCGATTTTGGCAATGTGAAATATTGTGTATCAAGAGTGCGTATTTAGGATCTCCTGTCGCATCAACTACTTCGTTCATTAGTTCAGTGAGGGTAGTGCATGTTATACCCGGATGGCGGTGGTGTTCCTATCACTGGATAGTGAGATCCGGCGCTGACCTACACGTCAACTTGCCGGGCTTTCCATCTTTCAGATATCTTTTTGAGCGAATGTAAATCGGGAGAAGATCTAAGTCCCCTACTAGTCTCTTGACTCGTGAGGTTTTAGTGTAGTGCAAATGTGTGTGCGTTTGTGTGTGCGTTTGTGTGTGTGTAGTGCAAATGTGTGTGAGAAATGATCCCCAACGGCCCGTCGCCCGTTTGGTAAGTCATTCGTCCATCGATAGACGCAGCCGGCCGCTGGGATTCTCTTCCAGACAACGGCTGAATTGGACGTAGCTATCCAGCTAGCTTCAAAAATCCGCCACACTCGAACCGTGAGTACTCACAATCAGGGACGGGTGAAACAGTAACAGATGGCTTCACTGAGCCATCTCGTCCAGTTCTTTGCCGCTACCGCCACGTAGATGTCTTGTAAATGGTTGGCCCTCAGGGCCATTCATAATGCCCCTCCCCCCTATACTGAGATTATTCCATCTCTGCCCCCTTGCAGGAATCAGCTGTTGACAGTTTCATCCAATCGGGAGCTTGAACTTCATCATGGTGACGTCAGTTTGGTGACGTTCAAGCTCGCGATTGGATGTAACAGTCAACGACTGCTACCTGCCAGGGGCAGAGTTGACTGAATCGCAGAATAGCGAAGAGGGTCCGCGGGGGCCTCGCGACGTTCCGGAAGCGGCGTGCGCGACCGGCGCGGAGCGGCGCAAGTGGGCCACAACGCGCCACGTGCGTGAGGTGCGTGCCGTGCCGTGCCGTGCCGTGCCGCATGGCTGGGGTCGCGCCAGGCATTCTTGGCCTCTGTCGCGTTGCCACGCGCCGCGCCCTTGTAGCCAGCCGCCCCTCCTGCACGTGGCCGGCGCCTCGCCGTTTGCCCTCGCTTGCCACGCTATGTCATCGTCGTTACAAATGTCTTCAACACCATTGCGCCGCAGGTGTCGCTGTGCGTGGGCCGGACACTTGAGAGTTTTCTGGGACTGAGACAAAATAAAATTACGTAACTTTCCCTATATTACGTATATTACTCCGTATATACGTACGTGTACGGGAAAGTAAAAAAAAGGGTTGGTAGACTGCTGTGTGGCAACGTGTGGCTTAGCAACGGGGGTACACTGTCTGGTTAGCTATTATTTGTCACCTAGCCTACTTTTATGTAGTATTTGTATTTATTCTTTTATCCAAAATATTAGTTTTATATAAAATTAAATTCCATGAAACTAAACAAAAATGTAATCTGCAAGTTTTTCTGCTTATATTCCTACATTTTTAACGATATTCCTTTTAGGCAATGAAATAATTATGTTACCAATTAAATTATTTAGTATATATTATTCTAGATAATTCATTTTATATGTGAGAAAAATATTATTAAAATAACTACGTCTTCAAACAAATGAACGGGCGAAATAAAATCAAAACCTTACAAGTTTATCGCACTCGCCTTAAATACAATTATTTTCATCACTGACGTTGTCCCAGTCCAAACTTATTTGTTTAAAATTATATTATGCAATTAATGAATATTCTTGTTTTGTTTCTGTACCTATGTTGAAATTGTTTGAAAGTTTGTGTTAAAGTTTTGAAAATAGTAAGATGTACGAGAGTATATTTATTGGACAGCGAAAAACACATTTCATATCTTCAGTGTATGTGTGGCTTCTGATATATTCGCTGAATGTATTTTTAGAGTTTCTGTGGGAAATGCGCTGACGGTTGCGGTGTCTGCAACGGCACATACACTGCGCGGAACAAAGTATTGCGAGTTGTGATCGTGTGTATGACTAGAATGTTTTAACGTCAAGATTCTTACGTGATATTTAAAGGCAAACCACCAGATTTCTAAGAAATATTACTATCACCATTCAATAACTCCTGTCGCAAAAACTACTAAATTTTGGGTACTGCACTTGGCCGCCTACGCTCCCACAGGGACGTATACTAATTAGCAGTAAACACCTTTGCTAATTTTGCCGCCGCCGCCGCCGCCAGCGTATTCCGCTGCCGTCCGCCACCGCCGTTAATATATCTCCGGCGTGGCTAGCGCCGGGCGGGCGCCGCCGCCTTGGCGCCGAACAGGCATTGTGGTGGGTCCGCGAATAGCCGAATCCGCAGCATAATTGAAGCCGCTTGCCGGCTCTGTCCGCGACTCGCCGGGGCTCTCCACCGCGTCATTTTCCACCCGCGAGGGGCCTCCCGATTCTTTCCACCAAATCAGGGCATTTTCTCTCCGAGTTTCTATCACGTTTATCGGAGATGGCGATCAATGAAATTTTTGGATGGGTGAATGAATGTACTTCGGGGAGCGATGAATGATGATTCTACTAACTGAGCGAGAAAGGTAAAAAATCCCGAGAAATGTACTCTTTCTCGGTAGTATCTCTTTCTCTGTCTCCCATAAATTTCACAAAGTGACAAGAAATAAATTTGAAAGTATTTCCAGGATGTTCTTTAAAGCACAGACGTAAATGTGATAGTGCAGACTAAATAGAAATGTGTGACCTTCTTGGCTTGACTCAAAGTTCAAAATGTCAAGCTTCACATAAAATAAAACATTCGAAACAGTTCTCGGTACTTTAAGCTGCAGTAAAGAAGCGAAATCAGAATGCAACATCAAACTTTCATCCCACACTCACAATTCCCTTGCTGATATTTGCTTCATTAAACTCTGCTAATTAGCTTCCGTCCGTAATCTGTCTACGCTGCGAAATCCCATTCTCTCCCCCCCTCCCGCTAGCGCGGCGCCGGAGCTGGTCCAAAACGTTCCGTGGGGGAAATGCCGAATATCCGACCTGGATACGAGTGCTTCGAGCGCGATTATTGCCAGCAGCGTGGCACGGCGAGGGGCGGCGCGGGTAGCGGGCTGATTGGGGTTACGGGTGCGGGGCATTAGGCAGCGCGCCTGCTGTGCTTGATGGATAAGTCGGCCCGGCCGCTTTCTATTCTGTCGCAGGCGCGCGAGTGGGCGACGGCGCTCGGGCGCGGGGCGGGGCGCGGGGCGGGGTGCGGGGACGGGGAGGTGGGCGTGGGCGCGGGTACTGAGGGACGTGCGCGCAAAGTGCGGGCTGGGATGCGGGCGGGGCCGCGAAAGGGTTGGGGCTGGGACACGGGCGAGCGGACGGGCTGACAGGTGGGACGGCAGGCAAGTGGACCGGAGATCGGGAGGTTCGGTGGGCGGGAGGATGGATGGGCGCGAGGTTGGTCAGACGGGCGGACAGACAGGTGGATGGTCGCATGGGAGAGGGTGGGCGGAGTGACGGGAGGGTAGGCGGACGGAATAGAGGATGGGGGAATGGGCGGACGGGTGGACGGGCGTGCGGGCGGACGGATGGACGGTCGGACAGTCGGACGGTTGGTCGGACGGTTGGTCGGACGGACGGACGTTCGGACGGACGGACGTTCGGACGGACGGACGTTCGGACGGACGGACGTTCGGACGTTCGGACGGACGGACGTTCGGACGGACGGACGTTCGGACGGACGGACGTTCGGACGGACGGACGTACGTTCGGACGGACGGACGTTCGGACGGACGGACGGACGTTCGGACGGACGGACGTTCGGACGGACGGACGGACGGACGTTCGGACGGACGGACGGACGTTCGGACGGACGGACGTTCGGACGGACGGACGGACGCACGGACGGACGGACGCACGGACGGACGGACGCACGGACGGACGGTCGGACGGACGGTCGGACCGGCGGGAGTGTGTGCAGGCGGGCGGCGGGACGTACAGGAGGGTGGGCGTGAGGCGGGCGGCTGGTCAGACGTCGGACGGGAGTGTGGGCAGGCGGACGGACGGACGGAGGGGAGCGTGGGTGGCCGGGCGGACGGGAGCGTGGGCGGGCGGGCGGCGCGCGTGCGCGCTGCTGGAGGTGTTTGCCGGAGCAGCGGCCGGGTGACGTCACCAGGCTGCCAGCCGTGGCCCACGAGACTCGCTCCTTGGCCACTGCTGCCAGCCGGGCACTTATCTCCGTTACGTGCTATTACGCTTCCTCTCGCGAATTATGAGCGGATGCATCTGTGCTATTAAGGGGCAGCGCACCGCCGCCGCCTGGCCCTCACGGCTCGTGGCGGAAATCCAGCACGAAGAGAATTTGAGATAATGAAGAAAATATTCGGCTGCTCAGCGTATCAAAAAGCCGTTGGTTCTTGTTGGGTAATGTAGGGTAAGTTAAGTATTTTTTACTTAACTAACATCTTATTTTTCTTTGTTTAGTATATTCTAATTCTCTAATTTTTTTTCTACGTTGCTTATTATATTTTGAAGAAATCATAATTCATGTTCGTTCATTATAATTTTTCATCATGACTGCATTCATTATTCATTAATTGATTGAGAGAATTTCCAATTGTCTCTGCTAACATTGTAGGTTCAAAACAAATTGTTAGTCACTTCTTTCAAGAAGACCTTTTAGTAAGACGAGCAAATTATGCAGATGCTCATTCAAATTTCATCTAACCTTGTTTAATCATGCAACAGAAAAAATTGTGGTTTCGCCATTTCAATCCATTTTTGCCGTCGGTCTTTTGAAATCATCAAAACTCGTAAAGGGGGGAGGGATTCTTTAGTTTTGAAAGAGTATTATAATGGTTTTGGAGGGTCTATTATCTAACAAATCTGAATCATGCTCTGAAAATGTTACTATCTGCACAGTTAGCACAGCTTTATCCATTTCTTGCAAATCAGCTTACGGATAGTCATAATTTAAATTCTTTATTTAAATTATTTATTTAGATTTTCATGCCAAAATGTAATCCAGTAGAATAGCTATAGTTTTTTGTCGAAAGTTTTCTTCCAGAAACTTAGATATAGCAACGTACTCCAATTATTTTAGCGAAATGGCATGACTTACTACTTCCAAATCTTAAAAATACTTTTTGATTATACTTAAGTAAATGGCAAAGATTTAGAAGAAGAGCTACATAACAATGAATGAAGAGCTACATAACAACAATACTTGATATTTTCAAAATACTCTTCATGTAAACGTACTGTATTTTTGAGTTCTTCGTAACTGGAAAAGCAATGTTGTAGGGGAGTGGGTGAAACTTCAGCAACAGTAATGCGATTTGCTCAACAGGTCAAATTGTTTCACACAAATTTGGCAAAAACTGTTACCACGTTCTCAGAAGGACAGACCATAAGCAATTCAGCGCGAGGAGAAACTGGCAATCGCTAGCCTCAGTTTCACTGCCTCTTGCAGCGCGACTCTCTTATCGTTGGAAAATCGTCCACAACACCGGCAGCCGCGTCCGCGTCGCCGCCCCCGCCCCGCCCCCTTGTGCCCCCTCCTCCGTTTCTGCTGATCTGCCGCCGTCGCAGTTTCTCTGCAGTCAGGCTTGACGCCCGTTGTAGAAGAGGTGGCTGCATAGTCTTCACCTCGAAAGACATTTCTGGACTGGCGTTGCTGACAGCGTACAAAGGAGACGCGATCTTTTCGTAGCTTGAGAAATCTGCAAAATGTTTTCATCGCTGAGATGTTTTAAATTATGCGTAAACGTCAGGAGATTATGAATGTTCTTCATCTTAAGAGCACACAAGTAAAGAAGAGGCCTGTGCCCCTATTATTAGATCGTTTTATCTGAAACAAAATACTCACTCTAGTTATATTTCGTAACCTTATCACTTAAAATTAATACCATCCCCGTTACCTTTCCCAAGGAGGAGAGATACGCACTGTGACCCCCAAGAGAGCTATCTTCGACCGGAAAGAAACTATAATAATTCATAGCGTTTCACTGCTGTAATTTCCTTGATCCCAAAAGGCTTTTCTTCTTGAAGATTATAGATTCGGCTAAAAATAGGTCTGAAGTGCCGTTCAATTCGACTTGCACAGTAGAATTGAATGAGCTCTTGATCACTTCTGTATGTGCCTTAAAACCCAAAAACCCGAATTATGAGCTCTAGCATTCCCAAAACACTCATTTTTTCGAGAATTTATTTAGAATTATCTTGAAAGATCCAGAAATACGGCCAATTCCTCACCAGTACTCCGATAAGTTGATACCTCAGTTTCCTACTGGTGGACGAGAGGAGATCTAAACGTGAGCAACTGACACATGGCAAACTCAGGTATCACGATAATTTTGTTTATACGTAATGAATAATTAGTTCTATTTGGTCGAGGCTTGAAGAAAGTTACCCCAAAAGGACTCTATTGCCGCGTGTTCAAAATAATTACATAATTAAACTAAAAGTTCAAACGCATCGTGTAGATACAATTCATGCGTTACAAAATTGCCCTGGATTAAAACAAAATCTATTTGTTATAGTCTAGCTCAAGCTCACAGTCCTCCTTTGATGTATATTCAGCAAAACATCATTTTCCCCATTTCTTCATTTCTTGTTAGCATATTCCAACTATCTAAATCACGTTGTTCAATTGATTCTTACTTTTCAGTTTTCATTTAGCCTTCTGAATTAAGAAACTATCAGTGTGAATAATTATATAAATGGCCATATCAATTCAATGAACCCCATGAGGTAAAATAATTTTTTTTTAAATGTTGGATAGTGTTCATTGATATTTTTATTCATTAGTTTAAGGCAAATAGAGGTAACTATATTAAAGTCGTGTACGAAGATGATGAACTTGTAGTAACGTCTATCCCAAATTGTAAGATTATACACACTCGAACAATTTGTTGAAAATTATGTTAATAAATTGAATAGACAAGTAATGATGTATTGTGTATCTAAATGTTCGGTTAGCTCTGAATGGAAAGCCTGGCAACTCAACACCTCTGACTAATGGATTGCGCAGATGTTTTCTCTTGTCTGTGGTGGAGTGGGCCTTGGCGTATAGCCGAAGATCTCCTGAGATGTGTCGGTGACAAAGGGCGGTTAAAAGTAACGACTGTCAGTGCAATTGTTGCATTTCATAATGATAGTTTTAAGTTGATTAACTATCATGGCGTTTTGCCGAACATTTTGAAACGTTGTGGATGTTTTTTTTACCTGGTGGAAAACATTATAAGGGTGACATTTACCACTCTTCTAATTTCTGAGAGATAATATTAGACCTCGGCATTTTTCACTTAGCAAATATCGTCGATAATAATTTTTTGTTTGGCCCTAGCAACCTTCCTGGGATATATGGAATGCAATGAGGAGACACGGTACTGCAAAATTCTGTTTACCGTTGTCGCAGCAGCACTCATGATTTCTGAACAAAAACAGTTTTTTTACTAAAAAGCTAGCAAACTTATTACACTTCGAATTTGCTTCGAAGTATTGCGAAAACCATATATATTTGCCCCAACAAATTATTCTGCCTGTGAATGGGGATACGTGACCGAACATTCAAATTAATAACAATAGTATCTGTACAATAAAAATTGTTGCACTGGCTTAGCAAGGCTTCTCCGGCAGATATTTTCCTGATATTAGTATATATATATATATATATATATATATATATATATATAATATGTTGTATTGTATATGCAAAATTAAATAAGTAGTAAAAGAAAGTAATAATAGTAATTTTTAAACACAATACACTAGTTGCCTGGCACGTCCACCCTTGGCCAAAGAAAGTTTTGTGAAAAAGTATCGATAGCAATACGAAAGTAATTTATGTGTAACAAGTATGAAAACGGCCTTGTTTTTATCTGTTCGTTTCTAAATTAGATATAATTATCATCAATCTGATAAATCGATACGTAAAGACGAATGTTATGCCTGAAAGTCCGTATAGTAATTCACATCGTTTCACTACTATACGTGTCTTAAAATTTCCGAAAACTCGTTTTTGCAAGAAATGGTTTTGGACGATCTAAAAGGATAAAATGTATGTTCTCCAGCAGTAGATATAGATGTGTCAAATCTCACGTCTCTTGAATGGTGAACCGAAAGAACCATAGATGAACTCTCGCGTGGACACACGCAAGTTCATCTGGTACTAAACGAAGAACTACATTTTTTTACTAAAAGGAGTATTTTCAAAAATATAAATATGGCTTTTATTGCGTCTAGTCTAGCTGCTAAACTACAGTCCTGGATAGCAATAAATGGAGTTTTATTAGTGACAAGAAAGTTATATGGAGCAAGGTGTGCATCAACGTGTGAACTGCGAATTATTTTTAAAACTTTTATATTATTTTAATTTTATTAAGAAAATGTATTATAAATGTAATTTTGTATTATGTAAATGTGATGTATAATTAATATTATTTAATATTACATATTGTATCAGATTTTACATATTTATTACATAATATATAGTTTTCATTACATACACATTTATGTAGACCTACGTTTTTTGACGTTTCATATTACATATTTTTCCGGTGTCTAATAATACTTTTAATATGATATTTTTCTTACGAAAAATAAAGCTTTTTAAACTTGCGGTGTCGTTACTACTTTTACCCATACCTGAATGTTCTAAATAAAAAAAAACATTTGTACCTTAATAATGACAAATTTGATTAGAGAGTAGATTCATTTTTTCTTTGAGTTATAAAAGTGCTTTGACCCTACGGAAACTCAGTGGGGATACTTTGCGCCAACAGCATCTTTTCTAGTGCCCTCTAACCACGGCCCAATTAGGGCTGTCGCCAGGGTTCATTTTCTGGCTCGACTCTCAACTAAATGATAGAACAAAACATTTGTGTAAATATACTGATAAATATTAAAAAATGTAACTTTATTATCATAATTTACAACACAATGTATGAATTTATTGATTTTCAACAAAGGTTGTTTTTTTAACATGTTGAAAAAAATGTGCAACTGGACCGGATTTATCCAATAGGCTCCCCTAATGGAGAAGAAGGCCGGTGTTGCTGGCTGCGCAAGTTATTGGGCGGCGCATTAGGTAGGCGGCGGGAAGCAACGCCGCCTCGGTTCGTGAAGTCCTCTCCGCCCCTCGGTGCTACGTGGACAGGCGCCAACCCACACACGGCGGCACGGGCGGGGGGCGTGGGCGGAGCGCAGCCTTGGCGCCGACCCCGCCTCGTCCCTCCCGCGCCCCGCCCCGCCCCGCCCCGCCCCATCTCGTCCCGCCCCGCCCCACCTCGTCCCGCCCCGCACCGCCCTCTTCGCTCGGACAGATGGCACTGCGCGGCACGTGGAGCAGTCGACAGATTCAGCGGCGCCGCTGGGTGAACGGTACCCCGAGGTCACCGGGGCTAAACACGCTTTCTGCGTGATGCAATGTCGTGTGCTCCGGGAATGGTTAAATGAAGAAGATTCCACCGCGCTGTGTAATCCCCAGGGGAAACGCTGTGGAAAGAGTCCGTACGTACGGAGCGTTCTGATGATTTCATTTGCAACCTCGTAAGTTCTGTTGGAGGACCGAGCTCATTTTGCAATATCGAAAGCTTACTGTTTTGATTGACTAGGTTTTATGGTTTTCATTTTTTTGTTAATACTGAAATTATGTAAATAAGTTTAAAATATTTTTGTTAAATAAAGAATTCAAATTTTAACATTCTTTGCAGCTCTCGTCAATTTAATTGTTTTGAAAAGCGCTGCAGTGTTCAAATTAATCTTACACAACTACGAATATCAAAGCCGTACAAACGTTTTAGTTTTGCGTGAAATGTTTTGATTGCTGCTTATCCCTTTCTCGATGTCGGGTTGATATTGAAATCCTATTTACAAGAAAGGTCTTAACAGGTTATTTAGGAACATATTAGCATATAACCTGGCGTTGTCAGTGTATTCATTTATCCCAGCTCCACCCAGTCTGACCATCTCGCCGGTACCGCTTGTCCTCGCCCGGCAACAATGCCGTCGGATTTCCATTGCTTCCAGTGACACTAGTTTTGGGGCGTAATCAAATTTGGCGGTCTACCATTTCCTGCCTCGCTAAGCGAGCCGTCGGATTTGTGTAGAATAACTGTCCTCTTTGCTATAGCGTTCCCCAATCCCACCACAACACCATGCACTGGAAGAGATAGAGTTTTCCTTGTTTCATACCGTCTATCTCCCATCGCCTCCCACCCACTAAATGACTTAACGCGTGCAGATGGCACATCTAACGCATTCTTGATGGGCAACGCATGCATTAGTGCTAATGTGCCTTTAAATTGCGTACATGCTGCAGCACAACCTGAGAAAATTATTAATTTTTATGGAACGGAAAAAAAATTGTTCTGAATAACTTAGGGCCTCTAGTGCATGCTAACCGCGCCACTAATCTTTTTTTATTATTATGACCGATTTACCTTGCGAGAAGAAGATTGTGCCCGGTCAGTCTATCACGCGCGAGACGATAGTAAAAGTTGATTATTGTGATGGAGGAAAGTTCCAAAAATAATGTCCCGAAGATTACTCATAAACCGATCGGGTTTCGAAAATGTCCTAGATAAAAAAAAGTTATTGCAGTTATCGCTATACGATAGAGACCATCCTGTAATATTCATATTGGACAAATATAACTTCGAAAATTACACACAGATTGCGAAGCCTTTTTGTCAGTTCCAACATCCCCTAACACACTCCTCCTCTATAATGATCCTCAGGCTGTTGCTCGTCCAAATATTTATATTAAATCTGCATTTTTTTAGTAGCGGAAGGGCATATCCATGTAGGCAAATAGCGGGGAAAAGCACAAAAACCACTTCGGGTTCAAATATTGTTTAAAATGTTAGATGTGCGCGACTCGTCACAGTAATTTAATGAAATATTTATATATAAGTATCGTAAACACCTGCAAAATGTTAACGGAGAGAATGTTACCATAAGGATTTGAGGTTGGAGCAGGCGGAAACTTCTATCATTCCGCCATCGTTAAGGCGCAGCGCGGATCCTTTGATGAACAGTCTCGCCTCGTGGGTGTTAGAAGTTCCGGGAAACAGACGTACCTTTCAGTTCGCGAACTCTCTTCACAGCGGCGGCGTTGTAACGAGGGCCTTTAAGCGTTCAAGCTATGCGCAGAAGGTATATATCCTCCGAGTGCACATGATAAATATTTCAATTTCTTAATTTGCTCCTGGAGTTCGTTCGTGCTACCAACCGCGTTTAAACACCATTTCTCTAGAAGCGAAGCAAATAACTTCTCCTGGAGCTCACTGACAGTGTTAAGGTAGAGAAGTGATATATCCTGCTTGTCTATACTCACTGTCATTTTTCTTATACCACCTGCCTGTCAGGTTTCTCCTCTTTTCTCTGTTATCTTTAATTGTTTTTTCTTAGTTTAATTTTTCAGAACATCTATTTTGGTTCCATTCTCTCCTTTGTAGTCATTCACTGAGAGCCAATGGGACGGCAAAAACTGATTATACCGATTCGAAGCTTCGTTGTCGTGAGTTCGTTAGTTTCATAATTACATGTCTCAAGATTGAAAGTAGAAGCTTTCAGAATTCTCCGCAGTCAAGTTATCTCATTTATTTTTCTCCTATTTCTCCTCCTAAGCACACCTCCTAACTACTTTTGACTCGATACTCTCCGTCAAAATTTCATCACGCTTGTTCCTTTACACATCCTAGACTACAACACCATAATTTTGCTTCGTTCTTTCGCCTTTTTTCTTCCCTTCATTTTGTCCCTTTCTTTTTCCTTTTTCTTTCTTTCCCTTTCTTTCTCTCTTTCCTTCTTTTTCTTTCTTTTTCCGGTTCTTACTATCACTCTTTTCTTTCGTTAATTCAATTCGTTCTATAGCCCTCTTTTTTTTCCTCCTCTCTTGCGCAATTTTTTTTCTATCTCTTACCTTTCATTGTTTCGTTTGCTATCTTATACCTTGTCTGTTTTCTTTCCCATTCTTTCCTCTCCATACCCCGCCAACCTCTCAGCCTATTTCTAGTCTCTCCCTCCCCTTCCCCCACCATCGTGCAACCTTCGCTGTCCATGACCTCCGCCGCCTCTAGCGAGGCGTAGGCCCCGGATTCGAAGCGAGCGTTCACCTCCGCACTCGCCCCAACCCCTCCGGTGGCGCTGGGCCCCCTCCACCGGTGCGCGGGGCACTGCGGGCGTCGGGGGCTGTACGGCACTGCACTGCGGTGTGGGTCGGGTCGGGTCGGGTCGGGTCGGGTCGGGTCGGGTCGGGTCGGGTCAGTCAGGAACACGTGTCGAGGTGGGTCTGGTCGGTTCAGAATGGGTCGGATTGGGTTGGGCTGGGTCGGGTGGTGGCGGCGTGGGGTAGCTTCAGATAGAATCGGATCAGGGAGGGGTTGGGTGGGGGGTCGAAGCGGAGCGAGGCAGAGCGTGCTCGAGGGGAGTGGGTGGGTATGATGCGGGGTGAGGCGGCATAGCACATTTATATGCATTGGCGCCAACTTTCGCTCTCACCTCTCCTCCCCCCCTAATTCCATTTTCTCCGTAATTAATGGTTCTGTTTGTATGAGAATATATCGTTTGACTCAATATTTCGCCACGCCATCTCACGATTAATTATTCTGAGTTAGCGCTGAAACTTGCGTCGTTAATATGCATAGTTCTATTCTGCGAGCATACAATATGGCATGTTTTCCTTCGTGTTTGCAGAACTTTTAATTTTTGTACACGTTGCATCAACTACATACGCTAAGAGGAGTTCTTGATGTTTTACGTTCGCTGGTAGCTTTATTTTTCCTTTGGAATAAAAAAGTTCGTTGATTTATGTCTAAATAATTGAATTACACACACGAGAATTTAATGCCTCATGTGTATAATCTTGCAAAAAAAAAACAACAGATATTCGCTGCATCAAGACTTAATATTATTGCATTTACCTCAATCTTAAATCACTTGTCTTAAAACTTATATTATCTACATGCATTTCCATTCAAAGCAGTAAATGCTTGAGATAATTTTTTTTGTAGGATGATACGTTTCATCATTGTTAAAAAAACATTAACAATACATTCTGTTGAAATAAACAAGTATGCTTTAGTTGAAATGGGGAAACATTTTTTGTTGAGAATTGTTTCACTCCGGAAGTATATTTACAACAACTACTGAAATTTAATGCGATACAGAATCCAGTAATCTGCCATGAAATTATTTTACTGAAGAGTTCCCCCGCTGATGGAATATGACAACCAATGTCACAGACATCGCGACAATTTCGGTCTTGCTCAACACAACTCAAGGAGCGGAGGATCATCTGCACTGCGGCGGTTGGAATGCGGGCTTTGGGTGGGGGATCACCCTGTGAACGCGTCGTGACGTCAGCGAGCCCCCCAACCCACCTTCCTGCCGCGACCTTTCCCCTGCAATGTCAGCAGGCCCCGTTGCGTGCTCCTGTGACCTGTCACCGAGACAAATGACTGAGCAGGGTGGCGTGTTTCCTAAAATTTCTCAGCGCTGAAACGGTCTCATTACAATGCTTTTCATTATTTGCTGGCTTATTTCTAGAAGTTCTTTGGGGTTTTCTTTGCTTTATTACGTTCTCTGTTAAGTTTGTTGTTCTCAAGAGATTCCGTGTGGTAATTTCTTAGAGGCATCCGTTTGTAAGTAACGAGAACATTCTGAAAAATGTTTGTAGAATTTAAGAAGACTTTTTTTCGGGTTTTAATGAAGTGTGCAGAACAGAGACGTTGGTGATGATTTTTCCTGGACGCATCTTCATTTAATTTTAGAGCTATGTTTTATAACATGTCATTCATCAGTGGCATTACGAATTATAAACGGAGATCCGGCAGAGCAGCACTATTTGGAAAGTCTAAAGCTGTCGTGGATGATTTTTTATATAAATAAAGTCAGATCTATCTTCTTCTCGTATGAAAAATACTTACAAGATGTTATTGTGATTGCTGAATGGGATGGATGTTGCAATTGAAAGAACTAGTGCTACGATTTGAATGCGACAATTTACTTACAAAACTTTCCTTCTCATTGTTACTGTTAGAATTGAACGCTCCCTGCCAGCTCCTCCTTGGCTTCGGCTTTGCGACGTACAATCGCAAGAAAGGTTTTTCCTGAGCAAAAAAAAATATAACGTTGCTGGTAGTGAAGCAGAACAGCGCCCCCTGATATGCCAGTTAATGGCTTTGACTCCAAAGAGCACAATTGTTTTATATTTATTTAAATATAGATGATAATAGTGAGAATGTTTTTGGTCTTGCTCTTGTTCACGGTGGTGATAAGCTTGGCGGCGGTGCTGATGGTGTATATGATAGTGGTGTTGGCAGTGTTCGTGGTGATGGTGGTTATTATAGGTTATTGATGTACGGGGTTGGTGGGAATTGGCGGCTTTAGGTGATGAATTGGTGGTGTTGATGTTATTTGCGGTATTGGTGTGGTAGTGTAATTGGTGATAACTGATGGTGCTATTATTGGTGAAAGTTTTGGTGATATGGTGGTGGTGTTGGTTTTGGTGGAGAGGGCTTTTTGAGGGCTGATAGTGGTGATGGTTTGGAATGGGATGATGGTGGTGGCGGCTGAGGCTTAATGCTTTATTTCTGGAACTATTTTTCAATTTATCTTTCTATCTGCTTCAACATTTCACATGATTGACGTTTCAAGTAAACTTTGGGGGCATTCGTTGAATGCAACTCGAGATCAGTCTTAATAATAAAATAATTATTCTACAATCATGTTCCATCCTCGTATGTTGAATTATCTTATTAATGTTCATCTTATAAACAATTTTCGTTTTACATTCGAAATTGGATTTTTTAACCCGGTTGCATCGAAGGCTTTGTGTGCATTAACTGCTCCCAGATTTCGATAATTGGAATTATCCGTGAGAATCGACTCAGGTGTTAACGATGAAGAGGCGGCAGAGAGACAGAGGGCGCACCAGAACGTCACGAAGCCCAGCGCAGCGGACCGAAGGCCAAAGTAGAATAGCCGCAGGTGGCGAACGAGGAAGGAAACGAGACGTGTGGGCGCGAAGGAGGGAGTGGAACAAGGGTGGGCGGGAGCGGCTGCACGGCTGGACGTTGTTATCGATCCCGCTATTTATACCGGGTCACGGCCGTCGCCGCAGCCTCTGTCGCGCCGCTGCCGCCTCGCCGACCCTCCCTGCCTCGCCCTCGCCCTCGCCGGTTCACCTCCTCACAAGGCGCCGCTCCGACGTACGTGACCTCCGGGGCGGAATCTCAGGCCTATGCAGCTGGGCTATCGCCCCAGCCTCTGTCGCGCCGCTGCCGTGCCTCTGCCGCTGCCGCCCCGCAGGCCATCCCTTACACTGACTCTGCACCCGACCCCCACACTCGCCCCAACCCTCGTCCCCGCCCTCATCCCCGCCCTTGTCCCCACCCTCGCCCCCACCCTCGTCCCCACCCTTGTCCCCACCCTCGTCCACACCCTCGTCCACACTCTCGTCGCCGCCCTCGCCGCCGCCATCGCCCCAGCCCCGCCATCCCCCCAGCCCCGCCATCGCCCCAGCCCTCGTCTTGGACACCGTCCCTACCTCCCCCTCCCCCTCCCCCTCGCCCTCGCCCTTCACATCATAAGGCGCCGCCCCGCGTACGCGACCCCCGGGGCGGAATCTCGGCCCATGCAGCAGTGCGCAGGGCGAGATGCAAGCGGGCGCGGTGATGCTCTGTGCGCCGCGGGACCACTAAGCGAGGCGGAGAGCTCCGTAAACGGCTTCCCTCCTCCCTCCCTCCCTCCCTCCGAATACTCGTAATCGGCTGGGAATTTATTAATAATATCGCTCCCATTGACTAGCGCACAAGGGAACCGGGATAAGCGAGGCTGTCGGAGATTATAACATAACTACCGAAGAGGTTCTGGGAACTTTTTTTACGTTTAAGTGAGTGTTTAGATAAGTAACGTATTGTTCTGAAAACATGTATTTGCAAAAAAAAAAAATATTATTTCAATAAAAAGCTGTTTTTGCGACAATGTAACGCTTGTGCACATGTTTAATTAGATTCATCTCTATTGGTTTGTTAATTTTTGAAGAAGTGATTAAAGCAGTAAAATTGTTCGTTCACTTGAAACGCTATTTTATCCACCTGACCGAAAGTTTCTGTAATTGATAAGATGCTTCAATATCTTTAAAAGTATGTTGAATCTCCTTATTAAGTTTAGACTACGGATATCTGTGGTATGGACCTTTTCTAGAATCCGTTTCTTCTTAAATAATACTTCTAGGCTGATATTTCTCAAAAACAAAACTGCCAAATATGCAGAGTAGTATTCAAAAGAAATATTTATTTAATCTTTAGTGAGTATATCAACTCATATTGAAGCTAATATTTTTTGTTTTTACTGGATAAATAGTGATGTCCAACTTTCAACATTAATTGGAACATCGTTTACACACTACTTACGTTAATTTGTATTTTGGCCACACACCTGAGAATATTAAGCTGTACGACTATCACGTATGTCTTACTGACCGCACTCTGGTGAAAGGATAATCCGTAGGGAGCAGCCAAGAGATGTGGAAATGTTGCAGAAAAACAATACAATTGTGTTCTGCGAATTATCAAAAGTAGTACCAGGACTGCTGTGTCGATAAATCCTCCGACTCACGAAGCGAGAAGGTACTTTGAAAATTCTCAGATAAATCACAAGTGGTATTTAATAGGACTATTCCACGAATGAAATTACGCCCAACAGACTTCCAAAATGCGCCAAATATTGAAAATAACTGAAAGCATGTTAAAATCAAACAGGTTATGTTAGAGTATGTACGCAGTTTTTTGCACATCAACACAGCGATCGATACATACCGTCTCTTAATATAGACGAGTCGCAGCTTATTATTGGCCAGTAGAAAGAGCTGTGCCGATCCGGTGGCCAAGATCGCTAAGGCAGTAGTACCGTAGCGATCTCGTACCGAAAGATCGCGGGTTCGAGTCCCGACTCGGGCATGGTTGTATTGTGTTCGTCCTTTCACCCCCTATCATCATCATCAGCAGCAGCAGCAGCAGCAGCAGCATCATATCAGGGAAGGCAACGGGAAACCACCCTGAATAATTTATCCCAAGAAAACCCGTTATGGGTCACCTAACTTCCGTATATGGAAGATATGACCAAAGAAGAAGAAAGAGCTGTAAGGAAAGCGGCTAGAAATGGCGTTTTTTGTTGTTGTTTTTTTTAGATTCACCGCCCTGGTTTTAGCATTTTATTAATTATGCATTTTATTAATTATGCATTTTATTAATTAGGCATTTTATAATATTAATTATAAATGCTCGAATTGGAGCATTTATTATTAGTTAAACACTATTAGTTTTAATTTCACGAGTGGAATATTGAAAATGATAGGTCTTGTGAACAGAAATCTGGAATATCATGAGGTCCTGGGTTTCAATCCCGAAGAGGCCAGACTTTCCTTATGGCGCCGACCGACTCTCGCCCTCCCACCAGAGGTCGAAGGTGAGCCGGACGCCAGCTGTGCGGCTGAGGCCGCGCCGCTGATTGCAGCTACCACTTTCACTCCGGAAGGGCGTTCGCTACGAGCCGGATTACGAAGTAAAATGCTTCCTTCTTTGGGATGGAATGCTTATAATCGCCCCGAAACGCCGTCCCTCCAAGGTATTATGACTGTTTTTCATCTCCTGTTAAACGTCATGCTCCTTAGGTGTATATTATATGGTATGAAAGTTGAAGTCGTTTACATCGTTACCTGACTCGACTGAAAATTTGCCTTCAAAGTAATAATAATAATAATAATAATAATAATAATAATAATAATAATAATAATAATAATAATAATAATAATAATAATAATGGTTGATAGCCCCAGAATAAAATGGTTATTTTTTCGTGTCAAGTTAGTAGGCGATGAATCAAACAACGGTTTTGCGAAGGCAAATAACTGCTTTTAACAGAGCTTTGGACAGGCATAGCACTCTCAGGAGTGCATTTTTAATGTCACAAAAGAGTGGGATTAAAAATGAAAAAAGTTTAAATCCGTCTTTGTGTGAAGTTGTATCAATTTTTTTTTTGTATAATATGATCAATCTTGTCACTATTGTTATTGTTTGCGACAATAGTGTTTTACCTGAAATATCTTCTGGATCAAGTGTCTCTCGGGTTTCTAGAAGTCCTAAAGGCTTGTTGCGCACAGTATTTCGCAAAATGCATAGAAGCACGGCCAGGAGTGTTATAAACCTGAGGTTCGTTTGAAGGCGACGTTTCGAAATTTTTAACAATGCCACATGACAATGCATCCTTTTCTATTCATATTTATATGGGCATTTCTTTCTTTTCATTACCCATTATGCGGATACACTCGTGTGAACATTATTTACCTTGCATTTTTTCTCACGTCCTCACTTCATTCTCTTTATTCGAAGCGTAGGTCTTATAGAATAATTTTCCTCTCACTGCCAGTGCTCAGATAACTAGTATCATCAGGAAACTACAATATTTTATCAACATAGCAGCCATTATGTAGCTACGATGCTATTACATGAATCGTCTGTAGACATTACAAAAAAGCCGACATTAACTTATTTTTCAATAAGATAATAACTCTTCTCGATTTTTGAAAACAGATTGTAACGGATTCCAGTATATTTGAAAGTAAATAAATATTGGAAATTTTTTAATTAGACGTTCATTACACTCCACAGGAGTAACATAGAATTCATGGTGTAAGTACAGATCCATTTTGAGAGAACAAAACACATTTCTCATAGACAAAAACATATACCAATTTACTAAATATTTAAACTTTTCACATTGTACCTTCTCTACCAACTATGTTTCTAATCATCACGAAAAATGCTTTCTTAAGAATTGTCTTCTGATTCGTCCGATCTCAGACAACTTTCAGAGCAGATGAACATATCCTCACCCATTTAACTTTCAATTTTCGCAACGCATGGATCTTATCTTTTAGATTGAGGGCGGATTTGGCAGCATCTCCTAGCATTTATTAAAAAATCCAAATATTTCTGTAAATGTATAACATATGATTCCGGATCTTCGGTATCATTTCATCACTGATGCATAATAATAGTTTCCAAAACAAATGCTATTTTAAAATAATAAACAACGTAGTGCACGTCATATGGCCGAGATCGTTAGGGTAGTAGTGCCGTAGTGGTCTCAGACCCCGGGTTCGAGTCCTGTCTCGGGCATGGGTGTATATTTGCATGTCTGTGTGTGTGCCGTCCATTCAACCCTCGCCACCACCACCACCACCATCAACATCATCATCATCATCATCATCATCTCATCGTCTATACTCCCAGGGCTAACAATATTGAGGGATAAAAATGGGGATTTAGATAAAATGTTGATCCCTCCGCCCAGAATGGTACTTGCACCTGCTGAAGCAGAATGCACGCGTGGTGCAAGTTGGCCTGTACGCGAAAAAGTAATAAAAAAAACACGACGTAATATTTATTTAGCAGTGTTACCAATGTCTGCATTTGTTTTTAGATCACCTCGAACTCGTTTTGAAATTCCGATAAACTGAGTATCACAATCCTTCATAAATATAATCGCGCATGGACGCTACGATGAAAAGATTCAAGCAGTACTACTAAGTACTCATCGCATAGTACGCGTACGGAGAAAAGTAGAAAAGTAGATGCAAGGGAAGGGAACCCGTGGCTTGCGTGATCACGTTCTCTTTTCCTCATTCCATGTCCCTTTTCTCCTTCCTCCGTCACGATAGGTTCCATGTCCCAGTCGATCGAATGACATGCATTTTGCCTAGTCACTGCTAGATCACAGCATGTGAACAACGAACTTCAGAAGCTTGCCAGCTTCAAAACGCCCGGCCTAGTTTATGTTAACTGAAATTAATCTGCAGGGCAATCCGTTCTTTTGTCGTAATGCAGTAAAGTTGCGTGCATAACACACACTTTTTATCACAAGAAATTGCACGTTAAATTTAAAACGGCTAAAAATATATTTTTATTTTCATTTTGCCTGAGAAAAATATCTACTTCGCTTTTGGCATGTTATACATATTTTCAACTATTAAGGAAATTAAATATCTGCAAGCATAGTTTTACATTCAATCAACGTTTTACATTAAGATAATTATTACCTTTTTGCATTCGGTCGTATTTTTAGTGACGTGACGTAGTTCTCGACTAAGAAATTGATCCACTTCAAAAAATCGTCAATAATAAGTAAATTGTGCAGTTTCTTCTCGTTCTTTTGTAAATAATCCAGCGAAAGGCGAAAACATAGGAGGTCGAAGTACCCCACGAAGTATTTCCAAAAGTAATCTTCTAAAAAACGAGAAAAAAGTGAAAACGAATAGCCACAAAAAGACATTGTGAGAATTGTGTTACGTAATTCATTTCGTCTAATTTTACTTGAGGGATTGTCGTGCTATCTTCAACAAATAATTAGACGAACAAAGATGTCCACTTTTCTGTCATTTAAAACAACTGCGAACAAATCATTATCCCCTCTTCTAGTCAATGTGCCTTCGCGTACAATTACATTTCTCGTGTTAATAGTCAAGATCATAATTTCAACTATGCAAAAGCTAGAGAGAATTAACATTCATTAATATTCACAGTCATTGATAATTTACTGTCTCTTAATCCTTGGTTTGTTAATTCGCCAGATTGTTGTGTTAAGTTTCAAATATCCGTGCTCATGGTGTCTAAGCCGGTTTTAAAAATAGTTTTGGCGTTGGAGTGTATTCACATCTTCTATAAGTAAACATAACTTAAAATCATTAGGCAAAATATGCAGTAAAAGTCTACCCTCCCTGTTTCTTTTAAAAATATTCAAATTGTACGTTGGCTGGTTTTTCGTTTCCTCTGGCATTTGAGAGAATTCCCATTCATTTTTAAGGTTTCCATTTCTGTTCGGAACGCTCAGAATGTGGATTTTGTTTCCTTATTTAGTATTTCTGCGTTTTCCTTCCGATTCATCGGTCAAAGAGGCGCGGCGAAGGCGGCTTTTTCCGCTTGGCGACGACAGAGGGCATCGAACGGTTCTGCCCATTTGCATAATGCGGCGCCGAATACGGTGGAGGGGGCGGGGCGGGCGAGGGGGACGAGGCGTGGGCGATGCTAGGGGTGAGCGATGCGGACGGGTATGGGGGCGCTTGGGTGGTGGTACGAGGAAGGTCGAAGGTGGACGAGGGAGAACGGAAGGAGGAATAGGTAGAGCGGACCTGGACGGCGATGGCAGCGGGGTCGGGGCGCTTGGGAGGACGGACGAGGAAGACGAGGGAGAGCGGGGTTAAGTCGCGCTAGGTAGAGGGGAGAGTTGTGAAGGGGTTGGGAGCGCTGGGGAGGACTGGTGCAGGTGGTGGGTGAGCGGGGAGGGGTGACGGAGTGGGGGCGCTGCACAGGGCTGTTGGGGATGCGTTGGTGAGGGTGATCGATGGTGAGCGGTAAAAGTTAACGGGAGTGGGGGGAGCGGTAAAAGTTAACGGGAGTGGGGAGGACTGGTGCAGGTGGGGTGGATGGGGAAGAGTGGTGGTGAGCGTCGAAAGGGGATGGTGATGGGGTCTGGCTGCGGAGAGAAGGCGAGGGGGAGCGGGGGTGGGGGCGCTGGGGTGGGCCGGTGCCAGTGGGGGAGGGGCGAAGGATGGGCGCGGCGCACGAAGGTCGAATGGAAGGAGCCGTCGCTAGCGCCCTCCCCTTTGATTAATGGAGCGGCGGATGCTTCGATCCCGCGCCGCTTTATGTAAGACCCTGCCGAGGCCCTGAGGCCTCCTGCTGCTGCTGCGGCGCGGCGGCCCGCGGGGCGGCGCTGGGGGGCGATGCGGGCGATCGAAGGTGGGCGGGCGAGCGGGCGCGGGCGGCGCACCGCGGCGACGCGTCCTTGGCGTCAGCTGCGCGCGCCGCCACCAAGGCCGCTCGGTCGATGAGCGCCGTCGCCCACCTCACCCCGTCCCGCCCTACCCCACCTGCTCCGCCGCTCACCCCGCCCTCCGCACCCCGACGCCCCCACGCGCCGGGCGAGTCCCGTCACCGCGTGCGAGTTCGAAGCTCCTGTCATCGCCCTGGCCTCGCGCACCGCACTCTTCGATCGCCTCCGTTGGCGCCCTCGTCATACCTGTCGCTCTTTGACAGCTCGTTGTTCTGGATGTCTCCGACGCCTTTGTCGTTTCTGTCGCTGCTTGCGACCCTTTCAACCAGGGACGCCTTTTACCTGTCGCCTCAATTGTCTCGCTCGTTCACGCCGCCTCTGCGGCATTCACCGTCCTTGCCACCAGTTCCCGTCTCCCTCCTACAACATTGTGGTCTCGTTTTTCCTCTCTTCTCAGGCTTCCATCTTTCTTACATTCGTCGCTCCTTTTCCTTCAACTTCCCGTATTCCCTATACCCGTTCTTCGTCGTCGTCGCCGTTTCCGCCGCTCTGCCCGGCATTTTCCACCTTTCACAGAGACCCTGTTTCCTTGTTTTCTCTCCATATGATCCCCACAAAACTCTCCCTTCAGGTGCGCCGCTTTCTTTATCCCTAATTCCTACAACTAACACTGTTGTGTTCCTATTCCACTTCAACCACCTCTGAAGATGAATTGCTTATTCTACACTCGTTGAGCCAGTCATATATCTCAAGACGCTGCCCTTGCCAATTGCTTGCTGCTATTCTTAATCTCTTGACGGTGTAGCATGGGTTGCATTCCTCTGCATCCTGTGCTTTACCTATACTGTCATGTAATGAAATGCCTATTGCAAATATTGCTGACGATCTGCCAAATGCATTTTCCTGTCCTGTTGCCATACGTATTTCTCAGTATCATCACCCAGTAACATTTTGTTAACAATTTTAGATACCTTTATTGTTAGACATCAAGACCGCGACTTCTAGACAATAGAAATACGTCGATAACAAATGAACCCAAAGGAGATTGTTGCCACATTTGGCGGTTCGACAGCGTTTCCTCGAACGGATGTTGCGCGGATCTCGGAACGCTCACAATTGGCATCACCGCGGGCATTACGACGAACACATGCGCCTGCCAAGCGCTTCTTTCATCAACCCCAGCACGTAATTGCGAGCCGTATTAATCATCGCCCGAGGAGGAGGCGCACGTGAAACAATATGGCGGCGCTTCGCGTTCGTCCCCCCCCCCCCCCCCATCCCAAGGGGACGCTTCGCATCAACGGGACGTTTCGTTCTGCGATGCTTCTGCCAGATGACGCATGACCCAAGAATACCGCGCCTGCACCCCTTGCGTAACTGGTGTTCGTAACCGTACCCCCTGGCGTTGCCTTTGCCCTTTGCTTTGTGCGCATGCGCCCGACTTGTAAACTTTCCCTGTTGTTACTCGACTTTTCGGATGCCTAGACAAGCAAGCGAACGTTCGGTATAACGTGGTGCAACCACACACCCTGTGGTGCAACCACACACCCTGCGAATGTTTAGAAGGGAAAAAGACTAGTTTTGTAGATAATTAGAGGAACATTGGAAATGTTTAATGTGTGTTTGCGTTCAGGGTTGCCAGATTGGGCGGAATTCCGCTCCTGGGCTGGAAAACGGCTCTCTCCCGCGGGATAAAAATTGACTTCGTGAAATACTGTTCAAAGGGCGGAAATGCATCAACAGATGTGCGGTTTTGGGTGGATTTTCAGATTACGACGAAATTTTCAAAAAACAGCCAAAACGACGTAGGCAGTGAGTTTGATTTTTCAGTTTTTTACTTCATACATCATTTTTAATTTATGTGTTATTTCGTTCAAATTTACTTTGATAATTGAGTAATGTTAATTTTTAGTCCATAGTATAGGGTGTGCTCTAAAAGTCTTTGTTGTGTACAACATGATATATCACATTGACTTGCTGTTAATTTTAGAACATGCCATTTAAAATTGATCATCTTTCGGGAGTACGAGGTCTCGGTCAGCATTTTCCGTTAAGCCATAAGGAATAATCATGCACATGTAAATATTTCCGTGGTAACCTTTTAAAGCGTGGATATTTGAGGAGCAAGAACAGTGAAAATGGGAAAGTGAGGAAATTGTTTTATCCCTTAAGGTTTCCTCCCATCTGCTGTAATTATAAGAATAGTCAGAACTAAGTATTTTTAAATATGAAAATATAACTTCCTATTGCAAAAAGTTTTTACTTATTAATTTCAATGTTCACTAACAAAAAAATAAAACTAAATCAAGCATTTCATAGAGGCACTACCTAAAAAACCTTCAAAATATTTTAATTCAAATTCAAATTTCCCGTTTGGACAGTTGAATTATTCCTATTGGGTGGAATTGGGCGGACTTACTGTCATCTAACGTATGTTGTACGAAGCAGCTGGCAATCTTGTTTACGTTTGCGGAGAAATCTTTCACGCATTTCATGGTCTGCCCAAACATTAATTACGTAGTGTTTACTCGTAATACAAACTATCTTTTTCACTCCGTCGTATTCTTTAAAGAAACTTCTTGGAAAGGTAATTTAAAAAAATAATCATCGATAAAATAGTGAAATTTTTTTAATTAAAAAACTAAACATGAAAGATAATAGATCATTCTTAAAGATTTGCTGTAAATTTGACAAATAATAAATTCTAAAAGAAAACTGAGGAAGGAATGCTAATAGTTTTGATTATTTTCTACAGACTGCTGTTCGGGTGACATATTGGGATGAGATGATGCATGGTAATCGTTTTTGGATGAAGAAGTAGAAACGGGATTGGTAAGGTAGTGATTTTACTTAGTCAACGTCCCGACTGAGAATTGCTCTATCAAACGCAAGGACACGAAGAGAAACATCTGCAACTAAGGAGTATTCATCACAGAAAACAAATTACATTTTTCTTGGAACGTGAATACCGTGAGACTTAACATAGTTAACCCTTCGGGTGCTTTTATTTTTTTACTTCTTTAATGATATTTTAGTTGTCAGATTGCATAAAAACGTGCTTTTGCTTGCCGAAATGAAAATCTTGCTATGGAATATTCCTCGTGCTTCATTATGTTTCTTCTTCACCATATCCTTCCCTACGATACATATTACCGCACACCTTTCAAATGAAGTTTATTTAATGTCTATTGTTGTGCTCTGCTCTGTATCTTTGCTCTGCCCTTTACCTTCTTTTCTATATTTTTTATTAGCCTACTGCACATCCCATTAAGGGCAAGGACCTCATCCTCGCACATTATTAATCCTTATTTTAATGAAGTGATAGGATGATGATTAAGGGTGAAGGGACGATCACAAATACATCCATGCCCGAGGCGGGATTCGAACCCGCGGTCCGAGATCTCCACGACAATATTCCCTTAGGGATCTCGGCTATCCGGATCGACTTTCTATTATTAGTTGTAGGGAAATTACACACAGGGTGATAGATTTGATTAAACGGAAGAAGAATATTTCTTGACGATTTCCAATTATCCATCGACGCATCGCAATGTGATACGACCTTTGAGTTCCAGAGTAGCGCCGTCTATCTTCGTAGTGCAGCAACGCGGCCGATGAGATCGACGGAGGCGTAGAAAAGGTTGGCGACGAGCCCCGTGTGAGACGGGAGAGGAGCAGACAGTTCGTATTTATAGGGAAAGTGGCACCTGCACTGACGCTTAAGTCCACATGGGGATAACACAGAGGTAACGGGTTGGAGAGAATAAAATGATAATTATGAAGAGGATGCGAATGAGGGTGAGAAAATGAGAGGAGAGGATACTAAAAGGAAGACGAGAGAATCCTGTGCAAATCCGTTTGACCATCAGTATATCGAAATGAAATGAGCGGTGCCTTAATTACTGGCTTTAGACTAGAAATGTGGACCTAATGGATCCTGTGCGATGATTTCTCGAATCTAGAATGTGATAGAATCCGGATTTCTTTTTTTGGCTTTTCTTTCTTTCTTTTTCTGAAGGAATAATTTCCATCGCCATAAAAACGTCCATCTTTCTGATGCGGTGTTAGATCCATAATGCTCTAGGACGTTATCATATTATCCTTTCACTGCCACTACGGACGGATTAAAATAGGATTTTATCTTCACTGGCCGCCCTTGAGTGTGATTTAAAGTAACATCGAGATAGCGAAACCCGATTGGAAAGTAAATGGATTGGGCAGAGGCGGGGTGAGAAGCTGCTTGTAATAATCCTCAAATCTCCCGCGACCTCATTTCGTCTTCGAAAGCCCTCAAGTGAAATTACCGCGATTTGAACTCCGGTGATGGTATTCTAAAAAAACGTGCTCCTCCTGTTGTGCAGTGAATCATTCTCTGAGTGATGGACAACGGCGCCGCGGTGGGAATGAAGCTTCCAATGGAAATGGAACCTTGCTTTTTAACAGATCTTTAAATGGCGTATTTTGTTGTTGTGGTTGTTGTTTACGAATTTGTTTATTTGGAAGTAAATTCATGTCTTTACATTAAATGGGAGAATGTGACTAGGCCGAAGGACTTCAATCCATTTCAAAGCGTATCATTCTATCGCTCCCTGGCTTCAAATCCGCTGAAGAGAGATCAAACAGCGGGGCGAAGTAAATGGCCCCTAACGTGGGAAAACGTACTACCAAAAACACTAATACTCTCTAATCGACTCAACTCTCCAGTTAAAGCCAGGCGCGGACCTCGGATGTTCCCTCCTTCCGGGCATCGAACAATCAGCAGTATGTGAAACAAGATAGCGCCACAGGGAAATCCAGCAACCCATCGCGCGACCGGACACATGCGCTTCGCTTATCCCATTGTCCATGCAGAATTTGCGACGGACAAAGAGAGCTCACCGCAGGGTTTCTGTGGGTTCTCCACTTTCTCGACAGTTGAAGAACCCGTAAACCCCAACAAATAAATAAACACACCTGCATTATATTTACGCCGACACTGTGTCATTTCTTGTGAACAAGCAATATACCCAGCGCTGCTAGGGCTTTCTTCATATCCAATCTTTGAGAAAGAGGAAAAAAGATCAATTTTATGGAAACTACGGTGTTAAATATTATTATTTTTAATGTAAATGATTTATATTTTAATAAAATACTATAATTTTATTTTATTTTACAGTACATTTCTATTAGGTTAACATTTTTTTTATCTTGCGCACTGCTGTTAGCCTCTAGCAAACTCTTAGGTATCAGTCCTGTCGCATCGCTACTGGCTGCTGGCGGAGTATATTAGGGACCAATCTGCTCTTAGCAATAGGCGAAAAGTAATGATCGCTGTGCACCTATCAAAATATTGTTTAAATTATTTATTTGCCGCGTTTGTGTTTTATTACTTTTTACCACACTTTGTGTGAACAATGAGACAATCCTGAAGATGTGTCTGAACAAATATCATAACTAATCATGCAATACTCTTTCTGGTATCAGTGTCGATTACTTGTCGTTGAATTCACCTGTATTAGCATAGATTGTGGCCTACAGAACTTGTAGGGGATTGATTGTTACTTGTTGGGGGTCAAGCCGTCGTGGTCTCCCCCGAGTTTGCTGCGCCGGATAAAGTGGCGAGGAAAAGGGTTGCTTGCGATTCGCCGAGCGCCGAACATTCGGCATTCCCCCTACCCACCGCGTGTCGGACACATCAAGGGAGCGAACATTCGCCGAAGACATTAGCTGTTCGGGATTGGACGAGCTGCTTGGCGAAAACCGAATGTGTGGAGCCGCCTTAAGGTGAATAAGGATCACACCGAACCTTTTCAATTCAGTGGTACATAGAATTTCAGTTGCAAAATTAATTTCTATGGATTTACTTGTCAAATATATTGAATAATATGTTTAATTATATATCTGTAATTGCTAATAATGTATTTTCATATAGCTTTAACTATTGTAGTGTATCACTTAAAATTAGTAATTGAAATAGCGGAATTTGGTCTGAATAAATTAAAACATAAAAAAAACATTGAGTTTGTCAATGTTTGAAATATTTTTATTCCATCATCATGGCTGGTGATACAAATAAATAACACTATAAACATTCATATGGCTCACGTAATAAACCATTTAACATAATTTGTCTCATAGGGCCTTTATCCAGCCGACAGACTGTTGCCCTGTACGTCTCGATGAGACGCATATTCGACCATACGCTAGACTCCAACACGGGCTCCTGTGATTTGGGATCAGCAGAACGCGAGGACCTCCACGATAACACATACATGGGAGACTAGGGATAAACAATCATTCCCACGGCGAGACTCGAACCCTCGACCCTTCGGGCCGAAGCGCTGGGTCGGTACACGCTCTTAGCCACCTCGGCCATCTAGGTCGGCCATTGAACAAAATGTCCATAAATGATTAAGAAACTATACCAACGTTTCTTCTCACAAAATACGAAATTATTATAACCTCTCACTGTCATGTATAGCAATCCTCTTCAGGCCAAGGTATAGCAAGTGAACGACACATTCTGCTGTGATGCAAATGTGCGACCACCACGGATTGCGGTGCATGGTATTTGTATTTGTGTATCTGTGATCTGTTGTCTACCTGAGGTTGCAGAGAATAATGCTGAGTTGGCACTTTGTATTATGCATAGTACATTAAGCAAAATACATCAAATGTTTACGAAAATACATTTCTTCTTTTGCCGTGTACATTTTATAGAGAACTTATTCAAAACGAAAAACACTCCTAAGTAGATATAACTTGTATTTGGTTAGCCTGTCATGTAACCCATGCATTAATACACTCTCGATGTAATGAAATCTCTGTATAACGAAAAAACGAACTTGGTCCCGTGAGTTTCGTTATATATGTATCACAATCTGTGCAAGTTTTTTTGAGTTCTGTTAGGAAGTTAGTGGGAAATTTAGTCATTTCATTTGCAGTCTTATAAAATATTCGTTCTCACTGTTCTCTTGATAGAGAGGCGATTCTTTAACGTGCAACACGGTAAGAGTCAAAACCTGTAGCGCCGATACAGTTTCTATTACATGTAAGCGAATATTTCTTGTTAACAAATTTTGCCAAAAACGCTCGCTACCTTTGCTCATAACTCGACTTAGTATGATATGGGGCAAAGAATTCCGAATCTGTAGAAAACCTGTACGATTGTACTTCTAGCAGAAAACTCCAAATACTGTCTTTAAAAGTATTTAACTTATAACAATTTAATTAATTAATAAGTAAATTAGAGTTCACCCTATTTCTCGAAACACATACCTCACTGCGGCCATTCTCGGCACTTCGAGCCTCAGCCAATGAAACTGATGATTGGAGGCCCCGGCCATGGGGCGCTGCGCGTTCGGGGTCCTTACGTGGGCTTGCGGGGGAGGGGCGGAGCCCTCGCGCCTCCATCCCATCGGGGGCAGTGGAACGGCGACGGCGGTGGCGGCGCCGCGTGCAGGCGCTATCGAACGCTCGCGTTAGTCGCCTCCGCCCACGGTCGATGGCTGCTCCGCCCGCCCGCCCGCCCACCCCACCCTCTGCTCCCGCCACCCGCCCCGCCCACCGCCCACCCCGCCCACCGCACCCGCCGCCCACCCTGCCCACCGTTACCGCAGCCCACACCGCACCCGCCACCCACCCCGCTCCCTTCGCCCAGCCAGCTCCCGTCGTCCACCGTCCCCGTCGCCCACCCCGCTCCCGTCGCCCACCCCGCTCCCGTCGCCCACCCCGCTCCCGTCGCCCACCCCGCTCCCGTCGCCCACCCCGCTCCCGTCGCCCACCCCGCTCCCTTCGCCCACCCCGCTGCCTTCGCCCACCCTGCTCCCGTCGTCCACCGCCCCTGTCGCCCACCCCGCTCCCGTCACCCACCTCTCTCCCATCGGCCAGCCCGCTTCAGTCGCCCAGCCCGCTCCCGTCGCCCATCCCGCCCCCGTCGTCCACCTCGCCCCCGTCGCCCACCCCACCCCCGTCGCCCACCTCGCCCCCGTCGCCCACCGTGCCCCCGTCGCTCTCCCCGCTCCCGTCGCCCTCGTCTCCCGCCCGAATTTGCCTCCGTCAGCCGTAACTTTTGCACGTCCGCCGGGCTCTCTGCTCAAAGAGAATCGATTGCCAGCCACTGCAGAGAGAGATGGCGGTATTCCAGCAGAAGGGAAGTCGGAATGTGAGGATAGCAAAGTTTCACAGATTGCTACCCTTGTCCTGCTAAGAAAAGCTCTTCTTTTCTCCGATTTTTGTTCAACTCATAAATGGCATTGATGCCTGCCTGCTCATAGGTTTGGGGAGAGTACGCCGATTTCTGGGTAAATGGGGAGTAGGTATTGTGTGTCTCTTTTTGCCATAATGTACTGATAGTGAAAGGGCGAATATAGCTCTAATGACTAATAAGAAAATAAATGCACTTGGTTCTTAATATTTTCAGCATAAGACTCGTCTTTCCTTAAATCACACACTGCCTCAATATTGTGTGAACTCGGATAGGAAACCTGAAAGTTTCCCGATAACGAGTTGATTTTCTCGGAATGTTGCTTGTGGCCAAATTTCAACTTACGAACTTTTATCTTCGGCGACTTTGGTTAGGTTCGTCAAATTTAGTTCGTTTGTCAACAGCCGTCAAATTAATCGACAAGCAAAGTAATGTCTAACCTGACGAATCTTAAATTTAACTATTTAGTATTATAGATGTCATAATCTGTGTACAAGAATCAGGGGTTTTGATTGTCAAGAAAAAATAAATGTATGAAATCTACTAGATTTTTTTGACATCTCTTTCGGAACGCGGAAAATGTTCCTTTTGCGTGCTACACCTGAGCGGCGGACAAATTGTGATAGCAGCAGTCGATGATTTGCTGATATGCTTTCGTGCGCTGTCAAAACGATCTCGTAAGAACCCTTCGCTATAGAGGACTTTCAGTGCAGGAAACGACGTTGAGGGAGGCGGTGAGAATGCTTGGTACGTTTCGCCTTCGTTCTCGTACTTCGTTCTTGAACCCCGATACTAAGTGGGGGAACTAATGATTTATTCGTTTAAAGAGGCAAATGTTATAACACGCTTCAGGTACGTACTTTCTTCTGCATTTTGAGGCCAGGTCGCCCTGTAACGTCATGTCCCTCTTACTGGGCAGAATCAGAGATTACTTATCAATCTTCAGAATTATGGGTATTTTGTAGAATAAAACTACTCCAAACTCCAAAGTCAATTTTTAAATTGTAGATATTGAAATATTGCATAAACGATGCGATATCTTATTAAATTGTACAAATCTTCTCCGAAACGTACTTTCAAAAATACAGATCTACCAGGAGCTTAAATATGATGGCATCCAGACAAAATATATATTCCAATCAGTTGAACACTTCTTTGAAACTTTTTTATAATTTATTTAAACTACTGCATACCTTACAAGAATTGTCAAAAGAGCCAGGAAGAACATTTTTAATGATTTCATTTCATTTTGTTATTAATACGTTTAATATCAAATTTAATTACGAATTTGTCTGCAATTTGTTACAAATTTAGTCTTCACGAAGAAAAATTCGCCAATAATATTTATAATCGCAGCTCAGGAATGAGACTCGATTCCTCCTTTTCGAAGAGTGGCAGCGAACAATTTTTGAGAGTCAGACTTGTTTCTACGAGTAATTGGTGAACCATTATAAAGGATTTTATAAATTATATTATATGCACAATAAAATGTGTATTAATCATTGCCTCCTGTAACATGTTCATCGGAAGTAAATTATTACGTCACGAAGAACTTTAACCACCCCCTTCTTCTATTTTGCATATGTTGTATTTCTATTATGATTTTCTATTTGTTTTGTGCGTAATGAAATCAGCAGAAGAAGCACTTTCGTTATTATAACCCGGTCCTGTATCCGCGAATTTACTTACGGCATGGAACAGGACCTTCAAACACAAGTTAAAGTGGGTGAAGATATTGTTCGCCTACATGATATTGTTCTCGGTCAAACACCTGCGTGCTGCCAACTTGACTGCTTGCACGGGAGGGATCCCTTTTCATGGAGAAACGCGACTACGTTTCCGGTGCGTCATGCCGACTGGGCCTTGGACAATGAGTGTCCACAGCGGCGCGTATTGGCAGGGCACGACACACTGTCGGGTAAGGTGCGTGTGCTTAGCGTGGAGCGTGTTGCAGCTAACACGCTCGCCAGCGATGGGTAACGTGCAACATAAGTCGGTTCTAGGAGCATTGCCATGCCGTGCAATGTGGAAGAACGTATTAGAAAATGATATTAGTGTGTTAGAAACGAGAAACTTTGTGAATATGTTAGCCTTAAGAATTGTTAATAGGAATATTTTTCTAATTAAGATTCGAATTATGAACAATACTAGGATTTTAGGCAAATGCCTGTTCTAGCTTTTGACGTTGACTCTCGAGTATTAATTTTGAACACATTTCGTGGCCTCTCGTTTTCAAGAAACCACATTTACACTGCCTGCGCGCCTGAGTGGATAACTGGTTAACTTGCCGGCCTCTCAGCCCCCCACATTAAATGATCCGGATTGCCCTGGCTGCTCTTTACATCCAACGAGACACATTTAATGTAGTCTACAACTCCAATGGGAAAACCCCAGAATGCAGGTTCGATTCTGGGTGGGGTGCATGGATTTTTGAAGGGCGGAAAATCCACACAATCCTGTACATGTCGTATTTGTGTAATATGAAAGAACCCTGGCTAAATCCCGGCAAAATTAAATACTCCGATTATTCAAGTAAGTGGATAAATACATTTCTGAGGCCAATTCGATCTTGGCGGCTAATATGGAAGTGCAACTTTACTGGTAAACCAGCGTTGGGGGTGAGCCAATGAATGAATCCTCAAGTGAGGGGCACTAAACGTTTACATGGACTAAAATGACTATTTTAGCATTATAGCCTAAAACCCCTATTCATCCTGTAAAAGCTTAAAATATCTATTCCGTAGTGTAAGTACAGCGGCGGAAAATCAACTCAAAAGCTTCATAAAGAGAATATCTAACGGAGAATGAAATCCGTATTAAATGTTCCGGATTGCCCTGGCTGCTCTGTGCATCAAACGAGAGACATTTAATGTATCCTACAACTCCAACGTGAAAACGTTTGTTAAAACAGACTATTCTCTGGTAATAAAATGATTGTATGTGAAAAAAGCCGTAGGTGTTTTAACATTTACCCTTGTGTGTTCATTTTAATTTTTTACGCTCAAACTTTCAGTACAACCATTTGAGATGCAACAAACAGCACTTTTCATGTTATTTTCATGTCGATTTACTTTTCTGCATAATTGAATTATGCTCTAACTATTTTTCTCTTTTTAAACACCTATTCTAACCGTGTAAAATATATTTTAGAGCCTAAAATACCGATGTCTTATTATGAATCGTGAAAATTATACTTGAAAAATTTCGTACTTCCGGTGGAAATGAAATGTAGTACATGTGTAACTGCAACCGAGTCAGCGCTGACGCACCTGGGGAATGGTTATTGGTATTAAATTGTTGGAAAACAGTTCAATTTAGATGTAGTGGAATGTATTCTAGAAGATTTAATTCTAACAAAATGCGGACCAACGTTAGGATATTTTACAAAATATTTCAGGAGGAGAAGTAGTGAAAGTTAGTAGATATTAATGATTTTAGTATTTATTATCAAAATTTGAAATTTATAATCAGAGCTCAATCATTGAGGTTTTTATGATTGACCATTTTGAATTGGTTTTAAAACTGAAACATTGAACTTAAAGTTAGCAGGGAAAGTGAAATTTGAATACATTTCAATTGATTTTTTTTGTAGATTATCCCAAGACTACGAAAAATTTCGTTTATGCTCTCCCCGGAAAATGTGTGTGTGGGGGTCCACACAAACGGCTCAGTCTATTGGGGTTAGCAGTGTATTTTTGGCTTCAGTGAAGGGACATTTTGTTGTAAAAGGTTATTCCTAATTACCAAACAAATTGTTGTGTGAACATTATACTTCAATAATATTTTTTAAACAATTCTTGAGCTAGTGTAATTTTGAGTGTGGATAAAAAGAAGTATAATTTTACTACAAGCATAGCACTTCATTTCCTCTGGCAGTTAATTAATGACTCTTGAGAAACATTAGCGACATTTCCTTTACTTTCTATTGTGCGCTCAAGGAATTTATTTCATTATTATTTAGTATTGGGTAGAATTTTCGACACTAAATAGTATCCGAAGGCAGCTTGTACCACTTGTCGAGCAAACTTTGCTCTTCTGTTGTTTTAAATTATACTTTCAGGCGAATATGTCTTGCAATATATTCATATAATGTGTATCTTGTTTTCCATTTAATTGATAATTAGTCATTTACTAAACATACTTTTTAAAGTATAAATGCTGTATTCAAGACCATCTTGCCTTCGGAGGCAAGAAGAAAAATTCACTGGGAACCACGTAGTAAGGAGTCCCACCGTACTTAATAAATCAGTTGGATGTAGAGGTATCTCAATCACGAAGATTTAAAACAAGGCCCCGCTCGGACTTTCCTATATTGGGATCTTAATGATCTTTGATGGATCTGAGTAGTTTTTCTGGACTACCAGGAACCAAACATTCTTCCCGCGGTCTAAACAAGACTTAATGCAATGATAAATATTAACTAACGCGAATTCACTGATTTTTAGTGTATCTAGTGTGTTTTAAAAAATTGCACCTGTAAGTTAAGTAGCTTAAAGACATATTTAACCTGCGAGGTGAAAATTGATTACCACTAAATTATTGATGTGTACCTGACGTCTGGTTGATTTTTTTTTTTCATGAAATATGATAAGGATTGTTGGAGGTTCATGGACTTTCATGTAGCAGGCGATTTGCCGTTGCCTTCCACGTCCCAATCAGAAGGAACTGCTGTAAACAAGAGTTCGAATCCGCATTGGTTCCCTGCATTCCGACTTCCACCGCAAACTACTGCACCCCTGGGGATCGGCGATAAACAGACCACTTCGTGAAATTGAAGTAAAGCTTTGTATCCACCACCAGCAGAAGCATTTCGTCTAAACCAAGCGTCTCGTATGTTTTTTGTTCCAGAGGCGCCGGCGAACACTCCGCTCGCCACCACGCTCTCCCCGGGCAGCATGGCGGCCGGCGGCGCGGGCGGCGGCGGCGGCGGTGGCGGAAGCAGCGGCAGCGGGGGTGGGGGTGGGGGCGGCGGCGGGGGCGGTACCAGCCACGCCGCCGGCCACTCCCACGGCCACCGCCGACAGGAGTCCATGTACGCCATGACCGGGCTGTACTCGGAGACGGCGTCCGTGGACGATGATTTGGGCGACTCCAACGCCACCGTGACGACGACGGCGAGCGGCGCGGGCGCGGGGCCCACCACGTCCGGCGCCTGCTGCCACGAGGCCGCCGGCATCAAGTGCCACAGCCGCAACCCGTCCTCCGGCATCATGGACAGGTAATAATAATGATGATGATGATGATAATAATAATAATAATAATAATAATAATAATAATAATAATAATAATAATAATAATAATAATAATAATAATAATAATAATAATAATAATAAACGTCTCGTTTCCTGGAGACAGCGAAACCACCAAGGAAGTGAGGATCAGAGGATTGTTTCAGGGAGCTAGTCCCTTATGGTTCTCCTTATCACTGAACCCTCTCAGCAGAATGTTAACGAGATTTGGATTGGGAATATGAAATCACTAAAAAATCCCAAATACTCATTAATTATCAATTTTACATGGGCGATCTCAAGTTGTACGCCAGAGATAAAAACCAACTTACCTCGTTGTTTGAACTTGTTAAGTCCTGCAGCTATTTGCATTTAGTTTTGCTTTGATAAATGAGCTGCAGTACACGTAATGAGAGGGGGGAAATCCTTTATCCTTCACGGAAAGCGATTATTGTCGACGTAGCTATCCCATTAGTCTGAAATACAGCTGCCTCCATCACCGAAAAGAAGCGGAAATATCAGGCCTTGGCTTTTGAATTGGGCGACCTGTGGCGGTTGGTATCCACCGAGGAAGTTCCTGCGGTCATCTCTGCAGAACTAACTTCATCAAGGCCTAACCTTAAAAACTGGCACATTCAGACCATGCAAAAGGCTGTTCTCCTTAGCGCGCATCGTGTGGAAGTTTTTAATGATTTAGCTTCACTTCGAATTCTGACCGCCCGAGTTTGCAAGCGAAGCAGATTTCTTGGTTCCCAAAAGGTCCCGGTAGCTGCTGTAAAATACCTCCCTGGGCAAGAGACTTGAAAATAATAATAATAATAATAATAATAATAATAATAATAATAATAATAATAATAATAATGTCTTCATTAATGGCGATGCTCAGGCTAGGGCGTGCTCTTCCGTCTAACCACTTGAGTTTACCTTTATACAGACCAGTAACCTGTACATTTACGACTGGGAGTGCAAAACTAGGAACCATCCCGGCATACGCCTTAAGCGATTGAGTAAGCCCAGAAAACCTCAATCAGGATGGCGGCTTAGGACCGAACATTGACAGGTGATGGTCGCTCAACTGGCGGCGTGGACCGCGAACGGAAGCGAGTCCACCACTGAAGCGGCGCTCTCCCGAAGGTCTCTAGGTTCGAATCCCGGATGGTTGCTGATCTACTGGGACGCGTATCTACTAACTGGAGGCGAGAAAAAGCCACTATTCTGAACCAAATCCTAGATATTGTTTGCCGGGGTCGATTATGTTAGTTTACTTGGTGGAATTTTAAGTTCATTGCGCATATGCATCCTCGCTAACGAAACGAACGCTGAATCCTTCTCATCTTTGTCCTCCAAGTACTCGTCATTCCTCACGTCTCTCTACATACACACGTTCACGCCCTAAAAACAAACAAAGATACGCAAGCACAACCCAGATTGTGGAAATAATCCTTGTGGAAAGCCTCTCGAAAGATTTTTGAAATGAATTACCGGCGAGGAACAGGGTTGGGACCATGAAGATTTATAGTTTTGAGGAACTGTGCGTTGCACCTAAGTAAGTTGGGTTCATGCTAACAGACCAATCAGCGCGATATGTTCAATGATTCTCCAATCTAACAACTTAGGTAAAACATCTTTCTGAGGGCAAAGCTTTTAGCTTCATGATAAGTTCACATTTGCATTATTTTGCTGAGATTTAAAAAATGTATCATTAGTAACTGTCTTCATATTTTTATAATTCAATGTAAATTAATGTTATGGTCGTAACGTGTTGTTGGTTTATTCAATATATTTTAGGATGAGATTTATTCAGACGAGATAACAACAGTACATTGACGGTTGTGAATAAAGATTATCAAAACATTGTGTTGTGTAAAAAGTGTTCGTGGTTAATCTGCCACAGATAGTTACGTCAACGCAAATGTCTTGTACGTTTTCTCCTCACATGTTGCTCGTAGGCGCTGAAAGACAATGGGAGAGGTGGCCCCTGCGGCAGCAGCTACGCAACCCGCGAGGCGCATACACTTACCTGTGAATAGGGGCGAATTTTGATGACACAAAACATTGCCAAAAATAATAAATAAAATGCTCCTAAAATGCTTTAAAAATCCCTAAAAATAAAGAAAAATGACGTTTTTTTTTTTTTATCTAAACCACTTCAGATGAACATTTCAAGCTGTTGGATAGTTTACTGATGTAATCGAGGCTTCTGCCTGTCCAAGTGAACTCGGCTAGCAAACTTTGGGTTTGGACTGTTCTTTAAAAGAAAATATGTGCCTTTATTTTTCCCGAAATCGACCGAATGGCGCCGATAAACGTTGACAGGAACCTTAGATTACCTACACAGTACCTATTACAGTACACATTACCTACACTAGTACTCACAACGGCTGACATTACAATATATGAGCGAAGAAATCGAATAGGCTTCTCAGGAATTCTGGGATGAATATTTGTTGCACTTCGTAAAATTGTTTCAAGCTAATACCATTAAAATATTAAAAGCGAATGAAAGTCGAAATCGACGAAAAATGCATTAAAAAAATATGACGTATAAATAGGTCATTTCGTTTCGTCATAACATAAAATGAATTTCTATACTAAACAACATTGTTCTAAAGTGAAAATAAAAATGACATTTCATTAAAATTCGCCTCTTACCTATGAATAACTAAAATACGACGGTCAGTCAACAAGTAGTGCCTCCTATTTTTTCTACTTAAATAAAATTAGTTAAGAGAAAAATATGAATTTGGCACTAATCCTCAAACCTTCTTCTACAATCAACCGCAGTAGTATCTTTCTGCCGCAACATGAGGCAGCATAGCAGTCGTTGGAAAAATGGCCGACATCGTTGTTCGTAAGAGACCGCGTTGTGTGATTAAATTCTTGAATTCAGAAAGTAAAATGTGACAGATGAATTGTCTCTCACGTCATCTGCAGTCACTCGGCGGTCACAACAAATGATGGCATCGTCTTCCTGAATGTTTCCTGGAGTAACTGCAGTCACCGACCTACCGCTCCGCTTTTTGTCAGCCGACGGTGTTTGACCTTCAGCTTCGTTACAGCGACGAACCCATCATCTAACAGCGCTGACTTCCACTGTTACATCACCACACATTTTTACAGTCTTTCCTCAATGCGAATACTCATTTCACCATCTGAATTCAAGAATTCAATCAAACAATGCAGTCTCTTACAAACATCAATGACGGTCTTTCTGCAAACGACTGCTGTGTTACCAGCTGTTGATGAAGAAAGTTACTACTACGGTTGAAAAAGGTTTGAGGAATATTGCCAAATTCAATTGTTTCTCTTAGCGAATTTTATTTATGTAGAAAAAAGAGAATAAAATTACTATCTGATTGGCCTACGTACCTGCATACAATTTTTTTCCATCCCCACTTTGTCTCATTTCGCCGAGACTAAAAGTCCTCACCGAAAACCGATTCACGATAAATCTCGGCGGCGCTTGCCTTTGGCGTTGAGGTAGCAAAACGCACCGCACACTTCGCACATGGCGGGAGAGGAAATAAGAGCTCTCATCTTCAACAGTCACCACAACGAGAGTCTGGGCGCTACTTCGAGGAAAGTCCGTTTCCACTCGTTCGCTTTAGCTGGCTTTGCCCTATTCAACAGTCGTAACGTCTGCGAATTAGTGGTCTTACAGAATGACACAGACTTTCCCGTATTCGTTTTCTATTTCATTTCTATTCACTGTTTTGCATGACCTTAATGAAAAAACTCACTATGGAGAACAAATTTAATTTGAAGGAAAAATCTCTGCATTCAATTTTGTAGTTGTAGGAACACGCTCGAAAACTTTAAATACTTCAAAATTTTCGAAAATTTAGGTTAACCGTGAAAGTCGGACCTACACCACCTTTATAAGTGTACTTTATTCTTACAAGAAATTTAAAAAAACTTGGAGCCGTTTTTGAGAAAATTTTGAAAATGTCCAGGGAGCTTCATGAAAAGTACCCCCGAAATTTGAAGAAAGTTTTTCAAAATTGTGGCGCCTCGAGTGGATACATAACGATTGGGGAATATCCATTTTGGAAAAAAACGTACGTATGGTTTAGGCGCTAGTGGTGTTCACAGACTGACCGACACGAACGGACGTTTTGAAGAGGGTAAGAAAAAGAAAAAAAATCGGTATCAGGGGACCCCATAACGTGTATTTCCGTTGAAATCTCGAAATCGATTTTCGCTGCATTATATCATATACTCAAAAATGCTTTTTTCTCCTTCCTTTGCACTACCCTTCCTCCATATCCCTCTCCTGAGACTGCAGCTGCATCCAGTATGGTTCATTCTTTAAAAAATGGTTAGAATAACTTGCATTCACTCTTGTAATCCTAAAAATAAGTGGTACATTATTGAAATTTGATAGATGTTTAAAAGCTTCATTATATTTAGTTTTATGTATTTTTTTAAAACAAATTATGACAAACATTTCATAATTTCTCATGTTTATCTGTATAATAATTTTGTATTTCAGAAGTGAAAGGGATCGTGGCCATTCATCTTATGCAGATCATGCTCCAGCCATTCTCTTGAGAGATTCCAAGGACTGTGGCATTTTAACTTGCCGACCTGCATTCCTGCAGAGATTTGCAGGAATAAAAGTGAGTTTGTTCATCTCGTATCCCTCTGATGGCTTCTAATTGTCAGTATAATGGTAAATGATTGTCTCTAACAATGGAAAGTTTTCAAAGGGTGAAATGCAGATAATGTTTGAACAAATGTTATATGGATGTGCATGGACTGCCAAAGGTTGAAAACCTATGATAATCAGTACTTTTCTATAAAATGCCTGTGTACATTCTATTGACTATTTTATTCCTCTTCATAATCACCATATGTTTGTCAAACAGTTCTGTCTGCTTTGCAAGGCCCATAGGAATCTTGGAGGTAAGGCAATGATAAGCAATGGACTTGGAACCATAAGTTGCTTAGTTATGCTGGTAGCCTCTTTAAAATCCGAATAAAGCATGATGACATATTGTTTAGTAATAGATTGGCTGTCACAACAGAATATTCATGTATTCTCGTTTCTAAACAGAATTCATACTCGGTCAACCGATTTTTTTTTCAACTTTCAGAATCTGTGCTGCATGAAAATTGATGACGTTTTATTTTTCATAACTCTTTTTGGTTCCATTTGCCAGTCTTCTAAAAAAAATAGTTCATGTCTCCTTCAGCAGCCTGCTCTGAATAAAATAACTTTTTTGCCTACATATAGCATTGTTTCCCAAAGAGTTCAACTTGTTCATCATATTACATTAATGCTTATTATATATTCATTTGTTACAGGTTTTTGTGTTCCTGCTCTCCTTTTTGGTGACATTACAACAAGCTCTGAGCTCAGGATACATAAATTCGGTCATCACCACCATCGAGAAGAGGTTTGAGATCCCGTCCAGCCTCTCTGGGCTCATTGCGTCCTCTTATGAGATTGGCAATGTCATTACCGTGATATTCGTGAGCTATCTGGGCAGTAGGAGACATATCCCTGTCTGGATTGCAGTAGGTAAGACAGTAACACCATTAATATTACGTTTATTTACAATTATATTGTATTCTAATTCACAAACATATTCCCAAAGCAATGCATTTCAAAGTAATTTACTTAGCGTTATTATTATTATTATTATTATTATTATTATTATTATTATTATTAATGTCTGGACCCTATTAGACAATATATTATTTCCTTGCCAGACGCGAGCCTATATTGCTTTGATCCTCTCACAATCGGTTACTTTTCTTTCACTAGACCCAGTCTTTTTATATTTTTCTGACTGGCCATCTACTTAGTCAAAAATGTTCTGCATAAACCCTATTCTTTTTTGTACATCCAAGTTATACAGTAAAATTTGTTTTTGCAGTAATCGATAGGGACACAAAAAAATCGGTTTAGAGAGGTTTCCGTTTTATGCAAGGTTGTCCATTTTTCACACGTGTGATATTGACGTTTCTGTCCTGAAAGTAGTAAATTACATTACTGTATTATAATTATCAAAGTACATTAACACATAACGTATTTATGGAAGAAATCACCAATAAATGAATTTTAAATACTCTTCATTGCTAGCTTATGAGTTGAAAACTACACACCTTACTGGCTGTACTATATGGACTATTTGCAGGCTCTTTCAACGCTCAATCCATCATATCCCAGTACTATGACTTCCTGATACCCTCGCATGACCTGAAGCAATGCGTATCTGGTCGAGGGGTTATGATTTTCAACGCAGAGCAGGGAGACGCATGAATAGAAGCCATGCCCGTACACCTTTCCTCGCTCAGAATGTCAGGAGAGAGGGAATTCCCCTAAGGCCTACGCTTTGAGAGACAAGGGACCCCAAGGTCGAATTCTACGCTGACAGTTGAAGCCCTTCTCCTTCAATATCCAGCTGCCACGACTAAATCGCGTATCATAGGGATAGAGAACTTTCACCTTAGTTTTTCTATGGTGGCCGCTGGGATTCGCGAGTAGAGGAAGAAGCTTAAAGTGGTGAGGAGTGAGCCACGAGTGTGGCTCGTCTTCTTAAACCTAAAACATGAGCTAAATTAATTTTGTAGGGCCTTCGCAAGGTAGTGGAGAAACATCACTATGCTATAGCATCACTATCACTGTGATTACGGACATTTGCGTCGTTTCCAGTAAAAATAACTTCTTGATACGGTGCAATATATCTTTGGGCGGCGAATCACACTCTCATTGAAACTGTCGAGAGCAGATTCCATGTTGTTCCTCATCCTCTCTTTATTAGGAGTTGAAAATGAACACGATTCTCCCGATTTAATATAATTAATCTCCTTACTAATTATGCGAATAAAAATTTGTCAAAACATCCGTAGCAGCTGCTACTCCCTTAAGAACTGCTTTGTCATTTATTAATAACTTCTTTTGCTTCTCTCGTCATAATCATAATAATAATAATAATAATAATAATAATAATAATAATAATAATAATAGTAATCATAATAACAATAATTTATTATTATTATTATTATTATTATTATTATTATTATTATTATTATTATTATTATTATTATTATTATTATTATATTTGAGTCACATATACAGTTACAATCGTGTATGACGAGTCAATATGATGTCTTGGGTGGAGAGAGCGAAGTTACATTACTGATCAGAAGCGAAACAAGGGGCTATCTTATCTTTTGCTCGAGGAACCAGGGAAATTGAACAAAAAACCTGATCGAGATGAGTATTTATAAATTCATATACTTTTGCAACGACCTCACGCGTCTAACTGAGAAGGACTTCCTTATGCAATTTGCTCTGAACCGAACGAATTGCAATACTCCCAAACTGAATTTGACACAATTTGCGAAAAGTGCTTCACTCTGGTGGGGAAACGCAACTGAAAGCTTGCACCTTGCGGAGACAAAAGGTCAGGGCCAATATTTACACAACTAGAGTAGGGCTGTCAACACGTGCTGGGAAGGGACGCGTTCCCCCCCTAAACCGATAAGTGTAAGGAATGGACTCTTTCATCAACTCTGAGCCCCCGACATTCAGCGGCCACGCCAAAATAATTTCACTGTAAAACAAGCTTGCAGATGCATTCATTTCATGAAGAGCATCTCGCGTCTCTGTGCGAATTGAATTAAATTCACAGGAATTGCGTTTTATAATGATTTTTCCCCTGCAAAACACGATAAACCGTTCCACGTTGGAGAGGTTCCGTTTTGTGCTGTATAAAATGCTATTTAATTTCATGGGCCGGAGAAATTTTTCGGTTAAGCCAGGTTTCCGGCTTGTATAGGTATATATTGATTTTGTTGTTATGACAACTTCTTTCACCGACAAAAGTAGTTCAGGGCATTAACTAATGAATGTCACTGCAGTGCCTCTGACCGAGAGGTCCTAGAGTTCGAGACCCGACGGTGATAGGATTTTGAACATTTACGTAGTTAGGTCGAATTCAGCCGCTCAGAAGCTAGTCAGAATTCTAGTGGCCGGTTGCTCTGGTCGGTAGTTTCCCGTGGATTCTCCGATCAAAACCAGACGAATGCCGGTGCTCTATCCCAACAAACGGACCACAGACCGCGCGCGCTTTTTTTCTTTTTCTTCCTTGACCATTCCTCACCCCTTCCTTCACACTCACTCACTCACTCACTCACTCACTCACTCACACTTTTCTACCCCACTCATCGGGAGCTTCGAGCAATGCCAATGTCTCAACTTGCCGTGCCACGCAGGTGCGAGATGAGATATTTCGTTAAGAGAAATCCCCACAAGCCGACGTAGGTCGGCGGCAGATCTTACCAACCAGCGGGGGAAGATCACAGCCACTTCCCGCGATAAAACATGCATTACACTTACAGGACTAATGATCTTAGCAGCTGACGCGCCCGAATCACCTATCAATTAATCAATCAATAACCTCTTTCAAATCTTTCTGAAATCTGACAACCACACTTATCGTTTTATAATTGTAATAAAACATGAAGAAAATAATTCGTTTCTGTATTTTCTGCCTGTTATTTCAGATACCTTATATAAATAATGTTACTTTCCCTGTCTTGGAATTGAAATATACAATGATTAATATTATATTTCAAGGTTTTCAAGATAATTTACCTGTTCAACAAATTAGACTTTTGGTTTTATTACTCCTTATTAATTGTAGAAACTAAAAAAAAAATCAGAAACAATGTCAACATAATTTGAAAATATTTTCTAAAAGTCTAGAAAAAATTGTTTCATTTTTCTGTGAAGATGAAGTTTATGATGTATTCCAAAGACAAAAAAATTACTTAGCATTATAAAATTGCATGTTACTGAAAAGACAGTAGATTTAGATTTATTCAGTCAAAAAGCTGTAAAAACTGTATGGGACGTAGGGGGAAAATATTATCTGCACACGTTTTCTTGAGTTCCAGAATCCCTTCCCATCATTTTAACTATAAATTGTTGAAAGATGAGTAAAAGTTTAACATAAATAATAAAATAAATTTTAAAAATCGCAAGATTAGCAATATTTGAAAAATAGTCATTTTTGTTTCTGAGTTATAGAAAACTTATTTGCATCAGTACATGAATTGCAAGTATGATTTTTCTGCAGTGCTAACAAAATAGCAACTCACCTTTACCTCTACTCTTACCATTACAAGCAAAAGGAGAGTTCAACAAAACGTACATATAGTAAAGCTACATTTACATCCAGAAGCAAAACAAGGGGCCATCTCAGCATTTGCTCAATGGATCAGGGAAACTGAACAAAAACGTGATAGAGATGGGTATATTATGTGTATCCTAAGCTTCTGTCACCTAGTTTTCATTTCACAAGTTGCTATGTAATGCCCTTTGATAAATTGAGGAAACTTTAACATCTGAATTTGAAACCTGTTTGTATCACACTGATTATGTTTCATTTTGCTTTTTATTGTTTCAGGTTCTGTGATAATGGGTATTGGGTCTGTCATATTTATGGTCCCTCATTTCATAGCAGAGCCTCACCTCTCCTCCACAATGACCAATTCTTCTTCAGATAATATTTGTCGTGGAGTATCTGTTCGTGAACAAGATATGGGTCTTGGCAGACTCTCATCAGGTATGACATCACAACATTATATTTTCCTGTGAAACATAGGTTCCATGTAATATGGAATAGATCTCAAAAGTACTTCTATAAGCTCCAACAATAATGAGGACTATTCATGTTTTTCTCACTTACATATACTGTATATTCATGGTTTATTGACTATTGTACACATTTTTATATACATTTCTCATTTAACTTAGAAATGATGTATCTTTCAAAATAATTTTAAAATAGCTGGGTGTCTCAATACCGTAGAATGGGGTGACATCAAGCACATGGTGTTTTTGGACACAATCTGTGAATATTAATCTGTAGCATCACTTCATTGTTAGAAATAATTGTCTTAAAATTGGGCTAGCTTATTATAAAGACAATGTTTAGTAATAAAGTCTACCAATGACTATGAATTGTTTATTTGAAAAATATATGAGCAGTCAAGCCTGGTGTCAGTTATGCTGAAAAACGTGTGTGTCTAATGACTTTGCAAAGATAAAGGAACATTTTGTACAGCCAGTTAGGCACAATTATAATCCTGATGACCTACATAGAGTTGTGAATGAAGTTACGATTGGTTGCTTGTTGCTAAGGAAAACTTCCTACAGATTTGCAATCTCACAATCAACTATCGAAGACAGAGTGAAGAATGAATATTCGAATGATGTGATCACCGCAACAGTTAGCCTCAATATAAGTCATAGGAATACACAAATACTCCAACAATTTGTGGAAGTGCTGAATTTGAAAGATGAAACATTCGTAATAGCTAACTAACACAAGTACAAGAAAGGGAGTAAAATTCTCCTCAGACAATGTTAAGAAATAGCTACAAATGTTGGAGTGAATATGGTTGATGTTAAGTTTCTCCATAAGTTAAACTGCAGTAAAAGTATATTTAAGTTTCTAACTGTGTCTGATAGAGATACCATTTCCAAAGGTTGAATTTCAGAGTTGCTACAATCCGCAAGGGAAGAGAGAAACAGATTCATTTTTGATGAAGACATTCTGTAACCAGTTATTGAAAAAACTATGTATTGATTAACTGATGTATTGTTTTTTATGCTTATCATAGGGCATTATTGAATTACATTTCTAGAATTCTGAAGATGCCAATATTTCAAAAAAAAAATAATATTTTTTTTAAAATTATAACGTAAAGTGTCCAGTGTCGGTTTGTTTTACACTATCGTTAAAATATCTGTCAGAATTTCATCCCTCTTCAGTTATTATATTTTATTAATTATTATTTTCATTCACTTCTACAACCACTTGTGAATGGGCTGACACTAGGCACCTTGTTAAGAAGAGGATATGTCTCAAAATTCTAACAAGAGTGAAATATTCTACCCGCCAAAAAATTGTGTTGAAATAAATGAATTAATTTAGTTTTAATTTCACATAATTTAAGAATTACTATTCCATTTCTTTCTATTTTAAGAAATCTTATCAGGAATAACAAATTTCTTTTAACAGGTCTCTCGTCTCCCCCCCTCGCTCCTCACAACAACCTTCGAGTAGACAACTGCATCCAAGGTTCACCATCAACGGCTGGTCCTGTGATGTTATTTGTATTGGCGCAGCTGCTACTTGGTTGTGGGGGCTCCCCACTTTTCACATTGGGCACTACATACATTGATGACCATGTGCGCCCAGAGAGTGCCTCCTTGTACATTGGCTGCATGTACAGTATGGCAGCTTTTGGACCTGTTTTGGGCTTCCTCTTGGGAGCTTATTTGTTGTCATTCCATATGGATTCGCTATCTGGCTCTGTCATTTCAATTGGTATGAAAAAAAAAGTGCTTATTTATTGTGTATCACTTATATATTATTTTGTTCCAAGAGAAAAACTCAATTGTTTATTGCTTTTTGTAGATCCTGGTGATCGAAGGTGGGTTGGTATGTGGTGGGGAGGATTCCTACTTTGTGGTTTGCTGTTGATTCTGGTTGCTATTCCATTCTATGCATTCCCTAAGACGTTACACGTGAGTTGAAGTGAGGCAACTTTTTAACTTTTTTTATTTGAGAACTTTTCTGAATTTAAGAATTTAATTTTTAAGTTACAATGATTCAATTTATTATAAAGATAAAAAAAAACTCTTTACAAGTGAAAATAAGCCCAAAACATATCAGTCTTGTAAAATGGAGTTTTGCCTTTCCTACTCTCATATTTTCCTAAAGAATGAGTAATACAAAAACATAAACTTCTAATATGTACATAAATATTACATTCATAAGAAATAATAAAATATGTTCTTCGATTTCAAAAATCTATCTGAATGAATAACAGGTATTATCAAAATTACCAAATCAATCTTCAGTATAATATCTGAAGCTTTTTATTTTTATTATTATGCTCTTAATGTATCTGTCCTAAATATCACATACTTTTTTTACTGTGTACATGATTTTTATTTTAATTTTAATGATAAATACCTTAAACTAAATTAAATCCTAATGGTTAGTTATGGTGAACCTAAAATTAAATAGTGTAGAACAACTGTATTGGGAAAAAAGTCATTTAAATTTCAATTGTAATTAAAACACTATTGGAAGAAAATGTATAGTGTTTTCATATTATTGGATAAGAGTTTCTCATGTAATCGTTTCATTATTAGCTACTTAGTTACCAATTTTTTCCTTGCATTTCTTTCTTGACAGAGAGAAAAAGAGAAGATTCGTCTAATGGAAAAGTCTAGACCTGAACCTAGTAGGCCTCAGAAACCAGCTGACGTGAATGCCCCTCAAGGGCAATCTAATGACACTGGATATGGAAAGGATGTAAAAGGTATGGTGCTAAAAAAAAAAAAAGTATGTTAATTGCAATAATGGGAAAACTGCTTTGAGGTTAATATATTCAATATGAGGTAATATTTTTTAATAATTTGAGTAAATATACAAAATATGTTGACTTTGAGATTCCTGCCCCTTGACACTGGATCTGCCTTTGTCTGAAGTACTCTGATTTTGAATGGGTACCTTGTATTATTGATGACTCTAGGCTGTAACATACTGAATGTGCTGTAAATCTGTTTATGGACGTATGACATTTTGAGTTAATCATTTTCTTTCACAGATATCCCTCGTTCAATGTGGCGCCTGGTATGCAATCCTGTGTATGTGGTGACATGTTTGGGTGCCTGTATGGAACTAATAATTGTATCAGGCTTTGTTGTGTTTTTGCCTAAGTATCTGGAAACACAATTTAGTCTAGGCAAAAGCCAAGCTAGCGTATTTACTGGTAAGTACCTAAATATTATTCCTGACCATATATAGTGGCAACCTGCCAAAAATTCAGATCTGCAAAAAAGGAAAGTCAAATAAATAATACAGCCGACTCCGGTTATTGTGATTTTCTGAGGATTAACATTTTTAGGTCACTATATCCAAGGTTTACTATATCCAAAGGATATTAAAGTTAAACAGAATTTCTCCATAATGATTGATTTTATTAATAAAGAGATATAGCAAAATACATTAACAGCACGAATTGGAAATATTAACATCTTTATTTGTCCTTAAAAAATCAATTTCTTTTTAATTGTTTGCATTGTACATTTTCATTAGTAATTTCTGAAGAACCTTTTCCACAATTTGTGCTCTCTCTATAATTGATTCTATATTGTCCTCTGTGTCTAAGTATTGTAATGCATTCTTGACACCCTTGAATGCCCCTTGCGCTGTTGGAATAACATCCCATCTCTGAAGGCCCTTTTACTCACCTAAGAGATCACATAAGAGATGCTTTTAGTAGCAAAATGGTGCAAGCGGCTAATGAAACTGAAAGCTTTTCTGTGGGGCACAGAATATATTGCCAGGCTGTCGCAGTCGCATGGTTCCTGTTGCCTATGTAGAACTCAATGTGCTTTGACCTGCAGAATATCAAGTACTGCTAAGATTGATACTGAAGTAAGCAATCATGTGTCACCGCCACTAATTGTGGCCCACGTAGGACATGGCCTTTGTTTCTGCAGTGAAACTGAGTGGCTTAAGGTCATCACTATGGGGGACACTACATCACCCAGAGGACACTACTTCTATTATGGCCCTATTATAGCGTGCTGACATTATTTAAAGCGGCCTAGTATTGAAATTTGTGACACAGAGATGATATATTCTTTTCCCAAGAGGGATTTAATTTCCAGGACATTGTATTTCCTTCGTTCATTTAAGCCGAGGTTCAGCTTCACAATAACCGTGTCTTCTTGTACTTATTCGTAATGTAAGTGAAATGGGACCAGTGACTTAAGTTCACTATAACTGAGAGTTCACTATATCCGATTTCACTATAACCAGAGTTGACTGTACTATCTTAGTGCAAATATTGATTTTTTTCTTTTATTTCATTTTTGCTCATTTAGAATTTTCAACTTGCACAAATATCTTCTGATGAGTGCTATTTCTAAAATGTATCAAAATATATAGTTATAAGTTAATTTTTCTAACTGCTCAACTATTGCTAGCGTAGAAGTGATGAATTATATGTCAAAACATTTTCTTTAAGAATCCAGTGGCACAACCAGAATATTTTTATTGGAGAGGGAGGGGAATTAGGTGTAATGGCCAGTTGACTTGATGCATATCATATAAAATTGTAATATGCACTAAATTGTATTATGCTATCTTTTAAATTTGTTTTTATTTAGTATTAATTTTCTTTTTCTTTCATTTCTCAAAATGCACTCTCAAATCTGGTGATAACTAGATGACTGAAACTTGTGAAAGTCATTAAAGCATCCTTAGTCACTCCTATCTTATTAATTTGACCAGGGCCAACTTGTCCAACTTGCACGGCCTCAAGGGCATGGTTGCGGTTGCATGGTTTTGTGCCATAATTACTTAACTTGGGTGATCCACATCTGACTTCCCTGAATTGTTGATCTCCCCAATTTGCGCAGCTGCAGAGCAGCCAGCTGCTCTGAAATGGAAAGGGGAATGGAATCATGTGTGATATCAGACAGTACCTTTCATAATGCAGGGAAACAACTTGGGATGATTTTGATTTTGTGAAATTAATTGGAAAAAATATTAAATCTAAACTAAACCTATTGTTACATTAATGGGGTGTTGACCTCAGCAGGGCTAGGTACACAATGTTTTTGCCCAACTGGGAAACAAGGATGCTTTCAGTTTTGACTTATCTTTCGTGGACCACAATAAATAGTACCATGGGCCACACATGGCCCACACACCACCTATTGGACAACCCTGAATTTGACCAAGGCACAACCTCTCCAATAATGTATTAATATTTATAATTCACTTGAAAGAATGTAATTAATATTGAACTTTGAATTAATATATTTGGGGAGATTCATAAATTTGATTTAGAATATTAATGATGCTTTTGTTTTTATTTTTTATGAAGGATCAATTGCCATTCCTGGTGCATGTATTGGGATCTTCATGGGAGGATGCCTTTTGAAACGACTGGAACTGAGGCCGAAGGGTGCTGTGCAATTTGTACTTATATCCAACACTGTTTGTTTGGCGTGCTATGGCCTCTTGTTTTTCCTCGGCTGTGATAATGTTAAGATGGCTGGCACCACAATTCCATATTTTAACAGGTAGATTTTTAAAATTTTTATTATTGTAGAAGTTTCAATATCTGATCCTCAAATATTACTTAAGTTATTTAACTTGTGAAATAAAAGTTCTAGGAAACACAGATAAATATTTTTTTGTATTGAACATTATATTATAAGTTTAAATATTTTTACTGAGATTTCCTTTCTTACAGCTCCAAGCCAGAACCATTTCAGGTGAATTTGACAGCAGCCTGTAACTTTGGCTGTGAGTGTCATATGACAGATGTGGAGCCTGTATGTGGCAACAATGGCCTAACTTATTTTAGCCCATGCCATGCAGGCTGCACTGCTTTTTCATCTCGCTCAAACTACACCAATTGTGCTTGTAAGTAGCTATATAGAAATAAACATACAAAATCTACACTATGATTACATATGAAGGAATTTAAACAGAAAATTTAGCAGCAAGGTACCAGTCAACTACAATGAGAACAATGCTTCTCTCTGCAAATTCTCTCAACATCATATTTCAGTTTAAATATGCTTCAATATTTGTCAACTAAAATGGTTGTGCCCAATAGGTGTAATAAATCTACAGTGAATGTAAAAAATTTTGAATTTCAATATCTGTGATTTTAAAACATTTTAGTATTCATTAATATATAGCTAATTTTCACATTAATAACTTCAAATCTCAGATCTCATGAGAATTTAAAGCGTATCAATACTCAATAAATATGACCAAACAAGTCTAAAACTATTCGTAATTGTAATTTTTTGTAATCAGAGATGCACATGAAGGAGACAAAAGGAAATTATAATGTGAATAATAATAATAATAATAATAATAATAATAATAATAATAATAATAATAATAATGATAATGATAATGATAATGATGATAATGATAAAGATAATGATAATAATAATGATAATAATAATGATAATGATAAAGATAATGATAATAATAATGATAATAATAATGATAATGATAATAATGATGATGAGGTGTATGATAAATAATCATTGTCATCAATATCATTTATAATTGAGAAAGTAATATTTTTTTCAGCATTAAAATTTTTACCTATGAATTTAGTTCCTTCGTTTTTACACAGGCATCCATGGAAATTTCAGTCAACTGGCAACAAGTGTAAGTGGTTCTTCATCTACTGAATTTGCTGAAGTTACGGTGGTACCAGTTGCCACAGCTGGACCATGCAATTCTCCATGCCGCACAATTTTTCCTTTTTTAATTCTTCTATTTTTTATGACATTTGTTGTTGCTGTGACACAAATGCCTCTGCTTATGATAGTGCTTAGGTAAGTCATATATTCAAAATTATTTTCTATGTACAAGATTGACCTTGTAAAAGATTTTTAAATAGAAAAATATGTCAGAAATTAAGTAGTTGAGATATGTGATTAGAATAGGAGTAATTAAAAAATTGATCTATTGAAACTCAATTTCTAAGCATTCATTTTTCTAGGTGATTAATTTATTATGTAGGCTTGTAAAGTGTTTCATTGAAAATGGAATTAAAAGTGTATTTTAATAGAATAATATAACCTTTAAAAATAGGTGGATCAATACATGGACAAAAGTGCATTTTCGAATTATTTGGTGCTTATAAATGTCTCTAATTGCATCACTTTCCTGGAAAGCTGATCCAGCCCAAATTGCAAAGATATTATTTTTACAATCCTTCTGCTCATGAATCAGTTTTCCCCTCACTTCATCTACACAATTTGCAGGGTATAAAACTGACACATCTCTGTTGTTAAGAAAACTGATTCCATATGAACTCGAAAAACTTTTAGATAATCAGGACTAAGAAACTTTTAGTTAATTAGGATGTGACACTTTTTAGTAAGTCAAATAGATTGACACTTTAACAAGAATGTACAAAGAGAAAAAGTTGTTTAGAATAACATCAATGGATGCAAGCAAAAAAGGATGTACCATTCAATCTTATTATAAAACATCATATAGGGAAAAGTTACTGCAGTTCTACACGAGGCAAAGGAATTGTTCTCAGACACGTTTTTGATCTGCAAAAGGAAAATAAACCTTTTAAAAGGCTAAGATGGTCTCCCTAGTGTTCTTTTTTTATGCAAATCTTGTTCCTTCTACATTTTCTTCAATACTATTATAGGGGTTTTACTAGAAAAATCACTAACAATGACAATGACATTGTGTACAATTTAAGAGGCAGTAGAAGGTTTTGAAATCTTCCAACAACAGATATAATTTTTAAATGATATATCCCTAAAATGGTTTCTTAAATGCAATTAATTTAGTATAATCTTTGAATTTTTTTCTGTTAGTTATATCAGTTTATATATTCAAAGGAAAAAATGAATGTATAAATAAAAAAAATTAATCAATAAAATAATGACAAAAATAAATGAAGAAATGTGTTCACTGTAAATGCATCTACTGTTACCCATTTTTAAAGTACTGAATAGAAAACTGCCATAAATCAAACTTTTTCTTTTTTAAATTAATAAGTTCCAATGTTATGCATTAAATATCGTTATATTTTTCATTATTCAGTAAAACTTGCTCAAAGTAGAATCTCAAGACCAGAATTATTTTTAGTATTAGACAAGATTCTGCCTTATGTAGTGCAGTACTGTAGAATTTATGAGTGTTAGACCTGCAATTTATGTTCACATTAGACAAATTTCTGTATTAAACATGTTCTGCATCGAACAAGTTTTATTGTATTACTAAAGAATAATAAAAGTTAATCATTCTTCAGCATTCACTTTCTTCATTCATCAATAGTATCATTTCATTTTCCTTGACTAATATTTATTATTTTTCTTCAAGGCTCAGTCTTTAAATGCATCTTCTCCAAATACTCACATTTTTTAATGTGACAGTTGTCCTCAGGGTTGTGGTATGCTTCTAATTGTTGAAAAATTGAGTATGAGAAGGATTATTGGAAAATATCTTGTCAAGTCTATCTGTATTTCAATACTACTATGTAATCAGTGAAGTAGCTAAATTCTATGTTTTATTTTTGCAATGAATTATACTAATTGAACTATCTCTGTGTTGTAGATCTGTTGGTGAAGAAGAACGTTCCTTTGCACTTGGAATGCAATTTGTCATCTTCCGTCTATTTGGTTATATTCCTGCCCCAATATTGTTTGGGAATTTAATTGATTCAACTTGCCTTTTATGGAAAAGTGCTTGTGGAGAAAGAGGAGGAAGATGTTTACTTTATGACATCGAACAGTTTCGATACAGGTTAATATTGAGTATAGAATTTTACTATTGAATTTTACTATATGACTGACTCTCAATTGTGAAGTTACTAAACTTTAGCAGGTTTAGTTCATCTCTTTGCTAACATTTAAGCATGTTTTGAGAACCCAAATATGAGAACCCACTGTTTATGGCCTTCAAATTCAGAAGAAGTTTTTGGATGATTAATGACATCCACATATCTAAAAGCAATATGAAATGGTTGAATGTATGTCAAGTATAGCCGTTTCTTGTAAACTGATATCTGTATCAATTCCATTGTGAATCAATGAGTGTGTTTAATTTAATCAAACGTTTTGTTGTTTTCAGTATTTTTTTTCCTAACAAAATTCTTCAATAATTTAATGTTTTCTCTTTCTCAAGAAATTACAATATTAATTTAGCAATTTGTGTGCAAAAATCTGAAAACACAAAGTTTGAAAAAAGAATTGCATGTAATTAAACTGATAGTGGTTTCCCCAAAGAGAAAATGTATTTGTTACTGTACCCAATTTTAAAAATGATATAAATTTGGATTCTAATTAGATTTTTTGTTATCAAAGTATAACTACAATTGCATGAAGATCTCTGAAACTTTGTTTGAAATATTTTTGCCTCAGAATTTCCAACTACAGCTACTCTATTTCATACTTGCAAATATGCAAGTGAATTTATGATCATTACTTCATACTTACAAATGTGCTTTAATTTAATTTATGAATATTTCAGCCCATGCAAGTGAATATCAAGCTTGTCTTATTTTAAATTTAATTTTTTATATACTCTAATACTCTTTATCAATGTTACTTCTTGAAAATTTCAGAAGTTATTCCTGAATTCTTGGCAATATTTGGGGAAAATATTAGTATTTTATTTCAAAAACAGTGTTGAAAAAAATTATTTTTAAAATTAGTGTGCTTTTAATATTCTCATTTTAATGGAGTTTCCAGAAACTTCATTCTCTGTCACATTCAAAATTTTATAAATATACACTTTCTTATTCTATTTTTTCTGAAAATGTTTACAAATATCATTAAGTTAAGCAAGTATGTATGAAATATATACTAATATAATGATCTGCTTTTCTAGATATGTTGGCATCTGTGCTGGAATAAAGATTCTGGCACTTGCCTTATTCCTTGTCGATTGGTGGTTTGTTCGGCGACGAAGGCAACTGGAAGAGCAGGCTGCTCTGACAGTCAATGACTTAGTGGGTTCAATTATTAGTCTTGATAAATGTAAGTGAAAATAATCAATCTTTTTAATCTAAAATAGGTAAATAGTGTACTTGTTTGTGCCCATAAAAAGACATTAACACATTTTATGTAACATTCCTGTTTTTGAGTCAGAAATTTAAATTTAGATTTCAGAATTGGTTTTCGATAACAACACGTTTTATTTGTGATTTCATTTTTGAAATGGTTTTCTTGCCTTTTATCATATAATTTTGAAATTAGTTAATATGTCATAGAACTTCCATTAATACATTTTTTGCCAACTTCTACATCTACGCCATTCACGGCAGATGATGTTGAGTTTCTAAAGAAGTTCTTGGGCTCAATTTTCAAGAGATAAGAAAGAATATGGACTAGTTTTTTTAGGGATTTGATAAAACAAGAAATAAAATTTTATCTTTTAGTGATACTGTGCCTGAATACTTGGACATTACATTGTTATTTCCACTAGACTTACTTTCCAAAATATGAACCCTACATAACAAGAACAAAATTATGAAATTATTTTTAAAATACCAAAACTGGAACTGAAACCATTTCATTCAGTTCCAGCAATATATTTAATAAATGAATAAATGTTTTAATTTTACCCTTTAAATTTAGCCTGTTCATCCATTGTAAATGGAATTTGTTGCATCTGTTGTAAATGTCTACTTAACTTCTTAAGCTGTAGAGATAAGCCATATAGTGAATATGACATAAAACATCAAATTTTTGCTTCCTGTCTTGGACCTGATCTTGTATCTAAGATTTCTATTAATGGAGGGGAGAATTGAATTCAACAGAGTAAGAGATAGTTACTTAGTTTCCATGAAAGAGGCTGTTGTGACCAGAGTGGAAAGTTGTTATATCGTGCTCATTCAAAGAAATTGGTTAGTCTTAGATTCCACAACAATGAGGTTACAAAGGAATTACTTACAGGAAAATTGTTTGTCTTCCTTTGGATTTTCACAGCCATCGGTCTGTAAGTCATTACCAAAGGCTTAAGACACTAGAGATGTCATTTCATAATATATAATAAATTTATAAGAAAAATAATATGTTCATTGTGTCCTTCAGTTATAGTGCCTGGCACTGCTGCTAAATTTAAAGACTTAATTTTTGACATGTTTGGACATCAAACTCACTCAGTTGTTATTAACAACTAACACAATTTTACAAAGTTACAATCTAACACAATTTTATTGAGATATTCAAATTTCTGATATTAAGGATGTTCATTGGCCTTTGCTGAGTGGACACATGACTAAAATTTGACAAGTTTCCTGAAAAAATATTATAGTGTAGAATAAACTCCTATTCTTCTATTAGAAAATGGTTTGTTTTGTGTTCTGCTAATCTTTAAAGGCCCCATTTGTTTAAAAGACCTGGCTGGGTTAGTTAGCCGAATTGCTTAACTGCACTCTGTGAAGTCACGGAAGTTAAACAATTTGAGATACCACAGGTAATGATCTAAGAACCTTGGTTTCTAATGGCGCTGAGCCCCTGGCTGAAGATATAAAAGACACTGCCTGACTGCAAATTGATGAGAGAAAAAGATAAAATAAATTAACAGAGGAATATTTCGCATAGGCTCAATGCCCAAGAAGGGCTAAAAGATGTGTTGCACAACAAAAGACACAACAAAATAAAATTGAAAAACAAAACAAAACAACAACAAGAGGTATTACATGTTTATTCTGAAACCTTTAGAGTCCCTTTCCTGAGATTTCAGTTTTAGTGTACCATCTTGTATTTAAAAACCTCCTTGAAGAACAATTCTTCCCAGAATGCAATGAAACTTTCAGGAATTATAGTAAAATAAACAAGTAAGAACATGTACTGCTCAAGGATACTTTCTGTGGGTTGAACTGAAGGAGAATTTCCTATCTTTGAAAATTATCTTAATTGACTTCTATAAAATTCTGACATTAATAACACATAACACAAAACAATTCTTTACATCAAATCACATGTATTTGTTCAGGCAAAGTAAAAAATGTTGTAAGAAAAAGTAAAAATTGTTGTGCATGGAACTTTTTGTATTAATTAAAAAAAATTAATAATGGTATTAATTACAAAAATTTGGACCTATCATTGTTGTTTAAACATTGCATAATGTATCATACGTTAATGAATCTTCAGTAAAAATTTGGTTTACGTATGTATAAAAACATAGAGTGGAAAAATTCAGTCACGGATCCCCTTAAGAGTCCTTACTGAACTCTGAATCACATGTTATTTATTTTATCTTTTAAAATTATATAGGCTTCATATTAGAATGATAATAGAATGAAATATTTCCTTTTGCAGTGTTCGAAGAGCGTCCAGCTACTAGTCACCATGCAGATGTCAAAACACTTGCCATTGGATCATCGTTTCCTCCATCAGAGCAACCCACTCCATCATCTGATTCATCTGCAGATGTGTTAAGTTCCCGAATTCCACCCGTGGCCACACAGACATTAGATTTACACCACCATGACACTGATAATGATTCGAAGATATCTCCGTCATCTGAGACTCATTCTGATGCCAGTGTCACAGAACCAGCAAAAGAACTACAAGATGTGAATATACATCAATAGAAGCTTTAAATAGTGAAAGTGATTATTGAATAAACGATATAAAAGTTAAAAATATTTAATACAGAAATATATTTTATTGACTCAAGTGAATTTTGACATTTTTATTTAAGAAATAAAGTGCACAGATTTAAAGTATTCTTTTTTTTAAATAAATTGCACTGTTATTTTTGTCAACGACAAATCTAATCAGAGAAAGAAACTCTTGTTTGCTACCATAATTTTCAGTTAGCGTGAATGAAATGCATGATAGCATATAGCATCACCAGTGACCAGCAAAAGTATTTTGGCTTCAAATTTCAGCTTCAAAAGAACTGTGCTTCATAACTTCAAAACATTTCTGACAGAAAATGAAACTTGATGCCTGCCTTATATAAAGTAGCAAATATTACTTCATAGTAACATAGACATGGTAGTGTCTTATGGAGAATGATCATACACAGAGACCACGATTTTTGGAGTACAGCTAAATAACCACACACATCCAAGTTGCTTCCAATTCAAGCTTATACCAAACAATTTATATTTAATGGCTTGCAACTTAACAAGAAGTTTAATTCTTATGTTTAATATTGAGGGATATAATTCAGAACTTCTTTATTTATTTTTACTTTGTACTGGACTGTAACAGCCTTCTTTTGTGAAATTTTGGTCATTGGTATTTTGTGTGCACAACTATCCAATTCAAGAGAAGTAAAGAAATTGTTGATCTCTGATTTGTAAGTCAATTGTATCTTCAAAGACGTGCTGTGAAGTGATAAAGTGATTTGTGGTGAGCAGTTACTGTTGGGATTGAGAGATGAGAAACTTTCATAGTGTCCTTAGTAATTATATTTATAGTAATTTCTCCAGAATTGGAGAATCATCACAATGCAAAGATATAAAGTGAGCTGTGTATTAATAAATAGTTATGTTATGCTCTATTTTTCTGTAGTTATGTTTGATTCAATTTCTGTTTTCAGAAAGTTAATGGTTTCTTGGACAAAAGTTCTCTGTGATCATTTTCAAAATGTATTATTATACAACTGCATATACTTTGGGAAATGTGATATGTGACTTATGGTGGTACTTACCTCAAAAATATTTGCTGTGGTTGGAACTTAATATTTTCATTTCTAAATTGACAATAAAAATTTGGCTGCTTAACATCTAAATGGGCCCTGTGTCATTCAACTCTTGAAATAGAGAGTGACTACTATTGATGAGTACTGTTCCAAATTTCATGAAAATAATTTTGTTCCGTTTCATGGTGGATAAGAATGAGGACCAACTGACTATTTTAAATGGCTATAAAAAGGAACTTGCACATTACAAACATGAAAGAACAAGTTTTCTACCTTTTCAGTGTATTGTCAAAGTAAATTTTAGTTGTATACTAATGATTAAGTGATGTGTACACACGTGCAACATTTCCTCATGAGACAATGGAATATTGTGCACATCTAAATTGTTCACTTTTAGATTTTCAATTCTTTCATTGTAAAAGCATTGCTAACAACTTCCACTTCATAAAACTTCAGGAAATGCAATATTATTCCGTATGTCAAAATTTAGAGAGAGGTTTATGACACTTTCGAAGCAGACTTCACTGCTTTCACATTTGATTCATATTTCTCTTTAGACAGCACAATGTATTACAGCACTTAAAGTCTAATGATATATATTAGGCACAGGCCTCACTATTGGCTGTGAAAATTTCAGTTACACAAATTATATTGCCATTATGTTGTCGGAAGACTATTAGAGTAAATATACCATAGTTTCCATGGTAGATGTATTCAATCCAAGTTTCAATATATTTCTTGTTTATTCACCTTACAAGAGATAGGTTTAGAATTAAACAAGTAAGTAGATTTGGGGGGGAACCAAATATACACACCTAGTTGTCTTTAGTGAAATTCACATTACAACTAATGGTTGTGTGTATACCTTAACTCCAGAGCTGATGTGCACAGGTTTGCACCAAGTCTGAGGCCTTAATTCAGCAATGTTAATAAATGTTGGCCTATCTTTTGATGTTAAGCAGAGTTTTTATGGCTGTGGAATCAAAAGATACTTTATTTGTAGCAAGTTTTTAATGCTTAAGTTTCTTAATATATTCTGAAGGCATAATGCGTTATAGAATATATTTTAGTACAGAGAGCATTTTTAATAAATGAAGAAAATTGACAATTTGTTAGCTATGTTGGATTTGCCATTTGTGACACTTCAGGGATGTACCAGTATTTTAAATTGGTCCTTTCAACAATAGTTGTTTCCTTGTAGTACATATGATTGTTTTCTTTGAAGAGAGAATTCTTACAAACCACCACTGAGAAGTGTGTTTGATCAATCAGTCATGACCGTGTAGCATTACTATGAGTTCAAATACATGACTATAATATTGATTAGTTCTTAAGCTTTTTCATGGTGACCTGTCATCAGTAAGCTTTTTAATCTATTGCTTGATACATTTTCATAATATTGAACTAGATTTACAGTCGCTAGTAGATTTGGAATCACTAAATTGATTTGTTCTGTAGTGTAGATAAATTTTGACACTCAAGAAAAAAAATTATATTTTTCTTTTGATAAGCAATCAGTAATTATAACCTTTAGATAATGAAAATGTGGTTAATAAGTACTATATGATAAATGATTATAGAAATGTATTGTGACTGGTCAAGTTTGTTAAGATGGATGTAGCCAGATATAGTGATTGATATACCTAAAAACTGCATACTATGAAAGAGAAAGATCTCTGAGGATTTTGTTTCCTAAATTTATTGACTGTAAGACTCTTTTTACTGCAAATTTCAACAGAATAAGTCATGCCGGCATGACTGCTGCTCTAAAATAAAATATTTCACTCATACGTATTTTAAATTAAAAATTATCATTACTATTTTTTATATCAAGAAACAAAGACGTTTTGTATCAAATATGTAAAATTTACCATTGAATGCAAGATAAATATAAATTAACATCTGCTTAAATGATATTGTAGATTTTTCTTTTCTCTAAATGACTAATAATAGTACTAATTCTTCCTGACTGTGATATTAACTGAACATAAAAGGTTAAGGTAATATCTGCAAACTGCAATTCTGTTTTGCAAGCAATTTTGCCTTAACAATGAAGTTAATTATTTGATCAATTCATGACATTGCTACAAAAATTTGTACCCAACACAAGTTTCAAACATGAAAAGGAAGTGTCTTACAGGTATTATTTTACCACAGACTTTGTTATGTTTTCAGTTCAACTTTATCTTTGCATCGTTCTCATCTAGAAAATTGTGGAAGCTTATGCTGACACATTTTATTGCTGTTTCTCTCTCATAGTAATATAACAAATAGTTTTGTTCATCATTTTAAATATTAATGAGAAATATTTTTGTAATAATATGAAATTAAGAAGCTCAAGGAAACGATCTTGAAGCAGATATGATCAGAATAATTTTCCAATTATTTCATTATTCTGTTAACAGGAAAACTTTCGTAATTATTGTTGTTTCTAGCACCTGCCAATCTGAAGAAGCACAATCATTATAAACAATTTGAAATTTCATAATGTTACATAACACATGTACTGCATGCCTCCATGTTTCAGGTGAATGAATTATTCAGTATGATATTGTAGTGAGAAATTTGTTACATTACACAAGTAAGTGTTTGATTAAACTGTGATGCGTAGATGTACTGGATAGAAAAAAGAAAATATATTGGTTGTTTGAGTATGTCATCAGAATAAATGAAGAATTGAATAAGCTATGGAAATAAACATTATTTTATTATTACTCATTTTGAACTTTTAATATACTTCCATAAGCCTTTGATATGTTTTTTGAGTTTTGGTCATTAATAATTGCAGATTAAAAATATTTCATTTTAAATTAAAACATACAAGAGTTTTAATTCTATAAAATTAATTGATGTTTGTGAGAATATCTCTCTTCTTGATATAGAAGGAATGGACACTGAATGAAATATTAGATACCTATTTGAAGATTTACATCCTGAAATAATTTTTAAACATATAATTTTGTCCCAAAACATTCCACAGTCAGTCTTAAACTCTTATCTTAATAAAAAAAAAAGTGCTTATGAATTACTAACTGTCTCTTAGATTCTTACTCTTATTAACATAAAGGATTTTAAATTCAAGTAAATTTTAAACTTTTCTTGGAACTGCAATTCAAATAAGTTAATTAAATACTATTTTTTCCTTCTATCTCATGATTCGTGAGTAAAAAGATGAATGAGTCCTTTTAAATTTGTAGTTTTATCAATATTAATTTGACTTGCTTTCAGAAAGTAACTTAAAATGCTGAAGATGAAATATGTGAACCATTTAGAATTATTATATCTGTATTGATTATGTACACTGTTTCAACATGAATGTAATTTTTTTTGGCAGAATTTGACAAAATACATAGTCATAGTTTCAATGAAGCACTTCATGAAATATAAAAAAATTTTGCAAGTTATAAACGTATTATCATTTGTTCCAAGTTAACTCACAGAAGTTATACAAATAAGAAAGAGACCTTTTCACATTTAAAATTTTGCCTAAAATAATTTAAGAAAGGTTTCAATGTTAATCTTCAAAATGTTAGGAGTAAAGAAAGGTCCTTTGATTCTTCCTACAATAAGCTTATCAGATGAAAAGAAATTTATGGCAAGTATAATTGAATAAAAAACATATTTGTAATCAGAAATTATTTCAACTGTTACATACTACTTAATTATCGAAAAAATTATCTTTTGTCATGAAAGGTGTCAAGGCAACTGCATACTACATCCATCCAAAACGGAGATCTTAGCCTCTCCTCTCCCTAAATAATAACCCACACCAGATATAGATATAGGCTACTTGTAGTACTACAATGTGTATATGGAAAGCAGGAGGAAGTGTACAGTAACACTGGTCTAACACAAATTTGCTTTTCCTCTGTCTTACAAAAATTACAGAAAGGATTTCACTTGCCCTGACCCCTTCAATTAAATCCTAGAGAACTCTGAACTTAATGAAAGTTAGAAAGCAATAAATATCTCATCTCAGATACCATTTGTGCAGCAAAGGATAAAAATACAGTTTATCACTGAATGAACATTAGATCACTGAATGAAATTAAACTCTTGCATATTATTTTAAATTTTGTTACTCTAAACATACAATTAGTCAAAGTATTTCATTACAAATATGAACTTATCATTCAGAAACATCAATTTTCATACCAAAAATTAAATGACAATATTAAGTGAGCAAATTGGGTTATAGAGTGTGGGGTAGACAACAGTTGTTGAAATTACTGATAAAAATATGTCTTGCACTCAATTAACTGCTTGCTCTATCATTCCGGAAGCACAAATATATGTGAATATCTATATTCTTCGAAACTTTTAGTCTTGTGAACAATCCCACTTCCTTTTCCAACACATAAAAAATTGAAAACTAGAAAATTTTACATTTTATAATGCAAGCATTCAGTGTGCATTGCCTCTATAAACCATCACAATCTACAACAAACTCTGCAAAGGAACATTTTGATTAAGATGTGTGCCATATTGTACATCACTTATTTGTAAAGCTTGATTTAAGATTGAAAAGGTTGGTTTCCTATTGAATGTGAAGTTGCAAAATCAATACTGTGATGATTTAAAAGAAAGTGCTGCTTTGTGTTCATTAAGCTTATTATCATAAGATATTTGAGCAAGAATATTGAATTCCAAGACAATAGTACAGCTCTTATAAACAATTTTGAGTTGCATCAGCAAAAATATGATTTGTTACTGGGGCCTTGTAATTGTGTACTTTAAAATTTCTTCTTTGTGATCTGCAAAAGTAATGTACACTGCAATTCAAATGCAGTTATGTTATATTTATGGCATATTATGTGGCAAGAATAAAAGTGTTTTTATTTTCATGAAAATTTCAGATTTTTCTTTTCTTTTTTTTTCTTCTTCTTGTGATTTAATTTGTAACACACTAGAATGCAATATAATACTGCAAATAATTTTTACATATTAAAATTATTTATATTTTTCCAAAAATTTTCAGATAAGTAGTATAGTACCTCTTGAGAGTTAGGAGACTTTTTGCACATCTGAAAGTGGTTTACTGTCACAGAGAAAATTTAGTAGAACTTGTTGTTACAGGTTATCATTATTTTAACAAAAAACGACTTCATTCAGATACGTTTAACTACTTTTAAATTTAGCAATGACTAAAGACAAATATAGTACGAGTCTCTCATTAAGTGGACATTAAATAAATGCAGATTATCATAGTCTACAGAGTTGTCCCAATTGTGAATACAGGAAAACTGAGGAATCTATTCTGTATATGATACCAGGCAGGTCCTGAAATTACTTGAAATTCTCATAAAAGTTAAGTACGACAAAATGGATGACAATTATATAACTATAACAACTTACTAATAATTAAAATAGTAAGGCATGTAATAAATAGATGGGAATAAAATAAATTAAGAAATTTACAAATACCAGTTTGTCACAATTTATAAATTTACAAATTTATAAAGTGTAACAAACTGGTCTTTACAATTCTCTTCCAATATTGCTCACAAATTAGATCTTCACTTTTTTCAATTTGTTGGTTATCCATGTAATTAATAAAATCTAAATGTTTTGTTTAAAGAAAATATTGCCATTCAAAGCTGAGGGGGAAAAAAATGTGTTTTTACTGATGGCCCACGTGAGGACTGGAATATGAGTTAATAATGATTTAGGCATATTATTCAAAATATTTTAATGTATGTATTTTAATATACACACACACACACACACACACACACATATAGATATAGATATAGATATAGATAATGTATATATGTGTGTGTGTTAATATTTTAAAAAACGCAGTGTAAAATAAATCACAATTCGATAAAATGGGTTTAAATGGTTAATATTAACATGGTTATAGCATAAAGAACTCTGTGAACAGAAAATACATCTTTCCAAACACTCAATTTATTGAAAAAATACCCAATTATTATTGAAAATGACGCGGTTCTTCTCAGGAAAGCTGTTTGTGAATTTTAGTGGGGAGCTCCGCCAATCGTACAGCTCTACACGATGTGCTCGTGACGTCATGACCACCTCCCTGTTATCCTTTTCCGCCTCCATCTTGCCTGCCGAGGCAATAGAGCTCGCAGTTACTAGTTGGTGGTCGAGCTAGGAGGTTGAAGTGCTGAATCTCCTTACAACGGGTTTTGCGGTTTTCCCGTTTAATCCGTCTTCAATGTGTATGGCTCTTGTGGTAAGTATTTCTGAAACAGTTCACGTATTTAGTTCGTAGGCCATTTTGCAGCTTTGAATTTCATCGGAGAGGGTGTATACATCACTTGATGTCTTGTTGGTTCGAGCCTTGAAGCTAATACAAAAATATGGTATTTGGTATTGGAAACGATTTTGAGAGTTTATTAATAGACTTGTTCTTAAAGTTATTAAAATTGTCGAATCCTTTCATTGTGAAGATGGAAACTGGGTGCTCTAGTAATTCTTACACTTGTAATTTGTTAATTAAACTGAAAGATTAACTCGGCATTGTTCTATTAATAAAGTTTTGTTGTGAACAACTTCGGGAAGAATGCAGTATTTAGCTTATATAAGAACTGTTGTGTAGATTGTGTAGGCCTAACCTATGAAACGTGCTTTGTTTTTCTGTCCCTTGGGCTTGTTCTGAAAGGGTCTGGTGGTGTACGGGGTCAACACACTTAGGGAGGTGTGCGAGAGTGTATGTGACTGAAACATATTTGTGCTTACTCCCCAACAAAACCGTAGAAGAAAAGCATTTGCTGGCAGAGCGATGCAGGTTAAAAGAGATAGCTGATAAGTTCAGTGGACAAGGACGAGCGAATACTCTGGAAGGAACTTTCACCACATGAAAACCTCTGCACATCTGGAAACAATGCCTCGTACACTAGTCGTGTAATAGTGCTTCGTAAATATAAACCGTAAATTACTACGGGGGGTTATTTCGGTACGCGCACAGGTTTGTTTAGATTTGTAGATGAAAGGTTCTAGGCCGTCGCGCGCGTCCGTAGTTTAGAGTACTGTTGCGAGACGCGTGCTGACGTGCAGGCGCGTCTCAGATGGCCTTGCTATTGTTGGCAATGGTTTGCCCGCTAGGAATAGAAGCGCGCGCGTGTGTGTGTCTACACGGATCTCGTGATCTCGCTCTACGGTCAGCAGGGGACGAGTCTCGGTGCACATTGTTCGCAGAGAGTTTGTTTAGGAAGCGTGTCTGTTATGTTGCCCGCGAGCGTTCGTGGAAGCGGGAGGTAGTGTCGCCGAGCCGCACTGACAGCAGGCACGTGTTAAGCAGGTGTGTGCTTATAAGCTGCTGCCGTCACTGCTTCAGTCGCCTTTTGGGTGCGCGGCTTGATCGTCCGCTGTTCTCGGCAGCGGGCATTGGGTTGTGCTCACTAGCGATATTTCAGGTTTATTAAGCAATTTTTCGAATGTAATGAAATAGTACATTTACATCAATGTAGTTTACAAAATTTTTGATTTATGCGTCACGTAACTAGTATTATAACTTGAATTACTTTTATAATAGGGTGCTGGAACAGTCTATACCCTTTCCAAAACCAAAGTAGTGTTTACAAAAGGTATTTTTGTTGCAACTACTTCTGCTTGCCCGATAACTCAAATAATGCGATCTTGCATTAACAAGCTGGCATACGTTTTGTTTCGGCGCATGGATGTCCCGCCTCATTTGTTGACGGTACCTCTGTGGGAATTGCCAGGAGTGGGGGCGGTTCACGGTTCGAACAGTTCCGAAGGGGGCGCGCAGGTAGCCAACACGTTAGGCATTTTCGACATCGTTGCCGAAGATGTGCGTGTGCAATAAATTTAGTTTCTGTGATCACCGTAAAATATTTCTGGCGTGTCAGATTACACGTTGAACTGTAGTCTGTATAGAAGCTATGCCCATAATGCTTTGATGTTTAACGATTAAGATAAAAATGTGAATTATTCAAATTTTACAAAAAATTGCCTTTCTCTATATTTTTTGTATGCTTTGACGAAGTACTGGCAAGGTTTTCATTGTTCAAGCTTTATTGGTGCATTACATGGACATATATTGATATTTTATATTGACATTGTTGCATTAGAATTACAGTACTTAGTATGTAAGATGGCTTATTTCTATTGTATTGGAGTAAAGTCAGAATTGGCGATATAAGGCAGTTGCCGCAAATTTATCCGCTTCTTTTGAGCGATCAATGTTTTGTCAGTTGATTTGATTTTTTTCCCCCTCGCGCTCATGAGAGACCAACATGATTGGGTAAATAAAGTAGAAAGTTCAATTGACTGTAGTGTAGCATAGTACACTGTGTAGTAAATCGGTTTCATCTTTCGAAGAATGAAATAAGACATTTCTCTGTATACCTCACGTTCCTGTATGTAGGGTCATTGGTTTTCATAATTTTTACACAATTTAGCACAATTAGTACAGATCAACTGATATGACCTGCGAAATATTAAATAGAGCCCTCCAATTTATAGTCGCATCAACACCGAAGGTTATTAACTAGTCTTTAGGATTACAATAAAATGTATTTTCTGTACGTGGTGACAGCTTGGTTACCCTTTCATTACATACTATTTACACTTTTACATTTTGTACAATATATTCTACTATTAAGTCTAAGTGTATATTAGGGGTTGTATTTATAACTTTTGAGTAAGAGGTTAAACTAATTGTATTGCAGATACTTGCATCTAATGTGTTTCCCTTTCCAACCACTTTTTTATTGCAGATCTAAGTTATTTATAACTAATTATCAGCCTTATGTCGGACAATTAGATTTCTGTAGAAGGCATTGTTTAAAAATGGAATAAACACTAGAATAAGTAAAGTGTTGTGGAGTCGTATACGCTGCGCAGCCTTGATATGGTAAAATGAACGCTTTGATTATAACTGAAAATATCCTGGAGAATTGAGGATAAAAATGTGCATAGACGCACATGTTAGAGAACATAGATTTAGTTCGGGAATACAATGCGCATCCAAATTTTTAGTAATGGAAAGAGCGCGCTTTGCATTCGAAAATATACGGTACCTATTTGATAGCCATTGACACGTGAACGATTTGAGTAATTCAGTCTATCTTTTACATGCAGATAAGATAGTTGCATTGAAGCGCTCTGATTTGCATTGTAACCGGCGCTTTTACCAGCCACTCCATGTAGCGTTTGGAGCCGGTCCATCGCCGGCTGATGTGCGCCGTTCCGCAGCCGCGTGCGCAAGCGCTTTTCCCAGAAGGCGCGAGGAAAAGGCCGCCTCCGTGGCTCTAACGCGCTCCGAATTGGTAATGCCTTCGGCGGATATGATAATGGGCCTCGGCGCGGCGGCGGCGGCGGGCTCCGGAGCACAGCGCAGCACGCTGAATAGAACGACGCGGCGGAGACTCTCAGCCTGCCCTGCCATACCCTGCCCTGCTCTGCCGAGGGCGCTTTTGAGATACGAAGCCCTGTTTGCGGATTTTGGGCGAAATGAACTGTGCCCGAAGTCTCGAAAATAAAGTGGAAGTCGGGGGGGTGCTTAAGGGTTAATGCGTATGTATGAACTGGGAATATAAAGTAAATTTCGAAGTTTCTTGGGTTTGACGGCAAAATGGCGATGTTCGTCTTAGTTTGAAGGAGAACTTCCTCGAATGACTACGTGAATTCGATGTTTGTTTTTCGTTGATATGAAATCATATCGCATTGACTTGCATCTGGGTGACTGTCACGTGGCGTGTCTTCGGGCGTTACGCAAAATTAATCTCTACGCAGCAAGCGTGTTAGGGTATTCTACTTTCCCGTTACTAATTTTGTGATTTAATGTCTTAAAACGTCGTGCACGAATAATGTAAAATTACTTGAAAGGAGTGCTTGCGTGTTTTACCTTGTTTGGTACTGAACACTTGTTATTTGAGGTAAGACTTCTGTGCTAAAACCCAAACAGCTGTCACTACTACTTGAGAACCTGCTTCAATATTTTGCGATAAATAAGCTTATTTAACCAAACGGAAGTCTAAAGAACGTAATCATTCACAAAGTAGCACAAAATACGTAAGTTCTGGTATGTTTCTCTTATTCATCTTTTCTCAACTGTGGCCTCGGTGAGCAACTTCACCGCAAACATTTTTGGTAGGAACTTACCGTGAAAAATATACATTTTGTTACTGTCGGTAATACTGAAGAATTTCCAAAACTGTTTGAAATTAAAATCCATCTTCCTAGACTTGAGAGATAACACTATCTGTAAAAGTCCGTTTTTACCCTCATACGCCCATTTCAAACTTAAGTTTTTTTGTTAGAAACTTCGGGGGGATGGTGATTTTAAGCGGATGAATATTTCGAAGTTTGCTACACTGCAGGCTACATGACAAAACTGTATTGTACGAATGGCGATACAATGCGCCGTTTCTATCGTTAGCGGACCGTTAACTCTAATCTGTGTCTTGGAAAGAACTAGAATGTTGATTGTGGACTGATTTCGAACAAAGGTCTGAATTTCATGGTTCAAAAGTGCCCTTCCCTATCTCGTCAAATATTGAGAATCTGTGCAGTAAACTAGCTCGAGATAGCTCCGAACATAACATTCCCGCTGATAAGCGTTCGTGATAAAGTTCTCAATGACTCAGGTCTTGAGTGGGGTCTGGGCAGTCCGGCTTTGCGTTCGACTTCTCTGCCGAAATGTTGAAAGGTAGATCCTCCCACTATCGGAAACTGTAGCGAAGAGTTTTGCTTGTTATATTTTCCTGTAGTGGAAAAAACTAGAAATAGTATACGAAACTGACTTGGATAGTGCTTGATGTCACTCAGATGATCTTGCATATGGACATGTTCCCTCCTGGTGAACTGTCTCCTAAAATCACGAAAGGAAGCGATATTACACGCTTTGTTTCGGAAGGCAGATATGTGCTGAATCATTGTTTTTGCTGCGGGAGAGTTATTTGAGTAAGATAACCACGTCTGCGTTCTTTCGTGGTTTCTCATTCTGTTTGCGTGAATGTTCGCGCGCGATACTGATCGTGGAACGGTCCGTTACGGAATATACACGCATGTATTGGGAATCTAAAGAAGTACGTACTCTTGCAATTACAAAATGAATTTACAACAAATCGTATTCAAATAGTAAATTTACGGGCTGTGTACTAAAGGAAATGTTACGTACGCTTGTCCCCAGCGAAAACTAAACTCAACGGCGGAACGACGTATGTCTCACCCCTTCTAAGATGGTACACGCATGTGGTCGTGAATAGGCATACCAGAATACATTGAGGAGTCAATTCAGTGTAGATTGAGTGATGAGATAATTCTTGGATACTCGTACCGTCGATAGTAATCCACAAAATATTTATAATTAGTTTTGTATTATTAGACTCGGCGGTCTTTGACCTGAGGAATTGAGTAGTCTCTAGTTCAGAGTTCTTAGCTTCTGCTTCTTTGAACTAATAATAGAATTTAAAAAGCTAAAATGTGGGTCACTCCTGGTATACACATGGCGCAGAGTTTGTGCCCCTCCCCTTTGCTCCCATCCTATCGGAGACTTTTGCGAAAAGTCATGTTACGTTGAATTGCTTACCTGTCGCTGAAGAAATTGTGCGGCCCCTATTTTGAGTGTTTTACAACAGGTAGACAACCGAAATAAGATATTGCTCTACGATATCTGCACACTATCTCACTTAACTCCAGTACCTACCCGTGCTCCCTTGCAGAGTAAAACCAGCTCCTGAATGTTTTTATGTCAAAGAAATTATGAATCTTTATTTTCAGTTTCGCAACAAAAAATCGTCCCTTTTTCCATAATATATTTTCAAGCTACTGGGTGCTCAAAGAATTGCGGATTGTTTCTTGGAGGTATCGGGAAGGATCGACCAATTAAACACTGTAAACAATCTCAATGTACGTACAATTTTAACTCGCAAGCGACATGTGGGGATGAATTACATAACAAAATGTTAAATTATAAATTCCATATGTGTAAATAGAAGTCAAGGATTAAGACGGAAGTAAATGATGGCTAACTCGCGAACTACTCGGTTAATTGTTACATTAGCCACTTTCTTCGGATAAACTTGTAAGAATAACGATGGACTGACCATTTCAGACATCTGTCAGCTAATATTGGTATTACACAGGGTGCTGACTGAAGGTAATTGTCAGTCTGAGGCGGCCTTTGTATTTACGAGGAATATATTGGCATAGAAATGCATTGGAAATGTGCGTTGAACAAGCTGAGTTGTTTAATGTAAATCGCGAAGTCCGTAACCTCGTCGCTTCAACTCTTCAATCCTTAGTGAAGCGTCAACCGAGGTGTATTGTGGTTTGGTGAGGGCTCCAGAGGAAGATTGAACTCAGAAGCGCATGCCAAAGCTGTAGATTTACGCTTATTAATTTAGTCTCGATGAAAGTTTGAATTTCACCCAAAGGAGTTGAGTTTGCAGAGTTGTGTGGAAGCTAAGAATTTGGTTATTCAGATTTAACCTAAATTAACATTTCTACGTGCGTTATTTACTGTATAAATGTAGGTATGTAAAAAAATTCTCACGTGGGTATTTTGTTCTTAGCGTCCTTACTGAAGTTATATAAAACATCCCGAAAAATGAAATTGAAGAACGAAATTTCTTGGAAATCTATTTTTTTCTATAACGTTGTTCTCAAATTAGACAGATATATTTTTTTCCAAAAACAAGAGTTTAAACTAGATTTTAAAGGGGAAAAAATACGAGGATACAAATGTTAATTTACGAAATATTAAGGAAAGTTTTAAGAATTAACCTATTTTTATTTGCTATTGGGCATAAAAAAGTTGTCCTGAATTGTCTCCAATATATTTCAAGGCGTAATAACGAGGATTTCGTCTTTGAAATCCTTTTACTGACCCCCCCCCCCCCCCACCTGTGGAGTGGTTCGCGCTCCCAAGGCAGCTGCGTAGGTGCATGGGCGCAGTGCTTTGTTTTCCTCCCTTTGTGAGGTGTGGGTGCAACGGGAGCGCAGGTAAGGGGCCGTCCTGTTGCTTCGCGGGCGCCGAGGAGAAAAACCGGTCTTATGCCCTGCATTGGCGTTCCACATGGCCGTCGATGCAGGAAATGCGCGCCACTCGATACTCTAGGGAAGGTAGCAGCTGCCGGACAGGATTATCGACGTAACATTTTCCAAGAGCGTTATTTTCTGTAAATGGGAAGGTAGGGAATAAATTTTAATTAACTGACATTGCTGTAATTATTTGCACGATCAGCGAAACGAGTGTTGGCAAATTTTACTGATTTATTTTTAACGGATCGCCCGAATTGTCCGCGAAGTTGATACAGAAATGTTGGTAACACAGTTGCTTTCGTATAATTAGTTTCGGGATGAACATTAATATATATTTTAATTTACTATACATTCACCAGTACCTCTGTTATGTATTACCATTGTAAGATTGACAAATATTGGCCAATTTTTGTCTTAGAGTTGATATTTGTTTGCCAGGTGATTAATGGACCAAAAGAAAATTAGTTTGAAGTAACTGCAGTCAGTATTTAAGATAACCTTTTTAAATTTCTTTACGTAAATGGCTACCTTCTGAGAGGCTGATGCCTTGTCATTTGCATCCTGACTTATGAAAGTTTACATTAAGTCACCTCCTGGCACTCCACGTGGCGCAGCGTGGAGTAGCAACACCACTGAGTGATGCATCCATCCATCCAACGGGCTGTCGTCGCCTGTTGCAACTGGGTGGCGTTGTGGCCGGAGAGCTGTTGTCGTTTGGCCATCGTCCCTAGATTCTCCTCGCACTGCCACATTCGAAGCGAGTCGGGGCTGGGCGTGTGTTGCGAGGCCGCGAGCGGTGGGTGGCAGGTCCCAAGGGTCGCGGAGGGCGAAGGTCCTGGGGTGGGCGGCTTTCGACAGCTCCGCTGGCAGCGCTCGTCTGCGCCTGGAGGTGCTTTGCCCTCTTGCCCGTGTCGTGAGCACTGCGCCGTAACGGGCGATCTGCATAAACAAACGCAAGAGATGGCGACCTCGCTTTCATAGACTTCGGCCGTGTTGTTTCATCAGAAAGTACACAATATTCTATTTCTCAAATCACGTCTACGTGGATCCTGAAGTGTTGTTTTTGAGTTTTTGAGAAAGATTTTTGTCTGGTATTGTTGGCCATTTGTTGGTTTTCAAGATACGCAAGCGTGCAATTCTCCAGGGAATTGCTTTCGTCCGTCACATGAGATGAAGTGATAATTCTTTTGTTAAATTCTCCTAGGAAATTTTGTTCCGATCGGAGACTTGTCCTTGCTAATCCTCCCGTGATCAGCCTCCGCTCAATCCGATGTTTCGTTCGGTTCCCTTCTTAACTTGATCGGAAAGAGGGCGAACCAATTAGTTGCCTGCGGTCGCCACTTTGCTGTGATTATCCACTTGCCCTTTGTTTCGGGGTCGCCGAATTGTATCAATTATGTAGTTTTAGATAGCTGCGAGCCCAGCTTAGCGGCGTTTGATTAGACAATGCGTACTGTAATTGAGCTGAATTTCTTTATGGACTTCGTTCTGCAGAGAGAGTTTTTAGTTTCATCAAATCACTTTTCCCATAATATAAGGAATAATAAACTGGACCCTTGGTTCCGATTGCATCCTCAAGAGCGAGATATATTCTTAAAAATCCGAAATATAACATGGACTGGAAAGAGGCCATGAAATCTTTATATCTCACGTAACTTTAAAGAACAAGGATCATAGGCGGGCATTCACAGGTTGAAAATGTGTAAACATTCTAGAAAAGCGCGCTAATCTTGTCAGATAAAGAGGTTTAAAGATTACTTTAAGATTATTAGTGTTGTCTATAAAATAAAATAAATTATGTATTTTTTCTGAGGACGTTGCGCCTTTAGACATATCAGGCCTAAATTGCCCAAAAGTATTATGAAATATGGATATTCTTAACACGTTTGCCCATATATTATGATTTTTACAGCTCATTCAGGCTTTCTGGAAAATCTATTCACACATTCTTTGAAATTGATAAATACACATGAAGAGGCTGAAGGAGTTTTGCTTGTAAAATTATTTGCTAAAGACTCGTGTTATGGCAAAGTACGATCTTGATTGATGTATTTTGTCTTTTGCATTAAAGGTAGTCTCAGGACAAGATTGTTTTGTTTCCGTCAGTAGTAATATCGCTGGTTTTCAGGGCGTAACCTGAGAAATTGGAATTTATCACTTCTGAAAGTATCCGAAAAATATTTTCCCGAGGAAGTTTTCGGGAAAATGTTGCGCTTTTAAAACAACTGTTCACATATGCTTCGTAGTCTTTGGACATAAATGGGAAACTTCGAGGAACAGAAAAGTTTCTTACTTGAGAATGTTTTGAGTTGAGGTTAAATTGTAGTTTAGGTTTTTGTATTACAATACTTCGTTGTCTAAAAGTTGTGATGATTCCGCCTATGTTCTTCGTATGAGGAGGCGATTTGTAAATCTCGTGATTTGTAAATATCGTAGTTTTTGTGTAGGAGTGTTGCCAAAAGAACAGTTTGGCGCTCGAGGGATGGCTCCTAGGCCAGCTTCTTTGGACGCCCCTAGAAGTTTTTCAGACGCTCTCCCCGGGATACTCTCCGCTGTTACCTGCGTCGGGCATTCCAAAGGCGCTTTGTGACGGAGTGGATACCTGCCCCTGCAGAGAAAAGGCCTCCCGCCGAATCGGCAGCTGGGGCAGACGTGGGTGCACGTTGAGTAGCTGCCGTCAAATCAGTGGTAGACAGCTCCGGGCGTCCCTCGAACACGAGGATGGCGTTCAGTTATGTCAAGATTCCTGCACGACAGCGCAAGAATGCCCATCTGAGAGTGATGTGATTTTCACAAACTGACAAAACCAATGACGATTTATACATTTGGCGTATTCATAATTTGTTGTGGAAGGGAGGGACTTGTTTGCTACAAATGTGCCACAAGATGACTCATTCTGTTGTTCGGAGAAATCTCGGCTTCATTTCCTCCAACTCTCACAAATTCAGCGATTATCTGTAACATAATAACGTCCTTTGCGTAAAACGATGAATTCTAAGCAAAGGAAATTTACTGCAATCAGACCAGTCATTGAAAGTTGAAACTGACAGATGAGGTATTTTCTCACTTCTTTAAACAGTATATAGCGGTTCTTCTCCTGGGCCAGGTTGCTTGAAGTAAATGCTTGTATATGAGTTACTTTTTAGCCATTTTATTGTTCGCTTAAGAACCAAAATGCATATAAGTCTTCAGATGTGTTAAGACTGTTTTCCAGTAGGACGAGATCAAAACTTGGAGAACGCGTAACTCTGGAATTTCGCACAGCTCATGCTTACATAATTCATTATTTTGTTAAAGATAAAAGTAAAATTATCGTAGCCTTAGATTTGTGTATGTAATTCATTGAGATATCAGTATACAGTGGTATAAAACACTGAATTCGGAGAAAGATTAGATCTCCTATCTCAGATGCCCTGAAAAGTGCAAGTCAGGCGTGTCACGAGTCTGTATGTAGTGTTCCAGGTACGAGAGAACCAGTACAATACAGGCTGTCGAATCCAAACGATTTTCCGCATGTACCCCGACCTTTCTGCGGGTTACCTTCCATTTCGCGACGATACGCTAGGCAGTGACGCTACAAAATCTACTCGCCAGCACCTTTGTGGGTCGGTGGCGCGGGCGCGGGGCTGACGTAAGCGGCGGGCCGCGAGTGCAGCGCGCGGCGGCAACGAGAGTCGCTGCAGTGAAAGCGCCTTCCTCGCGTACTCTCGCGTCCGCCGTCGCGACCCCGGCCCAGTCCGAGGCGAGCAGAGCCGACGCGCCGCGCAGCGCCGCGCCGTGCTGGCGGCGGCGGCGGCCGCGCTTCGGCTCAGCCGCACGCGCAGGCACGACGGAACCGCCTGCCGCGCCTATATACGGCGGCGAGCGCGAGCACGCCCAGGATGCGGCAGACGTGTTCGCGCCGGCGCACTCTCGATTGTGGTATGCGTCGGTATGTTGGCCGGCGGGATCTGACGGATGGATAGACGGGATAAAATCTGAGCGGTGGGCCTTGGGTCGTGCCCGCCTCCGGCCGTTTGTAAATCGGTCTCTGCCGCGTGGGCCTGTTTTGCGGAACAGTAAACTAAGGACGGCGGCGAAATGGATGCTCACAACTGATGTGAGGCGGTCTCATCTTGCGATGCGCGCTTGTGGGTGCCTAGCTGAAGGTCCTTACCTGCATACATTAACGAAAAGCTAAGAATTAGTTAGGAAGCTTGACTGTACAATGAACATACTTTTTACTAACAAAGTTTTACAAATACTTCTGAATCAGAAATTCGTTTTTAAATGCGCGTATCTTCTTGACTTTTTATCGTGTTGAAAGCGGATGGACAGCGTATTCTATGACAATCATGACTTTCACGAAATACCTTGAAATTATTATTAATAAAATGGTAATTATAATAAAAAAATGTTTAAAAATATTGCAGAAAGTTATTAATAAAAGGTTCGAAGTTTGTCGCCTTTGCATTTGCAACAGCGGTTAATGGAACTTGCAGAGACAATGCAGAGCGATATCTTTCAAGCGTTGAAGATACGTGCGATTTTCTTTCAGGTTACCTCCAAAGCACTTAACATGTTTCAAAATAGTGACCGAATAATTTCGTAATGTAGTGCAATGCTCTGCTGCGTTGTACTCAGGTAGCTTAAAATATTGTTGCTTCGCATTCACTATCAAATCGCTATTTACTCTTATTTGTAATTAAAATACTTCTAAAAATCTTTCCTATCTTCGAAAGAAACTAGTCGAAGGTACTTTATGCACACAGAAAGTTTAGGATATGGCAGTCTTTGTCGAGACTAGTTTACTTCTCTGAATATTATAAAAAAATATGGCAATAGTTCTAGGTAGTGAGGGGATTGATGGATACCTAAGAGTTACGGAAGTTTGAATCGGTCTTTTGGGAACCTCGATTTAAGGCGGTATCTGTTGTTTCTGGATGAAAATCGAGCAGGAAGAAATAGGTAAGCAGTTGAAGAAACGGTTCACTAATTGATTTAATCTCGTTGAAATCAGATGTAACAGTCTTCGGATTTGGTGATTGGGGATGAACCATGATGTTGATCATATTCTTCTGCATTCTACTTAGCTTGTTGATAGCCCTTAGTGCCCTTAGTTACAACAACAACAACTTTGGAAAATGTGGTACAAATCTATCTTCGATAACGCTTTGTTTCTCGTGATAAGATTATTCAGTGCATTGAAGTCTGAATGGACAGTATGACGGATGTATTTGCCAAAGGCGAATGTCATATTAAAATAGAATTCCGTGATTGAAAAGTAAAAGGTAATTTGAAAATTGGCTCAAGAGTTATTGAGAACATGATGTACTGGTCTTCCTCGAATGTCGTCGCCTATTGCATTGCGACCAGACGCTGGTATCGCGACCAGTTGCCTGTTGCGTGCAATTAGAGCAGCTATTTGCCCCCGGAGGAGCAATTGCAGTTATAGAAGTGGTTGCAAGCTGTTCAGAGCAATTGTCAAGACTCGTATTTCACTAGTACGAGGAGAGGAACATGTTAGAGCAGTTTCTCAACCTGCACTCAACGTTCAGTATGGGTTTTAACCAATGGTATTGTTGTTGCTAGCAAATCTTGATTTGTTAATATATTATTTATAAATGAGGAATTTGTTTACACTTAACGCCCTGAGAAATAAAAAAAATACTTAAATTTCTGGTAATTCTAATTACCTTAGGATTTCTAATAGTTGCGACTTTATTTTTCACTAGCAATTATCTTCAAAACAGTAAGTCAAAATGTGTTCAGGACATTCTTTTCGCATCAGCCTCGTCGCATGTAACGGCATTCTGTCTGGTTGGCGAGGTCCTGCTTGAAATCAGAGTATAGAAAGGTTTCAGGTCCGAAGGGCACGGGGTGCATTGAAGTCTATTGTAGAATTTTTGTTTAATGCACTAGCAAATTTAAAAAAAAAAAACAAAAAAACATTCGCTTGTTGTGACCAGTAATCTTAATAGCAAATATTACCTTATAAATCTGAAATTTCCTTATGGAAGGGAATTTAACAAGGCATCGTAGGTTTAGTACTATCAAACATCACACAGCAGTTATGTACAAACATTTTTCCTTTGTTCTTCACGGTGTTTAGGGATAACATTTTTAGCTCATCCTTGTAGAAAGTCACTGGGACTATATTTTTATCTCCTTTGTCAGAATAATACGAGTAGTACCTCGTCGGGTGCATAAAAGGAGCGTTTTAGTCTATTTTTATGCTCTTTCTTTTTTACTTGATTTAAGACTATGAAAGTAGTAATAAGCGCTTCAACAGCATAAAATTTCATTAAAATTTCATCATGAGTTGCATTAGGTACTGTGCAAACATAACACAATGCTGATATCATTGTTCTGGTTAAACAGTTCTCATGCAGTGACATATTGGCCTACGTTATGAAAACCAGGAAAGGGATGGGGAATAATGAAACTTTTTTCCGCCGAATGTTCGGGTTTTGATTAACGCCCTACAAAGTTCTGATGTAGATTTAAGTAAGTTTGATAGTTCAATATTCTACTTAGATTCCAAAGGGAAGTTTCACTCATTACCGCTTCACACTTATTAGACATTTCTCTTTTTCTTTAATTTTTCTTTCTTTCCTTTCCCCCTTCTGCCCTTGTTCTCACAAGTCTGTCTTGTCATTTTCCCGTTCTGTTGGTGGGCACATTTTACATACAGATGTCCTTCAGACATCGCCTCTGAGCTTGCGTTTATTTTTAAAACGAGTCTTCGTTAATGTCAGTTTGTCAAGCGAGTCTTACAAAGAGAATAACTGTTCCACATGAAACGACTGACAAACCAGACTAGGCACGGACTTGGATTATCCTGCTGTGTGGAGCTGCGGGGGCGGGCCGGGCCGGGCCGGGCCGGGGGTGACCTTCGCTGAAGGAAGCCGCCTCGCGCCGGGGGCTGCACCCTTGTCCTCGCTCCTCGGGCTTCGCGGCGACCCTCCCGTCTCTTTTGACTCCCTTCCCCCGCGCCCCGGGCGGTGATAGGGGAACCGAGCGGGGGCAGGCGACATCGACGAGGGCGCCGCCTGCCGCCAAAACGGGGGATTCAGAAATGCCGTCTAGAGCGTCGCCTATGAAGTGCATTATGTCTCGGGGAGGGGGAGAAGAAATAGATAATTTTGAAAGGTCGCTACGCACGTACCAATGTCGAGTCGACCGATTTTTCAAATTGTATTGTGTGGAGGCATGATGTTAACGGAAATATTTGTTGGTTGATTCCAACCACGCGACTACCCTCCATATCGCCCGAGTAACTGTAGTGTTGCGCCAACGTACAACAGTGAGTCCAGACCTCGAAACGTTGACCCAAAGTTTTGAAACCTATGGTTTTGGAGGTCGCTGCTTACGAATATGAAGTAAAAAATTTCAAAAATGGAATTGCAGATTCAATACGGCAAAAAAATGCAAATTTCTTTTCAAAATTCGTAATGTAAGCGAAGTTGAACATTATTTATAAAAATAAGAATGTGGAAAACTATTTTATTTATAATTTATAGCAATTACGTGAAAGTTCGAAAGATCATTATTAAACGGCATTAAGAACTTTAATTAAACAGGTGCTAGCAATTGCAGCAGCTTGTGTGACTTTGAAAGGTAATTTGACGTAAAAACTTACAGAAAATTGTAAATTTGACACCAGAAGTACGTAATAAAACATGGTTATTAATGTATTTTTGATTTATTTTCACTTCAGTAATTAACAAATAGTCTTAGGTGATATAACATCTTATATTTAATCATGCGTTATGTTTGTACATGAATTTTGTCATTTGAATAACCTGATTGTTCGTACTCTCGATGCCGGAATAGAACTCTGACGCACGTGTTGCGCTTTCAAATTGGGGTGTGAAGATATACAAAAGCTATGTCTTACCAGACTTTTAACTTTGACTATACGGGTGAAGTATTCGGAACATCAAAATTCTAAACAGGATTTTTACGTTCTCCTTTTGTCCAGATTTTCCAGGTCTGAAATCGTTGTACCACAGCACAACGGCGCGTGTTTCCTCAGATTTGTTATGCTCGCAAAGATGTCATTTTGAAATTCCGAGTACTACTGAAAATCAGATTGTTCCGGCAGTAAGATGCGAAGAATGAAATTTCGTTATTCCGCCGATCGGTCCGACAAATTGGCCAGTTTGTAGAGGCCTTAGGACGAATTCTCTGTTGGGTGTGTTCACGGCAGAGAAGTGAATGGTTCCCCCCCCCCCCCCCTCATTCACTTCTGATTATCAAATTGTCGCAATCTCTCGGTGACGGGAAGTAGTTAGGTTGCCCCTTTTATGTTTTGAGATTTTATTTGACTTCATGGAACAGTCATACTAAGCCGCTCCGAAATGGTCTGTTCTTCGATGCCTACCAGTGTAACGGCTAGGGATAGCTTAGGAAGATATTTAGATGCCATAATTCTTTAGTGATCTAGAATAACTCTGGAATTGGGTTCTGATGTTTCCTAGTTGTCCATAATACTGAATTTGCCTAGAGCTTCGCAAAACATTACTTTCACCACGAACATTATGGGAGTATTTCGCAAAGAAGTATCCAAGGCAGTTTCTTAAATGGATGAATAGGCGTAGAATATTGAAGTATAGTTAAGTGTTGATATTCATATGAGTGTATAAGCAAATGTCCAATTTTACCGTACTTTATATTCTCAATTATCGAAAGATTTTGGAGATTTTTCACATAAACAATGACTCTTTGACAGAAGATCAGTGTTTGAAAGTTACAATAAATTTGCTTAAACGATTTTTCAGTTGAGAGATCAAAAGCAGTTACAAATGTTGTGTAGCATGTATTGCGAATGCAGCATGAAATTTCGATCAAGAGAGCTGTGTTTATTATATTTGTGTCCTTTGGATATGCTAAAAACAAAATAATTTCACTAGAGCAACTAACGCAGTGTTGCTCCCCCCCTTCAACACCTCTATATATAGATTTTTGCAAATGTTTTCTTATCATTGGTCGAATCGAACTACCTAACGGAAGTTTTGCCAAGGGGAGACTAACAAGTGTTAAAGAATAGTAGTTAAATCCGTATATAATTGAGAGATGTTTGCAGTCAAATAGAAGATCCTGTATTGCTGAAACGGAATATTTACTTACTATAAAAATATTTATATTTGTGTACGGAGTAAACGTTTGTAATGTTTATCTCCCCAGGATCCGTTATGTCCTCTGACCTTTAGTCCAATGCCGATATCTGGCCATACCAGTCATGTAAAGGAGATTATTATTTCGTACTTCGCGTTATTCACGATTCAATTAACTCTTTCGCTTCAACAGATACGGAGTACTTGCACAGGCATGTTAAGTCTGTATTTATCTTTACCTTGCAGTATTGTAGTGTAGGGATGAAAAGTATTGGAATCACCTCAACAGTATCTCCAATATCGGTCGTAAAATCAGTTAATGTTTCTTTTCAGCTGTAACTTCGCATACACGTCGGAAAATATTAATATGCGATAAATTGCGTTAATTAATGTGGATAGCAGGATTTTCTGCTATCCACATTAGTATACTACAACTTTCAATTCGTGTTGACAGTAAATAATTTGGAACCTGAAAAACAATAGTTTCTGATTTCTGAAACTGGCATTACACTAGGCGAACGTGGAACGTGGAACATAGAAACGTGATCTCGGGGTTGTAGAAAAGGTTTACTGCTTGTTACGAGAGGTGGCGAGTAAATTGGATTGTGATGGTGAATCACTCCTTTTGTGTCTTCATGACCTTCTCTCCGTGAACCCATTGAATCTCTGTCAAGCGAATTCGATCAAGCGAAGTATTTATAATTTTACATAACCACTACATGAAAATGAAGCATGTGCCATTTGGCATTAATTTTGAGCGGGAGAGCGCGGTTTCCTTTTACGAAACCATATCAAAATTAAATTGAAGATAAATTTGTTTAACCCTAACGCAATGTGCACTAGATCATTCATCGAGACGGAACGGTTGTTGCGTGACGCTGAGATCTGGGCGATGCGCATACTGGCGCAAGTCTCTAGTAGGGTTGTGCAATGTGATCGATCTCTGTGGGAGGGATTAAAAGTTGAGCAACGTTGTGCTCTACGGGCGGCACCGCTGTACCTCGCGAATGCTGAAGATTTTGTTAGTTGTTTCAGCAAGTGAGCTTTTGCCGGCCCTACGCAGATGACAACCTCGCTTACACCTGAGAATTTTGCAACGATCTCAGATCTATTATAGGGATAGAACACAATGTAACAATACCGTGTAAAATGGTTAGGTAAATCTCAAATATATTTAAATACTTTAACAGAAAATTTAAAATGTAACTGCATTGCGTACCCGAGTCCTATAATAGTGAATCTTTTACTGAACGTTTATGCGTGGGGCTTTAATACGCACTTACAAATAGCGAATTGGCGCGACCCTCTCGCTACATCTCCCTTCCGGGGAAATGCGACATATCTCGACAATTAATTAAAAATACCCGAGGTGTTGTGGATCGGACTTAAATTGCCTGGTATTACTCGTACTTCTCTGTATTCGGAGGCTTCAAGCGGAATCGGGCAGGCCTTTGCTTGTGAGAAGACGCATTATTTTGGGACCACATTTGTTTGAATTCCAGCAGGTTTAAATGTTTTAAATTGGTTGTAGTAAATCGCTTATGAGATCGTGCAAAGTTGAGTTATTTTAGATTCGGCGTGGGAAGGTACGCACTTCAAGATAGCATAACCTCTAAAATTAGTTTTAAAGGAAATAACTTCAGTGTAGTACATAAAAAACTTTCTTGTTAAAAGAAATGTTATACAAACATTAATTATTGGTTAATTTCGTAAAATGTTTCGTTCATGTGCATTGGATATAGATACAAAACAGATTGACCTTCTTTCTGTAATTTAACGTCAAGCGACAGTATCTTAAAAATATTCGAACCTTAGTTCTCGCATTTTACCACTCTTTTCATAAGAAATCTTATTTCTCTATTTGGGGTAAAATGCGAGTAATTTATGTTCAAAAGTCGAAGTAAAAAAGATTGATTTATAGATGTAAACGGAATTATATGGAAGTAAAATTCCCGGTTAAATTCTTAGCCAGTCTTAGATATTTGAAGGGTTACTTATTTTGTTCTTTTGGCGTAAATTATTTTAAATTGTGTTTTTCAACAGTTTAATTGATTTTTCTTGGTTCGATTATTTTGAATGTACTCCGTTTACAATAACGATTTTCCAACAATCTGTGCTGCATTTGCGATTTTTTGTGGTGGACAATGACGCGCACGTTCTCGTACACTATTCCCGTAACGCCTTGCATAACATTATTTATCCATCGATAAATTTACGAAATGAGTATCATAACTGTTTGTTCCGTATGCTGGCTTCATGTTATGCAACAAGCCTCACCCAATGCGCACGGCTAGTGCAATTTACAGCTTATTTTCACTTGCTGTACTATGGCGCAACCTTCAGATATTGATCGCATTCTCTCAGAATTGCGCAATGTTGAATACGATGGTTTGGGGAGTAACATTTCGATTTAATGTAATACATAACCAGAAGATGTCGATTGCGATATTGAGTAATTGTTCCGCCTTTCTGCCAATTAGAAAACTTTTTTAGCTTAAAAAATAGAATAGAATGTGAGCTCCTCCTGATGGAATTCACTGAAGTTGTGCTTAGTCATGCTATTCGTACTGGTTTACGTAGTTTGATCTAGAAGGTAATGACTAAAGACCGGAAAAATATGTAATATGAAACATCAAAAGATGTTCGTAAATATGCAATAAAATAATGCAATAAATATGTAAAATCGGATTAATGTTATATTAAAGTACACTAATTATAATACTAAATTTACATAATACAAATTACGTTACAAAAACTCGTAAACAAATTTTAAAAATACAAAAGTTTTAAAAATTATTTAGAAGGCACAAGTTGATGCTAACTTTGTACCATGCAGCATTTTGGACAGTAGAAAAAGCTTCATTTATTGCTATTCAAAACCGAAGTTCAGCAGCCAGACTAGACGCAATAGAAGTAATAGCACGAACTGGCGATGTCTACGACCAACAATCACTGCAGCGTGCAGCATTCTCGTCGAGGTGTTCCACGTCGGCGAGTTATTCTGAAATTAATGTTAAAGGTCACGAAACGCGACAATGATACTTTTCAAACCTAAAGGTCAAAATGATCAGTCGCTGAAGCTGATTTCCCGCCGAGAACTGAAGCAGGCGCGCCGGACTTGGAGGAACATCAGACTGTATCTTCATTTAGCGTACCTCGAGTAGAAACACACCGTAATAATGAAGGAAAGTACTGACTTTTTGGAAAATACTTTTCATGAAAAATATGTAATAAAATTGAGTAATATTTTTAATGGCAAAATATCTAAAATGTGTAATAGAGTACTAAACTTTTAAAAATGTAACGGAAGAATTTGACACTGCGTTAGGATTGTGACGATTCGTCAATATTATAATTTTGAGAACGATGAGTAGAACGGCAAAAAACCGTAATTACATAAAAATCCAGGTTCTATTAATGACTTTATTTCGATATACTTGCCATTCCTTTCTTGTTCAATGATCGGATTTGTAAGAAGTTTCGTGACCAATAGGAGTGAATTGTGTGCATGAGAGTGCACTTTTTCATCGCAAGCAAAACGATCAATCCTCGAATCGCAGCCTACAGTCCTGTCGGTATGTATGTAAGTATTAGTTTACACATTTTTTACTCTCAGCAGTTTAACATGAATCTTGAGCCTTAACTTGAAGTGGACATTTCATATTACAAATTCTTCCCAGAAATATCGAGTAAAAGAGAATTGATTCGGGAGCTTCTCATGTTGTCAACATTTATGGTGAAATATGAGATTGTTCTGTTTTTCACAGAATCTGAATTTCGAAGAACTCTTGAAGTTCCAATGGTATCATTTTACATTTTTACAGAGTACATTTTTTTGAACTTCAATCTTGACGAACTTTGTGGAGTTGTCTCTAGTTTTCTGCGGAAGGAAATCGAATGAACGGTGAGTCCTAGTTTGTTGGGAAATAATTTGACAGTGTTAAAAAAACAAACTATTTTACACATGGAAACTTTTGGGGATAGAGCCCAATGTAAAACCATTAGGACTGGTTTCACAGCATTCTGGACTGTTTGTCATCGAATTAATGGTTTTAAGATGCTCGCGAGTTTCACCACGTATTCTTCTCACGCTGTTGTTGGAAGCTCAAACTCCAGTGATCTGTGAAGGGCCTCTTCTCGTGTCGACATGGATGATCTCGTATCTGTATCAGTATACCATGCCATAGTATGGAATATGGTATAGTCAGCCTAAACTAGATTGGACGACAATGATCTAGGGCAAAGCGTGATTTGGGGGAACGTGAAATAATTTTGGAAAAAATTATTTTGATGACTAGTGTTTGAAGTAATATAATCACACTAAACTGGTTTGAAATATGTTGCTTCAATTCGATTTTTTTTATTCAAAAGAATGTCTTACAAACAAAATTTTACAATACGTCTAACAATAGTTCATTGGAGTGTGCAGTTCTTGAGTTTCAAGGTTTATGGGTGTAAAAGTTAGTCACACATTGCACAGTGAAAATAAATTTTTTCATGAAAATTCTTTGGTGAGAGATGCACAGTTAACCATTATTATATTGCGATTATATTTAAACATTATTAGTGCGGTTCGTAAACACGAATATAGTAAAAGCTACTATAGGTCGTGGTTAAAAAGACCGAAATCGTGTCAATTGGGACATTGGGAAAGATATCTCGTGAAAGGAAAATTCCCTGGAAATGCGCATTAATAACAAAGAAAAGGAAAACGCTAAGAGAATTCCATTCAAGAACCGGCTGAAGTGGCCTAATGTCACTGCATTACCTCTGACCGGGAGGTCTTAAGGTTAGTCTCGACGTCGTCAGGATTTTTGACACTAGCTACGTAGATAGTTAGGTGGAATTCAACCGCAGTCTCTGGAAGAATTCTAGGGACCGGCTTCTCTAGTCGATAGCTTTCAGAGATTTCTCCGATAAACACCGAATGAATGCCGGAGTTCTACACTAACGGGCTGAGGACTGTCGGCGTTCTTTCCTTCCAACCTCTTCGTCCTATCCTCATCCCTCTACTTCTCCCCCCCCCCCCACACACACACGTACATGTTACCATTGCCACAGATATGCGGTAATTGGCCGGGAGCTTAGAGCTTGCTCGGGATGTGACAGTGCCCCGCTGGTGGGAGATATCTGGTGCGAGGAAACCTCGCAAACAGTGTAGGTCGGCGCCGGATCTCATTAATCAGCTAGGGACGATAACGGTCACCTACCGTGATTTTAAAAAATTCACCGCACCTCCCGGGCCAAGGACCATAACGTGAGCAGCCCGGAAACGCAAAATAATCAATCCGTTAGATGTTTGTCACTCGCAGGCTCAATTTATACGATTCCTTTTGGGGAATAGTTTTGGAGTTTTACGAAACGCGCGCGTTCGCACGAGTTTGTCTCCGGAACCTCAAAACAAAGCCAAACTGCGCATGCGCGCATTCACCAAAACGCCTAAATAGTGCGTGAAAATAGTGTGTAAATTGGCTCGTACGCTCTTCAGTTTGACGAATGGTTTAAGTTTTAGCAAACGCTCGCGCATTCCCAGGGCGGGTCTGCGCATGCGCACATTCGCTGATTGTGTTGACCGTTTGATCACCCGGAAGCCCATGTGTCAAATTAATGCCTCCACGATACGTACATTACAGCATTTAACACTTACCCCTGATATATGGGCAGGCGAGTTTGAACGGAGGTTTGTCACTGCACCATCCAAGGGATCCGCAATGACAACTATGTACTCCTTCTCCTTGATGACAGCAGATGAAGGGATTTGTCGCCGTACGTCTCGCGCGAGTGCATTCGAAAAGATGATGCATCGTTTGCTTTCCTGACCTAAGAACGCCGTCGTAGATAATCGGGCAGAAATAAACGTCTGCCGTAAAGTGACTGCACTTTCGCGCGAACGTCCTCTTATGTCACTAACACGAGAATTAGTATTCCAGGGATTTGGGAGTATATGTTTGTACCGTAATGGGATTGTAAAGTTTCAGGAACAGTGTAATATTGATTACCAATCGTCACGACTTTGCCTAACCTTTCGAGATTGATAGAGCTCATGCAAATCATTGTAAGATCTCGTGTGATGCTATTGTATTTGCATAATCGTTTCAGAAAGAGTGGCAAGGAATAAGGTGAATGTTGTTTGAAAAAAAATGCAAGAGTATTGTAGGCAGATACCAAGCCTGTTTCCCCCATTGGTAATAAATTCTTCTTAGGCTTCTAGCGGTACTCGGCACCTTAACGTTCCGGCTGGGGGAGGGGGAATCGAAACAATGCTTCGGGCGTCAGTTTCCAACGCTACCCACAGATCTCTCTCGCTGCTTTTCGTCCAGGAAGAGAACATCACCATCGATTTCCGGGAACGCGTCGCTTGACCGCCTCGCGCGCGCAGGTGAGCGGGGCGGGGCGCGGCGCGGCGGCCCCGTGGCGCCCTGCGCGGGGTTCCCGGCGCGGCGCCATCGCTGCCGGCCGCCGCCCTCCGCCCTCTGCGCGCCACGGGGTTTCCACACGGCCGCGGCGCTCGGCCAGCGGCTGGGCCTATGACGCGCGCTCTTCAGAGTGTGAACGGGGAAATGGGCGGCGCCGCGACATCTGTATTCCCCGATTAGCGCGATGACTCGATAGCCTGTTTTGGCGGACTCTGTATAAGGAGGCGTTTTTTTTCTCCTCTCCCCTCTTTTTGTCAAACGGAAAGAAGCTGGCTGTGCCTCTGAGTACGGAAGAAGGTGAGCGTAACCATTTGCTACGCTCTCTTAGTTTTGAAACTAGTCATAGTGCGAGAACGGCCGATGACATTTAAATTGAGACCACATGCAATTTTCATTCTGCTTGGTTCAGATTAAATAGCAATTTTTTATTGGTTAAATGCTTCTATATTCTAACAAGCGTTCTGCTTATACTCGATACTGCATACACGAGGGAGCTACAAAATTCATTCCTTCACACGCGGTCGAGTTTCTGAGATGACTTCATAATCAATTTCTTTAGGAATATTGGCAGCTTGCGTAAATCGGACCTAATCAACAGAAGCGCCAAATACGTGCACGCTTAGGAATAAGACCGCGGTCTATTATTTCTCTCTGAGCAGCTCTCTAGAGAGAGATAAATCACGCTCCTGAGACTTCGTGCTCTAAATGTACCGTGCTGCCCTCTGCTCTCGCGGGGCGGGGCGGGTCGCGCCGCGCAGCAGCAGCAGCGGCGGCGGCGGCGGCGGCTGCTGCTGCGACCGCGCCGCGCCGCTTGCCACGTGCGCCGCCGGCGAGGGCGCGGGCGCGGGCGCGGGCGCGGGCGCTCGATACCAGCGCGCCGCCAGACTGCCCGGCGGCGGAGGGCGGGGCGAGACGGAGCGGAGCGGTCTCTCTCCCCTCTCGCACCCGCAGCCGCTTGGCGACCGCCTCCTGCCACCCGGCGACGGCGCCGACGCGGCTCCAGCAGCTTGACCCTAATGCAAGAGGCCCCCGATCGTTTTTTATCCGGAGGACCCTGGCGGACATTTGGAGTAATTGAGAAGCCGGGAATATTTCAGTAATTATTACTTGTGTTAGTGCATTGTCAATGCTCTCCACTTGTCGCCATGAGGTTTTTTTCTATCTTGTTCTCATTGAAAAGGTAAAGCATTAGTGTAGCGGTCTACGGTAATTAGACTATGGCCGAAGGATCGTTGAGAAGATCCGTCGAGTGCCCTAGAGACAAGATTTAGATTTAAATATTTTAATGTGAAGAAAACTACTATTCCTAAACACACGGAAGTTTTCACTCGGTTATTTATTGTTCTAAAAAAACTATTTAAATCGTGATTTATTGTTTTATTTCATTTTATTTTAATTTTATTATTTTATTATTATTTTTTAATTTTATTTTATTATTTTATTTTATTATTTTTTTATTTTATTGTCAAATTTCTAATGCAAGTGCTGGTGTCGGTAAGCGAGATTTGGAAGAACACGAAAGGTCATGTGATGCTCGTCGAATGCGAAGTTCTTGACGCATAACATAACCGCGTGCTCCATCAGGTGCGAAATTTCCTTGGAATTCTTGCTTTCCTGTTGAAATAACTGTACTGGCAATTACCAAAAAATCGCCTTTGGTGTCTGCGAGTTTCGTCTTCCTGACAATTTGACATTTTCCGCACAAATTTCGAGACGCATGATGAATTAAGATTTTTTTAAATAGTTAATTTGGGTTGACAGTGGGTAACAATACTTCGCCTATTCGTTAATAATATTAAATGGTTCGAAAATCAGACTGCGTATTGTTTTTAGGCAATAATGGCTCGAAATATCAGTATTAAATGGTAAGTTTTTGTATATCACGTACTACTTAGATCCGGTTTTCCTAAAAAAGATCGTGTGGATATACGGAAAATATTAAAATCCAAAGTTGTGTGCGCAGAAGTTCCTTTAAATACCCACTGAGACTTCATTCAATTTTCCGTTTTCATTCTGATAAAACATATCATGTCCTCTGGTTCATGTGTTGCAAAAGAATATTAGAATTATTCCTTTTTCAAGGATCAGAACATACGACAGTCAGTGGCCATTCCGCTTTAGAAATCTTTTTGAGGCCCCCGAGAACCACGATCTCTCGAGTCGTAATATTTTTTTTTATTAAGTTACTACTTTCCTACAACATTCAGTATAATGCTCATTCTACGAATTCACATTTGAACGTTCCAACTAAATTGCTCTTCACTTTCAACTAATGACTCCCACATGTTAATCTTCGTAACCACGCAGAAGAAATCTGCAGTCAACACAACACTACGGAGAGGGAATTTGTGTGTCGGAAGATCGCTCGCCCCGAGAAATGACCAGAAGAGTTGAAATGGCCGTCGCGGTTGTACCGGAAGCCCGGCGGCGACGGTGGCGTCGGCGCGGTGCGGTGCGTCGCAGCAGCTCTGCCGCCGCCGCCGCCGCCGCCGGTGCCCCCGTTACCTATTTAGCGGCGGGGCGGCCGCGGTCAGGGGCGTGGGGCGGGGCGGCGCTGCACGCGACGGCTCGCGGCCCGCGCCGCCCCGCTTCCCCGCCAACCCGCCGGCCTCGCAATCAACGGCCCGCGCCTTGTATTTACGCCGTAACTGCTTGTGCGGTGCCCTAGGCCTGTGGTTCTCGAAATTTCGTTTGAGTATTCTTGGGTTTGTTTCATTTAGTCTCATGTTTTCCTTGTTATATAATTGGGTTTTTCTTGCAGGGAGTTGTTTTTATTTCAAACTTAAGTGCAGGAAAAGTTCGAGAATACCTCCACATCCTTCAAAATGATGATTAAAGGGAATTGTAATCTTATTCATTTTGGGATTGTCGAATAAACTGTAGTAGCAAAACCTGAGAAAATAGGCAACGTGATGTTTTAAATAAGAGCAATAATGTTTAAACATTGTTAAATGTACAAAACTTGTAACTTTTAACTCGAATATTGTATTTTAGGACATGTCTACATTTTAAAAACACGACTTACTCCACTTCAGCATTAAAACGTAAAAAAATGAGGGCTAGAATAATGAAAAACATTAAACAAAGAAAACTTAAGATTAACTAAAATGTACATATATACAAGAAATCTCATAGTAAAATGTTACAAACTTCTAGGGCATGTAGGCGGGTAAAAAATGATAAATTTTTGCCAATGAACATCTACCTAGAAATTTCATTTCACAGACTGTTATTTGCCCCTGATCGTTAGGCAACCCGTATGCGCAGGTGTTCGGCAGGTACATGAAATCGCCGTAACTGCGTCAGAGCGTCACCTACCGAACATGTGTGCATGACAATGCAAAAGGCGACAGGCAAAAAGTGATGATTCCGGACACCCTGTAAATACCCTACAGACCTAAAAGTTATTCTCCAAAAAGTAGCATATTGTTTTAAACGAATAAATTGTTCTCGCGAAACAAATATTTTTTTAAAAATTATTTATAAATACTGCAGTAACATAGTGTATGTGGTATATACGGATAGTCAGAACAGCTATTCTGTACACACAAAGAATATATTTTAAAAAGTTGCTGTTCCATAAAGCAACACGTAAATATCAAATATATAATGACTGGCTGCCTCTTTCTATGAGACTTACTGCCACTGTTACATGGAGTCAGCTGTGTCCTAAGCAGTGATACTGTGTATTGTTGATTCAGTCCGTTCGCCTAGTATGAAAATTGTCGGAATATCACAAGTAAGATAGTGCATTCTTTCACTCAAAATCACGTGCTTCATTGTTCATGAATTGTTCCCAGAGTTCGTGGTTTTGACCAGCCTAAAAAGTCGTAGGCTGCGTTGTTTCCCTTAAATATTTGCTTCGATTGTAAGGTGGCGGGGAACTTCCCATAAATATTGAACGCATGGGGTATGCTTGTGTGTCGGACTGGTTTAAAATTTCCGAGTCTTCATTGAAGGCTTTGAACAGCGATCGCTAAGCTTTTGAAACTATTACACAACAAACTGTTATATTCTATTGCGTGTTTCCAAAAGAAAACAGTTCAGAAATAAGACCTTTTTTCACATTTGATTTATTTGTCCAAATATTTACATTTCTTTTATTCAAGTGGTGCACGTGCATAGTTCACGAAACGCAGTTTGTCCTATACTTAGGTCAAGAAATATTTTCCTCTTCTGAATGAAACGGATTAGATTTTAGTTATTTGCTTATACTCGTCACTTTTAGTACAAACCTAACTTCGTATCTGTGTAAATCAAACTACATTAACAAGTCTATTATACTCTTGAAAAATGGATATAATCTCACGCTCACACCTCAGACTGTCAGTGATAGTGTCACGGGAGAATGCCAGCAGCTGATTTCGGAAATTATCTGAGCTCAATGGAGCAACTCTCGTTAAGCCAAGCTGAACGTGACCCTGCAACCCACCGAAAATGTCCCCGTGAGCCATGATTTAGCTTTGATTAAAGACTGAACGTGGTGGCCAGGAAGTAAATTTCCTGTAAAAGATTGTTTGCTGCCATCAGTAGTGTATGGCGCACATCGCAAGAAACTGTGTACAATAAACGTAGGTGTAATGGCCTCCAGAGAATTAAGGAAATGCTTTTTTAAAATGTTTATTAAAATTGTTTAGTTAAATTGACAATAAGGGTAAGCTTTGTTGTTAAAGTTAGGATAAAGTTTTCATACTATTTTATTTAATTTTAACACGTGTTGTATTTTTACTTTCTGAAACTTGTTCATCGATTAGTTTTAGCCGCAAGAATTTTTTTTATTATAATTCCTTTGACTCTGATAAATAAACATCACTTTTACTCTTCTGGATTGTTAAGTCTTCTGAATGGTAACCTTGACATCTGAAACGTCATTTCCTGCGTTACATAAAGCCTCGTGCCTTGAACATCTTCTAGAATGGACTGCTGGAGAAGTCACTCCAATTCCAATTGCCAGTCTGGTTTTAAACGAGAGGCTTCACAATACAGTGAATAAGCAAAGTGCTACATCTGAAGCCGGACAAATACATTTGCGCACATCCTTATGCAACGTTCTCACATTACCTTTTCAGATAATTTTTTACATTTTCTAAGTCGGCAAAAGTAGCGATTTATAGCAAGAATATATACCTACAAATTGAAGGGGTTAGAATGACTAAAGATCATTAATTGAGTGAAGGCCATGGAAACATTTTGATGAAAAATACTGAAGTCCAAATATTAAATGAAAACGGAAACTAATAATTCTGTAATGCTGCAGAAACTTCCGTTAATGTTTCATGACGCAACTAACCGTAGATACTTAAAAATGTTTTCTTCGGTTCAGTCTAAAACGTATTTGTCAACAAAATTTCAAGAACCACTAAAACTATCGTTCATGTCAGTTACACGAGCATGCGTATGAATTCGTTATACTGACATTACTTGGCTGAAAACAAACTGCACATGGTCTTAAGCTTAAACTTCTGATCGCTGTTGGACACATCCGCTTTTGCCACGAGCTCTGGTATCCACAATAGCTCATCGAAAATTACATAACATTTGTAATTTTAAAAGGTGTTGGTATTGTGTGCTTTTAAGTTGCAAATTATAATTTGTTCTGTAGAATTGTGCTGTGTGTAACCTCACTGAATTGTTGGAAAGAAACGAGTGTTTTTTTTTCCTTTTGCAGTCTTCGTTTGAGTATTTCTCGTGCATGTACTCGCAAAGTTGGCCTACTTTACGTACGGAGAAGTAACTTCGCTCATGTGTCCTCTCTATCTGCCTTTCCACTTCCGGGACATCTTTCTCTTCCTCTAATACCGGTTTCTGCAGCTGTTACTTTCGTCGTTCATGCAGTTGCACGGTCGGTGTCCATTCAGTTTTTTTGCAGTGATGGTAGCAAATGTTATCGCGGTTAATTCTAGAATGTTTCTGAAGTACGCAATAAGTTTCAATGTTTGTTGAAGTATTGTTTCCATTCAGCTTGCAGTGATCTGGAGAGACCCTCAGTTAGAAACCTGAGGCCAATTTGCCTAAAGTTTGAATAATTTTCGAAAGATTTCCTATTTGAAGGTTTTTCAAGGAACAAATGCTCAAACTGTAGGTAATGTGATTTACGTGCTCTACTGAAGTGGTGAATCATACCTGGTGACCTCAGACACATTCATTCAAAATGCTATTCATAATATTGCTAAAAAACGTGGGTGAAGCGAGAATCAGAAAAGATCAGTGTGGTGGGGGCCGTGAATTCTCACTGCTGTTTCTATTTTCTAAGCTGCAAGGGCGTTAGAAAAGTATAACAGTTTGTATGTAAGCAACAAACGGAAGAATTCAACTTTGACCTGGAATATATAAACTGTAAAAAGTGACGTCACATCCTCGAGATTACTGGAATGCTAAATTCGTGCAATTTTAACTGTCCGCATTACCAAGTTAACATTTTTGATGTTCATACTCTTCATAGTGTATTAAAGGTAGGGGCGGGGGGCAACGTTGCTAAATATTAAAAATATTGAAGATTATGGAAGTTAGTGTTGTACAATTATATACAAATGTTTCTCTTCTGCGAAAAAGACGTTGGGTTTTTTGAACAGTAATGAACGTTCGTAGGCTTCGTTCCTATATCGCAATATCGAGCGCGCGAGTCTTCGGTCGTGCGGCGCATGTTGTATTTGGAGCAACCGATAGGCAGATATTTGCAAAGGAAATTTTCTTCCTGTCTGCTGCGCCCTACTTGGCATAAAAAGACATCTTAGATTCTTTTTAGGTTATTGTCATTTCGTTTAATCACCAGCTTGCGAAGACGGGGAAACCACAGGCCGTTGGCATTTGGAATAGGAGCTCCGATCTTTAAAGTTAGATTAGATTTGCTGTCATTTAGGTAGGTGAAAGACGTAGAAATAAGAGCCATCTTCATTTTTACGCAGCGGGACAGCGGCCAACTTCCCCAACGCATTGTCGCGCCATTCACGAGATTCCTTTGCATTAGCGCGGTGCCAAAAATGTCGAATAGGGGTAGGGCGCCCGTCCTGCTGGCAAGGCAAATGGTAAATAAAAGTAACACTTCCGTTCGCTCTGGCGACGGAGCTGGTCTTTTCTTAGCGCGTCGCACGGGCTCGGCGGTCGGATCCCGCTGCAACGCAGATTCGCGATGTTGTCCGTTGTCCCTAGCTAGCTAGCTCGCTCGCTCGCTCGCTCGCTCGCTCGCTCGCACAAGGGTACTGTGCCCCCCTCTTGCCGTGCTCGTTCCCGACCTGCCTTCCCGCTTGAGACTTCTGCGGCGTCAGCACTCAACCTCGAATGAAACGACTAGGGACTCTTGATTTTCTACGATTTGCATATCACTTCCGCTTCGTGACTGCATCGCTTTTTTTACGCATTCATCGCTTCAATAACTAGATACTTGTTCCCCCCTTCTCTTGTGCCACCTTTTGCCGCACCTGTCATTCCAGCTTTCGATGTTTGTTACATTAGTCCAAGTTTAAGATTTGGATGTGTGTTAATGCTAATACAATTCCTTTTATATGGAAGACATTTTCTACTTGCGTGTGTAAAATTGTCGTTCTTCAATAGTGTACACTGTTGTATTTATAATTATTTTCATTCGTATTTTAGTTTTTGAAACGATAGAAAAGCAAAGAATTAGTACTTGCATTGTGAACATAAATAATCTAGTAGGATATGCATGGCATTCAATTAATTGATCACATAAGCGACAATAAAGCTTTATTAAAGATACTTCAATTTTTTCTCGACTCTAGTTCCTCTTTCTATATTTTTTTTGTATTCCTTTACCCCTCCCCCCACCGGTGCCCTGAGCCGTCCGCGGTGGGCGGTGCGTTCCCGCGGGGCGCTGGAGCGCGTCGGCTGGGGGTAGGTGCAGCAGCGCCCCGCCCGCGCAGTAGCCCTCGGCGCCGCAGCGCGGTATTTCGAGGCGCGCGCGTAAATAGGCCCCTCCCCCGCGCAGGTGGGCGCAAATAGCCTCCGCGCGAAGGTCGCAGGTGGGTCCGGCCCCCGCCGTGGCGCGCTGCCACCCCCGGCCCCGCCCCCACTCGCAGCCACCGCGGCGCAGGGCGCCGGGCCTTGCTCAATGGGGACCCCTCGCTCTGTTGGGCCACCGGACAGGGTCGACGGGGCGCGGGTGGAGATTTCTCTCCTAGGCCAGTGATTCGATGCAGTATTTTGGTTGGGATGTGCTCTTAAACTGTCACACGCAGAGATGAACATTTCTTGATAGTACCTGTTGCGTGTTAATCTAGATATCGTAAATGTAAGTTCAATTATTACTACTTTGTCGGTCAGTCCCCAAATGATCCTCTTTCAGAAGCAATCGACCTCTGTAATATCGCTGTGTGTATAGGTCTGTGTACACACTAAGAGTCGAGGTTGAATTTAACGTTTCCTTAGATGCAGCCTGGGAACAGTGCCATTTGTTGAGGAGGTATATCAGGGCATAAGTTGTTAATTACGTTCTAAAACGCCCTATCGTACACTGACGTAAATAATGAAAACCAGGATGGTTGGATTAACGCAGTATTGTCTCTGTAACATGGCTTCATTTCGTGACGATCGGTTACTGATATACTGATCGCCTGTAAACACAATTTAACGTATTATTTTAAAGCTATTTTTTTAGGATAACTCGATCGCCCTTTGCAATTGTCCTGGATGCGACGCGAAAAGAAAATATTAAATGTTGCGATTTAAAAATCGCGCAAATTGACTGGAGCACATACAAACCTGACATCATACTTTCCGCGTTTTTGCATTGCTCTAAAACTGCATCATACGAGCCGTTCAAATCTGCGTTTTTAGACCTCAAGCTTAAATTCATTAAGCCTGATATTTTTGAGCTCATCTGGTAACATCCATTTCGTGGCATGAATATGGAACCTGGAAATATGTGTAAAATTAGTCACTATTTGAATGTGATTACCTTACGGTTCTCGGCCGTTTAATAAAGGCTTAGCGATATTGTTAAGTGTATCCATGCATAGTACAGGATGTAGAAGATGTATGGATCGGTTCAGAGACCGCCCGTTCAATGTTGGATTGAGCTACTCTTTTAAGATCAAATTTGTAAAGTGCCATCTAGTTCCCATAAATATCCCTGCTCGTGACCTTTCATCATTAGGCAATGGAAAAATGATTATCAATCTTCCTAAATTTGATAGCAGAAAGAAAGTTTAATGATAAATTCTTAAAATGAAAGAAATCCCAAACTTGGTTTGAAATGTTACAAACATCCGTTCCATTAGTGTGTTTAAAGTATGCGTATTAAAATTTAAGATGTTTTCAAGTATCTCTAAATTTGTAAGTTTTTAGATTAAATATATTTTGCTAAAATTGGGTGCTATGAAGTTAGCATTGTCTAATGATGAGATTAGTTTACCGTTGAAAGAGAATTTTCGTGAATTGTAATATGAATCATTAAACCAGTTCTGCAATTGACGTATTCTGATCAGAGAGATTTACATGTGTTGTCGATGTGTTTTACGCCATTTTCTCGGATGTTTTTGGGTGGCGCAGTTTCGTAAACCACGGCCTTGAAGTCGGGAAGGGCTTCGCTTCAGTCGCGACTCGCGGGGCCGTCGTGGATGACGTGGGGGAAGCTGTAAAGCGCCGCGCCGCGGTGGTGTCTGCTTCCAGGAAGCCCTGCGGCTGGCTGCTGTGAGCGCTTGGGGCTTTCCTGCGCCGCGATGCACACTGCCCGCGATTAGGCCAAGAGCACAAGCGCATGACCACGACAAAAATACACTGTGCGCAGACCTACAACAACGTGCTGCCGGGTCATAATCCATCGCTAATTGATGTGCATTTTGAAGTTTCGGACCCATCGGCACTTCCCCGCCCGCACTATAATTTGCTTTCCATGCTACATTTGAGGAATGTGATGACGAGCAATTTTTATATGATTCGATTTATTGAACTACAGCGCGTTCCCTTTATCATGGTTTTACAGTTTAAAAAGGGTATAGTTGGTATAATTAACAAGGCGTTTTTTTAAATGTTCTCATACAAAAATATTACAATTGCGTGCGCAATTGCTAATTTTTGCTTCCAGTTATATTCTGTCCCGAGTGAAAACCAGTTCAAAGAGAAGTTTAAATTCTAGAATAGAGTATGAATAATGAAGCAAATATATTTACACTCCGATTTTTCTCATTTAGTTTCCAAATTTGAGTAAATTATGGTAGAAAAACTAACGGGTGCTCTCAGACGACTGTGAGCGGCATAAGGAAAGAAACAGTGGCTAGCTCGCGCAATACCACTCGCTTCATGGGGAAAGTGGCAGTATCCACTTCTGGCACTCTGTTGCACTTTGTGATAAGTGGAGGGAGGATGTGCGAAACAGTTTTGCAATCACATTCATACGAGCGTAAATAATTCAAAACACCACCATACTTGCGTGATGTCGCATGCTGTGCATTTTTTTCAAATCCATTGCAATCGTATTAAGACAACGAGACATTTGATGGGCCGCGGTCCATCGTGCCTCGTATGTTCCGGGTGTGATGCATCACAGTCGCACATTCAGGTATATTTTTCCCAGTTAGAATTTCGAAAATCTAGAAATTCAGCGATGAAATATTACGTGCCGGGTCGGGACTATAATTTATACGACAATTTTCCCTCCTATGACCCGCTTCAATTTTCCAAAATTTAATTTTGATGTTGGAAATCTTCAAAGAAAAAGGAATAGAGCGGAGGTATCGCCTTAGATTTCTTGGATCGAAGGCTAATGTTCTGCCTCCCCACAGGTCAGTCCGTTTAACCTTCACGGTTCCGATGTGAACTGCGTAGGTTGGTGTCGCCCCGTTCGAACGAGGCAGCAGTCGTGTGTCGAGGCGCTGGCACGGCGCCGGGTGCCCCTGCCCGCCGGCTACAGGGCTTCACAGAGTGCGGGGGAGCGCGTAGGTGTCGTGACCCCGCCCCCGCCCCCGGCTCTGCCGGCGTTGCGCCGTTGGCAGCTGCCCCGACCGACGACTCCCGCGTCCTCTCCCGCCCCTTTACGCTCGTCCCTGCGTTCTAGGCAAATCCAGACCTTTCGTCAGCGCTTTGTGCCAGGTGGTCAACAAGTTGTTTATGATCACCGGTGAGCTTAGATTTTCAATATATTTCAACAATCGGGTAGGGTATCTTGCCCACCAAGTAGTGTCATCTTAGTGGAAGTGCGAATGCATCGATACCAATGTTCAAAACTGCAATAATGTCTTAATCAAGAATTTTGTTTGAGGGTGCTTCGAGTTCTGCTAACTTGAAGTGGAAACTGCATGTAATGTACCTCTCAAGGAACGTCAGGAAATGTCTGAGTAACATTTTAAAGTGGAAAAAGTCATTGAAAAAAGGAGGGAACTTCTTACAATGCGATTACTCGAAATCTTGGCACGAGTATATCCATTGTGTAGATCAGTGCCCTTGACAGTGAAGATAAAGATCAGACAACTTTCAGCACAACGACTTCGTGTCGATGTTTTGTGTAAAAAGTGGGATCTGTGGGGTCAATGTCACCAGATAGTATCTTGATACCCAAACATTCCCAAATAGTTTCACATTAAAGTATATATCCAAAGGGTTACACATTTTGTGGAAAAATAATTTCCAAAATTGAGGGTGTGTCGTTAGGACCTGCAGCGAATTAACTTTGTGATTGTTTTCTTGTGGGCAATGCCTCCACGGTCAGTTCTGTAGAAATCTCGAACACAGCACTCAAGTCTTCTTGCCGCTAGAGCGTAATTCAATAACGAATATTGGTACTTGTACTACAGAAGAGAAATTGAAGTCTCCTGTAGACTAATTTAGTACAGGGGAGACTTCAATCTCTTTGGATTGGACAACAGGACAACTTGTTCATTACTTTTGGTTTAAAAAACTTTCTGGTTTACCGTGCGGAACATTTTCAATCCACAACTCACAGATTTAGTTTCTTATTTTTATTAAACTAAAATTTGTCTTTCGTGGAATGCAAGATTCTGATTTTCCGTGACTTTCGATAATTAATGATTACCATCTGATGTATTTTTGGTTTTTGAGCTTGAAGTAGTTTTGCCATCCTGATTCCACACCTTTGTTTGGTATCTGGTAAATCGCGCGTGTGAGCTGGAGATTTGTATTCGTGAATAAAAGTCACAGCACCAATCGCAGGAGAGGTAAGAGGTTGGCAGCTTTGTGGAGTGGGAAGTTGGCATCCGGTACCTCATTCACATTCAGGACAATTTCTTATTCATACTTTAGTCAGCCTTAAATGTTCAAGGGGTTTGTAAACACACGCTCAAAGAATGAAGTATTCATGACCTGCACCTTTGAGTAATGAAATGTAACATATTTCCAAACGATATGCGACAATTTTTTCACAACTCGGAGCTTTGAAATGGTCTACTAATAGGAACTATTCAAGCAATCATGGTCGCGACGGTAATCTTGATGGGTAAAGAGAGAGGCTTGGTAAGTAAAATATTAACTACTGGATTGTGGGATACGCAATATATTGCAAAACGGAAAAAGTTGCGCAATGTCATCTAATGCATTATTATAATTAATTCCAGCGAAGAGCGGTAGGGGACGTCCTAGAGGAACTTTTGCTTTTATTTTACCTGTTATCTGTAATGTCAGGAACACTATGTAAATTTCACCATTGATTATATTATTTACGGAAAGCAGAGTAATAATGTACTTTTAGTCGTTAAACTATGAAACTTGTCTAAAGCAATGTCGGGAATAGTCTCTTCATATTTATTAAAACACTTCGAAAATATTTGTGTAGTTACAATACTGCTTACCTGTTATCTGTAAGTAAATTTTTCAGGTCTTGTATTTGATATCGTGATAGCGCGTTTCGTAAAACATAGAGGATTAATATAGTCAACGTAAATAAGATTTTCTACATTCGTAGGGATAATCGAGCTTTACATTTAATCAGATCGCCGAAGAATCGCAAGAATTAAATCTGCCAACGATCGGCGACGAATTGTGTTAAATCGGAACTCCTTCCTGATGAGTAGCGGCACTACATCGTGTACTCGTGCACGTAATTAGACGTCCGTGACTTCGGTAATCGGCTGCACCTAATCCGGCGCGCACGCGCTTCCAGATGCCGCCGCGTCGCATTCCTCGCGAGGGCAGGGGGCAGTGCGCGCGACGCGTTGTCGTGGAACTGTCTTCGCTGAGCTCCGACACTTTCCCGGTCGCCTGTTCGATTGGAGTATCGCGTGCTGTGCAAGTGTTCTCGATCGCGCTTCTCGAATCCGCAGTAAGGGTCGACAAAGGGAACGTTTAGGCGATGGGTAACTGTTGCGTATTTACTGTGCAAGACGAATTCTTGTTCGGAACGAAACTTAAAAAGTTTGCCACAGAAGCCTTGAGGGTGGATGCGATAATATCACAGTTAGAATTCCAAAAACAAGGTCCCTATTCTCGATGTTTGAACAATGTGTGGCGAGTCTTGAAATCACTGGAAACGCAAAAGGAGCAAACCCGCAGGTGTAGAAACTGTTATGGTCTGGGGAAGGAAATATTTGTGTATGTGAGTCGCACGTATAATGTGGCAGCAACGATCCACCTTTTGTCTTTTTACTACGGAACATGGACAGAGATTACAATACTAGATTTCTCTGGCGACAATTCTTTTTAGTCTTAATTTGATCCGACTTAACGTAATGCACAGTTCCGCGCTTTATTTTTGCAAAGGGGATTTTTTGTTCTTTTAAAAAGTTTGAATTGTGGATTTAAAAAATCCGTTTATTTCTCATATGTCATGTTCCCTTAAAACACCAACTTGCCTTTCGTGGGAACGCTCCAATGGTTTAACGTTGGCAAGTAGTTCAGAGCGGGAACAAACGGAATACCTAGCTTATGTAATTAACTGAAATGCTATCACCGCACTTGAAAAAGTTGTTTAATGTAATAGAAATTAGTATTTACAATAGTCCTCTGACAATTTAAACTTCATCGAATGTGTAGGCGTGACTCATATTAGTTTAAGAAGTGATAGTATCCACCTGGTATTCGTTCTGTGGAGTACTTTGACGCGGTGTGCGCCTTTTCCAAGCGGAGACACCGGGAATTTCGGGCCTCGCGGCTTGCCACCTGCGCTTTCCCGAGCGCGTTGCGCCGCGTCTTGGTGCAGACGGCGCCCGCGCGGGGGCGAGGAGGAGGAGGAGGAGGAGGAGGAGACCGGCGAGGGTGGGTGGCGCAACGCACTCGCGCGGCCGCGCTCGTGTGCTCGCCCACAGAGCCAGCTGGCGCTGCGCAGCTCCCCGTCTCGCCCCGCCCAGACCCGCCGCACCACGCCACACGGCGTAGGTAAACGATTCGTCTCCGCACTGAAATTCGAATGGGGTTGGATAACTCACCGGAAATTCCGTTGCCTCTGCTGCATTGTTGACTAGGATCCAAAACCTAGTACGTCCTGAAGATGGCGGATGTTCGGTACTAGATAGATCGAACTAGTAACTCTGCCCGATGGTTAATTCGAGCGGCTGGCGCCTCTGATCGGTCGCTATCAGTTTTTTCTCTTTTTTTTTCCAATGTCAAGCGAAAAACGCTGCAGTGCACGTGATATTTGTCATCTTTGTTACGTCATCTTTCCATTACTCACTCGCATGCACTACATTACCACACAGTCGGAAGCTTAGAGCTTGTGCTAGCTGGACGGTGTCTCAATGTGGGGAAATATTTCTTGCCAGCTTCCATGTAGGTCGGCGCTGGATGTCGATTGTCAGCAGGAGAGGAGCTCCGCCACCTTTCAGGATTCCACTTATAGGACACAACGTGTGTAGTGCCTTGTGGTTTCCGCACCTGGAGATAATAGTACTCGTTCGCTTTGAAATTAGATCTGCCGTATGTAGGTCGTGTGCTTTAAAACTATGCTACCAGACACGATTACATTCGTATGACCAAGAAAAATGTTCGACCTGTACAATCATTTGTTAAAGTTGGTACACAGGTCAACGTACAAATCCAACGTCTCATAAGGTGGTAACGATCGGAGAGTTCGGGCGAATAGTTCCTGATATTACACGATTGAAATTCAATATACCTTGGTTTATGATGAGTTTAATCCGTAGACAAATGTCGAACAATCAACTGAAGAGTTTAGTTTGGAAATTAGTCGTCGACGAAAGAATTCTTTTTACGTCGTCTGTGATCGTTTAGGAAATTTGCAATACCGCAGTTTCTTTTCGGAGTGTGAAGCGTTGCTTTTTCATTCCTCACCGCGCGCGATCATTTCTTCCTCTTCCTAATTCTATCCTCATCCCTTATCAACACTCTTACATCACATGTCTGAGACCATTCAGAGCCTAGACCTTTTGTCCCTTCTGGGGCGGTGCCCCGCTGAAAGGACATACCTGGCTTGGGGAGACCCCGCAAGCCGACGTGGGAAGTCACCATCTGGAGAGGGGACGCCACCACCATCACTTCCAGTGATGAAAACGTACACTACACTAACTGGACAACATAGCAATTGACGCGTCTGAAAACACGAAATAACCATTCGAAGTAAATTTGCACAATCTGCTCCCTTATCGATAATATGCCAGTTTTGATCTGAAGTATTGGGATAGAAATTTTCCTTCAAAAAATCTCCCATGTTATTGTGAGCGGAAGCGCATAATGAAGTTATCGTCGGGCAGCGCTAGTCTATTCGACTGTCCTTCACAGCGTTGGTAGAAGGTTAAGCGACGGCTGTGTAGCCAGATTTTCATAGGAATGGCGAGGATCTCGCAATGAATGCTGACCCGTGTTTTGTTTTGTTTTATTTTGAATTGATAAAACCTTATCGCAAAACAGTCTGTACATTAAAAACCACAAACATCTTGTACTTGTATTTCATGTTTGTAAATATATGTAGGCGATAACCGTTTTAATAAACTTGACAGTGATTACTACGGTCGGTGAATTGTAAGAATGCATGATTTGTCATGCCTTATACATGATATTCGTTAAATAATGTACATCTTCCATAAGGAGAGGGAGGGGATTTCTTCGGGAGAGAGCAGAAACGCAGATCATGGACGATTGAACGACGATTACGAATTACCCTATTAGCTTGACTCAGACCTTGAACGCGAGATTGATACAGTGGGGCCGGATATAATATTGCGTACGTGGTGAGAGACGGGTCTCATGAACTTGTAGTTGATAAGGGGTGAATGCGCTGTGTTGGCTTGCATTCGAAGTGAATGGAATACGCGATTAGTGAAATTATTAATGATAAGTACTGGTGATATTTTAAAAAAGGCTTTTGGAATGAAAACTGCGAATATGTGAAACGCAGATAAACTTGAACCGCCACGTATACGAAGTATCTAACCAATGCAATGTTGAGTCGAGTAGTTCTCTAAAGACAGTTTCCTTCTTTTGTGGGTTGTTCATTTAACTCTCATCGGTGGCTAACAAACTCAACAGTTTCGTTACCTCATCAGTGCGTGGAGTAATGCCATTTATATTTTATGTAAAATACTGCTTTCGTAGTGCCTTTTAAGGATTGAAATATTGTTTTATTTATTGGCTGATAATATCGTATAAGTTAATAAAATAAAATCCGAAGCTATGGATACTATTTTTGGGGTAGATAAATTGTAACAAGACAACCTTGCGTCGTTTTCAAAGAAGTGACGAGTTCAAACAAGAAATCTTCAATCTTCAAAAAGATCTTTTCCTCCTACTGATAAACAGCCATTCCATCGACGGCATGCAACCTGTTCCAGATATGCGTTGTCAGAGCTGCCGAAGGAATGCGATAGTGTGATTGGATGTAAGGTTCGTTCTTATCCCGAATTGTTCACGTGTAAGAATTCAGAACTACCAAGCAAATTCCTGTTAGTGTACAAGCTTTCCACCCATGCTCTTTTCAATGCTGTTTTTCGCTCGACAATGAAATAAATTTTTTAAAAAAAAAATGTCATTTGCGTTGTTAGCGAATTGTGTGTACGAAGCTTCATTCTCTTCAAGAACATTCTTACAAATACGCCGAACTTACTAGTTATAATTCAAATTTCGCCCGTAGGAGCCCATCGATAAATGTTCAGTCCAGCTGTCTCTAAACTCTTACGAAAGAAACTGAACAGTTGTAGAGAGAGAAGTGAAGCGTGTTGATGTTAATTTACTTAATCATCAGTCGAGCCGGAAAACGGCCTCAGATAAATCGGAGCTGAATCCATTTACAATCAATTGCTGTTTGAGCGCGGGCTTGGAAGCAGGCGCGAGCGGGTGCTCGCTCACTTGTTGCGCTCGGGCTGGAGCCGCGGAGCGTGGGAGGCGGTGGCGGTGGCGATGCCGGCCGGGGGTGGGGTTGGGTGGGGGTGACACGGAGTACGGGGCCGCTCCACGTGACGCCGCCGTCGCCGCCGCTCGGGCTGCATCGAGAAGGAAGTTCCTCGTCAGGACGAGGCCGCCGCCGCCCCGCCGTCGCGTCTGGCGTCTGGTGGTCGCCAATGACGCGACGCCCCCATCGCTTATCTGGCGGCGACGGGCAGTGCGGCGGCGGCGGCGGCGGCTTGCTCCGCTCCCTGAAGCGCACAGTGCGAAATGGTTGCGAACTCTGCGGACGATTGGTTTGGCTCAATCCAGGAAATCCGGGGAAATCAATATCGGTGTAGTTTCTTTCCACTCGCGATCTGACGGTCTAATCTAATCAGATTACGGAGACGCTTCTGCAGTGCTGTTACATACACGGATAGTGCTGACCCCCCAGTGTTCATGTGTGAATGAGATTTGAGATCACACAGAGAAAAAGAATGGTATAATTTAATTATGAAATTGGGAAACATCAATGAGCAAACGGTCACTATCACTGACATTATAACGCTCCGTGCATCGAAAGGAATAATGTGCAGGAACGTGATGAGCCCTCTCTTGTGCCAAACGTTGAGCCGAACTGCAGCACCCAGTTTTGTACTGGCAGCGCGGTGTCGTCGTATTTCCGAGAAAATAATCTAAAAGTATTTCGTGGATTAATCATATTTATAATAATATTAATAATGATGTTATTATTAATATTATTATTAATAATAATGATATTATTATTAATAATAATATTAATAATAATTATAATAATAATAATTGGAAGTATTCGGCGGGGGGAGGGTTCGTTTACGCCAGGAAGATTGTATAGAGCTGCCTGCGGTTGTGGAGTGATGTCATCACTTTATATTGGTGGGACCATTCGCTATTTTATATAATGTGCTACCGTGGTATAGTGCTCGTAGATGCTTTAAGAATGATTAATAATTATTTTGGCTATGAAGTAAACCATTTTACGTTTAGATATTTATTTGGTTAATAATTTTCAGGAAATATTCGTTTCAGATTCTGTTGGTTTTATTAATTCATTCTGTAGAGTCTTTATTTAGTTGAATGCTACTACAGAAGAAAGGGAAATAAACTTCACTGTTCACTGTAAACTTTCTGTAATAAAAATAGCTCTGTGTGCTCTACAATAGACAATGGGACGTTAGTGGAACAGGTGGGAGTGCACCTAGTATGGCATGAAAATGCGAGTGTGGGATCGTTTGTTTTGCCCCGGGAGTCTTCAACGTTTCGCACTGTACACAATCGCTTGGGGTGAGGGTCGGCGACGGCGACTGAATCACACGCGGTGAAAGCGACCTATTGGGTTTCCCGAGCGAGCACTGTCTGTCGGACGGACGGGCGGGGCGGGGGCGGGGATGTCCTTGCACGTGTCCGGTGGCGGGGAGAGAGGCGCGTGACTGCGGAGGCCCGGCTGCGCGTGTACGGTCGCTAGCACGGAGACCAATGGAGTCCATTAGTTGCTGGCGTAGGCTTCGTCGGTTGCAGAGTCTCTAAGCGAGGCACAGAATCTACTCTCAGAGCGCCCACTTAACCCTTCGAAAAATCATGTATTGAAAAGTTGTAATGAAGTTGACTATTAATTTAGTTTAAAAGAATCCGTATAAAATGCAACCATATTGTTTAATTTACACCATTGGAATTTATTCCTCTGTACGTTCGAATACAATATTGCACCTTGCATTCCGTAATTTTAAGGGGATTCCATGGGGGTGACTGGCACGTAATGTTCGGATTCTGCATCGAAGGAAGTGATGTAAATGCTAGATTCTCCACTAATTTTGTCTCAATTGATTAATATATTGGAGATAAACATGAGCATGACGTAGATTAAAAACATGAAAGTTGGAAATTCGTCAATACTTGAATTTATAAATAAAATTAGAGTAATTGTAACTTCTCATACTGTCAATTTCCTATTCTTGTTCGGACCTAAGATATTCGGCGATGGTCACTGTCTAGAAAAATCTGGCCAATAACTCGTTTAGATTGAGAAGATCCAGCAAATCTTGAGTTGCTTTCTGAAAAGATTTTTCAATAGTTTCGTTGTCGTGTTCCTTCAGCACATATTCGTTTTTGAAGGGAGTTACAGTTGCGCTCCAATTGGCAGTGCAATCATACGTTCGTTCAAACCGTATCTGGTGATGGGTAGATTCAGTCTCGATAATGTCGTTTATGATAATAGTAAAAAAATGAAATTAGAAAGAAACTACTGGAATGTACATGAACTGTTGGGGCACGGAACCCCCCGTCCCTCATACCAACAACGCCCGTAGACATTTCTAGCTTGTCGTTAGACTTGTGTGCAACAGATAACCTATTGGCCTTTCCAAATCATTAGCAATTAACTCGTTGGAAGCTGTGAGCTTAAGCAATAGGATCGAGGCATCTATGATAGCTTAAGCAATTGGATCATCTGTTACTGGGAAAGGGGTCCTTCAGACAGATATAGTAAATTGGTATGAAATACGGTGCCGAAACCAGTTAAAATTCCAGATAAAGCATAATCGACGCAATGATACGAAAATTGAAGTGAAACCAGTCTTGGAAGAAACTTATATAATTGCAATTAATGTTCATTTTGGGGTAATGTATCGGAAGTTCATTCCTCGGCCATTATACTTCTGTGAATTGCCCTGGAAGGGCAGAGGTGACGAAGAAACCCAGTGCAGCGGAGCAGTGGCCGGGCGTGCCGCGATTTCTCCTCGGCCCGCGTGCCGTTTCGTTCCTGCTGTGCGCGAAACGTGCGAAAACCCGCCAACAAAAAGCGGCGGCGCACAGCGCTTGAGCAATCGCTTCGCCGAGAACACCGGTGCTGGGATGCGACGCCCAAGGTGGCGGGGTGGGGGGCAGGCAGCGGCGGCTTGAGTCACTGGCGCGTCGGCGGGGTGACATTGGAGTGGCAGCGCCGGCGCGGCGCGGCGCCACCGCGGGCGCCAGGGCTCAACTTCGCACGGAGGGGCGTGGGGGAGGAGTAGACCCAACCGCGCGTGTGCGGGGTCGCATTCCGTGCGCTTGCCACCCAAGGTGCTTCCGCCTCCTCTCCTCTCCCCTCCCCTCCCCCCACTCGTATGAGTAGCAATGTACCAGGCCTAACGAGCACCCGAGAGTTGTCTTTGCAAGGTGCTTTATTCGAAGGTGTTTTCGGCGGTGTTTTACTGCCACGATTAAAATATCTCGCGATTCACATTCCTTATCCTAATGGTAGCCGATCTTTTCACCCGTGGCGCTGCAATCATTACTCGTACATTCAGAACAGGTAAAACCCATCATGATCTTATGATATTCTCGTACTCATTGTATGTAGCATGTGTAACTTAGTAACAAGGTTTTTAATGCTTACGCGTTACATTGCGTTTGTGAATGTGTGTGTATATGTGTTTGAGCGTGGCGCGTGCGTACACGGCGGGGGGGGGGGGGGTTCATGGGAATTAAACCATTGCCTAGAAATTAATATATGATAAAATAAAACTGTTTTTCTTTTACAGTGTTGCGCATTTTTTCATTCGCCCAGAAATGCGCCTAATATTAATTTCGAGACTCAAAAATATTTTTGGTATTGCAGCATTATCAGCGACCTCTTTCGTTAAAGGAATCTTTCATAATATTTTTTATGGCACAGATATCGTATTTGCCGTTTACGGCACAATTGCTTCATCACACATTCAATCAGTCAACCAGCGACAAACCGAACTCTTTAACTTCACATTGCTCGTTTTCATAACATGTACTCGTGCAATAAAGCTTAACTTTATAAACTATTTAGACCTCATCTTACTAATGTGATATTAAATTCTCTAAGTAATAGATGTATGTAATGCGATATCTTCAATGAATGGAGAATATATGGACTCATTCTTCGCTGAATGCTTTTAAATAATCTCTAATAGACTTGTATAAATAAGAAGGTGACCTTTTGAAATGGGTGTAATGAAAACGTGATTTCCTTGTTACAATCTTATAACGAGTAAATAATTCCCTGTTCAAATCCCACGAGGCGAGCTGTTTTGATCGTTCGCTTCCGCAAAGGGCACGCGGGGCGCTCGCTTTTTTCCGCCGTCGCCGCGGATATTGGCGTGCCCGCCGCCTCAAACCGCGGCGCTCCCTGGCACCGTAATGACGGTCGTCCGAGGATCTCGAAATATCGGGGGCGGTGCGGGCCGACCCCAGAAATAGCCGGCGAAGGCCGGGCCGCACCGCACCGCGCCGCTCCGTCCCGCCCCGCGGCGGTGGTGGTAGAGGGGACGCCCTCGTTGCGAACTCTCGGTAAGCAAATAGACGGACGACGATGCGGTCGGACTCGAAACAAGGTCACGGTTAACGAAGACTGCGCGGGAATCCGTCGCAGAGGTTCCCGACGACACCTGCGAGCCTCTCGCGCTGGGTAGCTTCCGCGCCCGTCGCCCAGGCAAGTAGGCGGCGTGCCCGGCTTCATGGGCGCGCGCGACTTTTTTTTTACTATCGAGTTTTCAAAATGCATACTTTTGGTTCACCAGGCCAGGGATATTGTTAGTTTTTAAACTTTATTTGAGAGTACCTCCGTGTACAACACATTTGTTGATGGACAGGAAGCATGAAATGATTCTTATAAGTAGGGGAACTGATTTTGATGGCCTAAAACATCGCCAAAAATAGTCAATAAAGTCAATTTTAAAATCTTATTAAAATGTCCTAAAAGCAGAGAAATTGAACATATTTTTTTTTATCAAAACCAATTCAAATGAAAATCTCAAGCTGTTGGGTTTGTTACGATGTCATCGAGGCTTCGTCCTTTCGTTCACGTGAATTCAGAAACATTGAAATGTGACAAAGGGTAAAAAATGACTTTTTGTCATAGAATAAAAGTTAATTTCCATACAAAAAGGCTTTATTCTATGTGAAATGTCATTTCATGAAAATCTGCCCTCTGTTTATAACAGTATAGGATCTTACAGTATACCTCTTTATTATACAATTATTTCCAACGTAACTATTATAGACTACTGAGATCTCCAATTCTACTTGACATCTATGGACGAAAATTCCAGTTTGTCAAATCTTCGCTGCCACTTTTGATGTATCAATTTTTTCTTGCACTCGGAATTTGTGGTCGGACTAGTGAAAATAACATAAACCTGCTTCTGAACGGTGACGATCAGACTTCAAAAGTCAAGGTTTCTCAAAAAAAATGTTGGGATGAGCGTTTGCCATGAAAACCACCAGTCCACGAGGAAATACTGATTTTTCTGTCGTTTCTATGTATTCGTCGTACTTAAAGAAGCCGAGATGTCCCTCACGACTTAATAGGTCTTGTGGCGCTTACCTCGCCAAGGTGTTAAATTTCTTAAATTGTTCGCAAGATCAACAATATTTGTGTAACTAATGGCATTTGGAAAGTTTTATTTCAACATAAAATTATGTAGAAAAGATGCCGAAATACCGCTTGGTCTGCTCCAATACGCAACTTTTTCATAAGGTTTGCTCACCTGTCCTTTAGTGTCTTGTCATCGGGTCGCGGAGCTCGCCGCATGTGCGGAAGCTGTCTGGAGGTCATTCACGCGTTCAGTCGTACGACCCTGATAACTCAAGATCTTCCAGATCTTGATTAATATCATGGGGCTTTACTGTGAGTTCAAGACTTCGTTGCCCTCCCGACAGCCTACTGCTCGTCATCAGTCATCGCCTAACTTTACCGTTGTAGGACCTGGTTAATAACTCGCAATTAACCACCGGATCTGCAATATACCCACGTATCTGATCAGTTAAAATTGGGGACGATTTAGGCCCATGAGAGCAATTACAATGTTTAAATTCTGTTGTACAAACCGAATTTGACTTGCTCATCATAACTGCTACGATGAATGTCCACTGGAGGTTATTTATAGAATTATAAAATTCTCCTAGCAGTTCTGGATTAATCCGCAGCTTTAGCCAGTTTTAAGCAGGAAGGATTTTCATACTTCTGATTCTCGGACATCTCGTTAGTCTAGCTACTTCTGTTGTTGGGTTCCCTGTATTTGTTTAGGATGGAAATATCATCTCTTCCTCGATGTACCATAGTTTTCGCAAGTAGAATGGGGGTTTATTATCCTAGGAACAATGTGTGCCTTATCTCCAGAAGTTTACTGAAAGCAGTCTGTCTCTCCTAGGAACTGGGAAGGCTATTCTTCGGTCAGCTATAAAGCGAAGCGGTCCGATGCAGCACAACGTTCTCGGATCTGTTATAATGGTTTCGTAAAAAAGAATTCCGAAATTCCAGGAACAGTTATTTCTTACTAGTTAAAATTGGAATGAAAAATATTAATTTTTTTGTTTTTTTGCGTATATCCTACACCAAGAATATGGAGCAAACCATCTACAAATGTTCTCAAACACTCGTACATTGGGTATGTAGTTAGTCTTCATTTTGGGGTTCGACATCGTTAACGTGTTACAAATTCCTAGGAGTTCGATGCTGTGATTCTGAGAAGCTATCAAACAGGTTCAGGAGAGGAATACACACGTGCTGAACCGACTGTTGCTAACCGAAGGAAACTAAGACACAAAATAGGACATTGTGTGATCACGAGGGGAATATCGTCAAACGCTCTTTTCAGTCGCCTTTAAATTCGCAGTTTTCAATTCAGACCCCTTGAAATTCAATCGATATGTATTAATGTTTTTAATCATACTGAAACCTAAATGTTATTTTCGTTTATGATACGTTTTCGCTCCGATGAAAGTTTAAATGACACTTTTGTGCAATTCGTCTTAACATACTTCAGTGCAAACTCTGAAAATGAGTCATCGTGATCTTCTATACGCCATCTGTTTGCGGACGGGTCCTGGAAGAGCCGTGCGCGGCAAATCTCGTGTAGTCCGCCGTGCAGAGCGCGCGCGCCTCGCACGGAACGGCGAATATTCCCCGCGCGTATTTATTATGCGCGGCACAAAGCCGTCCCCGCCGGCCCTCGTTCTCGCGCGCGGAACGGTATTGAGTGGCCCCACGTGCCGGCGGGCGGGCGAGCGAGCGGACGAGCGGACGGAAGGCGTGTGATGAGGCGGAGTCGGCGAGACGCGGGGTCGAGGACCGCGGCCGAGCGCTGACCTCGGCGAAGCGCGCGCGCGTGGCCCCGCAGCAGCATCGGCGGCGGCGGCGCCGCAGCCACCGCCACGTGGGGCGGCGGCCTCTGCGCTGGGCGATTGCCAGTGGGAGTGTCGCCCCGTGGCCGGCCCGGTGCCTCGCCCTCGCGGCGCGCGCCGTGCGCGACCGGGGGGCTCTGGCTCGGATCTGCCCCGCGGCGCGCCGAGCGGCGGTGGCGACTCGCGCCCGAAACGATCGTGCGCTCCCAGGAAGCGGCGGCAGATGCGACGCCGCCTGCTACTGCGAACGCCTGACGTCACGGGCGATTCCGCGAAGCGCGGCGCCGGCGCCGCATCGGCGTCGCGACGCTTCGTCGGTCGCCGGGCGGCGTGGGCAGGGGGCGGGACGGGAGGGGGCGGCAGGTGCCGAGCGGCGTGACGTCACCGCTCAGCTATGACGCAACCCGCACGTCACGACTCGGCATTGACGTCGCCCAGGGCCGCCAACGCCTCCGCCGGGACTGCGGGACCGCTTCCCCGCCCGCGCTCCGTCCGCCGCGCTCCCCGCCCTTCGCGAAGCGCCGCGGGGGCGGGGCGAGCCGTGTGCGGCGCCGTCGCGTTGGCAGCAGCGCCGCACGCGCCGCTCGCGACCGGTGGCGCAAGTGGCGGTAGAGGTGGGGGGCGTCGGCGGACGGGGAGCCGCCCGGGCGGCGGCCGTCTCCGCCGCTGCCGCAGTCGTCCGCTGACGCGCCCCATAGGCAGTCGCGTCTCCGCTCGTAGTCGCCGACGCCTCCGCTCCGCTCAGCCTACGCTCGCGCCGCAGCCGCACCCGGGCTCATTGCGGGGTTGGCATGTGATGTTCGCTCCAGACCGTCTTCTGTGCGCACGCCCCTGTTCTCTGCGAGGGAACACGCCTCGTCCCATGGTGGATCCTGCGGACTTTCTGGCCGACAGCTTCCACCACCACTACTGCGATCAACAGGTACGATGTCTTCTTCCACGGTCCCGGTCGGTGCCGGCCTGCTTCGTTCCGCCACGCCCCCCGCCCTGAAGCGCGAGTGCGCACGGCGCCGCCGGCACCCCTTACGTAAGCGGCGCCACCGCGGCCGCGCCGTCACGTGAGCGACGGCCGTCCCGCGCGAGATAAGTGCTGTGCGGCGCCCTGACGTCACCGGTGGATGGGTTACGTAACGGCACATGATCGGCGCGCGCCAGCGCTCGAAATAGGGAGAGCGTTGAGGGTGGGCGGGGGCGCTGCGAGCGAGGGTGGTTGCGGCGGTAGCGGCCACGTGCGCGTCGCGCCGCGCCGCCCCCGCGGGGGCGATGACCCTGGTGACGGCGCTTCTCTGCCTCGTGTAGTTCCGCCAGCGGGTCCGCCGCGCCGCGTCTCGCGTCGCCTTGTGGCCCAGCACCCTCAGCCACTTCGCCACATGTGGCATTCGGCGACTCGCTCGAGAAATGGGGGAAGAGTTCCTTGTCCTGGTAGTAAGCCAAACATTGGGTGCTCCCTAGACAGTCTTTCCTGTCATCAAAGGCAGTGAATATTGCCGAGCACCTGGAGCCTAATGCGGCATATATTGCGCCGCTGTTAAGGGTTGTTGCTATGTCCGCCTCTCGGGCGGACCCGACCCTCAGAAGGCGCGCGTCCGCCTTCCAAATGCCGAAGGCGCTGCCCGTAGACCGCGAAGTTTCTTAGTTCTTCGAGCGGGAAGTGGTACGTCATTGCTCGGTATGGCCGTGGTCATAAATCATTGCCGGTCTTTCATTTTATGCCGCGTATGGGAGGTTGCAAACCAAGAGTGTGTGGGTTTGGGCGCGAGATGGCGCGGAGTGGAAAGGATGACGTAAGGTGTACCACTCCTCGCCCCACTACAGCTATGTCATTGATCCCGTATAGTTATGAATGCACCGGGTATAATTTGAATGTCCTTGATTTAAATTCACGTTTAAAATGCAGCCCCTAAACGTAAGTCGCATTGAAAGCAGTAAGAAGTACGGCTGAAGTCCGCAGTATGGCTTTTGTTATGAGAAGCTGGTTGAATTCGCGCATTAGCCGGATGGTTACTTAAAGACTACGAATGACTAACCGATAGTTTCGTTTCGCCCTTCATTGGCTAATATTGGCATTAATCACAGGGTGTTCGCCAAAATGAGGTGGTTCGAGCGTGGAGTCTTGTTCGAAAGAAGCATTTTTGTCATGTGTTGGAAATGTGAATGTGCGCATTATTGTTTTATATAAATCTCAAACACGTTGGTATCTCAACACGGAAAAATCGTAGTGAATCAACTGAGGTAAGACAATACCATGAGGTTAGGTGGTCACGTGTAAACAAAAAAGTAGACACAAGTGGTACTCAAAACTACTCGCCTTAACTAGCCGTAGAAACTTCCCATCAATCTGATCCCGGTTTATCATATAAACTATTCGTTGTAGCCATAAATACTTCACCTGCCCGATCTACCTCTTGTTTCGTGATACACTTCTCAGTCTGTGAGATTCCACATCATACAGCTGAAGTCCGAAGTATACTTCGAAGCTGATATATTTCGAACTTTATCCACTCTTTTTATATTACGAAAAAACAACTCGGAAATGAGTCAGATTTGGACATAAGCTCTAACAGCATGGACATCTCCAGTACCAAATGCTTTGAGGGGGCGGGGTGAACGATTAGATAAGTACCTATTCCCGGGTAGTTCCACCAAAACATTCCTTGCAGCTCCCCCCTCCCTCCCCAACGGTCACGCCCTTTCGTGAAAGAAACATTGTCAGTGACTGAGAAGTGTCTGGTTTTGTTTCGTTTTCCCCCAAGGGCACAAAATTTATAAATGTGGATTATCATATTGTCCCGACCTAAGTTATTTTTCAGATTTGTTTCCCACGCAAATGTGTAACGAATTGGAGAATTGCTTGAAATGTACTTACGTTTGACCAGGAATTATAGGGTGGGAAATTGTGCGCCAGAAATTACGTCTGGCAACTGATTGAAACGTTCGATAAATCTAAAGTATAGGATTGTTAAGAAAAAAGGAGACACCACAAAGTATGTACTGAAGTCGCGAAGTATAAATCAGAACGCAGAAACTTGCCAACTTGCATACTCGCATTGTAACAGGCCTAAATGCTAATGTCCTGTGACACCCCGGGCGTCCGACTTGCGCCACATTGTGCAAGATGGTTTGGCTGAACACTTTGATGCTGTGACTATAAAGCAGCTGGTAGACTATATGGAACGTCACGCACTTAAATTTGGACGGGAGGGGTCACACGAACATCATACTATTTTCTTATTTCCTTGTAATATTTAAGCTAGGCATTACCAAGGTGATGAGTAAGGTGATGAAAAAGTTGGATTTATTTAATTTATTTTAGCTTCAAGAACCTGCGAAGTTTCTTTTCGAAAAATTGTTTAAAGAAATAAAATTTCCTTCTGGCAATCACTCCCGCCTCAACCCGTGCCTGCATACTATTGTGTGATTAGCACATTGACTTTGTCTATAGTTCTTGCGGTATTTCCCGATTTATTTTAACTACTGTTACTCTTTTGTTCGCAGATATACCATCAGAAAACAAGTCACATATGAGTTTGTTGGTTCTTATTGTGCATTGGAATGCTATTTGAATTTATCATTTTGTAAATTTTATTAGTTTTCCAACATATTTTCCTGTATATGGAACGATTAACATATTTTCGACACAATCAAAAGCGTGCCGATAGGCGGTCTCAAAAATTACGACGTGGTATTTCCGAAGCGCAGTGCTTTCCTGAAGCGAGTGTGCTCTAGCCGCGGAATGTGCGCTTGTCGGGTGCGCTCGGTCGCGTCAGGAAGACGCGCGCCGGCGGTTGCAGCGAGTGCTCCAGATGGGTGCCGGCGCGGGGGCGTTTCTCCCCTCTCCTCCGCCCCGCTTCGTACCCGCTCCGCCCCCGACGACGGCGGCGGCGGCCCGGCCTGGCCGACCCGGCGGCGCGTAGCGCAGCCCAGAATAGTCCGGCGCCGGGATCAATAACGGGTCCCGCCCGCTCCGCCGCCGCCGCCGCCACCGTTCAGAGCGCGCTCCGGGCTGCCCCGGTCGTCGCGGGGCAGAGCGGGGGGTGGCGCGGGCGTCTGGAGGCGCCGCCTCTGCCCGCGCCTGCCCCCTGGCCACGCCCACGATCCCGCCCGCTGCACGTGGAGCAGTCGCCGGAGGCCGCGCGTGCGAAGTGCAAACCGCCACCCCGCCCTTGGCGAGCGCAATTCTCCCCGCGGCGGCGATTAGATTCCGAGACTGTTTGTTAAAACGAAGTTGTTTCCGGTCACTGTCGCTGCGTACCTGGATGCCGCAGTTGACCAGCATCCTCCATCTGATCTAATATTCTTGCTGACGGAGAGAATATCGCGCCCATATGGTCTCATATCTTCCAGTTTTACTTTTCTCGCCTGCTGCGTTCTTGCGTAGAAAAGGGAAAATATTGAAATGTTGCCGCGAATGGGGGCGATTTTTTAAATGAAAAACTCGTATTGTGGATCCTTGATGGCAAAAAGTGGATGAATAATACCCCTAAGATTGGTAAATAACTGCCCTGAATGAGTTCTATACTAACATTTCACTTTTTGTGCGTTAGCGGTAAAGTGACATGTCCGTTCGTTCGTTCGTTCGTTCGTTCGTCCGTCCGTCCGTCCGTCCGTCCGTCCGTCCGTCCGTCCGTCCGTCCGTCCGTCCGTCCGTCCGTCCGTCCGTCCGTCCGTCCGTCCGTCCGTCCGTCCTTCCGTCCGTCCGTGAACACGCGCCTAAACCATTCATAAGATTTTTCAAAATGGATGTTTCTCGATAGATCTGACTCGACCTGAGACCCTGATAATTTGAATTATTTTTTTGTATTTTAGAGGTACTTGCCATGGAGCTAAAAGTAATGGAGCCACGAATTTGAAAATTATTCTTATTTGTTTGCATAATGGCCTGCGAAATGTGGCAATTGTGATTTAATTAAATTTTTTGTGGTTGGGTAAGAAGTGGCAACTGTTTCTGATTACCGAAGTAATTAAAGGTTCGCACCTCAAGTGATATGTTTGGTAGTTTAACTAGTGATGGCTGAGAAGCTAGTATGCATAAAAATTGCAGTAAAATAACGTAACGGTTACTAATGCGAGAAATACGTGCTGTTGTAGCATTAGTCTTCAAATTGCATACGCAAACATCGCGTGCTTTCGAATGTATTTACTAATACAGTCGTTGCAGTAGTGACGCATCTAAACAATCGTAATTTTTCAATTAAATGAAGAATCGCATTCAGAAAATAAAAATAAAAAATAATAAAAATGTTTTTCAAAAAACCGGTAAATAGAGAGATACTTCCATTTCGCCGCGACACGAACTGTTACGCTCAAAGTAAAACTTTCCTGAAAAGAAAATTACACTTGTTACACAAATTACACCAATGTCGCTTTGTTGTTCATAGATATTTCCTATATCATTCTTTTTCTTACATAACATTATACTATTTACAAATCTTTAAAGTTATAACTGGAACACTACCATTTTTAACTCATGTCGCGAAATATTGTAATATTAGAAGGCCCTTCAATAATAGTAATAAGTGATTCGAATTACAAAAGTAAGTTTTCAGGTTTCATTTAAGCGTGTTCGCCGGAACGAAGTGAATTCGACGACGGCTTGGTGTTCATTTCGCTTTTCAACTGTAGATTCGTTCTGAGAACGAAGCATTAATTTCATACCCTTTGAGTAACCAGAATCGCTGAGGACTGAAATGGAGAGAACTAACTTCGTCCATACATCACGATATTTCCACATTTTAGTGCATAAACTGAAGTAAAACAAAAATTAAAATGTAATACTAGGCATGTTGTATACTGTATTTTGTTTCATAAGAAGAAAAAAAAACCTTTGAACAATAAACTTTAAAATTGGCTCAGAATTGGCCCATTTTCGTCGGTGAAGGAATGTCCTCTGCCTGCATTCTTCCGAGGAAGGGTTCAAACGCGAATGAGGTCGATGTTCGGATGCGAGTCACAAGCAGAAAAATAAACACCTAAACTTGCTGCTGTTTACAGCAGGTCAGTTCAAGCGATGATTGCACGTGATATTTTCGAGGAATCGGTTCATTTCGGACGCGTAAACAAGATCTTTTTTCACGTCTGTCCTGTCTGCGTCGCGACGGGCGCCAGCTAACTGCAAACGAGTTGCACGCGCGTGTGTTATAGAGATGCGACATCGGCAAAAAATATCGAGGTTTCTAAATATCTATGCTCAAAATTAAAACATCGATGTTTATAAGATATCGATCCAAAATCGTCGATGTTCTTAAACATAATTGGTAACTAATCCAGTTCTGAAAATATCGAAGTTCACTCGTGGGGTGGAGTGGGGATTTAATTTGAAATTGATAGTTATTTATTTTGAATGGGCATTTTACCGTCAAACGGGTGGAATGGAGACAATTAACGAAACTCGGAGTATTTGAGTCGATAATTGAAATATAATGTAGGGTTCTTTATTGACAAAAACTCGATTTTATTAATATTTCACCTTTGGCCACATTGGTCTGCAGAATATTAGATTTCTGGATATCTGAAAATTGTAGTAGGATTGTTACGTTTTAGTTTTTTGTTTTTTTCTCATTAAAAAAAAATAAAAACGCCAAAAACAAAACAGTAACGCCAAAAAACATCGGCTTCAAAATCTCTGTTAAATGTTGTTGAAACATCGAAATCGATGTTGCATCGGTAGTCTGGACCAGGTCTGGGCTGACGCAGACGGAGACGGTGTGAGAGAGATGGAGATGGACCGGGAGCGAGGCGAGAGCGCGCGCGCGCCTCCGCCCGCGGCGGGGCAACTCGTCGGGAATTCCCCGCTCGCCTGCCCCGCGCGGGGTCTGAACGGCTTCTGCGAGCGGCACGCAACTGAGAGCTGCGCTTCTCTGAAATCGCCCACGCGCCTGGCTGCCGCCCAGCAGAGGCAGCCGCCCATTCCGCCCCTCGTTCCCATCCCGTTCCTGACCACCCCGCGCCTCCATGGTAAACGTGTTGGGTTGTGTGTCGATGGTTTCGTATAAATTTCATTAAAAATAATAAAATTTAAAAGTCCATAATGCTGAGTCAAGATACGGATTTGTAAATGCCTAAGGGACTTGTCAGATTTTGTTTTGTGAAATGTTCTACGCCTCATCAGAACAACTTCTAAGGTAAACGCGCACGGGAAACAGTATAGCTTTCGTAAAAGCTGGCGTTTGTATAACAGTGTTGCATAAGGTGCAGAATTCAAATGTCAGAAGTGCGCGCGCGCTGCTCCTTTGTAGCATGTTCGGTAAGAGTACCTTTCAATCCATTGTCCGGAGAGGAGAGTCCGAGAATATACGAAAACGGTTTCACACTGTCTTCATAATTTTCATGCATCCCCCTTCTTGGCAAATATTTTTGCGAAATGCAGAATTTCAATCAATTTGCAGAATCTCGATCAGAAAATGAGCATAGTCCACGGCACATAATAGCCTTGACGCCGAGAGGCCGGTCGCTCGAGAGATCAGTGGTCACGGAACTGCCACGGCCTTGAGCGCAGCTACAAAGCTGACCTTACAAGTTTCATTGACATGGCTGTGGTACAAACCGGAATTATTATTACTTGTTGGGCAGAATTCAGCTTCGGCTTGTTACCTTCAGTGATACCTGGACGATTTCTAATTGCGCAGATGTAAAATCGGTAATATAAGTAGTCCTTTCTACTCCCTGCGACAACAACAAAAGCGCATCACTTTCGAGCTCACTTAATCCTTCCGTTCATTTTAGGGACTCTGCTAAAATTCTTGTCCCTTTTGAGTCGCTGAGCTTCCAGTTGCCTCCAATTTAATTTTCTGTTCTCCAGATACGTCTGGTGACAAAGCACGGACTAGACGGTTAATTTTCTAAAGCCCACAACCAACCGTTACCCAGAAACGAAAATTTAAGCTTTCATCCTACGGAAGACACAACTATGCATATGGTGAATGCGAATTGCACATTCGTGCCTTATATAGGTATTAAATACCATACATTCTTTGACCTTCTCTAAAGATAATGCTAATAAACTTGTCAAACTCAAAAGATGTCACGGAGTCTCCGTGTTACATCGCTGTTCTGTTCAGTTGTGTTGAATGTTTCACATTGGTGTATTGAAATAAGTGTTCGAATGTTAGCCATTGATTTTCACGAAGATACAATGAACTTCATAATATATACTGGAAATGCAATACAAATAGAAACCCCACATTGGTTACTAACAGTTGCTTCTTCATAGTCGGATGAATTTAATACGATGGCTTGTCTGTTGTACGTCATGCTGTTGAATGCCTTTACCTCGTTAGTAGATATTATTTCGCGCTTTTGGACTACTTGCGTGTTACGATGCTGCAGTCGAACGGAGTGCACGGCCCCTCCATGCCGCCCAGCATCTGCGCAGCCGACCAAATGCTTCTTTGCGCCCCCCCCCCCCTCCCGCCCCACCAACACCCTTTTGCGACTGCCACAAGGGCTGATAGCACAGCCGGCCTAGCCGCAGGGGTCTGCCTCGAGTAAGGGCCACATTTGGCTCCACTACTCGTCTGAATAGTAGCCATCGACCTGGTGTGTCAAATAAATAGAAATCAAAATGCAACTCTAAAATATTGACGGTTCTTTTCTAATAGCAGAAATAAATTATAATGGTTTTGTTGCTAAAAGTGTAAGGTCAAGGCGATTCTCCTTTGTGAAACAGTTTTACTTAATGCTTTCTTTAACGGATTTCGATCTTACTTTGGTATTTCAATTTTATCACAATATTTGTTAATATGATTTTATTAGAAAAATCAGCAGACTTTTTCAGGCGATTAACTTCTCTTTAAAGACCGGAATGAGTAAAGTGGGAAGAAAGGAATTCGTAAAAGTCTGTCAGAAGAAATAGTGTGATTATGGACTGTGGTTACGAATTGTTAATTTTAATACAAGTTTCTTGCTTAAATACTAGTGCGTAAGAAATTAATGTTGAAAATAATATTTCGCAGCCCGTATTCACATTAAAATTACTGGCTTGACAGCCTGCCCGTGCCCGGACCAGGACCGCCGTTGCGTTTCCCGGAATTTTGGACCTCCCGAGAAAACCCCTTCCCAGTCCTGCACTCGACTTCTTATCGCCGCCGCCGCCGCCGCCGCCGCCGCCGCTGCACCCAAACCCTATTTTTCCAGCTGCTTGAACCATGTGCTTTGGAGCGCCCTGTCCCCATGGCCTTCTCCGGGTAGATCAACCCCCTAAATAAAATTGTGGAAACGTGTGTTGTCGAATGCCCTGCAAACAAAACCGAGAAAATACCGTTGTTGCTAAACTCGCGCATTTTTAAATTTTATTTTTATTTATTTAACTTTTACTAGTCTTTCAACTATTTATAGTTAAAATGATGGGAAGGGATTCGGGAACTCAAGAAAACTTGCACTGATGAATTTCTCCCCATGCATCGCATACTGTTTTTACTGGTTTTGTTGGCTATCTAAATCTACCACAATTGGCTAAATTCTACCCAGACCCGCAAAAACCGTACATAACCCTTTTTAAAGGGTTAATTTATTTTTAAAATATTTCTAATAAAATAACAAAACTTATAATTTAATTATGACAAACAATGGGAGTTCAAAATAAACTGATAATAAAATACAAAGACAACACAAGTTGTTAACTTACAGTGACATACACACTTGTTTTGCTTTTCAAACTTTACGAATTGACAACTTTTCAGTTGCACTACAAATGCTGCTTCATAATGTAGTATTTTAAAATGGTTTGTGAAACTTGCAACATGTGTACATGTGAAGGAGGTTTGTGTAGTTGGCATTAGAAATTACTTTTTAGAACTCTTCTCATTTGTTTCATAGTGTACCTAGTAGGTCATAAAATTTAGTGGTTTGTTTGTTTGTAACCTGTAGCATTGTTTAGTTGCAAATCAAAAGATTTACTGTAGTTAATGGGCTATTATGTAATCTATCTGGCTTGGAAATTTGAATTTGGAAAAATTAATGCAAACTTTGAATATAAAGTTTTACAAGCATGGTGCTAACTAATATAAAAATGTACTTTTTTAGTACACTCTTTCCTCTTGAGTTGAATTAATGGTTGAAGGTAATGTGTAAAGTACTGAAGTGTTAAAATCATAACAGAATTTATGGTGAAAAAACACTGTTCAAATCTTGTGTCAAAATATTTGATATCTGGAAATTTCTTTCCCCTTGTGTGTTTAAAAGTACAGCATTATAATTAGTATATGTGGGGTCCAGTGACCAACAGAAAATTGCTAAAATTAGGATATTAAAGGGTTGAAAGGGCATAATACAAGCCAGAATACAAAAATAATTACATGATTTAAAAAGATGTCTATGCCCAAATAACTGTGCTAACTTCAATATTCTATGCAAAGTAGATTTGTAATAATTTGCTACAATATTGTTCCGCATGTGTCAGGATAATTGTTTTTCTTAAGCTATGAAGATTCTAAAATATTATTCATTTTGTTGCAGTTTCGTGGTGAGATTGTCCTCACATACATGGAGTTCCAGTTGGACAGCGGAGAATACTGCCAGGCTCAGCACAAATAAAGTGGCTGTGTAAACCAAGCAATTTTTGGGTGGAAAGAGCAGCCAATCAGTTCTTCACTGCACCATTCCATACACACTAAACACCAACCATCATAAGAAACCGCACCGGCAGTGCTATCTGGTGAGCCCTGCTGGAAAACAACTCACCTTTGTCTCTCATTTCAATGGGCTGAAGTTGGTGCTTGTTTATTTTGGATATTGGAACCACCTTGACTGTGGGCACTGCAGAACTGCAGGAAGAGGGAGAGGAATCGCAAAGAGGAGTAGTTAAGTAGAATTGACGGAAAGCAGCAGGTCTCCATTCGGGCACAGGACTGGGTGTGGGGAACAGAGTTGAACAGAGTGTGGATTATTTTCCGGGCCCATCAGGTTGCCAAATTCGGTGCGCGTTTTATGTCCAGAAAATAGAGAGAAAAAAATGTGAAATTCCGAGTGTGTATGTATATGCGCATATCTTGATTATATGAGATACATAATATATATTTTTTGTTATTGGTGTTGTATAAGAAACTGTTGCTGTTTCTATCTACGTGTGTGATATAGCTAGAGATTAGTCCTCATTACCTAGGCTTTATAAAACTTAGTTTCCAGTTACCCAGTTTGTTGAAAGCAATTCCATACAGGCAAAGTTGGTAAATTAATCTCCTTTAATGTGCTAAAGTGTATGTACTCTGGCAGACAGTCTAATTTTTCGTTTTGTTTCTTTTTCTCTACTAGTTCACTTGCTCTGCCTACATTCTTGCATATCAAGAAGGAACAGGACTGTTTAAACCTTCATGGAAATATAAATTCTAATAAGTATAAGTTAAACAAGATCTGATTTTTTTATTTCTTATGTCTTTTGTTTCTGGTTTCACATAAAGACTTTTGTTGAGAAGGATATTTTGTTTGTGTTCATTTTGGTTTGCTTGGAGAAAATTGTTAATACGTAGCAATCAAAAGTGCACACATTCAACCTATTTTTGTATAAGAATTGGAGTGCATCAGTCAGACTTTTTGGTTGTTATCGAAGATCAAGAAGACTTTTATTATAGACAAACTAATTTTCTGCCTGTGTATCGTCAGTGTTCAAGAATTATTAATTTTTCTAATCTCCTGAAGTCAACTTTTTCTGTGTTCACTTGCTTATTATTATCATCATACTTTGGTTGTCGTGAAATGTCAATGACTTCCAGCAACATGAGGCTTAAGGACATTCGACCTGCTCCCTGCGAAATTGAGTACAAGAACATGAAATTCCTCATTACTGATCGCCCCACAGACCAAAACATCCACAACTACATCCAGGTTAGTATCTTCCTAAAAGATAAAGATTTAATTGGACATTTTTGTTGAGGCAATGAAACTATACTTTTTTTTTTTTTTTTGTAATTGTTTGTGCAGGAATTGAAGAAACACAAAGTGAAGGATGTTGTGAGGGTGTGTGAACCAAGTTACCAAATTGAGGAATTGCAGAATGAGGGAATTCGTGTGACTGATCTTGAATTTGATGATGGTACTCCGCCTCCTGGACAGGTAATTGAATGCTTGTGACTTCTTTCAAAATTCATTTTTCAAATTTTTTTATTTACAACTTTTCCTAAATATACTATAATTGAAATTCATTGAAGGTATTATTTTGTGGAATAATAACTTACACGGACAAGCTCTTTATGAATCAACTTATGACTGATCTTGTATTCTGTCTGCACTCTGGATAAGCCAGCCATGTTAAAAAAAAATCCAAGAAATGTTATCTAAAATCAAGATTTTTGGAATGGAAATAATGTGAATATATAAGTTTCTTGCGTCTCAATTTTATTCATATACCTCAGTTTTCAAGCATATTTACAATGATTTGAAATGGATATTTAAATCTCGCTTTAAATTATTTCAAAATTGTTAGTGCACCATTTGTATGGATTTTACCTTCTGTGATATCATCTTTGGCTTACAAATTTTTGAGAACATAAACATATTCCATTAGAGTTGTATTCATTTTGTATTGTACATATTCATGTTCAGAAGCTCAATTAATTTAGAAAGCCATTTATCACAATTTATCCGAGGAAAAAGAGTATAACGATCCAATGTCAGGATTTGGAGAGGTGGGGGTTAGTAAACAGTTGCCTCTCCAGTTGGGGGAAAAATGTAATAAAAATTTGTACTTGATGTGTAACTAATTGCAAACTTTCTATTCAAATTGCTGTGAAGTTCGAATTTATTCCCCAGTGGCAGATCTAAAACCCTACCACTGTGTTGGTTTATCTAGATACTAGTAGAACTAAACAGAATATTGATGATTTCTGATCAGAAAGTTACTGGAAAAGAGTAGGTTTGTTGATTTCCTCTTCAAAAGTGATTTATATTTAAGAATATTTTTGTAGAAAGCTGTGAAATGAATTTTTAACTTCAATCTATAGTTTCATAATATTTACCATAACTTCTGGGAGAAAAATGTTAAGTACACATAGCCCCCCCCCCCTCCCCCCCCTCCCCCTCCCCCTCCCCCTGCCAATACCTTTTATAGTTTGACAATTGCAACATATGTTTATTTTGTGAAAGTTGTCATGCAATATAAGAGAGAAGTACATTTCGTTTATAAAAAAGGCATTATAGATTGATAATCATGTTCATTTCATGGATTGTGAAAAGTCCTCTCTTGCAGCTGAATGCCTCAATTGTGGACATCTCAAAAAAATGGAAGTAGATTTTGCATTTATCAAATCTTACTTCAGAAAAGCCTTCCAACCTACAATCTTAAAATTATAAAATTTAAAATCAAAGCTCACATGATTAAATTTCTTTTAAAAGTTACTTTCTGAACAAAAATCAAATACATTAAGAGAGATTACATTTAATATGGAGGAAAAAGAGAGAAGGCATGAAGTTCCCTTTTGAAATGTGCAGTATGGGGAAACGTCTGGAAATGAATGCTTCTCTGTATGTACTGGAAGAATGTGATGGAATGTGTGGGGAATAGGTGTAGGGTCACAAGTGGAGCCCTAGTTATGTTTCTTTAGCCCTTTGCACTCTTAGGGCATCTGTGACAAGACAGGCATGAATGCACTCTGGCATCGGGTATTTCCAATTCCCATTACTTGTGATGGAGTTTGTACAATGGTATATGGTATAAGTTTTGGTAATGGACACCTCCAGAAGCCAAAAAAATGTTTTCCTACTGTCCCCCCCCTTTTTTTTTTCTTTTTCTTTTTTCTTTTTCTTTTCTTTCTGAAATGATGCTTCATGCTGATCTACAATGTTAAACAGCACATGAATAGCATTAGCTATTTCAAATCGGTAAAACGCCAAACTATGAGAAACCTATTACATTTTTAATTACTTAAAGTACAATGTGTAGAAATGGAAATGTTGCCTGGATCGATTCAACAAAGAAAATTTTATTTTACGCACTAGGAAAAGATGTGGGCATCTGTGAGATCAGAGATTTTAGTGTGGTATATTGGAGATGCCGTGAGAGTTGTGGGACATGTCGCTTCATGTAAGCCCATAAGCCATATGAGCTGTAGGATGTGCTTTATGCTCATTGCTTAAGAGTGCAAAGGGTTAAGCAGTATTCCACAACATAACTCCTAGGTTCCACTTTTACATTTTTTATGACGAGAGACTAGTGATCTAGTGATGAAATCTGTGAAATTTATTTCATGAATCTTGATGTACTTACAATATTTTAACGTATAGTAGAGGCAGACTGTGAAAAGGTACACATCAGGGGTCCAGCTAGTATAATTAAATTGAACATGAGAGGAGGGTAAATTACGAATGCACCCTCACTGGTTAATACCTGGCAACTGAAAAGTAGGACCTTAGAGAAAATAGACTTTATTTATATTGTGTATTACCAATTGGTACTAAAATTTTTAACGAACAAATGTGCGGTTAATTAATTTTTAAAATCTTTTTATTATTTATTTAAGGGTACCTTGGCGAGAATATAATTAAGCAACCTGTGCATGATTTGTTAGTTGATGTATTTTTTTAATCAAAATACCTCATGGAAATAAAAGATGTGGGTGGATTGAAGGAACCCAATCTTACACAATTACCATTCTTAAATGTAGCATTTCATGTAAAATTGCAAACTTTTTTTTTTTTTGGAAGACAGTGGAGCTGTTTCTTCTAGTTATTCCTGATCTTTACAAGGTGGTGTTAAATATTAATATGCAGTGTTTGCTGGTACTTTGGGACATCTACATTTGATGTGCTCACTTATTTTGTTGTGAAATAATTCACAAAGCTACTATGTTTTTTGTGTACAGGTTGTGGAAGAATGGTTTGAGCTGCTTAAAAACAGGTTCCGGGAGGCCCCAGATTCGTGTGTGGCAGTACACTGTGTGGCAGGCTTAGGAAGGGCTCCTGTGATGGTGGCTCTTGCCCTTATAGAACTGGGCATGAAATATGAGGATGCTGTGGAATTCATTCGAAGGTATGTGTCAGAGTAATTTGCTTTGGCTAGGCCCACAATAGATTGATCCATACCTTGGCTTATTAGTTCTTCAAATGAGAATGAAAATTATGAAAAACGTGCAGCTTCCTCCCCACCCCTCAAGATTTTCATATTAATAAGTTGCTCTCTGAATTTTGCTTATGATAAAAAGTTACTTTAATATTCCAGCACAGAAGATAACAGCAGTGACTAGGTAGAAAAATAGTGCTGTACAGTAAATTATTAAATAATGTTGATGTAATAATTATCGCTTCTGTAATAGTGGAGCATCACTGGATAAAAGTAAACTTGGTAAAAAGAGATCTTGTCCTACTATAAAAATCACTTATAAACTCATAGATTGGCAATTAGGACTTGCTAACTACATTTAAGACATTTTATTAGTGGTGAGAATTTGAGAACTTCCAAAACTGAAAACCTATCACAGCATCATTGAAAGTGATTTGTTGATAGACATTTGCAGCTTGTGACTAAAAACAGAAGGTTGGTGTGGTTCACAACTTGGGAATTTGTTGAAAATTGGTAAGGAGTAGATGAAAAAAAATACGGGATGCCCCAGTTGTCGTGATGCATCAGTTGGATGATCAATGAACCCAGCCGTAAATCAGGCACTACAGATCATACTGTCTGCTTCATATTCATAAGCAGCAAAGAATTCTCCCGTGATTTAATGAATCAGTAGGTTTTTTCTTAAATTTTAGTAAGATGAATGATGCTTGTGTACTGTTTGGAAGTAGTAAATTTTAAATTTGATGTGAATGTAATATGGTTTTAAAATGCTTCAAAAATTTAAAAAAACAAAAACTTCAGATGAACAACTCAAGCTGTTGGGTATGTTATGATGTAATCGGGGCTTCTTCCTTTTGTTCAGATGAATTCAGCCTGCAAACTTTTGGTTTGGACGGTTCTTTGAAAGAATCTCTGCCTTAATTTATCGCAAAATCAGCCGAACTGACAATGGCGCCTATAGGCTTCGCAGGAACCTTATATTACATAGTACTAACAACTGCTGTCATTACAATATGAGTGAAGACCTTGAATTGGCTACTCTGGAATTCTATGATGAACATTTGTTGCACCTCGTAAATATTGTTTGAACCAAGTACCATTAAAATGATATTAAAATAGATGAAATTGGCAAAAAATGCATTAAAAATAATGTAAAAATGTAAAATAAGGTTTTAGTCAATCGATAAAAAAAGGCATATAAAAATTGGTTATTTAATTTTTTCACAACATAAAATGAATTTCTGTACTAAACATTTTTCTGAAGTGAAAAGAAAAAAGAAATTTCATTAAAATGTCCCTAGTCATAAAATAGCAATGTATTTACTGTGTCCATTTCTCATGATGTTTAGACTCCCTACCACACTTGTCCCTCACTGCTCTGTAGGGTTTGTAGCATTACCTTGCTGAGCTAATTTGTACAAAAGTAATTTGAAGATCTTTTGCATACTCTTTGGTCTGATCCAAATTCTCTTCCCAGGTCTTAAATTACAAACATTGTGGAGCTGTAAACAGCCTTACATCCCACTACTCTTAACTTGCAGCCAATAGTTTGTTCCTTGTGCTTTCATTGTGACTCCCAGGTAGCAACATATAGTAGACGACGAGACTGCAATACATGCATGGAAGAGACTCCTATAATATGATTTAGTTACCGCTTGAAAATTGCAATGCAATTGTGATTCATGTGATTCATGTGATTAATAATACAAATATACATATTACATATAATTATTACACATAATATACAAATATAGAATTTTTTTAGTTGTTGTGTAAATGTACTAGAACTGGCAAGAGCCACCACTGTTCATAGTTTGGAAAGTTGATGGCAATAAGTAAATGAAGACATACAAAATTTTGTCACTCGAAATACATTGTTTTTAATTATCAATTGTTAAAATTGAAAATATAGTAAAATGAATGGTGGTAATGCTAAACAACCTAGGTTGTCTGAAAGTTTTGCTTTGCTAATTGTCTTCATCTAATTTTAATATCATTAACTAATTTGATGGTGAATTTTATCAGAAAATTTACAGTATTGTCGTTATGAAAAGTTAAAACACTGAAATTTTCAAAATTCAACCCAAATGGATAAAAAATGAAGTAAAATTAAATTAAAAATATCTAAAACTGCAAATTGTGGAAATAAAAAGCTTCAGTATTTACCAAGTGGATAGTTATATTTTTTGTCATCTTCGCAACTAAATTCTTCAGGGTAATAAAGGGTTTTGCAGAAGTAATAAAATCGCATTGATGAGGTTCTTTTTGTGACAATTTCCTTAAAAAGTAGGGGAACAAAAACTCGCTTTTCTTTTTTTCTTTAAATGTCCTCCTCATACGCATCAATGGATGGTAAACAATTGGTGCTGCAACACCACTTACTTAATCACTTTGTTTCTAACTGTTCTGCTTTATTAGACTACTTCAAAAAAAATTGCGAAAGTGTTTCCAACCAGCAAATAATTTCCTCAGAACTATAACATACCCCTCTTTTCAGTTCATGTGGAGCCCAAGTTTCACTCAACAATATAAATGTTAATTCAATTTTGTTGTGTGAACGGAAAAAACATGTCATTTTAATTGTGCCGCATTCGATTTGTTTCTTCCTCAATAAGAACTTTGTGTAAAATTTTCTAATTCTTTAAATCATTTCTGAATCCAGTGGAGAGTATAAATTCTTAATGTAGCTAACAAGTTCAGGAGTTAACAAACATTCAAATTGCATTGCATAATAAATTCAATTAAGAGAGTAGTGATTTTGAGCTGCCTAAATATTACCAGTAGTGAAAGTATTATTTAATCTGGAAAAATATGTAGTATGAAACAGCAAAATATATACAGATATGTGTGATGGAAACTGTAATGTATGTAACAAGTTTAAAAAGGATTGTTTATTTTATTTATTTACGCCAAAAACCATTAAAAACTGTGTGTAACGTCCTGTGAGAAGAAGTTGAATTGAAGATACAGTGTAATAGGTAAAAACCAATTAACTCTTATTTACACCATATTTACAAAGAAACCAAATAAATTTCAAGATTTGAAATTATATTAATATAATCTTAGTGAAGAAATTTTGAAAATATTTTTCTTGCTCACCTGAATTTAAATTTAAAGTAAAGGTACCATAAGATAATCTTTGGGAGTAATGAGATTCATTGTACAAATGAGGAAACTTGACCAGCAAACAATCATTATTAAATTCTCTTAAAAATGTTACATGCCTGTGACAAAATTTCTTAGAATGTGAGACTAAAGATGAAGAAAGTCATTGAGAATGCTGAGAATATTGCTTTGAGATGTTTTAGGTGTCACATCTTGTTACTCGCTTATCACTAGGTTGATGAAAAGAGCAGTGCAGTTTTTCAAATAAAATCAAATACACTGCTTGCAACTGGCCTATAATTGGAAAATTTGAATATTTATTGGCTAATAAATTAAAAGAAAAATGTTTACAGTAACAAAAGGTTACATTGCAAATATCAGTAAACTACGTGAAGTACAAAATGTTTCTAAAATGTAATGAAAAATTAAAATAGGGTTATGATTACAATTATTTGCCATGATCACAGTTTGAGATGATAGATGAAAATGTTTGTAAACCCAGACAAAAGTAAAATTATTGCCTTAAAAGTTTAATTGTTTTTTATTACATTACAGGAGGCGTCGTGGCGCTATAAACGCCAAGCAGCTTGCCTATTTAGAGAAATACCGTCCGAAGTCACGCCTTAAGCTGAAGAATGGCCATAGAAATGTATGCTGTCTGCAGTAGGCATCACACCAATTGAACATGAACATCCAACCAGTTATGTCTCTGGGAAAGAAGGTGGACCAGCGAAGATTATTGATATAGTTACTTGTATTTCATTGGGATGTGTAATAAGTTGAAATGATCCCTGCATTACAAGAACAACTTAGCTTTAATATTTCATTTAGCTTTTAAGTTTTTATTTACTTGGCAATTACTAAAATATGAAAATGAAATTTCACCTGTCACTCCATGTGCTAAAAATTTGACTGATGCAAGTTTTCTGTGGAAAAAAGAAAAAAAGTTGAAGTTACCGAAACCTTGTGGTTGAGTGGTGGATATTGAAGAGATTTCTGTAGCAGAAATATTTTAATCCTAGTTTCTTCCTTGTTGGGAGATTTAATGAAATTTTATTGTAATGAGTTGTCAGTTTGTCAGTTCATAAAGTATTTCCATGTATATTTCAAAACATAAAATAAAATAATAAAAATAAAATCACAAAAAACCACTGCCGTTGTCACATCAGGTCATGAAATACAGATGGAATGTGTTCCAAAACTTCAGGTTATAGATAACTGTTTTGCAGCATTTCCTGTTCTGCATTAGTATATGCAGTGTTCAATGTTAGTATGTCCAAATGTTTAAACTAATTAAATTTTGTTTTTAACCTACAGGGCAGTGTCTTTGTTTGTGATTTATGTAACTCCAGCCCACTGGCAATTTTCCAAATGGCTCTTATAGATATTGAAATGCATAGTATGTATAAGTGATAAGGTTAGATTGAGCAGTGTTCATTGAGAAACATCCATCTAAAGCATGGAGCCTATTTTATTTTAATTTTCTTTAAGTTAAGATTAAGGAAACAAAAAAAAAAATAATGTAGATGTTGAAATCAGGGAAAGTTGTTTGTCAATAGGTTGAGTTATTCAATCTGTGAGTACTTTCATGTTCATAAAATGTGATTACTTATTTTAAGTTTTGTGCTACTAGTAATGAAGATTCAGGCTTTGTGATTGTATGTTAGAAGCATTGGAGATAAAAGTTAGTTGAGACTAATAGTTACATACCAAACCGAAACTCAATGGAGCAGCTATGGACTGGTTGCAGTATGTTGCAACCTTGTTATTGTGCCCTAGTGCCTTAACAGAGCATTTGTGGACGTGTTTGATGATGGAACTGCACCAGCTCATAGCCAATAGCTCTCAATAGGAGCTGCTTTGCTGCTCGCATAGACCTTGTTTTTGAGTATGTTTATTACTTCTTTTTACTCGATAGAAAACCTGGCCTACAGTAAATGTTAACTTTTTGCAGTTTCATTTTGTACAAGGTTTGCTCTACCACCTAAATTCAGATGTGTAAATTTTATGCTGCTACTTCGAAATTTCTGCCTGTCCGACAACGTCAGCTGGTATAATACAGTGTAGACTTTCCTCGGAGCATCATAACTTGTTGAAGTTTTGTTGCAGCTGGCTGAATTTTCATTAAGCTTAAATATAATTAAGTAGTGCCTCATCAGAAAGAGATGTATTTAAGAGATGTTAATCAGTCACTCTTTTATTGCTTTTTGTTTTAATTTTCAAATTGTATTTGCTATATGTTGATACTACATTTGAATTTTATGAACCTGCTGATTAGGGACAGAATGGAAAAGATACAATGTCTTCTGCTATTTTAAAATAATAAACTGGATTTCTGGATTATTGTTCCTTTCATTGCTATACCTGTGAATATCTTGATGTTGCGACAAATGCTCACTAGGAGCATAACCGTAGAAATGGTTTCAATGTGTTCATGGAAAACAATAATGTTATGTAAATTTATTGATGTACTAGTCTTGTGCAAGTACATTATTGATAGCACATAGGGGAACATCGCACACTTCAAACTGCTTTTTGAATTGTAATTTGTGTTGCATATCCATTAATGAAATTTTGGAGAGTGGGGGTGGGGGATGAAAATTGGTGCATTCCAGTATTGAATGTGATGTAATAACTTTCTGGTGAATGTAATATACAAAATGAATGTATGGGAAAATTCTTTGAAATTGCTCTTTTTCTGTATTTTGACACTTTCAGAAGGTTTAATCAAATTTTTGGTGTGTGATGTGCCCTAATAAATTGTAATGACTTTGTAAAGTGTTCTTTGTTCCTTTTCCAAGTTTTCCTTCAAATTAGTTTAAATGAAAACGTAATAGCAGAATATTTTAGGTGGATACCTACTATTTGCTTTTCTAACTACATTGAATTTGCTGACCTAGTTAGGGCTTTAGTTAGAATTAAGTTTTTGTCTCTAGTACAAACCAATTTTTGGGAAAATTACCAAAAATTACATAGTTTTATCAATGAGCTTTAATGCAATCATTATAGGGCTGGCACCAAATTTTTTCTCCTTGCACCACCAGTTTGAAAGAGTTGATTTTCAGTTCAGCTCTTGCCACATTTAGTTGCAATGCTGCACTTGATTCAGCCTGCTTTGACATGGCTTCAAAATTTATGGCAATGTAGATTTTATCACGTCTTCCTTTCCTCTTATTCAGAACCTTGTATGCTTGAAGAGGAAAACAAAACTAAAGAAATGGGAATACCTGAAGCTTTAAATCTAAATTGGACAACTTGAACTCAAAGCCAAAACAGAGCAGGACTGCTTCCCCACTTTCTCACACATTTTGTATTCTTAATACTGCAAGATAGTGATGAGAACTTTAGATTTCATTCCTAGAATAATTTGACTATCAAAAAAAACACACATTAATATTTTGGGATGTTTTCTTTGTAAAATTTAATAAAACAAAGATGTAAATTTATTGTAGGAATCAACGTTCCAGTTAGAATGTTTCTTTTCCCTTGCAATAACTTCTAGATGACTTGAGATGTTAATAAAAACATTGACAAGCTTTAGTATTAGTTTGTCACAGTATTTCTTCAGAACTTCAACTAGTTTGTTTTAATATTTCTTCTGGCAAGATTTCCATTGGAAGATATACTGAAATATATAATAAGATATTTACAGGCATAATAAATTCCATTTAGTTGTGTATCTGTCAAAATGTTGACAAAAGTATCTTCAAAAAGAAAGAACTATGAGGCTACGAAACAAGAAAAATTATAACTCTTTCAAATTACCTTGGGGTGATGTACGGTATTTAGATATAAAGAACTTACCGAGTAAAGGTTAAAGAAAGAAATTCAATACAAGAAATTGTAACATTTTGTCAGTTTATTGATGTGAATCCATATGTCAGTTTCTGTTTTCTATTTCTCAACGTTTCACTACTTAGAATAAGACAAGGGAAAGGTAGTTGGCTAAAGTGCAAATTTAAATAATAAATCTTGCAATCTATTGATGAAAACAATATTAAATAATCCTAAAATATAAAGTCTTGGATGGAGAAGCATCGATAAATTTATAATACATTATTTATTATGATACAATTCATGCTAGTTAAAGTTGGTATCAAGTATTTATTGTGGAGAATTATTTAACACATTCACAGTCCTGTGATCCAGAAGTGGTTCACAAAACATAACACTTGACTAACTACATCTGTGAACCACATGTGGGTCACAGATGATTGACTTAATGGCAAATATTATAACAGGACTCCCCGTAACTGCATAGATTTTGGTGTGAGCTTGCTAGATCAATCAAAGAATTCAGAAGTACTCCAGGATGGAAAAATATTTTTATTTTGGAGAAAATTATTGTAAAACTTTCTGACAGCAACGTTTAGATTTGAGGAGGTATTTTAATGTTTTCAGAGTGACAAGGAAATGTTAAATAAGATTGGAACATTGACGTCTGTCTGGAGGGGCTGTTACATGCCAGGAAACATTTAAAACCTTTACCTTATTAGCTGTAAAAATATGGCATTGGAGAAGCATGGAAATCTAAAGCGAACTTCACAATCTCTTTTGGATTTAGTTGTGACCTACTTTCTATATGTAACAACTGTCTTTTGATATTATGAATATTAGCATCTCCATGCATTTTTTAAATTGGAAACTTTTTTTTTAAACCATTATTTTCACAAAACTGCTAAGAAAATGTTGTATACATGGGTTCAGTAACTATGGCTTTGTTTGAAAATGTTGTCATTAGTTCAGAAGAATTGCAAGTGGTTGTAACAAAATGGAAATTTGGGTTTGGTGAAACTAAAAAGCGATGAATCAGTGGCAAACTCAGAATAGTGAGGGTTAGTTAGGGATATTATGGAGTTAAAGTTAAAGGTATGTTTGTTTCTTGGTACGTATTCAAGAAGTGAGAGGACACTAGTATCGGGGCAATAGGGAGCATAATATGATGTGCTCAAGGTAAGTTCTTCTCGTAATGCAATGCTAGTATTTGGGTCTACATATTTCACTTTTGGTGTTTTCCTACAATTAAAATATCAAAGATAGATTTCGTAAAAAAAAAAGAAAAAAGTTGTTCTCAATTAGTTCCTTCATTAACGTCATGTACATTTTTTTGTTAATTGTAGTAGATCTCAAAAACGGCTCTAATTTTTTACTTTCAACTTTTGGTAGGGGTAGTGCAAAGTGTGCAGTATAAGCTGATAAATGCAATTATGCAGTATTTTGTTTTTCCCAAAATTACACAAATTTAATTTTTATTGACATTCCCTGAAGTCATTACCACGCAATTAACGTTACCAGCGATTTGTATACATTTTTACATTTATGAGAATATGTTCTTCAAATTATATCTTTTGAAGTTTCTTGAAAACAACATTTTCGGTGAAAATGAGCCCAAAATTCCGCGTTTTCAGAAACGCTCAAATGCCTTTTTCTCAATAACTGCTCCAATTTTTTTTTCAAACTTTTTGTACGGATAGAGATAAACGCAGTTTAAGATGACATTAAAGTCACTTTGCTGTATCCTTTTGTTGTTTTTTCAAAAATTACGCACTTTTTTTTTATATCTCACGCCGTTAATTTGCACATTTCCAGCGGTTAGTGGAAGTTCTTCGAATTACTTAAATTAAGTTTTTCGAAAACTCAAACGTTTTCTGTGAAAAAGATCTTCAAATTTCGCATTTACAGCAACACTTAAACATTTTCGTAAAAACGGCTCTAAATGTTTCAACGAAAATTTCCATGTAGGATGAGGTTTCAAGTAATAATCTTCTGTAATAGTCTTCAAGTAGTATTTCGTTTCTACCATTAGGATACCAAAAAATGAGAAAAACTGGCCAGAGGATGGGGCAAGGTCGAAAAGCTTGCCCTGACCAAAAAAATTAGGATACTAACTAGTACGAGAAAGTCTATGCCATTCTGCAACACCGCTAGTTAAATAATAAGTCCCGCCTATCAATCCTGAAGACTGGGAAGCTAAATTTACTACCCTAGACTAATTGTTGGAAATATACATTTATATTGTAAGGTTGAAGTTTGTGAACATGTCGACAGTGTCGCCATCTGCGTCTAGTATATTATTGGAAATGTACTCTATATTGAGAGATTGAGGTTTGTGAACGCGCCGACACTGTCGTCATCTGTTTTTGGTATGTAAACGAATGATCATATTCATTCGTCCTTTTGTCTTACTGTGCAGCAATGTAGTGTTTGTAAAAGACCGTCAAAGACGTTCAATAAGAGTTTATGTATATGTATTTTGTTATAAATAAAAGGGAAATGCAGTGTAGTTCTCAAGAGTTAATTTAACATGGTAGCAGAGCATGGTTTCCGGATGCAGATGAATTGCTGAAGAGGTTATATTGGAGTTCAGCCCAGTGTCCGTCGATTCGAGGAAGTTTGCGACATGGACGACCTGAACATTCCAGCTTTTGATGGAGAGGACTACGCAAACTGGAAAACGAGGTTAACTATCTATTTGAAATTAAAAAAATGCCATGAGGTGACCACGAGGTCGAAGCGAGAAGAAGACAAGGACGTAGAATGGGAAGAACAGAACCTGAAGGCGATGCATTGCATTTTTAGTGCAATTACTAACAAACAGCTAGAGTTCGTGAATGATAAAGTAAGTGCTTTCGAGGTTATGAAGAAGTTTGACGAGCTATACTCCAAAGAGTCAACAGCGTTGCAGATTGTATGCAGGAACAAACTAGATGGACTCAGATTAAAGAATTACAGCGACATAAATGAATTCTTCACTGTGTTTGAGAAATACATAAACGAACTGAAGTCAGCCGGGGCCAAGGTAAGCGAAGAAGAGAAACTAAATTACATGCTCAAAACGCTGCCCGAGTCACTAAGTTATATCGGAGATCTAGTGGATGTTTTGAAGGAAGACCGGACTGCGGAGTACGTGAAGGCAAAAATAAGGATGAAGAGCATCAAGGAGAACCAGGACAGTGAGGGCGTAAAATCAAATGCATTCATCTCGGAGAAGAGACCTAGTGCGAGCGGCCAAAAAGTGTGCTACGGATGTGGTAAACCAGGACACTTCAAGAGGGAATGTCGACAAACTGAGAATCATCGAGGTTCCCGGGGACGTGGCGGAAGAGCACGAGGTAACTATGGAGGTTATGTCAACCAAAGTTATGAAAATGGACATCGCGGAGGCAGAGGAGGACCACGTGGGTCCAGAGGCGGTCGCTATGGTCACGACCGATCTTACCGACAGAACGAGCAAGGAGACCGACATTACCGACAGGACGACCATGGTGGTAGGAACCGTGGAGAACAACAGTTTTATCAGAATGTAAGTGGCGCAAGCAGTTTCGTGACAGAGGTCTTCGCCAAGGAAGTAAACAGTGTAACACAGGATTCAGGTCAGATTGAAATTAATTGGTTGTTAGATAGCGGTTGTACAGATCATATAATTAATAACGAGGAATATTTTTCTAAATGCGTAACGTTAAAAGAACCGATTAATGTAAAAATCGCGAACGGAAAGATTTTAACGGCAACTAAAGTTGGTAATGTAATTAGCGATTTTTTAGTGTTTGACAGATTAGAACGAGTTGAAATGAAAAATGTATTTTACATTAAAGATCTAGATAGGAATTTAATTAGTTTTTCAAGAGTCACAGAGAAACATGATATTATTGCAAAAGGCATCAGCGCAAAAGTTTTTAGTAAAGATAGGGGTTTAATTGCAGTTGCATGGAAACAAGATAGGTTATATAAAGTGACAAGTGTGATCAACAAAGGGGAATTTAACGTAAACTTCTGCAATAAAGAAAATATGACAATAAAGGAAAAGTGGCATAGGGTACTGGGGCACGTAAATTTCAATTATTTAGATAAAATTTGCAAACATCAATTAGTAGATGGAATCCCTCAAAACGTCGAGTCTGAACCTATGAAATGTAAAGTGTGCATAGAAAATAAAATGCATAATGTTCCTTTTAAAAACAACAGAAATAAGGCTAAAGAAATCCTAGAAATTGTTCACACAGATCTAAATGGGCCACATTCAACAGTAGGTATGCATGGTGAAAGATACTTTGTTTCTTTTATTGATGATTATAGTAAACTTGCACGCGTTTACACAATTAAAACTAAAGACCAATTATATGATTGTTTAGTTGGGTATGTAAATGAGGTTGAAAATCTTACTGGGAAAAGGATTAAGAAATTGCGGTGTGATAATGGAAAAGAATACATGAATAATAATATATATCAATACATCAAGGAAAAGGGGATTGTTTTAAATGCGTGCCCGCCATATGTGCATGAGTTGAATGGAACTGCTGAGAGGTTCAATAGGTCAATCATGGACATGTCAAGATGTTTATTAGCCGAAGCAAAAGTTAACAATAGGTTTTGGCCAGAAGTAGTTTGTGCTGCCGCGTATCTGAAAAATAGATGTCTTGCAAATACCGCAGAATTGAAAACTCCTTATGAAATATTTTTTGGAGAAAAGCCTAATGTCACACATTTAAAATTGTATGGAAGTAGAGTCTTTGTAAGGGTGCCAGAACAATTGAGAAAGTCAAAATGGGATAGAAAAGCAGATTTGGGAGTTCTGTTAGGTTACAGTGACGTTGGATATAGGGTACTCATAAATAATAAAATTGTTGTGGCCAGGCATGTAGAGGTTGTTGAAGAAAATATTAGATGTGTAGGTTTAAAGGATAATGGTTCCGTGAGTAAAAGATTAGATGAATCTGGGTGTGAAAATTGGGAAACTGGGTCTGAAGATAACAGCGAGGACGAAGAAAGGTTAGTCGAAATCGAATCTCCAAAAGCAGCGCTAAAGGAAAAAACAACAAGGTCGGGTAGAGTGGTTAAAACTCCACAACGCTATAGGGATGATAATACAAGTAACTTTATTTATATTAACGTATGTAGTGCAGATAGCCCGGTTAGTTTTGAGGAGGCGATTAATAGCAATGAATCGAAAAGCTGGAGTCAAGCTATGGATAGGGAAATTGAATGTTTGAAGAAAAATGACACATGGGAGTTAGTTAGTAAGCCAGAGGGCAAAGATCTTATAGATGTTAAATGAGTTTTTACTAAAAAGTTTGATAATAGGTACAAAGCAAGATTAGTTGTTAGGGGATTTCAACAAAAGGAATGTGTTGATGATATATATGCACCAGTAGCTAAAATGCAAACTTTGAAGATTTTACTGTCATACTGTTGTCATTTTGGTTTAATTATTGAACAAATGGATGTAGAAACAGCCTTTTTAAATGGCGAAATCATGTCAGAAGTTTATGTTAAACAACCTGAAGGCTACGAAGACGGCACAAATCGAGTGTGCAAATTGATGAAAGCACTGTACGGTTTACGAGAAAGTCCGAGAGCTTGGTATGAGTGTTTAGATACTTTCTTGAAAAGTTTAGGATTCCAAAGAAGTGAATATGATTATTGCCTTTATGTTTTGCGAAAAAGTAATGTCCTGATTTACTTGATAATTTTTGTTGACGACTTGCTCATTTGTTGTGTAAAGAAAAGTCGAATTAAAGAAATCAAAAATTTGTTGTCAAATAGATTTAGTATGAAAGATTTAGGTGAGGTTAAAAGTTATTTAGGAATTGATATAAATTATGAATACAAGAAAAACAAAATGAGCTTGAGTCAGGAAAATTATATTAATTCATTAGCCGAAAAATACAAGATTAAAGACTCAAAATTATATGCTACACCGATGGAAGTTAACTTGAAATTAGAACCAACTCAGGAATTACGTAATGATATAAAGTATAGAAATTTGATTGGTGCGTTGTTATATATTAGTTCAGGAACAAGGCCAGATATCAGTTATTCTGTTAATTATTTGAGCAGGTTTCAGAATTGTTATGACGGCACACACTATAAGTATTGTCTGAGAATCTTAAAATATCTGTATTTGACAAGAAACCTGAAATTGAATTATTGTAGAAACGAAAATGCAAAAGTTCTTGATTGTTATGTAGATTCAGATTGGGCAGGTGACAATATAGATCGTAAATCTACGACAGGTTATGTGATCCGTATGTTTGACAATGTTGTATTTTGGAAGTCTCGCAAACAATCAAGTGTAACAAAAGCTTCGACGCATGCAGAGTATGTTGCGCTATCAGATGCTGTGAGTGAAGTGAAATTTCTAAAAGATGTAATGAAAATTTTTGATTTGAATTTTGATGAACCGATTGTAATGTACGAAGACAACTCAGGAGCATTATCGCTAAATATGGTAACTTTACAAAAAACTCAAAACATATTGAAGTCCATTATCATTTTGTCAACGAGTTGTATATGAATGGTTTAATTGATATAGTCAAAGTAAATACTGATGATAACATGGCAGATATTTTCACGAAAGCTTTGTGTAAAGACAAGTTTGTGTATTTTAGGAATATGATGAATATTAACTGAATTTAAGATAGTATGTATATAAATGTAAGGAGGCGTGTTGGAAATATACATTTATATTGTAAGGTTGAAGTTTGTGAACATGTCGACAGTGTCGCCATCTGCGTCTAGTATATTATTGGAAATGTACTCTATATTGAGAGATTGAGGTTTGTGAACGCGCCGACACTGTCGTCATCTGTTTTTGGTATGTAAACGAATGATCATATTCATTCGTCCTTTTGTCTTACTGTGCAGCAATGTAGTGTTTGTAAAAGACCGTCAAAGACGTTCAATAAGAGTTTATGTATATGTATTTTGTTATAAATAAAAGGGAAATGCAGTGTAGTTCTCAAGAGTTAATTTAACACTAATTATAGTTGCCTTTTCGTGTTACATGCATAAAAAATAACTTAATGACTCATTATAAGATAATACATAGTACAGTTATCACAATAATACAGTTATCACATCCACTATTCTAAGTATTACATAATTTTAATATTGTGTACGGACGATTGTAATAATTGTTCTTTTTTCTCGGTGTCGACAGTGTCCCTTATAGTCCCTAGTGGCATGTTGAGAAAGTCCAGTCACTAAATATCCTGTCCAAGGGAAAAAATTCAAGTTTTTCTCTTCTTATAGGGTTTTAGGGGTGTTGAATTCGAATTTGAGGTTTGGCAATTCTCAGAAATGTCGACTTCACAAAGAAAATTGCATAAAGCCCTAAAAATGTCTCGCTGTTTTCAATTTTTCTCTTTTATCTCAACAGCCATGCGCTTTATCGAAATTACCATATATGGTATTTTTATATATAAAAATGGGCTGTTGCCACAGCTTGTACTACTTTCTCATATTCTTTCTAAATTTGCAATTTTGAAATATTCAAGGAGTTCAACAAAAATGAGACCTGCGTCTTTCCTTCAAGCATTATATTCCGTTAAAGGTCCGAGGATAATCTCCGAGGGAAAAAAATGGGAGAAGAAAAAATTGAGCGGTTTTTGAGATTTTTTAAAATAATTTGCATAAACTTCAAGCTCAAATTGCGCGAAAAATACACGTATTTTCAAAAAACCGGGACATGACATTTTTCAAAGATCTATTTTTTTAGAACATAGTTTGTTAGAGACAAAAATCTGTCCTCAGATTTTTAGTTTTGAATTGTTACATTTTTGCAGTTTTCGAAAATACGTTGTTCGTCGGAAATGGAACTAGCGCCACTGTTTCACCGTTCTTTGATATATTCGAGGACAAAATATAAAGAAAAGGTTTGGTGCCGTTTTTAAGAGAAAATATTGTTTAAATATTGCCTGCAACATGTCACCCAAATTTTCGCGAAAACTATTCGTTTTCGAAAAATTGTATCCGACCTTATTTCAAGATCTGTTTTTGAAGAATAGATTTCATTAAGGAACAAAATATCTGTCTTCAATATTGTATGGAGACAAATTTTGAAATTATGCAATTTTCGAAAACTCAAGCATTTCAGCGAAAGCAGTATTTGCCCCATTCTTTTAAGTATCTTTTCCGCCATCAGAGGACTAAGTTTAATAAAAACATATGGAGGAATTTTTGAGAAAATTTTGAAAAAGTAAATGAAACTTCATGTGAAGTACTCCAAAAAATCAAAATACCTGTTTCCTCGTGTTCCTTTAATCCGTTGATGCTCCGAAGAAAAATATTACACTTAAACACTAAAGGGGCCTCTGAGACTCCCTTCTAAAATTACTGGACACGTCAGGGAAAGTGAATTAATTTTTAGTAGAATTTAAGAAAATGGTATTTTATTACTTTAAATACAAAAGCAAGAGTTTGATTATAGTGTAATTTTATTTTAAATTATTCCAACTAATAAAATATTTAGAGTTCTCTTATTATTTTCAAATATTTCTCTCACGTTTTGTACAAAACTCTGCTCTTTCTCTGTCCGTTTTGTGTGACCATAAATAAGATCAGGAAATTATATATTCACACTAATAAACAATAATGTTTCTTTATATTTTTATAAATATTTAATTTAAAAATCGCTAACCTTTCCTTTTTTGATTAAGTTGTATCGCCGGCTACTATAGCTACAGCTTTGCGAATTTGAAAACATTTAGACAGTTCAATGTCTTATTTATGTGTTTTGGGATTGTTAATCCTTGATTTCATGTTTCCTTGATCATGTTTTTCAGTAGTTATTTTAGGGAAATCTGTCGCCACCAAGTGAGATTTTCAATGTAGTTTTTGGGCATCTTGTTGTAAACAATGCATGCATTCAGTGCTGCAATATCTATTGCATTGTACGAGAGATGCATTGGCCATCGGCTTGTTTGAAGTGACGATTTTATTGCTGCACGAAAAAACCGGATGTTCGGCAGAAAAAAATAATTGGCTGTCCTGATAACGAAAAAGTAGATACAACCCGTTACTAAATTAAGAAAAACTCCGTGGTGCTACAGAATGACACAGACATCCCGTATTATTTTGTTTTTTCAAAAATTTCAAAAATGTATTTTTTAATTAATTTGTCTCTTATGTCGTTCATATTTTTACTAGCGGCGATTTGTTCGCATGATTATATTTATGATTACATGTTCGTTAAATAATGTCGTATTCGCTTCTCGATAACTCAACCATTTTCTGTGAAAACTAGCTGAACACTTCGCATTTCAGAAACGCTCAAACGCCATTTTCTCAAAAACGGCTCAAAATTTTGTCTTCAAACGTTTCGAAGGGATATTGCTAATTGCTCTCTTTAATATGTCAAAAAGTTCATTTCGAGTTTGTTTGTTTTTTCGAAAATTACACAAATGTAATGTATTTGGAAGATCTCTCTCGCCGTTAATATTCACATTTCTAGCGACTTGAAACACTATTGTATATGTGAGTTAAAATGCTTCAAATGACTTCCAATGAAGTTTTTCTAAAACTCAAAATTTTTCTATGAAAAAAACTTCACATTTTGAATTTACAGTAGGGCTTAAACGCCATTTTCTTAAAAACAGCTCCAAATTTTTCAAAGAAAATTGTCCTTTATGACGAGGTTTTACTGTTCTTTAAAATTCTAAAATAGTATTTCTGTTCTACTATTAGGAAACCGAAAAATTAAGAAAATTTAAAAGAAATGTATTTTGGGCGGCCATAAATGGCAGTTGGCAAGAGTATGTGGCAAGTTCGTATAGCTAGTAGAGACAAAAGGAAATAGAAAACTATACCGGAAAGTAGTGCTATTCTTTAGCACCACTAGTTTTGTCATTTAGCAACTATATTTATCCACATTTTCGTCATCAGGGCCCAGCAATTAATTTTTTTCTTCCGAAAATCCGCCGTTTATCGCACAGCATTACATAACTTTCCATGTACTACGTATATTACTCTATACTACTTATGTATACGGGAAAGTAAAAATGAAACTAATGGTGCTACAGAATGGCACACACTTTCTCTTATGTTTTTTCTATTTTCTTTGGTGGGGGCTAGCTATTCGGACTTACCACATACTCTTACCAACTGACATCTATCGCCGCCCAAAGTATATATTTTTTGAAATTTTCTCAATTTTTCGGTTTCCTAAACAAAGAACCGAAACGTTACTTTAAGATTAATAAAGAAGAATTAAACCTCGTCCTAAATGACAATTTTCAAATATCCTATGGCATGACACCCATTTAAATAAAGTTGAAATTTTATTTCAATAATACTACGTACACAACTCCGTATTTTCAATCCTTAAGTAACGGGGAAAAAAAGCGGAAGGATGGAAAGCAGAGTTCAGGGAAAAACTACAAGAGTTTGGTGAATATTTGAAATGTGTTTCGCATCTTCAAATACCTAGATCCCTTCCCTTCCCCGAGCGAGCGCTAGCAGGGAGAGCGCTGCGTGACCTTGTGTGGAGGACTTTTACATTCAAAATATCCGTTAAACACTAGTTGCAAAAAATCAAAATTACTTTAAAGAATGCTTATCTAACATAATTCATTATGTATGTCATTGGATTTGTCTTTTTACGCTCGTCATGATAGACTGCAAAAATATGTATAGTTTTATTTGAAAAAACAGTTACCTCAAATATCTCGTAAAATACAATTGTTAAAACAGAAATGAATACACGTATCAATTAGCTTCATTTCCTCATGCACTTCCGTGAAAACTGCATTACAATAACTTCAACCGTTAAAAAGATATAGGAGATGCTAAATTTACGTGACTCAGCCTGTATGTTAAAAGATTTTAAAATTCCAATACCTCGAAAACATTTATCTTATGTAAAGAATGCGATTGACCTTTCTTGTGCACAATTATATGAGAAATGTTTTTGTGTAATAACACTTTTCTTTAAAAAAAAAAAAAATAAAAAAAAAAAAAAAAATAAAAAAAAAAAACGAACCGTTTGGATGAAATTGAAAGAAAATGTAAAATTGCAATTTGAGGCGGGGGGATTGGGTTTGCCCCCCCCCTTCTAGGGGAGGAAACTGGTCTAACTCTTTTTGCTACATTTCCAATAAATGTATTAGATTAGTTACAAAACTTTATCAATTATTTCTCCTTTTTTTTCTAATTTGCCAGGACTAGTAGGACGTTCGCTCCAGCGTTCGGCCATAAGGATGGAAGTGAAGGCGAGGTACAATGTATGAATGAATACAAATGACAGAAATCAGATTGAAGGTCGTTATTCTTACCTCTGTTAATAGGCGCGGACTGCCGAACGAAACCCTAGCTTAGCAGTACACTGACCCACTCAACTATTCGTGCTCCCATTCTTCCTCAGGTTTTCAATGTCATTGCCACATCTAGTAGCTGCCACAGCATTAACCAGTCACGGACGGCGACGCGATAGTCCGCTATACGACCCATTCTAAAAACATTGATTATTCCCATAACCGGACACAAGGAATTAATTTCGTTCTTAAAATTTGTGCTTGTGGTATGTACAAATTAAACCAGTCGCTTAAGTACAGATTTAATATGTTCTGCATTTTTTTCCGAGGTAGATTTTTCTGCGGAGAGTACTGCACTAGAGACCTTATGACACTATCTTATGCGGACGGGCTAAAGCGCTCATGTGCCGATTCGCATAATATATTGTGTTATTCTACGACGCACGTTACTTCTCACGCGTCAATGTAATGCTCGTGAGCGTGTGCTCTTTAAGCTGGCCTATACTTGCAAGAAGATGGTGAGCAATATTATTTCGCTAGAAAAGTTGCCAATGTAAACATTGCAGCAATAAATATTTCTGATGTTGACAATATTTCTTGCTAGATATGCCGATCGTAGTGTAAACTCGTGTGTTTACATCCTCGGAAAGATATTGCCGGTTGTTGCTGGGACTAGAATTGGATTGAAGTCTGAGCAAGATATTGCTGGAAGAAGCCAATGATGACCCGGGTCACATGCGCAGAAAGTATGGTTAAAGCAGTACATCGACGTAATATTTACATTGTAATATGCATTTTTTTCGTAAAATGGGTTTGTGAGAAAGGTTTACTACAATAAAAGTAGTAATAAATAATCCCTCTACGGTTGATTACCAAAGGTTCAAATTTTGGTTCAACTATAGATGCTCCCTGATTATTAATTTTTTACGTTAAAAATTATTAAGATATTAATCTAATCCAAATCAATTTTAAGGTTAATCTATAATAATCAGTAGTAGGTAGTGGATAGTTTAAAACTTTGTACCGAATTTGTAAATTTACTTTATATTAAAAGAACATTACTTTGTTCCCACGAGAATCGAAATCCACGAAATCATTTAGTTTTATGAAAAATATTAAGACACATTCACCTAATTCGCACAAGCCCCTTTTCCTTCTTAAAAATTAGTCACACATCCTCACAAATCGTTACTTCATTTCCTCTTTTAGCACAATAAGTGCGACCGCAACTCACATTTGTCTTCCACTAGTTGTCGGAAAGAGAGGTATAACCTCACTTAATTTCATGCGCCATTTTCCTCGTCACCAAACACGGAAACAAATAGTTCTAATGTAAAACAATCAGCAATATCTTGCGGGAAAGATCTTTCTCACAATATATTGTCCCTCGTGCTCTTGCTAGTGTAAAGATGACCGCAAGAAGTAGAAACAAATTGCTGAAAGATATTGCTACTGTAAGGCCAGCATAGGAGACCTCGACCGTCCGTGACCTTCCAATCCCTGGCACGTCCCAGTCGTTAGGCATTTGAGCAATTCCAGAATTAACTGCCACTTAGAGGGTCAAAAAAAAAAATATTTTTTTTCAAGTGGCACACCTCTGGAAAGCTATTTCCCGTGTTCAGGAGACCCTAAAAAACTAAGAAAAAATAGGGTGCCATTGAAACAAGCAGGGTGACACCTCCAAAAGTGGAAAAATTTAAAATTACCTTTTAAAATTTAAAAAAATAATTGAAATTGAGTTTGAAGTGTTCGATTTCAGTATGATATTGTTATTTAAGCTATAAAAATTTAAAGGGATCTTCGAAAAGTTAAAAAAAAAATTGGCGCCAGGCTATTTAGGCGCCAGAAATTATAAGTGCTACGTCTAAAAAATGATTAGTGGGTAAATTTTATTTGATGTTTCTAAATGGTGCTTGAATTTATTTCCATCTTTACACCTAAATATTTTAGAGCCCAAATTCTTCAGCGTCTGTATACTTCGGCGCCCAAACAGTATCGCTATAAACTAATTTCATTTGTCAAAAAATATTGATATAATTGTTTTTAAAGTTCGAGATATTAAATTTTGATCTCAATAAAATTTGTAAATAATTATTTTAAAAAATAAATGATTATAACATACTTTTTTCAACTTTTAATTTTTAATAGTTAAACAAAATTCAACTTTGTTGTTTTTAAACTATTCAGCATATAACAATAAAAGGATTATAATATGCTCAATAAAGAACAACAATTAATTAAGAATGATTCAGGTGAAATAAAGTTTCATTCATTCGCTTCAATATCCGACTGTTTGCGACACGATGCGGCGGCTGTCTGGGCTTTATTACAACCGGTCTTTCAAAAAATTCGTGAATTAAAACCCGGGTTTCAAAAAATTCACTTCCAAAGTGACGGCCCAACTACCCAGTACAAAAACAAAAAAAAATCTTTTTTCTGTTTAACTACTTCTGTAAAACTTCTGAATTGACTTCAAAAGAGGAAGCAGAAATTCCCTTTTCTGTGTCGGAAAGTGATTGGGTAGTTGTAATTTATGACAAAATGTGGTATCCTGGTCGAGTAGATGAAGTTTCTGGAAATACACTCACAGTATCGTTTTTATCTCGAAAAAGAAAACTGTTTTCATGGCCTGCAGTTCCAGACATACAGACATTATTCGTGTCACAAATTCTGTGTAAAATCGATCCTCCTCAACATGTGTCATCAAAAAATACCGACAAAAATCTGCTTCGCATGACGGCTGAGCAAGTCAATTATGTTAATAACGCGGCAGAAAAATGCGTAATTTATGAATGAATTTAAATTCTTGTTTATGATTGATTGTCGATTATTATTTAGAATATCATAATCCGTTAATATATACTATAGATTATAATTTTGTTACAGGCTGAATAGTCTAAAAATAAAAATGCTGAATTAAAAGTTGAAAAAAGTATGTTACATTTATTTATTTTTTAAAATAATTATTTACAAATTTTATTGAGATCAAAATTTAATATCTCGAACTTTAAAAAAAAATATATCAATATTTTTTGACAAATGAAATTAGTTTATAGCGATACTGTTTGGGCGCCGAAGTATACAGACGCTGAAGAATTTGGGCTCTAAAATATTTAGGTGTAAAGATGGAAATAAATTCAAGCACCATTTAGAAACATCAAATAAAATTTACCCACTAATCATTTTTTAGACGTAGCACTTATAATTTCTGGCGCCTAAATAGTCTGGCGCCAAAATTTTTTTAACTTTTCGAAGATCCCTTTAAATTTTTATAGCTTAAATAACAATATCATACTGAAATCGAACACTTCAAACTCAATTTCAATTATTTTTTTAAATTTTAAAAGGTAATTTTAAATTTTTCCACTTTTGGAGGTGTCACCCTGCTTGATTCAATGGCACCCTATTTTTTCTTAGTTTTTTAGGGTCTCCTGAACACGGGAAATAGCTTTCCAGAGGTGTGCCACTTGAAAAAAAAATAATTTTTTTTGACCCTCTAAGTGGCAGTTAATTCTGGAATTGCTCATTTACCTTTCCCAATACCGACTTTGAAACTTAAATATCATTTGTGAAAATTATTATTGAGAAATATTATTTGTAATTAAAAAAATCACTTGCTTTTCTTTTGAGAGACGATTACCTCTTTAGAAAATGTGAGAAGAATTAAGAATCCATATCGCCACGTCATAAAACAATCATTCCTCTCCCATGTAATCCCACTGAATCAGCACCTACCAAAAAAAATCTGCATCCGAAATATAAAATAAGAATCGTAGGAGCTTAATTGGGTTAATCTGAAATGAAAATTGTTCAATAAATGTAAATATTTGTTATTGTGAAACCATAACGTGTAAAGTCTTACGGTTGACCAGTGAATAAAAATTCTCTATTATGTGCCTTTACGTGAGTGAACATTTGCGATCGTAAGTCACAGGCGCGATAATGACTTGAGTTAATGATTCTTATTTTAGATTTTATGATATATTGCTTTTAATTAAACATTCTTTGGTAGAGATGGAAATTGAAAAAGAGGCAAATTTCATTTGATGTTACTTAAATGTTTTTCTCACCAACATTCTCACCCTCAAGGCTCTTGGTGTAACATAAAGTAATCTTCATTTTTGTAATTTTAAGTAACTTACGCTGAATAGTTATTGAATATTTTGGCATGTACATTTCCTGAAATGGGTCTAGTTGCAAAAATAAACACTTTGCTCCTTTTGCACTTAGTAAATGCTGAACATTTTCAAAACAATGTATTTGAAGGTACATTATTATTTGACACATTAATTAACCTCAGAGCAGAATTCTTATGTTCATTTGGTAGTGGCCCAGTCTTCCATTGTGCCTGGAGGTGTAGTCTTTGTGCTGTATGGACCTTGCATCTGTGGTGATGGTTGAAAAGGTGGTGGTTGTTGGGATGGTGGTGGTTGTCCATAGGGATATCCTCCATAAGTCACCACCGACACTCCTTGTGGATATGGTAGAGGCGGTGGTACATAAGTTGGCGGATAAACATATCCTCTCGTAGTTGCAAATTCCTTACTCAGTTCGTTGTGAAAACTTCCAACTGTGAATAACGCCAACAGACTCATGACTGAAACAATTAAACACATACGAGTTAAGTTATTTATTTGCATTGTTAACTTGTGAATTCCAGAATTTGATGAGTTCTGAATAAATAACCCCGAGAACGTTCAGACATCTACAATATTTTATAAAATAAAATAATTTAATCATAAAGATTTATCTAATCATTGAAATATGTCAAAGTATTTAAAATATTACTGAAGTTCCCGGGTTATCTAAAATAAAACATGAGGGGAAGAAGCTAAACGCAGCCCGATTATAAAGAGATTTTCTGGCTTTTAGGATAAACATAGCCAGGTTGGATTCTGTGGAAGGATTACGATCTAATGTGAAGTGAAAGATAATACGTTTAACATTGTGTTATAAATTATATAAAAATGTATTTTGTCTTAAAAGTCCATTTTGATGTTGATTATGACTGTTTCATAGAAAAACGTAGTGGGTATTTTGAAAATAATGTCCATTTCACAACTGAAAACTGAACCTGAAAACTGAAACTGAAAACCACCTTCAAAATGTTACAAACATCCATTCCAAGTCGAAGAAATCCAAGCTCTCTGAAGAAATCACCTTCGTAGTATTTTCCAGCTTTATTATAGGTTCAATGATCAGGATTAAATTAAGCTATGCATTTATTAATTTTGTTTTGTAGATGATGAGTTTTGCTGTGTAAAATTTATGTTGTATATTGATTTATATAATAATGCATAACGATTTATAGAAACTCACCTAGAAAAAATATACCCAAGACTGACGTGAGCACAATAAATCCTATTTCATTTTCGGAGAATAGATAAGAGATGGTAAGTGCTGTGTGCAATGCAATCCAGCACATTGAAGACATTAGCCAAGCTGTCACCCAACCTGATGACCTCTGGAAAAAGTATTCTCAACTAATTTCTTGAAATTGCATACGAATATATTTTGTAAATCAGCTAGAGACATTATGGGTTTGTTGAGAGCAAACTAGAGAAACCACACTTAGCAATTTGCAGGGACATGGAATATTCGAAAAATACACCTTTTCATCGAAACATAATTGTACGAGCATTTTTGTCAAGATATTAAAAACGAAACAAAATATATTCATTCATTGTAATCAGTTTACTTTTTGAAAACAATTTTTGAATACCTCTACAATAAGTTTTAGTATTAAGTTATTATCATGTCCCATTCTGTAATTGAATTAGACTCGCCAGGCTGCAAGAATAACTAGAATAGCCAGTGAATATTGAGTGCTCAATTAAAATATAGGAATGACTACTTAATAAACAAAAATAATTTATGAAAAAAATATGCAGTTAGAAAGTGATCGTTAGGTTTCTTAGTTTGAGAATGCAGTTTTGTTTTCAAGAGACCGATATCTTTGAGGAAGTCCGTAAATAATCAACTTGCATATGTTTGAATACTTTCGAAAAAATAAGGCGCGTAACCTCTAGTGAGGTTCGAGGCCGTCGGTTCCTTAAAGAGTTCTTCTGGAGTTTACACACCTTGCTTGCTCCCCAAATCAGGCCTGCACTCGTACAAATTTCTAAGCCGTTCCAGAAGGTGAGAAATGCAAATAAATTGGACAAAACTTTGTCCAGGCCGACAGTTGGAGCGCAGATTCTACGAGTCGAACCTGCAACATATTTTTAAAAGGTATTGTAACCATTACAAAAAAGTCATGACCATTATATTTGAAGATGAAAGGAATTAACAGCATGTAACAAGACTACAATAAAATTGGCATAAAAGGAAACTCATAGTTTCATTTTGAACAAACTTTATTGTTAATAAAAATGGCTAAGAAGAACTTTCATCTAATGAAAACGAGACTATGTAAATTACTATTTAAATGAAAAACACAAATTCTATTATTACAGCTGCCCTTAGCTCACTAAAACTCAATAAATTTGTTGAGGGGTTTTAAAAGCCGCAACATAAAAATGTCTTTAAAATGAAACTAGTAGTGTTACAAAATGGAGCATACTTCTCTTGGTAATTACGAGTACTTCTATTTCGAGTCGAGACTACCTCGATGTGTCCCTCCCACTTCCCGGCTGTCGTCCTTCAGCGCGTAAGAGTTAAACCAGAGCCTTTCGCGATTAACTTCCACCGGCAAAGGTGGCTCAGGACATCAATTGATGTTAATTCGTTGCCTCTGACCGGGAGGTCCTGAGGTTCGAACTCCGACGATGGCACGATATTCGACAATAGCTTGACAGGTCGAATTCAGCCGCTGTCTGGAGGAGAATTCTAGCGGCTGGTCTGATCGTAGTTTACCGTGCTTTCTCCAATGAACGCCAGTGGAATGCTGGAGCTGTACCCTAATAAACGGGCCACGCACAACGCGCGATCTTTCCTTTCTCTTCCTTATCCTATCCTCATCTTGTACTTACAAACACTTACATGTACTACACTACCACACGTGCCAGGAGACCAGCAAAGTACTTAGAGCTTGTCTCGGCTGGGGCGGTGCCCTGTTGGTGGGAGATACCTAGTTGAGGAAAATGCCCGGTAGGTCGGCCCCTAATCTCGCCATCAAAGCGGGGGTCACCCCCCTCCTCCCGCCATAAAAGTACACTACGTGTATGGGACTAACGTCCTAAGCAATTGACGCGCCGGCATCACTAATCAATGAAGGCGAAAACTTCCGTTCCCCTGGAAATGAACCCTAGTGAAGAGCTCCTTTGTCCATCCCGAGCACAAACCCAGGGTAGCCCTTAGGCTCTTCTCGCTTCTAAACAGATTCATATAAGCCCATGGTAGCCCGAAAGCCCATCTGCGAATTAAATACCATTGTTCTTTAAGAAGGGAGACAAGTCGTGAGTCAATAACGCACACAGATTGCCCACAAATATCACACACAGTCGTCGGTCAGGGCATGTTTTTTTTTAATTCAATTGTATTTTAGTACAACATTCAGCAGCGAGGCTCTTCAGTTGATTGACCGAGTAACTTTGTATCAGCGAAGTGTGAAGGCGGTAACTTCTTGTCACCTCCCTGATAGGGATTACATTAGGTTAAGCCATCAAGGTTATTGCGAGAATAATTATTTAAACATTCGTTGAAGAGCGATGACAAAAGAAAGAAACGCGATGGGAGAGGCAGGTGAATGCAAGAAATGTTCTTCTTCTTCTTCTTCTTCGACGGTTTCTACCCCTTAGAGTTTGCCGTTTTCGATTTCCATAATTCTCGGTCCTCCCATTGGCCCTCTTCCAATCCTTTCTCCTCCATTACTTCATGTATATATGTGTTCCAGGTTAAACCAGGTCTACCTCTTCTACGTCTTCTTTTAGGTATCCAATTTACAATTTGTTTTGGCCATCTCTCATTTCGCATCCTCTGGACATGTCCATACCATTGAAGAGCTTTATTTTCTAGTCTTCTGGTTATGGTTGTTTCAACCCCAGCTCTTTTCCACACCACTTCGTTTCTTATTTTATCCAATCTTGTTATCTGCAAAGATCTTCTCATAAAGTCGAGCTCTACCGACCGTATTCTGTCTCTACGGCGTTTTGTTAACGGCCACATTTCTGCTCCATATAATATAATACTTTCCACGATACTGTGGAAAATGTGTCGTTTTGTGTCTTGCCTTAAAACACTATTCCATATAAGGCCATGCAGAGCTTTAATTGCATTCCTCCCCATTGCAAGTCTAGTAGTTATATCTTCATCAATTTTCCCATCGTCAGTAATTACAGTCCCAAGATATTTAAATTTCGCAACGTTAGCTATCTCGTCATCAGCGATATTAATATTAGAGGCATCTGCTCCTATGCATAAATATTCTGTCTTTTTAAGGTTGATTTTAAGTCCCCATTTTTCGTATTCTTCTTTTAATTTGCGAAGCATATACTCCATATCTTCCCGATCTGCTGCCATAATTACCTGATCATCTGCAAAAAGCAAAGAATGTAAGCCCTTGTCATTTATGGGAACTCCCATTTGAGACCATTTCTTGTACCAGGTTTCCAAAGATTGTTCCATATATATTATTATTTTCGTTTCGGCCAACTAGGACCACGCAGGGCAAGCAACCTGCAATTACCGTGGCTCAGTTTTTCATTTCATATCACGGTGGCAGGTGCTTGCGAACACTTCTTTGGGGGGACCAGCATTAAGCTGGATCCGATTTTTATCCCCCAGGGTTCTTAGTCCTGGGGGTATGAAAGATGAAATGATGATGATAATGAGGGGTGAAAGGACGACACACTCATACAAACACACACAAATACACCCATGCCCGAGGCGGGACTCGAACCCGCGATCTTCTGGTCCGAGACCACTCCGGCACTACTGCCTTAGCGATCTCGGCCATCTGATCGGCGTTCCATATATATATATATATATATATATATATATATATATATATATATATATATATATATATATATATATATATATATATATATATATATATATATATATATATATATATATATATATATATATATATATATATATATATTAAAGAGAAGTGGCGATAAACTACATCCTTGCTTTAACCCTTTGTTAGTTCTAATGCTTCGGGTAATTTTCCTCCCCATTTTAATGCACGCTTCAGTATTCTGGTACATTTTTGTAACTAAATTAATCCATTTTTCTTGCACTTTCAGTCTTTTCATTGCTGGCCAAATTTTACATCTTGGAACACTGTCGTAGGCCTTTTCCAGGTCAATAAATGTCATTTATGTATCTATATTGTGCATTCCATTTTTTCTATTATCTGGCGTAAGCAATGGATGTTATCCAAACATGACCTCCCACTCCTAAAACCACTTTGTTCTTCGCTGAAAGTTATTCCTTTTTGTATTTTTTCCTTTAGAATACTAGCGAATAGCCTGGCTATTGATGGGATGACACTAATTCCTCTGTAATTTTCACAACTAGTTTTGTCACCTTTCTTGTGTATGGAACTGATGTATGACATATTCCATTTCTGCGGGATAACACCGCTAACTTCAATTCTGTTAAAAGTTTTTGGAGGTATTCAATTATACTAGAGCCTCCGTATTTTAAAAGTTCCATTCTAAGGTTTCCTGGTCCTGGAGCTTTATTGTTTTTGGCTCTCGCCAAAGCCCTCTTTACATCAAGCCGACTAATTTCAGGTTCCCATTCTTGCCAATGTGTGCATTCCAAATCTTGTTGGTATTCCACCCCATTTTCCTTCAATATCTCTCTGATTAAATAAGGTAAGAACATTTCTTCTATTGCAAGAAATGTTCTTACCTTATTTAATCAGAGAGATATTGAAGGAAAATGGGAAATGGGAGTCTGTTTCTTAAGCGAGAGAGTGGAAGTTGATCAGTTCCTATTTCGTAAGTGCCGCTCCATGTACATGATTTAAAATATTGAGGAGATTATGTGCCAGTTTTGTAATAATGGAAGTAATTACTTCTATTGCAAGATCGTTGGGAAGTGTCTTATTGCTGACAAATCACGGGTATTTACTGTTATTCTTAAAACTGTTTTGATAGATTTGTTACTTATTTAATGAGGTTAGGGCAGCTGAAATCTAACAGAGCATGCGTAAGTTAATATCGGACAAAGAATCGTTTTGTAAATAGTTAAAGAGGAATGGGTTTTTAAAGAATAGTTACGGTTGAGAATTGGACACAAAATAGCGAATCATCTATTGACTTCAATTACCTTGGACGAGATGTGTGTGTGCCAATTTAATCTTGTGTCCATGAGAACGCCGAAATAGCGAATAAATGGATTTAGAAGAGACCAGGGAATGATAGAAAATCAGAGTATGTGGTTGTGGAAGTATTCGGGAGCAGTGGTGATTCCCGAGGAACTCATAAAACTCCAAGAGTCAATAATAACTGAAAACATCCATGCTTTATACAGATTTGAAACCACCGCTTTAGTTCTCTGTCCGTGTGCCTCGAAGTCGGTCGACTTAAATGCTTCTGTAAGTAACCTTAATTAACAGACTATCGCATAAGTTTCAAGTTAAACAATTACTAAATATTTACATTTTAAAATTTGATACATGCAAAACATGTTTCAGTTCATCTTGTGGTTGTGACCTTCATTCGGACTATGTACATTAGCGTAATAAATATTAAAAGATGTAAGTAAAAACAGCTTCATTTGCATATTAAAAGCTTAAGTACAAAACAACCTCAACTTACTACTTCTGAATTATTTTTCTATATCATTTACACCCTTATGTATCTAATACAAGTCGAAATTTTTCGGTATACACTGGTATGTAGTATATACGCACGTTTTCTTGAGGCCAGAGTAAGCACCATCACTTCTTTACTATCATTAGTTTACTTGAGAATAAATGATATCAAGTAGTACCTACAAGATATGTACAAGAGTACTGACAAGAGTGGTTGACAAAATCCGATAACAAGAAATATTCGCTCCCGAGTAATGGAAACTATTTTGCATTGAAAAACGATCTGCAGATTTTATATGATAGTGCTGTCGACAGATTAATCAAAGTCGGCTAAACTGATAATGGCGCTGTTTGGCGTCACATAGTATGTGACACATACTCACAACGACTGACATTACATTTCTGAGCGAAAAAATCGAATAGGCTACTCAGAAATTCTGTGGAGAATTTTTTTTGCATCTCATAAACATTATTTGAAGCAAATACCATTAACATGATATTAAAATCAATGAAATCGGTGAAAATTCATTAAAAAGGGTGGGAAAATTACTTATTAGGCGAAATCGACGAAAAATGCAAAAAAATACGTATACAACGGGTTATTTCCATTCTTTATAATAAAATAAATTTATATACTAAACGGCATTGTTTTAAAGTGAAAAGAAAAAAAAATCATTAAAATCCGCTCTCTACTTATTACCATAAGTAACAACTAGGCAAAATAATTATTAACAGTGGAATTCCACCTACATTTGATTACAACAGAAAAGAAATCCACAGAAGTGACTGTTTAGTAAACCCAAGAATTTAAAATATTTTCCTTGTCTATGAACCCCTATTGATTTAAATCCCAAACATAATTAACCAGTATTTCAGGATATATGAAAAACATTTTGGTTTCAATATTTGTCTAAATTATGACTCTGCTTTTTAACTATCCCTGAAGAAATGCCTGAGAAGCATTGTCTTCAGTAAAATACACTTTGGGGCAAATGAACCTGGTAGCGGAACTCACAGCGTGATCTCTCAGTTCTCACATACCGTAAGCACTAAATTCTGTAGAAAAACTCCATATCTGGTATGTAAAAAAGCAGTGATCTCATTGTGAAATTGTATATATTCACTTTTTGTTGTAATGTGTATGTTTCCGTACAGTCATGGCCTTTATAAACATAACTATAATCTCACACCCACACTCTTGCTCCATGTCATGAAACTCCAATTGATTGCCACTCATAGAATAAAATAATAAAGAAATGACGGCCAATAAACATTCATTCTATTAATTTTACAATATTATTAATATTTAGTGTTTGTACTACAAAATCGGTGAAAAATATAACACCTGTGGCTTACTGCCTTACATTTAAAGTGAAAATCACGAAATTTGGTTTAATAGAAAGCTCAAGTTGCTTTCTGAAGGAAACACAAAGTGATTTAAATATTAGAATTATAATTACTATATTACAAATTGCATTAATAAATTGATCCTGTACAATTTAATCTAAGTTTCAGTAAATATAAAGGTTTAATTTTGTTCTTGTTGGAGTAAAATTTGGAACCCTTTTCTGAAAAAAGCCCGTCTTAACATTTCTGAAAACTCACAAATTTCAAAAACATTTTAGATTCAAAGAACGTCAACAATGGATCATTTGAAGCATTTCTAATTACTAACCCATTAAATTATAAAAAATTATAACGACGTAAATATTAACGACGTAACGAATTATATTTAAAGAAGATTTATACGTATAATTTTTGAAAATATTAAACCTTTTATGAATATGATACGTAAGATGTAGTGTATTGTATTGTGCTCTATTCAAACAGAATATTTAGAGAAAAAATTGACCGTTTTTTGAGGAAATATTGTTTGTTCGCTCACGTGCCCGCACACAACTCTATAACCTACGCCGGTTACAGGATTTTCACATCTCGCTGCGACCGCCTAACAAATTAGTTCGCGGCCCAGGGTGTTCCGCTATCAGCGAATGTATCACTCCGCTCTGAAAATGATTCGTCCTCCTGGGTCGGCGCACTCCGCCTCACTCTATTGTGTTCGTCTGTGTGGTGAAGTGTCTTTGACTAATACAGTGATTATTGATTGTATTCAGGGTTCATTAAGTGCTAATTAACGAAGTCTCTCTAAAACAATTGGCACCGGAAATCCGGCATGCGCTGGACTCGGCCAGTATATTATAGATGACTTATCGGTGGTGAACGGCAATGCTGGGTGCTTGGAATTGTCGTTCGCCGGTCAAGTCTGTATGTCTCCTCCAACTCCCGCTCCATCTCAACAAATGGAAAGTGATCGTTTAACGAAACTGAAAGCCGAAGATACTCATTCGTTAGAAGAAACTCTGGCAACCTCGCCTTTACAACTGTTCAAAGGTATCGAAATGGCTTGCCCGCCAGTGATTCGCGCAAAAGACTACCCTAGCGACGACATATACTTAAAAAAATCAGCAAAGACCAAAATATTCATTTCATTTATGACAAATAATAACGTAATGGCAGGGAAAATGTTTGATATCACTTACAACGTAGAAACTAGGAACAGATTTCACGTTCTCTCATCAAAGATACTACCTCAGAATCACTCGTGTGTACACCACCAATTTTTATTCATGTCGATCATTACCAAATGCTAATAATGGACCCCAACGTGAAACACTAACAATTTTACTGCCAAAATCGTCAACAAAACTGTAAAAATTAAAATCTTGAAGTCAAGGACTTCAGAAGTATAATTAGTTCTTGTAAAGAGAAAGTGTAGATTTTCAATCGTTTCAGAGATACGCCCATGGATTATAGAGAGGACGAAATAACAAGTGATCTCATTGCCCTTGATTATCCAGTAATAAGAACAATTAAATTGCACAAAAACAAAATCCCAATCCCATTATTTTTCGTACACCTTGATTGTAATTTTGACATAAAAGAAATATTGAAATTAAACCCTTTTTTAGCAATTGTGAAGATTTGACATAAAAACAGACTGTAAATCCCAATTCAATGTAAGAGATGCCAGAGTCACGGATACACTCAACCAAATTACCGCAAACCCAGATGTGTAAAATGTCGAGAACCACACCATTGTTAACAACGAAAGAAATCTCAAGAGACACCGTATAGATGTGTGAATTGCCTAAGAATTCACACTATAAATTGTGGCAAGTGTTCAGTTAAAAAATCCATTAGAGAGAGAAAAACAATTACCTAAACACACGCAAAACCAAGTATTACCCGACCTCGGTAACGAACTCCCTAGTTTGCTTACAACTCACAGACTTAGCACCACTAAAGGCACAAATAATCTCTATTACGCAAAAGTAACAAATCCACAATTTACGCTCAAACACGTGGAGTTGCAACTTTCAAACTACAGGTGCTCCAAGAGCACGTACTTTCTCGCATTATTTGTAATGGTTCCGCAGTATTATACTACTACATGAACTTGAAAAAAGTGTTTTCAAAGAGTAACATTTTTATGTCCGCGCCGAGACTTGAACTACGTTTGCGAAATTTCGGACCATCATGAATAATGAGTTACATTTACCAAAGAAAAAATATGTATCACAGAAAAGATCGATTATTATGTAAACGCTTTAACAACATGGTTTACAAAACCATTACGGATTCAACTTCACTCGAACCAAAGAAAGATGAAATATGAAAGTGTATATGAAACCTAATTAAAACAAAACGTTGTTTAAGACACATACGGTCTAATACAAGAGCTCCCAATTCAAGAGCGAAATCAAGAAATAAGGTCGACCCGTAAGGTCACATCTTGAGAAACACAGATACAGCAAATTTCGACGACTTTTGGAAGTACCCCCAGGCACCAGATCTCAATTGCAAGCGATAAAAATAATTACAAATGAAAAGGCTAATCCTCCATTTAAAAAAAAATATAGCTGTGGATTCTGATCAAGAAAAGGCAAATGTTCTTGATAAACATTTTTCAGATATACTTAAACGTCATTCAAGTATAACTTTACGAATCTTATTGCATGAAATTATAATAAATTTAACCGTAAACGATGCAATTAGAAATAAAAAAACCTACGACCAACCTTCTCAACCAGGAATGATCTAATACCTAACAAGGTTCTAAAAGAGTTTCCCAGAATGGCCAGTATTTACTATTTAACAGCCCTGTTTAACGGAGCTTTGAGGTTAGGCTACTTTCCAAAATCATGGAATTCATGGCATTTAAGATAGTAGAGATCAAATCAGTAGAATGGTTCAGTTTGAATCGCAATGCTTTCAGTAAAAGTAAACTAAATTTATTCTATTTTATAGTGAGTTGTTACTTTTATTTTGCACATGAAACCTTTTTATTTATTAATCTGTTTCTGTTTATGTAGGTTTACTTTGAATGAAGGATTTTATTTTAGCCAGAGTACACTGTATAATGATAATTAGTCATTGCTAGGAAATGGTAGTCAGATTTGATCCTTAAAGGTCGTGCGAATACATCTGGTGAAAATATTCAGATTGACATAAATAAACTTACCGGTCATGCTGTCCTCCCGAAAGAAGTCGTAAATGCATATTCGAGACCATACCCAAGTAACATAAATACCAAGAGGAAAAAATATAAACGCCACAACCTGTAACACAATGCATTCAATTAACATTGAGTTACTGCAGAAATTTTCTTTCCCGTAGCCTTTACTCGATACTCCACAAAGAAAATTAATGTAACGTAGGAAAAAGTGTGGATATTTGGATAGCAACCTGTTTTTGTGGGACCCTGAAACCAAAAAAGTGTTTCTTTCTTCTCTCTTCTTTTCCTTTCTACCTTTCTCTCCCTCTCTCTGTCTCAGTCTCTGTCTCTCTCTCTGTCTCAATCTCTGTCTCTCTCTCTGTCTCAGTCTCTGTCTCTCTCTCTGTCTCAGTCTCTGTCTCTCTCTCTGTCTCAGTCTCTGTCTCTCTCTCTGTCTCAGTCTCTGTCTCTCTATCTCTATCTCACACACACACACACACACACACACATATCCTTATGTCAAAATACATTTATTGATTTTAAAATTCAATTTGTTTTTCAGTAGCTTTAGTTTGTGAACATTTAGACTGATAAGCAGTGAAAGTTATATAGCACTATCTTGCCATACTGTTTATTTGAACTGTTCTTCCTAGAGCTAATAAACTGACATCTCAACTTATTTTATTTTGATAATTGATACACTATCATTGTTAGAGCGCGAATTATTACGCAACATGACTTATCTGATTAAGGTTTATGATTTTACGAAATTTAGTTTGTTCGCCGGTATACTTGTATGCGCCCACTACCCGTAACCAGAAATAATTGAACGTGATTGTTTACAAATGCAGAGAATTATTATAAAAATCCTAGACAGCGTATCTCGTTTTCAGCGAAAGTTGACTTATCAGATTGCTCCCCTAGGTGAAAAATACTTAGTGGGTGTAACGTCTCTCTTTACTACCAAGAAGACAGAGCATATACAATTCTGTGTAATTTTTGAAAATTAAAATGTTTTAAAGAAAATATCCATTATACCGTTTGGTATACAATATCATTATCAGTACAAAATGTTTAAAGAAACTAGTGTGGCTACAACAGCACATACTTTCTTGCAATATTGGTAGTGGTTACGTAATATTATAATACGAGTGTAACTTCGAGTGTATAATTCGTAGTATAACTTCTAACCCAGTTACTCTTCAGCACGAAATGTTCGAACCAAACGGAGAGGCATAATTATAAAAATACACATTTATTTTTTACAATATCAAAATATAATTGAAAAAGAATTCTTGTCCATGAATTGAGTGTAATGCGCTGTTCCTACAAAACAAATTAAAGAGAAAATAAGCAAACCAACGCATTTTCTGAGAACAGATTCGAATACGAGCGTTGTGGATGAGAAGCGGCGTGCTAAACTGCGATTTTCGTAGTTCTGCCCCTGGCAGGTATCGACTATTGACAGTTTCATTCAGTCGGGTGCTTGCTCACGATTGGGTGAAACCGTCAACAGCTGATACCTGCCTGGGGCAGAGCAGCATAAAGCGCAGTTTAACTACCAACGATTGTGAAATATGTAATCGCGTGTAATGCGTTATAACAGTCTCAAAGTTCCTGAGATTTTCCACACTTCAACTCGAAATTTCGAGAAAACTTGATATTTTCAAATAAGTGTACGTGAAATGATTTAATGATCTAATATTGAGGTACGAATTGCATTATAGAATAAATATGCAGTTTTAATATGTAAAGTGTACAAATATTTTTAATAAATTGATTTTTTGAACTTTTCCAAATGTTTGAGAATTTTGTGAAAATAGAACATATACCATTTCCTTAAGCGAACATAACGCGTAAGTAAAGCGAACATAACTCGTAAGTAATTGAAGACAACATTTGGAGCTGATTTTTGAAGAAAATGTTTAACACGTATTTTTTGCCATTATTTAATTCAAAAGCAAGCAAAAAATGAATTGTTTATGCACTAGGTTTTAAATAGAAGATACATGTTTATGGCTGTCAGAAAAAATGTAAATTCCTTTTATAGATTACTCGCATAATTTTGAAAACAATTAGTATTTTACGAAACGGTTTTTTATCGTATTTTGTCGAAATGCTAGTGAGTAACTGATCCTCTACAAATCGTTTTGAAAAACGCGATTTTCCTAAATAAATACAATCGTACCGTTCTTTATCCAATATCATTCAAAGGGTGGTTATTGAAGTGTAGTTTTCCCTAGAAAGGATATTTTTTTATGAATTTAAAAATTATAGTAATGAAAAAAGAATAAGATATTAATTTCGAACGAAGACTTTTAAATTATTCCCAATAATCTGACATATTAAAGATGACCATATCACGATTGAAAAACTAAGGTAGTTTATGTATTTGCATGATTTGGATTTGGCTCTTGAGAATAAGTACATCGGTTAGTGATATTCACTGATGGCATCGCATATTTACTACTGATTTTTATTATTTCATTTGTTCGTGATGATCCTCTGCGTTCGGATTTCACTTGTTTTCTAAACTTTGATGTACAAGGAATATAATACAATAAACTAGCTGAACTGATTACATCGCGCAGATGGAGAGGTGTAAATACGTTACATCAGAAAATACTGCATTTCCATGAATATTCACATTTTTTATATCATCAGCATGTACCATTTTCGATGCTTTGCTGCGTCTGGGATCCCATGGCACTGTCAGGATTCGCTTTCTCGGCATTCTATTACTTCCACTATACATCGGAGAAAAATATGATGTACTTCATACATCAATCATCAATATTAATATCAAATCAGTAACATTAGCCAACATGTACACCAATACATCTTATTTTACGTTCATTATACTTTTGCAGACGGCGGAATTAGAAATTACTGTTGTTTTGAAAGTAAGGGCCCGCCGATGTCTAACAGCATGTGACCAATTCTGACGCCAGCCGAGACAGTACGGGTAAAAGTGCTCGTTTTGTTTTTGTAGTTTCTGTGTAGTCTACGAAAAAGTCAAATCCATTTCGGTATGCGTGATTGCGTTCTGACAGTAAATTAATTACAAATAATGTAGTGAAATATTTTCGCGAGGAAAAGAAGAGGGGTTATTAATACCATTAGAACGACCTTGGTCGACCTATGGTACTGCAATACAACACTTTGTCATCAACAATATATGCTATTCATATAAGGCATGGGAAATATTTTTATACAAAACATGGTGAATTAAGCGCCATTTTCTTAAAAACAGCTCCAAATTTTTCAAAGAAAATTGTCATAGCTAGCCGGGACCAAAGGAAATAGAAAACTAATACTGGAAAGACTGTACCATCTGCAGCACCACTTGTCAAATTTATTTTTGATTTATGTATCAAAAAATAGTAAAAAAAACTATATGTGTCATATGGGGGAGAAAATCAACTGCGTACGTTTTTTGAGTTCCAGAGCCCCTTCCCGACATTTTAACTATAAATAGTTATAAGTAGTTTAGTTATAGTTATAAGTGAACTATAAATAATCTATAAATAGTTGAAAGACGAATAGAAATTTAAAAACAATAAAATTGAAAAAAGCGCAAGATTTGCAACATTTGTAAAAACTAGACATTTTCGTTCCCGAGTTAGAGAAAACTTATTTGCATCGGCAAACGAACACCAGATTTGATGGCCAACAAAATAGCAATTCACCCCCAGCTCTACTTCTTCCACTAACAAAAAAAGAGTTCAACAAAACTTGCGCGTATTGAAGCTACATTTATGCCCGGAAGAAAAGCAAGGGGCCATCTCAGCATTTGCTCAATGGATCAAGGAAACTGGACGAAAACCTAATCGATATGGGGTCATTGACACGGAAGTTGAAGTACTTTACTTGTTACAGGCACGTTAAATATTTTTTTTAATTATACAATATAAATAAAAATTATTGCATTACATATCATTGTTTTGTAGGAAATAATATTATTTTTCTTTTTGAAGTTGAATATAGTCTCCAATTGCATAAAAACAATTATGCATCAGAAAAGCTTTTAACTTTAACTTTAATTAATGTGAATTTTTATGTAACTTTTACTTTTATCTTTAACTTATGTGCCGACTTTAATTGTTTATTGTCATCTGGCAATGCGTTCTAAAGTAACGTAGTTCATGTATGTGAATTACTTGTAATGAGCCGTTGATACTGACACTTGAATGAGATACTGCGACGTGTGTTGTAATTATGAATATCAGTATTTAATGAAAATATGTTCCCACCGTTAAGTAAGTCAGTTTTCACAAAAATTACAGATTCGTAATTAAATAGGCACGGCAGTGGTAAAATTCCAAGCTTAATGAAGAGAGACGTGCAGGGCTCACGTGGATGGCATTTTTTCATTGTTCGAATAATTTTCCTTTGCAGTCTAAAGGTCTGGGTACTACAGGATGAAATTTCCCAGAATATCATGCCATATCTCAGGCGCAAATGTACATTTGCAAAATACACGCAACGAGCTGCCTAAAGGCTGACAGAATTTAAAAAATCAAGAATGCGTAACATAAAGAACTTAATTGAGGGTTTAATTCTGTTATATGTACATTCCATTTGAGGTTTGATTGAATTGAGATACCTAGACATTTTGTTAGTTTAACATGAGCTAATTGCGTATTGTTCCTTTTCAATAGAGCGTGCAATTGCCGATTTGAAATACATTGAAAAAAGTTTTTACTTAGTTAACTATTAATTCGTTATTACGAAACTAATTTGAATCATATGAAAACTTACTATTTATTGTTTCATTTTTGTAAAGAACACTCGTGACATCGGCAAACAGATGTGTTCTTCCGTTTTTAATAGACGAGACATATCGTTTACGTATAACAGGAAGAGATCGAACCTTGCAGGACTCCATGTTCAGTTAACAGAGAAATGGAAATATAAGTAAATAATAGGGAGTTTTACCGTCACGCGTAAGGTAGCGGCGTTATGCACTAACAGTCACGTGACGGACCTTGAAGTCATAACGTCTTACCTTAGGCCTAAGGTACGACCTTATACCTTCATAAATAGTGCACGCTTGTGGGCGTCTCTAAGGCCACCTTACAAGCGGCAAAATGGACGCCTAAAAACAGGAAAAGTTGAATTTTTCAAACTCTGGCAAACCGATTCTCGTATGTGATGCAGTTACAATTATTCCTTACCAACACCACAACGCTGGCAAGAATTAACGAGATATGTTGGAGAGGAGACAGGAAAGAAATTCTCGAAAAAGGAGTTCAAATCATATCTTCGCGATAGGTTATGTCTTATGCTCATAACGAACGCTGTTTTAATATATTTTCTATATTTTCAAGAAAAGCAGATTCAAAATTCCAGACTGCATACTCATGGAGGGCCACAAAATCTAAAACTCCATGTACAATGTATATTTGTTGTTCTGTTGACTCGTAACGTTTTTTTAAATGTCTCACCACTAGCCTACACTCTTTGATATATTACGCAATTTCTCTGTTCAACGCTTGAAATGCTTCCTTTGTTATAACGCATAACGCAAATTCGCAATTGCTAAAAATCTTCTGAACGTTGTTCATTACGACCGTATAAAGGCGTTAGTCACGTGATCAATAGTGTTTAAGGATATCTCTTTATGCCTGCCTCTAAAACTCCCTAATGTTCTTTCGTGCGAGTACGGTATTTCTAATCTCTGAGATTGATGCTTAAGGTATGCGGTTATCCAGTCTAGGGCAATACCACGAATTCTAAATGAAGGTAATTTTGAGAGCAGGATGTTATGGAGCTCTAATCACACCAGCAAATAATTCATCTCACAATAATATGAAACAACATACACCTGATCTCTCTTCATCAATCTTATTATTATCAAATCAATATCATTAACCCAGAAGTAAATCAATACATTTTAATTGTCAGTTGAAAATAACAAAAAATTACAAAAGTTCTGCAGTCCAGTTGTGATTAGTAATCTTAAAAGAACAAAATAAAATGTATGTCCCTTTATATAAATATTTCAGTGATGACAATAAGCAATTTAGTCATTACGATAAAATAAGTAATTGCTGTTATATATTAACACAATATCCATGTTTATAGTATAAAGATCATTGTAAATATAAAACATGTGAATGTAATTGGAAATGCTGTATTTTCTGTGATAATTTTTTCTCAGCTCACCTTCAGCGTGATGTAATCGCACTGGTTCAGCTAGTATATAAGAAAATTCATTTGTAAACGGTAAATAAATAAAGATGTTGTCTGGTATCAATACTTTTTATTCAGTTTATGATCGTTTCGATCGCATAGCGATCATCCTCAGAGCTTGCAGCTTCCGGGCCGAAAACAAAGTTCTGCAAAGTTCTGTTAGGCAGAACTTTGTTTTCGGCCCGGAAGCTGCAAGCTCTGAGGATGATCGCTATGCGATCAAAACGATCATATGCTGAATAAAAAGTATTGATACCAGACAACATCTTTATCATAATAAAAAGGTATCTACCTCACCAGCGATCTAATTAATAATTGTAAACGGTAATGGTAATCGGAATTGGTAATCTTCGTTCATCGTAATATCGTCGGTAGTAACACAATCGTTTCAACAACGCAACACGTTATCTTAGAACTCGTTCGGCTCTGTTACTCTTCTATTTCCTACCAATTTGCGAAGATGCGTATGACGCCATCTTCCCGTTTTTATTCTAGCCGCGCATTTTAAACAACGCAAATTTCATTTTGCTTTTATTAATTATATAAAATTATTAATAAAGGAAAGCAGCAATCTATTCAATATATAGTTTCCTTCACTCCTCATGTTTTCTTTTTTGATACCACATTTGTTTAAACCGTTCTCTGGGAGCCGATTAGGAGGGACATCAAAATCAGCCTTTTTACAGCTTTAATATATATGATAAAACTCGTTACGACTCACCATTGCAAGCACTCCCACTACAATGGATCCAGCGCGTAAACTGCAACAGCAACATCTGGTAAGCATTCGATTTAGGTCGCGTAACCTGAAACAGCAGGATCAGTGTCAAACTGATTAAGGGTACACAGTGTTTGACGTTTTTTGGAAAATCTATGATGCATAATATTTCTGGGTTTCCTGATCCACCTTTAACACGGTGATCTTTATCCAGATTTGTTTCTTATGTCTCCTCATGTATGTGTGCCCCCTGCAGCGAAATGGAATTATATGCTAAAATATTTCTAGAAGTAAAAAAGTCGGTTACCTACCCAATAACCTTTAATCAAGCTAATGAGCTCTGAGCCATTCTACATTCCACTAAGATTATGCTCTGAAGACTCAAATGCATGCCTCTGCCTATTCTATCTGTTGCAACGAAATAGCTAATTAATGAATTAGAAATTAAGGAAATGTAGGTAATTCGTGAATTAGCCAGTAAATTCGCGCATTACCTAGGCTGTTTAAATAAAGCTATATGAATGGCGTTGAACGGATCATTTCGAACGTCAATCGGCTAATGTTGTCATTAGTCACTGATTGTGACTAAAGTAAGGCGAGACGCCCCTCATGTGTTTTCGCAAGAATTATGTGTTGAACAGACTCAAGGTTGTTTTATGAAGATCGCTTAGTGTCGGAATCTCGCCGCCCAAATCGAAAATACGTTGCGAAGCGTCAACTGAAGTACGAGTATATAGTGAGGTTAAGTTAAATGATATCGCGTGAACAGAAAATTACTGCTGAAAAAATGAACATTGAACTACAAACTTGTCTCTCACCAGTATTAGAAACTTCTGACAGTCTGATTTCTATTTATCACATATCCGCTATTTCTCTTCACCGTACCGTAGGTATTTCACCTGTTACCTTGTGGAGGATAATGTGCACGTAATCCGGATGTTCTGTAGCTGTTCCTACTTGGGGCTGTAAACATTCACCGGATAGTTGGGGAATTAACCAAATTCGGATATTATTAGTAACATACATGAAAAGAGAATTCACAAAGAAAGTATTGATGTAATGCATGTTATCTGGAAGCAAAAACATCACAATTCCGCAGCATATTTAAAATATTACTGTTGTGAAGCAGCTATTGAAGATACTATTTAACCTTAAAAAGTAAGGGTTAAAATGTAATATCCGACGGTCTCTTTATATTTCAACATTTGTATCCCTGAGTCGTGCCAGTGGATAGGTACCAAAATTTGCAACTCTGCTTCACTGTGACATGAGTGATGCTGCCCGGTCAGGAATTTCTTAAGGTGTAACAATTGATTGAAGCGTCTGGATGCGAGATTGGAATTTTAGAGTGAATTATCATACGGTCGGCTACGCGCACGCACGCACGCACGCACACACACACACACACACACACACACACAGCTCGGTTCACAACAGATCTTCTGCAGCAGTTCCGATGAGAGGTGTTTGACAGTTCGAATCTACCCCCAGCTGTTTCCATCACTTCTTACATCTCAAAAAAGTCCTGTCCGTTCAGCTCAACGCGTATCACAGTGACGCAGAATAACACGTGGCTGTCAAAAACTGTACCTATCCCAGGCTGCAGATTCCACGACACAGGAATGCAAATGTTGATGCCACGGTATGATTAATTTTTGGTGGTGAATTCACTCACTTCTGTTTGTGATTAAGAGGAAAAATAGTGCAAAATGTACTGAATCTGCTTCAATAAAGTTTTCTCCTGAAATTGGGTTTTCTTTTGTCTATTAACGGTATAGGGAAACATACTGTGACGTACCTGGTGATGCCAGTACTTTCACTGCAAGAAATTACTAAAGGAGGGTGTCTTTTTCGTGAATGGGTCCCTACGAGGAGTCGATATAGCATTGGGAAATTTAATTAATAAATGTGGTACAATCATAAACAGGATTTATTCACAAACCAAATCTGTTAATTACAGGATTTATAACACCTATACGCTTTGCCTTGGTACCAAGATCAGATTTAACATGAGTTTTTATCATACCTTGGGGCCCCAACAAATACCTCCGTTGTTTGGATTACGGTTCGCATCGGCAGGTATCGCCGACCTTCACAGCAGCTTGGCGCAGTCGGCGGCTGGTGGTGTAGCGGTCGCCTCGGCTGACGGCTTCTTGAATCCCTCGGGCTTGGCTCCTGGTACTTCGGCGTCGCACTTCCCTCTAATTATCTTTCATCGTTTTGATATAACTAGCTAACGCGCGGCCACTGCACGTGTCGGTGTCAGCTTCGCCACACACAGTTCTGGTATTGTTCTCACTGCGTTAAATAGCATAAGCGCGTTTTACTGTTCTCCTAGCACTGATCTCTTCTACATGTTACTTTTCCGGCCTCTTAACTATTGTTTCAACAGATCTTGCATTAACTAACGTTCTACTTCACCGGCCACATTCCGGCCACACCTCGGCCACCGCCGATCCCTGGCGACCGCCTCGTCCGTCTCCCTCCTCGCAACTGTCGTAACGGCTGAATTCTCCGCCGCTCCACGCTCGCTTTGTAACCGTCGTTCCCACGCTGTGTTCGCGGCAGCGACGGCGGCGGCGGCGGGCCTCCCCACTGCCGTCCGTCGCGTCTGCCGCCTGTACTACGCAGTCCAAAATGAACTCACTTTCTTATGCTAATGTTTCTAATTAACATAAGGAAACATTCTGTTTCATCACCCCCTCCTCCCCTTTTTCGGATTTTTCTTGTCTAAGAAAAATTCACTTCATCACCATCGTCTCTGCCGATAGTGGCGTCATCTATTCACTACATGAAACGTTATATACACTAATTTCCCTAAATTTAAGTTTGTACATGATTGTTTACACTAATACTAATAATACACTGTATTTACACCTCACTGTTGTGCTCGTTTATTGGACACGGTCTCAGACTGTTGACTTTATAGTGTCCTATCACTTCTTGTCTGTTATTTAACAGTCTGGCCACATTTTATCCGTTACTTTGTCTATAAAATATGGCCCCTCATATAACAGGAAAAATTTTGGGTATAATTTCAAGTTTGGGTTCGATACCCTGGGAACCCATAGCAGTACTGATTGTCCCTCACGAGACTGGTAAGTCTTCTTCTGCGGTTTCGCCTTCTTTTGCTTGAGGATTGTACATTCTGCCTTCTCTTCTGCCACGTATTCTATCTTGAATCGTTTAATTTTGCGAATCTCGTCGTCTGTTTCTTGCCACGTTACGAGATCGTCCCAATTAAATAGTGGTAATCTTGGGATTCCTAGGTCGATCACTATTACTTGAAAGCTCTTGTCGTTGGCATGTTTGCTTTCCTTGCCTGGTTCTCGTCTATTTTCTGTCCACAACTGCGACCACTGCTCTTTCTGTTGTGCATTCAGTATTTCTATCTTCTTCTTTGGAGTACTTGCGAATGTGCAGTCATACTCTACCACTGCCTTCTGATACCTTCCTAAATCGGCATGACTTGCTTTGCCCAATAGGTTCTGCGTAGTGATGGAAAGCTGTCGCGTTATTACACAAATTATTGCTTGGTAGTTCCTCGGGTTTACCTTGACGTTTGTTCGGGTTTCCTCGCTCCAATCTCGTACGAAAATTTTGTCATTAAATTTCTTCAAGAATTTAGGAAATACATTAAAAATTCCTGTCCATGTCCTGGCGTTTCCTTCTAACGTTGGGTATGAGAACTGGATCCTGTGTCCTTCCACGGTGTTAATTAGTGCTAGATGCTGTTCTGCTGCTCGCATAACTGCGTCAGGGTTTTCCTTACCATCTTCCGAATATTTCAGCGACTTTGGAGGCATAACTGGCGTCATCCCATTCTTGACACTCGGTGACATTTTCCCTACTTCTTCCTGTTCAAATTCATCTTGTATTAATACTTTCTCCTCGCACCCTTGTATATTTTCTTCGATTTCTTCTTCTATTATACGCTCCATTTCTTCCGTTTTCATTTCCACTTCTTCTTCCATTATTTGCTTCAATTCTTCCGTTTCCACCTCCACTTTACAAACATCCTCCTCGGCCTCGATTTGGACCTCCACCGTTTTGCCCTCCGCTGTCTTGACTTCTTCATGAATTTGGTTCGTCATCCCCTCGCTTTTATCCTCTGCAGCAACCCTCGCATCCACTTGATGGTGTGGTTGAAATTTTAGCACCTCATCCCAATTGATTACTATAGACTCTAGTTCCTTTTTCTGTTTCTCGAATCCTTCGGAAATCCATTGCTCATGAATCTCCACCCGCTCCGCGATTTTGGTCATCTCACTCGTAGACGACTCAATTTGTTCTTCAGTGTGTTCTATTCGCCCACTTATCTCCTCTCGTAATTTGCTAATTCGTTCCTCATCTTTCCTATCCTGTTCATCTAGTTTCTCGCTCTGTTCTTCCGCGAACTTCTTAATCTGTTCCTTTGTAAATATTTTATGTTCATCTAATTTCCTACTCTGCTCTTCTGCCAGCTTCCCAATCTGTTCCTCTATGAATCTTTTCTGCTCCTCTGTCGACTTCCTAATCTGTTCCTCTGTGAATATTTTCTGTTCGTCTAGTTTCCTACTCTGTTCTTCTGCAATCCTCTTCTGTTCTTCTGACTTCCTATTCAGTTCTTCGGTCATCCTGCTCTGTTCTTCCCCCCTTTTGCTCTGTTCTTCCAACATTTTCATCATCCTATGCATTAAATCTAACTGGGTATCTTTCCCACCCCCTGATTTAGATTTCCTGCCGCTTGGTTCATCGGCGTCGACGTAATTTTCACTCTTTTATCAAAATAATCCCCCGACGTATCGTCCAATTGGTTTCCAATTGCACTATCCCTGCTTTCCGATGATGTGCTACTACCAATTCCTTCATCTGCCTCCCTTACTTGTCCCACCTTCTCATCCAGGTCCAACACTATGCTTTGCGCCTCCATTTCGTTGCCTTGAGCCTCGCGTTTGACCCCAGCTACACTAAAGTGCTCGCACAACTTTTCCATTCGCCTCTATTAATAATAACGCAACCGATACCCTCTTAATTTCCTATACCACCCCCTGCACTAAATACTCTTCGTGACTGTTTTAATGCACTAATATTTCAGATGCTAATCGATGAAGAACAAACCCTCACTCACCACAAAAAAACACAATAACACTAATTCAGTAATCACATAAATTCCCAATCACATACCAATACATAAACATATCCTTCACAATAAGTAATACTACTACCACTTAAATACATATGCACTGCTGATGAACTCATTAAAATTGTTACAAACATGCTCCCAAATTTAGTAAATTCACTATTTGCTTTTGAATTACTTCTCATCACAACTGCTGCTCTATTACATGTATAACAATTACACACAGTTAAATGTCATGCCTTCTCCATAAAATTCCCTCAATAATACTACATGAATGTTGAAAATATACATTTGCAATGCTGCTGCACACTTCACAAAATAATATCCTTTCCACTAGCTTTTACAATTTTTACCACTAATGATGAACAATGCACTGCTGAATGTGAATTCCAAGCAAGTAATGTGCACAATTTGTACAACAATATCAAATACCCTTTTATACTTCCACAAAAATTATTACTACTTCACAAATTCTTTAGCTATCATGCTATGAAAAATACAAACCAATTAAATCATTACTGACTTGTCTTACAAAAGCTTGGAAACTATACTGCTCTTTATCACTTATGGTATGTGCATGCGGTATGTGCTTGTTATTAGTTTTCCACTTTGCAAGTTAGAAATTACTTATCACAAAATGCAGAAAACTTAAAAAATAATAAATATAACATCTCTATTTAAAATGTGTAAGTAATGGAGACTAATACTCCCCAAAACATTGAACCGTCAGTATCATTAAGTCATGGGGGCTAATGTTGAATGCACATGCTGAAGAGATAACTGAAAATAAACTTTTAATGAATGAACGCTGTTGTTTAGAAAAATGAAAGCTGTAACTAGACAAACTAAACTGAAGTAGAAGAAAGTAAGTTATAGAAATAGCCCATTAAGAACAAGTCGAAAACGAAATCTATCTGTATATAAATAAAAGAGATTGTGCGTAAGTGTGTCGCACATAGACGCCAAAACTAGTCGACCGTTTGCGCTGAAATTTTCACATTTTGTTATCATTAATAATGGGAGTGATGAAAGAGTGGTTTGAGTTAAACCGGGCATATGTGGGGCGTTGTTGATGATAATTTATTCGTTTATGACGACTAAAGCGACCCGCCTATGCACACTATGTGCGCCTATGCTCTATGCAACCCGCAGCACAGTTATGGATTAGTGCGTTTTCCCTGCATACAAGTATTCGCCCCCCTGCGATTGTGAAATATCCGCCGGAATTATACTTACATCTGGGACAAGCAAATCAAATTTCTCCAAGATAGTGTCATAGCTAATGCATGCCCAAATTTGAGGGAGAACGTTTTAACAATAGGATACTCGACGACCATGTCCAAACCAGGACATAGAAACACCCCATACTTGGGAGAAAGACCATCTATTAGAATTTTCGCACAGCGTAGCTTAAAACGTGATCACTAAGACAATCACGTGGTCATTAGATGTGTAATACACTGCAATAGCGAAACATTGCCGGGCCCACTAGTACAATGTAAAACTGATAAATCTCTTCAATTACCTGAAGACAGAAGAGGCGACAGAAGAGTTGTTCTGAAGACGGTGGTGCTGTCTGAGCGCGACGCAAGGGCGTGCCGTCTTCGATTGCGCGGTTGGCCGCTCAATCGCCTCGGTCGGCGCTGTGCAGGCGAGGTATTCGATCCTCCGACTGCACGGGGAAACCCCTGCGAGGAAATGCCGATCCGCATTTGACCCAAATGACGCCGACAGAGCGTCTTTCGTAATTTCTATGATTCTCAGGCAAGCTCTTCTACCGTCTGCAATTGGTACTTGAAGGGGATTTGAATAATGGAATTTCTCTGATTTTGAAAATAAATGAGAATGTGATCGTCGAGAAGAAAGATAACACGAATTTGCAACTTCATTTAAATATTTAGAATCGTAGATTTGTTAAATATTATTTCTTTTTTTGCCTTCTTGAATGTGTATTTTTATATTTATTAATGTACTACATCAATTGTCTTTTTCCGATACCTTTCCGGAAGCAGTAAACTACTATACTTGAAAATTGCACCGTTTTATCTCTTATAATTTAGTGTCATCTCGTAAAACATTTATCTCGTTATTTCAGTATCGCCAAACAGAAGTGCAACGCATCTTGAGGAATCTGTGTGAACAATGGAGTATTATGCTGTGCACTTAATTTGCTTCATTTCATATCAATGTGACACGTAACCTTGACTGTTTCGATTTGATTCTCACCATTCGTGAGAGGAAAAAAATCATTTTTGCTATCCCTTAGCTTTTAGGTTGTGAGATCTTGAATGAACGGAAACATGAAATGATTTCAATATTTAATATAGAAGAAAAGAATGCATTAAGGAAAAATCTCTAGCTTCAACAATGAATTTGTATGGCAAGTTCCAAACAGAATTGGTCTTTATTAGCTTATCAATAAGCAATACTATTTCAGAGAGCTCATTTCATTTATTTTTAATAAAATTACTCCGAAAATCAGTGTTTATAAAGTGGAACGTGTAAACTACATTTTACGAATTTTTGCTCAGTTTTACATATCGAGTTATCGATCCTCTTCCTAATCGTTGAAGGTCAGTCAATAAATATTTCTGTGGCACAGACATAGTAAGACATGGAAATTCTAAACAACGAAAGAAATTTTCGTGATCATACATAACATTGCTTTCCTTTGTTTATTAGCGACGCGAGTATCAGCAATTTTTTTTATTGATATGATGGCATAGCTATAACCACAGGACCTTCAGGGAAAGCAAGTTTCCCTTAAAGATCAGAAATATAAATACGTTGACCGATAGGTCTTTTTTCGACATAGCGTCTCCTGTATAACTCCTTATTCCTTGTCAAGACGCCTTACAGTCCGTAACTACCAAAATTGAACAAGGACTAAGACATCTTATCATAAACGGTAACCTGAAAAACAGTTCCTCTATCACAGTTGCAGGCTCTTACCAATTCATAAAGTTGGTGGTATCACATCACATAGTATCATCACATCACCAGAACTTACCATTATGCAAAACGTGGATTATTTCATAACACAAAGCAATATCTGACTCTATTGATCGTAACCAGTACTGTAATTCCACTTCCATTCTTCTAACACATAACATTTTTGGAGAATACATTTTTAACATTTTAATACAACATTTTAATACAATATTTTAATACAAAATTTTATACAATGTTACATAATATAACAATTTTAGTTCGTCCCGAACCAATAACACAGGCACACAAAATAACACTAGTAGTGGTACAGAATGGCATATACTTTCCTATTAGTTTTCTATTTCCTTTGGTCTCGGCGAGCTATACAAACTTGCCATATATTCTTGCCAGCTGCCATTTATCGTCGCCCAAAGTACATTTTTTAAAAAAATTTCTTAATTTTTCAATTTTCAAATAATACAACGGAAATATTATTTTAAGAATATTAAAGAGCAATAAAGCCTAGCCCTAAATGGCAATTTGCTTTGAAAAATTTGGAGTCGGTTTTAAGAAAATGGCGTTTATGCGCTACTGTAAATTCGAAATTTGAAACTTTTTCACAGAAAATTTTTGAGTTTTCGAAAAACTTCATGGGAAGTCATTTCTAGCACTTCCAATCACAAATACAATAGTGTTTACAAATCGCTTTAATGATTATTAAAGGCATGAAAAATCTTTTAAAAATATGCATGTCTGTATCTTTTAAAACAAAAGAATACAGCAAAATTAATTCTGTTATCTTAAACAGTGCAATTAGCACTATATGTTCGAAAAGTTTTTTTCTAAAACGTCTGCAAATTTTTTCTTCAAAGGGGTTTGAATGTTTCTGAAAATTTTGAGCCCAGTTTAATAGAAAACTATTAAGTTTTCAGAAACGTTACCTGACATTATTTAAAGCACATGTACTTATAAATACATTCATGTTAACAAATTATCGCTTAAATTTTTGTAATTTTTGAAAAAACTAAATAATAGAGCAATATAGCGTTTGTCATATTATAGAGTGCATTTAGCACTATCCGTACCAAAAGTTCAAAGAAAAAATTGGAGCAATTTTTTAGGAAATCTTGTTTTTGTAATTTTTTTAAAATTGCAATATTGTGCGAAAACTTCTAAAATTTTCAAAAAATGACCTTATTGAAAGAACTAATTACGAGCAACAAATTTAGTTGGAAGGAAATATCTCTATCTTTAATTTTGTAGTTGTAGGAGGACGCCGGAAATATTTCAATCATTTGAAATTTTCGAAAAATCAGAATTAACCGTGAAAATGTCACCATTATAATTGTATTTTACTTTTATCGTACAAGAAGTTTAAAGAAAAAAATTTGAGCTGTTTTTGAGGAAATTTTGAAAATGTCCAGGGAGTTTCATGTAAGGTATCCCCAGGGCCAGCGCTACCTATAGGCAAACTAAGCGACCGCCTTGGGCGCAAACCTCAGGGGGGCGCAAATTTGGTACATTTTTATAATAAATCTTATTGTTCTATTTTTTTGTGAAAGTTATTAATTTAAAGAAGAAAGAAAGAAGTTAGAAACTTCTACTTAGAAAGTAGTTAATTTTTGTTGTATATATTACTACCTACTAAGTATTATTTGCTTACTCTTCAAAAACTTGTATTTTCTTAATTTATATATTAAATGTATTAAAACATGGAACTTATTTTAAGAATATCTACGGTGTCGGTGCGTCTAACAAATTTTAATGGTATATTTTTTTATCAAAGTGGAAATTTGCGCCCCTTGAAAGCAGCTACAAAATGAATTTTTGCGGCCTCGGGCTAAACATTTGAGCGCAAAAATGTACTTTGTAACCATTTCGTGTATACGTATAATAAATCATATTTTACTTTAAAAAAATTTTCTAAACATTATTATTATTATTATTATTATTATTATTATTATTATTATTATTATTGGGGGGGTGCGCAAACATCTAATTTTGCCTGAGGCGCAAAATAACCTAGCGCCGGTCCTGGGTACCCCAAATTTTAATAACGTTTTTTAAAGTCTCAATGCTTCGACTGGAGTTAAATAGACAGGGGTTTCTACAATTTGGAAAAACTCCTACAGATGGCTTAGGCGTAAGTGGTGTTTATAGACGGACAGACGGACGTTTTGAAAAAAAGAAAAAAAACAACTGGGGATGATGGCGCAATTCTAGCTTCATATTCGTATTCAGCGCGTCGGCATACATAGAGAAACATGTGACTATGTGACGTCACACCAGCTATGGCGTGCCTTGCCTACCAATCTAAGAAGAAAATACTGGGTGGCTAGGGGAGGAGGAGGAGTGGGGCGGAGTCCCTGCCTGGTGGTATATTTTTCTGGTAGTATGAATGATTTTTCATATTTGTTCAATCAGATAAAATAGTGTTAAGTTGACGAAAAAAACATAAAATTGAAAACACGTTTTGACTGTAGAGAGGTGTAGATTCATTTGTCATTTGACTGTAGAAGTGTTACTCATATGTCATTTGTTTCAGGTGAACTTTTTACCATCTTATCGGGGGTAACCTTTGTATGTAGTCCATATAGACCACGTCAAAACTTCCATTTTGGTAGGTGCATTGTCTGCTCTACTACTTGATTGACAACCACTGTCTCATCCTTTTAATAGTTGGGCGACATTCTCGACCGAAGTGTGATATTCCGAAACAGTTGCATTGCCTCCTTATATGGACACAGCTAAAAAAGGAAGTAAACTTGCCTAAAGCGCCTAAAAGCGATCGTGTGAGCGCATCTACGCTAGTACACAACACTAGATTTTATTCCTCCTATGGAAACCTGCTTACGCCGTTGGATTTTTAATTTATTTCGTAGCTCCGGAAACGAAATGGAATAACTTAGTTAATATGAAAGAGGAGAGTGCTCAATATTTAATGATGATTAATACTGTTTGATTAAAAGCAATTTACTGTCATGATTGAGAGTTGCCATTCGAATCTCTATTGAAGATTCGCAGCACGATGCTCATATGTTTCCAATTCGTCAGCCATCTCAGCCATGTGACTTGACACGTTTTCACTCTCTGATTGGCAGATTCTATGGACGCGAGAGAGGTGTCCTTACGTCACACACAGCTGTCATTCACCGACTTACATTAATCGGACCTTATATTTATTAATAATTGAATACATACCCCTTTTGGATCTTAGATTCTTGCCAATATTTCAGTGAAAGCATCTAAAACGATTATTGAATTATGGTAAATAAACGATTTATGTCATTTTTAATTTTAGTTCTGTGTTCGTGAGAGTCGTAAACAGAAAAAAATATTTTCTCAGTTTATATAAAAGTTAAAAGACAACACTTGAAAATGCAATAAAGAAAAATTACTTTCATCTGATCGTGTGAGTTAGTGCTGACCTAAATGTATCATTAAGTGATATGAATTAAAATAAAATGAGTCAGAAAAGGCTGCTTAAAAAATAATCGATGACACACGTAGTAAAAATGATTTTATTTTGCTCAAGGCTACGCCACTCGGCCTATTGTCCTCGAGTTGCAACCTTTCCTACTCGCAAAATTAAATGTCACTTTTACTATTTGTGTTCTAGAATGTTACTTCAACTAGATAAGATCCTTTTTAATAAGAAAGGGTTATTGAAGGAACTTGAAAACAAAACAGTCGAATAAGTTGTATAAAAAACATTTGCGTGTTCGTAAGACTTGAAAGCAGTAGGTTTTTTCCTTTGGGGTGTTCGTATAAACAGCGTATACCAAGAGGCTCCAACTACTGAAGATATGCCTAGATGCATAGTAGCGCATGTTCAGAAACGAAAGAGGGAACACTTGTTTCAATTCATAAATATTTCCAGACTCACTGTTTTGTTCATGTGTGTATGATGGAGACTTTTCAAACATATGCTCAAGTAGATTGAATAGTAGTATGGGGTTTTTAACATTATTTGCTAGTTTATTTAATTTTTTATTTTAATTATTATTGTTATTATATTAACAATAGGGATTAAGATAAGGGCGTTCCCCAACACTTCAAAATATGTTTTATTCAGCCTTGAGAAAATGGACAAAAGTGCGCTAAAATGGGAATTCTGAGAGGGGAAGAATATATTCATATTTTTGTTTGCTGACGATCAAGTTATTCCTGCTTAAGATGTAAATGATGCTTTCTTCATGATACAAAAACATGAAGAGGAATATGCAAAATTGGGATCTGAAATCAACATTGAAAATATTCATTATTTGGAAGTTGGTGATGTATGGGAAAATAATTTTTTCTCAAACCCTCTAGGAATATAAGTATTTAGGAGTAGTTTTTGAGAGAAGAGTGTACGGATCAAGCAGATATTTTATCAAAAATCAGAATTGGTCGACCGATAATAAATAAATGAAACCCACTACTTTGGAGTAAGGATATTGGAAATAAAACAACCAGCTTTATAAGTCTTTGGTAGAAAGCACAGTTACATATGGTTCTGAAATTTGGGTACTTAATCAAGCTCTGAAAAAGAGAATTAGTAGTGTAGACAACAGTTTTTGGAGAAGACGTTACTGATTCACACTGCTTTATTATGTAAAATTAGACAAGAAAAATACGATTAAATATAGGACACTTATGTGATGTTGAAAATAAAATATTGTTATGGTACGGTCATTTACAAAGGATGGATTCAGAAAGACTGCCCTTTATGACACTTGGTAAGACAAAACTAAATAGCGCCAAGGATGCGATAAGCGGTCAAAATAGTTCTGTAAGCATCACTATTATCTTAGAACTCGGTACCATTCAAAATTAAAATTGTTTGCTTAAAATATGCAATTTTTTTGTACAATCGTGTTAATTTATTCTTCTTGTCTTTTGTTTACTGCTTGTAGCGTACTCTGTATTGAACGCTTCTGTATTGTGTACGCTCTGACATAAACCATTTTATTTCAATCCCTATTTATAATACATCCTTACTTTCAATATTTCAAAGATATCAGTCCTTGCGCATGACAAAATACTGAAAATACGGAAGGATGGAATCCTGAGTTCAGAAAAATAATCACAGTAGTTTTGTGAAGAATCTGAATATGTGTATTTTTAAATGCTACGATCAGCAATCCGAAGTACTTTTTCTGAGCGCTTATTGATAGAATGCTGCGTGATCCTATCAATGAGGCCGCTAAACTGGACAGGTTTCCCAGGCTAAATATGCCTTACTCTTTCCTAATATATTGTACTCATTAATATTTTAAATACGTCATGCCCCGTGGTTAACTCTGTTTCTCTTTATATTAAAACTCTTTTAAATGGTAAGGCGTATTTAAAAGGCCTAAAATAAAATATAAATTTGGAGGGATCGAACCATGCCCTACGGAAACTGAGGATATGAATATATTATAACTGGGTTTTGGAAACATCCTACTTTTTAATTTTTACGAAAATAATAGCATCGACGTTTTTAGGAATTTCGTAATTATTCTCATGCATCATTTAACAGCTTGTACTACAGAAGTTTCCTTGACTATCAACTTCTCTTTTAACAAATTAATTATGATAACGGCATGAAATTTACCTGCCCCGTGTTGACAAGATAAACATGAAACAATAAAACACATTTTTTGCAAAACTAGTTAATTCTCAATCACTCCTTGCATCACATTAACATTAATTCAGCACAGTTTGTTTTATAATCAATACTAAATCTATATATAATCTCTACGTAATTAATTATACCACACAACTTCCTCTTCATAGAACTTACGAAACATCTCTGCACTTTCCTTGTTCAGCGCTGGTCAGCAAGCTTGGCCGCTGGACTGTTCCATTTTCATATTGTTTTCCCTCGTGGACCAACATCATCCATGTACCGCCATCTAGTCCATACTCCAGTTTCTAAGTCCCGCACCAAAACTTATTAATGTCATTAAAAAATTCCCTGTACAATTTACGCGTGGATTTTACAAATATTTGAAATAATTTCTAATTCTTCGTCACAATAAATTTGCTTTCAAGACTTTAATCAAAATATTTCGATAACTCGCGTGCATACGCAAACACATCTTGCCTTTTGCCATCTATACCCACAAAACTCGTCTTCAACTATCTCCTATAAGCAGATGATTCTCAAACGTACTCTATCTATATTATCCTAAGCAGATCTGTTTCCACGTTGCTAGGATTTCGTGTTGAAGACGTTGTTAAGATAAACTAATTAAGTTAGAAAGAACGGTTGCATAGACTGTCTCTTAAAATGTATTTTCGACCCAAAGTGTTTAATACTTAAGAGGTTGAAGGGTAGATCTGATTCAGCTGCCATTAAGTGACGACCGGAGGCGTGTGCGTGTGTTTATTGGGTGCTAACGGAAGGACTTATGAATAGTCCCTAATTGGGTTTGTTGGGACGTAATACCGACCTACAGATTCGTAATTAAAGCTACAGATTCTTTCTTAACGCATTATTTTTTTAAAAATATTAACCCTTTAAATAATTTTAAATACAGATATTTCAAAATATTAGTCATTTGCGTGATTTTTAATCAAATAGTGACCATTTTCCAAAAATACGTAATTACGATTTTTTCAAAAATGGCTCAAATTTTTTAAAATTTTTTACTAAATTAACACAAAGCATTGAATTATAAGGCACAGGTACAGTTTTTATGAAAACGTCATGAAAAAGAGGTGCAGGAAATAAGATAACCCAATTGAAAACATATTGGGTTACCTTGAGCATTGTGCTGTTAGGTCAGATCACAAATCATGCCAGTCAACACGTTATTTTGTGTCAGTTACGGGTTTCATTGTAAACTGAGTGTCTATTGTTTTAAGTAGATTGAATGTGAGCTTGCTTCATCCACGAAGAGACCTTGTTGGATTTCCATATCTACACGATCGTGAAAAAATCCTCTTGTTGCACGCATTGTTCATTTATTTTTTCGTTTGGAATAAAGTAATACTACCGCAAAGTAAATTAACCAGTTTAATGATAAGTTCTCTTTTGTATTTTTCTTCTACATGGATTAGAGCACAGTGTAAAGGTATATTCAGTAAAAATTTAAATTCCAATCATATTTAAAAGTTCCATTTCTGGAAATATGTGATATTTTATTTAAACAATTCAGGGTATTGAGAAGATACAGGCAAAATAGAAAGTTATATAGATATAGATATATTCAGACAGGCAAGTACCAATACACGTGATAATATAAAAGTATACAGTATTTTTGTTGTCATGTATTCTGGATGATCTATAACAAAAAGTCATTTCAATGGCGTAACGTTGTAAAGCTGACGAAATTACCACTGTCGTACCCTTTGTGCTTGTTGAGGGTACATATTTGGCTGGTAACCGGCATATTGAATTACCACTGGAGGAGCTGCAACTGGTACTGGATGTACAGTCGGCATAGCCGGTACAATGCCATTTGGAGGATTATAAAAAGTTTTGGTTAGCTCTTTACGGTAGCCCAGTACTGCAATTACTGCACACACATATATTGCTGAAACAGCATAAAACGCACAATTTCAATACATTAGTTATTTTTCTTTTTAATATTAAAAGCATTTTTAAGCTCTGACAAGTAATCATGAATTGTGTTTGAGGCCAAAAAATAGTGCCACTATATATCGAGAGTTTTATTAATTGATGTATTATTGTTAATGTGTTAGTGTTGTCTAAAAGGAGATCAATTCATTTGATTGGATACATAAAAGAGAACTAATGTTAGAAATGGCGGAACACCATAATTGAGGTTCATATTCCTGTCAATATTATCCAAGACCCCGAAAAAATCTTGGTTGTGGAGAATTGCAAACAGCTGTATTTTCGAACACTAAAAATTGTTAAATTTTTAAATATTATTCATAAATAATTGCGAATGTTAAAGATTTCAGACTCTTATTATTCTGAAAATAAATGTCGATGACATTAAAGACACGCTGGTCATCATAATGATGTTTTGGTATATATATATATATATATATATATATATATATATATATATATATATATATATATATATATATATTGAGATATAAATAAATGTGTTGTACTTGTATTCTGCAATACTAATATTTTAAAAAATGTTACTAAATAAGAAATGTTACTAAAAGATTTACACACACATTATAAAACACATTATAAAACTAAGAAGAGTTGTGTTCACCATAATGACGTTTGTACAAGCTATGCAACTGTGATTTATGATGGGACTAGATCTGATATAATCAACTTCTATATAAGTAACTTACAACTTGTATTGAAAGTATGAGTCCAATATTCAAAGCAATTGTACAAAATAGTACTTACAAAGCTCTTTGATAGGCTATTCGCTGGTTTCTTTCCTTCTTTCTTTTTTCCTTTCTTCTTTACTTCCTACTTTTATTTCTCCTTCTTTCTTCCTTTCCATCTTTCTTTTCTTCTTTTAATTTTAATTCTTTCTTTCTTTATTTCCTTTCTTTTTTTCTCCTTTCTTTCCTTTCTTTTTCTTTTCTCCTTTCTTTCTTTCCTTTCTTCTTTCTTTCCTTCCTTCTTTCTTTTTTCTTTATTTCTTTATTTCCATATTGTTCTTTTCTTATATCTTTATTTTTTTCCTTCTTTGTTTCCACCTTTCCTTTTTTCTTTTGTCTTTCTTTTTTTCTTTCTGCTTTCTATCTTTGTTTCTCTCTTTCTTCTTTGTTTGCTCTAGGTCACTTATTTGAGTGTAATATTGTGTTTCTCAAATAAATTTAGCAAATGAATATTGTTGCGAGATCCCTTTTTGAGTCTCTTTTAGATGGTATGAAATAAAAACACAATGTATTCCTAATGGTTAGGTAAATGAAGGTCTAAATGGAAAATAAATATGTTCCCTTGCGTGATGAGAGGAATATTGTTTTTTCTAGTGTGTAGGATATGTAATAACTATGTTCGTAAGCTCATTGAAGTACAGATACTTACGTAGAAGGAAAAACATTCCAATTGCAATCCCAGCAATCCACTCCCCTTTTGGGTCCGAAAATACAAATGCTAAAGCTACAGCGCTATGTAAAGCAACCCAGCTTAACGTGATTGCTAGCCATGCTGTAATCCATGACGTTGATCCCTGAAAAAAACGGATCAAACTCAAAAGTAGTACAATTGATAACCATCGTGGCCGTCAATTACTATATTATTATTACTATTGTTATTGTTGTTATTGTTATTATTGTTGTTATTGTTATTATTTTCTCAGTTCATGTTTGTGAACAAATCAATGTAAATATCTCAGTAGCGGTTCGATATTAATGGTATTATTCCTATCCCTATACAGTATTTGACCAACTCCGAGTGTCGGATGTTCGAATGTGCGAATCCGTCACTCACGGCTAGACCACTTCTCGTACACCTCTCGAGACATATGAAGTCGACGCTTCTCTGTCTATTGATGGGGAACTGGCCATTTCTTTCGAATCCGTCCATAAGATTCAAAGAAATGTCCAAAAACGTGTTTTTTCGTGTTCTGGCGTGGCGATCTTAGTGAAATTACTAAGAATTGAACCAACGTCTCCTACATAGATCTACGTCGGTGGCTTTGATTAAACCCCTGTACTCAGTCATTTTTCGCTCAATACGTCCTAATTTTCTTTTACGACGTTGACAACACTGATATTTACATCTTTAAGTTAACAAATGAATTACCAAGCGAGACGCACTGCAGATTTCATTTAGATTTTAATTCGAATTATTGTATTTGAAAAAAAATTATTTGCGACAACCTACGAGCAGTATTACCTCCGAACGTAGAATTTCAAGTGAAAACGGACAAAAAAAACGTAAGAAATGCTAGAGAATGAATGAACGTTTTTATGTGCGACTTCTCACCTTTACTATCTTACATAAGTGTGCAAACAGCAATTTTCAAATGAATGCGACCCACAACTTCTTATTATTAAACTTAACTAACACGATATTCACATAAACATACAAAACAGTCGCCTTTTAATGTTTATATAGATTCGCAAACAAAACGATGAAGAGAGCTGTTGCAGAAGTAGAAGTGAACAGAAATTAGATTGAGTTTGTAAACTTTAAATCTCTTCAAAAATTAGGAGAGAAAAATATGGAAGTTTTAAGAAATTCTGGAAAAGAATCAAATGTGGTTGTAAACGATCTTGAGACAGGATTTTTGGAACTAATGAAGAATGATCTGCCTTTTTGTTTTGAGCATTTGTGCTAATGCAAATGTGCTGTGTGCATTTTTGTGCATATTGACAAAAAAGCGTAAAAATGTATCTGTACTAAAATTTAAGTATTAAGATGCAACCAAAAACTACAAGTAGTATTTATTATGGCATTTATAATTTTGAAATTGTAGTAAGACCAGTGCATATCCCGTATGGAGGTACGATACAAGGCCATTCTGTTTTGGGAACTTTTGAACGGGCCAATGAACTACTACGATTCATTGATAAGTCCAATGCCAGATACTGAAAGAACATATTTGAACAAAGCTGGGCATGAAAAACATTTTCAACACATGAAACTATTTTCGAAACAATTTACAGCGTCGGCGTCGTCACAATTTACTAGTAACATTATATGTTATCTTCTACCCATTCATCTAAGATGGTGAGATTATGTTTGATTAGTTCACTCCCGTGGATGCTACGAGATGATTCATTATAGCGTTAATGCTCAAATATATTTATTATATCGGAAGTGTCATAGTGACTTAATAAAAATCTCCTCATCGAATACAAAAGAAAAGGATTGTTCGAAACAAATAGGAAATGTGTTTTTAAATTATTTATTTTACTTATTTGACATAAGAATGTCTTTCAAGATTTTGAAAATATTTTACAATAATTAATTTTGTTGTACATTATAACACATTAAGCGTAATGAAGTCTTAGAAGTAGAATTTAATCTTGGAGGTTTTGCAAAGATCGGTTAAAATTTCGGCGTCAACTGAGTTTTCGCAAATGGCGGTGGCGAGGTGCCACACTGGGAGTGTCGGCGTGTGTATTTCCCAGTGAGTCAGTGGCGTTGCCCGAGGCGCGCCCCTGTTGCAAACGGAGCTTCTGTCCTCTGCGGTTCCCGGCGCTTACTAAAACCGCGCAGGTAGAGAAAAATGTTTTCCAGGCTCCCTTGCTTTCGTGCTCATTAACGTTTTACTAAATAAAATGTCAAAATACGCGTCGAAACTTGACGCGTGCGACCGTCCCATTACAATATCTTTATCTTGGATTTTGAAAATATAATAATGTGATTTTTTGACCATTGTAAACTGCAGAAATAATAATTATAAAAAAAGAGGGTTATAATTATACAATAAATGTCACATATGAGCGAGTCATTTCACGTGGAATTAAACAACTCATCGAAGGTCGCAATAACGACCCTCTTGTCAAGGTAGAGTTCCCGGATGAAAATGCAAACTCTGAACAACCATTCTTCTCTGCAAAAAGGATTTTTCGTTTCACACTTTCAATTTCTTATCTTTTTACTTTCTCCCAACAAAGTAGAGAGAAAGTTATGTAATGCTGCGCGAAGAAACGACGAATTTTCGGTAGAAAAACTCTGAATACAGCGCCTTGGTAACAAAAAAGTGGATAAATCCAGTTGCTAAATTTAGAAAAAAATTCTCTATCATGTGGTGTTGTCAGAATCCATGTTTTGTGGGTCCTTCATACCGAAAAATCGAGTGACGGCAAAACGCGTGTCCGTCTGCCCGTCCATCTGTGAACAATGCTAGCGGCTAAACCGTTAAGTCGATTTTTTCAAAAATTTATATTTCCGAATCGATCTGGCTGATATTGTGGCCTGTTATTTTGAAATCGATATTTTAATTTTGGGAGATACTTTACATGAAGCCCCTGGGACATTTTCCAAATTTTCAAATAAGTGGCTCCATTTTTGATTAATTTTTTTTGTTGGATGATGTGAAGGACGTTTAAGAAAATGAAGGTCTCATGTTTGTTGAAAACCCTGATTTTTCGAAAACTGCAGAACTTCAAAACATTTCCGGAGTATTCCTACATCTATAATATTAAAGATAGGAAAGTTTTCCTCTTAGTAAAATCTGTTCCTTAAAGATAGATTTTGAAGTAAGGTCATGTACAATGTTTCGAAAATTTGAGTACTTTTCGCGTGATTGTGTTTAAAAATACGGACGAGAAACTATGTGCTTTTTAAGCACTTAGCTTTTATTTACATTTCAACTTTCTTCGTATTTTAACAGCAGTGTTATACTACATGCGTGATCATTTCGATAATATTAGTAATAAGAACAAATTCCTTTGGCGTTTTGGTCTCAACAGCATAGATTTCCGTATGAACGTTTTTTGTTGTACTTTTTCGATTGCGTAACAGACTTTGCATCACCGCAACTTTGTGCGCATTTCCAAAACTTGAAGCGTTGTGGACTCGGGAAGTCATTTCAAGTTAATTTTGTACACAGAGTGCACTGCAATTCATGCACCGAGTGCACGGCAGACTGGCGGGCTGGGGTTCTGACGGCCTCAAATCGGATGCGATCGCAGAGCTGTGCGCGATTCAAGGCTGTCGTACATTGCAATGTAATTCCGTCAGTTAAAAAAAAACTTATTTTTCTTCTTTTGTGTCGGAAAAGTCGATTTTATCCTTTAGCAATATGTATATTTAGCTATAACAGTATTTACATATCCTCGGAGTTGCGACTGATATAAGCACAACCTTCTGGCAGTTACAAAAGAAAAGACAAGAAATTACTGCGCAGAATCGAAGAGTTTCTAAGCAAAATGACATGTGAAACGTTTGTTCAACTAATTGAAGAGAATATAGTTGTGTTTTTCAGCTAAAATGACACACACATATACCCAAATACATATAATATTTTCGCGAAAACCATTTATTATTTTCAGATCTTTCCGATGTGGTTTTGGTCATTTCATAAATCATTCCTATGGCGCTCAAAGTCTAACCAAAAAATGATGAATTTGAACAAAAACTGCAAAGAATAATTAGTTAAATGATTAAAATATAAAAATGATTTACCTTGCTAGCTCCCACAATCAAGCCAATGCACATAAAGAGTTCCAGTGCATTCCACGCAGCGAGGAAGGCCAATAAATTGGACGTCAATTTACGAAGTCCTGTTGAACCAAAACAGGTAGTAGGGGTGTCTGTAAATTTGAACATCAAGTATTAAATGAAGCTATTGGTAAGGAAATTATGGATGGACGAGTTCAGATCATTCTACATATTTATCTACCTTACCCACCCATATATATATATATATATATATATATATATATATATATATATATATATATAAATTATGAAAAGTAAAATACGATGTCTTTTTCCTGTTCTTTGCTCGACAGCTTGATTCAGGCCATGGCCGACCAAAAAATACGACGTACTTTCATGAATCCTATCTTGCAAGGGAATTCCACAGAACCGGAATAACCCAGAACGTATGGGAAGGTTACCTTCTGCCAATACAGGCAGGTAACCTGTCTGTTGGCACTTAACACTTGGTAAATCTCAGGTTTCTGATGCAAATTATTTACACCTCCTTTATCATCCTGTATGAAATGTTTATTTTTCACATAGATTCAATCATCTCAATTGTTCTACTTCTAAAAACCTATTTATATAGAGAGATATATTGATTGACATTATTTGTTACGAAATTAGTATTGTAAAAATCTGTCATGTTATTAAATTATTGTTGGTGTGTGGCTTTCTAAACAAAAAATCTTGTTTTAAATATTGCAACGTTGATGATTGCTGTAGAATACTCGAATGACATACTCAAATGAAATACTCGAAAAATGACATACTCGAATACAAATGTGAAATAGTGGTGTTGCAAATGGCACATACCTTCTCATAATAGTTAGTTACGTTTTATTTTGAGCCAGACCTACTTTTCCGATGTGCCATCTTAGACGCCTAAAGAGAAGTACATATTATTTCGCGATTACTACCACTCATGTTTTAAATTTTTTTCTGAAGGTAAATACATAGGTAGTTATTTGATCTCCATATATATAATTTTTGTTACTCACTAACTTATTCTAAGCTTACATACAACACAATTGGGAGGATCCCATTATGGGTCCTCTAATCTGGTTTTATGCTTGCGAATTTGATTTGGAAGATATGGAATGGATATTTATTTTGGATTCTGGTTTTATGAATAGGGTTTTTTGTCAGTCTGAATTCGGAGAGTGCTGGGATTTGATGAATGTCTACCACTCACGTGAGGACAAATCTTAGTTAAGAGCATCCTCGCGCTCTTGGAACATCTCGCAAAGATAGCCCTTACTTCGATATCGCTTCTATTCTTCTTTTTCTTCTTCTTCTACTTCTTCTTCTTAGTAGGTCGTAGGCCTGTTTCGTTCCTTGGAATTAAAAACATTCGTGCCATAGTTGCCTCGGTCTTCCGGGATATCTTCTTCCCACAGGTTTAGTGTCTCTCGAGACCCATACAATTCTATATTCATTCATTCTATCAATCTCTCCTACGTCATATTATTTATTCGGAAATACGACTAATTCTACATGTTGTTCTAATGTTTACATTTCTTTCTCTATCCAAGTACGTTTTATTTAAAATTTTCCTCAACACACAAATTTCTGCCCCTTCTAGCTTACGTTTCACCTCGAGTCTCTGCTGCATATGTTAAAATTGGTCTAACTACTAACTTATATATTCTTCATTTTGAGTCTTGTCTCAAATATTTGTTGTATCACACTGCGTAATTTAAGCAGCCGAAAATTGTTTCCTTTCACGACTTGTTGTTTTACCTCCTTATTCATCTGTCTTGAGCTTGTGATCACTATCCCTAAGTATTTTGTTTTTAACACTTGCTCTATTGGTTTATCATTGACCACGAGTTTACATCAAATAGGATCTTCCTGTGTCTCATTTCTATGTCATTATAGGATCTCATTTCTATGACATATTTATGATAGTGATAGCCCGTAAACCCAACTGGGTCTAGAAGGCCAGTTCATCAATAATGCACGCAGACAGATAGCATAAATTTCGTACACATAAATCACATAGGGCAAGGAGTCACGGAAGGATTAGTGTGTATCGAAACACAAAATTGATTTATCCTGTTTATGATATACGTGCAAAGAACAAAACGACAGAAGACATATTTGCCTATGGCATCATTTGACCCCGTGTAGTTGCTTTTACTGAGTATTTTTCTGGGTGTAGAGATTCAGTTGCTTAATTACATACGCACAGTGGTCTATCAGGTCAAGAGATTTTGAAAAGATCAGAGTATAGATGTAATACACGAGGGATTAAGAGAAATATCCCTAGGATCCATGTATCATTGTGATGGACGTTTCATATCCCTTGGTGCTTATAGGTGACTCTCATGCTCCAAGTCCACGGTGTACGAAATATATTTCTTAAAACATTGTTAAAACGAATAATGTAAAACTAATATTATAAAAATAAAAACTAATAATATAAAACGCATACGCAATCTTTAATGTATTTTGCAGTATTGATTCTACGTGTTTAAATTACATTATCCGTTTTCGTGGCAAGCATTCAATGTCAGTTTTCAACATTAAAATCTGAAAATATTGCAATCAATAGTTAACAATTTACTCATAATTACCTACAAAAAATTGATTGTAATAGTATTTACAGTACGGATCAGTTTACGCAATGGTTTAATTGACTTTCATGTAATTTATATAAAAAGAAAATGGATTTTACATAAGTACAAAGGATTTGATTTTTGGTGTACTTTGCCTTAACTACAACTAATTTACAACTCAACTACATTTTCTAAAGTATCTCAAAAATGATTTAATAAAAATGGATTTTATATTAAACATAGTTCTTGGATAGCAATAGATTTTTCTGTATTAGAAACTCTTCTAAAAAAATCTATGTTAAAAATAGGTTCTGTACATTTTTATGAAAAAACAGGAACTTTTCACGGAATTTCTTCTTGAAGTTGAAGCCCTTTATGAAAACAAATTCTCATAAATGGCTCCACGGATAGAGCAAAGGACGGAAGTTAGGACGGAAGTTTCGGAAAGGGCCTAAGTTAGAAATAATGCGAGAAAATATGTTCTACTGCAACACCACTGGTGTCTTAACTACTTAATACAAGAATAATCTAATAATTGAAGTATCCATTTGATTACGAACGTATGAAATTCATAAATCTAGACGGATTGGAATGAGCATTTGCGAGCTTAAACTTTAGAAGAAGCAGAGAAATATGTTTACCCGACTAATAAACGATTCTAAAACTCAAGACTATTTTACGACACAGAAGAAGTGGAATTCACTTGTACAATTTTGCAAAGATAAATGCATAAAAATTCAAATTTGTAAGTAAAATTAGAATTAAACATTAATTTAGTTAAATATGGTCCAATTGTAGGTTAGAAATGAATTACAGAAATATACAATGGCATTTTAAAAGGAGGTAAAATGTGAGAAATATGGAAATTAGCTTATTTAAATTCAATTTACAAGAAAGCCGATAAAAAGATTGTGATAATTATAGACGGATAAGTGTGTCTTCATCTTTGGTTAGACTTTATGGTCATGTGCTAAAGAATAGAATTGAAATACAAATGTGAGGAATAGAAGAGCAAAGTGGTTTTAGACCAGAATGATCTTGTATTGACAATATTTTCTGCCTCAAACAACTGATGGAAACAAAACAATTGAGCGAGGAAGAGAACTTCACAAAATTTTCATAGATCTCAAAAAGGCTTATGGTAAAGTACCAGTAAATAAAGTATGGGAGCAATGAAAGAAAAAAGAATACCTACAAAATTCAGAAATGCAGTGAAACAACTTTATAAATGTAAGAAAAGTAAAGTAAAAGTGGGAAAATGTCTATCAGACATCTTCCCAGTAAATAAAGGATTGGCAAGGCTGTTGTATATCTCCAACCCAAGATATACATTGATCAAGCTCTGAAAGAATGGAAAAGAAAATGTAAAAGTTTGGGTGTGAAAATAGGTGATGAAACAGGATTTAGTCTACAATTTGCAGACACGCAGATGATAATAGCTGAAGATGTAAATGATGTAACTTGTATGTTCAGTAAATTAGGAGAAGAGTATGGAAAATGGGGAATGGAAATAAATGTACAAAAGAATGACTCACACTAACAGCAGATGAGTCACACTAACAGGAGATGGTAGAGACGAACATGATGTGAAAAATAAAAATATAAGAGGAAAAATAGCCATAAGACAGTTGAATATATTACGGTGGAACTCAATTATTTCAATGAAGACAAAGTAACGTAGCTCCTTCATAGACAATAGCTCCTTCATAGAGAGTACAATACTCTATGGGGCAGAAGTCTGAACACTAACACAAAATATGCGACAAACTTCAAGCAACAGTAATGATGTTCTCGCAAAAAAAATAAACTTTGTTTGACAAAATAAAAAAAAAATAATAAAAATAGAATGAAAATTCAAACAATTTTGAACGAGACGATCGAAATGAAACAACCAAAATGATATGGACAAATGAGAAGGTTGAAATCAGATAGACATACACAAAAAGTTTGGGAATGGATATATTCCATCGAAGAAGACATGAAACATGGCAATAACTAAAGATATGGAAAAAAGGAGAAATGGAGAAAAAATACCTATGGGATAGAGAGGCATGAAAATTGGGATGCGGAAAACGGCCAAGGCTGTAAAAGAATTGATAAATAGATAGAATAATACTTAGAATTAATTAAAATTATAATATCAAATGTTTCTTGAAAAACATATCGACGTCCCAGTCCAAAGTAGCATTAACTCAAAATTTCTTTGACAATACCAGTTACATTACCTGATTTGGATATTTTTTATAAATTTTGAACTGTTCTGCCAAATTCAAGTGTCAACTAATATTTTAGGGGTAATAATAAGACATTATAGCGGCAATATCTCGAAATTGTGAATTGTTACCTTTTGGAACTGTGTCGTCAATGTAATATAATGATTAATATTTATGCAATTTAAGACATAATGCCGTTTTACTCACTGTAACATGAATTGCTGTCGTAAGCAGAACTTCCAATAACTTCGAGTATGAAAAATGCCACTGCAAATATCTAGAACATACATCACACTTCATTACATTCCTCGCGTATTTATGTATTGTTAGGCAAAGTAAACAAAAAATAATCATTATACATTAAATACATATAAATTGATGACAGTTATTAATGCTCCGAAGGAATTGTGAAAATGATTAGAAACGTCATTTGTCATCAGATACTTGAAGTAGACCGTGTTAATTGGTCAATCGATAGCAGTAATAAACGTCTGACCTAAGAGCGATGGCATTGTAATTGATGTTTTCACGCTGAAAAATGATCTTGGAGAATGAAAATCGTAGTCCGACTGCTCTGATCAGTGGTTTCCCTGGTTACTAGGATTGCTTGCAATTCTCCCTTTCCGATCCCTTTTCATTACCATTCTTAGGGCTGTGTAATAGTCCTGTCTCCCATTCTCATACGGCTCATCTCATTGGTCCACGATTGGGAAAACCCACGACAAGCAACGGAAATTTGGAAAACAGTGATCAGCTGTGTGTTCTCCAAGCAACTAATTGTGTATTGTGCCGAAAATCGTAATAATAATTACAATATTAATAATAATAACAGGTGCAGACCAATAAAGATTAGTCATATATGAGTCTTAAAAGGAAAAGAATGAAGCTAGAATCGGAAGCATTAGTATGGGCCGGTTTCACCAACCGGAATCAAGATGATGAACCCCAGTTGATCCGGATCAACATCAGTTTGATCCGGTTGTACGTTTCTCCACGCACTTGACACGAATCAACGTGTCTGACGTGGATCAAATTTGATTCGCAATTGATCCGTCGCCGAGCAGTGGATCACGGCCAGAACAGGAGTTATTTCTCGTCTTGGTCGTCTAGCTATTCCACTTTTCCGTATTTTTAAGTAAATACCTGTAGTTGGACATTCAGTATGGAAGTATTCGCTAACAAGTAGGATTGCGCATAATATTTGTTGAGCAAATGTGTCTTTTAAGATAATATTTTAAATAAAAGTAGGGTTAACACAATTGTAGGTTAGAATTCTCGGTATTGGGAAGTAAAATTTAAATATATTTTGGCTTCAAATTAGTGTAATAAGTATCATTAGTAAAATAGCATTTTGTGATATCTGTATTGCAATTGGCGTGGGATAGTTTTATTGAATACTTTTTTTTAAGTGTAGTAATACTTTCAATTTTTGTTCTTGTTAGGTTAATTTGTGTCGTAAAAATGGAGTATGTTTTCGAATATGACTCAATAAATATTATTATTATTATTATTATTATTATTATTAAGTCATTGATGATTTATTGTGGGGAGAGACACCACGAGTAATTCCCAAAAGAAGCGATTATTTTGAAATGTCAGAACGAGCATTAAAACTTTCTTTGAATTTGCTCATTAAGCTTTCAAGTAATTCTCTCTCAACTGGAGAGAAATTGGGCGTATGCATTCTTTCCAACGTCAGGTGAATCCATCACCGAACAAGAACACTACCACACGCAACAGAACACCACACAGATGGAACGAAATGAAATCAAACCAACTCGTTTCCTACAGCTGACCGCGAGAATACCCACAACGTATTGCAAAATTATTGCCAACCGCGCATTTTCACGACTGCTCACGAATCATGGGATCCGGATTAACTTCGAAGTCTCAAAACGTTGGTGAAACGCACAGGGATCAAGTCGGCCTTGACTCCGTGGATCAGGATCACGAAACTCGGATCAACTACGAATTTGATCCTGGTTGGTGAAGCCGGCCCTATTAGCTGCCCAAGATCAGGCGTTGAGAACACAACATTATGATAAACTGGTTCCCCAAAATTTCCCAAGATGATAAATACATTTGCCAGGAAAAGTAGAAAACATTGATCATATTGTCTCAGCTTGTCCAATTTAAGAGAAGACCGCATACTTGAAAAGACACGACAGAGTGTGTAGTTACCTCCACTGGCAGATCTGTACCGCTCTCGAAGTTCCAAACACATGCTTCAAGAGGTACAAACACCACCAAAACCGGTGATTTCTGTTGGACTCTGTACCATTCTGTACGACTAAAAAATTAAAACTGATTGCACGATTGTGGTAAATAAACCGAATATTGTTATCCGAGATTTGAAGAAAAAAATGTCCACTTGTAGCTGTGGCTGTAACGTGCGATCAAACCGTCGTTACCTAGGAAGCAGAAAAACGGGAGGTAGATGCAAGAGGTCGGAAATCGAGATCAGCCGAATGTGGGACATAAAAACAGCGGTCCTCTCGATAGCTATTGGAGCACTGGAATTTGTTCCGCAAAAGTATGTAATAACTTGGATAAGCTCCCAGGCCTTTCAAAAGACTAGAAAGTGCAAGAAATTGCTTTATTTGGAACAGCCCACATTTTTCGCCAAGTATTGTAGAGCACCGACAGTCCTTAGATTTGCTCTTTACGAAGCTGAAGTAAATTTTATATTCAACCGATTTATAACATCTTAAGTCGTGAATTAGAGGAATAATAATAATTAATAATAATAATAATAATAATAATAATAATAATAATAATAATAATAATAGACGATCAGATGGCCGAGATCGCTAAGGCAGTAGTGTCGTGACTTCGAGTGCCGCCTCTGGTATAGTTGTGTTGTGTATGTATCTCTGTATGTGTAAGTCGCCCTTTCACCCCTCACTGTCTTGATCATTTCATCTTCCATACCCCCAGGGCTAACAACCCTGCGGGATAAAAGTCGGATCTACCTAAATGCTGATCTCATGATAAAATTACATACACCTGCCACCGAGATAATATTACTGAGCCCCGGTAATTGCAGGATTCATGCACGCGTGATTCAAGTCGGCCTATTTGCGAGCAAAAAAAAAAAAAGGATCACTTTTCAACAAGCTTGATTTATTTTTTTTTCGCACCCGTCAATTACTTAGGTCAGCATTTGCAAACTGAAGGAGAAATGTCAGAGCCGAATTCCCCTCCGAGACAGGAAAACGGAGAATCAGTACGACTAAAGTGGGGAGGGAGGGGCAGACGGTGATCTCCGATTACGAATTCCAGTGTTTCCAGTTTGCCGATGTTTCAGGAAAAATGAGTGGGAGACCATCCACACCCGTTAATTTTCCTTCAGTTTGGGATGAAGGGTTTCCTTTTGTAGATACTGGAACAATGGCAGAGTTTAGTGAGTTGGAAAGAACTGCAGTATGTTAAAAACTCCAACCTACAGAAGCATTACGTAGCTTTGCGAGCCTGGTAAACCAGCGAGATAAAAATAAATTCTATGAATTAACAGATAGCTCGCAATCATGGCAATTATCAGATTGAAGACTATGGAAAAGATACTAAAAATTACGAGGATTTACATTCTCAAACAAAATCGTTTCTATGGGGGTTTCTGTCACGTCATAGACATTCGTATGTTGTGGGAGGTGGCGGTTTGATTGATTGATTGTTTTAGTGATTCCGTGCTCGTCAACTACCAGGGTCATTAGTTCTTGAAATGTAGTGCATGTTTTTACTCGGGGGCGGTGATCTTTCCCTCGCTGTACGACGAGATCCGGCGCCGACATACCGTCGTCTAGCGGGGATTTCCCCAACCAAGTATTTCCCACCACCGTCCCTAGTCGGAACAAGCTCTAAGCTCCCGACCAGTCTCTGGGCATGTGTGCGTGTGTAGTGCGTGTGGAAGGGGAGAAGATGGAACAAGGAAGAGGTAGCAAAGATCGCGTGCGGTCCGTGGCCCGTTCGTTAGGGTTCTGCTCCGGCATTCGCCTGGTGTTGGTCGGAGAAACCACGGAAAACTACCGATCAGAGCAGATGACCGCTAGAATTCTCCTCCAGACAGCGCCTGAATTCGACCCAGCTGACAAGGTAGTGCCGAATATCCTGCCACCGTCGGGACTCGAACTTAGGACCTCCCTGTCACAGGGATTGCAGTAACATCAGTTGATGCCCTGAGGAGAGTTGGCGGTATTCCTCGCCGCTGGCACTTGAGATCGCCCCCAACGTACAAACCGACTTGTAGAGGGTTTGCCTTCCCAGGTATCTCTGCCACAAGTTCGAAGATGACGATTACTCTCTTAACATATGTGGTAATGTAGATAATTTGAGTTGCAAGGGGGAGGAGAGAAAAAAGAAGAGGAAGGAAAGATCGCGAGAAATCGTGACCTGTTTGGTAGGGAATTTCTCTGACATTCGTCCGGAAATGATCAGCGAAACCATGGGAAACGATCTATGAGAACAGCCGGCCGCAAAAGTTCCCTCCAGTCAGCGGCTGAGTTCGAACAAACTATCTAGCTTGGAGTCAGATAGTAGGGCAAATTAATACGTGAATCGTTAAGCTGGCTTTACACTTGCAAGAAAATGGCGAGCAATATTATTTCGCAAGAGAAGTTGCCAATGTAAACATTGCGGCAATAAATATTTCTGATGTTGGCAATATTTCTTGCTAGATATTCCGGTCGTAATGTAAACTTATGTGCTTCCATCCTCGAAAAGATATTGCCGGCTGTTGCTGGGGCTAGAATTGCATTGAAGTCTGAGCAAGATATTGCTGAAAGAAGCCAATGATGACCACAGTCTCATACGCAGGAAGTACGTACGGTTGTACATAGACGTAATAGTTCCATTTTAATATGCATTTTTTCGTAAAATCGGTGTGTGAAGGTTTACGGCAATAAAAGTAGTAATAAATATTCCCTCTATGGTTGATTATCACAGATTCAAATTTTGATTCAGCCATAGATGCCCCCCTGATTATTAATTTTTACGTAAAAAATTATTGAGATATTAATCTAATCTAAATCAATTTTAAGATTACTCTATAATATATCAGTTGTAGGAAATGGATATTTTATAACTTTTTGCCGAATTAGTAATTGCACTTTTTATTAAAAGAAAGTTACTTTGCTCCCACGGAATCGAAATCCACGAAATCATTTTGTTTTATGAAAAATATTCAGACACTTCTACCTAATTCGCACAAGCCCCCTTTTCCTTCTTAAAATTCAGTCACACGTCCTAACAAATCGTCGGCGTTACTTCATCTCATTTAGCACAATAAGTGCGACCGCAACTCGTATCTTGTGCCTTCCACTAGTTATATGTCGGGAAGTGAGCGAGGTATAACCTCACTTCATTTCATGCGACATTTCCCTCGCGCCGTCACGAAACACGGCAACAAATAGTCCTAATGTAAAGCGATCGGCAATATCTTGCCGGAAAGATCTTGCTCAGATCTTTCTGGCAATATATTGCCCCTCCTTGCTCTTGTTAGTGTAAAGATGACCGCAAGAAGCAGAAACAAATTGCTAAAAGATATTGCGGAAACGTATTGCTAATGTAAGGCCAGCATTAGACCTTGAAGTTAAGCTCAGATAATGACTCCAAAGTTGAATATAGAATTTAGAGATTAAGACACCTAATCTACACGAGAGGAAAGATTCCTTGAATTTTTGAATGCATGCACGCCTTTAACAGTGACTGATAAGCTTGCACTGCTTGGGAAGCTGACATTCCTTGGGAATGTGCAAATATGAAATATACAAGCAATTGAAGATGATTGAATAAATATATACATATTACATTACACAAGTATGATACCATTTTGGCGCACTTTCTCACGAACTCGTATTTTTTAAAAAATAACACTAAACGATTCGTGAACTCACCATTCCAAAGCAGCCAATAACAATAGCTCCTGCCTGCAGGCTACAGCACAAGAACTTGCTTGGCAAAAAGTTTCCCATTGCTTAATCAACAACCTGCGACACAAACATATAATAATAAAGGTATAACCAAGAATTCGACATTGTCTTGTTACATAATAGTGTCATCTCCATTTCCTTGAATTTTAAAAACAATTTTTTTGAGTTTCGAAACTTTTATATTTGTGGTTTGATGAGATATATTTGTACTTCTAAAATAATTTAATAAACAAAATCATTTACTGTCAACATATGTTTCATTTTGTGAAGTAAGCTTTCAATCAACTTCTTCAGTTTAACTTCACACGACTTTAGGAAAAAATGTTTGTAACGCTTGTTTTTTGTAGTACAATAGCTAACTGCATAATTTCTCAGAAGAGAAAGATTTCTCAGAAGGATGTGTCAAATAATAGTTATTTCTGAATTTAAGTAGGATATGAAAAGCAAATTCTTAGATGCACCATGGATTTAAGTCGTCAATTAAGGATTCTGACCAAGCAAATACTCGTACTTCCTGTTTGATTTTGGTAAATAAAGCTGGGAATATTACATACAATGTAAAATAAATATTGAAAAGTCCTAAAATGTTAACTCATGTTAAGAAACTTTTGTGCTTCAACCGCACATACTATGTCGCAATTTTTGAAACGGCTACACAATATGACAATATTACATGAGCCTCCGAAAATGTGTCCAACCAGTAAACATTTTTCTCCGTGCTAGGATTCGAACTCAGATCCTTAGTTTCCGCATCATTTACATTACTTCCCTGTAGGCCCACCTGCCTCACTGTTAAACTCAATCTTTCCAACGGTATAAATAAGTTGAACATTTGTATTTGCAATATTTCAAAAACTCAAAAAAATTCATTAACATTATTTCAAGATGTAGTTTCGAAGAAGAGATTTCATTAACGAAAATAGTATCTCTATCATCAATATTGTAGTTTTACAATGTTAATTGTTTGCAAATTTTGAAAATACAATGTGTTTGCAGAAAACTGGTCCTAAGACATTTTTAAGCGAGCTTTAGTCGAGGAAACTTTTTGCGGAACGAGAAACAAATTGAGAGGACAAAATTCGATTCGTTTTTGAAACAAATGTTTATCAATATTGCATTACTTCAAGAACATATTACTCAAAAAAATCGTTAAAAATATTCGTAGGCTTATTTAAAGATCCATTTTTCGAAAAGGTTTTGATTAAGACATTGTGCGGTTATAGAATGACACATACTTTCTTCGTTCGCTCACCTACCCCAAGTCCCTGGCTTTCAAGGCCGAATCACTTTACTGTACCAATTGTAAATGTGTTACAATTTTTATATAATAATTTGGTAAAATCCATAATGTAAGTGTCCTGTCCTTTTTGTCCACGCTAGACCTTCAATGTGGTTTGTACTATTAAATTATAGAGCTGAAATCATTCGTTACCGTAGCAACAAATCAAAAAGTTATTTAACAACGTTTTCGGAAATAAACAATTTTTCAAATTCAACTTAACAGAACATTTTGCAGAACATAATTTTTACACCATGTGCCAGGTAACACAACGGCTTAGTTTACCCTTGTGTAATAATTATATTGAGGAAATTGTGTTTTACAAAAGAATACGAACTTTTTCCTTGTTTTCTGCATTTTTTGCTCCTCTAACAAGAAAATGAAAATTCGACATGAATAATACAGAGAAGTAAAATATGATTTTAATTTTCATTACAAAACTTGAAAACGTTTTTGAGAAAATATAATTTTCAGTGTTTCTTAAAATGAGCAATTTTTGACTCATTTTCACAGAAAATTTTTGAGCTTTCTAGAAACTTCATTAGGCAACATTTGAATTATTTGTGCTTGCAAACGCAATAACGTATAAATAATGACCGTAATGTAAATTTTGACGGAATAAAAGGTGTCACAAATTTATTTTATTATATTATAGTATATTTGTGCAATATAAAGAACAGTGGAAGAAAAAATAAACAATATAAATTAAAGTTGTTTCTGTTTTGGGCACAGGAAAATGTTACAACCATATAACATTGTATAACTGTTAATTAAATAAATAATAAATATTTATGCATTGTTATTCAGTGCATTTAGTACTATTCGTAGAAAATGTTTAAAAAAAGAGGGGGCAGTTCTGAGTAAACTTTGTGTAAATATTTCCCATATTTCACTGAAACTTGCGTAAAATTTTTAATATTTTGAAATACGTACGTGATTTAAACTACATGAATGTACATTAATTAAAGAACTGAAGATGGAAAACAAAGTTCATTGGTAGAAAAAATCTCTTATCTTCAATAGTGTAGTTTGAGGACACGTAAATATTTCGAACTATTATATTTTTCGATTTTTATTTTTCATGGTTAACACAAGAATTTGAACCCATTCCATTTTTATAATTGTATTTCACGCTAATTATACGAGAAATTCATAGAAAAAAGTTGGAGCCTTATTGAAAAAATTTAAAAAGGTACCAGGGGCGTCGTGTATAATACCCATAAATTTTAAAATAATATTTTCAAAATCGCAGGGCTTCCAGTCTGGACAGATTGATCTGCGTATTTATTTTGGCAAAAATACTGCGTATAGTTTAGGCTCTAGTGTTGTTAACAGACGGTCAGGGCTAATCCCAGTTTGTAATCTCAGCGAGTTGCACACAACGTCACGTACATTTGATCGCACGCCCTATCAATTCTATTGAAGGCACCAAGAGCGATTGTGTCTATGTGATACTCATCGAACAACTAGCTATATGTTGTCTTTTTTAATCGTTTTGCGTGAGTCATAACAGTTTCAGAAAACAAAAAATATATTTCAAACTTTGAAATATTTATTTAAATTTTTATCTTCATTTAATAAGCGCGGTATTAACACTGAGGTCAAGGTGCCTTTGTTGAATATGCTCAACAAATGGGAATGCAAGAAAGAGCCCAAATTACACCTAGCAATTACTTACGTCATTAAATACGAGGCAACTATTTTAGGGTAATATTTTGAAAAAAATATAGTCTATAAACAATAATTTAAATTCATTTACCAAGTGCCGTGAATTGAAGAAGCAACGATGACGTGGCGTATGTAACGTCCGTACCTGCAACCGCTACCTGCGCCGATGTTGCTGCTTTGCGCGCCTTCGATCTATGTGTACCTCGCTGGGAACCCCCGCGCGCCGACGCTCTTACCCAGACCAATACCACCTGCATGGTTTGATGTAGGTGGCATTGGCCCAGACCCTTCCGCGCTCGATGTCAAGGGCGGCCAACCTTCTTGCATCGATGTGGACACGAAGTCGACGTGACTGTTGGAAACGATACTTTTCAATCGTGTATATACTCTGCCTTGAAAATAGCACGCTGGGTAACGTGCCATTTTATAAACAATTGGCAGTAATTATGTTATAATAAATATATAATAATATAATATGTAATGTTATAAATAAGTCTAAAATAATATAAATTATATTGCCCTCATAACAAACAAGTTTTTAAGAAATATGTTATGTGAGTGTGTCTGTGTTCTGCTGTTTGTATTCTTTCCGTGATTTATTCTCTTGAGCTTCATTAAAAATACGTAATTAATAAATACTGAATTATGTTACTCTTTTATTTGGGTTTGCTGTGATGGCTTTCCAGCTTCAGAGAGGGTCACAACGCCCTGTGGAAGGGAAATATTTCGCATAGGAATAAAACATGACATCAATCGACATCGGTTTTGAGATTTTGTATGTAAAAGAAAGGTTTCCAATATTCATATACTGTTTCCAATATTATGTAATTGTTTTAAACTACTAACTATGTTGTAATGATTTTGTAGACTCCTGTAACAATATTCTGCATTTCTTGAGTTTAGGTTTGTCCTATGTTGTTGCAGCTTAATCCGTGCCTTCCCTTGATATTCGCGGACTCGCAATCATAATTCATTTTTGGAAGCTCTATTGCATTTTTGGAAGCTCTTTTGGATAATATTCTCAATCAGAAGAATGGGTTGTCAAAAACGTTCGATGTTGGTTCCAACAAAGATATTTTTCCTTTCAAACTGTTAATTTCAAATTGCGAAATATTAGCACCGGTTCACCTACTAGGAACCACTATTGTAACTATTAATATAGTAGTTCATTTTACATTCAAATTACTTTTACTTGATTTTTTTATCAACATTCGTATATGTATTCGGTATTTTAGGGATGGAAATTCGACTTTTGCTAGCTAGCGGTATTCCCAAGCCTAGACCTTGTTCTTCTATTATTCACAACTGGGGTGGGGGGAAGGAAGGAAGACTTTTGGCAAGCATAACGTATTTCCATCACCGTAACTAGATTTTGTGGCCTGCCTGAGGCGTTTTCGTCACACATGTACAAAAACTGACACGATTTGTATTAAAAAGCTAGAGTTTCATTTTTGCCCCGGCCTGGAATCTCACCCGGAACTCTCACAGAAAGTTAGCTCGCTCTTCATGTAACATTCTAGGGGCTCCAACGTACTACATCAATATATATAGAATCATATTTAGTGTCGCTCCCCTTCCTTATATACTGACACACAATTTTGAAAGAAAAATTAACATTTGAAACAGTGGTCGGAAGTATCTAATATTCTTTCACTTCACATTCACAGCACATTCACTCAGATAATGGTTTCGCTCGTACTTAAGGCTGTATTCCATAATATATGACCATGAAATATCTGTAAACAGTTTTCCAAATTTTTTATTTTCTCCCGAAAGTGGGAAATATGTTTTATGCCATTCATATGAAGGAAATCGTTTCATTTATTTCATTTTATAATCCCATTTCTATGTTTATTTTTATAATTATATGTTTTGAAAAAATTAAAAAATACAATAATAGTAATGTGTACCGAAAAGAATTAAAATAATCAAAGATAGAACAAGCTTCTCTAATTCCATCAAATTGTAACTTACTCTAATGGAGTACTAGTATTGTTTGAAACGCGTTGGGTGTTGGTATGGTTTTCTGTTCAATCAATTTATTTTTTATGAAGACATATTTTAGCCATGGTAAAATATTAACAACATTTTTCGACATTATTGAATGAATCGTTTTTTACAAGTGAGGTTGTGCTACAATACAATGCTACGGTCCTTTAAGTTAGCTTTTATACTCTTCTTTGTAGCAACCAATACAAAGAACTGCATATAAAACATTCAAATGTTTAAAAAAAGATCGGTCTTTTCTTAACCCATTATCGACCAAATTAATTTCGTACACGTAGCGCTGGACCATTAATGGCAACTTTTTACTGTTTTCTTTTGACTGAATAAATCTAAATCTAAATTTCTCTGGCAATATCGCCTAATTCGACATCTAGCATTCCGGATTCAATACTTGCTTATATTTAATTTAGGATGTGTCCGTCAATTGCATAAATAAAGTTTCCAAATTAAAGTACACAATATCACGCAACAATGAAATGAATTTGGGTCTGAAGTCTCCAATTGATGACCATGGCAGTTAATGAGATAGGCCAAGGCCAGGGAAATTCAATATAGAATTTATTGTCGGCAATTCTTACACAAATTAGTATTTTTCGAGGGCGCTTTTGTCCTCATCAACAGGTTATACTGTAAAAAATATAAATTACATTTAAAATATACACAGATAATTTTCATTTGTGTTATTTACATTGATAAATTTCATTTTGTAAAACCTGTTCAGTGTAATAATAATAATTGTAAATACTAACATTTAAATCTATATTCATGATTTATTATATTAAATATAATGGATTCAGATCCATTCATTCAGATACACGTTGAAATAGAAACGAACAAGGAGGAGTCTGATATAGCAAGGAATGGTTGATATTGATGAAACAATGTTGGGCTAGAAATAAACTATTATTTTTTCTTGACAAAATATAAATGTTGATGAAGTATTTTTTTAGAAGAAAAAAAAGCTTATTTTCTCATAATGCAAGATTATTTTATACAAATAAAGACATTTTTCATAACATTATTTACATTATTACATACTTTCATTCCATCACCATAAGTAATAATACTTATTACTTGAAAGTGGAATGAAAATAATTATTATTTTCATTACACGTTTCCATTAAGCAATCGTTATAACAAAACAAAATGTTAAGGTGAAGATGTACTTGATTTTAATGATAAATGTTTATTTTTGTAATGCGAAGATAAAAGATTAAAATGCAGTAGATGGAACTCTCATATTTGTACAATTGCTTTTACGTCATTTTACAAATGTTAGCAGGAAACTCAATAACTACACCATTGACCAGAGCAGTTAATGAAAGTTGTTAAATCTTTACTTTATTAATTGTAATATTACAACTTTACTTGTTGATACTTTACATTCCATAATTTGATAAAGGCATTTGGTAATGTAATTTTCTGCAAAATGATACATGGTCAATAAAACTTCTGTACAAAACCAAAGATTTATTATATTTTGATAAGATTAATGAACAAAAATATCGTAAGTTATTTTGAAATAGGAATGATTCATAGATGTCTTTCCTTTGGTCTATTCGGCTGGAGCTGATTCAGAAACCACTGGTGGAGCTGTCATTGTAGGATTATAACTTCCCTGCGTCTGTAATTGGGGCGGTAATTGTGATTGTGATTGCGATTGCGATTGTGCATACCAAGCTGGGTGGTATCCTGAAAAGTTCACCACTGTTGATGGGGTTGCGAACTGTGGTGCAGGAACTACACAATTTGGTGGATGATGCGTTCCATTCAATTCATTTTGCAAACTTGCCACAGTGAGAACTGAAAGAACGCTCATTGCTGAAACAATAGAAGGGCATGTTTTAAGTAATCGTATGCGCCTTATCGTACGAGATAGTTATAGCTTCTCAAAATACAACGAAACCTCAATGTCTTAAATCGGAACGGGAAGCAAAAAATCGAATTATCCAGTATTTCGAGATACGAGTCGCCGAGAAGAATTTGAGAATAATTAATCGAGATTTTGACGGTGAAAATCGACTTCGTTGGAATCGTTTTCAAATTATGAGAATTGATTCAACGGTGTATGATTCTCTAACTTTATGTAAATGAATAAAATCATACAAATGCTGAGAGAGTATACCTTTTATATCAACCACATCCACCCTCGCTTTCACACCGTAACCTATGTGGAAACCCTACATTAAGTTTCGAATCAACGCAAGTCATGAATATATCCTGGCTAGGATTGTTCTCGATCTCGATAACGATCTCGACGAAATCGACATATGGCAATGAGGAATGCGAAAACTTGCTTATATGTTTCATTTACGATGTCTACCTTGATTGAAGGAATAAACCTTGCAATAGAATATTTGAGATAAGAAAAGAAATCTTGAAATTTACTGTATCGTTTTTGGAACAATGGGTTCTAATGAGACAAAACATAACATGAAACTTCTAAATTTCAGAAAAATTACCTGTTCCTCTTTCCTTAATTTTAAATTAACACCAATCTAATTGAACTGAAAATTAAAATGCAGAAATTGTAGAGTAAGGCATTGCAAATAATTTTAAGAAGTTGCCTTTCCATTTATGTCTTTATTGTTAACAATTCTGTAAGCTGATCGGATGACAATAAATTTTAAAAATTCAAATTGTTTGGGTTTATGGGGAAATACGCAGTTTAAATCAGTTTTACAAATAACTTTTGACATTGCACAGGAAGCAGAAGCTAAGCAAACCAAATTCTTCCAGTTTCTTATACTTCTTAAATATTCCTTATTTCATAATAACAAATAGTACGTTTGGTCAAAGATCTTATCATCTTATTATTACCTTTTTTGTATTGAGAAATTACGTAAATGATTTGCAGAAGGACTGAAATTTCTGTACCTTGTTCTATTATATTTAAGATAAGCGTATTTAAATTTATGTATAAATTATTTGAAATTAATAGAAAATTTGACACATAAATACATTTGTTTCAGATCCACCATATTTTAAAACTACTTCCTTTATCCTCGTTATTGTCATTATTTTATAAACGGCAATCTGTTCAAATAACTAACTATCGACGTGAATCTTCTCCCTAAAACACCTACCAAGAAGAAATACTCCTATAACAGCAACTGCTACCATTGCTCCTGTTGCTGAAGTAGCAAATATGAATGCTAATGCTGTTGCACTGTGAAGTGCTATCCAACAAATGGAAACCACCAACCACGCAGTTAACCAGCTTGTTAATACCTGCGAACATTTAGTGTTTACAATATTATTGCAATATTAAAGGATATAAATATTTTCTTTAGAAAATTCACAAATTATTTTTGTAGTATCTTTTAATGACATATCATCTGATTTTAGAATCATCATATTTTCTGATTTTAGAATCAAAAAATCTCTAGAAAATGATTAATTTATTTTCGATATTCATTCGTTCTTTAAAAAAATACGATTTGTCATAACCAACTTATTCACAAAAATCTGTATTATTTCACTTTAAGGTAAAATACTGAAATCGTAGCCGTTGTTGTCTTTTTTCACGTTGAGCATTATAGATTTTTACTTAAGATTGTCAAAATTGGTGTAGTTTAAATTGAGTCGATCATTTTTTTTATCAAATCTTACCTTCAAAGACCATTGGACAGATATGTTAAGGTATGGGGAGATCAAATGAAAAGTAATACTTAATAGATTCACAAGTTCAGAAAAGAATCCTAATAGGAAGGAATACCTTTTCGTATTGCTAAAAGAAAATTAATATGAAAGATAAACATCTTTCATATTAATGCAAGTCGGTAATATATCAGTTGTAATTACTAAGAACTGTTTATTAGTGAAGCCACTTTATTGTATTAATAGATTTAAACCTCACATTCTATTTTATCTAAATTGAATAATACATGGAATTTAATAATTGCATTCATCTTGCTACCAGGTTTGAAACCTAGAGATTTAGGACAAACTATAAATACGTATTTAAAATGTTTAAAAATGTTTTTGCGTGTGTGCAAGAGGTTGCTAAACTAGAAGCAACTGTGACGTAGTATCACCAATGTGTCAACTCTCAGAAGAAATGGATTCCGTCATTTCACTCCCAACAAAATATATTTTCAGAATTTTTATACAATGATAGTTTTAATAAAATAAAAGAGGAAATTAACACACAAACTGTTAAGAAATAAATGAAATGCTTTGGGGCATTGCTACTTGAGGTTGAAAATATTCTTAATTAGGTTTCCCATGAAGTTATTTTATATTATTGAAAAAATATATTATTAAAAAACGAATGGTTTGCAATGTAGTTGAAAATTAACACATTGATTAGTTCAATGAACGTGAACACAGCAGACATATGTTCAGGTTCAATGAAAGTGAAAAGAAGTACAATGTTTAGATTTACATTCTAATCGGCTATAGTAAGCTAAATGTTAAATAGTATCATGCAAAAATATTTAGGTTTCAGTACTTTACTAACTCCCCAAATAAGACCAACACTTATCATCACTTCGAGTGCGTTCCAGATTGAAAGAAATGCCATTAAGTTTGACGCCAATTTATGAGTCTCATTTATGGATGTACAAATTTTTCTGGTGCTCCCTGAAACATAGATTATTCATAAGACAATAATGTTGGTGCATAAATGAAATTATTTGCAAGTAATAAATGATCATTATTGAATTTTATCTTTGTTAACTATTTTAAATGTAGAAACAATATTTGATTTCCTTAATTTCATATATAATAATAATAATAATAATAATAATAATAATAATAATAATAATAATAATAATAATAATAATAATAATAATTGTCCGAATATAACAAATTCGCGAATGAGTTGGTTAGTATTCATATTATAAAAAATGAGTCGATGGAGTCCGAAGAAGAAACAGCTTCGAAGCATACTTCGGACTTAAGCCGAATTACACATTAACCAACATGCGATGATTTGATGTCCGAAATGATTCGTTCGTCGACATTGATACAGTTTTATCTAAACCGTGTAGATAATGTGCAAATTAACCGGCTAATTCACTAATACGGTCAAGGTGGGGTATAAATCGTAATATACACATATTATAAAACTTCTTTGGTAATATGAGAAATTGAAGCTCTTTTCCACAGAAAATTTTTGAGTTCTCGGAAAACTTTATGTGAAATAATTTAAAGCACATTAAATCGCAAATGCAATAATGTTTACAAATTGCTGCAAATGTGCATATTAATAGCGTGAGAGATATTTAAAAAAATATTACATTTGGGTACTTAAAAAAACAACTAATAAACCAAAATTAATGTTATGGCGTTATAAACAGTGCAATTAGCACTACTCGTTGGAAAAGCTAGAAGAAAAAAATGGAGTCGTTTTTAAGAATATGGCGTCTGAGCTGCCTCTTGCGGTTCATTTGCACAGTTTCAAGATGGCGGTCCGTATTGCGCGGTGGCTCAATGAAAATCAAAGGAGCCGTCCTATACTTTCTGTGTAGTAGAACGGAGAATAGATATTCTGTGCTTCCACAATACTAACTCAAATGTGATGAGATACGCAGGAAAAGATAATGGATCGTTGCGGGTCGTTTATCTCAATGTTATTCGTGATAAAATAATTGAAGTAATTTTCCAACGTAAACCGGGAGAGGTGGCTCAGGGCATCAACTGATGTCGGTGCAGGACCTCTGACCGGGAGGTTGTAGTTTCGAGTCCCGACGATGGCAGGATTTTAGACAATATCTAGATAGCTAGGTCGAGATCCAGTGCTGTCTGGAGCACAATTCTAGCGGCCAGCTGCTCTTATCGGCAATTTTCTGTGGTTTCTCCGATCAATATCAGGTGAATGCCAGACCTGTACTCTAACAAACGGGCCATTGACAGCGCGCGATCATACCTTCCTCGTCTTTTCCTGACCCTTAACTTACATACGCTTACACTAATATGCGCTACACAACCACACCTGCAGGGAGGCCGGTCGGGAGCTTAGAGTTTGTCCCATCTGGGGCGGTGCCCTGCTGGTGGGAGATACCTAGTTGAGGGAAACGCTGCTAATCGATAGTAGGTCGGCCCCAGATTTCACCAACCAGCGGGGGAAGATCATCGACACCTTTCGAGAAAATAACAAATACTATGTTTACGGAACTAATAACTTTAGCAGTTGTCGCGGTCGGAATCACAAATCAATCAAATAGACAACTTAATAGATTTAATCATAACACTGGCTTTCGACGGCTTTGCCATCATCATCAGTCATAAATAATATAAATAAGCTACAAAATAAGATATTACAAATAATTCATTCAATAAACATTGAAATTAACGTAAGTATAAAACGAGGAATAAATATAAATAATGAAATTACAATAGATAGTACATTTAAAATATTAACAATTAAAAACCAATATCAAATGAAATTATAAAAAGTGAAAGAGAATAAGTTGTGCCGCTTGCTTACCACGCTTTACGTGGCAAAAGGCGGAAGACAGTTCTCAGAAAGAATTTGAAACGGTTTAAATAGGTTTCTGGGGTGTGGAAGTCGGGTTGGAAAGGGTCTGTTTAGTGTCATCTTGGAGTACGTATTAGGAGATGTATGTGGTAATGTTTTTGTACGTATGGTAGGTAGTAATGCATTAGGAGAAGTATTAGGTGATAATGTATTAGGAGGTGGGGGAGTCAGTTTGTGGGGGAAGAATGTGCAACATTATTGATAGAGGGATGACGGGGAACTTGGTCTCTTCGTTGAGGAGAGCATCAGATTTCTGCTTTGATTGAAAAATGTGGAAGATTTATTAGGCGCGTCTTTTCCATAATTAATGTTCTATTTCAATAATTTTAATATCTGGGAGGAAAGTGAGGCCGAAATTTATATGATGTGAGTATTTTATTTATATTATTTCTAGACTGATGATGACGGCGAAGACGTCAAATGCTAGCTATCTGAATAAATCCATTGTTATGACTTCAATTATTTCATTATTTAATACGCCAACAATACGTCATCAGCTTTCCCACAATTCAGTGTTATTTAACCAACCAGAACGGAGGCGGCTAGCCTCCACCCTTCAATCGACCTTGACGCCGGCGTTATTGATGCGTCAAGACACGCAAATTGCGCTACAGGCAGCAGCACATCTCGTAATAATTCACCCTGATCTCAGTTGGCATTCATTGTGCATGCAAGTCCCGGCAGTACATGATAAGCGGGGGAAAACGTTGACGACAGAACGTCTAACATTAACATGATTAAAATTTCCTTCGCAACAAAATGTTACTCGCAATGCAATCCATAGACCATGACTTTATCATCCAAATGGTAATCTTCAATTAATGGGTTTACTTTGAAACGTTTCTCTCTGATTTTAAGTAATGATAGATAGTAATTCTGGCAATTCTTATTTCGAAGGAAAATCGGCGTGTGGAATACGTGAGTACGTGTATTTATGAAAATTATAAATTCGTTGTATGCCATGCAAAGCACTTTGGTACCTCTCGCATTGTCTATATTTTGTGAGCTTTTAAGGGACTGAGCCACCACTGATTAGAGGAAACGCGTAAAGTAAAATAACTAAAACACTAAGATAAGATTTGGTTAATGTTTCTCATCGAAACCAAATATAACATCGAACAGCAATAAAAACCTATTCAAAGGAAGATTACACCAGAGACATAAAAATATTAAAATTCTACCTCCCCCATTTTCAACTATGAATTATCAAGGTCATGTTTGTAATGTTCCTAATACATAACACATATCAAAGATATTAGTTATATTAAAAACATTGTTGACATTCCTCAATTTTTTCTTTCCAATGCAGTATCTCAGTGTGACTTAAGTCTATACAATTAGTTTATTCACACAATTTTTACACCAGTACTTACCATTCACAATCTCCCAGTTACAAATCATTGAACCATAGGCACGGCTTGCAACAATTGCCAGTGCCATGAATATGAGACCAATAATCTGAAAGACACAATTTTAATTACACAAGGAGAATTTCAGCAAAATCTCTACTATTGCAAATGAGTATAGGTAGTGGATATAACACAATAATATTTATAAAATATTATTTACATGATTAAAATGTATGAGAATAAATTACTCATATTTGCAATTGTTTTTGCTCAGTGTTCAATTACATTAGTAGATAAATTGATCTTGAGTGTACATCTTCTTTATGTATTGTTTCGGACTACTAAGTGGCTATTCCTATTATGTACATTTCCAGATGAGCAGACGTGCCCCCCCCGCATCAAAAATAAGAACCGTGCGCACGATCTGAAGAACAGCACAACATTATATGTTTTTGTCCAAAAGTTTAATCATTACCCAGAATTCACTTTTCTTCCATTCAGTAATGCACACGTTCTAGTCCCAGGACTCTACTTCACTGCGGCGCAACCAGCAACTATATTAGGTGGTGTGACTTGCGTTAATTGCTGCTCTCCCTCGCATGTGTGAGGACTCCGCTCTGATCTACTTTTCTAGGGGGCGTTTGCCTCCGGCCGGGCTCCGTTTTTGCGACCTTGCATAAGGCAGAGGGTTATCATTACAGCGACGACTGTAAGGGCCCGCGACCTATGGTTGACTGATTTATCGATGTTTACGAACACGTCAACTTCTATAGTCACTGTCCCGTTAGTGTAGTGTTATTTCATTGCGGAATGTGGTGGAGTTCCTACCCCGATGGATGGTAGGATCCGGTGCCCATCTACTCTTCGGCTTGCTGTGGATTTTCCTCCACCAGGTATCTCCCAGAGGGTAACCGCCCCTGCTCTACGCTCAAAGCTCTAGGCTCCCGACTGGTCTCTCGTCATATGTGGTAATATAGCGAGTGCATGTGAGTGAGTGTGTGCGTGGGTATGTGTGTGTGTGTGGGAGAGTGTGTGAGAGGAGAGGATAGAATAAGGAAGAGGAAGAATAGATCGCGCGCGTCCGTGTCGCGTTTGTTAGTGTACTGCACCAGGATTCACCTGGTATTGATCGGAGAAACCACGGAAAACTACCGATCAATGCAGCCCGCCACTAGAATTCTCCTCCAGAAAGCGGAGAGGCTGAATTTGAAGTAGCTTTTCAGAAAGGTCGAATATCCGTCACCGACGGGACTCTAGGATCTCCCGATCAGTCAGTGCAGAGACAGCGCCAATGAGCGCCAATGCTGTTATGAGCGAAATTCGGACAGTGCCGCGGCCGGTGGTACAGTTGGTAGAGCGAAAGAAAATACAAACATTTCCTAACCACGTAGTCTGTGTCAAAAAATATCTAATTTTCGTACGCTAAAAAAGTTTTGAAGTGCAATATGGCATTTTGGGCAGCGGATGTCTACCTCTTGCGTATTGTACGCATTTATGCTAGTTTGCTTGGATGCCTTAAAGCTTGGAAGCCTTAAACATGAGCAATTGGAAAACTGTTACTGCTAATCTAAAACGTCGAATTTTAAAATATTTGATGACGTCATTCTTGTGTCATTCCTGTCACTTGTAGTTTCAATTTTGCGCGGGAAAGCTACGACATGTGTATGTTTAAAAATATAATTTTTATTGACTTAAATATAAAATTAAAAAAAAACATAGCCAGCCCTTTTTATAACCAGCGATAAATCGAAGTATTTAAATATATATGTTTAGAAACTCAATAGTTTTTTCTTCACTCTAAAGAAAAATAGGTAGCTAATACAAAATAGACTAAGCTCATGTATTAAAATGAAACAAATGGAAAAAGAAGTAGAAACTGAAAATTCATGACATTCACCATTGAGAAAACTCCCACGAGAATGCTGCCTGTTCGCAAAGTACAACAGCAGCATTTGGAAGGCAGCAAATGCGAAGGGCAGGCCATGTTGACATCCCCTGAAATTAGAATCATCAATGACTCAAACAGGAAACTGAAAGTCTTGCACTCGTAGAGTACTTTTAACACATATTAATTGATTTTTTAACTTCTTTGTATTTGGATGTAAGAGTTGTCGTATTTTAATAATAAATATCTTATAGGGAAATTAAAAGGCGTAGAATTCCATGAAAAAAAGTATGAATGAATATTCAGGAAAATATTTCAGAATTTTAGAATTTTTTAAAATTTACCACATTAATAATGAATGTAATTGTAATAATTAACATAAAAAGAAAAACCAACAAAAATATCGAATACTTTTTCGAAAATAATCGAATACTTTATTTCTATGGTTTTATAGAATACTTTTTGGAATATTGGATCATTTTCTAAATGCGCATCTGCATTTTCTGCAAAATTGAGAAAAGTCATCTACTATAACATTTGTCATAAATTACTTTGAATAGCTTTGCAAAATTCCAATCAATTTGATATGACAAACTTTAATTGCCCGTCAAACCAGCAACAAAGCAAAGAAGTTATAAAAAATAATACAAATGAGTAAATACTCTGTAAAAGGTAATATATAACACGTGTAAGGAGTAAAGACACACCCACTTACTGGCATGTCCAAATTGAGAGAAAAAATGCAATTAACTCGTATTGTACTAACAGGCACTGGAAATTTCTTTTCTGTCTGGTACGAACATGGATTAACAGCCAGACTAGAAACGGGAGCAAAGTAGCGAATAAAAATTAACAAGAAAATACGTACTAAACGAAAACGATCAAAAGGAAATAACAAAAATATACACGCTCTCTCACTTACCAGCGTGCCCGAAGCGCGGGGAAATTTATAATAAAAACGTCATGAACTAACTGGGACCAGAAAATTCCGATCTGTCAGAAATTGGACCTGCACTTATAGCCAGGCAAAAAAATGGATCAAAAAAGTGAATATAAATAAATAAACAAATAACTAAACTTAATCAAACAAATGGAAATAAGTACGTAAGTACACACGCGTGCCCAAATATTGGCGTGTCTTATACTAATTGCTGCTGGAAAATTCCGATCGGTCTGGAATGGAATTGGATTGACAGTCAGACCAAAACAGGATCCAAATAGTGAATATAAATAAATAAGTAAATGTGAACAAAACGCAAACAAACAAAAGTAAATAAGTACATAATTAGACCCTCTTGTTCACTTACCGGCGCGTCCGAGGCAAAAGAAAATTTGCTATAAAAACATCTTGTTCTAACTGGTATCGAAAATCCCAATCTATCTAGTATGGCCCTAAACTGTCAGGCAGAGAAAAACTGAGAGCAAAATAATTTATAAATAGAAAAAAACACTTCAAATAAACAAGCAAAAGGAAATAAGTACATAAATACACCCGCCTACTCATGTACAGGTGTATCCAAGACGAAGGAAAATTTATAATAAAAACGTCTTGTACTACATGGGACTAGAAAATTCCGATCTGTCATGTATGGGCCTGGATTGACAGCCAGAGAAGTAACAGCAAAATAGTGAATAGAAACATAAATAAATACAAATTAAATGTAAATAAACAAAAGGAAATAAGTTCTCATATACGCATTCTCGCATACTGGCGTGTACGAGAAGAGGAAAAATTTGTAATAAAGAAGCATTGTACTAAGTCTTGTCATTCCTATCTGCCAGGTATGCACCTGGATTGACAGTCAGAGAAGTAACAGAAGCAAAATGGTGAATAAAATAAAAATAAGAAATACTAACAAATGTTAATACACAAAAGGAAATAAGTACACGCACGCTCACATACTGGCGTGTCCGAGACCAGGAAAAATTTGTAATAAAAAGGTAATGTACCAACCCACACCGGGCATTCCTATCTGCCAGGTATGGACCTGGACTGACAGGAACAAAATACTGGGAAAAAATACTTATCAAACGTAAACAAACAAAAGTAAATCAGTACACGAATACACACGCGTGCTGACTTACCGGCGTGCCGAGGCGAGGGAAGCTTTTGACGCCTGGCGTCGGGCGCGAGTAACGCCGCGCGGCACTGGAACGCCGCGGGCGGGGGCGCGCAGTCTTGCGTCTCCGGTAGCGACGCGTCGCGCGCGCGCGCTCGCTCGCTCGCGCGTCACACCCACGTGACCCTGTGTGCGCGGGGGCGATTGCGCCCCGCCGCGGCCTCCCTCACGCCAAGGGCGCACTCGACCGGCGTGGGGGCGAGGTCGCCTTTTTTCCGCGTCGCCACTGCCACGGGCGCCGGGTCACCATTGCCACGGGCGGATCCATACGGAGTACGTTTGCCTTTGTCCCCTCTACAGTAACCCTGTGAAGGCGGGAATTTCTTTTTGTAGTTCGCGTTCATTAAGCTGCTGCCTTAGACAGCTTAAGCCGTTAGAAGGGGGGGGATTGGTCTTAATAACCAACTAAAAGTTTAATTTAATCTGAAGTTCAAATACCTGCCCTTTGGAATGCCTAACTTACAGTAAGATGAATTCGCAACTAATTACTGGAGGAATTTTACTTTTTTGATGGGTGATATTTTTTTCCTACATTCATACACCATTCGCACTTGCTTAACATTACAGCCATTAATTCTACTCATTCACTTCCACTGCACTACACTGGTAGTATTCTGTTCCCCACTGCGCTAATTCGACACAGTGTCCGTGGCGCTCGGGCCCATTGGGAGGCGTGGCAGGTGGGGCGCGGCGTCGCGTTCCCCGCGCGTCCCTCGGCCGATGGCGAGTCTTCCCCCTCGCGCTCGGTTGCCTCCGCTCACTCGCACAAGGCAGCAAGCGTGTCGTGGGGCAGCGCGCGGAAGGAGAAGGTGACGTGTTTCCGTAGACTTTCCGTAGATAGGACTGATGTGTGTCGCTGACGTTGGACGTGTAGCCCTCGCCCTAGAGAGTTTGGAAACGCTTCAGAATGTACAGTAATTCGGGTGGAACACTCACGTTTGCTTTGTGCTTCCCTTTCTTTTGTTTAGGGTGAATCGTAGTTGGTAAATGTTTTGATAATACTCAGTTTGTCTGTTGGCAATCAATTTTTAATAAATTGACTAATACCAGAACGCACCAAAAACGGTTTCACCCAATTATTACTTAACAATAATAACTAATGGATGGTTGAATGTGCTAGTTTAAGAATACCTAGGGATAGCAACCTTACTTTAAGGTTGGCACACGTTTTCTTTTTGTGGTTAAACAGTCTCCGAATGCGTTTTTAAGATAATTACTAAATATCCTCTTTTTCCTGAGAATGAGAGTTTGTCTTTTCTATTCCTAGTCACAATGTTAAAATATCATAATGTCTTCTTTTTTGCGAGTGTACGATGGAAATAGGACAGGGATACACTGAAAATCATGGAAGGTAGAATTTCTCTGCAGTACAATTTCAAGCATTTTGACTGCACAGTATGAAAACAATGAATACTTGTAAGAAACCAAGAAGGATGAAATATTCCTCAATCAAATATTATTAGTATTAACTTAAAGCTATCATAAATGTGGTATATCCGATAATTATTGAAACAAGTTATATTCGCTACTTTCTAAGTATATCAAATTAGATAAACATAGTGCATAAGTTGAATAGCTTGATTTAATGTTTTTAATATGAATAATTTCCATGATCTGAAAACTCAGAAATTGGCTTCACCATAGTGATTCCAATAAGGTCTAAATAAAAACAATGACTATAAAAGTATTCCATGTGACGAATAACGTCCAACGAGTTCTCTCTAAGACAAACAATCGGTTAGCTACTGTAAAAAAGAACAGAAATTTGAACATATAATCACGTCTTGGTGTTGTGCTAAAGAAACAGTACAGTTGACCGCGTTCTCTCATGTAGTACATGTCCAACACACTGGCAATTAATTATTCCAAATGCTGATAACGAAGCATATCAATGAATTTGAGTGGTTTTGCTGAGGAAAAAGTATTTTATTTTTCATTTATTTGTGTTCGACATAAATCTTGCGGGAGATTTTGTAGGATACAAGAGAATGCATATATCTGACGTACAATGTTACAAGTGTCTTCTCACTTGTGTTAGAGTCGGTCAACAAGTACATTAAGGATGCAGTTAATTGTGTGTCAATGTCCATCCCTGAAATGCAAGTCCTTACTTATCTTAGTGCCTAAGTGCTGACGAGTGAACTGGTGAAGTGGAGCTTGTGTTTAATTTTTATGGTATTTATAGTCGGGTATTAATTTATTTCTTTAGTTTAATTTTCCAAGGGAAATACTACCTTATTGATCATTACACAAAATCTAACGGAGATTGCACTCGCGGATACACTACAGTTTTTGGTGTTAGGAAGGACAGATTATAGAGTCGATGATGGTCATAAATAATGAATGTTTTTGAAAAGGATTTGGCTGGTGGATAAGGTCGAAAAATGAAAGACACACGCGACCATCCTGCAAGAATCGTGAACAATCTTTCACAACACTGAAGGAAGGTAGGAGGAATATAGTCTTCATTGTTAACTTGGTTTCTTACCGTTCTCACAACTTTTAAGTCAATACTAATCTGATTTCGATAATCAAAGAATCAAATAATCTATTTTCTGCCTGGAGGCGTTGTAAGCGGAAAACCCATTTAAAAATCAATCGGTTGACGCTAGCACGGAGCTCGAGGGTAAATTGAATGTCAAAATTAAAAAACAATAATTTTCTTTTTTCCACCTTAAGAATAGAAGTGTTAAAAATAACGGATTGAAAGTTATGTCTTCAAATAAAACGTATGAAAGCATTTGGAAATGTAAATTACTAAACTTTCATAGAACTGTCTAGATATAACGTTTTTCAATCAGTTGAATTTTGTGCTTTATAATTAACGGTAGTTTTGTCTACCACTACAATCTATTGAGGAGATCGCTACGCGCACCAGAGTTTTAGCAGGAACAACAGTGAACGCAGCTCAGTGTGTCACGAGTGGCCCTAAATGAGTCACACGAAGGTGTTCTGTGTGTGTGTGTGTGTGTGTGTGTGTGTGTTAATATTGACATAGTACGCTTCCGCAGGGAACCAGAACTTTGTCCAGAGGTCATCGATTATTCCGCCCGTTGCGTTCCGCAGCCCATGGTCGCGTGGTGAGCACCGCTGCCCGGTATCAAAGTCCGCAAGGTTGGGCGCCACCAAGGCAAGGTCAGCTGTGTGACCTCTTTGCTTCTCAGAACTCTTCCTCATCCCTTTGCTTTCCTTTCTTGGCCGGGCTGGACATAAAATTTGGTCCTCGCGTTTCATGAAAACGTCTTCAGAACAAAAGTTAATCTTGGAAGAAAATCAAGCACTATAAACAATTCATTTGGAATATTAACCTTTAGCTGTGTTGGTGGAGTCTGTGAGACCCACACCAACATATTTTTGTGAATAATTTAAATATTTTTCTCGGCGATTTGTGTATTCCTTTCAAATTGTGGGGTTTGCGACCTTAAGAGCTACAAATCTTGTTACGTTTGTGCAGTGACGAGTTATAGTCGATTTCAACGTCTCCGGCTATCCTAGATCCCACCAGCATAGTTTCGTAAGTTTTTGAATTCATGTTTTCTAATGTAGACCGTGTTATTTAGCAGCGATGTTTATTAGAAAACGGATAGAAAATTCATTGTGTATATTGCAAAGAGTTTATTTTTTATTTCAATTGCAGTTTTACATTTGAAATGTCGGCAATCACCGACAAAGAGATCCTGGTAGGAACAAATTTCGGATCAACTCGTGGTTAGAGCAAAATCTGGCAGAAAGTCCTGAAAATATTTGCATTGACTGCCCCAAATTTATTTGTTTTCAATACTCAAACTTTGTTTCAATTATTCTGCTTTGGAAATTCAATAACATTCTAATAATTTTTTTATTGTGTGTTTAACAATATTAATGCATTTTTATTCTTATATTTAATTTATTTACTTTTACCGAAATATAAAACTTATCATAATGCTGAATTCTATTAAATATACTTTTCGTTGAAAAATATTGCGTCCCGCGAATTATTTTCTACCTTGGGCCTGTGAGACCCCACCAGCACATTTAAAGGTTAAAATATTTCAAATTACGATTTATACATTTTAAATATAAAATGGCTTGTATATCCGCTCCGATAATTCCTCCAAAGCAAGCAATCTACAAGCAAGGATAATAGATTTGAGGCTCATCAGTGCCCATTAAATAATTTTTATTATTTTTATTTACCTGTGTATTACTTACCTGCTTCGCTTGGCGCGATCGGCGGTGATTTTCTTGATAATATGTTTTATTTGTTCTATGCAAATTTCATATGCCAGTGGTATTCCCAAATTCTAACAGAGTAGGAGTGTAGTTGATAGAGTTACACTTATTCTCAAAACTAGAAATCATTGGGCAAAACTAATGCAATTTTTTGAACCAATGGCATCAAAATATACGGCACTATGTCAAACATGGAGGCATCAGAATGTGTTTTTAACAAAACAATGGTCGGACGAATGTTTTAAAGCTTTCAAATGATGCTTAGAGTTAAAACAATTATTCAGAAACGTTGATATAATGTTCAATGTCACGTGGCGCAGAGAGTCGTTGGACTTTGTGAATTCAGGGGCTGCGGAATGAAACCTCGGACGCGTAATTGTTCCACAGTGTAACGTTAGTAAATGAATAATTACAACTTTCTCCACCAAATCGATTCTTCATTTATTCACTTTTGTATACTAAAACCATCATCCTGTAGAGTGCGACACACTAAAATCCTGTTTTAAGGTACAAAACTAATATAAAAACAAAGCAGATTCTGTGAAGTTGGTGGTGCGTTGCCAATGTAGGAGTACAAGCTTTCTCCCAAAGTTTTCTCTTTGTCCTGGAGTAAGCGGCGGCTCGCGTGGGCCAGCGCTGCAGTGACCTAGAGATTGTCTTAACAGCAAGGTGACGGGGGCGCCAGAGCGCGTGCTCACATCGATTATGCTCTTCCACTGCTGCAACGTGTTCTGCTTGGGAGCTGTAACGGGGTTCACTATTGCCGCTTTTTTCTTTTTTTACTGGATAGGCTACCCATGGTTACATACCATCACCCTCCTTCGTTTTCTGAACATCATGATTTGTGATTGATTTCATCGTTTTTTCTCCTCACCCCTTCCGTGTGTTCCATCACATTTTCATTACCATGAATCACATTTATTTCGCTTGTCACCTGCTCAGAACATTCGCGTTTACCCCCAGATGATAGAGTTCTATGTAAATCAAGGATCCTATTTGAAATGGTTCGAAGGTTACATAGGAAACATTAGACATAATCGCGGTTCAAGCATTAATATTAGGCCACCACCAAATTCTAGTATTAAATATTATGCATAGTTTAATTGAGACAATGGCTTAATTTTAATTCCTTATACACAAACAACTGCATAAAAGAATAAAAATAAACAAAAAATATTATACCCCGAACAATTTAATTTTGAAGAGCACTAGGCGATGTTACAATATTTCACAAATAATAAAAGTAAAAAGGTCTAGAGAAAAATTGAAATTAACAATGAAATCAAAATAAAACTTTAAACGGATCAGTTTTAGGAAGGGCTGTGCTCGATCAGTTTTATCTAACAGTGAACGAATGTCCACCTCCAGTATTGTTTCTTAGGTCAAAAGATGCGGAATGAAAGAATGAACAAGTCGACTTTTTCATTGATTTTTTGGCACAATTAATGGTGAATACGTGACGTGAATATGTGCTCCCAAGCACTGAAGACATTTTTAGTCCAAATTGCCTTTAGTTTGGGTAATTTTTGTTAGAAATTTTAAAGAATGTTATGTCTTTTATTTTTTTAAGGTCGCATCAAATACTAGGTCATTAGCGACCACTATTGCTTGTAACGATATGGTAACTATGTGAATGACACGATATGATGATGATAGGGGTGTGAAAGGACGAACAGGATGCAACAATGCCCGAGGCGGGACTCGAACCCGCGATCCTTCGGTCCGAGATCGCTACGACACCACTGCCTTAGCAATCTCAACCATCCGGACTGGCATGTCTTTTTTTGTTTGATCTGTATGAAGGTATCTCCTAGTAAATCGCACATCTCAAATTGTAGTTGCGGTTCTTGTTTCATTGAACTACTCTTGATCGCTCTTGACTACTATCAACTTAATTTTCTCATCTTTGCGGTATTAATATAAATACAGATTTTTATTGTGCTATAAATAGATTTGTACTTTTCTTAAGAAAACAGTTGTTTTGGAAAAGCTTTTTCGGTTTTTAATAGTCGCGCAGGTCGCCGTTGGAAACCCATTAATCTAAATAGAGTATTCGAACTCTGATTAAGTTCCTCAGACTGACTCTCTGTGTATTATGTATGAATAAACTATAATCTTAAAAATGTTATCTGAATATCAACGTCTATATTCACATTCATATAATAAATTTATTTTCCGAATTCTTGATACCCATTTACGCTGATATCAGTCAAGTTTTAATTTCAGAAAATAGCGTAAATTAGGCCTTCACTGCATTTTGCACTCTGACTGACCTCGAGAGCCGCGTGTAGGGCAAATTGAGTGCCAACCCGGGCCGCGTGGAAGGACTGTGCACCAACGTATGTCGACCAACAGCCCCTTAACAGAAATGAGGTAAATGAGTTGTACAAATCCATTTGAAGTCGATCCATTCGCCCAAGATTCGCCTTTCTAATTAAGAGAGGGTTATAAGTGGCGACACCTGAAGTTGACTCTCACACCATTCTATATGCAGTGAAAACAGCTGAAATTAAGTCGCGTGGGTGGGATGAAAAATTCCCAGCTCTGAGTTCAGATAAGATCAAAGTTAGCATGATCATTTTAGGATCAAAAATTGAAGTAATGTCTCTACTGTTCTCCCGAATTCTATTGTGGCTGGGTGTCTTTTGAATGGAAAGTTCATTGCACCAAAGTGGGGTTTGTCTTGTTATTCAGCGCAATTACTACTATCCGTACCAAACGTTTCAAGAAAAAAATGGAGCATTTTTGAGCAAATGTAATTTGAACATAGTGGTAAGAGAGACTTTTACATTTCCCGAAAATGCAGAGAACTCTTCGAAAATCATAACTGCGACTTTTCCATAAGAGTACTTCTCTATCCGATAAGAAAATTAAACCAAAAAAGTGGAGGCGTTTTTAAGAAAAATGCGATTGTTCTTGAGGCTTAATGTAAAGTACCACAAAAATTTAAAAAAAAAAAACGTTTCAAATTCAATAATCATGATAAAATCAGGCAAATCAATCAAGGAATATCAATTAGGGTAATAGATCATCCTTACGATTTAGCCGCTAGCGTTGTTTGCACAAAGACGTTCCGATAGACATTTTGCCGAAAAAAAATTCCAGATCAAAAAACCCAAAACGCAGACCATTATTATCCAAATTTTGGTATCGGGAACCTAAAATATAATTTTTTTGCCGTAAAATCGCGTTTTTCGCTGTTGCATTACATAACCTTTTTATACTACGTATGCAGTACGCTAGTAAGTAAAGTATTTATTCGTTATAGACTGCCAAAAACTGTTACCAATCATTTCTGTGTTATAAAGTGGAAGGATTCTTTAACTGACTGATCCTTCCGTGTGCGTCAACTGCTATGGTTATTAGTCCCGTAAGTGTAGTGTGTGTTTTTATCGCTGCCAGTGATCTTCCACACATGGATGGAGGGTTGGTGAGATCCGGCGCCGACCGACGTCGCCCTGCGATGTTTTCCCCAACCTTTCCCATCATCAGGGCACCGCCCCAGCCGGGGCAAGTTGTTAGGTCGTATACGTATGCTTCCGCGGTTCCAGTTCATGACTTCTTGGCTGAACGGGTGACGCCGCGTCGTTGGCTGAGAAGCCGACGTTTCGCCTGACATATCGCAGGCTTCCTCAAGGTAGTGATTCTACCCCAGAAGTCAACCGCTAATGTCCTCTCCTGTCTCCGGACACGTGGTAGTGTAGTGCATGTCAGTATAACTGTGTGTAAGGGGGTGAGGATAGGACATGGGAGAGGAAGGAAAGTCCGCCGCCCGTTTGTTGGGGTACCGCTCGGGCATTCTCCTGGTATTGATGAAAGAAACCACAGAAAACTATCGATTAAAGCAGCTAGGAGGTAAAATTCATCTCCAGACAGTGGCTGAATTCGACCTAGGTATCTAGTCTCTCTTTTTCTCTCTCTTTACTTCTCTGTTTCTCTGTCTGTATTGCATTTATGCCAACCTCTTTTCTGACTCTCTTTAAATATTCAGTTATGCATTTAATAAACAATTCAATCGCATTGATAGTTCTAAAGTTCTTTAGTGATTTCAAACTTGTTGAAAGGAAGATATTAAAGGAATCTAAAAGAACATTTTGAGATATTAGAAAAGTTATTTTTATTGTATTGTGGATTAAAACTACTAACAGTTATGACAAATTCTTACCAATCATCAAATCTAGATCAAACCTCCAAGTATGTGTTACCAAATATTTTTAATGTATGTAAGCATTTTATAAACTATTAAATATATTTTAAAGAGAGTGTTTAAGTGTATTTGCACAACATATTCAAGTTGCCTAGTATCATTTATAGAAAGCCTTATGTATGAAATAGTTTTGCAATTACTATCCATATAAGATAGATTATCTCATTAAAGAATTTGAAAAATTAATTGATGAAGTTAGAAATAATAGATTGTAACTCCTTAATCATCCTGAAATATTACTTCTGATACGCACTTAGAAATAATACTGCTTTCAGAAATTATTACACAGGTCGTATAAATTGAAACTTTCCTTCCTCCTATTGTACGGAAGCATATAAAATTCCTTCTAGTAAAATTTAATATCTCAATGAAATAAGTAACAAGTTAAAATTTGCAATTGTAACTTCAAATAAAAATAATTTATTTTCTTTAATTTTATTCGTGTTCAATATTCCAAGCATAATTTCCATTTCAGTCAACGTTGTTAAAAAAATATTTCGTAAATTATTGACACATTGCTTCACATGTATCAAAATTTGTTGGCACAACTAACGCATCGAAGTACTCTACAACTAATTCAATGAAAACAGTAATGAACAAACACAAAGCTCTTTTACATCATACACATGATTTTACTTTACTACTTCATTTTCAGAAGTAAACATTTTGGAGTTTGTTTCATCACAAACTCCCTCTGGAAAAGCCTTTGTTCCCAGTACATTATTTGTCTGTAGTATTGGAGCAGAGACTCCATGAAATGCAGAGTCTGGCTCGCCAAGCACAGCATAGCGAAAAGATGAATTAAGCATTTCTTTACGATAACTTAGTACTGTAAGCATCGCTAATAGAGCCGTTCCTGAAATTAAAATAAAATTGCTTTAGGAAAAAATATTCAATTCTTTAGATTGTAATGTTTAGAAGGTTTTAAAATATTGGCTCATAATTGGAAATGTTACAAAGAAAATAACTATGTTCAATGTCTAATGATTAATGGCATAAACTAATAATAATGCTCCACTAATAATATGTAAAGTGGAAATTACCAAGAAAAAATATTCCTAATACAGCTGTTAGAGTTATCACCCATCCGTCCCTTGCCGCAAAGGCATATGCAATGGCTAGTGTACTATGTAGTACAATCCAAAAAGTTGTCACTGCTATCCACCCAGACACCCAACTTTCTAATCTCTGTAACCAAAATAATATTATTTACAAAATATTCTGAGATTTCTTTTGACACTCAAGTGGCAGTATGGCAAAGTAATTCAGAACTTTCGCACACATATGTACAATGAAAGAAATTTGTCATACTTTAGTAGCACCCCATATCAGACCAATACTCAGCACCGCTTCAGTGGCATTTAACATAGCAAGGATAGCGACCAGATTCACCACCAATTTGTGTGTTTGACTGGTATTTATGCAAACACTTTGCCCTGAAAAGAACATTTGAAATTAGTAGTTATCTAATTGTTTATTACTTTAATATTACTAAGTAGGTATGCTATTTGTCTCTTTCACTAAACTTCCCTTTCACTACTATGTATAACACACTCAGTTCTATTAATGTTCGGCCCTAAGCCGCCATCCTGATTGAGTTTTTTCTGGGTTTAGAGCTTGTCCCCCCCCCCCGTCTCTCTTCTTTCTCTTCCTGTTTTTCCTCTTCATTTTTATTTATGTTTCCTTTCTCTTATTTTTCATTCTCTTCCACTTTTCTTCGTAAATTGATGATGTTCGGCCCGAAGCCGCCATACTGATTGAGGCTTTCTGGGTTTACTCAATTGCTTAAAGCGTATCCCGGGATGGTCTCTACATTTGTTCGCACAGACGTAAATGTACAGCTTGTCCTCCCTTCTTAAAATGTTACTACTCTATATGTATGTAAATTCAGTGGTTAGGCAGAAGAGCAGGCCCTATGGCCTGAGCCTCGCCTTTAATGAAGACATTATTATTATTATTATTATTATTATTATTATTATAAACACAATGACCAGCCGGTCAAGTCGATAGGCTCACGGACAGCATTGTTGTTTTGTGGGGCGGTCCCGGGAAAGCTCAGGCAGATCTAGTAAGCTAGGTACAATGATAGGAATGCGTCATGCTCGCCACATCCCTTACCCCCAGGCGTGAATACGAAATAAAAACAGTGCCCAGCCTAGGAACTCTGCTATCAGGAAAAAGTCGGATTAATCAGACAGCTGGCGCCCGAGTAAGCACATGACGTAGCTCCACCTCGAAAAGAGTGTCTCAGCAGTAAAGGCCTGTAGCAGCCTGACCAACGCGTGGAGGGGGACGAATGCGACTCGCAGCTCGTGCCCTTCCCCTCCTCTAGGCGGTTCACATCTGCCCAGAATGGCCCTGCCGACATTCTTCCACCCCTCCGTCGGTTCAGGTCAGCCCTTTTCGGCCCTGCCGACGCTCCTCCAGTCTCCGGGGTCCAGCTAGCATCACTCCGTCCTTACTCCCTACCGCTGCGCACTCCGAGTAGTCCTATGACCACCGCAAATACGTTCTTCGGGAGGACCCTCCTCGCCGAGGCTGGGCTACGTCAGATACCGACTCCCTTGTAAGGAAAAACGCCCAATTAAACTGCTGTTTGCAATGACCTAATTCATTCCTGGTCTCATTGCTCCCTCACTTCAGCCCGAAGACCTATACGATAATAGGAAACGGAGAGCCCCTCCTGCCCCTACCGTACTTCCCCTCTCTCCGCACGTGGTGCCAGACGCTTCCCCTACGACACAGCTCTAAAATGCCCTATACATGTACATACATACAAACACCATGACTAATTGAAAATTATAAACGAATTTTAAATTGAGCATATCATAAACAGAAGAATCAAAGCAACTTAAACATTAAGTTAAATTGTTTAATTTTCATTTCATTTTATTTCTAAAATGTTACGGAATTGTTATACTATTAAATAATTTTTAAAGAAAATCCATTTGAATAATAAATAAACCAATTCTCAAATCAAATAAAATTGTGATATTGCTATTCACTTAAGAGTTTTGTGAAACAAGAGAATAATTGAAAATATATTTAATTAATACATTCAAAATAAACACATTTACTATCACAAGAATATGAATTTGAAATACTATGATTAGTTCAGGGAGTATCTCCTAAAATGATTCAGCTTATTGAACATTTTTTCATGCAGTACTCTTTGAATAGTAATTGATTTAAGATGATTGAATTTATTATATTTCAACGAGTCCAGGAAATATGGACCGGCTTATTTCGCTGTTAATACTTACAAGCCCCATTAATCTCAGCACCAGAACAGAAATGCTTATTCAGCAGACTACCACCAGCAGCTGTAAGCCCCAGGAAGGTAATAGAGATAACCTGGACAAAATCGTAATTTCATTATTTTCCTAATCTACTTACTTGCCGAGACTTCTTGTAAGAGAAAGCCTTGTATGTGGTGTTTCAATGTAATATAATTTTGGCACTTCTGGTATTTATCTGGGATGGTATCCTTAGAAATTCATAAAAATTTCATAATCTTCATAGGAATTGCAAGGAACCGCGATTTCCATTTTAAAATTAAACATTAACACAAATTCGAATAAAACAAATATAAACCAATAAATCAAGAAAGACATGAACAAGGTTATGATTTATAAATACAAACACACCTTACGCAGAACTTAATAATCAAACTTAAGAATTCAAACAAGATTGCAATATAAGTTTTTGGCATTAAACAATATTAAAATTCAAACAATTTATTTATACTTGCATACCGTTGAAAGCCCTCGCGTATAATTAAGTCTATAAAGGAACAATACTCAACATTCCGGAATGCAATAGTTACCAATAATGATTGTTACGTAAATGCAATCAACTTTTGATTACAAAAAGAAGTAATTAAATGTAAATTATTTACTCTTTGTTTTCAAAAATAAACGTTTGGCAGATACAAAATTTTGTTTTATCAAATTCAAGAAAGCAGGGCGGGGAGAAAATGAAAACGAAGAAGAGGAGGACAGAAGAAGGAGGAAGGAGAAGTTAATTAATTGCAGTACATTTACCAGAGTGAAATATCCTATGCTTATAGAACTCGTACGCAAACTGCAACCACAACATTTTGATGGTAGCACAGTGGTGGAGATGGCCATTTTGAAGCAATTCTGAAACAATCCGTTAGATAATTCGAGAATGTTATAATTATAATCATATTTATATGGCAACAATTGGTGGATTACCAGGTGGTAATAATAAGCCTACAGATTTACAATTCATCTACATTTGCAATACAAACACGATTACCATATAAAAACAATTTACAATATAACACAATAAAAGAAATTATAACTACGTCTACTACTTCAGCAAAAGATGAAACAGTACAAGAGCTGCCTCTAGAGACCCACGCAAAATCAACCGTTAACATTAATAATACCTTTTATAACCCATATATATATGGGTTCGATTCCCTGGTCGGGGCAAAAATTAATTGTGGGCTTTCCTTGCAATGTACCAGTATTTGTTGCTGTGTGACGATGAGAAAGCTCACTTCTCAGGCTGAGAATACCAGAAATACAGTGTAGGGATGGCTACGTACTAACCACACGTTCCACTTCACCCATGGCCGCAAGGCCGGGACGCTTCTGGTAGGCCTCAGTTCGTAAAAAGCTGTTGTGCCAAAGTACATACATACACACTCACATTCTAATACATGAATTCTCACTCACACGTACCGGGAGAGGTAGCTCAGGGCATCAACTGACGTCACTGCAGTGCCTCTAACCGGGAGGTCTTGGGGTTCGAGTCCCGACGGTGGCAGAATTTTCAACACTAGTCAGATAGCTAGGTCGAGTTCTGTTGCGTTCTGGAAGAGAATCATAGTGGCAGGCTTTGCTAATCAATAGTTTTCTGTGGTTTCTCCGATCAATATCACCAATACACATCAATACCAGACGAATGCCGGAGAAGTGCCTTACCAAACGGGCTATGGACCTTGCGCGATCTTTCCTTTCTCTTCCTTGTCCTATCCTTCCCCTACACACACTTACACTTACATGCACTACACTACCACACATGCCGGGAGACGTGTCGGGAACTTAGAGCTTGCCCCGGCTGGGGCGGTGCCCCGCTGATGGGAGATACTTGGTTGAGGAAAACCCCATTTGCCGATGGTAGGTCGGCGTTGGCGGTCGGAGATCATCATCTCGCACAGGAAGATAACCGTCACCTCACGAGAGAATGATGCAACACACTTACGGGACCAATGTCCTTAGCAGTTGACGCGGACGAAAATTACCATATAGGACGAGGTTATAGTATTCTTAAAGTAATATTTCGGTTCTAACATTAGAGAACGGAAAAAATGAAAATAAACAGATATTAAAAAAAAAAATGGGCGGCGATAGATGGCAGCAAGAGGAAGAAGCAAAACCGAAAAGCTAGCACAGACGAGAACTACCTAGTGCGAGACAGTTGGTGCATTCTGTAGCACTATTAGTTCCAACACTTTCCCGATGCATGCCGTCCTATATGTTACGCTACAGTAGTAGGTAGCTAATCACAACAACATTTGTTCCCAATGTTCATTCGAACATCAATTATTATTTTTGTTCATTCGACTGCTTCAAATGTAAAGACGCATGTATAAGTGCCAATAGATGGGAGCAGGCTCGCACCTTTTCTTATCTTATACCCCCTCCTATTTCATCCTTACGGTCCTTTCTGTATGTAATGAAACTTGGTTAATGTTTCTGCATTGTTTATTTCTTCCGTGAGCCAAGACCCTGTGCCTATTATTACATCAGGAATATGTGAGTCTATTAACGTTTCGAATTAAACAATTTTCGAGCAGATACTCCTACAATTCACCTACAGAAGTCTCAGAATACCCTTCCCTGAACCTTCGACGCTGTGCAGTGTCGCTATACCCTGTCGTAATCTTCCCGCTCCGTTAGCACCGCTACTACGTGGTGTTCTCGTACGGTAATCGCCGCCTCGTTGTCATCTTCTGGCTCAGCAATAGCTTCGTTATCTCCTTCCCGCGGCTTCATCCCACGGCACCATCTCGTCCCGCGCCCCCGTCTCGTTCCGCGCCGCCGTCTCGTCCCGCGCCGCCATCATGTCCAGCTCCGCCGTCTCGTCCTGCGCCCCCGTTTCGTCCCACGGCGCCATCTTGTCCCACGCCACCATCTCGCCCAGCGGGGCCGTCTCGTCCTGCGCCGCCGTCTCGTCCCGCGCCGCCATCTTGTCCAGCTCCGCCGTCTCGTCCTGCGCCTCCGTTTCGTCCCACGGCGCCATCTTGTCTCACGCCACCATCTCGCCCAGCGCGGCCGTCTCGTCCTGCGCCGCCGTCTCGTCCCGCGCCACCATCTCATCCAGCGCCGCCGTCTCGTCCTGCGCCCCCGTTTCGTCCCACGGCGCCATCTCGTCCCACGCCACCATCTCGCCCAGCGCGACCGTCTCGTCCTGCGCCGCCGTCTCGTCCCGCGCCGCCATCTCGTCCAGCGCCGCCGTCTCGTCTTGCTTCCCCGTTTCGTTCCACGCCACCATCTCGTCCCGCGCCGCCGTTTAGTCTCACGCCCCTATCTCATCCCGCCCCTCCGTCTCGTCCCACGCCGCCATCTGGTACCGCACCGCCGTCTCGACCCACGCCATCATCTTGTCCAGCGCGGCCATCTCGTCCCGCGCTGTTGTCTGCTTACGAGTCGTCGTGTCACCCGCACCATCGTCGTCTTGTCCCTCGCCGCGGCATCCCATACCGCCGCTACTCCCCGTGCCACCGTGTTGTCTCGCGCCATGTAGATGTCCGCTTTCCTTTTTCAGTGTTCGGCATGAAGTTGCAAATAGAACCGTCCTAAACTGTCTGCTCCTCTTCAATAATATTTTAGTGGAGCCTGTCGCGAACATTGTGGGAATCTTGCACCCAACGGTTGGATTTAACGAAGGTTAGATTATGAGCTTCGGCAACCCAACTCATTACATCGTTGATATGACCGATTCGCCACCAAGACAATTCTCTGCGCAGTAAAACACCACTTACTACGATAGCAGCGCGTGGAAACTTTTTCTTAGTTGGACTGTCGAAATCGTAGATCTTCCCCATAATAAACTCATTCAATTTTACCTTCAAACCGTTTGAACTACGTGGAGAAAAGATTTGCATTAAGGAAAAATTATCAATCTTCAATATTATGGTTATAGGAAAGCATACAAAAATAATGGACTTTTGCAATTTTTAAAAAATTAGTGATTTCAACGAAAATGAGACCTGCGTAAATTTTATAACGTCCACTACCTGTGGACAAAATTTAATAAAAAATGTTGAGCAATTTTTGAGAAAATTTTGAAAACGCATGGAGGCATCATGTAAAGTACAGTAAAAAATAAAAATATATTTCTGAAACTCCCAAATCCTACAGTTCATTCAGATTGATCAGGTAATATCAATTTTGGAGAAAAACGGTATAGGCGTTGACCACAGACGGACAGAGAAACGTTTTGTTGTCAATCGACTTTTCGGTATCGAGGACCAACGAAACATGGATTCTGGCTACATTACATGTTAGAGGAAGTAATGTACTATATATTGGAATAGAATTTATCCGCTTTTCCATTACCAGGGCCAGGCAATAAGAGTTTCTCTGTCGAAAATTCGGCTTTTTTGACGTAATTACAATACATTTTCTTATGTTCGTGAGGGCTAGAAAGTAAAAAGGTATTGATTTTGGTTCATACATGTAGCATATTACTTCGTCATATTAAGTAATGTCCAATTTGTGTGTCCTTGATACCAATGACGTAGCTGAATCTTACCTCGGGAGGGGGAGTTCGTAACTATTTACCCCTGATTGGCATGCAACCCATCATGCGTTTGTGTGTGGCAATTCACATTCTGTGGTAGTCAGATATCGTTTACCCGGCGTTTTCGAGTGCGCGCGCGCGCGCGCGCGTGTGTGTATGTGTCGGTCAAGATAACCATTTATATTCATATAATTGCATTGGTCAGGCAAAACTATTGCAAAAGATCGACTACACAGCCACATAAAAATTGGGTCCGTGTCTGGGTATCTTTTTTTGTGTGGCTAGGCTATCTGCGTTAAGGTGGGTCGAGTTACCTGTGACAATCAAAATCTTCGGTAATATTCAGACTTAATGTAATTGAATATTAATATTATTTTACAACTGTAATGCTACATTTACAACCGTAGTAACCGCGAAAAGTAATCTGATGTATTTGTAAATGTAATCTGTAATGTAATCTGTAAATGTAATCTGTAATGTAATGTAAATGTAATCTGATATATTTGTAAAGGATTCACCTCCCGCTAGAAGAAATAGATTTTGGAATTATATCTCAAAGAAGGAATTATATTAATTCTTAGTCAACATTGCAAGTACTAAGGGCAGTTAAAACGCATTAATTATTAATTCGAAAATTAAGAGAGTAGAAATAAATCTAATATTGAAAAAGAAAGTTTCGTCATTTGTTCGCTTTATTACAAAATTGTTTGGTTCAGCGATGAGGAAATAAATAACCGCTCCTTCTTCGGTCTCAGATATACCCATCCCAAAACCAAGTTCAGACAGTGCTTTTAAATATCATTTTTAAATAAAAAAATAACGTGTACAAAAAACCAAAGAGAATTCGGAGAATTGCATCTGACAGTGCTGACAATGCCTTGCAAATAAACGGGTAATGAATTGGTGAAAGAAAATAATTTGTAAACCGCAATCCGCCCAATATTGAAATTATCATTGTCTTAAATTATTAATGCCGAACGAATAGAAAATAATTTTTAACATAATTACGTGGGAGTCTTCACTCTTACTTGGAGTGTGTCTGTGATTTTAAAACATTTTCTGTTTATCTCATACCTCATTTAGATGATATAAAACAAAATCAATTATTTTTAGGATTTTCGTCTATTCGGCCGAGACATTTTCTGGTACGGTGAACTGATTTCGAAGCTGTTCAACTGTGTTTAGTCGGGCAAAATTAGGCTACTTTTTTCCGAATTATTATTTTTCTCTTATTGTACATAAAGAGAAACGTTTTTGTTTTTCGTATGTGTTCGTACAGTGTTCTCCGATCTTAATGAAATTTTGGGCACGCAACCTTCAAAACGAGAAAATAGTAACTGTATCCATGATATTTTGTAAACCTACCACCACCTTCCCTTCCTTCATCTTAAAGCAAAATTAAAGTAAGCACTCATTCAAGTTTTCGGGAATATTTGACGGGTAGGTAAATTAATGAGAGTAAATTAAAACTTTTCTAAAGCCCTTAAAATATCCTACAAAACACTTTTGATTCACTTCGACAGCGTAATTATATTTTCAGTAATTGAATTTCATTGATTGATTAGTAGTTTTTAGCGCGTCAACTGCTAAAGTCGTTATTCCCGTGAGTGTGATGCATATTCGTTTACCTTCGGAAGGTGGCTGTAATCGCTGGAAGGTGAGATCCGGCGCCGATCTTCCCATGTGCTGACGAGGTTTTCCTTGACCAGGTATCTCCCAGCGGGGCACCGCCGCAGCCGGGACAAGCTCAGCTTCCGACATGTGTGGTACTGTAGTGCGCGTAATTGTGTGTAAGTAATGGGTAAGTAAGTAATTAGACAAGGAAGAGGAAGGAAAGATCGCGCGCGGTTCGTGGCCCGTTTATTGGGGTACTGCTCCGCCATTCGTCTCGTATTGATCTAAAAAAAGAAACCACAGAAAACTACCGAAGAAATCAGTCAGTCGTTAGAATTCTCCTCCTTTCAGCGGCTGAAGTCGGCCCTATCTAATGTCAACAACCCTGCCGTCAGGGCTCGACCCTAGGACCTCCTGGTCAGTGGCACTGCAATGGCATTAGTTGATGCTCTGAGCCATCTCAGACGATTTTCAGTAATTGAAGGTCAAAATTGTTACTGGTTGTTTGTTGAGAGTAAGCAATAATGCATCTACTCCCAGCTACCTACAGCAACAATGGACGTAGCAACGATAATCGTAGCAAACAGGGCAGGGCTGTTCGCGCCAAGGGAGGAAGAGCGAAGTGCAGTGGGGCAGGATGAAGAACGTCAGGGTGGATCTGGAGATGGTGTAGAACGGGACGGGGTGAGGCAGAACGGGACCGTGAAGGTTGGGGGCAGGACCAGTGATATTGAAGTGGCCAGAGTAGGGCGGGGATATATTACAGATGAATTAATTCCTTTTCCTCTAATAAATAATTAAGATTAATAAATATTCGGGCAAAGCATTCGGTACTTCAGTTTGTTGTAAATAAAGTTATTGAACTAGTTCGGAAACTGCTCTTGGATGGAGAACTCAAATCTCATTCGTGCTTTTCAGTAGATATCAAGTTATACTGAGAGCTACTGAAATGCTCCGGTTTGTTTCTGGAAACTAAATATAGTTTTCGAGTGAATATTACTTTGTCGTGTTGCTATTTCTATCAGTAAATATTTTATGTAAATGTAGAGTAGCAGCTCATAAATGTAATGTGAAGTGCACATAGAGAAAATATTCAACATAACATATATGTTAACATTTACATAAAGTATCATGTGATGCTGTGCAGTGCAATGAATTTAAGTGAAATGGAAGATATTTTTCTTTCCCCCTCTGCTTGATATTACTGTGTTTATATATCTTGTTTTGTGATTTTTGTATTTTTTAGTCTATTTTGATATATAGGAAAAATATTTTATAGTGAATGAAAATATTAAATTTCAGAGAAAAAAATCTGGCTTAAAGCTGGGCAAAAGCGGTAAAAAGAAGAACAATTATTTAAAAACAATTATTTAATGTGAATTATTTTATCAGTAGGGCTCGGGTATATTTCACTTAAAAAAGTTGAAAGTAAGCATTTATGACCTGAAATTTGCGGGACGGGACCTAACCAAATATTTTTCTGCAGTATTTTTAATGAATTGTCTATGGAAAAAATATTTTAAAATAATAAATTTTTGTTAAAAAAATTCTGAAGTGCAAGATGGGTGTTTATATAATGAATTACAAAATGTTTCCAATGAAATATAAATCAAATCGACTAAAATAACGAAAAAGAACTGCACATCTTCGTTCTTCACCCCAATCAAAATAGCCCGGTTTTGCCGTGGGCCCTGAGTAGCTCCCCAATTAATGTCAAATAATTCTGCAAAACCAATGAGAATCAAAAATAGCTAAATAAAAAAGAAATGTTTTCAATTTCTAAAATATGATTCAACTCATTTATAAACATACTCGTATCTCCAATATATATATATATATATATATATATATATATATATATATATATATATATATATATATATATATATATATACCCTACTGAAACATTTGTTAGGCTTCTACATATTAAAAAAATCACGAATGCTTACATTTCGAAATACATAAAAGCGTTTTCGCCAATATATCGCTAGGAAATGATTTCGCTGAATGTAGTAAATAAGTGTTATATTCGCGTTTAATCGAGAGCATTAACGTATGGTACTGCTTGACGAATGTATTAAATGAATGAATTAACATGAATTAAGAATATTCAATGAAATATTTTCACTAAGTATTAACAATCTTCAAGTTTCGGGGTTCACCAACAAAAGCTATTGATATTCTTTGACATTTTACATGCAGTGAAGGTAGCTGTTATAAAATATAATAAATATTTTGTTTGTAGTCATATTGTGGTGTTCGGTGAGATGCTTATCCCTGGCTGTTTGAATATGCGTGTCAATGTTGTGTATTCACATATTTGCTTTAGAAAGTGTATTTATGGACAAGTGAATACAAAGGTGCCAAAATAAATGTTTCCCACTTCGAGGACATGTAGTTGGGTCCAAAATTACCTTTTGTCAATAAACATAAATGGTGGAAAATGTCATATAACGAATGCACACTTTGTCATTTTTCTCTGATTGTTAGTCAATCCATCATACTTCAATATTTGGTAGGTATATGAAATATATTTCATTGCATCAGAATGTGACCTGCCGAACACCAATGCATGATAGGTTGTCTATGTCACACCTGTAACGTTAAATGAAATTTCACATCATTATGTTCGTGTGCAAAAATCGTTTTTGACTCCCTAAATGCCCCAAAAGTTTGTAATATTTATGAGACCCCCCCCCCCCCGCACATACATGCACGCACGCTCACAATCAAGCACGCACGTATATATGTGGTCTGTAGTAGAAAAAATCCTACTGAACAAAATCACCCAAAATTGTTTTCCTAAATAGTAGTGTGCACACTGCTCTAGAACATCGGATAAAATGCTCGTGTAGAACACTGCAATAAATTAAATACTACAATAAAACACTTAACACTACTACTGCAATAATATTGTGTAGTAGTTATATAGTGTGATACTATTCTTTACAAACTACGAATGTCTAAAACATTGCGTTTACGTAACGCAACATGTGCATAGCAAATATTTAATAGGTGCTCTTCTTTGGAACCTTGATGTCGCATTACATCAGCCGTGTCGTAAGCAATGATGAGTATGAGAATTCAACCGATAGTCGCCGTATAATGACGGGAGGAATATACATAATCAAATGATTGCAATTTTTAAAATTGAAAATCGAATCCGTTTCATTGCGTGTATGTATGTGTGAGTGTGTCTGTGCGCGTGCGTTCTTGTGTATGTCATTTTAGCAAATATTGCATATCTGATTCTGGGTTATTGATGGCCATTTTACTAAGATTTTTTTGTCCACTTTCCTAGGATCCATTGAGAAAAATTCTGAGATGGCCCCTTGCTTTGTTTATGAACAGTAAACGTAACTTCGCAATCTGAGCACGTTTTTTTGGAGGTCTCGTAATTCCAGACGTGGAAGGAGACTTCGCGAGCAGTATATTCAAGTCAAATCAGTAGCATGTTTGTCGATGCAAATACTCGTAATTTTTTCACACGGGAACCGACATTTTTTGTTATCAAATATTCTTAACAATGATCGTTGGCATCTTTCATTCGACTATGTGTAGTAAAGAGAGAGAAAGAGAGGGGGGATCCCGGAACTCAAGTAAACATGCGCATATTTTTCTCCCTCCCCTACATGTTGTATTTGTTTTAATTCGGTGATAAATAAGTAAACAAATTGTACCCGAGGTCGCTGTTTAAATGGTTCTTTACGTAAAACATAATAATAATAATAATAATAATAATAATAATAATAATAATAATAATAATAATAATAATAATAATAATAATAATAATAATAATAATAATAATAATAATGCCGATCAGATGGCCGAGATCGCTAAGGCAGTAGTGCCGGAGTGGTTTCAGACCAGAAGATCGCGGGTTCGAGTCCCGCCTCGGGCATGGATGTATTTGTGTATGTCTGTATGTGTTGTCCTTTCACCCACATTATCATCGTATCATCATTTCATCTTCCATACCCCCAGGCTAACAACCGTGGGGGATAAAAATCGGATCCAGCTAAAATGCTGGTCCCCCCAAAGAATTGTTGCAAGCACCTGCCACCGCGATAATAAATAAAAACTGAGCCACGGTAAAAGCAGGATGCTTGCATGCGTGGTCCTAGTCGGCCGATTAACGATAATAATAATAATAATAATAATAATAATAATAATAAAAATAATAACAATAACAATATACTTGTAATAATGTAAGAAAAATTAATGAATTGTGTGTAATCGATATAATTAAAAATGAAGAAAATGATCATGATTGATCGTTTCTCACCGATGCCTTAAATTCCTAACGCGATGGCAGTAGCATCCACGTTACGTCCGACACAAGCTCCTCCGAACGGCGCGGTGGTGGTTTGCGCGTTCAGTGTGATCGCGCGACCTCTTCTGTGCAGCCTCTTCAAGCAGTCTGAAGAGTGCGCTCGCGCAGCGCTGCCAACATTCCAAAAGGGGTCCACCAAGTAATGTGTTCACTGACGAAAACATGTCTACATGTATATTTCCAGCGTAGGAGGAAAATTATTTTTTAATGACCAAAAGTATTTTTTTAGGAAGGTAAGGATTATTAAAACATTTTTTTTATGAATTAATGTCATTCATTATCTCGCTCTCTTCCGTAACACTATTGTGGAGAGGGACGAATTTAGATTCTAATCATAGCCGAGATATGCGGTCCCTTAACAAAATTGAAATAATGAGCGTGTATACTTGGCGTGTCTTAGTTGCCAAAGATGTGCATTTATGCTACGCAAATTCACAACAGAAAGTTGTGTTGAGAAACTACGGTTCCAACATTAACATTGAAAACGTGTAGACATACATGTGTGTATATCATTTATTTTGTAATACTTTTTTGAAAACAAATACAAAAACACAAGGTGACACAAATCAGTGCATGGAAAGGCAAGGATACCCCTATCCACATTACAATAATAATGCGCAAATGAATATGAATGCAGTAGAACGTACCTCTAGAAGAAAAGTACAATTATGTCTCTTCATATGAAAATACAATTGAATAAAACTGCGTAGAAATCATTTCTTCTAAGGCCATTGGTATATTTAATCTCATTAATGGATTATTAATACGTTATATTATATTATATTTATTATTATATATTATATTATATTATTATATATTATATTATATTATTATATATTATATTATTATATATTATATTACATTATTAAATGTATACTTTCATCAAACGTAATAGCATACTTTTAAGATTTACAATGATTCAATATGACGTTCTTCAATCCAGTTCACAAGTTTTCATTAATAAAAATAACACTAATATGCCTATTTATATTACAAATATATCTAAGATTACAATAATGAAATGTCAGTATTTGTTATTAGTAGCAAGTGTTCGAAATTTTATTAAACCTTTATTTTGGGAAAATGAAAACCGCAGAAAGCAGCTTAATTGCTGAATATGAAGGATTTTAATTTATCGCCTTAGGTGTGGTTGAAAGATCAAGAGATATAAACTTGAGGAACGATTCCTTCTAAATCCATATTCTTCATCAATTAACATTGAGTTAATAAATGTAGAAAGTTTTGATTTAAAATGAAATTTTTGACTTAAGATGAAATGTTTGATTTAGATGACATTTTTGATTTGAGATGAAATATTTTATGTATAATTTCTAAATTTCGAGCGGTTACTGGCTCAGTAAATAGGAATAACGAAGCATCTCTTTGGATAATTTCATTATGCCTTATGTTGGTTGAAGTATCACCACAGTGAAGAACAATTTTATCGCCATAAAGAAAAGAATCGTATACTGATTCAAAATAGCTCAAAGAAATGTCAACGATGTATTGTATTTGTATTTTTATCGCATTCTCTTTTTTTTACTCTATCCCAAAGATTTTGTTATAAAGCATTATACGAAAAACAAATAATTTTCTATTGTTATTGTGATAAAATCAAATAATGTTGTGTATATTTCTTTATCGAGCTTATTTATACTTATTTTGTTCCTCTGCAATGACAATGTGATTTGCATTTACGAAATATGAACCGTGACTAATTCCACAACAACCCATGTTACAAGAAGGGGGCCTGTTTAGGTAGCTCAGGGCTCCAGAAGATGTCACTCCAGTGCTCTAATCGGGAGGACTTCGAGTTAGAGACCCAATAATAGTAGGATTTTCGACACTAGCTAGATATCTAAGTCGAAATGAGCCGATGTCTGGAGGAGATTTCTAGCTGTTCTAATCGGTAGTTTTCCGTGGTTTCTCCGATCAACACCAAGCGAATGCCGGAGCAGTACCCAAACAAAGCAGTACTCGCGCGCGATCTCTTCTTCCCATTCCTTGTCCTAACCTACCCCTTTACTTACACACACTTCCACTTATAGGCACTACACTACCACACATGCAGGAAGATCAGTCGGGAGCTTAGGGCTTGTCCCGGCTGGGGAGGTGCCCCGCTGATGGGAGATACATATTAAAGCAAATTGAAATACATTATAATAAATATGTACCTGGTACATATTTCAGTTCGTTTTATATTTATATCATAATAAATATGTACCAGGTATTCATTTATTATAATATATTTCAATTTGTTTTACTTCAATCTTAAAAGTTAGAAAATTTTAATTTATTTTACAGTAATTTCTGCTTATATTCAAATTAGAATCCCGAAGAAGAGAAAAAGTGCTTCTCGAAACGTTAAGAGATGAAAAATGTTTAAAAAATTAACATTTCAATAAAATTTCAATCTATATTATTTTTTATTAATTTATTGGTTTCATTATGTATATGACTGTCTAAAACAAAATCTGGGCAAAAAATCTTAAAATAATATTAGTTTCAATGGTTGAAGTTGTGTATTTTCCCCAGTGTCTCCCACTGGTAGAGTATGGTCTAATCCTCCCTTCCTCTCGCCCACTGTTTCACTTGAGTCGCAAGTGGAAAAGGTCAACGCAAGTGCAATATGCTGCGCAAGATGGCTCTAGATAATGTGTATGAGTAATTACGCTCTGCCTTATATTTTAACATTTCGCACAAGATCGGGGAATGAGGTACACGACGCTCCGGCACGACTCACTTGAATTTAAATGGACATGCTTTGCAGGTCTGTGGGTTTGAAGCAGGTCATTCATTTTGATTATTTCTTGAGAAATTACCGGTATGTAATTTCAATGTCCAGAATTATTGAAATATTTTAGGATGAAAAGAGTTTCTGTTCTACACAGAATACTTGTAGATGAGAAATGAAACATACACGTCACTCGTAATAAAATTCATCCAGACTTTATGAGAATTGTGTGGGATGCTCAATATTATTATGAAATGAGGCAGTCAGGGCCACAGTGGCCCCCCAAATATGCTTCGACTTTTGGGGTATGAGGATATGCTTCGACTTTTGGAGTGTAAGTGCGTTTTGTTAGTCAGGATGACTCGTCTTCTTAGGAGGGATAATCATAAACACCTACCCTTAGGGAATAAATGTTTAATACATGTAAAGTAAGAAGACAAAGGGGGCGGGTATATTTTCCGCGTCAACTGCTTAAGTCATTAGTCTGTGTAAGTAGTCTTAGTAAGTGTAGTCCATGATTTTATCGCGGGAGGTTGTCCGAGGGTCCCCCCCCCCCGCTGAATGATGGGAGATAACATCGACCTACGTCGGCTTACAGAGACTTTCCCCACCAGGTATCTCCTACCAGTGCAGCATCACCAGCGCCGCGACAAGTTCTAAGCTCCCTACTGGTCTCCCGACTTGTGTGGTAGTGTAGTGCACGTGAGTGTAAGTGAACGCAAGTAAGGGGTGAGGATTGAAAAAGGATGAGGAAGAAAAGATTGCGTGCAGTCCATGGCCCTTTTGTTAGGGTATCGCTACTGTATTAACCTCGTATTAATCGAAAAAAATACGAAAACTACCGATCAGAGCAGTCAAACGCCAGAATTCTCCTCCAGACAGCGGCTGAATTCGACCTTGCTTGAGTCAAAAACCCTGTCACTGTTGGGTCTCGAACCCTAGGACTTCCCGGTCTGAAGCCCTGCAGTGACATCATTTGATGCTCTGAACCACCATTGCTGGGTTAATGGAACGACCTGCATTCTAAAATCATAATCAACAGATAGTAAGCAAGTGCGTTGTCCACTGCTTCACTGGATTCTTATACCGGAAGATTCTCATACTCGGACAGTGCCTCTGACTGGGAGGTCCTAGGTTCGAGGCCAAAGGTGGCAGGTTTTTCGCCACAACCAAGATAGCTAGGTCGAATTCAATCGCTGTCTGGAGGAGAATTCTAGCGGTCGGCTGCTCTGATCCCTAGTTCTCCGTGGTTTCTCCGATTAACACCAGGCTAATGCCGGAGCAATTCCCTAACCAACGGCCCACGGACTGCGCGCGATCTCTCCTTCCCCTTGCTTATCCTATCATCACCCCTTACTTACATACACTTACACGCACTACACGACCATACATGCAGGGAGACCGGTCGGGAGTTTAGACGGTGTCCCGGCTTGTGCCCGCCAGTGGAAGATACCTGGTTGGGGTAAACCCCGTAAGCCGACGATAGGCCGGCACCGGATCTCGCTCTCCAGCAGGGGAATATCACTGTCACCTCCTGCGCTAAAAATGCTCTACACTTACGGATTAATGATCTTAGCAGTTGAATCACTAATCAATCAAAAAATGGGCTCAATCCAACCCAAACGAAAAAAAAAAGTATAATCTCTGCCGTGTGTGAAGGACTACTTGCGACGAGTGTAGCCAAAAGCGCCCAGAGAGCACTGCTGCAATGTGACGGGCAGGGGCCAAGGGTCGTTTGCTGCAGTTAAGAGACCTATCGCCGAGGCGAGGACGCGACCTGGGAGACTGAGGCGAGGCGTAGGTATCACGGCAGCGCCGCCGCCATGGGCTGCGTTGACCCTTGCCCCGCCGCGGCGCCGGCACCGCCCTCCGAATGACAATGACGCCCGCCTAATTGAGTCACGCGCTCGCGCGCGCGCCGGCGTCGTCTCTGCGTTGCGGCAGTTCTCTCGCCTCGGAGGACGGCCGCTGGCGTGCGGCGGACTGACACGCAATGCACATCTCTTTGCGCCGGGCGCTCCGAGGATCATGGGCTTCGCCAGCCGGTTAGGTGTTATCTATCAGTCGAACACTCGCAGAGAGTCAAGATTTGAGGTGTTTTATAGATAGGTAGATAGACGGATAGAGATTGGGAGAGAGGTGGGGAGGTATATAGGGATACAGGTAGAGAGAAAGAGAGAAAGAGAGAGAGAGAGAGAGAGAGAGAGAGAGAGAGAGAGACAGAGTTAGAAAGAGAAAGATAGGGAGATGTAAATAGGATAGATGGGGGATAGGGATATAGGTGGGGAGAGAGATAGGAATATAGTTAGAGATAGGGAGATAGGGAGATAGATAGATAGATAGATAGATAGATAGATAGATAGATAGATAGATAGATAGATAGATAGATAGATAGATAGATAGATAGATAGATAGATAGATAGATAGATAGATAGATAGATAGATAGATAGATAGATAGATAGATAGATAGATAGATAGATAGATAGATAGATAGAGAGACATTAATGTTCGCTTAAAACTAATGTTCAGTGACTAACATGATTACAATTATAATTACAATTTAAACAATTACAAAACGTTAGAAACATGTGAAATTAGAATTAGAGGTTGATAACATCGTTCTAACTTATTTCCAGTTATCAGTAAATTAACATTTTTTCCTTACTTTTTTTGACTTGCGGCTTATCTAACGCTTCACTCCACTTCACTTCACTTCGCTTCACTACACTCCCCTTCACTTCCCTCTCCTCGACTACACTTCGCTGTATAAGGGACGTGGCCGTATTAATAATAAGCAGCAATAATAATATAAACAATAGTAACAATATAACCAATAATAATAATAATAACTTAAAAATAACACCAAAGCCAATAATAAACAATGATGATAATTATGCTGATATCAGTATTAATAAATGTCTCAATATTCTTAGTGACTAGCGTACCCGTGCGATAACTCTCGATTATTAAATTCCATTCTCTTACCTATCCTTCCATTTCCATATTAAGAGGAAAAGTTGTGAACGAAACGTGTTAATTTGTTTTAAAAATGTATAAAGGTAAATTCCAATGTATTTATAGAATATCAAATAAAAATAAAAACAATGAAACTGAAAGCAAATTTTGAATATTAGGTTAGAGCATGATCGCCCAATATCAATTACTTATTTATTTTACTTCCAAAACAGTTAAAAATTGTGTGACGTGGTACGGGGAGAAGTGAATTCTGGGTACGTTTTCATAATTCTGTGACGCCCAATATCGCCCAATATCAATTACTTATTTATTTTACTTCCAAAACAGTTAAAAATTGTGTGACGTGGTACGGGGAGAAGTGAATTCTGGGTACGTTTTCATAATTCTGTGACCCCTTTCCTAAGTACTGGCGGATCCAGGGGAAGCCATAGAGGCATGACAACCATGCCCCCACCCAAAAAAAGACGTAGTTTTCGTTTACCTTCCTGTATTGGGTATAATTGATTTAAATATTAATTTATGTTCGAATTATGTAATTATTTAAACAATACTATTGTATAGTAACATCTACAGTACATAAATAATATACAATACTAGCTGAAGTACCCCGCGTTGCCGGAATATTTACCATAATAATTTATTAAACAGAAAGAGGAATTCCATCTATTCTCGCCCTGTGGCGGAGCCTATTTCTATCTATTCTATTGTATCTCCCCTCCGCCCTATCCCTCCCCTCTCTGTCTTGCTCCCGTCTGGAAATATCCTGACGTCCGTGCTCACTAAAACACTTTCTCGCTAAAAAATATTTATAATTTTCTTCTTATTTGGAGTTCCCGTCCCCAAACTTCATTCCCTTTATAACTGAAAATAATAAAACAAATATTTGCGAAACAAAATAAAATAGATGTACTGACGTATACCCGTATTCGTGCGTATCCTGTAGAATATACGTTTCAAGCGGATGGACGTGTACGAGTATGGCGACAACCTCATGAATCCATGGACCCTGTACATGTAACTGTACAAGCTGGTGAAAGCTCTGTGTTGGTATGGGGCGTGTGCAGTTGGAGTGATATAGGTCCCCTGATACGTTTAGATACGACTCTGACCGGTGACACTAACGTAAGCATCCTGTCTGATCACCTGCACCCATTCATGTCCATTATGCATCACGACGGACTTGGGCAATTCCAACAGGACAATCCGACAGCCCACGCGTCCTGAATTGCTACAGAGTGACTCCAGAAACACTCTTCTGAATTTAAACCCTTCCGCTGGCCACCAAGATCCCCAGGCATGAACATTGAGCATATCTGGGTTGCCTTGCAACGTGCTGTTCAGAAGAGATCTCCATCCCTCGTACTCTTACGAGATTATGGACTGCCCTGCAGGATTTACAGTGTCAATAACCTCCAGCACTACTTCAGACATTAGTCGAGTCCATGCCACGTCGTGTTGCGGTACTTCTGCGTGCTCGCAGAGGTCCTACACGATATTAGGCAGGTGCACGTTTTTGTTGTGTATTTTTTTTTTACCCTTCAGTGTATTTGAATCTTCTGGTCGGATTAGAAAACAAATTACCAGTTCCCCCCTACAGACCTAGACTCGTTGAATCACACCTCATGTCTCGATTGGTGGACGGGAAGTTGTCTAACCGCGTGAGTGACGGATCCGCACACACGCTCGCTCACAGTTACCTTCCTTTCAAATGTTAACAAGTGAAAAGCTTAATTACAGTCATTTTCAACAGGACTCCGCAACCGCACACACTACTTTAGTTTCCGTAAGGATTTACTTGCCGTTTGTGGAGACTGACTTACCACAAGTTTTGTGGCCTGCACGCTCTCCTGATCTGACTCCGTGCGATTTCTTTCATTGAGGATTCCTGAAAGATCGCAAATACGCGATTAATCCCCACACAAGAATTACGGCACAATATAGTTACAGCATGTACTACAACGTAAGTACAATTTAACTTCCTAAGTAACGAAAGCAAAGTAGTGAAAAAAGAACAAACTGACTCGGTGGTCAGAGCGAAGTCGCTCGCATTTCACCAAGGCGGTCCGGGTTCGATTCCCGGTCAATCTCGTGTGAAATTTGTTCCCACACAACGAGTTTAGCAGCTTCACAAGGGCTAGACCACACCTGTGAATTGTCCTAAACCCTACCCCTATCCTGATTTCTTCCCAATTCTGGCCGCTGGGTAGTGACGCAGGAGCGCTTAGTGGGAGGCGCTTACGCGGAGGTGCTACCCGGCGGTCCTCTTGACAACTGACTGCGACGAGACGCGACATTAAATGTCAATATTAACGGAGGTTTACTCCTATAAATAGCGCGATTATTAACGGAGGATTACTCCCAAGCGCAAAGCGCTCGTTGCCCCCGGAGGTTGAGGACGCGTTGCGTCAATTCAGACGCAACAAATTTAAAAAAAGCTACCTTTCCTTATCGGCAGTTCTACGGGCCGCCATGTCTCGATTTCCCCGGCATCCGTGGCCTCGTTCGCCGAGGTCAAATCCCCGCGCAACCAGCACACTTATATAATGGTCGCACTGTATATTTGCTACACATAACAAAATTATCAACTCTCGTTGAATTTCCTTAGACGGTGCTTAACTTGGATCGTATCTGTACCCTTCGCAGAAATAAGGGAAGTCTGTGTCTCATGTTGAGAATCAACCGGAACTTGAGTCCAACGAAAAAGACGTGTGTTTATTGGTGAATATATATTTCCAGAGGTTATATGACTGATTCGGCAGTGATTCCACAGTGATTCCACGAGGTGTGCATTTCTTTCAACGCAGCGGGTGAGTGAGCACTGCGGTTTGCATCCTTATCCCGGGCAATGTCTTCTCAATACGGAGATTTTCCATTTCGCGAGTTTTAGTTTCATGAAATCATTGAAAGGGCTCAAAAGCTTTAATAGAAAGTGATTGCGATAATATGAATCGTTCAACGACTTTGTTTTGATCGAGATTATGTAATACATCAAGCCTAGCACATGTCACAACCATTCAAACTTGTTACATTTGTGTTTCTTTTACACCATCAGTGCAACAGGGTTAGGAGATTGGGTGCAACAAAAGAAACATTCTACGCCCTTTCCCAATCCCATGATTAGCAAAGTGAGCCAATCAAACACAATTATGATTTTTCCGTGTCTGTATTAATGGATTCTCAGCACAAAAATGAACATTGCTGTATATCCGAATCTGTAGTCTACAGTAAGTGCCTCTGGACGTCCAGTTACCGGTTCCCATCTTCCAAGTGAAATTAATGTACTTCAGGAAATAAAAAATGTGCATCGAGTTATGGTTTCGAAGAAGTTAGAACGTTTTTCAGATCCAGAATAGTTTCCTAGATTACTCGAATTGTTTATTTACAAAAGAAATTATTATATTTGTTCACAAACAAAAAATAACACGGAAATATAAAAGCACCCAACGTACATAATTCAATTCTTTTCTATTTCTTAGTTAATTTTTCTTCGCAAACAAATATATTAATTTAGTTTGTAAATATTAATCAATTTACATGTTTCTGGACGTTTTATATGTTTTTGAAATGCAAACATTTGCATAGAAAGTATTTTTTCAAACCAACTTTTGAATGCTTATTATGGCTCATACATTTGAAATCTTGAAGTTAGACAAAACATGCTTAAAATTTAGTTAAGAACTTATTTTTGAAGTTTTGTTGTTTCTTCCCAGGACACTCTGAATTTAATTACAGAACAGTGCACCTTTTACCGACACATAAATTGTTAATAATGTTTAAACTGGAAAAGTATAAGAATTCAATTGATACGTCCTGATATTACAATGTTTCCTAAAATTTCAAAGGCAAGTCATTAAATAAGCAGCTCTTAATCACCATTTCAGACACAAAATAAAAAAAAACACACTTGGCAACACACGCAATTGGCAAAGAATCGGAGAGGTGTATACATAATGTTCCATTATTCCAGTAAGGTATTTCTACTCCCTGATATCGTTGTTTAAGGTACGAACATTGCCAATCTAGAGCAAGACCACGAATTCCATACGAAGGTAATTTTGAAAGTAAATTATGTTCAATGACGTCAAAAGCTTTTGAAAGATCTACAAATATTCCAATAGGTGCTTTGTTTTGATCCATGGATGAGGCGACATCTTTAAGAAAAAAAAAATATTTGTATGGCTGTTTCCGTAGATTTTGATTTTTGAAACTCATGTTGGCAATCTGACACTGCGTCGTGTTTACTAATAAATGTTTCCATTCGTACGTAAAAAAGTCCCTCTAATATTTTTGAAGAAACCGACAAAAATTTGTGGGATAATTTTGAATTGCATTTTTGTTGCCTGTTTTGAAAAGCGGCTTAATCTTTGCTTTTTTTAAATATTTGGAAACATTCCTGTGCATAAGGATACATTTAATATGTGACTTAACGGGTGTATAATGGTGGGCGCACACGTCTTTAACAAACAATTCGGAAATTCATCTAAGCCGGCCGAATATTTATTTTTTAGTACATCGATTATTTTGAGAATTTCATTGGAAGAAGTTTCGGAAACGAACATCGTGTCTAAAATTTTTGGGGAAAGGTCTGATGTTGAATTATGTGTCTGAAGACCCTTCGTGAGATCAGCAGCAATTTTCGAAAATTATTGATTAAAGAGACTAGCCACTGTTGCCGGATCGTTCACATTTCTATCATTCTTTTAAAACAACATTCCCTACAAGGTTACTAGTTGATTTGGACGAATTTTTCACTATATTCCACATTGTTTTTCCTTTATTATTTGAGTTCAAAATATCCTGATCATGTCTCATGATTTTAGCCTGCCTTATGACTTTTCTTAACAATGATTTGTATTTTTTAAAGTGGAGGAAGAAATCTTGAGATACTTTATGATGCTTAGAAATCAAAGAAAAAATTCGTTTGTTTTTACATGAAGTCCCAATCTTTTGTGTTATCCAAGAATTGCTTTTCTGTGAAACAAATTAATTTTTTTTTGAAAATGAAAGCAAGTGTTAAAATAATATGAAAGTGTTGAAAAAAAATTATTATATTTATTGTTTGTATCAACAATATTGTAAACCATGTCCCACAACTCTTGCAGCAAGTAAATGTTTAATAATTTTATTTTACTTTTAGTGAACAATCTACTCAAATGTGTATTATTTAATGTCAGTGTTTGCATTTCTTATAATGGTAAGAATTTGTGCATCATGATCACAGTATCCTAAATATTTTTTTTCAGTTTTATATTGAGTAGTGGTTACTGCTCTCTTTGTTTGAGGTCTGTAGATGCAAAGTAAGTAGCATAAGAAGATGTACTACAGATATTTCAAAAACATTTTCAATAGCATACATGTTTAATTTCGTCAAGGTGATAGAATCGATATTATTTCTAATGTGAATGCAAAAACCTCCATTTGCAGGACCTTTATGCAATTCCTTTTCTCTCTCGCCTGCGAGGTAAAAGTTTGGAATGTAGAAAATGCTAAGTTCATTATGAAATACCACAAAAGAATATATTGAGGGGAAAGATATAGATAAAGGAACTCGGAAGATGCAAGAGAACTAGTAGATAGAGACACAGATTGACTTTAGTCAAAGAAGCTACAGACATCTACTACTTCTTGTTTGTTGCAAACTTTGCAAATAAGAGAACTGCAACCATCCCTCCTCTCCTGTCAGATGTTGTTTGAGTATCCCTAGTAAATACTGCAAAAGATTTATGGGGTATGACATCAGATTCATATCTGTAATGGTGTGACAATGAGAAAAAGAATGAACTAAAATAGACCTACAGATCATAGTAATACTGGTAGTAGCTTCTGAGCCTTAGACATAGTAGAGGCCTTCTGGGTTTGGGTAATATAAGTATTAATTTATATTACATTCTTATAACACAAATCTTACTTACCCAAAATAAATATTCCTAGCACTAATACAACAACAACAAAAAAAAGTGCTTCAGAAGTAGCAAATAGTAAAGATACAGCTACTGTCCAGTGAAGCAAAATCCAAGAAGCTGTAACAAGTAGCCATCTTGTCACCCAAAACAAGATTATCTGCAAAAAGTTAAGTTTCCAGACAGAAATAGTTTTGAACCAAACAATAACATTATAAAAGCTATGGAGAAGCTAGTGGAATAATCCTAAAGACTATAAATAAATGAATTGTTAATAGGAATCTTTGAATTGTTATCGTGAATAAATATCTATGATTGATCAAAATTGTTAATAGGTATCTTTTCCATTTAATCAAAGTAATGAATGGTGCAAGAAAAGGATTGTATGTATAAGGTCAATAACTATTTATAAAAAATGAATTATTAAATATTGATCTACTAATCTAATTTTAATGAGTGTTTTACCCAGGTCCTTCAGGGATGTAATAAGTTATGCATTTTTTAACTACCAAAACGTAAAATGCATCACACCATGGAGTGAGGTCAAATGATACTCTTTGCACAACTACAGTGCATACATTCTGATTGTAATGGCTACAGAAATATTTGCATCTACAACTTCCATCCAACAAATACATGAACCATCTCTTGAAAACCTCTCTTCATCAAATTAGACAAAAGAAATTTGAAAAAAGTTAATAAATGTCTCTAATTATTTAATATTCAAAGAAGATTTAATGAAAATGGCAGTTCTTCCGTTAAATCCAGTGTATTTATTCTGTTGTAACTTACAAACAAAGTTCAAAGAAAACAGTTCACCGGTCCTGGTATTACACCACCACTTCTTCTAAACTAACACCACAACTACTGTTCTGGCCACCTTAAAATAGGTACTAAAATACAACGTAGAAAAAGATCAGTCACATGAGTATAAGCACTCACAAGCAACTTAGGGCATTTTCATTCCTTTTGTGTTGGCAATTGTTGTTGCCAACATTCCAGAATTACCCAATGTATATTGTAATAATGCAAATAGTGACTTGTTGATTTATGTTTGCAACAAAAGAAATTACTTCTAGAGATCCACCAACATTTTAACCTTGCATTTGGATTGTGAGCATTTGTCATTGCTTTGAGTGACTTATGCTATTATTTCCATTATTTTACATTTATGTGTTTAATTTTAGTTATTTCATGTCTTGATTGTAGTTGCATAGTTAGGTATTTTAGTTTTGGTTAATTAATTCATTAATTTTATGTAATTAGTTTATTAGGCCTACTGGTCCCCATTTCATTATATTATTATTTTAAAATAAGAAATGTCTGAACCCAGGACATATGGGCATGTGTAAAACTCACATGATTTCAAAATTAGCTTCAAAACGACTTTTGAAAATTAGCATTATTGATAATGGAAAGAATTAGTGAATGAAGGGACTTATGTCAACTCCACCTTTGTTACATCATAGGTGGCAATATACTAAAGATAAGTGAATTCCATTTGTGTTGCAAGTTCTAAATTTTAAAATTGTTTTATATGAGAACTTGCCATAAATAAATAAATTCTTTGTTGCTAGTGATTATTAATACAATAGTAATAAATGCAATCATATTTTCTAAAGTTATTTTGATTTTATAGGTGGGTGTGATCTCAGTTGCATATCATGCTGTGGCAGTATCATTAGCATACACGGTGGGGGTGGGGGGGGAGCTACAGGAGTTTACGATCAATCCACAAAAAATTCCAATTATTTAATTAATGTTAATATTAGATATTTAATGAAACCATGTTACCTATAATTTATGGTAGGACTGATACTTAACAAATACAAATCATTCTGTACGTCTTGATATTTCTATTTGAAGCCTATATTCCGAAGTAGTGGGTGATACAACTTCAGGGGTATGGTTGTATTTTTAAATGAAATGTGGATATATATGACTGTTAATGTCATTTTTTACCCTGAAAATTTACGTAAGGTGATGTTGCCAAATTGTAGATGATCATAATCATAAGTGATTTAGATGAAGGCAGCATATTTAAAATATTTCTTACAGGTTCCTCCAAAGTGAGTTGCAAAATATAGTTGAGTAATAAGACATTATCAAGGTACAGAACAGTTCCTTCTCTGTAATGCTGTTATGTTAGAATATAAAATTTAGTTTATTATCAGTAATTAAAATATCTTAATTGTTTCCTTGTTGGTGCATCATTTCCTTGGTGAATATATTAAATTCCTCAGTGAACCCTATTTTTTAAATTTAATTTTTGAGTACTAACTTTAGTTTAACCACAATGTTGATTTAAGTATTTTCTTCAATTCCAAAAAAAAAAAAAAAAAAAATACAATTAATAATAGTTATTATATTTAATCAGATTCTAACTTATTTGATAACAATATATATTTTCTCAATTCATTCATTTAAGTTTGAGAATTGAGTTTACTAAAATTTAATCTTCTTTTCCCTCATGTATTCTTTAATAACAAAAAGTGGAATAACTATGACAACAAACACAAAATAAAACAAAACAAAATAAATAAATGAATAAATAAAAATAAAACAACAATAATGGTAAAAGTAATATATATTTTATTTTATTTTGATCTTTTGTTTGAATCGGTAAGTCTCTATATGTTATTATTATATCTTTGCTAATTCCATTAAAATAATTGTATTTGATTAATATCAACCATATAACTTCTTTTCATATTCTTTTTAACCTATTTAGATTAATTTTCTCCTTTACTATGTCTAGCCTGAAGATGTGGAAAAATGAATTCTCCGAAACGTTGCTCTGAAAGCCAATAAATGTTTTGTGATGTGATTGCTCAGAAGATAAATAAACTTTTTATGATCTAAAAGCTGTCTGTCATTAAAACTCTGTGGCCAAATTCAATTAACAGTATGTATACTTAGTGGTAGTACAGACAATTTCCTAATTGATGATTTATATTTTTATTTGTACAAAACACTCATCAGTTTTGCAAATTAAAAAATGTTGATGCCTATTTCTCATTCTCATGAAGCCAAAACGAAAGAATTATCACCAAAAAAAAGGCTCCCCTGGCAGAAAGGCTGACCCTGGCCAGCAAGAGGAAAAAACTGTACAAACAACTACATTAAGCGAGGTGGGGGTAGAGAGACATAATTTCATAAATTGCTTGTTCTGATGAAGGTTCAGAAGCCCCACATTACAAATTTGGTCCCTTGTGTTATGTGCCTTGGACTGTCAATCTCACTATAGATCGATCCTCACTATATGAAACGGCTGTTATTGTCAGTGTCAAGAGAAATATTTTAACACCATACACACACACACACTGATCTTGTGAAGAACATTATCGTAAAGCCACCTCAGCCCTAAAATTTTCTGTCCCCACTCCAGCTTAAAATCAATATATTATGAAGTAAAAGCTACAGATTTCTTCCGACAAGGTCATACTTTACTTGCACCCCAAATCAAGTCAACAATTATCATTACTTCAACTGCATTTATTGTAGCTAGAATAGCTCGAAGATTGGTCACCATTTTTACTGCTTCTCTAGGATTACATTTAAGGTAACCTGAAACAAAACAAGAAAAGGTAATAGTTATACTTTGAAATGTAAATGAAACAGAAAGATATTAGTGATGATTTTCCCTGGAAGAATGTTTTCTAATTGAAGTTTCCTATTAATCATTTAGAAATTGTCAAATAAAACTTTGCAAAAATGAACCACAGTTTATTCTGTATTAAAATCACAACATTTTCGAACATGATAGTCATACTTTTATGTTAAATTCTTTAAGGGGAGACGGCAGTGTTTGCCGCTAAAAAAATCAAACTTTTCATTTAAGTTCATTTAAGCCTAACCTACATTATATGTAATGTATAGCCTACTATTAGCCCTTAGGTGTACTTTATAGCCTACTTTATTCTGTATGTGTTGCTACTTGTTTTATGATAGTCGGAATATTAAATCTTGTTTAACAATTTTTTAAATATTTAACAGTTCTTGAGGAACTATCTTCCCTATTACTTGGCTTTAACACCAATATTTTTAGATTCATGGGTTGTTAATACTTTGTTTTTCTATTGAAGTTTTGAAATAATTTTGTTTCGTATAAGTTTCTCCGTCACTACAAGAATATTGTAAATGCTTTATAATGATGTTTGTTTCTTTCTGTTTGTGTTTTTAGCTAAGGGTTCTTAATATGGTATTGCTGAATAGCTGTATTTCAAACTCCTTTTCCTTAAAACTTTTTCTTCTTCTTTTTCTCTCTTTTTTTTAACGAATATCTCTCGTAAATAAGCAATATTTAATTTAAAAAATTGATACTATAGAACTAAAAATATTATATAAAAAATAATTAACCATGAATGTTACAAGACTGATAAACAATGAGATTATAGATACATGTTTACATTATAACTAAGAAATTTGAAAAATTTGTGATGCATTGTTTTATCAAAAAGATGTACCTAATGTATTTAGATTATTTACATAGGGCTTCCACTAGCATTCAGTTGCCTCTTAATTATTTAAAGTTTTAACCTTTAAATAATTCTCCATCAAATAGATTTAATTTAAAAGAAAAATGTTAGTTAGAAACTCTTGCATCTGTAATCTAAACGAGTTAAATTCATTGTGGGTCACAGCACGAACTGCTGTGACATAGCTGTCCACCCATGTTGTGACAACTTCCCCCCCCCCAACTATTTTTTAACCTACTGGCAGTTTATTAGGACAAGTATCTCTGAGAGCACAAGCTAGTGAAGCATTCTAGAGCAACGCTAGGTTTGCCATCAGATTGACGCAATTTTTAAATGACAACTAAACAACAGGGACTGCTTGTTTTGGATCCTAGTGGCCAGCTGTTGTACTCCATTTCCACTTTTCTCCACTTAGTGTAAAGTGGATATTAGAACAGTCCTCCCATATTCTAAAATTTTACTGGCACAACACAAACCTTTATGATGGTGCCCCAAATTTTTTTTTAATGTTAAGTGATTTTTTAAATATAAAATGATGCCTGACTATTTCCAAATACATTTTTTAAAGACTCGTGCTGAATTTTAGCCTTATAATTGAAATTGCAGGTGCTGCAGGAAGGGAGACAAAGAGATTTGTTTTTGGCACAAAGATATATTGGCAGGATTGAGCAGTGTTTAAATACTTGTGTGTGAAATACATATTTTAAATACATTTTGTATTCGAAAAAGTGTATTTTTGAGTTTTTTGGATATCTATTTTGGAGATGTATTTAAATATATAAAATAGATGTATTTAAAAAGAGAAATTCTTAAAATACTTTAAATTGAGGTGGAGAAGATAATGAGAATAGTTTCTTTATGCTAGTGAAGGCACCTTATTGAAACAAAAATACAACAGCTCTTGAATTATAATTCTCTTCATTTTTTAATGATAAATCTACATCATTAAAATGTTGGACAATTAAGCAACAATAAAAAAGCCTTTATTCTTTATAACTAGTTTATGATCATTTGTATCAGTTGAACAACTGTTTTCCTTTGCGGGTTATACATATTTGCCAATTACTAGGGGTTTATTGCCTGATGATTTGTTTGAATTATTAGTTGTTTTAAAAGGAAATTCTATCTGAGTTAGACATATTTTTATATCAATTTACATTTGAAAGTGTTTATACAAAAATGTATATTACACATATTGTTCAGAAATATGTATGACTAACAATTACTAATTTATTGGAATAATTGACAATTATAATATATTGTTGCAATAAAAATATCTAATATAAAATTATTATATTTACTGTATTTAAAGTATTTTAAATACATCTGTATAAAGCAAATCAAAACCTAATGTATTTTGAGTATGCATTTAAATATTTATTTAGAAACTATTTAAATACTAAATTTGAAGTACTTTGCCCAACCATGTGTATTATTACTTTTCAATGATAATATTTAAGGATATTTTAGGTTCATTACAGAGGCTCAAGGCTGAAACATTGCCATTGTCAGGGCAACAAGAAAAACAAGTTAATTTAGCCAAAAAAGTACATTGTACAAAGTAAATGTGAAAAAGGCAGGCTGTCCGTTCAAATAATAAACACCTGGCAACCATAGAAGTGAAAGATGTTGTTTTAAACAAACACAGAGGATATGGTTTTCTAAAAAGCTTTTAATTAAATAGTATAAATTGTTAGGAACTGTTAGAAGAGAAAGTTTATATAATAGACCAGGATGACATACTGTCTCAAATGATTTTTCAATAACTAAAAGGCTGCACTAAAATATTGATAGTTATGAAATGCTAAAAAAATTTCATCTGTTACAGAAAGAATTTGGTCATTAATAGATATGAGTTCTAAGTCCAAATTGGAAATGTGGAATAGCATTAACTGAATTTAATCAATTATTTAGTCTTAATTAATGCATTTTCAAATATTTTATCAATTGAAGATAGTAAACTAATGGGTCTGTAACTTAAAGGATTTTCAGTAGATTTGTTAGGTTTGACAATAGGAATTACTTGTGCCATTTTCCATGCTTTGGAAAAGTAGGAAAGTTTAATGCAAAAATTGAAAATAAGTGTAGTGTATGGTTATTGCAAAAGGAAATTGTTTAATGATATATGGAGAAATGAAGTCAGGTCCAAAAGAAAATTTGAATTTTAGTTTATCAGTAAAATTAAGTACTTCAAAAGGTGATATTAAAGATATATCAAGGGGTGTGAATGAAAATGTATTTTCTATTTGTAAAAAGAAAAAGTGCTATGTTGAGCATTAGTAATAGTTTAGTAAATGTTTGTGATAGATATTTAGAGAAAATTTCACATTTGTCGTGGGTTGATATATATTTATATTTATTTATTAATTTTGATGAAGTAGGCGAGGACTGGTAGTAGGTTTTTTAAGTATTTTACGGGTTGTTTTCCCTTAGACATGGAACATTTATGTTAGTGTAATATGACTGATGAAGAATGTGATTAGATTGGCGAACTTGTTTTGTTAAGACGTTTAAATAATTTTACGATCAATAGATTTATGCCTTAACCAGCAGTTTCTAAACGTACATTTATGTAGAATTAGTCTATGAATATAAAGAGGGATTGGATGGCGAATATCAATATTAGGAGGAAAGGATGCAACCAATGTATAGCATCCAAAATTGTATGACATATGAGTGAGATGTATGGATCTATTTGAGTTGATGTTTGAAGTTTGGGAATAGGGGCAGAAAATTAGTAACTAAATGTTGAAAAAATGGCCAATTTATTTATTGTATTTGAAATGGATATTCAGGTTTAGATTGTGTTGGAGAAATAGAGAAAATAGAAGATAGAAGGCGATGATCAGAAGGAAGTACATTTAAGACATTGGTTGTAACACAGTATGGTATGTTTTTATAAGGTGACCAATTTTTGTATAATGAAAAGGAGGATGAAAAAGAATTTAAAAGAAGTACAACATATATAAATGAAACTTGTATTAATTCAAATAAAAACACACTATTTTATGTTTACATCCCTTTTAATTAATTAATTAATTAAAAAGAGTACCTATTTTACTATTGAATTAATATTATATCATTTTCTAACAGTATATTGGAAATATAGGAGCCAAAAATATCCTTCATATTTAATTTACAGAAGGTGTTGCAGCTAGAGTATCGACATGCAATCGTGATTTCTTACTTGATCAACTAAATTAACACATTAACACTAGTTTAACATATTCATTTTAAAATATTGAAAAGGAGGACAGGTAGAAGAACACTTTTCAAGGAGGGACAGAACCTATAAGAGGAGGAATGTCCTCCCCAAAGGAGGACGACTGGTCACCTTAGTTTTTATAAATTCCAAAATCTATTATATTAGGTAGTATATCTTGTATGTACAAAAAATATGTAGGTGAATCTTAGGAATGAATAATTAAGTTAAAATTTGTAATATCATGAAGTAATAATTGTCCATTTGAATTGTTTAATCTGCTTCCCCATGCATTGTGCTTTGCATTGAAGTCACCAGAGATGAAAGAGTGTTGATTTGAATTGAGAAAATTAAAAATATTGTCTGATTTATAAGGAATATTTGTTTTTTTTATACTGAAGAAATTTATAAATAAAAAATTGATAACCATATTAGAGTATCGACATGCAATTGTGATTTCTTACTTGATCAACTAAATTAACACATTAACACTAGTTTAACATATTCATTTTAAAATATTGAAAAGGAGGACAGGTAGGAGAACACACACACTATCAACTGTGTTAGAAAAAATATTAATTTGTTGGTAATGTTCAATGGACTTCTTTATTGTGATTGCAACATCACCTTTTCTTCCAAAGGAATTTGTGGTTATTTGGTCAAATCAATATATAAAATTTCCTGGAATATACATTTTATTGGAAGGAGATACATGAGCTCCCTGCAGACAGACTATGACTATTTTAAGTAAATTTAAGTAGTAAGATAATAAGAATATTTTGTTTTTAATATCATCTGCATTCCAGTTTAGGATTTGGCACCATAATAAAGAATAATTAAGGAGAAATGTGTGAGAGTGATTGAACAATGTTTTGTATTAAAGTGGGTAATAGATTAGTCAATAAGGATGTTATTAGTGACGGTATCTAAGGTATAAGTGATGTTGTTAATCTATTAATATTGTGTGTATAAGAAGAGTTATAAAATGGAGAATTTTTAACTTTTTCTGAGAATAAAACGTGTGCAAGAGGGTGATGGAAGTTTGAATGTTGTGGTAAAGGGGAGTATATGTATCTGTCTTGGAAATTTTGTTAACTTTCATTAGTATGAGTGTGTAAAGAGTTTTGATGAGTGGAATTATTTGAAGTTGTTATTTTTTGACATAAAAAAATAATGAATGTTGGACAGTTTTTGCTAGATGATGCATGAGCTGAGCTGCATTTGGGAACTCACAGTTTGCACAATTATCTTGAGGTGAAGTACACTGGTAGGTTTCATCTGTTCAGCACCGACCAAAGCATAAGGGTAAACCATGATTTTTCTTAGTAACCATAGTGTTGATAGTTTCTGCACGTAACTGGGCCAGTACATGGTGTCTTCGTTCTTCTGCATTGATGAATGCATTAAAAAGTTTGTGTGAGTGTGTGCATACTTGTATGTAAATGGAACCATTATGAGGTTTTGTTTTGTTTATAATAATAATAATAATAATAATAATAATAATAATAAATAATTATTTTGTTTATTTTTTTAATTAATGTCAGAAACAGAAAAACTGTGTGTGACCTACTATGAAGAAAAATGTATTTTGTAAAAGTTTTCGTAAATTCTACCTTAATCCATTTATATGTTTTATTCTGACTGCAGGTGGAAACAGAACGTTTGTTCTTCGATTAGTAAAGACAATTCGGGAAATGTCTAGTTTTTCAAATGTTGCTAATCTCCCGCTTTTTTGAATTTTATTTTTATTTATTTATTTATTTATTTATCTATCTTTAACTCTTACTCATCTTTCAACAATAGTGTAGGGAAAGTTATGTAATGCTGCGGAAAATCGATTTCGAAATCTGAACGGAAATAAAAGTTTTGAGGTCTCCACATACCGAGAAAGTGTTCTAACGCCCGTCCATATGAAGTTTTTAGAAAACAATTTCTGTGAAAAGAGGTTCAAACTTCGTATTCACGTTTAACGCTTAAACACCATTATCTTAAACACGGCTGAAATTTGTCAATGAAAATATTCATATAGGACGAAGTTTTGCTCTTCTTTAATATTTTTAGAGTAATAATTCGTTTCGGAAAAGTAAAAAGATTAAGCCTTTTTCAAAAGACGTGTGATAATTTTATGATTGCCCAGAAAATATCATAAAAGAGGTTTGCTCGTTGGTACCTCTTATTCAGCTTCATAATCAGTGAAAATGGTCACAAATATGTGTTCCCAAACATTATCCTTCTTGGAAATGAGTATATTTCATTTTTACTTACGTACGTTTATACCGAGTATAGGGAAAGTATGTAATGCTGCGGAAAATCTATTTCGTGATTTCAACGGAAATACGCGTTTTGGGTCCCCTGATACCGAAAAAGTGGTTTGTTTAAAAACGTCCGTGTGTCCGTCCCGAAACTTCCGCCTGTTTGTTCGTCAGTCCGTCAGTCCGTCCGTTCGTCCGTTCGTCCGTCTAGTGTCTGTGAACACTACTAGCGCCTAAATCATGCGTAGGATTTTCTCGAAACAACATGCACTTTCACGGTTGACTCTGAATTTTCGAAAATTTCAAAAGTATGAATTTTTTTGGTGTCTTCCTAAAACTACAAACTTAAAGATAGAGATTTTTCCTTCAAATAAAATTTGTTGTCCATAATTTGTTCTTTCATTAAAGTAATGTATTTTTTTAAAATATTAGTTGCTTTCGCGAAATATTGGTAGAAATATGTTCTATTTTTAAAAAATACATAAAGATTTTATATAATTACGTTAAAGAAGATTTTATATAATAAAACTCAACCATTTTCTGTGAAAACAAGATCAAAATTTCGCATTTTCAGAAACGCTCAAACGCCATTTTCTCAAAAAAGGCTCAAAAATATTTCTACAAACATTTCGAACGGATAGTGCTACTTCAACTCTTTAATCTGATGTAAAGTTCATTTCGGTGTATATTTTTGTTTTTCAAAAATTACACAAATGTACATTTTTTGAAAGATATCTGACGCTGTTGATATGCACATTTCCAGCAATTTGTAAACACTATTGTATTTGTGAGTTAAAGTACTTAAAATGACTTCAAATGAAGTTTTTCGAAAACTCAAAAAATTTCTGTGAAAAAGAGCTACAAATTTCATATTTACAGTAGAGTTTAAACGCCATTTCCTTAAAAACAGCTCCAAAATTTTTCAAAGAAAATTTCCATATAGCACGACGTTTTACTGGTCTTTAATATCCTTAAAATCAAAATATTGAGAATTTCAAATACACACACACACACACACACACACACACACACACACACACACACACACACACACACACACACACTGCGGTCGGCGATCCTCACTACTTGCATTTTCGCCGCTCTCGCGTGCAGACGGCTGGATCTTTAGTACCCGTGAGAGCAGGCCTGACATATATTCTCCAAAAATAACAATAATGGGCACTTTGTACCCTCCGAAATATGATATATCATTACTATTCACCATGTCATATTTTACAAAGCGTCCGTATCCGGCGCTAATATTAGAGAATACCCACACCCGATGCATTCGGCAGGCTGGCTCGTCGCAAAAGAGAACGATTCTCTCCTCGTCCCGACTATGCCTCCCATGTACACACTCTTTTTATCTGCAAGAAGTTTGCTTTTCTAAGCAAACTGTGGTATACGGATTGTATGCGTTCATTCTCCGTAACTACTGTTTATTTATATCTGCTACCGTAGCAACTTGTCCATGTTGCCTCTATTCTTCCTGTCCAAATAAACTACAATATATTATTAAAATATAATAATAATATTGAATGTTCATATTAACGTGGGAGAGTCTTTTGTGTTATCAATGTCTAGAGAAAGAACTTTATAATGCAGCTGGTAAAGCACCGAATTTTCGACAGAAAAATGTTATTGCAGAACGTAACGAAAAAATCGATAAATCTTGTTACTACATATGTACAGTAAATTACTTCCCCTAACACGTTGTGGAGTCACAACCCATGTTTCGTGGATCCTTGATAACGAAAAATCAATTCACGGCGAAGTCTGTGCGTCTGTCTGACTGTGAACAACGCTAGCGCGTTCAAAGTTCAGTCGGTTTTCTCCAAAATTGATAATCCTCAATGGATATGGCTGATGACGCAGCCCGTTTAATTTGAAAGATATTTAAATTTTGGGGTAGTTGACATAAAGTCCCTGGACAATTTCCAAATTTTCAGAAAAATGGCTCCAAATTTTGTAATTAATTTTTTATAGGATAATGAGAAGGACGTTTAAGAGGGAGGTGTAGGTTTAATTTTCGTTGAAACTCATTTTTCGAAAATGGAAAAAAAAACTCAAAATTTTTTCGGTGTTTCCTTACAACAACAGTGGGCCCCAATTACGAAGAAATATATACTTAATGAAATGGGTTTATGAAAAACAGATATTCATATATGGTCATGTTCAACTTTTCGAAAATATGAGTATTGTTGCGTAAATTGGTTAAAAATATGCAATTTTAATTTTAAAACCATTTGAACTGAATAAACCTTTGTCGATCTGGCCTGATTCAAACCTCTGCGATTTTGAAAACATTCATTAATTTTTGGATGTACTTTACACGAAGGTCTTAGAGATTTTCAAAAATGACTCGAAATTTTTTCTTTAAATATTTTGCAATAATAAAGTGTTTGTCCGTTTCTAACTTTTAATTCTGAATTTTCGAAAATTTTAGTAGTGCCCGCGTGTAATATTGCGTGCAATATGTGCAATTATAAAAAATAACAAAAAAACTCTCGAAATTCTCGAAAACGACTCCATTTTTATCTTTAAACCTTTGGTAGGAATAGTGCTAAACATACTCTACGAGATGGCATAAACGCCATATTGCTCTCTTTTTTTCAAAAATTACAAAACAAATTTTTTATTAGCCTCTCACGACGCTAATATTTACATTAGCTACGATATATTCACATTATTGAATTTAAAGGCACATAAGCTTGAAATGATATAATATAAAGTTTCTCAAAAACTGAACAGTTTTCTGAGAAAATTAGCTCCAAAAACCGCACTTTCAGAAACGCTCAAACGCCATTTTCTCAAAAACGGCTTCAAATTTTTTCTTCACACGTTTCGTACGGATAGTGTTAATTGTACTGTTTATGATGATATAAAATTCATTTTGCTGTATGTTTTTTCAAACAATACACAAATGTAATTTTTTTAAATATTCCTCATGGGTTTAATATGCACATTTCCAGCGATTTGTAAACATTATTGCATTTGTGAGTAGATGAGATTTAAATGACTTGCAATGAAGTTTTTCAAAAACTGGAAAGATTCCTGTGAAAAACAGCTTCAAATTTTGCGTTTAAACGGAACGCTTAAACGCCATTTCCTTGAAAACGAATTCAAATTTATCAACGACGATTGTTATAAAGGGCCAGGTTTTAATATTCTTTAATAGTCAAAAAGTGCTATTTAAAATCTTCTTTTCGAAAACCGAAAAATTAAGACAAATTTTAAAAAAATATTAAGACGGCGATAGATGGTAGCGAGCAGGATGAGGCAATCATGAAGCTAGCCCACAAGGAAATTACAAAACTTAAAACGAAAAAGTCTGTGCCATTCTGTAGCACCATTAGTTACTTTCTGGTATACGTATGTATATACGGAGTAATAATGAATACGGAATGTTATATAATGCCACGGAAAATCGATTTCGAGATTTCAACAAAAATACACGTTTTGAGGTCCTCTCATGCCGACTTTTTCAAAACGTCCGTCCGTCCGTCCATCTGTCTGTGTATGTCTGTCCGTTTGTCTGACTTTCCCCTTCCTGTCTGTCTGTCCGTCTGCAATTTTTTAAAAATATCTCATATGCCATTAATAAGCACATTTCCTGCGATTTGTGAACATTATTCCATTTTTTAGTTAATGGGCTTCAAATGACTGCTAATGAAGTTTTTTGAAAACGCAAATATTTTTAAAGGAGAGCTTTAAATTTCTCATTTACAGTAACGCTTAAACGCCATTTTCATAACAACGGCAGTTTGTCAATAAAAAATCCCATTTAAGACAAGGTTTTACTATTTTTACTTTCTCGTACCACGAAGGAACTTGAAAGTAATGTAATGCTTGAAAAAACTGCGAAATTTTGGCCGAATTATTACTATTACAGGGCCCTGGTAACAAAAAGTTGGTGTTGCGGTAAATCCAGTTGCCAAATTCAGAAAAAAATCCTTTAATCATGGATGTTGCCAGAATCCATATTTTATCGGTCCTTTATCGAAAACTCGATTTAGATTAGATTTATTACTAATTCTGCAATCGAGTTTGAGAACTTGGTGGCAGAATACACGAACTTAACATTACAAAACTTAACAACTTAAAAAAAAAAATTAAAAATAGACGCAGAGAGAGGGACGATAATGGAGGTCATCTGAAGCGTGAGAGTTAAAAAATATTGATCCTTGTTCGACAAAAAAATATTTTTCTTGGGTATTAACAATTACATTAACTTCAAATAGAATACGAGGAGAAACTTAAAAGTAACCTCTAAACATGCTACTGATAAACGAAAGTTTTTTTTTATTTTGGAGAGTCAATGCTCCTAAAAATAAACAATGTTTATAAATACAACATAATACATGAACATTTTTAACAATAAATAATAGATACAGGGAGAAAAGAATACTAAGGAGGATGTAAGAAATCTTTTCAGTAACGTATCTTAATCGAGAAGAATTAACTCTCTTTTCTAGTTAAAAAGATATATAGAAAAAGAAGAAAGGGAAAAAAGAAGCGGGAACAAAGGGAAAAAGAAGAAAGGGGAGCATAACATGTTTCCGAGATACGAAGAATCCAGGATTTTAGAGGAAGAATACTGAGTTCTTGTGAGCATTATATCTTTCTTATGAACCAGGGTGCTTTCAATGCATTCCTTAAAAAATATTTTGCACAACTTCTGGTATTTTAATTTCAGATTTCGCTGCGTCCAAATGGAGTTAATCATAAGTTAACGAAGGGCGAATAGTGTATTGAAATATAGTCAATACAGAATCTACAGAGAGGTGAGAATTTGTATTCAGAAATGAATATAATTTTAAAAGCTTGACATTAGTTTTATTTATTATAGATAAAATATGTGACTTCCATGTTAATTTATTATCTAGTTGTAATTCAAGATAGGTATTAAAGCATTAGTAGAAATCCAAGAAAATGATTTATAGTTATTAATACGAGGATCATTACCAATTATTATACCAAGCAACAAAAATGTTGAAATCATCTTGTAAATTACCATGTCCTGTTATAATGTCAGAATGAGAAGCAAATAATGATGCATCATCAGCAAAGAATGCCATTTGTGAATTAACTAAATTAGGTATATCTTAAATGTACATATTAAAAAGGATACGAGAGGGAGGAGAACTTTGAGTTACCCCAGCCTGAATATTATATTCAGTATTAAAATATTGTTAACTTGAACTTGAAATTTACGATCCAAAAAAAACTTGAATCTTGTTGCAAACAATAGGAAATCCAAATAATCTGAGTTTATTAAGTAAACAATCATACCATACGTATTAAAACGCTTTTTCATCATCTTAAAATAATGCAAATGTAAATTGTTTACTTTTAAAAACTGATTGCTGTACAATTTATAATTCTTAACCATTGATGTAATGTGAAATAATTAGATCCAAATCCAAATTGAGAATTTGGAAGTAACGTTAGTAGTAACGGAAGTAGCTTGATTAATGAATTAAAAATTACTTTATCAAAACTTTTTGAATATATAGACAATGAACTAATAGGGTAAACATTTTCTGAATTACTATGATATTTTTGTGGTTTAGGAATGGATAACATAATTGCTATTGTCCATAGTGAAGGTTAGTAATTTAATATACATTCTATATAAGCATTATACATTACTGTTAATGAACTAATAGTGGAATTTGGAAAATATTTGAATACTATATAAGAAAGTCTAACCAAACCTGGAGTTTTATAACTTTTTAGTTTTTTTATAATGAATTTAATTTCTGAAGGAGACATACATTTGATACGCTCAGTAACTGTATAGAATTGATCTTGAAAATTTTTTTAATGTATTTTCATAAAAGGAATAATTGATAATTATTGGTAAATTATCTATAAAATTGTTGTGCAAAAAGTTCCTCTTTTTCAGAATCTGTAGTAGCACTTTATTTGAATATTTTAAAGTATTAATTTTTATGTTTCTCTTTTGTAATTATTCTAATAGCAGACCCAGGTGACGCATTCGGATGAAGATGTGATAAATAATTATTAATGTTACAATATATATGTTCTTCTAACTTTTTTCGAACAGTATGAGTCTAAATTTAATGATTTTTCGGTTGTGGGATCTCAAGTAAGTTGCCATTTACGACGAGTAATGTGTTTAAGAGTTATTAAATTTAATAGTTCTTTAGGTAAAATATTAAAAGACAATTTTTTGGACGGATGAGAATCAATCGTTGATAATTCTAATGCTTTTTTAACATTATTTATAATAATTAAAATTTCGTTTTCAAAGTCAGAAAAAATATGTAAAGACATTATAGAGTCAAAATCTATTGCATTGTGCATCTATTGACTTTACTACTGCATGTGTTCTGTGTGGTGCATTTTTTCCCTAAAGTCCCATGACTGAACAGTCATTTCCATCGTCGTCGCCTGAAATGGTAAAACATTTGCGAGAAAAGTCGGCAAAACGTGGCGAAACAACTGCTATTTCGAATGCATTTAATTCATTACACAAGTAGAATATGACTTTCTTTTAATGTAAGTAACGAATGAATTTGTTGTTCAACCAGAGATTACTACTGTGCTGTAATAATTTTGGGTTTACACGTAATAAAAATCACAGTGACATGCGAGACAAGACCTGAGAGCGTAGGCTTCCGAGGCCGGAGTCAGTACTTACTTGTCAGTAGTTATTCAATAACTACGCCCTGAAGAAGGTCACAGAATGGTGACCAAAACGTTGGCACCTATCCCCTGGACGCGGTGTCTTCCGGATAGCCAAGTAAGTAGAGACAAAACCTGCTCGCGTATTTTTGTTGTGCAAAAGTTTCGTGTCATCTTATCGACACCTTTTATAATAACTTTAGAAACATGCTGAGTGAATGCATTATTAGCCCTACGAGTGCTACTTTCTCCAGCCATAAATATCAGGTGATCGTCTGTTTTTCTTGCTCAGCGTGCACATTATAGTAGAAGGGTATTGAGCAACATGTGAGTGAATTAGATATCGCCAACAGCCAGGGTAGTAGTGACCAGAGAATATTATACCAGAGACGGCACTTAACGATAATCCCAATGCTCTTATTCAAATCTCTAATTTTCAAGGAGGGGGAAGCATACATCTTGACCCCACTTGGAGCCAATAGCGTCGAAGAGCGATCTTCCAATGGAGATGGCGCGTAATGACGACTGGGACATTTAAGATTACATTACGAAGTTGTTTTTCGAAATGGAGGCAAATTATAATTATGTTAATATAATTTAATGTAAAATAAATACGCTAGACATTTTAGAAGCCAATAATTATTACAATTAGGAATTCTGATTCAGTGATATGAATTGTAGTCAACGGATCGCAAAATAAAAAGTAATTTCATAAACATATTTATTTCTAAAGTATGTAAATATACATATTCGTACGGAATATAAACATACTAATTCAATTTTTACAAACTAAATATAAGCAAATAATACATAGAGATTATTTAACTTTTCTGTTGACAATGTTGAAACCATGAATTTAGAACATTGTCAAAATACAACTAGTGACCATTACCTCTTTAATATTGCATCATTATCAAAACGACATGCTAGTTATTAACACACGTGAAATTTCAGCATATTATCAAAATTCCAATAAAGTTAAAAGAATACACTGGTTCATATAAATGAATAATAATAATAATAATAATAATAATAATAATAATAATAATAATAATAATAATAATAATAATAATAAGTACACTGGTTCGTATAAATGAATACACTAATCTGCAAAAATAAACATTTTCTTTCACAAGAGTGAATATAACAGATTCTAAAAGTATTTTTCATATTGAATTCAAATATCATTTCAGTTTTTCTTCATCAGGCAGGAGTATTGTGTGATATTCATTTGAACTGTTTATAATTTTGAATAAAATCAGTAACTAGCTATCCAACTCTAAAAGGTATACTACTCGCCCTGATTTACCGTGTGACAACCCATTCTAAACCTAGTAAGTGGTAATGATGAATTTCGGGCAGATTCTGTATTTGAAACACCTCTGTGCTTGGTTCGACAGTAGTCAGCCAACATATTAGAACTACCCTTCCCTTGGCACCTGTTTTCCATTGTAGGAATGTAATGATAAAAAAACTTACCATGCTCATCACTGATAGCCCTAAGGTTTTTCCGGAGGAAGCCTAAGTCAGATTTTAAGCAGTGAATTTTCAAAGACATGTTACATCCCATATCTTTATTTCCTTCTTGCGAGTGTTTTAGAGGTCTTGTGGCCGTTTCTCGCATCCCAATCTCCATGCCAGTCTATCGTTTCAGTCATTTTCTTCTAGTCTTCTTTGCATGTCGTTAAAAATCTGATTCTACCATTCCTCTCTGGGTCTACCTCTTTTTTCTTCTATATAAAGGAAACCACTCGCATACCTTTCTGGGCCATCTCCCACAATCAAGCCTTTTCACGTGACCGAACCATTTCAGCCTTCGTGTTTCGAATTCATCTATTATTGATTTTTAACCTTCATTCGCTTAAGAATTTCTTCATTTCTAATATGTTCTATTGTAGATACTCCATCACTTCTTCTCAAAAAATCCATTTGTAGGCTCATTAATTTCTCTCTTTCTCTTTTCCTTAGTTTCCATGTTTCTGCACCATGCAATGTTATACTTTGTATGATAGAGTCGAAAAGTCTTTTCTTGGTAGACTTGGATATTTATTTTGTCCAGAGCAGCTAGTTTAACTTTCTAATAGCTTGCCGTTCTTGTGTAATTTTTGAAGCAATATCTTTTCTAGAATATCCTTCGCTAATAATTTCACCCAAATTTTTAAATTCATGGCCTGCTTCTATTTGATTTCCATTTATTGGTATATCATTTATTTTCTCCTCTCCCACTACCATGTATTTTGTTTTGAGGAAATTGATCTTTAATCCTGCTTTTTTGTATGTTTCCGCAAGCTTTCGCATCATATACTCCATGTCAAACGCATCATTGGACAAAATCACCTGATCATCAGCGAATAATAATGTATGAAGGCAATCATCAATGTATATTCTCATACCTCGGCACATATTTTGCCATCCTTTTAGACTTTCTTGGAGGTAAATCAAAGAGGGTGATAAACAACACCCTTGTCACAGACCCTTTGTTTGTCCAAATGACTGCGAAACTTCCTTTCCTACTTCAATTCTTGCTTTTTGATTCTCATACCACTATTTTACTGCATTTATATATTGGGCGCTGATACCAACCTTTTCTTTGAATTTGGAAGAATTTACCTAATGGAACAGTATCGTAAGCTTTTTCTAAATCGATAAATACAAGGTAATTCTCCCTATTCCTAGATAATCTCTTTTCTAGCACCTGCTTTATTGTAAAGATGTTATCGATACAACTTCTACCAGCTGTAAACCCACTTTGCTCATCTTCTGTATTAAACTCCCTTACAATTCTCTGTTTTATAATTCGCCCATACAGTCTTCCTGTAGATGAAGTTACACTTACACCTCTATAACTTTTGCACACAGATTTTGGTCCTTTATTGTGAATTAGTGTTAAAAAAGCTTGCTTCCATTCCCTGGGAAACTTTTCTCCTCGCAAACACTTATTAAAAATTATTTGTAGTATTTCTAATACATTGGTTGGACCATTTTTAATAGTTCTACTTCCAGGGTCAATACCTCCAGGGCCAGGAGATTTACCATTTTTCATCTTTTTGGTGTAGTTCTTTACCTCATTTAAACTTATTTCTTCCATATCTTCATAAGGATGTAAAAGATCAGCCACTATGTCCGATAGTTTTCTGCTTTATGGTTTCTGAGGAAATTGCATTATAAACTTGTGAAAGCCTGCCAGGCTGCTTTTTCCAGTTAATTTAACAGTTCTTCAAAATGTTAAAATCAGTCTCAAAATGATCAGCCATTAATTACTGTATTTGTGGTCTAAAAATCCCTTCTTTAAGTTTAGCATCACTTAGTTTGAAAAATTTCGATTTCAAGTTCATGATGGAAACATTCTGATTACACATCTGAATTAAGTATAAAAAGTTCAAATTTAGTATAATAAATTCACTAATCAGATTTCTTGTGAAAAAACATTGTCGACCAGTATTATTATTGATAGAGTTTTATAAATAAACAAGAAACTTTCATCTGTACAAAGAGTTTAGATCATTTATGCTTTCTTTTTTCATAAAAGCAACATTACATATCAAACTGTTTTAAAATAAACAGGTTTTAGTTCCTATCTAGAACAAGTAATGAACTAAGTAAATACATGAATTGATCCTATTTCGATATTATTTATCTCAAAACAGAGTTTTTGGGCTTACTTATTAAAGGCTATATATTTATTATCCAAAAGCACAACTAGTTGCTCAATGGATGGTGGATAGAAACCCTAAGGTAGTTCATAAATCCAGAATTACTCAATATTTGATACAAATGAAATAACAATTTTACATAATTACGCGTTGGTGTCATCACGTGACTACGAAATGTCAACTACTTTCTAATTTTATTCGGACCTTATAAAACAATCGGCTGCTCTGATCGATAGTTTTCCGTGGATTTACCGATCAATGTCAGGAAAATGTCGGAGCAGTACCCTAACAAATGGGCCACGGACCGCGCGCGATCTTTGCTTCCTCTTGTTTGTCTCATCATCACCCATTACTTACACACGTACTCTTACTACCACGCAAGCTGGGATACTACCACCCACGCTGGAATACCTACATTACACTACCACCCATGCTGGGATACCCGTGGAGAGCTTAGAGCTTGGCCCGGCTGGGGCAGTGCTCGCTGATGGGAGATACTTGTAAAACTCCGGTAGTCGACAGTAGGTCGGCGTCGGATCTCGTCGTCCAGCGGGGAAATATCACCGCCATCTCCTTCGATGAAATAAAAATGCACTTCACTTACGGGGATAATGACCAGAGCAGAGACAAGACCAGAGCGTCCGTAATCACTAATCAATTAAGCAAGCAAGCTCCCGATATCTAGGCAATCCGGAATCATCAGTGTTCGGCATGCACACGATATCTCCTAGTCTGCGTCAGAATGTGACCCGCCGATCATCTGTACATTTGGTGTTGCCTAGAAATTAGGGGCAACTGGAACTCCGTTGTATGAAATTTTTCACTACAAGTAATCATTTTGTACCCGTCTACACATCCTAGAAATTTGTGACATTTATTCTAAAACATCATGTATTTATGCATACAGTTCATCATTTTCTGCAGAATTCTGCTAACATTTTCAGTTTTGGAAGCATATATATTTTGAATATTTTTTGAACTTCCGATCCTTACACGTCCTTTTTTAAAAGAGCTAATTTAACATTGAACATGTTGCTTCATATGTCACATCATATCTTGAAATAATTTACCTGATGTTTTCATCTCGAAATATGTTAACGCTAAAACAGAAATGTTTTAAATATATTGTAATATTCATAATGATTCACTCAACTAGCCCCACGTTGGGACCAGCCAAATGTAATATTCATAAGACTGCTCGGGGGAGGGCGCCAGGTTCAGCTCCTGAAATGTAACTGAATGGAAGAGTTGGGAGGTCAAGAATGAGCAATTGAGTCATTTGTGACAAACAACTGTTTATTCCTGGCACCAAAAGCTACCAGGTAAATTACAATGTCGCAATGGGCGACGCAAGTTTCTTTACTAAAACTACTCTGTGAATTAATTACAAGTGGTTAATTCTGCTGGGCCTGAGCGCGGCCACTTGCAGTTTTTCGCCGTTACAATAGTTCAGTGAGACGGCATCGTCTCATAGTTTCACCAATGGCTGCTGGTCTTCGTGGGTGGGTCGAGGCGGCAGCCTCAGACAGAGGCGGCGGCGGCTGTCCCAGGTCGCTGAACTCCAGCGGTGCGTCTCCTTCTCTGCAGGTCGCCGAATCGAACAGGCTCAGAGGGGCGAGTGTCCACGGGCGCTGACGTAACGGAGAGGCCTGTCACTGGGCCCGGGACGGTAGACGGCAGGGCTGGCGGGCCGAAGCGAGAAAACGGCGCGGGATCCGGTAATTTCCCGCCCGAGTTTTCTCCGCAACAATTTACGAGTCGCGTCCTGACTGATTCGGCTCTGGGAAAGTCTTTTCCCAAACTCGCGTCCCGATCGTGAATGACTGAATAATTAGGCACATTTAGCTACCAAGAAGTATCTTGGAACTCTCCCGTAGTAACAAAAATTTATAAGTCTCTCTCGAAGAAATCTTACAAGGTGAAGTATCCGAAGAAATTTTACAAGTGCCCGAAGAAATTTTACAAAGTTAGTGTCTCGAATAAATTTGACAAGTCTAGCCTGAAGAAATTTTAACAAGTGTGAAGAAATTTTAACAAGTCCGAAGAAATTTTAACCAGTCTCTTCCCACTGTGCATCGCGTTTATAATAGAGCTACGTTTCCCCTTCCCAAAATGTTCTGACACCAAATTTCTCCCTTCCCTCATGGCGAAGCTTCCCATTGGCCGAGGGTGGCTGCGTCGCAGAAATCTGATTAACCAATCTCGTGTCGATTTTTCTGTATTTTTCCGTCAATGTTCTCTGTCTGTTGCTGGCTTCGCTCTCTCGCTCGCTTCCCTTTGTCAGTTGTTCCAGAAGCTGATCGCAGCTGTCCTGGACACGTGCGCGCGTAAAGGCGCATTTCACGGGTTCCCGACGGCCGGCAGGGGCTAATCGACACCCTACTGTGTTTAGAGAGAAACAGCTCCCGCGAGGCTTCTGGCGCCCGGACGCGTGCCAGAACGCGTGCCAGAACGAATGTGGGGAGTTAGCATTGTTCGGAAGATGCCGAGAAAGGTTTCACTCACGACGTGTCGTAAATGTGTCTTCCTCGCCTAATTGACACCCGGCCCAACTCCATCGGGGCTGGCATTCCCTGGTCGCGCGGCTGAAGGAAGGACGCGAGGGTGGCGCTTTGTTCGGCCGGTCTCCGGCGAGGGGGCAGCAAGTATTTTTATGAGGGGGTAATAAACCAGTTGCCTCTGGGAAGAAGACCCGTGCGCGGTCGGGGGGTGGGCCTCCCTGTCTAGCGGAGGGAACCGTCGCGGTGGAGGCCGCGTCCCTTTGACCCACTTCTTTCTCGACGCGAGATATTTCCAGCTGTAGGAATTACTTTGTTATTGTCGATGCCATTATAAAATTATATTAATTAATCGGTGACGCCACAATATTTATGATATTATTTTAGTTTCGATTCATTCTATTTGTATACCCGTCGAAAAGATAATGAACGCACTTTGTTTCTCATACTAGTTGAATCATAAATGATATATGTATCATTACTACATTGATTCAAAACAACCTGTGAATACTGAGGAATCTTTAGTAAAAAAATAATCAATGAATGAACTAAAAAATTGTAAAAATGTGAACATTTTTTACTTTAATTAGTGTTATAAGTTTAAAATGTTTGCAGTATTATTTTGTCCGTGCTAACGGAAGTCTATTTTTGAAATTAAATATGTGTTAGCTTCACACAGTCAGGTAGTAGGTTAATCTCGTAAACAATTTATCAATCGATAGTAAACTTTATGTCAAAAATCTACAAATAGTTGCTTTTAATTTATTTCATACTAATATTTAATTCAATCCGCTATGCACCTAGGTATCTGTGCAGCTAGGCATGTTCGGAGCGAGACGGCGAGTAGTTTTTTTAGACAGGAAATCTTAATGCTATATCTACGACATTCAACCGCATTTGTTTTCATTACAACAATGCTCCAAAGATTCTATAGCTTTAAACATGTTCATCATTGCACTCATTAATAAACGATTTTCTCAAAATTAACTAATCCTAGAGAAAATGAGGAATGTAAGGCTTAGATATTATTTAAATTAATTCGATGGTTTAGTTTTTTTCCTGTGATATTCAAATTGTAGATAAAAATGTACACCGGCTGAGGTGACTCTGCGCATCAACCGATGTTGTCGCGGTGTCTCTGGCCGACCGATCCTATAGTTCGAATTCCGGCGTTAGAAGATTTTCGACACTAGCTGCATAGCTTGGTCGAATTCAGCCGTTGTCCGGGGTAGAATTCTAGTTGATGGCTGCTCTGATAGATAGTTTCCTGTGGTGTCTCTGATCCAGGTGAATACCGAATCAGTACCTTTGCGAAATGGCCGGGGTTAGGCGCATTCTTTCCTTCCTCATTCTAGGCCCCTTCCTTCGCACTTATACACACACACATTCACTAGGCTACTTCATAAGTCAGGAGATTAGTCGGGAGCTTAGAGCTTACACTGGTTGGGGCGGTGTGGATACCAGGTGCGGGACACTGCGCAAGTCGACATGTTCTCGTATGTCGTCGCCGGATCTTAGATTTCAGCGGGGGAGGAACTCCGTCACCTCTTGGGAAACAAAATGCAGAATATTAATATCTTACGGAACTAATTTCCATATCAATTGACGCGTTCAGAAATACAAAATACCTACTTCATCAATTAATCAACAAATATAAATGCGTAAAATTTTCACAATTTTCCTCAAACTTGTAAACTTACAGAAATTGCAAGTCTTGAAAAATTGATAATTACGAATCTCCAGCGTATCTTTTGCTGAAGGGAGTGTTTATGCTGAGGGATTTGTAAGATACAACTTGCATTATTACAATACGAATCCGTTAAATTAATACGAGAAAGTATGTTATATTGTAGCACCAGTAATTTATTATAAAGTATAGTTAATTACAACACTCAATGTATCTAGGTGTGGAGTTTGTTCCTGACTGTGGAGGCGGTATGCGCTGCTAACTGCATTTCTACGATGCAAGATCAGCTGGCAGGCAACTTTAAGTGGAATTCGTCAAAGGCGAATGAAGAGGATGTGGCATTATGGGATTTTAGCGTCGGCAACACACTTGGTATCAAAGTTCGGAACTGGCAGTTCTAAGAAAGAAGGTTGTGCAAAAAGTCTCTACGCATTTTATAGGATGCAGATCACGCGATTGCCTCTTATCCTTTTTACGATAAGCCTTGCAAAAACTCTCTATTAATACACCAGTATATTGACGACAACCCAATGTTCCCTAGGCGACGTCCACCCCTACCGGCTTAGGTGGCTCAGGGCATCAACTGGTGTCACTGCAGTGCCTCTGACTGGGAGGTCCTAGGTTCGAGTTCCGGCAATTGGCAGGATTTTCGACACTAGCTACACAGGTCGAAGCCAGCCCTGTATGGAGGAAAATTCTAGCGGCAGGCTACTCTGATCGGTAGTTTTTTCCCATGATTTCTCCGATCAATACCACGCGAATGCCGGAGCAGTACCCTAACAAACGGGCCAAGGCCCGCGCGCGATCTTTCCTTCCCCTTCCTCCTACCACACATGCCGGGAGACCGGTAGGGAGCTTAGAAATTGTTCCGGCTGGAGCGGTGTCCTTCTGATTGGTCAGATCTGAACGGGGAAATCCCCGCAAGCCAATGTAGGTCGGCGCCGGATCTCACCATTCAGCGGGGGAAGATCTCCGCCACCGCCCACGATAAAACGTGCTCGGCACTTACGGAACTAATGACCTTAGCTGTTGACTCACCCGGAATCACTAATCAATCAATAAACGATGTGCATCCCGGCTGAGTCGCTCCGCACCGCGCGGTCGAACTTGCCGCGGTTGTCGCCGTCCCCCCTCTTGCATCGGCCGCCCGGCCACCAATGGCTCTGGCGTCGGTGGCGGCGGCGGCGGCGCGCGGGCGGGCGCGCGCTTGCGACGTCGCACGCCTACTTATAAGCGGCACGCGACGCCAGCCGCCGCCAGTGCTCGAAGGAGTGCAGTCGCCCTGCCCTGGTCGCAACGCCCGCGTCACCGCCGTCGCCATGGACTCGCTCGAGCAGATGCCGAAAGGAGACACCATGCGCCTTCGAAAGAGGCACATCGGGTGAGCTCTCCTTTCCTTTTATTACTTCGTTAATGCCAATTGGCAGCTCCATTGCTTGTTTTTCTTGAATAATGTCTGGTTTTTCCCCCTTTTTTCATTTGATTGGTTTTACTTCATTGAGTGTTATTAATGGTGTGTAAAATAATTTTTAATCGCTCCTAAACAATGTGCTACCTTATTTTCATGTATTTTTTATTACAAACGCCAGCAAGCAATGCACTCAATTTTTGAGTTTGTCAGCGCCTTCGATTTAAGTAGAAAATTTTGCTCGCCTCCCTACTGTTTATGTACAGAATCCTATGTTCCATGCTGTTATAACTAAATCACAAGAAATACGATCAGTAATGAGTGTTTGGCAACTGCCGTTACGTAATATTTTTACGTCGCAATTGTTATAATTAGTGCTTTCGCTTAGCCACTCGGGGTCGTGAGCACCTGTTACAAATCAGAGCTATCTCGTTTAAAACATGCTATCATGTACCCTGAGCCTTTCATTTCATCAGATTCTCTACATCATTGAGGTCTACTGATGATATATTTCTATGGATGACATGCCAGCTTATTTATTTTAAACCTCCTCATCTTTTAATTATCTGCTCACTTTTTAATAATAAGCGTTTTTGAACGTTTATTATTAAAAAAATGATTAATGTATCTAATTCACTTGTATGAGTTGCATTAATAAATAATTACATAAATGGAGGGTAGATCCTATCAACTTCATTGATCAAATATTTAAGAAACATATGAATGACTTCTGTCTTCTCAATCTTCATTTTAATTTTACTGAAAATCCATAACAAGCCTATTTAAAAAAGAATAACATTAGTTGAAATTTATGATCTATATCTTTCCAAAGTCCCTCATTATCAGAAACTGTTGGAATCAACTACTTATTACCACGACTTATTTGGAGGAATTATGAGATTCAGAAATATATTCTCGATACTTTCGACCAGAGATTTTGCAACTTTATTCTCTTGAAAAATTGAAACCATTTTCTTGATATTATTTTATATTTAATATTTTTTGCCATTGTTTATTTACATGTTTTCCGAAAAGACAATATTACATGAATGTACTGATACATTCAAAAGGACATTTCGTAAATAGATACTACTTCATTACACCCATTATTTCATTGTCCACTATAAATTTAATTACTTCACTTTAAATTACTCAAAAAATTAAGGATGTCATTTGAAAACTTACGGACGTCATTTGTTTAATTGATCACAATTATTTCAGCACACAGCATGAAATATGTTTTTTAGAGCTCCTTGGACATTCAATAGCACTTCAGCATTTCCCCTAGGTATTCGTAAATACTCAAAAATGCTATTTGAAAACCCGTGCTATAGAGAGATTGTTCTTGTCTTGCAGACGCGAAACTCCGAGTTCAATTATAAACGAGAGCGATAATTCTTATGAATACAAAAGTCTCCTTTCATACAGTGGCTGTTGTCAAAGTTGTATGGCTGTTGTCGAAATTGGTGGTCCCGTGGTGAGGATTTAAATATTACAAGAAGCCTACGATAGCTCAGAAAAAAATGTTTGTTATGTCTTGCTTTTGTCACATAGATTTCATAGAAGCATATGATGTGAGATAAGCTTTCGCTTAAGCACGAAAATGTACAGTTTATTACTAGCAAATCAATGCTAATGCTCATGCTCATTAAGGAAAATTGTCTGGAAAGGTAATCTCTAACGTTTGTACTTTTTTACTCGTACATGCTGTAAATGTCTTTTTTCTGTAATTCAAAGAGTTTGAGTTTCTCCTCCACCTTTTCATTTTTATTTCTTAAGTGCAAACCATTAATACATCATAATTAACAAATAACTATTTTGGCACAAACACACGAAAACTACTAAGTGAGATAAAACCGGAACACTTCAAGTAGTCATTTGTTTCATGTGGAGCCTAATTCTGCGGCCTGTCTTGTATTTACTCGTAGACAATATTCTTTCCTTAAAATCTGTTTTCTGCTTTTTCTGTCTTTCTGTTGTCGGTTTCTTATTTAATTCGTGTTTATTGAATTATTTTGCCGTCCCTAATGAGGCTGAGACAATTTACATATACTTATTGTTTGCCGTTACCTGACTCTATTCAATCTTGGCACAAATGCATGTGCTTTGGACTGTAATTGAAGTTACCTGTTCAATGAATATTGCGTTAGTTCAGTTCATCTAATTTTTTGTGACAATGAAAATAATATAGAGGAGCACGCAGAAGTTTTTCGGGAGAGGGGGGCTAAAGGTATGTTTTCGTATAAAGAATTTTTCATTCATCCTGAATATAAACTGTATTTTTATTTACTAGGTTATTGCTAATATTATTACATTAACAATTAATATATTGAATGCATTTTGTTAGAATAGAAAATGAGTAATAACTATATTTTTGAATATGTATCGTTAGCTTATTTGGGGGGGGGGAGGTATGAGTCCCCCTTCTGTGTGCCCCACTGAAATACTACGCTTTACAAATTCCCCTTCGATGTGTTCATTTGAAGAGCTAATCAGTGCAGTGGATGTGTCAACGGGCGTGAACCGACCATTTAAAAAGTTTTTTTTCTTGAAAACTACGTATCAGAATTTTTATGGTCAAGCAGACAATAAAACGAGTTATAGTGTTCCCAGAAGATGTAGAATACATTCTCTTTGAATTCGAAATGAAGCAGTAAGTTTGATGCCGTTTCGTGTTAATTTCTTTCCATTTACGAAAGGCTGGTTATTCTGGTTGTGTCAGTCTGCATTCATCTTGTTAGACATGTCAACACGTTGTATGCAATGAATGTACTATCTAATGATATTAATAACTGACCTATTTAGTTTGTCTGGACTGGGCTTATGCTTATCTAGGAACGACGTTGTGGGTGCAACATCAACTTTATAAGGCTACGTTTAACCATGCCCTTTGTAATTGCGCTTATGTAATAGCTATATGTGTATGTGCCACAAGAATCTTTAAACCTGATGCTTACTTAATTTTGTAATTGTATTTAAATTCTTATTTAAATTATTTCTGCTGGAAACAAAACAAATTGCTATGCATACAACTGACGAGATGATGCTATTTTTGCATAAGCAATGTATTGATGACGCTTATTTTTTAAAAAAAGAAAGGAGTAACTTGTTTCATCATTTTCTGCAATCATGTAATTAAAGATTTTTTTATATTTAATATTTTGCGGAGAGGGTTACACTCTTAAGATAGTGTAACTCAGAGCGAAAATAAGTAAAACATGGAAGTAGATGTTTAGCAAAATTACCCTCTGGAGAGCGTCAATTTATTAATCTTCATTTAATAACTGCAACAACTACGTTATTTATCATTATAATTTTCAGAAAGATTGTTGTTTAATTACATTATGTACTTTATTAGGAATCGTATATTATTCTACATTACGTAATTTAGAAAACCAATCATCATAATTTTCAGTCACAATCATGTATTAATGTTGTGACAAACCTGCCTGTCGGAATACGCTGATGACTTGTGCGCACCGAACCTTACGAGGTCCCACAATGTGTCGAGACACGTGAGTGTTTGACATAGTGGAAAATGTCAGGTGGCTCGCTCTAAATTTATTTAGATGTGGGAGCCAAGCGCGATACCAACCTGCCTCCTGCGCCAGCTCTAGAGATCTCAAGGGATGTGTCGCTCTGGGTGGGGATGATGCGCTTATTAATTAAAACATTTCCAGTTGATTGTTTAAGTGTTGTCTGTCAGAATGGCGGGCACACATTTATTAAAAATGAAACTATTTTATTACATGGGCATTTAATGACTTCGTAACTCTGCAGTCCCCTTCTTTGTCCACTGGCGTTACAGCCTTTTAATTTCGGACAGGGGTCTAAGGTGAGTTGTGCACACGTTTGGACGCACTGTGGGCACGCAATTTTGGATTAGCTCGCTGTTGAGAATTGTTCGTCGCCGTCCTGAATTCGCGCTCAAATCGCGCACGCCAGGTGATGCAGCTAGAGAAGGAGCGGCGTCGCAAGTCCAAGGGCTCGCGCGGGCTCGCGACTGAATCAGTCTTGGGTCCGCAGCACGCACTGATGACGGGATTGAAGGCTCGTACCGATGACGAAGGTGTGTGTTTTTCTCGCTGGGTAGAGCCATCATACGTCACTCTACCCGCGTCGGAATGCGCGTCTTGGCAGAGTGCTCGCCGTGACAGGTGCTTTTTGGAGGTTCTGGCTTTCGTCCGCAGTCGAAATAAATTCCGTTGATGTGTTTATTTCGCTTGATAACACTTCTAAATAATGCGTCGGTTCCGGAGAGGATGGTATCCGGCGTAGCAAAAACTTTGCAGCCGTCAAGTTGCAATTTCATATAGTCACAGATCTCAAAGTTTTTTTAAAGAAATTCGTCTTTGCTTGATGGAAATAAAAAACAGTCTCTCTCGATGGATTTCCGACAATCTCGCTCCATGGATTTCAGACCGCATCAGCACTCTCTTCTCTGCCCTGTGCTACCATCCCTCTGAGTAAGTGCCCTTTGGTCACGTGTGTGTCGCCCTGTGCCGCTATTGGCTCCTTAGATACTTCCAGAATATTCTACAGGGTTGTTGATGCCTATTGGTCAGCCCAGTTTCCACTTTAATGACCTACATAATCTGATCGTTCCAATAGGTTGTCATTTTTCAGCTACTGTTGACGATGGGTGGACGGGGGGGGGGACATTTGCTGCAAGTCGGCGCTCTGGGTGAAGAATTACAGATAGTCCCAAAGAATTAGCGAGGGGCATTTGCGAGACAAAGATAATCCGAGTTTTCACAACATCATGGGTGTCAAGTGCGCGAAGCTTGGTTTGATGAAGGTCGAGTGAGGGCGGGAGTTCCAGAAGGAGGGTGTCTTCCAATTGTTTGTTGCGAGTGGGAGGGTGGCTTTCGAAGAGCGACGCTGTCCCCCTGTGTCACGTTTTATGAGTCTTCATACTCCCTTTAGGTCAGTCGGCAGCTACGCAAAGCTGGGACGGGGGGATTGGTCGGGGAGAGCTTCGAGGCACGTGGGCTTATGCCAATTAGCACACGTGAGATGTCGAGACATCTTAATGTGTGTAATTGCTTTATTGCTCCGTTAATCTTAATAATGCAGATGTCATGTGTAGTGTGACTCTTTGATCTTCTCTAGTATCTTATACTTAAATCCTCATTTGTACTATGGTAAATATTAACTCGCGCTTTAATTTTATTTTTAGTTAGCAACAGAACCCTACAATGCTTGTGTATTTACTTCACATAAATGTCTATTACGCAGGAAAAGAAATGAATTCTATCTATAGATTATCCCCTTCCTAGCCTGCCCTCAAAGCCACCCTGCTCTTTCTCACTACTCTTGCCCTGTTCTGTCTCGCTGCCCCCCTCCCCATTCCCTGCCATGTTCGTTTCGTTCACCATTGCAATCGCTATCGTTACAACGGGCGGCTGTAAACAGACTCATTGTTGCATACTTCCTGCAAACGTCCAGTGACAATTTTGATCACTAAATTGTTCATAATTGCGCAATCAGAATAAATCAAAAAAACATTTTGAACACAATTTTCTGGGATTTAAGAGGTGTAAGAAACATTTCATGTTCTTTGATACGTTTGCTCACCCATTCCAAAATATTTGCAAACACTGAATTAGTGCGCATTTAAATTTTGATCTGAGGGGAAAGGAAGGAGATGGATAATTTTTACGAAATTTCTTTCATACGGTAGTTTTTATATGATCTTCAAGGCCAAGCGTACAAAATTTCACGTTCGGAATAAAACTGTAGATTTTGCAAATGTTCTTATTTCTATAAAAATAATTATTTCGAAAAAAGCAGTCCTGGTTATGCCCGTCATAATTTTGTATCAATGGAAACCGTATTGAAATCGGTTTAGCCATTTCAGAGATTACCTCCGACAAACAGAAAAAAAGTATACCACTGGTTTTTATGTAATATAAATCATACTGAATTAAGCCACATTCAACCACTGAAGTGGTTTTATATAATATAATTAAGCATATAATATTTCAAAAATACTGTTATTTTGAAATTACATTTATTCACTCCACTTTTATTTAAATAGTAGGTATTTGTGATGTTCTTCGATGTTCCGTCGACAGATGAGTACTGGAACGTGTTACGTTTCATCAACATTCCTTTCATGCTGAATTTCTCAATGCCCTGTAACTAAAACACGTACATTTCAACAAATTGTTCATACAAAAAACTAATAATGCAACAAACATTGAAATACAGATTTTTTCTACGTACATCCGGAGAATTCGTTTCTTTAATGATAGACAAAAGAGAACGAAGAAAGCGATTCCGCACTATCGTGAACTGTTTGGAGAATAGTGCTTGTGTCTGAAATTAAAATCTATGACCGCAAATAAGTACCCACGGTGTTCCTGATATGAATAGTGTTAGGTCCTGAGTATTACATTAAGAATGCTGGAGTAGACTCTCTGATTCAGCATTGTTTTGTATCAACATAGAATGTTACACGAAGGTAGGGTAAATTTTTACTTTCTCACTCTTAAGAAGACTTCTTAAGGAGAGAAAGTTATGTAAAAAACGGCAAATTGTCGGCAGAAAAACTTATTACGTGGCCCTAATAACAAAAATGTGAATAAATCCAGTTGCTAAATTTAGAAAAAACAATCCCCTAACACATGGTGCAGACAGAATCCCTGGTTTGTGGTCCTTGATACCGAAAAATCGATTGACGGCAAAACGTCCGTCTGTCTATGAACAACGGTAGCAGCTAAAATTGATATTCTCCAGTCGATCTGGCTAATGTCGCGGACCCTTGAATTTGAAATTTTAATTTTAATTTTTGGGAGTACTTTACAATAATACCCTGGTTCATTTTCAATAAAATGGCTTCATCGATTTTGATTAAATTTTAGTTAGTCTACGGACAGTTTAAGGGAATGGCGCAGGTATCATGTTGGTTGAAAATGCTGATTTTTCGAAAATTGAAAAAATTCAAAAATTTTTCGGCGTCTTCCTTACAGGTTCTGTTCCTAAAGGTAGATTTTAAAATAAATCATGTAAAATATTCCGGAAAATTGAGAATTTGTTGCCTGATTTTCCGTGAATGATAGGCAATTTTTAATTTTTATTTTTACACTTTTTTTTTCAAAAACCGCTCCACTGTTATTGATGAAATTTTTTTGGTATCTGAAGGACTTTTAAGAAAATGGTACAGGTCTCATGTTGGTTAAAAACCCTAATTTTTTGAAAATTGAAAAAATCAAAATTTTTTCGACGTCTTCCTACATCTACAATAATGAAGATTCATTTTTCTCTTAATAAAATGTGGTTTTCAAAAACATATTTTCAAATAAGATCATGTTAAATTTGTCGGAACTATGAGTATTTTTGGAGTAATAGGACGTCAAATTTAGTAGCCCGCTTTGAAAATCCTGCGCTTCTTAATCGTAATTTTAGATGTTTTGAGGTAGTTGGATGCTACGTAAGTTAGAATTTATATATTATTTCATATTTCACGTTAATATTATTATTTATATTAGAGTTACGTTGCATCATTTTAAATTGTTTCCTTCAATTGGGTTAAATGTGAAAAAGACTAAATGAGAGGTCATTGTTGGTTGTTGTTACGCCGCACAGATAAAAAAGGTGATGATGACGGCTACTTCTCGTTCGCGGTAATAAAAATGAACCCTTTTATATATTTGTAGAATGTAACAACATAATAGTGTTTAATAATTACTATTTTATATTTTTCGATCTATTTGTTTGCCAACGCTATCAGTATCGTAATATGTATAAGTATAATATAAATAAGTGGCGTAAAATTGTAAATAGTAAATTGTAAGATTAGTATAAGTTAAGGTTTAAGATCTAGGTTAGCGCTCCCACCCACATAACTGTACAAATAATATAAATAAATGTCATTATAATTTATTTACTTTTAATTATTTTACTTTCTCGTATTCTGCTCATTTTTCTTTGATTTCAAATGAGTTTTACAAATAATAATTCGCAGAGAAATTGTGGTATAAATAGTATTACATTCCCATTACTAATGGCGAGAAAGTACGTGCTGTTTTAGCACCAATGGTTTCTGGATAGGATTATTGTATTTTGCGATGTTAGCTGTCTGACTCCAAATTATTCATCTGGTCATTCAGGGGACATACGAGGCGGGTCCAGAAAGAGATTCAGGGGAAAGGGGAGATTTCAGTAAGGATCCTCTATGAATACTTTTGAAATATTTAAAAAAAAAATTGTTAGCTTCTGAAATCGTATACGAATGTATCTATAATGAAAATATCAGTGGAGATTATCAGTTGATGTGATGCAATCTATGATAATTATTTTTGAATAAAATAAGAAAAACTAGTGGCTCTTACTCCTAGAAAAACTAGAAGCAAAAATGCTACTAAACAAAATCGTACAAAGTTTTTCGAAAAAGTAGAATGCACACTTGTCAGGAACAACTAATAATACTCTCGCATAACACTGTAATAAATTAAATAGTTTAGCAAAACCAATTTTCACGAATACTGCTACTACGAATAAACCTACTAACGTAGTATATTACAATATACAACAGTTCTTTAATAACCAAGAATATCGAAAACGTTGCTGTTCCATAATGCAACACTTAAATATCAAATATTTAATGGCGGGCTGCATCTTCCTTAGAGCCTTGCTATCGCTAATATTTGTTTTAAAAAATTATTCAATCAACGCCCGTAAGCTGCTGATATTTTTTTTATGTTATCGAAAGTGTGTCGGAGTTTATGTCGGTGGGATCGAAATTTGAAATGTTTTTAGTTTATGTCTGTGAGTTTGAGCACTTTATGGCAATGTTATTGAGAATACGGAATACGTTAGATCAAATCCTTTAAAGTCGTGATATTGATCAAACCTGTTTGAAAGTTCAAAAGTCCACAGTAACAATCCAATAAAAGAAATCAAATCAGTTGATACCAGTACTATATTAGATAGATGATAGCCATTAATTAAAAATGATATTAGATATTCTTAGAGATAATACCTTGGAAATAACTGTATGGAAATTCCAGATTGCAAGAATAATTCGTAACTTAGTTAAAAGCAGATTTCTCCTTATGATTCCTATTTCGGATTTGGTCAAAATTAATCATGATCATTAAAATAATTCAAAATGTGAACCATTACTACTTTTTACTTTCTCGCCATACTACGTACTTACATAGCAAAAAGGGAAGTAATTCTCCAGTGGAAAGAGAGGATTATTTGTCAGAAAATCTATAGTATATAATAGTATAGTGGGGCCCTGATATTGCAAAAGTAAAAACATCTTGTTTCTTTATGTAGTAAATTACTTCTGCTGTGTAGTCTACACGCTATTCCACAAGCTGTGTAGTCAGAATACCAGTTTTGTGAGACATTGATACTGTAAAAATGGCCGAAGGCAAAACGTCTATCTGCCTGATCACCGATGGTGCAAAAACCATTCAGATGATTTTCTCCAAACTTGTTACTCCCTGATCGATCTGGCCGTCTCGAGGACATGCTAATTTGAAGCCGATCATTTGATTTTTTTGTCAGGGGGGACTTTAGAGAAACATTAACAGCATTTTCAAAATTTTTTATTTTTTTATTTTTCCTCTGAGAGCGTAAAGGACGTAAATAATGGCGTAAGCCTCATAATTTTTCAGAATTGCAAATGTTACAAACAGAGCGAGAAAGTACGTCCTCTTAGAGCACCGCGTTTTTTATTTGTTCAGACTACAATATGCGAACTCAATAATAAATGAAGGAAGAATATGTGTGGGATCTGCAGCCTCAAACCGTGCTACTAATTGGTTACCAGTTCGGTAAAGTGTGTTAGTTCCAAGGAAATGAAGAGAATTAAAATTTTTATACTTAACAAAAAGCTCGCGATTCTCCAACAGTATACAAATTACAATGCAGTGGTTGAGAATGGCAGATGTAGATGATTTTGCAAAATATGGTTTTCTTTTGCATTCCACGTCAACTTATTTAGGGGGGATTCATGCCTTACAATATATCACACAACTTAGAGTCAGTGCCCTAGTTAGAAACTTTTGGGTTCGAATCAATGCTGAAACGTAGCCCTCCCCCAAAAAATTAAAAATGTGAAAGTTGTATCAAGAAACTACGAGTTGCTGTGTTGTATGTACTGTCTTGTATTGAATGTATTCTATGTATCGTATTATATATATATATATATATATATATATATATATATATATGTATGAAATTGTTGTATTGTATTTTCGTACTGTGTTTTATAATTAATATGGTTTTAAATTTCATATGGTAGTTATAAAATGTATTTATATGTTTAGTCGCTAGTGACCTTGATGTTGATGCGATGATAAATAAATTTAAATTAAAAAAAAACTACTATGATTTACATTATGTCAACAAAGAACAAAAATTACGACGTTAGAGTTAGGAAAGGTTTTAGGAAATATATTTTAAATAATAGTTTTAAGTAAAAATATTTAGTGATCAAATAATACAATTTCCACTGTGAGCTTAAAACGCTGAACACTTGTGTTGTGTTTAGATAGTGTTTAATAAAATCACTTGTTAAATACATGAAATAATAATTATGAATTTCATTAGGACGTATTTTAATGTTAGCGTCATTTAATTCATTTCATTGAAACCTACCTTATAAGTAATGACTATAATTAACTTTTGAAGGGAAAAAAATAATTGAAAATTTAATGAAATATCAGACTACTATACCGCGACTTATAAAATGACAATAACGATTTTCTCCATTTCAAATTTCTTATTCAATTTTTGTAAATAATTTTGTCCCATGATCAGGCCTCTTGACTTGCGTGGCCCCGGGTGATCGTCCGGTCTGCCCACGCCCAGCGCCGACGTTGCTTAAAGGCAGGTGCCTTCGAGCCATGTAATTCAGCAAATGTCTACCCTAAATCGCGCGTCCCGGGACTGTAGACGCGGTTGACCTCCTCATGTCATCGCCCGCGCACGTGCATTGTTCGTCTTGTCTCCCAGCCGAGGACAATGAAGCGTCTTCAGGTCATGTCTCCTGTGAACGTGCTGTTTCAGCGTATTTACTCGGGCGGAGAGATAGAGCAACACATCGCACGTCGACAAGATTGTTGTTGCAATAAAGCACCCAGCAACCCGACGAGACGTAGAAGACCTGAGAACGCAAGCGTCAGAAGCGACCTTTGAACAGAAAGGATTTGGAAGTCGAGAATTAATTGTTCTTGAATATCACAATACCGGTTACATTACATAACTTAAGAGATACGGCCTCATTTTCGTCTGGATGTTTGTGGTGAGTTTTGGAGTTTTTGATTTACTCACAAACAAAAATACAGTGCAAATTTAATTACATAAATATAATTCAATAATCCCGAATTATATGCGGGAAGTCTGTTTCAAAATAGGTTTTGTGTCGAATTAACCTCGTGACTTCATATTAAGTATTATCAAACGGAATTAATTTTTTTAAATTCAGGACGTTATATGTAAAGAATATGTTTATTTAAAAAATGGAAGGAAATGAAAATATACTAGCACAATAATATGAAAGATTCTGTTGTATTTTGTTGACACATGTGACATTCAGAAACTACATACTAACAGTCGCACAAACATTCATGTATACTTTTTTTACATTATATTGAGAAAGAATTGCAGGCACGTAGCAATTCACACGGATGTTGCTTGAAAAGTATCCCTTCCCAATTGTGAACCAACTCTACGACTATCGTACAAGTTGACAAAGATTGTCTTCATGCCCATTACTCTCGCAAGTTACTTTGATTAGGCGGTGGGGATGCTGGATCAAGTCGAGGCTATCGGGAGGAAAACAGGTTTGCCATGCGGGTTCTTAACGTTCCGTTTAGCCAGCTGTCTCAAGGCTGATTTTTCCTATAGATTACGGTACTCCTAATCTATTCTGTCACATTGTGTTGCACTTTCAAGTAAGACATTCGTCTTCTTTGTTTTTTGCGACCGTTATTAAAAAAATGTTGGAATAAAAGTTACTATAATCAATCTTAATATTTAATGTTAGGGAAGGTTATTGAAAACAGCTTGTGTTTATTTCATATTTTGGACTTGTATGTACTGTAGATTATACTGTTTTCAAACTCTGTGCTATTTGTCATCGAATAGAAATACAAAACGACTGTTACTCTTGACTAAATAATCTTATTGCTTTGTATAAGTAATATTGTAAACTATCGATCCCTCTTATTTGTTTGCAAGCTACTTTTAAATGGAACATATATTCGAAATTTAGAAAAGTAAATGGTCTCTTTCGTACAATTTCATGATTTACATTTTTCTTTCTTTCGATAAGTCTCATAAGATGAATTTACAGTAGAGTTTTTTTTTTACCTTGAGACGATGATAATGGAATGGATGAAGATGCTAGTAGGATCATGTCGATTAAAAGTTACCCACTTAAGCAAATGGAATTTTGTCCTAGGATGGTAGGAACATAATATATTCTTCCATTCTACATTCAATTACTATTTCGATAGACAGTATTTTATCCATTGCAATTCCATTGAGTTTAATTTCCGTCTAATAAGTGTTTTAAAAGATAATTTGAAGGGAAAGTCTTTTATGTGATATGAGAGAACGAAGTAAAGCTAACGTCTTTAGTGTTATTTTTGAATCCACGTATAAGTAATTTGATCATGTCGAATACAATGAATCACAAAACACCACCATGATTGTTTTCATGAAAATGCCTCTTACATGAAGAGGCTTCCTGTTACGAACAGTGTGTTAACCCCATTTTAAATTGATACCCTAAGAACGGAAATGTTGGGTAACGAAAAGACCTGTGTTGGGTATTGAAAGAATGTTGTGCCGATTATTTATGATAGTTATAAGCTTGTTGAGGTTCACAATAATTACCTACAGCTCCAACAAGAAATGAATTTGGCCAGTTTGAAATTGTCTCACAGGGAAATCTCTCCGGGGCCATTGCTCGCAGGGAACGTCAAATGTTTCACTACAGGTCTCCAAATACCAGTATTTTTGTTCATTATCAACTGTGAATAACCTATGAAATTATCGGGTATCGTGTGCATATTGCAAGACCTTGAGCTCTTTGCGTCATATGAACTCGTTTGTGATAATGATTTCGGACTTTTTTTTCAAGTTAAAATAATCTAGTTTGAATGAAGCAAGTCTGGATAATTGTGGTCATTTTTTCTCTCGCAACGTCAGTGTTAATTTTGGGGAAGGATTATCTTACATCTTCGCAATTTCACAATATTCTGCTTCTCGTAGTGCCGAAGCCTTGCAACACACTAGTCATCATAACGCCTGAAAATCCTTTGTTTTGTACCCAAAAAGTAATCGATAAGATAATAAAAGTACGTTTTGAAAATATTGCCGATAAGGCGACGTATAAATGTCACATTTACTTCCTGAGTTATATTGATAGTTGTTTTCTTCATCATATTCCTTGGTATTGAATCAAAGATAACCTCGACGTCGATTATCGGCGACGGATGCAACGTGATAAGGAACCAATCCAACTCGTTTGTTTGTCATTTGTAGTACTATACTTATCTCATAATGAGAAATAAACAATCAATTGATGTGACAAAACTTATTTGTAATCCACTTCAAATTAATTGTCACTGTAATTATGATCTGTAAATTATCAAAAGGTCCAGAGAGATACGAGTTTTGAACGTCTAGTTTTCACTTTTACTAGCTTTTACAAATAACCATCCTCCTTCTCATCATCATTATCATCATCATCATTATTGTCAGTCGTTATTATTTAGTTATTATGTTAACTATTGTTTTCATTACGCTTGATTAGCAAAACCCGGCGCTGAATGACAAAGAGACGGGCCTTAGGCAGTAGTATTTACAGTATGAAAGTATTCATACACATTTGGGGTCTGGGTTGAAATTGGTTCCCAGCCTCAAATACTTCTGGAATCTCCGAATGTTTGAAAGTATCGATACTATCTCGAAAAAGACCAGATTGTGGTTCAATGGCGAATGATTGAAAGATATTTCTAAGTAAATTAAAAATGTGAATAGTTATCTTCATCAAATACGTATCTATGAGTGGAATAGCAATATACTCAGTATGAGTATTTGCTTTGTCACTCACCATCTGTACTTTTCAAACGAAATTATCATTCCGCAAACCATGATAACTCGAACAGAATTTTGAAGGTTTTTGAACTTCTATATTATTATTAATACCAATAATAGTTTAAGTTGAAGATACTTTTCGGCCCATCTTCCCCTCAACGTTCTGGATTTCATCCTTATTTTTTGATGGTAGGAGTACTTTACCAGTAACTTTCTGCATGATTTAAGCTTTTGAACGAGCTTCGAGCACTCGAAAATGTGGTATTCAGATTAAACATTACTCAAAGACTTTTTTGAGTAATTACTACTTTAAATCAAAAATAATTTCCGTAAAAGAAATACTTATTGTAATTGGTTTTAATTGTTTAAATATTGTATTGATTTTAAATTAATATTTTTTTGTTATTTTATTATGTATCGTCCAATATTTTCCCTCGAAAGATTACATAAAATGAAGGTCTTTCTCCATTAATTCCACTTTATTTGTGAAGAAGAGAGATGACGTCCAGTAGAAAAATGTGTCCGCCTGGCATAAGAGAATCGCGTCTCCTCGGAATTGAGATAACGAGACAAAGAGGTGCTCCATCAGCTGATCCCCATTGACCAGTTCAATTTAGCGATTATCCTTATCCTCCGCACGTCTCTGCTATGAGCCGGGGAGGGGCAGCAGAGGCGGGCCCACGTGCGCCTCTCCCACGTGCACGTGCCCGACACGAGCGCTGATGAACACAAATGACAGTGAGTTCCTTATCTGTATGAAGGCCGCCAAAACACTAAACTGCGGGCCGGCACGACACGAGGTCATTTTCATTTGGAATTTAAAACTCTCTTCATTACTTAGGCCATAAAGCAAGGTGGCCATCTCAAATCGCTTCCCGAACTTTCCTTGTAAATTTTGACAGGGTTCTGTGAGAGAGATAATTGACCTTGGTAATTACCTGGTGTCACGATCGAGGTTTGTGGTTCTTTCCAAACTTCCTCCAAATTTAATGCCTCTTCTCTCATTTAAGATCTTGGATTTAATGGACCATTATTTTGATTTCGTCGATACAGGAGGAAAGTGACACACCTCAAAAGTTTTTTTGTAGGACAGTTTAAAGATGAGCGGAGGGGTTCATATTGCGGCCGAACACGTTGTGTTTTACTCAATACAACTACTCGAGATATGACATGGCCTACTTTTATTACTAAAATGTTAATGAAATTTTCGAAGCATAATTCTTCACTTAACTAAAAAGAAGGGGAAGTTCCTTTCTTGTTCACCGATATTTTCTGTAATTGGTGCTTTTGTTTCGACATAAAGGATACAGCCGACCTGTAAAATTTCTAAGACGTACGTTAAAACACGTTGATTGAAGAGAGACAGACAGGCAGAGTAGGAGAGAGGGAGGGAGAGGGAGAGAACATTGGTAGAAAAGCCGAGTAATTAATGGAAGATTTCAGTACTAAAAACAGTAGTCATGTTAAATTATTTTAACACTTATCATAACAATAAATTTACTAGGAAGTAATTGAATGATATTAGAGATGTCGGAAATCAATCTTCACGTGAACATTCTCTCAACTGTATTGATCTGAATTTAAAGTCGTATTTATCTCGAAACCTTTCACATGCTAATTTTATTTTTCGCCCTTTATTCGTAAGAAGAGAAAGTATTGTAATCGTGAGCCGGTAAACAGCAATTTTTTTTTGTCAGAAAAACTCTTATGTCCAGCCTGTGGTAAACAAGAAGTTTACTTCCTCTAATACGTTGCATAGTCAGAATCCTTCTTTTATAGGTCCTTTAGACCAAAAAATTGGTTCACGGGAACGTCTCTCTGTCCGTCCGGCTCTGTCTGTCCGTACATGGTCAACGCTGGCGCCTAAACCGTTCAGCCGATTTTGTTCAGTAATAAGTAAAGTAATTCGAGTGATATGCTTTCATTACGTGCAAGATTTTAGTAGATTTGTGAGATAAGAAAAGCTTCTTTCAGGCATATCTCTATTCACCGTGGAAAGTATTGTGGATAAAATGTCGAACGAGAAAAATGTGTGGTACATGATGTTTTATAGAGCGTGAAATGTACCTAAGAAAGCAAAATAATAGTTTGTGTATATTGACACGTTTTTCTTCTAAGTTGCTTACACTTTCATTGCTCTTGTACTATGAAAATAGGATACAATGGTAATGTGATTGAAACATACATAAACTTCACTCAAAGCAGAAATAATTATTTATCCAAATAATCAGATCGCCTTGGGAGGTGCCCGGACACGTGAAACGTGTGATAACATGGTTGCTTTTTGCACATTTGGTGCGTCATTTACAAATAGAGCCCATTTATTAATCCAGTTTTTATTATTTTGTATACGAGTGTCGTTTGAGAAAAATCCCCAAATCTACGTCATTTCTCGTGACATATCAAAAGCAACACTTTTATAAATGAAGCACACATGGTCAAATACTACAATAAGTTAACTATATAAATATAATTATATATAAGTCGTACACACACCATTTTTATTGCATGAGAGCTGAAAAAACACTTATCAGATGTGCAATTAATCTTCATTGTCCTGATAGAAACCTAGAGTGGTGATCTTGCAGGAGTAATAATGAGGTCATATAATCAAGATAAATCATGAAGTGTGATCTTCGACACGTTTGCTTCAGTTCTTTGAGAGATGATATAGCAGAAACCTTGACTTGAGTTTCTGTTTTATATTCATTTATTTTCCTATACCGAATTAATAGTAGTGTAAGGCAAAATTTGGAGATGATTTAGTGACTCAATAATCTAACGACATTTGTAGGCAAATCACCTGGTTAACAGGACTTTTTCCTGATTTTTCACGATAAGTTATTTGGGAATTGTGAAATTTGTCATTCTTCTAATCTCTTTCCTATCAACCCCTCCAAACAACCCCTTGCCGTAACTTCCCTTATGATATTTTTTCCAGATTTTGAAAGACATTATTTTTTCCTGACAAGTTATTTCTTGTAGCTCTATTCTGTGCTGAGAAATCAACAGAGAAGTTCCGAGCGAGGGTTGCCCTCGTATATTATTAAGTCATAGAGGTTTTGGGGGCTTCTTTAATGGAAATTTGTTGTGAGAGATTTTGATGCAACCATTTCAAACTTTATTGGTCTTTTTATAATTAATACTATTTACATTTGAATGCCACCTAACTTTTCACAATTTATAGACTAACATTTGCCAGCAAACTGTTCCGTATTTTGGTAGCTTTTGGTTGTGATGTGCTTTAATAGAAAATGGATCAGACATGAAACTTACCTGAGTTAGCCTCCCGCTCTAGGAGTTCAATGTGTATCATGAGCATTTCTTCTCATATGACCTAGGATGAATTTATATATTACAGAATAACAACGTATGTCTAAATTCTTTGAAGCCTAGAATGTAACAATGAAGTTTGATTCTTTCACTGGAGGAATCCATTGCAGAGGCAATTAAGAAGTATTTAGTAGATTTCATTTATTTGGTTGAATTACCATGTTATTCATGTTGTCAATGAACGACACCCTCTGGAAGCTTACCAAATTTAATGGCTGAACTTTTTGTGCGAGAATACCTCAGTAAGGAACAGGAAATCCCACCATTTATAATTTAGTCTTATAATAATTTTGTTAAGTACAGTGACAGTAGATTGCCACAAATGGTATTAGTTAAAAAAATAACAAAGAATCGTTTGCCGCGGAATCGTGCTGATCTGAATTTTAAGCATTTCTCTCTTTGATGATTACTTCTTTCCTATACTTTTCCCTAGTACTCATTCATCAATTTAGAAACATTCTTAGAGAAAATTGGCGTTTTGTAAGTTAAATTCAACTCTCAAAATGTATGGTAATTTGAAACGCAGCTTACGAAACTAGCTGATAACTTTCACATACACTAGAGTTTGCATACACTGAAGATCTTCCTAACTTGTCAGCGAATTTCAAGATGACATAACGTCTGTATTTGCTTACGATTAGGTCTGCAAACCTAATGATAATAAGTTAAGTCGATTGATAATTCACATACACAGTAAATATCTGAAATAAACCTCCTTGAAGGACAAACGAGGAAGAAAGGAGAAGAAATAAATAAAAAAATGAGTTCACACTTACGAAAGAGATCGCTTCTCGACTGCGTCAGCGGCGTCTTCTCGCGGGGAGCGACTCAACAAAACACTGTTCGTTTGATTGATTCTGGGTGCGTCATCTGCTATGTTCATGTCTCATAAGTGTTGAGCATGTTTTTTCCTCGTGACGTGGCGGTGATCTTCCTCCGCTAGATGGTGAGATCCGTCGCCGACATACCTGTCGTATAACGGAATTTTCCAGGTATCTCCCACCAGCGAGGCACCGCGTCAGTTGGGACAAGTTCTAAGCTGCCAACCGGTCTCACGGCATGTGTAAGTGCTCGTAAGTGTGTTTGTTGTAAGGGGTGGTGATAGGGCAAGGAAAGATCGCGCGCGGTCCGTGGTCCGTTTGTTAGGGTACTACTCCAACATTCACTAAGTGTTGATCGAAGAAACCACGAAAAGCTACCGTCCAAAGCAGGGGGTCCCTAGAATTCTCTACCATGAATTCGACTTAGCTATCTAGCTAGTGTAGAAAATCCGGCGAACGTCGGGACTCGAACCTAGGACCCCCCGGTCAGAGGTACTACAGTGGCATCGGTTGATGTTCTGAGCCACTTCCCCGGTACACCGCTCGGCATAAAAGCCTTCGCCAACCTATTGCGCGTTGCGTACCAGGACGTTTCATCTTCCTCTGTCATGTAGTCTGCTTTCGCCGCCTGCCTATTCGCCTCGAGGCCATTGCCTCCCTTTGGGCTTCGCATGTTCTCGCGTTTAATGTAATTCCCGTATCATGATGTCTCGCGCCTAAGACAAACAGCGGTGTGGTATAAGATGTACAAGTTGGATAGAGATAAACGCATCGACTTTGCCCCCCAAAAAATTAAATAAATGATTTACATTTTTGTCATTATTCTTTTTCAACTCTAAGTTTCACCGTTGTTCAGCGAATTTGCAGATGACGCTAAGCATGTATTTGCTTACGACTAGGTCTGTATATCTAATGATAATAAGTTAAGTCGATTGATAATTTACATACACAGTAAATATCTGAAATATACCTCCTCGATAAAGAGAATAATTAAAGTCATGTGGATGTCGATAAAGAGTATAAAGAAAATGTCATGTGGATAAAGATTGAACGTCAAACGTCATGACTTTTGTATTGATGTGTCCATTTGAACATCTTGAAACGCACATTCTTGGCCTGTAGACAATGTGTGTCAAATTAATGCGCAAATCGAGCTTCATGACCCCTTCCGCATAGTTTCATTGTACTCAGCGTCCTAATTGCAATGAGTTTGGTGTTCGTCGTGCGCTCGTTGAGTGTTAGCCCACATACCATTTCTACAGTTCTAGGAATGGGTTCATTTCGTCCAATTGTTCCCTATTGAGCTGCAATCTCTCATTATTTTAACCGCCCTCATTAAGTTACTTAACTCCTCGTTAATCCATGATGCAGATATGTGACGTTTAGATGAACGATATGTCAAGACGTGTATGATCTAGATATTATTACATTTCGCAGCCTATCTCGTTCTGATGTACTATATTATTTTAGGCTTGATTTAGTTGTAATCGTTTTTTCTTTACCTTTTATTCATTTTCTAACTACTGGATTCATTTATAAACATTCAAAATTTTTGTAATAACACAAAAGTCATTGAACAATGTTTCTGCAGAAATTTCTGCAGAATAATCATCCACCGTCGCACAATAGCCTAGAAACCGGCTTACGCGGCTCAGGGCATCAATTGATCCCCCTGCATTGACTTTGACCGGGAGGTCCCTAGGGTTCGAAATCAGACAGAGGCTGGATTTTCGGCTTTAGCTACATAGCTAAGTCGAATTCAGTTGCTATCTGGGAGAGACGTCTAGCGGTCGGCTGCTCTGATCGGTAGATTTGCGTGTTTTCTCTGATAAACACCAGGCGAATGCCGGAGCAGTACTCGAACGGACCGCGCGCACTCTTTTCATCCTCTTCCTTGTCCTAACCTCTCTTCTTACTTATTCACATTTACACTACCATACATACTGGCTGATGAGTCGGGAGCTTAGAGCTTGACCCGGCTGTGGGCGGTGCCACGCTGGTGGGAGAGACCTAGTTGGGGAAAACCCCGCAAGCCGACGAAGGTCGGCGCCGGATCTCGCCATTCAGCGGGGAACAACACCGCCATCTCCAGCAATAAAAACATGCACTACACTTACGGGACTAATGACATGGGCTGACGCTCCGGGAATCATTAATCAATCAATCCAACCTAGGACCTTCCAGCGTACGAAGCTTCCGATGCAAACATACAGCAACGAACCTAGCGTCCCATCTATTTAAGCATTTGCATCAAAGAATTCGCGTGCTGGTTGAAACTGGCAGGTCTGTCGTCGACCTCTTCGCGTCCAAAAATTTCCTGTTGGCCGAAGGTTCAGGAGGCATGGTGCCAAACCTTACAACGACTTCTATGGGCCTTTCGACTCATCATTGTTAGGTGTTGCAAGTGGATCTTCCTCTCTCTAATAGATATTTAGCGGACATTATATTTTTGGATGGGCAGGTCAGTATATCACGTATTAAGATATATTATACGTAACCCTTTCCTTTTTATATTTCACAGAAATTTATCACAGAAAGTAACACCAATCTATATTCTAAGTCTACAATTACAACCTGTACATTTACATCTTCCTTATAATTAGAGTTTCAGAGTCTAATAATTCGTTTTGAAAATAAATAAATATACTAATATGTACTACAATATTTTTCCAATCTGAATTTTTGAAATGTTCTCCTTGAAATGCTCGGTGTACTCTCTGAAAATTTGCCCGGGAAATATGCTTTCACTTAGTAATGCATTTTATTTTCAGTGCCCATCCAGAAAGTAGTTTAGTGGGGAGGCAATTTTAGTTCTTCCCATTCCCCTAAAAATTGAAATAATACAAAAAGTGGATGGTTTGATATGGATATTTTAATTTTTGGAATCATAATTTAACTACTCATTTGTCATTTGGTTTTAGGAAACTTATTGCCATCTTATGTGGCAGCACCCTTTGATTAGAAGAAAAAAAATCTGTATTTACAGAAATTAAGTTGTATGAGAGGGGATCAAAAAAGTCAAACTGTCTCATTTTTCGAAAATTCAGGGAAAAAAAGATAAAGTCGGACCAATGCCATCGTTATAAGTATACTTCTTTCTAATCCTGTTGTCAGGTCAGGTCAATCGGGGAATATTCGTTTTAGAAGAAAAAGTTTCGAAAAAAAAGCTTTTTATTGGTATTAAGGAACCAAAATCAAGGATTATGTATACGGCACGTATTAAAAAAGGTAATCTATTACACCAAGCGAAGTGACTTAGTGCGTACCGCTCTGACTTCACAATTGGGAGGTTCGAGTTCAATCCCCGGGCCGGCCATCCTGACCGGGGTTATTCGTGGTTTCCCTTGGTCATAAGGCGAATGCTGGGATGGTTTAAAAATGCTAAGATCGCGTCCCACCACCCTACCTCCAACCATCATCCTAGGCCTTTCACCCCTCATCACTATCATATCACTTCATTCAGAATTCCTTGCAAAAGGCAGGAGGCCCTTGCTCTTAATGGGATCTTAGTTTAATAATAATAATAATAATGATGATGATGATAATAATAATAATAATAATAATAATAATAATAATAATAATAATAATAATAATAATAATAATAATAATAATTTACAACTCGTATGAAAAGAAACTCTTTCATGGTGTCAGGAAACGAGTTTTTCTTTCGAAAAACAGCAATTTTCGCCGCATCATTCCATAACGTCCTGTATGCTACGTATATTACTCCGTTTATACGTACATGTACGAAAAAGTAAAAACAAAAAAAAATCTTGTAGCGCCAATTATTTGAAATAGACTCATTATTCGGCAGTGTTACGCATTTTCTGTACCCTTTATGGTAATGTAAGTGAAGCAATTATGCTATCGTAGAGATATTTTTAGTAAGTACTGATAAAATTATCTTCGACCTCTGTGAATAAACTGGTAACTTTAGCAAAAACAAGTTTACAGGAGCGCCACAACTTACCGTTCATCAATTATTGAGCTTATCTTTTAAAGCCCATCAACAGAAAACTCAACTTATTCAATAAATATTAATGGTTATAAATAATTCTTATGATGTGAATAATTAGGCAAATCGGCTTATCTTACTAAAGAGATGTAGACAATGATTAGAAGAATCCAGTCACCCCAGTTTCAGTAAGAAGCTAATTTATCAACGTATTCACCGGGATCAAAGATATGTTAGTTATTATTGTTGTTATGAAATTGACCTGAGTCAATGATATCGATGCAAAAGAAAGTGACTTATCTAAAAAAAATTAAGATTTTGGCGAAGAGCGGTTTAATCTTGAGTGGAGGTATCAGGTTTTTTTTTTTTTTGTTTTTTGTTTTTTTAGTATATCTTTATTAGTGAACGAATGTACATAGTTCAGTATTATGTATACTACATCATACGTATTTTTATGACTTATATTTAACTTAAATGCTAATCTTACAACTAAATCTAAATACACATGAATAGGAAACTCACAGAGCACCTATGTGATTAATTGAGTTCTGAATATACGCTGAGGAATGAATCTAATGGATATCTATTTTTTATTCTTGTTGGGAGCTGGTAGGTGGTGGCTAGGCCGTAATGGGTGGCTTGGGTTATTGTGTTTATTTTGGAGAAGAAATTGTTAGATAGGAGCGCGATATGGTCAAGTATAGGGGGTAAATTAAATTCTTTATGCAGTTGAATGTTTGAGATGAACCAGGGTGCATGAGTGGCAAGTCTGAGGATATTATTTTGGATGATCTGTAATTTATTTATATTAGTTTTAGAAGCATTGATCCAGATAGGGCATGCATAAAGCATTAGGGGTCTAATTATTGATTTATAGATGGTGATGGCATTGTTTAATGAGAGCTTACTATTGCGATTTAAGAGTGGCTTTAGTTGAATTAATTTTATTTTGGCTTGCTGTGCTTCTACTGTTATGTGATTTTTCCAATTTAGTCTGGTATCAAGATTCAGCCCTAGGTATTTGACAGACTCATTGTGCGAGGTCCATGGAATTGGGTTATTGTTTATTAGGAGTGGTGTTGGGGTTGAAAATGTTCTTAATGAGAATATTTTGGCGCATGATTTTGTAGGATTTAGTTTGATTTTCCATTTGACAGACCATTCATCAATTTTATTTAAATGTGTTTGAATTTGTTGACAGATTAGATAAGTTGAATGATTGGACATGAAAATTGCGGTGTCATCGGCGAATTGGGCGATGTGCGTGTGTGATGTTATGGGAATGTCGGCTGTGTATATGTTGAAAAGCGTGGGGGACAGTGGTGAGCCTTGAGGTAATCCAGCTGTAATTCTGCGGGGATTGGATGTGTGATTATTAACTGTGACTGAAAATGTTCTATCTTGGAGAAAGCTATTAATGGTATTAATGAAATAGTTAGGGGTACCTATTTCTTTAAGTTTGAATATTAATCCAGGGTACCACACTTTGTCAAAAGCTTTCGAAATGTCTAAAAAGGTAACTATTGTATGGTGTTTTTTTTTGGAATGCCGTGTGTATGTGCTCCGTGATTCTTAATAATTGATGAGAAGTTGAAACTTTATTAGTGAAGCCAAATTGGTGCATTGGGATTGTTTGAGTTTTATTCAGATGGGAATTTAGTCTTTTAAGGATTAGTTTTTCTAGGATTTTTGATAAAGTGGGAAGAAGGCTAATGGGTCTGTAGTTGTCAGTTCTGGATAGATTTTTGAATGGCTTGGGGATGGGTATTACATTTGAATTTTTCCAAATAACGGGGAAGTAACCAGTTCTAATTATTGAATTGTAAATATTGGTGATATATGCTATTGTGGGTTTAGGTAAGTTTTTTAAGATTTTGTTACTTATTTTGTCGTGACCAGGGGCTTTTCTTATTGGCAAAATCTTAATTATATTAATGACTTCATTTGGGGATATGTAGTTTATTTTGTGTGGTACGTTATAGTTGGGGGCTGATGCTATTTCGAGTATGTTTGAATGCAGTGGGTGAGTTGGGGTGGCATTGGGAGTAAATGATTTAGCAAAGTGATCGGCTAATGCTTCAGCCTTCTCATAAGAAGCGAATTTCTTGTCCGTTGGAGTTGTTAATGGGGGTATTATTGCTTTCTTTTTCAGGATATTTTTAGTGAATTGCCACAACGTGTTGTTATTTGTGCTGAGGGACTGGATTAAGTTATTGTTAATTGTTTGTTTATGTTCCCTTAGTGATTTTTTTACGATGTTGGACAGTAAATTTAACTCTTTCTTAAGCTGTGGGTTTCTCATGGTGCACCAAAGTCTTCTTGTTTTGTTTCTAGTGTTAATAATTGTGAGAATGTTTTTCGGAAGTTTTTTATTGAAATGTTTAGTGATGAGGGGCTGAGCATTATTATTGAGAGTGTTGATTGTGTTAATTATCATATTGTTTAAAAAGGCTATAGCTTGTTCTATTTCTATGGGAGTTTTTAATATTTTAAAGTGGGGTGATTGTTTTTGAATTATGTTCTTAAATTTTTTCCAGTTGATGTTTTGTGTGTTAAGTGTGAGAGTGGGAGTGTGAGGGGGCGTAATTTGTTGAGATGAGATGATGGTTGGCAGTATGGAGTGCATATTGAGTTGAGATGATGGAGGTATAAGTGAGTTTCGCACGGCGATGCGTTACAGCAATCATCACCACTATCGATCTTCGCGTGCGCAGTTCGGTTTTAGAATTACGTTTGTGCATCTGCGCATGCGCAGAAGATCGAGTTCTGTCGCTGTCAGGAGGAGAATTCTAGCTACCGGCTGCTCCGATCTGTTGTTTTTCGTGGTTTCTGCGATCAATACCAGGCGAATGCCGGATCAGTACCGTAAGAAACGAACAACGGACCGCGCGCGAACTTTCCTTCCTCTTCTTTGTTCTATTCCCTCCCGTTACGTACACACATTTACATTTACATGCACTACACTACCACACATGCCGGGAGACCGTCGGGAGCTTAGAGCTTGTCCCGGTTGGGGTGCTGCCCTGCTGCTACAAGATACGTGATTGGGGAAAACTCCGCTAGCCAATTGGTAGTTCGGCGACGGATCTCATCATTTAGCGGGGAAAGATCACCGCCACCTCCAAAGGTAAAACATGCACTACATTTATCGGACTAATGAGCGTTGACGCGACCGGAATCATTAGTCAATCAATGATAAGAAAATGGATTCAGTTATGCATAAGGATGCTAGTTTAAAAGAATAAGTGGGAGCAAGGATATGAAGTGGCACTTGTAATCATCCAATGCACACGGGCCACATGTTGGCCAAAACATCACGAATCAATTTTTTTTTCGATACATGTATTTATATTTCTCCTTTAGTTCTTTCATCATTCAACTCTATAATTGTAAATAAAATCACTGAATACTAAGAACACTTTCTAAATTTTCTAAAACGTGTCCTCTGTTTTTTTTAAGTGTTGGGTACACGTCTCAAATATTGAGTGAATAAACACGTAGATTATTTAGTACTATCTTATCGTTGCGTACGTATCGGCAGGTACGTTTGTGTTATTTTTTTGTCAGTACATTGCAAAATTATAATAAAAATACATTTTAAATACAATGCAGTTTCCTGGTTCGTCCTTCCTACATAGATAAAAATTATCATTTGAAATACTTTAAAAAAATAAATTGCATGTTTCCTATCATAATTAGGTTTTACTATCCTCAATTTATCATTTCCTCAGCAATTTACGTTACGCCAGAAAGTCAGAATGATAATGCACAACGTTTCATCACTGCAGGTGCTTTGAAATTCTCAAAAACATTTTTTAAAAGAATTCATCTACAATATTCGAGAGATGTGGGACTAAAAATAGGGTCTGTGGATTTGTTTTATTGGGAACAATTGAACTAGTAATTTATCATCTCAGTAGATCTTTTGAAACTCCCCCAAACGCGTTTTAAGTGATTAAAGCCAACCAAAAGTAATTTTTTTGAAAAATGTCCTTAGAATTCCGCGAATGACAACTCAGCTGTCTCGATTGATGGGCCGAGTGGACACATGACCACCCGGCATGCAAACTACGAATTTCTTTTTCTCGCGTTTCTGTCTCTACGAAATGATATTATGAACTCATGTTCGAACCTTGAAATAGCATCAATGAAAAACAGAATTACTTAATTTTCGTTCTTCTCACTTGTCTGACACCCAGAAATAGAGCTCTGTTATCAAAAATAACCGGAAGACAACTCAAATGTAGGAAGGGATTCCTCGTGAGTGAACAAAGCCAAACGTCATGTAAAAATTCGAAAATCTTGACCGGTATCATCTTCCTTTCTCATTTAGAATTTTAACACTACCTGACCTTAGAGACTCAAAACACAACTACGGCGTCGTGTTGTCCAGGCTTGGAGGTATGCCTCCAGCTTTATCGAAATAAGTTCCAGGAGAAAACAAGGAAAATAATAACGAAAAAGAAAAAAAAGAAAAAATAGGAAAAAATACAAAAAATAGGTATCGTGAGGTAAAATAGGCGAAAAAAGACAAAATAAAATATATTAAAAAAACTACAGAAGTATTATTAAGTAATTTACATTGTTAAGTCATAAAATCGTAAAAATAAACAAGGCATTTAGCCAAACTTCCGGGCTCTACCGATTTCTATATGTAGGATTAATGGAATTAATGGATTAATTCACTTATACATTTGTTTTGAATTATTTTCGCCAAAGAACAGTACAAACTGTATTCTTCTTCTTAGGGTGCAACAGGCCATAAGTGAACTTGAGCCTCCTTCAGGATTTCGCTCCATGCATCTCTTTCCCGTGCCTTCTTCCTCCAATTTTTTACTCCTATGCATTTCAGGTCTTCCTCAACACCATCCAGCCATCTTAGAGGTGGTCTTCCAACTCTACGGGCGTCAACAGGTCGCATAAAAGTCAATTCTTTACACGCAGCTGATTCCGGCAAGCGACAGATAAAGCCAAGCCATCCTTATTCTCATCAGTTTTATTTCTTTACCAATACTGTTACTATTGTATAAATCATATATCTCTTTATTGGGTCAGATTCTTTATTTGCCGCTGTCCTGCACTGGCCTATAGATTCTTCTCAATATTTTTACTTTAAAATACACCCAGTTTATTTATATCATTTTTACTTAAAGCTAGACCTTCAGTTCCATACATCACTATAGGTTTTAGCAAAGTCTTATATATATATATATATATATATATATATATATATATATATATATATATATATATATATATCTGTGATTTTAGCTTAAATTTAGGTCGTAGGGATCGCGAGCCAAAACATTATTTTAATCCAAAGTAGCTTCTGTTTGCAATTCTTGTTTGTTATTCTTGCCTTAATTTCAGTTGTCAAAGGAATATTCCCCTACTTCGATAGATTTCGAGTAAGTTTTCTTCTTGGTTCATTCCATAAATTTGTATTTTCTACTGCTGACACAGTCCAATTTTATTTTTGCCGCATCATTGAAGCTTGATGCCGCTTGCCGTAACGCCGTAATAATTTTTACATCATATGATGGACACATATCTTAGGCTTTCTTCATAATGTCACAGAAAGTGTCCTTAATCCTATTTTTCTTACAGTCTCTCAGCTATGAAGTCTAGCACGAGCTATTTCTTCTTCTTGCTAACTATAAATCCTGTTCCAAAATTATGTGATTCTCCACAGCTATAATAAAATGTCCCCAGCCTCTGTTTGATCACATTCTTGCCAGTCCATCTTATTTCTTGGAGCAAGTATACCGAGTTTGTAATCACTAAATCACCTTTATTATATTTCGGAGAGCATCCTTTCTAATTCCTCCTTCATCCTTCCTAATTCATCTTTTCTAATGGATCGTACGTTCCATGTTCCATATCTCGACTTTAATTTCGTACTATATCGTCGTAAATATCGTTGCCCGGCTTTCTTTCCTGAAGGTTCCTGAACAATGGATCTTTTAACAAGTTGGGGTGTTAACCCTACACAGAACCCCCCTCACGGGAGGACCAGGATATTATTTCTGGGTTGACTCCCATAGGACGGGTGGCTTCTCTACGCCAAAGGTGGCCCCATCCCCCTTGGTTTTCTGTCGGTGTTTTCCTTCCCTTAGTCCAGTGCTCTCGTTTTGTGGCGCCAGAAACTCGCCTTTCGTCCTCCATTCGTTACCATCTGAGCTCTCACCACAGAGAGTGTCCAGAGGCCGCCACGCGGAGGAGAGAGATAGGACTTGAGAGCTGACCTTGCTCCCAAATCGGGAATCCCTATTACAGAGGGGGTATATTGTATCTCCTATTTATCGTGGTGAGCACCTATGGGCATCGGCAAAAAATGTATTATCTTAAAATTAATAAATTATTGACAGTATTTCAAATATTGCTCATCTTTGTTTATATTGTTTGTAATAACATGTTATAATAGGTTTAAATGCCTAAGCAACTATCCTTTCACTGTATACATAGAAGTCTTTAATTTCTCTCTTGTCTTATTTCAGAGAGTCCTGCAAACTTTTCTACCGAGCAGATCCTCTGAAAATTGTGCGTGCTGAAGGGCAGTACATGTTCGACGAGAAAAACAATCGATACTTGGATTGCATCAACAACGTCGCCCACGGTGAGTGACTTAGAGATTGTGTCAAAAACCAAGAAACTTTGGAAAGAACGTTTCTGAAAGTCACTCTTTTTAATTAGTTACATTAACGATTACGACATATTGGGAGTAACAGGAAGAACAGCTACATATTCTTTAGAACAAAAATATGACAAAAGGAAAACGATATTTTATTTCGTCTTTCTTTTGACTTTTAAAAACGATTTTTTCCTATATTCTGCTTACTTGAACTTTATTGTACACATAAGATTAGGCAAATAGTATATTGTACTCGTAGTATATACAAACACGTGAAGAAATCACCCAATGGTGACCATTGTTAGAGAGTAATTAAAATCTATTACTAAAATCTATATCTAGTGGCTTAAACGTTAGTTTCTTTATAACAATATTGTTATTACAAATGATCATTGCCAGATGATTTATGTGCCTTTTTCGTCTTTGCTATGTTTGAGGCCTCTCATGTTTTACATTTCGCTACTGATGGTATTTTTAAACTTCTTGTTCAAGAACTTCTAATGTGCCATGTTATATTGGATTCTGCTCTCAGAAGCTAAGCTTGAAATCTTTGGAGAACTCTTTTGTTTGAATCGCTCTACTGAGCTCCGTTACATTCCGAGAGACCATATAGATAATGATTATTTTATAAATATTAATTTTCAGAGAGAGGATGGAGTGTTAAACCTAATTGCTAATTACCTATTACCGACTCATAATTAATTCACAGTGATTGCTTCAGAAATGTTTTGGTCATTAGTTGGAGAATAATTTTTGCTATTGTAAGTGAACTTCACATGAGTTGATTTGGTTTCGTGAACTTTTATTGAGGAAGTCAATGCTAACCCTATTCGTGATACTTTTTTAAGTATTTCTCCACTAATACGATCATGACCATGCGGTTCTACTAGTTGAAAGTTCTTTAATAATTAATTTAATTTCAGATTAAATAATGAATGTATTAATATACATTAGTTGATTTAACGAAATATTGCAGAAATTAACTTTTACAAAATTCTCTAGGCTGGACCTGTTCCTAATATTGGTAGAAACAGTTTTATAACATTCTTAGATTGGACACAACAGAGCACATCCTTAGATTGAAATGGTTGATGGAAAAGAGTTGATTTTTTACCAACAACTAATTAACTTCCTTCTTTTCTATCTTCCCCTTAAAAGTGGACGCGCTACACCAATATCTGGCGATAAAAGTGAAATTATTGATTACAAAGGAAGATTTCTATCATCTTTCTTCCCATTTTATGCTTGTGAAATTCACTTCAACGTAATGTCATGACCCCTTAAATTACTATCTTAATTTTAGTATATCTCGCAACAAGCTTTTACGTAATGTAAGGGGTCATTTATGTAATAATGATGGAACTGTTTGTCAGTTACGAACCCGAGCGTACGCAGGAGTCATTAAGAACTTTAATTCTCCTTTGCTCTCTAATGATAAGGTTTGGAAAATTACCAAAGGTCATGTGGCACTGACATTTAAAATGCAGACTCAGCACTGATTTTCTTTTCAGTGCAAGTAAAATTCATATTTCATTAGTTAAAAAAATGCTTCTATACACAGTTAAATATTATTCATCGCAAAGATTCGAAAAATTCAAACAAATTAGAACATCATTTCAAAATCCCCCCCCCCCCCCAAACGAACTTGTAGTCTATTTAAATCAATGTATTTTTCCTTAGTGGTACGAAACGTTAAGTGAGACATATTTTACTGCAAAGCTGATTCCGGGCATCAATTGATGTCTGCCTGCTTGACCGGGTGGTACTTTGGTTCGTGTTCCGACAATGGAACGATTTTCGGCACTGGATACACAGCTAGATCGAGTTCAGACGCTGCCTGGAAATGAATTCAAGCGGCCATATGTTCTGATTGGACGTTTTTCGTGGTTTCTCTGATGAATACCGGACGAATGCCGGAGCAGTACCTTTACCTTAACACACAGACCACAGACCGCGCGCGATCGTCCCTTCTTCTTCCTCGTCCAATCCTCGCCCCTTACTTACACTTGTCGGGAAACTACTCGGGAGCTTAGAGCTTGTCCCGGTTAGAGCGGTGCCACGCTGGTGGGGGGTCCCTGTTTGGGGAAAACCCCCTTAAGCCGACGAAGGTCAGCGCTGGATCTCTCCATCCAGAGGTGGATGATCACCGCTACATCCAGCGATAAAAAAAATTGCACTACATGTACGTGATTATTAACCTTAGCAGTTGCCACTCCTAGAATCATTAATCATCAAAACAACAGAGATTGTTCTTGAAAAATCTCTCTATTCAATTATATAGTTGTAGGAAGACGCCGAAAAATGAATTATTATTAATATTAAAAAATTTAATGCAATTTTCTAATAATTAAAGTAAAAATGAGATTTGCACTCTTAAGTGTCCTTTATGCTATCCGAGGACACACTCCAATAAAAAATTAGGAGTAACATTTGAGGAAAAAATTGAAAATATTGAGACTTCATGAAAAGAACCTCAAAAAATCTAAATATCCGATGCAAACTCGCAGGGCCTCGCGTTCCTATAAAGTGATTGAGGAATATAAATTTTGGGGAAAATCGGCTAAACTGTTTTCGTATTAGCTTTGCCCACAGGCTACACCCGGACAGACGTTTTGCTGTACATCGATTTTTCGGGGTCAAGGAGCCTCAAAACATGAATTATGACCACAAAACGTATTAGAGGAAGTAATTTACTGTATATAGAACTACATGTATCTTCTTTTTCGTTACTAGATCTCGTCAGTGAGAGTTTTTTTCTGTCGAAAATTCGTCGATTCCCGGCGCACGAATACAATACTTTCTCTTCTTACAAACCAAGGGTGAGAAACTAAAAGAACATTGTTAATATATTATAGATATGAAAAGGTTACATCAAAGTGGCCATTATGACGTGTCATAAGTGTATTGAGCCCTAACTATTTAAAAAGGTTTAAGAAGAAATTGAAGAAGTTTTGGAGAAAATATATTTAAAAAAATCGCTCATATTTTTGTCAAAATTGCGCTAATATGTCTAATACTTTAAAAAAAATGTACTTGAGATTAATCAAAGTACTAATTCTGAAGAACAATTTTTGAAGAAAAATCTTGTAGTATATAGTTGTTTCAAAGGTCCAAAATATTCGAATCTTTTGCAAAAATTCGAAAATACTGAGGCCATAGTGAAATCAGACTAGAACATCTTTTGTATTTCACTCAAGTCTAACAAGAAATTAAAAGAAAGACTTAAGAGAAAATTTGAGAAAACTGTTATAACGCCCCAAGGGTATCACGTGAAGTAGTCCCTAAAATTAAAAAAAAAAGAACGTTTCAAATTCGTATGTTCTTGAGTCGGACCAGGTAGATCGGGGAATACCCTTATAGGGAAAAAAATGCTATGAATGGTTCAAAAGCTAGTACTGTTCACCGACGGACAAATAGACAGGTAGACAGAGAAACGAGTGGTCGTTTTGAATATAAACAGCACTTCTTCGGTATTAGAGGCCCACGAAATTTATATTTCCGTTAAATTGTCGACATCGATTTGGCGCAGCATTACATTACTTTTTTGCCTAATGCAAAAAGACGTATACCACCGGATCATCGGAAATAATTACTCACTTAGCTTGCCAGTGGAATTGCCAGTCACTTCTGAAATTGCCACTTAGTAGTTAATAAGACTTTCGCAAATAATTATGGAATTAATATAAAAATGAAAAATTCTAACAATGGAAGCTACGTGAGCGCCAGTTTTTTTCTACAAGGTTACGTGCTTATGATAGGAAAACCAACAATCTGCATCCTGTAAGTTAGCACCTTAGAAAAATAACTTAGTAAAACGATGAAAACTTATGAGAAATACCTATATAGGATTGTCGAAAAGAAATTATATTGTCAGAACACAAAGAAGTGTCAAAAACTTGCGGAATATGTAACGCAGAAACAAAACACAGAACATATCCATCGAATAACTATTTTTAAACTTCGACTCAGCAAATGCACAATTTCCTCGTTAGTCATGAACACCGTCTTTCTTATGTAAAGACGTGGCAAAGATGACCGAAACAAGGAAGTTCTAACTTCGCGAACGTAAAATGCAAGAAAGAAAACTTACTGTTTGCGATTCTCTTGAAACAAAATCTACTACACGACGTGCCAGGGCGGGCAACTGGCAAACAGTTTGCAAAGTTCACGCCCAATTTTACTGATTGTGAGTTGTAAATAATTTGAAATTGAAATAGAAAACAATCTTAGTTAAAATAACTCGAAATATCCACCTAAAATACGCATATTACTTAAATCCTTCCAGAGAATAAGTTGAATGAGAATTCAAATCGTTGGGTACTCTGATTGATCGTTTCCGTGATTTCCTTGTATCGTTTCAGGCCGAAGCAGTGAACAAAGGGTTCGAGTACGCGCTATTCTTCGTTCCCCATCCTTCAAACCCTTAAATTGAGGAGTTGCACTGAACACCAATTTTCAAATAAGCCATCTTTTTTTATCCAGCTGTACTACGAGTAGGAGGACGTTATGCCAAGGCTCAAATTAGACTGCACCTTCGTAGGAAGAAGGGTTGTCTATGAAAGCGATTTTCATGATATTAAAATGACCGATAAAATAAAATCTTCTGGCGATTAAATCTCTGGATTATTTAGTCTGAATGCACAGGAAAAAATTGAGATTATTTTAGTGATGCACATAGTATATATTACACGATATTCAGTTGTTTTATTGCCTTTGGTATTTTTACAATGTCATGATCAGTACAATTTATCTATGGAAAGTCCACCACATTTAAAACTTGATATTATGGAATACTAATTCAGACTTAGAGACGGAAGGTGAATTTTGTAAAATAAGAGGTGTTGTAATGATCACTTTTTTTGGAGAGTGTTTGAAATTTTCCTTCATCTACATTTTTTTTTACAATTTGATTTGTGAACTTGTACCAATTTTAACAGAATAACAGTTTACTTGAATTGTATAATAATTGTATTATTTTTTTCCAAGTCGCTTACGAAGTTGGATCATCATCCACGTACGCGGGGACTAATGATTCGAGTCTCATCAATGGAATCGATATTATCAGTTTAGGATGCCAGATTCGCATTCCGCTTCGCAGAGCCGGATTAATATCTAGAGGGGCCCTTAACTTAACCAAATTATGTGGCACATTTATAATACTGCTATTAAAAGTTCGTAATAAAAATCGTAAGCACAGAAATTATAACTTTTGCAATTAAAATTTAATATTAAACAATTTGCGCACGTTTATGGACTAATATAAAAAAATTGCCAAAAAATTATATTAAAATTCCCTCGGACGTCCTCAGCATGTAATTAGACTTCTTAAGCATTAATTTATCCTTGCCATCACATTCACTACGCATATTCTATTGTCTCTTTTCAGAAAAACAGAACCAACATTTCATCCCTCGTGCCTCTTATTAAGCCCTCATGATCACTTCTACAATCATCTTTTCAGTGAAAGGCAGAGGCAAAATTTGTTATTAACATTGCGATGACATTGGGAACATGTTCCAGAACGCCTCATCTCTCGCTTACGCTTAGCAGAGCATCGCCGTCATCAACGTATCTCCCAAAGGGCGAGCAACTCCTTAGAGCTTTTTTTGGGAGCGTTACGAAAATCTACTACCACAGAGCGTGTGTAGATTAGACTGTAATCGCGTTGTAAATAAGGCATCGTAGTAAAAACGACCAAGAGCATGCGAAGGTCAGAAATCCCCTTCGCAACCAGAAGCTGCGTTAGCTCGCGACTGTGCCAACAGCGGCAGTTGCCAATCCGCTCCTGTCACCGCTCAGTGCAGAGGTTCATGGAACAAACGGACGAAAACCAATTTTGTTAAGACATTCTTCGTGAATCCCGGAGCACGGAATTTTTAGATTTGCGATAAGAACATGAAACAGAAATTGTTACGAACGTGATGAGTAAGGAGCGGAAATTTAAAATGTTATTTTTATTTAGTTTTTGGGGCAGTTTAGGGTGTTGGTGTTGCAGTGACTGTAATGATAGTCTGCATCGTAACAATGGCTGGCTTACAGGCCGCGTTTCTACAAATCATTATCTAACGAAATAATTAATTATAAATACTTCCTAGCAACACATAGACTAAAGGGGAAAATATTGGATTTCACTTTACGAGGAGAGATTTGTCCTCGATGATGCACATAAGTGCGTATTTTACAAGAACATAACATTAAATATATTACTAACGTAAGAAGAGAAAGTATTTTAATCGTGCGCCGGAAAATGGCGAATTTCCCACACAAAAACGTTCATTGGTGCATCTTGGTAATGAAAAAGTGAGTAAATCCAGTTGCTAAATGTAGGAAAAAAATCCACTAACACTAAGTATAGTCAGAACCCATTGTTTGTGCGTCCTTCATATCGAAAAATCGATTGACACCAAAACATATGTCTGTCTGTCTGTCCGTCCGTCCGTCCGTCCGTCCGTCCGTCCGTCCGTCTGACTGTCCGTCTGTCTGTGTACCACGCTAGCAAATAAACAATTCAAGCGATTTTCTTCAACTTTGATATTCCTCCATTGTTCTGGCTGGTGTTGCGACTCCTGGGATTTGAATCCTATATTTTGATTTCGGGGAGTTTTTTTACATGAAGCCCTTTGGACATTTTCAAAATTATCAAAAAAATCTCCCAATTTTTTGATTGAATTTTGTTGTTAAATACTGCGAAGAGAATGGTGCAGGTCTCATTTTCGTTGAGATCTCTGATTTTTCGAAAATCGATCGAATTGTTATTTATTACTATAGTTCGAAATGGACTCCGCGGAAGTGTTGCGGCACAGCCGGCACATGCTCTAAGCTATCGAATGGCCTCCCGACATGGGTGGTAGCATAGTGCATTTAAATGTGTGTGTGTGTGTGTGTGTGTGTGTGTGTGTGTGTGTAAGTAAGGGGAGAGGATTGGAAAGAAAGAGGAAAAAATGATCGCGCGTGGTCCGTGACCCCTACGTTACGGCATTCGCTTGGTGTTGATCGGAGAAACCACGGAATTCTCGTAGCTATCACAACAGCCTGCCATTAGAATTCTTCTTCAGCGGCTGAATTCGAACTAGCTATTTAGCTAGTGACGAAAATCCGCTGTAATCGGGACCGAAACTCCAGGACTTCCCGGTCAGAGGCACTGCAGTGACATCACTTGATGCCCTGAGCCACCTCAGCCTGTGCATTAAATGTTAGATACGCTCAGCCAAGAAGCGTTTACCGAAGAAAATCACTAGATGACGTCGTTTCATTCGTAACACGGGTTGCGGTCACAGACGATCGTGTTTGCACGAACGATTTTACAATAACAGATAAAGTGCGAATATATACATACACACACACACACACACACACACACACACACACACACACATATATATATATATATATATATATATATATATATATATATATATATAAGTAATAAGAGAAAGTTTTGTAAAGAGATGTACCGGGAAAATTTTGTGGTATCCCGAAAGTGCACGGGCATCTCTATTCGTCGGCGTAGATAGCGAGCGCGGGCACTGTGCGACGGCGGGGCGAGCGTTGACCAAGGTGCTGGCCGCGCTCGGCCACAATACGCCCAATTTAGACGCAGCGCCCGCGAGTGACGTCGCTGCGCCCCGACGTCAGCTCGTGCGTGGGAAGCGGCGGCGAGCGCCGCGCGCGGATGGTCGCCGATAGTCCTTCGGGAGGCGCTATCTCGGCGGGGGTCAGCGCCCGCTTTCGGCGCGGGCGGTTGGCGATACGCAGGCGCGGGGCGAAGACGGTAGCGGGGCCAAAGATGGGGTTAAGGACGTAGGGGGGCGTTGCTCTCTCGAGTAAGAAGAATAAAGCGGTGAATAAGAAATACACTAGTGGTATAGCGCGCCAGGAAAGTGCCACCTTGCTACCTGTGGCGGCTGCTGCCCTAACAAACTGAAGGTTGCAGTCCCATCGAATGACGGAAATATAATATCCAAAATCCAGAAGACTAATATATAACAAAATGTAAGCAATTTAATGTATTAATTAAATAATGTAAATCAATTCAAACTAAGTTTAATAAAGTTTATGTTGAAACATTACTTTCATAACTTCATGCGTAGTATACATGCCATATAAATACCTCTCGGGCACGTGGGTCTAGCCTTGATTTGCACTGCGCACTTATGTTTTTTTTTTATATTAGTTGTGCTTTGAGGCAGTTGACGGTAATATAATTCATACAAAACAAAAGTAACTTGGTTTCGAAAATACAGTGATCCCCCTCCAGCGCAGACTTCTTGCCACAACGGCCAACTTTACACAAAGAAGTAATCATGTGTACGTTACATTTTGAATCAACAAACCTAATATCAAATGAAAACAAATTCTTCAAACATACAAAGTAATGCATTCAAAACCGTCAATAATTGACTGAACTTGTGTACTTTGAATAACACGCGAAATTCATAAAATTAACTGCAGTCCCTCTGACCGGGAGGTCCTACGTTCGAGTCCCGACGGTGGCAGGATTTTCGACGTTAGCTTGTTAGTTGGGTCGAGTTCAGTCGCTGTTTGGAGAAGAATTTTAGCGGCCGGCTGCTCTGATCGGTAGTTTTCTGTGTTTCTCCGATCAACACCAGGCGAATGCCGGAGCAGTACCCTAAGAAACGGGCCACGGCCCGCGCGCGATCTAACTTTCCTCTTCCTTGTCTTCTCCTCCCCCCTTGCACACACACACCCTTGTACTAACATGCACTACACTACCTCACATACCGGGAGACCCGTAACAAGCTAAGAGCTTGTGGAGGCTGGGGCGGTCCTCTGCTGGTGGGAGATACCTGGTAGGAAAAAACACAGTAGACGACGGTAGGTCGGCGCCGGATTTCGCCATAGAGCGGGGTAAAGCACCGCCACCTCCTGAGCTAAAAACATGCATTACACTTACGGGACTAATGACTCTGGTAGCTGAAGTGCTAGCAATCACTAAACAATCAATCATAAAATTAAGGTACAGTAAATGAAAGACGAAAACAAAGTAGGTATTCCCCTCGGACGCCGCGCAGTGCTTGGCGACAAGACTCGCCCCCCCCCCCCCATTGGTTGTGCAACCGAAGGCCCTATCGATCCCTGTGTTGAAGCATAGAGCCAAAGAGTAAATGCAGAAATAGAGCCAAGAGCGAGACATGGCGCAAGGGCTGGGAGAGCACCAGACGTGGGAGAGAACGCTCGTTTGGCGCTCTTTGGTTCAAAATGACTTCTTGTTCATTGATATTGCTGCAATATCTGGAATGTCAGTAAAACGAAAATGTATATTCCTAACATACTATAAAATATTTTTTGATTTTCTTGTGCAACCGTGAAATCTAAGCACCAGTTTGTAACAAAAATTATATTGATAACACGAGCTGCAGCTTATAACAGAAGAAAACGTAAATTGCGCACTCACAACAATAATGTCTGCTGGAGTGTGGTTCCCTTCGCTTGTTTCTCAGTGATCTGGTCACTACCAACATAATTGCAAATTTTAATAAGAGACTCTGATTAGACTCGGTGAGGGAAGACTTTTCTGGCGCACTGTATTGTAACTGAACATTCTCTCATTGTAGGACAGGTTCGAAAAAAAAAATAAACTTTTGCAGTTCTCGAAAATGCTTTTTTTAATGAAAAGCTGACCTGTGACATATTATTAAGTAAACTTTCCTCTTTTGGAACTAAAATTTAAAGAAGAAAACTGGAACCTTTTTGAGAATATTCTGTTTACGTATTTTTTTATTTGTCTTGGTTTCACTGAATATTACGCGACAACTACTAGTATTTTCAAAAAATTGTACTTGACATTATTTAAATATGTAATTGTGAAGAATGAGTTTAATTGAAAAAGCATCTTTTTTTATAGTTGGTGGAGGGGGACGAAAAATATTTAACTGGCAATTTTCGAAACTTTAGAGGTTTCAATGATGATCAGACCTGCACCATTTTACGTGCGTATATTCCTCTATTCGAGAAAAATCTTTAAATAATGACTAATGCTGCTGTAACAGCACGTACTTTCTTGCATTATTTGTAACGTTTGCACGAAAGTCCGTCCTGAGAGTTTTTAGAAGCTTACTTTCCTCCGATAAAAATCAATAAAAAATTTGAGTAATTTTAGCAAAAAATGAAAAATGTCCTTTTGGATGCCTTTTTGGATGCCCTTTTGGATTAAGGTACCCTCAAAAATTAAAATATCCGTTTCAAATTCAAGGGAGGGGGCGACATCAGTCAGATCAATTAGAGAATATCAATTTTCATGAAAATTCTACTCACAGTTTAGCCGCTTGCATTGTTGACAATCAGATCGACGGGACTTGCAGCCAAACAGACAAATGTACTCTTCATGCCGTTAACAAATTCTTCGGTAAAAAAGACCCACAAAACATGGAATGTGATTACATAACATGTTAAAATTATTTTAATTTACTTCACACAACAACAAGGATTATCCACCTTTTTGGAATCGGATTTTTTTTCAAAAATATATGTACGGTAAGGGAGGGTCTGAAGTGAAATTGCCCCCCACTTTCTGGAAAACTTTCTTCATCCACTCCTAAATGGGACATTATTACTTAAGAATTTATGTAGGGAATGAACTTTTGCAGTTCTCGAAAATGCTGTAGGAAAATGCAGTAGGCTCTAAGGCTTTACGACTCTAGGAAAAGGCTCTTCGTAATACACAATTTTCTTTGATGTCGATGTCTATTATATGATTTGACAAACAATGTATAATCCCTTTTTTGGCAGCAGTAAGTGGAGAACAATTTGATAAATAGAAGAACCTGACAAAATGTTAAAAAAATAGAAGTACTTCAATAAATGCCAAACTTGTATTTGATTTTGGATGAGTCATACACCTTACGTCCACCGTCACATTCTAAGCACAAGGGACATACACAATACAGATTCTACAGATACCTAAAGGAGCTTAGAAAATATGCTTTTCACTCGAATATGTGCTAGATCTCAGTCGATTTCCATGCGTCTCCAGTCCGTAAAGAAAGTGCTCTCATTAAAGTATACATGCTCTATGCCTAATGTGGATTTATTCATCAGTCCACTCGATTTATTCTTGATAACATATCGTATACATGACCTATTCATGTCCTGATAACATACAGTATTTACAGTGCTATTTATAAAGCCGATTTATTTCTTATATTTACTACGTAATTTTGCCACTTACATACGGGATTTTCTCGTAAATGTCTATTTTAAAAACTAGTTACAAAGGATGAGTGTTCAAAAATTGAATGTTTGCGACTACACGTATTCTGCCAGATGTAATGGTCGGATACCATCTTCAGTTTCGGTAGGAAGTAGCTGCTTTTAATTCTTGTCGAGAGCGAGAGTGAGTGATGATAACCTGGTCTAGCGAAATATTGCAACTTCCTGCGAATGATAAACAGGACCCATGACATGACTGGCCCCGAGGCTGTCACAGGAAGGGGAGATGACTAGAGGCCGGAAAACTACTCTTCGGACATATGTCTGAAATTGAGAACTATGTATGTAATAATGTTCTCGACGGCTGATATCAGTAACGCAGGTGTGCAGTGGTGATCTGGGCTCAAGGGTCTCGAGTTCGATTCTCGTTTAGGCATGTTTGTCAATCTGTTTGTTGTGGCACAGTGAACAACATGCACCACGTTTCGAAACGTATACATCGGATGAGGTTGCTTAGAGCATATGTTGTCAGTGCTTCGTGCGATGGCGGATTTTCGACACTAGCGTATATCTAATTTGAATTCAGCCACTTTCTAAAGGATAACTCTTGCGGACTGATGCTCTGATCGGTAGTTATCCATGAGTGATCCGATCTATCCATCGGCAAAGGTGGCTCAGGGCGTCAACCGTCACTGCGATGCGTCTTACCGACGGTGGCAGGATTTTCGACACTAGTTTGTCATCTAGGTCGAATTCTGCTGTTGTCTGAAGGAGAATTGCAGTGACCGGCTCCTCTGGTCGGTAGCTATTCGCGATTTCTTCAATCAACACCAGGCAAATGCCGGAACAGTACCGTAACAACCGGGCCACGGACCGCCCGCGTTCTTTCCTTCCTATTCCTTGTCATGTTCTCACCCCTTACACACACACGTACATGAACTACACTACCACACTTGTCGGGAGCTTAGAGCTTGTCCTGGTTGGGGTGGTGCCACACAGAAGGGAGATAACTGGTTGGGGAATATACCCGCAGACCGACCGTAGGTCGGCGCCGGATCTCGCAATCCAGGGAGGGAAGATCACAGCCACCTATCGCGACAAAAGCTTCACTACACTTAAAGGATTAACTAACGTAGCTGTTGACGCGTCCGGTATCCTCAATCGATCCGATATATTCAAGTGAATAGGAGCAGTACCCTACCAAACAGGCCACGAACCGCGCGCGATATTTCCTTCCTCGTCATAGTCATATGCCCGTCCCTTAAACTTACATATACTACGCAACCCACAACCATAGATGTCGGGAGACTAATCGGTAGCGTGTAGCTTGTCCCAGCTGAGGTAGTGCTTCGTGAGACCTGGATGGGGAATACCCCGTTAGCTTACGTATAGATTAGCACAGACCCTCACTTTCCAGTGTAGAAGGAATCACCGCCACCTCCCGGTATAAGTACAACTACATTAATGTAGTAGTACTATTGCTACATGCATTTTTGATCACCTAAAATCCTCTCGATGTTAGATCTCTGTGTCAATACTCTTATTATGAGAATGCACACGCATGTTATGTCATAATTGACACACAAGTTTTTATTACCGTACTTGAAACACCATGTGAGGTAATTATGCATTAATAACTACAAACAGACGCAGCTAAATGTACATTTTTGGAATGGAATGTGCAACTAAGAAGATAATTAATTTCACAATTGTGTCAGCCAGTCAACAATGAGATGAAATTTGAAGTGGCGAATGAGAAAACATCTGCGGAACGGAATGTGCATCTAACAATAGAATTAAATTCACGATTGTGCCAGCCAGTAACCATGAGGTGACATTTCAAGTGGCGGCTGGAAGTGAGGAAACTTTCGCGAGAAGAACTGCGGTGTTACCTGAAAATTATAAAAAAGCCTTTGATGCCTTTTCACTAACCGACAGCGGATATCGCTAACTCTGAGTCGGGAAGCAATGATTGCGGCAGTGGTTGCGGCGAGCGGCGGCGGCGGCCGCATGCCAAAGTCACAGTCAAGTCAGCTCAGGGCATCAACTGATGATCAAGCAGTGCCTCTGAACGGGAGATCCTCGAATTCAAGGCCCGACGGTGGCAGGATTTTGGACACTAGCCAGACAGCTAGGTCGAGTTCAGCCGCTGTCTGAAGGAGAATCAAGTGACCGGCTGCTCTGATCGGTAGTTTTCCGTGATTTCCTCGATGAATACCATCTGAATGCCGGAACAGTTCTCTAACAAACGGGCCACGGAACTCTTGCGTTCTTTCTTTCCTCTTCCATGACCTATCCTCACCCCTTACTTACACACACATACACTTAAATGCACTACACTACCTCATATATCGGGAGACCAGTCGGGAGTTGAGCTTGTCTCGTCTGGAATGGGCCTCGTTCGTAGCAGATACCACAAGTTGACATGTAGGTCGACGACGGATCTCGCCATCCAACGGAGGACGAACACTGCCAACTCCCGTGATAAAACATGCACTACACTTATTGGATTAATGAACACTTGTAGTTGACGTGCTTGGAAACACGAAATAATCATTTATTCATCGAAATGGAACGGCAGCGACGGCTCGTGTTAAGGTTCACCAGAGGTCGTGCACCAGCGAAAGGGCATCCAACTGCTTAAAATTATACATAAAAAATTATAAATCTACAAATTATTACCATTATTACCAAACGACAAATGCATATTTTCTTTATACTTCTGTGAGCGATATTTAGATGTGGACAAAAACACACACACGTTGGACATAATGTTCCATTTGGGGGCGTGTCTGCACATGCGTGACATCATCTTAACGGAACATTAACACGGGAAATCGTTCACAGAGATGCACAACTAGTTGTGTGCTCTGCTGCTAGTCAGTAGCAGAACTATCGCGTTGTAAAGACAGCGACTGGAAGAAATAAGAACTGAATAATAACGAATTGAGAAAGAATTTGTCGTTCTATACAGCAAAAGACTTTCGCAGATTCAGTGACTTTCTGCCAAAGCTTCAATTCATGTAGGGCATTTTTTGTTCAGAAGTTTAAAGTTCAAATATTTTTCCTCCGCCATTTGCCTAATATTTACAATATCTTGTGGATATTCCAAATATTTTTGTTTCGATTAAGTAAATCTTTCCGTATATCACAGCAAATGACATTAATTCGGGAATATGCAAATATTGTTTACGCTATCCAAAATGGGTGAATAAAGTTTGAAGTAAAATCAGCTTCAAAGGATACTTCGGACTTTAGCAGCATTAAAAACATTATCCCAAGAAGATCCGGCGTTACCCGTCCGACGGCTAACGGGGATTTCCTCAACCAAGTATCTCCCACCAGCGGGGCACCGCCCCAGCCGGGACAAGCTCGAAGCTCCTGACCGATCTCTGGGCATGTGTAGTAGTGTAGCGCATGTAAGTGTGTATTTAAGTAAAGGACAAGGTGCTTTCCTGGGCCTTTTTTCACGGTTCTGTACCGGCATTCGCCCGGTATTGAGCGGAGAACTTTCGATCAGAACAGTCGGCGCTAGAATTCTTCGCCAGACACCGACAGAACTATGAGCTATCTAGCTAGTGTCGAAAAATCCTGCCATCGTCGGGACTCGAACCTAGGACCTCCCGGTCAGACTCGCTTCAGTTACTTCAGACCCCGCGACCTCTCCCGGTGCGAACTAACCGACTAATTCGCGAATTATCCATAATCCGGTCTGTAGTCGTAACACAGAGCCGAACCGTTAGCGAGGATCGGGAGAACGGCAGCGCCGGACGCGGGGCACGGCAGAGCAGAGCGGGGCGGGATGGGGCGGGGCGGGGAGGGGCGGGGAGGGGAGGGGAGGGGGGCGTGGCGGGGCGAGGCGGGGCAGAGCGGGGCGGGGCGGAGCGGGGCGGGGCGGAGCGGGGCGGAGCGAGGCGGGGCGGAGCGGGGCGGGGCGGAGCGGGGCGGGGCGGGGCGGAGCGGGGCGGGGCGGGGCGGGGCGGGGCGGGGCGGGGCGGGGCGGGGCGGGGCTGGGCGGGGCGGGGACACGAGCGTGATGGGTGGCGGTGGGGCGGCCCTCCTCTTGACCGTCGGCGCTTATCGCGGCGCGAGCGTGCCCGCCGCGCACGTGACGGCCGGCTGGCGCGCGCGAGGCGAGGCGAGGCGAGGCGCTGCGCCCCAGTTGACGCGCGCAGCCTCGCGCTCGCCGCACCGCACCGCACCGCGCTCGGCGGCGCGGCGTTGGGCAACGGACGTTGCGGGGTCGCGCGCGCGCGTGGCCTCGACGCCGCCCCGCCCCGCCCCGGCTGCGCGTCCTCGGCGGCGGCGGCGGCGATTGCGACGGCGGTGCGGTGCTCGGAACTTACTTAGTAATACCGAGAACAGCGTTGCACCGCCGCAGTCCCCGCGTGCGCGGAAATGCACCAAGCCGAGCGATCATTCCTCGAGTCACCGCCACTCGCATGGCAGATGATCCACAGGACGTGGGAATGCGGGAAATTTCATACCTCTGAAACATTTTCCAAAAATGTTGTTGGAGTTGCAATGATATATAACATACAGGAATGTAATTTCGAACTGCCTTTTATAAACTCTTATAAGCTTGTACATAAAATAATACGAGTAAGATAGTAGCTTATGCGAAATAATTTCGTATGTTTATATAGATGACATAAAAACAATTGAATTGCAATTTTACGATTTTGTCTGTCTGTCCAAGCTAATATCTGAAGCTGCTAAACAGACTTCCTTTTTCCAATTATTTCATTTTACATAAAGAAGATTGTTTTTGTTTTTTCATATAAATATCCAGATTTATTCCGATCTTAATGAAATTTATCCTTACTCTTTAGAGCAAAATTTATATATGAAGTTTTTTGCGAATACTTGGAGAAATGTGAGGAAATCTGTCAAAGGAAAGTAAACATTTCTTAAAGCTCCAGAAACCTCCTATTGCTTTTTAATTCATTCTAATAGCGTCATTAGCAATCATTGCGGATCAAAACATTGTTACTGGAAGGTTTTCGTATTTGATAACAATGCATTTGTTTATTATAACACTGCATCTGGCCAGGTGCTCGTAGCAACGATGAAGGTAACAAGGGGGTGCGACAAAGTAGTGATAGACGAATGCGATAAGTTAATACTCTAGCAACGCGATGTAGGCCTACTTCAGCTAGTTACGAATGTTATTGAATTTTAAACAGACATAGTAGGGATGAGGATCAGCAACGTATTACTTGGGACGTGTCGATGGCTGGGTGGTCGCCACATCGAGCCCGGCCTGGAGCCAGAAAGAGGCCCCTCCCAGAAAGGACTTTGTAGGTCTACTCATCTGATTGCTGGTTGCCCACATCTCTTCCAGGACAATGACGAAGCAGCTCCCTATTAAACGGGCCTTGAAGTGTGCACGATCTTCTCTTCCCATCATCTTCCCTGAATTTGGTCTGGGTCTCCCTCGGAGAGTAGTTCCTAAACCATCCTCCACATTACCGGTATACCTGGCGAGAAAGAAACATTTGCATTAAGAAGCAATACTGCTTTTATTTATTTCATCGCAGATTCTTTTTTTATAAATTCCGTGGTGGTTTATAAATTTCGTTATTTCCTTTACAATACCATCTTTTTTTATAAACAAGTAATAAACTATTGAAAAGTGCAGAAATTAATTACAAAAACTTCATGGGCTAATGGGTGAAAGAGATGCATGTACGCTTAAATAATTTAAAAAATGTGCAGTAAAAAAATAAAAATTGTGTATTAGTGCACTGGAAAAAATGTATTAGCGAGTTGAATTCTTCGCTTTCACGATGAATAAAATACAATAAAACCTTAACCACAAAAATGATTACTGACTTTTTGTTTTCCGAATTCTGATGCAATGTGTCATTATTTTACCTCATGGTGTTCTACCTCTACCAATTGTTTCAGTATTTTCTCGCGCTCTTCCACTGAAACTTGTTAGCTATACTTAACAGCTTAAATTAGAAAGTTCGCACGGCTAATTCGATAGTTATTGCAATGTATGATAACCAGAATGCGAATTGAAGGGGGATGCCGGTGATCATCCTTTGATGTCTTCTACAGAAAAAGTATTACTATGTCACAAACCAAATCTATATGCCTCGTTTATGATTTCCATATTCTAAAATGTTTAAATCGAGGAATCCAAGAGGATTAGGAAAGGAACTTTGGAAAAGGGAACTTTTCTAAGAGTATTATTAGAGTTTATTCAAAATCTGCAACGTAAGTGAAAATAGATTTATTACATCAATACGTACCCCTCTCCTCCAAGTCATTCTCTTCTAAAGAAAATTGTAATTCACACCCTTCCGAAAAAAATTCCAAGGGTAATATCGGAGAACAGGAATACATTTTTATTCACAAATGTTGATTCGGTAAATATCTTAACATAAATAGGTATGGTGTGCATACAACTTCAATATGTCGTCGCCCGTAACTTTGCAACACTGACCATCATTTGAGACGGCGACAGGAGGTGTGCGTCCGTATGGTGTCCTTCGTCCGGGAAGCGACGCCGTCCATGCAGGAAATCCTCCGCGAATGCCACTGCAACTCTTGCTGTGAGTACATGCCGGTGTTGACACACAGAAAAACTAGAAAAGAACGCCCAGGCGGATATTCATGAAGCATCTAGCACCAATCACCAATACATTGTAGACAAAGTTGTATAATTTATCTACGACTGTGAGGTTTATTCTTAAATAATGAGTGTGAAATGGGTTTGCATTTCATCTATTGACGCTATTTAATCTCGCTCATCAAAATTAACTTAGAGGTATAGCAAGTCTCGTATTTCCGCATAACGCGAATTCTTCTAAAATTGTGCGCTGAAAAAGTCATAGACTTATTCAGTGCTCCATTAGTAAAAAGTTAGGTCCCGGAACGCGCCCATATTAGTTATAAATTAATAGAAATTGTTATATATTTATAATATAATTTAATAATTGTAAAACGCAGTACTTAATGAGTAGTAACAGTGGTAGCACTAGTGTATGTAATGATAACAACAGAAAAAATCGTGTTTGAAATTAAATTTTATCGATTGTTACTAAAAAGTTTAATACGTTTGTAGAAATGATACAGTTAAGGGAAAAATTATTTAATTTTCATTTTACGAAAGTTTTTTTGAACTAAAAATGGAAGTTTCCATGTGGCTGTCCTCTGCTTTTTAGGTGTTTTTTTTCTACTTTGTTCCCCCGGTATCGGAATGCAGTTCCTTCGCGTTCCGCCAGAAATGAAGCCTTGGAATTATTAATAAAGAAGTATAGTGCCAATCAGATGGCCGAGATCGCTAAGGCAGTAGTGCCGGAGTGGTTTCGGACCAGAAGATCGCGGGTTCGAGTCCCGCCTCGGGCATGGGTATATTTGTGTTTGTCTGTATGTGTTGTCCTTTCACCCCCATTATCATCATATCATCATTTCATCTTCCATACCCCCAGGGCTAACAACCGTGAAGGGATAAAAATCGGATCCAGCTAAAAAATGCTGGTCCCCCAAAAAGTTGTTGCAAGCACCTGCTACCGCGATAATAAATAAAAACTGAGCCACGGTAAATGCAGGATGCTTGCATGCGTGGTCCTAGTCGGCCGATTAACGAAAAAAAAATTATATTGCTTCGCATGTAACGCTAGTTAACATCAGTTATACGTGACATTAAGGAACACTCGTTTTTTTGTTAATTTCTGAATACATAGGTATTTCTACTTTACATATGCAATTTATACAGCTTATTTTAGCTAGCTCATTTTAAACTTGCAAACTAAACTTAAGGGAGGTATTCCACAATGGATTCTTTAATCAGGTTTTAGGTCTGCGAATTTTATTTTAAATGTATGGAAAGGGGGAAGAATTTTCTTACGAATCTAAATTTGGTGAGTGCTGAGGTTTGATTGATAAACGTTTGTTGAAAGGAATGTTGCATTGTAATGTAATAGTTCAATGTTGAATTCCTTGGGTACTTGAATGTTTATTGTGAGTCATGGGGCAAAACTCCCGTCTGTGTACAACGCTAGGGGCTAATTTTAAGGTAGGTTAAAGTTATGAAGAACTGCTTGTGGATTACTTGGAGTTTATTGTAACATTAGGTGAGAAAATTTATTTTACCTACAGTTGGTTTTATTTTGTTTGTGCCAAAAGATATGGTTATCGAAGGCCACAATTATCTTTAAACACTCCGTTGGTAAACTGCAGTGAAAAAATAGGACAACGAGTCGTAAGTTGGGCATGAGGCTTGCTTACTAATGGACAAAAAGCTCTCGTTTCTAACAATGTTAATTACTTGTGAATGAAATACTAATCTCTTCTTTTTTATTTATATTGTAGTTTTTAAAAGATTATTTCGGCTAGCAGTTAGGCTAGCAGTTTTCAGCAGCCGGGTACGATATATTAGTTGTATATTTACAGTAATATTTTTTTTTACTTTCGTTCATACTACATACCTAGTGTAGAGAAAGTTATGTAATACTGCAGCAAAAACGGCGGTTTTCGGCAGAAAAATTCTTATTGCAGGTCCCTGATAATGAAAAGGTAGATACCTCTTGATCCTAAATATAGTAAATTATTTTTTTATAACACATTGTGTAGTCAGAATAAAGGATTTGGGGGTCTTTGATACTGAAAAATTTGTTTACGGTAAAACCAGTCTGTGAACAACGATAGGGGTAATTTTAAGTAGTATTTTCACCAAAATTGATATTTTTCAATCGATCTTGCTGATTTCATTGTCCCTTGAATTAAATGTTAATATTTTAATGTATATGCGCACTTAACATAAAGCCTGGAAGACACATTAATATTTTTCTCAAAATAGCTCCAAATTGTTGGATTTTTTTAAGGTTAGGGCAAAGTAAGCATATAAAAATGTTGCATGACAGCTTTGCATTGAACTACCTGAATTTTCGAATATTACATAAGTTACAAATAATGCTCGAAAGTATGTTTTGTTGTAGCGCAATCAGTAATAACAACAATTTGCGTATTGGACCATATTCTACTCTTCAATAATATTCTTAAAGACATATTTCAGTTCTATCTTTAGCGGACCGAAAAACTGAGAAAACACAAAAATTATGTCTTTTAGATGCCTGTAGGTAGGATCTGGGAGGAGGGTGTGGCAATACCGTAAAGCTAATCTGGACTAAAAAAATAAGAAAAATTACTAGAGATTACGCGAGAAAGTCTGTGACATTCTGTGGAACCTATAGTTTATATACGTGAATGTACGAATTATTATTGAATTTACATATGGAAAGCCACAGCAGGTGAATTCATGTCAATGGAGGCTCAAACAACTATTGTGACAATTTTCGTTTTAGTCGTTTGTGGTACGGACTTTGTTTTTTTCTATTTCATGACTACAGACTGAAACAGTCAGTGGGATTTGCGGATAGAAGTGAGAGGATAAGAGGGGAAGATGAACGGATGATGGAGTAATGCCTATTTCATTATGTAGTTTATACTCTCTGAAATCTCAAACGGATGAAATAAGAATGGATGAAAAACAGAATGGTATAAGTGACATTTTATAAATTCTGAGAAATATGTTTATTTAAGTCAATATAACTGTAAAGTCGTATTGCTTTGTTTCATCATTAAAACCACGGCATTCCAATTCTTCATTAAAACCATGGAAATTCATTACCTCTGAAATATAGCCTAAAACATATGTTGTTCTTTTTTTAGGATTTATAAAATGTCTCTTATACCGTCCTGGTTTTCACTGATTCATGTATTGCAGTATTTCCTGACTTGCTGCTAGTCTTCAGTAAAAGAAGGGAAAATAGTTCGATGTTTCTTTCAGACCCAGTCTTTAACCCTCCTGTAAGTAGAAAAAATACAAATAACGTGCACATTGTATCCTTTATCGTTTCAGTATACTATTGTAATATAAAATATGGTTTTAATAGAGAATATATTTTTAATTTGACATGTCCTCGTCTTATGTGATTGATTTTTGTATGCTAAAACTGCAATGCGTATGTGCTTATTCACACGTTATATATACGTGTATTATCAGTTATCATTCTTCAATATTGCCTGTTAGATATTTGACATTTTAGATATTTGTTATTGAAGGAAAGGTCAATACACGGTAACCAATTATTGAGTAGGTGTTGTATTATCTCTTCTTGACTATCTTTGGTATATGATTCATTTTATCAATTAAGAAATAAACTTAACTCCTCTATTCAAATTCTTAGAAAGGAAATTTGAGAATTAGTTTAGTCAACACACGATTCAGGTATACTGCTTCGGAAATTCCTTTTGAAATTTAAAACTGAAAGTTATTCTAAATGTATCAAATTAACTCATTGGTAGAATCGATTCGAGAAAATTGATACTGATATCTTTTGTAATTTTAAACCGTTTCCGTGCAAGTAAAAAGAAAGGGCACAACTTTCCCATAATTCAATTCAAAAATTCAAGAATATCAACTTCTTTAGTAAAACTTATAACTGAACATTGTAAAATTGATTTTGGGTAGTTCGAAATTTGATTCTTAACGTCTTTCAAAAACTCTCAACTTCAAAAACGTTGATTTGTAAAATCAACAAAAATGTTTAAAAAAATAGAATTTAAACGGCTCGACACAATTTTCTCAGATGATTAATTTAAGTCAGAAAATATGATAATGTGAATTGCCAACTGTTGATAATTAAGCATTTGTAATGGTCTAACCGTGTTTCGAAATGCGAGTTTGATTGCTGATTTTTTGATTGGTCTGCTGGAAGATAATTATAATAATTTTTAATGTATTTTTCTATATTACATTTTAAAATGAAAGAATATCCTTGTTGTACAATGTACTAGAAAAGGTCACAAAAAATGCGTTCAAAAAAGGCCTGCTGTGTTTGAAGTGGAAATATTTATTCCAATAAATGAATTACGAAAATATATTATTTTTCTCATATTTTTTCTTTTTTGTCACTTTTACATTCAAACTTTTAAAATCTACTTCCTAGATATGACTTTCAGTAACACTATATTCACTGGAAATTTGTGCGAAGCGCTTTGTCCTGCTGTATACCTAGTCGCCAAAAAGAGAATTATTCACTTTTCTGCTTCTCACCGTTTGCTTGTGACACAATAAAAGTGTCAGTTATTGTGCCTGCTAGTTTCCACTCTCGTCCTGTGACTCATTATTTTTAAGTGGGTCTGCAAAGACGCGGGTTGCTTGTTTGCGAGTCGTCTTCCCGCTAAATACTAGGCAATGAGACGGATCTCTAGTGTTGATGCAGTACCCAGTATTGCTTGCGGTTGTCACGCAGTTTGAGTACGCGTGTACTTTCCAGAAATATACACAGTGGTAACATCTATAGTGCTATGCAGCTTTTATTTCCCACGAAATAAAATAAAAAATAAATAAATTAGAGTAAGTAATAAAACAAATTGAAAATCTACTAATAGTTGCAAACGAAAGCATTAAATATAAACACAATCACTCGTTTAGCGTATTTTCCAACAAATTCGCATATTGAGTTGAAATTAATTATGAACAGTTTAAAAAATGAGTTCGTGGTGAAATAAAATCGTGGTTTGCTTGTTAACGCTAACCAACAACGAAACATTTATTCTTCACGTAGAGTCTTCGTAATCTGTGCTTCCCTAATAAATATTATATTCAAATCGTTTCTTCTATATTCATTTTCATTTGATCTCTACTCAAGCCTATAAAACACTGGCTAATCCAAAATGTATTTTAGAGGGTACCATGCTTTAAGTCAGTCTCCCATTTCTATTAATAGTTTTAAAAGAAAAAAATCAAAAATTGAAAACTTGAATTTGAAAAAAAAAATCGTATTTATAATAGAAATAATTCTTCATATGTAATGCAATCAACATGTGTATGCGTGTGTGAAATCAAATTACACATGTGTCAAAAGATTGCTGGACATTTCGTTTAAGCACTATGTCGAATATTTGCAATTAAAACAGTCAATTTTCGTACTTACAGAATCTCTCTTTGCTATAACATCATGATGCAAGGAAATCTTATTTTTCATTTAAAGGAAAAATCACGAAATTTAGTTAAGTAGAACGCTGAAATTTATTCCTTAATGAAAACCCGTGGTGCTTTAAATACGTAGATTCACTCCGTCTGAAAAAATGGAGTAATTTATTCTTTAAAATTGCAATATATTTGCCTTCTTAAATTTTACTTTTGCAGTCGTCGATCCTCACATGTCATGTTCTTCTCTCTTCTATTATTGTTTGGATATTTGTTCTCTCGTTGAGTCATAACATTTCCTCGCACCTTACGTCCTCATGCTAATCACATCAACAGCATATCATGTGATGCTGATTAGACATGCTTAGTGCTAAAGGAGGTCGGGACTGGTCTCTTCCACCTGTGGCAGGCCAGAGGTGGAATACATCAGTCTCAACGAAACCAAGGTTTATAAATTGAACAAGCTGAAGGACCCATCATTGTCCGGGTATACGTTGGTCAGGAAAGGAAAGGAAATGCATTCTGTGCACAGTGTATCCCTCCACTACATTGCCTTGCCCCGGCCTACCCTGCTGCTTCCGTTCGCCGAATCTCATCCTGCCCCGTCGCATCTGCCCAGCTCCACCCGGTCCCTCCTCACACTGCCCCATCCCGCCTCGCTCCGTAGCCCCAGGCTCAGACCCACCCTACTATGTTTGCTACGATTATCGTTGTGACCAACATCACTGCATGAAGCTGTAAACACGCATTGCTGCAAACTTCCAGCAATATTCTAGCAACAATTCCTACCTTCAATTTCTCAAAAACTTATTGCAATGGGATTTCTCAATTGCATTAAAATAAATAAAATTCATTGAGTAGAATTTTTTTGAGACTTAATATATGTTTAATTAATTTCCATGGATATCTTTATTATCAGATAATAAAAAATAAGAAAATTGCTCTCTTAATTTTTTAGTTTTAGGGGTAAGAATGGAGCTGGGGAGGTTTTCCGAAATCTCACGTAGACGGTAATTTTTCTCTTGTTTTGAAGATCATATGCACAAAAGTCATTCAAATGTACATAAAATTGTAAATTTGTATAAAGTATATATTGCATAAAAGTGAGACTACGTGTTTTTATGTGCTAAATAAACTTCAGAACCACTGAAGTGATTGCTTCCAAATTTCACACGAATACTTTCCAGCCGTGAGGAGGACCACGATAAGATGGTCGAAACGTCGGCAACACAGCCTTCGACGCGGCGCCACCCGGACGGTCAAGATCATTCACAGAAATAGCATTGTTGCGATTTAAATCCTTACGTCAAATGCGTTTCTTTTTCAATATTTAATTAAATTGAATCCCCAATTTGAAGGAAATTGTAGGCGGGTAACGTGAGGCGGAGCCTAGCGAGACCAGATGGAGCGGGCAACACTTGCGGAACAGGGATGGGTGAGCGGAGCGAGTGCGGCCGGCAGCGAGGAAGAGAGAGCCGGGAGCGGGCGAACAGAATGAGTGAGGGCAGCGGAAGAAACGAAACGAGAGGAAGGCGCTGGTAGAGCGATAGGAGGCGGTGTAAAACTGCTGACCGGGCGGAAGGAATAGTCATAATTAGACATCGGGTGCTTAGGAAAATTCCTATTTTATTCTATCGATCGAAGGATCGCGGGTTCGAACCCCGCCTCGAACATGGATGTACTTGTGATCGTTTCTTCACCCTTCATCATCATTTTATCACTTCATTAAAGAAGGATTAATAATTCCTGCTCGAGCAGGAAGCCCTTGTCCTTCATGGGATGTGCAGTTGGCTAATGATATATATATATATATATATATATATATATATATATATATATATATATATCATATCATCTGATCGGCATATATATATATATATATATATATATATATATATATATATATATATATATATATATATATTGTGACATACCTGGTGGTGCCGGGTATTTTCACTGCAATATAACACTAAGAGAGGGTATCTTTTACGTGAATGGGTCCCTGGATAAGTTGGTGCAACGTTGGGGTGGTTAATCATAAATTGAAATACAATTATAAACAAGATTTATTTTAAATCAAATTTGTTATTTACATAATCAGACAATGTTTTTGCACTCTGCCTTGGTACCAAGATTAAGAGTGAAATGCATTTCTCATACCTGCGGGGCCCCGAACGAATACCTATGATGTTCGTAGAACCGCTCGTGCCGACAGGATTGTCGACCTCTGCTACTGCTGCGGGCCGTCAGCGGCGGATGGCGTGGTAATCGCCCACGGCTGATGCTCCAGCAATTCTTCCCCGATCAGGATCTTGACACCTCGGCTTCGCACCTTCCTCGAATCACTGTCCATTAGTGGGTTTGATTACACAACCCGCGCCTACTCTGTATACTGGTTACAGTTCTGTACCGCGCAATTTCAAGAATGTTTCCACCGCGCCAACTAATAAGAACAACATCAATTATTCTACCAACACTAATCTTTCACTATACTGATACTTCTAATGTTCTATTTACACGACAATTACTTTGCGGTTTCTAATAGCACATAAAATATGTCGCAATGTTATATGCGTCCATACACCGGCGGAGAACTCTCGCCGCACGTCCGCACTCGTCGCCGCTCTGCTAACGTCTCTCTTGCGATTCTCCTAACGACTCTTTCCTGACCGGGAGCACGCCAGCCGCGTCCTTCATCGACGGGCGGCACGGCTCGACTGTCTCAAACGGCTGCTTACACGTGCTCGCTCCCCGCTTCTAACCGAAATTCTCACGCTGCTCGCGATGGTGGCACCGGTGGCGGTAGCCGCGGTCGCTCGCCGGCCCCGGCGAGCCGCGCTCGGCGCGCGCACTGCGCAGTCCAAACTAGCGATTAATTTCTTACACTAATGATTTAATTAGTGTAATGAAACACATATTCTGGGTTTCATCACCCCCCCTTTCTTTTTTTGAATTTTTTTCGCTTCTGGAAAAAATTCACACTAGTAACATCGTCACCGCCGATGGTTGCACTCGTTTGCATATTGCTCGACGCCCTCTATACATTTATAACCTAAAATCGAATTAACATGTGATTACTTATATTAACACTAACATTATACTTATTTACACTTCACTATTTTCCATCCATGTTGAACCAGGTTTCCGATTTGAAGCTTGTAATGTCCTACTATGTCTTGTCTCTTGTGCGACGATTCATCTCCATTTTGCTGACATTGATTTCCCAAATTACAGTTGTAGGACATAGCTTCCAGCGTGTTGAACACATCTTGATAGGTATCATCCCATTTCCAGCTACGACCTCTTCTACGTTTGTACCAATGGTTGACCATACCATCACTCTTCCCTCGCCCCTGACTTCGCTCCATTCTTGACCTGCCTACATCTCCTTCATTCCCATACTTTGGGGCATCTGCAAAGGTGAATTCGTACCCCTCCAATATCTTCAAACCCTTTCCTAAATCGGTATGATCTGCTCTGTTCAGTAGGCTTTGCACGGTGACAGGATACTGTCGCGTTGACATGCAAATAATTCCTTGATATTTTATAGGAGCAAATAATGTTTTTGGCTCCATAACGCTCTTCGTTCTGTATTCACTACGACTTCCCGTGATGTAGTTGTGATGGCTATTCCTCTGGTCGCTCTTGATGTTTATTTGGGTTTCTTCATTCCGCTTTCGTACAGAAATTTTGTTTTCAAATTCCTTCAAAAATTTCGGAAATATACCAAAATTCTCTGCCCATGTCCTGGCGTTCTCTTCTAACATTGGGTGTAATAACTGGATCTTGTATCCTTCCAATATGTTGTTTGATGCTAGGTGCCGTTCTTCTGCTCGCATAACTACCTTAGGGTTTTCCGTCCCGTCTCCCAGAGATTTCATCGACTTTGGAGGCATAATTGGTGTCACCCCATACTTGACACTTGGCGACATTTTCCCGTCTTCTTCCTGTTTAAACTCTTCTTGTACTCTTTTCTCTTCGCACCCTTGTATATTTTCCACGATTTCTTCTTCTATTATACGCTCCATTTTATCTATTTTCATTTCCACTTCTTCTTCCATTATTAACTTCAATTCTTCCGTTTTCACTTTCACTTTATAAACATCCTCCTCGGCCTCGATTTGGACCTCCACCGTTTTGCCCTCCGCTGTCTTGACTTCTTTATGGATTTGGTTCGTCATCCCCTCGTTTCTATCTGCTACCGCTACCCTAGCATCTACTTGATGGAATGATTGAAATTTTATTTCCTCGTCCTGGTTAATTACTATAGACTCAATTTCCTTTTTCTGTTTCGCAAATTCTTCGGCGGTCCATTTCTCGTGACTTTCTACCCGCTCCGCGATTTTAGTCATCTCATTCTTCGTTAACTCAATTTGTTCTTCGGCGCGTCCTATTCGCCCCCCTATTGCATCTAATTTTCTATTCTGTTCTTCTGCCAGCTTCCCAATCTGTTCCTCTACTTTCCCATTCAGTTCTTCAGCTAACCTCCTGTTCTGCTCCTCTGTGAATATTTTCTGCTCCTCAGCTGACTTCCTAATCTGCTCCTCTGTGAATATTTTCTGCTCCTCAGCTGACTTCCTAATCTGCTCCACTGTGAATATTTTCTGTTCATCCAGTTTCCTATTCTGTTCCTTCTGTCCTTCCAATATCTTCTTATTCTGTTCGTCTACCTTCCTACTTCGTTCTTCTGCTTTTCTATCCCGTTCTTCTGCTTTGCTCTGTCCCTCCAATATCTTCCCATTCAGTTGTTCGAACATCTTCATCATCATCTGCATAGCGCCTGAATTAACATCTTCTCCACCCCCCTGATTTAAATTTCCTGCCGCTTGGTTCATCGGCGTCGACGTAATTTTCACTCTTCTATCAAAGCCTTCCCCCGACGTTTCATCCAATCTGCTTCCAATTCCACTATCCCTGCTCTCTAATAAGGTACTACTACCAATTCCTTCATCTATCTCTCTTACCTGCTCCGCCTTCCCCTCCGAATTCAATACTACGTTTTGCTCCTCCATCTTAGTACTTTTACCCTCACGTTCGTCCCCAACTACTTCAAACTGTTCACCCGATTTTTCCATTTACCTCTCTTGACAACAATATAACAGTTGTCCTATTAAATTACGATGCCCGCCACGGCACTATATACTCTTCGTGAATGGATTAATTCACTCCTATTTCAATTGCTAATTGATGACGAACAACCCTCACTCACCACCAAAAACACAATAACACTAGGTCAGTGGCCATATAAATCTCCGCTCACCCACCAATGCATAAACATACTCCTTACAACACATATATTATTACCATTTACACATATACACTGCTAATAAACTCATTAACACTATTACATAAATGCTTTCAGATTATAGTAAATCCCTTATTAATTGAAATTACTTTTCAATACACTTATTGCTATATTATGTACATAATCATCATTCACATTTACATGTCATATCTCCTCCCTGATTGTTCCTCAATAATCTCCTATTAATATTCACAATAAACATTCACACTGCTGGTATATATTTCCCAACCTGGTATCTTTTCTATTAAATTCCCCAAACTTTACCATCACCAATAGATAATGCACTACTGAGTGAATGTTCCCAGCAAAAAACAATTTTGTGCATAATTTGTACAACACTATTAACCACCTTTATATTCTCATAAGAATTATTACTACTTCCCCATTTCTTTGATTTCCATGTTATAAAAAATTGCCAAGCAGTTCAAATATTATTAATATGTCTTACAAAATTTGGAATTCTATTACATTACATTATTTGTAACATGTACATGTATAGCCTACATAACCTCAGTAACTACAATATTAACTATATATTGGACGCTCACAAATAATTGCCTATGTCAGCCCGCAATTAAGTACGCAACAACATTTTTGTAATTATCAACATTTCATTATGCTTACTTGACTTGTGCATGTTTTTGCTAACACATGTATTGTTATTTTTTTTGTACTCTATAATAATACACTTTGCACTGCCTGCTTCTCATCTATACCCTGCATTACTATACATCAATTACATGCACATTATTTTCCAACATTTCACCAACTTTCTTAAGGCCACATTTCTTAACTATACGTTTTCCACTTGTTCGGGCGCCAGCTGTGACATACCTGGTGGTGCCGGGTATTTTCACTGCAATATAACACTAAGAGAGGGTATCTTTTACGTGAATGGGTCCCTGGATAAGTTGGTGCAACGTTGGGGTGGTTAATCATAAATTGAAATACAATTATAAACAAGATTTATTTTAAATCAAATTTGTTATTTACATAATCAGACAATGTTTTTGCACTCTGCCTTGGTACCAAGATTAAGAGTGAAATGCATTTCTCATACCTGCGGGGCAGAACGAATACCTATGATGTTCGTAGAACCGCTCGTGCCGACAGGATTGTCGACCTCTGCTACTGCTGCGGGCCGTCAGCGGCGGATGGCGTGGTAATCGCCCACGGCTGATGCTCCAGCAATTCTTCCCCGATCAGGATCTTGACACCTCGGCTTCGCACCTTCCTCGAATCACTGTCCATTAGTGGGTTTGATTACACAACCCGCGCCTACTCTGTATACTGGTTACAGTTCTGTACCGCGCAATTTCAAGAATGTTTCCACCGCGCCAACTAATAAGAACAACATCAATTATTCTACCAACACTAATCTTTCACTATACTGATACTTCTAATGTTCTATTTACACGACAATTACTTTGCGGTTTCTAATAGCACATAAAATATGTCGCAATGTTATATGCGTCCATACACCGGCGGAGAACTCTCGCCGCACGTCCGCACTCGTCGCCGCTCTGCTAACGTCTCTCTTGCGATTCTCCTAACGACTCTTTCCTGACCGGGAGCACGCCAGCCGCGTCCTTCATCGACGGGCGGCACGGCTCGACTGTCTCAAACGGCTGCTTACACGTGCTCGCTCCCCGCTTCTAACCGAAATTCTCACGCTGCTCGCGATGGTGGCACCGGTGGCGGTAGCCGCGGTCGCTCGCCGGCCCCGGCGAGCCGCGCTCGGCGCGCGCACTGCGCAGTCCAAACTAGCGATTAATTTCTTACACTAATGATTTAATTAGTGTAATGAAACACATATTCTGGGTTTCAATATATATATATATATATATATATATATATATATATATATATATATATATATATATATATATATATCAGATGGCCGAGATCGCTAAGGCAGTAGTGCCGGAGTGGTCTCGGACCAGAAGATCGCGGGTTCGAGTCCCGCCTCGGGCATGGGTGTATTTGTGTGTGTTTGTATGCGTGTGTCGTCCTTTCACCCCTCATTATCATCATCATTTCATTTTTCATACCCCCAGGACTAACAACCCTGGGGGATAAAAATCGGATCCAGCTTAATGCTGGTCCCCCCAAAGAAGTGTTCGCAAGCACCTGCCACCGTGATATTAAATGAAAAACTGAGCCACGGTAATGCAGGTTGCTTGCCCTGCGTGGTCCTAGTTGGCCGAAACGAAAATAATAATAATAATATTAAAAATTAATAATATAAAAAAAAAGCATTTAAAAAGAAAAATGTCTAAAAAGGCATTTATTATTTTTCTCACAAATTTTTATTTATTTTGCTATTTTTGGTCTTTTGTGACATAAATGCCTTTTTAGACATATTTTTCTTTTTAAATGCTTTTTTTTCGAAATATATATACGAGTACATTTATTTTTATTCTTGGTTACAAACACAAGTTTAAATCATTTTTAAGTTCTACTGGTAACAAATCTCCATTGCTTGTCTCGGCTTAAGCTGTCATTTGGGTTTGCAGGTTTCTGAATTTTGAGAACCGAAAAGCATGCATTCTTGATTCAGATTTCTTTTTCGCATTTCTATACACAAATAATTTTTTTTAACATGGTTTCTGGGCACTTGGTTGAGCGGTGGGCGCTTACGTAAGCGATGAGTGCCGATTCGCGACGTAAAGCACGCGTGTCTCAGAGGGCAAGGCGATGATCCCCCCTTCCGACATTCATATCTTTTGATGCCAGATGTTCTTCTGGAAAGTGCGCTGTGTAATCACATCACTGCCGGGCGTGAGGTGCGTCTTTATTCTGCCCGCAGTTGTCTGAATTGTGCACTACATGCAGTACACCAGTGCCTTCACCAGTGTAGTAACCGAGCTCAATCCTGTAAAGATGCCGAAGTCTCTCACTCACTAATGATTCATTAATAGTCTATTCTCTCCTGTTATTTTGGTTTTGGTACTGGCTAATTTTAGATGCAAGAGTTGTGAAATATATTCCTGTTTTTCCCTCTAATTTTAAGTTTTAATGCCTTTTTAGGTGCCTAAAACGTACGTTTTAGTGCCTTAACATACGATGTCTAGTCATAATGAAAGAAGCGCGAGGAGCGTGATGAGCGGCAGGATTGATTGATTGATCATTCCAGGCGCGTCCATTGCTAAGGCCATTACCCGGGATCTTCCCCAACTCGGTATCTCCCATCAGCCGGGACAAGCACTAAGCTCCCGACAGGTTTCCCGGCATGTGTGATGGGGTAGTGTGTGTGTAAGTTAGGGGTGAGGATAGGACAAAGAAAAGGAAGGAAAGGTCGCGGGCGGTCCATTACCCGTTTGTTAGGGTACTGCTGCGGCATTAGGGTACTGCTCTCGCCTGGCATTGATCGCTGAAACCACGAAAAACTACCGATCAGAGCAGCCGGTCGCTAGAATTCTCCTCCAGACTGCGACTGAACTCGACCAATCTATCTAGTTGATGTTAAAAATCCTGCCACCGTCGGGACTCAACCCCAGGACCTCCCGACAGAGACACTGCCGTGACGTCAGTGGATACCCTGAGCCTCCTTTCCCGGTATGAGTGGGAGGAACGGAACAGAAGGGGTACCTGTACAGCACGAGAGGGGGGGGCGGACGGGTATTACGGTCCGGATCGGGGCTACTTAATATATGTTTGTGCTAAATAAAAACCCGGACAACGCCGGGTAATCAGTTCTTTTTACAATAGAAAATAATAATTTGAAAAAAGTAGCCATCAAAATACCGTGTTAAAATCGAGTTAAAATCCCATCGAAATCGGTTTGAGCTTCCCTGAGATTAGTCCAAACAAACGGACATGTAAAGACATACTGACAGATCGACAGACAAAAATCATAAAAAAACAATCGAATTGTTTTTTGTATTATGCCAATAAGAACTTGAATATGCTATTACAAAATGGAAGTTATTTTGATATCACAGGAAGTTACTACAATTTTATTTGTATATTCTTAAAATTGAATGAATCGGGATTGTGAAATAATCCCAGATCCACGCTCCCTGGGCTTCACCCTGTCCTGTCTAGGCCTGTCTGGGGACATTCAAAAAATACGTTCACTTTTAAGATGAAGAGGTCCCCGTAAATGTGCCAAAAGCGACCGAGCGGGGGAGTGGGATTGATGAAAAATTAACAATTCCGTTACTTTCTTGAGATAATTTTATTTTCTTTACTTCAAATTAGGAACGAACGTTTTGAATGTTAAAATGAATCAAAAAACGTATTTTGCTTTTAAAATAGAAAGAAGGGTTTAACATCTTTAAGAAATTTCACCCATTTTTTTACGAATTCACTTTCTCGTTTAACTGAGAAAGTGGACGGCGGATCGAAATGGAGCGTTGGGGTAAACGTTTGGGGTAACCCATCTCAGGGCAAACAATCATCTCACTAACCTACAAGTTTTTATAACGGGGGGAGAGTGGACATTAATTTTGCGAACACACGCTTTGATGGTCTCTTTGGTCACTGCCGCAGCCAGTGTTGGGTTGTACTTCTCCCGTGTATTCGGGAGCCGAGCGAGTTGCCTCGCGAAAGCGAGACGCCAACGCCGCCACCGCCACCGTGTCCACGCCGCGCCGCGCCGCGAAGTCTGCAAGCGCCAGCGCGCGATGTTCGGTTTCTCCGCGTAATTGGGCGCGATTCCGCGACCGGTCTTTATTAGAATAGAAAGTACGGCGTGTCTTCGATCGTTGCCTTTCTCTTGGGCACCACCCGTAATCCGACCGCGAGATTACGGAGCTAATTATGAGTAATGTCACCTAAATGGCAGCGTTGCCCAAATTGGAGGTTTCGCTCTTGACAAGCTGGATCAGAAAGCGACGAGAAAAAGTCAAGTGCAGTAAGCGTGGCGTGATTCAATGTTCACCTTCATGGTAATCTGTGAAGAGGTGGTTCATGTAATCACGTTATGCAATTTTCTTCGAGCTTTTTTTTTTTTTTTTGACGACGGCGTAAACCTTTGCTTTCAGTGATAATGCCGAGAGGTTTTTCGTTCGTTCCTCTTGTTACGAGTGCTTACTTTTTAATGTAAATTTATAGTCGCATTTGTTACGAATTTATTGGTTTCGAACTCGAGCAATTTATACCTTTTAGACGTATTGCGATCTATCGGATCAGCAGTCAAATTTATTGGAGAATTTTCACTTTCATAGGCGTATGTAGAGGGGATAGGAGACCTCGGTCCCTCGCAAATTTGAAAAGGAACCCCACGTAAGGCTCACGTAATAAAACGTTTTATTTATACAAATCTGTTAAATTCTGATAAAAATGAGACGTATGAATACATTTTAAAATTTACAGCGATGACAAACGGAAGGACACATTAGTCTATTTGACAATTATTAATATATCTGTATGTTTACGTACCGTACCTAATGTTGTCTCGTTGACTAAAGATTTTTTTAATTAAAAAAGTTTTTTCGTAGTTGTAAAAATCATCACTTGTACTACAGTTATCAACTCTTTAACCAGCTTTTTCCAACAATAAAAATTATTTTTTCTGTTTGTCTGTCTGAATGATATTTTCGTTTTTATTTTTTTGCAAACAATGGTTGATATTTGCCAAAAATTGCGAAATAAGTGCAAATTTTGAAAGTACTTTGTATTTTTAATTATTTAATTTTTACATTTGTAACAGTGTTTCAAGGGGTTAGTGCAATAGTGATCTAAGTAAGGGGGAAAAAAGTTTGAGTTACGTATATATGATTAGAAGGAGTTGAAAAGAGAAACAAATAGTGACTTCATTTTTAACTTTGCAGAGGAAAAGTGGTACAAAGATAGTTCACGTTCTTAAATAAAAAATGGTGTGTTAGTAACTCATTTTTCATTTTTTGGGGGGAGTGGGGTTACACCACCATTCCACTCAGCCCTATCTGACATTTGCGAATTTTACTTGCGAATGCTTTGTTACTTGCAAATATAGAGTCAACGATTTAATTTCGGATTTGTTACATTCAGCGCGTTTTGACATGACATTTTATAAACTTAATTAAATAATATTCAGTGTATTACATAAAAATTTAGAAATTTCGAATTTAGGGCTGAACAAATCCAAAAAAAAATTATTACCTCTTTTTCGCGAAGTCGGTAAATAAAATTACATAAATCTAAAGAAAATTTTCATTGAAGTCTTATGAATGTGTTGTCCAGGTAAAAAAATAGCACGTGGGGGAAAAGCGCTTAAATATACGGCCACTTATCTAAAAAAGAAAACAGCATTCTTTTCAAATAGATAAATTCATTACGAGACGCAGTCTTCACTTAATCAAGTACTGTGATCTGCAAATCAACCGGACAAAATAGTAGTAGGGATCTGTCAATAACGAAATACGTTTTAGAATGAGTCGTTGGCATGGTAAAGTGAAGAGCGAAAGGAATTTAATTTGCCCGACCCTCGCTTGGATCGCTTCGTACCTCTGAGGTCAACTGATTGCGGGTTTCTGGAACGTGGCCTCGAACGGCGTGCACTTGCATTTAGACGTATCCTAGACCTAGTCCCTGCGGCCTTCACTCGTGTATGTTCTGCTTCCGTCTTCGCGCTTCTAAAGAAGTTGCTAAAGGATATCAACTACTTTTTCATATTCTTCTTTGCTTCCTTTCCCCTCCTTTCGTTCTTTTTAACTTCCATCATCCACTTCCATTGTCACAGTTTTCTTTTCTTCATTTTTCTTAAAAATCACATCTCTGATTTAGCCTTTTGTTTATTTGCATCTACCCTTGAAATATTTTCTCTCTCATTTTCTATTTTGTCTTTACTCTTTGACTTTTCTGCCTAAAAATTCTATCATAAAAATTGATCATAGTTTGACCAGTAAGAAAGGAAGTAAATCAATAAAGTTTTTCATTAATACGATACGTATATCGCCTGCACCACGTCAAAACCACGAAGTTGAAAGACATTTTTTTGAGAAGTACACATTTCAATCATCGATTGTATCTGGAAAATCGAGATTTTCAAGTGGAAATTAGCATATTGTTGATTACATTGATTGCATTAGTTCGTTACATTGAAGAAATCAATTGATGTGCAACATTCTCCTTGAGAGTTTCGATTATTATGAAAAAATCTAACTGTTAAGAGGGCATCCATAAATTAATGTAACGCAAATTTGGAGTATTTTGAATACCCCTTTCCCCTCTCTATCACACCTATAACGCATTCTCAAGCCCCTATATAATTATGTAACGGTTGTGACAACACCTCCATTTACAATAAATAAGAATAAATTATCAAACAGTAAAAACGATTTGTTTTTATTTTGTAATGCAACAAATTTTGGATAATAAATGTCAGAATTGGTGATACTGTGCACCAAACAATAAGACTGGGGATACATTTTTAAGGAAGGGAGAACAGACGTATCAGCGAGAAAATTTTTGACAAGCTGTGCACACGCCGCTGTGGATGAACCATATGTGAGAGTCAACTGCACCAATTTAATTCGAAGCTGGGATATCCTATAGATCAGTTTTGAATATTCTCTTCACATTAAAAAAAAAACAAAAAACAATCAATATGGACCGATGATGAAAAAATATTTCCACTTATTGTAACAAATAACTTTTTTATTTTTTTAAATTTTTATTTTTTAATATTTTAATATCTTGGTATGAGATTGACTAATAGAAATTACTTCAGCAAATTTTGAATGAAAAAAAAAAAAATCTTACATAATACTAAACTAACTTCCCCATACCCTTATGTAACACAGCGTAATGCTGCCTCAAACTCCCTCTTCCTCATTAGTTTTACTACATAATTTATGGATGGCCCATAACTGAACTTTTCTCAGGAGTGGCATTTTACACTTTCATAGATTTTACATAGTGACAACAATTTCACACAATCAATAGACTTTGGTTTTCAATATTTATACTTTTCCCAATAGTACTGTTTTCTCAAACATATTTTTATCATATTTATCAGTCGTTTCATTCATTGTTGCCATAATGAATTTTCTTGTTTGTTTTGTGCTCAAAAAAGAATAGAATATTTTCAAATGTAATATTATTTACGTTTTTTGGAGGCCATTTCAACCCTTTTTTGTGAAATAAGAGCTCAATGATTATCTACGACTGATAATTCAACTATTTTAATGCAACTAAGAAATTAAAGAAAAAAAGATATTTCAAAATAATTGAAAACACACTATTTTCTAAGGTTTTTTTTCTGACATAGGTAATTAAAGACTGATATTTTCTTTACAGTGGGTCATTGCCATCCAGATGTTGTGAAAGCTGGGAGTGATCAACTTGCTTTGTTGAACACCAATAACAGATTCCTTCATGACAATTTGGTGGTCTGTGCAAAAAAATTGTCTGGATTAATGCCTGAGCCTTTGTCTGTGTGCTTTCTTGTCAACTCAGGCTCTGAAGCTAATGATCTGGCTATGCGTCTTGCTCGAGCTCACACCAAGAATCATGATGTGATCACATTAGACCAGTAAGTAATGATTAATATATAAATTCGTTCAAGGACTTACAATCTAGTGCAATATTTTTGTAAACATTTTGAAGTAAGATTGTAAGGGTCTTGAGTTTTCAATTATAAGAAAAGTCCTATTTGTTTGGAACATGAAGGGAATTCTTACAATTAATGCCTAGATAGATGTAAAATAACTGCAAAGGGTTTTCAGCTGTTTTTCATGTTCTACCTGATGGGTTCATGGTCTTCTGATGGATTCCAATCCATGGAGGCACTGAAATACAGTATGATTATGTGATGTGTATTTTGAAATTAATTTCAGATCTTTCAGCCCTGATACTAATGCTTTTCTTTTTTTGTTTTCTCTATTGCAGCTGGAAGAGGAGAAGACTGTGTCCTGATGGGGGATGACTTCATTCTACTCTTCAATCTTTTCTTTGCTTTTTAGTTTTTATGAGATTTTTAACTTAGGGCAAATAATTGTCATAATTCTATATTTGTCTATTTGTACTTTCTGCTGTTCCTTTGTTTTCTTCCTGTCTGTTCGTGAATGCTGAGCGTGGTAAGGGATTTCCATGCAAATTGTTCCAGTGCCTACCATGGGCATCTTACCACACTGATTGACATCTCACCATATAAATTTAATCATCCAGGGGGCAGTGGTAAACCTGAATGGGTTCATGTGGTTAGTATTCAAAATTTCTGAAAATTCAGATAAAATTTGTAGTGAAAAGGATATATGACTACAAGTTAAAAAATTATAAAAATTTAATTTACAGATATTGTTAAAAAAGTTATTTTTATTGTTTAAAAGTATATTCTAAATTAAAAACTATAGACTTGACAAACTTTTTATTACAATTTTTTTTTTTACACAGAAAGTAATTAAAGTTATATCTTAAAATAAAATTTCAGGCTCCATGTCCTGATGTATACAGAGGAAAGTTTCGAGATGTTGATTATCCTAATCAAGACCTTGGTAAAAAGTATGCTGATGAAGTGAAGAATATTTGCAAAAAAGCTAGAGAGGATGGGCGCTCCATTTGTGCTTTTATTGCTGAAAGTTTGCAAAGTTGTGGTGGTCAAATTATAACTCCACCAAATTATTTTCGCAATGTTTACAAGTGAGTGTTCTAGATTTTTCAAGTTTTGATCATCAAAGCTCTACATTTATGACCACTCTAATGAAAATATATTTGCAGGTATGTTCGGGAGGCAGGAGGAGTCTGCATAGCAGATGAAGTTCAAGTTGGTTTTGGGAGAGTGGGAAAGGCTTGGTGGGCCTTTCAGCTTCAGGGAGATGACGTTATTCCAGATATAGTAACTGTTGGAAAACCTATGGGTAATGGATATCCTGTTGCTGCTGTTATCACCACTCCTGAAATAGCCCGAAGTTTCAGAAATACAGGGATGGAGTATTTCAATACAGTATGTATTCTGGATTTTTTATTTTCGAAAATATTTTCTTCTATAAAAATAATGATTTATTTTGAATTTTTTTAGTATGGTGGAAATCCTGTATCATGTGCCATTGCCAATGCAGTGATTGATGTCTTGGAAAAGGAAAAGCTGCGAGACCATGCAACCAGAGTGGGAAACCATCTTTTGAATCTTGCTCGACAGTTAGCCACTAAACACATTCTCATTGGTGATGTGAGAGGTGTGGGTCTCTTTGTTGGTATTGAATTGGTAAAAGACCGTGAATCTCGTACACCTGCCACTGCTGAGGCACAACATATTATTACAAGGTAATTAATATGTGATTTAATAAAAATAATTTGTTTGTGATGTCTTCATTGGAGAAAAAGAGCATCTCATTTGTGCTGGTAAGCAAAATGTTATATGCTATGAATGTAAATGAAACCAGAATCTGCAAATTGTTTAATTTAATGATGCATGTTTTATCTTGATCAATTAATTCTCAAGGTTACATTTAAATAATACTGTGTGTATGAAATGGTAAATTTTTAAAAGGAATTATGTCCAATTTTTTCAATTTTTGTATTTGTATGATTTCTTATTATTGGGTCACAAACAAGTTATTTTATGATAGAAAACGTCATGATTTGAATCTAAATGCTGAGAAAAAATGAGAGTTAAAAGCTTGAAGTTAAAAGAAGTCATTCTCTAGGATATGTTTTCTTTTAAAATTTAATTCTTGGGGCTAATGGGCAAGAGTGATAGATTGAACAAGGATGGATAGAGGACCAATTTGTGGATTTAATCAACCAAAAGACATCAAAGTTAGTTTAGAAACACTTCAAAGAGAGGATATTTATTTCAAGTCATGATGGCACAATTTGCTCAAGAAGAGTCTTAAGTCAGCAAATTAGGGTTAAGTTCCAAAAGATCAGAAGAATTTTATATCTGTTGCCAAATATCATTAATGTTCTCTGCACAAGAAAGTCATCTCATACAGTGAAATGTACAAAGTTCATCTAAGGTATTGTCATGAGAAAATTTCCACTAAACCTGGTATAGTCTTACCTCTGATAATAGCTCCAAACAAGGCTTATTCATCATCAAATCTTTCAATAAACACAAAAAAATGAGCAAATTGAATTACTAGGAAAAATTCCCCCCAACACATTCAATGATACACAAAATTTAGAGAAAAAACAGTACCGGAGAATTTAGTCACTAATATACAGTTAATACCAGGATTCAATGATGATGGGGGAAAAAAAGAAAAGAAAAAAAAAAAACAACCAACAACAACAACAACAACAACAATCAAACATAGGCACAACAAAGCAGATAGTAGTCAATAAAAGCCTATGCCTGATATAAACCCTAACCTTCAAAATCATCTCCAAGTACATGATAAAAGATATAAACAGAAAGCTGATATAGAAATGCAAATAATAAGCAACCAGAAATTTTTGATCATATTATTTGCTGGAAATCATACCATATTCATATACCCAGCACAAAAAAAAACAGTGCAGAAAGCAGCCTTCAAATTGACGTAACATGCAAAAAGAACCAAATAAAAATATCAAGTATAAAATGAAAATGCTAGCCTTATTTGTCAAAGAACATCTTTGAACCAAAATAGTAATAGAAAATTCAGTAATTGAACAATTTTCCACTTTTTGATAACTCAGAAATATAATTGTGTTAGAACAAAAGGAAAGGGCATAAAAATACGAACATTATAAAAATATTGGAATAATAAAGAGACACTTTACTCATGAGAAAAAAAAATATTAAGATTTCTTTACATTGTGTCAAAAAAAACAAACAAAAAAATACCTGATATGTTTTGAAAATGTGGTTGTTGGCACAAAGGGAAACAGAAGTGTGGAAGTAGCTCAGATGAAGATTTTAAGATCAATTACAGGGGTAAAGTATAGACAAAATTTGAAACAAGAAAATTAGAAGAGAACTGAAAACTGATAACATAGCAGAAGAATCTCAGAGGAAATGGAAAAGGCATATGAAAAGAATGGACAAATAGCATCTACCATGGATGACATTAAACTACAGCAAGAAGAGAATTGGGACAGAATGTTTGGAGACTGAAAAGACAATGACACCAGTAAGAACACTTCACTATGTGTAGGAGTACTATTGCTTTTGCACACCGGTACAGGGCCAATGTTCTCAAACCAAGGGTATCAATGATGTTTAATGACGAGGATAATGAAATACACCCCAATAGAATATGATAATTTTGGGGGTCACTATAGTGAGGTACACCAACTATAAATTCATTAGAAAGGCACCTGAAAGAGAATACTTTTGATTTCAGTCTAATAGAAAGTTTGTACAATATACAAAGTATAGTAAAGTGTGCTTGATGTTTTCTAATTATTTCGTTCTTGAGAGACTTTTGATTGAGAAATTGGGTGTTCTAAAATATTTAATTGACAAAAGAGATCTGGTCTGTAATATACTTAACTTGCTGGGACTATTCTTAACAAAGTAAAATTTAAAATTCTGTCTCAGAGCTTTAAGACACTATAATTTCATTTTCTAACTAAAAACATACTACTATTAGATACATACAAACTATTGGATAGGTTACATGTATTTTTCAGTTTGTAAAATCTTAACAAAATGAGTCATGATTCCTTTTAACATTTCATATTCGTATATGCTCTGTATTCAAATGGAAAGTAATATTGATAAAACACTGAATGTAAAATTCTGCATTTCAAAAGTAAATAATGACAATTCTTCACAATAGAATTCTATATTTTGCTGATGTAAAGTGTTTTTTACATTTAAATGTATGAAAATATGTTTCAATTATAGGATGAAAGAAGAATTTATTCTTATCAGCTCTGATGGTCCAGACAGGAATGTGTTGAAACTAAAACCTCCAATGGTTTTCACCCATGAAGATGCAGAACATGTAATTAAAATCCTTGATGAAGTTTTGACAGAAGTGGAAGATGAGGTAAATGTTTTTACCCATAGAATAGTAGGTCTAAATTATGTTCAATTATGTTCCTTTATCATAAATATCAGATGATAAAGAAACCAAATATTTTATAGTAATACCAGAAATAATTCATATTTAATTTTACTTTTAATTTATTTACCTATTAAGACATAATACATTAAAGAAAATTGTTCTTCAACATCCATGTGTTTTTAAAAACTATAAAAAACATAAATAAAAAAAATGTTGCCATGACTTATTTCTTGTACATTTTTGTAACATTACACTAAATGTTAAAGAACCATTTTTTTAATGTAAACATTTTATATATTCAGTTCTTAAAAATCCTTAACAATCTTTGTATGTTTCTTTACACGCTATGAAATTTTCAGCCTCCACGAAAAATTAATACAAACTCTCCTGAAAGAAGAAAACTTGAAGATGGTTACATGTCATGTAATGAAAAGAAAATTAGAATTGATGATCAACAGAAAGAAATCATATCTAAGTCATAATTTATTATTTTATGTTAATCTCCCAATTTTTAAATCTTTTAAACATGAAGAGCATGTGAAAAAAGTGCAAGTTTGCTGTGATTTCGGATTATAACTGTGTACCTGAAATGAAGTAACAAAGAGTTAGAAATATTGTGTTATACTAACTTAAAAGATTTCATTATAATGTTAACATAAAATTATCACAGTGATGCTTATTTTGTATGTACTCTTGAAGTATTTTATAACTAGGTACTCATTATGATAAAGATTTTATAGATTTATTACTCTGAGCTTATCTGTATCAGATATTGATGTTATTTCAAATTATTCTCTTGTATTCAAATGAAATGTATGTATTTTTGTATATTAAACATAATAAATATTATTACATTGAACATTTGGGAAGACATACAATTTCTAAACAATACTATTTTTCAAATATTCCAGTTAAAAGTGACTAACTGGTCTTATAAATTTGATTTATGGGCATGAATTAAACATGTCCTTCATGAAGATACAGTCACTATAAAAAGAAGTGAGTTCATAATTACAAGAATAGATTACTGTCTACGTAATGATTTCATAATTTTGGTATGAAACTTTTTATTACTAACAAAAAATAATTGTTAAAAATTTTGTATGCAGATGAAATGGAATGATAAGATGATGTTCTCAATTTGATCCTACACGAACTGTACTGAACAAAATTGATCATTTATGATGGGCAATAATATAATCATCAGTAGTATCATTAAAAGTGAGAAATTAGTTTAAAAAAAGAGTGTAGATGATCTAGGATTTATTATAGTTACTTTCCCTCCTCTTCCCCCTCTTACTGTAAATGAGACCGCAGAATACTTGAACTACTACAGAATACTATTGAACTCTTTCACCACAAGAATAAATATTGTTGTTGGTGTTTCTTTCTAGGGCCTTTTCCAAACAACAGCCAGTTACACTTTACTTCCCTATATGATGCATATTCAACCATACACTAGACACTAACACAATTGTGGGCTCCTCTGATCTTGAATCAGTGGAATGCAAGACCCTCCGCAGCAATAAATACACACGAGAGACAAGGGGCAAAAGACTGTGCCAAAATCGGGACTCAAACCAGCAACCCATCAGACAGAAGCGCTGAATCTGTACTCACTTTTAGCTACCTTGCCCATCCAGGTCGACATAAATATGAACTAAAAGTTACTAAATGAAAATTATGATTCGATCAGATTGTTTTAAATTAATTTTGTTGTTGTTGTTGTTATTTAATATTATTTGTGTATTAATTTTTTCAGTTTCAAGCCCTCTTCAATTTTTATTCCTTTCAATATAGCTCTATTATTATAAGTTACTCTTTTGTTGAAAAATTGTCAATATCTGAAAAAACATATCTATATCTTTCTCTTTTTCTCTAAAATTGATGTTGCATTCATTAAATTATTTTTTCACAAGAATTCCTATAATTACATTAACACTCCTGAATTTCTTGATTTGAAAACTATATGCTGAAGCCAATTGAATATTTAAAGAAACCAAACAACCATTTTTTAACAAACTATAGTAAAATTAACAATGTTAATTAAAATTTTGTTCTGAATGAGAGTCTCATTCAGAGCCTCTGACACATGTGAGACTCTCATTCAGAGTCTGAATGAGTCTCACATGTGTCATGAGGCTCTGACACATTTATTCATAACAAGACAAATATTGTGTTATGTGTGATGCTGATTTTTGGGGAAAAAGCTAAGTTTGAGAGACCTGATGCCAGAGTCTAATCATTTATCAAACCATAGAAACGATAAGATACTTACATTACAACATAACATTATATCATTATTTAAGAATTCTAAAATTAAGAGATTAAAGAATTATCTGGGATATGAATGTAATATTTTTTTCTCCTAAACTTTCAGAAAGTTAAAGGATATGTGTCAGGACCCCTCCCTCCCTAATCAGCAAAGGATATAGAGAAACCGTTTTTGTAATTTAATTATATTAGTTCATTAGTTATTAATTTACACTTTAAATAAATTATTTTATTTGTTTATATGCTATTTCAGACTTAATTTAGAAGTGTTTGAAATGTGTTAAGAGACACAACTTCTTGTACTGAATAAGCTGCAATTAAGGCTTTCTTGGAAAAGTGAATGATCTCTTTTCAGATGTAAGTGGAAAAGGAAAGAAAATTTCTTCCGCACAATAATAGCTTCTATTAACACTTTTGAAGAAAAGTTCTTGAAAAAAAAGGACAACTAAAAAAGAAGATTGTAGTATAAGAACTTAGATGTTTTGGCCTCTTTACGTACAGCAATTATTGTGCTGAACACAATTAATGTATTCCTTGGCAAATGAATGTCACTCATATAACACTCACATGAATTTCTATGAAGTATGAATGGTTGGGGAAATTTATTTATTTTATTCTCAAGTTTCTCATAGATAATACATTTATATTAGGATGCATTAACCTCTTGGATTCTTAATAACCTCCATTTCATTATATTTATGAAGCTCATTTTCATTTCAATTCATTTCATGAATAGTATCTGTTACATTTATGAATTGAATTCCATGCTTGCTTACAATTACAATAGAATTTCTTCTCTATGACTAACTCTGTGAAAGTAATACTGTATATTTTGCTACAAATTGATATCTTTCGAAAACTTACTCAATTTTTTATATAACTCCCTCTCTTTTAGCACTTGTTCTGCTTATATTTTAGTCTGATGGTAATGTATTTAGAGTATGTGAAAAACGTGTTCAACTAAGAAGTCCACTCTACATCTGTCATCCTGCATCTGCAATGGTGGTGCAATGAGTATTTGTATATTTGGTGAGGCCAATTTTGCATTTCATTAGTAAGACTGGATCTGCTTAACAAAAGGACTGCTCTAAATAATGTTCCTGCCTACTTGACAGCTAGCAGTGGTCAGGGGAGAGGGGGTTTCGATATCCAATCTGAATCTTCAAATTCTGTTAATGTTACATAAGTTGCCAATACTTATTACGAAAACAATGAAATCTAACAGTATGAAGCAATTGAAAATGAAAGAGTACCGTTACTTCATTGGTTTGGCATCGTTTTGCAGTTCTGTGTTGCCCTGTTGTGTATTCTTATTGCAATTTGCTTTTTGCTAGTGCTGCTGTCATTGAGACCTGATGCAAGGACGACCATATGTTTGCCACCTGAGTAAGTGGCAACATTGCTTTAAACCACCCCCAGCTGTTCAAGAAGATAGAAATATTACTCTGACAATTATTAGTATAATTTGCAGATTCTTAATTTATTGCATTCATTGCTATTGACATCTGCTAGGTTGTTTTTAATCCTCTTGTTATATTCCAGGTAAATTAATATATGACCAATTCTTTCTTGACTTTCAGTTGCCTCTTTCGCTTTCTTCTGCCATTGCATTCTCTGCAATTACAATAAGTGATAGTATCCAACATAAAGATATTTCTTTGTCCTCACTGCTCATGGCATATGTTAATCTGTTACCAAACTCAAACTTATATTTGGAGAGGAAGGTAAACTTCTTGTCCCAATTTAAACAAACATCTTCAACATTCAACATTTTTGGGGCAACACCAGATTTTGGCCTGAAAGATATATTAAGATTCTTTATATTCTGTTGCAAATAACCGAAGTCAAATTTTCCATATCGTATTAACTTTATTCTGATATTTGGAAATTTCTTGAGGAGCACAGTAGAGGGATGTAGTCTAAGAATCAATCATTTTCATTAGAGAAACCATCCTCAGATTGAACCATCAGTATAAACTTAATCATATCCCAGTATTTCCGATCAAGCATTACAAAACCACAAGAGAGTTGTTATTGCTTTTTCAATACAAGGGGTGAATAAATATGCTGTACAAGCTTTCAGCATAGATCCCTAATAGGGACTCTCAATTCTTTTTTAAATAAAATTTTATTAGTATTTTAGTTTTAAATTATTAAATTGCAAAGGTAATACTAGTTTGTTTTCATATCCATTATGATTACATATGTTCAATGTCACACACAGGGGGATTAATGGGGCTTCAGACCCCCCTGCCAGAAACCAGTGATCCATATTAAAAAAAATATAAATTTTACTAATTCTCTGTACTAACAAAAGTCATTCAATATATCTGTTATTAACATTATAAATAGTAAATATAAATCCACAAATAAAAATATTTTATTGAGCATAAATAGAAAATTCTTTATAAGAAAACATCAAGTCAGCTTGACATTATGTAGACTCACCCCAAGTAAAATCCTGAGTGCATCTCTGTTTATGTTAAATAAAAATATTATTAGGGGGTCCATAGTTTGGACATGTTTAGAGGCCCTGAGATATTAATCTATTCCTAATTAGAAACACAAAAAATATTCTGCTAGAGTTCATAGAGGTAGAATGAATTAAACATTAATATCCTGTAAGATACTATGTTAATATACACAAATATACAAAATATTTTATTATTATTTTTATAAATTGCTAATGTTACATTTATTACTATATTCATTTTGAACACTTGTGTTCAAATTTTAATATTACTTGTGGGCATCTTCGCTTGGTCACACTGAGGGTCCTGTATCAGACCTGTATCCTGTATTTGATTATTGTCCACAAAACTTGAAACCATGACTTAAACAGCTCATCACCAATGTTCAGTTTTGCAACACTTATTTTAAAACCGATTTTGAGTTAAACTCTGATTTTTGAACAGATTTTCATGTATGAAAGGAACTCATGGCAAATAACACTTTAAAGTGTCGTTATTTGGGTGAGGAAATTGGGGTGTGGGAATGATTGATTCTCTCTAAAAAATACTAACCAATTAAAAATTGTTTTTTTCTTTCAAGCTGAGATTTATGATTGGTGTTTGTGGATTTTCAACAGCCATACATTTAGTAACCCTAAAAAGCATTCAACTTTATGAGAGGTACTGGTAGTCTTTTTGTTCAATTGAAGTTGAAAAAACACACAAAGCTCTATCTATGGTTTATAGTTGATTTCTTGCTCTTCTATAAAAAAAATAATTTTAAATGAAAATTTCATTTATATTAAAATTATTTAATTAAAAAAATTACAAAAATTTAAAAATTAAAAAAAAAATACAACTTTGATCTGATGTCCTCAAGTTATTTACAGCAATTTTTAATTCTATTGTCTCTTATTACATTCATTCTACATGGAGAATGAATAAATACCTTTTTTAGTTAACTTTGTTGATAATTCCTGTGGTTTCTGATGAATGTATTGCTAAGCTGGAAAAAAATTACTAAACTAACTGATATTTAAATAATTTTAAAATAAATATTTTCTTAAATTAAAGATAATGATATTTAATATTTGAAATATTATCTAGAGTGACTTAAGATTTGTATACAGTGTATTCCTTTTTTAGGCTAAAAATGGCTAGCTAAAATTTTTTTATCATATATGAATTTAATGTGATGTGTATTTTGAAGTACTGGAAGGAATTTAAGAATATAATTAATATAATGTGCTGTTATCCAGAAAATTTTGAGTTTGTACATCATATTTTTTAAAAATTTTGATTTACATTACCCTGAATTCTACCCAGACTAGGTTTTCTTTCTTCAAGCACAGGGAGTAGCATTGAAAGTTGTGTCAAGGAATACAAACATTTTTTAATGTTGGCTGAAATTTACTTTCTACTCTACAGCATTCATACTGTACTTATTACTCTACAGCATTCATATTGAGGAAATCTTTTGTCAACCTAATAATATGTTCATAACTTGTTTTACCGGCTGAACCACTCAATTCTTTGAACAGTTAAAATATTGTGCAAGCATCATAATAGACATAATAACAGGTTAAACACTTGAAAATTTCCATAAAATATAATTATTACATAAGACTCTGATAAGCAAGCAGATAAATTTAAAACTTGTAACAGTTAATTGTATATTAAAGGAAATGAGAAATCTCTAAAAATATACTCATAAAATTATTAAAATATGTTTAAACTTAGTTATTTTTAGTCAACACGAGTGGTACTGAGCCTTGAAAACTTTTGTAATAATTCCCACAAATTTGCACATTTAAATGCAAATTTTGAATGTACACACGGTGAAAGGTGAAGCTAGAAGTGAAACATATTGTCATATTAACAAATACAATAGCATTTATTCATTCATTATGGGAAAATATATCTTCATTTTATTTTTTTTAAACTAATGTACCAAGTTAGAACAGTTTTGAAGGAAAGTTGGCAGCAAAACATGGCTGACGAGGCTCATACCTCTGTCCCCCATGATTAAGGGGGCCACAGAGATGTTAAAAAAATATCAAACAAGTCTTCCAATGAATCCTTGTTCCATAATAGGATGTTGAAAATGCAATATAAAATCATATGTACCCTAATGTGATTTTAATCTCATCCTCTAATTATCTTTTTACATTTTGTTTGCTTGCCATAAAAGTTAGGATTAACTCATATTTTAATTTTTTGTATCAACTTTTCAGAATAAGTTGTGACAAAGTGATATAATAATTTTTTCAGACAATACTTAGGGGCCCCAAATCTTTGAGAGCTTCAGAGCCCCCTCGAAAGACGGTCCTGCTTGTACAGGTAAGTTACAGTTGACTGTTATTCAAAACTATATTAGTTTCTGGTCAATATCCTCATATATTTAAATTAATCTTAAAATAATAAGCAATGGTCACTTTTAAATTATAATTTTGATTTCTGATAAATAAAAAAAAATTGTGGTATATATTTCTTATGTTAATACTTCACATAACAGATTGATTAGATACTAATATTAAAATTGTTCTTGCATTTCTATTTTTTTTGTGACCATTTAAAAAATGCTTGTAATCAACACTTCCCTCAAAAAATTCGCTTTCATAATTCCTTCCATAAGGGAACATGTAGCATCATTCAATTGTTTTCATTATTCTCTGGTAAACACGGTCCTCTTGATCTTGGTAATGAAGTGTATATCAAACTCCATACCGAAGGCAATAACAAGCTATTACCTTCAAGTAAAACAGACGCAGATCCACAGAGAGGGAAATGCGGAAAATTTCCTCCCTCACTACAATGTGTCAGTAACTATTAATTGTAACTTGTCACGAAACTTTCAAATAAAAATATTTTCGGATAATCATTACAATGAATAAAATCGTATCGCAGCATGAGCTGAGTGTAGCCTGCGACATTTTATTAAATCTGTTATATGTCACATTTGACCAAAACATTTTGAATTTTCCCTCCCAAAATTTGTCTCTGGATCCGCTCCTGAGTAAAAAATTAAATAATAATTATACGTTATGTGTTAAATAAATATAATTTGTTGTTAATTGATCAAAAAAGAATAATGTATTATTCCCTGAGCTCCAAATCTAATAAAATGAAGAAAGAGAGAGAAAAAGTGGTTTGTATCAATCCCGCAGTGCAATTCATTCTGAATATCTGTCCAGAATATCGCATGGCGGGTAGAAAACCCTTGGGTTCAGATGTTGGCGATACAGGCAGACAGCCGTCAACAGTAATTTATAATTAATTTCGTCAACCGTACGGAAGTTGCACCACCCAGGGTTCAATGCGAAGGAATTGAGTGAGCTTAGTGAATATTGTGAAAAATGAATAGATAGTTGGCTGAAGTCTAATATACGGTACAACTTACGGAAGTCTTTTAAACCGATACTTCGCGCCGCTCCGGAGGTAACTGCTCAGTTTGAGTTCTGGAGGCTTTCTTGAAAAGTGCTCTTTTATAAAAGTGAATTGGTAATTATGCGGTGGATAGACTCAAGGGGGCTTATAGTGAACGCGAGGGCCGGAGGCCGAGCCTCGCCGTGACTTGGATCCGGACGAGCGAAGCGAGAAAGTTGACTGTTCAAAGCAAACTGACATTACAATGCGGCGGGGACAAAGCTTGGGAAGGGCGAGCCATCGAAATCGCCTATCCGTAAGTTTTATTCATTTATATCAGAGCGCTTAGCCTAATTTGAGGGAGGGCTTAAGGAGACCCCTTCCCCCCGTCGCCGCGCTTTTGAGGGTTTACCCGTGAACCATACTTTAACCGAAATGTTTACAGAGGTGTAGTCAACAACGATTTGTGTCTAACACGTTCAATGCCAATTATGCGTTGAAAAGGATCTAGTATGTTTTATGAAACCGTGAAGGCCCAAGGCCTTGTCTCGTTATGAACTTCGATAAGGCAGCAAAGCGTCAGTTGTGAAAATTAGCCAACTTTGGAATAACATGCTTTGGACAATTTCAAGGATTTTTTTCTGTTTATCGCATAGAAAAGAAAAATTCAGCGTAGAAATGTTGGGCGTCATAGGCACTACAAGAGTCCGGCAAAAAAGTACTTTGAAATAAAATGCACTGGACTGACTTAAGGATGTTTAATATTCATCACCTAGGCCGAAGCCTCTTCATGAAGAGGTGCAGTGAAGCGAAACTGCTCCTTACGAGTTTGAGGTAATAAATTCTGACGCTTTTTTTTCTCCGCCTCTGTCACAGTACCAACCTCACGGATCTTAGAAGTGAAGTATGGATTGATGTAGTAAACAGAACAGAACTAGTGTCTTTTTCTACGCGCTTACGAATACCCACGAGTGGAAAGGCGTCATATTTTCATACCAGGCTACAATTCCATAAATGGCTGAAGTTTAGAACGCGGTACAACTTAAGAAATTCGTTTAAACTGTCAATTCGCACCGCTCCGGCGAGGGGGAAACGCACAGTGGAGAGGACGAGAGATGATTAGGGGGTTTATAAGGGGAATCTTTCTGTGGGGAGGGGGTAGTGAGCAAAGTACATAACTTAGTACGTACTGAAAAGTGTGGACGCGCGCGCGGCAAGCTCGTGGGCGATCTAAAGAAATTGTAAAAATTACACTACTGAAATAATTTTAATGGTTCATAATTGCTCACGTTCGATACGTCATAAATTAGGAGAGGCAATTTCACCTTAGTACCTTGTTGGAGCTCCATTATCAAATACTGCCACGATCGTGATGCCTCTGTGATTTTGTGTGTCGCGGTTAGCTACGTTGCTGTCGAACAGTTGTTTCTTGTGCTCTTCTGATTCTTTGTGTTAGTGTGACGAGTGTTCTGATACGATGTGGGAATAAACGTGTTCACGCGTTGCTCCTAAAGGGGAATTGACTGTAACCGAGTGGGCTCAAGAACGTGGATTGATTGCTGCAGGATTTACATGTCCTGTGTGCATCTGATGAGGTTGGCCAAGCGAAAGGAGTTCGTGTGATGGTTTCGAGTGGAAGTGCTGTTAGAAAGGGCTCTTGTGCCTACGCATTCTGTGCGGAAGTGATCAACTGAGAGGTTTTTGACATTTCTTGACGGCGTCTCCAAACTTGGACACGTGAAAGACGCCTATGGGTAAGTTTTATTTCTTTTTTTCAGAGCACTTTGAGCAATTTGAGGGAGGACTTACGGAGATCAGACCTGCTGCAATTTAACACAGACAGGACGGGATATGCGGGTTCTTTTTTCTTGTTTTAGCTTGAAACAGTCAATAAAACAGAAAGTTAAATGGGATATTTTTTAATTTATTTAGGTATATTTTTTAAGGGAAGTAAGTTGTGATTTGCATATTCCTTCACACGGTAGAATATGTTGTTAAGCAGGAATTGTCAAAGTCATAATCACTAATAACTTTAAGATATCTTCTCTAACTTGATTTGTAATGCAGAATAAATAAAATATAAATAACTAAAGGTTACTCTTCGTAAATGACTGGTCGAAATCTATTGCCCCAACTCCCATTCCCGGGCATGCGGTGCCGACGTCACGAACATGCAAAAGCGATTGTCACCTTCTTCTAACCTCAAAACTGCGAAACAATTAAGCGCAGCGAACATTACCGTATTGTAAAATTAGATGTCATGCCAATACACCGGGAGAGATGGCTCAGAGCATCTATATCTATGTAACTGCAATGCCCCTGAACGGGAGGTCGTAGGTTCGAGTCGCGAGAGTAGTAAGATTATCGACACTAGTTTGTCAGCAAGGTCGAATTCAGTCGCATTCTGGAGGAGAATCATTGAGAGAACTTAAAGTTAATATGGAGAAAACAAAAATGTGAGTACTGCTAGAGAATAAATTAATTCTTACGTTTGACTTCCCACATTTACGTTCTTAAGTTAGCAACGATTTTCAATTGAAAGTGACGAACAACTTATTCTTATTAAACTTAACTAAAACCTCATTCACGTAAACAAACAATCAATCAAACAAACAAACAAACAAACACCTTTTAAAGTTTTGTATAGATTCGCCTTTATACGATTAATGGAGTAATTGCAGAATTAGAAGTAAAACTCCAAAACTGCTTCGGAAAAAAAACGTATTGCAAGTTTCCGATCTTTCTACACACTAGTCCATTTAATTACAAAAAAATATTATTTTAATATAATAAAATTATTTTTAAAGTTATTTTTATTGATAAGTTGTAATTAAACTCTTCTTAATTTCAAACTGTGGTGAAAAGAAACTAGTGCTAAAACAGCACGTACTTTCTCCTCCGTATTTTCACGAAAAATTACGCGAAAAGTACTAATATTTTCGAAAAATTGTACATGAAATTATTTCAAAATCTATCTTTAAATAACAGATTTCATTGAAGGAAAAACCTCTAACTTTAATATTTTAGTTGTAGGAAGACTCCGAAAAAATTTGAACCCTTGCAATTTTCGAAAAATTAGGGCTTTTAACGAACATGAGACCTGCACCATTCTCTTAAACGTTTTTTTACACTATTCACCAACAAAATGTAATCCAAAACGATGGAGCCATTTAAAAAAATTAGAAATTGACCCAGGTTTAATGTAAAGTAGCCCCAAAATTGAAATATCTGTTTGAAATTCAAGATGGCGCGAAATCAGCCGGATCGATTGGGGAATATCAGTTTGGGAAAAAATATCCTGAACGGTTTAGTCGCTAGCGTTGTTCACAGGCCGACAGACGTTCTGTTGTCATTCGATTTTCGGTGTCAAGTCATAAACATGTATTATGACTACACCACATAATATATGATTTTTTTTCAAATTCTTGTTGTAAGTGGAAATGACAGATGAGGCAGAAAATGTTAAAACCTGTTCTTGAACGTCGAATTCGTGTTCCTGGAAGTCTTCAAGAAACAACGCGAATTAAATGATCAATATTTAATAAGAGTTATGTCAATTCAAAATAATAAGTGTCATGAGTTGTTCTTCCAGGTTGTTAGCTCTGCTCTCCCTAAATGGAAAGGATTCTTTTGAGGTAAATCTTTACCAGAGTACAAATTAACTTCATGACCAGCGTTTCGAACCTCTTCCCATCCCTCCAGAAACATCGTCAACATCGCGAACAGTCAACAAATGTCTCTCCCTACCAGAGCCTGGACGGTTAATTTTTTTCAGGTCAAGAGATGTAGTAGTGGTAGGGCTACTACACCCATTTCAGAGAAACTGTATCCGGCAATTGCAAGCTAAAAGTTTGAGTTAGCTTTTGCAACTTTGTTAGCTTCACTCCTGACTTTTTCATGGCGCTTAAGTCCTGACGGAGAAGATTGACGAGGTAACCAACATTTTTTTAAATCTTACTGGTTTGGAAGAATTTCTGATTGGGGTCTTCTCTTGATTTCAGGAAAACTCTTTAAAAATGTTTTCACCAAAGTCAAAAGTTGATAGGCTTTTGCTGCTTGCTGGCTTCACAAGACTTTCATGTGCGTTTTGAATTTACGGCTAAATATTAAGAGGAACTTTACAGATTGAAGTGTTTGGGTAGATAATTTCATTTTCATATCTGCAGATGAAAAGGGTGTCGAAAACGATTACTAATCATGTTTTCAGAAAACATTCTACATTTTTATATGAATGTAGTGATGCTACAGCAGCACTGTCTTTATCGTATCATTTGTTTTGAAAAGTAGTGATTTCAACAAAAATCGAACCTGCCCCATTTTTATGAGCGTTCTTTGCTTTATTCGAGAAAAAATAAAATTTAGACCCATTTTTGTGAAAAAAAATTGGAAATTGTCTTTATTTATGCAAAAATTACGTGAAAACTGCTCTTTTCCAAAAATTGTAGACGAGTTTATTTAAAAATCTAATTCTTTAGAACATATTTCATTAAGTGAAACCTCTATCAATTGTAGTTTTACAAGATTCATTTTTTTGGGTTTTGATCCAATGGGTTCCCTAGATTTCCCACAGGACTTTGAAGGTTCTTTCCTGCATTTACTACCAGCAATGTTAAATTGCTCCATCGTAATTTACAAATTGTGTGTAAAGTTTAATAGAGCGTCTGAGAACAATTAACGAGATAGTCAGTAGATCGCCTCGAGACGGGATCCTCAGAGTCTTGAGGGCACTGACAGTAAATTTTGGCATAGTCCCAGAGGTTCCAACCTCCACTGGCAGGATTCTGGCGTTGGGTACTCCATAAAGTTGGGCTGCCAAGGGGATGAGTGGTTGGTATTTTACATTTTCCTCCCTTGCTTTCAGAAGGCTAGACCCATCCTCGTGGCGGACAGTCACATAGACCACGTGGACCCCTTCCCGGCCTGTTATTACCAGATCAGGTTTGAATCTAACCGCTTCGGCAACGGAAAAAGTGGCTTCCGTGGACACTACCGTGTCCGATTTCCGGAGCATCTTCCCTTCTATGAAATTTTTGATCTCATGACGCTTTATTCTTGCTGGATTCGTAAATTGCACTGACCGAGGATGTGATTCATGGTTTCTACAGCTGTATTTTACTTCCTGCAGAAAACATCCTCTCTGGGCCTTCCTCTACTAAGAGTAGTTTTATTGGCAGCGGCATTTGATCTCAATTGGAGTGCAGTGATAAAAAGACCAGGTTTCAGAAGATGATAGTCTGTTAAAAAGGCATTTCCAATTGGATCGTTTATATGTGCCCTAACCGCTCTCCCTTGGGATCTCAGCTTCTCCCAAGCGGCTACCTCGTCATCGGCGCATTTCTTCTTATAAGATCTTAAATCTTGTTCAGAATAGGGCCAGTTGAGTCTGTGATTTTGCGGTCTTTAGTGTCCGTTGGTAAAACTCTAACAGGAGCTCAACCATCTGCAAATAGGATCTGCAGACTTTTCTAATCGTAATCCTAGGTTCAGCGCAACTCTAGGAACGTGTTGGACGAGCCGCAGCAATCCCAGTCCTCCATCTCTCTTGGCCAGATAGAATAAGCCATCTGCAGTACACATATGCAGATGCAGAGCTTGTTTGACTGCCACTCTGATTTGACCGTCTGCTTCCCTGAGCATTGACATTGATGGCACGCCGAGGGCCCCATGATATTCCACCACTATAGCAACCAATTCTTGAGCTCCCTGGGCATCTTTTGCTAACAGCACCAGATCATCAGCAAATGCTAACACGGACACACTCCTTCCCAATAGCGTGTATCTTGACATATTTTCCAATTTCTCAAGCAGGCACTCCATGATGAGATTAAAAAGGAGTGGGGACAAGCGATCCCCCTGTTTTACTTCTCTACGAATTGGCACCTCAATTCCTTTCGAGGGGTGCTGAATGATGGTGGAAACATCGGCCACCAAATTACCAAATTGGTAAAGGTGTCAAGGATTCCTTTCCTGGACAGAGCCCACCGAAACGCTGCGTGAGGAATAGTGTCAAATGCTTTGAATTATCTAGCACAACACCTACACCACCCTCTATTTTTTTCATGTCACTAACTGCTTCATGAAGAATTTGAATATTAGCGAAGCAGTCAGGTTCAGGGATAAACCCTTTCTGGCGTGGATTGAACTTTACCACAGATTGAATGCGTTTGTCCATAATGCCCCAAAAGATTTTGCACAGCAGAGAACTAATTGTGATGGGCGATAGTTAGTGACCACCGTATTATCCTTACCCTCTTTTGGTATAAGAATGGTGCGATTAGTTTTCCACTCAGAAGGCACCAAGCCACTGTATAAAATTTGGGTACAATAGGGACAATATTTCCATTTTTGCTCCTGAGAATATGTGGCTAACTTTTATCTTGTCTGGTCCTGGAGCCGTAGCATTTTTCATCTCAGACAATTTACTTTTAATTTCGGCAACTTGCACCGCGTATAGAATTGTGTCTGGGTCCATTTCAGATGCCAACAATTTATCGTCCTCTCTTAATTCGGAAAGCCGAATTGGGGGCGTGTTACCCCAGATGGATTTGTACAGGTCATTTACCTCATCCCTGTAAAGGGGCTGTTTATCGACACTACTACAGTCAATGCCCATTCTAATGCACTTTGCCAAAAGCGCTGAATCATTCTTGAAGAGGTCCTGTGTCCTAGCATAAGAGTAGCGCTTCCTAGCGCGTTTGCCTCCATGTCTACGGGGCCTTTTTGAACCGATGGTGGTGAGTACAGAGGAGCCGCTCAGATCTCCACTAACTTGGCATAAGTCTCGTTCAATTGCTCCTGGGATACAATATTTGTTTTGAGTTCATTTCCCGCCTCAATGAGCTCTTGATCTACATTAGTTTTAGAAGTTCCCCAGGTTTCTATCCAAGTTGAAATATTTTCCTTTCAGTTAGGCTTGGCTTCTGGCGTGTCTCTGTTAAGACAATTTTCAGTAGTTACGTCACCGGGCGTCATAGCAGCAGAGGACTCAATAAAGGTTTGGTCCTGTCCTAACCGACCAGCGGTGTTGGAATGGGCCTTGTCAACAGCAGATAAAACAGAATCAAAGACGACGGACTCAGCCGAAAGCTCCTGATTCATCTCTGAAACTATAACGGCCTCCTCGTTAGGGGGTGTCCTCAATCTGCTTCCGAGGAGGCAATGTCTACCATTGCGAGTTCCTCAGGGCCGTTTGCTTATCTCGACCTGTAAAGTCGTTTCCACTCCCATTTGGACGAGTGTCAGAGCAGGGGATCATCGTCTTCCTTCCTATCCCAATAGTAGGTCTTCGATACAGGGGAGAAGAAGAAATCAGCATAGGGATTTGGCTTACTGGAGACTTCAGGGGGCTAATGACCCTGTGAGGCGATGAAAAAACAGCAGCACAAGTAGAAGGTCTAAATAAATCATTGGACCACCGACCATCAGATGGGGACGAAGATGACTCTGCAGTGACGGTAGCTGGAGTTTCAATGGTTGCTAAATATCTTCGATATGTAGTCTTTCTTTTTTCACCCACCTGTCTGGCGGTGTTACCCAGTAGAGCGGCCAAATTCTCGTTCGACACCTCTGGTTGCTCTTTCTCCAATGCCGACATTTTCATAATTTCCTCCAAGAGAAAGACTTTCCCTGCTCTAGGCACAGCAGTCCTACCACTACGCTGCGCCTTGGCAGCTCGAGCCCTATTAGCTGCGTCTGGATGAACATGGCGCAAATGTGGTGAGAGCCCTGATTTGGTTGCAAAGTTGGCAAAGCATAACTCGCATATAAAGTTCTTCTCCTTTACATTCTTTCGGACCCGGGCACTTAGGTAAATGACTCAAAGCTGATAGCTTACCTTTGTAATTCTTTCTGCATTTGGAGAATGAAAAGATTAGGGGGGTATTATTATGGATAGAATCGTGATGCCGAACAATGTTATTCAAATCAGTGGCCATGTAGCCACCCCCTGCTTTCTGGGCACAATGTGCGCAGCGATTCACCTCGAAGGGAATCCTAATCATGAACCGTTCCAAGCTAGGGTCGTCATAAAAGGTGGCCTGTTGTTCGCGGGGCGCACCACCATTCGCACCCGCGTGCGAGGAACTGATTTACTACATAGCCTTAAAAGCGAGATTTATCCTCTTTGTCGATATCAAAGCCTCACAAAAATGCTTTTTTTGGCGAAAAACCAGCACTTTCCATTGCAGCATTACAATACTATCTATGTACTGTTATATGCGTAGTAGACAAAGTAAAATAATATTATGATCAGAGATGAGTTAAAAGTATTAACTCCAGCCAAGATTTTATAAAATGCATATTGACTTGGAATTGAACGGATTGTTGATGAATTGGAAAATTTTGCTCTCAGAACTCTTCTTGTATATGTGGGGGTAAACTAAAGACTACCAAGAAGTTTGATAGTTTATGAACCTCACTTTAGAAATAATTTTATGAACTAGGGTATATGAATAAGGCTAAGAGGGTTGCGTGAGACCTCACGCTGAAGTTGGGCTGAGACGGCTGCCTGCGGCTTGTTTGAAGGTCACGACGGCGACATGTGGGGGCGTGAGGGCAGCAGGCAAAGTAGAGGACTGCGACCACCGGAAGGAGGAGTTTCAGAAGACGCGAGGGCGGGCGGTTGCAGTCGAGTGGTACCGACCGGTCGTAAAAGATCTGTATTGTGTACGCGATGTGAAACCAGCGGAGAAGAGGTTTGAGAGTGTGGCAGGGGTTTGTGGGGATAAAAAAGAGATGTGCTTGTATTGTAGCAATCTAGTAATTAAATGTTATTGTTGAAACACGTGTGTGTTTCATTGAAAGAATTTCCCCTCAAAGACGCCATCCTACATTAGTACGACATCAGGCTTGGAAAACTCTACTGCAAAATGAAAGTGAAATTATATCAGGCCTGCTCAACAAGATGGATTTGAGAGCCCAGGGCATTCTGGGGGTACTTTCTCCGCTGATATCCCTTCCCCCCCCTCATCTGCGCCGCTCTGAAAACGCAATTTGTTGCGATAAGAGAAACGTTCGCTCTGCGTACTGGGAACAAACTAAAAGAGATTGTATCCTGAAAACGAAATCAGAATAAAAGGAGAAAGTCGTTGTCTAAGAGCATTAATATTTTCATGTACCATCTCTGATACTAAAAAACGCGAAAACAGGACTAAAGTATTATTTTCCTGGAAGACCCACAGAACAGTTGGGAATCAAGCGCGTTACGTACGATGCTGTCAACTTTCTGTACGAAGAAATTACGAAAATGCGAAAAAATAATCTTATCATTGCCAGAGCAGAGCTTGAAGTATTGCGCTAAGCCTCGATGTTGCCCGTGAACCAGCGTCTTTCCTGAGCGGAGGCCCTAGGGACATTTTTTGGGAAGAGTACCACATCAAATAGTGTCCTGCTTTCAACCATTCTCTCAATTTACCTTTTCCTTGAATTACCTTTCTTCCCTCTGAATATACCCTCTAAATTCTACTAGAACTTTATTACTTTGATTCGTCCAAAGTTAATGCTATTTAAAAGTCATCAGCGAATGAAATGGAGGAATATAAAACACGCCTATTCACTTAATTTTCGCAATTTTTGATAACTTTGTTTATTTGTTAAATTACGGTAAGTAGTCTATTAATAATAGTAAAACCGGTCCTAGATCCCATATACCCCATCCCGTTCATCCTTTCAATGTGTGGTTTGTAGACTTGCCACACTTGTCGACTTGACGCTTGCTAGAAGCTGCGCTCGGGATGGACAGATCCGAAGTGTAATGGCAAAGAACGACATATTTATGTTGATATCGTTCTTGAAGGAGAAGCTTAGTTGGACGTTTTTTATATTTCACGCTATCAGCGCAAAAGTGAACCTCTCCTTATATTTTTGTTTATTGTGTTAATAATATATCACGCCGCTAAAAAATATTTCGTAGTTAGTAGTTTTATTGATAGACGACTGTGAAGCACTCATTATGAATTAAAACAATTTAATTTGTTTTCCTAGCCGTTAATTCGACTTCAATAATACCGACATGTGGCTTGTTACATGCGGCTTCAATAATACCGACATTTAAACTCTAAAAGGATATTATCGCCATGCGATGCGTGCAAGAATAATTCTTGAGAACATGGAAGACACAAAAAGAATGAGTGCTTAATGATCTTGCCTAGAAAATGCATGTACTCGATGTCCTACACTTTTTAGCAATGTCACGATATAAAGCATCACAAAATACAATTCAGAACTGTTTTTTCATGAGGCACCACTACCTGAAGAAATATTATGCACTCGACCACCGAGAAAAACGGAAAAGGAATTCCGAGAATGCAAGTCTGCGGAAGAAACCAAAACAAAACTAACATCTGCTGGTCAATCGGACATACGTAACATCGTTACTTTTACAGATTAACAAGTGACAGCGGGAGTGAGCGGAGAAGAAAAAAATACGACAGTCTGTGGAACTAGAGAAGTAGCCTTCTTTAGCACACGTGAATCTTCCATTAACGTTTTTCGTATCTTACTATCAACCGGTTAACGGCTGCTGGGCCGCTCAGAGGTCACGGAGGGCGTGCGCTACTCGCTCGGCGGAGCGTGAACACACGAGCTGCTCCGGTGCCTCGGCCGCGACGCGTGCGTGAAGGCTCCAGACGCTGCTCTCATACTGCCACCGCCTGCAAGCGTCGAGGACAGCGCCTGGGTTGCCGAAGAAAGAGATGTAATATATCACGCCGCTAAAAAATATTTCGTAGTTAGTAGTTTTATTGATAGACGACTGTGAAGCACTCATTATGAATTAAAACAATTTAATTTGTTTTCCTAGCCGTTAATTCGACTTCAATAATACCGACATGTGGCTTGTTACATGCGGCTTCAATAATACCGACATTTAAACTCTAAAAGGATACTATCGCCATGCGATGCGTGCAAGAATAATTCTTGAGAACATGGAAGACACAAAAAGAATGAGTGCTTAATGATCTTGCCTAGAAAATGCATGTACTCGATGTCCTACACTTTTTAGCAATGTCACGATATAAAGCATCACAAAATACAATTCAGAACTCAAGAGAACTCTGTTTCCTGAGCAATGAGATTACAAGGCAAGGTGGTGTTCATCTGTTCGTACGCCCGTCTGTCAGTCTAGCACTACTAGCACCTAAAACATACGTAGTTTTATTTTTTTTTCAGATTGAAGAAATCCCTGTTGATCTCGCTAGAGTCAAAGCTTTGAGATTTTGAAAAACATTTTTTTAAATTTAGGTGTATTTTACATGAAGCTCCTGGGTCATTTTCAAAATTTTCTCAAAAATGGATCCAATTTTTAGTTCTTTCATTATGATCATGTACCTTTTTTGAAATTTACAGTAATCGTGAAATATTGCGTGTAATATGTGAAATTTTAAAAAATAACAAAAACAAATATTCTCGAAAACTGCTCCAAATTTTTTCTTTAAACTCTTGGTAGAGATAGTGCTAAATGTATGCTCTGAGATGAGATAAAAGACATGTTGCTCTATTCTTTTGTATTTCCCCCAAAAATTACAAAATTGTATTTTTTTACAGTCCCTCACGTCGTTAATATTTACATTAGCGGAGATTTGTTAACATTATTGCATTTACGCGTACATGCACTTTAAATGAAGTCTTTTAAAATTTTCACGCAAACTTAAAAGATTTCTGTGAAAACGAGCTCAAACTTCCGCATTTTCAGAAACGCTCAAACGCCATTTGCTCACAAACGGCTCCAATTTTTGTCTTCAAACTGTTCGTACTGATAGTGGTACTGGCATTGTTTAAGATGACATCAAATTAATTTTTGTGTTTCTTTTGTTTACTCAAAAAATACACAAATTTAATTTTTTTAAGAACCTCTCACGTCGTTAATATGCACATTTCCAGCGATTTGTATGCATTGTTGTATTTGTGAGGAAATGTGCTTCAAATTAATATAAATGAAACTTTTCGAAAACTCAACAGAATTCTGTGAGAAAAAGAGCTTCAAACTTAGCAGTTACAGTAACGCAATTTTCTTAAAAATGGCCAGAAATTGTTCAACGAAAATGCCAATTAGGACCAAGTTTTTCTCTTCTTTAATACTCTTAAAGTAATATTTTGGTTCTACAATTAGGAAACCGAAAAATTGGGAATATTTTAAAAAATTGTACTTTGTGCTACGATGCAGCTGGCAAGAAATGGAGCAGCGAATCCGAATAGTTAGCCCAGACGAAAGCAAATAGAAAATTAATACGAGAAAGTCTGTGCTACTCTATTCTACTCTGTAGCACCACTAGTTATTATACAAAACGACATCAAAATAACTGTACTTCTAGTTCAGTTGCGAAGATATAACTTATAAAAGAAATATTTATAAGCTTATAAGTTTTCTTTTAAAGCGGTTTTTCATTTACAATCCAACTAACACTAGTAAAAAAAGGAGGAGTATGAATTATAGAGATCAAAAAGATGTACGTCTAATACTGACCAAAACCATTTACGGCATTTCTGAACACTAACTGAGGCGTCGTGGTCGAGGAAGCGTGAAAAATATGCAATTAATTTTAGTAGGCTGCATTGTGGACGCAGCAGCAGTAGATTTTATGAAACGTCCTCTGGCTGCTGCAGAGGATGTATGGGTTTTAGGGGATAGAAAAGATAAAAATGGATATACAACTTAGTCATGCATTGTAAATCTTACTCACTGAACTTAAGTTATACCTAGTTAAGGTCTGATGTGAGTAATCGCGCAGTGGCGATGGTTCCAAGTTACTTTGCCGATAGCGGTAGGCCGCGTATTGGTGAGTGGGGCAACATTTGTGAAACAAATGTGATAAGAAAATCAAGAGTAGTACATTGGCGGTTCTAGAAGATTGTTACTATTTTCATACGGCATTTTCACATTACATGTCTTTAAATGTAATGGGAATCGGTAAGTAGAATGTCGTTATCAAGAGTTACGATGCTCAAAATTATAGTTTGTCGCGGTGGCGGCTCGTGTTTAGATTGCACGGTTTAACAACCCCTAGATAAACGAAAAATATTTTATAATATTTTAGGAATATATTCTAGTTTTAACGACATTCATTATTCAAGGTATTGCAGCATTATCGATGTGAAATCATTTTAAAATCAAAGAGCAAGCAACTGGCGCTCTCTCCGGCGTCTGGTGCCCTCCCAGGTATTGCACCAATCGTTTGGCCCTTGCCTCCGTTACTGTGTTTACTGCATTTTGTTACGATTTAACAAGAGAACTCATGGGACTGGTCAAGTGAAGTACACAGATACTTTTTTATAACAGTTTTATTTCAATAACTTTAATTTTTAACGAAAGTATTATTTGACGCCCTAATCTTCTTTGCCTCTGAAAGAATTGACAAGTGGATTAATTAAACAAAAAACATATAAGTGTGCTCTGAAGCGACTATTCTTTACACATAATATTTACAAAATGGGGAAAAGGGTGCCCTCTAGTTACTCTAATAAGTTGTCAAAATATGTTGATATAAATTTAGAATTTTGAATGTATTAATGAACAATATTGAAATGTTATATTGTTAATGATGAATTACTGGCCAGGTATTTCTCAAGAATGACAGGCACGATGCATCATCAGTGCCTCTTTACACATTAATACAAAAAATTTTGAGAAAATGTTTTCTGTAACTGCCTGCTTGTACCCTTACGTGTCATACTTACAAGTTACTATCGATCAAGACTGTTTCTCACTTATAACAAAAATACTCTTATACGACCTATACATGACCTCCACATAGCTACATAGCCTACTTCGACTTAGCCTACTGCGACAAGGCAGCGGCCGTACGGCCTTTGTAAACGTATTCACAAGTCAGCACAGGCAACTAGGAGTCAGAAAAGATACTAGGTCCGTCCTACTATAGTAGGCAAGCTAGGAAATGTAAAGAAAAGAGGCGGTAAATTTGGATGCTATCGTCTCCTCTATTTCAGTAGTATACATTTTGCGGCTCTCACACATAACCAGTATTTACAAATGAGGTCTCTAAAGAAAGAAAATTTCACGGAGACGTGATGAATTGTACTTTGACTTTGAATATGTAAAGAATTTGTTTAAAAAAAAGCATCTGAATACGTCAAATGCAACCCGCAGCACTCAGATATATCTTTAAATAACTCCTAAACAAAGTGTTCTAGAGCCTTAAAAACTAAACTTTTGAGGCTACCTCAAAGAAGCGTTCCTTACTTCGTATGGATGAAATATTCATGGACGTTCTATTAAGTTGTTTGCTGGTTCAACACTTATCGATAATACCTATGCCACCTGATTTCAACCTTTGGTGATGCCACGCTTTGAAATTCAATTATATTCTTCCACCCCTGCATTTTTTAGCCTTATACTTGCAATAGAAGCTGAGTAAAAATAAATCATGAAAAACACGTTTCTCGTTGTATCTCTCCAACAGATTGCCCAAATAGGTTGATTATTTGGGAATCTACGGTATTTGTATTCACTTTAGTATGAGCATCGCGATTATCGATTTGGTTTCGGGGCACTTTTCACCGTCGTATTTGACTATATCCTTTCATATCTATTCATACACTTCTCAAAATCCATGTTTTGTGGGGCTTTGACGCCGCAAAATCGATTGACGGCAAAAGTCTGTCCGTCTGTCGACCTGTCCGTCCGTCTGTTTTTTTCTAGCTCCTAAGGCGTTCTGCCGATTTTCTCCCAAATTGATATTCCCCGATCGATTTAAATAAACTTCACGCCTTCTGAGTTAACTCAAAAATGTTTTTCGAAACATTTCTCAGTTCAGTTTTTTCGGCGCCTTTCGACAACTACAATATTGCAGATAGATGTTTCTTAATTAAATTTGTTCGTCAAAGATAGGTCATGAAATAAGGTCTTGCAAAATTTTCGAAAAAATTAGTAGTTTTTGCGTAATTCTGGAATAAATGTAGGCTATTAAAATCTTTTAAAAACTTTTTTCTGAAAGAAAAAAAAAACGGTTCCAATTTCTTATTAAAATTTTCTCCTCTTGTGTATCAATGGACGGTAAAAATTGGTACCATCTTATTTCCCGCAAACTGTCTGCATTTTCGTAAATTGCAAAATTTTAAAATTTCAAAACTACAAAATTGAAGATAGTGATTTTTGACTTAAACAACATCTGTTCTAAATATCAGCGCTTTAAAGAAGGTAATGTAAAAGTCTTTAAAAAACTAGAAGTATATGAGTAATTCGCGCTTGAAAGTAATGAAATTTATAGAAAAAAACATTTTTTTCAAAAATTGGTCCCAATTTTTTCTTCATTTTTTTTCACGATAAGAAAATTGAACGACTAAAATAATGGCGCAGGTGTAATTTTCATTGAACTCTTTGAATTTTTGAAAAATGCAAATTAGGAAAAATGTTAGAAAGAATGTGCTGTCGTAGCACTACTAGTTAGCTACGTGAAGTGTGAGCATTTCATCTTCACTAAAAATTCCTATTCTAGGTTTCATCTAGGAAATCATCACTAATCATCAAAAGGAGATGAGTTACATTTTAAAAATAGTTCCGTTTACCCAAATCTTCCCGACATATCGAAAGTCTAAATACCAAACTCGGGTGCGTCATAGCTGAATAACCGTCAATTTGTTCATTAAATAATGCCCTTGTAAATTATAACTTCTGACAGAAGTTTTGCCCTAGAATTTATACCATATTTTGTGCGACTGAATAAGTTTTATTAAACGTTACCTCCCCCGGTTGGATGGACAAACGCACCAACCAGCTTGTGACTCTCTGAAGGCCATGCGCAAAGTAGAATTTCGATTCGCATGCGTCAACAGGACAATAGCGTCATCTCAGCACGCGACGTATGTGTGGTCGACTAATTGCTCTCTTTTTAAGATAATGAAGATGAAATAATGTCAAATATCTTGTGACAAGTCTTTATTTTAAATGGAACACACGAAAATTCCTTATTCACCATTGATAAAAGTTCATCGCTTTTGTGGCAATAGTTTCATGAAAGAGTCTTTGCTTCATAAAATCTCTTTGCATAAATAATAATTTTATCCACAAAAACGCAATTGGAGTGTCTATGATTTCAAAGTAACTGCCCTTTTAATAATCGTGTATGATTATTCACGTGATACAAAACCCATTCTACTGTTCTTACAATTCTTTTATAACTCTGCGAAATAATTTCAGGAATGGTAAAACCGATTTGTTTTCTGGAAGGTATTTAGTCGGGCATAACTAAGACTTCTTTTTTCAGATAATTAATTTCCTTTTCTGTACAAAGAATATTTTTCTTCTTTTATCATCAATTCACCAGTTTAGTTCTAACATCATATACACTTTTTTTAAACGAAAGAAATGTTACTGCCTACATAGGATTTTACAAAACTAGCCCCATCATCCTTCTTATTAAAACAAAAGAGACGCGAGTACTATTTCCGTTTTTCTCAAATATTTCGAAAACTGTGATGTAAATTCACGGAAGGTGAATCAAATATTTCGTAAGCCTTATAAAATTGTATACCAAATGCTTTTTTTAAGTTCATTCCAGTAGCGTCATTACATTTTGAATAGTTTCAGGTCAAAAGTGCTGTTGGAAATTCCCCATACCTGTGCATAGAGTCGATAGTGATAGCAATGATAATTTGCTACGATTATAATTGTAGCAAACATTGTCGTGAAGAACGGGGTGAGGCAGAATGGGGCGAACAAGTGACGCAGAGTGGGGGGGGGGGGTAACCGGGCGGGTATGAGGCAGGGCAGAGTGTTGATGGCGGGATATATATACAGTGAAACGAAGCTCGTATGGCCCCGCTCACCATTCTTACCATAACCAGCGTGGCGAGCGCGGAGCCATACCCACCATTTCTCAGCCGCCCCTCTCAGGCAGTACGATAACCATCTAACGAACACCGCCACGCGAACCAGCTGCCGGTCGCGATGAAGGGGCCGTGAAATTTTTGTCACTCGATCTGTCACATGGTGATGACGTAGCCAGTACTTCGCGGTAGAGGAAGAAGGGTAGAAGGGATGCAATTCGTGAAGGGCGAGGCTCGTTTGAGTCGTGCCGCCATTTTTTAACGAGGCCTCATATCCGGATTTCTTTTGAATAGCAATTTTGAGCAGGTATGCAGAGGGCGCTTTCTGAAACTTCAGCATCCGTATCATCTGAGGTCGATTTCATCGATACGAGTGACTGCCCGGTTGGATAAGTCAGTGGGCATCTTATACAACAAAAGGAAGATAAAATATGTTAATGTTGGCCATGTACAGATTTTTCAATGAATCAAGAATGTGTCTTAACATGTTAATTTGATGTTAACTGGAATTTTCTTATTTACATTTCATTCAAACTTCAGTTGAATTTGAACATTTATAGAGAATAATTTGTAAATGATCGCCTTGTAAGCATTTATGTATCGTATGGGATTATTTTGAGAGGAGATTGCGCACCCATGTTTTTCGAGTCAGGCTTCCTTGAAAGCCTACCCCCAATGAGGATATGGGAACCTTTATCGAGCAGGCGCACCTCGCAGGCGAGCCCCTAATTGCGCAAGGGATATGACTCCCACTTTCTCCGCCAGACGTCGGTCTCTATATCCGAACTCTCTGGTTAGAAGAAAGTGAGATCTAGTTAAGGCGGGATGCTGTTGGAGGGATTTAATTTTGCCCGAAATACCGCCATGGTCTTTTACAAGCCACAAGCGTGGCATGGCTACTGTGGATTTTCCGCCTTTCGAAAATCCGTGCACCTCGGCCGCAATCAAGCTTGCTCTCCGGGGGTTCAGAGGCCAGTAGGCTAACCCCTCACCGACACAGGCCCCCGCCTTGAAAGCCAATTTCAATTAAATAATGTTTTGACGTATTGGTTTGAACTTTATATTAATTGGAATTTTCATACCTTTAGTTACATATCAACATTCATTGAAAACAATCTGTTAATGATTGCAATTAAGGCAATTATCAGTGATTTAAGAATGCGTCTTAAAAATAAATAATTACCCGCTTACGTGGACTCTTTAAAATAAATAGGTCTACCTAGTAATACCTAAGCGTCTTCCTGGGTACTCATCTCACATGAAAAGCACGTATTATTCATGGACTAAATAAAACTTATGGAGACCTACTCAAATTATATCAGATTATTAACAAAAAGTAATCTCTAAAAATTAAAATTTCTGTTTCTTTACAAATCAGTCCCAACTTACACACCCCAATCTGGAGGGGTGCCGCTTCTTTCGTTATGAAACGCTTCCAAAATGAAATACTTCGTACAATTACCAATGCGCCGTGGTATATAACCAACAGACAACTACATAGAGAACTAGACATAGAACCAATTACAAATTACATTTCCTTACTGTCGTCCAAATTCTTTTCTAACCTACAAACTGACCCTTGCACCAGTCACTTTAACCTAAAACAGGAAAACCAGCGTTTCTCCTACAAGAATTAAATTCCATCTCTCACAAGATCTGTTCCGTCTCTCATAAGATATAGAAATGTTTGTGCCATTTCTCTCTATATATCTTGCTTACTTTCTTGTTATATTCAATTTCACAAAATTAATAAAAAATATCATAGAGGTACCGACAGTGCGTTAATTTACAAGTACTTGTAACTTCGTGCCACTATTGATTTTAATTAGTGCTAATACACATCTGTAAAGTAAATCCACTGATATGGTAAAATAAATAAAAAAGAATGTGCCTTAACATGTCAATTTGAGTTTTCATATTCACAATTCATTCAAATTTTGGTTGAATTCGAACATTTATTGACAACAGTTTGTTAATGTTGGTCATGTGGGCAATTTTCAATAAAATAATGTCTTAACATGTTGATTTGAACTTCATACTAAGTGGAATTTTCATAACTACAGTTGAATTTGAGCATTTATTGAGAACAATTTGTTAATAAGGGTCATAGGAGCAATTTTCATTGAAATAATATGACTTAACATGTTAATTTGAACTTGATGTGAATTGGAAGCTTCATAATTTTAGTTGAATTTGAATAATACTTGAGGACAACTTATTAATGATTGCCATGTGTCTTATTATGTTAAAACTTTAAGGAGATCGTCTCGTATGTAGTAGACTCCCGTCAAGGGTAATGCATTTGTCTTTGAATTAAATACACTTGGTAATACTGAAATTGTGTGTGCTTGTGTGGCGACCCCGTGCATTCATAACGTGGGTATTGTGGAGACCTTCGATGACAATGTCATGACGAGAAGAGCTAACGGGTGATCTTTTTATGTGCCTTTTAGTGCATATTAACAAAACAACGTTCAAAATATGCCAGTACTAAATTCTAACTATTCGCATCACCCACACTTTCAAGTAATTTTTACGGCGATTACATCTTTATAACTACTGTAAGGTCACTAGATGTTGGGAATTTTTGAACAGGAGTAAAATACATCAGCTACTTCGATTCATTAGAATGTCCAATGCCAGAGGCTGTTTGAACAAAGCTATTCATGACATTTAGAAATTTTAATCACATGAAAAAAACGTTTAAAACAGTTTACAGCGTCGAGGACGCCACATTGAACTAATTATCCGTATCTAGAAACAAATTCTTAAGTTATAAAGAATAATCACATATTTCAATGGCAGGAAACCACCCTCCTCTGTCGCAACTAACGAATAAAATGTGACGAATATTTTTTTTCGAAACATTTAAATACGTCGCTCTTAATTTTGTCTGGAATAATATTATATTTTAAGTACGAGTTCAGAACCAACTAAGATACGTCTGAGTTATGTTTTCTGTTCATTGTGTATATCGAAGAAAGAATTGTCAATTTACATTAGATAATTATGTTATTCGGATTATTATTCGAATTTAAAACTGCACTTAAAGTGATGCTACAGAATGGCACAGTTTATCCCGTATTAGTTTTCTCTCGTTTTGGTCGCGGCTAGCTACTCGGATTTGCCACACACTCGTCAGCTGCTATCTATCGCTGCTCAAAGTTCATTTTTCTTAATTTTTCAGTTTCCTAATTGTAGCGTGAAACGATTATTTTAGGATTATTAAAGAACAATAAAACGTCGTCCTAAATGGTAATTTTCTTTGAAAAATTTGGAGCCGGTTTAAAAAAAACAGCGTTTAAGGGCTTCTGTAAATTAGAAATTTGAAGCTATTTTTCACAGAAAAGTTTTGAGTTTTCGAAAACCTTAATTTGAAGTAATTTAAGTACTTTGTCTCACAAATACAATAGTGTTTACAAGTTGCTGGAAAGGTACATATCAACGGCGTGAGAAATGTTTCAAAAAATATACATTTGTGTAACTTTTGAAAAACTAAAGAATACGCCGAGATTAATTTTATGTAATATTAAAGAGTGCAATTATCACTATCCGTTCGAAATGTTTGAAGAAAAAAATTCAAGCCGTTTTTGAGAAAATGGCATTTGAGCGTTTCTGAAATTGCGAACTTTTGAACTTGTTTTCACAGAAAACTGTTGAGTTTTCGAGAAGCTTTATCTGACATTAATTAAAGCACATGTACTCATAAATGTAATAACGTGAACAAAGTTGCTGCTAATGTAAATATTAGCGACGTGAGAAACAAGTTGAAAAAATTACATTTTGTAATTTTTGAAAATACAAAAGAAAAGAGCAATATGGAGTTTGTCATCTTATGGAGTACATTATGGAGTACACTGTCTCTACGAACAGTTTTTTTAAAAAAATATAGTAGCTTTTTAGAAAATTTTGAGAATGTCTGGAGAACTTCCTGAAAAGTACCCCCAAATTTTGAGGAATGTTTTTCAAATTCTCAGAGTTTCGATCAAGGCAAATGGACAAGAGTTTCTTCAATTTGGAAAAATCCTACGCATTATACGTATATTACTCCGTACATACGAACGTATAAGGGAATGTAAAAATTACATTTCTACCCGAAACAAGGACATAACTGTTGTTTTTTTCTGTTGAAGTTAAGTTTCAGAAAACGTTTTGATAACAATTTTTCATGTCAAAGAAAATGGAAGCCATTTCATTACATTGGGATTTCATAAAAAATATATTTTTTTGAAATACTCTGCAATAAACTTTGTCTTCAGCGATCACTTTAGTCTTCTGCGATCTGTACTGTAAAATATGTCCTTGCCATCTGATCCTAATTTAAAAAATAAATTAAGCTCAATTTTCTCTGTTTTATAAGGGAGTTTACTCTTGAATTTTAAAATTTGTCGAATCCATGTATATCCAGCACTGATTTTATTGTTTATATGCTTGTTCTCGACCTAATCTCTTTCTCTCTCTTGTCTTCAAACTTTACTTTCTGTTTCACACTTTTTTCTCCCTGAAATACGATTTCTCTCTTACGTTGCCCAGGCACCTCCTTCATAAGAGAATAAACGAAAAAGAAGAGAAATGAGAATAGGTAAATGAGGAGAGGGAAATGAGGAGAGGGAAATGAGGAGAGGGAAATGAGGAGAGGGAAATGAGGAGAGGGAAATGAGGAGAGGGAGGTGAGGAGAGGGAGGTGAGGAGAGGGTTACTGGGACTGGTGAAAGAGATGGAGGAGGGAATGAGAGAAAAAAGACGGGAAAAAATGAAATGGAAGGGGGAGAGACGGGGTAAGGAAATATGACAATTTTTCATTGAATATATGTGTATATACATAAATGTTGTTACTTATTTATGAAGAATGTACTTAATTATTTTTATTCGTATTTAGTTTAATGACATTCGCCGATAAAATATTTCATTTTATAAATGCACATTGTAATTTATCTAGTACAATTTTCGGAAGATGACAAACATTACATCCATTTTGTAATTGGTATAATCAAATGCTCAAAATTTTACTTCAATTAAAGAGTGTATATCACTGTTATGAAATAAAAAACAGAGAATGTCATATTAATGTATTTTAAAAACATAAATATACATAATTTGACGATAAGATTATGAGAAAAACGTTTCACAAAATATCGTCTAAATAATTCGCATTTTACGAACTCTTCCGTACCTCAATTCATACTCAATAAAATGTTCATTATCGAAGTTTTTTCTTTTGCATTTTTTACGTTTTGATATTATTAGTTGATGACCTAAAACCTCTAAAATAAATACAGCAGAGGAAGCAATTATACCACAGGCCAATATTAGAAAACAACCTCTCACTTTCTCTAGGCCTACTTGGTCATCCTGCGTCTTTATCACACTCTTCACTAACTCTTTTGTTATGTTATCGTGTTCCGCCCTGTATTCCACGTACCACTTCGTGACGATTCCGGACTCAGAAACACTGTGCGCCACATGATTTATGATAGGCACGAACGGGGAGCCGTAGGGTGTTATGTAAGACAACACGTTCATTCGAACGCTTTCTTGAATCACAGTATACGATTCCGATTCTTTTTCTAGTTCATTTACCATGCCCAGCCAGTCACTTTTCGTAATAAGAGCAGCATTTAGGGGATCTTCCATTCCCTGAATTAGCTCGATAAGGTCGAGAAATTTTAGTTTTTTTAACAGTTGCACAGAGACTGGGTCTGAAGGATCGTCGAAAATCCTTTGTGAGGCATCTAATTCAAAGAGAAAAATGTTGGATATAGAAGATTCGCTTAATTCTTGTAAAGAACCAAAGTCTTTATGACGGCGTGGATTTGCAACGGCTTGGAAATAAACTGCTTGGAATATCGTGAATAAAACAATAGCCGCTAACATCTGGAATGAAACAGCTATTCTTTCGGTACTCTTTTCCAATCTGTAAATGTTGGGATCTGGAATGTTGAAGTTGAAATTAAATATGTGGTACCATAATCCGTCATGTTTTCGTTTAGAAAGCGCTCTTGAAAGATAACATATTATACAAGTGATTACAATTGACGAGAGGTAGGTGGACCATGTATCGAGGGTGAACGATGCTATCAGAACTTCTAGGAGGGGAATTAGAGGTGCTTTGTGGATCATCACCACCATATAATCGTATTCTATGGGAGGATATGCAAATTCAATAGGATTATTTTCGTAATACTCCAACGGTCGAACATTGTAATCAGAATCTGCTTTATTATTTAGGATCAACTGCATGGTTCCTGTGGACGTACCATTTCCGAACACTGTGCCCGAAAAGTGTCCATCGTTGGAGAGAACAGTTTTTAATGAAGCTTTTGTGACTTTTGCAACCAAGCACATAAACTCTATATCTCTTTTGTTCGTAAAATTCATGTTGATCGAGGCATGATCAACGACAATGCTATACTCAAACTGAGCCACTCTGATAGGATAGCCTTGCATGTCGCGCAGTTGAAACAACGTGGTGTCGTTCATTATTTCGGGGCTGACGTAGCCGACGATGCCCCGGGAAGAGTTGCCCATGGGCACGAAGGGGTCGTAAGCGAAGAGCGCCTCCTCGCCGGGTGAGCACTCGTCGATCACGAGCACCTGGAAGTGGTGATGGCAAATTATATTAAAACATCCTTACATCGATATTTCGAGATCGAGACAGAACCAAAAGGTTTTCGATGTCGATGAAAACAACGACATAAAAACATCGATGTTCAGAATGTCTATGTTTTAAACATGATTAAACAGGAATTTTACCATTCTGTTTCCACTTCAATTTAGAATTCTTAAATGAAATACCGGTATATTTTAATATTTGGTCACCTACAAGTAATATGTTAATAATAATAATGTTTATTGAATACAAAGGAGGATATAAAAATAATGGACATCTTGTTTTGCAATTATTCCATTTATTCACTTTTATTCATAAATAAAGTAAATCGTTCTGTGTCTAATATACATAACACAAATATTTGTAAATATTAGTTTAAAGTATATTCCGACTTCAAAAGGCTCTGTCATCTTAATTTCCTAATAAATATGCTATACTGACAAGTTCAAAATGCAGTTTAAAGATATTAACACGTACAAAATCATCGAAAAAGATAACAATCTTTTTAAAGCATCGATATTTCTGGAAAAATATATCGATCTTGAGAAACAAGATATCAATTATAAATAAATAAATAACTAAAATAACTAAAATAACTAAAATAAATAAAATAAATAAATAAATAAATAAAAATAAATGAATAAAGTAAATAAATACAAATAAATTAATTAATTAAATAAATACAAATAAATAAATAAATAAATAAATAAATAAATAAATGTCTTTATTGATGGCGAGGCTCAGGCCATGTAGCCTGCTCACCCACCTGACCATCCATTCTAATATATCGAAATAAACGCCAATATACTAGCATCGATTTTTTTAAATCCTCGATGTTTTTTGCCATGCCTACCTGGAAGAGGCGCAGGCACACCCACAGGCTGTGGAAGAGCTCGTGGTAGAGGTCGGGGTGGGCGTAGTGGGCAGGCGCGCTGTACTCGCACACGACCACCACCAGGAAAGCGGCGCGTGGGTGGTAGGTGCCTCGCCGAGCGAAGAAGCGGGAGGCGCTGCGAGGGCTCGACACCACCTGCGCACGAAACCACACGCATCGCGAATGAATGGTCTTGGCTCAGTGGCTGGCTTCCTGAAGAACCCTCCTCAAGAACCCAGGTTCGAACCCTGTCTCTGCATCTTTTTTAAGTGATAGTTATTTTGGGCGATTCCACTGCTAAGGTAAATGGTCCCGTAAAATCAGTTCATGTTTTTTATCGTTGGAGGCAGTGATCTCCCACTGGATGACGAGATTCGGCGTCGACCTACACGTCAGCTTGCTGGGTTTTCTCCAACCGGGTTCCTCCCAAGAGCGTGGCGTCGCCCCAGCCGGGATAAGCTCCGAGCTCCCGACATGCTTTGTAGTGTAGTGGATGTAAGTGTAAGTGTAAGTGTGTGTAAGATAGAACAGGTTGAAGGCAAAAATTCTTGGCTATCTGAGAGACGCCGCGTCGTTGGCTGAGTGGCCGACCTTTCGCTTGATATGGCGCAGACTTCTTCAGGGATGTCACTGCCCTGAGGAAGCCTGCTACATGTCAGGTGAAACGTCGGCCTCCCAGCCAACGACGCGGCGTCTCCCTGATAGCCAAGAATTTATGGAATCGAGCCGTGGAAGCTTACGTGAGCATGTTAAAGGAAAGACATGTTGAACGCAAAACATGTGAAAGCTGTCCTTTGTTAGGGTACTGCTCCGACATTCGCCTGCTGTTGATTGGAGGAACCTCGGAAAACTACCGATCAGAGCAGCAGACCACAGCTCGCAGTATTTGAAGAAGGTGAACGAAAGGCAGAACTCAGCTAAGCCAGCCCATTCTGCAGTGAGCCCTCGGGAGAAAAGTTTGTTGCGTATGACAGTGGCCGCCTCGTCCACAGATACCAGGGTGAACGAAGTCGGGTCATTGAAGCTGACGAGGATATTAGTGTCATTTACCCGTTGTTCCTTAAGAATTTCAATAAGATGGGCCCAAATCTGACAGCAGACTTGATGTCGTCAGTCAAAGGCGGCAGTTTGTTTGCCAGATAACTGGTAAGCGTTGGAGAATAACTGGCAGAGTCAAGTAACTGGGAGATTTGGTTGCGCTCACGATCGGGCGCAGTGGCGAATCGGGCTTATGCATCTAAGGAAGTCAATAGATCCTAGGAAAACAGCGGGCTTATGCATCTAAGGAAGTCAATAGAAACTAGGGATACAGCGGGCTTATGCATCTAAGGAAGTCCATAGAAACTAGGGATACAGCGGGCTTATGCATCTAAGGAAGTCCATAGAGCCTAGGAATACAGCGGGCTTATGCATCTAAGGAAGTCCATAGAGCCTAGGAATACAGTTGTTACCGCGTTTTGGCCTAGGTTTGGCTTCGATTCTACAGCCACCGAGTTATTTACCAGTTCTGCGACCTCTTTCCTTCAGCTTGCGTAGGGAATTTCTCTGAAGGACAGTATAGGTGTCAACTGTAAGCAACCCCTCAAATTTGGAATGTTAGTGAGTGGTTTTCATGGCCATTTAGCATTGCCTTTGTACGCAGGGACTATGACGAGGTCCTCGCGCTTACGTAGTTTACTTTCCTTGCGCGGCAAATTACTTCGAGGCAATTGATCATGGGCCAAGAAGCGAGTCGATTCTCTGCGGAAGTAGTCGGACTGATCGACAGATAGATTCGAGTCCGCGATTTCCACCCCTGCCACGATATCCGGGACATGTTCCGTCGATGAAGCTGCTGTTGCGGTATTGAGCAAAAGTCTCAACTTTGTCTCCGTCTCCCTAACACGATATATTAACTCGTGCGCTGTCCATCTTCGCGCGTTTCTCCCTGAGAAAGCTCGCAGTTTGCGGCCGAAACGTTTTCCCCAGTGCCTAAGACACGGCGCGTTCCGGACAGACTAGCAGCTACTGAAACCGACCGCGGTAGCTTACGCTCTCAAGTTGCGTAAAACGTTTGGGATTTTTGCTTGGCAAATATTTTCTTATCAATTCTTGGCTAAACGCTTATTTTCACCTGTATTCAGATTTCAACTTGTTTATGGATTAGTCATAGTACATCAGACACAGTTAACTCTAATTCTAATAAGCTAGTTAAATTACCAATATTCTACGACTTGTAATATTAAGTTAATTTATAATATATTTACTCCGTCTCCAACGAATCCCACGAAAATAAGACTTTAAAGTTTATAATAATGTGCTTCAATGTTTTTATTTAAAATTTGTATATAAACTAGTGTCCATTGCCAAACTCGTCTAATATAAGAAACATAATAAAATAAACCCTTACCTATTTCTAGTCGAGAAACAATAGATTAATTTTCAATTCACAAATGCTTACCCGAACACCGAACCTAACTTTTGTAAGAAAAACTGGTATTCAATGTATTTGGAAGATATTGCTTGTGAAATGTTTAAGTATTCTTAGATATGTGTTCGTTCAGTGATAATACGTATATTCTATACCTCACAAAACAGACAAAAAATATGGATTATAAAATAGGTTTCAAATCGTTTCCGAAGGGCTAAATTGTAAACGTATAACAAAAGCTCGACTGTAAATAAAAACGCTTTATCTTATTTACATGTCGCCGTTCATCAATTAACTTCTCATATATCCATCGCTGCATTGTTGCGCAACGTACGGTGATAATATCAAATTAAAATTAAATAAATGTTCGTACAAATTTATGGAACTCAATTTTTTCTATTTGTTTTCAATTTCTCTTATTACATTCGTAATGGCGAGAAAGTAAAAACATCCTAATTCGCAGATGATACGGCTATCTATTCATCAGGTTCCTCTGTAGAGAATAAAAATCAATATTCAATTATACAATTCGACAGCCGGACAGCCAATAACAATATTAAAAACAATCCGACAAAAACAGCAGCCAAAATATTTCATTAATGACCTTATACCTCTGCCTCATAAAATTGAACCAAGAACCTGAACAATGGTACCATCACAATAAACCCATAAAATATCTAGGCTTCACCGACACGCGTCTCAACAGAAAACGTCACATAAGTAAGGTACGGGTGTGGTGACTCAAGGCATCCACTGATGTCACTGCAGTGTCTCTCATCGGGTGGTCCTAGGGTTCGAGATCGGACGATGGCAGAAATTTCGACACTAGGTAGGTAGCCAGGTCGAATCCAACTCCCAGTCTGGAGGAGAATTCTAGCGGCCGGCTGCTTTGTTAATTCTTTGGTTTCTCCCATCATCCCAGGCAAGTGCTGGAGCAGTATACTAACTTACGGGCCATGAACCGCTCGGGATCTTCCCTTCCTTTGCTTTGTCTTATGCTAATCCCCTTACATACATAAACTTACATTTACATACACTACACTACCGCACATCGGGGAACCAGAGCTCGTAACGTTGGGCCGATGCCCCGCTGGTGGGAGAAACCTGAATGGGAATAACCTCGCATGCCGGCGTGTAGGATCTCACCGCTACTCAGCGGGGGAAAAGCATCACCACCTACCGTGAAAAAAAAACACTTAAGAGACAAATAATCATGTCAATGCTCCCGGAAGCACGAAATAATTAATCGATAATAAAGTAAAACAAAATTATAAAGCAAAAATTAAACTTTGTCAACATTAATTAATAATCAAATCACCAAAATTACCATGCATTACTGCTTTAATACTTTGCAAAAACATCATAAGACCACTTCTTTTGCATGCTCAGTATAGGTTAGCGCTGTCAAATTGAACACCAACAAACTACAAGTAGTTCAAAATCAGTTCCTCCGCACCATCACGAACGTGGTTAATCTCTATTACTCAACTTCACAAATAATTTCAGTTCAAACCTTTAACCAACCACATTATTTTTTATCCAACCTTTTCTTCTCAAACATCTCAAATCTGCCAAATTTAACCCCTTAAGACTTTGCAAAAATCCAACTCACAAAACTGGTATTAAGAACAAATTCATGATCCACACTTTTCTCAACAAATACTGATATGTCGATCGAAAACGGTTATTTATCCAAAATATATCCCTATTAACCTAGTAGTAAGTAAAATCGTTGTAAGTAAATTTCAAGAAGATTTAATCAATCTTATCGGGTGTAAAGTGTTATTATACATTGACCATTGTATTGTACACCCCAAAAGAAAATACATAAAGAAATAAATACATAAATAAATAGAAAGAACTGCACAAAATCAAAATTTCTATGTGGTTGAGGTTGTTGTCTTTGAAATTAGGACGAGTGAAGTGCGATCCAATTATAATCGAAGAGGTAATTATGCAAAGAGGTTTTGTAATGCAAGATTGCCATAGAAGTGATGTAATTTTGTTAATCAATTATAATGAACTTTCGTGCAATCAATTGATAATGAAACATTGTCACAAAACTTTTGACAGGTAAATTTATTGTCGCCCACAAAAACCGTATACTACAAAGTCCATTATTAAAATGAACCGAAATATCTGCCTTGGAAGGTCTACTCTTTCAATAATCATCTAAAGAAATGAAAAATGAAGATGCCATCGTCAGTGGAGAAGAAAAGTATGTTATGTACACTAGGAGTGTTTTCTGATGGAGAGGGCTATTCTAAATCACCTTATATCCTTAAAATATAGCTAATACCTATGGATGACATTGAACATCCATTGCATTCCAAATCATTTGCAGTGTTTCCAGTTTCACAAGCTAGGTTTTTGAGAAAATAAATACGACTGTATCTATGAAATGTGATAATTCTGTCTTAATGCTGACAGTATGCATTTTTATCAGAAAGCGTTATAGAATATTTGACAATAGGGACTGGACTGTAATATTCTTTGATTGTTGTTCTTGGTCTCTGTAAAACCATGTAATCTTGGTTGTTTTGAAAATAACTGGCAATGCGTTGCATCTCGAGAATTTCCTCCATTATGCTATTACTCAACAACTACTCATATAAAAAAAAGTTCATAACATCATTTAAAGACATACGTATAAGGGATAAATTGCATTGAGAAAGAAATCTCTGAATTTTAATATTGGTGGAAAATAATTTAACTTTTTGCATTTTTTGAATATTTCAGTGAAATTTGGACCATATTTATAAAAGGGTTTTTCACTATTACACAAAATTTTAAAGAAACATAAAGAGTAATTTTTTAGAAAATTTTTAAAATGTCGCAAGGACTTCAGGTAAATTTCTTTAAAAATTAAAATAACTATTTCCAAAACGGCATGACGATACATAACGTCATTTTAGAACATAAAAATCACAACTTTGAGACTTCAAACTTCGAAATGTTTACGTTTATATATACTATTTCTTGAGGAAATTAGTGAGGCTACAACAGCACATAATGTTCTGAATTGTTTCTAACTCGCAATTTTCGAAAATTTAGAATTCAACGTAAATGAGACCTGCGTCATTCTTTTTCTATACTCGGTGTTCTATACTCGGAAAAAAGGTATAGAACAAAATTGAGTTTTCGAATCTTTTTATAAAGTGCATCAGCAAAAATCATAAAGTAGAAATTTAGAAAAACCCCTTTATTTAAAAAAATTGCATTTGACTTTTTTTCTTGTATACGTACGTAGTATACGTTGTATATGGAGTATTATACGCGGTATAGAGAGAATTTTATGGAGGTAATGCTGCAGAAAATCGATTTCGAGATTTCAACGGAAATTTCGTTTTGGGGTCCTGAACTGAACTTTGGGGAACTGAAAAAGTATTTCAAAATGTCCGTCTGTCCGTCTTTTAGCATGGACCACAAGTGACAAACAAAGTTTTCTATCTTAACTCCCTATAAGAAATCGGAAAAAATTGATTTACGAGGTTTTTACACCAGGGAAATGATATACTGTATATATATATATATATTTCCTTCTTCTTTATTGCTAAACATATAATACTGAACTTACTTAAACAACTTTTTTGCTTATGAAGTTATTAGGGGTTTTCTTCTTTATTGTTAGTTCTATTACATACTTTGATTTCCTACGCCATTGCGCAAATTTCGAATTGTAACCGCGTGTTTATAAAGCATACGGAGGGGTGGATCTTAGTGATGTTTATAAAGTAAACTGATGAATTTGCTTTGTGAATTGATATGAAAGCTTACGCGCCTGGAGTCTACAGAAACTGTTCTGTTCGGGTGTCGCCGCATCTTAGGCGTAGTGGGCAACGTTTTGGCCATCAAGAGATAGGTCATATCGAAATGTCGCAAAGTGTTGGCCAAAACGTTGTAAACTATGCCTTATACAGACGTCTGCCTGGGCAGAGAAGTTTCTCTGTAGGCAAGATATCCAATTTTCCTCTGAAAAGTCCTCTTTCATTACGACCTCAGTGATGATTTGGCATTGCGTCTCTCGGTATTGTTGGTTATACATGTAGTATTAGGAGGTGAATGATGATAATAGATGAATCATCATGGGATTAATGGTATGATATGTTTTTTTTGAGAAGCCAACCAGTTTAAATTCACGAGTGAAAATTTTTATGCCTTATGCTACACTCGAACCAGCTGCCAATCGGCTACGCGTAGTTGGACGCTGCTTCTAACTCCAGTACTAAAGAGGCACGGACGAAATGAAGTCAGTGTTTCATGATGGGGAATATATAAATGCCATGCCGTCACCAGAGGGTCAGCAACGTGTCTATTGAAGACTCGTTTCAAAGAAACTTTAGGATCGCAATTGTCTAGTTAGCGGGGAATCTTTGACATTCGGCCTGCGCAACTTACATAAAAAAACTGAGTCTGCGGAATATAGTATCTCCAACAATTTTTTCTTAGAAGAAAATCTTTGCGATCGGTAATGGATCCCTCAAACAGCATGCTTCGAGTTGCGCGACTGCATGTGTGGTATCCAGTGCTCTGTAACGGTAATAAAACTAACGCGTAAGCGGGGATGACTTCGCGGACTCGCCAGAGACGCCATTCCGATTCTTTGCAAACGTTTTCAGCGTGCTCGTTGTCCACTACGCGACCCCGGGTTCGATTCCCGGTGAGGCAAGATCATTATGTGCCTTCTCCTTGCAATGTCCCAGAATACGATGCTGTGTGACGATGAGAAAATTCACTTCTCAGGTTGAGTTTTTTTTTACATTTGAAACATATGCCAAAGAAACAAACCGAGATAAATTTGTGATGGGTACTAACCACTACAAAAACTTCGTTCTCCGTGGGCGTACGAAATACGTCGTCCACTTCTTTTGTGCGAATGCAATGGGCTTCTTCGTCGTCACCACCATCACCATCACTGTCATTGGAGTACAAGTACATCTTCCGCTCCGGAAAAATGTTGTCGGTGTCGTTTCCACTGCCACTTGTGCCCTGAACCACTTGTAGCAGGGGTACATTCGCCTGGGCGTTGCCAAACAGCGCCATGAAATGCACAATGTCCCGCACTTTGTTTCCGCCTTCGGCAGCCAGTGTCACTAGCTTGAAGCGCTTCGTGACTTTCCAGCTCTCTCTGAGCACCCCGTGTCCCTCCACGCCGTCCTCCAGTGGCTCGCCCAAGAGGGCGTGTCGTGCCACTGTCGCCCCTGCAGCCAGGACTGCTGTCAGCAGCCACGCGGTGGGTAGGCGCATCACCCTCAGTTCCAAAATCCTGTCATTGGTGACAATTTACATTAATACAATTGAAATCATAACAACAATACTAACAATATAATAATTGTTAATAATAATAATAATAATAATAATAATAATAATAATAATAATAATAATAATAATACAAAATAGTCCTCGTGGCTAGCTGTTGGTCAGCGTGCTCGTTGTCCACTATGCGTCCCCGGGTTCGATTCCCGGCGAGGCAAGATTATAGTGTGAGTTTTCCTTGCAATGTCCCAGTATATGTTGCTGTGTGACGATGAGAAAATTCACTTCTCGGGTTGAGAAGACTGGAATACGGCATGGGGATGTCTACTTGCTGACTCCACGTACCCCCCCCCCCTTTGCCCAAGGCCGCGAGGAAGGGGCGTTGCCGGTAGGCCTGAGCCCGTTCACGGGCTGTCACGCCAAATTCATACATAGAAAATAATCGCTTTTAATAAACGCTTATGGTTATTCACATAAATACGGAATGGATGTAACGGACTCGTAAGTTAGGGAATGGAGTAAGGACTCGAAATTTCAAACCACTCAGCATTTTTAATTACAATTGGAATAATATATTTTGCTGCTCACGTTCCCTCAAAACTAAATTTGACATATTTCGAACAGAAATTCATTTATAATTTCGGTTTGTGCTGCAAGATGACAGTGACATAATAAAAAATTACATTCATTAAATTATAGCTAAAATGGGATACAGAATAACAACGGTTTTTATATTTATAAGGACATTGTATTATATCAGAAATGAAATTATAAGTAATAAGTGTATTTAGAAATTATAATGTATGTTTTAACTTCATATGAAAACTACTTAACTTTTAAGACAAATATTTTAAAAAAAATATTAGCATAGAACAGCATTATACACAAGACAGTACTTACTCGTAGTACTTACGACAGTATTTACTTGTAGATGTTTAAAAGTAACGGTTAAGTGTTAGCAATTTATTAATAATAAAAAAGGTAATAATATGTCCAAAAACAATTGTTTTCGGACATATTATTCAATCCTCATTATGAGTATGGATAGAAGCAATATACATCGTTAATCATTTCAGGTGAGAAAGCAGCGTCATCTCAATAAGATTGAACAAATGTTTCTCTTATGTCATTTTGCTGAGAAACGTTTCGTCACTGTGCAGCAGTTTCCTGACGATTTCTTTTTTCTATATAGTTGTCCTTAAAATGAGTCAAAGCGCCGATAATATTTCTAAATATTGCCAAAAAAACAATTACTTTTTCGGCTACAAACGATGCAAAACGCCAATTTGTGAATTGTTGTAATAATGTATCGCGCGTGACCAGGTGATCGCTCCCTCCTCGCCAACTGGCCGTCAAAACTAGTGTCTTTCTCTGGCATAGCTCTAGATGCAAATGACTTTCTGCGTTACACAAAAAGCAAGAGTGAAGCTACAGGGTATTTTTAACATCAAAAAAAGAAATTCTTTTGTAGTATCTTGACGATTCCTGGTGTCAACAATACTGTTAAATTATCAAAAATAAAAATAATGTTAATTTTAACAAAACAATATATATATATATATATATATATATATATATATAATTAGTTTACATATGTATTGTATATATTTTTTAAATATTTAATATGTTTGTAACAAATAATGTACTTCAGCTTCCGGGTCAATGACCCCCATCTCGATCAGGTTTTTGTCCAGTTTCCCTGATCCATTGGGCAAATACTGAGATGGCCCCTTGATTTGTTTCTGGACGTAAATGTAGCTTCACTATGCGCACGTTTTTTTTTGAACTCCCCTTTTGCTTGTAATGGTAGGAGTAGAGGTAAGGGCGCGTCACTATTTTGTTAGCAATGCAGAAAAATCATACTTGCAATTTGTTTACCGATGAAAATAAATTTTCTGTAACTCGGGAACAAAAATGTCTAATTTTTCCAAATAATACTAATCTCGCGCTTTTTTAAAACTTATTTTTATTTATTTATTTTAAACTTTTACTCATCTTTCAACTATTTATAGTTAAAATGATGGGAAGGGTTTATGGAACTCAAGAAAACGTGCACAGATAATCTTCCACCCATACGTCACATACAGTTTTTACTGTTTTTTTGACTAAGTAAATCTAAATCTGTTTTCAATACTCAATATATACGTGATATTTCACTCGTTCGCTGAGTTTGATTTTTCCTTTCTATATATTTCAATCCAAGGAACACGCTTGAATTCAGTTCAAAAACACTATATAGGGAAAGCGTTAATCTTGTTGCTGGAGTAACATTTCATCGTTGTTAACCAAAATGCGTGCCTGCAAATGTCTTTAAAGTGTCGGAAAGCAATGATGAAGATCAAGCGACTCGTCTACAATATCCCGTCCTGGCATTTACGCGTTTTATTTATTTTCCTGTTTTTCCTTCAGCGTATCTCAGGGTTATCATCGGATGAGATGTAGACAAACAAGTATTTCCGAAACTTGGCCTATTTGTTTTCGAAAATGTTGTGAAATGGCAAGGAAAGAGAGTTTTATCTATTCTGATAATGAAGGTGAAGCCACGTAGATATTTAGTCTTGTTTCATAAATATTCATATCTTGTGTTGCAGATGATCTTCAAACAAAAAAATTTGATATGTACTGGTTGAATCATAAGTGCACGAGTAGAGAATGAGTAGAATATTGTCGATTCCAAGTATTTTTTTGATAATTGATGACATTGAAAAGCACAAACACAATATGTCTATTAGTTTTATGATTTCGTAATGTCTGAAGGAATTTTGATATGAAAAAATTTGATATGTAAATATGTTGATATGAAAATTTAGTAGATATGAAAATTTAATAGATATGTTGATATGAAAATTTATTTTGATATGAAAATTTATAGTTGATATGAAAATTTGATATGTCTGAAAAATTTTGATATGTACTGGTTGAATCATAGGTGCACGAGTAGATAATGAGTAGAATATTGTCGATTCCAAGTATTTTTTTGATAATTGATGACATTGAAAAGCACAAACACAATATGTCTATTAGTTTTATGATTTTGTAATGTCTGAAGGAATTATTTATGTTCATTTTCTAATAGCACGACATTTTCATGAAAATGATGTGAAATACTTGTATTTTCATTTTCAAAACACGTAATTTCTCAAACTCTTCTTTAGGAGCTTCTGCTCTTTTCAAGCACAAGTTTTTGATAAATTTCAAACATCTAACATTTGTTGTTGCATTTTAACTCACCTTTGATGGATGAAATTCCGTGACTGATGCTCGTATCGTCGCTGTGATACGTACAATCATAGGAATCGGGCGTGTAATGTAAACAAAATACGCATTTAGAAAAAATAAGTAAAAAACAACTTCAGAAAATTAATCGTATTTTCTCTCTAAGCGAATATAATGACCGTAGAATTGTAGCGTATTATTGTATTGTCACTAAAATGTCACACGGTTTAATCTACACTGCAAGAAATATCCATTTTAAAAAAATTATACTTCAAAAATTTTGGAAGACATGATTGTTTTCTACTATCATTATCAATTAATCATACTGGAAACATAGTATCTCAGGATTTAAAAATTAAGTGTTCATTCTCCGTAAGTAAGAAGTTTTCTGTAACATTAATAATATGCTGAAATAAAGGCACGCTGTTCTAGAGAATTACACCAACAATGCCAAAAATCTCGACACCTATGAAAAAAAACACAAAATGTTTTTTACGCACAATCCCAAAACAAGAACACAAGGAACGGTGACTGTACACGCTCTCACTTGGAATAAAACCGTCACTAATCTTCTTTCATGCGTATCTCTCCACAGACGTTTTGCATCTGACGTACACTGACACTCCGGAACTAAGGAGGATCTCCATTTTCGTTATGACGCTCACCTGGGACTTCCGACCTGTGCATCGCGTGTGGAAGGCAATGCCTATGGGAGAAGCGCAATCAAACACTCATCGGAAGTCTTGTCTGTTTGCCGCGCCTTAATCCGCTTGTTCATCGATTGCCCTCTCACCATCCGAACACCACTTCCCAACCCCCTCAACCCATTGAGTGACCGACATCCGAGGCGGCTTTACAAACACAACTTCGTAAGTAAATAAACCTTTCGCGTGATTGTTAAGCTGAGCAGTTTTCCTGGCAGTTTAAGCACGGAGATGCACGAATTGAGATCTGTATGAAAATACCTCGTATAGTTCCTTTCTCCGATGTTTTTTCTGTGTCAATATTTTTACTTGACATAAAAGTAATGTTGAGGTCTTGTCAAATGTAAGCCACTCAACTACTAATATTCTTATTATCGTTATTAATTATTTCTAGAGCCTTCTAGCAACATTGACGGGCCATTCATTTAATAAATGCATTTGTGAAGAATGAATGTATGAAAGCAAGAGAAATTTTGATTTTTTTCTTATGAGAACCTCTTTAATCTTGGGGAGGTCGAGAAAGGGAATTACACGAGTGTAAAAAGAGGTGTTAAAAAGAAACGTATTAACAAAATACGCGTTCGCGTACCTTGAATTCGACGCCAAGCGTCTACTTTGCGATTATAAGCACTCCCTGGGACTAATTGAATTGCATTGCTCGTGCATTTTTTATTTCCCCTCGTCGGAAAGTTGGTGCAAGCAAGCCTTCAAGACAATCGGAGGTTCGTCACTTGGCCTCCAGAACGCAGCACAATGAAAGAAGTGGGACGTCACTAGATTTCTATGCATGTCGCTACGATTTCTAAGAAACGCTTAAAGTATTGTTGCGTAGAGGAAGTGTGACGCGAACAGTTGTGAATGGCAAGTGGGAATTGTTTCTTTCGATTGTAATCGGCTTTGTCACCCGTCAGCGCTTCTATAATTTGTGTGAGTTATCGACGGCTAGAGAGTCGGATGATTTAGTCTCTTTGCTATCTGCAGTAGTCCAAGCAAAGGTGGCATGGACTTCTTTCAAAAGGCTTCTTTTCCGCACGAAATTGTAGCTTGATTAGTAAATTAAATGACAGTCAGGTGATGTCAAAGTTTATTCTGATCATTTTTAGTTCTTATGACAGCACTATAGTGTTTTCATGTGTTGACAACATTATTATTGTATTCAAGCTGCGGAATTCTGCGAGATTAATTTCTGACGAGATTGCATTGCTGAATACGCGTATAGTATTCAGCGTTTTTTTTTAATTTTATTTTTATTTAAATTTGTTCGTCTTTTTTTAAACAGATCACTCGACCCTTCCTGGGAATTAAACGTCATAATCTCTGGAGGAATCATCCAGTAAGTTTTTGTCTTAATGTCTCGTCACGTTGCGTCAGTCAATGCCCTTTATACCTTCGGCCAGAACCTCGGCGCTTTATTGAATAAGGATTCCCAGACGATCACCCATCATGGATCCGTGGTGTCTCGAGTTAACTTTCGTAACTTAATGGAGCGTAGACAAGCAATTCGGCTAACGACGCCGATGCCTTCATCAATGCTTTTCCAAAAATTCTAGACTAGTTATACGAAGCCTTAATAAAAGGGTTTTGAAAATAATGCAAATCATTTGTAATTAATAAAAATAATGGAACACTAGATTAAATTCAATTTAATTTTTATTTGCCAATTGATCAAAAGTAATTTATACTTAATAATTGAGTGTGAGTCATTTCAGGTTTATAAACACAAGCGAGTTCTTCATATTAGTAATTCCCATTTTGGCATCACAAACATAGATTCCCGTGGCGTAGAAAGTCCTTTTCATTTTTAATTTCTTGCATACGTACGTAGAATTATCTGACCTAGAGAAAATTACATAGTGTTGCGGAAAAATTTATTTCAACATGTTAATAGAAATACGCGTTTTGGGCTCCTCTGATACCGTAAAAGTGTTTTCTTTTTCTTAAAAATTTCCGTCTGTCTGTGAACAACAGTAACGCCTAAACTATTCCTAATATCGGATTGGGAAATATCCATTTTGAAAAACAATCCAAAATGAATATTTCCCGATCGATCTCAAAGCATTGTGATATGGAAAAACTTTCTTTAAATTTTTGAAGTACTCAAGCCCCTGGAACATTTTCAAAATATTATCGAAAATGGCTCCAAATTTTTCCTTTAAATATCTTGGAAGAATACAATGAAATACATTTACAAGATGACATAGGTCCGATATTCAGTGTAAACTATGGATATTAGAAAATTTCAAACGTTACACATGTTTTCGGTGTCTTCCTAAAAATACAATAGAATTAAATATAAAGATTTTTTCTTAAAAATAATTGTTTTCCACAAACAGTACTTTCATTAATATAATGTATTTTATGAAAATTTTAGTAGTTACCGCGTAATTTTGAATGAAATGTGGGTAATACCAAATAAACTCATAATTTTCTCAAAAATGGCTTCAAATCTTTTTCTTTATATTTTTTTAAAGGATTGACATAATGCATGTTATATTGATGTATTCATATTATTTCCAAAAATAGGCAAGACTACAAGAAAAAATATTCCTCACTTCGTTAGTATTTACAATATCGACATTTTATACTTTATTGAATTTCTGAGTACAAGAGCTTTAGGCAATTTCTTTTAAAATTTCTAAAAAATTCAAAAGTTTTATGTGAAAATGAGCTCATAATTGCACATTTTCAAAAACGCTCAAACGCTCGTTTATCGAAAACTGTCTTCATTTTTTTGCAATTCGTCATAAATAGCAGTTTTCTGTAGTATTTTTTTTACAAAAATGGATAAATGTGTTTTTTGAAATATCTTTCACGTTGTAAATACTTACATTATGGGCATTTTTTATACACAGTGACAACTGTGAGTACAATTGCATGGAATAATTTCTGATGTTTTCAAAAAACTTGGATGTTGGATAAAATGAGATTCAAATAGCTAATTTTCAGGTGTGCTTCAAACATTTCTTAAAAACGTCTCAAAATGTTTCAATGAAAATCTACATGTAGGATCAGGTTTTACATATCTATAATATTTTTAATATCATTTTTCAATAACGATCTATTAGGAATCCAAAAGAATGTGAAAAAATCAGCTTCGTCAATAGATGGCAGCTGAGACGAGGGTGTAGCAAAACCAGCTAGACAGCACAGACTAGTGAGATTCGGATACTAAGTAGTAAGAGAAAGCCTGTGCCAATCTGTAACATCATTTGTTTTAATTTTGCCGTAGTCGAAGCCGTCCGTGCAAAGCTATCTGACTCTTTTATTCTGAAAAGAAACATTCCTAAATCACATTCCTGTTCGCGGCAAATTTCATAAATAATTTCCCCACAAATTGAAATTTTCCTACTCATTTTTTAAAATATATCTTTAACAACCTTCAATCACTGAAATACCATTATTACAAATTAGAATTACAAATTGTGTGTAAAAAAACAACAACAAACAAACAACCATTAATTCAGTTCAACTTGTATCATGAAATGTAAATGACCGTCAAACCAATTTTCACATTCTCGCTAACTTTCTGGCCTGCAATAATGTCCATGTAGTATGAAACTACGAAACTCACTTGATTTCTGCTGTAAACATTTTCATCCCGGGGTAAAGATGTCTACGATCGGCCACGTAACTGTTACGGCAGCGGTGGTGTTGCCATTTTAGTAAACATAGCATTTCTCATTTTCATCCTGAATATACAAACCTCGCAAGAGGAAACGTAATCTTAGCAGTACAACAATCAGATCAATTCTGTCTCATCGTGATTTATAAATATGTTATAAACGAAAGTACTTTCAAAAATAGGTGATTTGAGTCATTATTCTCTTCAAATCAGCCTTCAATAAAACGCCAAGTCATCTTCCCGCTTCTTGCTTATGTTAAATGATAACATTTTACAGTGAATGCTCCGGATTCTCCCAGTTATTATCCTTATCAAACTTCAAATCGAGCAGATATTCTCGACTTCGGAATCTCCAGAAACATTAAATACTAGTATAAAATCCCCGACGAGCCACATGTCGTTCTCCCCTCAGACCATCACCCTACCTCAGACCTCACCCTACCCCATACTCATATTATTTCAACATCAACAGAATATTGATTCGAAAAATACAAAGCACTAGGTATACTTTGCTGAATCGTTTACTTCACATCCTGCACAAAATCCATATCTCGTTAATTTTATCCTGGATGAAAATCGTCTATCAAGAGTAACTACACGAAAATGGATTGCACCCATTGTTGTTGTGAAACACCTTTTTGACGAGATTCCAAACATATCATGTGGTCACGATTCAATTCCAACCAATTATCTTAAACGGATTTTATTCAAGGATGCAGGGAGTATTACAACAATCGTCAACGTATTTTTTCGTATGACATACTTCCATCGCAAATGAACACAGGATCGTATCATCTCTTTTCCACACCTGATAAGCAAAAATGATCTAGCAAGTTATCTCCCAATTCCTTCTTAGGAAATTTGTTTGTAAAATGCATTGTAACCACATTAACGTATCGTCTAAGCTGTAATCGAGTCACACCACCATAACAATTGGAATTGCAATATCTCCTGTCCACAAACCATCAAATATTACGATTACCGAAAACATAATCGAAGATTTTCACTAGAAGAAACATATGACAATGTTTTCTTGGCATAGCCAAAACATTTCGTATTGTCTACATGTACACACTCAGAAAGAAGTTTTAAAGAAACTTCACATCGGAATCTCCCAATGTATTACATATAACGTCGAATGCTTCATCGTATATGGCCTTTTCTCAGTCCATGGGTCAGGGGGTAAAAGCTTGTGAGTTGATATACAGTAACATAGATATATTAAATAGTTATATTATACGAACATAAGAACATTTATGTATTACATGCTGTTGTTTAAAAATGATTTCTGGATCCAATTTTGCACAATCACTTTACGAAACACACCCGCTGTTTTTTTAAACGATACATAGAATACTGAATTTCCAATTTGCATGCGTGTTTTTTTAAACATTTCTTTAATTTCCAAAGATACCACTTATGAAGTAAAATTTCTATTAACAAAACTAAACAACAGCCCATGAGTCCCACCCCCAAAACGAGAAAACAAGATTTTACTTGGTCGAAACCTACGTTGAAGTCTCTATATTTAAAAACATTCGATATAGCGTCCTTCATATACTTATCATGTTGTGCTTTGTGCTCAGCATACCATTTCTCTGAAATTCCAGATTCTATGACACTGTGGGAAATGCGGTTTAATGTGGGAAGAAATGGAGAACCATATGGTACAATATAAGAAAACACGTTCGTTTGCACCGCTTCTGGAATACAATAGAAGGATTCCGAGGCACCTTCAATTATTCTTGATAGTGTCTTCCAATCACTGTTCCTTACAACTTGTGCGATCGAGCTATCAGTTACGGAGGTCATAAAATCCTTCACATTTGCGGGTTTGAGCATGTTCAAAAGCTTCTTCGAGACTGTATCGTCCATGTCTTGAAACAGTCTTTGTGATACGTGCAAAATTAAAATGAATATTTGGGATATACTTGACTCGCTTAACTCTTTCAGAGTCTCTATCTTCCGTTCACGTGGCGGATGTGACACAATTTTAATATACACTGCCTGCATCATAGTGAAAGTTACAATTGTTGCGAGAAGAGGAAAAGTAACCGCGAGTCTTTCAGAATCCGCTGTCAGGTGAAATATTCTTTGTTCGGGAATGGTTAAACAGTAACGCAAAATTTCGTGAAACATGCCGTCGATTTTTCTTTTCCAAAACAATCTCGAAAGATAGCACATTAGGAAGAGGGTAAAGACTGCTCCTAAGTACAACATATACACTTCAGGAGTGTAGGAAAGGATCCAGGCGCTCAGAAAGGGGATCGTTGGAGGCACGTGGGCAATCACCACCATGTGATCATATTCTATGGGAGGATAAGCAAATTCTATCAAGCAGCGGCCGTAGTAATCCAACGACCGAGCGTAATAGTCCAAGTCTGCTTTTTTCTTCAATAGCAAACCCAAAGTTCCTGTTCCCGATCTGTTGCCTGTTATTGTACCGGCAAAATGCATATCGTACGATACTTCAGTAACAATAGTCGCCTTAATGACATGTGCAAACAACTCCATGAATTTCTTGTCTCTGTGGTGAATATATTCTTCCGCGGAATAATTATTGCCTTTCGGTACGTATATTTTGTAAGCAGCCACTTTAACCGGGTAGTCATGGACATCACGCATTAAATACGGATCTGTTTCCTGCATCTCTTGCGCGCTGATATTGTAAATTCTGCCTCTCTCTGACCCGTTTCCAGAGGGCGAGAACGGATCGTAGGAGAGAAGACAGCCGGTGGTGGAACATTCGTCGACAATAAAGATGTTTAAGATGCGCTTGAACACCCAGAGGACATGGAGTTGCGACCGATATATCTCAGGATCCATCTGTCGGTCGGTGGAGTCATAGTCGCAGACTATCAGCACCAAAATAGCTGCGCGCGGGTGATAGCTTTGATGGCGATCGAAGAAGCGGAAGATATCCTCTGGACTTCGCACTATCTGTAAATGAAAATATTGGTTTAACTTAACATATTAATATTAAACATGATTTTCTGTACATTTCGTGAGCAGAATCGACTGGATTGATTGACCCAGAAATGGTCATTCATTAATGATCATGGTCCGAAAGCAAACACAAACTACTTGAATTAAAACTATTAATGCCCTAAGTAAAGGATGTCCTGGAAGGAAACGTCGAAATTTCGAAAATAATCTCTTGAGACAATTTTAAGCATATTTTGTCTAATAAACTCCTTGGATATTCCGAATAGCTGGGCCGCAATGAGCGCTCAAAAGTTAAGGTTTGAAAAAATACATTCTATTCAAACATTTGTATTGCAGAAACATATAAACACTCCAGAAAAATGTAAATTGCTTATTATTTACAAAAGAAATGAATATATTTGTTCAGAATGAAAAATTAACACAGATATAAACTAGTGGTGCCACACAATGGCACAGGCTTTTCCGTATTCGTTTTCTATTTCCTTTGGTCTCGGCTAGCTATTCGAACTTGTCACATACTCTTGCCAACTACCATCTATCGCCGCCCAAAGTTGTGTTTTAAAAAAATGCCTTAATTAAATATTATTTAAGTTATTTATTTTCCGCATTTGTGTTGTATTAATCTTTAGCAAACTTTGCAAAGACAGTGCGGACGATACTGAAGAAGAGCCTGTAAACATTTCGTAACTATTCATACACTATTTTTTGGGGTATCAATGACGATTACATGTCATTAATTTAACTGTTATTAGTATAAATGTAGAATGAGGAAAACTTAGTACATCGTCACCACTCTCGGATGAAAGGTTACGAGTGTGGCGTCTTTGCCGGAGCAAATAATTACAGACGTGAACGGCTTGTAAATATTTAGTATTTATTAGAATAAAAATACTCCGACACCAAATTACTATATACAATATTTACAAATAAATTTGACCGTTACAAGAAGGGACCTTCCCTGGTTACCAACACCGCTGGCCCGATAATTAATTTCCATATCCGGTGTGATGCACCAGTACCTTACGCGAGCATACATGCGAGTATGCCGCACCGACCGTCACGACGTAGCACGCCGGCTTCGGTTCCCCGCCTCGGTAGCCTATGCATTACAATGCAACGCCGCGCACAACCCACACGACGCCCTACCGACGCGCCCAAACCTGAAGAATCAGAAGAACAGAAAAAATCTCTTAAGTCGGAGTCCGCTTATATACCCTCTGGGCAAGCTGACGGAACCGCGTCACTCGCAGTGTTCGCCGACGCGTTTCCGCCGGCTTTGGGGTTTCCAAGTATGCACCCACGACACGGCACCCCTTCTCTAGCCTTTGTGCAGCCCAGCGTCACTTCCGCCAGCGCTGTCCACATGGCTGATATAGTACGTTTGTACTGGCGACAGATATGACGCCACACGAGTATGTTTGAGCGTTTCCCACAAAGAGGCGTGCACACTGACCAGCATGAACAATTCGTGTTCCGTGGGCATCCGTGGTGCAGATCCGAACGTGCTCCCCTCGCCGTCCTCGCAACCATTGTTACCGCCGCCATCCCCAACGGCGACCATTACAGCCACCTCCGGTTGCTCGTTCATCATCTTGGCCATAGCTAGCCCCTTGTCGCTGAGAACCGCGTCGCCTGCTTCCAAGGCGAGCGTGACAGTGTGGAAGTGCTTGAGAATGGACGAGTTCGTGTTCACCAAATGCCACTGACGGGTGAAGGGCTTTTCGTAGAGTTGGCTCAATAGGGAGAGTTGGGCCGCTTCCAAATCCACAGATGCCATGATTAATAGGTTCAGGAACAAGAAGGTTGGCGTCTTGAAGTTCATTATGCCAATCTAAAAGAAAGAAAAGATATCAGTCACTTGGAATTGCTTCTTTTTACTTTCCCACATTACTTCGTAAGAATAGAAAGCATTGTAATCGAGTGCCTTAAATCTAAGATTTTTCGATAGAAAAACACATATTGCGGGTCCTGTGTGTAAAAAGTAAAGAAAAAGTGTAAACATCTTGTTCCTATAAGTATAAATTACTTCCTCTAACATGTAGCCCAGTCAGAATCCATGTTTTATGGGTCTGGGATACTAAAAAAAACAATTGACGGTTGACAAAACTCGTATCAATGTGATCAAATAAAGGGGAAACTTTGTTAAAATGGAACGGAGAGTAATATATCAAATATAATTCCGGTACGTTGGTACGTCTTCACCAAAATGAGAGGTGCCCATAAGAGGTTCGCGCACTGCAATGTCGTTTACCTTCTCAGAACTGCCCATCGCTGGCTCGCTGGTGGAGGCGTTGCTGTGTGGGGCTGAACGTTGCGTGCCGTGGGTGTTGCCCGAGGGAGTGTCACCATCGAATACGCTGAACTCCTTTGTTTGTCCGTTCCTTAATCTGCTGCGTTTATCGGTGCGAGTGTATTGGGCCGATGTTATGAGACGTAGTGCACGTTGATCATTTTGTCTCGTTGGGCGTCCGAAAGAACGTTGATTAAACTCTTCGGAGGCATTTCCGTGTCCACAATAACTTGCACTCCCTTGTTTACAAATAGCTAAAAGAGTGGTATGTCTGAGGTGTGATATTTTCTGCTGATAAATATTTATAGTTAAAATTTTTTGTGAAGAGAGAAAATACAATTTATTGCATTTTCGTATCAAGCACGCTTGTAATACAATTAAATATATCGCTTAAATATATTTTCGATCGTAAAACAGAATTACAAAACAGTGAGACAGGGGCTTCCAGAAGGGCGGGAGGGAAGAGCTGGGACAAATTAAACCCAGACCTTCTTAACTGAAGTCCCAAAATTTGTTTTCGTTCGAAAACCTATAAAAATCACTTGTGATTCAAATTAACTGCTAAAAAGTAATTCTTTTGCGTTGAGACGTGAAGTCTTTTAATAAATGGCGGGGGAATATTCTTTGAAATAAGGGGTCCCCTTGGACCTTCTGCCTCAGGCGACATGTTTCATCTAGCGCCCCTGGACAAAAATAGTAAATTCTCTTAGACAATCATTACTGTGATAAGCTACCTGTCTTACATGGAAATTTAATTTACAGCAAACAAAAAACTGAATCATGTGAAAAGTAAATCACATGTTACAATGTTGGTAAATGTATTGATGTTGTTTCTCTATTTAACAGGAAAATCTCCCATTGGAGAGAATAGACGCTTACAGAAAATAAATTTACCGTAAAGGATAGCTCCTCTCTTCCATTTGCTCCAAGCGGAAGCTTCTTGGAAATCTTGCTGAATCTTAGGATTCTTCAACATGTGGACGTTCTGTCAGAATGCATACATCGCCATTTTATTTAAGTCCAATAAACTCAGAAAGAAACGTATTCAAGATAATAAATAACCACACGAAGATCGAAATTAGTTAAGTATCGATTAGTAAGTTCTATAACAGTGATGGATTCTACGATGATATATCGTCTCACCTCGCTTACGGCCTTAAGTGTGTTTGATCTGAGGAAACATTCGTTTGTCCCATGTGGATTCATTATCAGATGTACCTTGGTCAAAATAATTGGTCGAACCCGGTGTCAACGTACCAGTAAACGCATGAGTCACCTTCATGTGAACTCAACCAAAAGTACGATCAAGGTAATGGTGAAACAGACAAGTTTATTCTTCGAGACATTTTGTATTCTTCAGTTTATTAATATTTATGACACATTTTTAGCAAGGTTGGCCAATTGAAAAATATCTCTGTGCACATAAAATCATTCAATTTGTAGTCTGGAAAATAAAAATTTACACTACCATGAGTAAAACCTTGCGGATATATCCCAGAAAAGTAACTAAAGAGATGCACTACATGCATGAAAGCGCGATCTTAACGAAGGATAATTATTTCGAATATGCTGTAATACTGATGGATATCAAGATTCAGTGTAGTTAAAGTTCCAAGCATAATAAGTGAAGCAACATTAACTTGCTCCAAGGGATCTTCAGCAACCACATCATTTCCGTGTTAACGAGTCATGCTGTGATGCACTTCAAATTAATTAAAGTATGTCTTATGACCAAATGTTAATTTATAATTTTTTTAACTGGCGAGAAATGTATGGGTTTATTTTCAATTTCAACTTCTTCTGTTGAAAACTCTTGTTTCTTCGATTCAAATCAATTGGCATTTTATTGTGACCAAACTCTCTTAACTTCTTTGGTGCACGAGCAAAGGCTGAAAATATGAAATTAATGTGGACACTTTCATGTACCACAGGTACTTTGTTGGAAATTTTTCCAGTACTTAAATTAATTGGTGCTGCAACTTTCGCAAATTACCAGCTTAATTGGCTCAAGACATAAATTGATATCACTGTAGTGCTACTGACCGGGATGTCCTAGGGTTCAAGCCCTGACGGTTACAGCATTTTCGACACTAGCTACATAGCTAGATCGTGTTCAGCCGATGTCTGGAAAATAATACTAGAAGCCTGCTGCTCTGATCGGTAGTTTACCGTGGTTTCTACGATCAACATCGGGCGAATGGCGGAGCAGTATTACCCTAACAAACGGGCCGCAGGCTGGGTACAATCTTTCTTTCCTTTTAATGTTATAAATTTACTGTACATTGAGAAATTAAAACTCATTTTGGTATTATTAGAAACATCAACGTATATTCTCTACGTAGAGTACTCTCGAACATACGTAAGTTTTTAATTTTGAATTTAATGTGAACATACAAACATGTAACCTCGAAATCTATATCAGATTAATAACAAAATTCATTCAAATTTCCCCTTTCGTGTGAGGCGAAGTAATTTATCATACCCAATGACGTATGCTTTCTTAGAGTATTCTTGTCTGCGTTCTTAGTTAAAATATAAATGCCCATTTCTGAATTGTTACGGTGTTGAAACAATATATTTCTATTCCCTGTATCTTCTGTCATACAATTAAATTTTCTGAGGACGTGTTTATTTCTCGCGGTTACTTCAAAATTTTTCGCCCAGTCACTGATCAATTTCTATTTTCATCGCCGTGGTTCTTTTGATCCATCTTTCTGCACCAATTTCTTCAATTAGCGATGTTATCCACTTCTCTTCATACAAAGCATCGCCAATTTTATAAGCGTTTTCATGCTACCCGAGAAAAATGTAAACGTATTTGGATCCGTTTTTATAAAGTTTTGACAATTTTGAAGTTGCGAGTAAAGTATCTCTGAAAATCAAATTATCGATTTTAAAGTAGTCATGTGCCCAGTAGTTGTTGTCAGACAAATAGAACGGGGAGTATCAGTTTCGGTGAAAATCCTGTCTACAATTTAGCCGTTTGCAGTGTTGGCAGCGGTATTAAGGATGGTCGGGTGAATTGACGGTTTTCTGTAACCCAAGTTTTTGGTATTAACTCTCTGATTTCATAATGTCAAAGAGGAAGGAATTTACTACATATTGGAACAAGTTTTTTGATAATAGGGTAATGCAATATGAGTTTTCTGTCGAAAAATAATGAGTTTTTTTGCCGTAGAATTACAATAATTTCTCTGTATTACGTATTTTAGAAGAATGCGAGGAAGTGAACGCTAACTCAGAATAAAGAGTTTAGGAAAGTCTGTGACCTCTTGTTGCATAACTGGTTCCATATTATTGTGATATCAGTGTCTTTCTGGAATGCTAGGAAAAGGTGGAATGTGATGATGGAAGCAGTTTAAATTCGATAAAAGAAATATAATGAATATTTTGATGACAATTATTAGGCTGATAATTTTTAATCACGTCTGAAAAATATGAAATACAACGTTATTTGCAACGATGTGTTGAATTTAAATACCATTTTAACAATTTTTATTTGTTGCTAAGTGAATAAATAACCTCATCTGGTTGAAAATGCGTAACGATTCTCTGATGAAAGTTAAACGCCTTTTCATAAAAGATTCTACTAATGTAGGTTTAAAGGTATACAATAAACAGAATTTTATTCAAAGAATAGGAACAGAAATCAATATTTCATTCAACAACAGTATTATTTTAATACTACGTTCAAAACAGCATTTACCCTCAGCGTTTGCGTTGGAAATATATTTGCTCTTCCATTATAATGCCTGCGTGTCTCCGATCGCGCTGGTGTCATGCGACATGAAATACTCTGGGGAGTTTACAATTAACGATGAATAGCAAGACTCGCATGACATTCGAAACGACGATGAAAACTTCGATACACTCGTGTTTAGAGGTAATATATGGAATAATCTTAAGGGTTCATCGAAATAGGATGCCAAAAGTGATAAGAGCAATGATCGTTACCAGATTATGAAATTTAAAAAGGCACGTGTGGAGTGTACAACTTTTGACTACTGTACTCTTTCCGTCCCATCTCATTGAAACACATATACCTATTACTTTTATTCATTTATACCAGTAAAATAACTTTATAGGACGTCTACACCGGAATGGACGTCCATAAAGGATATACCGGTATTTTCAATGGAAATCAGGTCGCACACACCATCCACACAGAGAAAATAATTTCGTTCCGTTAATTATTTGGCAAAATGTTTATTAATTAAATAAAAGATCGTTCACGAACTTCCGCACACGCGCGCTCGTCCAATCACACGCGTCACACACATGTACACATGCGCCACACACATACACATTTCAACCCTGCAAAAAGAAATTGATTGCTTGAAGTGTGTCGAGTGCTTTATCCTCTGAGCGAAACTCAAGGATTGGGCCGAACTAGAGACGCCTGGTCGAAACGCTGACCTCCGAAAACTGCTTATGCAACAGAGCAGCCCTCGCAACCCTTACAAAGTGGACTGATACCGAGAATGCATCGGCAGTGGCCGGAACGTTATGCAAAGTCAATCAACCGGTGTCAGATCACTAGCGCGTACGTCCCTTCACAGCTGATGTCGAAGGCCATCCATTGGTCTCATTTTATTTCGAAGCGCACAGTGATAAGCATTCTTAACAATTTTTCGGAAGTCAGTTGTAAGGATATCGTAAACTATCGTACCCCATCTCGATCAGGTTTTTGTCCAGTTTCCCTGATCCTTGAGCAAATGCTGAGATGGCCCCTTGTTCTGCTTCTGGACGCAAATGTAGCTTCACTATGCGCACAATTTGTTGAACTCTCCTTGTAATGGTAAGAGTAGAGGTAAGGGCAAGTTACTATTTTGTTAGCAATGCAGAAAAATCATATTTTCAATTCGTTTACCGATGCAAATAGGTTTTTTATAACTCGGGAAAAATTGTCATTTTTTCAAATGTTGCTAATCTCGCGCTTTTATAAAATTTATTTTTATTTATTTATTTGAAACTTTTACAAATATTTCAACTATTTATAGTTAAAATGATGGGAAGGGATTCTGGAACTCATGAAAACGTGCGCAGATGATCTTGTCCCCCATACGTCACAAACAGTTTTTACTTGTTTTTTGACTAAATAAATCTAATCTAATCTAATGTAATCACTAATGCCATTTTTAAGAAAAATTACAAAGAAACTTACATAAGGCGCGCTTGATAATATTCTAAGTTACACTCTGTTTTGACACTTTTTATTAGACCATTATTGTGAATATTTTGTTTCTAAAATGCAAAAGCCAAATATATACATATATTTACTTTTTATTTGTTTACTCTACATCAAGGTAATATTTTCATGGACTCATTTTGCAATAATTGTGTTTAGATTATTTACGCATGTGTTCGACTATCTCGTCTTTCTGAACCTGTCATTAAAAACACCGTTTTTTGTCACCCTGAACGACCTCCGAGAAAATGGACACCCTGCCGACAGATAGGCTGATAACGGCGTCGCGGCGTCACGGCTTTTTTTTAAATTTATTTCTACCTGCTCGGCATTTCTGCCTTTCAGGGGTGTTCATTATACAATATTTTACACATTAACTTTTAGGGATGGACATCCGCATGCGTTACCTCCTCTCTCAGGGGTCTGATGAAAACGTTGTTCTATGAGAAGAAACTGCGGATAACAGTTTTTGGAGTTATATGTGATAATTTTGAGGAGAGGGTGACAGTGGGTGGAATTTTTGGAAGGTGGAAGATGGGTAGGTGATTTAAGGTGGACGAAGGGAGTCTTTAGGGAATCGTGATCTTATTCTTTTTGATGAACAATACGTTTTACCTAGCTTGAATATTGTTGTACTGCGCGATTGGGGAAGGGATGAGAAGAATTTATGAGTCATAAGATTTATATATTCGTTAATGGATGATATATTTAGTTCATTTTGGATTTGTATGTTGCTTATGAACCAAGGAGCTTCAATGATCGGCGTCACGGCTGAAAGACTAGCGGTGCGCGTCGATTTCCGCACTTCGATAGGCGACTGGTCATGGTAGGTCGCAATACTAATTGTGGCAAAAACTACCTGCAGTACTTCATAGCACTAAGAGTTTTGAAAGGTGCTGAACAAGCTGATAAATATTTATATCAATCCGAGTGGCCAGCACGGTGTGAATTGCGTGTTAGTGTTAAACTGTTAGATTAGATTTATTCAGTCAAAAAAAAGTAAAAACTGTATGTGACGTAGGGGGGGAAAGATTATCTGTTCTGGCAGGCAGAGAAAAAAAAGTGAAATGTGAAATTACGAAACTAGTGGAGCTAAAACAGCACAAACTTTCTCGCCCCTTAGTACCGGTTATGTAATATTATTATATCACATTTCTGTCTATATCAACACATCTCAGTCAATGAGCGCTGACAATAAAGCGCGCATGCAGAGATGAGCGCTGCCAACAATGGGCACATGTTTTCTTATCAAATCTTGCTAAACGCGTCATTTTTGCCATAAATAGAACTGTTTTTCATTTTGCATTGTTGTGGTTTTATGAAAGTTCTTCTAAAGCCTTCTTATGGAACACTCGTTTCGAATACATACAATTATTTTTTGTCACATCCCCAACATATAGAGCAATTGTTGTAAGAATGGACCATTTTGATAGCTAGTGCTGGCAACATATCTGCAGATTCTGTGGTCATTATGTCCTTCAGCCCATTTGACTCTCCTTCCTTCTTTCGTTCGTTTGCAGTTGGCTAACTTGTAAATGGCTTCGATGCTTCCTTTTGTGATGTCCTCGTCCGACGTAAATGTAGTTCACCACGATAAATAATTGAAATCTAGAAATGCAATGCTACTGTGCTCTTCTGTAATTTTTTTAATAAACATTACTTTGAATTTACTTTTTATGTGATAAGTATTAAGTTTATTTCAAAACTGAGTCTTCAATGTCAGACGCGTACTGTTTCACGAGTTTCCTGCACTGTGCGGTTAAGTGACGACCTGTGATCGAGAACTTTCTGTTTGTATTTTATCAATTAATTTTTTATATAATTTTACGGTTGTGAACCATGAGAAACCACGGAGCCATAAACAAACAAGCACTTCATCTGATCACTTGTTTAGCGAACTGTCATTTTGGCTCATTATTTGGCTAATTCTTCTATATTTTAAGTTCATTCTCAAAGGTTTTATTTTATTTTAAATGAAGACTTACAACCAAACAAGCACAATTAGTCTCTTCATTATTCATTAAGTAATTAAACAGTTACAGATGCCATGGAGAGCTGTAAAGCAGAAAGCCCGCCAAAACGTATACTGTACATCAGTACATTGAGAATACAAATTGTAGAAATAAGTAAAAGTGCGAGAAATCAAATATAGAAATTATATTGGCATTTTCATTAGAAAATTATAATTAAAATTAAATTAATTATCATTCATATCGTTTATTCAATTTTTCTCGAGGTCCGTAGTTGGTGTGAAACCTATATGTATTTCATTAATTTCAACCAAAAATAACGCAAAAACTGCTTGTTTTTTTCAACAACTTGTATATGACCTTTTTCAAAGAGCTAGTTTTGTACAACAGACTTTGTCTGGAGCAAAAATATCATATATTCAATTTTGTAGTTTGGATTTTTTTGCAAATTTCGAAAAAAGCAAGCAATGTCCGACAATGAGACTGACTGATAATGAGATGAATTTCACTCGTAAAATACGCAAAACTACTCTTTTCTTTAAAAGAAAGTACATGACCTTTGTTGAAGTGCTAATTGTTCACATCAGCCTTTGTCTCGAGGAAAAATCTCAATCTTCAATTTTGTAGTTTGTTTACATAAGTGAAGGAAATTCAAAGGAAAAATTTTGAGCGTATTTTGAAAAAATTTGTTTTGTAATTTCAAACGCAAAATATGCAAAACTACTAGTTTTTTTAAAAAATAACCTATTTACATGTACATGACCCTTTTTGAAGACCTAAGTTTGTACAACAGAGTTTATTTGAGACAAACATTTCTACCTCCAGTTTTGAAGTTTTATTTTTTTTCAGTTTTCGAAAAATCGGAGATGTGAACGAAAATGAGACTTGCATCATTCTCATAAAGTTCCTTTGGTCTATTCAACAACAAAATTTAATTAAAAAAATTGGAGCAAAAATTTTTGAAAAAGAGGCTTTATGTAATGTACCCCCAAAATAAAAATTTCTGTTTCAAATTCTTGGGTCCGTGACATCAGCTAGAACAGCGGCTGAACGGTTTATGCGCTAGCCTTGTGCACAGACGGACGGACAGACGTTTTGCCGTCAATCTATTTTTCGGTATCAGGACCCACAAATCATGGATTCTGGCTACACCACATGTTAAAGGATTTTCTTTCTATTTTTAGTAACTGGATTTATCCACTTTTTCTTTACCAGAGCCCGGCAATAAGAGTTTTTGTATCGAAAATTCGCAGTTTTTCGGCGCTCAATTACATAAGATTCTCTTCCTACATTAGTAAGTGCGAGAAACTAAAATATATTGCATACGATGAACAGATGTATATTAGCAATTCTTTTTCGTGAACCTTAGAGGACATAACGGACCACGGGCCGCTCGCGAACTTTCCTTCGACTTGATTGATGTTAGCGATTCCGGACTGCTAAAGTCGCTAGTACCGTAAGTGTAGTGTGTGTTTTTCCTCGGGAGGTGGCGGTGATCTTCCCCCGCTGAATGGCAGGATCTGGCGCCGACCTACCGTCGGCTAGTGAGGTTTTCTTCAACCAGTTGTCTCCCACTGGCGGGGCACCGCCCTAGCCGGGACACGCTCTTAGCTCCCGACCGGTCGCTCGGCACATGTGGAAATGTAGTGCATGTAAATGTAAGTGTGTGTAAGTAAACGGGGAGGATAGGGTAAAGAAGAGGAAGGAAATATCGCGCGCGGTCCGAGGAGCATTCTAGCAGCGGGCAATTTTGATCGGTAATTTTCCGTGGTTTCTCTTATCAATGTCTGGCGAACGCCGGAGCAGTACCCTAACAGTCGGGCCCCGGACAGTGCGGCATCTTTCCTTCCTCTGTTCTTGCTCAATCCTACTACCCAGATTCACTAATAATGAATCAATCAGCAATAGAAACAAACTCCAGGCTTGGACTGATCTCTCGAGTTTAATAGTGTAACTGTAGTGCGTGAAAGAGTGTGTACTTAAAGGCGAAAGGATGAGGAACAAAAGTTAATGCGCGATCAGTGACCCGTTTGTTTAAGTACTACTCCAGTATTCGCCTGGCACTGATCGGAGGAACCATAGAAAACTTCCGTTCAGAAAATCCGACCATTTCTTTCTTTCCCAGCCAACGCTAGTACTCGACTAGCTAGAATATGGCTGGTGACGAACATAAGCCACCGTCGAGACTGGAACTCTATGACCCGGTCAGAAATAGCAGTAAATACCACAATGATTTCCCCCAAAATACCTGTATGATTTTACTGACATACCGGTATCTTCTGTTGAAAATTTCGGTACTTTTATGAGAAAAAATCGGTATAATACCTTTCAATAAAGGTATTTTACCGGTACAGACGTCGAATAAAGGTAAAATACCTCTAAAATACCGGTATTTGACGTCTTATACCCTTATATATATTTTTAAAGGTATTTTGACTAAAGGTATTCCAGAGGTAAGGGTATCTCTATACCGGTATAAATACCTTTACCTCTATTATTTCAATATTCGGTCTCTGGATCCAAGGGCTTGTCACGCACTTGACTGAAATATTAACAGAACCAATTAGGAGAAATTGCCAACTGTTCTCGAGCAATCGCTAATATGGCAATACGTAAAACAACTTCGTCTTCGGTATTGAGGATTAAGTATTAAGGTTTTGAGCAAAAGTTTTGAACTCTTTCAAGCAAACTTCTTCTTCGCCCCGCTGTCTTCGCCCTCTCCAGACGCAGCGGAGCAGAGGCACCGGATGTCCGCTCTTGCTCGCGAAGCGAAACATGAGGAAGAGGCGCACCCAGAACAAAAGAATCTCGCATCTGGGAGAACACCTTTCCGTCGGCAATATACTGGCATTCTTAGCGGAGCGTGCCAGGAAGTAGTAGTTTTTCGGGAGCTTGAAGTAGTAGTGATTCGGGAGCCCCTGGGGGGAAAGAGGGGGTCGGATTTGCGATTACCGTGACAGGGCAGATAACGCTAGAGATGTATTTGCTCCAGGGAAAGTCGAGAAACCATGTGCGGCTGTCCTATCTTGAAGCATTTACACTGAATGTGTTAGTAGGTGACTAAGAAGAATGAAACGTGTATTCTTTGACTACAAGAATCATTCCTTATGTGATATGGGGAAAGTCATTTCGGCACATTTGTTAATTTAGTAGTTTAGAAAATGTGCATATTAACGGCATTAGAGACCTTTGAAAAAAAAATACATTTGTGTAATTTTGAAAAAAATATAAAAATACACCGAAATGAACTTTACGTCATATTAAATAGTGCAATGAGCACTATCCGTTTGAAAAAATTGAATAAAAAATTGGGAACCTGTTTTAAGAAAATGGCGTTTGAGCGTTCCTGCAGATGCGAAATTTTCAGCCAGAAAACGGTTGAATTTTCGAGAAGCTTTATATGACATTATTTAAAGCACATGTATTTAAAGCACATTTTTTAAAATTTATTTGAATGTTTTGTACGTAGTTCAGTTTTTGATAACATTACTTATGTATTGATGACTTATAACGTAACTTATCCTAAACTTATCCTAACTTAATACTACTACAGAGGTTGAGGATACTATAATGGCACCTCATAGGAACTATTCCAGATCTGAGAACAATTTACAAAATATGTGGAATGGATATTTATTTTTTTATGCGAGTGGGATGGATGGGGTTTTGCAAAGTTTGAATGAAGATAAGATCTGGATATGGTGTATATTTGAGAAGAAATTGTGGGATAGGCAGGTGATGTGGTGCATGATGGGATCGAGGTTGAATTCATTATGTAATTGATGATTAGATATGAACCAGGGTGCATTAGTGATTGTACGGAGGAATTGGTTCTGCACTATTTGAATTTTGTTGATGTTTGTTTTTGCAGCATTGATCCATACTGGGCAGGCGTAGAGAAGAGTAGGTCTGATTATTGTTTTGAATAAAGTTATTGCTGTTTTGTGTGGGAGGTAATTATTTCTATTTATTAGAGTTTTTAATTGATGCAGTTTGTTTTTAGTTTGTATTATTTTGATGTCTATGAGCTGTCTCCAGTTCATTTTGGTGTCCATGTGCAGTCCAAGATATTTTATGGGTTTATTTGGTAGGTACCATGAGATAGGCTCATTATTTCATGTTAGTTGGGTTTGTGAAGATTATGGTCTTAAAGAGAATATTTTAGCTGCAGTTTTGTTTGGGTTTAATTTTAATTTTATTTTTAATTTGGATGATCAACTGTCTATTTGGTTTAGATACAATTGGATGTGATTTTTAATATTGATTAGAGAGTGGCTGGAAGAGAAGATAGGTGTGTCATCTGAAAACTGTGCTGATTTTACTGTGTCATCTATGGGATGTCTGCTACATAGAGATTAAACAGTGTGGGTGATAGGGGTGATCCTTGTGGTAATACTGCTTTGCTTAACCTGGGGTTTGATTGGTAGTTGTTGATTGTTACTGCAAAGGTTCTGTTGGGTAAATAGTTTTGAATTATTGAGGTGATGTAGTGTGGAGTGCCTATTTTCTTTAATTTATATATTAGTGCCTGGTGCCAGACTCTATCAAATGCCTGTGTTATGTCGAGAGATATGAGTATTGTATGATGTTTTTTCTGAAATGCTGTGTTGAGATGTTCTGTGATTCTGAGGAGTTGATGTGTGGACATGATCAGTGAATTCAAACTGCTCTCTTCTGATTGCTTTTGTTATTTGTAGGTGTTTTTAAGACGTTGGAATTTTTTTTTCGAACATTTTAGACAGAGATGGTAGATGGCTTATCGGGCAATAACTGTCGGTGTTGGCTGAACTTTTATTTGGTTTTGGAACCAGAAGAATGATGGCAAGCTTCCAAGTTGATGGAAAACAATGGATGGGTGTATTTGTTTTAAATCTTGCATGATTTCACTGTCAGTTATGGAGAGGTTGACATTTTTGAATACTGCCGAAAAATTTTTGTTTGCAGGGTCTTTGTAGGAGTGGAATCTTCTATTTGTGTTGATTACGTATTTTATGATTTTACGGAAATCTTCAACTGAGCTGGGATTTATTTTCACTTTGTTGTGTTTTTGTTCAGCTACGAAGTTTTTTGATACGTTAATTTTAATTTCATTAACGAATGAGTTGATGTTAGTTATCTCGGCAATAAAAATTGGGGGTATGTTATTGGTTGTAGAAGACTGTGAAGATTGATCATACTTTAGATAGTTGAAGCGGTTATCTGGGAGAAGAGAGTTGGTTTCCTTGGAGGCTAATTCCGTAAATCTGTTACCTACTGGGACATTGTATGAAGATTGCAATTCTATATTCTCATTTCTGTAGTTGAAGTTTTGGGCTACGGTGCCTATTGGAACATCGTAAACGTTTGAGCGCGGTGCACTGGCTAAATATGATGTAGAACATTTAACATAGCCACTGTCACTTGCACTTGCACTGTGTTCTTTGTTATCGCTGTTGGAAGCGTCCTCGCCTATTGACCCTTTTCTTTGGTTGACGCTGGCTTCTACCTCATGACGGCTGCCTAAGGTTGCGAGCGTTTACCTTGTGATGGGTCTTGATAACATGACGTTTCTGACGTAGAAGATTCCATGGTGAAAGTGCCTCGTTCGTGGCACTTTTACTGTGTGTGGTAGGTAAATTGATGAAGTTGCTTTGCGGAATACCGCTGGAGTTGTGTGGCACGTAAAGAGCATTGCTGACTACGTTGCCTGTTGACTTATTCACATCGAATGCCATTGGTGAAAGTTAATCGATGCACTTGATTAACACTATATTTCACTAATTGCACTTATTACAAGAAGCACTTGAAATATAAACTAGTTTGTCGGTGTCGGGCGGGCCCGTACCGACGCTAGCGTTCCGACTTTTACGAGCGCTCTGCAATGTGAACGGTGGACGGGACTCGAATGGATTTAAAGCACATGTAAACGCAGCTCAAGGGACTTGAAGCTAAGCCGCGGAGTTGCGCAAAGCATTGTGTTAGGGCTACTGGCCTTCTTAGTCTATGTAAATGACGTAGGAAATGCATTTAAATATTGCAGTCATCAAATATATGCGGATGATCTCCATATATATATATATATATATATATATATATATATATATATATATATATTGTGACGTACCTGGTGATGCCGGGTATTTCACTGCAATATAACACTAAAGGAGGGTATCTTTTCCGTGAATGGGTCCCTGGATAAGTTGGTATAATATTGGGAAAGTTAATCAGAAATAGAAATACAATCATGAACAAGATTTATTTGCAAATCACATTTGTTAATCACATGATATGATAACATTTATACACTCTGCCTTGGTACCAAGATTAGGTGTAATGTGCATTTATCATACCTTCGGGGCCCCGACCAAATACCTTCGATGATCGTAGAACAGCTCGTATCGACAGGGTTGCCGACCTCTACAGCAGCTGTGGGCTGTCGGCGGCTGATGGCGTGGCGGTCGTCCTGGGCTGGTGACCTTGTGACTCCTCCCCGACTTTGATCTTGATACCACGGCGTTGCACCTCTCGCGAATCACCTTCCGTCGATGGATTCAATTACTCAACCCGCGCCTATCACGCGTGCTGGTTCCAGTTCCGTACCACACAGTTTCGGTAAAGTTTCCACCACACCAATTACTACAAGCGCGATCGATTGTTCTATCAACACGAATCTTTTATTCTAATGATAATCTCATTGTCTACTTCACTTATTTACTGCTTCACAATTATTATTGCTTTACGAACACATCGCATGTCCCCCTTTTGTCCCTGCGCTAACGGCGAGCTTTTCGCCACACGTCCGAACTCTTCGCCGCTCCGCTAACGTCTGTCCTCTTCGCAATTCTACTAACGACTGCCTGCACGTGCTCGCTGCCCGGTTTGTAACCGACATTCTCACGCTGGCCTCCCGGCGGTGGCACCGGTGGCGGTAGCGACCGTTGCTAGCTCCCGTCGTTGTTCGCAGCGCTTGGCGTACGTACCGCGCAGTCCAAAATATATATTGATTACTTACACTAATGTTTTAATTAGTGTAAGGGAACACATTCTGTGTTTCATCACCCCCCTCCTTTCTTTTTTTGGATTTTTCCCGCCTCCGGAAAAATTCACTTTAGTATCATCGTCTCTGCCGATGGTTGCACTGTCTTGTATATTACATGAACCCTATATACACTTATACCCTAAAATCGAATTAACACGTGATTGTTTAAATTAACACTAAGATTACACTTATTTACACTTCACTATTTTCCATACCTATGGGACAGGGTCTTAGGTTATGGAAATTGTAGTGTCCCACCACTTCTTGTTTGTCATTTAGTAACTTAGCCACATTTTTATCCGTAACTTTATCTATCACATATGGTGTAACCCTGTTCTGCAGCTTTCCTTGCAAAATCTTGTCCACGCATTGAATCAACGCAGCTCCGCTATTGCGTAACCCGAATGGCACTCTACAAAACACATAACATATTCCCTCAAATGCGAAGCCTGTATACTGCTGGTCCTCTTCCGCCACTTGCATTTGCCAATAAGCTTTACTAAAATCAGTACTAGAGAAAATGATGTTCCCTCCAAACCTCTGCAATGCTTCTTCCACCGATAACGGAGCATTCCTGTATGGTTGTGTTACTGCATTTAGTCTTCGTGCATCTAAGCATAATCGTATTCCTCCATCTTTCTTTTTGACGATCACGATTGGGATAGTGTAGGATGTCTGTGCCTTTCTTATGATTCCATCATTTATCATTGATGCTAATAGTTCAGAAACATTTGCTTCAGCGCTGCTGGTATCGGATAGTTACGCTGTCGAAATGGTGTTGTATCTGTAAGTTGAATTCGAAATGTGAATCCCTTTATTGGGGCGCGATTCTTCTGGAATACTTCTTTATTCTCCATCAACAGCTGCAACAGTTGCTCCTTGTGACGCGTATTTAATATCTCTATCTTCTCCGTCTGCTGCCTCAGCTGTTCTTCTAATGATTCTTCGGCCACTACACCCGTACATGCTTCGTATCCTTCGTCCATCCCCAAGTCGAATCCTATCGCCTGGCTCCCCAACTCCACCACTTGCCGTTCTAGATCAATAATTGCTCTGTGATCGACCAGAAAATCCGTCCCTATGATTACCGGGTGTAATAACTTTTTGACTACCAGGGCCACTATCTCGTATACTTGGTCGCCAATCATGGCTCGGAACATTATTTGTTTTGTGATGGGGCTTGACTTCTTCTGAGTAGCTCCAATCACATACGCCCTATTCATAGGCAAACACATTATTTCTTTTCCTTTTGCTTTTAATTCCTCGTACATTTCCTCCGACACTACTGTAGTCGTGCACCCTGTGTCTACTAATGCTTCTTTAACTACTCCCTCACATTCCATCGTAATCGTGGGACATTTCCTGATTCTGATCGCTGAGCTCTTACTTCTCTGCCACGGTTGGGCATCGTGGGTTACTGGCTGTATAGTATTTATGGAGACCACGTTAACTTTCACAATTTCCGCGTCCGTAATGGGGCCACCTTTCACCACGGACTTTATTGGTTTAAATAGTGCTCTTGTTCTCTACTTGTGCTTGGCTGTGCTGGTTGGTCGGCTGCACTTGCGCCCCCGCCTCTTGACTCCGTGCGGTTTAGGTTGGGTCCGCTCCAGGCCGGTCTTTGGTTCCTCGGCTCTGGTCTCCATCCATCTCCCCCTCTTCCGCGTTGATTTCCCTGGTAATTAGTGCTCCTATCACTCCCTTGCCCCTGATTCCGTTCCGTTCTTATCATATTAACGTTCCCCTCATTCCTGTTCTTTGGTGCGCCTGCAAAAGTTAGGTCGTACCCCCCTAACACATTCTGAAATCTCTCCAAGTTAGTGTGCTGCACGCTACGTAATAGATTCTGCACCGTAACTGGGAATTGTCTCGTTAGTACACATATAATTTCTTGATCGCTCATCGGTGGGGATAACGTTTTGTATTCCATGATACGCCTTGTTGCGTATTCCCGCAAGCTTCCCATTGACTGGTTGTAGTGGTTATTCATCAAGCTGATTTTAAAATTGATTTGAATCTCCTCATTCCAGTACCGCTCAAAGAACCGATCTTTAAATGCCTTTGCTGATTCGGGAAACTCATCAAATGTATCGGCCCATATCCTTGCGTTCCCTTCCAGCATTAAATATAACAATTGTATCTTACACCTTTCCGAGGTATTGATGACAGCTAAATGTCGTTCTGCCGCCCTCATGAATATGCACGGATTTTCTTTACCGTCTCCTGAAAATTTTAGTGATCTTGGAGGGGTGAATGGTATCGTCCCGCTTGCTGCAATTGGGGATGCCTTGCATTCTTTTATTTGTTCGATCTCTGTTCGTAGTGACACAACCTTCTCTTCACATTCCCGCTTATTCTCCTGCATTTCTTCCTTGACTACCAACTGCATCCTTTCAATTTTCTCGTCCTGCTTAGTAGTTTTAGCGTCTAATTGCTGGTTCAACTTATTCTCCAAATCTCCCCCCAGACTAATTACTTGGGATTCTAATTCCTTTTTCTGTTTCCCTAATTCTTCGGCAGTCCATTGCTCATGAATTTCCACTCGCTCCGCGAATTTGGTCATCTCATTTTTCGTTAACTCAATTTGTTCTTCAGCGCGTCCTATTCGCCCCCCTATTGCATCTAATTTCCTATTCTGTTCTTCTGCCAGCTTCCTAATCTGTTCCTCTGTGAATAATTTCTGTTCGTCAAATTTCCTACTCTGATCTTCTGCCAACCTCCTAATCTGCTCCTCTGTGAATATTTTCTGTTCATCTAATTTCCTATTCTGTTCTTCTGCTTTCCCATACAGTTCTTCAATCAACTTCTTCTGATCTTCTGCCGCTTTCTTCTGATCTTCTGCCGCTTTCTTCTGATCTTCTGCCGCTTTCTTCTGATCCTCCCATACTTTCATCATCAACTGCATCATACCTGAATAGGTATTTTCCCCATCCCCCGGATTTGGATTTCCTGTTGCCTGGATCATCGGTGTTGATGTAACTTGTACATCTTTATTGAAGCTGTCCCCTGACGTATCATCCAACCGACTTCCAATACCACTATCCCTGCTTTCCGATGACATGCTATTATCGATTCCTACATCTATCTCCCTTACTTCATCCGCCTTCTCCTCCCGGTCCAGCACTCCATTTTGCGCCTCCATTCTGTTGCTTTGAGCTATCCGTTCGATCCTCACTTCGCTAAAATGCACAAATTTTCCTTTTGCCTCACCTAACAACGGTACAACAGTTATCCTATGGATTTACTATGCCCGCCACAGCACTGTATACTCTTTATAACTGTTATAATGCACTAATATTTCAGATGCAGATTAATGATGAACACGCCCTCACTCACCACAAAAACACAATAAACATATTCTCTATAATCAGTAATATTATTGCCACTTGGCTACATATATGCCGCTGACAAACTTATTAACATTATTACAAAAATACTCTCGAATTTTAATAAATCCACTATTAATTTGGAATTACTTCTCAATACAATTATTGCTATATTATGTACACAATAATCACTCACAATTACATGTCATATCTTCTCCATAAACTTCCCTCAATAGTACCGTATGAATATTAAAAATATACATTCACAGTGCTGCTATACATTCCCCAACCTAGTATCCTTTCCATTGAATTCCACGAACTTTACCATTACCAATGGACAATGCGCTGCTGAATAAACATTCCCAGCAAGTAATGTGCACAATTTATACAATAATATTAACCACCCTTATATTTCCACAAGAATTATTATTACTTCCCAATTCTTTAATTTCCATGTTATTAAAAACTACCAAGCAATTCAAACATTATTAACATGTTTTACAAAATTTGAAATTCTATTACATTATATCATTTACAATATGTACATGTGTGGCTTTCATAAACCCAGTAACTGTAGTAGTAACTTTATACTGGTTACTCTCAAATAATTTCCTATATCTGCCCACAATTACTTACACAACAAAATTTCTATAATTATCAAATATTCATTATGCTTACTTGACTTATGCATGCTTTGTTAATACATGTACTGTTACTTTTTGTTCCCTATAATAATAAACTTTACATTGCCTGCCTATTATCTTTAACCTGCATTACTATACATCCAATACATGCACAGTGCTTTCCAATATTTTACCAACTTTCCTAAGGCCACATTTCTTAATTACACGCTTTCCAGACTTGTTCGGGCGCCAGCTGTGACGTACCTGGTGATGCCGGGTATTTCACTGCAATATAACACTAAAGGAGGGTATCTTTTCCGTGAATGGGTCCCTGGATAAGTTGGTATAATATTGGGAAAGTTAATCAGAAATAGAAATACAATCATGAACAAGATTTATTTGCAAATCACATTTGTTAATCACATGATATGATAACATTTATACACTCTGCCTTGGTACCAAGATTAGGTGTAATGTGCATTTATCATACCTTCGGGGCCCCGACCAAATACCTTCGATGATCGTAGAACAGCTCGTATCGACAGGGTTGCCGACCTCTACAGCAGCTGTGGGCTGTCGGCGGCTGATGGCGTGGCGGTCGTCCTGGGCTGGTGACCTTGTGACTCCTCCCCGACTTTGATCTTGATACCACGGCGTTGCACCTCTCGCGAATCACCTTCCGTCGATGGATTCAATTACTCAACCCGCGCCTATCACGCGTGCTGGTTCCAGTTCCGTACCACACAGTTTCGGTAAAGTTTCCACCACACCAATTACTACAAGCGCGATCGATTGTTCTATCAACACGAATCTTTTATTCTAATGATAATCTCATTGTCTACTTCACTTATTTACTGCTTCACAATTATTATTGCTTTACGAACACATCGCATGTCCCCCTTTTGTCCCTGCGCTAACGGCGAGCTTTTCGCCACACGTCCGAACTCTTCGCCGCTCCGCTAACGTCTGTCCTCTTCGCAATTCTACTAACGACTGCCTGCACGTGCTCGCTGCCCGGTTTGTAACCGACATTCTCACGCTGGCCTCCCGGCGGTGGCACCGGTGGCGGTAGCGACCGTTGCTAGCTCCCGTCGTTGTTCGCAGCGCTTGGCGTACGTACCGCGCAGTCCAAAATATATATTGATTACTTACACTAATGTTTTAATTAGTGTAAGGGAACACATTCTGTGTTTCAATATATATAAGTGGTCATCCGTCTCACTTCTTATCACTCGTATAAAAAATTAATGAAGATTTAATAATGGTAAATAACTGGGCAGCGTCGTTAGGCTTACAATTAAACCCAAACAAATCACAGTGCATGTTTATTAGTTTGAAGAGCACTATGAATAAAATCTCATTTTCTGCTTTGCCTAATGTTTATATAAATGACACTTTTACCATGGTGTTCCGAAGTCAAGAACCTAGCTGTAGTTATCGACAATACTCTCCGCTGGATCTCGTAAGTAGATTCAACCTGTTGTAAAGTTTTTGCGTCAATGCATTCACTGAAACGCCTACGAGCACTTTTACCAGGTAACACATGTGAAACTCTCATCAAATCACATAAAATTAAACATTTCGACTATTGCGACTTTCTTCTGACCAACATGGCGTTCAAATTACAACGTAAACTTCAAGTAGCTCAGAACGCTTGCATACGTTTTATTTTTGATCTAAGAAAATACGGTCATGTATCGGAATTTTTTGACAGAATTCGTATGCTTACTCTAAACAAAAGACGATTAGTCCACTCTCTACTTCTTCGTTATAAAGTTTTAAATGGTTCTCATGCACCACGCCTCATAAGAAACTTCAATCCTCTGAAACTAAATCGAGCTCGTGAATCAGCTCTGCTTTGTGTACCACGTCACAACACGACTTCTTTCAGTAGATCATTTACCATTACAGCTATCCGAGCCCGGAATAAATTACCAGCGAGTCTAAAACATTCAAATACTTTCAGTAAATTAAAAAATGACTTAACCACATGGGTAAGGAATAACGATGTATAGAATGGCGTTAACGTCTTCTTCAATCTCCAGACTTCTCCCACTTTCAAGCGCGCGTTCACCGTCCCCGTTAAACACCGTACTTTCCCCCTCTCTATTTTCAAAATTCTATCCCATACCTCATTGCTCTATCCTCATCTTCCATTCCCACTCACACCTAAATTATTAGCATTATTATTTTTCTGTGTACCCTAATGAAATTGTTTAATAAAATATACAAACATTATTAGTGACGTTCCAGATAAAATATACTTGTAGCTATCTTTGGAACATCATAATACTTACTACAATATATTGTCATAAACATAATTGATGTCAAGATACTAGTACTCTTTATATTGTTGCTTACTACTGCCAATATTGTGTTTAAAATTACTGTTATTATTTGCTTATAGTGTATTGTGCTTCTCTGGTGTTAAAATTATTTTATATTTATGTAAATGCTACTGTAAACCAAACGTAGCTTTCTGTAACGTTCCTCGAATAACTTCCCTTTTTTCGCCTACTTCTTCTTCATACTTTTCTTCGCTTCTTTTCTCTTCTCTCTCCCTCACAAATTTTTATCATTTTTACTTTATGACCCTTTCCTCTGTACGTCTTTTCTCTTCTCTTTCACAAAACTGACCTAAGTGTAATTTACTGTATACTGACCTAGGTATAAGTGTAATTTACTATATTCTTAGAAGTAAAATGGGGGGCTTCATGTAAATTACCCTCAAAAACTAATGAATGATTTTCAAAATCACAGAGCTTCGACTCAAGCAAATGGACAGGGGTTTATTCAATTTGAAAAAGAAATCCTACTCATGGTTTAGCGCTAGTGTTGTTCACATACACCAGACGCACAGATTATACCATGCAAACATAGACGTACGTTTCTCCCATGTGATCCATCACTTATCATTTTAGAAGATCCGGAATATTTCTTATGGCTCTTTGAAGAGTCCAATGCATTCGTATTTCGATTGGATAATTTATTAATTGTGATTTTAGTATCCCTTCTACCGATATGGTCAATATTGCAGAGGGATCGGAAGGAAAGAGAATGGTAAAGAAAGATTGCGTAACTCGTGATCCGTAGCACGTTGCTCAGGTATTGCTTGGGCATGCGCCTGGAAGTGAGTAGGGAAATCATGAACACCTCTGCTCAGAATCGTCAGCTTACATATTCGGCACCTGCAGGGACCATAAACTCATTTACGTAATTTTGTGGTTTTGGTGGTTAGCGGATCGTACGCAACGGAAAGTTCGCGGGTTCAAACCCGATTGAAGATGGAATTTTAGGGGTGAAAAAATCCTTCGCACGATTGCCTTCAGAGCGGAAGTAAAGCCGACTGTCCCATGTTGTAGATTTACTGCATGTAAAAGATCCTCAAGCCTAAAAGATGTCTCTGAACTAAATTCCAATCGCCTGTTTTGTCTTCCAAGTGATTCCTTCTTTTACCGCTAAATGATGTAAGGAGAGTAGCGAAATTCGTGTGCTCGAAGGAAGGGCAGATCTCATAGAATGCGTCTCGCCACGTAAAATACGGCATAACTGAAATTGAACTGAATTGAAGTGAACTCAAGTCAAACACATTTAGCATACTTGTGCCGACGTCTTGCCATAAAAAAATCAATCACCAGAATTTGCGCATCATCAGGCGTTATCTTTTCGGACGCTGCTGCCGCTGTTCCACGTGTGGTCCACGCGTGAAGATTCATGTTTGAAGTTCGTGCGAGTCGTGTCCGCAAACGCGAAAGCAAAGTGAAGTCACCTAAAGCGACAGATGGTGCGTCGTTACCTCTTCGAAACCACGAAGCAGTCTACCGGCTTTCTGTGAGACGATCGAAATGCGGAAGGAAGTTTGTAAAGAGTTCTGCCTGGCTGCGAGTGAAACTCGTGTTTCGTGGATGGTATTACACGCACCTCCGTGCAACGTTATCTGAAGATTCTACTGCAATTTATTGTGAGTTGATTGGATGTCGCAATAAAATCGCTTTATCTAGAGAAAATAATAGTAATACATTAACCTTGACCAAACCAGTTTCCTTATGTTGATGTGGTAAGTGTGTACCATAGAGGAGAGATACAGAGGAGAGATTGTATCTCTCCTCTATGGTGTGTACGGGATAAGTGTATTTTAGGTTTGTTCTCTTGAAAGAAGATAACATTTGTTTTTTTCTGATAAACAATCAATTTAACTTACATCTAGGCATTACATATGCCTAATTTTTGTTCTCGAAAGATATTAAAAAGGTCAATAGGCGTACATGCAACGTTTCAAGTAGGTTATAATGAGTAGACTTCCGATTTTAGAACAGATGTCTATTTAGTGCCTTTAGGAAATTGTGGAAAATAAGATATTTACGACTCATGACGCTAGTGGTGCTAAAGAGCACGAACTTATAGTTATGTAATATTATTTACATCACAATTTCTCTCAAAATCAACACATCTCATTCAGTTTTTGTAAAATTCATTGAAAATTGTAGACATTTGATGCAAAAACAAAATATTTTAAGCAATTATCAACAAAAATTTTACAATTATAACTACTTTTAATTCAGGTAAATCATGTTCTAACAATATGACGCAACTCACAGAAATTAGTTTCCGAGTCATTGTTGCCGAGCCATTGTTGCGTTCCAATCTGATATTCCGTAAATGCTACCAATTTTTATTTCATTTATTTCAAACATGTTTAAAAATAATTTCTAAATCATTAATTTGTAAATGTAATTTTTCGGTTTCCTAATAATAATTAAAAAAAATATTAATTTAAGAATATCAAAGAACAGTAAAACCTCGCCTTAAATGACAATTTTCTATGAAAAAGTTGTAGCCGTTTTTAAGAAAATAGCGCTTAAACGCTTCTGTAAATTTGAAATTTGAAGCTCATTTTTCCCATGAAATTTTCGAGTTTTCGAATAGTGTTTAACCAATAGCTGGAAATGAGAATATGAATGGTTTGAGACATCTTTCAAGTAAATTACATTTGTGTAATTTTCAAAAAAGCAAAAATACCTCGAAATCGATGGATATCGAAGCAGGACCTCCTTGGTGAATGGCGAGCGACTTCGCTCTAAGCCACCGAGCCAGCTTGTAAAGCATAATTGTAAAATATCTCGTGATATTTGCTAGAAAATATTGAGGTAGTAATGAATTTTACAAACAATGATGACTGAGAAGTGTTAATTCGAAGATAAAGTGTGCTATAAATACATTATTACTTGTATTTCATAATTATTACTGACGGCGAGAAAGAACGAGCTGTTTTAGCACTAGTTTAAAAAAATAATTGTTATACTGAAATGCAAATACTTTCCAGAGTTTCCTGAAAGGCGAATATCCTCTGATCGAATACGTAATCGACAAAGCACCGAAATATCTCATTTAGCACACCGAACGTAAGAAGCTCTGAAAGTCAATAGTAAGAAGAAATTTTAATGCTCGACTCGGAACAGCACACACTTATTAAGCAATTGTACCAACTCCCAGTGCATCTGTGCTGTTGACAGGTTAAGAATGAAAAGTGTGAGGAATTATATTTGTAGTTACTCTCATAAATATAACTAGTGGTGCTAAAATGGCACAGACTTTCTCGTACTAGTTTTCTAATTTGTTTGGTCTGGGCTAGATTTTCGGACTTGCCAAATACTCTTGCCAGCTGCCATTTATCACGCCCAAAGTACATTTTGTGTTGGAATGTTCTCAATTTTTCGTTTTTTTCAATAGAACCTAAATATTACTTTATAAAACTTAGAGAAGAGTAGAGCCTTCTCCTATATAAGGAAATGTGAGGATCGACAGATCGAAATGGGTTTATTCAGTTGGGAAAAAATCCTTCGTATAGTTGTATTATTTTCATCTGCAATTACTAGATTCATTACAATTGTATAAAGGTATTGTTGTTCACGGACGAACGTACTGATGGACGGACGGATTTAATTATGTTTATAATATACAGTAAAATTTATGTAAAATATTTTCAAATCTTGAAAGACATTCTTATGTCAAACGAGGAAATTAAATAATTTAAAAAATCGATCATTTGTTCTGTTAACATGGCCACATTCTTGTTGATCGTTGGAGTGTTTTCTTGTAACGAGAATATCAGGTTCTCTCGACTAATGAATCATGAAATGGAAGATAATTTGGAAGTAATGGAACCTCCGCCAAATATATTAGAGAAATATGACATGTTTCCATTAAAGTAAAAAAGATTGATATGTTATATGAGAAAGAACATAGGGAATTTTGCAAGTGGTGAAATGCGAGAGGAGTAAGAAGTGTGACCGAAAACATGCCTCTCCCATTCTTTTCCGCAATAAGTGGAAAGTACCGCCCAATAGCTATTTAATAGATTGTTCAATTACAATTAATGTAAATAGTTCAAATAAAATATTAATTGATAAGAACATGTTTTGAATGTATTGGAATACTGAATATATTTTGGCATGCAAATTTTCCACGTGGCTTGCTGATTGTACTTTCTTTCTCAGGTAGATGAAGACGTGATTTGTGACACAAGTAAAAGCGATGTATTCTTTGAGAGACGAAAACTGGAACAGGTTAACAACACTTAAATCGCAAAATGTTAATATAATAAAAGTCTCGTTGGCTCCTCGTGGGCAGTAGCAACATTGTGAAAGAAGTGACAATGGAGTCAAGAAAAATTCATTAGCCCACGGTTTCAACAAAATGTCCTGTATTGAACAAGTTTCTTGCCGAAAACAACACAAAAAATATTTTCCAGATAGTCAGGAATAAAATTATTTTGTAAATAAATTGAGGTTTATGGTTGTAAACCATAGCCTATAGTACTCCAGAACGTCAAAGGAAACGAGCACAAAGTTTCATCGGTATTGGTTCAGTACACTCAGAGATTATCGCACTGTAACTCCAGGCAGTTTTCTCTTTATACGTACACACACACACACACACACACACACACACACACATATATATATATATATATAAACAAATAATGTAAATAATAAACATTCATTATCCTTCTTGTTACTAGGAGACCCTCTACACAAAAAACGTTGGCTGTCTTTTACGGTTTGAAGCAATTTTAAAGTCAATATAATATTGCTGATCAAAGATACTCGTACCAAGCGCCTTAACTCGTTCGAAGTTCATTTCTAAAGAATATTTTCTTGTATGAGGTAAGTCTTGTCTAAGTATACGAGAGTAATCCCAGAGATAAATAAACAGCAAGGAAACGCGACACACTCATCAACCACAAACTCATTACTCTCACATAAACGACGGTAGATATTGTTTCGTCCGGTTTTCGAAACAAATACAAACCAGATCATAATTCTTTTTGGAACCATATTGATCCCCAATGTGTTTTTGATCAGATATTGATAACATTCAAACGATAACAATTTAAAAAAAGTCAAATAGATATATTACAGTACGGAAATACTTGGTCATTCTTAATAAGGGAACTTTAATTATTTTAGGGTGGAATATTAATCCTCAAATTGGGCCTGTAAAAATATTATGATGTTATTACGAATTGTAATTAATTTAGTATATTGGGGATGAGAATTTGTCAAAAGACAAATATTCATCTGCAATATACTCAGAAAACAAAAAGATCCTGAAATTACTTACGATTAACACCGTGATCTCCAATATCTAATTGGTAGCAGGTTTAAGTATTTGACGTTTATTATGATAATACAATCGGATGCGTTATGGAGCACTGTGTGGTTGTATTAATTCCGTTTTTTGCACAAAGAGTTCTTTAATTATGATAGTATTCCTTTTGTATGAGTGATTTTTGTATTATAAAAATGTTATATACATTTCTAGAAATGTTTGATATTTATGCAATAGATAATATTGCATTATGAGACAAATCTGTAAAGATTCCGATGAATTTATCACGGTATTTCCAAAAGAAGCAAACAAAACCAGCATTTATTTAATCCACCCTCGTCTATCCATATAGTAGAGAATTAATAAGTAATAAAAATATTTACAATATCTACTGTATAAATTGCATTTTTTAAACTTTAATTTATGAGTATGTAACAAAAGTTAAGATTTGCCATTTCATGTATATCATAATAATTATGTATTACTATTACTGCTGTATACATGCTTATATTACAAGCTAATCATTGTAAACTTGTATTTTTAGGTCTGTGAAAATTGTACTGCATGATATAAATATAAATATAAGGCCTACGGATTAATTTATTAAGCATTTCCAAAATTAATACAATTAAGTAAGTTTTAATACACTATCATCTTTATAGGTGCTTGATAAAATATAATCGGCTATACATTTTTGTTTTATAGTGTAACATTCCTAGGAGGAGTTTACGCAATATTCCCCAGGATGAAGTTAAAAAATACCAATGTGTTGTAAACCTGCTGAATATTGAAATTTTGAAAACGTAAAGGAAAAAATAGCCCATACCCAATAATGACGTACATTATATTGTGTAGCAGTTTAATTATAGGCAGAAAGGCGTCATGCTAAATGTTTAGGCACGAGCAAAATGTACTCAATATTAGAATCAAGGAATACATGAACATCAAACTGCCAAAATATAAACAGTACACTATCACTAAACATACATTACACTACCTTCACATAATGAATTGGAATGTGGTTAGACAAAGAAAAGAATTACAGAAAATATCTTGAGTCAGGACTGATAACGTCTTATGTCTTCTGTAAGGATGACAGAAGACATATACACAAAGCGGACAATACTCTGCAAATTCAAACGAACACCAACAAGTGAAAACATACTTACAAAATACTGTGACTTGCAACTTGCAAATTTCAATGTCCTAGTTATACTACTGATATTCATATCGTTGAATATCTTAGTATCTATCTACCTTAGTATCTTCATGATCCATGTATATTGTTGTTTGATTTTAATGTGTTATATGACCATAAAATTGTTTTGATCATTCTTTCCAATAGTCTTAAAATTATTTCCATTTTGTTTGCAAACAATATATTATGTTGGAAACTGGATTCTTTTTTGGTTTGGGCTGTAAGTGTTGTATCTTATTGCATACTAGATGTTTTTATTATTATTTAATTAATTGCCATGATCTTCCTTTGCCCATCATTATATAGCTAATTTAACATGAACTTGACCTGAAATACATGGTGGCGGGGCATGGAGTGGCTGTAGCGCGTGGTTCATTCAATTCAACCAGTCCTCATTCATTTGCGGTTTGGGCCTTCGCCTGATTCACACTTGACGCGCGATGGACTCTCGTGCTTCAGCAACTCCATGTGGAGTTGGGTGTGGTGGCTTGAAATGAGACTTGACCTTTATGATTATTAGTAAGCCCTGATGAAGAAATTAAATATTTCGAAACGTTGGCGCGACTAATTGTTTCTCTACCCACAATGACCAATCCCGTGAACCAATTTTATGTTATTATATTAGAAAAAATCATTTACCTACGTTTAACATGATTCCTTGTAGACATCTTGCACAGAAACTTGATTCCGTTGAGTGAGATGCAAAATGTTGAAAATGGGAAATTAGATGGTGCCCACCCTAAAGTGTTGAATGCGATTGGTAGGATATGAAGTATCTTCGCGAGAGGCGGATGGCTGCAGATGTGGCCGTGATGCTGTCCGTCTGGCAGGCTCTGCTCGCGTGGGGCACATTGGCCAGCACATTCGAGTCCTCTGCGTGGACATTCCAAGGTACATCTCTGCAACAGTTATTGACCTTCCTATTGTGATCGGGCCTAACAGAATAACTAACCCTTTACGTTCGATAAAGTAGACACTGGCCTTATTTTGTTAACCTATTGTATCTCCAGTTACTCCAAATGTCGTTATGAATTCCCATCTTTCAAATTTCTTAAGCGTGATACTCAAAATTAGCGGTAAATATCTCATTTACCGTTTTCACTAGAGAAGCATAGGCCCTGCATTCCAGAATACAGTGTTTTGTGTAATTCTCCAATTGAGTCACCGCCTGTAAGCCGTTGGAACTTCTGTTTATAGCGCCCGCTGCTGTAGACTAGAGAGTGAATAAACATATTTTGCAACAAGCGAGTGCACTGAAATTCTTCGAGCTGGTTGGCGCGTAAAGTTTATAAACCCTTAAGGGCCGTCGAAGTATGAACTCCAATTCCGTCAATTCAAAATATTGTAAACTCCCGAAATCTTTCGTCAAAGGAGGCGTGTAAATAGGATTTGAGACTCAACACTATCTTGTTGCATTCCCAAGGTAGCCCGTGGCCCCATCTTGTTGCCCGTTCTATTGTTCTACATATGTATTTAGTTCCTCAGTTACACTGGCAGTGATCTCCTACGTAATTACTGGTCAGGGCAGGAGATTATGGAAGGATTAGTGTATAGATGTGACACATGAGAGCTTGGGAATGCCTCAAACACAAGTTAAAGTACTCGAGCTTTACGAGTCTATTAACCCCAAATCTTGTATTTGGGCTCACTTAGCATAATTTTGAATGAAATATTGTCATTCGTTTTCTTAAACAATAGTCTTAAGTTCGTCACGTCTTACACGAGATGGGAATCCTCAGCCCTACTGTTCACGTTCTTCAGCGCTCCTGCAATCCTCTGTGACACAAGGAATGCTATATTTTTTATTAATGTATTTTAGTTCTTTCCCGATTGTTTCGTAAAACACATACTATGTGTTCATAAGTATTCGTACACGTCCAAAATGGTGATATGGTGTGGTCGTAGTTTTCATAGGGGGGAGGAGGCTGGCATCCTTTGTATTTTCATTCATTTATGTGGCACTATCACGGGACAGGCCAACGTTGATGTTTTAAACACCTTATTGCTTCCCACTGTTGAAGAGCATTTCGGGAATGGCGATTGCAGATTTCAACACGATCGAGCACCTTTTCATACTGCACGGCCTGTGGCGGAGTGGATACACGACAATCACATTTCTGTGTTGAACTGGCTGCAGTTCTGACTTGAATCCTGCCTGGAGTTCTGACTTGAATCCTATCGAATACCTTTGGGATGTTTTGGAACGCCGACTTCGTGCCAGGCCTCACCGATGTACATCGATACCTCTCCTCAGTTCAACACTCCGTGAAGAATGGGCTGCCGTTCCCCAAGAAACCTTCCAGCACCTGATTGAAAGTATGCCTGCAAGAATGGAAGTGTCATCAAACCTAAGGGTGGGTCAACACCCTATTGAATTCCAGCATCACCAATGTGAGCGCCACGATCAGGTAAGTCATTTTCAGCCACGTGTCCGGATACTTTTGACCACATAGTGTATGTAAGAAACCCGTGATAACATTCCGCACTTTGTAAATCTTGGATTTAAAAGCGAAAATAGCTCCGCACTGGAATCTAATATGGAACACCAACAGTGCTATTCTCCAAAAATGTATTTAAAAACATACAGCATGGTCTCATTTTGTAGATTACGGCAAGAGAAACCTAATTCTAATTCCGTCTGAGATGCAAAAATATGGTTTTTAAGACTCTAGAAGGAATAATTTTCGAGATATTAACAATAGCAACGTGAGATACGGTTCAATGTGATACGGATCTCTTTCCTATAACAATCTGAGAATCATCATTCGTTGAAAATCATTTTGATGGAGGATAGGCGGTAGCCCCTCTCAAGCTCTAGCAATCTCTTCAAATATTTGTAACGATGGTTTCTTAAAAATGTGGGAGACGCCAATTTTTGAATTTCTTCGTACGAGAAAAGGAAGTGCTGTATCTTTAAGATCACATTGATATTTATTTTCCTTTGTTAGGTGTATTTGCAACAGGGAAAGGAGACAATTCCACTATGACTGAAGTCATACCACCCCGTCAAACGGAAGGCCCCAGGAGACCAGCCGGTGAGGTGAGCAGACCAAGAAGCAACCTAATAGTGTATTACGATTTGATGGGTCGTCGTTACCAATGTTTCTGCCAAAAATTTAATACTGTTCAATACCTGATTTTCAGCAATCGTACTTCTCTGTGGTTTAATAAAGGTGTACACATTGCTCGGCGAATTTGTATGATTTTAAATAGTTCATTCCTTTTAACTCAAAAGGATTTTGTATTCATGTTTTTTGTGTTTTTATAGCAGCCTTTTCAATTATGATAACTCTTTTTTTGCATTCTTTTTTGAATGTTGGAAATTTTCAAATTAACTGTTTGAACCAGAATCTTCAAAAAAATTTGTTTTTTGCTATCCATTCCTTTTTATTTTGAAAAGATTGGAAATATATATTATAACGTGGCTGTAGTTCTTCTATGTTAATTCTCTATTACAATCTATTAATATTTGATTACTATTTTAATTACTCTTCCCACTTGGAAACGCCATTGAAACATTCTTGATAACTACCTGTAAATATTTACACTGAGCTGAACAATTGTCATTGATTTGTCCTGCTATGCTCTTAGATTTAGTACTTTATAAGGAAATATTTATTAGGTTGATTTTATTACCATCTTGTGTGTGGTTATCGACATACGACATATTAGATCTTACCTTATTGTATACGGACGTGCAGTCTGTATAGGCCCGTTATATATGTAAATTCTGTTAATTAAGTAATTGTTTTTATTGATGGCAGCTGACTACAAATTTTCGGCTTTCTTCCAAAAAAATAAATCAAATATTTTTTTCACAATTTATCATTACAATGCTAAATGAGCTCATCTTATTGTTCTTTCTAATCTTTTGATAAAAGAATTATTCTCCCTGTACAGGTCAGTTTTCGAAGTTCATGGATTACTTATATCCTCGCGTGCATTGAAGACCTCGGTTGAATTTTGCTTGAAATGGCCACCTTCTTTCTTGATCTCACCTCGTTGATGTGAATTATTTTATCCCGCCTAACGTAATATTCCACAAATTTTAATAGAAAATTCCCACCTCATTCTATCAGTTCATGCTCGGTTCAACGAATAATTATTCTAATTTACTACGCGTCCGCAAAACTTCCATATGATATACCGCGTGAGAATATCTACTCGCCCCTTCCTAATTTTCAAAAAGAATTGTTCACTGAAAGAAACATCTGTGATTTCTTCCCTATTCCAATTTCGTTCCCGAATATAAGTACATTTCATTTTTTAAATTAATAGTTAAACTGTATTTAATATTTTTTAAGTTGCTATTATCAGGACTGGAAAATATCTCTTACATCCGTCGCTATTTCTGAAATAACATCACAAACCGAAAATCGCAGTATATAAACCTGCGAAAATTGCAGTATATAAGTTAATATGTTTTACAATGATTTCCTGATGTTCAAACGCCCGTTATGTACCGCGTCAGTTTCTACTCCTGGCGTATGAAATCGGTATCCATTAACTAAGATAATATTTTTGCTGGAACCCGACGATTGCTAATTTGAACAATTACAAGTCATCATTTTATCGTAAATGTTTACATTTAGTTTCATCATGACTACCATCAAGCTTATCTTCATCCTTATCGCATAAGCATGGCATCGCATCGCATCGCACAAGTATGCTTATCTTCACCCGCATATGTCATATAGTTTTTTTACTGTTTTTTGATTAAATAAATCTAAATCTAAACCCCAATATCGCGCGTCCTATTTAATGGCGATCGACGTACCAAACGCTGATTGTCTCGCTCGGCTGCTAGCGTTATAAGAGACCGTAATTGAATTATTTTACATGTTTGCACGTCCTCCCACATATATTGTTTTTTCATTCCACGGGGCTTTGCTTATTTACTCGTCGCCCTGGCAACCTATATTCCTTGACTCTGCCCCATTCTGCATGCATAAATTACTCGTAATGACATACTATTTATTGTAATGTGTCTTTGTGCCCCACCTCGATGCTAATAGCGTCCATCTATCCTGTCCATCATACATCTAATATATTTAAAATAAATAATACCTTCAAACAGAAACAAAAATAAATAAGTAAATATATACACACAGCAATTAATACGACTATCGATTAATACTTCTGTTAAATTCCAAATGGGCTCTAATATAACGAACAGAAAAATTTCCGAAACGGTTTTTCATCTGGTGAATGTATCATTATACTAGTTCTACCCCATGTTTTGCCCGGTCTTGAAAATTTGTTTCTAATTTCTTCTACTCCCTTCAACCGCTTCTTCCAATCTCTTCTTTTCTTCTCGCCTTTAATTATCTTCTTATCACGTTTCTTCTTATCTGATTTTTAAAATAAAGTTACAACTTCTTCACAATTATTATTTTATTCGTCATTATTTGCTTCTTTCTCTGTCACTTCCAGGATCTGGATGGTCCACGAAATTTTCTCTTCATTTACATCTTTTACATCTTTGTAAGCATCCGTTTCTTCTATTTAATTTCTTGTACATGCTGCAAGTCATTACAGTCTTTGAATCCTTTCATTTCTCCGCTACCTTCCCCCGTCTCTTTCGCCACCTTTGGGATAATGACTGCCAATACTTGATATCCGATTTATTTAAATCCGATATCCTTGATTCCGGATTATCCGATTTATTAAACTTGATCGCAGAACTCTTCCAATTAATCATAGTTTCTTCTTATTCTGGACCAATGCTGAAACTTCGCTTTCACCAATCTTCTTTCTCACCTTGTCAATCATCTTCTATTCTCCATAATAATTTCTTCTGTACCTTTGTGGTCTCATTTTCTTCGTTTTGGTTGCCTTCATTCATTGTTGCACGATTCCTCGTTTCGTTCTTCATTTTCGGGTTTTCTCCAACCCTTGTATTTTCTACGTCTCCTTTTGATGAATTATCTTCTGACCTTTCTTTTCTTGTTTGTCATGTCTTGCAGGTGTTGATTCTTTCGTCACTTTGATCTTCGAACTTTCTCCGCGTTTTACTTGTGTTCTTTCGTCGAATTCAGCTTTCTCGTTCATCATTTGCATTCCTATTGCAATCTTGTTCTGGTTTAACAGTGATTTTCCATCTAGCATCTTTTCTTCAGTTATCAACGTTTCTCTGTTTCGTGGCTTCTCTTTATTTCGGTTTGTCTTCATCATCGTTTCTTTTCCTTCTTTCTTACATTTATTCTTTGACCCATGATACTTCAATCCCCCATACTTTTTACTACTCTTACCCAGAATATCTTCAATTACTTTATTCCTGTTTGAGATTATCGTACTTTGTATTACCCTTTTCTTTCCTATTCTTATTCTCCTATCGACTATTATTGTAGTATTATCAACATTTAATTCAACATTGTCTAATTTCGAATTTTCTGATGCAAAATATCATGATTGTTTTTCGGTACTCGCTTCACCGCTCATCATATCCTTGCATTGTGGTCTATCATTATTTTGTAATTCTACTACCTCTTCAAATTTTACATCGGAATTAATTTTAAATATTGAATTTTTCCGCTTTTTTGTACGGTTGGATAAAGAGTGTGTAGGAAACTAACTAGTATGAGAAAGTCTGTGCCATTATGTCATCTTACTAGTCTGATTGTGTTGCAGATGAGGGCCGCAGGGTCGGAGTCGAGTATCTCAGAGGAATTTCGGACATCTTCGCTCACACCACCTAAATTGCTAAAGCATATTGACCGGAATCCCCGTGAGTACACAATTATTCTCTTTTCTTTTCCGAATTAATAAATGGGGACATATTAAAATAAAAGGGCTCCGGATACCATTGGGGAAGGGTTGTTTACCATTTATCAATGTATTTCTCTACATCAAATCTTTTAATAATTTATAGTACTTCATTTAAAAAAGTAACAAGTCATTTTTAAGTAATGTTTGTTTGTTTGTTTAATAATTAACATCTAAGGTTTATGTGAGCTTCGGCATCTTGGGTCATTGGCACTCTTGCTAAATTATCATAAGAATGTGTGTGCAATGTGACCGAGAAAACTATAACAATTTTAAAATTCAAAGGAAAGATGCCTAAAGAAGACAACAGTGTATATTCTTTAGTAAAAAATGAAAGATTTGGCACAAAATGAATCAGATGAACACTAACATTTTGCAAGTAAAAACTGTGTTTATTTATATTACCCTTTTTTCTCAAAACAGACTATAACAGGGTTGCCTATCATACACACCGACACACACACACACACTCACTCACTAACACACACACCCACACACACACACTTATATATAAGCAGCTGTTGCTTAGTGAGATCGTGAAGTGTAGATCAAGGGCTTCCCGGTTCCGCCGATTGTGGGTTTTATGGAAATGTATGCGTGATTTTCTAAGGACATTGGGGGTGATAACTTCAGTGATTAAAGAAGTAGTTGTAAGAAGTGAAAATGTAAGACGGAAGTTTAGTCATTGAATTGTTATTCTTGTGGTTGAGAGAAATTTTCATTTCTCTTACGAAGAAGCCATTGACGAGCAGACGAGACGAACTGTTCGACTCTATCGATTGAGACGTTCACAGATCTACCCTGACTTGGTTGCAGCGACTGAGTGTGCCTTGTTAACGGCGCAACTATCAAATTGGACGTACGTTATATACGGAATTACAAGTAACTGGTCATTATTTTAGAAGAAAAGCCGAAGTACGTTAGCTAAAACCATTGACGGGGTCGTGTAGTGCGTTTTCTGGGAAAATATTTAATTTTGCGTTCACGAAAGTTTATTGAGCTCAAAAATTGAAGTTGCCAAGTGTTTGCCCTCTCCTTTAGTTGTTTTTCCCTATTTTATTGCCAAGGTACCGGAACTCCGTTCCGCCGCATTCTGCTATATATCAAGCCCTGGAGATTCAGCATTTCATTATATTAATGATAAGAAAATTTGACATTCTAAAAAAACGCCAGAAAAATTATATTATTTTAGTCCAAATATTTATATTTCCGCATGCTATATATTTGTCTACAGACAACACGCCAGCGGAACCTCTGTACAACTTGGCGTTGATGTCGTGGGGTCCAGGCTATCTCTTTTACGTGACGAACCCGCCAAAATGGACGTCCCCAAACTGCCTTTTGACGCACTACACCCGGCACTTCCGGTCAAATTGCTCGCAAAACCAACCCGTCTCGATGCGCGATGCCTTCTCATGTCACACGGTTAATATCGGGTCTAAGGTAGGTCGTATGCTCTTTAATATTCAAAAGTTCAAATTGGTGTTATGTACTCCTTTGTCCTTTTAGTTTGAATGTAAAAAGGTCATTACTACTAGAATGTACTAGGGAAGTGAAACAAAATCAATATCTGGCAATTTAGGGAAGAATCTTAAATACTAATGCTGCCACAACAGCACATACGTACTCGCGTTATTTTTAACTTTCGCACTTTTTGAAAATTCAAAAGGGAAAATTGGAACTTACGACATTTTTATACGCGCACTTCGTACTTTTTAAGAAGAAAACATTAAAAAAAACTAGTGGTGCCACAGAATGGCATAGAATACTTTAAAAAAACATCATGGTAACGCTTACCTTGTAGTTTTCACCCAATATTAAGTAAAATATGTTCAGTATTAAAAAATATAAAAAACACATTTTTCAACAACGGCTATGAATTTTTACTTTCCCGTATATATACGTATATACGGATTAATAAACGTAGGGAAAGTTATTTATTGCTGCGTGAAAAAACGTCGAATTTTCGGCTGAAAAAAGTCATTGCTGTGCCCTCATAACGAAAAAGTGGATAAATCTAGTTGCTAAGTTAAGAAAAACTAGTGGTGCTACCAAAGCACATACTTTCTAGCAATGTTTCTATACACTTCCCAATATTATATTGATTTGACTACTATATTGAACAATTTATTAGATGTGACATACGTTTTACAAATAGGACAAGAGAATTGTAAACTTGTAAAATACCCTCCAAAATCGGTTTCAAATTCCATAGGCCGTGACATCAGCCAGATCGATTGGAAACAAGTTTGGAGAAAATCGGCTGAACAGTTTAGCCGCTAGCGTTGACCACAGACGAAGAGACGGACGTTTTGACGCCAAATGATTTTTCGGTATCGAGAACCAACAAAACACGAATTCTGGCTCTATCACGAGTTAGAGGATGTTTTTCTAAACTTAGCAATAGATACATTTTTTTCTAGCAGAATTTCGGTGGTTTTGGGCGCACGATTACATACCTTTCTCTTCTTACCAAGAATTTGTAAGGCGAGAAAGTAAAAAATTCTCTAACACGTGGGGTAGCCAGAATGCCTGTTTTGTGAGTCCTTGATACCGAAAAACCAACTGAGCGCAAAACGTCCGTCAGTCTGTGTACATCACTAGCGTCTAAACTATACGTAGGATTTTTTTTTGAAAATGAATATTCCTCGGTCGATCTGGATCCACTCAAAGCGCTGCGATTTTGAAAAACTTTCTTCAAAATTGGGGAGTACTTAACAGAAAGCCCGGATATTTTCAAAATTTTCTCAAAAACCGGCTCCAAAGTTTTTCTTTAAATTTTTTGTAAGAATAGAGTAAAATACACTTATAAAGACGGCATAGGACATAATTTCACGGTTAACTCTGAATTTTTGAAAATTGTAAAGTGTGTTTTTTTTTGTCTTCCTATACTCGTAACTACAAATTTGAAGGTAGAGATTTTCCCATCAAAAAATTTCTTCTCCATTGCCAGTTCTTTTATTATGGTATTTTACATATTTTTGAACATTTTAGCAGATTTTGCGCAATATTGCGTGTAATATGATCAATTTTAAATACCGAAAACACGATTTTCTAAAAAACCGCACCAAATGTTTTCATTAACCTCTTGATATGGATAGTGCTAAATATACTCTACAAAATGATATAAACGCCGTGTTGTTCTATTTTTGTTTTTTTCAAAATTTACAAAAATGTATTTTTTTAATATGACTCACTTCGTTTATACTTACATTATCGGCAATTTGTTCACATTATATTTATGAGTACAAGCGCTTTAAATAATGTCAGATAAAGTTTCTCGAAAACTCTACAGTTTTGTGTGAACACTTGCTCAAAATTCCCCTTTTTTAAAACGCTCAAACGCCATTTTCTTATAAATGACTCCAAATTTTTCTTCAGCCTTTTGGAGAGGATAGTGCTAATTGCACTCTTTAATATGACGTCTAGTTCATTTTGGGGGACATTTTGTTTTTTTAAAAAATTATACAAATGTAATTTTTTGATAGATCTCTCACACCATTAATAAAAATATTTCCAGTAATTTGAGACACTATTGTATTTGTGTTTAAATGTGTTAAAAATGACTCCAAATAACGTTTTTCAAAAACTCAGGTTTTCTGTAAATAAGAGCTTCCAATTTCAAATTTACAGTAGCGCCTAAACGAGATGTTCTTAAAAATGGCTCTAAATTTTTCAAGGAAAATTACCATTTAGAACGAGGTTTTACGGATGTATTATTAAAATATTTCCGTTCTACTATATGAAATTAAGAAAATTTCAGAAAAAATGTACTTTAGGCGGCGATAGATGGCAGCTGGCAAGAGTATGTGGGAAGTTCGAATAGCTAGTCGAGACCAAAGGAAATAGAAAACTAATACTAGAAAGTCTGTGCCATTCTGTGCCGCACTAGTTTTATTGTGGTGTGGGCTAGGCCCTTGCGCGCCAGGGATTTCCTACTGGAATGTTTGTAAATTAATTGGTCGTTGGTGTGTGCCCATAGGACTCTGTTTTAACCCGGTCCGAAGTACCAATAATTTGAACGAAGAGAGGCAGTTTTTGAAAGGGAATCACACAATATTATTAAAGATTATATTGATTTCTAGTATTTACCTTACTTCCCTTTTAACAATTTTTATTCTACGGTAAGCGAGGCGCCAGGAGATGGGGGATGGAAAGAAGTCATCTGTCGAGCTGGGAACACGAATCATGTCTAGACATTGGGGTGAATCTGTCACGACTTTTGAATGGATACGATCCTTGTAAATGCATGGCCCCGAAGAAAATCCTGTTTTGTTTGTCAGATGTTACGCATGGCGAGTGTACCGTGTCCAGACTTTCCGAAGTTGAACACCATGTGCCACCTCATGGGTGACCACATTGCTGTGCAGCCTTGGGAGAAATGGGCGGACTACTCTCTTTATGTGAGTAGCTACATGTGTAGAATTCGCATCCAAAATAGTGGTTCTACAACAACAAAGGCTTTCTCGCATTATTTATAAGCAACGTTAAAAAAGCACAATGTCTTTCGAAATTAAGACTTGTGCCGTTCTTTTAATGGACCCTTGTTCTATTAGCGGGTACAAAATTCTTGCGTTCAAACATTCAATTCAAACATTATTTTTCAAAAATTGCAAAAATGTAATATTTCAACTACAATATTGAAGATAGAGAATTTTGTTTTAAACCTGTCTTAAAACAGTAGATGTTTAAAAAAGATGTTTATATCGTGTATATTTTTTTTTTGAAAAAAAAAAAACGAGTAGCTTTCGCAAAATTTCTACTTGAAATCAATGCTGTTTACAAAATACATTTTCTCAAAAACCGTTCTAACTTTTTTTATGAAAGTTTTAGAGATACAGCAAGGGGCGCTTGAAAGAATTGCACAAGTCCTTTTCGTTGAACTCACTGAAATCCACAAACGGCGAAATGTAGAAATAATGCGAGAAAGTATATACTGTTGGAGCATCACTAATTTTGAAATAATGTCTTTAGGTTTCAATTTCAAAAGGTAAAACATTGTAAACACATGTACGCGAGCTAGTATGCATTTTTTAATGAACTGACCAGGCGGAATACAATTTTAGAAACACGTTGAAAATAACAAAACGAACATTTTTGTCATGACGGTTTTGTCGACAGTCATTTTATACCACATATTCAGAAATTCTTACGATACTGTGAAAGGCTCTTCTGGCATTTACATAAAACTTATAAAAATAATACTGAAATCATTTTTACATTTTAATATTTGGGCACTGGAATGGTTACGGATGTTGCAGGCACAACTAAAAACTTATATAAGTAACAGACTGTACAAGGAAAGCGCGAGTGATGGATAAAGACATGGTCTCAAGTTCACTCCATCAAAGAACTTACATTCCTTTACTCTACGGAATTCTACGATCTACTGTTGGTGTTGCATAAAGAATGTCAAACATAATAAAAATAAATTTTAAAACTGTATTATGTATTACTAGTGCATGCAGGAATAAATTAAAATGATCATCGTGAATAATGAAAATCACTAAGGAATTATTTTTTCTCTTGCTGATTTAAGTTTTATTTTCACTTATTTCTGTCTTCTGTTACTTGATGTGTGTTAGAACTCGCTACATTACTCTGCTATATAATTTCATAAATGAATTGCCTACTCTAGAGTGTCTGAAGAGTTGGGTATCTCTGATACATATTCCACTAGTTCTCTCGCCGACCACAATTGTGGCCACATCCTGGGCGTGCCACTTTTAATTGATTTGCTCACAACTTGTTACAAGTCTTGCCTTATGCAACGCTTGCGTGAGAACAAGGCGGCCTCTCGCCAGCGCTCCGAATCCGGACGGACGCACAGACGCCCGGCCCCGCGTCTCCCCTCAAATCACCGTGAAAAAAAACGGTGGTGTTTGTCAAGCGTCGTAATTACGATATGATTGTATCCATACAAGACGCGTAGAGTCAAGGAATACGCGTTGTTAGGGCAACCGATCGATGAGATGTAGTATTCCATGCTTGACGTAAGAACGCTGATAATTTTTTGAAAAGTATGATCCCGAACCCCATAGTATTCCATGCTTGACGATGATAATTTTTTGAACGCTGATAATTTTTTTGAAAAGCATGGTCCCGAGGACCAAAAATGCAGGAAGTGTAGAGATCGCTTTCGAAGTTATGGTTATGCAGAAATGTTGAAGGAATCATTCCCATGCCAGCCACTGACCAGGACGCATTAAGCAGTTGAAACTGTACGAATATTATTTCGGTTGAGACTGAATAATAATTTATTGATAGTGGAGCGGGAACGTGTAATTGTGACGTCTTCGTATTGCAGAAGTTAAGAGTGCAAGGGTATTTATTTGATCTGCATTGTAATTTGTTATTAGGAATTTAAAGTAAAATAGACTCCGTATCGAGGGTAATTCTGTTAGAGCATATTCGTAGATGGATGAGATTTTTCCGGATTGGTCTGGAGATAGACAGTTGCGCATTGTTGTTTCATCCGAAGCACAAGCAGGGCAAGTCGCGCTCGTGAAGATTAGTAAAATCTATTGAGTCATAAAACATCCAATAATTTAGAACACTCCGCGAATATTAGAAAACTTAGTCCGTTGCTAGAGTGTACCACGATAGGAGGATCACCAACAAGGACATCCCTCGGACGACATAAAGTCCAAAGACATTCGAGAATACATCTGAGAAGTCATCACAGTAAGCGTACGAACTTTTCTCAAATCCGTACGAAACTTTAATGATTGTACAGAGGAAAAGTTAATTATTTCATTAATGATATCAATATGATATGAAATAATGTCAGAATGACTGTTAAATTTTATTATTAAGGAAAGAAAAGGCTGATAAATTATAGTAGTTGCCATCAATTCAACAACATGTTACAACAAACAGAACTTCCAGGAATCGCAATTCTGTACAGATTGCACGTCCACATATGAAAAGATAACGTATATGGCGAAACCCACGAGTCCAAGTCAAAGTGAAATAACGATAGTCAGGTTAAATATGGTGAAAGCTAAGGAGTATAGCTTGGAAAAATAAAATAAAATAAATTATAACAGTAATAAACGCGATATTAGTCAGGCAACGAAGATAAACAATTATTTAAAAAAATAGATGATATTTCACAAATAATTTGCCCAGTGTGGTGCACATATGAATATTAAATAATGATTAAATTAAATAAATAAGGGTTAATCAAACAATGTTAAAAAAACTTGTTTTTCTTGAACCAAGAAGTCATTGGTGTTTACTTTTGAACTGTTTAATTGCATTTTTGTGTTTTGCTGTATTTTCTTTTTTAAGGACTTTTTCAATTTGCAGAATGTGGTGAGACTTCTGTCAACACTGGTGTTTTAATATTATCGACACAGTTACAAAATCTCACGTTTTGTTTTATTTTCAGGTTAATGTTCTTCACACACATTGGAGTAGTTCTCCATCTCCCGTTCCGACCCTGCACAAGTTTGCTCGTAAACATTTCCCTGTGCGAATTTACAATTGTGACCCAACCAAGGACTGCTTGCCGTTTCCGAAGAGTAATTCGACGACAATTGGTTTCAATTTTGGAACCACTAGAAAGTTGCACAACACATCAACAACTATAACTACCCCGCAATTGCCTCATATGAGTAGCAAAAATACGACTTCAAAAAAAGTGTGTCCGGTGAGTATGTCAATCTTACTGTTTGTTTGTTTTGTTTTTTTGACGGTTTTTTACCAGTACGATGATGCAGTGTATGATAACTTGGAGAATTAAAAGATGCTGGTATTCTCTAGGTATCGAATTATTTCATGTCTAAAGTACATTCCTAAGAACACAACAAAAACACTTGCGAACATGAAGGAACATATCCCACTTGACTCCTTCAGTGTGATGAATAATAAACAAGCATTTTCTCACGAGCATGGCATTTGTTTTCAGAATATTCTCCGACCAATTAGAATTAACTCAACTTGTTGACGAGTAGTTCGTGTTCGTAGTGACAAGTATATTCTCATGGCAAATTAAAAAATCTCATTTATTGCTGATGCAATTTTCTTCCAATACACGCTGTTATAGAACTTGCTTTAACTCGTCTCGTTTACATGCCGGCGGTGTTGTTCTTTATGATGTCTGCCGGTATTAGTTTGAGAAGATTATTTTTAAAACATAAGCTTTAATTTCATGTGTTTTGGAACAAATAAAATCCGGAAGTGTTGATTCAGTTGCCAAAACATCGTTCTATGGCAGGCCTGCACAACGCCTGCCCTCGCGGACATTCTGCACTTACGAGACACCCGTCTGGCCTGAGAGCGCCGAAAATGCAAGTAGTGGGGAGAGGGCAGTTTTGGAAGGAGCTTTTTTTTCGAAAAACCAGAGAGGGGTTGACGAGGCGCGTAGATTGAATGCCTAGGTGTCTAATGCAACGATATGTGCTGTGAAATGATTTGCACACTTCTTTAAAAGGGCAATCTACCGCATTTCTAACATAAAGGGCCACATTTCACTGTTTATGTTCTGTGCACTGCTATGTATGGACATATTTTTATTTTTTAAATTTATTTTTTACCTTATTCTCATTGTAAGTCAATATTTTAAAGCAGTGGTTTCTTTTAAAAAGTTATTATGTAATTTTAACTAACAAAAATTTACAATTTAGTCATTGATTTATCACCAGGAATGTTAAAACCTTCAAATGATAGCAAAACGGAGGAAATTTAGGGCAGTCTCTCACATTAAGATTGATGTAAAAATGAAATATAGGCAATTCCAAGAAGGGTAATGTTTGTCAACACATATATTTTGGTTTAGCAGTACACTAAATTTGTGATTACATCGTGGCAACGCAAATTACATTATTACTAATGCATGAGAGACCATTACCTAATCCCAAGGTGACTGTTTGGCGTGCTGTGATTGTTACAGATGTTATTAATTCATACTTTTTCCTAGACGATAACGGGATCATTGTAACTAACTTCGGAACGTTGTAAACAGATGATTCGGAATGATGTAAACAGATTCTTCCCACCTTAACTAAGAAGAAGACGAATTCCTAACCAGTTAACGGAAGCTATTCGGACTGTTTTTCGGGGTAACGTGATTTCCCGGTTTGGTGAAATTAGTTGACCACCTCGTTCCTCACACCAGTCCATGTGCAACTACTTTTTGTAGGGTTTCCTCGAGTTACGTGCATACAAGCATGAACCGCGTGTACCTGGAGAACTGAAGGAAGCAATTCGTATGGAAGTCGTTCAGATTGACAGAGCTATAAGTTGGAGAGAGTGGGAGCCACCTTCTGAGAGGCGCTTGAGAATCGCACCGCTAAAAACGGCCGTCACCTAGGAGATATTGTTTTCAAGCATTAATTTTGTAAAATGGGAACACCATTTGAGTATTATTCTACATATAAAATATTTTTTAAAACACAAATTATGACCCGTAGTATTTTTATAAAACGTCCGTCCTTTGTCTCACTCTGTATATAAACTGTTAATGGTTTTGAGGGCTAAAAATTGCTATTATTTTCGTTCTTCGCACTTGTGTAATCGCTAGTACTGAGTAGGGTCGCATCATGTAGACCGCTATAAAAACATGCACTGCATTCACGGAAATAGTGATTGTAGCAGTTAACGCGTCTGGAAACACTAATCAATCAATCAATCAATCTTTATTCGACGTTTACTCTTAAACCCCATAAATTATAATGATCGTTAGTCAAAATCAATCAATTAATAGTAAATTCTTCCGAATGACGTTATCAACATACCTTCTGCCATTTCAATTTTCAGTTATTGTTCAACCAAACCCTGCTATAAGCTTGTTATACGCGGGTGACACTACAAGTAAGCAATAGGTCTGAATGCCAGCATCACATACTAAATACTCCATTCAACATGGATTCATCACTTAGTAACCTCTTTATGTTACCAAAATGCAAGAAATCGTGTATCACACGGACCACATTTTACGTCAATACGTTGAACCCGCCATTATGAATTAAGACGTTAATTCTTCGTATGCCACTGATATATTTATACTATGTTTCTGCGGAAACCGTATTTACTCATAGAGATTATTTTTAAAAAACTTTAAACATTTAACGGAAAACTTAGAAGAAATTTTTATATTTTTATTCCCCAACTATTTTATTAATCTATATACATTTTTATTACGATTGTGACATGACATTTGATCTTAGATACGAGAATTTACATGATTTTCTTTGTAATGATACATTCTTAATTTCAAACAGGGAAACTGTCTTTCCAGTACCATCGCAGGAATCCTTTGGCCCTTATTCTTCGTGACTACCCTTCTAGTGCTGTTCGGATTGCTGCCTTTCGTATATTGTTGCGCCAAAAAGTAAGTGCTCTTCAAAAAACCATTAGCGGAGTTGGAAATGGAAAGCAGGGAACATGTTCGGATGTACACATGAGAACGCATAATTGTTACGATTGTATCTGTTATTTAGCCCAGTTCAATGGTGCTCAAAAAGGCAAAAAGGTAATGTTTTCGAAAATTTTTAATATTTGGTTTCGATATAGTTTTTCGCCTCTAAACATGAATATCAGGTCCGATCTTTACTATTACTTCTGAATTTTTGAAAACTGCAAAATATTGAATTTTTTAGCCTTCTCGTAGTTCATTATTGAAGACAGCGGTTTTTTCTTGAAATGATACTTGTTCTCCATAATTAATTCTGTAATTAATGTAAAGAACATTTTTTGAAAGTGTTAGTTTCCGTGCAATTTTGAAGAATATTTGGTCAATATTAACAACAGACTATACACTTTTCGCTACTCATTTTATACGGAACAAATAATTAGTAAGTGATAAGTAAGGTTTTGTAGTAAAAAATACCCTGAATAATATAAAACAAAAGTAATTTTGACCGATCAGATTGAATTTAAAATATGACGTATTTGTAAAACATATTTATATTTATGTTTCAATGACTTCTAACAGGGTCATAATTTTGATATCTGGCTGCATTTAAAATTCCCGCATAATTGTGAGCCAAACCACGCCTGAAGCTCATTGGCTGAAGTTGGATACGATACGCAACCGCTCACCCTTGTTTTCCCACAAACTCTACTATACAAGAGTTACTCTAAGAAGGGACAACTTTGACAGGTCAGGAAACAAATGAACGTCATTGCAAGAGATGGCGATGAAGTCATTTGCAACTGATCTAACTATAAACGAACGCACCGACAAAATGAGTGGATGGACATAACCTGTTGGCAGCAGCTACCAAGCAGTAGCTGTCAAAGCGGTCCCTTCTTCTAGTAATCTCTCTACGACTGGAGGTGGCGCGAGTCGTGCCACGTGGGCTTTGTGCTTTCGCAGGAAGGCCGAAAGGAACATGACGAAGCGCTGGTTCCGCTCTTCCTCTCACAACGAGAACACCGACTTTATGGTGAAAGGTAAGAAAAAAAGCTAACCCAGGCCAAATAAATTAGAAAACTAACTAGTTTGAGAAAATCTGTACCATTCCGTAGCTTTTTCACTAGTTTCAGTCCCTGTGTCCCGGTCTGTCATCCCTTTCAGTGGGCATTGCAATGTACATCAACTTCAGGTTATTCTTTCTGGATTCAACCTGCCGCTTCTGTGTGATTATTGCTCTTTGTTTCTATGATTCCTTTATCAATAACTGTCTATTCTTTTATTTGCAAATCGGTAGAAGGTAGTAATGTATTTATTCCATGGTGGCGAAGAGGATTACGAACATGGCTTAAGTGTGGGGTTCTGTATTGTAACACTACCGGTCGTCTCAGGAGAGAACACCCGGTAAGCGGCCGGTTAATTAGCTCAGTCGGTGATGGAAGGCATTGTTAAACAGATACTGGTAACATGAAAGAAACACTTGGATCACTGGTAAAAATCACTTTTATTCCTGGGCAAAATAATTTAAAATGCCCCAGGGAAGTTACACTTGTAAATAGAATAAGAAATCTGAAAATTAGGTGGATAGAAAATGAAGATGAAAAAGTTAGTATTCAGAATAAAGCTTAAAATTAGGAAGACTTATAATTAACATTACAATGGCAAAATACGAAAGTTACAAATCGATGCGCCATAGCGCGGCGCCGCATTACAAAAAACTTTACACGGGACGAATGCCCATTGAAAAATACTGCCTGGAAAGAAGGGTCTCTGCGCGCCCGGGGACGGGCGCGGCGCGAGGAGGCGGCGGGCGTCCTTCAAAAAAAATTCAGCGGAGGTCAATGGCCCCCCGGGCCGTCAGCTGGCGGTCGGGTCGTCTGATGGCGTCACCCAAAGGGCGGTGGCGCGTGGCTGCGTTGAAACGACGTCTGGGAGAACTGGCAGTAACTGGTAGAAAACTGGTAGTGACTGGTAGACTGGTAGTAACTGGTACACTGGTAGACTTGGAGCGGACGGGCGGTCTCAATCTCAGGAACGTAGTAATTAACTATGCGTACCTCTGGTTCTCATTATAATAATTGTCGATCACAACTTCGGACAGTTTAGCAATCCTTCGGAGAAACATTCGCCTCACGACGAATTCCCACCCCAGAGAATTTTCTCTGTCTACTGCAGCCGGCTCAATGCTCAAAACTCGCAGCAAAATAATAAAATCCCACATAGGCACATTCGCCCGAATAATTCCCACCCCAGATAAGTTTTTCTCCCAACTGCCCTCAGCCTAGAACTCAGGCTCCTTCCGACGAATAATTATAAGTTTTTCAGAGGCACACTGGTCTCTCTCCGACGAATAGTTACGCCCTCAGAGAAGATTCTCTCCCGACTGCTCCCTGTCTAAATGATCTGGCCCCGTCTGATGCTCTGGCCCTTCTGATATTCTTATAAGTCGAATCGTATTAGGTTAACTTTTGCCCCCACCCAATTTTCTCGCATGTTCAAGCTCTTATGATAGTTGCGTCGCTATTGGCCAAAAGAAATGTCGCATTACGTTATTTCAACCAATCGTGACAGGAGTAGTGAAGGAAGTTTCGACTCTTTGTGTCACTGTGAGCGTCCAGAATTTTCCTATTCCTTCTAGAACATGCTTGCACAAGACAGGCGTTGTCCGTGAAAGAATTTATCGCTCTGGGATTCCCTGGATGTCGATTTCAAGAGCGTTCTAGAAGGTTCGCGCAGCTGGCCATGCGAACACGTGCGTCGTGCAGTGAATCTGTCGACGACTGACCCTTGTAACGACTTTCTTAATGTGCCGGGGGCGGAAATGGGTGTCGCGATAAGCGAGGTTGCACGTGCAACGCCGTGTCGCAATCTGTTCCCAGTAGAACTCAGGGTGGCCGAGTCTGTTTGTTTAAATTTTTAGTCCGCTGAATTTCGTTTCAAAACGTATGACGAAATCTGTATCGCTACAGTATGTTTTCCATTATTTATAATCAGATAGCCACCACAATATTTGATTGTATACATATTTGAAATGTTGTTCATATTGTTTGTTCAATAATTTAGCCCTACAGTTAATATTATGGAGTGAAATTATTGCTTCAAATATGATGTTAATTGCACTGGACATCAGGACTCATACGTGGTTACTTTAATTTATGCGCTATATTTTGAGATGTTTATGATGCAGTTGGGATAAAATATTGTTTTATCTTTACTAGTAATGATTTTTATACCCTTTTAAAGTACCAATACGTTTCATGGTAATTAATTTTATGTTGATATTATGATTGATTTTATGATGACATGCGTGATTTTATGTTTTAACTGTAGTTAGACCGACGACTTTTAGATTTGGATAATCTATATGATGTAGATATTATGGTGGGCATCGTAAAAGATGATAATATCTCTAATTTTGATGTTTTAATGTTGATGATGATGATGATGATGATGATAAAGTATTGGAACCAGAGGTGTTTCAGTGGAGTCTTCCACGCGTAGGTAATGACGTAGTTTTTATATATTTTTCCTTTCCTGCATTCATTATTGATTTAAAATGTTATATATAAATATATTTTATGAATTGTTTTCGTCCCAAACAAGATTTAAAAAAAATAACAGTTATTTGAAACGGCTCTAAATAGTATTAATAAGGGTATGGAGATATTGCAACTGTTAAGTCCCAATGGAAATTGCAGAAAATGCACTAAACATGGAAATATTTATATGAAAATTGCTAAATGTATTAAAAGTGACCCAAAAATGTATTAAATTATGACCTAATGTGTCAAAAAACATTTTTTTGTGCACCTAAAAAACGTAGAGACTGAAAGGGAGGAATCTGGACAGCATATTTTAAAGGAAACAGTAGGAATTCTGCCAAGTGATTTGTCTTGTCGAGAAGAATCGGCTGAGCTAAGAGTAGATGCCGTAAGACACGCAAAATACGTTTAGTTTCGAAATAAATACGTTTTGAAAAACTTTTTCCTAACTTTCTGAAAGGATCAACAAAAAAATCCAACAGGAGACCGAGACGCGACGAAAAAATCATTTATCTCTATTAGGGGACCGGACAGGAGGTAACTGTGGTGAGTGACGGACGCAGTTACTCGATTACTGTCTAAGGATAACCGTTTGTATGAAATAATAAAATGTCCTTAAACTTGTAGGTTAATTTTTTTATTCGGGTTCGCATACCTTAGTAACGGTGACCGCATTTTTTTCAGAGGCCGTATCTGAAACACGAACTACTCTCGCGGGAGAATGACCGAAATATATTAATTCTCCCGGAAACAGGTAATACGATGCTTCTGGCCGGGACTTATGCCAGCCGACACTCATTTCGCATAGAGACTTTGGCAATTGTGAGGGTTATAATTACATTCACCTAGGCACCAAAAAATTCCACGCATTTAGGTCTTTACATCTGAACACATTTCCAACGTTCTGACCGACTTAGACGGGCCAGGGCATCAATTGATTTCACTGCAGTGTCTCTGACCGGAAGGTCCTAGGGTTTGAGCCCAACGATGGCAGGACTTCATCACTAGCTAGATAGGTTGCTGTGTGGAGGGGAATTCTAGAGGTAGGCTGCTCCCTCTGATTGGTAGTTTTACGTGTTTTCTGCGATCAACACCAGGCGAATGCTGGAGAAGTATCCTAACAAAAGGGCTACGGACCGTGTGCGATCTTTCCTTCCTCTTTCCACTCATAGCCTCACACTTAACTTACACACACTTACACTCACATGTACCACAGTACCAAAAATGTCGGGAGCTAAGAGGTTGTCCCGACTGGATTGGTGTTCCGCTATTGGGAGATATCTGGTTTGGGAAAGCCTCACTGGTCGATGTAGGTTGGGAAAAGGATATTGCTATCCAGCGGAGGAAGATCAGAATAACCTCTCACTATAAAAATGCATTACACTTACGAGCCCAATGATCTTAGCAGTCGACGAGCCCGGACACACTATACATTTAATCAACCAAACAACCGAACCTTCTGAAACCAATACTGGTGTTCTGCAGGGCTCATTCAATGTTCACTCGTAATCACGGTATTTTCCTCTTCATGACACAAGGGTTGTGACGTTGGCAACAACTAGCGCTGGGAGAAGTGTTTTGCCGGTTGTTTTAAACGAAATTGTGATCCCAGTAATGTGCAAAACATTCCTGAGACGTATTTCTTGATCAATTCGGAAATAACTAAAAATATTTTCACAAATTCGACGAATTCACCTACAGCAGCGATTATAGAGTCCGTAACTTTGTTAGTACGTGATTACCGATTTATTTCTTCAAGTTTGTGCCTGACAAGATCTTCTAATGTAACGCCACGCAATTTCCTTTTTAGTGCTTTTATAGGGAAAAATTTAACACTCAATTTAATTTAAGACTCTTCACACAGAATACTTCACAGAAACAAAAATATCACGCTGAATTTTTCTACTTTCCTTGAAGCATACAGCAAATCTACATAACTATATCCTTTTAGAAGGAATATTTTATTGTTAAATGTGGGACCATGGAAGAATTCTGCGAAGCACAGCATCACAGCATCTACGTTACAGCGAATTAATGTAGAGCGATGATGCAGTGGTGGAGTTTCAAAATTTCAAGTTTACAAATCCAACCCAATTCGAATTACTGAGACACCCCCCCAAATCCGATTTACTAAAAGAAGTACATTCATTTGAATATGTTTATTCAAAATTCTGTTAGAGATATTGCGGAAAAAATCCTCAAAACGTGTGTTTCTGTTGAAATCTTGAAATCGATTTTCCGATGCATTAAATAACCTTCCCGTATAATACTCCGTATATACATTTGTATAAGAGGAAGTATAAAGTCAACTATCTCAGTTAAATTATGATTGCATAGCAAACCAGTATAAAGAAGTTAGATACGTTATCTAAACTGAAAAGAGCATTTTTCAACAGACAAATACAAAAATGTGCATTTAACTCTTAGTAAAAAATTGGTATTTGTTACACTGACGTATACTACCGAACTTGGGTGTTTACTAAATGAAAACTCTCTTCTGCATTAGTTAAATTCATTAAGTACCCACCATCAATAATTTATTTCTAACCTATTTTCTTAGAATGTTTAAATTTTTCTATCTCTTCAATTATTAATTTTGTACTTGTCATTTAGTGGAAATTACTTTAAATAGACACAAAATAGCGTTAAATATAATCAAAAATTTAAAAAATTCTATACAAGTCATACAACAAAGAAAACCAGGACGTGTGTGTTCATTGATCGAATTACTTAGACTGTTCAATTTGTCAATACTTATAAAACACTAGCTTCAGAAATCATGAATCACCTGTTTTCAATTGAAGAGACTGCAGGGCTTTGCAACGTTATTGAAGAGTTATTTTACTTCTTTCTTCAGTTAAAAGTTTAGTGTGAATGATTCCGGCACCATATTGAGTTTTCTGCAGAACTAACGTTTCTACGCTTGTGAAATGCTTTCGTAAATAGCAGAATTGGTTGAACCCTTTGTTAACGCAGAAAGACGAACATATTCCTACTTCCAGAATTACCACGTACCCATTTTCAACATTGTTATACTTTCTTTTGCATCCTGTTCCTAAATATTTTTTCTACAATTCCTACTAGGAACGAAATTTGAGGTTAATGATGAAAATGTTTCTAAATCAATATATATTACAGGTGGTATTATTATGGAAGAATAAACAATGTATAATCCTTTAGTGTTAAAAGTAATGCAATTTTCTACACATAAACTGTACCTTACCTACGAACATTCTTCCATGCACCCATAAAAAGCTCCAATTATGAAATTCGCCTCTATCTTTGAGGAATCGAAAGAAAGAATGTGGTTCCTCGGTTCCACACCCGTGATAGTTGCAGCACAGCACAAACCACATTTATATTGTTTCTTGCGTACCAGGATAGCACGAGGGTAGCATACACATACTACATCATGCAAAACTGTTCTCGACGCGAACTCGACGATTACAAACATGGGTCAGAGGCCGAGACACCGGCTTCGAAGTAAAGAGGCGAACCAACTCACAGTAGCGAACAGATGATCATGCCTTTCAAAATGTTCTACATAAAATATAGGGGGTTGTGCTTCATGGTAGTATTCTTCTATGGTGTCATGTCTGATCAACGAGTCTATTAGATAAGCTAGCTAGCCTACAGCTAGACAGTCATAGGCGTCATATAAACCTCTGTGCGAAAGATTATTCGTAGGACAGGGCTATTCTGTCTGTTCACTAGAGCGTTTTAACTTGGAGTCAAGAGGCAGTAATTCCGAGAAAAGGACTGTCGCTGCCAAAAATCTTTATGCCGCGCCTATCGTGCCGCCGTCCATCTGTTAAAAATGACAGTTTCCTTGTCCATTCTTAACGCTTTTCGTCTTTGTTCACTGCGACATTGTATTTTCTGTCGCGGTCAGCGCACACGATATTTTACTTATCTCTGAGCACATTTCCACGAGTGCAGTCCTTTGAGGACAAAGAGACGATGCTACCTGCCATGTACAATAGGGAAGCGGACAACTCTCCAGAGAATGTGTGACGTCATCTGTGCGGAACGAACAAGGTATACGCCAAATCGTGTTGTGTTCTGTTTAAACGAATTTTGTGTAGTTTGGGGTCGTTATGGAACAAAAAACATATCGTTGGTGTGTAGTACCTCAATGTAGGAATACTTCTACATCAACCTCAAATAAAGTATTTATTGATGTACCACGGAAAGGCAGACGTGGGAAAAAATAGATTTAGCAAGACGAAAAAGCGACGAAATGTCTGTAATATCACCAATGGCTCTTTCTGGGGCACACATGAGTCGGACTACAGGGTTTTTCGTAAGTGTGGATTCCCTTTCTCTAGATGCCTAACCATAGCGCTACACATTACCCGACTGACCGGATATACCTCGTATTATACTATGTATTATCCTTGTTACATCAAACCCTGTTAAGTTATAAACGGATAATTTATTATAATTGAAAATGCTCAAGGTATTGTTCAATTCACCTAATCCACACCGTTTAACGTCAGTGTACACACTGAAGTTTAAAGAAGTCTCCTGCTGTGACTTGCCTCATTGGCTGGTACAACAATAATGTAATTTACTAATTGATTGACGGAGTAAGAACAATTTGGAATGAACCGTAAGATATAAAATGGTGTAAGAACAAAATATAACTAATTTGTAATACTTTATGATCATAAAGTATGCATTTTCAATATAAAACAACCATAAAAGGAGTTAGAACAACAATGAACATGAAAGAGCGTAGGCTTCCGCGGCCGGAGTCAGTATTTACTAGGCTGTCCGGGTGACGCCGCGTCCATGGCGAAGGTCCTGGCATTACGCCCTGAGGAAGGTTGCAGAATGGCGACCGAAACGTCGACACCTTCGCCATGAACGCGGCATCACCCGGACAGCCTAGTAAATAATGAATATGATAACCGGATTGTTATAAAAAAAGAAAAAAGTTTGAACAATCTAGTTCTAAGCAGGCGATATTTCTTTTGAGAAATTTTTGAATAAACAAAAACATTGACAATCATAACTCATTTTATTTATCTCAATGTATAGGGAACACTTTTGTTTTCAAAATTGGCATATATTGGAAATGTAGTGCTGTAGTAACCTTTCATTATATTTAACAAACTTTTCAACATACATCATGGTGTCTTCAAAGTTGCAGTCAGCAACACAAAAATAACATTTTTGAAATTTGTCACAAACATCTGGATTTGCATTTGCACCATACATTTGTCACTTTATTGTCTTTTAAATAATTTGTGTATGTTTTTTCACTGGTGAGGCATTTTATTTGAATGCAAACTTTACTTTCATAAATACCATCAGGCGAACAGCTGCGAATAGGTATTGTAAAAAAAAATATGTAATACACATTCCTTCACCTTCTTGCCTAGTATCTTATTCCACTGCTATTTTCACTTGGCGTTCCAATTCCTGATCTCTCTTCATTGATTTTGAGTTTGGGACTTAGACTCTCAGAATCAAGGCTATTAACGATTCATCTGCAGTGTAGCAATTGCTTACTTCCTATGCTTTTGAAGTAGTACGAAGTCGTAATACGCTCATACCTCAGTTCATGCCGCGATCAGTTTTCACATTAAGCCCGAGTATTTTCTTCAACCATTCCAATATTTCTTTCAGTAAAGAACAGGGATTTTCCCAGAAAAATAGTCACCATCACCATCATCACAATGTTCTACAAATAAATAATGAATTGACAATTTCTCATACTCTTTTACTGTACTTCAGTAGTTCACAGTCTGTAATGGTTCGATTTGCTGCCGCTTGGAGAACATGTGAGTGTAAGTAAGGGTGAAGACAGGACAAGGAAGAGGCCGTTTGGTAGGGTATTGCTCCGGTATTCGCCTGGTGTCGATCGGAGAAACCACGGAAAACTGCTTATCAGAGCTACTGGTCGCTAGAAATCTCCTCCACACAGCGGTTGAATTCGTCCTGACAAGTTAGTGTCGAAAATCCTGCCACCGTACTCCAGGGCCTCCCGGTCAGAGGCACTATAGTGACATCGGTGGATGCCCTGAGCCACCTTTGCCGGTCTAGTCATTCGAGAACAGTGAATAGAGAAAAGGCAGTCGGCCAGCTTGCTGTCCTCATTGTAAAGGGCTCCCCCACTCAGACATCCCTGCGCATGCGTGCACAGTACCTCCGGCGTGGGAGATGGGCTATCAACCTGACCCGTCGTCTGGCGAGCGTTCGCGCACGGACCCTGAAGAGAGGGGGCGCTCCGGCACGGGCCCGCCGCCCGCCAAACGCCGCAGGCGCGCCTAAGACAGCGAACGGCTCTTGGCTTCTCGTCTCCACTCCCCTCTACTCTCCTGCTCTCGGCTCTTGGCGAACTCTGCTGCTTCTCGGCTGGCGCGAAGCATTTTTTATTGTTTGATAAGTACGTCCTATAATACGGTTTATGTTACGCTGTTTTTCTTGTTACTTCGATAAATAAAAAGTAGGTATAAAACAAAGCTTGTATTTTTTAACAATCACGCATGCAAACTAATATTTACCTTCACTACTTCGGTTGGAAAGGGTTCTGTTACGGTGCGCGAACGACAAACGCCTTTGACGTCGCAGCCATATTAAACAACTGGGCACAGCAAAGTAAACAAAACAAAAAGGTGACATGGATCAATGTGGCATATTGGAAATGGCCGCAAGAGGTTATAGAGCATTGTATACTATATCTCACATTCGTGATGTCTCGAATGGTTAAATCACAAAAGACATGAGAAAACCGTGTTCTTAACCAACACGGTGTAAGATTTTTCTTACTACGATCCCCAGGCAAAAACAGTATCACATATGCACGTATTGCTGTTATGATTAAATCTGTTTCACATAAGGGCAACTCAGCGCATTTTTCATGCTTGGTACAAACATTTTCTTTCTAAGCTGTGGGCTCTCGTAACTAACGGAGCCGGAATCGTGCACTTTTCTGCGCGTCTGCAGAAGCGGGAAGGCGGGTCACAGCCCTGATCTTCCATGTGTAGGGCCGCGCATCCGATTCTGAGAAATAGAGCATTTCTTTTTCTGAAACTACAGATTTCATCAAAAAGAGGACCAGCCGTCCTTCGATAAATATGAAGAAAAATGTAATCACGAATATTTAAGGAGATATCGCGATGCAATACAGCAATTGGAACGTCACGACACGGCAGCTTGCAATTCTCAAAATAACTTCTTATTGTTGTGCGATGCTTCTGGGTGTATGGAACGCGTCGACTTTGCGTTGATGAATTACCACTGAATGAGTTCAATTTTCGCGTCCAAAGCGAAATTAATAATGATTTTTACTAGTGATATGGACGATATGATATGTACTGATATGGACATACATTGCTGTATTATACTTTTAGTGACCCTTACGGAGAGACAAAGTATGTGCTGGTGATCCAGCACTATTTAGGCTGGTGGTGCTGGTGATCCAGCACTGATTTTATTTATTGTTTGTAACTCAGCACTCCTCAATATTTCTGTATTTGCCCATTAAAATTGCCAAAAATTTTATTTATTCACAAAAAAGTTAATATATTTGAAAACTACCGATTAATGAAATAAATAAAAAATATATTAATTGCATTCATTTTACTTTCTTGCCCCTGCTTATGCACTATAGAGAAAAAAGTAATGCTGCGGGAAAAGAACGGCGAATTTTCGACAGAGAAACTCTTATTGCTTGGACCTGGTAACGAGAAAGTGGACAAATCTTGTTTCTATAAGGAGTTTCATTTGTAGTACACGTGTAGTCAGAATCCACATTTGGTACATTATTGGTACCAAAAAATCAATTAACGGCAAAAAAGTATGTTTCCGTCCGACCTTCCGTCTGTGGACAACGCCAAGGCCTAAACCGTTCAGCAGATTTTCACCAAGATCGATGTTCTTCGACTGATCGAAACGAACTCGATGCTTTGGGAGTTTCAAACGAATATTTTAATGTTTTGAGGATACTTTACATGAAGCCTCAAAAACGATTTCAAAATTTTCTCAAATATTGCTCCAAATTTTTTGATTAAAGTTTGTCCTCCGATAGCCAAAAGTACACTTAATAGTGTATGTTTTATGTTCGTAGAAATCTCCGATTTTTCGAAAATTGAAAAAGTGTCTTGGGGCGGGGGCTTTTTTTTACAACTACAATAGAGAATACAATGGTGAGAGAGCATTTTTCCTTAAATTAAAGGGTACAAGATTCAAGAAAATGGTACAGGTATCACGTTCATTAAAATCTGTGATTTTTCGAAAATTGCAAAAGTGCAATTTTTTTCGTTTTCCTACAAATTCAATTTTCAAAAATGTTACGTATTCAAATATATTCTTTAGACAGATTTTAAAATTATGTCATGTTCAATTTTTCAAAATATGAGTAGTTTTCCTGTAAATTTGCGCGAAATATAGACAATTAAAATTTTTTTTCAAAACATTTTTTTTCAAAAGCGCCTCTACATGATTTCTTTCAATTTTCTCCTTGCATATATCAAGGCTAGTCGCATTTTCGACAAAATCTTCGGATTTTCAAAACTTTCAAAAGATTAACATTTCAAAACTACAAAATTGAAGATAGCTATTTTTCCCTTAAAAGTCTATTCTAAACAAATATCTCTTTAAGAATGGTAATGTACAAGTTTTTAAAATCTGGTAGATTTCATGTAATTTGTATACAATTTCAAAATATTTCAACAAAAAATAATTTGTCAAAAAAATTAATATTTTTTTTCATTAAATGTTCTTCTCGTATGTAACCAATACCAACAAGAAATGTGCTGCTAGTCTCACTTTCGGCAAACTCTCCATATTTTCGTAAAGCGCAAAAATTACAAAATTAATATTTCAGAACTACAAGCCGAAGGTCGAAGCACACAGCGTTTCGGTAGCACAGAGGAAGACTACAACGCCTGCTCTCGCGGGCATTCTGCATTCAAGAGCCGGAGATCCCGCGGGAGAGGTACAAGTGCATGTAGTGGGGGTAGGCAGCTTTGTGGGGAGGGAAACGACTTTCTAATGCACAGTGGGAAAGGCGCGGTGTGTAGATTGAATGCCTGGGCTTGTAATGTGAAATGCTGAAATCCACGCTGTGAAATGATTTGCCCCCTTATTTAAATGAGACATACCCAGATAAATAAGACTTACCCAGATTATATTCAAGATAATAATACGGAAGAGCGACTCAGCTTAAAGTATTGTTACCCGGGAGGGCGAAAATAAGAGGGTAGTATACTACATTTACAAAGAGGACATTGGGTAGCCATATTGGACATGGACGTATTAGATGCAAATATTGGGATGTAAATAGTTGGACTTAGAAATGTTCCAGGACAAAAGAATCAATAAATATGGAACATTGGAGATTACTAAAACAATATAAACATTTCGAATTTGGGACATAAACATTGGTAGAACAAACATTTTTATTATGATATCGTCATATAAGAAATTTCAAGGAATACACACAGCCATGGTGACAGATTTTAGAAAAACATTAGCGTCGAGTCAAGATAATTGACCATTGTGAAGTGAGTTACAGCGAAAAACAAAATTAATAACATAATTTTTTTGGAGGGGGCGAAAAACGTAAGTGACATGTTGCACCAGATTCATGATTTTGTGAGAAGACATTTAGTCGCCGAAGCGAGCACATCATAAGATTGAGAGTCACTGTCGCAAGCACATGGAAGATTAGCTAATTAGCATTTTAATAGTCGTCGAATAGAATGCTTAGCTATTGTGAACGAAAACAGTCTTGACTAGAAATGTCCGCATTCGCAAATAGTTATTTATGTGAACATTGTAATATAGGTAACATTAGATTTAGGATATTACCTTGAACGGAACTTCAACATCAAGACAAAAGATTACTGGTGGTAGACGGGAATCTTCGCGGAAGATCCTTAACTTCGACAACGCGGGCTACGAGGAGGACATCACTATCATAAGCAGTAAACGAAAAAAACATCTTACAAGATAGTCAAAAAAGAGTATTTGCAAAGAAGGTAATAGACAATCTCTTTCATTAAAGTAAAGGCCTTTTATTAGAAACATGTAAAATAAATTTGATGACATGCCAAATAAATGACAAAATAAATTGTAAATTAAACAGACAATAGTAACAATAAAAAATGTTATCAAATCATGAAGGATGACCTTTATTAATAGACAGACTCCGCAGAAAAACCATCTTGTGTTCTTAATCAGAATAAATTTTCAGCATTACCTACTGCGTTTTGGATGGGACGTCGGCCCACGTGAGTAATATAAGCGTAAAGAACATAGGAGTCGGACATAAATAAATTACGAAGTTCAGACTTGCAAACAGAATTCAGATTGGTTTGCACAAAGTCGGGCACATTGTGATTATAATTTCCAGATATTTTCCAGTCGTTTCAAATCGGGTATGCCCAGCGTGGTTCAGATTCTATTAAATATAATAAATATTAATATTTTACAATCGTTTCAACAAGGGCCATAATTCACAGTTTATGCTCTTCTTTGCACTGCTATATATCGATATTTTCCTTTTTGATTTTTTTAGAATATGCTCATTGTGACTGTTAAACAATATTTTAAACCATTGGCTTTTTTAAAAATCGTCTCCTATAATATTTCAGTAGTAAACATATCTTTTGCGGTTCTCGCAGGCAATCTTTATAAATTATATCTATAAGGAAAGACAATTTCACGGAGACATGATAAATTGCATTTTGACCTAAAAAATGTGAAGGATTTGTTGAAAAAAAAGCAACGAAATGTTCAAGTGCAACCCGCAACCTGCAACCCGCACACTAACATTAATCTACGTAGCAACCAATTCTAATCAAATGTCAAGAAATTTCACTTAGCTATGCCCTGAAACACCGTACAAAAATATGCAAAATCATAGAAATTCGCTCCCTACTTGTGTCCATCGTATTGTACCCATCCTGGCGATACGTATTAACATTGTAAAATCACAAGTACACTCGTCAATTTTCTGCACCTTTACAATTCATCGATTATAAAGCGGTTTTGAACCCGCCACTTTGGCTCACACTGTACAAGTGCCGCTGTAGATATAAGTTGAAAAACCTAAGTGAAGATTTGCAAAGATGCACGTGACGAGCTTTGGGTAAAGAAGCTGGAGAAAACTTCACTTTGCTGCACCGATACTCATCTGGGCCGAGTGGCCGGACTACTTTGACGCACGAGGTATGCGCGCGAGATGGTTTCGTCCGAGCTTCTTGCGTCGGAACGACATTGTTCGCACCATGTAACATCACTCACAAAGTGCTCCACGAAGGTTTAAGAAACCATCCTCTACCACAGATTCTTTGAAATTTCACAAATACCTTTATTTAGATCTCACTCTGTGTCAAATAGATTTTTTACAAGTAAGGATTTTTTACAAAGAGCCATTTTCAACTTCTTTTTCATTTACTGCGTTTTGAGTTGTATCTCTTGTGAAATAATGCTATTAATAATATAATAATATTTTCATAACACTGTTCTGTTATGTCGATATATTCCAACGCAACAGATACAACAAAACCAATCATAAATATCTGCATCCATTAAGAATTTAGACAGTCCGCACTGAGCTAAGAATAATTGAGAAACGAGTTGCACCTTAAGATGGCGTGTGAGTCCACCACACAAAGAAATTGTATTTCTTATTAATGTAAATGTCTCTTATAAGAAGATAGGTTTACGAACATTATTTTGCAATACCGACCTGTGTCACAAACAAATTACTGTTGGTTATAAATCTTGACTATCCCCTCTGATTCTCACAACCGAGTTACTTATTTATTTAATATCGGCTTAATGACTTATTGACTGCAATAACTATTGAAGATTACTTCGGACAACATATATTCATCGTCTACTGTATTATTTCAGTAGTATATATGCGTGTGCGGCTCTCTCACAAAACCAATCTTTATAAAAAAAAGGTATATAAAGAAAGAAAATTTAACGAGACGAATTGCACTTCGACTTTAGAGAAGTAGAAGGATTTGTTTAAAAAACGCTTCTAAATATTATTGTCAAATGCAACTCACAACACTCGTGTAGCATTGTTAAAATCTATATACTAATTAAATAACTCCCGTTCTAGGACCTTAAAATCTGGAGTATTGTGACCAAGGGCTTCAAATAAATGTTCATCATATAGTACTTCAGGATAAAATGTTCTTGGGCTTTCTATTACAATTTTGCTGGTCCGGAGCTTCAAGTTTCCTTTCTTGCGCAGGTTGTTACAGATTCAGTCATTGCAATGCCCCTCGCATTGAAAGATATGTTTTAAAGTAAGAACAACTACTTACTCTACTATTGAAGAGGAGAAATCTTGCAATGTTGCGGTAGGTAAATGGATCAATATTAATTTGTATTGTTATTAAATATAAAGTTCCTAACATATATTTTTCTTGCTCAAATTTTGATGAGTAAAATCACATCTGGAAAAATGATTTGTTTTTTAAACCATGCTTGTTGACCAACTTAAAATGTATGAAGTGCACAAAACCTCACACTTACTTGTTTCTAACGGTTCCTATCAATAGCGTAACGAAATGAGTGCGGCCCCGGCTGCAAAAGTTTTATACGGGCTCCCTTTGTAATAGTGTTACAAACAAATAGTGTTAGTACCCTAAATAATAAAAAATATCCTCCAAAAATGGCCTCTCTTTTACATGGGTCCGCAAGCATTGCGGACTTTGCGCGCCCGAACTTTACGTCACGATTTTATTTACTCTGTATTTAACTTTACCAGACATAAATACGTCTTCATATTGGCGTTTGTTTCTTTGGCTTTTCTGTATTTGCATGAAGAAAATGGAAAAACTTCGTTTTCCTTACTGCATAATTTATATGATTCTCCCATGTTAATTTACTTTACTCCAACACAATATTTTTTATTAATATCATTGTTATTTAAACGGCAAGAATAAAACCACTTTAATTCCTTTTAGAGAAAAGTGATATTCTAATGTTATAAATTATGATAAGCATGGTAGTGAACTGATCACCATTTTCAAACAACTACCGGAAAATCATCAAGAAACTCTCAAATAAAGTCATTGTAGTTGCATAATAACAAAATTAAAATTAATAGGTGCAAAAATGTTGTATTTGTTTGTTGCAAGCCTTTTAGATAAATTGTTTCTCGTTAATGATGATACGTGAAACATGCAAAAAATCATCAGCACTTCCCATTAGTCTTAAAAATTCATTACCTACTAAACATTAATATTTTGATTCCTTGATAAAATGAAAATAATAATCAGCAGAGTAACAGATACTCTTTAATGACAGAGATAATTATTCATCCTTGGATTAAGCAAATAAAAATTATGTCGCGTAATGACTGCTCTACGCTCAATTATTCCTAACCTCACACAGAAGTTGTTGACATTCACAACTGGATCTAGTGCTGCTACTGGACAGAAAAAATTACGTCTAATTTTTTTAGTAGAAATTGAAGTATCGTTATTGTATTAAGTATCGTATCGTTATCGTTATCGTTAAGTATCGTATTAAGTTATCGTATAATAATGTAATTAAAAAGCGTTCTTTCAACCTAAAGTTTTAGAGAACATGAATAAATAATTGTATCTGAAGAGATATGATAAATTAAATGTTCAGAACTTAATGGGTATCTCGCTTTAATGTTTTAAATGATTTTATGTGACACTTGTTGTCAGTCAGTGTTATGTTTAAGAACTTCGGAATGTTATCTAAAATCGTACAGGCAAAGTAGTTTCATCATCTCGGCAGGGAGTTTAAACTACTGTTGCATCTCGTATATTTAGCACGCAAGATAGTTAGTTCCATCATCTCCGCCAGGGAGTTTAAACTACTGTTGCATCTCGTACTATATTTCGCACGCAAGATAGCTATCGTTGTCTTGAATAATACTAGGTCAGACAACTAACGCAGTTGAAAGATATTCTTCTCTTCTTTACGTCTACAGATAGAGTAAGCTTTATCTCAACCAAGGAGTATATTTATCTATTAAATTTAATATTCGTGTTTAAGCTTCTTAATAACCTATTGTCGCCTCTAGCAGGTATATTGACATGGCATGAAAAATTTCTTTAATAATCCTAATGGCTAGATATAAACTCTAAAATGATTGTACTTAAAAATATGACTGCTAGGTGGGAAATATAAAGGAAATACATTTTCTTCTGATAAGAAGGGATACTTTATGCACTTGTTACAAGATATAACGACTCATCTCGATAAAGGCAATCAATAATTAATTGCACAGGAATGCAAAGAAAAAAATGAAAAAAACCTGGTTGTTCAAATGAAGAAAAAATAGACATAATTTACCATCAAATAAACTGGTGCTTGAAGTTTTATCTTATAACACATGAGAAGTAAATTTAACAGTTAGTGCAAGTACTAAACTAGTGATTCGTGAGTGCATGATATTTTTGGTGAAAGCAAGAATTCCGACAAGAGATAATCAGCATTGTTCGCAAAAACTTATTAACTTGTACTATTTGGAGGGAAGAAAATCACCAAAAAACGCAAACAGGTGTGAATACATTTTCAAGCATTGTGAAGACGAGTTTAGAAATAGTTTGAACAATCTATTGAGATTTGCACATCCAAAAGCTTTACAAATAATTAAGTTGAAAGAAGACAGTTTTTACTTCGGCAGAGAGAGCCAGGACCAAAAAAGCTATCTTGCAGGAAGAGACCAAAATCTCACGGATAAATGATTAAGATTTTGATACAAAAGTTTAAGTCCCAAGTAAAATCTTATCTGCTGCACAACTGTTTCTATACATTTAGATACTAATCCGAGCATCCAAAAGGAAAGTAATATTAATTTTAACAATGACATTTAATGTACTATATACCATTTGGATTGTATAATTCTAAAGAACCTGTAACTAGTATTGTACGTATACTTTAGCTTCTGAGGCAATGACCCCCATCTCGATCAGGTTTTCGTCCAGTTTCCCTGATCCTCGAGCAAATGATAAGATGGCCCCCTTGTTTTGCTTCTGGTCATAAATGTAACTTCAAATTAACTTCTCCCCAAAGCACGTCACGCAGTTTTTAACTGTTTTGACGTAAATAAATAAAGAAAGAAAGAGAAAGAAAAAAGAAAGAAACAACAGTGTGAAGCGTTTACGTTTTATGCTGTACCTCCTTCATTGTCTGAAGATTCAGATAACGAAGTTCCAAGTTCAGATGAAATCAATCTTGGTGAATTTTTAGGAGAGATTTTCGAGAATACATCAATACAGAATACTGCAGGGCATGGCGTCAAAAATTCCTTACTTCTAAATAATAGCTGCTCGAGGTAGATGCCAGTTGAGTGTAAGTGATTCCGTATAATTTTTTGAGGCGACAGTAGAGCTCTTGACCACAATACCCGAAGAACGCTCTATTAATTAATTATTCTTCGAATCAGACACAAGGAGACGACGTTAAGAAACAATTATTCTGCTTTTAATAGTAATATATCTGAAATTCTTATTGTTCATTGGGATGGTAAACTGTTGCCTACATTGAATATCAGGGAACCAAAAGAAGAAAGCCTTCCAATTGTTGTTACGTTAGGGGGCCGTCAGCAGCTCACAGTTTCCAAAATTGCGGACTTCTGGACCGCTGGAAACCTATTTTACGTTTTTGAATATAAAATACGTCATGTAGCAAGCAATCCTGACACCACTTTTTAAGCATTTTAAGGACAGCTGGTCTTTACCAGTTAATAGCATTAAGTTTCAAAATGGTAAAGAGAATGTGGAAATGTTCATTAATGAGTTTGAAATTAAAGAAATGATAGACTTTTAGAAGAAAGAAACTAAAGACCCGTACCTTCTTGGGACGATGGATCGAGTTCGATGGATGACAAAAGCTATTTTATTATTTTCGTTTCGGCCGACTAGGACCACGCAGGGCAAGCAACCTGCATTTACCGTGGCTCAGTTTTTTCATTTAATATCACGGTGGCAGGTGCTTGCGAACACTTCTTTGGGGGGACCAGCATTTAAGCTGGATCCGATTTTTATCCCCCAGGGTTGTTAGTCCTGGGGGTATGAAAGATGAAATGATGATGATAATGAGGGGTGAAAGGACGACACACTCATACAAACACACACAAATACACCCATGCCCGAGGCGGGACTCGAACCCGCGATCTTTTGGTCCGAGACCACTCCGGCACTACTGACTTAGCGATCTCGGCCATCTGATCGGCACAAAAGCTATTTAATGTTTACAAATGTTTCCGCTACGATCAGAACCTAAACTATCTAGTGTAATTAAACATTCCTTAAAAATGTCTCTGTTTAATGTCATAGTTTATGTCAAAACGTGGCTTTAGTAGAGTGCAGCTCTAAAAGCTCCTTATCCAGATATCTGTTTTTTAAAAGTTATAAGATCGTATAAAAGGATTGACTCTACAATTTCAACACCAGTTTAAAAAAAATTAGACACCATATGTGGTATTTATTAAAAGAATTGTCTGTCGAATAATTCTTTGATAATGAAGTAGACGTACGAATCAAGATCAAAATGGTAGCAAATTTATCCTGAGAGAATCTATACCTGGAAAAGTGATACATTCCTTTTGTAGAGAATTGGCTGGAGAATAATATGGTAAGCAATATTGTATCCCGATGACTGTTCTTGAACTCTTAATTCGTTAATAGTTCGACAAAACATCACTTAATTGAATTTAATCTTCATTTCAATGAAAACAATTGTCGACGTTTTGTCAACCAAAAAAAGATATTTGTTCTCTTGCCTGAAGTTGGATATCAGTTTTGTCCAAGAATTTCCTTCGACCTTGACAAGCAACTCTTCATATTTAGCTCAAGGATTATTTATAAAGTTGAAAGTTGTGAATAACTGCGCTGAAAGGCCAGTTGAATTAATACAAGATTTTCATGAATTACTGAATGTAGATGAGCGAAAGCAGTTTCTGTTTTGTTGTTAAGAACATCGTCCATTGTATCCATATTGTAAGAAAGAAATACTGAATAAAAGTATCCACAAGAAAAGTTAATACCATAACACAGTCTAAAAAGTGAAAATGAATTAAATTGTAATATAAAATTATATATTAAACATGTATCAGTAGTTTTACACTTATTAAACAGAACAAAACCAATGTTTCCTAACATTCAAATTTGTCGCTCAAGACTTAATATATATAAACAAGAGTTAATATATGCCTATTGAGACGAAATATTAATTTTTGGTAAATTTGACCCAATGAAAAATATTTAGGGAGTGAGTCCCTTAAATATTGCAACAAAACAAAAATTTTGTAATGTGAGGGACACCCTTGTCTCATATTTCATGTCAAGAATCTAAGAATTTAATGTTCAGTACGAGTGGTATTCTGCGTGCCTTTCTTAATTTGCTTCTTAATGTTTCGTGGTACACTTTCTAAAAGTGAAAGCACATTACCACTTCTAATTCGCTCATTGTTTCTGACGATTCTCTTATTTATTAAGATGAAGCGTTTTTGTTTTGCGTTGAATTTAAAATTTATCATTATTTACTAATTTCAAGTTATTTGTAACGTTTTCAATGTAAATACTGAATTAATTTCGTTACTAGTAAAATAATGAAAAACTTTATATGTGAATAATATTTGTCATCAGCTTCATGAGAAGGCTGAAGTCCTTGGGTGAGCACTGATTGTTGTTGTTATTATTATTATTATTATTATTATTATTATTATTATTCGGCAGCTTGTGCTGTGTTCAATTTGAGCATTCCTGTCACGTTAAGGAAAGAGCTCGGTCACTAGTGAGAGAGATTTCACTCTGACCCCTAAGACCGATTTGGTAGACTCATTTGTTCAAGAACTTATGACATATTAGCAGGATCTCTGCTTTCTGTCCGTAATTTAGAATTCGTTGATGTGGTCCCATTTTTTAGATCTTTCTTGAAATTGTTTGTTACAACACCTTCAGCCGAAATAGCTAGTGGATATATTGGTACATTCTGTAGTTTCCACATTTGTTTTATTTCCAGAGAAAGATCTTCATACTTAGTAATTTTCTCATAACTTGTTTCTTGTCCCTGTCAATCAAAACTATATCTGGTCTATTGAAGGGTACAGTTTTATCTGTTAATATAGGTCTGTACCAGTAAATGGTATTATTTGCTTCCATAATAGGTGCTGGGTTGTATTTATAATATGTAGGAGCTCCACTATTTAACAGACTGTGTTTCAACATGAGGTTCATGGATAGCTTTAGGAAATTTGCCGTGTATTGCCTTTTGTTGCCAGTCTTTTATATATCTTTGAATTGTCTGTTTTGGTGTTGTTCCTGCTGCAGTTTCCGTTGTTCCTGTGTCAAAGGCACTCACGTTTAGTGGAGTATAACCATCATCTGCTTGTACATCCATTTTCATTAAGGCATCTTCGCACAAGAGTAATTTTTGCTTCATTTTTCTTTCTTGGTTTCTACAGAGATTTTCAATCTATTTAATTTAGCCATGTCTGCACACGACCACTTGAGAATTCCGAAAGAACAGGAAAGTGTAGGAATAACCCAGGGGTTAATTCCTATAATTTGGTCCTTCCCGTTTAATTTTGGGTTTATAACTTTTGTAACTCTTGATCTCTACTTATCGGTCAGAGCTTTTAACATGCTGGAGTGATCTATTCGGTAGCTTCGGGCCATTCCTAAATATTTGTAAACTTCATCAGATGGAAGTTCGTTAGTGTCCGTAATTGATTCATTTTAACTTTCGATCTTGCCCATTTTTATGTCTATAATGGCACATTTGTCTAGTCCAAAAGACATCTTTATATCTTCACTTCTGAACACTTTCACTGTCTGAATTAGACCGTGTAATTTGTCTCTGCTCTCTGCATAGATTTTGAGGTCATCAACATACAACAAATGAGACAAACATATTTGTTTCTTTTAATTCATTTGTACCCAATTTTGCTGTTATTAAGAAGTTTGGACATAGTGTGCATTGCTAGACAAAACCATAACGGTGACAGTGAATCTCCTTGGAATATTACATTTTTAATATGAAACACTCCTATTTTCCGAACTCATCCATATGTTCGTTCTCCATTTCACCACCATTGCACTAAGCATCTGTTTGATTTTTGGACAAACTCCGTATTTCGTATCTCAAGACCCTTTTGCAACCAATCGTGCGAGTCAGAATCAAATGCCTTCTGGTAATCTATGTAGCACATATGCTGATTGTGTCTTTTGTGAACTTGTTCCAAGGTAACCGAATCAATTTGTCAGCTGATGTTTACAACCCATTGATCTTTTGATGTAACCCTTTTGCTCCTCTTCTAAGACTTCTCATTATTATTATTATTATTATTATTATTATTATTATTATTATTATTATTATTATTATTATTATTATTATTATTATTATTATTATTATTATTATTATTTTTATTATTATTTTTATTATTATTATTATTATTATTATTATTATTATTATTATTATTATTATTATTATTATTGGTATTGGAAAATGGAGCAGCGGCCACGAGGTTCTTTCTTCCACTTGGCCTTTAGAGTTAACATACACCATTCTCTGTTCAGTCATATGAACGATATTTCTGACATTCATTGATGCCAAACCAAAAGAAGTGATTAAACGTTTGTTGACTTGTGCTTGAACCGTTTTACTTCCTATTCGTCTTCACTTTCAGCCACCTGGTGGATGTTGGTTTGACGTTAATGCATTTATGTAGCTAGAATGCTAGAAAAGTACACATTAAAGGTCCCTTTTCAGACATATTATTTAAGATACAATTCTGTTAATGCCGGCCTGGATAGCCGAAGTCGCTAAGAAGGGTCGCGAGTTTGAATTCCGCCTCGGGCATGAATGTTTGTGTCTGCTCGTGTTGTTCTTACGTGTCGTGTTCCCCTAAAGTTACCCCAATGTAAACAATCACAGTATTCGCTACATGTCCCAGTTCAAAAATATGTGAATACAATTTAGTATATTGTGATTTCAATTAAAAGCAAGATAAAACTAGACAACTAACGCGTGCTGATTGAAATTCCGTACTGGCCTTTTTGATGACTTAATTTCTACGCATAAATATTCTCATCTACTTTTTGACATGATTTGTATAAAACTTTACAATATTATTTGTGACAATATCCGCAAAATGAGAAATCACTCGTGAAAGCTACTCCTAAACTCCAAATACAGCCATCGAACTGACACTTTGAGGTATCAACAGCTGGCGCTTCAGCCTCCACAGCTGGTGGAAGAATTCTTCTTGCATGAACGTCGTCTTCTGGCATGAACGGAACATACTCTTGGGGGCGATGTTCTTGCGATATATTGGTTGATTAATGATTCCTGGCGCGTAAACTGATCGGGTCATTTAGTCCCGTAGGTGTAGTGCATATTGACAATGCGGGAGATGGCTGTGATCATCCCCCGCGGGATTGCCAGATCCGGCGCCCACCTACGTCGTCTTGTGGGAATTTTCCCCAACCAGGTATCTCCCACCAGCGGACATCCCGGACAAGCACTAAGCTCCCGTCAAGTGGCGTTCTTGCGAGTTGGAGCCTCCTTTTTCCTTCCCCGCGGCGTGCACGACGTCGCGTCGGCGCTTTCGTTGGTGGGGGGAGGGGGGGGCAGGCGCCGCGCCGTGCGCTGTGTACCGTAGGGGAGGGGCGGTGGGCGAAAGCGGGGTTCGCGTGCGTGTGTGCCGGTGGGCACGGCCGGGCGACGGATATTGCCGTCTCGGCAATTAGCGCTGCCGCGGCTGCGGCGATAGGCCCGGCCCGGGCCGAGCTTCACACCCGGCCGCCCCCGCGCGCGTATATGAAGCGGCCCGAGCCCGCTCCAGGCATCACTCGCTCCCCGCCAGCACAGCATCATGAAGGCTCAGGTAAGTGCTCCTCACGCTCGCACTGCGAGGGCTCACGGAACACGCGGACACAGGCGGGCGCGCACGTTTCTTCCTTCGATTTGTGCATGCTCAGGAAAGACGCGCCGACTTCGGTCTTCGACGCGTCGGCGCTCAGGAAAGAGACGTCGGCTTCATTCGCCGGTCTGTGCGGGATCAGGAAAACCGCGGCAACTTCATTCTGCGGTCTATGAAGGCTCTGGAAAGACGTGTGTTGTTTCTCTGGGCGATGATGGTTCGGGAGAGACGCTCTGTGCTTGTACGTCGAAGTACGCAGGTTCGGGAAAGACGCGCCATCTTTATTCTTCGAACGATGAGGGCACAGGAAAGACGCGGTGAGTTCATATTTCGGACCACGAAGTTTCAGAAAAAATGTCGTCTTCAGAAAGTTCTTGAAATTTTCCGTGGAAATTCGGTCTTTTTAGATTCATATTCTTATTTTAACCCCATAGCTATTAAAATTATTTAGTGAATTTATTTTACACTTACATGGTCGTTCTAAATTTACATTTCATTTCTCTTGAAATATTTGAAATTCTATATTAATACAAAATTGTGCTCAACAACTGGGTTAAGGTTGGAAACCAACCTGCTGTAGAAAGCTAAATGCTTGATGAATATTAATGGTAAAAGTTGGTGCTTTTGATTTATTAATGGTAATAGATTGAAATTGGTGGAATTTTCTGATCTATGTAAAACTGTTGTGTGTGCAGTCGTAATAAAAATTCAAAAAATATTTTAGGAAATATTTGCAATCCCAAGAGATTAGCATGTTTTCTGTACAGTGAAGGTACTTCTCACCGGTAACTAACGAATAATTATGCTCGATATTGTCATTAAACTTCATCCACTAGGTTGTAACTTTTGGCCCTGCTCATTAACACAACGCACGGTTTGTGGTGTATTCGTTGCTTCATTTATAGTATTTTCCAGTAGACTTCATCCTATTAGTATCTAATATTTGTTTTTAAAATTATTTTCTTTTTTCAATATTTTCTTTATGAATGTGACATCAATAATGCCAGAGTATTTCAAATAGTATTGTAAAATACCATTGTTGTTTGATTAATGGAAAATATTTTTAATTCAAGATTTTAATTTGTTAACTCATAAAATGAACGTGAATTTACGAGTTAAATAAAATGAACACGAAATTAAATTGTGAAGTTTAACATTTAGTAATTCTTACTCAAGTTGTAGAAGATCCCTTAATAGCTTAAGCTTCCTGCGTTCGTAAGTTCAACGATATTACGTTCGCTTTCCGTCATCTTGTAGCAAGGTCTTACTCTTTAATAACTTTTTAAAAGAATAAACGTTCAACAATAACAGCCAGCCTCCATATTTAAATACACGAAGTTTGCTTATCGGTTGGTAATTGTGTAAATGTAGTCTTGGTGCCTATGATCAAGTACTATTTGACATAATTGTGTCCCAGTTTTTATTTCAACTGTAACTAAAAACCGCAAAGCATATGATTTAACAAAAAATTTGCTTTAAAATAATTACGAGTGAAACTATAGTTTTATGACATATACCGCAAATAATCCAGATGTAGAAGATAGCCATCTTGTTGTAACTGTTTTCGTTCGCTTCCGAGAAACTCGATAAGATCTCGGAAAGGTTAATTTCACGCACGCGTGGTTCGTGGCGAGGACGTGCGTGTTTCCGAAAGCACTGTCTTACGCATGCGAGAAGAAAGTCCGAAAGCGGAAAAGAAGATTCCAGAATTAAAGGAGGCCAGAAAAGAAAATTGAGCTTTTTCTTTTTATAACCATGTTGCTTGAAGAAGGAGCATTGTCTAAAAAGATTATTCATTCATACCTTTTGGCGTTAACGAGAGCAATGAAATCTAATGGGTTTTACTGAAATCGAACATGAATAATTGTGATATAAGTTTCGATCACCTCTTTCACGGATACACTTTCTTTAATGAGTCAGAATACGATATAGAATTTGCAGAAAAGCCGCACTTCCGTTCAAGTTTCCTATTATCTATCATAGGAAAATAATAGAATATATTAGCCCCCATTTTTTTCTGAATTGAGCTAGTTATGGGACTCGTGGACGATGTCTCAGCAATATTTCTACCCAAAGTCATCTAAATTTAAAGAAGGTACATTGATATAAAACATTTCCGATTGTTAAATACCCGCTGTAATTTTCATATTCACGAAAACACGCTCTCCCTGTTCCGTTTTGCGTCTATTTCTATCTGTCTTTCTCTTTCTCTCTCTCTCTCTCACTCACACACACACACTCATTGCGACTTCCGAGAAGGGACTCGAACCGACATTTCTTTGAATGGAAAACCCTTTTTACCGCTTTATACGATTCGGCTATTCGGGGCAGTCATGTATAATTATGTGATGCATTAAGTTTTAAAGGTAAGGTTAACAGTAGGATTTTTTGTCATAAATCCCTGCAGTATACATGTAGAGACCTTGGTAAATATTTTCAGAAAGATGATGAATTTGGGGTTCATGGCGAATAGTGGTTTATTGTTCTAGAATCTGTTAACCTCTCTTATTTCCTTATTACAGTTATATGGGGCTTAATTCTTCGTGAAAAAAGGTTTTGGAGAGTTTCTATTTTCGGTATAGTAAATACAAAAACGTTTCTAACTCTTGTTCAGCCACATTCCACATATATCGGATTTGTGGCGTGCATCCTTGCTGTTCGAAATTTTAAGATGTGTCTCAACTTTTCAAATAATTTTTCAAACACATTGATGCTTGTCATTTGGATGTTTTCTGCAAAAACCTGTTTACTTGAATATATTTAAACGATGTCATGAATCTTTTTTTTAAAATTTGAGTAATAACGCAAAGAGGAAGAAATATTTTTATCTGTGCTGTCCGCGTCGAAGGCTGAGGTGCTGACGTTTCGACCAAGATATCGCGGTCTTCTTTAGGGCTGTAGTGGAAATAAATATTTTCCGCTACAGAAGCCTGCGTATTTCCACTATACTTTGAGTAAAGAGAGGGAAAACTCGTTCTCTTGACAGCAACAAACTTTAATTAGAAAAGTATTGTGAGAGATGTGTGACTGAGAGCGCGTGCTTCCCGCAGATTGTAGCAGTTCTGGTGCTGGCCGCCTTCGCGGCTGCGGCGCCCGGTGAGACCCAGCAGGAGAAGAAGCAGGAGAAGCGCGGCCTGTCGGACTTCGGCTTCGGTCACGGAGGCTTCAGCGGTGGCGACTTCGGGGGCCACGACTTCGGCAGCCACGGTCACCACGAGGTGAAGACCATCACGCTCACCAAGCACGTGCCGGTGCCCGTGCCCAAGCCTTACCCGGTCACCGTGGAGAAGAAGGTGCCCGTGCCCTACCCTGTCAAGGTCCCCGTCCACGTGCCCAAGCCCTATCCCGTGCACGTGCCCAAGCCCTACCCCGTGATCGTCCACAAGCACGTCCCCGTGCCCGTGGAGAAGCCCTACCCGGTGCCCGTCAAGGTCCCCGTCAAGGTCCCTGTCAAGGTCCCGGTGCCCTACACCGTCCACAAGCCCGTGCCTTACCCTGTGGAGAAGCCCGTGCCGTACCCCGTCAAGGTCCCTGTGGTTGTGCACAAGCACGTGCCGATCTTCGTCAAGGAACACCATCATGAGCACAGCGGCCTGAGCCTGGACTCCGGTTTCGAGCACGGATCGCTGTCGCTCGGTTCCGGCCACGACTTCGGCTCTGAGCACAGCTTCAGCCTGGGAAGCGACCATGGTTTCGGCTCCAGCCTGGGTCACCACTGAGCGGCGTATGTGGCGGGGCAGTGGGTGATCGCCGCCGGCGAGTCGTCACCGTCTGCCCGGTGACGAGCGTGCCCTCACCAACCACCTGTTCTCCCGCCGGCGGTGCCTTCCCTCTGCACCCTGTCTCGCAATAAAAAAATCCACAGTAACATCTGGTCTTGTTATTTGTGAAATCATTACCTCTATTACTCTTCCCTCAGATAACCCAAAATGAAATATTTGTCATTCCAGTAATTATTATATATTTGAAATGGCCATGCATTGTTCATAATTTGAAAATTGCAAACTATGACAAAACAGTTTATTCAGCCCCTTGAAATACTATTACACCATAAATGAATAATAGCAGAATTCATTCTAGATTTAGATTTTATTTTTTTTTTGGTTGAAATTTCAATACGTAATCACTGTAATTTTTCACTATTTTAACTCATTTTCATGAAATAATTAAAGGATTATTCATTTATTGATTAAAATATGTTGTAATATGGCATATTACTTGCAAGAACTATTTTCAAAAACCGTTAACAACAAATATTGTTCAGATTCAATAAAAAGGAGAACAGAGACGGATATAAGATATTGAAGACAAAACTAGAGCTAAGTCCCCACAAAATATGCAATTTCCAAAAACACACAATGAAAGTATCAGATTTAATCGTAATCAAATTATGGGAACCTGTCATTTTGCAATCCTTAGTTCTTTGAATAGGTTGATATATCTTAATGGTGTAACTAAAATCTGAATATAATAATTTGCTCTTCTGGCTACAAACAAAACTTTATCCAAACCAGGTGTGAACCAAATGAATTTCTGGAATTCACTGCATTTGGAGTCTAATTTGGAATGCTTGACGACTTTCTAGGTAATCTCTATTGTACTCGGATTTTCTTTTCCTTTTGTGGATTGCTGTCTCATTGACAAAGCAGATCTGGTGAATCAACGTCTTAGGAGTCCACGCCATTCTAATTTTAAAATAATTTATACAACTGGACTCGTGCGAATAAAGAGCAATTGTTAAATAGTTGATATAATAATTGAAAGTAGTTTCGTACTGTGTCAAAACTTCGAACGGAACAGAATTCATTACTCGCGATTAGTCGCTTTAGAAATACAAAAATCCTGTTTTAAGGCTCTAGGACGCATCGTTTGTAAGTTATGAACTATATTAGTACGCAAAGGCCGAAAGAGTTCCAGTTGACGCAGGAGAGCGAAATGTGACAATGCGATCTGCCAGGACCTTTCACAGACATCACATTTAACAGCGCGTCTCTTCAATTATATCATAGAACTTGGGAAAGAATTTTTAGTCAAATAATTTGAACACGTCTGTAACAGTCGGTGCGCTCCAAAAGACACATTCCCTAAAGGCGAGAGTTACAAGGGTTAGAGACAACTTTGTTCGTTTAATTTAATATAGCATGTCAGAAAGCATAATTTTATAGTCAAACCACTACCAAAACATTAACAAATGATACCTCATTGAATTCACACAAAACAGAGTCTGTTTTGGATGAGCGTGAGGTGAAATTTGCGCCAGTGCGTATCAAAACAAGGTTGAGGTCTGCAGCGACAACCATTCTGACTCTTGGAATATAACAATTACGATGTCAGTACATACTGCATTAGAATATGTTTACACACCATATAGTCGAGAACAATTTTAAATATCACCTATTTACCGTTATATTCATTTGTGTTTGTTAATTCTTCGCCTGAATACAACTGATCTCGCCACCAAGACAGGGACCTTCTTTGCTACGCGAATGTGCCTGCTTTGCCATGCCAGTATTCAAAGAGTGGAAGAAATGGATATGCAGTTTTAGATCAAGAATACGGAATCATGAAGTAAGTATTATGCTGTAGATTGTTTGGAATACGTTTAGTTTTCGATAATCATGTACGTTTTCGTCATTCATGTTTGATTGGAACTCTATATTTTTCTCACCAACAATGGATAGGAGAAGGAATTCAACCTTGTTTTGATACGCACTGGCGCAAATTTCACCTCACGCTCTTCCAAAACAGACTCTGTTTTGTGTGAATTCAATGAGGTATCATTTGTTAATGTTTTGGTAGTGGTTTGACTATAAAATTATGCTTTCTGACATGCTATTTTAAATTAAACGAACAAAGTTGTCTCTAACCCTTGTAACTCTCGCCTTTAGGGAATGTGTCTTTTGGAGCGCACCGACTGTTACAGACGTGTTCAAATTATTTGACTAAACATTCTTTCCTAAGTTCTATGATATAATTGAAGAGACGCGCTATTAAATGTGATGTCTGTGAAAGGTCCTGGCAGATCGCATTGTCACATTTCGCTCTCTTGCGTCAACTGGAACTCTTTCGGCTTTTGCGTACTAACATAATTCATAACTTCCAAACGATGCGTTCTAGAGCCTTAAAACAGGATTTTTGTATTTCTAAAGCGACTAATCGCGAGTAATGAATTCTGTTCCGTTCGAAGTTTTGACACAGTACGAAACTACTTTCAATTATTATATCAACTATTTAACAATTGCTCTTTATTCGCACGAGTCCAGTTGTATAAATTATTTTAAAATTAGAATGGCGTGGACTCCTAAGACGTTGATTCACCAGATCTGCTTTGTCAATGAGACAGCAATCCACAAAAGGAAAAGAAAATCCGAGTACAATAGAGATTACCTAGAAAGTCGTCAAGCATTCCAAATTAGACTCCAAATGCAGTGAATTCCAGAAATTCATTTGGTTCACACCTGGTTTGGATAAAGTTTTGTTTGTAGCCAGAAGAGCAAATTATTATATTCAGATTTTAGTTACACCATTAAGATATATCAACCTATTCAAAGAACTAAGGATTGCATAATGACAGGTTCCCATAATTTGATTACGATTAAATCTGATACTTTCATTGTGTGTTTTTGGAAATTGCATATTTTGTGGGGACTTAGCTCTAGTTTTGTCTTCAATATCTTATATCCGTCTCTGTTCTCCTTTTTATTGAATCTGAACAATATTTGTTGTTAACGGTTTTTGAAAATAGTTCTTGCAAGTAATATGCCATATTATAACATATTTTAATCAATAAATAAATAATCCTTTAATTATTTCATGAAAATGAGTTAAAATAGTGAAAAATTACAGTGATTACGTATTGAAATTTCAACCAAAAAAAAAAATAAAATCTAAATCTAGAATGAATTCTGCTATTATTCATTTATGGTGTAATAGTATTTCAAGGGGCTGAATAAACTGATTTGTCATAGTTTGCAATTTTCAAATTATGAACAATGCATGGCCATTTCAAATTTATAATAATTACTGGAATGACAAATATTTCATTTTGGGTTATCTGAGGGAAGAGTAATAGAGGTAATGATTTCACAAATAACAAGACCAGATGTTACTGTGGATTTTTTTATTGCGAGACAGGGTGCAGAGGGAAGGCACCGCCGGCGGGAGAACAGGTGGTTGGTGAGGGCACGCTCGTCACCGGGCAGACGGTGACGACTCGCCGGCGGCGATCACCCACTGCCCCGCCACATACGCCGCTCAGTGGTGACCCAGGCTGGAGCCGAAACCATGGTCGCTTCCCAGGCTGAAGCTGTGCTCAGAGCCGTAGTCGTGGCCGGAACCGAGCGACAGCGATCCGTGCTCGAAACCGGAGTCCAGGCTCAGGCCGCTGTGCTCATGATGGTGTTCCTTGACGAAGATCGGCACGTGCTTGTGCACAACCACAGGGACCTTGACGGGGTACGGCACGGGCTTCTCCACAGGGTAAGGCACGGGCTTGTGGACGGTGTAGGGCACCGGGACCTTGACAGGGACCTTGACGGGGACCTTGACGGGCACCGGGTAGGGCTTCTCCACGGGCACGGGGACGTGCTTGTGGACGATCACGGGGTAGGGCTTGGGCACGTGCACGGGATAGGGCTTGGGCACGTGGACGGGGACCTTGACAGGGTAGGGCACGGGCACCTTCTTCTCCACGGTGACCGGGTAAGGCTTGGGCACGGGCACCGGCACGTGCTTGGTGAGCGTGATGGTCTTCACCTCGTGGTGACCGTGGCTGCCGAAGTCGTGGCCCCCGAAGTCGCCACCGCTGAAGCCTCCGTGACCGAAGCCGAAGTCCGACAGGCCGCGCTTCTCCTGCTTCTTCTCCTGCTGGGTCTCACCGGGCGCCGCAGCCGCGAAGGCGGCCAGCACCAGAACTGCTACAATCTGCGGGAAGCACGCGCTCTCAGTCACACATCTCTCACAATACTTTTCTAATTAAAGTTTGTTGCTGTCAAGAGAACGAGTTTTCCCTCTCTTTACTCAAAGTATAGTGGAAATACGCAGGCTTCTGTAGCGGAAAATATTTATTTCCACTACAGCCCTAAAGAAGACCGCGATATCTTGGTCGAAACGTCAGCACCTCAGCCTTCGACGCGGACAGCACAGATAAAAATATTTCTTCCTCTTTGCGTTATTACTCAAATTTTAAAAAAAGATTCATGACATCGTTTAAATATATTCAAGTAAACAGGTTTTTGCAGAAAACATCCAAATGACAAGAATCAATGTGTTTGAAAAATTTTTTGAAAAGTTGAGACACATCTTAAAATTTCGAACAGCAAGGATGCACGCCACAAATCCGATATATGTGGAATGTGGCTGAACAAGAGTTAGAAACGTTTTTGTATTTACTATACCGAAAATAGAAACTCTCCAAAACATTTTTTCACGGAGAATTAAGCCCCAAATAACTGTAATAAGGAAATAAGAGAGGTTAACAGATTCTAGAACAATAAACCACTATTCGCCATGAACCCCAAATTCATCATCTTTCTGAAAATATTTACCAAGGTCTCTACATGTATACTGCAGGGATTTATGACAAAAATCCTACTGTTAACCTTACCTTTAAACTTAATGCATCACATAATTATACATGACTGCCCCGAATAGCCGAATCGTATAAAGCGGTAAAAAGGGTTTTCCATTCAAAGAAATGTCGGTTCGAGTCCCTTCTCGGAAGTCGCAATGAGTGTGTGTGTGTGAGTGAGAGAGAGAGAGAGAAAAAAAGAAAGACAGATAGAAATAGACGCAAAACGAAACAGGGAGAGCGTGTTTTCGTGAATATGAAAATTACAGCGGGTATTTAACAATCGGAAATGTTTTATATCAATGTACCTTCTTTAAATTTAGATGACTTTGGGTAGAAATATTGCTGAGACATCGTCCACGAGTCCCATAACTAGCTCAATTCAGAAAAAAATGGGGGCTAATATATTCTATTATTTCCCTATGATAGATAATAGGAAACTTGAACGGAAGTGCGGCTTTTCTGCAAATTCTATATCGTATTCTGACTCATTAAAGAAAGTGTATCCGTGAAAGAGGTGATCGAAACTTATATCACAATTATTCATGTTCGATTTCAGTAAAACCCATTAGATTTCATTGCTCTCGTTAACACCAAAAGGTATGAATGAATAATCTTTTTAGACAATGCTCCTTCTTCAAGCAACATAGTTATAAAAAGAAAAAGCTCAATTTTCTTTTCTGGCCTCCTTTAATTCTGGAATCTTCTTTTCCGCTTTCGGACTTTCTTCTCGCATGCGAAAGACAGTGCTTTCGGAAACACGCACGTCCTCGCCACGAACCACGCGTGCGTGAAATTAACCTTTCCGAGATCTTATCGAGTTTCTCGGAAGCGAACGAAAACAGTTACAACAAGATGGCTATCTTCTACATCTGGATTATTTGCGGTATATGTCATAAAACTATAGTTTCACTCGTAATTATTTTAAAGCAAATTTTTTGTTAAATCATATGCTTTGCGGTTTTTAGTTACAGTTGAAATAAAAACTGGGACACAATTATGTCAAATAGTACTTGATCATAAGCACCAAGACTACATTTACACAATTACCAACCGATAAGCAAACTTCGTGTATTTAAATATGGAGGCTGGCTGTTATTGTTGAACGTTTATTCTTTTAAAAAGTTATTAAAGAGTAAGACCTTGCTACAAGATGACGGAAAGCGAACGTAATATCGTTGAACTTACGAACGCAGGAAGCTTAAGCTATTAAGGGATCTTCTACAACTTGAGTAAGAATTACTAAATGTTAAACTTCACAATTTAATTTCGTGTTCATTTTATTTAACACGTAAATTCACGTTCATTTTATGAGTTTACAAATTAAAATCTTGAATTAAAAATATTTTCCATTAATCAAACAACAATGGTATTTTACAATACTATTTGAAATACTCTGGCATTATTGATGTCACATTCATAAAGAAAATATTGAAAAAAGAAAATAATTTTAAAAACAAATATTAGATACTAATAGGATGAAGTCTACTGGAAAATACTATAAATGAAGCAACGAATACACCACAAACCGTGCGTTGTGTTAATGAGCAGGGCCAAAAGTTACAACCTAGTGGATGAAGTTTAATGACAATATCGAGCATAATTATTCGTTAGTTACCGGTGAGAAGTACCTTCACTGTACAGAAAACATGCTAATCTCTTGGGATTGCAAATATTTCCTAAAATATTTTTTGAATTTTTATTACGACTGCACACACAAGTTTTACATAGATCAGAAAATTCCACCAATTTCAATCTATTACCATTAATAAATCAAAAGCACCAACTTTTACCATTAATATTCATCAAGTGCATTTAGCTTTCTACAGCAGGTTGGTTTCCAAACTTAACCCAGTTGTTGAGCACAATTTTGTATTAATATAGAATTTCAAATATTTCAAGAGAAATGAAATGTAAATTTAGAACGACCATGTAAGTGTAAAATAAATTCACTAAATAATTTTAATAGCTATGGGGTTAAAATAAGAATATGAATCTAAAAAGACCGAATTTCCACGGAAAATTTCAAGAACTTTCTGAAGACGACATTTTTTCTGAAACTTCGTGGTCCGAAATATGAACTCACCGCGTCTTTCCTGTGCCCTCATCGTTCGAAGAATAAAGATGGCGCGTCTTTCCCGAACCTGCGTACTTCGACGTACAAGCACAGAGCGTCTCTCCCGAGCCATCATCGCCCAGAGAAACAACACACGTCTTTCCAGAGCCTTCATAGACCGCAGAATGAAGTTGCCGCGGTTTTCCTGATCCCGCACAGACCGGCGAATGAAGCCGACGTCTCTTTCCTGAGCGCCGACGCGTCGAAGATCGAAGTCGGCGCGTCTTTCCTGAGCATGCACAAACCGAAGGAAGAAACGTGCGCCCCCGCCTGAGTCCGCGTGTTCCGTGAGCCCTCGCAGTGCGAGCGTGAGGAGCACTTACCTGAGCCTTCATGATGCTGTGCTGGCGGGGAGCGAGTGATGCCTGGAGCGGGCTCGGGCCGCTTCATATACGCGCGCGGGGGCGGCCGGGTGTGAAGCTCGGCCCGGGCCGGGCCTATCGCCGCAGCCGCGGCAGCGCTAATTGCCGAGACGGCAATATCCGTCGCCCAGTCGTGCACACCGGCACACACGCACGCGAACCCCGCTTTATCCACATCACAATGTACTAAATTATATTCACATAATTTTGAACTGGGACATGAAGCGAATACTCTGATTGTTTACATTGGGTAACTTTAGGGGAACACGACACGTAAGAACATCACGAGCAGACACAAACATTCATGCCCGAGGCGGAATTCAAACTCGCGACCCTTCTTAGCGACTTCGGCTATCCAGGCCGGCATTAACAGAATTGTATCTTAAATAATATGTCTGAAAAGGGACCTTTAATGTGTACTTTTCTAGCATTCTAGCTACATAAATGCATTAACGTCAAACCAACATCCACCAGGTGGCTGAAAGTGAAGACGAATATGAAGTAAACGGTTCAAGCACAAGTCAACAAACGTTTAATCACTTCTTTTGGTTTGGCATCAATGAATGTCAGAAATATCGTTCATATGACTGAACAGAGAATGTTGTATGTTAAGTCTAAAAGCCAAGTGGAAGAAAGAACCTCGTGGCCGCTGCTCCATTTTCCAATACCAATAACAATAATAATAATAATAATAATAATAATAATAATAATAATAATAATAATAGTAATAATAATAATAATATTGATAATGAGAATAATAATAATGCCCATCAGATGGCCGAGATCGCTAAGGCAGTAATGCCGGAGTGGTTTCGGACCAGAAGATCGCGGGTTCGAGTCCCGCTTCGGGCATGGATGTATTTGTGTATGTCTGTATGTGTTGTCCTTTCATCATTTCATCTTGCATACCCCCAGGGCTAAGAACCGTGGGGGATAAAAATCGGATCCAGCTAAAAAAATAAATTCTGCTCCCCCCAAAAAGTTGTTGCAAGCACCTGCCACCGCGATAATAATTAAAAACTGAGCCACGGTAAATGCAGGATGCTTGCATGCGTGGTCCTAGTCGGCCGATTAGCGAGAAAATAATAATAATAATAATAATAATAATAATAATAATAATAATAATAATAATAATAATAATAATAATAATAATAATAATAATAATAATAATAATGAGAAGTCTTAGAAGAGGAGCAAAAGGGTTAAATCAAAAGATCAATGGGTTGTAAACATCAGCTGACAAATTACAGCTGCAAAAATCAGCTGACATTGTAAGTTATTTACCGAGTTCATTCTTCAATTTTAAGTCCATGCAGGTGAATGAAGCCATATTTTCATAAATGTTATTCATTTATTGTTAATCACTATAAAAAGAAATATTGTAAATGGAGATATATTTTCTGTCTGAGGTAATGCTCCATCAACACTATAATATATAAACAACTGTCGCCTGAAAAAAGATTCAAAATAGAAAAGGCATTCTTAATTATACTGACAATAATTTACGTACAATATACTTCCCAATAAAATACACAATTAACTCTTTAAAAACAGATTATCATGTCTGAACTACTATTAATATTATTGTATACATAAGTGTTCAAATTAAAGTTCTGTGGTAGTTTAAGTATTTACTCGTTACTAAAATAAAGTTAAATATAAAGTAAGGTTTTGTTATATCACTCCTTTCCGGGGCGTCTACATGTTTATTTAGTATTTGAAGACATTAATTATGTAAAGACTAATTAGGAATTCGTTTTTATTATAAAACTTCCTTTTTCAAGAAAATGAAACAATTACGAATGAACGTAGAATACAAGTTAGAATGAAAGTTAAAAAAAGTTATACTTGTGGCAAGAAGTGCGTTTTCGGCAAGACTAGATAAGTAAATATTCGCAATGCATATAAGCCTCACTTTGCTTCGAGTCTCTGTCGGGAACAGTCGTCTACAGAGGAACTCCGAGCAGCGCAGCTAACGGAAACACAACTAGACTGTCGAGCTGTGTTTCCACTCTCAGTTCTCGCAATCTACTCAGTCTAGCAGAGTTTTATAGTATACTAATAGTGCATCATAACTTCGTGCAGTGTTTTCTGTAGTACATAAGTCATACTACCTCTTCTTGACGTGCTAAGACTTAAAACATAAGTAGTGAAGCCGCCTCGGCAGGGCCTTGGCCTCGGCCAAGCCGTAGAACTCCTCTACAACCCAGAGAACGCTATGGAGGAAACCTCCACCCATCAACATGAAAGTCAACTGCGCGGCATCCACAGCATATGACTTCAACACCACAACGGCCATCTCAACTTACAGTCTCACGACGGCAGCACGGACGGTACAAATGTTTCATACCGTTACTTGGCCTCAAGTGGCCCCCAGCAGGTTAGTAGCCAACCTCTATGCAATGGCGAAGTGAATGTGTCTTCCATGGGAAGTCAAACAGTGCTCATAAATGGAAACGTCGGTAAAAGAGGCCATGCAGCCAATAATCCAATCGAAAAACCTCTTAAAAAGCCCACCAAAGATGTAGACGCATCTCTAGAAAATCTGCAGAATCGAAGAAATAGGTTTTCATTCATTAGTGGATTCCCTCGGAAATCTCGAAAAATGTGACCCCCCCACAATTTATTTAAAATTCTTCTCAAATGTAGTGGAGTTTAATAGAAAAAAATTTAAATAACAAAACTCCATTACCATATTTACCATATAATGAAATCAAATCTATCACACTTAGAAAAATAGACTTTATCAAACTACTAGATGTATGTATAACACATAATTTTTTCACTTTCAACAAGAAGTTCTATTCTCAAACAGAAGGATTAGCCATGGGCTCCAACGGTTCCCCCCTTTCGCTGAACTGTTTATGGATAACTTTGAGAAAAACATATTTAGTAGCTCGAATCCTCTCCTCAAAACATTATTTATTTTTACAGGTATGTTGATGACATTATTTGTCTTTGGTCAGGAACTTCTAGGCAATTGAGCCAGTTCTTTGATTTTCTCAATTCTTTTCACTCCAAAATAAAATTCTCAATGGAAATTGAACAGAACCATTCTCTGAATTTCCTTGATTTAACAATCACTATAATAAACTCAAGACACAATTTAAAATATTCAGAAAACCTACCCATACTGATACAATCATACCTTCCCTTTCTAATCATATTCACAATCATAAATTTGCTGTTTTCCACTCCTGGATCAACAGACTATTCCAGGTTCCCATGACTGATATAGATTTTAGTAATGAAGTCAATACCATTCTAACCATTGCCTTAAATAATGGATATGATCCCCTGACAATCAACAAACTTATCCACCAAAAAAGTGTTAAAATTATTTTAAATAAGGTTTTTCCTCAACATGGCTCTATAGAACCAAAGAAATTTATTTGTATCCCCTATATAGATCCTGTATCCAAACGTATAGGACAATGTTTCACTGAATACAATATCTCAGTAGCCTACAAAACCCTAAACTCCCTCCAATCTTTGTTTCCTAGTTCCAAATCACCTATCCCCTCCATTGAAAGAAGTGGTATTTATCAATTAACTTGTAATAACTGTAATTCAGCATATGTAGGCCAAACAGGCAGAAAATTTTCAGTTAGAATTAATGAGCACATTAGATGTTGGAAACAAAATTTAGACACTTCTACCTTTGCCAATCATTTGATACAATTTAACCATTCTTTTGACCCCATTTATAATTTTAAAATTATTTACCCAGTCAACAAAGGCACTAAAATGAACATTTTAGATAACTTGGAAATTCTAAAACTTTTCAAAAACACTAATTTTTCTGTCTTGAATGAGCATTCCTTGATTAAAAGCAGTCCCATTCTAAATATTTTATTAACTATCCCCTAATCATTCTTTTGAGTAGTCCTTTTATGACTACCCTTCCTTCTCTTCTTCCCCCACTCCCTTTCCCTTCATTGTTAGGCTTCCTCTTCTCCCATTCGTAAAGATGGCTGCCATCTATCTGTTACCACCATGTTATTTTGACCATTTGTGAACGTTCGTGGGAGATCCACGTTGCTTGAGCAGTAAGTTATTTTCTTTTCTTTTTGTATTTATATGATATTATTTATTTTTCCACTATATTCACAGTACCCCCGCGTTTTGTGTTCAACTTATGTTTGTTTCATTTCTCCATTTTGCTAGAGATCCACTGAGGATGGGAAAATTCATTCCCGAAAGTTAACTGTGAAAAATTGTTAATAAAACTATTAAAAACTTTTGTGGAGATTATTTCCTTTACAATACCATGGATTACCACAAGATATCTGCTACCACCACGGAATTTAACAAAACTCCGCAGTTCGCCTGCAATTACATTGACAACAAACATAAAATTAAGTTAACAACCGTTACAGTCTGTAGTAAACCTTCAAACACTTCATTCAAACAAAAAGGTACTTTCATTTAAACAAAGATCCGGAGAACAAGAAATTCTATGTAATATTCAATAACTTTCACGTGTCCATCACACAAGATAAATTACATCAAGACACCAACAAGCCCAGTTGTTATAGGTTATTAGTTCTAAAAAATGGTATCCAAGATTTTATTTTTTTATTGCTTTATTTCGTTGTTTTAAACAACATATTAAAAATAGACAACGATAGCGGCCCGGTCAAAAAAAGTTATTCACGATCAAAAGTCACAAAAAGCTTTTTGTTGTTGTTGTTGCTGTTGTTGTTGTTGTTGTTGTTGTTGTTGTTGCAAACATTTTGTTTTCTAGGGCTCGGAAATTAATTGACATGATTACAAAAAAGAAAGTTTATGTAATAATTGTGTTCAAAAATGGTTCTATTCTTTTTTCAAGTACGACAAACCGTTTTAACGTAAACAAGCGGTGACGTTTCCGTACAAGGCGTATGTTTGCTCCATTCCGTCTAGCTGTATCCATTTCCGCACCACCATTGACGTAGGATACAAGGTGCGTTTTTGTACATGGTGTCTCCTGTAGGCCTAGTCCATATCGAGCCATGTATGGCCTCAAGTTCATATGGAGTCCACATATTGCCCTCGCCCGCGTCACGAAGTTACAGATTGTCGGGTGTGCGCGGCCGATCACAGAGACGCCACCCATAGTGCTTGTGATACAACAAACGTGCGCGTGCTCCTCGACTGGCGCTTGTGATACAACAAACGTGCGCTTACGCACGTGCGTGTGCATGTGTGCATGTGCGTGTGTGTGTGCAAGCGGGGAAAAAGTGTAACTGCAACTATGATTCTCAAGAGCCAGTGCAAGTTTAACTGGCAAACTATATAAACCTCAGAGGTAGTAAGTAAGTTTAGATTGTGATTAGGCTGTTTCAACTCAGCTGCCCACCGTGGGCACTGGCGGAGTCCTGTGGGCACAGACTGCTGTCATCACTCGCTGCCGACGCCTGACAAAATATAAACCCTTGTGGCTCGAGTTGGCCTTGGCCTTGGCGTTTGGCGAGAATTCGTGAAAGCCGCATCAGGGAGAAGTTAGGTTACAATAATTATAATAATATTTATTTGGCTACAATTGGCTGATTGCCAGGTGGTAGCCATAACCCTACAGTTTTACAATATATGAACACTTATAATTAAAAAACAATTTACAATACACTCCTTTCGAGCGTACACTCATTATATAAATATACACAGACCTGTATACATCTATGGCACACATATACATACATATACACACATGCATACACATGCACATATATATATATACACACACACTCACATACATACATAGGTTGAGGAGTGGAGGGCATACCGGGGCTCATACTCACACCCCCTTAGAAGAAACCTAAATGTTTAACGAGATACGTACAATTTGATTCAATTCAACAATATTTTATTAAATTAATTTTTGATATATCTTTTTTTAACAAGTCAAGCAATATCTGTTATTAGGCCTTGGACTATTGCGATGCGTACAACGCTCATCAATGTCTCATACAGTTGGTTCTTTCTTTGTTTTTTATTAATTTCATTGCAGAGAAAAGCTGCTCACTCTGTTGACCCAAACGTAGATGTATCTTTGCTGCATTTTATGAATATTGGGAACGACTTTCACATGTAAATTTTGATACCACTGCGACAAATTAAGGGTATTAAAATATCTGTCTTTTAGAAGTATGGAGTTCTGCAAATCTTTTATCTCCATGGGCGATAGATGGTATCCGATGAGACAGAAAAAGGAGTTCTGCAAGTGCTGCAAGTAAGTCTTGCTTGATACAGATGAAGATTTTCGTATGTCAGTAGTGAATACATTCTTTTAACGTTTTGCCAATATCTACAAGTGCTATGTACCTAATTTTGGAGGGATGTGGGAGTATTAAATTGGACGTTCTATCAAATTGTTGGTGATTCGTAACTTATCGATAATACCATTGCCACCTCGATTTCAACCCTTGGTGATGGTGGCCATTTTTGTGACGTCACGCTTAGAAGGCTTAGTTTCCTCTATCTTATACTATTTATGCTTTCTCTGTACGCCGTGGTTTGCGCAGACTGACAAGGTTTATTTGCATAATTATTAATTCAAGTTTTCCTCTCGCAGCAACTACAAGTACTCTTAATAGTTCTTAATGCCATGAAGATTGTTTCTTATGCGTGTAGTGAAAACATTCATTTATCATTTGGCCAAGGTATACAAGTGCAATGTGCCTAACTGTAGAGGGATGTGAGTGTACAGTGAAGAATGAAGATTTGTCTTGTTAGGTTTGGTTTGAGTTTTACCTGTGCCAGCATTTTCGTTATCGGCAGAGATTCGGTGAAACTTTCACGTCAGCGTGTTCAGTCACGTAGCTTTCTCAAGAGTAATTTTTTCATATTTTTTACAATCACGAAAAGCGAAAACTGTCAAAGAATATTGAATAATTACTTCAAATACTTTTAAAGGAGTGTTGTAAATTGTTCCAAGAAATCTCTCGATAATGCTGAATAAATATTTAATGAAAATTTCCTTTCCACATCAATTGCATAGTTTTTTATTTTTATTTGATATTGTATTAGTGCAATGAAAGTTATTTATACATTTTTAAACGGTATTTTGCAAAGTATATTATCAAATATGAACAACTGCAATGTCAATAGTACAAATAATAGCAAAGGTAAATGGCATAACACACAGAAAATCAACATCACCAGCAGCAGTAACTGATATCGCAGCTTTCAAATGAGGGTCTGACTGTATGAACAATTGTTTTCACTTTTCGTAACAAACATACTTACTTCTTAGTACTTCATAGATTTAGGTAATTGCCCATTAGTATAACACATTTAAATATACGACTATAACTTTGTGCTTTCTAACTACTTAGTGAGTATTTTATTACATTTTGTTGTTGAATAGTGTGAAAGAATGATGCAGTTCCCATTCTCGTTAAAAACTCGTTGAAAATTGGAAAAATTAAATTTTTTTTCGGCGTCTTCCTACAACTATAATCATGAAGATAGAAATTTTCCCTTAATAAAATCTGTTCCTTAAAGAAATAAAGTTATGTACAATTTTTAGAAAATATCAGTACTTTTCACGTAATTTTGCATGAAAGTACGGGAGTGATAATCCGTGCTGTTTAACCACCATTTGTTGGTAAACAAAGAGACATTAAGAGAACGTTAAACAATTGATTTTGTATGATTTCTATCTAAAAACAAACACTTGAAAAATTGTTTTAGTTACTGAAAACGTTAATATTTTATTTAAAAGATTAAGACGATAAATAATTACTTATCAAACATAATGTTCAAACCAACTGTTATTCAACCAAGAGCAAATTACTATCGTAAATGCGTATGTTAGATTTTCTTTCTACGCTGATTCAGGATATTTTCTATACTGTTAAAATTTACGAACTGAAGATTTTTGTAATTCTTTTGGTGTGTTACCTTTTTTACTTGTTTTGAATATCGTGTGTTGTGCGTGGTAATTTTCTTTTCAAGCAATCCTGTCATGTTCACCCCATTATTTTATTCAAAATTTATGTCACTTGAAACTAGTGAGTGTAATATAGGTCCTCATTTGTTTATGAGAAAGAGTACATTTTCTCCGTAAAAGTGAAAGGATACTTGACTATTTCTTCACTTCCAATGCGAAATGAAGAATCCGAGACCCTGGTTACAGCTTAAGAATCCCATAACTGTGTTTATTTACATTGACATTCAGCGTGAACAGGGATGCCATGCATCGAGCTTGTTATTTAATTTTTTGCTCGAGTCATCGAGATCAGGAACCAGCTAGTAAACTGTTTTTGTATTTTGTGTGTGTTATTTTATTGTAATAAATTTATGTTATGTTATTTATTCCATTTTGCACTATCCGTTCAAAAATTGAAAGATAGATTCCTAATCCAGAAAATGTGTTTGAGCATTTCTCGAAATGCGAATATTCGTAGGAATTATCACCCAAAAATTTGAGTTTTCGCGAAACTTTACTAGACAATTTTTTAAATATTTTTTCTCACCTTCCATTGTATGTGTAAGGCTGAAAAAATTGCAGGGTTGGGGGAAAATGGGCGAATTTGAAGGTATGATTGTGAATAAATTTTAAGCTAAATTTAAATAGAAAAAAACAAATTGATTTTTAACGTGATAACGTTAGAGTACTGTCAGTTTCCCCCTAGAATGTGTTTTATAACATTCTATAACATGTTTTTTACTTTCTCGCCATACGAATTCTTCGTAAGAAGAGAAAGTTATTTATCGTGCGCCAAAAATTTCCGAAATTTCGTCAGAAAAACCTTATTCCCCAGGTTCTGATAACGGAACAGTGGATAAGTCCCGTTTCTAGACTTAAAAATTCCTCTAACTCGTGGTGCGGCTAGAATCCATTTTTTGTTGGTTCTTGATACCGAAAAATCGATTGACATCAGTCCGTCTATTCGTGTCGGTCGGTGCGTGTCTGTCACATAACCCTCGGGAAGATTTTGAAAATTTTCTCAAGAACGGAGCCAATTTTTTAAAAATTTTGTTGTTGAATTGTGAGGACGTGTAAGAGAATGGTGTAGAGATCATTTTCGTTGACATTCCCAATTTTCCGAAAATTGTAAAAGCAAATTTTAGAACTACAATATTGAAGATAAAAATGTTTGCCTTAATCAAAGTTTGTTGTACAAAATAAGCTCTTTAAAAAGGTCAGGTACAAGTTTTGGAGAAAATAAGTAAATTTTGCGTAAGAAAAAATGAAACGTTTTAGCGGGTTTTTTGCTTTATCTCTCTCCAGAGCGCCTACAACTGTTTAAATTCTTAATGAATTATGAAGAGAGTAATTAGTTGTTTTTTTGTTGTAAGTCTTCATTTACAAGAAAATAATACCTTTAAGAATGGACTTAAAATATCTTGGTGGCATGGCGAAAAATAAATGTATGTATTCGAAACAAGAAATAGTGTTCCATAAAGAATGCCTTAGAAGAGCTTTCATAAAACCACAACAATGGAAACAGAAAACAGTTCCTTTTATGGCACAAATCGGGCAAAAATATGTGCCCATTGTTCGCAGAGCCCATCGTTACATGCGCGCTTTGTTGTCAGCACTAATTGATTGATATAAGATGATATAGACAGAAATTGCTGTATAATATTATTACGTAACCGTTACTAAGAGGCGAGAAAGTATGTGCTGTTTTAGTCCCACAATTTTTTAATATTGCATCTTTTATTTCCATTACACCTTCATCGTGTTTAGTTTGCTGGTTGCTGACCGTCGAAAATTGTCACTTTGATACACTTTCAAAATGTTTCTCAACATTTCTCGCTCTCACTACAATATGACGGCCAACGTCTGGTGTCGCTTTCCAACCGAAGTGCTCGTGTTGTGGTCACATACGACGTGACGCAAACTAGTGCCGATCACAACGAGCAAAAGTTGGTGCATCGGCGGAGCATCAAACCCATCTCTTTCGACCTTGGGAATATCGGAAGAAAAACGATATTATTTTGAACGTGCGAACGGAAGTGGCAAGGTGGGATGTTGTTCAAGCATTGCTTTTTCGCAAAGTGTACCTCATATACCCTAAGAATAGAATGCGTTCTGCCAAATTACAAACAGTAAAAATTGAAAACAAATTTAAAGAATATATTTTTTAAAGCAAAATAAATTTTGAGATAGTATGTTCAAAATTTTATATATCCAAATGCATTTTCCTTCAATTAAATCAACCTATTAATTACGACAATGTCTTTCTTCAACGTCAGCGTTCACGCGCCACCGCGTCGCAGCTGAGCCGCCCCCACGTGTATAAAAGCGGCGGCGCGCTCGTCCCAGCCATCACTCGTTCCCCGCCCAGCAGCACCATGAAGGCTCAGCTCGCAGCAGTTCTAGTGCTGGCCGCGCTGGCGGCCGCCGCCACCCAAGACGCCCCCGCCGACAAGAAGCAGGAGAAGCGCGGCCTGGCCCACAGCTTCGGCTCCGGCTTCGGCCACGGCTTCGGCCACGGCCTCTCCGCTGGCTCCTCCAGCTTCGGCCACGGCGACTTGGGCGGCTTCGGCAGCCACGGCGGCGACCTCGACCTCGGCGGCCACGGCCACCACGAGGTGAAGACCATCACGCTCACCAAGACGGTGGCCGTGCCCGTGCCCAAGCCGTACCCCGTGCCCGTGGAGAAGAAGGTGGCGGTGCCGTACCCCGTGAAGGTGCCGGTGCACGTGCCCAAGCCGTACCCCGTGCCCGTGCCCAAGCCCTACCCCGTGGTTGTGCACAAGACGGTGGCGGTACCCGTGGACAAGCCGTATCCGGTGCCCGTGAAGGTGCCGGTGAAGGTGCCTGTGCCGCACCCGGTGCCGTACCCGGTGCACAAGCCGGTGCCGTACCCGGTGGAGAAGCTGGTGCCGTACCCTGTGAAGGTGCCGGTGGTGGTGCACAAGGCGGTGCCCGTGCTGGTCAAGGGCCACGAGGACAGCCACAGCGGCCCGAGCCTGGGCCACGGCCTGGGAGGCCACGACTTCGGCGGTCACGGCCTGAGCCTGGGCTCTGACCTGGGCTACGGCCTGAGTCTGGGCGGCGAGCACAGCTCCGGCCACTGAGCGGAGGCTACGGCAGCGGCTATTGCAGCGGCTGCGGCAGAGGCGAGAGCGGGGGCGGGGCAGCTGGTGATCGCCTGAGCCGGCGGGTCTACTCTCACCTGCGCCGCTCACCCGCCGGCGCTGCTCAAACTTTCACACATTATTTGCTACTATTAAAATTTCGTAATAAAGAAGCTTTTGCAATAAAACAAGGAGTTTTTAAATTTTCTTTGAATCATACTATTCCCTTGACATGTAAAACGCTACAGGAAGATCAGTGTTCGATAATACTTAAGAATCCAGCGACGCAAAATTTTGAAAGTGTATTATTTCTGGAAGGACAATATCTTCCAGCTCCCTGTCATTCATCTAGGTTTATTTTTTGCATTTTTCGAAAATTCAGGGGTAACAGTGTAAAGTGGATCTATATGAGTGCTTTCAGTCTAATCTTTAAAGAAATAAAAAAAATTGTAGCCATTGTTGAGAAAAAATGCAAGGTCTTGCTTTGAAATACCTTCAAATTTTTTAATAATAATTTTGAAAATCGCCATCTAGGCCTTGAAGTCGGCATAGATCGATTGAAAATTTTTTTTTATAAAAATCGTTTGGTTTATTTTCAGACGGACGGAAGGACGCACTGGCAGACGCGTTGTGAAAAAAAAACAACAAGTTTTTCTGTATTAAGAAATCACAAATCGTAGATTACGTCTATATTACGCATTAGAGAAAGTAATTTACTACATTTAGAAGCAATAAAAATTATCCTTTTCTGTATCAAAAAGCCATAAAACGAGTGTTTTGACAAAAGTACGCCACTTTTTGCCGCAGCATTACATACTTCTGTATACTAAGTGTATTACTTTGTATACGAGAAATACATACTTATACGAAATATGGTGGTTTTTTTTTGAGATTGCTATATGCCGCGTAAAATCTTTTGGGATCATCTGATACATTTTTTGAAGATTCCATTTCCTAGAGTTCGCTTTCCCTTCTGTCTTGTGTTTTCTTTCGCACTTTATTTTTTAGAAATTTACTATTTTATCTGGCAGGGGAATCACTGCACAAATTGTTGTCAACTCACGTATTTTGTAATAAAAAATTAAATTAAATTTTGAACTTGCAGTTTTAAGTTCCGGATGAACGTGTGGAGTGTATGTGAGGAAATTAGCGGAAAATATGTGGTGCAACTTTTAGGGGAAAACCCATGAAAATCGATTTAGCCTCTCTTGAAATTTCTCCTTACAAACAGACAGATAGGCAGACAAAAATCGTAAAAACATCTGAATTGATTCAAAACAATGAAATTGGAATTGAAACAATTGATTTTAATCGAAAAAATGTGGTTGAAGTATCGTGCGTTGCCCAGGTATATATAAATTATAGTCATGTAGTAGACAGGAAAAGGAATGAATTGTTAGCGCGTTGTACCTCCTCTTACCTTCCTTTCCTTTTCTCTTTAAATTGGCTTAGCCAAAGGTTTGTGTACTATGTGTTGCAGTGCGCACACAATTTTGTGTTTTACTGCTATGTGTAAGTGGCTGGTGTGGGTTCGTATCGGACCTAAGTCAATAGCCAAGTCGGCTTTTGTGTTGCACTACGCCCTTAGAATATCAGAGAGGGTGCTTGTCTTCTTTGCCCTATTGTAAGGACGTGACGAGCTAATTGTTTACGCGTTGCCGGAGCTTCGTCAGTTTGAAAGGTTTTTTTATTTTATTTATTTATTTATTTATTTCTACAGACCAGCATAACTGCTTTACAGGGATTGTTTTCATACAATAAAAACTTAAAATACAGGTATACAAATAAATAAGACAGCAGAATACCTTTCAGTCAACATTTAAACAAGTATCACATTCATAAAAAAATACAATCATACTTTAGATAAATAGAAATAAGGGCAGCCCAACAGGTTCCTCATTATTGTTTGATGTTTTACAAGTAAGTTTGTTGATTATTGTTTGCATTGTTTATTCTAATTCTGAAAGATTTAAGGGGGCTCAGCAAATTGTAGTAGATATTTATCATATGGAAATCTGTTTTTGATTCGGGATGTTGTTGCTGATGAACCAAGGTTGTAGTGGTCAGTTGTTGGTATATTATGCAAAGATGTGAAATAGGAATGTGCGCGTTTGAGCAGTATATGATGTATAGTTTCTGTTTTTAATTCTGAATGTGATTGTTTCTAATGAACCAGGGGGCATTTACAGCTATACGTAGAATCTTATTTTGCAATGTTTGTATTTTCTTGATATTAGTCGCCGATGTGTTGTACCATATTGGGCATGCATACATTATAATGGGGAGAATTATTGCTCTGTACAGGACTAGTGTACATTCTGTTTTGAGAGCGGTTTTTCTATTAATTAATGGGTACAATTTATGAAGTCTTCTATTTGCTTGGGTGATTTTGTCATTTATATGGTTTGTCCATGTTAGTCGGGTGTCCATTAATATTCCCAGATATTTAATAGGTTTCTTTTTTGGTAACCAATCCAGTGTTTTGTTAAGTAGTTTTAGGGGTTTAAGAGTAGTGTTTATTGGGCATAGTGTGAATATTTTTGCTAGACATTTGTTTGGGTTTAGTTTTATCTTCCATTTGTCTGCCCATTGTGTTACTTTGTTAAGTTCTTCTTGTAGGTTTTTTGTGGCTGTTTTTAGACACTTGTTAGAAGTTAGTATTGCACTGTCATCAGCAAATAATGCTATTGTGTTTTGAGTAGTTGGGAAATCTGCTGTGAATATATTGAACAAAGTTGCAGATAATGGGCTGCCTTGTGGTTCTCCAGCTGTGATTTCTTTTTGTGTAGAGTAGGTTGAATTTATTCTTACTGAAAAAACTCTTTCTTTTAGGAAGCTTTTTATTATTTTTCCCAAGTAAAGGGGTTATCCGGATTCTTGTAATTTACATATTAAACCTTCCTGCCAAACTCTGTCAAATGCTTGGGTTACATCTAAAAATACTGCCAGTGTGTGCTTTTTTTGTTCGAAGTTTTTATATATTAATTCTGTAATTCTTAAAAGTTGATGTGTTATCGAGTGCTTTTCTTTGAATCCAAATTGGAAAGGTGATATGTATTGTATTCCATTAATATATTTCAGAAGTCTTTTTAAAATTAGTTTTTCCATTACTTTGGCTACAATAGGGATTAGGCTTATAGGTCTATAGTTTTCTGTAAGTGCTGGGTTTTTGTTTGGTTTTGGAATTGGTATTACTATAGTGTGTTTCCATTTTTGGGGTAGTACCCTGTTCTTAACATTGAATTGAATATTGCAGTTAGATAGCTAATTGCTTTCTTATTTAGTTTTTGTAAAAGTATGGTTGGTATTTGGTCAATTCCAGCTGATTTTTTCTTAGGTAGCTGTTTGATCGTTTGGAATGTTTCATTTGGTGATATATATTTTACTGGGTGTGGAACTGTTGTTACTTCACAGTTATTGATATGGTTTAAATTGTTATTGTTTGTGGTTGTATTTAGAGTAAATGTTTCTTGGAAATGTTCTGCTAGTATTTCACATTTTTCCTTTGTTGTTGTGGCTGTTTTATCTGATTTCTTTAGTTCTGGTATGATTGTTGGTTCTTTCAATATTTGTTTTGTAACCTGCCATAAATCGCTGTCGTTAGGATTTATTTTTTTAATGTAATTTTTATATTGTTGGATGCTGTGCTCGTCTAAAACTAGTTTTACTTGGTGTGTTAGTTTATTTAGTATTTTTTTAAAGTCTGGGCTTCTATATTGCTGCCATTGCCTACGTATTTTGTGTTTCTTTTGAATTAATTTTTCAATGCCGATAGGTATTGTATGTTGTGTATATTTTGGTTTATAATTTGGGTTAGTATTTGCTTCTTTTGCTGCTTTTTGTATGATTTTAGTGAAGGTATCTATGGCAATATCAATTTCTTCTTTGTTTTTCATGAATCGGTTTGTGGGAAGAGAATTATCGACGTTTGTTTGAAATTTTACCCAATCTATGTTTTTTGTGTCTAAGCCAAATGGCAACTCAGTTTTAATATAGTTCATATCAGAGGTGAGAATAACAGGACAGTGGTCAGAGTCTAATTCAGGTAACACATGAGCATAGAGGGTGTGTTTTAGATTTTTAGAAATGGTAATGTCAAGGATATCTGGTTCAGCATTACAGTTTTTGGGGTAATGAGTAGGGTTTGTTGGGGCTATGATTTGAAAATTTAATGTTGATGATGCTTTTAGCAACTTTCTCCCATTAGGTGTATTCACTTTACAACCCCAATTGATATGTTTGCTGTTTAGATCTCCCATTAAGATTGTAGGTTTTGTATTATGTAATATTAGCTTTAATTCATTTATATTGATTTGTTTTTTAGGTGGTTTATATGCTGCTATGATATTTAAATATTCATTTTTAAAGTTATTTTTACTGCTATTAGCTCTAGGTTGTTCGATTTTGGAATAGAAATTAATGAGTGGTATAATTTCTTTTTAATTAGTATTGCTACTCCCCCTTCTGCATGTTGACATATTCTGTCTTCTCTGTAACAGTTATATCCAGTGATTTTGAAAGATTGTCCTGGTGCAAGGTGTGTTTCTGTTATGCATGCAATTGTTATCGAGTGTTTTTTCAGGAATTGTATAAGTGTATTTTTTTATTTTGTAAGCCATTTGCATTCCAGTTAAAAAGTGTTATTGATTTTAAGTTGGGCTGTTTATCCATTTCTGATTATATTTGAGATTTGATTTGATACAATGTTTTGTATCTGTGGAATTAATGTAGCTGTTATTTGGTTAACTATTGTTGGTAACATCTGCATTATAATTTGTGTGATATTTGTCTGTATGGTATTTTGTGTAACTGTTTGTGCATATGTGGGTGAAGTTGTATTTTGACTGTTATTAAGAGCCAATTGTGGATGTAGTGGATTTTGATTTATGTTTGTTTGTTGTGGGAATGTTTGTGAGTGAGTTTTGTTTTCATATTTTTGATGTGATTGTAGAGCTTGGAATTGGGTATTGAATTGGTTTGATTGTTGGATTCTCTTTCTTTTTGGAAAGTACTTGCATTGATTAGAGCTAGCCATATGATTTTCTTTACATAGAGTACAAATTGGGGGTGGTGGGTTTGTGGATTGTAATAATTTACAGTCTTTTGTCCAATGATGTTCTGCACAGTAGCCACAATTTGAGGGCATTGTGCAAAAATTTTGTGTGTGTCCATAAGTAAAGCATTTTTTTCATTGAGGAGGGCCTTGTGGTTTCCTTCTTATTTCTACTTTTACAATGCAGTGAAGTAATTTGTCTAGTTTAAATATTTCCTTTCCTTCAGTGGAGTTTGATAGTTCTAAGGCAACTACTTTGAATGGTAATTGTTCTCTGTTAGTTAATCTGGTTACTTTTTTTATTGGATAGTTTAGACTTTGTAATTCGTTGTAAATTTCTTCTTCAGTGAATATTATGGGTACATTTTTTATTACTACTGATAAGTTTTTTTCACTTTGCACACAGTATGTATAGTAGGGAACACTTTTTTCTTCACAATATTTTCTGACTTTCCGGTATTCTGAAACGTTTTTCATTAATATTTTTACTGAATTCCCTGTGGTTTTGAGTGTAAAGCCGTTTCCTATTAGTTCTTTTAGATCTTTTGTTAGAAGAGTTATATTTCCTGCGTTTCTGATGCAAATTGGGGAAATTTTTACATTTTCTAATTGTGGTTCATTGTTATTTACATTTTCCTCTGATTCGTCTACTGATTCTAATATTGAATATCTATTTATTGAGGTAATGTCTTTACTTGCACAATTGATCAGCATTCTACGCTTGGCGTCACTATAGTTACTTACTTTTGTGAGTCCTCTTTTTTTGGTGGGTTGATGTTGTGCGCTTGTTGTCTGTTGAGAATCACTGTTGATTTCTGTAGGCCTAGCTTCTGCAGATTGGAGGTTTCCAGTTGATTGTGCGCGTTCCACGTATATTTGAGGAATATGTGCCGTTGTTTCTGCGCTGTTTGTTGAATCGGACCGTGAATGATGAAGCTGTTGTTGTAGAATTTGGTTTTGGTGTTCTAATTTGTTAAGATGTTCTTGGAGAGTATGATTTTGATATAGGAGATGTTGATACTGTTGTTGAAGATCTGGTATTTGGTTTTCTTGTGAGACTTGTGAATTAGTTTGTCTTGTGTATAATTCACAGTTTCCATAATTATTTAATAGTTCGATGGATCTGCTGATGTGTTCTCCTAGTGAATCTTCTTCTGTTAACATTTTGAGCACTTTATCTTATTATTTTGTAGCACTTTTTACTGTGGTATTAACAATTTTTAGTTCTGTTCGACACACACTATAAGCACACTTGATGATTTCGTCTCTGTGACGGTGCACTATTATTAGTCTAATTGTTTGTATTGTAGTTTTGCCGCAATGCGGCGAAACGATCGTTGACTACGCCTATTCAAACGCGTTATCGATCGCACTAGCACTGATAAGACTTGACTCAGTCACTGATAATTGCACGAGCAACTCGGAGCTAGGTCACGTCCGTTCCGCTCGGCGGTTGAGAGCGAACTTGAAAGGTTTGATAGGCTTCGTTAAACGAAAGCCGTCTCAAGCATTGAGTGAAGGACTCGATATCAAGTTCCTTCCTCAATACTTTCAACCGTTTCCGAAATGGAGGGCGTGCTATGAGCCGTAGAACCTTTGTTCTGTACCAGCTCAAGTGTATCCTTGTACTTCTGTGCGGTAGTCCACCACGTTGCCGCAGCGTAGGTGGCCACAGGCCGGCAACACGTTTTATAGAGTGCCAAGCGAAGTTCCAAGGGGAGAGTAGGTTCCCTCAAAAGAGGTTGTAATAGTCGAATTTTGATCGAATTCGCCTGACATGTAGTAAATGCCATCGCAGCCTTCGATCTAAAGTGACACCTAAGTTGGTTGCCTTAGGTGCCCATGTTAGTTTTTGTGTATCAAGTGTTATTAGTTTTGGTGGTATAAAACGTTTGGTGTATTTGTGTTTGCGGTGGGTGTAACAGATGGCCTGTGACTTTTCCACTGAAAAAGTCAAGTGGTTTTGTTCCGCCCACTTCAGCGTCAGGTTCATCTGTTTTTGAAGTACTTTGAGTTTGTGATCTAGGTTTATTCCTCTTGTTAGAACGGCTCTGTCATCAGGATGAAGGAAGAGCCGTATTCGTGGTATATGCGGGATGTCATTGACATACAACGAGAACAATAGCGGAGAGAGGACGGAGCCCTGAGGGACTCCGGCCGCAATCCTCCGCTTTGAGGATCTCACTTTGCCCACATTGACCACGAAAGCGCGGTTTGTGAGGAACGACTTAACCATTTCGGTTACGTCTTGTGGAAGGCAGCGCCGAAGTTTGGTGATGAGTGTACTGTGTGGCACTTTGTCAAAGGCTTGTACCATGTCGAGATATATGACAGGTACATCCTGTGTGAGTAACAGATCAGCGGAAATCTGCCGAGCCATGCAAAGTGCTTGTAGTGATGCGGAAGGTCCCGGTCTGAAGGCAAACTGTTCACCTCGGATGAGGTTCTGCGAGAGAGCAGTTGGCATAATTCGTGCGAGTAGAAGCCTTTCAAATACCTTTCCCATAACCGGGAGAAGACTGATAGGCATGTGGCTCGCCGCGATCGTGAGATCCTTACCGGGTTTCGGAAGCATAGAAATACTTGCGTATTTCCAATTTTTCAGAAAATATCGCTGTGTAATGCAGCTATTGTAGATTCGCGTAAGCTCCGTGTTTATGACCGGAAGGGCCTCTTTAAGAATGGAAGGGCCTATTCGGTCAGGTCCCGGTGCCTTGCGACTACGCAAGCATTTAATTGTAGTCTAAACTTCTTCGACTGTACAATGTGTGTGTTGGCGCTGTCCTCAGTTTCCTCCTCATCTACCGCCTGTTTAGTGTTGTCTCTTCCAGCGTGTCGGCGAAGAATTCTGTCTGCTTGATCTGAGAAGAGGTATGTTGGTTTACCCTCCGCATTGTCGTGACCACGTATGGCGGTTGCGGTTTTAGGTACAGAGAGCGCTTTTTGGACCTTCCTTTCCTTTCTCTGATACACATTTATATGTGCTGCTCGTCTCGCCGCCCCCTCCCTGTCCTACCTTCCTCAACTTACCTTGTTCCACCCGCCCAGCTCCAACATGGCCTTGTGCACCCTCCCCGCCACACCTCGTGCTACGGTTCGGGTTAACACAGTGGAGTGTTCTGAGCCAGGATGGGGATGTGAAGAGTTTTATGGTTTAAACAAAGTGTACCCATTGAGGCATCTAATGGACATCATACTACATATTTATGTAGTCTATATTATGATGAATATAGCTGCAGTATAATCTTCTAGAATTACTAATTTTTCAAAGATTCCTCTGAAAATAATTATAAACAAAACAATAAAACACAAAAGTACTTTGAAACGTATGCAAAACACCGAATTGTTTAATTTGATGTCTATATATCTTCTCTCGTACTTGAGAACAATATAGGTTTTTTAAACCTTTCTTAGGACATTGTGAGTTTTCACACACTGCTTCTGTGTCGTAGTTTATATGGAGAAAAATTGTTGGATTCTAATTATCGCGTTACAGTTTTGAACCTGTGATTTTTCCTCGTGAAAGTACATGCTGTGCTTCTTAATGCAGTTTTAAGAAAAACTTATCACTTTCGCAACAACACACGTGAAAAACCGGCAACAAATAACTATTATAATTCGCGTGCGGAAACAGTTTTTGTCAGTATCGATAACCCACGTCTCATTACATTCTAAGGCAACGTTTTGGATCAGAACTGTGGGCAAACCTGCGTGTATAGTGTGGTAAAGTCCTACCTCCCACACTATGGAGTCCACAGTCATTAGCACATGATCATTGGGATTTCCAGTCCTACTGAAAGAAGAGGAGGTTCTCAGAGCAGGCGATGGAGTGGCTTTCGGAGGGGGGGGGGGGCAGAAGCGTCAATGAAAAGTCTGAGATGCAAGTCAGCGTCGCAATACCGTACGCCGATACCTCGCTTTCTGCACACAGTGCATGGTGAGAGTTCATGGATTTCGGTAAAATTTAAAAAACAATATTCATTACCTTAATGAAAGAACTAAATATGGCAAATTTCATTTGAAGGAAAAATCTCTACATTCAATTTTGTATTTGTAGGAAGACGCTGAAAAAATTCAAACCTTTGCAATTATTAAAAATTGAAAGTTAACCCCGAAAATCGGACCTATGTCACTCTTTTTATGAGTGTATTTGCATCTATTCTTACAATAAATTTAAAGAAAACTAGTGGTTTTTAAACAGAAAGTATCGTCATTAGTAATGGCTATGTAATACTATTTATATCAGAATGTGTCTCCGAATCATTTTTAATAAAACTCATTTGAAATTGTAGTACATTTGGCCCACAAAATAAGAGAGAATGCAAGAAAGTAAAATATTTAAAAGTAAATAAATAGTATGATACTGATAGCATTGGAAAACAAATAATCTAAAAAGATATAAAAGTCATTATTTAACACTATGATATTGCTTTACTATACATTATAAAAAAGTATTTGTTTCCACAAACTAAAAGCAGCAGTAATGATCCTGTTATTCGTGAAGCGTTACAACAATGGGTAACAATAACAAACAATGACCTCTTATCACATTTAACCATTCACAATTACCGTCTTCGCATTTGACGCAAAGGACTCAACTTAAAGTGAAATAGCATAAATATATAATATATAATAATAGAATGATAAAGAAATAATATACAAATTCTGACTTGGATGGCATGCTATTGCGTGAATTGACAGTGAGCGATTAAAGGCCAACAATCTTGATTTCATTTTTATTTAAAATACTCTTTAAATAATTTCTAAAAGGTTAATTTGTAAACATGTAACAAAAGCTTCAATGTAAGAAGCGAGAAAGCAAATATTAAATATGAAATAATATACACATCTTAACTTACGTAGCATCCAACTGTCTCAAAACACCTCTAAAATTAAGATCGAGAAGCGCAGGATTTTAGAGCGGGAGACTAATTTTGACCCCAAATTACTCGAAAAATTGTCATATTTTCGAAAAATTCAACATTACCTTATAAGAAAGCCTTTTTTTATGAAAACATTTCGATTAGAAAAAAATTATCTTCGCAATTGTAGCTCTTGAAAGACGCCGAAAACATTTTAAATGTTCGTGCTGTGGTAAATATTGAGTAGAAATTTATGAATACACTCGTGTTAAGTTGTAAATTAAGCATGATTATTATGTATTTGCGAGTTCCCCAAGGACAGAGCGAGCGAAAACATATTATTAGGGATTTACGTATTAAGGTGAAACTGTGACGGAGGAATGAATTTTTGTACAGAAGTGGTTTATTACAATGGAGAGAGAAAACTTACCTTTGAGTGCTAAGGTATTTAAACGTACACATGGCTGCATGACAGATTAAAATTGCAGGACTACCTGGCCCCCAATGTTACAGCACGGGCCCTCCTTTCGGGATAAATCTGTGTAGCTACGAGTTTAAATTGATGAAACTTCGGAAAGAAGTGTAACTGAAGTAAAACTAATGGTAAATGGGTATTTGGAGAAAATGGGAATTTGTGTGTCAACACTGATTTTCAAGGTTGTTGCCAATAGATATGCTTAGGTTATTTTAGATAATAGAATAAAATTTGTCATGTCAGGATCTATTGTGAACACGGATTTTGGAGGTACTATAATTGTCTAAATTTTTAATGAACCCTTTTCCGTCTGCCACTATTTATCAAGAACCCTAAAACGCTAACTCGAATCCAATTAAAAATACTGTAATTATATTTAAACGGCTATAAAAGATAAATTTCGACCTTTTCTTCGAAAATGCGTGAAGAAAAAATATGAAAAGGGTAAGTCTTACAATGCGTCAATTGAAAGTATTGGATAAATTTTAAAATCCCACAAAAATATTAAAAGTTAGTACAAGTATTTTATTTTGGTTAGAGTTGTTTGTTATTTTCAGTTATAAAGTAAAGTTAATTTTGAGATGAGAAACCAGTGTTTTGTCAAACATAAAATGAATTTCTATTCCAAACGGCTTTGTTCAAAAGCGAAAAAATTACATTTCATTAAAATCCTCCCCCTAGTGGTTAGTATTATCCCTACTAAAAGTGCAAGGAAATAATTAGGGCAGTTTTTGTAAAAAATATTTATTTTATTATTTTTTGATATTGCACATATTGCAAGCAATATTGCGCGAAAACTACTAAAATAATGAAAAAATATAGATGACTTAAATGAAAAACTAATTAAGAACAACCAATTTCATTTGAGGAAAAATCTGTCTCCAATTTTATAGTTGTAAAAAGACACCGAAAAAAATTCAAACTCTTGCTATTATCCAGGATTTAGAGTTAGCCCTGAAAATCGGGTCTGTGTCCACTTTATGAGTGTATTTTTTCTATTCTTACAAGAAATTAAAAAAAAATATGGAGCAAATTTTGTAAACATGCAAATTGTAAAGTACCCAAAAAATTAATGAATGTTCTTCAAAATCAGGACTGACGGACTGACTGTCTGTCGGGCTGTCTCTGTATGAGTGTATGTCTGCAATCGATTTTTCGGTATCAAGATCCCACAAAACAGATTCTGTCTACACTACGTGCTAGAGGATTTTTTTCTTCATTTATCAACTAGATTTAGCATTATATAACTTTCCATGTATATGTACGTATACGAGAAAGTAGAAAGGTTAATCCATTTTCGAGTATACCCCGACAAACAAATTGACAGAAAGACAAAAATCGGAAATATACTTGAATTAGTGATTTATCTTCTAAATACGAATGTGAAATTATAAACTAGTAGTGCTACAAATGGTATATACTTCCTCGTACTAATTAGTTTCGTATTCTTTTGATTCTGTCCTAGCTTTTTGGTTTTGTCACATCCTCTTCTCAGGTGCTATCCAAAAGACCACTTCTCATCTGAGTCTGAAAGAACGACCAGAGTCTCTCGCGAAACTTACCGCTCCTTTACAGAGATTCCCAGTGAAGATCACCTTCGCACTTCCGGAACATCGCACAGGCCTATCCGACCCTGTACTTCGTATCAGCTCAGTTTTCGTCGATCGTATCACTTGGCCAATCACGGTGCTTATAACATTGTTTTGGGTGTATGAATCTAGATCTACATTACACAAACAGATTGCACAAGCAGTTGTCTGTCATCACGAAGACTATGAATATATATTGTGACGTACCTGGTTGTCGGCACTTTCCTTGCAAATCTAAGGTTATAAAGGACGGGTGTCTTGCTCGTGAATGGGCCTTCTGATGGAATCGATAATACATTGGTAAATCAAAGCGACAAATTAGTATAAACACAAATACAATTTATTCATGAATCAACGTCTAATACACCTGATTACATACATAAAACCTCGATGCTTTGGTACCAAGATTCTATCGACCTTGTTATCTTATCATACCTGGGGCTCCATTAATAATTCGACTGTCGTCGTTGCTCACCCACGGCGACGGCGACCGTTGACCTTCACCGCAGCTCGGCGGCCCCGGGCGGTTGATGACGCAGACACGTGCCTCGCTGGTCTGCAGAGGCGGCGACGAGAATTGCTCGGCCGCACTCCTGGATGTTTCCGCATTCGCTCCCACACACGCACTCACAGCATCTCGTGGATGTCCGTCTCGTTCATACCATGCACTCGAACTATATTGCTGCACCCTTTCTTAGTTCATTTCGGCTTCCCTCTCGCAACCGCTGTGCACGTGGTCACACTACGTACCGGCGTTCATTACACTGCGCACTGTTCTATTGTTCTCTCCCTTGCATTCCGTATCGCGAACACAATTTTAGCGTTTCTACAGGCTGACCTCTCCCGACTTCCAAATTACCGGCTTCTAATCAGCGATCATACAAATCTAACACTGTTGAACGTCTTTCGTCACTGGTAGTATTTTACTCCGCTTGCAGCCGTCCGTCTTCCCTCTGCCACTCACTCTCCGCAACTGTCCCCAACCGTCGCCACTCGGCTTCTCCTCGCAACTGACTCCAACCGTCGCCTCTCGGCCTCCTTCCTTCAACCGTCGCGCTCCACTCGTAACGGCCGAAATCCCCCCCTCTCTCGCTAGGCCACGGCGGAGGCACGTTCACTCTTCCCCCACCGTTCGTCCTCGCACCTGCCGCTATGCCGCGCCGTTCAAAATGAGTTGTAATTATACTCCTGTACTCTTTGTCTTTAATTGCGTATAGAAACGCTTCCGCGTTTCAATATATATATTTAATTAATGTATGTTTTAATATATGTATTGTACAGAAGGGACGCTGATTGTCCCAATATCAGATACGTTCAGGCGTTACATAAATAATTAGTTCTGTGATATCTTTATAAGTGTATTTCAAATCTATTTGATACGAAATTTAAATAAAACAACTCACGCCATTTTCTAACCAAAAATTGATAATACCCAATGACTTCCTCTAAAATACACCAAAATTCAAAAAAATCTTTAAACATTAAAGGATTATTGGACACCCAGATGGATCGGAGAATTTCATTTTACTTACATTTTACAAATATTTTAGGCTCAAGAGCTAAACGCTTGCAAACAGACAGACGCACGTACGGGCGAGGAGAAAGACGGGCGGACGTTTTAAAAACAATCTCTTTCCTAAAACGTTTAATATCTCTTCCCTTTTCTTTGTTACTTTTTGAAATCTCTCTACGTCGTCAATATTTCCTCGCCAGATGTATTTTATGTTGTATGCATTTGTAATCACAATTATTTCAAATTATTTCTTGTGAACTTTGTCAAGGTCTCAAAACGTTTGAAGTAAAATGAGAATATTTTCAGATATATTCTCGAAAAAGACATCCATGTTGGAAAATTTTCCATTTTGAAAATATTGTTTTAAATTGTAGTTTAATGTATCACTTCGAACAGCATCTGTTTTACAATATAGTTAAATATGGGTATAAATGAAAGAAAAATGCAGTACTTTCGAAGACTTGCAACTGTCTTAAGGAGTTTTTGGTTTGTTTGACTTTGAGGCACCAACATGATATCAACACATGTTTATTTACACTTTGAGTAGAAGAAATATTTATACCCATATAAAGGATTTCACAATTAGTAATGTTCTAGGGATTCTATTAATTTTACCTTTCTCTTTGGAGGGAACGCATTTTATTTTAAAGAAAGCAAAATACATAAAATTACATTGAAAATAACATTATCCATTATAAAGTGAATCACTGTTGTCAAAACACTTTTCAAAAAACAAAAGAAGGAATTAAAATTGACGGTATAATTATTACGGCTTCAGAACTTATCCAACAAAATCAAAAGAAATACTGTAAAAGTAATTTTGGCATATTATAACTTCAACAAATAAATATATATCCACAAATAGAAAATCAAATACATTCCACAAATATTAAAGCTATACTTAAGATACTATTTATCTCAGCACCTCCATCCACAAGAGTTGCGCCTCTATCCAACGATTATATTAACATCAAACATTGATCAAGCAGCACAATCGTGGAGTGTGTAATATGCATTGTAATGCCCTGCAACGCTTCCTGGCGCTCTCCCAAGTGCAGATGCAGCCTGCTCCTCCAGACGGAACTCCGCCCCCCCGTTCAAGCGCCACCGCGCCACCCCACACCAACCCCGCGCGTATAAAAGAGGCGGCGCGCTCGTCCCAGCCGTCACTCGCTCCCCGCCCAGCAGCACCATGAAGGCTCAGCTCGCAGCAGTTCTAGTGCTGGCCGCGCTGGCGGCCGCCGCCACCCAAGACGCCCCCGCCGACAAGAAGCAGGAGAAGCGCGGCCTGGCCCACAGCTTCGGCTCCGGCTTCGGCCACGGCTTCGGCCACGGCCTCTCCGCTGGCTCCTCCAGCTTCGGCCACGGCGACTTGGGCGGCTTCGGCAGCCACGGCGGCGACCTCGACCTCGACCTCGGCGGCCACGGCCACCACGAGGTGAAGACCATCACGCTCACCAAGACAGTGGCCGTGCCCGTGCCCAAGCCGTACCCCGTGCCCGTGGAGAAGAAGGTGCCGGTGCCGTACCCCGTGAAGGTGCCGGTGCACGTGCCCAAGCCGTACCCCGTGGTTGTGCACAAGACGGTGGCGGTGCCCGTGGACAAGCCGTACCCGGTGCCCGTGAAGGTGCCGGTGAAGGTGCCTGTGCCGCACCCGGTGCCGTACCCGGTGCACAAGCCGGTGCCGTACCCGGTGGAGAAGCTGGTGCCGTACCCGGTGAAGGTGCCGGTGGTGGTGCACAAGGCGGTGCCCGTGCTGGTCAAGGGCCACGAGGACAGCCACAGCGGCCTGAGCCTGGGCCACGGCCTGGGAGGCCACGACTTCGGCGGTCACGGCCTGAGCCTGGGCTCTGTCCTGGGCCACGGCTTGAGTCTGGGCGGCGAGCACAGCTCCGGCCACTGAGCGGGGGCTACGGCAGCGGCTGCGGCAGAGGCAGGAGCGGGGGCGGGGCAGCGGGTGATCGCCTGCCGGCGGGTCTTCTCTCACCTGCGCCGCTCACCCGCCGGCGCTGCTCTAACTTTCACACATTATTTGCTACTATTAAAATTTCGTAATAAATAAGCTTTTGCAAAAACACACCAATGTTTTATTATTTTCTTTGAACCATACTATTCCATTTGATGTGTAATGCATTATACAATGAATCCGTTTTTGACCATTTAAGAATCGGGCGACACAATATTCTGTATTACTGTTTGTTGGTGAATGACTCCCTGTTATTCATTTAGGTTTTTTGCTGAATTGTACGCAATTTGAGTGCTTATACTATATATCGGATCAATTGTTCGGTATAAGTGTATTTTAGTCTCATCTTAAAAGAAATTTAGGGAAAAATGTCGAGTTATTGTTGAGAATAAGTTGAAAATGTCCATGAGTCATTATTCGAAATACTCCCAAGAATTAAAATAATTTTTATAAAATCGCTGGGCTTGATGTTCAGTTAGATTGGTCGGGGTATATTCAATTTTGCAAACACCATTGAATGGTTTATTGAATAGTGTTGTTTAGACGGACGCACGTTTTGAAAAAAAAGTCGTTCCGTATTAGGGAAAATAATTTACTACATTTACAAGCAAAAAATCTTCTTTTGTTGTGTCAAGGATCTACAAAACGAGTTTTTCTGACAAAAGGACGCTACTAGTCGACGCAGTATTACATAATTCTTTATACTATGTATATTACTTTGCATAAGAGAAATACATGCGTAAAAGGGAAACGTAATTTTTTTGGAGATTGCCATATATTGTAAAACAATTTTTGTGGTCATCTATTACTCGGTTTACTTTCTCGCTACCACTTACGCAATAGAGGGGAAGTTTTATAAAGGGGCGAATTTTCAGCAGAAAAATCTTAATGCATTACCCTGGTCAAGAAAAATTGGAGAAATCCAGTTGCAAGGTTTAGAAAAAAATCCTCTAACGTGTGGAGCAGCCAGAATCCATGTTTGATGGGTCTTTGATACTGAAAAATCGAATGACAGCAAAACGTCTGTCTGTGAACAACACTAGCGTCTAAACCGTTCAGATAATATTCTCTAAAATAGATATTCCCCAATCGATCTGGCTGATGTCGCGGCATCTTTAATTTGAAAATTATATTTCAATTTTGAGGGTACTTTACATGAAACCCCTGGGACATTTTCAAATTAAAAAAAATAGCCCGGTCTTGTTTTATAATTTTTTCATTCTATTCTCACAAGTAATTTAAAGAAAAAATGTGGAGCCATGTTTGAAGAAAATTTGTAAATGTTCCAGGGAGATCATGCTTAGTACTCCAAGAAATTCGTGATTGTTGATCAAAACCGCAAGAGTTTCGGGTGAGGTCAGATTGACCGGGAATTATCCAGTTTGGAAAACATTCCTACGCATAATTTACACGCTAGTGTTCTTCACTGTTGAGACACAGATGGACAGACTTTTGAAAAAAAAAGAAACAACACATTTTCGGTGTCAAGAACTCACTCTTCGCGAAATCTGACTACATAACGTGTTAGAAGGAATAATTTACTACATATTAGAACAGGATTTATCCACATTTCTATATCAGGGTCCTACAATACGAGTTTTTTCGTCGAACAATCGCCGTGTTTTGCCGCACCATTACATAACTTTCTTTATACTACATATATTACTCCGTATTTACGTACATATACGAGAAAGTAAAAATAATTTACTTCTGTGCATAGTGTATCCCCCTTGCCATTCTGACGCCCAGTGTTGGCACGTATCCTTCGTAAAGATAGGCCTAGCAACTCCTTGATGACTTCACCATGCGTAGGGTTACAGTCTACTAGATGTATAGGGGACTGTGGTAGGGTTCGAATTGCTTATTCGGCGAGCCGCAATGTTATTTATTACGATCGTATTTGCAAGTCTCATTCTTACAACTTAAACACATTGTAAATACCATTTACCTGTACTAAAAGAAAACATTGCTTTCTCTCTAGAAACGCTTTGATAATAATTGTATTATGATAACTACTAGGAAGATAACGATATGCTTCTGAATTATAAGGGGACACAAGTGAGAATCAAAAGTTATTTATATGATTGTAACAAAAATAAGATAAGCAAGACAACACATTGTCAAAGAATATATAATAATAATAATAATAATAATAATAATAATAATAATAACAATAATAATAATACTTATCCCATTAAAGTATATATGATTCCAGTAATTTTCATTATTTTAGGAATGCATTGACAATTTACGGTGTTTTACTTTCTCTGCATGAAATGAAGATATCTGAATGCAGATGTGTAATAATAAATTATACGAACAATTACCAGGCTTATATAGTAATAACAAAATACAAAAAAACTCCAAAAATTCTGCATGTATTCGCAATTAACATAATTCGACTGCTTTTTTATTTCTGAGTTGGTTTTTTGTGAACAAATATATTAATTTCTTTTGTAAATAATACACAATTTACATGTGTCTGGAGTGTTTACATGTTTCTGAAATGCAAAGTTTGGGCTAGAAAGTATTTTTTTTTCATACCAGCTTTTGAGTGCTTATTGAGGAATACCCAAGGAGTTTATTAGACAAAATATGCTTAAAACTGTATTAAGAGCTTATTTTCGAAGTTTCATTGTTTTCTCTTCACGCCTGGGTCTTCTATTGTCCGGATTCTCTCGTGGCACCACTGGTGTATTAGAATAATATGAAGGAAAATGGGGTACTGAGATCAAACAGCGTCAGAAACAAATTTTGGTACGCAAGACGAATTTTTAGAGTATTTCATGATTTGGTATCGTATGCCTCAGAATACCGAAAAAATAATTTTCCATGAAATGCTTCTCACAAACCTGGAAATAAAAATCAGCCAGTATAGGAAGATAATTACATTTACGTACGGATAGTGTTGTTATATAAAAATAGGTTTTAAACCCTGAACTAATCTTCGTGAGGTTAACCCTTTTAATAGTGTGCAACTTATTTTAAGCAATTCTGAACGAGATCTATTATTAAGAAATCCGTTCACACTAACTAGAGGGCCGGATTTATAACACCCGGTGCATAGAGGCACACAGCACGAGTGTGCAAAATGCCAGCTGAAAACAAGGGAAACGCGTGAAAACATATCTTGTAGCTCGTAGTCAAGTGTGAACGACATAATTAACGTCAAAAGTACAACAGAACGATAATAAAGACAATATTATGTTGTAAGTAAAATACATAAACTCACTAAATCACATGGCAAACACAAGGGTTCTGAAGAGATAGAACTTCTTATGACTTTCACTTCAAGTACATGATCGATAGCATAAAATATCTTCGAAAGGAATAGCACACCCCCAACAATATCACATGTAATTCCACAAACACCCTGGATTAATAAAAACGCTGAACAATAGACTCACTTCTGTTCTTGCTCGGCTTCTGATTTACAACATGGCAGGAAAGAACCCTACGAACCGTGACGTCAAAAGCGGGCGTGTACTTGAGAGGCCTGTTTATTAAAACGAAGGTTTCGGTCTGCCCCGCTCCCTCTCACCCATTCAGTCTACCCTATCCCACCCCACCTCGCCCAAATGTTTTCTACGATAATCGTTGCTATGGGCAAATATGTTTTCTTGCATTTCGCCAACAACCTCCCAGTAATAATTTCGATCATCAATTACTCAAGGCCTAATAGGCTGCTCTAGTGGGTCAAAGGCGAAGTCGCTTTCTTTTAACCGTTGAGGTTCAGGCTTCGATTCCCCGTAGAACCTCATGCGAAATTGTTAAGACCAAACGAGTTTGCGTGCTTCACAGGGGCTAGTCCAACCCCTGTGAAGCGTCCTAAGCCTTATCCGTATCCTAATTGCTTCCCAATTCCGGCCGCTGGGTAGTGACGCAGGAGCGCGTGAGAGACGCTACGCGGAGATGCTATTTTGGGGGTCCTTTTGACAACTGACTGAGGCGAAGCGAGACGTGACGGAGTATGTGATTAATGAAGGATTGCTACCGCTCAGCAATTAATGGAGGATAAATCCAAAAGCGCGAAGCACTCAATGCACACAAAGGGGTTTGGAGCCGCGTTGCGCCTAAACTGACGCAACAAAATAGCACTTAGGGAATGAATTAAAATCCATTGAATAAGGGATTTTACGGAGTTTCACAAAAGTTTAATTACCGTTTGTAGATTAGTTCACTGTTTTCGAACTACTTGTGAAAAACTGAATGAGTGCAGTTACATTTCGCTTTGCGCGTTAGGGAAAAAGGTTATTGGTGGTTTTACGGTTTCTCACGCAAATAGTAACTTTTCCTTTGTTTTGGAGATCATTTGTACAAATTTCATTAAAAACAAAATTATAGATTTATATAGAAAATAATCGTTCTTTAAATAATAGAAACTAGCGTATCCATGCGAAATCTCTCGCATGTAAAATCCCACCCTCTTCCCTATCCTTTTATTTCCTCATCAAGGTGAAAAGTTGGTAATGAAACGTGTTTATTTGTTTAAAAAATGTGTATCGGTAACTTCCAATATACTTACAGAATATCAAATGAAAATAAAAAAAGCTATGCAATTGATGTTTGAAACAAATTTTCAATGAAGGTTTGTTCAGTTTTAGAGGTACATGTTCTAGGAACAAGTAACAACACTTCCTTCAAAGCATTGGAAGTAATACAATCTCCGTCGGCGGTTTTTCGCTTTCGTTGATAGTCACAAAACATTAGAAAATATTTTTACTCCTAAGAGTGCTACGTAAATTTGTCCATGCGAAAATGTAGGATCGGGCCAGTGCAACCCTACTTTTTGTAGTATTATTTAACTTTATTACCAAACGGAGAGGCTCACTCATGCAATTTAATTGCATATAACATCAAATAGCTAGTTTAATTTCGCATACAGATGCAGATTCTGCAGTCTCTTAAGTGCGGGGTAGTATCATGATGGAAGTACATGGATGAGTTCCGCCGGCGCACCAATTTTTGCTCGTTCTGCGCAACACCAGTTTGCGTCACGAACCTCGTGACCACAGCACAAGCACTTCGTTTGAGAAGCCAGATCAGACGCTGGCCGCCATGTTGCATGGAGAGCGAGAAGTGTTGAGAACCAATTTGAAAGTAGTGCAAAGTGGTAATTTTCAACGGTAAACAATCCAAAATAACAAGATGGAGGTTTACAAGGTGCAATATTTAAAAGAAATGTTTCATAAATCTGTTTCAGTGTCTTGTAACGAGTTCTATTTTTCCGAGAGTTCCGATTTTGCTATCTGGCTGCATTTGAAATACCCGTTAATTTTGTGACGCAGACAGGTGTCTGAAGCTCATGGGCTGAAGTCTGATACGATGCGCCAGAGCTAGCGTAGTATCATACGGTAGCGCAGCTCAACCCGTTTTTTGTCTAGTTTTAGATGCGCGCACACTCAGGTGGTGATCCTGGTGGACGTAACTTAAAATTACGAATAGTAATCGCCGTCTGGAATTAACACCCACACCCGTGAAGTTAACGTAGTTTTGCTTTCCTGAGGGCATTGCTGAAGTGCATTGAATTGTTTGTGAAGTTGCGTTTCTAAGAGCAGGTTAAAACTTTAAAAAATAATTGAAATTGTTTCTTATATTTTCTTTATATGAGGTCCAGAAATCCTCAAAAGAAAATATCAGCCTCACATTTAGTGGAAAACAATTGCTTCTCTTCTAGACATAGCAGAAATATGTGTGGGGGAATTCAATATGGATTTAGTAGAAATAAATTGCAAGCAGTATGTTTTTGGTTTTGTGTGAAAGTTACGGAGTTGCATCCTTGTAAAAAGTACAAAAACATGTTGAGTGTGAGCCTAGAAGTCGTCATGACAAAAACGTTTATTGCTTTGAAAAATGTTCAACATAACTTTAAATATGTTCTTCCAGTTTTAGTAAATACCTTTCAAAGTTTAGCCCCTTGTAGCGTCCTAAACCTTACATATATCTTTATTTCTTCTCAATTCTCGCCGATAAGAAGAAGACGCAGGGCGCGTGCGAGACGCGAGCGCGAAGACTATATCTGTCGGTGACTTGACTATGACTGACGTGACTTGACAACACAACGGCCCCTAGAGGGCGCTTATTATCGGAGGATTACATCAGTGCGCTCAACGCTTCTTACGGAGTTAGGAGACGCGTTGCGTCAATATAGACGCAATAAATTCTACAACAAAAAGAATGAAGCAATTTGAAAATTAATTGTTAATCAAAATATTGCTACTCAACAAGGACACAAACCCTCTGAAATCAATTTTGCGAGTTGAAAAGTGAAGAAGATAGTTATGGCAACTTTTGTGAGAGTGAGAATTTACTATTTGTTGAAGTTCAGCACGGAAAAAGCAAGACAAAATATTTAAATTCGAGCATTTGGGATGCTAATATTTTGTGAGTAAGAAAAATACAAACTATTTTAGTTTAGATGTAGTTTCGAAAGTAATTCGAAGTACTGTGATATAAAATATAAACAATCAGAATCACCCTGGTTTTCATTTGCCCGTGTAGGTACCAATTTTCTTCTCTCAAGAAACCCTTCTGCATCGATTCAGAATCTCGTTTTTAATTTGTGTTATTTAGTCAGAACAGTTTCTAGACATTTTCATACAAAGTAATGAAATAGTTATTCTTCAAGCCAAATAAGTTTCACTGGATACATTAATTAGATTTAAATAATTTCTTTACTTAAAAATAGTTGAAAATACGACCTCACCTGCTGTATATTTAGGTATGTAAGAGAGAAAATTAAAATATAAATTAAAATATAAAACATTTTCTTTTCGGTCATATTGAGCTAAGCGAAGCTGTATTACGACCGTAGTATCGAATGTAATTGGCTTAATGTTTCTTTGTCATCGCAGAGAATTCTAGAGACACCGATCAAGACGTTGTTAAAGAGCATTTACCCACATCCTCCAAATAAATATCTAGGAGGTTTTGATTTAACACGGAGCTGTGCCACAGTATGATACGTATGCTCTGGAAGCATCGGAAAACGCAGAATTGACAAGAATGTAATAGAATGTGCAGAAAATTTCTTATTCTGTAAATAATGGAGTGAGGAACGTGTCTTTGATGCCTTTTATTTAAGGTTTTAAACCTCTAAAATGCTTCGTTTAGGATTTATTAAACTGTACATCCAGTCCGCATGTTGTGGATAGCATTTGACATGAATTCTTCACGTCTCCGTGAAATTATATTTATTTTTAGACCTCATTTATAAAAACTGCGTTTGAGAGTCCCAAAAAAGGTATACTATTGAAATAATATAGGAGACGCCGATCAGATGGCCGAGATCGCTAAGGCAGTAATGCCGGAGTGGTTTCGGACCAGAAGATCGCGGGTTCGAATCCCGCCTCGGGCATGGGTGTATTTGTGTGTGTTTGTATGAGTGTATCATAGAGCATTGTTATTCCAACAATGCTCTATGGGTGCGAAACTTGGACACCGTATAGAAGACATAAAATCTCTCAGCTCGCTACAGCAGAGACATCTACGGCAAATCATGAGAATAAAATGGTTCCACAAAGTCCCAAATAAGATTGTTCTCGAAAGAGCCAAATGCAGGGATATTGAGATGCTTATGTCACAGGCACGACTCAGATGGATTGGTCATGTGTATCGCATGGAAGAGAATCGACTACCGAAATGTGTTCTTTATGGTGAACTTGTGAACGGCCAAAGGAAACAAGGAGGACAAATCAAAAGATATAAAGATGTTCTCCACGGCACGCTGAAGCAAGCGCAAGTGCAGGATTCTTGGGAGACGTTAGCATTGGACAGACTGGAATGGAGACGAGTGTGTAAAAACTTTAGTGTTGAAGTACACCAAAACAGAAGAAGAAGAAATGTGCCCAGTGAAGTGTCCGAGTGTCCGGAGTGTGGTCGGGTGATCTTCTCGCGGATCGGTCTTTTCAGTCACCGTAAGACGCATCAAACTTCATAGCCATGGACAGTTTTTTTTTTATTGTCTACATGAGTGTAGTTCTTAATTTTTAAACGGAAGTGAAGGTTATTCTTCTTAAACTTTTTAAACTTTTTAGACATTTCATTCTATATATGCAATCCAAAAAATGTGTTTTTATATACTCGATTTCGAGTTCAGCAATGTATGTATGTATGTATCGTCCTTTCACTCCTCATTATCATCATCATTTCATCTTTCATACCCCCAGGGCTAACAACCCTGGGGGATAAAAATCGGGTTCAGTAAAAATACTGATCCCCCAATTAAAGGTGAATTACATGCACCTGCTACCGCGATATATGATACTGAGCCACGGTAAATGCAGGATGTATGAACGCGTGGTCCTAAGTTGGCCGATTCGCGAGCAAAAAAAAATATAGGAGACAATAATAGTTTGAAAAATGAAGCCGATGTTAAGCTCACAAATATAGTCTACTTTCCAATGACCCCCATCAAAATACGTTCGTTTTTGAGAAGCCCCCAAAAATATATTGACAGACAAAAAAATTTTAAAAAATTGAATCGGTGATTCTGTCGTGTAATTACGGATGTGAGATTATAAATTAGTAGTGGTACGCAATGGTATATACTTTCTCGTACTAATTAGTTTCGTATTCTTTTGATTCTGTCCTAGCTTTTTGGTTTTGTCACATCCTCTTCTCAGGTGCTATCCAAAAGACCACTTCTCATCTGAGTCTAAAAGAACGACCAGAGTCTCTCGCGAAACTTACCCCTCCTTTGCAGAGATTCCCAGTGAAGATCACCCTCGCACTTCCGGAACATCGCACAGGCCTATCCGAACCTGTACTTCCCATCTGATCACTGCTAGCATTTGGTCCCATCTCGGTACTTAGAGCATTGTTTTGGATGTGCAAATACAGTTGCACGCGCAGGGCTCAGTCATAATGGAATGATTAATATAGTTGTAGTGCGGAAGGGACTCTGATTGTCCCCACGTCACAAACATACTCGTATTTTAAAACATTCATGCCGTCTGACGGTTTCGAATCCCACAGTTTTAGTGACTACATATGTAGGCTCACTTATGCCAAGCCCTTTTCTCATGGCACCGTTTTCCTTGACAGAATTATTTGTAAACCACAGATTGTTATGTAAAATAATACCTATTTAATAAAACAAATAATATAACAAAAATGGCCATATTAATGCATACGTGACATTTAATTTGTTTGTAGCATTGAATCCATGGATCCACTCAAAATTAACTCAACATTAAAATCTATTAACATTACACTCAGTTATGAACAATATTTTCAAAATAACTAACCCTGCAAAAATCATTTAATCAATAATATTTATAGCACGTATCAGCAAATTCAATTGTTAATTGTCTTTCAAGTAATATTTATATTGATGAAATATTTTTTATCAAGAGCATGTACCAATTTTTTACATTTTTTCAAATTTTCTGTCCCCTTATTGTAAAATATGTAGAATTTAAATATTTCGTTAAAAGTAAACCTGGTTTTGCAAATCTTCATTAAAGATTTGGAGCCGTTTGAGAGAGAATTTCTTATATTTTATTTGAAAATTCTCAATGTTGAGCTACTTTTTTCAGAAAAGAGAGACTAATGTTTATGGGCTCGCCAACTGCTAAGGTCATTAGTTTCGTTAGTGCAGTGTTTTTTTTTGTTTTTTTTTTAATATTGGGAGATGGCGACATACTGCTCCAGCACTTGGCTGGTGTTGATCTGGGAAATGTTGGAATACTACCGATGAGAGCAGCTCGCCGCTAGTATTCTCCTGCAGCGAGAGACTAAATTCGAAATATCAACATAGCTAATATCGAAAATGTGCCGCGGTCGGAATTCGAGCTCGGCGATCTACTAGTCAGAATCAGTGCAGAGGAAGCGGCTTTTGCTAAATTAGGGCTGTAGTTCTTTAATTAAGGTCAGGTACATATTTTTAATAAATCAATTAAAGAGATAATTGTAGAGAACAAACTTCATTTAATGAAAAATCTCTATTTTCTCTATCCAATGTAATCTAATCTCTAATGTTATTATACGAGGGAGTTTAACTAATTTCAAACATTTGCAATTTTCAAAAATACGCGTCCAATGAAAATAACACCTGTGTCATCTTTGTAAGTGCATTTCGCTCTATTCCGATACAAAATATAAATAAAATGTGTCCATTTTTGAAAATAATTTGAAATTGTACGCATGACTTCCTGTAAATTAACGCAACACTTAAAGAAATCCTTAAAAATTGAAGTAATGACTTTGTCATCACTTCAATTTTTAATATATATCTATATCTATATATACTTTGACTAAGGAAAGGTCTAAGACATTCGAACACAGGCATGTGTACATAACAAGATTATTTGTTGTTTTGTTTTTGAGAAAGCATTTATTTACACTCAGTAAAAGAAATATACACACACACACACACTCCACAACGAGATTTAACAATTAAAGACTTGAAATTAAAAGGAATCTATAACATGACCCTCTAACATAAATAAGATTCACACGCATTCTTGACGGGCTTGGTGGTAATTAAAATGTCACGAATTTTATGTGCCAAAAGGCAATTATATAGTAATGTTCCATGTACATTATGATGGTTTACATTTTTTTCTGCAGCGAACGTATTTAATTTTAAACAAAACAAGATTCACACAATCTCGTATTGACAAAGCAAACAGCTTTCCAAGAAACATGAGGACGAATTAAAATTGCCAATATAAATAATACGGCATCGAAATTCAAAGACGCCAAAATATCAAATAATTCAAATTCAATCGAAATTCAAATAATACGCCATCAAAATCAAAAGAATTACTGTTAAAGTAGATTTCGCCTATTATAACTTCAACAAATATATATAACTCCGCAAATGCATCAAAGTAGTACTTAAGATGTTTTCATCTAAGTACTTTCATCTACAAAAGTTACGCTTCTTTTCAACGTTTATGTTAAAACAAACACTGATCAAACCGCGCATTCTTGGCGTGTGTAATATGCACTGTAATGCACTGTAACGCTTCCTGGCGCTCTCCCAAGTGCAGATGCATCCTGCTCCTCCAGGCGGAACTCCGCCCCCCGTTCACGCGCCACCGCGCCACCCCACACCAACCCCCCGCGAATAAAAGCGGCGGCGCGCTCGTCCCAGCCATCACTCGCTCCCCGCCCAGCAGCACCATGAAGGCTCAGTTCGCAGCAGTTCTAGTGCTGGCCGCGCTGGCGGCCGCCGCCACCCAAGACGCCCCCGCCGACAAGAAGCAGGAGAAGCGCGGCCTGGCCCACAGCTTCGGCTCCGGCTTCGGCCACGGCTTCGGACACGGCCTCTCCGCTGGCTCCTCCAGCTTCGGCCACGGCGACTTGGGCGGCTTCGGCAGCCACGGCGGCGACCTCGACCTCGACCTCGGCGGCCACGGCCACCACGAGGTGAAGACCATCACGCTCACCAAGACGGTGGCCGTGCCCGTGCCCAAGCCGTACCCCGTGCCCGTGGAGAAGAAGGTGCCGGTGCCGTACCCCGTGAAGGTGCCGGTGCACGTGCCCAAGCCGTACCCCGTGCCCGTGCCCAAGCCCTACCCCGTGGTTGTGCACAAGACGGTGGCGGTACCCGTGGACAAGCCGTACCCGGTGCCCGTGAAGGTGCCGGTGAAGGTGCCTGTGCCGCACCCGGTGCCGTACCCGGTGCACAAGCCGGTACCGTACCCGGTGGAGAAGCCGGTGCCGTACCCGGTGAAGGTGCCTGTGGTGGTGCACAAGGCGGTGCCCGTGCTGGTCAAGGGCCACGAGGACAGCCACAGCGGCTTGAGCCTGGGCCACGGCCTGGGAAGCCACGACTTCGGCGGTCACGGCTTGAGCCTGGGCTCTGACCTGGGCCACGGCCTGAGTCTGGGCGGCGAGCACAGCTTCGGCCACTGAACGGAGGCTACGGCTGCGGCTGAGGCGGAGCGGGGGCGGGGCAGCGGGTGATCGCCTGTGCCGGCGGGCATCTCCTCTCACCTGCGCTGCTCACCCGCCGGCGCTGCTCACCCTTTCACACATTCTTTGCTACAATCCAAATTTCACAATAAAATATTTTGTATTCATAGATGAATAATTGTGGTTATTTTATCCTAATTACCTAGGGGGTACATGATGTGAATTTTTAGAGCTATATTACACAATGCAAAGTAATCATATGATTGTCACATGTGAAATGTGATTTATTTTCCAATAAGATACCAAATATAGGGTGATATAATGTGTGCCACTTAGTTTTTGATGGCGACATAGCATTCTGAAGAAAGTCCTTCTCCCAATCCTTCCAATCCAAAGTTCGATGCGCCTGGTGGGTTACTGGACAATGCCCGGTAATATAGATCTTAACATCTCACTGCTTCCACCTTGAAGTTATCGGCTTGAGTGTCCAAGCGAAACTCAGGGTCCGAGTTGTCGTCTACAACTCTCCACCAGAAATCACGCCCACCTACGCAGACGTGATTGCCCTCTGCGGGGGAGCGGACGGTCGGGCAGATATACGTTTTGTCTTAAATCAATTTTTCGGTATTGTGACAGCCTATGATTCCCTTAACAGGCAGAAGGCATTTTAAACGGCTATCGGAAGTTTCAATACGCACGGCGCGGCATAAGGTCGACACGACGTTCCTTGGTATGCGTAGATGGTACAACGGCCGGATGGTGGTGAAGGAATACGAAGATCTGACCTGGAATGGCTTCACGAAGTCATATTGGGAAGAGAGTGCCATGAGAATATTAAAGGAAGAAAAATTCGACTGAAAAACGCAACGCAACAAAGCTCGTGAATAGAAATATGATACTACAGAAATTTGACCAGCAAACAATATTATTTATGTGTTGCTGAAGTTACAAAACTTTCCATTCATACGAAACTGCTTTCTATCAACTTTGATTATTTTCATCATTAGGTATTTGAATTCAAGTTGCTTGTACATTGTGGTATTTTCCTAATGTACAATATGTCCTAATGTTGGAAGAAGTAAGTAAAAAATGAAAATGTTATGAAATTTCTTAAATTAGAAATGTTGTTATCGGGTGCAGAGGGGGCGCATTCAACGGACATGCACGTTCGCTTTTAACATATCAGGAAATGAGGATTCCTTTGTGACGTACTCAGAAGCTGTGAAGCAATATAAACTCGGTGGTTTCCACATAAATATATTAGAACTCCATTATTGTATAATACAAATTGAGAAAAAGAAATAATCTTCCACAAACAATATTTATTAGCCAAACACATCAATAACAGCAGAATCACAAATGAGGTTAAAAACCTCGAAACATGTCGACTGTTGGCACAAAGGCGGCCAAATTAATTGAAATTTAGCGCCATGCTTGGAGCTCATTCAGTTTGAATACTCTTTGAAGGTACGTAAAAAGAAAAGATGATACATTTCAAACTTCCTGTGCTCTTTAATTTTGGCCAAGAAAACGCGAATTCTCTCGCAAATAACAAAAATTCATTTTGTATGAAACACTTTGGAATATACCGTCAACTGCTTCCAAAAGTGACCGGGTAGATCGCAGCCACTCCTGGCCTGCCCGCAACGAAGAATTTTCACATTGTAGAAATTTCCCAGAATACAATATTTTACACATAAAAAGCGACAGATAGATTCTTTGAGAATCTGGATCCGAGAGTAGTTTCATAGCAATCGTGTTGAGAAGCTTAATAATACACATAAAGTTGGTTGGTATGTTTGGCAGGAAGCATTATCATGTAAGCATTATCTCCGTGAACCAGCGCTTCGAAACACGTCAAAACCAGCATGCGAAAGCACAAAGCGTGAATAACGCAAGGAGAACGTTTATTATCGTCCAGTCAAAGGTAACCATGACAATTTCTTCGATACTTAATGATACATACGGCAATGTATTAATCTTGTCAATTATGTGACGTCTTTTCAGAACATTCTCGTCTAACGAGAACACAGAAAGGCGATGCCCAGAAACTTGCGCAGTTTCTGCAAAATGCTCTCCCAATCGTCTAAGCAATATTTTGCAGCCGCAACATGTCTACTGTAATTTAAGTGTTTAGCTAATATGGTTTGTGCAAGATTATTTCTTTTCCTCTCGTTATACTATACAAAAAAATGAAGTAAGAGATACTCCAACTCTTTCTCTTTTAGAAAACCATAACATTAGACTAAACGAATGATTATTGGAAATATGATATCCGAGGATAAGCTTGTGTATCAGAAGTGTGAAGGGCAGAGTTTGACGGTACGTATAAATCAAGGTTCGATGAAGGGTCTGGCCACCGGTCTACCAGTCAAATGATTTATTTCAAGAAAAAGGAGTTGGTATTTTAATTGTATAGTAGCAATTTATATCCACTTACTAAGAAATAAACCTCTCTGAATTATTGGTTAATACAAAAAATTACATAGCTAGTAACTAGTAGGAAATGTAGCAACATTTTCTTTTCAAACAATTCATACTCCACGAACAGCAGTTTGAATTTGAATTGTATGAAACGTATTTGAATTGTGTTTGTATTTAAAACCGTTTTTGAATTGTATGAACAGTAGCTGCCTTGTTTTATTTTGCAGAATTTTAAATCTTGTAACCAATAATTGAAGATCAACCCTGGAAGTTCTGATTAGCAAAAGATACAAATTTGTAAATAATTAGTGTATTAAAATTTTTTATTAATGAAACGTGTTCATAAAACACGGATTGTGAAATGAGGTCATGTTGAGTTTTTAGAAAATATTAGTATTTTTGGGTAATTTGGCGTTAACCATAGTCGTCCGATTCGAATTTCGTGCGCTTCTTGACGGTAATTTGAGATCTGGTTCGATGCAGTTGGGTGCTACGCAAGTTAGAATTCGTATAATATTTTATATTTCTATGTTAGTTTCTTACATTCGAGTTTTTGTTATATCTTTACAAATTAATACTTTTGAAATTATTTAAAACCTATTTGATAATCCATTTTTTGGCCGTGTTGTTTTCTTTGAACCAATTTGCAAACCTTAATTGAAATTATTTCAATTATTTTTTCTCTCTTAAAAACGTGATATACATGTAATATGAATCAATAATTTCTAGCCTTCAGATTAGAATGCGATAATGGCATTTCGTTTCGCGAGAGGGCTCTTGTAGTTCTGTGAATTCGGTCTCGTTGTTGGGGCATAATTTAGCTTTAATGAAACGCAGTTATATTATTAAATTTGTGTTGATATCTGCTTCAAAATATTTAGTTTTTGCACCTAATGTTCTATACTTCGTAGTGAGCTGACTGATCTGTGTTAATTCAGAGAGAAATTGCTGTTAAAATTGTATTACGTAACTATTAATAAGGACGTGAAAATACGCACTGTTTTAGCTCCACTAGTTTCCATGCTGTTTTCGTTTACAGAAGAATTGAATAAGTTTTCGAAACATATTTGCACATTTTAAATGCGATAATAAGTTACTGAAGTTTTCAGTTTCTTGTAATTTATCCATGAAACTAATGTCTTCTTTTTTATACATCTTCTAAATATTACAACTCGGTCTTTCAGTAATGAAGAAATTTTCTTCAGTAAGCCAGGGGGCAGGTGGGTTAGTAACACTAATTTTAGCAAACGAGCGTGTTGGTTAAAAAGATACATTACAATGCCATTCAACACAGGCGGTTAACTGTACTTACAGCTAAATATATAGCAGATTACGATGCTGGTAAACTATCAGTGATAAATGTAGCTGCATCCAAATTTTGAAACTCTATGAACTCCATCACTTTTTGGTTGTATTTTGAATATTTAAATGAGTTCAACATAAATGTGCAGTCATGTTTATGTCTTTACACCTGCTACATAATTTAATTTTAATTTTGTAATAACATTTTAAATTTTATATATCGCCCAAAGGTTGAAAATACAAACTTAGTATCAAAAGCGCACAATTACTCTTTAATGCAGACCTATCGTAAAAGTCACAGTTCGAAACACCTCTACGTCTCCAAAAAGGTTCAGTCCATACTTTATATCTTTTACTTTACTGGTATGGTCACCATCTCGAAATGTTATGTCGCCATCAAAAAATAAGTGGCAAACATTGGATTGCCCTATATTTGGTATCTTATTGGAAAATAAATCACATCATACATGTGACAATCATGTGATTACTTTGCATTGTGTAATATGGCTCTAAAACTGCACATCATGTAATTCTGGGTAATTAGGATAAAACAAACACAATTATTCATCTATGAATACAAAATATTTTATTGTGAAATTTGGATTGTAGCAAAGAATGTGTGAAAGGGTGAGCGGCGCCGGCGGGTGAGTAGCGCGGGTGAGAGGAGATGCCCGCCGGCACAGGCGATCACCCGCTGCCCCGCCCCTGCTCCCGCCTCTGTCGCAGCCGCTGCCGTAGCCTCCGCTCAGTGGCTGAAGCTGTGCTCGCCGCCCAGACTCAGGCCGTGGCCCAGGTCAGAGCCCAGGCTCAGGCCGTGACCGCCGAAGTCGTGGCCCAGGCTCAGGCCGCTGTGGCTGTCCTCGTGGCCCTTGACCAGCACGGGCACCGCCTTGTGCACCACCACCGGCACCTTCACCGGGTACGGCACCGGCTTCTCCACCGGGTACGGCACCGGCTTGTGCACCGGGTACGGCACCGGGTGCGGCACAGGGACCTTCACCGGCACCTTCACGGGCACCGGGTACGGCTTGTCCACGGGCACCGCCACCGTCTTGTGCACAACCACGGGGTAGGGCTTGGGCACGGGCACGGGGTACGGCTTGGGCACGCGCACCGGCACCTTCACGAGGTACGGCACCGGCACCTTCTTCTCCACGGGCACGGGGTACGGCTTGGGCACGGGCACGGCCACCGTCTTGGTGAGCGTGATGGTCTTCACCTCGTGGTGGCCGTGGCCGCCGAGGTCGAGGTCGCCGCCGTGGCTGCCGAAGCCGCCCAAGTCGCCGTGGCCGAAGCTGGAGGAGCCAGCGGAGAGGCCGTGTCCGAAGCCGTGGCCGAAGCCGGAGCCGAAGCTGTGGGCCAGGCCGCGCTTCTCCTGCTTCTTGTCGGCGGGGGCGTCTTGGTTGGCGGCGGCCGCCAGCGCGGCCAGCACTAGAACTGCTGCGAGCTGAGCCTTCATGGTGCTGCTGGGCGGGGAACGAGTGATGGCTGGGACGAGCGCGCTGCCTCTTTTATACGCGCGGAGTCGGTGTGGGGGGCGCGGTGGTGCGTGAACGGGGGGCGGAGTTCCGTCTGCAGGAGCAGGCTGCATCTGGGAGAGCGCCAGGAAGCGTTACAGTGCATTACAGTGCATATTACACACTCCAAGATTGCGCGGTTTGATCAGTGTTTGTTTTAACATAATCATCGTTGAGTAGAGGTGCAACTTTCTTGAGAATTACTTTTACAGCAATACTTTTAATCTTGTTGAATGAGTTTTGAAGCAGCTATCTAAGATATCGTTAATTTTAGTTTTACTTCGTGTTATTTCCAGAAATGTTTTTGTCAACGCGGGATTAATATTAAAACTGACAATGTGATTTTCAGTGCAGTTTTGTGTATCTTGCTGTACAAGAGAAGATATGTGTTGTATTCTAGCAAGCTTTTCACTTGTATTTTAAAATGTGGAAACACTTCCCGCGGAGATCTCGAATTTTGAGATTTGTGAGACATTAAGTTGATTAAGGAAAATCATGGATTTTTCAGTTCTGGAGGTTTAAATAATTACATTTGTGTAATTAAAAAAAACAACAAAAAAATACTCCAAAATTAACTTTACATTATATTACAGAGTGCAATTATCACTATCCTTTCGAAAAATTTAAAGAAAACAATTGGAGCCATTTTTGAGAAACTGACGTTTGAGCATTTCTGAAAATGCGAAAATTTGAGGTAGTTTTGACAAAACAGTTGAGTTATCGAGAAGCTTTATCTGACATTATGTAAAGCACGTGTACTCATAAATGTAAAAATGTGAAGAAAATGCCGTTGACGTAAATATGGAAGACGTGAGAGTAAAGAAAAAAAAATAATTTTTTTGTAGTTTTTGTAAAACAAACAAATAAAAGTATAGAGCAATATCTCCTTGATATCGTTTTTAAGCGTTTTTAAGCGAAATCCCTACGAAACGTATAATGAAAATTTTGTAGCTGTTTTAGAGAACATCTTGTCATTGGAATTTTTTAAAATTGCACAAATTGCGCGCAATATTGCGTGAAAACTACAAAAAAAATTCCCCAAATTTGTACATATCCTTAGTGAAAGAAAAAATTATGAACAAAAAAAATTATTTCAAGAAAAAATCAGCATCTGTAATTTTGTAGAAGGAAGGCCCCGAAAAGATTCCAACTTTTGAAATTTTCGAAAATTCAGAGTTAACCGTGAAAAATCGGACCTATGCCAGCTTTATAAGTATATTTTACCCTATTCTTAGAAGATATTTAAAGAAAACATTTAAAGCCATTTTTTGAGGAAATTTTGAAAATTTTCGAGGGGCTTCATTTAAAGTACCCCGAAAACTAATGAATGATTGTCAAAATCGCAGAGCTTCGACTCAGGCCAAACGAACTGGGGTTTCTTCAATTTGAAAAAACCCCTACGCATCGTTTAGGCGCTGGTGTTGTTCATATACACCAGACGGACGAACGGACGTTAAAATTTTTTTTTCTATATCAGGAGACCCTAAAACATGTAATTCCGCTGAAATCTCGCTTACTCCATATATACGGATGTACACGGGAAAGTAAAAAGGATGAGAAACAGCATTCACTATGTCAACAGTCTCAATTTGATGAAAATATTGAAGTATTGGGAATCTTGACTTCAAACCGAGAAGGAAAAGTCAAATACATTTATTAGCAAATGAATGTAAGAAGAGATTAAATTAATGAAATTGGTTTAGGTATTTCCGTGACAGCGCTGTACGTGTATGTCAACTATTACAAGCTTCAAATTATTAATTTGAGCTATCTAGTAAGATAGAATAAAGAATAAATTGATTATTTCACGGCCTCCCCTGTAAGTGAATTTTCACCAAGTGAATTTTCTAGTGATTGCGAAACTGCATTCTATGTAAATAATGACAAATGGAAATTCCAAATTCTAGAACCGAATTTAGTAAGTTACCTATAATATGCGGAAGTATGTCCTGTTGTAGTGACACTAGTTCTTTATTGGTTTATTGAATCGACACTTTATATGAATATGGTTATCTCAGACTCACATTCCCCCACAGTATGGGCCGCAATAGACAGTTGGGTAATAATGTCAGTTAGATCGCGAATCGCTGTCGTTTGCCAGTTGTTTATCAGAGAATTCGATTCAGTATGTGTAGCACATATCTTTGATTTGCAACGAAACCTACACTTGTAATTAACATTAATATTAGCAGAAGAGCAAATAGCATTAAATGAATGATGAGAGTGAGGATAAGAAATAGAAGAAGTAGAACTAGAAGAAAGAGGAAAAAATGGAAAAAGGAAGAAAAAGTAAAAAGAAGAAAAAGCAAAAAGGAGAAGAGAGGAAGAAGAAGTAAAAAAAGGAGAAGAAGCTGGTGGTGGTGCTGCAGAATGTCACAATTTTGTTTGGAATTGTTTGTTTCCTATTTTCGTCGGCTTCGTAAGACTACCAGGATCATTTGCGGTACCCGCTGCTACTCTGGGGTGCTAGAACCCACTTCTGCCCTGCACCTTTACATATTTGCCCGTGATATTCCTTGTCCCCCCCTCGGTAAGTGTACCATTATTTTCGGTGAGATCCAGATCCTCAATTACATTTCACACTGTTGCCTGCCAGGGCAATATATTGTGAAATTATTATAGGAAAGATGTAATTCATGTGGGATTCGGAATGCCCCTACGCCTCAAATACAACACCTTTTGTGTTTTTCGTACCCACAGTCACTATGTCTAATGTACGTGCTCACCTTCCCCAAGCCCCTATCTAATAATACTGAATCACTTGACTGAACTAATTGTAAATGTATTACGTCTATGTAACATAATAATTTTGATAAATATAAGCAAATCTGCCTGCGATAGGCGCTGAGTGGATCGAGTATTACAGTAGCCCCCGTTGCCGGTCCCAAGCCCGGATAAAGGAGCAATGGGCTTGGGACCGGCTAAAGGAGAGGAGGGTTGGAGATATGCAAAAATATTTGAGAAACTAATACAAACAAGGCTTACCAAATACCTCATAGAAATAAGGGCATTACCAGATGAACAGTTCGGGTTTAGGCAAAATTATTGTACAACTCATCAACTCATCCGCCTCGTAGAACATATTGCAAATGGATTCCACAACAAACAACATACAATTGGACTGTTTTTAGATGTAGAAAAAAGCATTTGATAAAGTTTGGCATACTGGGCTACTATTCAAACTCAAACAGCTGGGAGTACTTTTCTATTTACAGGACATTATTAATAGTTTTATTACAGACCGAACGTTCAGAGTTAAAATTAACTGTGCACTTTCACAAACTAGAACAATAAGAGCAGGCGTACCTCAAGGTTCTGCACTATCACCACTCCTCTTCAATGTTTATTTTTCAGACATTCCCACATTAGAAGACTCAAATCTTGCACTATTTGCAGACGATACTGCAATATACACAACACATGCAGATATAAATGTAGCAAAAGATCGCATCGAGGCAGATATCTCATGTTTTCTAAAGTGGGCTGAACAATGGAGGATAAAAATAAACCCAACTAAAACCCAGGTAAAAATTTTTACACCTTGTAAACCAAAGTTACCACGCCCACTAGTATTAAATAAGACTCTCATCCCGTGGCAAGCATCTGATACACCAGTGAAATATCTTGGGGTTCACATTGATAGCAGGTTAACCTGGAAAGAGCACATACAACTAACAACAAATGCAACATATGCCAAAATATCAAAACTATATCCATTAATCAATTTTCGCTCAGCCTTAAATTTGGAATGCGCAATTTTAATATTTAAATCGATAATTAGGCCATCAATCACTTATGCTTGTCCAGTCTGGAATAACACAGCTAAAACCAACATTCAAAAACTTCAAATCATACAAAACAAATTTTTAAGAAAATGTGCAAAGGCTTCTTGGTTCATTTCTAATAAACACATTCAAAGAGAACTTCAAATAGAGCCCCTAAACGAATATAAAAGAAATAACTGTGACAATTTTTTTTACACTTTTTCCATCTTCTTGCAGCATAAAATTTACAATGGGAAAAACATTAAACAATCCCAAGAGAATAAACTCACGATATCCGAAAGATATGTTAAAACCCCCATAAAAATAAGTATCCTCTATAAGAATATATCTTAAAAATAAAAATATGTATTTTCTCTTTTTTTCCGCTTCAATGTCAAGAAAAAAAAATTGTGTAAAATATCAAGAATGTATTATGTGTAAATTATCTAGATATGTTATATGAAACGAAATGAAAATTAGTTAGTAGTAATTTACAAGAGTGAGAGGTTGTATGCCCAATTGTTATGTTTTAAAATTATGTACAAACCCCTGAAAGACATAACTGCCGAACAGAAAGAAAATAAATTTTAAAAAAAGGGTTGGAGATATGGGCTTGCAACCCATTCTTTGAAAAAACTCTCTGAGGTTCATTCTCCCCAATACAAAAGCCTCGAATGCGGACAGACAACCGAAGACGAATAGGACTATCTCCTTTTGTACATGGAATGTGCAAGGTTTGAGACCAAAACAGGTAGAAGTTGTGGCAGAAATAGATAAAGTGAAACTGGATATTTTAGTTCTAACAGAAACCAAAAGGAAGGGGCATGGAGAAGAAGTACTAGGAAACTATTAACACATCTGGAGAGGAGTACCAAAATTACAACATGCAAAATCCGGCGTCTCGATACTTATTAGTAATAAATACAGAAAATATATTACATATTTTGAAAAAATAAGATTTATCAAAGTCGAACTAAACATTCAGAACCAAAGTACAACTATCATTGGAGTATATGGTGTTAACGACAATGCTTTAAGTGAAGAAAAAGAGGCTTTCTTTGGTGAGTTTGGTGATATTATAGAAGAAGTAAGCAAGCAAGTTGAAATAATTGTCATTGGAGATTTAAATTGTAGTTCGATACTACGGAAAAGAGGAAGTTGGCCCTTTTGGAGAAGAGAAGGTAAACGACAATGGAAGTAGACTTATTGATCTATGTAGGGAGCAAGAATGTGTTGTAACAAATACAATGTTCCAACATAAAGACATACATAGATACGACAGAAAGTTAATGTAGGCGTAGGAATGGAAAGAAATTAACATTGGGATTGGTTATGTACATACATAGATGGAACTGTAGGATACAATAAATCATCTGAAGCATGGAAAACTATCAAGAAAATGAAAATAAATAACGAGTGTAAAAGCATGGTTCAAAGAATCACCTCACAAAAATGGATATACCACAACTCAACGCTTCTACAAGAAAGCAGACCAGAATGTAAAGGAGAAGAGGAAATAAGAGATCTGGAGAAAAACAATTTTAGAAATAACCGAGGATGGTGTTAAGAAGGCACTATGCAAAGCAAAAACCAAAAAAAGCCCCAGGACTAGGAAATATAAGAATGGAACTCCTGAAATATGGCGGAGATGTGTTTGTGAGATACTTAAAGAAAATGTTCAATAAAATAGAAGCAGAAGAGGATCCACCTGCATAATGGAACACATCCTACATCTCTTGAATACTTAAGAAGGGAGACAAACGATCATGTGCAAATTAGAGGGGAATAAGTGTCATACCATCAACAGCAAGATTGTTTTCTAGTATTTTGAGTAAAAAATTGAAGAAGATGTATCTGTATTGAGTGAAGAGCAGAGTGGTTTTAGACGAGGACGATCATTCCTAGATAACATCCACTGTATCAGAAACGTTATAGAGAAACATAAAGACAGAAATAGAGATATTTATGTGACCTTTATAGTCCTCCAAAAAGCATACTATAGTGTCACAAGGAAAAAGAAATGGGAAGCAATGAGAAGGGTTGATATAAAAGAGAAATGGATCAACCTGGTTAAAAATCTTTACAAAAACACCAAAGCGCAAATTAAAATAGGAGATAAATTAACTGGAAGCTTTCCGATAAACAATGGTCTAAAACAAGGACATAGGTTATCTCCTATATTGTTCAATATCAACCTAGAACAAGCCTTACATAACTGATACAGGAAATGTTCAGGCATGGGAATAAAATTTGGAGTCATCTTTCACTCCCTTCTATTTGCTGATGACCAGGTAATCTTTGCTCAAGATGAAGATATGGTGTATATTCTAAGAAAGCTTAATCGAAGAATATAATAAATGGGGATAAGAAATAAATTTTAATATAACGGAATGTATGTGCATTGGACAAATATTAACGGATATAGACGTGAACGGTAACAAAATTAAAAGCTGTAACACCTTCATATATCTTGAATCTTTAATAAACAACTCGGGTATATGTGCCACTTATATAAACTCTAGAGTAATTATGGGGAAGAATGAAACCAAATCTTTACACGGCGTATTATGGAATAAGTATATCCGCCAAGATATCAAAAGAAGGATATTCCACTGTGTAGTAGAAAATATAGTACTATACGGAGCACAAACACAAAAAATAAGAGATAAGATTAGGACGATAGAAATGTACTACATGAGACGATGCCTACAATTTACTCGCAGAGACAGAGTGCAAAATGAAGAAATATGGAGAAGGATGAATGTAATTTGTAATAAATAAATAATAAATATTTATGAAGAAGTTTACATCATCTTTAGAATGAAAATATTGCTGCACTAGAGACTAAAATACGAGTAATATAGAAAACAGATGAAGCAATCTTGATGGTTCAGAATTTCATCTGTAAATCGTCCCGATAAAGGAAAACTGTCATTTAGGTCAATTCATATCACGTGGTTTATGGCTCCTTGCACAATCTAGGATTTTGATGAAATTTTGTATGCAGAGTTCTACATATCTCAAACGAAAATGTTTGTGACTTGTTTGGCGAAATAGTGGGGGCCGTTGATAAATTTCTAAGGACAGACCGATTAGCTTAAAATCGGAATCACGTAAACAAGTTGATCATCTAATTACCGGTGATTTGTGACGTATGCAACAAGAATAACCTCCTTGTTGAAAACAAATGCAGCTTTAGACCCGGCTATTCGTCATTAAATCAGCCAGCTACAGTTTTTCAATGCAGTGCTGATTCACTCAAACCATTAGAAACTAGTGGTGCTACAGAATGTTTTGTAATTTCCTTGGTGTGTGCTAGCTTTACGGTCTTGCCCCATCCTCTTGCAAGCTGCCATGTATCGCCCTCCCCCAAATTGAAGTTTTGTTGATTTTTCGGCTGTTACAACCGAAATAATGAAGAAGAGTAAAGCCTCTTCCTATATAGAAATTTTTGTTGAAACATTTGGAGCCGTTTTTAAGAAAAAATGTTTACGGTCTAGCGTAAAGGTTTGAAGAATAAATTGGGAGCCGTTTTTAAAAAAGATTGAAAATGTCTTGGAGACTTAATGTAAGGTAACCCAAAAAATTAATGAATGTTTTTCAAAATATCAAAGCTTCGACTCGAGCCCACTGGATAGAAGTTTCTTTAATTTGATAAATATCCTACCTATAATTTACCTGCTAATGTTGTTCGCATACACCAAAAAGACGTACCGGTCGAACCGTCAATCGATTTTTCGGTATCAAGAACCCACAAAATAGAGATTCTGGCTACACCACGTGTTTGAGGATTTTTTTCTTAATTTAACAACTGGATTCATCTACTTTTGCGTTATCAGGGCCTCTCAATAAGAGATTTTCTGCCGAAACTTCGCTGTTTTTTCGCAGTAATGCTTAACTTTCTCTCTACTGTGTAAGACGGAGCGACAATGTAAAAATTGATGCAATATTTATAGATTTTTCTAAAGCTTTAGATTTAGTTTGTCACAATCGACTTTTTAATGTAATTATCGAGTTGAAAGTGACCCGCGAATATTCATTGTGTTCAAGTTGATGACTTTTTAGCCGACAAGATTAATGTGACGTACGGCGTCCTTCTGGAAAGCATGAGATTACCTCTCCTTTTTCCAATGCACAAGTACAGGCAAACTCCAGACTTTTCGCCGACCGCATCTTCTAGACAAAAAGTTAAAGGTGAAACCGTCATTGATCAATTGAAGAAAGATTCTGCGAATTGTTGAAAGGATCTCATGAAAACGAAATAAACATAAATTCAGATAACATCAGTACAATTAGTTTTACGAAGGTTCAAACCCAGGAAACACTCAATTATGCAATGTATTCAATTAAGAAACCGGAGGTACGTAGCTGTGATTATCTGAGCGTTATAATTTTAAGCAACATCAGTTAAGATGATAACGTTAAATACATGACAGAGAACGCTTAGACTTCTCTTGAGTTTCTTATGCACTTATTAGGGAGAGCTAACTGTAACTCGAAAATACGTGATTACCCTTCTTTGATTCATCCCGTAATGGAATGCGGAGTAGTGCTCTAAGATCTTCACAGAGAGGTAATTTACCAATATTTTGCTGTTTTTTTCTGTGTTTTATTTTAATTTATTTTCTTTATTTGTATTATGTCTTTGTATTTACAGATTTGCATGTATTCTTTCTTTTAATTTTACTTTTTCGTAAACGTACGTATATACGGGGTAATATGCATAGTATACATGGTATAGTAAGTTATGTAATGTTGCAGAAACTAGATTTCCTGTCAGTCCGTCCGTCTGTGAACAACACTAGCGCCTAAACCATTCATAAGATTTTTTTCCAAAATTTTCATTTTTTTCCACGGTCGATTGAGTTCAATTAGAATATCTGCGATTTTGAAACACATTCTTTAAATTTTGGGGGGTACTTTACATGAAAGCCCTGCGACATTTTCAAAAAATGGTTGCACATTTTTTCTTTATTTTTCCGAAAGAATAGAGTAAAATAAACTGGCGTAGGTATGTTTGCGACTGATAAGTGTAAATTTCTGAAAATTGCAAAAGCTTCAAAATTTTCGGCATCTTCCTGCAACTACAAATTAGAAGATAGAAATTTTCCCCACAAATGAATATTGTTCCACATAACTAATTCTTTTATTAAAGCCCATGTACATTGTTTTGAACATTTTAGTGGTTTTCTCCCAATACTGCGTGAAATATTAGCAATATTTAAAAATATGCAAAACAAAAATTTCTCAAAATGGCTCCACTTTTTTTCTTTAAACTTCTAATGATAGTGCCAAATGTACTGTAACAGATGCCACAAACCCGTATTTGGTTTTTTCTTTGTTTTTGTTTTTTTGTTGAAAATTTCATGTCAAATATAATTTTTGACATTCTCTCACGCCGTTAATTATTGCATTACCGACGACTTGTATTTATTATTGCATTTATGAGTTTATGTGCTTCGAATATCAAAAAGGATTCTTGAAAGCTCAAAAGTTTTGTGTGAAAATGAGCTCAAAATACCTCATTTTCAGAAACGCTATATTCTCGAAAACGGCTCCAAATTTCCTCTTTAAAACTTTTGAACGGTTCGAGATAAATCAACTGAATTACACAAAAGTATTGTTTAAGAATATATTTTACGCTGTTAATGTGTAGAACATTTCCAGCACTTTATATACATTATTACATTTGTGAATATAAATGCTTCTAATGACTTTCAATGAATTTTCTCGAAAACACAAAAGTTCTCTGCAAAAAAGAGCTTCAAATTTCGCGTTTACAATAACGCTTTAACGACATTTTTATAAAATGTTTACAAATTGTTCAACGAAAATTTCCTTATTGGACGAGGTTTTACTCTTCCATTTTCTTCTTAAAGTAATATTTCGGTTCTATCATTAGGAAACCGAACAATTGAGAAAATGTGAAGAGAAAAATTTCACTGGGCACCGATAGATGATAGTTTTCAAGAGAATGGAGCATGATCAAAAAGCTATCCCAGACAAAAAATTAGAAAATAATTAATTCAAGAGAGTCTTTCTTCTATGGCGCCAGTAGTTGTATCTATTATTTTGTTCTCATATATTTTTATCTATCCTTTTTTATTTGAAAAATATTTGTAATTGTTGAAAATTGAGGGAATTGAACGAAATAGAGACCAGCGCCATTCTTTTAAGTGTCCTTTTCGTTCTCCAGGGATAAAACTTAATAAAAATATTTGGAGCAATTTTTGATAATTTGGAAAATGTTGAGGCATCATATGAAGGACCCTCAAAATTAATAATTCTATTTCAAACTCACGGGGGCGCAAAAACTGTTACGTCGATATAGAAATATGAATTTTGGTGAAAATCCTGATTACGGTTTAGCCACTACCGTTGTTCGGAGACTGTCCGACGTTTTGCCCTACGCAAATTTTTAGGTATCAAGGACCCACAAAACGTGGATTCTGTCTATACAGCGTGTTAGGACACGTAATATAGGGAGCATATGTATCTACAGAAGATTCATAGATTTATCCACAAAAGTCCCGGCAATAAGACTTTATCTGACGAAAATTTGCCGTTTTTTACCACACCATTAATACTTTCTCTATTCTGCGTAAGTAGTAGTGAGAAAGTAACAATTAATAGTTGACGGAGTGGCGACAAACAAATGCATATTTTATCTGCAATACACAGAAATATAGGTGAGTTTATATTGATCATTATGGAATCTATAATCTTCCATTGCTTGTTTGTATTCCCTGTGTATTCCATTGCTTGTTTGTATTCCCCAGGGCCATGTCATGTGAGCGGCGATCCTCGCGGCCATGGGTTAAAGGGGTACGTGTGGTTAACACGAAGATATTCCCACGCCGTATTCTGGTCTTCCTAACCTGAGAAGTAAGTTTTCTCATTGTCACAGAGCAACACCGGGACATTGCATAGAAAACGCTCATTATCATGCCTGGCTGGGAATCGAACCCAGGGTCGCGTCATGAAAATGGAACCCGCTGAGCAATGAGTTAAGCCGCCAGGCGAGATATTTCATTACTTCCCAAAAATTTCCTATGGGCCGCTTCCACTATGGGCCGCTTATGATATTGTTGATTGTTGCGTGTTTTCATTAACCTTTTGACTATGTTTATGACTATAATTTGATTTTGACTATTTAATTATGCATTAAACATATACTTATGTTTTGACTATGACTAATTCTTTTCTAATTTCGGAAGGTTTTAAAAGGGCCCACCCACAGACATCTGTTTTTGGTTTTAACGCTGGTTAGCTTTAAGTATTTCGGTTGGGAAATCTTAATTTTTAGATTCTTTTCGAACACAATTGTTTAATAAAGTCTCTTGAATGCTAGTGTGGATTAATGTAATGAAATGAGAGAGAGCGCGTTCAATTTCAGTGAAGCTAACGAGTGATTTGCACTTATGGTGTTTTGAAATTGATTTCAATTTACTCTGCGTGTGTTAGAGTCGGGCGTGTCGGCATGTTGCGGTGCAATCTGCTGTGTAGTTCTTAGAACAGGAATGTAGTCTGAGTCTAATTGGAATATTGGGTTAGACAAAAATGTTAGTAGGTGTTGGTAATGCCGATGTCGAAAATGTCTGCATTTTGTCCCAGTCGAGTATATAATATGAAGGCTCAAGAATGGTTAATTTGAGTTTTATTTGGTTAGTAATTTGAAGAGTGTGACTCCATTTTGATTGCCTGCCGGCAGGCTCAATTAGAATTTTTAGCATGACTTCTAGGCTGTCCGGGTGACGCCGTGTACATTTAGTACTTTTAGCGTTAAATTCGCGAGTTAGTAAGATGTTCAAAGGTTGAAAACGTTTTCTAAAACGGGTACCCTTCATTTTCGAATTTCGGGGATTATATACTGTTATTCTGTTCCATATGCTGTTATTAATACGGTGAGGAAGACTATATTTTCAGTTCCGAGGGTATTAGTTAAGATAAATGAATGACGTCGTTGGTGGTGGTAGCATTTAGGTCATCTTATTCAGTCCCCTTAGCACTATCCGTTCACTTTTTTATTTGGAATGAGTCATTGCACGTCCAATAAAACACTCACAAACATCACAGGTTTTTAGGAACTTAAAACATTTTTTTAATCCTATTGTTGAAAATTGATTATATATTTTTGTTACTCTTCTGATCCCAATCCTTTCAGGAATATTGCCCCTTATTTTTTCCAAAGAATCCTGCGCCCGCTAGTGTTTATTTTTTTTGCGCAAATACCGTTTCTTTAAGAAAAATAAAAGTACAATAAAATGAAATATCAAAAGATGTACTAATGTCATGAGAAGTAAATATAGTTTTTGTTAACATGCTATTTAAATATTTAAATTATATTTTAATTTTTAAAATGCATATTTTCACATTAGACCGAAGTTTAAAATATTTAAAAACATGTTCGTGTATTTCTAATTTAATGTTGTATAGTCATGACAAATTTCAAAGTGAGATACATATAAATAACACTTTAAAAAATAATTTGTTCTCCAGAGTACGTAGGCAGCCCACTGCTCGTCGGGCTGACTGCCAGAACTACAGAGTGTCTGTGACACGACGCATCGAGACGTCCAAACATAAAGCAACCTTGAGACTTCTGTCATGTTATGAATCGCAAAACCACGCATATGGTCTCTAACGAAAATCTTCTGACGAAATGTGACTATAAGATTTATAAACAACTGACACTGCTAAGAACTACACAGCAGATTGCACCGCAACATGCCGACACGCCCGACTCTAACACACGCAGAGTAAATTGAAATCAATTTCAAAACACCATAAGTGCAAATCACTCATTAGCTTCACTGAAATTGAACGCGCTCTCTCTCATTTCATTACATTTATCCACACTAGCATTCAAGAGACTTTATTAACAATTGTGTTCGAAAAGAATCTAAAAATTAAGATTTCCCAACCGAAATACTTAAAGCTAACCAGCGTTAAAACCAAAAACAGATGTCTGTGAGTGGGCCCTTTTAAAACCTTCCGAAATTAGAAAAGAATTAGTCATAGTCAAAACATAAGTATATGTTTAATGCATAATTAAATAGTCAAAATCAAATCATAGTCATAAACATAGTCAAAAGGTTAATGAAAACACGCAACAATCAACAATATCATAAGCTAGTAAAATCACAACTAAAAATAATAGTCTATGACAGTTCACAAAAAAAACGTAATAAAAAAGCAATTATTCACCAAACATGTCAACGAACAAATAATACCTAATTTCAGAAAACCGAAGCGCTAGCCGATTACATTGCGTGAACATTTAAAACAAACACGACCAAACCTCACAACAAACATAACACAATTAATATGAACTTAATCGAACTCTGCTACGGTCCCCACAAAAAAATGCAATTTGCATTCCCAATATAAATTAAAATGATTATGAAAAATAACCACATAACAACACCCGGACATGATAACATAAACAACATTTAAAACTTACCTTTACCTGCAATAGCGTACCTCGCCCATAAATATTGTAACTTTTGTTTTAGTAATGCTTACTTCTCTCAACAATGGAAACACTCAACAGTCATACCCATTTCGAAACCTAAAAGAGTTGCAAAGAGCCAGCAACAGCAAACAATAACCGCCGTTTACGTATACTGTTCGCATTAGCTAAAATATTTGAAAAAAAATTCTGAAACGTCTAACACAATTCTTACGAACCACCAAATTCATCCCCTGCAAAGGATCGGCTTCTTCGATACTATATATACTCTTTAATTACAAAAAATCACACAATAGCCATCTTTCTCGACATAATTCAGAACATTGTAACAGACGCTACTATAGAAAAAAATGACCCCTTCATTACACCACCTCAACCATCCACAGTTTTAAATCAAATGGAACCTCATCGGTTCATATCAATAACCACCACTCAAACCCCTGTAAAATATATACAGGTCACCCTCAATGGTCATCCCTCCTGAAACAGAACGTGAGATCTAATGGACGCGAGAAGTACACGCTGATGTTACACGAGATGTACACCATACCCAACTTCCCTGATACAAACGTTGTTCGGGGGGGGGGGGGGGGTTACGTACGTATGTAAGACTGTCACTGAAAATTAGAAGTCATAATCTTGAAAGTAATGGCTTCATTTGTCTTGTAGCTGCCGCATGAATTGTGGCTACCTTAGAGCTCAACACAAAAAGCTATGAGAGTCATAAGAGGATAAAATCGTTACTTGATAAAATAACAAAAAAAATTCACTATCACAAAGATCATCACTCATGCAAGTGGGGAATTCATGTCCCAATCAATAAAAAATTATTTTTTCAATACAAAAGAAAAAATCAACCTCAAAAAAATAATCCACAATTAGGACAAGGTATTGTAATTCACTTCTCAGAGAGACGACTGTAATTACCGAAATGTACCCACTAATTGTGATATTGATATTCAACCAGTTTTTTGTAAAGATGACATAATATTAGGTCGATTCCGTGACAAGAATATATTATCATTCACGTGTTCTGCTATGCATAGTCTTTCCCCTTTCCTCGTTCTAGCTTCCGCGGAAACGCCCCAGTGCCCGCACTCACGCGCCACCGCGTCGCAACCGAGCCGCCCCCGCGCGTATAAAAGCGGCAGAGCGCTCGTCCCAGCCATCACTCGCTCCCCGCCCAGCAGCACCATGAAGGCTCAGCTCGCAGCAGTTCTAGTGCTGGCCGCGCTGGCGGCCGCCGCCACCCAAGACGCCCCCGCCCACAAGAAGCAGGAGAAGCGCGGCCTGGCCCACAGCTTCGGCTCCGGCTTCGGACACGGCTTCGGACACGGCCTCTCCGCTGGCTCCTCCAGCTTCGGCCACGGCGACTTGGGCGGCTTCGGCAGCCACGGCGGCGACCTCGACCTCGGCGGCCACGGCCACCACGAGGTGAAGACCATCACGCTCACCAAGACGGTGGCCGTGCCCGTGCCCAAGCCGTACCCCGTGCCCGTGGAGAAGAAGGTGGCGGTGCCGTACCCCGTGAAGGTGCCGGTGCACGTGCCCAAGCCGTACCCCGTGCCCGTGCCCAAGCCCTACCCCGTGGTTGTGCACAAGACGGTGGCGGTGCCCGTGGACAAGCCGTACCCGGTGCCCGTGAAGGTGCCGGTGAAGGTGCCTGTGCCGCACCCGGTGCCGTACCCGGTGCACAAGCCGGTGCCGTACCCGGTGGAGAAGCCGGTGCCGTACCCTGTGAAGGTGCCGGTGGTGGTGCACAAGGCGGTGCCCGTGCTGGTCAAGGGCCACGACGACAGCCACAGCGGCCTGAGCCTGGGCCACGACTTCGGCGGTCACGGCCTGAGCCTGGGCTCTGACCTGGGCCACGGCCTGAGTCTGGGCGGCGAGCACAGCTTCGGCCACTGAGCGGGGGCTACGGCTGCGGCTGCGGCAGAGGCGGGAGCGGGGGCGGGGCAGCGGGTGATCGCCTGAGCCGGCGGGCGTCTCCTCTCACCCGCGCTGCTCACCCGCCGGCACTGCTCACCCTTTCACACATTCTTTGCTACAATTAAAATTTCACAATAAAATATTTTGTATTCATATATGAAAACTCGTTTATATTTGAATTTTTTCACCCTTTGATTCCTTATGTTTCTTTAAGATGTTTTTTCCCATTATTTTAGAAGAAATAATATCTCATGATACTCACTTCCCAATCTTTTGCAACAAGACTCTTAAATACAATAACAATGGGTACCATATTCATTTGATGAAGCTAGCACAAACCCATGAGTTACATTGCAAGTGGTTCATATTTGTTTTCTAATCGGCAATTTTTTTACTGAAGATTATGATCTAATAAGTTTACAATATCTTTTGTTGTCCTGCGCGTTTTGTCGTACATTACAATATCAGACTTATTTTCTTCAACTGTTCTATCTGCAACATTCGAGGCATCCCACAAGATATTCATTCTTTCGTGGGACAGTACCTGCTCCGGTAGATACTTGTAGTAGTATCCTTCTTTAGCAAGTCTTATTTCCTGGCAAGAGTTTGGTGGATAATTTGGGGATAATTTTGGATACATTCTTGTGATGTTAATAATCTGTTTGTTCTAACTCAGAACACTCACTACAGATGTGCTGAGTTGATTCGGTAGCCTTCTTACACTGACGACACTTTCTTCTCTTTTTTCTCTCATGGTCTATTACGTGTTATATTTCATGATCACCTGTGGTTATTAGTGCCAGACGTACTACCAAATCTTCAAAGACCTGCAGAAATCTTTGCATCTCATAGAAACGCCCAGCAGTTCTTCATCCGACTGCCGATCTCTTCATATCGATACTTCGTAGAGTTTCATCAAACTTGCAGTGGTGTTCCTTTCGTCTCTACTGCTAAAATTGAATTAAATGGTTACGCCGTGAATAATGAATAATGAAGTGATAGGATGATAATGAGGGTTGAAGGGACAATCACAAATACGACCATGTATACTCGTACCCAGGACTCGAACTCTCAACCTCGTCAGCGCTACGGGGCTGACTTATTATTATTATTGTTCTTGTTGTCATTACACCTTCCACAAAAAAATTTCTATCTTCGGCTGTTGAAGATGCTTTGGATCTACGTCTTCCGGTTTCAGAATCGTCACTGCCTTTTCTGTATGTCATTTCTTTTAGGTCATACTTCTTTTTCGATGAATTTCGTGTTTCATGTGATTAACTGCCAAAGTTATTTCAAAAAGTAACCTAGCCGACCACTAATACAATCTTCATTTACATAAAACAATTAAATTGAAATATAATGTTACAAACATCCTACTGGTCACTTGAAACGCAATGGTTCACAAAACGAGGAGCGTGTAGACAGATTACGAAAAATAATATACAATAAAACGGGTGGTATTAAAGTTACTAAAAAACTGTGATGTTTTGTGAGTGTGTGATTTAACGTGCAATGACTCATTCCAAGTAAAAAAATGAACGTATAGTGCTAAGTGGACTGAATGAGATGACCTAAATGCTACCACCACCAACGCCGTCATCCATTTCTCTTAACTAATACCCTCGGAACTGAAACTATAGCCTTCCTCACCGTATTAATAACAGCATATGGAATAGAATAACAGTATATAATCCCCGAAATTCGAAAATAAAGGGTACCCGTTTTAGAAAACGTTTTCAACCTTTGAACATCTTACTAACTCGCGACGTTAACGCTAAATGTACTACATCTTACTAACTAAATGTACACGGCGTCACCCGGACAGCCTAGAAGTCATGCTAAAAATTCTAATTGAGCCTGCCGGCAGGCAATCAAAATGGAGTCACACTCTTCAAATTACTAACCAAATAAAACTCAAATTAACCATTCTTGAGCCTTCATATTATATACTCGACTGGGACAAAATGCAGACTTTTCGACATCGGCATTACCAACTCCTACCTAACATTTTTGTCTAACCCAATATTCCAATTAGACTCAGACTACATTCCCGTTCTAAGAATTATACAGCAGATTGCACTGCAATATGCCGACACGCCCGACTCTAACACACGCAGAGTAAATTGAAATCAATTTCAAAACACTATAAGTGCAAATCACTCGTTAGCTTCACTGAAATTGAACGCGCTCTCTCTCATTTCATTTATCCACACTAGCATTCAAGAGACTTTATTAAACAATTGTGTTCGAAAAGAATCTAAAAATTAAGATTTCCCAACCGAAATACTTAAAGCTAACCAGCGTTAAAACCAAAAACAGATGTCTGTGAGTGGGCCCTTTTAAAACCTTCCGAAATTAGAAAAGAATTAGTCATAGTCAAAACATAAGTATATGTTTAATGCATAATTAAATAGTCAAAATCAAATCATAGTCATAAACATAGTCAAAAGGTTAATGAAAACACACAACAATCAACAATATCATAAGCTAGTAAAATCACAACTAAAAATAATAGTCTATGACAGTTCACAAAGAAAACGTAATAGAAAAGCAATTATTCACCAAACATGTCAACGAACAAATAATACCTAATTTCAGAAAACCGAAGCGCTAGCCGATTACATTGCGTGAACATTTAAAACAAACACGACCAAACCTCACAACAAACATAACACAATTAATATGAACGTAATCGAACTCTGCTACGGTCCCCACAAAAAAATGCAATTTGCATTCCCAATATAAATTAAAATGATTATGAAAAATAACCACATAACAACACCCGGACATGATAACATAAACAACATTTAAAACTTACCTTCACCTGGAATAGCGAACCTCGCCCATATGTACTGTAACTTTTGTTTTAATAAAACTTACTTCTCTCAACAATGCAAACACTCAACAGACATTCCCATTCCGAAACCTGAAACAGTTGCAACAGCGCCAGCAACAGTAAATAGCAAACAATATCCGTCATATACGTACACTGTCCTCAGTAGCCAAAATATTTGAAAAAAAATTCTGAAACGTCTAACACAATTCTTACGAACCACCAAATTCATCCCCCGCGAACGATTCGGTTTCTCCGATATCTACTCAGCACCAGCTATTCAAAAATCACAGAACATATATACCCTGCAATTCAGAAAAAAATCACACAATAGGCATCTTTCTCGACATGACTCATGCTTTCGACAGAACATGGCAACAGACGCTACTATAGAAAAAAAAATTGGCCCCTTCATTAATCCACCTCAACCATCCACGGCTTTAAATCAAATAGAACCTCATCGGTTAATATCAATAACCACCACTCAAACCTCTGTAAAAAAAATACAAGTCACTCTCAAGAATACCCTCATACCTCCCGAAACAAACGTGAGCTTTAATGGACGTGAGAAGTACACGCTGATGTTACACGAGATGTAAACCATCGCCACCTTCCCTGGTACAAACGTTTTCGGGGGTTACGTCACTAAAAATAAGAAGTCATAATCAGGAAAGTAATGACTTCATTTGTCTTGTAGCTGCCGCATGAATTGTGGCTTCCTCAGAGTTCAACACAAAAAGCTATGAGAATCATAAGAGGATAATTCGTTATTTGATAGTGATTTTTTTTTGTTATTCTATCACAAAGATCATCACTCATGCAAGTGGGAAATTCGTTTTTCAATCAATAAAAATGTATTTTTCAATACAAAAAAAAGAATCAACATGGAGAATTAGAACATGGTTTATTGTAATACACTTCACCGAGAGACGACTGTGTTTACCGGCTAATTGTGATATTGATATTCAACCAGCTTTTTGCAAAGATCACAAAATATTAGGTCAATTCCGTGACAAGAATATATTATCATTCACGTGTTCTTCTATGCGTAGTCATACCCCTTTCCTCGTTCCAGCTTCCGCGGAAACGCCCCAGTGCCCGCACTCACGCGCCACCGCGCTGCCCCACGCCGCCCCCGCGCGTATAAAAGCGGCGGCGCGCTCGTCCCAGCCATCACTCGCTCCCCGCCCAGCAGCACCATGAAGGCTCAGCTCGCAGCAGTTCTAGTGCTGGCCGCGCTGGCGGCCGCCGCCACCCAAGACGCCCCCGCCCACAAGAAGCAGGAGAAGCGCGGCCTGGCCCACAGCTTCGGCTCCGGCTTCGGACACGGCCTCTCCGCTGGCTCCTCCAGCTTCGGCCACGGCGACTTGGGCGGCTTCGGCAGCCACGGCGGCGACCTCGACCTCGGCGGCCACGGCCACCACGAGGTGAAGACCATCACGCTCACCAAGACGGTGGCCGTGCCCGTGCCCAAGCCGTACCCCGTGCCCGTGGAGAAGAAGGTGGCGGTGCCGTACCCCGTGAAGGTGCCGGTGCACGTGCCCAAGCCGTACCCCGTGCCCGTGCCCAAGCCCTACCCCGTGGTTGTGCACAAGACGGTGACGGTGCCCGTGGACAAGCCGTACCCAGTGCCCGTGAAGGTACCGGTGAAGGTCCCTGTGCCGCACCCGGTGCCGTACCCGGTGCACAAGCCGGTGCCGTACCCGGTGGAGAAGCTGGTGCCGTACCCGGTGAAGGTGCCGGTGGTAGTGCACAAGACGGTGCCCGTGCTGGTCAAGGGCCACGAGGACAGCCACAGCGGCCTGAGCCTGGGCCACGACTTCGGCGGTCACGGCCTGAGCCTGGGCTCTGACCTGGGCCACGGCCTGAGTCTGGGCGGCGAGCACAGCTTCGGCCACTGAGCGGGGGCTACGGCTGCGGCTGCGGCAGAGGCGGGAGCGGGGGCGGGGCAGCGGGTGATCGCCTGAGCCGGCGGGCGTCTCCTCTCACCCGCGCTACTCACCCGCCGGCGCCGCTCACCCTTTCACACATTCTTTGCTACAATCCAAATTTCGCAATAAAATATTTTGTATTCATAGATGAAAACTTGTTTATATTTGAATTCGTTTCCCCTTTTGATTCCTTATTTTTCTCTAAGACGTGTATTTTTTAATTGTGTTTATATGCTAGTCCTGTATGCCAGGCTCGATCATAAGCCAGGCGCAAGTACAAAAACATTGTTACTGTGTTTTTCTTGGTATGAAAGCGTTTGCCTCGGTTAATCGTAGGTGCTGATGGGTAGTAGCCTAATTCGCTTTGAATCCAAGCTGAAGTTCATTCGTTCTGAAGGCATTCTTTCAGGTTAGAAAAAGGATCAATCGAGTTCAGTATTTCGTATCAATATTTTATGTATTTTGGAAAATCTAGATAAGAGACTGATGGAGCTGAGGTCTTCAGCAAATCTCTAATCTTTCTTAGATTTGCAAAATAGAATTATAATTGTCTTTTTCCGTGCTATTGGGAAGTATTTCAGAAGTTATGACCATTTGTCAAATCCTAGGGCTTTTTTAAATTTAGGAAATTTGATTACTGATGCTGTCTCCGAACGTGATACAAATTTGATTGGTGACGCTGCCTGTTGGGATTTCAATATTGTAATAATCTGTTATTTTTGCATTAAATGTATTGTTTGCCACTGGGTGCGGTTTAAACGTATCGTCGAGGTTTATACCTATAATTTTAGCTTTATTATCACGGGAATAAACTACATTTGGACCCAGTTGCAAAGGAGTAATTTTTGTGGCATCCTTGATGTGTTAGACCGTAGACCATACATATAAATATAATTATCGTGTATTTCACACACACGCAGCTATAAAATTCTTATAATTGGAATATATTAATTGATCAAAGTTTGTTTTAATAAGCCTGATTTATTTATTTACTTTTATTTTAATATCCATCCTTCTCGTTCTTTGCCAGTATCGTATCAGATAACACAGTACAACAAATTCGAACTCTGTGTCTTGCCGCGTAATGAAAGTATCTGTTCTTTACTGAATAGCATGCGCTTATTGCGAAAATGAAATCAGAAATGTTCCATCACATACCATTTTTCTGGAAATGATACGCTACATATATCACTTTCGAGGAACTTGAAAACGGCTCAATACCAATGCACGAGGGATCTGTAATGTATTAATCTACAGATCATATAACAAAAATTAATTGTATTAAAAAATTGTTTGTATTAAATTATTTGTATAATTAATTGTTTGTATTACAAAACATAAAATGAAAACAGTAGGAGAAAGCTAAATAAACCTTGAAATATACTTACGAATTAGACAACTATTTTAAGTTATGTTATGTTAAGTTAGTGTATGTTTACAACTTATGTTAAGTTAGTGTATTCTGCCACCAAGTTCTCACACTTAATTGCAGAATTATTAATAAATCTAAACTATCGTGGAAACTTTCCGTTTTTAGGTGGATGGTGGTACGTTTTGTAGGAGTTCAGTATTTGTTCAGCAGTAATCCGCCACAACTTTTGGTAATCATCTTCTCTTATGTCGTCTTTCCGTGGCAGCGATAACTTGGTGAAACCGCTCACCATGTCCATCCCTCACATCTGCAAGATTAGATGGGAAGAAATCAAAATGGAAATGTAGGAAATGTAATTTCAGAGACTTGTTGCACCCCACAGCCTTGATACTGTCCAGCATGTGTTTCGTAAGTTCCCTGTAATTCTCAGACATTACTTTTCCATAGACATTATCTTTCAATGCAAGCCAAGATGCCTTCTCAATATCTGTCAGTATCTGTTCATAGGTAATATCTTTCTTGAGGTCACGGATGTGGGAACCAATGAAAAATCCCTTCTTCCATTTTTACAATACTATTATGGCGGACACAATTAAGGTGACAAGTCACGTGACGGTGATTATTACATTTCTGTCATAATAACGACATGAATTGCGATGATTAGCGATGCAAGCATTTCTTCCACAATATTGAAAATTAATATCGCCTCGAAAAATAATAATTTTGAAAAAATGAAACACCTGTTTCTTATTTTTTTTATATATTCTTCTCAGAAAAACAGTTTAAAAACCCGGGCCATCAAGATCAAATTTTCCTTAAATTTCTGCGATTTGACGTGGAATAACCCATGTGTACGTATAAGGTATAGTATTAAAAGCATCATCCGTAGATCTACTCCTACACGCACGATCTATGGATTAATTCATTTACAGATTCATTTGCACTTTCTCACAACTTTCTATTAAAAGTAATGCAAAATATTGAGAATTTCAAAAAAAGTATATCTATGTATAAAAAATTAAGCGGATACGTAGGACGTATGTTACGAAAAAACGGTCGAAACATTATTTTAAAAATTCAGTTTTACAAATTTTTGTTTAATTTATGCTCCTTCATACCCTGTTTAAAAATATTAATTGAGATTCACAATCGCATTGTGACAATTATAATGTGTTATTTTGTTTCTAAAAAATTTTTTTTAAGTTCGTAAATTTAAAAATTATAAAAGTACAAAATTAGTACAACATTAATGTAATAACAATTTTAAAAACGATTTGTAAATTTTTGGTCTGTTTGTTTTGTTATGTTATTTTCATTCATTTCAAATAATCTGTTTTGAATGTTGTTTCTTGTATATTATAAAAAAGATATCGAAAGGGCCAACAAAGGAACCTTTCCTCTTACAGAGGTCGATGCACGAAAATGGTTAAGACTCTGGTTGAGACTAATGTATGTGTGCATTATATAACGTATGACACCAAACTACATATACCCTATTCAAAAGCTTATTAAATAATTTTGGAAATGGATACAATTCATGGTAAATGAGTTTTACAAGTTTTTGGTGTTCAAAAAACATTTTATTGCAAAAGTTTATTTATTACGAAATTTTAATTGTAGCAAAGAATGCGTAAAAGAGTGAGCGAAGCCGGCGGGTGAGCAGCGCGGGTGAGAGGAGACGCCTGCCGGCTCAGGCGATCACCCGCTGCCCCGCCCCCGCCCCCCCTCTGCCGCAGCCGCAGCCGTAGCCCCCGCTCAGTGGCCGAAGCTGTGCTCGCCGCCCAGACTCAGGCCGTGGCCCAGGTCAGAGCCCAGGCTCAGGCCGTGACCGCCGAAGTCGTGGCCTCCCAGGCCATGGCCCAGGCTCAGGCCGCTATGGCTGTCGTCGTGGCCCTTGACCAGCACGGGCACCGCCTTGTGCACCACCACCGGCACCTTCACCGGGTACGGCACCGGCTTCTCCACCGGGTACGGCACCGGCTTGTGCACCGGGTACGGCACCGGGTGCGGCACAGGCACCTTCACCGGCACCTTCACGGGCACCGGGTACGGCTTGTCCACGGGCACCGCCACCGTCTTGTGCACAACCACGGGGTAGGGTTTGGGCACGGGCACGGGGTACGGCTTGGGCACGTGCACCGGCACCTTCACGGGGTACGGCACCGCCACCTTCTTCTCCACGGGCACGGGGTACGGCTTGGGCACGGGCACGGCCACCGTCTTGGTGAGCGTGATGGTCTTCACCTCGTGGTGGCCGTGGCCGCCGAGGTCGAGGTCGCCGCCGTGGCTGCCGAAGCCGCCCAAGTCGCCGTGGCCGAAGCCGGAGGAGCCAGCGGAGAGGCCGTGTCCGAAGCCGTGTCCGAAGCCGGAGCCGAAGCTGTGGGCCAGGCCGCGCTTCTCCTGCTTCTTGTCGGCGGGGGCGTCTTGGGTGGCGGCGGCCGCCAGCGCGGCCAGCACTAGAACTGCTGCGAGCTGAGCCTTCATGGTGCTGCTGGGCGGGGAGCGAGTGATGGCTGGGACGAGCGCTCTGCCGCTTTTATACGCGCGGGGGCAGCGTGGGGCGGCGCGGTAGCGCGTGAACCAAGGGGCTGCGCGGTGGGGTGTGAACGGGGGCGCAGATGCGTTTCCACCACAGCAGCAAGTTGGAGATGGAGGTCTCTGTGGTTGGTTTCATGTGTTTCGCGTATTAATAGTGTTATTCTGCTCATAATGTAGATAACGAGACGCACTTTGTTTACTTTGCGCTCGTCTGTTAAACCTGTAAGATTTGAAATAACATTTGTATCCATCCTGTAATTAAAACTAATCCACAACCTTAAAATGTTAAGCTGTATTACGTGAGTAGATATTTTGAAAACAAGCGACATTAATTGCCGGTTTTCAAATTTGTACGAAATCAATTAAACAACATTATAAACGATTTGCGCACGCTATTTTTATTCTCTCGCCCCTGCTTACGCAGTAATGCTAGAAAAATTGCTTAAGAGAATGGTGCAGGTGTCAGTTTTGTTAAAATCACAAATTTTTCGAAAAGTGCCACAATTCAATTTTTTCGGCGTCTTCCTACAAGTATAATTACGAAATATTTTTTCTTAGTGAAATGTGTTCTCCAAAACGTATTTTCAAATAAGGCCATATTCAATTTTTGAAAATACGAGTACAAAATTTCGTCCGAGAATTTTGCGTGAAACGCAGGCAAGTTTTTAAATTTTAAACAATTATTTTCTCAGGAACTGTTTCGTATTTTTTCATTTATTTTTTCCTTATGTAGTAAAGAACAGTAAAGAAAATGAGGATGGTCCCATTTTCGGCGCACTCTGTGTAATATTCCAAAGGTACTCTCAAAATTGTAAATTTGAATTTCCCGCAATTCACTTGAAGCGGTGTCGGTCTGTTCAAGTAATGTGAGAAGTGCTTGGATGCAGAAACTTATTCTGAGAATCCCTTTTTAATGTTTAACTTTATATAAACTTAATAGATTAACTTAATACAGAACAATTACCAATACAGAACATTAGTTTCGAACACTTATGTGTATATTAAATTGCAATGTAAATGCATATTATGTGGGCGTTACAAATATAGCGATGGAGTACGTGCTTTTCATTTATATGTAGAGTGTATATTGATGTGATTTGGAATATTTGTTGCTTTGAGTGTTTCATTCAATAATTAATGTTATTTTAATTATAACTTAGTACTGATTACCCCAATATAAATTTAAAATTTACTCTATTCTACAATTTGGAGAATAATTAATGCAGTTCTCAATGCATAAATGTATTTCCTTTCAAAAACTCGACAAATCGTAATCGAAATTAGCCAAATTTGATTTTCTCTCTTAAAAAGACGATTTAAATGTAATTTTAATTAAAAAAGTAGCGTAATTTTGTACAGACTTTAATTAGGATAATTTGAAATTAGTACCGTACGCGACCTTGTCATGCAATGCAGCGTTTTGACAGTTTGAGAAGATTTACCAAGAATTTCATTGTTATACGGCGACATGTATGGGAGAGAGATAAGATAAGGCGGCTTTATTTATTTAACATTAATGTTACGTAATCCTTACTTTCAATAAAGTGGTTCATACAACTTTATTTAAGTCGGGAAGAACTTATACAGATGTGCATGAACTGGACATTACGTAGTGTTATCGCAGTTTCGTATGAATTAATAAAGCGATATACTTAATGACCTTTAGTTCTGGATCTTCAATTTATATGTGAAATTGACCTTGCTTGTCTGTATAATGTGCGGCAAATAATGCGAGCAGTTATAAATAATGCAAGAAAGTATGTGCTGTTCAAGCAAGTGACTTAATTGATTCATATTTTTGTTTTAAGTGTCACTATTTTTTAAAATACATAGATAACTGAAAATTTATGGAGAGGGAGAAAGCTGGAAGTACGGAATTCAGCCATCAATATAAGAAATGCCTGCTGTTCCTTACTATTGCAATGAATGCAAATATGGAATACAGGCGCCTTGTTTCTGTTCGTTGAATTTCACGTTTTCATGTAATAGCTGAGGTTTTCGAAGTGCAGAAATTGCAATATTTTAATATTACTTAACTGTTCCCAGTAATGCGAGAAACTATGTGCAGATACAGGCTTTGGTTTATTTATGAAGTTACTTATTACAAATTACGAACAAATAAATCATGCTGAATCACCAATTTTATTCACTCACCCAACTATGCATAAACATTACAACAGAAAGAATCCTTAAATTTTATAATTAGTGTGATTTCTACGACTTTATATCATGCACAAAAATCTGGTAATCTGGTGTACCATTAGTAATTATAAAAGAAATCCACCGAAATATATGCTGCGATCATGTGGTTCTCAGAATTGAACAGATATTTTCTTAATAAAATTTGTTGTTCAAAAATAGAATTTTGAAATAAGAACATGTTCGTTTTTTCGAAAACATGAATAGTTTTTGCATAATTTTTTGCATGAATCGTAGGCAATTTTGAAATTTTTTAGCAATAATTTTCTTTAAAACGCCCCCAATTTTTTCTTATAATATTCTAATTTATGTAGTAGCAAAGAACGACAAAGAAAAAACAGGTGGTTGGACTTTCAAAAACGTTTGGACTAAACTATGTTTTTATTAAAGTTTGGTCTTATTATATCAAAAAATAGAAAAAGTGTGGCAATGTTGTTCTTAAACTTAATAATTTCCAAACGTATATATAAAGTTCCTGCAGTGATGGTGGTTTTCATGTTCATATTCTTGTTATTGAGATGAACCACGCGTGTTTCCGCGGGCTAGACTTGCTCAACCCGTCGACACTCGCGTCATCTATTCTCTTTTACATATCTTCCAAACAGGAACTACTCCCCCCCCCCCGAAGAAACTGGATTGCCATACGAACTCGCCGCTTTTCGCTGACAGGGTGCCATACCACGTCTGGCTCTGCTACAGAAAGCTAGCCACCTCACTCCAAACCCCTTTCATCACCCCGCTGAGACATAGTGCGCAAACGAGCCTTAAGCCTTTTCACTGAAAATTAACACCAGATCCTGCGTATTGTTTAGCGATCCTTCCACCCAGCACCCACCTGCAATCAGACTGTCTGCTGAAACCGCGCGCCCATCACGCCAATTTTACAAATCCTTCATATCCGTGAAAATTCAACCTTCGCGAGGGTCTACTTCAGAGAAAGAGAGTTTGCAGACTCGCACATAAAGATTCTTTGTTCTCCAACCAGGATTAAGAACGCGTCGAAACTTCAAGAAACAAGCAGATGCGCTGGAGCCTCAGTGAACGAGAATACGTGATCGGAAAAAGAAACCCGCGTTCCAAATTTCCTATATTTTGATTGCTCGAAAAAATTCACCGAGTGCTTTTGGGTACGAAATTTAGCGCGGATAAGCAAACTTTTGAACGCGCCGAGAAAAATTCAGACGCTTACAGACAATGGAGAGAGGGAGAGATAGAAAAAACATGGAGAGAAGAAGACGCTAAGAGACCTTGGAGAAATTCAGACTTAGGTCGAAGAAAAGGCGTAAAAATCGTTATGATTCGCCAGTCATCACAGCAACAGTATAATAAAGTTCCATGGTTATGTACAGTCATGGTATTGTGGCAATGGCACGGTATGATAGTCATCCAGATGTGCTCTAGTAAATGGAAAAGAACTCTATCATCCCGCAAAGTAAATGCATGGCATTGCCCGTCTGACGCGTCATCACGATTAATATCGCCGTCATCGTATTTGAGGAGCTGCAAACGCGGGTTGGTTGCGAAGCAACCGCAGCTGCCACCGCTTCTCCGCTGAACGCCGCCCCGGCTCAGAACTTGCGCCAGACAGTCGATCCTGCCCTCGACCACCCCATCGCGCCATTCATTCGTGCGATCCACGCAGCCTCTTCTCGACGACAGGCAGCTGATCCACAAGTTCCAATAATCGTTAGTAAATTAGACAAAGTGCAAAGTAGTATGTATTTCTAAGAGAAATCAATTTTAATGCAAGAAACCAAGTTTCAAAAGATCTCAATCATTTTAAATTACTTATCGATTCTTCAAGAAAAGAAAATTGAACAGAATTGAAATTCTACGTAAAATGATTGACGAAGACTATATTCCTGTTTGTGAAACATTTAATTTCCAAGATTTTTTTTAGCATTTTATAAAAGAAGTGGAATCTCTTCAAAAACCTCATGTTTGAAGAAACGAAATTGAATAGACAAAGCACCCCCAGATCCTATTTACCAACATACTTTTCAACGCTAACGAAGATAGACTGCACTCTGAGGAATCTTCAAAGTTTGCCGCCGAGCAAAGATCACGACCTTCAACATCGCAGATCTGTCGAGCACAGACGAGCTGCTGAATTATTTCGCCAACATCGGTACCCAGCGATTTCTAAAACCATCAGTTCTTTAAACAAGTTCCACGCCCAAAATATGTTTTTCAAAACATTAATATATAAAAAATATATTTTGGGCATTTGCAAATTCTAATTTCCCGCTGCCAATTTTTCAGTCTCGCGCGATACTAAACTGATTTTTTTCACTTTTATCACAAACTTATACAATTTTCAAAAAAGCCTTCGAGAATGGCCGTTTCTCAATACCCACAAACACGTAATTTGATATACTACGAAAACATGCAATTTCACCCAAACTGTCATTTGCAGTTTTTTACTGAACTTACTAATAAATTTTAAATTACTTCTAATTTTTTGAAAATGAAGAGCCCAAAAAGGCATATCTTCAAACACAATAAAATTTCACATCACCCAACAAGAACTACAGAAAGTTATTTGTAAATATTTCGATTCACACCACCGTATTTTAGGAGATTCTATTTTAAAATTACAATATAATCGTATTTTAGAAACTGTATACTCTAAAAAATATATTCTCGAGATTAAAAAAATATGCTGGGAAGATTGCAACTTTATAATTTGTATTTATATTACAGTAAATTTGAGAAAGGTGCAGGATGGATACTGGTAATAAGACACTTTGTTATTGCAAAAGCTTATTTATTACGAAATTTGGATTGTAGCAAAGAATGTGTGAAAGGGTGAACGGCGCGGGTGAGAGGAGACCCGCCGGCTCAGGCGATCACCCGCTGCCCCGCCCCCGCTCCCGCCTCTGACGCAGCCGCAGCCGCTGTCATAACCGCTGCCGTAGCCCCCGCTCAGTGGCCGAAGCTGTGCCCGCCGTCGAGACTCAGGCCGTGGCCCAGGTCAGAGCCCAGGCTCAGGCCGTGACCGCCGAAGTCGTGGCCTCCCAGGCCGTGGCCCAGGCTCAGGCCGCTGTGGCTGTCCTCGTGGCCCTTGACCAGCACGGGCACCGCCTTGTGCACCACCACAGGCACCTTCACCGGGTACGGCACCGGCTTCTCCACCGGGTACGGCACCGGCTTGTGCACCGGGTACGGCACCGGGTGCGGCACAGGCACCTTCACCGGCACCTTCACGGGCACCGGGTACGGCTTGTCCACGGGCACCGCCACCGTCTTGTGCACAACCACGGGGTAGGGCTTGGGCACGGGCACTGGGTACGGCTTGGGCACGTGCACCGGCACCTTCACGGGGTACGGCACCGGCACCTTCTTCTCCACGGGCACGGGGTACGGCTTGGGCACGGGCACGGCCACCGTCTTGGTGAGCGTGATGGTCTTCACCTCGTGGTGGCCGTGGCCGCCGAGGTCGAGGTCGCCGCCTTGGCTGCCGAAGCCGCCCAAGTCGCCGTGGCCGAAGCTGGAGGAGCCAGCGGAGAGGCCGTGTCCGAAGCTGTGGCCGAAGCCGGAGCCGAAGCTGTGGGCCAGGCCGCGCTTCTCCTGCTTCTTGTCGGCGGGGGCGTCTTGGGTGGCGGCGGCCGCCAGCGCGGCCAGCACTAGAACTGCTGCGAGCTGAGCCTTCATGGTGCTGCTGGGCGGGGAGCGAGTGATGCTTGGGGGAAGCGTGCACAGTCTCTTATACCACAATGTGTTCACCGATGCGCATACGAATACCGGTATGTGGATCCTGGTGGGCTCCGGGGCGTGCAGTCTAGCGAGGGAACAATAGGAGAGAGCGCTAGATGATGGTAGACCTGCTCTGGTAATTAAAGTAGTTGCATAGATATGGACATATATCTACGTCCTTTTGATCGTAAATGGTGCAATGTCATGCTGAAGAATTTGTTTTGATGTCTTATTGATAATAATTGTAATTAATTATTTAAATATAATTTAATGGTGTTCTGCAAGCAATATCGTTTCGCCCCAATGGCAATATACGTGTGTGTCGTGCCCTAGTATTAATGTTTTATTCTTTTTTATTACCTAGTGTGTATGCTCTGCATCAAAGTAGAACTTTATTATTTAAGTGAGTTATCGTGTAGAGTGGGCGATCGGGTGGAAGCTTACTGAACTACAGGCGGCCACGTTCTGTTTTCAAAACTTTAATTTTCATATTAAACTTGTTTGTTGTTTGTACTAGGCGTTATTGGTATGTAGTAATTGTCTTTCTTGATGATACAATATATACGGTTACAGTATCTGCTCCAACTGGACAAATAAAACCACAAATATATAATTTTTTAAGCAATAGCTTTTTTGAACTCTCTCTCTATTGACTTTGATTAACGTTTTTCATAAAAATTCAGATTGCGGAATTTATTTTGTGTAATAATTGTAGATTCCTTTGGAGAAACGTATTTTTAAACACTAATTGAATTGCAGAACCATTTCTTCCAGACATTTCGAATTTTGAGAAAAGGGGAAAACTTGAGTCAAAGTTTACTAAACATATACAGTTAAAAGAAGAGAAGTTTATAAAAGTGTTTACTTAATACAATTACGTATTTTTCTTCCAAAGCCTCCCCTTTTATTGTTATGGCACCTATTGCATTACGTACTTTAGTCGCCATGTGAGAGATATTTTCTTTACTTTCCAAATTATACGAACGTGACCCTATTTATTCGCTTAGTACCAAAACAGTAGAATAGCTTTGACTTTGATAACAAAAAACGGTTCAAGAAGCAATGTGATTGTGAAGTTTCTCGATTCGCTCTCATTCCTTATTGTGATTTGGTTCTAAATCATTGGTTTCTGGCCAAGAGAACTTACAGTAAGAGAATGTTATATTACGCGTGGCTGGCGCTCACCCGGACCACAACATATCACCGTGTAAGAACTAATGCATCAGCAGCACCTATTTTGATAGTGTAGGCTTCCGCGGACGGAGTCAATGTGGTGATTAATTTGGTTGTCGGTGGAAACGCCACGTCCTTGGCACAGATGCCAGAAACGTTGGCACCTGTAACTAGTAACGGCGTCTCCCAGACAGTGAAGTAGATAGGACATATTTTTTCGCATTATTTCTAACTTTTGCAAGTTTCAAAAATTCAGAAATTTAAATGAAAATTAGACCTGCGCCGTTTTTAAGTATCCTTTACGCTATCAGAGAACGAAGTTTATTAAAAAAATGGGACAAGTTTTGAGAAAATGTTTAGGGTGTCATGTAAACTACGTCCAAAATTCGAAAGATCTGTTTTAAAGTCGCTGGACCTGGAGTTCGTTCAGCTCGTTTGGAAAATAATTTTGGAGAAATTCACATGAACGGTTTAGGCGCTTGCGTTGACCAAATACAGACAGACAGACGTTTTACAGTCAATCAATTTTTCAGTATTAAAGACAATATTTTATGTAGCAGTCTCGCAACTGTCTCCTTTTGGGAAGATGGCCTTTGCTGCCTCGAGATGGTTACGGGAAGAGAGAAGGCAGTGGTGGTAATGAGGGATAGAGGTTACCTTTCTGCAATCCATGGTCTTGGCATGACGGTTATCAATATTCATAATCATCAATATTAATGATCAGAATGAAAACGTTTTTCCATTAACTATCAGAATTGAATTTTTGTTCTATAGATTGTAATTCAAAAACATCGATTAATACCGCCCCAAAGTGTAAATAATTTATGAACATTTTTGTATTGTTTTTCTGTCGTTATCCTTATTTTAGTTTTGTAAATTTACAATAGTGAGTTGAGTAACTGTAAATAATAACAACATTTCTACGTAATATCAAAAATCTGATGAATTATCTGAAGATATTACAGTGACAATCTTCAATCACATTTACCGTTTCCTTGTATTTGAAATTCATGAAATTCTGTACTGTTATTACATTCATTAGACATCGAACTAGATTCTTAATGAGTTTGAAAATGACTTTTGTTAGTATCTTCCTCATGTTATCAATCTCTTTTACATCGTTCATTTCAATAATCGGTATTTTGGAATTTCAATCAGAGGAAGGAAAGTTCAATTATGATGAATCAATAGAAAATCATTCATTCTCATCGTTAATATTGATTTTTGTTCCTGAGTCGTAGTTAAGAACAGGGATTGCTGTAACGCCTTTACCCTTACTGCTACCTCCCTGTCTCTCCCCTCTATACAACAGTCTCGGCACTGCGAAGGCCTCCTTTCCCAAAGGCGACCGTTGCAAGTGCTAAAGGAATTTTTGTATGTTTTAGGAGACCAGTGTTATTCACTCACGCGAGACCCTGAGTGGAGCAGCGCCGGCGCTTATACGGGCGCTGTAATCCAGTAGGATTGTGGCGAGTATGTGATATGCGTTTTATTTCATTGCAAGACGCAGATCGTGATAGCAATAAAGGAACTATTACTAGCTCTGTCATCAGCATGCAGTCGCTGATATAATTTATAATAGTCATTCTTTGTATAAAATTCATAATCAGTCATATTATGAATCATTAAATTCTCAGAAAAGAACATTTAATGACTTCAAGGTAAATACATACCTTAAATCTGTACATATATTTTAAATGCTCGTAGGGTCCTCAAAAGGGGCAAATCATAAACATTTAATTCTTTTCTAATAGAAAGAGAATACGAAATTAATTTACACTAACAACTAACGCCAAACTGACCAAAAATCGTATTTTTCAGAAATATTGTAAAAATTTAGACATAGTTCCTTCAAATAACAAAACACAATATAGTCGAAAGAAATGTTGCCATCACTAAATTTCGAAAAACATTGATCGTAGTGACGTCCTCTGAACCATGTAGTCACCGACTCACCCCTTCTCCGCACTTTCACTCACCTCGCCAAGAACCAAATTGCAATGCTAACCCTTGCACCCGTTCTCAAGCACCCGGGTGACACATCATGGCGACAATAAACCCTTAACCTGACCGGCACGGCGCCCGTATAAGCGCCGGCGCTGATCCACTCAGGGTCTCGCGTGAGTGAATAACACTGGTCTCCTAACGGTGACAAGGCGCTCCTGTCGGCAATACTGGGTCTGACACGCGAGCTCAACGGGGCACGAACTGCGTTACTCAGTCAGGCTAACAACCCTGGGCTCCTCTAGGCTTCGACAGAGTTTCCGAACCCGACGCATCGATCCCGCCACCGCCGCCGTTAAGCTTTGCTGCCAGCTGTTGCCGTCTGTGTTGACACCGCTTGACCGGCAACACGGCCTCGACCTTGCGCATGCCTTCCACCACGCAATTGTAAAAGCTCATGTGATACGTGCATGTAAGTAACCTGTACTAAACATCCACTTAGCGTTTATCTCCCTTCTCGTGTCATCTCTGCATCACAATAGGGTTTCTGTTGGGTCAATTTTGACTTCTTTAAACACATTGTCAACCTTTATTTTGTCGTATACATGTACTGTAGAGAAAGATGAATTTGCTATTTTTTGGTGTAAAGCGTCGATGAGATTTTGACGGAAAAACACGTTTTGAAGGTCCCTAATTAAAAAGGGGTTTCATTCAATACTAGCGGATGTTGCCAGGAGTTTATTTGTTTTAGTTATTACAATTTTTTTAAATAGCCCCGCCGGTGGGAAAAGCCTGGTTGTGGAAAACCCCGCGAGCCGACGTGTGCGTCGGCGTCGGACCTCCCCATCCAGCGGTGGAAGAGCCACACCTCGGGATAAAACACGCCCTACACTTACAGGACTGATGACCTTATCAGTTGATGGGTCTGGAATCTCTAATCAATCATTACGGTGTGGGTCTCTATCTGCCCGTAGACTTTTCGTGCATTCGACGCTACTTCAATTTCGATTTCGCGATTTCGAGTTCGCTTGCTCGGAGTCTTGTTGCAAGCCGCGCGTCGTCGTTGGGGGAGTGAGGCTTTTTCACGGACGCTCAGGTCGAAAGCCAGAACCAGAAGAGGGTTAAGTTGGCGTCCCGCGAACCCTCGTCAGACTCCGAGGTCACGAGACGTCACGCCCGCAGCGGAATCTCCTGCAGATGCGGGTTACATTACAAAAAAACTTATTTATATTAGAATGTTCCACTCTGAGGCAACATCTGAGTTGTTTTCACGGAAATTCACACGTACGTTCCGAAAATTATCATATCATTACTTATCAGCAGAATAACGGATATATGTTTCGTAATGTTTATATATGAATGCTCTTACAATTACCAAAAAATTGAATGTCTTGATTCTTTTGCAATCAGTATGTTTACAGTTTTACTATCTGGCACATTAGTAATCACTCGGATCTTTAGAGGACGTAACCTATTTTTTGTGGGAAAACCCCGTTTTCTGATTGTCACTTTTTTTTAAATTTATTTCTACCTGCTCGGCATTTCTGCCTTTCAGGGGTGTTCATTATACAATATTTTACACATTAACTTTTAGGGATGGACATCCGCATGCGTTACCTCCTCTCTCAGGGGTCTGATGAAAACGTTGTTCTATGACAAGAAACTGTGGATAATAGTTTTTGGAGTTATATGTGATAATTTTGAGGAGAGGGTGTCAGCGGGTGGAATTTTTGGAAAGTGGAAGATGGGTAGGTGATTTAAGGTGGACGAAGGGAGTCTTTAGGGAATCGTGATCTTATTCTTTTTGATGAACCATACGTTTTACCTAGCTTGAATATTGTTGTACTGCGCGATTGGGGAAGGGATGAGAAGAATTTATGAGTCATAAGATTTATATATTCGTTAATGGATGATATATTTAGTTCATTTTGGATTTGTATGTTGCTTATGAACCAAGGAGCTTTAATGATCTTTCTGAGAAATTTATTTTGTATTATTTCTATTTTATTTAGGTTTGTTTTTGCGGCGTTATTCCAGATCGGGCAGGCATATATGAGGGTTGGTCTTATTATTGTTTTATAGATGATTAAGCCGCAGTCAGTGCTAAGACCGGAATTTCTATTTATTATTGGATATAGTTTGGATATTTTTGCATAAGTTTTATCTGCTATAGATTTCATATGTTGTTTCCAGTTTAGTTTGGTGTCAAGTAGTACTCCTAAGTATTTTGCTGGTGTATTTCCACTCATCCATTCTATATTTGTGTTTTGGAAGCTGAGGAGGGGTGGTTGAGGAAGTTTGCGGAGTGTGAATATTTTTGCTTGAGTTTTAGATGCGTTAATCTTTATTTTCCAGTTTGAAGCCCATTTAATGTAGTTATTTAGGTCAATCTGTATGTTGTCGAAGGCGCAGCTAATGTCTGAATGAGAGGTAAAAAGTGCTGTGTCATCTGCGTAAAGGGCAATTTCTGTATAGTCTGACTGTGGTAAATCCGACATGTAAACAGTAAAGAGAAGTGGAGAGAGGCAAGAACCTTGAGGGACTTCTGCATTAATTTCAAATCTGTTTGAGAGACTTGAGTTAATACGGACGGAAAAATATCTATCTTTTAGAAAACTTCTGATTAGATGGAGTAGATACTTGGGAGTTCCTAGTTGGCGAAGTTTGTATACAAGACCTTCATGCCAGAGTTTATCAAAGGCTTTCTCAATGTCTAGGAAAACTGCAATTGTGTATTTTTTGCTGTGAAATGAATTTGCAATATTCAGTTAAACGGAGCAATTGATGGGTGGTACTATGTTGAGATCTGAATCCGAACTGAAAGTCTGGGATAGCGCTAATTTTTGTTAGGTAAGTAGATAATCTGCTGTGAATTAAGTTTTCAAATACCTTTGCGATTGAGGGTAGGAGGCTTGTTGGTCTGTAGCTCCTACCTGTAGTTTGTATCTTCCTGTAGTTTCCTACAGGAAAGCGAGGATCTTTGCCTGGTTTACAGAAGGGTAAGATTATAGATAATTTCCAATCTTTTGGAAAGTGGCCCAGTCTTAGGAATTAAATAAGGCGGTTAAAATAGTTATAGCTCTTTTGGGTAATTCTTTAAGAGCTCTGTTGTTAATATGGTCGTGACCTGCTGATTTTCGGGTTTTCAATTGCTTAATAATTTTAGATGTTTCGGATGGGGATATAAATTTTATTTTATCTGGGACATTATAGTCTGGTAACAGGACGTTTTTTGCAATATAATTAGTAAAGGAAGAATTTGTATTTGGGTTTGGAGTAAAACTATTTTGCAGATATTTACCTAACATATTGGCTTTCATATAAATCCGTATAAGCTACATTTGAGTTGTGTTTCAGGATAGGAATGTCAGTAGTTTCTTTACAAAGTCTTTTTATGATTGACCAGAGTGGTCTACTATTAGGGTGTATTTGAGCTATGGATTTTTGAAAATTGCTTATTCGAATTTGATTTAATTTGTTTTTGATTGTTCTCCCTAATTTATTGATTTTTGCTTTAAGGTCATGTCTGCGGTTGATTTGCCAGAGCCGTCGAAGGTTACGTTTACTTTTAATTAGGTTTAGAATATTCCTTGGAATCGGATTTCTATTGTTAGTGAAAGGTCTTGCGAAAGGAGTTGTTGATTGTAGCAATGCAACGTAGATTTTCTGTGTGATATTAGTTACCTGGTTGTCTATTTCATTTGTTGTTTGTATCTGTTCCGGGTAGTGAAGGTTTACTTCTAATAGGTCTCTAAATTTATTCCAGTTGACGTGCCCTTTCGTGCCCAAAACTGTGAAGGAATTATTAGACTGCAAGAGGTTGGAAGATTTTAGTTCAATGATGACTGGGCAATGATCTGAATCTAATTCAGGAAGTACGGTTTGAGATGTAGGTAAGTGGAAGTTTTTAGACACCATTATGTCTAAAATATCTGGGATAATATTACTATTGTACGGGTAGTGTGTTGGCTGCCAAGGTGCTATTACATCTAAGTTATTGTTTACTGCAAAAGATTGCAATTTAGTGCCTTGCTGGGTTGTGCAATTGCATCCCCAGGCTTGGTTTTTACTGTTTAGGTCTCCTAGTAGAATAACGTTGGTGTTGTTATTAAATATTTCCTTGTATTCTTTTACTGGAAATTGTTTATTCGGAGGTTTATATGCTGTTATTATTGTGTAATCTTTATTATCTATGGTTACGGTGACTGACACAGTTTCCAGGTTAGAAGTGTTGGGGCTAAGTGACCGTTGATGTTTGACTCGGGTTGAAAGAGCAATCAAAACACCCCCCGCTGCAACATTTGAAATTCTGTCACTTCTATATATTTTATAACCAGAAATTTTGAATTTTTCATTTAGAACCAAGTGGGTTTCGGTTATGCATGCAATATCGATTTTGTGTTCGTGAAGAAAAATTTCTATTTGTGATTGTTGTCTTTTAATTCCGTTTGCATTCCAATTCATTAAAGTGATTTTATTTGCCATTATGGAAATTATTAGCACTGACTATACAATATTTTGAATTTGCGGGATTATAGCTGAGTTTACTTGTGATACTATTGTGGTTATTAGTTGAGATACATCAGTTGGCTTTTGGGTTTGCAAAGAATGAACCGGTGACCACGGGGTATTGGTTTTGGGAAGGGGAGGAAATCCGCGAGGGCTAAATGTTGGAGGGCTACGAGAGGGATTGTTGCGCGGCGGCGGTTGTTGCTCTGACCCTGACCTGCGTTCATTTAGAAGGTTTGAAAGTGCTTGCTGAGTTTCTTTGAAAATGCGACAGCCTTTGTAATTGGCCGTGTGCTCCTCGCCACAGTTTACGCAATTCGGTTTGTCACTTTTTGGTTTTGTGCATTGAGAATAGTGGTGTGACTCTTTACATCTAACGCACCTCGGAGTGAGTCGGCAGTTTGCTTGCGAGTGTCCATACCTTTGACAACGTTTACATTGTATTGGGTAGTTTCGATTTGTTCTAGGTTGAACTTGTATGACGCAATGCATCAGGCGGTTTAAAGTTAATATTAACTTCCCGTCTCTATTGTCTTTTATTTCTAGAGCACAAATTTCGATTGGATTTTTCTTTTTGTCAAATAATCTAGTCACTTGGGTAACAGGGTATTTGAGTTCAAGTTCTTTTAAAATGTCAGCTTCCGAGTAACATGTGGGGATGCCCTTCAACACAGCATTAAAGGTTTTAATAGAAGGGTCGCGGAAAGAATAGAATTGTCTGTTCTTCTCAACACAGTGATGTCTAAAATTACGGTAATCTTCTATTGTAGTGAGCATGATTTTTAGTTGATCACCGGCTGTCTTGGTTGTGAAATCACATTTGACGACTGATTTAATGTCGGAAATCATTTGGTTGTAGTCAAGTACGTTGTGCATAATTATGGGCGGAATTTTTAATATTTGTTCTGGAGTACTTAGATCAGTGCCTTTAAGATTTTGAAGCACTTCGAAACGCGATGAAGTTTGAACATTGTATAATGGCATAGAGTTTTCATCATCATTTCTCTTTCGTTTACTTACGTTTGAAAGCGTTTCGTTAGAAGTTGTTGCGTGCATCTCCTCGCTTTGGTGTTCTTGAGGCAGGGTAGTTTGGGGCGGTTGCTGCTGCATTAACGGTTGCCCTTGCTGCGCTGTGGGTTGATTCTGTTGAAGCAGCAGTAGTTGCTGCTGTTGTTGCTGATGAAGGAGTTGCAGATGTTGCTGTTGTTGTTGTAAAAGTTGAAATTGTGCTGTTGGGAGAATGCACTGATCGCTGTTGCTTGCATATAAGGTATCCATAGCGTTCACAAACACTTGTGATGTGCTGTGTAGCCCCGACTCGGGGCTACCTTGGACGTTCATTTCGCCACTCGCGGTCACGGGTTGGTTTTCACTCACTTGTGGTAAATATTTATAATACTATTTGCAAAATTAAACTTTTTTGATGTAACAATATATAATATTTAAAATAGACACGTAGATTGCTGTGCAAGCGAAACTAGTTTGACTCTCAATCTAAACACACTACGCAGTGAGAGAGCTGTGGCGTACGATGTTCACGGCACGGCTGCTCGGTGCGAACTGCTGATTGTCACTGAAACAGGTATTATATTTGTTACTTTAGATGATATAACTGCAAATATTGAATAAGATTTAGACGCAATGTATTTGCTGATTTCTATTATTGTCTTTGGATAACTTGATGCGCAACACTAAGGGACGTAGTTTAATACATAAAGATAATTCGAAAAGAAATAAAATCATTCCGCGAAGTACTTCGCAAAATCGTGTCGATTAGCTTTTGTTTACACTCAGTGTCACTGTTGAAAGTGCGGAGACAGTACTACTATCCAAACATTGAGCGTGGGCCTATATATAGTACGGAGTTTCTCTACAGCTGTCGCCGTTTCTCCGCACTCAGTCTCCATGCCTCTCTATTGGACCATAGATCATGTGGCATTTCTCTTGCCGTCATAGCCTCTTGCACTCCCTGCTGCCATGCAAGTCTGGGCCTTCCTCTCTTCTGTCTTTCTGTTGGCACCCATTTCAGGACTCGTTTTGGCCATCTTTCGTCTGTCATTCGCATAACAGGACCGTACCAGACGATTTGTTTTTTTTCTATTTCGTCAAGGATAGATTTCTTTACATCCATTTTCTTTCTTATGTCGTCGTTCCTGATTCTGTCACGTCTGCTATAACAGCAACTTGTACGCCAGTAGTCTATTTCAAGGGCCAGCAGCTTCCCTTTTGTTCTTTTATCGATCTCCCAAACTTCTGAACCGTATGTTGTAACACTCTTAACTAGCGAGGAGTAAAGACGTCTTTTAGTAGTGTTAGTGATGGTTTTGTTCCATAAGACAGAGTTTATACTTCGTGTCACGTTTCTCCCCAAGCTTATTCGTCTCTCAATTTCGTCATGGCTATTTCCCTTATTGTTAAAAAGTACACCAAGGTATTTATATTTGTTTACCCCTTTCATTTTTTCTCCATTTTCCACAAGAAGATCTATTTCATTTTTACCAACTGCCAGGTATTCAGATTTGTCCATATTAATATTAAGTCCTGCTTTTAAAAAGTGTTCATTGAGTTTACGGATCATGAAACTCAAATCGTCTGCATCTTCTGCAATTACTACCTGGTCATCAGCAAAATATAACGTAAACAATTTATCCTCTCCGATCGTCATTCCCATTACTCTGCATTGTTTCTCCCACTGCTGTAAAATTTGATGCTGATATATTTTAAACAGTGTTGGGGAAAGACAGCAACCCTGACGAAGACCTTTGCTGACTGGGAATGGATCCGAGAGCCTGCTGTAGATCTTAATCTGAGAGGTGTTATTCTTATATAGATTCTGTGTGGCTCCAATTAAGTTTTCACTGATTTGAAGTCCATCCATTTCTTCCCATACTCTAGCAACCGGTACATTGTCATACGCCTTCTGAAGATCAATGAAACCCAGATGAACTTCCCTACCTCTCCTTGTTCTCTTTTCTATAAGTTGTTTTAATGTAAATATATTGTCTATGACCGACCTGCCGGCAGTAAAACCACATTGTTCCTCTCCTATTTTTCCTTTTATCTCTTCTTCTATTTTATTTCGTATTATTTTGCTATACAGTCTGCCTATAGATCCAATAACTGCTATTCCTCTGTAGTTTGTTTCATTGTCTCTAGATCCTTTCTTATGGATTGGTGTTAGGTAAGACGTTCGCCACTCCTGAGGAGGATTTTCTCCATTCATGCACCTTGAAAACATGTGTTTGAGCATTTGGTGTAGTTTATAGGGACCGTATTTCAGTAATTCTGCCGGTATATCTCCCGGAAAGGTGCCTTATTGGATTTCATTGTCTTAAGTGCTTTTTCTAAATCTTTAATTGTCAGATCTACCCTTTGCTCAAATTTTACTTCCTTGTTTGTTTGGAAGTTTCTGTTTTCTAGAAGCAGTCTTTCGAAATACTCTTTCCATTTATTGATTCCAATGTTTGATAATGCGATATTGTTTTTCTCATTCGATTTAATAGATTTAATTACTTTCCAGGCTTCTGAGCTCCGTGCTCCACCTATGAATTGTTCTATATAATCGCATTTATCCAGCCATAATTTATTCTTCCTTGATAATACTTCTTGTTTTACTTCTCTACTTATTGCTTTGTACTGAAAATTAGTTTCAATTTTTTGTCACTAAGCCATTTTAAATACAGTTCTCTTTTCCTCTTAATCTTTTCTTCTAGACTCGTGTCCCACCAATACTGTTTCGGTTTTAATTTACAAATACCTAAAGCCTCCTCTGCGGCTTGGTGAATACACTCTTTTATGTGTTCATATTCTTTTTCTATTGGCCTGTGTTTAACCAATAGTTTAGTTTCAAGCCTTTTTCTGTAGAGATATGCTGTACTTTCATCGAAAAGACTGCTTAATTTGTATTTGGTAGGTTTCATGACAAATCCCTCCTTATTTTCTTTATCTGTGCTATTCAATGTAAATGGTATGAATATTTTAGCAATTACCAAACAATGATCGCTACATTGGGCTCCCCTTTTCACACTAACATCTTGGACTTTGAGTGAAGTTTTTTGTTTAGTTACACAGAGGTCTATTATAGATTTTAGTTTTTTTGTATGTTGGTACCAGGTATACTTACGAATATCTTTATGTTGGAAGAAAGTGTTATTAATTTTCATTTCATACTCTTCACAAATATTAATAAGTCTTTTTCCATTGTCATTGCAAATTTCCTCACCATGTTGACCCACAACATTGTTCTTGTCTCTTCCAACTCTGCCGTTAAAATCTCCTGCAAATATTATTTCATGGGACTTTGGAATACCATCAAGGGTTTCTTTGACTGTCATTTCAAAATCATCTTTCTTAGCCATTGGGGCATCATCATTCAAATTATATATTCCTATGACACTTATGTATTTTCCTCTGATTTTTAACACTAATAAGACGTTCATTTATATTGTAGCGAAACCGATTTCGTCATACTTTTCGAAACGAAATTCATGCTGGAAAAATTAAATATAACAAACTCGGACCACCCAGAATTCTACCGGGAGCTTAAACAGATTGCAATGCACGCGTAGTCTCACTTATCGCGGGGGCCATTACCGCCTCCTTCCCATTAAGCCGGCCGTTTTGAGGACTGCTGGTGACAGATACTGTACACGTGCGCGCGGCCAGCTGCAGATTTCGAGACCACCCACTTTCGGGGGAGCCCAGAGCAATACTTCCGTCATCGAACGCGCTCCCTACGCAAGCGAGGGCTAGATTTCTAGAAGGTTCGAGAACAGCCCGCATGCTCGCAGCCTGCACAAAGAGTGGAAGTTCCCTTTGCTTCTCACGCTGCGATTGGGTTAGAATATTTCACTGCGCAGCAACCTTTAACCAATAGCGACACTGCTATCAAAGGGAACTAGAATACGTAAGAAATTGAGGTGGGGAGAAGAGCTAACCTGGTGCGATTTCAACGGAGAGAACGGCAGAAGGGATTTGGAGTTTAGACAGGACAGTCGGGGCAGAAGTTTCTCTTGGGGGGGGAATATTATTCGGTTAGAGGCAAGTTCACCTCTACCGGACTTCAATTTTTTTTGACGTAGAAATTACCAGATTTGATTTGAGTTTTGGGCTGACGGGAGTCGGGAGAGAATTACTTCTCTGGGAGGAAATTATTCGTCGAGGAGAGGCCAGTTTGTCTCTGAAAGATTTAGAAAGATTCCGGAAGGAGCGAGAGCTACTAGCTGACAACAATTGAGAAAATTACTTCTCGGGGGTGGGATTTATTCGTCGGGGAGAGGCAAGTAGACCTCTGAGGCGTTTAAAAGCGGGTAGAGAAAAATTGTTTCTCTGGGGTGGGAGTTATTTGTCGCTAGACTTTCCGAAGTTCTGTTATAAAAATTAAAGAGACATTAGGCTGATTACTACGTTTCGGACATTGAGATCGCCCAGTATCAACCAGTATCGACCAGTATCAACCAGTATCAACCAGTATCAACCAGAATCTTCTAGACGTCGCTGCAACGATCTCCAAGAACTTCTAGTCGCCTAGACATCGCGGGCAGACCGCCCGGGACATCGCCTCCCCTGGTTGAATGAGCGGAGGACCGCTCAGCTGACGCCACGCGCCAAGAGGGGTGAGGGACGGCCGCCGCCGCCCCCCTCGCCCAAGGCCGCCGCCCTTCCAGACGCCGGCCGGGGGCCTGCCTGGGCCCACATAAAGGACCCTACGAGGTTGATGACCTGACGGGTATTCATCTACAAAACTTATGTAACGCAGTAATGTGTTGGGCACGTCAAATTATCATTCTGTAACGCTTGTAAATATTATTTGTAATAAGTTGACCTTCTTCCTAGTTATAAGTCTTTTTCTGTAATTACTAACATGCCTAATTTTCTTTTTTCTAGAATTTTTCCTTTTCCATTGTTAGTGTAAGAATGGTAATCTCCCTGGTGCAACTTTCTTTAATTTTTTTTGCTCAGGAATAAAGTGAATCATTTTACCAGTGAACAAGTGTTTATTTTTTGTTGTGTTTCTCTTGTACTGTGTAACAGTTCCTTCCATCACCGATCTGAGCTAGTGGCAGGGTCGCTAATCGATTCCACAGGTAATCGTTAGTGTTACAATTGGCTTATCCAACGTGGGGCAACGACGACCTAATTATCGCGGTGTCGGTTACAATTGGCGCTATTCAACGTGGGGCCCGACGGCCGAATAATTGAGGTTTTTTCACGCCCAAATTTTAAAATTAAATTTAACCAAAATTTTGTTATAAATGGATGGAAGGATATTGTTACGAGAGAAACAACTTGTTGACTGGTAATGATTTGTTTTATTGTTGTACTTTGTTTGTGAGTGCCATTGTGTTGTGCATCGTGTGTTGTGAATTTCGTGTGCGCGTGCCATTCAAAACTTCCAAAATGCTGGACGAATCGGGTATCGATGTGGTAGAAGAGGGGAGTTCAGGGGAACAATCACCGCCCGAGACCACCATGAAAGACTTTATTCAAATTTTCATGAAACAGATTGCTGAGGTTAAGGAAACTCTCAAGGAAACTATCACAGAGCAAATTTCAGAGGTTAACGTAAAAATTTCAGAAAGTAACAAAAAACAATCAGAAAGTAACGAAAAACATTCTGAAGATAACAATAAACTCATGAAACTAATTTCAGAGAATAAGGAATCCTTCACGACACAAATGTTAGAAAATAGGGAACAGATTTCAGAGGTTAGGCAAACCCTATCAGAACAAATTTCGGAAAGTAACGAGAAACATTCGCAGAGATTTGACCGGCTGGACGGCTGCTTGGCTGACCATGCTGAAAAATTTGCAAGGTTAGAAGCAGTAATTGATCGTGGGATTGGAACAGTGCGGAACAGTCTCGATGATAGATTCGTGAAAATTCAGAATAGTGTAGAAAATTTGAGCAAAGAATTAGAGAATTCGAGAACTGATGCAAATTCGTATTCTGGGAATATTCAGGCAGAAAGTAGTCAAAAGCTCCAGGCAGGTGACAGCGAAATTGAAGCGTACCGCGAGCCAGTTATCGGAGGTATTACAGAGATTAGGTCGGAAATGAGCGACGAACTGACTAGGATCGAACCCGAACTTGACAAAGAAGTCAGCCAAATCTGCGACAAATTCGAGAAATCAGGCATTATTAATGGGGGAAATGTTAGGAAAAAGGAAGAAAATTTAAAGATGGAAGTTGTGCAAAAATTAAATCGATTAGTGAAAGTGGAGGTAAAGAAGGAAACTGAAAATAATCCGACAGTACATTTGCTAGGCGCATTAGATTTGAGATTATCGTGGATTCTTCCGCAATTCAAGAAATCAGGTATTACCGATTGGGGAGATATCAGGAAAGGGGAAGAAAATCTAAAGAGGGGAAGTGGTCAAAATTTGCAACGGTTATTGAAAGAGGGAATAAAGAAGGGAACGGAAATTAACTTGACGGTGCATTTACTTAACGTATTAGATGTGAGATTCTCGTGGATTCCTCCGCAGAACTTGTGTTTCTGGGGCAAACAGGCGGAAAATCCAAAACCACCCTGGCTTCACCAAACGTTTCTCTCTTTTCCTAAATTTTTTAATTTTACTAAGTTTTTCAATTTTTTTGTACTTTATTAGATTCAATTAGAAAACACAATTTTTTCTTTAAATTACAATGATAAATGAGATTTTATTAGAACAATGGGTAAAAGCATTCATTTCGGGTTTCGCTATTTTTTTGAATTTTGACTTAAACAAAAAAAAATCTCGCTTTTCGAAATTTAATTCCTCTAACTCAATTTTTTTTTATTCGGAGGGGAAGGCCAATGTAGCGAAACCGATTTCGTCATACTTTTCGAAACGAAATTCATGCTGGAAAAATTAAATATAACAAACTCGGACCACCCAGAATTCTACCGGGAGCTTAAACAGATTGCAATGCACGCGTAGTCTCACTTATCGCGGGGGCCATTACCGCCTCCTTCCCATTAAGCCGGCCGTTTTGAGGACTGCTGGTGACAGATACTGTACACGTGCGCGCGGCCAGCTGCAGATTTCGAGACCACCCACTTTCGGGGGAGCCCAGAGCAATACTTCCGTCATCGAACGCGCTCCCTACGCAAGCGAGGGCTAGATTTCTAGAAGGTTCGAGAACAGCCCGCATGCTCGCAGCCTGCACAAAGAGTGGAAGTTCCCTTTGCTTCTCACGCTGCGATTGGGTTAGAATATTTCACTGCGCAGCAACCTTTAACCAATAGCGACACTGCTATCAAAGGGAACTAGAATACGTAAGAAATTGAGGTGGGGAGAAGAGCTAACCTGGTGCGATTTCAACGGAGAGAACGGCAGAAGGGATTTGGAGTTTAGACAGGACAGTCGGGGCAGAAGTTTCTCTTGGGGGGGGAATATTATTCGGTTAGAGGCAAGTTCACCTCTACCGGACTTCAATTTTTTTTGACGTAGAAATTACCAGATTTGATTTGAGTTTTGGGCTGACGGGAGTCGGGAGAGAATTACTTCTCTGGGAGGAAATTATTCGTCGAGGAGAGGCCAGTTTGTCTCTGAAAGATTTAGAAAGATTCCGGAAGGAGCGAGAGCTACTAGCTGACAACAATTGAGAAAATTACTTCTCGGGGGTGGGATTTATTCGTCGGGGAGAGGCAAGTAGACCTCTGAGGCGTTTAAAAGCGGGTAGAGAAAAATTGTTTCTCTGGGGTGGGAGTTATTTGTCGCTAGACTTTCCGAAGTTCTGTTATAAAAATTAAAGAGACATTAGGCTGATTACTACGTTTCGGACATTGAGATCGCCCAGTATCAACCAGTATCGACCAGTATCAACCAGTATCAACCAGTATCAACCAGAATCTTCTAGACGTCGCTGCAACGATCTCCAAGAACTTCTAGTCGCCTAGACATCGCGGGCAGACCGCCCGGGACATCGCCTCCCCTGGTTGAATGAGCGGAGGACCGCTCAGCTGACGCCACGCGCCAAGAGGGGTGAGGGACGGCCGCCGCCGCCCCCCTCGCCCAAGGCCGCCGCCCTTCCAGACGCCGGCCGGGGGCCTGCCTGGGCCCACATAAAGGACCCTACGAGGTTGATGACCTGACGGGTATTCATCTACAAAACTTATGTAACGCAGTAATGTGTTGGGCACGTCAAATTATCATTCTGTAACGCTTGTAAATATTATTTGTAATAAGTTGACCTTCTTCCTAGTTATAAGTCTTTTTCTGTAATTACTAACATGCCTAATTTTCTTTTTTCTAGAATTTTTCCTTTTCCATTGTTAGTGTAAGAATGGTAATCTCCCTGGTGCAACTTTCTTTAATTTTTTTTGCTCAGGAATAAAGTGAATCATTTTACCAGTGAACAAGTGTTTATTTTTTGTTGTGTTTCTCTTGTACTGTGTAACAGTTCCTTCCATCACCGATCTGAGCTAGTGGCAGGGTCGCTAATCGATTCCACAGGTAATCGTTAGTGTTACAATATACTCCCAACTTTTTATACATTTACCGAATCTTTCACCAATAACAATAGAAATTCCGGCTTTGGCATTTTCATGTTTGTTTACGCCACTGTAAAAGTGCACAAAGATGTTCAGTGTTTCGCTTCCCTTGCCTTTCTTTTTTGTTTCAGACCAGACGGCTATATCTATGTTTCTTCTCATCATTTCCTGGATTACTTCTTGTTGTTTATTTGATATACTTTGTACATTCCATATACCAATATTCAGAGTCCATTTTCTTTGCTGATGTCGTTTCCCTTTTAAAATATCCGAGGCATTCCTATAACTGAGATTTTTAGCGGTGTGATGTTTTACGTGTGCAGGGTGGTGGCCTACAGCACAACCCCCAAACCTGGAGGACCGGAGCTTTTATTTCAGGGGTTCCCATCCCTTAGGCTGATTGCTTCCACCATAGCTTAAGAAGTCCAGCCTACCTCTGATCCACTCTTTAGGGATGAATTAATTCCCAAGGTTAGTGAATCCCACCTTCTCCTGTTGAATCATGCACCATTCATACTTGGATGCTTCTGGGGCGCTACCCGCGTAAGACCTGTCTACCACACTCTAAAGAAATAAGGAAGGAAGATGAGGAAAGACTCCCTAGCCCTCGAAACCTAATAGCGTCGGGGTCAGAAAAAACAAGAGTTGGTCAAGGGAGACCGATAGAATAGATGAAATCATTGTGGCACAAGAAAGTTAAAGATGTCACAATGGTAGATGAAGGAACCATAACGATTATGAACACATCGTTATGGGGGAAGGACAAAAGAGAGGAAAGAATGTACGATTAAGATTGGGATGGATAGGACGTGGTAGGACACGACTTAGTCTGGCCCCTCAGTTTTGGCCTGTCCGGCATGGGTGACCCTACCAGTAGTCATGCGTAGAAAATAGTCATGCTACCGCCGGCTTAGCCCTCCACCTCACTGAAGCACACAAGCCTCCCCGCCCGCACGGATAGTGCTACTTCAAGGCGGTGTCCCCAGTGTGGGCCTACATGTAAATATTTGATCATTCATTAATCCTTTAAGCTTTACCATGTAAGTAAATTAAATTATTTGTTTTGCTTTTCTACAAATAATACTGCAAAAACATTTACTATATGCAACTGCAACACTTACTACTAACTTTTACTACTGCGTTACAGTGCCATAACCTTTAAGAAAATCAATGAGTTTTTAAAAATAAGATCCGTGTATTATTGAATCTTGAAATATATAGTGTTATGTGGAAACGTTTCGTGGGAACTTTTTTTATTATTTTTTTATAATCTAAAGGATTATAACACTATTTAAAAATATTCTTGTAGCATCTGCAAACCTCCACTAACGGTTGGTGTTATGGCATCGAAATAGTCGTTAACATTGTTGGGAGGGCAAATTGGATGGTAAACTTGTGATGTACACTAGCATAGTATTGTAAATAGCAACCAATGACTCTGGCTCCTGAAAATGGAACAATTAAGCTGCGACATGCCGGCGTTGGAATCTGTTTGCCAAAACTAAATATTTGAAAAATGATATTACGTGCCACCTGTCTTCAGCTTGTATCCAATTTTCTCCAAATCTCCGCGTGGCTATATCAGCTGTCTCTTCCTGCGAGGAGCGCATGTTCACGGAGTAGAGTCAGTGATCTCTAAACCAACAGTATTGAGAGGGGTCAAAATACCTTTTAAAAATATTTTATAAATAAAATTCTAATAATGTCGACGAAATATCATGTGTAAGATGAGTTAGTAGGAATGCTAATACAATGAAAACAAAAGTGAGACACTGGGGACTACTGAGTACAGAAAAGGGAATAGAATTTATTTGGACGTGATATTCTTAGTAATATAAAAATAATATTTATTTGAACAATTATTTACCAAAGACATTGTTATTTGAGACACGTTAACACAGATGTATAAGAGAGACGATGGTAAAATAGCATCGTTATGGTAAATAACAAATAGAACCAAAGGAAGCTGTGAGAGGTTGAACAGTTACATTTTATGTCGTGTAAGTCGTGTAGGCACAGAGAGGGAACGTAATGTGACGTTCGAAGCCGGATGTTTTCCGCTGGCATGTACAACTTTAAAACGCCTGTAAAAAGGTCAGAGCGTGTTGTAGTAGACGCCGATATTAGGTTGCAGGATGTTTGGATTTTTGTCAACAAATTAATTAAGTCGAGTAACATGCGGACATTTTAAAATATGTCGTGATATGAAACATCGCAAGAAATGGTGGAAGGGCGACCCAAAAATATTGCTATAGAAAAATAAGTGGATGATCGGGAATGATATCCTTCGTCGCAACGCCAAGAGCGCAATTCATTTCCATTCAGGAAAGTTCACAAAACCAGTTACTGTTAAGGACAATCATGTCAATGGCAATGAAGTTAAATTAGTTAGGTTTTGAAAACTAATTCCAAAAAAATTACGAAGGCAGTCTTAGATATGAGGTAATAGTAAAAGCTCATTGGTTTGTTATGCTAAATTCGGAAATAATAATTGGCAGCCGACACTTCTTGTCGCTGCAATGTCGATTCTTTAATGAAACTGCATCATTTAAAGAATAGTAACCATAAGATAAAGTAAATCCTATCGCAAACAAAGGTATTCACCAGCTGTAGTCTCGTATGAGTGGTCAATTTACAGCCTACAAGAACGAAGTAGACGCGGCCTTGAGAAAATAGTAAAGCCTAATCTTTAAAATTAAATCCAGCTAGCCACATAAATAATTAAATTAGAAATATAAGTTGAGAGAGAGAGAGGAAGAGAGAGAGAAAGAGTGTGTGTGTGAGAGAGAGAAAGAGTGTGTGTGTGTGAGAGAGAGAGGGAGAGAGAGAGAGAAAGAGTGTGTGTGTGAGAGAGAGAGAGAGGGAGAGAGAGAGAGATAGATAGAGAGAGAGAGAGAGAGAGAGAGAGAGAGAGAGAGAGAGAGAGAGAGAGAGAGAAGGGTGACGTCACAGTATAGATTACGGAGTAGAGTTTTCACGTCGCCACCAAGGATTTTCGGTAAAGCCCTGAGAGTCAAATAATAACCATCAAATCCGGACTAAGCGAAAATGACTTCTCCGTATGCGACGTCATTGGCAATCAGTAGAGGTGTGCTAGCAATGCAAATAATGCCAGCAAATGCATCTTAGTATGAATTGTATATTTATCTGAGAATCATTTATCGCGTGTCGCCTGGAGTAAGTGGATTTTGTTAAATTTTGTGGAAATAATTACCATTTTCCAAACAAGCCTACCTAAACAAAATTTTATAAAAATACGGCTATGTTACCTTAACGTTTGTTTTTCTGCGCTTCGTTTGAGACGGTGTCAGCAGTATAACAAAAGGCTGTAAAAATTAACTTAATGTTATAAATCGTAGAATATTAGTAATTGAATTAGTTTGTTAGTATTAGTTTTATTTATCAACTATGTATGATGTACTATGAATAACCGATACACGAGTTCTGAAATCTGAATACAGCTGGAAACAAGCGGTTTTTTGCAAAGAGTTGATATTATTTGCCAAGAGAATGAACAGTTTTAGAAAAGCGGCGTTGGCAATACTGCATTGCTCTCTTTTGTATAATTTGCTAAATATATTTTGTATAATTTGCTGAATAAGGAAAGTATAAAAATCATAATTTATGAGTTAGGATAAGGCCCAGGTCAAATTATTCTATTGTTGGTTTAGTAGTAAATTGGTATGGTAGTAAATTTCATTGTGATAACTCACAAGTTCTACATGTGTGTGGAGTAAACAGTTTGGTCTTTAGAAGCGAATAAACGGCTCCGATCAGATTAAACTGATCTCTTGTAAAATGACAATTTTTGTCATGTATCACTTTCCTTAGGAGTTGGATATATTATTATTTGTATTATTATTATTATTATTATTATTATTATTATTATTATTTTAATGAGGCACGAAATCGGATTTGGATCTGAAAAAGTTTAGAATTCGTGCCAACTTTATTATTATATAGTTTACTGTTACTGGCAAGAACTGATTTAATTAGAACGTAAAATGCCCAACCTGAAATTTTCAGCTAAATTATGGGTAAGCAATGATAATTTATCATTATTGGATATTGGAAGCTTTGTTTACTTTTTAGTAGTATTAGAGGCTTTGTGGTACTACTATATATACTTATATTTATGAAAATATTCAGTTTCCCTAAATACATAGCCTATGATAACCCGTAAGTAACGAGATAAATGAAAAACCTACTGCCTATGTTATTTCTATTGATTTTTTTTAATTTTGCAAAGGAAAAACCTCAGAACTTTGTTATCATACCGGCCAAAAAATGTCATTTAATTTAAAATGACGGAACTCAAATGTGTTCTCCAAATGGCCCGTTATTTTTAAGTGGTTTAGTAATGATTTGTAAGAATCTATGACAGGAATCAGAATTTCACATAACATATAACACACATCTCAAATCAAGATTTTTTCATTAAATGAAACGCCAGACATATCCCAGTGCGTCAAATGTGTTCAAAACGTAATGAGCAAATATTAATATTGCGGTAAGAAATGAAATATAAAAAAAATATTATATTGCATTGTCATTGTAAACTTGATGTTATTGCATCTTTCTATAGTCGGCGACTGATACATCTTTTTGTATCCAAAATGCATATCACATTTCGTTTTCGCTGTAGAAATGAACTTTTAGTATTTTGTCTTTTTATTGGATATCTAGTTTAGGAAATACACATAATTTATTTTATTTCCTCTGTGGAAAACTCTTTGCGAACCTATCTGCTCAAACTTTATTCATTTTCGGAATTGTCTAATTAAAAACAGAAACTAAATGTTAATACTTTTTTATGAAGTTGCATTGTGTCCGACCCTAAGGTACTCTATTTACAGGTAACTAGAAATGTGCATGTTACTAAATGAAAACAATATTCTTCATATTTGCATCTTTTCCCTCAATAAATAGAGCATGGGAATTTCTGGAAATAAATAAAAAACGGCCATGTTGCTTTGAAGAATTTTATTGCAAAAGTAAAAAGTGCAGGCGTGAGAGAGGCTAGAGGACATCACACACAAACCTGCCGCCACACGCCGCTCAGTGATAGCTCACACCGGAACTGTACCCGTGTTCTGAACTGAAAGTACTGCTGCTCCCACCATTGCTCAGGCCATGTCCGTAATTGTGATCAGATCCAGAACCGCCAGATGATAACGTAACGTCATGACTGCTGCCGAAGGACGACGAGCTCAGACCCAAACCATGGTGGGAACTAAAGCTTGACGACGATCCGAGGCTGTGGCTGGAGCCGGAGGATCCGGAACTCAAAACTGACTCGCCGTGTTCTCCGCCGAATGAAATAGTTGTATGACCGGAACTGAGTGAACCATGGCTCGAACCAGTGGAGCCGTGATCCGATGATCCGAAGGAGCTGTGGCCGGACCCAAAGGATCCATGGCTGGAACCGATGGAGCTATGGCCAGAGTCCAAGGAGCTGAGTGAGCCATGGCTCGAACCAGTGGAGCCGTGATCCGATGATCCGAGGGAGCTGTGGCCGGACCCAAAGGATCCATGGCTGGAACCGATGGAGCTATGGCCAGAGTCCAAGGAGCTGTGATCAGAACCAAAGGAAGTATGGCTGGAGCCAATGGATAAGTGGCTTGAGCCTAAGGAGCTGTGACCGCTGTCGAAAGATCCGTGGTTTGACTCAAGCCCCGAGGAATAGCTTCCTGACGATCCTTCCAGACCATGGCCAGAGTCCAAAGATGCTGAAGTGTGATCCAGACCATGGCTGGATCCCACGCCACTAGTATGGTCATCATGGGTCTTTATGAAGACTGGAACATGCTTGTGCACCACCACCGGCACCTTCACCGGGTACGGCACCGGCTTCTCCACAGGGAATGGCACCGCCTTGTGGACCGGATACGGCACCGGATGCGGAACGGGTACCTTAACTGGGATCTTAACAGGTACCGGGTACGGCTTGTGCACCGGAACGGCGATGGTTTTATGAAGCACCAGCTTGTACGGCTTCTTTACAAACACCGGATACGGTTTCGGAACGGGAACGTGGATCTTCACCGGGTACGGCACCGGCACCTTCTTTTCCACAGGCACAGGGTACGGCTTGGGCACGGGCACGGCCACCGTCTTGGTGAGCGTGATGGTCTTCACCTCGTGGTGGCCGTGGCCGCCGAGGTCGAGGCCGCCGCCGTGGCTGCCGAAGTCGCCGTGGCCGAAGCCGCCGCCGGAGAAGCTGTGGCCGAAGCCGAAGCTATGCGACAGGCCGCGCTTCTCTTGCTGCTTCTCTTGCTGGTTCTCTGGAGCGTCACTGGGCGCCGCGGCCGCAAACACGACCAGCACCAGAACTGCTGCCAGCTGCAACGATGAGAACGCACATTCAAGCCGGCCACATGACAACAGGCGGTACAGTATGTAAATAGATATTTTTAATCAATTATCACGAATGTATTGCTTGTGGTTTTACTTTGAGTTGTCGATAAATCTCCGACTCGCAAAGCGAGGAGGGGATTCATCTGAGAATTTCCAAATCAGGAGTGAAGTTACGTCCAACAGAGTTCCAAAATTCGCTAAATAATAAAAATAACTGAAATATGTTAAAATCAAGGAAGTTATGTTATAGTACATATGAGGTTTGTTGCACATCAACACAGAAATGGATACATATCTCCATCCGATTGATGAGTCGCATATTATTATTGGTCAGTAGGGAGGGGCGGAAAGATGAATCGGATAGAAAAAGCGATTTTTTAAAAATATACAGCTCTGATTGGTACATTTTATGTGTATAGATATACACTATTGGCTTTAATTTCACGAGTGGAATACTCAATGTAAAAATATTACTTTCTTTTTAACATTTTCACTATTTACATTACATTACATATTATTACATACATTAAAGAACTAAAGTCGAAGAAAGGAAAGCATAATCGAGAGCATTATAGTTTCAATTTCGAAGGCGCACGGCATATAAAATATTAGATGTTTATAATTTCTGAAATTGCATAGGTTTTAATGAACATCACAGTTTTCCAGAGTTAATAAAACACCGTAGTCTCTTCGAGCAAACATTTTTTTAAAAAATCAAGTCGTTTTTGAAAAAAAAGATAAATTATGTAGAGAACCTCAAAAATTTAATATGTTTAAAATTCAGCTAAATGAATTGGGAATATCCATTTTGGAAAAAATGTGTACTATTCAGGCTTTAGAATTGTTCAAAAACTCACGCATAAACAGACAGAACGACGGGCAAATAGAAAACAAAAACATTTTCTGGTAATGAATCTACAGAATGCGTATTTTCATCAAAATCTCGAAATCGATTTTTAACACGTTAATGTCACGGTGGATGCTTACTTTAACACAGAAAAAATCATAATATGGCAAAATGTTCTTGGATTGAGTCATGTTTAGCGTATAAAACCGAATAATGTTTTTACGCTAATGTTTATTAAGTAGAGGTAGTCCCGAATGTTTTCCGTTAAATATTGGAACGTCATGGTGCGCCTGAAAGAATGGACAACTTACGGCACATTAACTTACTCTCAATTTTGATTTGACGTATTGTTCAAACTTATCAATTTATTCACTTTGAAAATAGTGAATAAAATCGTGAACTTAGCAAATAATTCAAATTGATATTATTAATCTGAAACGAGGACCAGTTTGAAGCAGCAAATGAAAATAGTCGTAACCCTAAAACAATGATTAACATTTATTAGAAAACTGAATGCTATCTGATCAGTAATATGTCAATGAAGGATAAAAAGAAAGAAAATGCTTCTATTTCAGTGTGCCTATTCTGGGTGTATGGGAGACTATTGATGGCATATCAGAAGAGAACTTCAATACAAGATAACTTTATATTAATATTTACTCTAAGGGCATTCCAGATCGATTATCTTGCTATCAATGCAATAGTCGCAATCATTGCAATTCGTCTAGCAATCAATCCACTACCAAAGATTCTTTGAACTTTTAACTTGAACTTTGAATTCTTATTTCTAGATAGTGTAGTGACACAAGGACGGATTTCTCTACTGTACTAGAAACAAGACCCAATGTGACACATCACATACAATGAAGAGAAATTGCCCATGCATAGATCCTAAATGGACATAGCAACCCTTCGGTCAAACACAATGAGATCGTACAGCCATCAATAGCGACAATCATTGGTTTCAGAACAAACTAGTGGCCTACAGAAGAGACAGTGCTGCTTAACAAAGCCATATAAAATAGTATTCCAAAACGTGGCATGCACATACCTAAGAGCAACAAAAATGCTCTCGTGTAACACTATAAACTCTATATCGTGTTCGAGAAAAACTCGTGAGTGTGCATATGTGCGTATGTGTGCGATTCCGTCACTCGCACTTCCCGTCACTCGCACCAAACGAGACGTAGGAGGCGTCATTCGACGTGTCTCGCTCACATGATGGGGAACAGGTAATTTGTTTTCGGATCCGGCTAGAAGATTCAAATAATTTTCCAAAAACGTGATTTTCGTGTTTTGGCGCTGCAATCTTAGTGATAATACCTGGAATTAAACCAACGCCTTCTAAATCGACCTGTGCAGGTGGAGTTGATTAAATACCAATACCCAAAGGCATTTTTAACTTAATACACCATAATTTTCTTTTATGGCGTTGGCAACACTGATGTTGACATCTTCAAGTTAATAATTGAAGTGATAAGTAAATCGCGCAGCAGTTTCATGTCAATTTACTTTCGAATTGCCCTATTTAAAAAAAATAAATTTGCGAAAACCTGTGAGCAGTATTGCCTCGGAACTTATTAAACTTAAAGAATTTCAACTGAATATGGAGAAAAAACTATGAGTAATTGTCCGTTCTTACGTAAGGGAGCAAATACCGATTTTCAAATGAATGTGACCCTCAACTTATTCAACTTAATTAACATCTTATTCACATAAACATACAAAACAATCGCCTTTTAATGATAGATTCGCACGCAACGCTATATTCGCATACAAAACAATTAATAGAGCAACTGGAGAAGAAGAAGAAGTGAACACATATTAGACTGAATTAGTAAAGTTTTTATCTGTTCAAAAAGTATGGGAGAAAAATATAGGTGTTAAGAAAATCCGGGAAAGAAACAAATGTAGTTGCAAAAGATGTTGCGTCAGACTTTTCGGAACTAATTGGGGACGATGCATTGTGCATTTAGCATTTGTGCTATTGCTAATGTGCTATGTACATTTTTTAGCATATTAGCAAAAAATTGTCAAACCGTAGCTGTAAAAAAATTAACTAATAGCATCAAAACCTGCAAGTATTTGTTATGGAGATTATAATTTTGAAATTGCAATAAGAGTGGTTCATATCCCATATGGACATAAGATACAAGGTCATTGAATGTTGAACGTGAGTATAACATTATCAGCTACTACGATTCATCGGTAAGTCCAATGTCAGATACTGAAAGAACATATTTGTTCAAATATGTTCTTTCAGTACCTGACATTGGACTGAGCATGAAAGCTGAACATGAAACAGATTAAGTGTGAAAGAAATTTTCAACACATTAAGCTATTTTTAAGGAAATTAGATATTTTATCAAAAACAGCCTTTACGAATACTCAATAACATGAGATAGTATAATACTCGTATAGTATAGAAAACCGTCTCAGAAAAAATACAAATTTCAATGACATGTAGGGGGACAAAAATAATCACATTTGTATTTCGCAATGAACATGTGAGGGAAAATTTTCACATAAGGAACTTGCACATGTGACATTTCCCCTGACTTGTAGAGAGCGCATTGTGCATGGATGTTTGACGGGTCACGTTTGGATGCAAAGAGTTGTTGTGGACATATCTCGTGAAACATATGAACGTCGTTATATGAATGTCCCCGCCACATGTTCATTGACAAAAGTAATCATCATTACCCCCCTACATGTCCGAGAAGGTTGTATTATATATTCTGAGACACTATTTATACGAATACTTAATACAATAGTACAGTCAGTCGTATGCATTGACGCAGTGAGTATAAGAATTTAGTCGTTACGTTCAGTTTGAGAAGAGACTGACTATCACAATTAAATATTTGCATTTTTCTCTAAAAATCGAAACTGTTTCATTGGTTTTGTATTTTTCTCAAGTTCTTAGGTACCTAACAAAATTGTAGAGACTTACAGAGCTGGAGACTGCATAGCTTTTTTTCAATTTCTACACGCATTTGAAATTATGAATATAGATCATTTACAGGAAAATAGGAGATTCGTCAATTAAATTTAAAATTCACCAAAAGATTGCAATTAAGCAACAAGTATATTTAAGCATTACTTTGCTCCTGCAGCGAAACTACCGTCCGTAGTGGTCATTCCGCCCGACAGAATGTTTTAAACATGAGCTAGTGGAAATTAACTTCGGCGGAGAGAGGTTGCTTACCTGAGCCTTCATGGTGCTGTGACGAAGGGAGGTGAGTGCAGTAGTTGCGGCGTTCCCGCACTCTTATACGCGCTGGCCAGTGGCGGCGGCGGCGGTGGTGGCGACTGCAGTGGTGGTGGCGGCGGCGGCGGGGGCGGGGGCGGGGGCGGCGGCGGCGGCGGTAGCGGTGGCGGTGGCGGTGGCGGTGGCGGTGGCGGTGGCGGTGGCGGTGGCGGTGGCGGTGGCGGTGGCGGTGGCGGTGGCGGTGGCGGTGGCGGTGGCGGTAGCTGTGGAAGCGTGCTCTGGTCCGGAGAGGGAAATATGGGGACAAAATATTCTCCTTCAATAAAATGAAATTCGCTAGTGAAATGTTAAAAAATTAACGAATGTCATATTTTTTAAGAGCAAATAATGCTGTCCCTAGTCACGTGAGATATAAAAGTATTTAATATACAATTTGTAAATAATTGGTTTTATAAATATTTGTATTTTTTCAGTAGGTTATTATTCAATAAAACGATATTCACTACTGAAATGTTCAAAAAATTAATTAACAAATGCCATGTTTTTAAAGAGCAAATAATGCTGTCCCTAGTGCGATATAAAAGTATTTATTACAAATAGTTGGTTTTAAGAATATTTTTATTATTCCAATAGGTTATAACAAATGAATCCAATGAGCCGATTGAATGCTGCCTTATTGCTAGCAATGGTGTCGATTGTAGGCATGCTCGGACCAAAACAAGAGGTTAAACGTGTTTGCCCCTGCTTACTTTGACCCTTTTATTTACAGATGATATAAATTACTATAACTGAATCAAACTTACTACAAGCCCAGTGAAATTACCCCTTTAATGATACATCGGTAAATTCAATTTATATTACGTTAAACTATATCCATAAATTCCGTATGGCTGGAAGAGCCGCTGCTCCAAATATAGTAATTTTTCTAATTGTTAGGTTAAAAAGGGGAAATCCGGAATTTAACATATTTAAGAAGATTAAATATTTTATTACGCAAGATTACGAAGCCCCTTTCAAAATGTTTAGAGGGGGACTCGATCCCTTGATTCTCAATGTGCACATGCATATCGTAACGAGGATTCAGAGCATAAAATTATCCATCTCTAAAATGCAAGGAAAAGGAGAATAGAGAAATTAAGTTCATTTTCGGATAAAGATGAAGTGGTGTTAGATGAAAAACAGGTTTCTAAATAAGTGTGAAAATGCGTATGAAAATAGTTATAAATTGTTTAAAATGCGAAAAACGAAAATATTTGCAAAAACTTTTCTGTCGTATTCCTATACTGAGAGGTGTGTACAATTTTTAATAATTTTACTTCGGCAGTATATTTTGCATTTGGTTCACGTTAGGGGTCAATTTATTGATTGTCAGAAAACTACATAGTAGTATGTCCTTGTGGTCTTAGTGTACCCTCTTACATACAACTTCCAACTACACTCTTCAATTTTACAAGATTGTTTCTTATTTATAAGTAAATAAAATTGATGATATTGTTAAAGAAACCACAAAAACAACAATAAAATCGTGACAATTCTAATATTTCTGTAAATCGTTTGACAAGATTCAACGAAAACTTGAAATTAATTTTTACTTGTTTTATGATACTTGTGTTGTAGTCAGCATTTCGTGTTGGGAAAAATCATATATTTTCATTTTGGATATTGTAAAAGTGAGTTACTATTACATGCTCTTCAAATAATAATTGCTTAATAATAATTATTTCCATACCAAATGGAAATAATAATTGCTAGGTGACTGCGTTGGAGTAGTAACGTGTTTCGTTCGAATATAATTGAATTAATTAAATGTAAAAGGAGGCCAATTTAACAGATGAAAATTCAGGATAAAAATCACACAAAATCAATGGGATAAGTTAATAGTCTGTGATAAGGTAATTGCTTTCTTAAGTAAGAATCGCAAGATATCGATTGTTTTTAAATAAGAATCGTAAGATATCGTATTACAATAAGAGTCTGAGATCAAATGGGGTATGGTAATTACATGTTCCCTTTCGAATATCGTATAATGATCATAGTAGTTAATAGAAAGCCATGGATTATTAGAATACTTGTATAAGTATTAATAATAAAGTAATACGAAATAGAATATGTATTAACTAATTAATTTTGAAAGTTGTTAATTGTAGGACATGTTACTCTTGTATTCTAATAATACTCATTACGAAACTTTTTGTAAAGTTTAATTTCAAATAATCAATGTGGATGGACAAAGTAATAAATGTAGCTTCACTGAACGCACGTTTTCCTGAGCTCTCCTTTTGTTTGCAGTAGTAGGAGTAGAACTGGGAGAATGTTGCTATTTTGTTAGCAATGCAAAACAGTCAAATATGCTATTCGTTTACCAATGCAAGTAAGTTTTCCATGAATCGGGAGCCAAAATGTCTATTTTTTTAAATGTTGCTAATTTCGCACTTTTCACATTTTATTTTATTATTATTAACTTTTGTCTTTTTTATTTTTTAAACATATCATCTTTCAACCACTTATAATTAAAATGTTCTGCAGAGATTCTGGAGCGCAAGAAAACGTGCGCAGATGCTACTTCTCCCACATCTCTTCTTCCCCTCTACATCCAGTTAATCGATTGATTACTAGCGATTCCCGGCTCGTCAAGAGCTAAGGTAATTCGTCCCGTAAGTGAAGTACATGTTTGACCTCGGGAGGTGGCGGTGGTCTTCCCTCCCGGGATGGCGAGATTCGGCGCCGACCTACCGTCGGCTAGCGAGGTTTTCCCCAAACAGGTATCTCACACCAGCGGGTCACCGCCTCTTACAGTTTTTTACGGTTCTTTGACTAAATAAATCAAATTACATTTTGCCCGCTTTTCGCGGCTTTGAAACCACCGTGCGTTGGCGTTGGCGGCGGCGGTGCGTAAACTTGACCGCGCCGGCTCGAGGCGCGGCCGCCCCCTCTCCCCCCGCCCCCACGCAAATGAATGCGTTCCGTGGCGCACCCTGCAAACGGCCCCCGTGAAAGCCTAACGAACGTCCGACTGTGGTCGACTCTTCGCGCTGCAATGCCCCCCCCCCCCCCCCACCGCGTTCGTACGAAGCTCCTCGCTTGCTTCGCTAGAACGGCGCTTCTCTCCCCCCCCCTTCCCCTCGAAGATGAGTCCCGCGTCCCGCGATGCGTGTAAAGAGAAGGGAGATATATGATAATCTGATATACACTGCTCCAAATGAGAATTATTCATCAGAACAAGATGTTTTACATGTGCGTAGCGTGACTGTTGCTCTGACGAGGTTTTAACAAATACATTATACTCCAAATTTTTACATTATATGTACTATAATAGTATTTACATGTAAGTAATATCAACATGATATAAAATTATTTCTAGTTTGTATTTTATTGCTCAACGCTAATAAATACACAATCCTTTTTTGATTTTTTAAATAATTTATGTTATACACATTTTCGTTACAACTCTTTACTCATACTGGTAATTAGGTGAGTTATCGTTGGCATTTGCAATGAAATAATAATGAGTCGTCATTGCCAACAAAATTAATGCCAATAATATTGTTGGCAATACCGACTCATAGAATTATTTCTTCACTCATATTCTCTAGATTAAAGGTTGGTAGAGGAAAACTGGCTAATGGGGCCCTCGCGTTATCCGAGCCTCTCTAAAGTAACTATAATTACGCGCGTTAGAAAACTGAAGTTCCTTGGAAGGGAACATAAAAGAGTTCCATGGAAATATGTTATTTTTCACTCCAGCAAAGCCTTTTCCCTTCGCCGAGAGTTTGTTTTCTTTTCGACCGCGGTAGTGTAATTTCTGTTGACCCCAAACCAAGTGAGTTCTCTTCATTTCTAAACTAATTTCAATCTGTCATAATATGACTCTCTATTATCCAGTCTATTATAATAATAGTATTACTGAACTATAACTAAAGCCTAAAAATAAAGAGAGATATTATGAACACATGTGTTCTACCAGTGTTATTATATGGTTCACAGACATGGTCACTAAGAAAAAAATATGATAATAATATGTCAAAGAAAGATGGAAAGGAAAATATTAGGTATAAGTCTTAAAGTGAAAGTAAGAAATACTGACATAAGACAAAGAACAGGTAAAAACGATGTAGGTAATTTCACACGACTTCTAAAATTGAAATGGGTAGAACATGTAATGAGGATGAACACAAACAGATGAACCTACAAAATTACAATATGGGACCCAACAGCAGGCAAGAAAAATATTAGAATACACAGACCACGGTGGTCACGGAACGTAGTAAGAAAATTCGGAAGACATGGAAAATTGTTTATGAACCCTCATGAACATCTAATTTTAAGAACAGATTTCATTAACAAAATCTCTTTCTTTAATATTGTGTTTAAAAAGTGTCCAAACAAATAAATGTTTTGAAAATATTGATTATTGAGGAAATTCAACTACAACCGATCTTGCATTACTTTATAGTCGTGCTTTTCACTACCCAATACAAAAATTTAATCCCAAAATTTAGTCCTTTTCAGCAAAAATTGAAAACGTACTCAAGATTTCTTACAAAGAACCCTCAAATATTAAAATATCCTTTTCATTCCGCTCTTGACTACCGAACGGTGCACACTTCGTCCGCTGCTTATCTCTCTGCAGTACCTCGACTGTGACCAGTGATAAGAAGGGCCCTTGCGGGGCCGTGACACGGCCATTCAGCAAGCGAGTGACTTTTTTAAATATCTCAGTGCAGTGAAGTGCATGTTAATAAGTGTTGTATTACTAGACACATCAGCGCGAGGTGTTGTCGTCCCGGTGATGGACCCTGTCGGGCCACTTAGTGCGATCTTTCTTTTTTCCTCTCTTTGACGAGTTTTTAGAAGTGAATATAGTTTCGTAAGGTTAAATGTTGAGTCTAACATTGGCAAAAAACGCGAATGCATCATTTCCGCCGCTGTCGGGTGTTGTGTCGTTAGATATATCCGCAGTAAACGGCTTTTATTACACAGAGCCGCATCTAACTAATCATTTACAGCAGCAGCAGCATGCAGCGAGCCAACCAGGAAATTCAACCTTCACGCAGCTGTCTCCACAGATAAGTACAGCGCATTCTCCTTCTCTTAAGCGCCCTAGATTGCAAGATTGTGTATAACCAAGCTTCGTTTGTATGTATAGGGCTCCAGCAGCATGCTTTATAGTGCAAATGTGCCTTTATTCAACATCGCAACCGGCAATAGATTTTACACTCTTCATTCTGACCCCGACCCTGCCCCAGAGCAAGGTGCCTCAAACAACGATTTTCCTTCCTCTCAACCGATTGAGATACCTCCAATCATTATTCATGACCCACCTGATCATAGGGAACTCCTGCAAAAAATTAAGGAATTGCTTATACATGAAAATTTTGTTACTAGAATCAGAGGACTATACTGAAAACAAAGCAAGTACAGTCAAGAATTTTACTTTACTTCGTAAGCACTTGTCAACGAAAGGGTTGTACTATCACATCGTCAGGGACCTGACTAAAACTATTTCTGTAGTGCTACGAAATGACCCAACATCCTATAGTGAGGAAGAATTACATCACGAAGTAGCAAGAAAAAATTACCAGTAATAACGGTTATCAGACTGACTGATTCTACTCGTAAACCCTGCCCTTTATGTGGAGTCACTCGTTCGAAATCATCAGAAAGCAGGACAATATATGAACTAAAAGAACTATTCAATGCTGTAATCACGGTTGAAGAGCGTCGTCACAGACCCGGTCCAGTGCAGTGTCGAGGTTGTCAGATATTCGAACACACAGAAAAGAACTGTGGGAACCTTCCTCGCTGGAGCAAATGAGCAAGGCCGGATGCCACGGCCGAATGTTCTAGTACTGATACCAATGTTCACTTTGCGGAAAGGCTCATCTTCCATGACTATAAAATTTATCAAAAAATAGTCTATAGGAAATCACTCCCATATTGCTACCCCATCCGACAACAATTCGCACAACAAGCGATGCCCCATCATCCACATTCATTAACCCCTGCTGTAGCTTATGCCTATTACAATGCCACAAGAACCATATTCCCCCCGTCGTAGAATTCTACAGCCATCATTGCCAAACCAAATGACACAATATTAAGTTTTTTTCAGTCCATACACTCCCCCATTGAACAGCCATTTCATGTGAAACAATTTATCTCCCAACAGGTAGAACATTTCTTCTCCTGACTCTTAAGTCAAATGATTCCTTCTCTCACAAATTCCATGCTTCAATCAATGAAATTATATTATGCATAAAACCATGTACATACGTAGTGCCACTCGTTCCTCACTCCGTCTCATTTCTTTAAATGCAAACGGTATTAAACGTAATATTCACATGCCAGCCCTCTTTTTGCTTAATAATACTCGTAAAATACAAGTAGCTTGCATTCAGGAAACCGATCTTTGCCCTTCGATGAAGATTTATATGCCCGGCTATATTCTTTATCGTAATGACCAACCGCAAAATCGGTGCAGAGGTGTGGTCGCCATTTTTGTAAAAAAATCCTAAAACATCACCATCACCAGCTACCTTTAAATATAAATAATACTTTTGAAAATGTTAGTGCAGCTATTCAGCAGAAATGTCAATCTACTCTAATTGTAACCTGCATTAACATTGGATGTTACTAATTAAATGTATTTTATCACTTCCAAACTACGCAGCCATTTGTAACGTTTTTATCATTCTTCTCATTTAATTTGTATATTTAATCAGTCTGCTCGTAAATTAATTCCTTTAAAAACTTATTTGGCTAGCTCTGTTTTTATTTATGAACTCGCATGAGTTCGACGTACAAGGTATGTCACATTACCTGTTACACGTGGATGTGTATCTCTGTACAGAAATCACGATTCCTGGAACTTCTGTGGAATTTACTACTTAGTGAATTCATGGCAATTCTATGAAATATCTGCCTTTTCTTTTCAAACAACAACGGACATATTATTGTAAAATTATAATAACATGTCTCGAACTCGTTATTAATAAGTGATTCTATGGCCTTTAACATTGTTAAATCGACTTTGATAAAGTTCGTAAGTCTGGGTTGATTAGATGTCGCCGTCTTCTCCAAAAAGGTATGTTCTGAGTCCTCCTGTGGTGTAATTTGTAAACCTAATGTCCGTGCAAACAATAAATGTTCCAGACTGTTGCTAATTATTTAGTCCACTATTCGGAAATCTCTACATCTGCTTCATAAAATAAGGTCGCGACTTTTCATCACTAGGCTTCTGGTGAAACATCTATTCGTGACTATTATTTCCTTTAAATTAACAATTTGAAGTGCCTTCTACAGAACTAATCTCATGTAAACCTACGAACACGAAGTCTAAATATTTTTAAATGCAAAATTCCTACACGACAACAAATGTAACAATCATTAAAAAATGCAAACATTTACACGCTTAAAACTCAAATTAACAATACAGCTTAGCCTACAATATTATGAACTGATCAAACAAACATTCACCCACAATGTAAATTTACTATGGCAAACAACAACAATAGTATACAAAGAATAAATTTGGCAGTGCATGCCCATAATGCACCCAGCTACTATCCGCGTGTCAGTACAGGCTGGTGTTGTAGATTTCGGCGTTTCAGCAACTTTAGTTGTAGAAAGTTCAAGTCGAGATTCATATCGACCTGCAATCCGATTATCGCCACGTAGTTTTCTCACTCGGCACAATCCCAAAAAAAGAGATTCACCTCGTTCAACCTTATCATTTACGTAAAGTAAACTGGCCATATTATCAGATGCTAGTTACACATCTTCTACCTTCACTGCCATTACTGTGAACTAGGCATGAAATCAACAGTGCCATTGACTCACTTATACTATAGACTTAACGGCTCCAACAGCCTATCAACGGCCCCCACAGCTTCCAACAATACCACCTGCAGTGAATAAACTGATAATTATAAACGATATATTCGAAATCACTAGTTGAGATATCGATCTCCTCTTGTAAAATATTATTTAAATCTTCTAACTAAAGTTGTGAGACAACTTTTGGCTTTCCTCCACGTGCAAAATATTCATCTCCATCAATCAATTAGTCGGTATCAAGGACCCACAACACATGGATCCTGACTCAAAAAGGGGTTAGAGGAAGTACTTTACTACCTATAGGATCACGATTTATCTTTTTTTTCATTACCAATGTTCGGCAATAAGAGTATTTCTGTCGAAAAATCGCCGATTTCTGACTCACGATTACAATACTTAATCTGCTTATGAAGTAAGTCGACAATGTTAAAATTAGTACGATGAATTTTAAATTAAATATAATTTAAACAATATGCCAATCTCTTGGTGTAGAACGCGTGAAGCATTTTTTTAAAATGCGAAATGTAATGAAAGTGTGAAAAAGTGCACTTTCTGAATAAAAAATATATTTAATTTCAGTATACGAATGTACAGACAGTACCAAAGTCTATGGGACAATTGGTACAACGATGTATAGTATACGAAGACTATAAGAATTCTATAGAAGTCGGATGGCCAGCAGAGATGAAATAGTGATAGAAGTATCTTTTCTGCTATCGTCATTAGTTCCGAAAGTATAGTGCATTTTTTGCTCGGGAGTGGGCAGTGATCTTGCCCCTCTGGATGGCGAGATCCGTTGCCGACCTACCGTCTTCTAGCGGGGTTTTACTCAACCAGGTATCTCCCACGAGCGTGACACAGCCCCAGCCGGGACACGCTCTAAGCTCCTGGCCGGCCTCCCGGCGTGTGTCGTAGCGTAGTGCATGTAAGAGTAGGTGTGCGTAAGGGATAGGATAAGACTAGGAATGGGAGGGAAAGAAGGCACGCGGTTCGTGGCCAGTTTGCTAGGGACTGCTCCGGCATTCGCCTGGTATTGAGTGGAGAAACCGCGGAAAACTATCGATCCGAGCAGTCGGCCGCTAGAATTCTCTTTCAGGCAGCGACAGAACTCGACCGAGCTATTTGGCTATTGTCGAAAATCTTACCACCGCCAGAATTCGAACCCCAGGTCCTCCCGGTCAGAGGCACTGCAGTGACATCATTTAATGTCCTGAGCCACCTCTCCTGTTCCTTAGATGTAGTGCATGATGTAGTGTGAGGAGGAGGAGGTGTTTGTTTTCCTGCCTGCGTCAGTACAGGAGTCTCAGCGGAAGCACACATCCCTGTTTGGGGGGTTTCCCCCTCCAGGTACCTTCACCAAAGGAGCAATTCCTCACCCGTGAAAAGCTCGAAGCTCATGTCGGGTCTGCCACTTCACGTGGTAGTGTATTGCTTGTATGAGAGTGTATTTTGTGGAAGGGTAGATGAGAGGAAATGGATAAGGAAAGGACGTTGCGCGATCCAAGGTCTGTTTGCTAGGGTACAGCTCTAGCATTCCCTTGGTATTGATAGAAGAAAGCACGGAAAACTTCCTATCAGAGGGGCCGGCCGCTAGAATTCTCCTTCACACAGCGGCTGAATTCGACCTAGCTATCTATCTAGTGTTGCGAACTCGAATGCTAGGACTTCCCTATCACAACTGCAAAGGCAACAGTTGTTATCAATGTCAGTTGATTCTTGGACGCTGAAGAGGCTCCAATGCAATGTGTGGATGTGCCTTGTCTTGTTGAGTCGGCGTTATTGCTGACTCATGGGCGATAACTAATGACGTCGCAGCATACTCGTGACGTAACGCTTCGCTGACACGACAGCCTAATAGACATCATAGTCTACTAGCCTACTAGTTGTTTAGAGGGCTGTAGCTGTCACGGTTCCACTTACCATAACAGAAGTAATGAATGTTGCTCCACAACAATCGTGAGATTAATATCTTTCCACAGTGTCGACTTTCACACGCGACGTTCGTCCTTTATTTCATTAACATGCGATTTCTCCCTGATGACAATGGAACTTACAATCCAACGGTCCATATCTATCGAGTACGTAACCTTTGGGATGTTCTGTAATGGCCCTTACTTTAACCAGGTGTTGAGGCTACTCGCGTCGTACAATAGGGGAAGAGCGGCATTCACTTGAAATTACTTCAGAGTGTGTTAAAGAACGAAACAATCATATATTACTCATTAATGTATTGGGTACGTAATGTATACAGCATAATATCATTGCTGTTAATGTATTTTATATAGTAACACTAATAAGCAAGCTATAGATATCTGGCATGGTGTTAACTTTTCCCAATGTAGTGTTTTATGTTGATTTCAATTCTGCAAACCGTTTTGCTTTGTCATGTCAGATTTTTAAGATACCAAAAAAAAATAAGTTTCATAATATTTAAGGTAATATTTTATTGCATTTTCGATATCGCATTACTTTGATAAGTGACAGTATTTGCTATTGTGTTGACGTTCAAGGTCTCTTACAAACCTCGGGGTGTAACAGAACATTGAAGCATGGCAATTGTTTATCGACTCAACTAAAACAAGTTTGAAAGCAGTATTATTATAAAATAGAAACAAATATCCATCAGTACTGGTTAGATATTCTACCGACCTGAAAAGTCTCATGAAACTATCTTGCCACTTCTTGAAAAAATATGTTATCACGAGTATAAATAGTGTATCTATGGGATTTAAAAACCATCACCATTCTCGTGGGAATATTTGTCAGGGTCAAATACCGCTGTTTTATCTGCGAGTGGGAGTAGAAAGCAACACAATGTAAATACAAATTGGCGTATCAAAACTAGAATGCACCGAAGGTAATTGCACCAAGGTAATTGCTGGCAGCCATTTCCAAGACTCACTGAATGATACTGGAAAAAGTGCATGGATGTCATTCAAATCAATTGAAGCCAGTTTCCTTGGAAATTATAAATTTGCAATGTAAATGTTGTGAAGAAGTGCATCAGTACCTACAAAAAGCTAAATGTCAACATGTCTCTCAACATTCATCTCCTCGTCTCAAATTTTGACTTCCCCGAAAATCTAGGTTCGGTCTGTGACGAATATGATTTTCACCAGAGAATAATCGGTGATGGAGTAACATACGAGGGCCAATGGCGTGCAGCAATGTTGGCTGGCTACTCGTGGACACTTAAGCGTGACATGCCAATGCTCAGCACAAACGCAAATCTACAGCCACGAATTTCAAACCAAATACCCCTTATATGAAGTATTTTCTATGTGTATGGATTTTATGTGTGTATTATACCTTCAAATATACTTTACTATGTTGTATGAGTGCCATGTGATTCAATTTCACTAAATTCTTAGACAATTCTACGTTCATTAGTACTCCATTTAACACGATTTTTTCTAGTGAAATATAAATGGTTGTAGGTGTATATCTAAACAATGGTGGGTGATAGAGGCAAATAGTTTGCATTTTTTGAATCGACACGTTTCACTTATTTTAAAACAAGTGTTGTATGTATGTACTTGGCGCGACAGCCCGCTCAGGCCTACCAGCGACGTCCCTTGCCTCGCGATCATGGTTTAAGCGGGGTTCATGTGGTTAGCACGTAGACATCCCCATGCCGTATTGCGGTCTTATCAACCTCAGAGTGAATTTTCTCATTGTCACATAGGCACATATACTGAGACATTGCAAGGAACACGCACACTATAGTCTTGGCTCGACCGGGAATCGAACTCGGGCCGCGTAGAGGAAAGCGAGCACGCTGCAACGAGCCCAGAACAACTGTTAAACTTTTAAATAAAATATAAAAAAAATAATATTCTTATATCATTCTTATATTATTCTAATACTTATTTCGTATTTTTATACTTTTTAACTTAAAAACATTTTCGTAAAAACAAAAAATAATATCTGCATATTGAAAAAAAGAAATAAACAACATTACAAGACAAACTGGAGGTGCTGAAACATCATGTACATTTTTGCCATTAGTAATAGTTATGTAATACTATTTATACTACAATATCTCTCCGAATTATTATTTGTATTGAATTGTAGTTGTACGATGACGCCCCAACTGTTTTCTATTTTTTTTAAATTTAGAAAATTTAACCAACATGAAACCTGCATCATTTTTTAAAACGTTGTTTGGACTATTTACCAATAAAATTTCATCACAAACGATGGGGCAGTTTTTGATAAAAATTTCTTGGAACAAAAATTAAAAATTGCCTATTTTTAACGTTATTAAAAATTGCGCAAAAAATACTCAAATTTTCCAGCCATTGTACATGTCCTTATTTTAAAATCTATCTTTAAGGAACGGTTTTTTTCTTATGGGAAAATCTCTATCTTATTTATAATATTCTAAAAAATTATTCTTAATATTTTAGTTGTAGGAATACGCCGAAAAAATAGAATTTTTTCAATTTACGAAAAATCAGTTATCTTCCATCAGGAGACAAGCGCAATTCCCTTAAACGTCCTTTAGTCCATCACAAAAGAAAATTTAATACAAAAATTAATCAAAACGGATGGCGCTATTTTTTTTAATTTTGAAAATGTCCCAGGGGCTTCATGTATGTACCCCCAAAATTATAATATCAATATCAAATTCAAGGGGCCGCGAAATCAGCCAGATTGATTGGGAATTGTCAATTTTGGAGAAAATTGGCTGAACGGTTTAGCCGCTAGCGTTGTTCACAGACGTTTTGCCGTCAATCGATTTTTCGGAATCAAGGACCCACAAAACATGGATTCTGACTACTCCAAGTGTTAGAGGATTTTTTTTCTAAATTTAGCAACTGGATTTATCCACTTTTTCGTTACCGGCGCCGCCATTTTTTTGCGCAGCATTACATCACTTTCTGTACTTACGAAGTTCCTTCTTAAGCTCGAGAAAGTATAAACAATTGAATATAAAGTAGTAATATTATAAAAATTACACTACTCAACAGGAATATTGTTCTTAGGGCTTATCAACAATGTTTCTGTTGTTTGGGTGTTAAATCGCTTTTGTGATCAGGGCATGTGAAAAAGTTTTCCTATTACTTTTTAATAAAAAACACTCAGAAAAGAGCTCATTGTCTATCCAAAACAGGCGGCAATAAGAAGTTCTAATTTGACATCCATGTCTTCATAAGTTTCATCTGCCTACCATTGTTAAACTTGTTCTTCGGTACAGATAATTTGGTTCAAATCACTCAAAATTAGAATAAAAAGTAGAATTAGTTTTCCATAAAAAAACCCTGCGCGTAATGATGCGCAAAGGATGGCAGAAGAAAGACGAAAAAATATTGAACGAAAAATCAAGGATTTACGTGTATAACCTCTGTTAAAAGAAATATTTTATAGAATCTTCTTTGTGTTTTTCTCAGTTTCTTCACTTTTGGGTTTAGCCTTAAATGTTCATTTCTGTTTGTTTGAAGTTTGCATAGATCGTAGTCAGTTTTCATAGATCGTAGTAGATCGTTTTCATAGTGTACTGAAGATACGTCTTTCTGTGGTAGTAGAGGGGCTGATCTATACCAGAACCGCATAGGAGAAATCGTTATCTGCACTCGCACTAAAATTTATACTGCCTTAGGGTTTAACGTGCAACTATCAGTGCTTTCTCATCTGCTCTTTGTCCCATTATTTACATTGTCACATCTGCGAAAATCAAAATTCCCATATAAAAACTATGTTTTATGTATTCTGCAACTGGCGTTATTACGAACTGGTCCATTTTTGTAACCTCTTAATCTTACGATATGATGACATTTATATCAAGAGATTGCCTACTTCTTAAACAAATTAAACCACACTTTTGATTCACCACACTTCTCATTTACTACATTGCATAGTGAAGGAGAAGTTGATTATTAACGTGGCTGGGCAACTCACTAGCAACAGCTATGTAACCTCACGCAATATTTACAATGAATTGACGTGGCAAATTGTGACATAGTGCATCAGCTGCACGCAATTCCGAGAAGTACGTTAGGAGATATTACTCATAGAAACGGGCGATATATTGGTCCCCAATTTCGCATGTATGTACGAATGTATGTATGATGTATGTGGGTATTGAATTATATGCCCGTATGTAATTATATGCGGTGTAGGCTGGGCGGGATGAGAAGGGCCGAAGATCAGAGGGTGGTCGGAACCGAGGTAGCAGACAACAAGAAAGGCAGTCAGGGGGAGGCGGGTTTGCTTAATATGCAATTGTGATAAATAATTACTGTGGCCTACATCAGTTATTCTCGAAGTTTATTGGTTGCCTCAGAATAAATGTTACAAATTTCAAGGGCATAAGGGTGTTCAAAGTGTAGAAATTTGAACATGTGAAAGTTTCATTTCACGAAGAATTTAGAATACGTGACGTTTGCTTCTGGTTGTAAGGAAACTTCTCTTGAACTGGTGTTCTGCAGGTCGCGTTCTTACGCAAGTCGTATTCCTTTATTCACTACATGTTCATTGGCAAAATGTGATCAACTCGACCTCTCTATATGCTCTAGAATTTTGTAACATTTATTCTGAGACGTTCTGAAGACATTTTTTAGACTCTAGGTCCCTGTCCTTATAGTTTCTCCCAATCCAATTACTTTTCTCTAGTTATGGTTGATCAGTTTCTTAATTACAACTAAATCAGTATTATACGAACGAAAAACGTTTTATTTCATCTTTGCCTTGGATTCAAACAAAATTCAGGATAAGATGTTCTATTCTCATTACCTCGAATGTAGTTCCACTGGAGTGCTATTAAAACTCCCTTCCCAGAATGTAAGCTTCACTGGACAGAGCTAACTACCTCGTTTTTCCTGCAAATACTCCTCATCGTTTCCAGTTTACGAAGCGCAAGCTTTCTAATTTAGAGCGAACAACCTGAGTGAATTTTGCTTTCGATAAAAAGAATGTAAGCACACCACAAAACGACGGACAGCCCTTGCTTATAATAGTAATATTTCAATAATTTCTTCGTAGTTATTTGAAATTACGGACCTTATTTGGACGAATGGAAAATCATATAACGCAAACAAAGACTAACCATCAACAGTTTTGACTAAACCAAAAGGTCTGGCCCTTCTCCCATAATTATTTCACCTCACCTGTACATTATATTTATTATGCTTTTAAACAGTGTCTTCGTTAAATATTAATTTGAATGTTGTAGGCTGTATTTCTTTCTACATTCAATATACCAAAATGTACGGCACATTGGCTAAATCGAAACGTATAACTGAATGAAGGCAATTATAAATCTCTTTTTACAAAAGCAGATAATTTAAAATTAGGTAAACAAGTTAAATGAAAGAGTAACTTCCGCAGCTGAATTCAGTGACTACTTGGATGACCGGGAGATGCCGCGTTCTAGGTACAAATGTCGACGTATCAGCCGAGATGCTGAAACATTCCTCAGGTATTTCACCCTGGTGGCGGCAGAAACGTGGACACTTACGTTTACATTTCGACCCCACGGCGGATGCATTGCCGATGTATCTTAAAGATTTTCTTTAATTTTTCCACGGACGCAAAAAGGGATGATTAAAAGAACAGTGAGGGTCTCAGTCCTTCCGTTGATAAACAATGCGAGTTTGTCCCTAAACCTGTAACTTGTAAAAATGTCGCGAGAGTACTTAACATCTGTGAACTTTCAAAAATTACAATTACCTAAAATATTTTGAACACACCCTTGGAACACCATTATTAAAGAAACACATTTTGATCTAAGAAATATGTATTCTTGAAAATACATTTTTAAATGATGTCATGCACAGTTTTTCAAGATATGTGTAGTTTGAATGAATGGATTTTATGGAGGACTGTACCATATTTTACTCTGTCGCATACGTAGCTATATAAAGAGTAATAAACATAGTATAGGAGAAATAATAATCGCTTGGCGTGACACGAAACTGTGTAATGGAGGAAACTTGGAATATGTGAAACAACTGTCTTTTAAATGCTGATAGGTAACAGGGATTTGAAAGAGTAGGGATAGGAGGGATTTGATAGGTGCTAGGAACTAACAATTAGTAGAAGTGACCAACAATTAGACCTACAGGAAGTGACCAACAATTAGAAAAGCAACTAGGACGAGAAAATCTATGTAATTCAGTATCACCATTAGTTATTTTCTACGTCCGTAAGTACCTTTTGCGATGTAAGTTGTACAAAATTAATAAACTAGATCGGTGAGGAAGTTATTTAATTACGGTGTGTCAGAGGTCTTAAGACCGCTTCACAATAGCCTGCGAACGGGATCGGCGTCACGAAGGCAAGGACGGGAACGGGAACCCGATATGTGCACTTCACATTAATCGTCAACGGGAAGAGGAATGGCGCTAAGAACTTGTAGCGGTAAAAAAGGGAACTTCAAGAAACAGTTACCGTAACCATTACATTACAAACTAGGCTTCTCTGTTCAGTCTTTGATTTGCCATTTGATAATGAAAAGAATGCGAAAACAACTACGAAATTGCAGAAAATACAGCTAACTAAAATTTTATCAAAAAACAAACAACTCCGATGTATTTTAACCAAATACATAACTATTTTTTGGGGAAATTTTAATTGTGAGTACTAACATGAATAAAAAAATAATTACAATACAATTACTAAAAATAACTAAAACAACTCAACAATGACCTACAAACCCCACCTCAAACCTTAACTTCGCAAATCCACGCTCTAACCTAAAAAACGCACTATCCGCTCCAATCAGAGTAGCAGGCAGGGCGCACGATCGATCAGCTGGAAAACTTCGCCGCTATTTGTTGCACTTTCATTGGGCTACAGTAGAGCGTCTCTTATTTTCCAACTTCGAAAGTTTTGAACGCTCACTCTCCAATTTTATTCGAACGACCTTAAAACATGCTTATACAAAATCTTGAGGTCGGAACATTCAAACACGTGCCGTCTTGAGCGCGAACTTGCATGACGGACAAGCCCAGACCTACATCTGAGTACATTACCACCCTCCGCTGAGTCAGGCCGGAGACTAACAACAGCACATGAATATTACTCGATCACCACACCTGTTTACAGGTCGCTAATCGAACATGTTAGTGTCATATGCATTGCTGAGGAACGTCTTTTAATAGGAGATAATATTTATTATTAATAGAAAACACCAAATAACTAGACATAAATTTACCATCAAAGAAACAAGTGCATGAAGTTTTATTTTATAACAGACGGGACGCAAAATTAACAATTAGTACAAGTGCTAAACTAGTGGTTCGTGAGTGCATGATATTTGGGGAGAAACAAGAATTGCCTGTATTGAATATCAGGAACCCAAAACAAGAAAGACCTCCGATTGTGATTAAATTTGGGAACACTCAGAAGCTCATCGGGTTTCCAAAATTGCGGAATTCTTCTCGTAAAAAGCACACTAACGCTTTGGAATGTGTTAACTTACTGGGCTATCGAAGACAAAGTACACATTCTTTGCTGTGATACAACTATATCATACACTTAACATTTTGCAGGAGCATGTGTCTTTCATCAAAATTTAAACAGGGAATAGTGTTATTTCCATGCCGTCATCTCGTATACCAACTTATTTTACAATATGTGTTTAAATATAAAATACGTGATGAAATCCTTAAAAAATGTATTTTATTGTAACTGTTTATGTCAAACTTTGGCTACTGTGCAGATCAGCTGCAAAAGCTTCTTACCATGATATCTGCCTTTTAAAAGTTCTAAAATCACATGAAAAGCAATATTCCTCAATTTTAAAAGTATCTCTAGACGTTAGACACTGTATCCGGTATTCATAAGAAGACATATGTTTTTACTCTTTGATGATAAGACAGACGTACAAATCAAAAGAAAAAAGGAGCAAATTTAGACAGAGAGAATCTAGACATGGAAGAGTGATATATTCCTTTTTATGAAGAATTGTATGGAGAATAATATGGTAAGACAATTGTATTCTAATAGTCGGTCTCTAATTATTAATTTGCTATTATACAATACATCTCCAAATTCATTTAACCTTAATTTCTTTGAAAACAATAGCCGATTTTGTCTACCAGAAGCTGATATCAGTTCTCTTGCCTGAAGAAGGATACTAGTTTTATTTAAGAATGTCCTTCGGTCTGAAAAAGCAACTCTTCGTATTTTGAAGCTCAAAAGTTATTTATAAAGTTGAAAACTATGAGTGACTGCACTGAAAGGGCTGTTGAATAATGCAAGGCTTTGATGAATTACTGAATGTATATGAGGAGCGAACGAAACTTATGTTGTGTTGTTTAAGAATATCACTTGCAAGAAAGAAACACAGAAAAAAGTACCCACAAGAAAAGTAAAAACCATTACGCAGTCTAAGGAGTGAAAATGAATTAAATTAACTAAACTACTAACATGTATCAGTAGTTTTCCACTCACTTAACACAACAAAACCAATCATCCCTAATATTCAAATTTCGCGTTCAAGTCGGCACGGATATTATCGTACTTTTGAGAAGAAATTTTATTTTTGAGTAAATTTCATCTAATAGAAAATATTTAAGAGGTGAGCCCCAACAAATTAGATAAAATATTTTTTTTCAAAATAAGGGACACCCTAATCTAGAGGTTTCCCGTTCTCTCTTGCAGAGCGCTCTTTAGGGTTCGAACGCTGAGATGGCGAATTTTCTATAATAACGAGAGAGCTAGATCAAATTCAGCTACTGTCAAAAGGAGAATATTTTCTCATCTGATCTGTAGTTTCCTGTGGTTTCTCCGACCGACAGCAGGCGGATTCCGGATCAGTACCCTGACAAAAGGGCCACAGATCAGACGTGATATTTCCTTACCATACTTGTCTCCTTGAACACGTACTTACATGCCCTGCACTATCGCAAATGCCAGGAGACCTGTCGAGAGCTTAGCTTGTCCTGGAATGGGTGGGGGGATACCTGGTGGGGAAAACCACGCAATCCGACGTGTTGGTCCTCTATGGGTCTCATCTTGCAACGGGGGAGAAATACCGTCACCTACCGGCAATAAAAGGACACCACTCATTACGGCTATTGGCCATAGCTTTTGACGTGCCCTAAACCCAAAATTATCAACCATTCAGATATTTACCTAATTACAACTTTAGACCAGCTCGCCTGACTAGCAGTTCAGGGCGGGAAATGACCCCGCCGTAGTATCTGATTTTCCGCTTTGTAAATAACAAAGTCTACGCTTCCGTCTTCTTTTAATAATGCATTTTTAATATGCTTCTTCATTAATGCATTTGTCAGTTTACTTTTTTGCCTGGCATGCACTTCACATATTTGGCTTCTGAAATACTGTAATGTTTTGGATTTCTCTGAGAGATCAATTGCACATACATTGATATGTTTAAAAGAAAATAACCTTCAAGATAAAATAATACGTTTCAGATTTCAATTTTCTTTGTGTTTTTTTATGTTAATTGTACGTTTCGTACAACATTGCGGACATTTACAGAGTAATAATAGTACCCCTAATGAATTACTATTCAACAATACCCAAGGTATTGATGACTAGAGAGCTTTCAATTACCTTACTTTACTTGAAGATGGATCCTTTAAATTTTAAATGACCCTAAAATATTGTAATTAAAATAATATAAATAAAATAAAATATTTACAATTAACGTTTTGACGTTTTTTTAAACGTAATCTCACGTTTAAGAAAGTTAACGGTCCAGTATTTCTCTTAAGTGTAGGGGTGAAGCGTTAGAAGCGTAACCGTCCCACGCAACACTAGAAATGAGTAGGAATTAGCGCTCATAGTTGAGAGTTCACGGGCGAACGCGCGCGCGGAGTATAAGAGGCAGCGGGAGGCTGGTGCAGGCATCACTCGCTCTCCGCCCTCCAGCACCATGAAGGCTCAGGTAAGCGCTCTCGCCTCTCGTCCCACTTGCTCGCGGCACGCACCCGCTTTCCACGGCTCGCGGCGTCTCTGCGTTCGTTTCTGCTCCTCCGCCATGGGTGGGCCGTTGTCTCGAGTTGCTTTAGCTACGGATTGCTTTTTGCGTAATTTTCATGTAATGGGTTTGGTACACGTTCGGTAAATATTCGCATTTTCAATAGATACTCATTTGAATTCGATTCTTTCTTCCGATCTTTATTCGTTTCCATTTTCTTTCTTAACCTCTTCAGTCCTGAGTATTTTGGGACTGGTTTCTTGAAAGATAAATAGTAAATAAAATATGATAAGTAAATGGTATTAAATGATGAAAGAGAAAAAAAGATAAAATATAAAATATTTTATATCCAACGAATAGACTTTCAATAAGTTTCAACTAGACGTTCAGTAAAGGTTGGACAACGCTGTAAATATCATGTACATGGGAATGTACGCCAGATATGAAGGGGTTAAAGTTTTGTTAATTGATGTTCATATTTCTTGTAGAGAGTTCAATAATGGAAATGTCAATTTTTATACTTGTATTTTCGTTCAATGATTTGGTCGTGTACTTGTTTGTTATACTTATCAACTCATTTAAAAAATACCGTGGTTCTTAAATCTCCAGAACAGCAGTGTATTTCACATCGTATCATAGATAACATCTAATATAATCCCCTACTCGGTGATATCTTCTTCGTTCATGTATTGCATCCGTGATTTTTATTTTTTTATTTAGTCGCTTCGCGTCTAAACTTTCGATTAGTTGCAAAAGTTGCAATGGGATATAACGTATTATTAAATGAGCTTACCAACAAACGTTCAGTTTCATTCATTTCCTCTTAACACTATTTTCATTACTAGTATGTTGCAACTGTCCTCGTGCATGAAGATAGAGTACAAAATATATTTCTCAATGATTTACAATTGGATAAATAAGATTAGGATGCAAATGTTACTCCATTAATGTAATTCAAGACTAACGTAGAATTTGAAAATGATTGTTCATTTTCCTAGTTTTTTTTATGACGCAAAAAGGAGTGTATTCCGCTTTATGAGCTCACGACTAATCAGATATCTTATACTATAGTTATATTCACTAATAGTTATTTATGTAACAAGGCTGAAAAATGAATTTTTTTAGGTGAGGTGTTAATGAGGTTGATATTAATCGACCTGTAAACTAACCGAACTAACCGAGCCCAAATTCATTTAATTTCGGCTGAGTTGCATACAACTATTTTTTGTATATACACCTCCAAATCTGAGACTTGAATTTTGAGAGAGATCTCATTTATTCTCGTAGAAAAAGTACTGTACGAGACTCGATGTAAAGGGGTATTAATACACCCGTGTGAAGTTCACGATATTCGCTCGTTCCTCGCTCGTTTCGTAATATTAGACTCGTGTAGTAGCATACATCATTTCATGAAGTACTATTTTCATTTACGACCTATTCTACTGCATTCACCTTATGGTAAAAGCAAACCCCTTTGCGTTTCCAGGAGACAGCAGTTCTGGTGTTGGCCGCATTTGCGGTCGCGGCTCTCGGTGACGCCCAGTCGGAGACCACCCAGAAGAAACACGAGAAGCGCGGCGTTGTAGGTGTCGGCTACGGACACGGCGGTTTCGGCCCCGCGGGCACCGGTGCAGGCAATCAGGGCCACGCAAACGCCATCACGCTCACCAACACGGTGCCCGTGCCCAAGCCGTACCCGGTACCCGTGGAGAAGAAGGTGCACGTCCCCTTCCCTGTAAAAGTTCCAGTCCCCGTGTCCAAGCCGTACACCGTCAAAGTTCCAAAGCCTTACCCTGTCATTGTGCACAAGCCGGTACCCTTCCCCATCGATAAGCCGTATCCCGTGTCCGTGAAAGTACCATTCCAAGTTCCCGTGCCCAAACCAGTTCCGTTCGCTGTTCACAAGGCAGTTCCTTATCCCATTGATAACCCCGTCCCTTATCCAGTGAAAGTACCGTTGGCTCTGTCTAAGCCTGCTCTAGGTCAGGGCAATAGTCACAATGGTCTGAACATTGCAACAACCCAAGATCAGCAACACAGCTCTGTGAACATCGGTGCGATGTATTCCTTTGGCGGTCCTAATAATCATGGTTCCGGACAAAGCAATTCAGTATCGAGTTCATCTAGTGGTGGCTCCCACTTCAATCTGGGACAACTGACCTCGCAGCTCGGGTCAAATCATGGAAATGTCGCATCGAATCACGGAAACTTTGGGGCGCTCCTTGCAGCTTTTGGATCCGGCCACAACCAAGGATCATCTAGCCACATTACATCCAGCTCCGGTTCCGCAGCTGGGTATCATAATGGTCAGACACATAATGTCGGAAGTTCTTTACCTCTCCACTTCATTACGCAGGGACATGTTGCAAACAATGCGGGAAATCAGCAACAAAGTGGGTCATCCGCATCTGGCCATAATGTAGGTTCGTCAAATAACATCGCTTTAACTCACGGATCTTACGGTGGGCACAACGGGTTCAGTTCTGGAGGTTCTCACAACCTGGGATCGACATCAGGATACTCCGGCACTGGTTACAATGTCCAAGGTGCAAATCACGCTAGTGCTGCGTTTCTGCAAGGATCTAGTGGTAATCATAATCAAGGAGTTTCCATTGGTTCCGTTGGCTCTGGTCAAGGTTCCTTTTTGACAGGTCTTAATACCCACACATTCAACTCCGGAGCAACAGGATCCGGTCACAGCCAAGGAACATCTGGAAACAGCGGTCACAATCTCTTTATCAATTCTATTTCCTTTCCATCTGCATCATCTGGAGCCAGTCACGGACAAAGTAACTCCGGTAACACTGGATCTAGTCACGGTGCAGTTTCAGCCAACCAACATTTGAATTTACAATCCGGTCACATTGGATCTGGTCAGAGTGCGACATCATTGTCAGCCAATTTTGGCGCAGGGCACACAAACATCGGTTCCAGCCATAGCGGATCTTCTCTCCTGGCTGGATTGGCAGGTTCCAATCATAATACAGGATCAAATAGCAACAACGGCCAAGGCCACGGATCTTTCAATGTAAACCAATACATAAACTCCCTTTATTCAGGAATTGCAGCGTCTGGACACAACCTGGGCCTGTCATCAGCTGGGGCAGGGCAGGGTTATGCCGCTGGTTATGGTGGCGCTACTTCCTTCCCCAATCTGGGAAACTACGGGCACAATCTAGCGTCGTATGGCTTCATCGGCTCCTTAACTGGAGGTCACAATGGATTATCTCTCAGTTCAGGAGGTTCAGGATCCGGACATAATCTAATCCTGCAGTCAGGTGGTGTTGGCGGTGGTCACGTGCCCACGAGTTCTGGCAACAACGACGCGTCGTCCGGATCCGCAAATTCCAATCATAACGTGGGATCAGCCTCGTCAAATTACGCCGGACACAACGCCCAATCCGCGAGTTCGGGAGGGTCCGCCCAATTATCGTCCAATCCCAGCGCCCATTACTCATTCCGCGTTAGCCACGGGACACCTGCAGTGCAGTCTGACTCAGGACACAACACCGCCTCGAGTCTCGGCAGCACCCTCTCCAGCCAAGGCTTCCATCCCGGCCACGGCGGCGGCGCTCTCAACTCCGGAGTCTCGGGACCCGCCCAGCATTCGTCAGCGGCGGGCGGCAACGCCCAGTCTGGCCACGGCTCGTTCTCCTTGGGCCACGGCGCCCTGCTCCTCTCCGGAGGCTCCGGCGCCGCTCACAACCTGCAGCAGCCCATCGGCCTCCACGGCGGAACCGTCATCGACGGCACCAAGCTGACAAACGGCGCCTACAATCTGGGAGCGTCTACCGGCGCGTTCAACATCCTGAGCGGTGCCCACCAAGGCCTGCTCCAGAACGGCGGGCACTCCGGCTCGGGCCACAACCAGGGGCCGTCCGCCTTCGGCCACGTCCTCCAGTCGGGCGGGGCGTCCATGCAGCACCGGTCCTCCGAAGGACACGAGGCAACGTCGTCGGGCAGCTCGAGCCGAGGCGCGGGCCACAGCGGTGGCGGCGGCGGCGGTGGCGGCGGCGACGCCACCCACAGCTCGGGCGCCGGTCGCCACTGAGCGCCGCGTGGGCGGGGCGGTGGGTGGTCGCCGCCGGCGGCGACAGCTTCGCGCCCGCCACACGCACGCCACGCACCGCCCGCGCACGCGCCGGCGGCCACCTGGCACCACGCACACTTGTTTTTTTGCAATAAATGTGTTTCGTATAAACGGCTAATCGTTTCTTTCCAACAACAGTCCGTGATTCAAACAAACCAATCCCGCCATAATTCCACCTGTTTAGATTCCTGTTTCGACAATTTGACAATTGAAACAAATTAAAGTATTCAATCAAATCAATCCTGTCGAAACCCCACCTGTTCAGGTTCCTGTTTAGACCTGAATACATTTGACAATTGAATCAAATTGAAGTATTCAATCAAATCAATCCTGTCGAAACCCCACCTGTTCAGGTTCCTGTTTAGACCTGAATACATTTGACAATTGAATCAAATTGAAGTATTCAATCAAATCAATCCTGTCGAAACCCCACCTGTTCAGGTTCCTGTTTAGACCTGAATACATTTGACAATTGAATCAAATTGAAGTGTTCAATTAAATCAATCCTGTCGAAATCCCACCTGTTCTGGTTCCTGTTTAGACCTGAATACATTTGACAATTGAAACAAATTAAAGTATTCAATTAAATCAATCCTTGCAAAATCCCACCTGTATGGATTCCTGCTTCGACCTGCATACATTCGAGTATCGTAAACCCTGAGTTCGGGAAAGAAAACTATAGGTATTCTTTCATAAATATTTCTCATATATTCATATTTCTCGTACGTTATTTAGGATGTCACGATAAAGATCTGGCAGTTTAACTTTATTTGCATTTGTTGAGGTAATTTTCATTACATTTATTGGACATTGATAATAAATGAAAGAGGATTACTAGTGGCTATAAAGAACAATACCTAGGAATAGCTTTTTTTAAAATACTATATTTATAAAGCTCACATTAACATCGTGGTCATTAGCGACCAAGGTATTTACTATAGAAGTGTATATAGCGAGTAATATGTCATGACAAGTAACATAACAAAACTAGCAAGTTTAAATAATATTTACATAATGTACAACACATAAATGTTTATTTCTTGTAAAAGCTGCATTACTTTAATAATTTCAATATTATCATTCAATAACATCAAGAAATTTTTAATATCAAGAAACATAACATACTTTCTTCTCAGATTATATTTTGGACACCATAATCAAGAAGATCATTTCATCATTTCCTTTTATACATTGACATTAATTTTAAATGTTTCTTTATATTAATTCAATCCCATTGTGATGAACAAAGTGCTTTCATTTGTAGTGAAAGCTGTTGTTGATTATTTATTAACACTACTTAACAGGCCCAAAGAAACATATGAGGCCGATTGAAGACACAGCTGTTAAAATCTAAGAAATTCCAACAGCCGGAAAATAATATTCTTAAACAATTACGTCATACAATTAGGGACAAGGAGTAATATCAGATGATTCACTTGGAAATAATGTTAAATATTTTAATATCTTTTTAACAGCTTAACTAATAAACAAGACCGATTAACATATTGAGTACCGACATTTTGCATAATTTTTGAAATTCTCATTTACTGTTTTGTTGCCATCATTGTTGGTTTGCAAGACAACGCTCAACGCAAGTTCACTTAAGAGGTCATTCGGTTCTTTTATTTTATTGCTCCAATATTTCTACAGATATAGAGCAAGTATTATACGTCTGTCCTTTCATGTAAAAAAGCTCACGTAATGGCGGGGGTGGGTTGGTTATTTTTCTTTGTGCCTCCCCAAACTAATAGCGTGACGCTTCATGAAGCTCCCTGAACGCGCCAAGAGCCTCAAGGTCGGTTTGCTTCCAAGGGGCTCTCCTGAGTATAATCCGTCCGCCGTCGACATTTCCCGCGAGAAGCGGTCTAGGCCGAGCAACGGACTGTGAAAGCCGACGATTAATCCGCGATCGCTCCGTACAGCGGGGCTCGCGCATTCAATTGGAGCGCGCATTATCTTGCATCGCGGGATAAAAGTCCTTTGAACACGCGGCACGCACCGCACCGGGCCATACCGCCGCCGCCCCCCCCCCGTCGATGCCACCCGCGATGCCACAGTTCCGCCGTCCCCCGCCGATAGCGCCCCGGTGGCGACGTGCCCCGCTGCCCGGCCGCGATAGCAAGCTGGATAGACAAGGACGAAGGAGAGACGGCGGCGGTGAATACTGCTGCGATAGAGATGGTGGTTGGTAGTTGTGGAGGAAGTGGCGATGGCAATACTGTGGTGAGAAATGATGCAGGTGATTGAGTAGAGGAAAAGGGTAGAAGGGGCCGTGTGATGGGATTAGGTGAAATTGCAAGTCGGTGGATGAGATCTATACGGCGGTAAAAAGAACGGAAAGAGATGGGAGGTTTCAAGGAATACGTAATAAGTGGCAAATAATACAGTACAGAAACGAGGGTGGTGAATTGAGACAGAGGGGAAATGATGTAAGGGAATATAGGAACTGTAAATACGGAAGGGTTACGAACTAGCGGGGAAGAACAGTACGGATGAGATTGAAGGAAGTGAAGAGGATAGAGAGAATAAACGACAGAGACAGGTAAGAGTCGGGAGGGGGGGCGAACAGTAAAGGCACGGATAGATACGGAGAAGCACGAAGTGGGCCACAATTGGGCGGGGTTGTGTTGATACAAGTAGGGCTCGCTTTGCAGGGACGACGCGTCGCTGGGTGGTGACCCGTCTGGCCCAGCCGCCCCTCCCCCCGTACTGTGACCCGCCCCACTCCGTTCCCCTAGCGCCCCGCCCTGCCCAGCCCTGCCCTGCCCAAGCTGTGTCCGCCGATAACCCCGAGTATAAGAGCCGCCCCGGCGCGGGATGGGACCGCCCCGCCGACATGACGCCCTTCGCGTGGCTCGCCCTGCTGTGGCTCAGCGCGTGCATCGCAGCAGGTAAAGCGCCCCGCACACTTTACCGATTCATATCGTTACACGTGCAGCGAATTGCGTGGCCTTAGTAGTGGCCTCGAGAGATCTTAAGTGATTGGATCTTTTTCACAGTGGTCATACTGAAGTACTATCGTTTAGATATGGTTAATTATACACAATTGTTTAAATGTTGAATTTAAATACTACTACTGCTAAAACTAATTCCAAATAAAATACAATTTTGTGAATTTCAAAGTAATGAAACTACTTTTAAGCTCTATATTGTATCTGCTATTGGCTACAAACTACTAGAAACTTGTTTTCTTTTACATCGAGCAAAATAGTATATAATTTGTTGGTTCTTTAGTTGCGGTTCATTTCGGTTGTTAGAGCAATAATATGTTTGGTGTTTCCATTTCAGCGATGCCTGTATCTTTTTTAAAAATATTATTAGATTATTTAACACAAAACTCATTCTATTGCCAGCACTGTTTCTCTTGGAGATACGAGAGAAAACCTTCCTAACTGGAAATTTTGTACCACCTACAACCACAAACTATTTGACGGTAATTAACTTTCAATGTAACAATATAATATTCAACGTAGAAAGAAAGAAAAGTACGGACGCCGAAGACAACCTAGCTTATATTAGGTATCGCAAACTTAAGAAAATGAAAAATCATACCAGAGTCTAACTTTAATAATAAACATTGTTTTTCTAGAGTAATACTTCTTTTTTAACTATTTAGAAATAATTATTTCAATACTCCGTTTACATTCACAAGTAGCTATTGAAAATATTTTGATAAATACATGGTCGAGTATTTGACTAGCGAATGGCACGAACATTAAACGACTTTTTCACCCAAGAACTCATGGTGCGAGCGAGAGTTCCCACGTGTTAGAACGGCAGTAATATCTCTGCTTATGACTTTCACCTGCAAGAAAGTGTGCACGGACACGCCTTGCGTCGAAGCGTTATGCACTGCCATCTGCCAAGAAAAGACATTGATGCACCCGTTCCCTCAGGGAGGGAAAGCTCAAATCTTTCGTAGCAATCCGCAGTCAAGGCATTCTTAAACTACTAGAGCTTGACTGCTAGAAACTCCCCGAATGGGAACGAATGCTGAAAAACATTCAATCGGGCCCTCGATATTATTTCTTTCACGTTTTGTATTACTTGCCAGAAACTGCGTTAATTACTATTTTGATATTTTAGAAATTTAGACTATATTTACATTAAGTGTTGTACAAAATGAAACGAATACAGGTGACATACCTAGGTTGGCCACAGCCAATACTTTCAAAACGGTTTGATGAATCGCAAAGTTGTTTGTATGCCGTTCCGGATCGCCGAGATTGTTAATGCAATAGTGCCGTAGTGATCTCGGACCAAAGATTCGCGGGTTCGAATCCCGCCTCGGGCGGTTGTATATGTTTGTCATTTCACCCCGTCATCACCATATGATAGTTCATAGTTACAATACCGTTAAATGCAATAGTGTCGCTAATGATCTAGATGTCGATGCGACCTTAAATAACAAAAAAAAATAGTCGTTTGTGCCAAGTTGTTTGTGCCACGTTGTTGAAGATATATGTAGTTTATAGGTTTTAAAATTTGAAAGGAAACTTTAGAAAAAGAGCGTTGTACATTTCATGGGAAATCACGTGTTCTGAGTTTTTAGGCAGTGTGTCTGCCCTTGACTGCTATCATTGCTTCTCGCTCTTTGGAGAGAAATCGAAATCAATTTTGTGTCTTCAACATAACTATACTTAATTGTAGTGCTATCTTACTTTGATATCATTTACGTATCTTCATGAGTTTTTGTATTGACACGAAGCGTAAGAACCTCGTTCTTTGTAAACAAGCTTAGCTAGCAAGAGAATAAAATTTATAATTCCTAATAAATAACGAAATGTATTTTTATCAATTATTGCTCAATCAATTAAAATAATCAGAGCCCGATCCCATTCACAATTTGCTTGGACACGCTTGTATATATTAGAATGTATATTTGATATTTGATTCGTTATCTTATTAAGCGGTCACGTTCTTAGGATCCTCATCTTTTCATCATTTGCTTTCTACAGGAATTCATTAAAGATTGTACGAGTATAATATTTTACAGCCATTCTCTCAATCTCTAGTATGCCATTAAAATTAGAAAATAGCGTTGTGAAACACTTGAAGTCGCAAAGCAGTTATCATGATAAATCTATAACAGATTAAATAAATTTTATTTTAATTAATAATAATTGTCACTTGCACGATTTTTGACAGACTTCAGAATCACTTACAATCCGCTCAATGCATTGTTAACCCACGAAAACTAAAACGTAGTTAGAAATATCAAATACATGTGAACAAGCAAGATATGAACAAGCACTATCCACCAAAACGAAAAAATTCTCTGGAATACGTTCTTCCACTCCGGCATGTTTCTCAGATAATAAAAAAACGTTATTTTAGAATATGTAGGACGAATAAATGTAAAATGCAAAATATTGATGCATATTAGTTTGCTCCAATTTATTGACGTCGAGATTTACACGGTTTATCTGTGAACAACGCTAGCAGTTAAACCGTTCAGCCGATTGTCTCCAAAATTGATATTCCCCAATCGATTTGGCTGATGTCCCGGCCCTTTGAATCTAAAACATATATTTTAATTTTGAAGGGTACTTTACATGTAACCTTTTGCAATTGTTTTTTAAGAATGGCGCCATCGATTTTAATTAGATGTTGTTGACGTTTAGTCTGAAGGACGTTTAAGAGAATAGAGCAGGTTTCATGTTGGTTGAAAACTCTAATTTTTCGAAAATTGAAAAAATTCAAAAAATTGTTGACATCTTACTACGACCATTACTATTAAAGATAGAGATTTTTTCCTTAATAAAATATGTTCCTTAAAGATAGATTTTGAAATGACATATTCAATTTTTCGAGAATTGAGTATTTTTCGCTTAACGTTGCATAAAATACAACACATAATTTTATACTTTTGTATAACTATTTCTCAAAAAATGGCTATATTAATTGTGATTAAATTTTGTTGGTGGATCTCAAGTTGGTTGAAAACTCTAATTTTTCGAAAATTGAAAAAAATAAAAATTTGTTCAACGTCTATCTCAAACTACAATTATGAAGAAACATTTTTTCCCTTAAGAAATGTTTCAAATAAGGTCATGCTGAATTTTTTGAGAGTGCGTATTTTTTTAGTAATTAGATGTCAAACTTAATCGCCCGCTATATTAGTGGTGTTTCGAGGCAGTTGGATGCTACGTAAGTTAGAATGTGTATAATTTCAAATTTCTTTGTTCCTTTCTCTTTCGAGCTTTTGTTATAAGTTTTAAAATTAATCTTTAAGACTTGATATAAAACATATTTAAAATTGCATCCTTTGCTTTGCGTAAATTGCTTTGATTCATAGATGTGAGAAGAAAAAATAATGCATGTAAAAAGTAGAGTAATTTTGTTTGAACATACAAATATTTTTTTCTATTTTAATTTTCTTGCTAGCTATTTGCTTTCAACAATGCTAATTGGCAAAATGAGTATCCCATATGAGTTAGTGGTCTTTGTTGTTTGTAACCCATTGTAACGCCGCACTGATAACAAGGCGATAATGACTACTGCCTATTATTTCGCTTTAATATAAACTAATAATTTTATTTACAGCTAAAAGACGCATCGTACATCGTTGGCACATTTATATAGAACGTGAATACAATGAATTCAACAGCACGTACTTTAACTCCTAGGCCGAGAGCCAGTACTTCCGTTTGCGATGAATTTCGCAGCAATTTTTTACAAATTTCTCCTCAAAATGCCCAATGAGGTACGTTACATACCATTTAATGCCATCTGATCTCTAAAAATAATTTACTGCGTATTAAATGAACGAAAAGGTACATTAACCGTATAACTTCTTCAACATCTTAAAGAAAACTACTCTGCTCTTCAAGTTTTGATCTTTATTCAAAGTTGTGTGCAATATTTTCAACATATGAATAGTGATTGTGTAATCTTGACATTGTTTTAAAAAATACGTACTCAATATTTTCTCAAACGGTTTCTAATTTTTAATTAATTTTTTCCTCAAATAGAGCGATGTTTCTTTAATAAGATGGTAAAGGTTCAACATTTATTACAAGCTCTGGAATTTCGCAAATATCTATAGTTCAAAACATTTTCAAATCTGTCCTTCACTTTAGCATTAAAGTTAGATATTTTTATAATGAAATATATTTTTAGAACTACAAATTATTTCATGTAAACCTTTTTTGAAAACAGAATTTTTCTGTTGATTTCTGGATAAAAATGACAAAATTTAAATTATTTTCGAACATATCCTACACCCTAAATTAAAGATTTATTTCTTAATGCAATCTATTTTCCAGTACTATTTCAATCATTTCATGATACATTTTTTAACGTATTATTTTTTTTTTTTTGCGTAAATGTGTGGTAGATCACTTTCATTTTTCGAATGGTGACTGCGGTGTTATTTAAAGAAAAGGTGCCTTATGTAGCCTTCAGCTGCATACATCATGTAAAATATGTCGAACCTGCGGTTGTTTGCCAAATACAATTAACAATATTTATACCATTGTGTTCCTGACTTCGGAAGATTTAGAATGGAGAAAGGTTTGGAATGCTGACAAAAGACTATTTTCTTCCATTTCAGAAATCAAGGGTGTGAAAATATCTCTAAAATTATAAATGTTACAAGTAAAACGAAATTGGTTAATGCCCGTATCATCTACAAGAAACTTTTTGCATACCTCAACCCAGAATCTGAAATCACTTTTTGCAATATATTTGCTTAACTTAGGTGTCTCTCAGTTAACTGCTGACTCCTTTTCCCCTTATATCGCATGAAATCTTTTAAAATACCTATTCCATTATAAAATCCTTTATGTGTGTCCATATCTTTTGATGTAAGAATATACCATACATTTCCGCCAAAAAGGAGAGTTAAATTGGTAGATATAACATAGTGTATTTGGCAAAAATGATTGATGGGCTTCCGCCACGAGGAAGCAAGGTCCCGGGAACGCGTTTCCCCAGGCGCTTCCTGAGGCGTTAAATAATAAACGCATGCGCTAATGGACGTGCGGCGCGGCGCAGGCCAGGAGGCTGCGGCGGAGGAAGGCGAGGAGGAAGAGGAGGGGACGGAGGGCGGCGCCGTGCGGTGGATGCTGCTGCCGGGCGGGGGCGCGGGCCGCGCGCAGGTGGCCGTGCTGGAAGGGCTGCAGCCGCGCCGCGCGCCCGACCCTGACACCGTCTCCTTCCTGCTCTGGACCAGGTAGGGCCAGAGCGCGCTCGCCTGTTATGATTACTATAATAAAGGGTTAGGTTTTGTGGTTTGAGCTGAAGAAATTGTGTAGAAAATTTTATAATTATTTTAAAGCTGAATAAACTATGTAGTTTTGAATGAACTTGCGAATGTACCCCACGTTCCGAGGGTATTTTTAATTACGCGCGAAAGTGTAGAAGTAGATGTTGGAATCATCATCATCAATTACCTGTTTAGGTATAGACCAACGACCTGTTCCTTTCCTTCTAGTAGTCCCCTTGTTGCTGCCAAGGTTTTGCTGCTCTGGTCTTTCCATCTCTTCTTTGGTCGGTCTACTTCTCTTTCACCTCTCGGTCTATACTTTAGCGATTGTTTTGGTAGCCTGGTTGGTTTAATCCTTTTTATATGGTCTAGCAATTTCTTTTGGTACTTTACCAAGTCTTCACGAATGTTTTTCGTTTTTAGATCCTTCCTTATTTCTTTTTTGTTCTTATTTTGTCTTTCCTTGACACTTTTAATATTGATGTCAGGTATCTCATTTGGGCTGCTTCAATTCTTTGTCTATCTTTTTTTCAATTCGCTTATATCACTACCATAGAATAGTGTTAGTTTGGAAATGATATTTTGGAGTATAATTTTTGTTTCTGTGGTCATGTGTTGGAAGTGCCTTTTTGTATAGCCATTGTTTTTGTTGTAGTTTGCCAACTTTGATTCAAAATCCTCTTCGTACATTGAGATTTTGTTAATTTGTTTGGTTGGATGCAGAAATCAGGTTTACAAAATAAGGAATTAACTAGCAGAGCTACAACAACACGTAGCTTCTCGTGGTATTAACTCTTAAATACTATTAATATATCGCAAATTCTGTCCATATTAACCCATCTCAGCAATCACTTGTAAAACTTATTACCAATCGTAGCGCATTAGGTGTGAAAATTACTTCTTTTAAAGCTAATATATCAACACCGAAGGCACCCCGGATGAGATGGTAAAAAGTTCTCAAAATCAAATGACTCATTAGTTTAACAATGGCTCTAATATAAAAAAACAGTTTTTTTTGACATGTTTCTTAGTCCCCTTCTATCACTCTCACTTTTCTACAGTCAAAACGTGCTTTTTTAATTTTAATTTTTTTCGTCAACTTAACATTCTTCTAAGAAAAAAATATGAAAAACAAGAAAATTAATTTTTAATATGCAAACCACGCAATATGATACATAAATTCAAACGACAAAAAATGTTTGAAAAAGATTAACAGAAATGTTAGTTCTTACAACACGGGAAGAGGCATGAAAAAATCTCAAATCTTCCTCTCAAAATATCGATAGTTGTGAATTTTTTAATGATTGTTTCAATTGCTGAGCTGTGGTTAAAAAATTAAAAAAACACAATTCCCGCCATTAAAATCACTTACGACGTTAGATAATCTTTGAAAATGATTGCAACGGTTCAGTCAATTTATTTCAGTGCTTATTACTCATTTGTATATATTGTTGCGACATCCAGTAGTTGTTTAATTTTGGGATTTAGTAACAAATTATCATATTTTTGAAGCTTTCTAATCCTTTGTATAGTCTATCAGAAGTTAAGTAAATATAATCATTTTAGCAATTGATAAGAAACCATCGACACAAAACCCTGGAAATGAGTTAAGAATTACACCCAGTCCTACATCGAACAGATTTCTGATGAAAACAGAAGTTTGCTGATAATGACATACAAAACCGATTATTGCAACATACATGATCGAGCACAACTCGGAAAGGATACATTCAAGACCTTTTAAAACCAGGTTTGCGTGTCCTGTTTTTTTTAGAACGGGTGAGTTCTGACAGAACACGAATTTGGAGGGACGGGTAGGAGACATGGAGACAGATGGGGAAATGATGAGGGCCAGTGTTGCAACAGGCTTGCCCCACTTGTACATTTTTCACCTTCGTGTTCTTCTCACAGGTTGTTGCAAAGTGGGAAAATTGCGACTGCGAAATATTTACTACCGATACAGTAAACACATAATTAACTAATTCAATCATTATTAAATAAAATAGTTTTATGTATTACCTTCACCTTCATCTAGTTCGCAAGCCTAGGGTGAAGATGTATGTGGCCCGTAAGATAGGCGGACGGACCACTGCGGTGTATTCTGTATTAAATATCTCTTAATATCTAAAAACCGTTTTAAACGATCATTTTTTTCATCAATTTTCATCTATACAGAAAAATGAAGGTCTAAATGGAATGTCTTTTGTACAGAAAAATTACGCATGCTTCGGTACAGATTTCATTTAGTTTTATTACCGAGGTCTTGCCGCCACTTTTCAGAACTTTCCCCCGTCTAATCTGCGTGAGGTGTGATTTATTACTTTTTTGCAGTTTTGAGGGCGTTCTAATGTGTTAGATGTAATGTGAAGTGATGAGTGTGGTGAAAACATTCATGTGCCATGTTCTACGTGCTACTAAGTACATGCACTATGTTCTACTGTCGCCTCGGTCTGTGATCTGTCCTAAAATAACCTTATTAAATTCGTAACCGTAGATGAGAAGTTCATCTGTTTGATTTTCAGTTCATTTTACGGCGGCCAGAGTAAATATTTTTCATCTCGATTACGTACTTCGTGTGAAACGCTATAGCTCGTTCATCCAGTTTTGAAACCGAAACAAAACCGCTCAGAAATGAACATCCCTTTTTCGTCTAAACAGAAAAATGATGCACAAATGATTGTGTAAAACAAACTTAATAATATCTTACACACGTAATTTAACTGACGACTATATTTTTCTTGTGGTTTATTGTTGTAATATGTACGTAGTATGTTAGTGAAGTATGTGCAAATTGAATGAAACAGTATTGTTTGTCATTTTTGGCCAATTTAATGAAATTGGTCTTTCTTTTGTATACATATTTGAGTTTTAGAATACTTTTTATTTGAAAAAATATTTTGTGATTGCCACGTCTTACCTTCCGACTTCGTTAACGAGAAAAAGGCATCTAAATATATTTTGACTTAATTTATTCTTAATCATGATACTTATGTGTTATCTACTCTCCTCCTCAGGAACATGATATACACCTTAAATAGTAGTGGGATGCCCAGAGCGTGTTTATAAATATTCATTGACCATTATTACTGAAGTGAGCTGTGTTTGGCTGTGCCTCGCGGAGCTCAGCGATTATACTGGCGATGCAAATCGAACGTGTTCTCTAGGGGCTTCACTGCACTCAAACTCAGCACAGTGTAATCCACGTGATTAGCTGTATAAATGAGAGGCTTCAATCCGAGAGTAAGAGGAACATTGATACCGAATGACTCTGACAGAAAATGGGCTCAATATAATGGAAAACAAATCTAAATTTTGTTTACTAATTTTCAATATTATGATTCTCTGTTTTTTGAACATCATTTGACAAATACATTTTCATAATTTGAAATGCCTTGCTGTCAAGAAGTCTAATAATTCACTAGTAAACAAGAAATACTGCAAAAACACAATTCGTTCAATTTGTTTCAGTTGTCGAAAAAGGGAGTGTTGTGTACAAATTAACAAAATCACTCCCATGTACTTCTTTCATTTTTAATAAGAGAGCTTGACCGAACTACAAGTTTTTTATATCAAGTATTTTTTTTTTTGGATGATATTTGTTTAAGAGAGAAAATAATCTTTAACTACCTCTTGAGACGTTGACACGAACGTTAGCAAAACAAACGTTCCAAGAAGGGGAAAAAATAAATGTTTTTCAACTTCATACTGACCATGAAGTTCGCGGCAAAAGCTATTTTAATTTCAATGAAATCTTGTTTTAAAATATGGAAGTAAAAAGTATGTTTTCATTTTGTCAAAAAAGGATATGTTTTCTTTTATATTGTTGCCCTTCGACGATACAACGCTAAGCTTCGATGCTGTTATTATCATAGTAATAATAACATGGAAGTTTTTTCGTCGTAGAGCAGCAATATCAACAAAAAAAAATTCCAGTATGCTTCGATGTTGCAGAACCTTCAATAATAAATAAAAGGTTAAACGTTATCTTTTGCCCTGACGACTCGAGATACAAATAACACTAGCAAACAATAATCTTATATTATTATTATTATTATTATTATTATTATAGTTATATTATAATCAAAGTTTAGTGTTGTATTGTCGAAGTGCAGCAATAACAAATAAAACAGCTGTAGCTTGGAAGTTGCAGAAATGTTAATAATAAATAAAAGTTTAAACCTTATCTCTTGTCCTGGCGACTCGAGGTACATTTGTACTGGTACAGTTTTGTACTGGTACAGTTTTAACTGGTACAGTCGTGGGCACCACTGATGGGCATAGCAACTGTAAGGGAGAGAATAATACGATTTTCATACAGCGAGAGGCCCTCTTAATGTAATCTCGCAGGCACACTTCAGTAGTTAGTGGTGTGTTTCACATGTCGCCTGTGCATCGCAACGTTGTGGATTCGTTAGCGGAGATGTGCCCAGTTATTAGGGATTTACGTCAATTCGTCGGTTTTTATTTGTAACCACAGTATCACAACAACCATATCTGTAACAGAAGTGCTATTTTGGAAGTAACACTGAAGGAATAGATAAACAGAAACAACTATCGAGGGAAAACTATTAATCGGACTAACCCCATGAAAACAAACGTCAAATCTGCACAAAGAATGTCTTATTCATCCATTCAAGGTTTAAACACACTCATAGGAGATAAAATAAATAAGAACATTTGGCAGCTGAGCATTTCTGTAGACATTTACAAGATGGAAAGAAGCAGAAGTCCAGGGAAGTATTTTCTTCAAGGCTGCTTCCAATTGGAAAACACACAAAATTTTAAGAACTACGGAGTGTTTTGCCGATTTTGTCCAAAAGGGATTTCGCAAATCATGCCTTTCCTCAGAAGATTCTATAGAGGAAAGTGATTCCGACTACGAAAAATTTTGTTTGTTTGAAAACTGCTATGACTTATTAAATGACTGAACCTTAATAAACCAGTGGTAATAATCCATTCAGCAATGCTGTTTAGCTTAGTTGGGCCCTACAATCCATTTTTCTGAGTGCCCATCACTATATTCCAAATTGCCTACGATAGTCTTGAAAGTCCTCGTCACTATATTTTCTGCCTTATTTTTCATTCATATTTTATAAAATATTAAATATAATGTTCCACTATTTAATTTACTAGCCTAATAAATGTAGTAATTCACTTGAAGTAAACATATATAGTAATTCATTTGGAACTATAAATTTTTTATTGTTAAAATAAACAATTATTATACATTGGATAAAACATATTGGTTGCCCTTAAAGTGCCCTTCACTGTGTGATCTTCCCTACAAGGGACGATACCAACTACTTATGATCCTTCCTTCGATACTTGGAATAATCGACACTTGAAAACGTTTGTTGACTAAGGTACATATATGCATATACAAAACAAATTGTACACCTTCCGTCCAAAAAGTAATGTTTTTCGGTCTCGCACTTGAAAAATACATTTTCTTTTCATCCTTGATACACAAATAAATATTATCTTTAGCCTTTCTCTGCAATGTACTCTTAGATACTCTTCTTCTTCTGTTTCTCTCTCTCCAACTTTACATTTTCTTATGCTTGCCTTATCCACCCATGGTTGATTCTGAAGTTCCCCAGGGGCGGCCATACACATGTATGACACATGTCTTGCCCCTCATTCCATAACATTACTTAGTGGACGGGTCCCCACTATTTCATTTATCTAAGCCGTGCTAGGCGTGGAGGACACGGGGCCAGCATGCTTAGCCCGGATTAGTAAGAGAAAGAGGCGACTACACCGGCTGGTAGCAGAACTGTGATTCGTACGCCTGGGAGCTACGTGGTTGCTCAGTCTCACACTACCACATCTATTTTTAATTAGATTAATGAAGGTATATCTTAACATACTTTATATTAATTTAAAAATAGTGTGTATTGTAAATATTAATTTTAAAAAAATGTGTTGACGGCCTCATTTTATTTAATTCACAATTGGTTTCAATGCCTCTATACATTAGTGTTTGGATTCTAAATGTATTCAACCTTTTCCAACATTTCAAACATTGTTCCAACTCAACCTTTTCCAATGACTACGACTCCAATGGAGAGTGTAGGTGCGTAACGTTTGGGCCCGCAATGCGGGCGGGCCCGGGTAAAAGAGAACCAGTTTAGGGAATATTTTTATTATTTAAGGTACTAACACTACTCGTGTTAGCCTTACAGTTTTATAAAGGGAACCAAGATAAATATTTTGCGGGCGGGCCCGCACTCCTTTTGATACGCTTCTGGGTGGGTGGAACCATACAGAGTAACAAATAGATTAAAAATAAATCCTTGAGTCCCTCTTATTTGTTAAGTCTGAGATAATTTTCAAAATCGCGCTTTTAATTAAAATTTTAACTCTAATATTAATTTTTAAAAAATATCCCAACGACGCGTTCATGACGCGTTAATAAAATGAATTATTGAATCCAATTATCTGTTAAATAAAACAAGGTCAACATTAACAAATACGCCTGTAATAGGCATTGTAGCTGAGATATTATATATATATATATATATATATATATATATATATATATATATATATATATATATATATATATATATATCAATGTTTCCCATCTCGATGAGATCTTTCGCCCAGTTTCCCTGTTCCTCAAGCAAATGTTGAGATGTTCCTTTATTTCGTTCTGCACCTCGATGTTACTTCTGTATCTGTGTATGTTTTCTTGAGCTCTTTGGGGAATGTAGATATTAGATTAATCGTTTTTCATTTTATCACGGCAGTATGTCGATTCCTTCACTTAAAGGGCTAGGGATAATAGCCTACATGTGTAGCTGATTTGCCTTTGCAAATCGTATTTATAACACGGTAGCGAATATTTTCATGTCAATTCTTGCCAAAAACACTCGTTGCTACGAGTTTTCATTATTCAAGTTAATGAATACATCAGTTAGAACAGACATCCCAGAGCTCAAGAAACCACGCATGATTTTATTTTTCCCCACAGTACACACAGTTTCAAAAGTTACATAAATAATTAAAGCATCCAGCAGGCAGTGTACGGCTGCGCTTTCATCCTTGGGGGTGGTGCGGGTGCGGCGTGCGCAGGGAGAACCCGCGCAAGGCGGAGCGGCTGCGCCTGGCTGCGCACTGCGCCCCGCAGCCCCACTTCCGCCGCTTCCGCGCCGACCGGCCCTCCGTGCTGCTGGTGCACGGCTTCGGGGACAGCGCCGCCGCCTCCTACATGTACCCCGTGCTGCGCGACGGTCAGTACCAAGCCCCCCCCCCCAGCGTCCTCTTCCCTTTAAACATGCACTTACTCATTCATTGATTGAATAGATGGGGTTTGCGCGCTCGTCCTAAACCACGGGGATCAATCCTGTAAGCCTAGGGCATGTTATGGTACGGAAGATGGTGGTGGTATTCCTCCCCCGGTGGAACAATAGATCTACCACCGACCTGTACGTTGGCTGGCTTTCTTCTTCCAGGTACCTCCCCCAATGCGTCACCGCCTCAGTCAAGACTATTTCTAAGCTCTCAACCCATCTCCCGACATGTGGGGTACTGTAATACATGTAAGGTGGTGTGTGTGTGTAAGGGGAAGGAGGCGGCGGGAAAAAGAACGAGGAAAGAAAGATCGCGGGCAGTCCTTGACTCGTTTCTGAAGGTACAACAGTGACATTCGCCTTGCATTGGGAGGAGAAAGCACAGAAACTACCGGTCAGTGCAGCCAACCGCTAGAATACTCCTCCAGACAAGCACCTAGTATCGAAAATCCGTCGACGGGGCTCGATCTCTAGGACATCTCAATATGCGATGCTGCAGAGGCAACGGCAAAGCTACCGATGTTCAATAACAGTCGGACCCAATAAAAGAGAAGCTTAAAAGAAATTCACTTCTTCAAGTTCAAATTATTTTAATATCACAATTTTCTAGCAAAATGAATGAATTATTCTCCCTGCGAGATGGATATGTCTTCTTTAGAACAATTGAAGTGAAAATTGAATTTTCGTCCTCCGCATCCCATGAAACAAAAAATGTTTTTAGTTTAAAAAAATCAATTATTGCACTTCTCTCTCTGAACTTCATTTCATTAATATTTCATAAATCTCTAATCGAACTTAGACAGTAAAAAGACTACCTTCAAAACTATAAGAAATCAAACCTTAGCTATTTTTTTACACGCTATGGCATTTTTATAGTGTATTTTCGCATTTTTTCACGCCATTTGTGCTTAAGCCGATTCCATTAATCAATATCTGGAGCTTGCTCGATTTGTGACAGTATAGGACTGCAAATATTCTTGCACTTTCCTATGAATCTGTTATTTGACTAGTATATACAATACCCGGTAGAGGATCCATAATTTCCGTTTGTTATAATGAGATACTAGGTCTACGTATATCCAAAGTACACTCTATCCTTTGAACTAAAATTGGCATATTTTCACTTTGCTACCTCCACTATACATCAGAGATGCATAATAACATTATCATTGCATATATTACATTGTTGTTGCTATTATCGTCATCTATATTGTATAATTACAGTAAACCCTCATTAGCATGAACTAGCTTAATACAAATCCTACCGTAACACGAACAAAGTTTGGGCCGGCAAGGAAAATAGTAGTACGTGTATATATGCAATCAAAATTCAATTTTCGTTTGAACAGCCTTCGAGCTTAAATTGTACACACAGTTGTTTCCAATATTTGTGCTCGTAAATGCCAACCAATCTGTTCGGAATAAAAATAGGTGTTTTGTGATTGTAAATCAATGAATCTGAAAATGTATTGTTGTTTTTTTTGTTTCCATTCTCGATGTTCTTTGTATTATTTTTAGGTTCTTCCCACATCGTGCGAAGGTGAGATCACAAGGAAAAATCCTGTTGATCATTTATTTTAAACTAGTTGATAGAAATATGTGAGTCTGGTCGTAGCGAGAGAGAAAATATTGGCTATTGCCAGATAGAAAAGTAGAGCACATCATGGTCTCCCGGGCATTTTTATCACAGGAGATATAACTCGATGCACATGCCGCGTTTCACCACGCTACCACCGCAATGCACTGCGTGCTTCCGCGTGCAGCACTGCAACGATCACGGAAAAATCGCTTAGCGTCACGGTGAAGCGTCTCCAGTCAATGACCGATTAGACGGAAGACTCTGCTCGGAACCGGAAAAATGCATTCACGCAAACATATTCTAGTTACCATTTGATTCACATGCAAGTATGTGACTCACAGACGCACATACAAGAATGTTCCATGAGAAGACAAATCCAACATACCTTTAAAAAAATCACACAATGCTCCTTACATTTTTATGTAGTTAAGGTTATGGTAGAATACGGTGTGGAAAAAAGTGATTGCTTCTATTCGTATACGTGTTGCTTAGTTACCATAAAATAATGAAGAAATTATGTTCAGGATAGAAATTAGCTTGAGTTAAAATCGTGTTGGGAGGCAGAGGTAACGTAATGAGTTTCATCCACGGGCAGAAATTAACTCATTATTCTGCAATTCTTATTTTGTAAAAATTACATATTTGTTGACTTTATGTAAATTAAGCTATATTGAAGATACGAAGCTTAGCGAAAAAAAATGTTCGTTTGCAATAAAAACGTCTGCGCCAAAGCACTGTTTTTAAATTGGGTTTAGGAGTGCCACAAACATCCTGTTCTTTTGCCTTTTTGAACTATTTTTTAAGTACTGAGGAGTACATACATATTTCAATGTTATTTTTACTAGAAATTAATGCCCACTATAACAACGCTCATATCACAAAATACTAAAAAACTGTGTCATTGTTGTCGGCCTTGTGGGTAGTAACATGATTCAGCTTTAACTAGAATCTAGAATGTACTCGCACTATTGCATGATATGAATGAAACATCTCCATTTTTATAAACTGAGGACTCATAATTAGATGAAGTATCTCAAGAGATACCTCCAAATTAACGGACTGAAGATCATTCGAAATATATGAACAGTAATAGTATTATTAAATTTTAAATTACGAAGCTGACCATAACAAGTAATGTAATTATTAAAAGTATTTATACCGAGAAACCAAGGAACAAAATAGAGAACATATAATTCATTATGTTGACCCTCATTATTTTTCAACTGTCTGCTCGTTTTAACCACGTGATAAATCATCTGGTCAAAAGGTGTCCACCCCCTAAGAGAATCACATGTGCTCTATAAACGAATCGAGGCACCTTGCTCTGCGGATGAAGATATTTCCTTTCACTTACAAACTAACCCAAATGCCTTGCAAATGAATTCCTGGGTCTAGAGAAAATCTCACTTTCCTTTTTGGCTGTCAGCATTACATTTGTTAAAGCCGTTGAAAGTAAAGAGCAGCATCTTGTACTTCAAATCTCTTCAGTTCTAATGTGGTTCAGCTGCAAGGAAACAAGAGACAATTACAGCCCGTCTATTGCATTTTAATGAGGCTCTGTAAGTAATTCGCTTCGCTAGGTGCCTTCCCGCAGTTGAGGGAGGTGTGCAGTCACGAAGAGATGGACCGCCGTGTGCAGCGGAGGGTGTGGGCGGAGCCAGCCACGGCGGATGCGCGGCAACGGCCGAGCTGGCGGAAAGCCTTGAGCGAATCCGATCATTGTGGTGGCGTGCCAATGTCTTTCTCTGCATGGAAGAGGCAGAGAGCTTCAGCTTCTTTCCCGAGAGGAAAATGGAACAACTTTTGATGACTTGGCATTAGCAACATTTGACACTCAGACGGAAGATCTAATGATGAGATTCTTTGATTCCTCAATCCGCAAATATCTTGCACATCCACTGCCGTATCTCGAGGCGCTGGACTGCGCTGGTTAACAACGGGCAATCAAGAGCTTGCGCCCAGCAGTGTGACTGCCGTGCGCGGCGGAGAGCGAGCCAGCGAGCGGGCGGTGGCGCGAGTGCGGAACGGAGCGTGTGCGCAGGCGCAGGTGCAGGCGAGTCTCGGACGCTCACGCGATGCGCCAAGGGTAGGTCAGGGACGAGATCCGGGCGGCGCGGTAGCGGTAGCGGTAGCGGGCGGCGGGCGGCGGGCGGCGGGCGGCGGGCGGCGGGCGGCGGGCGGCGGGCGGCGGGCGGTGGGCGGCGGGCGGCGGGCGGCGGGCGGCGGGCGGCGGGCGGCGGGCGGCGGGCGGCGGGCGGCGGGCGGCGCGCGGCGCGCGGCGGGCGGCGGGCAGCGGGCGGCGGGCGGCGGGCGGCGGGCGGCGGGCGGCGGGCGGCGGGCGGCGGGCGGCGGGCGGCGGGCGGCGGGCGGCGGGCGGCGGGCGGCGGGCGGCGGGCGGCGGGAGGCGGTCATGGACGGTGCACCACCCGCCACGAAGTTGCCTCGGTGTGGAGAAGTTACAGTTGATACACCTTCTGAGTTTGTGAGCTTGCCGAACTAATTTAGACGCTGACTGAAGGAGAATGCTAGCAGCCTGCTGCTCTGATCTAGTTTCTGTGGTTTCTCCGAGCTGTACCTGGAGCATGCCGGAGGAGTACCCTAACAAACGGGCCACGAACAGGGTGATCTTTCTCTTCCTCTTCCTTGTCCTATCCTCTCCCGTCTCCCCACACACGTATATGTACAACAGAATCACACATCGAGAGAAGAGCACCGTCACTTTCTGGGATACACCAATCACTACAGTAGCGGGACTATTGACCATGGCAGTTGACGGACCCAGTAACACACATTAAACAATCAACTGCTATCCGCGAAGTAAACAAAAATTCCACTGCATACTGTTTGACTTCTGTGCTGCCTCCACACTACCGCTGATCAGCCGTCTGTAACTTCCCTCTGACGTTTAATGCAATGCCACTATGGGTTCGGTATCAGTGACAGTTTATGTTCTTCTGTCTTGTGCCGGTTGCATAGAGCGTCAATTGCATGGCATCGGTTGAAAAAACACGAAACCCAATCTCACCCTCCTACCAACTCGCCGGGACGTTGACGCCACTGCGGTAGAGAAAAGACGGAGGGCATGGTTCCTCTACTCCTCGCAAGACGAGTTCACGGTTTAAGAGCATTAGATCATTTTCCCTATGTAGATTAATATCAGGAAGATCTCATTCTCACGAACCACTCTCGGTGCAAGCATCTAATTTTTATTCACGTGTATATTTTGCTTCATATCCGGGTTCCTTGATATCCGGTTTATTTTATTCATAATATTTAAACTCGGTTCAACGTTGATATATCCAATTATTTTGAGTAGGTATACTTCTGCGAAGTATTAAAAGTAGTGTATGATATTAAATTGTTTTTGAATATGTAAAATAATAAAGTAAATGTTCAATATTGTCGTAGCCTAAATGGCCTAGAAATGGTTTACTTAATCAGAACATTTGTTATTTTTTCACTCATGCTCTGCATATTTTGTGTTCATCAAGATATGACATTTAGTAGTTATATCGCGGGAAAATATGAAAATAACATTTCTATTTCTATCTACTTCTTGAATTTTGTACAATTATTTTATTTAAGCAGTGATATGAAAAGTGAACTAATCTGGCATTTTGACATGTACGAGTAGAAGGAAGAGTAACACGATATTTTTATTCAAACTGCTGACACATTCAGCAATTGAAGCAGCCCATGCGTGCACACAGCAGACTACCAGCGTGCACACAGCTTTGCTTAAGCATTGCGTGCATCTTCCTCTGTTCGTTTGATTTTTAACCATAACTCTCTACTAATAGATCGACGCTGATAGTCATGGGCGTGCGTTTTATTGCCTATTTATCCTGATACCGTAGTAGGTACTCTAAAGAGAAAGAGACCAGACCGCTGTTTACACGTTGAGATAAGCTGATACTAATCGGTCATGCTACATTCAGTTTTATTCACGTCACATGCAACTTAGGGTAAACTCAACAGTCTTCACTATCTAATCATTTCTTTGTAATGAGTTGATATTTTTTGAAATGACATTTTTTAATTCTTGCTTTACAAATAAAATTCAATTGCCTATTTATCTTTATTTTTAATGATATTGTTACATTTATATTGATTTTGGTATTGAGTTAAATGTGCATCGTTGCTCACTAGCATCACTTATATTTTCTCATAATTGTATAAACATTTGAAAATAAATACTAATACCTACAGCCAAAATCAAGAGTTTTGTTATGATATTAATTTTATATCATATTTATATTTAATTAATTATCAACTAATTAATAAAAACAAAATGATGAGTTGATTGGATCCGAATTGGACGACCGATATTCCTCGCGCAACTTTTGTTGATCGATTCCCCCTCTCTGGTAAAATAAACAGTTGAAAAAAAAGCTCGCAGGGTGAACTGATGACAACATTCCAAACATGTCTTCAGTGGCGCGAAATGAAACTATTTTCTGTTAAAGACTGGAACTTCTGTCCGTGATTTTCTCCCAAAATGTAAAGAAATGACTGAAGTAGGTGAAGATCCATCACAGGAGATATGTCGAACTCCTGAGAAAGTTAGAACGAAAATTATTGAGAAAGTTGCGAAGGAATTACCGATTCTCCTGATATTGGCATTGTTTCATAAATTCTAGTGGCTAATTACGTAACTAATACCCACACTCTACCCGCATTGCTTCAATCTATCGTTCAAGAAAATTTGCGGTAGTAATATCAGCCAGCACCTATTAAATAAAAGAAAACTAGGGAAATCAAGCCAAAGAAAATAACATTTGAAAATATAATAATTATATAATTTTTATTCTAAAAACACTTATCCCATCTAAAAAATAAAATTTACCGTTGATTAAAACTCAGCGTAAGTTTTATTTAAAAAATATATTTTACATGTATTTACATCTGAAACGATATACTTTCCTGGTAAAGGATACGAAGTTGTAAGTTGGGGTGTCATCTTACGTCGTTAGGTACCACAACAAAACACATGGAAAGAGAAAGAATATAATATTCAGAATGAGACATAAGCCCCTGTTAGGAAAGTTCTAATGCATACATTTAATCAACAATATTGTTTATGTAGATAAGGTACACGAAGTCTGAAACATACGTACTCGCATTGCAGAGGCTCTTCTCGTATACATATGGTACGCCATAAATCAACTGTTACAGTTGATATATGTTTGACTCAGACCGTAATGTTAGCCAGCGAGATAGCTTTGCTAGTAAACGGATGTCTGTTTGTTTTGAACATTAAGTAACCTTGTCTAGACACGGTCATCCAGTCGTAACGTATCTGTCATTGTGCTCAAACTCGTCACAAACTACCGGCGGTCTTGGGTCAGGACAACAACAATTACCACTGCTACGACTCTGACGTGGAAGTCCTAGTGTTCGAGTCCTGGCGGTGGAGGATTTTCGACACTAACCAAATGGCTAGGTCGAATTCGGCTGTCTGGAAGAGAATTCTAGTGATACTGTTCTGATCAGAAGATTTCTGTGGTTTCTCCGATCAATACCAGCCAAATTCAGACCAGACCCTTTGTTAGGGTTAACAAAGGGACTGCAGACCGTGTGCCGATCTTACCTTACTCATCATTATCACTCCTCTCCCCTCACACACACACACACACACACACACACACACTACACACATACACGTTGCCTCGCACTACACAGCCACATACGTCAAGACATCAATCGATAGTTTAGACTTTGTCCCAATTAAGGCGGTTCCCGATGGCAAAGATACCTAGCGAGGGAAACCTCAGAATACCACAAGGGGAAACCCTTGAAGCTGTGGAATAGCGCCCAATCTCAAGCTCTATTGGGGAAGAACGCCGCTACCCCCCCACAACATAACATGTTATACACATTACACTTACGGTAATAATGGCCCTATAAATTTACGCACAAAATAACCAATCAATTGGCAGGGTGGGAAACATGCATAATGTAACTTCGTGCACAAATTGTTAAGTGTCATTTTGCAACAACGTCGGTTCAGACTGCGGGAGCACGACCGTATGGAATGGCGTTTGAAGCCCCCTCCTGTACCTGTCCTAAGGAAAGCGGAAAACCTACAAAGAAGACATAGTGAGGACTTTTTGCAAGGCCCATTGACAAACTATCCAAAGGTTTGTTATCTGTGAATTACGCTGAATAATGTATATAGTATTCTGCCAAACTCGTTCAAAAGTATGTTTTCGTTTTCATTCATCAGCTGAGATGTTGGCTTCTGTGCCCAGGACGCGGATAATCCCGGACAGACATACTATATGTCGCTAAGTGATATCAGCAAAATAATTGTTTGCTCTTTGTCATTCACCTGTTTTAGAAACAACAAAATTAGGCGGCTTCGTTTTGGACGTCTCCTCACTATGAGTAGGGTCTCCCCACTCCCTACACATCGTCGCGACACCAGTCCCCCTCCTTTTTTCCACACTTGTCAAAATCGTGCAACTTTTGCGGCTGCAATTCCGCGGAATATACGCCGCTTAACAATATAGGAAATGGTTTGCCATGAAACGTACTGCCTGCAAACTCATTTGTTTGAAGCCGTAGGTTCATCTTTCTTCGCATAATATGAACGTAGCTTTCCGAATCAACTTGTGTGACATTTTGTGTGCTTGTGTTGTGTGTGTAGAGTCCCTTGATTCAGAGAGTAGGCAAATGCCGCTAATTTATGTCCTACTGTTTGTCTTCGCCAGGCACAATACAGGAATTGAGAAGAAATAATAACAATTGGTCTCACGATCAACATTTTCGGGCATATCAAACATATTTATTTTCATAAATTGATGGCTCCCAACACGTACTACATTACACAGTTCAAACTTCTCTGACTTCCAGATACAAAATAGCGTGTGTGGTGCTCGCAGCGTCCCTACCGGGAGAGGTGGCTCTAAGCATCCACTGATGAAGCCACAGTGCGTCTGTACCCTAACAAATGGGCCAGGTCCGCGCGCGATCTTTCCTTCCTCTTCCTTGTAATACTCTCACCCCTGACTTACACTTACATGCATTACACTACCGAAAATGCGGGGAGACTTGTCCGGAGCTTAGAGTTTGTCCCGGCTGGGGCGGTGTCCCACTGGTGAGAAAAACCCTATTAGCCGACGGTAGGTCGGCGCCGGATCTCACCATCCAGCGGGGGAAACATGCACTACACATATGGGACTAATGACCGTTGCAGTTAACCAGCAATCACTAATCAGTTAAACTATCGCAGCGTTCCTGGAAGTGGGCGACTACAACGTGCTGGCGGTGGACTGGGCGGCGCTGGCGGCGGCGCCGTGGTACGCGTCGGCGGCGGCCAACACGAGGCTGGCGGCGGGCAAGGTGGGCGCGCTGCTTGCGGCGCTCGCCCGCGACCACGCCGCCGACCTGAGCCTCTTCCACCTGTTGGGCTTCAGCCTGGGCTCGCACGTGGCCGGGCTGGCGGCGGCCGCGGCGGCGGCGCAGGGCGCGGGGCGCGTCGGCCGCATCACGGGTGAGCCACCGGCCGTGAAGGAGGGCGAGGAGGAGGAGGAGGAGGAGGAGGAGAGCGAGGAGGAGGAGAGCGAGGAGGAGGAGAGCGAGGAGGAGGAGAGCGAGGAGGAGGAGGAGAGCGAGGAGGAGAAGGAGGAGAGCGAGGAGGAGGAGGAGAGCGAGGAGGAGGAGGAGAGCGAGGAGGATGCGGAGAGCGAGGAGGAGGAGGAGAGGGAGGAGGAGGAAGGGGCGAGGAGGAGGACGGAGAGGGTGAGGATGTGGAGGGGGAGGACGAGGAGGACAGGGAGAAAAAGGACGGGAAGGAGGAGGATGGAGAAGAGGAACACGGGGAGGGGAAAGGGGGAGGAGGACGGGAAGAAGAGGACGAAGAGGAGAAGGACGGGCAGGAGGAGGACGGGGAGGAGGAAGAGGACGTCGAGAAGGACCCAATGCCTCTGATCGGCAGGTCCTGGAGTTCGAGTCCGGTGGCGGTATTTTCAACAGTAGTTGAAAATAGTTGTCAGTTAGGTAGAATTCAGCGGCCGGCTGCTCTGATCGGTAGTTTTCCGTGGTTTCTCCAATCAACACCAGAAGAATTCCGGAGCAGTACCCTAACAAACGGGCTACGAACTCCGCGCGATCTTTCCTTCCTCTTCCTGGTCCTATCCTTTCCCTTTATTTATACACACGTACTATAGTTCCACAAATGCCGGAAGACCAGAATGCCCTGCTAGTAAGAGATACCTTAGGATAAACCCCACAGGCCGACATAGATCGGCGCTGCATCTCGCCATCTAGCGGAAGAAGATTACCGCCACTATCCGCGATAAAAAAGCACTATATTTGCGGAAATAATGGTTTTAGCAGTTGACGTGCTTGGAACCACTAATCAGGTGATCAATCAACGAGGAGGAGGAAACAGTTATATAAGGTCGCAGATGTAATGGAGAATCAGGCGGGTGGCACATTTCTTAGCGGAAAAGGAAATGAAAACAACGCTCATCGCAATGAACGTGAAAGTAAATGGCTAAAATCTGCGAAAACATGGTGAACGACAGCATGGTTCCGCGAGCTGAATTTCGACATATTTACGGCCATAGTTATAGTGTAAGTTTGATTTAATTTAACTTATTTACGTAAAGATATAGTTAAAACAGTGTGTAACGTATGGATGAGAAGTATGGGGAAAGATGAGAGAATGGGGGATGGGGAAGATGGGAGTACGGGGGTGTTGACGTGTAGCTAAGCGTCTATTACTTCATTACGAGCTCCGGCCTTCGCAATAAACATAAAAACTTACGTTAATCTGTCCAAATCATAACAACCGACGCATTTTATTCTGAAGACGTTTTTGCTTAACACTTTCAAGTTCCTTGATCCTTCGTTATGCGTGTCGAAGTTCGTGGCGAGCATTAGCGGTCTTAGCCATTCTCGAGCCTGAGCAAGTAATTTGCAACGCATTTTACGTCAAAAGAATTTTATTTTTTTAATGCATTTAAACACGTAATTCTCATTCAAGCTACGAAACAATTCCCTCGTTTCCAACCCTGATTCTTTGCTTTACCGATCTCCCGGCACCGGGGTCGATTCTTAACGATAAAGGAAGAATACACGAAAAAAAAAGAATAGCTATTTATTACGTAAGACAACAAAGATGTACTTTATCTCCGAGAGTAAGTTTTACCACAAGAGCGGCGATAGGAGCGAGTTAGGGACTTTTCTGTAGTAGATAAAGAATCTGTATATTTAATTCACAATTTTTATTTCTTTATAATTGTTCCTACAATACAAAATTTTAAATAAGTAGGTAAGGCCAGGACCTTAGTTTGCTGCGCCTCCGTCAGGTACGCGTACGTCATTACCCGGAGCAGCCAGGAAAGTACATCATTTTTAATCAGCCGTAAGTGATAAAAAGATGTACTGTAGCAGCACATTATCGACCATTAAGAAGCGTCTTTAAAATCTATGAATAAAATAAAGAAGTAGATTAAGAAGAAAAAAACGAAGGGGAAAGGAAACTACTTTCAACAGACCAGGGCAACCTTTAATTGAATTTAAAAAATCCGACTGCCTTTTTGTTTTAATATCACCTCCTCATCTCGTTTTCGTTTTACTCTCTCAGTCACTAGTTCATACGTAGAAAAGAAGGCCGCCATTCCACATAAAACTATGTCGGAATTTTGATGAAAATACTCTTTTGAGGGTGTCGGATGCAAAATGTCAGTTGCTTTATCCAACTGTGAACAATGTTAGCGCCTAAATCGTACACTAAATTTTCTTCTGAATACAATGGATGCGTTTGCGTGCCTCCGGAGATCTGAAACGTTGAACGATAATGCCTAGCGTATCTGTCGCAAAAATACTTTCTTGAATTCAAATCCCAACTCCGGCAAATGTTGGGTCAATGAGGCGATCCCCGAAGTATTGTACTGATGGTGACTAAAACTATTAATTCTCTCCAAATGTTGTTTTTTAATAAATTAATTACACTAATCAGTTAATTCAATCCATTAATGCACTATGCAAGTTCTCTATAACTTTAGAAGAAATATAGTTTTTTGTGTCACTATTGCATTATACCTTATGGAAATGCACAATACTTGTCGTTTCTCTTTTATATCAACTGTTTCTCTAGATTCGTTTTCTTCAAAAACTTTCTCTTATTTACTTTCTACAACATGCCATTCAACACGATCTATTCACATGACTTGTCACGAGCTACCACGAAATGTCCTTCCATTCAAGGAAATGTACACAAGTTCTGAAAGAAGCTGTGTACTGAGATGGGACGCGCAGTCGCTTGGTTCAAAATTGTGCCGTCTGGAGCGCTCTTGGAGTTTACTGCTAACAAAGAACAAAAACAAACCTAAACTAAACACACGCACACACACACGCTGTTGAGGCAGGGAGAAAAAAACCTCTTGGAGGCAACTTTGGTAAATGGAGAGAGGATACACAAAGCACCAGAATGAAACTAAAAGGACAGGTTGGATAGCTGGTGACAAGAGAGAGCTAAAGGAACAATGGAGGTTATGATGGCCACTTCACACGCCAAGTAGTCATCCGATACGGGATACGTGAACAAGAAAGAGGGAAATACGAGAATTCTCCCAGCAGTGCAGTTAAAGAGACCAGGGGCTAAGTAGATCTTAATTAGTGAAGGCTCTAAAGTATTGGGATTTTTAGAAAGGATTACAGAATTTATTCCTCTTTTGTTATAATAAAGCGTACTTTTGAGACTTTGTTTCAATGATACGTTTTCCTTCATTATTTTTTCTACGCGCCATTCCGTTCTGTCAGCTGCATCACTTACCAAATTGTTGATCAACGAAACAGTTCGTATCATGTGGCCATGTAAGTCATGTGACTGAAATCAACATGTTTGCATTCTTATGCTACGTCGTCGTAGCACAATGAAACTGACATCAAAAAGGTCTCAAAAATAAATTTTTAATTAAGTGAAGAAATGTGATTAGGAAATTCTATATTTTTACTAGTAAAAATTTCATGAAGATACTTCATAATGTCATGTATATAGAGTAAAACACTGTGCTTGATCGCGAAATAAACTGCTTCTCTCTCGTTAAAATAGTTTTCCTGAAGGAAAAAAGATGTATCACTATGTACGCCACGGCAATATATAACATCAGCCGGATAAACTATAACTGGTGCTTTAGTAGTTTTGATATACTCTATTGTGCCATTAGGGAGTATTGCACATTTGTAAGTCTTGACCCTACGAAGTTAGTCACGTAACTGTCTTCAAAACTTTATCGATGTTCCTCCAGCGTAAGGTTCGACCTTATGAATCCCTTCGCAGGGCACAAATGTAAGGTTAACTTTACAACAACAATGTGTTCAAACTTGATGTTTAGTAAGTCGCAGTAAGTGCGTAATATTCAGCTGTAATGAAGAATATGTATGCATCCGTATGTATATGAATGCAATGATCCGATCATATGGATCCAATGATTGCAGGTACGAAATAGACACAAGCGTATTTGTTGTCGTAAGCAGATATACATACTGAAGTCGTATCCGTTATTAAGCAAGTTAAAGGATTATCACAGATGTTAGGGTAGGGTTTGGGGGCTTTGCAGTGCACTTTATGCTCCCATTTGGGAGTGTGGCGTCTTTGCCGGGGCAAATAATTACAGACGTGAACGGCTTGTAAATATTTAGTATTTATTAGAAGAAAGATACTCCGACACCAAAACACTATATACAATATTTACAATTGAAGTTAACCGTTACAAGAAGGAACTTTCCCTGGTTACCACCACCGCTGGCCCGATAATTAATTACCATCCCCGGTGTGATGCACCAGTACCTTACGTGAGCATACATGCGAGTATGCCGCACCTGCTGTCACGACGTAGCACGCCGGCTTCGATTCCCCGCCTCGGTAGCCTATGCATTACCATGCAACGCCGCGCACAACCCTCACGACGCCCTACCGACGCGCTCACCTCTGAAGAATCATAAGAATAGAAGACTGCTTTCAAATCGGTTTCTGCTTATATACCCTCCGGCAAGTTTGACGGAAGCGCGTCACCCGCAGTGTCTGCCAGCGCTCCTCCGCCGGATTTGGGGTTTCCAAACCTGCCTCCACGACCCGCATTCCTATGTGCAGCCCCGCGTCACTTCCGCCAGGGCTGTCCACATGGCTACTATAGTGCGTTTGTACTGGCGACAGATATGACGCCACAGGAGATTTGCACATTGTAACATCTGAAGCATATGCACTACAAATTATTTGATATTTTGGCGTTAGTCTCTTAAAAATGGAGATCAAAAAGTAGTTAGGCGCAAAAAGAAGACGTTTCACATCATAGATTCATATAAGCTGAGCAGAGATTTAATCTGCGATAATCCTACCATAGCACCAGCTCGAGATTCTCGCCGGATACTAACCTGATCTTCCGTGATAGACATCATTGGTGGACAAGAAACGTAACGCATCTCAAAAATGTTCTTTTTGTTGGAAATCTCTTTTCACATAAGCGGAACTGATTGATTCAGAGCTAAATATGCTGTATTTTTATTTTATACACCGGCAGTCTTAATAAACTATTTTTATGAAATATATACTAGTAAAAATATACTGTTTTCTACAAGTATTTGTTTTTATAACTCGTACTAGAGGTGCCATAACAGCACATCCTTTCTCGCAATATTCAACGAAAATGAGACATAGACAGTTTTTAAACTGTCGTTTCTCAGAGAGAGGAAAAAGATTTTAAAGAATTGTTGGAGCAATTTTTCAGAACAAAAAGCTATAAATTTCCTGTATTTCAAGCAAAAATTACACGAAAACTATTGTTTTTTCCAAAAAATTGTGCATGACCTTAAATATAGAGTATATAGAACAGATTTCATTAAGCAAAAACATCTCTAACAACAATATTGTGCTTCTGGAATGTTAATTTATATGCAATTTTTTGAAATGCAGAGAATTTGCTGAAAATACGACCTGCGCCTTTTTTTAGCGTTGTTTGCTAAATCCGATGAAGATATGATTTAGAGCTGTTTTAAAGAAGTTTGTCCCTTATCTCTCATGTATTTGTATATTGTAATGTATTGTATTGTCACGTAGAGCCTCGATTTCTGCTGACTACAGATTAGAGGATCCCGCAAAGTGTGTTAATGTCTAAAGTACCGGCAGCATATAAGCAACTCTGACAGTTCTCTCTCCACGTGCTGTGCTACGTCATGTGACCTACTCTAAAGCAATCAGTTTGGGAGATTAGTTTACTTTCTTACAGCCAGGGTTTAGCGTTGCCGCTCATCTGTCTCACACGAAGGCGCGGACGCGATACGGTTCGGCTTTGGCGAAAATTTTGAACATGATATCAAGACGTGTCATAGCTTCTTAGTAAGTGTTAATGTTTTGAGATTTTAATTTATCTGGGATGTAGGTACTACCAGTGAGGAGTAATGTGTGGCAACAGTGCATTGAGCTGTCAGAGACGCTTATACGTTGCCGTTACTGTAGTGTATGGTCAAATATGCGTCCATGTCGGTTAGAAAAATCCCTAAGGAGAAGAGAAATTTAAAACGTACCTATATTTCACGGAAACTTAAGTGAAAACGACTCATATTTTCGAAAAATTGTTTATGACCTGTTTTGAAGATGTCTTTGGAAAACAAATTTTATTAAGCAAAAATACATTGTATCAATATTTTACTCTGTAGGAAGACGCCGAAAAGATTTGGCGTCTTCCTACAAATTTAAGCAATTGTTGAAAATTTAGAGTTCTAAGAAAATGAGACGTGTACCATATTTAAGCGTACTTTGCTCAGTTGGAGGCAAAAATTGAAAAATATTGAATAAAAATTTGGAGTTATTTTGGAGAAAATTTTTAAAATGTTAATGCTTCACCCAAAAAATCAAAATATTCATTTCAGACTCGCAGATCTTTGAGTTCGGCCAGAATGATGGGGGAACTATCAATTTTGAAGAACATCGTCTGAACGGTTAGACGCCATCGTTGACTACGAATAGACAGTCGGACAGATGTTATGTTGTCAACGAATTGTCCAATTCTTCGCTAGCATGGACAAAACGTGTATTCTGACTGCACAACTTGTTAGTGGGAGTAATTTACAATATATAAAGAAGATTTATCCACGAATTTGATATCAAAAGCCCACATTACGAGCTTTCTGTGAAAAATAAGCGATTTCTGCCGTAACATTACAATACTTTCCATCATTACGTAAGTATGTAGTATGGTGAGAAAGTTACAATGACGGTTTCCCATAAGGCGAAGTATGGAGGAAAAGTTCAAAGTTTCCTGTCGTAACATGATAATACTTCCTCTTTCTTAAGTAAGCACGTAGGCGAGAAAGACAAAATTGACGGTTTTCAGTGAGTACGTCGTATGGATTGAACGTTAAAACAACGGTTTACCCATTCCTCCCCACTAAAGCGCTCTTCGTCCCGCGCAGGGCTGGACCCGGCGCAGGTGCTGTTCGGCGGCGCGGACGCCTCGCAGCGCCTGGACCGCTCGCACGCACGCCGCGTCGACGTCATCCACACGTCGGGCGGCTACCTGGCCTTCCTCACGCCGCTCGGCCACCGCGACTTCTTCCCCAACGGCGGAGCCTGGCCGCAGCCCGGCTGCCGCCTCGACTTCGCAGGTACGCCCATCTGTGGTGGGAAGATAGTGTAGGGCTGAGGTACTGCGCACCGTAGCCGACTTCAGCCAATGAACTTCAGGCACTAGTTTGCGTTACGATATTAGCGGGAATTGTAAATGGTGGGAAGATATAGGGCTGAGGTATTGCGCATCGTAGCCGACTTCAGCCAATGAACTTCAGGCACTAGTTTGCGTCACGATATTAGCGGAAATTTTAAACGGTGGGGAGATATAGGGCTGAGGTATTGCGCATCGTAGCCGACATCAGCCAATGAACTAGTTTGCGTCAAAAATATTAGCGAGAATTTTCAATGGTGGGGCTGAGGTATTGCGCATCGTAGCCGACTTCAGTCAATGAACTTAAGGGACTAGTTTGCGTCACGATATTAGCGGGAATTTAAAACGGTGGGGAGATATAGGGCTGAGGTATTGCGCATCGTAGCCGACTTCAGTCAATGAACTTCAAACACTAGTTTGCGTCTCGATATTAGCGGGAATTTAAAACGGTGGGGAGATATAGGGCTGAGGTATTGCGCATCGTAGCCGACTTCAATCAATGAACTTCAGACACTAGTTTGCGTCACGATATTAGCGGGAATTTAAAACGGTGGGGAGATATAGGGATGAGGTGTTACGCATTGTAGCCGACTTCAGTTAATGAACTTAAGGCACTAGTTTGCGTCACGATATTAGCGGGAATTTAAAACGGTGGGGAGATATAGGGCTGAGGTATTGCGCATCGTAGCCGACATCAGCCAATGAACTTAAGGCACTACTTTGCGTCACGATGTTAGCGGGAATTTTAAACGTTGGGGAGATATAGGGCTGAGGTATTGCGCATCGTAGCTGACTTCAGTCAATGAACTTCAAGCACTAGTTTGCGTTACGATATTAGCGGGAATTGTAAAAGGTGGGAAGATATAGGGCTGAGGTATTGCGCATCGTAGCCGACTTCAGACAATGAACTTATGGCACTAGTTTGCATCACGATGTTAGCAGGAATTTTAAACGGTGGGGAGATATAGGGCTGAGGTATTGCGCATCGTAGCTGACTTCAGTCAATGAACTTCAAGCACTAGTTTGCGTCACGAAATTAGCGGGAATTTAAAACGGTGGGGGCCGAATTTAAAACGGGTATAGGGCTGAGGTATTGCGCATCGTATTCGACTTCAGTCAAAGAAATTAAGGCACTAGTTTGCGTCACGATATTAGCGGGAAGTTTAAACGGTGGGGAGATATAGGGCTGAGGTATTGCGCATCGTAGCTGACTTCAGTCAATGAACTTCAAGCACTAGTTTGCGTCACGATATTAGCGGGAATTTAAAACGGTGGGGAGATATAGGGATGAGGTATTGCGCATCGTAGCCGACATCAGCCAATGAACTTAAGGCACTAGTTTGCGTCACGATATTAGCGGGAATTTTAAACGGTGGGAAGATATAGGGCTGAGGTATTGCGCATCGTATCAGGCTTCAACCAATGAACTTCAGGCACTAGTTTGCGCCACGATATTAACGGGAATTTTAAATGCAGCCAGATACCAATCTTCTCACCTGTTCAAACTGTTCAAACCAAAGAAACCAAACTGTTCCCAAACAATCGCTTAGAGTTTTAGCTACATCAATAGCTATTAATGTACCAAATACGCGTAGATGAGCCACCAAATAGATGACCAGATATTTCGGCTAAATGCTTTATAGCAAATTATGTGTTTGTTACTTTATTGTTTGGATTCCTATAATAAACGTGTTGGGAATTTAAAAAGTAAAACTCACGTTGTTAAAATTTTCAGTAAGAAAAATCTTGAATTTACGTTTCCAAATATTTGTTGTTACACAAAGAATCAAATAATTAATGACTATATACTCCACAGTTATAATATAGCATCGTATACGTACTGTTTATAATTTATGTGTGTTACGTTATGCTTGTTATTGATTGTCGTGATCGAAAGATCGAAAGGTCGTGCAGATTGTTGGAACAAATAATAACAAATTTGCATATATAATTGTACTATCATATCGTCTCTCCTCAATACGCTATCGTGTTACTATGAAAAAGTCTTTGAACGCCTCTAACTCTATCTAGAGGCTTAGGGCGACACTCAATACACTTAGTTTGAACAGTTGCTACTAGGTGTCTCGTGCAGCAACGATACGTTTGCGCGGCGCGAAAATCAAATTGGTAGACAAAAGGAAGCTGAGACACGAGCAAGAGTTCAATGTCTATGCCGAATTAGACAATTTTCTTGACTTCTTCTTCATACTTGAATGCTTAGGTTTTTCATTAAATGGTTCATAAATTAGTATAATATTCAATCGTGTTATACTCCTAGTGCAGTGACAATTGTAACTATCAATTTGCACCTGAAGTGGCGGTAATTGAATAATAAGCAAGTAAAGAGATTATTTTATAACATTTAAAGAAAACTATTCATATTTGTTATTATTATTACTGTTATATTAACTTGTCTATTATTAATCTTATTACTATTTTACCGCCGTGGTATCATTGCATAAAGGTAACCCCGAATAAGATGGTAAAAATATTGTAAAACCAAATGACATATTAATAGTTAAATTATGACTCTAGCATAAAAATAAGATTTTTGAAATGATTCTTAACCTCCCTCCCTTTACTGCCATCGCTGTAGAGCCGAAAACGTGTTTTCTTTCTTTTGTCAACTTAACATCGTTATATCTGAATTTAAAAAAATGAAAAATAAGAAAAAAATTACTATGAAATATTTTTCTGCGTGCAAAATTCAAAAGGGAAAAATATTATTTCCAAAAAAATTAAAAAAACTATTTTTTAACTATTTACATTCTAGGACTCTGTTGCATCTACGAAACATTTCAAACCTTCAACTCAGAACACCATTGTATATTTTAGATATTTTTGATTACTGGGCTGTAGTTAAAAAATTAAAACAATTTTTCACTTTTCTAACATTTAAATCATTTATGACTTTCAATGTACTTTGAAAATGACTGATAAAGTTCTTTACATTTGTTTTAGTGGTTATTACATGTATGTATACATTGTTGTAGCACCCAGTACACGTTTGACCTTGGAATTAGGTTCTAATTATCATATTTTTAAAGATTTATAATTCGTTGTATAGTATACCATACGCTAAGGCAAGATGACAGTTTTTGGCATTTTATTAGAAACCATCAATACAAAACCTTAAGATTGTATTGATGCTGTGCTTCTGTTAGTTAAAGAAGAACATTCTAGTCCTACATCCGACAGAATTCAGAAAAAAAAGGTAAGTTTGTAGATTATCACTTACTAAAGAGATTATTGCAACAGACAATACAATAACAGGTAACTTGGAAGTGATGTGTCCTAGGCCTTTTTAAACAAGGTTTGCGTGTCCCGTTTGGACACATTTTTGACGGCGAGTGAGCTCTTTCTTAACACTACAGTGCGGATTTGTGCACTTAAAACCTTCAAAATATGTATTTATTTATGCACTTAAAATCAGTGAAATATGCACTTAAAACCTCACAATCTGCACAAGAAATCTGACAAACGAAAATAAGTGAGGAAGCGTTATCAATGAATTACTTGAAATATACTCATACCTTTTTAAATGATTTTTATTCACTCACAGTACATTTACGGATTGTTGTGACAACCAATTGTTTTTCAATATTTTCTACTGACATATTTTATTTTGTCTGTTAAAATGTTTTTGTAACTAGAAAACATACGTTCCCAGGAGCAAAATTTATATGAATCATCTTCAGCAGAAGAATAACCCTGCAGTTCCTTGTCAGATATTCCAATTATTACTTCACTTACATCAATTTCTAGCTTCTACTATTTCAGTATTTGTTGCTAGTTTGTCCAGTGACACCTGATATAACTTGTTTTGTAAACGAATCATTCAGTTCAAAAGCTACCGAAAGTGGCAATCCCTTTTCTTCCAACCTAGTGATTGAGGGTAAATTTTTAAAATGAACTTAAGTGGCAACTTGCTCAGGAGACCATCCACATTGCACGCTTTTATAGCAGCCGGTATACTTGTTGCTTCTCCTTTGTCCAGCGTCTCCAGTACTTTCCTGACGTCCTGCAAAAAATAGTCGCATTAGAACAGAGCAGCTTCAATCGAAAGTTCCCCAGCTAGTACTCGTAAGAATAAGCTCTGGTGGTAGGTGCTGACCTGGTAGTAACTAGTAACTGCGTGTACTGTCTGACACGTGACGGAATTTTCACGAACACCTACTTGACAGTAGAAATCACTGCATTTACTTCCGGAACTGATGACGTATCTCCCCTGCTACTCTATGCAATCCGTCATCTAGACATGTAACGTGAACCAATTTCGGATAGAATACTCATATCATCCTCCTGGCAAACAGACCGCACTGCAGCTGATAGTGCTTTTCTATACGCAACAGATATCAGCTTTTGTAAATTTGGCACCTAGAAAATATCAAAAAAAATTTTTCTGATGGTATGAATTATATTCTTATTTCTTATATTTTTTCAATCAGATCTAATAATGTTAAGAGGTCGTCCATAAATTACGTAACTCAAATCTGGAGTATTTTGAATTCCCCCTTACCCTGCTGTTACGTATTTTGAATTCCCCCTAAGAAACCTTTCAAAAATTGTATTTTTATGTTAGTCGTAGTTTAACTACTAATGTCAGGAACGTACCACCTTACCGTATATTATCTTATTTGTATTTATGACTATCCATTTTTTGTTCGGTATCTCGAAGTAAGGTATAATACAATTATATTATCGTAAAAATTAAGTGGATTTTTTTCAAAACACATTACAATGAGAATCAGATTGAATCACGTTTAAGTATTTCGAAAAATAAGTGTGATGTCATTAAGGAGAAACAGTGTGATTTTTACTACAAGAATTGTTTTAGATCGCTGACCTTTATCAAGGCCTGTAGTGCAGAATTATTTTGTAATTGATCTAATTGCTCTTTCAAGAACATGTAATAAATAAACTGGAAGAAGAAATGCAGTTTGAAGTTGTAGTACGAAATATATATTTTTTTGGAAACACGATTTGAAATTACATTATTTTCTTAACACATATTTAATGAAATCCATGGTTATCAATTTTTGTGTGTTTGAAAGTGGTAAATACATCATACCTTCCCCTGTCTGTCAAAATATCTCACAAAAGATTGTTGAATTTCTGAATAACCAGAGTAAGTGTTATCTGTATCAAATATAAGCGTAGAGTAATCAAACTACACACTGCAAAATGAGCATTGATTGTTATGAATGCACGGAAGAATTATTTAGATACTAACGATCCAATTATAACGCCGCAATGATTTTCAATTAGTCATTGACCGTTTTGTTCTCTGAGAGAATGCCTTTTACTCTGTTCATACATTGAATTCATGGATCGGTTTGTATTTGTGCGAATGTCAGTGCTGATTTCTCTATTTCGCAGATACTGTTGTTAACGATAGATTATTTCAGCAACGTTGAAAATGTCACAAATATGAATTCATTCAGTTTCTGGTTTGCGGTTTTTATGTATGGTGAATTATGCGAATTGTATTAACGCTGCTATCGATAAGCATTTTCGTGTTTGATGTTCTTGTCAAAATTATTAATATTTTAAAATAATTTCTTTAAAAGGAATACCCGCATTTGTAAATTCAAAAAGTGTCCCTGTCAAATGGCTTCAAACTTCAATGAATTTCAGCTATTCATTAAAAGTCTCAATTGACAAGTCCAAAAATGGGTGAATTTCGAAATATCAAGTAATTGCACTTATAAAGGTCCGATTTTCAAGTTAAAGACAGAATTTTTGAAAGTTTTGAAATTTTTCGGGCGTCTTCCTACAACTACAAAATGAAAAAGAGATTTTTCTTTCAAATAAAATTTCTTCTCCATTATGAGTTCTTTCATTGAGGTCATGTACATTTGCTTTCAAATTTTAATTACTTAAATGTTAGTAGACGGACGGACAGACGAACGTTTTGAAAAAAAATTGCAATAGGGGACACCAAAACGTGTTTTTTCCGTCAAATTTTTGAAATCTATTTTCCGCAGCATTTTATTTTTACCTGTTCTACATATATTACTCCGTATATACGTACGTATACAGGAAAGTAAAAAAGAATGATATATACTCACAGAATGTACACAATCGTCGAAATATACTCGCCATTATACTTGATAAAAGAGAAAACAATCAGATGACTTCACCGATATCAACGTTAAGACATTCCATTTAGATTATGTATATTTAGTTTATGTAGTTACGTGACCATGTATTTATGTATGTACCTATGTTAATGTTTCCAACTCGTAATAGTCTGTAAAATATATGCCAGCTAAGTATCTTTTGATATTACGTAACTTTGCCAAATATTTATATGGGAACAAATTGCAAATAACATAGCAGTTGGACGTATGTGAACATTCCTTACTTAGTATAAGATTGTTTTACAACGAACTAATGGTGCTACAACTACACATACTTTCTAGGTTATTGCTAACATTTGAAATTTTTGAAACGTTAGAGAGAGCAGCATACCTGCGCTATTTTATCGTCCTTTTCTACGTAGAAGAAAAAAATTAAAAAGTTTGGAGACGTTTTTGAGTATTTTTTCTATAAATTACAATAACTTCAAGCAAAATGTACGCAAAAACTACTTGTTTTTCTAAAATAACTGTTCATGTTCTTTCGTAAAACCTAATTTTCAGAAAAAAATAATTTTAGAAAAAAGTCTCTATCAATCTTGTAATTTTGCAATATAAAATTTTTCAATGTTGAAAAATACAGACAGCCGATAATTTTACAGAGCTGCATACCAAGAAAAAAATAGAAAAAGTTGGAGCCGGTTTTCAGAAAATAATTGCTTTAAAATTGTAGGTATTTCACGCAAAATTAGGCGAATACTACCCATGTTTTCGAAAAACTGTACAGACATTATTTCATGATGTACTTTGAAAAATAATTTTCATTAACGGGGCAAAGGTAATATCTTCTATATTATAGTTTTAGGAAGAGGCGGAGAAACTTTTGAAGTTTTGTAATTTTTGAAGTTTCAGAAGTTTGAACGAAAATGAGATCTACATAATTTTACGCTTTCTGAGAACAAAGTTATATCAAGAAATAGAATCAATTATTGAGAATATTTTGAATCAAGGCTTTACGTAAAGTAATCCCCAAAACCAAAAAGTATTGTTTCAAACTTGCAGTGCCAAGAGTTTTTTAAGATGTATCGTGATCGATCAATTTAAGATAAAATTATGAGAACGATTTAGGCGCTAGCCACAATCAGCAAGAGGTGTAGAGCATATATAAGAGGTTTAGTTCATTATTTTTCTTTTCCACAAGTACCTCCAACCGCAGTTTAGCTCCCAATGCCATACCTAAGCATTTGGTAGTGTTTGCAAAAGCTATTTGAACACCAACATGAGAGGAGTGCTGAAAATGACCATGTTCATGAAGTTAATGTGAAGAGATTTTGACTCATTGTCTTATACCAGACTATTCCACTCAGGAAATTAAAACCAGTAGTGTTTAACTACACATACAAAATGCCTCAATCAGGGCGGTATATCTCAAAACATTTATCCCTTTTTCTAACCTATTTTTCTTACCGTTTTTCCCTACTGACCAATTATAAACTGTGACTCATCTATCTTAGAAGGCGGACAACGATCATTATGTGGAAGTCCAATAAACCCTGTATATACTACTATAACATATCCTCTTTGATTTTAACCTAGCTTTCTGTTATTTTCAATATTTTTGACGTTTTGGAACTCTGTTAGACATAATTTTACCCGTGGAATAGTCGTATTAAGTACCACTCGTGCTTTGAACAATTCTCAGACAAATCCCTCCCTAGCTTCATGGGATGGGGATTTATCGACAATTTCCAAAGCACTCGTGGTGTTTTCTATGATAACTTATCAATGGGTCTCTTCATCGAGCTGCAAAAAACACGCAATTGCTCACAGAGGGGTTTGAAAAAATGTAATAACGTAATTAACTCTTTCCAAATCAATATTACTCCTTTTATCTGTTATAAGATTATTAATGGCATTAAATATTCTTTCACTTGCTCTTTTTTTTCGGAAATAGAGCCATTTATGGTACATTTTAAATTTCACTCACACTTTTTATGCTAATTTGTACTAGTTATTTTGTCGTTTTAATTAATTTATCGACAATATCCAACGCAACCGTGGTATGCCCCATGATAACTAAAAGCCCTGAGGGCGTGCGTGTGCGTGTGCAGGGGTGTGCAGCCACCGGCGCGCCTACTACTACTACGCGGAGGCGCTGCGGCGGCCCGAGGAGTTCTCGGCGAGGGCGTGCGGCTCCTGGGGCGACTTCAAGAACGGCTCGTGCGAGGCCGCGCCCTCCGCGTCGCTCACCGCCCTCGCCGCCGACGGCGACGCCAACGACACCGACACCGCCGCCGGCGCCGACGGTGACTTCGGGTCAGTGTCTGTGCATGTGTGTGCTTGTTTTTACTTATGGATTTACTTATGGCAACGTGACAAGTGGTGCCCGGTCGAGAAATTGGAAACTGGTTTGGCCAGTTTGCCAGTTTATCCGTATTTTTTCATTTTGTCGATTTTTCGTTATGTTCAGTTTTCCAGCGTGTCCGGTTTTCCAGCGTGTCCGGTTTTCCAGCGTGTCCGGTATTTCAGCGTGTCCGGTATTTCAGCGTGATGGTTTTTCAGCGTAACCTGTTTTCCAGCGTGTCCGGTTTTCCAGCGTGTCCGGTTTTCCAGCGTGTCCGGTTTTCCAGCGTGACCGGTTTACCAGCGGCGTGAAATTTCGCCTTGATATCTGAAAACTTGTTTTTCGATTGCTTTAGTGATTCACTGCTTCTTCTGTCAAAATCTTTTGAGTAAACTAATATTTCACGAAAACAATAATTAGACTTCTTGAATTCAAATTTTATTTTTCCTTCTTTGTTTTCATTTCCTGAATTCCGTGAAAGAGTGTGCGTAAATACACGTGTTTATACATTTCAGTTCCGGGACGTAAGAATCTCAGAGGTTGACGGCTTTTATTTATTGACGTTGCTGCCCTAATCAATTCTACCTGTTTTTAGATAATTTGTCATGTTAATTTTCTGCGACTTCAAGGTTTATAATGCTTTTTTTGAAATATCTTGTATTGTATATAACGTCGTGTTTCGTGCCTTGATTTATCTTGTGCGGGAATTGTTTGCTTTTCATATAACTAAATATATTACCTTATTTTTTAAATTTTATAAATAGTAGATAGAAAAATTAATTGCCTTTGCTGAATGCCAAAACTGGCGCTAGTTCAGAAGCAGTATTGTTTGTTTTGAATGAATTTAATTCGTGGAATACTAGTTTATTTTGCTTGTTGCTTGCATCCATTGATTTGAATCCCTTTCCACTGGGATTACTCTCTAAAAAAGGTGATTCAATTTGGAAAATGGAATTATCGTGCTTTCATGTACTTGTAAAAGTTTCTCTCTCATTGCACTCTACCCATAAAACTCCATATCGATTTTGTTTTTTTCTACGTTTATATTGTGAAGTATGAGATTGTAATCTCTCGCTAATTTGAGATAAAATGAAAGTTTCTAAAGTGTAATGGAAAAAATGATAATTTCGAGTAAAACTGTGAACTTATTAAATCAATATCCGCTAAAGAGGTGGCAAAAATAAATTAGATTATTATTGTTATGGTTTTTGGATTACTTTAGGGAAAAGCGCATTGAATTATTCCGCTATAGTTGTCTGACTCTCCAACGACCGATTAATGATTGTGAAACTGCCCAATCATTATTACTTCGGTAAATAAATCACTCTTGCTCCAAATAATAGACGTATTTTTATTTCTTTGTCAGGTTAGGCTTCAACAAGCAAAAGTGACATTACCACTAACGCAATCGCCAACTTTAACCTTCTTGATGCAAGTTTTGTGGTGAGAAACAGTATTTAAGGAGCAGTATAATCCTAACTGGTTCTGCCCGCTTATCTGTGTTCAATAGAGAGCAAATAAGTGTTGAAATGTTGCAGGGGCCCCGCCTTCTACTTCCTGGACACGAACCCGCAGCCGCCCTTCGGTCGCCCGCCGCCTACGCCCTCGAAAGGGGGGCCCTTCGGCTCCTTTCCCTCTGTGCTGGGCGCGCCCTAATTCTCCCTTCGACGCTTTACAGTCGACTCCAGCCAAGTATTTTGCAGGTAAGCTGCAGTCGGTCCCATTAACGCGCTCTTCGTGTATTATTTATTTTATTTATTCAACGTCACTTTCATTTCTGATAAAGGACCTTTCAACAGGTGCAATTGGAAATCTGGATTAATTTTTTCTTCTCTTGAATGATATTCACTATTTACTCGCTGAGAAAAAATCAGCTTCTGTTGCACATTGAAAGTTGGTGGGAAGGAAAAAAAAGCTTGCTGTAGCGAGCAGTGTGACCGCGAACGACTCTGGTATTGCTGTCATTGTTCACTTGGATTTCTTCTTTCCGTTTATGTGGGACAGATCTCTAAGCAGAAATGAAAAGTTAATTTCTGGGAACGTTGTGCCCATGTGTACTAAATCTGTGCATTTATTTGGTCAATTCGTCAATTACTTGCCTGCCATAAAATACGTGAGTTGAGAAATTAGGTACTACTTTTTAGGTAGTTATATAAAAAAATGATACGTACTTAGAAAGTTATTTGGTATTTAATTTTCCCACCTTTTTGTATCTGAAACCAGCTTTTAAGACGTAGATACCTTGAAAGGGGTCTGTCACTTTCCTCTTAGCCCCTCTGATACTGTACGCGACAATAAGCAGGTAAGAGAAAATGTTGCTACAGTTGGCTGTCATTTTTCATATATATTATCATAGATTCTATGAAAATTTTAAATCTTCTTATCAGTCGTTATGAAGATAAGTGTATACTGCCCACGCCACAGAACAATGGAAGGTTCCTAAAAAGGTTCACTTAACTTGGATGCTGCAGGAACACATTGGCCGCACATCAGGTGTCAGTTTCTCAATGTCAAAAGAGTGTGCAGGAGTATAAGCGCCGTGCCACGCGAATCTTTCTGTCCTTGCATGAGCGCGAGCAATGACGCAGGCTTTAGCTTAGAACTTCGCGGGCGCTCCGCCTAATTGAAACTCATGTTGTTAACAGTTTATGTCCTCCGCGAACATATTTCCTCACAGGGTAGAATTATACAAACTCCACGTGAACGAATATTTGCATTGTGAAACGCGGATCACGATTTTTCAGTAACATACGTTGCTCGAAGGCATAACATTTCTTTACTGCACGTATAAATATCTTTTATTTCAAACATCAGGCCAGGTTTTGATCTGCACCTATTAAAAGGTCTCTTGTGAGAGAGAAAAACCTGTAGGTATTGTAAAGGAATTTGCCGGAAGGAGTTGAGAAGTCAGGTCATGGGTTTTTAAAACCTACTAATTCCAAGTATATTACTTTAAGTCCACACTGATGGTATTACATTGATTGGTATTCAAATAAAATATAAAAGTCTACTTGTATGAATTTGAGAATGCCATGCAGCAGAAATCTCCGGATGAAATGGAAAGTTAATTAAATAAGGTTTTAAAAGCAATCGAAAGATACTGATATAATGAAATCACTGAAGAATGAATCCTTCGGTGATGAATCTGTGAAATCCAATGTAGGTTATAATCGATATTCATACATGAATTCCTATAAATGTGTAGCTTGATCTTAATTGAAATCCTTCAATAATTGCTCTCCATGTTTCCTCTGATTTCACTTCAAATGAAGAAAATCGTCTCAACACACGAACTACATAATGTTAATGTATTCAAGTAATTGAAGTTTAAGAAGTATTGTTGAACATAATACGAACATAATACATCTTAACTCTTGAAAACTGTTGAATTATTTAACAAACATTTGTCTACTGTGGTAAAATATGTTCAGAAATTCTTTCCTAAATGAGTCGAAGAACTCATTAAAATCAACTTTCTTCAATTTATTACTCATTGATACCGTTCATGACACTGAATTCATCATGAAAAGTGGTTTTACTTCTGTGAAGATACTACACTTATAAAATGGAAGGAATTAAATTTGTGCTTTGAGATAAATAAAAACCAATTATATTTATAAATTAGCGTGAGAACAATACATCTAATTTTTATTATTCCCTTTCAAAAAGTGAAATAAACGCGATTGTATGCATCGCGTTACAATACTCATTCTTTTGGTAAAAAGTGTTACAATGGAAATAAAAAAAACTAATTTTCTCTAACGGTTTTTAATAGGCATAAAACATTGCTAATATATAAAAGGAAATAATTTTAAAAATTTAAATATTATTGGTACCATTATTTTTTTTCTTTTCTTTTTCAGATGCAACACAACCCACATTGCTACACATATTAGACAGACATTTCTGTTAGCATTGCACCACTATTATGCTTTTTTCACTCATTGACAAATGATACTAATTAACTGTTGGATATTATTTTGTTATGTCGGAACTTCAGTTGTGGAATAAAACGTTTTTGCTTCATTGATACATTGGAATTGAATGAAGGTATTTTCTAGTGCTTGAAAGAAGAGTAATCGTGTCTATTTTCAACATACATTGAAAAGGTTGGGCTGGGAGAATTTACTGAACGAACTGATATGCATACGTTTTTGGAAACGTTCTTCTCATTTTATGTTGTGAAATTTTAATACATGCAAATTTCTTTTAGTACAGTAGTTGTATAACCGTCAAAACAGGATTGATATTTTCAACATCTGTATTATTTATTTATGTACAGATTCAATAAAGGTTAAAACAAGGAAATGCTAGTATAAGTAACTCAGGAAAGTTATATTTCTTCTAAGCGAATCCAATACAAGCGCTACATTAAAAAATTATATTCTTAAATGATAATTTTATTTGATTCGCACTGGCACTGTTGCAAATTGCCACTCTTTTATCCATTAGAAAATAACATATTGTCTTCATGCATTAAGATTAGAATTAAAGCATTCTAGTAATTTGTAGAGATTGGCGCATTGATACACACTGTTATGAGTCAAAGAGCGAGTATATATCGCTCTTATTTCTATTAAACAAGCGTTGTGCATTATTCTTAGGATGGATCTCTTGTGATTTAGAGCTTTTCATGTCCTTTTCTGTGCTTCCTATAATCTGTTCAGTAGAAAGTTTATTTTTCTAACACCACAGCACTATGCTGCCCTCCGGTATATATGATGGAGCTGAAAGGCCTTGAAAACACACAAAGCGTCGCTTTCCGTTTCTAGTAATGACAATTTATTTTAAGTTTAATCTCCACCAGGAACGACACTCTGAATACCGCTATGCTATTCTCACTATCCACCAAAAATCTGGGATGTAACTCAAATCAACAGGAAGCGTCAATGATTAGTAAAGACCGGATTTAAGGTAAAAGGCACCGGGAGTTGACATTTCATCAGTAGTTGACACTTACACAACAAACCATTTAATTCAAACTGATTGCCAAAGTACTATGATAGTAGTGATATACAGTGCAGATGGCTCCACCGTACAGAATTCGTGTAAAGCAATAATTATTGTGTAGTTATTTTCTTATTAATGAGCATTGTATTTGAAAGTGACAACTACTGATGACATGTCAACATCCGGTGTCTTAAACTTATGTTCTATGAAATATTAACTAATAATATAAAATATGTATGCATTTATGGAATAAATGCTTTCAAAATGTGAACAAAAGTATGCTTATAATAGTATTTTAACCCATCTTCACACTGTTTCTCGTAATTTTAACACGCAGTACATTCATTCGCCACTTTGCTCTCACACAACCACTCAAGCCTTCGCAGAGTATGCTAGTATTAGTTTCCACAATGGAATGTTTTCCACTTATAGATCTACGCTGGATTCTCCAAAAGGATAGAACAATTAGCATTAGAACCACATTTGAATACAATGATGAGAACCCCTTCGCAGCCACCTTGTTACCATAAGAAGAGAAGTTCCTTCTGTCTCCGCATTCTGTTTCCCTCACATTTAGGAAAAAACCCTCTGCGACTTGCGAGAGTTCCAAGTTAAGTGTGTTAGTTCATTAGCGATACCTTGAAATCGGCATGTAGATCGCTGGTGAGGTAGATACCTTCTAATAATTAAACATGGTAAATTAAAGGTGTTGACTGGTATCCAAAATGTATTTTGCTAAGTTCGTTTCGATCGCGTAGCGATCATCCTCAGAGCTAAAAGTCGAAACAACATTACGAAATAAAATTACATTACATTTGTAATAACTTATACCTATTTTTTATAATTCATGTATGAATGTAATTTTATTTCGGTAATTCTAATTTTAGCTCTGACGATGATCGCTACGCAATCGAAACGATCTTTAGCAAACTAATGTTTTGATACCAGACACCACCTTTAATTTACCATATTCAATTTCAACGATTATTGCACCTCGGAGTACAAAGCCATCACCCAGAGTCGATAGGCCATCACCCAGAGCCCAAGTCCCCGCCGCACAATACCTCCACCCGGGGGCGTCTCCAGCGCTTCCCGCCCACATCGCTCCAGCGCCTGCCCTCCATCACCCCGCGGGTGATTATTATTCCTGTCACAGGGGCCAAACACGCGGCGCGCGGGGACGCTCATAACTCGTCCGGCTACCGCGGCGCGGCGCTGCGCGGCGGCGGCGGCGGCGGCGGCGGCGGCGGGGGCGGGGGCGGGGGCGGGGGCGGTGGCGGTGGCGGGGGCGGCGGCGGCAGCGGTGGCGGCGGCGGCGGCGGTGGTGGCAGTGGCGGCGGCGGGGGCGGGGGCGGCGGCGGCAGCGGTGGCGGCGGCGGCGGCGGGGGCGGCGGCGGTGGTGGCGGCGGCGGCGGCGGCGGGGCCGGTGGCGGGGGCGGGGGCGGGGGCGGGGGCAGCGGCGGCGGCGGCGGGGGCGGCGGCGGTGGTGGCGGTGGCGGCGGCGGGGGCGGGGGCGGGGGCGGCGGCGGCGGAGGCGGCGGCACTCCGAATGCGGGAGGTCCTTCCCTGAAAAATCCGGCATAAATATTTTTTCGCCCCCGCGCTTTTGTGAGAGGTATAAATTAACGCGCTCCGACCTGCGATAACCCCCAGCTGCCGCGTCGCTGTCTCCCGCGCCCGCCTGCTTGCAGACACCGATTTTTCGGGCGGTTCTTTGCCAGAGATTTGCTCGGACGGGAAGTCGGTTCGCGCGGATGAACGACGGACGGGTGACGAAGTGGTGAATTCGACTGTCGAAGAGGGGACAAAGGTAAAAAAAAATCGTTCGGGTTGAAGTGTTTATTGTGTGTCAATTGAACTAAAATCTGTACCAAATCAGTGTCTGGATGTGAAGGGAAGAGCCTCTGATCGGGAGGTCCTAGGTTAGAGTTAATAAAATAATTTCAACATAAATACTAGCGTTGTTTAAATATATTTATTCCGCCCGTGTTGCTTCTCTATGTATCGAAATACTTAAAATCAATTTCGTACGTAAGTTTTCTAGAATTTTAAAACAATAAATTGTGCTAAGTTAATTATTTTTGTTATCGATCAACTTTGCCCCACAAGGAAGTGTTTCTTTCTGATTCGCAGTATTTGTGAAAAGCCGTGCTTCTCAAGAATTCGTATCTCATTACTTCTAGGAGCGCAAAAATTTCCCTTCACGCTCCACTTCAACAACACATCGCTTCACCATCTTCATCAAGACTAATGATACTGTAAACGTGGGGTTTCTGGAGGTCTCCAATGTTGACAGCTTTGAAGAACGGCTTGATTGTCAGCTTTCCGTAAAGCTCCTTTCTCTAGATAACGGAACAAAGTTAATCGAAAAAGTGGATCATCAAATAAAATGAATGTACTGTTTTCCTGACCATTGATTGTTACTTTCAAAATTTCTCTTGTTTTTCCCTTCTTTCCAACTGATATCAGTTGGACATTAGGTGATCTAAGCCACCCAGGTCTCTGCAAGGAAGTTTCGTGATTACCGAAAACAATGTCTTTATACATGTTCCTAAGCTTTTTCCTTTTTATTTCTTTATTGTGTTGGTTTGTACAGTACTTTACACTAAGGGATAAACTTTAAATATTGTGTGAAAGAAAAACATTTTATGGGTTGATTATTATAGATAAATAATGCATCTTTATTACGGTAGAGTTGGAAAGTTGCTTTCATAAGTCTTTGCAGTAAGGTCGGAACACAATGCGTGTACTGAATATCACACCAAAATGAAAGAGTAGAAGCGCTTTCAACATGAATTAAAATTGTTTTCTATATTACCATCTTTCGTCTGACCTTATCAGATCTGACGTTCAGGGAAAGCACTGTTCAAGAAATCCTTGAGCTACGGAGATGAACACTGAATTACGTCGATAACCGCGTTATTATGGTCTTCCTTTAGACGTAAGCCAATACTTTGCTATCGCAAAGAAAGGGGAAATGCTGCAAATGAACCAAAATATTAAGAATTACTTTCTTTAAATTTAAATTTCTTTATGACGTACTCGATTAAAGGTATTAAAGCGAAACCGAGCGTTGCCAGACGTGGGGACAAGATACGGAGTTTATGCAGATACTCGTACTTCTATTAATGTAAACATATCTGATACCATTTATTGTAGGGCAATCAGACGACACTAAAAAGGTGTGCACTTGCACAGGCAGACTTGCACAAAATCTTGACTTACAAGTATATCTGGCGTGACAAAATGTGCCCTCAAGAGCTTCTCGTAATTGCCCGCCCTTGTTGACGCCCGGAATTTATGAGGGCCCTGGCCGCTTCACCAGACTCCGCTCTCATTTCTGCTCCAAATTCATAAAGGGATGCAAAAGCTTAAGCAGTAACAGGGAAGGTAAGAATCAGAGGAGCTGGAAATACCTCGACAAACGGTTTCTTTGTATGAAAACAGGTTTGCCAGATGTGTTATAACACTAAAGAGATTTGAATTATGTGTGTACACTGTATTACTTTATTTCCTGTGTACTTTCTATTTTAAATTTTGCCTTATTTAATCATTTATATCAGGGGGTAGTAATTCGTTTCAATGAAAAATCCTTTGCCAGTGTGCCATTTTGTGTTATGCTTTATTAAATGATTGTTATTTGATGTGTGTAGTAGTAATATGAAATAAATTAGCAAGTCTCAATGTAGACTATCTCTTCGTATTAACCATCCTCTTAGATTTATTATCAGTGAGACCCCGTCCTCCCTGAGTGAAACAGTTACTATAAACGGTGATAGTGTGTGTGCAGTGCTCCGCGCATTATCAGTGAGTCCCCGTCTCCCTAAGTGCATCAGCTATTATAATCAGTGATACTGTGTGTACAGCGTGTGCAGTGAAAGTCCCGCTTTCGATCAGGGCAGCGACTACGGCCCCGGCCTCGGTTACGGGGCCACCAGGATGGCGGAAGAGAACTACATAAACACCAGCGGCCGTGAAATACAGCTGGCTGAATACCACCAGCAACAGAGACAACTGCTAATCGATCAATACCAGTGCCAAATCCATCAACTGCAACAAGATCTCCAAGAAGCACAGCTTAAAGTACAACGCTATGAACAATCGTCGCAACTTTACAATACGCAGTTATCGCAAGCAGAAGACATCGAAATGCAACAGCCACGTTCCTCGGAGAACAGTGTAATTCTATCGACATCAACAAATCAGGTACAGTGCAATTCTAGTTTCCTACCTGAATGGCAAGTTGTTCGCTCTGCTAAGCGTAAACGACGTGACAGCGGTGGTATAGTAACCCCACAGCAAGCGCCAAATACGAGTGAAATAAAAATAAGCAACAGGTTCGAAGCACTGCAAAGCATTAGAAACAACTCCAACGACACGGAAAAGACATCACAAGCAAACGATATGAATGAAGATACAGCTCCAACAAAACCTCCCCCTATATTTATTCCTAATGTTATAAAAGTGCCCTCATTCACAGAGTCATTACGTGAAGCTATCGGGCAAAATAAATTTACATATAAAATGTACAACAATGAAGTAAAAGTCAACCCAGAGCCAATAGAAAGCTACAGAGCAATTATAAAATTCCTAAATGAAAAAAAAGCAATGTACCACACGTACCAACTAAAAAAAGAAAGAGCATTTCGTGTTGTCCTTAGGCACGTACACCCATCTGTTGAAACAGAGTGTATTCAAAGTGAACTCGAGGAATTTGGTCACAAAGTCAGGAACATTCACAACATTCGCCATAGATTGACAAAAGACCCAACATGCCTTTTCTACGTCGACCTAGAACCACGACGGAATAACGCAGATATCTACAAAATTACAACATTAATGCACGCCCAAGTCAAGTTCGAACCGCCGTATAAAAAGAAAGAAATAGTGCAATGCTATAGATGCCAACAGTACAATCATAGTCGTGCGTACTGCAAACGAAGCCCTAGATGTGTGAAATGCGGAGAAGCACACCTTACCGAAATGTGTAAGAAAGATAAACAAACAAAACCAACATGAGCTCTTTGCGGCAAGGGACACCCAGCAAACTACAAAGGCTCCAGAGTATACAAAGAACTTATCAAAATAACATACCCAACAAGTGATCGACAAAAAAACTTCGAGGAAAAAAACACTACGCGAGAACAGTACAAACCAGCTATGGAAGAGTTTCCAGGACTAAACTCCTACTCAGAATGCCCGTCGGATCCCTTGCATAATACTAACGCCAAGATAAAAAATGTTCGATCGTATACCCAAGCTTTAACCAATCAATCAGTACACATCGGAAATGTATTACATGAATCATTTTCAAGATTTGAAAAAATACTTAAACAGCAAGCAGAACAGATAAGTTCAGTGCTAAATCTACTCACGATTCTTATTTCAAAATTAAATTGAATTTGTACAAACCATCGTGGAATTATAAGATAGCAACATGGAATGCAAATGGCCTCTTACAGCACAAACAAGAATTAATTTTATTCCTTCAAAATTATAAAATTGACATTATGTTAATTAGCGAAACCCATTTCACCAAGAAATCGTATTTCTCAATCCCTGGCTATGTGACCTACAACACACAACATCCAGATGGTACCGCTCATGGAGGAACTGCCATTATTATACGGAACAAAATCAAGCATCATGAACTAAAAGCATACAACTTTGAATACCTGCAGGCAACCTCTGTCCAACTTCAAGATCTATGCGGCCCAATCAACGTAACTGCAGTGTACTGTCCACCTAGGCATAACATTTCAGAGGCAATGTTCGAATCATTCTTCAACAATATCGGAACAAGATTCATTGTGGGTGGCGACTACAATGCAAAACATGTGCACTGGGGGTCAAGACTAAATACACCAAAAGGAAGACGCCTTTACAACTGTGTTCTTAGAAATAATCTTATAGCAGTGTCCACTGGAGAACCCACATATTGGCCTACTGACAGAAACAAAATACCGGACCTTCTAGACTTCTACATTATTAAAGGTATTTCAGTTGATAAAATTTGTATCGAACCAAATCATGATATGTCGTCAGACCATTGCCCTGTTATTCTGACCATCAGCTCCGAAGTGTCACAAAATCCTTCACCGCCAAGACTCTACAACAAATTCACAGACTGGGACAAATTTCGTGAAATTATGGATAGTAGATTACTAGCAAATGTGCCACTGCATAACCCGGAAGATATCGAAGAAGCCACAGAACACCTGATTAACTCCATTCAACATGCCGCTTGGGACTCAACACCTCAAATTGTTCAAAGTAAGCAATCAACAATTCCCATAAACATAAGAGAAAAAATCAGAGAGAAACGGCGACTACGACGTATTTGGATGACAACCAGGCACTCTCAAGACAGAACAAACTTCAATAGAGCCTCCAGGCAGCTGAAGGAATTATTGAAACAACTCAGAAATGAATCATTTGCACAATATGTACAGTCACTAACAGTAACTGCAACAACAAACTATTCGATCTGGAGGGCTACTAAGAAAAATAAACGCCCACAAATTCAAATACCACCTATAAGGAAGAAAGATGGAACATGGGCAAGAAGCGCAACAGAGAAAAGTGAACGACTTGCTGAACACTTCTCTTCCGTATTCGAACCTATAACTCCATGGAACAACGCAATTGAGGAAGAAGTACTTCGATATAATAATGCTCCCTGTCAATTATCGCTTCCAACGCAATCTTTTTCTTCTAATGAAGTAAGATAAACTATTCAGCGTTTTATAAATCCTAACGAAAGCCCAGGTTATGACCTAATCACAGGCAAAGTCTTGCAGGAGTTACCAACGAATGCTATTGAATTTATCACCTTGCTCTTCAATGCGATTCTCCGACACAATCATTTCCCTGGACAATGGAAGATAGCTCAGATCATAGCGATACCTAAACCAGAAAAACCACCTAACGATGTATCATCTTATCGCCCAATAAGCTTGCTTCCAATCTTATCAAAGGTATTCAAAAAAATCTTACTCCAACGATTAAAACTTCTTCTGCAACAAATAATCCCAGAACACCAGTTCGGATTCAGAGAACAACACTCAACAATCGAACAAGCGCACCGAGTTGTTGAAGTTATTACTCAAAGCCTCGAAAGGAAAAGCTACTGCGCAGCTGTATTTCTTGATATACAACAAGCTTTCGACAAAGTATGGCACGAAGGACTTCTGTATAAAATTAAATCTATTCTGCCCCACGCCTATTATCTACTGATGAAGTCATATCTATCTAACCGACACTTCCAAATCAAATATCAAGAAGAATTATCATCCCTCCATCCCATTAAATCAGGAGTCCCTCAAGGCAGTGTACTGGGTTCTGTATTATACCTTATAAACACATATGATTTACCAACAAATGAAAATACTACAACTGCAACTTACGCGGATGATACAGCAATTTTGGCAGTACATGAAGACCCACTCCAAGCATCAAAAAATCTGCAAGAGCACCTAAACCAAATTGAACAATGGCTGCAAAGATGGCGGATTCAAGCTAATGCCGCCAAATCCAAAAATATCATATTTACCCTATCCAAAAAGGAGTGTCCCAAAGTCCGGCTTAACAATGAATACATAGCACAAGTAAATTGCATTAAATATCTAGGATTTCATATGGACAAACGACTCACATGGAGGAACCATCTAACTACAAAGAAGAAAGAAGCTCAAATCAGATTCTCACAAATATCATGGCTCATCAACCGTCACTCAAACCTTTCCTTAAACAACAAAGTACTTCTCTACAAAGCAATAATCAGGCCTATTTGGAGCTACGGAATTCAACTCTGGGGAACCGCTAGCAAATCCAACATCGAAATACTCAGAAGATTCGAATCAAAATGCATTAGAAGATTAGCCAACGCACCGTGGTACGTAACGAATGAAACACTACGTCGAGACCTGATGATACCTACAATATATGAAGAAATCATTCAGCGTAGCACCACCTACCAAGAGAGGTTAGACAAACATCCAAATCCATCAGCCATCAATCTACTGGACAATAGCGAAGAAGAACACCGACTGAAAAGACACCATATTCTGGAATTACGTTTCCGATTCAACAACCCTCATGAAGACGTACTCTAGCTTCAATTAATGCATAAATAACATATTTACTGAATGTTTGTTAAGAAAACAGATTGTAAATAAACATAATAATAATAATAATAATAATAATAATAATAATAATAATAATAATAATAATAAAAGATTTATTATATCACTCTTCCGAGCGGAAAGCTTTTAAACGCAACCTGAACGTAGAAACGTAATGCAATTATTGCACTATTAATTAAGCGTGATTTCCAAATCAAGATCATTTCACAGAAGTGCAGTAGGGATCTCGGACTTACGGATCGTGGGTTCACCTTCCGCCTTGAGCAAGATTGTATTTGTGTTTGTCTTATCACCCCTCACCACCATCATATCGCATTATTCTGATAACTCTATCGTTATTCTATAATGGTCGCTAATGACCTAGCTGTTGTTGCGACCTTAAATAAATTTAAAGAAAGAGATCCTTCAGTTAAAAACTTTTAATTTTAATCTTAATTGGTAAGTTCAAATATTAGAGATGTGTTTAATTTTAATGGATAATTTATTCGCTTTACCAGAGAAATAACTCACGCGCGACAGATATTTAGTGACGTACCGCCACCTTGAAGAATTGTTATCTTTTAACCTCGCTGCCGCGACAGTTGTTCTAAAGACTGCTCGTGCACTGTAGTACGCTAGTTACGCGTGGTGGCGTACGCTAGTGACGCGTAGTGGCGCGCAACCTTGACATGCCTATCGTGCAACCTGGTAGAAATTCGTTACCCCAAGCGCGGAGGCTGGGTCTCTGACCCGGGAGTCAGCCGAGTGAATAAGAAATTATCCTTGAAGTGAAGACGGCGGGGCAATTGTCGCGGACAGGCAAGTTGTAGACGAACGAAGGACAGCCGGTAAGTTTTGGAGACTGCGGGTTTTCGGGAAAAGCAGGGCCGGAACTATGAACAGGGTTCGTGAGTAACAGATGGCAAGGCCAACCCACCGCCTTTTTAATTATTTCTCCCAACCTACCCACATTTTACGAGATATTATCATTTTTCTTAATAGTTTAAGTGGGTAGGTTTATATCCTGCAATCGAAGAAAATTGTTTGATAAATGTTTCATCGATGTATCGTTGATATTTTTTTTAATTGGTTCATTAAAGGGTAAAAAAATTATAAATTGAGAAAGGAAAACATGGATTTTATTCGTAAAGTTCATTTATCGTCTCTTAAATAAAACCTCAAATATAAAAAATTAAATTCCCCCTCCCCTCTTTCAGGGGTCCTTTAATCTCGGAGCCCAAGGTCAGATTCCGCCTGCGGGGAAAAGGGTGCAGGCGCGAGGAAAAGAGCGAAAAAAAAAGAAAAAAAGGCGGAAACGCGCGGCAGACGCGTCGAGGGCAGCGGGGTCGGGCGGGTGCATTCGCGGCGATTATCCGGCGGCGCCGCGGGGGCGGCGTGAAGGTCGATGGCACGTAGAGGAAACCGCGGCCGCGACCTTCCCGCCCATGCTCCCCTTTCGCCGTTGCGCCCGCGGCGGCGCAGAAGGTTAAAAATCCATAACACACGCACCGGATCGCAACGCGGCCGCCGCCGTCAGCAGCAGCAGCGCGGTCCCGCCGCCCCGCGGCCGCCGGCCGAACCCGCTCGCCAACGTGCCCGCTGCTCCCCGAGCGTTGCCGACGGCGGCCGACGCGCGCCGACCGCCACTGCGCAAGTGTGGCGGGCCCATCAATGGGCCTTATATACGGCCGGGCGGACGGCGCTCTCGGCGACTCGTCGGGCCGATTCGGGTCTCCCCCGCCGCCGCCTCGCGCGCGCTCTCGCGGCCGTCGCGGCAGACGCGTCACTCCGCCGGCAGCCCCCGCGCGCGCCGCAGCCGGCTCGCGACCGCGTGGCTCCTCCCCCTGCGCAGGCCGCGCGCGCGCGCCGAGTCTCGTGTGGGTGGCGGTCGCCCGCCGCGCCAGTGCGCGATCCGCGAGTGTTTGCGCGTCCCGTCAGTGCGCTCGACTGCCGGCGTCCGCGTGACGTGTGCGTCCCCGGCTGCGTGGGAGTGCGTGGTTGTCGCCGCGGGACGGCAGCCCGTCGGACCGGAGGGGAGACCGCGGGAGGAGAGCCCGATGGGGCGGGCCCTGCCCCTGTAGAGCGACGCAGCATGCGACAAGGTGAGTAGTGCGAGGTCGAGGTCGATGGTGTGTGCAGGCGTGGCGACGAAGGGAGATGAGAGGCCGCGGGCGGGATCGATGGGCGCGCTGTGGACGTGCCCTGCGGCCGCTGCCCTAAGGGCTCGGCCCCGGGCCCCGACCGCCCCTGCAGGACGCGGGCGATTTGCCAGACGCGAGCGCTCCGCTCCGCGCCGCTCCGCTCCGCGCCGCGCCGCGCCGCGCCGCCCCGCGTCGCCCCGGGCGAAGGGCGCCTGCGGAGTCGGATTTCCTCGGGTGCCCTCCGCCGCCCGCGCGGTACTTTCTCCATGACGGGCCCTCCGTGTCAACATATGTTGCCCACTGTCACGTGCAATTCGCTGAGTAAATTTCAATCACATCCCACTGGGTGTCGCATTCCAATTTGAAGTACTCTCTCCATGTCGGTGTCCTTTAACACAGCTGTGAAATTTCTCAGCAACTGAGACCTCTCTTCACATACAAAGCTCTTTCGCCAGGAAAGATTTTGGTACCTCTTCGCATTTCAGTATGACAGGTCTGTCTGAATGCAACTTAAGAGTCTATCTTGATACTGTCATGTTTCTATCCTATATATGATATAAATAATTATGTACGTTTAACTTACTTCCGACATACCGTCCATTCTAACGACATTATTATTCACTTGTTTTGCGTTATTCTTGCTACTCAATCGTGTGTGTGTCCAAAGAATAGGTTTGGTGTCACTGCAAAAGATATTTGCATCATGAACGAGAGCCAGATATCTTATTACTATTTCTACGAAGACAATTACACTATGCCCACGCGAGGTTCTGGAACTATGTAGCGCATGACGCGACGACCGCTGAGACAGCCACGTGGGACGTCGTGCAGCTGTCATTCTCTTGGCGCTCCACTATATACAGCATTGGCCCCATTATTGTATTTCGAATACTGCTCTGTTTTATGTAGGTCAAAGGCTTATTATTAATATAGACAAAAATGATATAATAATCCTCGAAGACTTTAATGAATAGGGGGAAAAAACGACTTATGAAAGTTTCATATATTCAGGGAATTTCCATTGCTTTTTTTAGGAATGTGTTGTATTAAGACAGATCTTGTAAAATCGAGGATTAAGAATATTAGACTGAAACTTACTATTCTTTGGTATGTATGATACTATATTTCGCTCCAATGACAACAGTGAAAGAATTCAATTTAAATTTTACAAAAAGTTAACTAAAAATACAAAGGATCGCTAAGAAAGACTGTTTTCGTTCCTCTCTGAGAAGTTGGTCTAAAACCATTTTCTGTATCTCCCATTCAGAGCACATTCTGCGAAATCTTCTGAGCGTGTTGTGGCAGGAACCTTCAAGGTTACTACACTTGTGAGAGAGGAAAGCTCGTTCTTTTCTCTGGTGGTGTAACAGTTAAGAAGTGTAAGTGTACGTTACTGGACGGTTGGAATGTTTGTATATGCTCAAGGACATGTATCATAAAGACTTATGTTTGTTGGTTCGAAAAATAATTCGAGTCATAATTTAAAGATACGAGATGCATTCATGCATAAATGTATGTTGTAAATTAGGTTGGACCGTCATATTGTCTGTATTGTGTAAGAGTCTGCCGTTTGTTCTTGAGTGCTTGTTTTCATTCCTTTCCGTACTGAGCTCAGTGGTTCAGTTTGTATTTACAATGACACATTTTAATTTGAAATTCAATTCGGTGTAATTCGGTAGTTCTCAAACTGCTCATTTCTCCTTTTCGTCCTTTACGCCAACATACTGCTCCTTTCACCTTTGTCATCCAAATCAATCCAATCACCTTTGTCATCAATATCCATTTCACCCTATCCTGAAAATTCCATCTTTCTCACATTCTTCCTTCCTCAGAAACCAGACATCTCGCTAAAATATGTTTCCAATCTTCCTCCAATATCTACTAGTTCTAGTTTCATTTTCTAACCCATATCTTCCGTCTTTCACTTCTTTACATTTCCCTTTTAAATAATATGAAATATTTTACGAGTTGTAAGTGGAGTTTCTTATCTTTTCGTAATTTTACTATAATAATAGATCATTATTAAATCTTAAATTTGTGGGAATGTGGATAATATGACAATAAATAAAATAATATGTCTTAATTATTAGATTGATGTGCGTCTTGTCCTAATTATGTAATAACTTCAAACATGATCGTTCATGACATTGGTAAAATTTTATAACAATGGAAAATTATAGGAAGGTTAAAATATTTCTGAAGTTTGAATGAAGAGAGGGCTAAAATCTTCGCCTACCCGGGAAAGGTATGCCTTAAATCTCTACCGAAAATAATTACATTTTTGCACACAGGATCACAGAATTTCTTATTAACTGATTTTTTTCCAATACCTTATTGTGAAATAATAATGTGCCTTTCTTAATACAAGCTAACGACTTGAGGTATATTCAATAATATACTGTACTGTATATCTATTGTTGCTATTCTGAATGCTTCCTTTTATAGTACTTGCTACACTGTTCTGGATATTTACCTTTTGTAATGTATTGGTAAATGGTGTATGCAGAAAACTGAAATATCATTCACACTGCATGAACAACTGTATCATACGTTTCAGGTTAAGTCTTACCTACTTAAGAATTGAATAAACAAATTCTTAACATGTCAGACTCGTATGCGAAAACACATTAAACTGACGAATGATGCTGTTTTAACCATTCAATCGCGCTGCAATTGATGGAGTATTTACCCATTGAATAAAGTTACCCATTGAATAAAGTATTTACCCATTGAATAAAATTCACTCTGTTTCGTCTGACCCACCCTACCACATTTGCTACACTGGTGTCACGGGCAGGTATAAAAGTTTGAGCAATGTTGCCTACTCTCGGTAAACTTTCAGCTACAATTTTGGCGTTCAATTTCTATGAATTGAAATTCGCTATTAGAATGATTTCAAATGCATTTTATAGGGAATTTATGGGCTTTGAGAAACTTTTAATTCACACTGGTGGATTTACTCTTTGTTTTTGAGCTGTTTGCGAAATGAAAAAAACCCATCAATTTTGCTTTAAGATGTAAGAAAGCGGAGTAGGAATCTTTTTACGCAATCTCATATAGGCAGCAACGTTTTTCCCATTTGAAGATTACATTACAGAAGTTACTAAAATCAGAATAAAACTGCAGGGTTTGCAAGAACAAATAAACAAACAAACCTATATTATATAAGAGAAAATAATAATTGGAAAAATGAAACCTAAGTTATGACCGACAAAAATATTTCAGGGAAAACTATCGAAATCTGTTTAGCCATTTCAGATATTATCCTGGGCAAATAAACAGATGAAAATCGTAAAATCAATTGAATTGGTATTTATATATTTAAGTAACCATTCGAGATTATGAGAAGGCAGATAATTTGAAATCGGATACACTCCAATTTTATTTATACGGATTATAATGTGTGACTATTGCAATATATTATGGTCTCTTCTATATTAATCTGAAAAAGAATAGAATCCAAAGATTATTTTGAGATACAAGTTACACCTTTGGAAAATTTAATGTTTACCGCGAATACGTCCAACAAAGCACTCATTGCAATGACAGAAGTGCATATCATACTTGTTCGGAAGAAGCAATATAAGTAACTGTATCAAAATGTTAACCATCTTGAGAAAGTGATTTTCAGTTATTCTTCACATTTTGTAGTTGTTGCTGTAGAAATGTGATTGACTTGTGTTGACAAAAAGCACACTGTTACTGTATATTATGGTTTTGGAAATACCAAGACTTTTCAGATAAGTGAAAAAACCTGAACTTATTAGTAACATTATTTGTATAGGATTGTACACGGATATACGGATGTTCTTCAGACAAAACGTGCTTGTGAAATGTCTAAAGACGATTCATCACAAATGTTTCGTTCTTGGATTGTTTAATGATAGGCAGTTCGTCACAAGCTTTATTTGTCACATGGGATGTGGTTTTTACATTAACATGTCAAACCTCCTAGGCCAAGTTTAACAGATACTTATTACTCTTGAGAAATCCAAAGATCCTATTAAAGCAGTAGATTCGATGGAATGTTTTTTTGGGGTCCTTCGATCGCATATTCAAGGTCTAATTTAATTGTCTTGTGCATTTTTTGTATCAGCTTAAGATTTGCGGAATATTTCAGTTTTCACTTATGTTGATAAAATATATTGTAGTTGGCTTATATTCATCACTGAATTCGTATTTCAAAGTCTTCGTTGATGTGTATATTTCTTAGAACGTAATGAATAGCTCTAGTTCACACCCATTAAGAAATTATAGAAATAATAATAACAATAAAAATAATACTTTATTTCTATGTCTGAATAATTTCATTATGATTTAAATGAGTTCCTGACTACATGAAATGAAATAGTGTTTAATAAAGATACACCATAACCATCCATAATTTTATTTCTGCTAGCTGTGTTATTGAGCTGGGATTGGGGAGTTGTTGGTACTCTAGAAACGTCCCATGAACCTAGGAGAAGCCGGCGGCGGGGCGCGCTCCAAGCCGTGTTCCGAGAATAAAAGATGGGGGAGCAGTGATTGCACGCGAATCGTGACTCGTTTACTGGGTGCTTCCCCGGCCATTAGAGCAGACGATCTTCTAGAATTCCACCCCGGCTGGTCTCATTTCACCACGCCGCGCCCTCCGAAATTCAACTTCGTCAGGGTTTGAACTCGAGACTTTGAGCTCTGCGAGAATGCAATGCGTGATTCGTCGCGAACTAAAGTATGAGTTGTGTTGACATATTACAAACGTGGTCTTCTCTGCTGAGAAAACGTTTCATATAGCTTCTCTGTTTGGATTGCGGAAACTGGAGTGTGCAGTTGATGCAAAAGGATAATTTATAAGAACAATTAATGCGTGGAGGAAGTGAAAAGACTTCACAATCTCTAGAGACTTATCAATGCAGATAGCACATATTTCTAAAAACAATTAATACCTCTTAAAATTTATGAAATTGAAGAGGTGCTACAAAAATATGTCTAGAAATATTATATACAGTAATTTTCATTGTAAATTAATATATATTAGTAATTTCATAGTATGTGTTAATTTCCGTTAAGAAATAAATACTTCAAATTAATAGACAATAAAAATTATAAAATAAAATGTTTTTCAATTATAAAATTGCATTGATTTAATACTTTTAACGCTGACATCTTACAGAACTTGAATTTGATCACCACTATTAAAATGGAGGCTGTAGCTTTCATGAAATTTACTTATTTTTTAATTGTTTCTTTAGAACGAGAGAAATTATTTCTTAATTTTGTTATTTCTTTTCCACTTTGTTCTTCTGTCTTTTGTTTCAATGAATCCGGATGAGTAAATCAACCGTTCCCAACGTGAAATGATGCACTCTACTAACATGCTCCCTTTTTTGACGCAGGCACTGGGAGTAACAGTGTAAATCACTGAAAAAACAATGGCCGTTTTAAGAAAAAAAGTGAACGTTGATGCTCACTTCAGATCAAATACTTTGTACACAGGTCATACATTTAGTACAGGTCAGCTGGAAGTGAGTGGAATTCAAGATCGTAATTCCACGAATCCCCTCGCAGAGACAATAGAACTGCGCGGGAAAAGTAGTTGGCGGGCAGGACGAGTACGAGGTAGATTCGAGCAAGGAGCGAGGCAAGGTGAAGGTAGTTAGTCGGAGCTCTAACGCAGGTGGGGCTTGGAGGAAATAGGCGGAGGCATGCAGCGAGGCGGGGAGACTGGTCGTCTGAGGAAGGCTGGGGATAGAACAAAGCGATGCTGACGAGTGCGGAGAGGGGCGGGGCGGAGCGAGTTGGAGCGGGATGGGGCGGTGCTGGGCGGGCCAACGGGAGGCGAGGTGGACCATCTCATGGCGGGGTGGGCTCGAGCGAGATGGGTGGATCGAGATGGGTTGGGTCGAGATGGGTGGGGGCGAGATGGGTGGGGGCGAGATGGGTGGGGACGAGATGGGTGGGGGCGAGATGGGTGGGGGCGAGATGGGTGGGGGCGAGATGGGTGGGTCGAGATGGGTGGGGGCGAGATGGGTGGGGCGAGATGGGTGGGGGCGAGATGGGTGGGGGCGAGATGGGTGGGGGCGAGATGGGTGGGGGCGAGATGGAGTGGGGCGGGGCGGGCCAACATGAGGCGAGGTGGACCAGCGTGAGGTGGGGTGGGTAAGGAGAGGCGAGGGCGGGTGGTGCAGGGCAAGGACTGCTGAAGCGCGAAGGCTTGGGCCGGAGCAAGAGGGTGGGGGTTGGGACGCGGCGAGGGCAAGCGGGTAGAGACCTCTGGAATGAGGCGGGATGGTCCGGAGCGAGGCGGGATGAGATGGGTTGGGACGAGGCGAGGCGTGCTCTTGCGGAGCGGGAGAGGGAGAGCTGCAGCGCGGCGAGGCGGGCCGAAGCGAGAGGGTGTGTTGGGGCGAGGCGAGGGGGGGCGGATCGGGACAAGGAGAGCTGGAGCGCGGCGTGGCGGGCCGGAGAGATGCGTGGCGGGGAGAGGGAAGGCTAAGCGAGCGAGGTGGGGGGGGGGGGGGGTAGAACTGCAGCGGCGCTTCGTCACGGGCTGTTTCCGAGCCGCGGAGGGGCGCGCCGCCCAATTTACGGGAATTGCTCCTAAACGCTCCCGCACTTGACGGCGGAGCGCGCTGCTGCGGCTGGCGCCCGCTTGTCGAAGGTGGGCGCGGCTCCCGTTGCCCGCCCGCCCCCCTCACCCCCGCCCGCCCGCCCCACCCCCGCCCGCCCGCCTGCTCCTCGAGTGAGAAAGCTTTGGCCTTGTGGAGAGGGCGGTTTCTACGTTAGGACGCTGAGACGGCTCTCTTGGTATCCGTTTGCGAAATTCGTTAGCTACTTGCGTTGGAGAATGCTTAGAATAGCGATTGTGAGATCTTGAATTAGTTTGAGGAATGTTGGTAACAGTTATGAGTTTTTGTTTTCTTTATAACTGGTGATAGAACTTACAGCTTTTTTTCCTCAAGTGCGGTGCAAATGTGTGAAGTAGCAGCGAATAATTCCTTGAACGTTTTATCACTATTCACTATAAGCTGTCGTCGTGCACTCATTCATTCACTCACTCACTCATCTGCGGCCTGAAAATTAATTTACCGCTTTAGCGGCGATTTTGTGACCACTCGATTAATCACTGGTCATGTCCCCTTATGATGTCTTGGAGGAGAGCGTAGTGAAGTGGCATAATAACTTCAACCTAAAATGGGTTGCTGAAAGCAGGTGGGTGCTGACGAGTTCTCGTTATTCCAGACAGCGACTGAATTCGTCCTAACAATGTATCGAAGATGCTCCGTCGGGAATCGAACCCTAGCACCTCTCGGTCAGAGTCGCTGCAGAGACAGCATTAATCGTGGCTATGAACTAAACGTAGCTGCTCCACCGTTCGAGTTGTAACTATCGTAATGATCAAGCATTTGATGGTCAATGAAGAAAGACCTTATATATGGAGTTGCATAGTAACTACACACGATCTTCGCAGTCTCACAATCATTAAACGAGAGTAGCATAGGACTTCAAAGAGATTACATTAGTACCTACTCCTATTGCTTCTTATAAATACAGTATGAAGACGAAATCGTTATCTCTGGAGGCCTCCCCCCTCCCAACACACGGTTGCTCTCTTCATAACGCCGTAAAAACACCATTTGCAAGCCTTGCAACGCGGGCAAGTTTCTTAAGAGTGTCATTTTCCCTACCGCCGCCGCCGCCGCCGCCACCGCCACCGCCACCGTCAACGTCGCCGGTTCCGCCACCACCGCCGTCACCGTCACCGTCACCGTCACCGTCACCGTCACCGTCACCGTCACCACCTCTCCCAACCAACGGAATGTGCTTGGCGACGAATCGAATTTTCTGGAGTCCCTCGCGCACGCGAATAAACTTCCGCGGCGGAAGCAAAACAAAGCAGAAAAACGAGCCCGAAAGTAAAGGGTTCCCTAAAACAGAGACCTTTATTTCTCCGGCGCGACGGATGGGGTCCCCCCGCGCCCCTGCGTTGCCGCTGCCGCCCCTCGCGGGGAAAGGTTGCGGGGGGGGCGGCAGCTGCGGGGGCGGGGCCGCCGCCAGGAACGCGGGCGGGGGTGGGGGCGAGGGGGCGATGGGGCGAAGGGGCGAAGGGGTGAAGGGGAGAAGGGGGAAACAGGCGAAGCGACGGGGACGCGCGAGGGAGAAGGCCTGGAATCCGAAGGGCTAAGTGAGAGCGTTTGCAGCGCTCGCGCTGCGAGGAATAGCCCGCTGCTTCTCTCGTGGCGAGGTGAGACAACTGAAGCACGGGGTTGTTTGTTCCCACCAGCCGCCCACTGGCTGCATTGTTTCGTGTTTCCGCGGAGGAAGTGGAATTCAGTAGATGGCGGTTGTGTCGTGCCGAACTCACTGTGTATGTGAGTGTATGTTCGAATGAAGTAGCAACTCCCTGAGTATTACGCGCAAAATAACGCACATTGTTGTAGTGTACCATGTTCTATTGTAGTCTTCGCTCTAGAAAATAAGTATTTCTAAAGTATTGTAGTTCTCTAAGACCACAATTTTCAAGTGAAATACTTAGTATGCGGGTTGGTGCTTTTAGTTACAGTGCTCGTACAAAGAATATTTATAGGTATTAACTTTTGTTGTAAAATGAACATTAAAATGCAGACGTTACTAGGGCAATAGTTGTTGTGTACTGTGATATTGAGTATTGGTGAAACGAACATGAAATAAAAAAGTTTTTTGTGATGTGCAATAACTGACCTTAATTAATATTTACTACTCCAATAAACTGCAAAACCATCGTGAAAAGGCGGTTCCACACAATCGGCATTCGTCGATTGGCAAGCGACCGCTCAGCGAATTCCATGTAGAGTATATGGGTGGCTTGCTGTTTGCCGAGCACCAAAAATTCGGTGCTCCCGCAACGTGTCAGACTTCGGGGTCCATTTGAATCTTTTGGAGAGAAAACATTCGCCGAACACCTGCGCTTCTCGATACTGGCCCGCTTGTCCTTGAATGCCGAATGTGTGGAAACAGTCGCATTTACACTGCACTGAATATACCGCAAACCAGATCGCGAATTAGTTTTTTTCTCCAGAGGGGCACTTCAAGACAGATGGTTTGAAGAATGGATAGTGAAATGAATACCAACATCGATTAAGCAACACTTGAATGAATTCTAATATGCTTTAGAAGATAATTTCCTGACGTATTTCTGTCCTTTGGATTTTTTTCTTTTAAACCCTTCAGAATGTGTAAATCATAAATAACGCTTCCAGTATGTTTCATTGTACCTTTGACAAGGAGAAATTAGGAAGTGTTTGCACGGCATACAGTGCAGCAATCGTCAGCTGTTTCGATCTTCTGCGCATGCTATTTCGAGATATATCTCGAAGTGATAGAGGAGCCCGCTATTCCGCCGGACTTAGCGAGCAACTTATCTATCGTATGATAATCGATCAGACATCCTATATCGAATTTATTCCCAACTCTGGCGGCGTAGTGAACTGCAAACTGTAAATTTTCGCGATGCAACAGGAAGTTGGTGGCATTACTCTGTATATATAATTTGTATTTATTTAATAAAACAGCAATTGAATTATATACTTGTATACACAGATCAGTTGTTGCTGGGCAGCTCTAGACACACAAAAGCGAATGAAGAGGATATGGCATTATGGTTATTTAGGACACTTTGTCACCACAGTTCGCAACTTTTCCATTTCTACCTAAACGTTTGTGAAAAACCTCGTTTTAAACGTCACCCCTATTGATATCGATAATGCTGTTGATTGCTATAAAGCTTTGCTATTATGGAGTTTTTGCACTGCGCAACGAACAGAAATCGACCGCAAACTCGATCTTCTGCACATGCGCGGATGTACGAAAGTGACGCAAAACTCGAACTGTTCATGAACAGAGGAGCATCGCATCACTTCCGTGCATCTGCACATGCGTGAGATTGCAGTCGATTGCTACACGCTACGCCGTGAAAAAACTCCCTAATTCTGCTCCAACTGCGGACATCCAACCCTCTAGGAGAGAACGGCCACGCTTGAATTGCAAACCGATATTTTAATTTAGGGAGATACTGTACATTTATCCTCTGGGACATTTTCAAAATTAAAAAAAAAATGGTACAAAATTTTGTGAATAATTTTTGTCATCATCCCGTCCATTCGCACCCTGGCGCAAACTTCGTTCAAGGTTGCGCAAGCGACTGAGCCGGCGGAGGGCTGGGCGGCCTTCTGCAGGCGGATCTGCGCCTGACGCACGCGCGTCTTCCACACGGGGGGGCCGGGGGGGGGCGAGGGGGGGCGAGGGGGGGGGGGCAGCGGTGATCACTGGGTGTGGCGGATGCGGTAGGGCGCAGCAGCATTGCGGTTCATTTACGGCCCCGCGGCCACGTGCGCGCCATGCGCCAACCGCGCCCCCTCCTCCCCCTCCCACGGCGATGCACGCGCCGCTTCGCCCAGCGCCCTCCCCGCCCCAGGGCTCCGTGGCAAAATGTATGGGCAGTAGTGCTAAAAAACCGCATTGCCTTTCTAACAGTTGTGGTCTGCAATATAATCCGGAAAATACACCACTTGATTTGCAAAAAAATCGAGCGAGTTGTGAAAGTAATGGATTCAGAAACTTCATTTAATCGACTTAAAATATGATATCCAATTTCTACTAATATTTGTTTAAAATGTTTGAGAGCAGATTAGATTAGGAAATACTGAAAGCCCATTTTCTTTAGGTGATGTGATTTTTTGAGCACTACTATATTTGGCCATTATGTCCCATAAATGGCAATTGGTCTCGGTTCTTTGGATCCCGGGGTTCTTAGTCAGTCGTCCAGGAACCCGCGATATCTCGAATTTGCTTAAACTTTGTGACTTCACGTAGTTAATGAATTGGGGTAGCGACGCTGGCTTTTCTATAGAACCATCATTCAGCAATCTGTCAACCAGCATTCCCCTCGATGACCGAGGGAAACCACGAAAATCCCAGTCAGGAAGGCTGGCAAGGGGTTTGAACCTGGACCTCCAGAATGCGAAGTCTCAGCCCGCTACGCCCTGAGCGACTAGGTCGGTATTTCGCTTGGTGATGCTGTGCTTGCACTTTTCGCAAAGACTAGAGCGACCGATTTTTGGAAAAATCTGGAAAGCTTCAAAACGACAGAGTAACCAAAGGACAAAACTATTTATGAATAACAGTGAATATTATTAACTACTTGGGTACTACTCGGGAGACGTCGCGTCCTAGGCACAGATGTCAATGTTTCGGCCGCCATTCTGCGACCTTCTTAAGGGCAAAATGCTGAGCCAGGGATTTCGCTGTTAATTTTAGCTATTACCAGGACCCTTACGCTTTTTCGTTCAGTAGTTATGGTTCTCTCCACGTGGAAATAAATAAATGCAGAGCTAAGTAACAACATTGAAGAACGATAAGTCCCGATGTGGTTCCCTCCTTGGCGTTGGGAATTCCAAGGGTGTTGTGGGCTAAATTGTGGCCTGTAGGAATAGCTTGCGCGCGTGGCAGAACAGCACCCATCGCCACCGCCTCCGCAGTCACTGCTATCACCACCATTGTCACCATCGCCACCAACACCATCCCACCGCCACAACCACCATCACCATCACGCCCCGCCCTCGCCCTTGCCAACGTCACCCCCATTACCACCGCTGTCGCTGTCGCCTTTACGACTGCTTTCTTCTTCGTCGTGATGGCTTGATCGTCGTGATGGTTTGATCGCCGTGATGGTTTGATCGCCGTGATGGTTTGATCGCCGTGATGGTTTGATCGCCGTGATGGTTTGATCGCCGTGATGGTTTGATCGCCGTGATGGTTTGATCGTCGCGATGGTTTGATCGCCGTGATGGTTTGATCGTCGCGATGGTTTGATCGCCGTGATGGTTTGTTCGCCGTGATGGTTTGATCGCCGTGATGGTTTGATCGCCGTGATGGTTTGATCGTCTGCGTCATTTCCATGACAACCGCTTCTCCTGACGCCGAATGCTCCACCGTTTCTGCCGCCGCCGCAACTGTCAGCGTTGCCGCCTCCGCCGGCGCCGGAGGGCGTGCAGAAGGAAGCGGGCTGGCGGGCGCGTCGTATGGGACGCCCCCTCGGGCCTGGGCGGACATGTGCTGGCGGAAAGTCGGGCGGGCGGGCGGGCGGGCGGGCCTGCGCTTTTTCGGTCGTGTTGCGAAACAACCCCACAAGAAAGTCTTGTTACGACGACGATGACGCCTGGTCCTCCGGTCGTTCTACTCGAGTTCGATGCTTTCAGCGCCGGCGACTCGCCTTGATGTGGTGCATATTCGTAAGTTCACATAGTCAGAATTGCATTAATTCTCCTCGTGTCATTTCATCTTTTCCTTTTATTATTTTTTATATGCTTTAGTGCTCGGATCCACTAGAAATACTAACGAATGACCCTTTCCCATTTCCTCTTGTTTTTGTTCTTCAGTGTGTTCTGATAGTTCTTGCGTCTATATTTTATTCTGCATAATGTTATTTTCTTCATCTTTTATTCTTAATCTTCTTGCTTCCTCTCTCATAGAGATTTAATAATAATTTAAATTCATTTTTATTTTTTCTCTTAATTTCCAACATTCTTTCATTCCTATAAGTTTTTCTGTCTTTCTTCTCCGCAATATATTCCTATCTTCGAAAAAACCTCTTATTCCTCACTTTATTCTTATTTTATTTTATTCTTCTCCCATTTTTTCGAACTTTTGCTTCGAGATGGTTGATGGATGACTTTGTCAACCCATTTCTATGTTTTATTCTTTGTTTCCTCTTGTGTTTTATTTACATTTAATATTCACGTTTTTCTGCTTTCTGCCTTTTCTGATTCTCTTTCATATCGAAATTTTGTTACATTTCTTTGGTTCTTTTTATTCTTATATATGCTTCTTATCTGCAGATTATACTGCTTATTTCAGTACTCGGTTAACATTTACCGGGGTGGTCAGAGACATGAATACCAATGTCCAAAATTCCTTAATTATGATATGTAAAAAGACAATACGTTTGCATGTTTAATAAATAGAATGTCGCCGAAGAAATAAAACTATTAACTAGCTTAATGTGATTTTTGCAGGAGAAATAAAATAGACCTTATACAATCACCAGAAATATCCAAGTGTTGTTAGGGAATGAAGTGAATCACCTAGTGATTGATTAATCTACGTAGTTTGCAGTTCAAAATTTGAAAACGACGGGAGACCAGTTGGGAGTTTACATCGTGTCCCTCACATGCCGGCATGTAGGTGGGTGGTGGATCTCATCAGCCAGTGGGGGAGGAGCGCCGTTTGCTCGAGGCATAAGAATCACTACACTAACGGGACTAATGACCATAGCAGTGGACGCGCCCAGAAATAATAATCAGATCAAGCCCAGAACAATCAAATCAATCCCAAACATGGATTCCAGAGCATTGATACCAGATTTTTTCTCTCGATTAGATGAAGACTTTCTTGACTAGGAATTTTATTATTAGAACCATTCTTTACCCCAAGAGATAGTAGTTTCACCTTTTAATGTTTATTTGGTGTTTACTGAACAATTCGAAACCATTGTATGCGTAATTGCATCGTGGAATCTCCAGCAATCTACCATACTGCCCATAAGCACGTTGCAAACATTCTTTAGTGTTTGTTGATGTAGAGAACAGTTGAGCATTTAGAGCAACATAATAAATGTTTAAAAAGTTCTTCCAAAATAGGATGCGGAAAAGAACTCAAATCATTTTAACACTGTCTTTCAGAAGATGTTTCTACTATATTGCTAATTTATCTAACAGGACTTAAATGTATTTATATTTTTACATAAATTATTTCGCAATTTATTCTTAGGTCCGTCGTTGACCCTACCGTGGTTTTCTCCAGGATCCGAATGGCAATTGGTATAGCTGTTGAATTAGGCATGTAAAGAAGAGTTTCTATTATCGTCCCGCTGACTCCTCCAGTCGACACTGAGAAATCACCTCACGAACTAAAATGGCAATTACTCCATGTGGTTTCTTCAACAAAGTATCATTCATATAAACAAAGAGTGCAACTTTCAAATATATTGTACTGGCAGTTAGATATTGCTACAAAAGAGGATATGGAACAGTACACAATACAGATAAATGATTAATACCACACGTTGAAAGTCACGAACTGCACTCGCATCCTTTCACAAACTTTATACTTCCCTTTTCATAACATTCTTTTAGATTTTTCTCTGCAGATGACGCGTAATTTATGAGATATCACGGCAAACACATGAGCAAACATATGTTCAACTGACCGATAGAGGGACATTAATGTGGTAGCCAGTGTATTTCAACGACAGTGATGGAACGTTGTTTGCAACCCTCTCAAAACCATCTTTTCATCCCTACAGATGATGTCTGGTTCTGAGGAGATGCTGGAAGCAGAAAGGGCCGTGGGTGGCTCTAATGAAGATAAAGCAGGGGCGGGTGGCCGGCGCGAAAGCGTACTAATACGTTCGCAGCGAGGCGGTGACGGCGGCGGCGGCGGCTGAGAGACGGCGGCGGCGAGTAAGAGGGAAGCGGAGGAGACGGAGGACGCTGTGGAAGAGCTGGTGGCGACGGCGAGTGAGACGGTGGAGGTGGCTGCAGCGGCGGCAGTGACGGCGGCGGGAAAACAATGGGGAAGGTAGCGGTGGAGGGGGCGGCGGAGGAGGCGGAAGAAGCAAAGGAAGCGGAAGAAGCGAAGCAGACGGGGAAGGCGGAGAAGACGGAGAAGACGGAAGAGGAGGAGGCGGAGGAGACGGAAAAGAGACGGAAAAGGGACGGAAGAGACGGAAAAGAGACGGAAGAGACGGAAAAGAGACGGAAGAGACGGAAAAGAGACGGAAGAGACGGAAAAGAGACGGAAGAGACGGAAAAGAGACGGAAGAGACAGAAAAGAGACGGAAGTGACGGAAAAGAGACGTGAGAGACGGAAGAGACGGAGGAGACGGAAGAGACGGAGGAGACGGAGGAGACGGAGGAGACGCGAAAGAGAGAGGCTGCGGGGCAGCGCGTAGGGGCGCGGCGCACTTCTGTGCGGCCTACGCGAGGCGGCGCGGCGCGGCGTGCGGTGTTGGCAAACGCCCATCTGGCGCACGCGGCATCGGCGCGGCCGCGCTAGACTGGGTGGCCCCTTTTCGGCCGCCGCCCCGCCTCCTTCTTCGCCGTCCCGCCTCCGCCGTCCCGCCTCCGCCAGGACTGCTCCCGCAGCTGCCGTCGCCACGCAGCATTCGTTGCCTCGTATTTGCTAACACCCACCCCCCTCACCCCACGCCGCCCTTCGCGCCCCGCGAGTATGTTGATTTGTGTCTACCAGATATGCATTTTGGTTGCGTTGCATTGTGGTTCCGCCAAAGTGTTGTTTCGTATTGTTTTCGGACGCGTCAACTGAGTCATTGGTTCTTTAGGTGTAGTGCAGGTTATGTCCAGGAGAGTAACGTCTACCACTTAAACGTCAATCTTGTGACGATCGGTTTAATACATTCCCCGCCCAGGTATTTTCCTCGGCGAGGTGTAACTCAAATCGCGACAACCCGTAAGCTCAATGAATCAGGTACAGACTTTCTGTAATTTATATCCATCAATTCACCAATTTGCAATTTTCTTAGTATAACAAAGTAAATTTTTCTTTCAATACTTGGAAAAATTCCTCGGCTGTTCGACTCTCTGTAATCTCTACCTTTTGGACGTTAAAGATGAAAAGAAGTTGACAAGATACTGCTATACAGAAACTCAGTAAAATGCTGTAGGAACCATTTGTTCATCTAACTGATAAAAATGCGATAAAGTGAACTGTTAATCGCCTGAAAACACTAACATTATGTGATATTTTGGCTCAGTGACATCTTATGGGTTCATAGTTTGGGGAGGAGTATATGCCAAGACCGTGAAATCATTGCTTACATTGTATGTGTAAGTGAAAATTATATTATTATGGAATTTAAGATTCTTTGAAAATAGTGAAATGTTCAAATTTTGCGCCTAGGCGATTAGTCTCGAGAGTCCATAATACTCATATATTATATGTACACATTTTACAACCTATTATTATATGATAAATACTAAATATTACATAACATTCTTCACAAATGATCAATCGTATTTACACATTGGTATTAGTTTAAATCAATAGGATTGTGGATTTGGATGATACAGATAAAACTATACCTTCTAAGAATTCTCGTATTTTGTTTCTGCAAAGCTTTTTTCACTAAGATTTTTTTATACTGCAGACGATTTGGAGCAAACAAATAATACGAAGTGCAGTGAGGATAAGAAAGCTCCCAAGATGTGGGCGGGTGATCGCGTCGGGATTCAACCACGCGCGAAATCAAGGAGAGGAGGCGAGCCCGATTTGTAAACAATGTTGCGACCTTGGGAGTGGGCGATGGTGTTGGAGGGCATGGTGAAGGCGGTGGAGTTACTAAAAAGATGTGATGTCTTGATCTCCTTAATTCACAATTCTTTTATCATAAAGCTGCTGGTGGGTAACACATCAGAAAGAGGCTCGTATGTTATCAGTTGGAGGTTGGGAAAATAGAAATAATGAACAATGAAGGCGATTGACGAAAGTTTTCTAGAACCATTTTTAGAATATTACAGTGTGTATGGGAGAGTGGAATAAGACGAGAGTTTTTTTATCGTTCCTTAATGTAGGCTGTATACATATTTAAAATGCCCCCATCTCAATTTTTAATTCTTTTGTCATGTCATAAAATATTAAGTGTTCTACTGTCAGCAAATGTCAGTTTTGTTTATCTACATTACGTAATTTGATATTAAAATTCGGTTTAAATTTGTAAGAATATTCGAAGGCTAAACGTTAATTTGTAATTACTTATTAGTAGATTTGAAAAAATGACTTCATTGATTCATTCATTGATTCATTCATTCTTTCATTTGTTCAATCATAGAACGAAATTAGAAAAGAAAACTTAGCTTTTGAGGAAATCAATAGAATGATATAAATCTTCAGATTTCAGTTCTCATTCATTAATTTTCAAATATTGTAACTAACAAATATGACATTCAATCAAACATAAAGTATTAAGTGATAGTTTACTAAATAAAGAATTGAATGAAAGAATTAGAAGCAAATTGAATTATGTTTTTTTTGGTTTTTACTTTCTCGTTCTTTGCTTACTCTTACATAGTATATAGTAAATTATTTAATAAGCGTTGTTATACAATTCATTTATTTTCTTGGAAGTCTACGAAAAATAAAAAAAATGTACACGAAAAACGCCGCTCTGTCGAAGTAAATTGTAGGGCACTTTTACAGTGTTTGTTCACCAATGATAATTGGGTGAGGTTTTCATTGACATTTGATGAAGGCACTGTAAGCCGTGTGTACAATTGTACAATGTTCGTTTCAATATAATGTGACTTTCCAAACATAGTCGTCGAGATTGGTTGCCTGTTGAATCGCAAAATATTTTAAAAGTTCATCAATACTTTTGTTTGAATATGTACATTATTAATGGCATGTTGCAACGCAATAAAGAGTTCCTAAAATTGCATTTTACACCGTAACGCATTACATCATCGCTATTTTATCAACCAGTTATGACGTCATGGTTGATAAAAATGGTCATTTTTATTGTTTCTTTGGCTTATAAGTGGCTCTTCATATCGAAAGAGACGTATCAAGTCGAGTGTTTCCATTATGTGGTACAGTAACTCAGACAAATAAAATGTCAAAATGTTAGCATTCTGAACGTCTACAAGCATTACTAGAAAAGGTGTGTTAGTCACAGCCCACCACTGTGACAAAAATGGTTAAGTGAAGTAGACTCATACAAACTTGTTATTTTTTATTTTTCATCCAAATTTAAATTCTGTGTTTTAATTTTTAGAAGTACTTAATTTAATAGAAAACTAATAAAAATAAAGCGACCGATTTATGAAAATTCAAATACATCAAAGTGCGTATAAAAAGGAAGTGGAGCACTGGAAAATGGCTTGTCACATAATTTTAGCATCAGACAATATTCGAGCCGAACGACTGATGAATCATGACTTCAGAAACGAACGTTATTAAGTACTAGGTGAAGTACTTCTCGTTATTCGATTATGTACTTGCCACATCATACGAGTACATTTCAGAGGAAAAATAATAATTGTATGCAGATGTACCAAAATAATGTTAAAACGTTTCAGGACTTCGAGAATGGTCGAAGATGGTCATTGTTAGCTAAAGAACGTGTGATGTTAAATCTTGTATCATGAAGTAACATATATAACATCAAATGTTGTCCCTGATGTTCACTATAGCTAAAATACCAAGTGTGCCAAAAGATTTCTGTTCCAATTGTTCTTAATCTTGCGACAAATGCAATATTTTGTAAATGTGCGAACAATGTTTTACTGAATTACTGCTTTTGTGAATGCTCTAAAGCGAAATCTAATGCAAACATGCAAAGTCGTATGATCCAACAGTGCTTGGGTATAAAAACTATTACCAGCTCTACCAGATACAGTTTTTGTGCGAGTTAAAATATTACATTTTCCACATTTACAGAAAAAAAATTATCAAAGATATACCAGTATAAGTGAACAATGTTCCTCTTTTTTCTAGCCCTGTAATTTCTAAACACTTTCACTCCCTGAACAAATTTGGGACATTACTGCATTTATGTTTCATTTTTATACTTAGTTTACCCGTCATCAACGGATGTCCCTGCAGTGCTTCTGACCGGGAGGTCTCAGTGATCGAATACCGTCGGTGGCAGGATTTTCGACATAAGCTTGTCAGCTAGGTTGCATTCAGCCGCTGTCTGGAGGAGAATTCGAGCGGCGGGCTGCTCTGATTGGTAGTTTTCCGTGGTTTCTCCAATCGACACCAAGCGAATGTAGGAGCAGTACCCTCACAAACGGGACACGGACTGCGCGCGATCTTTCTTTCCTCTTCCTTTCCTCGTCCCTTACACACACACACACACACACATGCACTACATGCTGGGGCGGTGCCAAAGTCGGTCGGCGCCGGATCTCGCCAGCCTACTTCCCGTCATCTCCCGCGATGAAAACGTGCATTACATTTACGAGTCTAAAGGCCCTAGTAGTTGACGTGCCCGAAATCACTCATCAATCAATAAACGGTGCCACCTAATTGAACTTAGTCTCGCCATATATCTCAGTTGACGCTTCGATAGGTCTTTCGAAATTGAGGCACCGAGGTTTTGGTCTTCGACCTTAGCGATTTACGCAACACAAGCTTTTCTGTGCAACGCATAATTTCAAAGAATTTTTAGGCCGTGGAGACAGATGACGCCCCACCATGTCAGTCACTTTATTTAAGCTAGCATCCTGCAACGAATGCCAACACCATCCAATGTTTATCGTCATTCTAATAGCTTGTTTTAAATTGTTTGGCTGATGTTGGAATTAACCGACTTTTTGCGAATTAGCCATTTTTCAGAAACTAGTCTTAACACGTGCAACACCCGCTTTTTTGGTGTCTAGAGTGCAATGACATATCTCAAGCATCCCTATTCAAATCGAACAATCTAAATCATATAGTAGAATGGTTCTAGTATAAAAATTAATGATTCGAGAAATGTAAGTTTCTTAATGTCTTATTAGATTACGTAATTTATTTCCAACAGTTATTAACGTTCGAATACAGCAACGTAAGTAACCAATGCCATTGAATCTGGCACGAAATTAATATTCATCTTTCTAATTACAAAAACGAGTCAGTCTCGGCAGTAAAATGATAAATTTTCACGAAAATACCAATAAACGACCGTTCGGTTAAATTAAATCTACTCATAATTGTCAGGAATTTACAAGATTGCGCACGAACTCAATTTGAGGACGCCACCTCGTCATATTTTAGGTAACGCTCTAATTGCTTTCTGGCAGCAATCCAAATTTTACGCGATTTTTCAATTTCTTTGGTCGGCCGACTCTTCCCTTCGTTCTGAGAGCCACCGAAGCGCGCATTTCGCCTCGCATTCGGATATTCCGTAATTCGGTCCACAACCGCGGGATGGCGCCGTGGTCGGCCCGCCTGCTGCCCGTTGCCGCCGTCTCGCCACCGCTCCGCCCCGCCCCGCGTCGCGTCGCCGCCCGCACAAAGCCCGCTTTCAACTGCGTGGAACCGCGTCAGTGTAACGAAGTTGATGTCTATTAACGAGATAGAGCGGTCTTTGTTTCTGGGCGCCGCTGCTGAATTCGACGCAGTGGGGGCGGTCTGTTGCTCGTTCAATTAACGTCCGCCCACCGACGTCTTTCTCACGGTCTTCAAACGGCGGCGCAGCGGCCCACGGTTCCACCGCGTGGCGACCCTGCGCGGCGCCCGAGGCGCGGACCTTGTGGTACGCCGAGGTGCTCGCGCCGGACGCACAATTGGTTATGCGCGCGGGCGAAAAAGGGGGACTGCGAAAAGGAGTGCGGAGCTTTGACATCAGACTCCAGTAAAGTGATTTGAGCGACAAAATTTAGAGCGACATTTTTTAAGGTTTAATATTTAGTAATTGATAAGATTTAATAATGCTCGAATCATTTTTTTAAAATCATTTAGAAACAATATGAGATACTATAAAATAAATCTGTTGATTAAGCAATTATTATTGTAGTACCATTCTGAATTTTACGCACATTTTTTTTCAATATCATTACGAGATTTAAAAGTGCAACTCGTTATAAACATCTAAAAACACCAAAATAGTTTTGGTAGATACAAGCCACTATTGTTTCTTATGCCCGTCTACCCAATGAAACTAATTGATATGTAAATCTCTGTTGTAAAACAGTATTTCAAGATTAACGGAATCCCACCAATTCACATTCACACAGGCACACAAAAGAAAAAGGTTTGTCTCATGCCTCAGGGATGCCTTCTTTATGTATTTCGACGCTCTAAACCTGAATTTGAAGCTAAAATTTCGCCACCATCCCCCATTTTTAAAAAAATCCAAGCAAACATAAAAAAATGTATTTTTTGTTTTCGGGTGTTGTTGTGACTTGAAGACATTGAAGACTTGAATGACGTTCCTTTAGGTATATCGACACGGTAAATTCGAATCTGAAACCAGAATTGCACAACCATCCCGTATTCCAATGCCAACGTCGATCCATCAATGTTAATATCGGTATTCGATCATCATAGGCGAAAATGTGAATGTAAAACATTTTGTAATAATATATTTCTCCTGTTATTACTTTGTAGCTAAAAAATCGAGTGTACATTTTTTCTCTTCGATATTTTGATTGATTCATGGATAACAGTTTTATTGAGAAGTGCTGGAGACACCTTTTCCATTCAATGGAATTAATATTTATATAATTATTAGTTATATTTATATCAGTATAAGTTAAATGAGCAAAATTCGAGGAAAGATAAAGGAAGAAACTGGGCATTAGGATCATCTCGGGCGAGAGATAATCTGCTCGATGAAGTACAAACCAGGCTCGTTTGGTTCGAACTCAAACTGACTGTGGTACCATGTGTTATTATTTCATATTTTAATTTTTAGAAAATTAAGTTTGTGATGGTTTGCACATACGCAGGCAAATAAATCCAAATTTGGCGCCGTAATTCTAATAGAGCCATTTGTAACGAATAATTTTCCCCACAGACAATTACAAATGGCTGTATTCGAATTACGGCGCCAAATTTGAATTTATTAACTACCTATATGCCAAAATAGTGGCAATTTTCGTCCACGAGTAAAAAAAATGGGCTCGTAAAACGTGGCAGTTCATCGGCTTCAACACATTTCTGTTTAAAACATCGACGTTTTTGAAGAAACATCTATCTTTTGAATCTGTCGCATCCCTATTTGTGACACCAGTTTGTCCTTCAACTTGCTACAAATTTTTAATCCAGTCTTTCAGTCACAGACGCTCTTCCCGCGTTGACCTTCGCGCGCTGCTGTGACCGCAGCGGGGCTTATCCGGGCGCCTTTGACCTCTGTTCCGGGACGGGGAGGGGTGGGGCGGGGCGGAACCAAGCGTGCCGAGCGCCCAGCTGCTTGTGCGGTCACGTACGCGCTGTTCGTCTTCCGCGCGCGCGCGTGTATTGCGCGGCACTCTACACGTGTCTGCCGGCGAGGTCGACGACAGCCGTGCTAATGCGACTAATGGGCGAGAGCGCGCGCGTTTGTCTCGACGCACAGGAACATGGCGAAGGGGAACTTTTCCGCAAATTGCAGGTGGAATCGTGATAACGAAAGAAAGTGATGTTGATTGATGGATTAATTAGGGCTGCCGGGCGCGTCCTTACGAAGTTCATTAGTCCCGCAAGTATAGTGCAGGATTTTATCGAGGGGCGATGATCTTCTCCCGCTGGATGGCGTGATCCGGTTCCGACCTACACCTCGGTTTGCGGGGTTTTATTCAACCAGGTATCTCCCACTAGCGGGTCGCAGGTCCATCCGGGACAAGCTCGAAGCGTAAGGTCTCGAATGGGCCTCCCGACATGTACGGTAGTGTAGTGTTCGTAAGTGTATGTGTAAGAAAGGGGCAAGGACACATCTGTCTGCCGCTCACAACCCTCTGCCGCTCACAACTGTCTGCCGCTCACAACTGTCTGCCGCTCACAACCGTCTGCCGCTCACAACCCTCTGCCGCTCACAACCCTCTGCCGCTCACAACCCTCTGCCGCTCACAACCCTCTGCCGCTCACAACCCTCTGCCGCTCACAACTGTCTGCCGCTCACCCGTCTACCCTCTCAACCGTCCGACCTTTCCTTCTTCGTCAGTACACCCACCCGTCCAACTAGCGAGGTGTCTGAGTCGACCGGTCACAGGGGGCGAACGTAAAAATCTCGCCGAACTGCTGGACTCGCCGTGCCACGCCGCTCTGTGCGGGATGATATACGGCGGGCGGGCGTTGTAGTTAAGGGAGATGTGACGGCGGAGCATTTTTCTCAATTTCCTGGAGCTGCTTACTCTCCATTACTTTTTTCATTAGAGCCGCTTAGGGGGCTCCGGTCATTTGGCGGGCCGTGGGGCGGGCAGGGGGCGCGCAACGCTTGCCAAGGCCGTGTAGCCAGCGAGTGGTATACGAGACCAGCGACGCTCCGTGGGATGAAGACACGCTCCCGAAAGTGGGATTACGCATTGCTTGTCTCTTATTCTTCGCGGCGTTGAACAACACTTCTGCCATTTGCAGATGAAAGAAGTGATGCGATTCACCCATTCAGAGCAGAGTAAGGAGGCTTTATACGAAAAGAGTTGGAGAACATTTCGTTTTGATGAAGCAATCTTAAATTGAATGCAGTGTCTTTGGAAATGAATTATTTTTTAAAATGAAAAATGCAACAAGGAATAAATAACGGTATCGCAAAGAGAAAAATAACCGCCATTTCTTTTAACTCTTCTTTTTTCGAAAAAAATAAAACAAAAGATACGCAATGAGTCTTAGAAAGAAATTAGAACAATGTGAACCAATTCCGAAACGAGATTACAACAATTCTTATTGTAGCGATTTTATTTAATTGTCATCTCCGACAAATACTTCTCTTCAGCTGTCATTTCCATAACTTGTACAGAAAGTCTTACTGTCACAAATGGACGAAATGTTCCGACGCAATGTGAGGACGGAGTCCGAGATTTTGAAATGCGAATCCCGAAGATTCTCTCATTAGAATGATACTCCATAATATTTCAACATGTAAAACCACTACTTCTCTTACGTTTACTTCATATATTTACACATTTTTTTTCTAACTAAATGATATGAAGATTTTTTACGCTATTCGTAAATAATTATTTCCTTCATTACAAAAGGTTTCAACAATATCTTTTTTTAAGCTTCAAAATTAATAATTTCTGAGTAGAAAAGAACTTAGGGCATGTAGAATTTGAAAGCAGACACATGTCTCTGATAACCCCCGTGGTCCTGCGTACCACCTCGCCACTCCCAATTTTCTCCACCTACCACTCTCAAGTCATTCCACCCCCTCATTTCTCGCTGCCCCTTCCTATCATTCCCTTCCACATTCCCCTTTCCACTCTGCCCATTCACCCGTCCTTCCCCGCCACTGTTCTTCGCCACCTCTCCACGATTCGCACTTCCCACCTTCCCTCGTTCTTTATTGGGATATCTCACCCCAACTCCCGCCCGCTTTGGGCAGCCCCCCTTTCCTCTTCTCTGAGCCACGATGTCTTGCAACGTTATGCCCTCCCTTAGACTATCCCCAGTACCGAATCAAAATGAGTGCGGGATCCCCGCGAAACTTTAATCCGGACATCCTTTATAAAAATGTACAGTAAACACAAGTAGTGTTAGCACCTTAAATAATAAAAATACCCTTTAATAAATTCATATTAGTCACTCTATGATTACTACATAAGAAATGAATGTTGCTAACAGATCCTTTGATTTAGAAACACGGTTACGTAAGCTACCAAAGCCGGGGAAAAGCGATTTTCTGGAAGAGGCTGTCGTTTATTGCATGAACGATCGCAAAGTGTCTGTGAAAGTATTAAATAATTAATATTTGTTACAATCGCAAAACTATCAGCCCACAAACAGGCTCTCTTTTAACCTGAGCTTGCAAGCTTTGTGGGCCTTGCGGGCCCGAACGTTACGCCAATAACTACCGCGACTCGCACCCGTCAGCTCTTATTCTGGACGTTTTCTCTCCCATTCCGAATGCTCTCTCCGCCATTCCGAACGCCTTCTCGTGTTCTGAACTTCTCCGCCATTCCGAACGCCTTCTCGTGTTCTGAACTTCTCCGCCATTCCGAACGCCTTCTCGTGTTCTGAACTTCTCCGCCATCCCAAACGCCTTCTCGTGTTCTCAACTTCTCCGCCATTCCCAACGCCTTCTCGTATTCTGAACTTCTCCGCCATTCCAAACGCCTTCTCGTGTTCTCAACTTCTCCACCATTCCAAACGCCTTCTCGTGTTCTGAACTTCTCCGCCATTTCAAACACCTTCTCGTGTTCTGAACTTCTCCGCCATTTCAAACACCTTCTCGTGTTCTGAACTTCTCCGCCATTCCAAACGCCTTCTCGTGTTCTGAACTTCTCCGCCATTCCGAACGCTTTCTCGTGTTCTGAACTTCTCCGCCATTCCAAACGCCTTCTCGTGTTCTCAACTTCTCCGCCATTCCAAACGCCTTCTCGTGTTCTCAACTTCTCCGCCATTCCAAACGCCTTCTCGTGTTCTCAACTTCTCCGCCATTCCAAACGCCTTCTCGTGTTCTCAACTTCTCCGCCATTCCAAACGCCTTCTCGTGTTCTCAACTTCTCCGCCATTCCAAACGCCTTCTCGTATTCTGAACTTCTCCGCCATTCCAAACGCCTTCTCGTGTTCTCAACTTCTCCGCCATTCCAAACGCCTTCTCGTGTTCTCAACTTCTCCGCCATTCCAAACGCCTTCTCGTGTTCTCAACTTCTCCGCCATTCCAAACGCCTTCTCGTGTTCTCAACTTCTCCGCCATTCCAAACGCCTTCTCGTGTTCTCAACTTCTCCGCCATTCCAAACGCCTTCTCGTGTTCTCAACTTCTCCGCCATTCCAAACGCCTTCTCGTGTTCTCAACTTCTCCGCCATTCCAAACGCCTTCTCGTGTTCTCAACTTCTCCGCCATTCCAAACGCCTTCTCGTGTTCTGAACTTTTTCGCCATTCCAAACGCCTTCTCGTGTTCTGAACTTCTCCGCCATTCCGAACGCCTTCTCGTGTTCTGAACTTCTCCGCCATTCTGAATGCCTTCTCGTGTTTTAACTTCTCCGCCTTTTCGAGCGCCTTCTGTTTTCTCAACTTTTCCGCCATTCCGAACGCCTTCTCGTATTCTCAACTTCTCCACCATTCCGAGCGCCTTCTCCACCATTACGAATGCCTTTCCGTCACGAACTTTTTCTCCTCCATTCCGAACGCCTTCTCAGACGCCCCGCCCTCTCTCTTCGTCGCTCCGCCCCTCGCGGAGTCGGGGCTGAGTGGGGCGGCGCTGCGCGGCGCGGAGCGGCGGGCGAACTTTCGCTGGCGCGGAGGGCGAAGTGCAAACGTCAGCGCCAGCGCCCCGCGCGGCGTTTGTTTGCGGCTGCCTGTGTAACCACGCGACTTGCGCCCCGTGTAATTACGCGACCTCCAGTGTATTTATCTTGCTATGACTCGGCGTTCATGCAGGAGCAATCGGAAACGGTTCGCGCGAGATATCGAGGGGAGACCGAGAGAGTTGGCTCAGGGCATCAATTGATGTCACTGCAGTCCGATTCAGAGGTTCTAGTTTCGAGTCCCATCGGTGGCAGGATTTTTGACACTAGCTTGTCAGCTAGGTCGAATTCAGTCACTGTCTGGAGGAGAATTCTGGAGGCCGGCTATTCTGCAACAGCCGGCGGCTGTTTTCTGTATTTTTTCCGATCAACACCAGGCTAATGCTGAAGCAGTACCCTAACAAACGAGCCACGGACCGCGCGCGATCTTTCCTTCCCATTCCTTATCTCTTACTTACACACTTACTGACGCTAACATGCATTACACTACCACACATGCTGGGAGACCCGTCAGTAGCTTAGAGCTAACCCCGGCTGGGGCAGTACCCCGCTGGTGGGAGATACTTGGTTTGGGGAAAACCCTGCTAGGTGACGGTAGTTCGGCGCCGAATTTCGCGATACAGCGGGGTAGATCACCGCCACCTTCCGAGCAAGAAACGCGCACTGAACTTACGGGACTAATGACCCTAGTAGTTGATGCTCCCCGAATCACTAACAATCAATTAATCAATCATCGAGGGAAGATGTCCTTCATTGAGGTTTGCAGTGTTTCGCTTTAGATAATATTAGTTAAGTTCAAAATTTACAGTATATTGGTAATTCTATTTCAGCTTTATATTCGTTTAATGATTTAATTCATTTAAAGCATGTTCATTGAAGATGTTAGGGAGAGTCTTCATAGCAGTCCAGCTGTCAACAAAACTTAAAGAATAATGTTTGATACTCAATGTTCTTATTTTGTAGACAGCCAAATAAGCTTGATCTTTTAATCACACATATTAAACATTTGTTCAACTTTAATGTTTTTCATTATACTCTGCCTGAAGAAGTGCCTGAAGCTGGAGAGAAAGCCAAATGTTTAATATGTGTTTAAAATTATCTCGTATTTATTTGGCTGTATATAAAATACGGAACATTGAATATCAAACAGAATTGTTAATGACAATCTTAAGAAATTCGAACTTGCAGAATAATGCTTCTCTTGTCTTGTACTGGCAAACACACAGAAGTTTCAGTGACTGAACAGACTGTATAAGCTCTGCGACTTAACAAGAGATTCTGTACAAATAACTGAATTAAATACCGTCGATTAACTATGACTACAAGGTATAGTGTAGCAAAGATTTGCAGCTGAAATAAAATTTTGTCCGGATGCTGTATATGAATTTGCACATGTTAGCTACATGTGATTAAAAATAATTTAAAAATCTGAAATAAATGGGTCATTGCAGTGGGCGAAAATTGCGTATATTCATAAAAAACCCATAGCTTTTTGTGATTTTTTTATTAATGTTAATGTTAGTTTTGGTTTAGCGCGTCATAGCTTTGTGTATAAAATTCCAGAGTGAAATCTGTGTATATTAATGTTAATTATATAAGCATGTGGAATTTATAATGTGTCTACAAAAAAGGCAAATTGGAAATGATAAATTAAATAATGAATAATTAAATGGATGAAACATATTCGGCGTAACTTTAGTTAATTACCTGTTTGAACGTTTCTCGAACTCGTTACTGCTTCTCGTTAATGAACTCAACCACACTTGTTTTAATATTTAATAAAACAATTTTTTCTAATTCGGAAGAGGGAATGTACCCATATTAATATATTTATATTAAAATATATTAATAAATGATTATAATTATAAATTACGTTATATATATATATATATATATATATAAATATAAATATAAAATTTCTATATGAAAGATGCAGTACAGTGTTGTGCATTTTTAATTCTTATTTTATTTAATGACAATATACTTAATGTTCACCTCATCATTAACTTTTTCATTGCTAATTTTATATCCTCTCGTCTTAATTATTATCGCTTTACGACCACTGGTTATAAAATCCACACCATCATGATATTTATTTATAAAATGTAGTTGGCAGTCTATTTCAGAAGTTTCTGTTGGTGTCTCATTTGTGTAGGCGTCGACGCCATTGAGTCCGTGGTAGTTTCTTAGATTCTGTGTTCATCTGGCGAGTCGACTATGGATAAAAAAATAATTTTATTGAGTTTAGTATTCTACGGGTAAGCATGTATATGGCAATCGGAACAAAGTAATTTTTCTTGCTATGTAATTCTACCGTATTTAGTTCCAGAATTTTACCCTTGTTGACGTGTTCGGAACCATTTTTGGTATCCCATATTATTATTGTATTAGTGGTATAATTAATTGCCACTGTTAATCGATTGTAAGCTACCTCAAACGAGTCGAGTTTTTGGAACTCCTTGTTATTTTGAATGCTTTTTAAATGTAGTATCTGTAGTTTGAAATTTGTGCTGTTTCCTGGCGTCGCGTTGTCGTGGCGGTGTCGTGTCGCGACGTCTTGACGAGATGTCATCCGGGTAGCGGCGGCGGGGCGGGGCGGCGTCGGAGGCGGGAAGTCTGGGTCAGCCGAAGCTCCCCTTGGCTCCTGACGCGCGTGCATCATTCATCAGCAGCGCGCGGGGCCTCGCCGCCAGAGGCCGCGCTCGTCCAAATGGCGCAGTTAATTTTAAATTGGACCGCGGCCGCGGAGCTTTCGCTGCCCTCACAGACACCATCACCATTACCATCGCCGTCACCGCCGCCGCCACCGCAATGTGCGGTCGGACGGACGGACGAACGGACGGACGAACGGACGGACGAACGGACGGACGAACGGACGGACGAACGGACGGACGAACGGACGGACGAACGGACGGACGAACGGACGGACGAACGGACGGACGAACGGACGGACGAACGGACGGACGAACGGACGGACGAACGGACGGACGAACGGACGGACGAACGGACGGACGGACGGACGGACGGACGGACGGACGGACGGACGAACGGACGGACGGACGGACGGACGGACGAACGGACGGACGAACGAACGGACGAACGGATGAACGGACGGACGAACGGACGAATGATAGAACACATTTTTTTATTAATCCACAGTTTCGTTTGTTCCCGAAAACGTGCATTTCCGACAAAATGTAGTCATGGATATTTTCCATCATAACGAAAACATTCACTATAATTTTTTACGAGTAAGTATAAAAGTTACGAAAAAGGTACTGTTCATTAAATGATATTTTTAAAAGTTTCATCTATTACATTTATTTATTTATTTACTTCTTTATTCATTCTTTAACATCAAAACCATCCAAGATTAAACAGTAACACCTTAAGTTTGCGGATGAAGCAGGAAAGACACGGAGTGATTCTGTGAATTAGAGCAGAGCAAGGCACTATCAGAGCATTTACTGGACTAGGTAATGTTTTTGGTGCAGTTAACAAATAATATTTTTTTTTGTGTTTCTTACTTCTGGTGCATGATTTTGTCAATTGTTTAGGAATTTGTTTTGTCCTTGAGCACGAAATATTTGTACAATCAATTGACATTTCACGCATATGGCTAAACCCTTTCTGAAAAACGAAGACGTTTGTCAACAGAAATTTCTAATTATTAATTCAAACTAATTATTTTCTGTGATTTCAAAAAGTTATCATTTTATTGCACTTCAGTATGTGAACCATTCATTTATCTTACGTTGTATAAGCAAGAGACGGCGTGACAGGTGTAGGTGCTAAGAGCAAACAAGACAAACAGAAACAAAATGTTTATTCGCTTACCATTCAAAAACTATATTCGGAGTTATCTAATTTTACGAGCAGTTTGTCGCATACGGAATGTTCGTAGAGAATAACCTTATGATGAAAGGGAGGACTATGGAATTCCAGACGGTAATATTAATTTTGAGCAAAGACGACGCTAGTACCGCGTATTTATTGCATCTTTAGCAGCTCGCTCCGAAGCCATCAATCACAGGAACCATCATCAGCTGCTCTCAGTGTTCCTTCCGGTCGCAGGTCTCGCCTCAAGCGCTTCCTGCTCTCGGAAATTGATTCCTAATGCTCGGCAGCTCACCTAGATAGCCTTGCCAGCTTTGCCTCACAGCGCCGGCGCCGGGGGAGGAGATTTGTTGACGAAGACAAGTTTCTCATCATTCAGCTTGGAATCTTACCATTGCCTTGCCAATTTATTTAAGAATCTATAGTTTGATTTATTGGTTATTTTATTTTTTTTATTTTCGTCAAAAGTTTTCTCAAAATGTATTGTGGATTGTTGTTTAATGTAATGTCCATTTTCAGTTTTTTTATTCAATTCTAAATATGGATAATTACATTGCAACTTGTTATTGAGGAAATTTTGATTATTTGAATTTGTTTCTATGATTATCGAAATCAGAGATAGATATTACACATTTCTCTGTAAAAAGTATTTCACATCATACTTTCCTTAAACATTAAAAGGCAATAATGAGGCTTTTTTTATGGAAAGAGAAGATGACAAGAGGGCATTCCAAGATAATAAAAAAGAGGTGACTGAACTACGGGAGACTCATGGCCTTCATCGCTTGTCTGCCCTCCGTGCACTGCTTCGCCCCCCTGCGTGAAACTGGACCTTGATTCTCATATTCGCCGCCAGAAAATACTGCTCAACAATTGAATCGTTCATTTCAGAAACCCGTCAAACGCCAAATTCCTCATTCTGAGAAAATTGAGAACAGGTCTCCCAATTTATCTGATTTCAAAACATTTTTATTTATTAATGCAGTCGGTACATTAATATTTTTCATATAAATGTGCACTAAACGATGTGTGTATCCTCTTGGAATCGTAATCCGCCGCTAATGCATCCATTAATTTTGGCGTTTGACGGGTTTCTGAAATAAACGATTCAATTACTGTAAAGTACTATTATTCTATTGTAGGCGGCATACCTCGTAGGCAATGGTGGAATCTCTCCAGAGCGAAAAATATTGGAGAGATAAATATTGTCAGTCCGCTGCCAGGGAACGTCAACATGGCTCATGCACGATTCCATGGATTGATTATAAGTCCTTTGTAAATCCACTCACGCACCGGCATCATTGAACTCCCGCTTTGGGAGTTGCCCGGCTACTCAACGAGGACTACTCTGTATTTTTGATGTGTAAATGTGTAATGTGAAGAAGAAAATGAATCGTTTGTTTTTTGATATTGCAATATTTTGCCAGGAATACAAGACGCTTCATATTAAAAAAAGATTCTATAAATTATTCCAATTAGTTCAACCATTGTCAAAAACTTAATGATGTTTGAAAAAGCGACAAAAAAGAAGATACAGATGATAAAGAAGGTGGTCATGGTTAGGAGAGAGTTTTAGAAAAAGATCTGTAAATTAATCCTGTTTACATTTTGGATAAATTATTAAGTTTAACCCACCAGATCCGGTTAAACAGAATTTGTGAAACTCGTAAATAACATATGTGTTTTGACATAAATCTTGTATGATATCTATCAAATAATTTTTCAGTACTCTGCACCAAATGCATCACAGTAGTTAATTATATATGTGTCCTCCCAAAACGATTTCACAGTTTGACATTCATAAATGTCTGCGAAATTTGTAAACATGGCAATAAATCGAAATTGAATTGAAATGCAACAAATGCAGTGGCAAGTCTAAAGAGATATATTGTTCTTTTATCCAGTTGATTTCATTTCAAGAATATATTTTTGTAGCATTTTCTTTTAGAATATTAAGTTACACGTTTCTACTTGCCACTAAACAGCTCGTATCTAGCAGGTACAAAAATATGATCCTAGACAATCTTATATAGATTTGATCTGATAAACTAACAATAATATGATCAGCAGAAATAGGATATGATTTTAGCTATCAGTTGCTTCTATGTAAAATGTAATATAAATATTCAGAGGTAATGGATGTGAAATTGTTTAGCGTAGCTAATTCATATAACATATTGAAAGCGTTTTATGTATTTAACGCCATAAACAGTTAAATCGTGTATGTGAGGTACTAGGGGAGAAGCCATCTACACGCACTTTCTTTAGCTCTGGGATCTCGAGTACTATATCAAGTTGGATTGTGATTATAGGTTGCAGTGAGCGTCTTTTGCAAGAACTGATAAGAAAATTTTCTCTTCCGTGTAATACACATTTGCCCTCGCTGAAAAAGTGGTTTCACGGCCGCGAGAACATGGATACAGATTATCTGAAAACTACATGTTCTACTGAGCTCAAGAAAATGTGCACACCTAGTGAATCTACATCTATGTCCAGACGCAAAACAAGGAGCCATCTCAGAGTTTGCTCAAATGATCACGGTTCCTCAGGGGTAAGCGGCTGCCTTGTAGGAACACATCTAGAACATCCGGAAAGATTAGAAGAAGATTTGAACTACTTTGTTTACTTTGTAAAGATAACTTTTTTCCTCGTACTTCGAATTATTTACTATGTATTAGTTTATTTGTTTTCAATTACTTAGTTATTTCATAATTTAGCCAGGTAAGACTATTAAGAATCCTTGAATTATCTAAATTTAATCGATGGGGGGGGGGTAGTTCATTAAACTTTTAGTCATGTACGAGCAATACATTCTCTAAAAAGGCGTCGGCGTTTATAACCGATTTGCTTAACGACGCTTCGTAAATTCATTAAGGTTAAGAAATTCTAGTTTCCGCGAGTTTCTTGATGGGTGACCGTCCAGGAAAGGCAATGCCTGACTTAGATTGATGATGGCTGATTGGCTAAAATTAAATTGGAGGATTACTCCACGTGCGACCCCAGTGAATTTGTTCACAAAAGTTGTTACGAAAGTGTAACAGAAAAACGTTTAAGAACCTCTGAAATACGGTCTTTCCTTTAGGCCTACATTCCTAATAATATCGCACACTGATTAAACCTGAAAAATGATAATTTTTTGAATGGCAATGTTTATATTATTCGGCATTAAAGGTAGTCAAATTTGATGGAATATGAGAAATAATTCTGAGGATATTTTAAATTACTTCGTACTTATAATTTTATAGTAAAACCCCGTGTAATATTTTTCCTGGAATAAAAACATGTTTTATCACCGAAATTATGATGGTCTCATATAAGTTTTTCTGATAAAGTTTCCAAATACAATTTTGAGGCACTTTTCTCGAAGCCGTAACAATTAGTAATTATGCCATTTTAAATATGGAATTAAATGGATTACATTATTACAATTTGTTTCTAAAATATTCTGTTACTCTTAAAAAATGTATGTTACTGTCTCAAGGAAAGCAATTGAGAAAAAAATTAGAATTGGAAACTCTGCCAATAAAAAACTACATTTCCTACCCAGAAGGAAAACACGTTGCCATCTCAGAAATCGCTCTGTGAATCCTGAGAGCTCTTCGCTCCGTGGATCAATCACAGGAGGCCCAGTACAAGATTTCGCGTGTTGCCCGCGCACCTGGCTAGCGGGCGGAGCGACCCTCCCGGCGCAGTTCGTGCCTGCATGTCTCGCACTCGGCCAAGTGAATGTTAAACTAATAGCACGCTTCCGCTCGTAATTCGAGCGAACCGCATTTTATTGTTCTTTTACGAGCGCCACCCGGTTCGCCCGCCCCCGCCCCCGTCCCCACCTCGCTCCTCCGCCCCTCGCGGGAGGCGTTGCGAGCCCGATTTACATACCCCGCGCGCGCCGCTTAACAACGGCAATTCGACGCCGCTCGTAAATCGCCATCTTTAATTTTTCTTCCGTCCGTTTTCGCCCGACTGATATCGCGCAAGCGGAGGTGTAATTGGTTGCGTATTAAATGCGAATTAGTGAAGGCAGATATTCGTACTTTATCTGAGCGGTTCGCGGCGTAGTACCTGCCCACGGCGCTCCGAAAAGACGTGTTATAAATAGCGGGGGCGGGGGCGCGCGGTGGGTCCGCCGTCTTTCAGTTGCTAATCGCTATAATTAAGGGGTAAATCCTGTAGCTATTGCCGCCTTCGCCGCCCACGAGGTTGACCGAAATATTTTTCTGTGACGACATCTAATGGTCTTGGCGGTAATTGTGATGGTGGATATGATGGTGGTGAGCGTGTGTAATGGTAGTGGTGGTGACCGTATTTGGTGATATTCTTGGAGTTGAATGATAGGATTGATGATGGAGGTTTTTAAGACGTTAGAGGTTTGTGGTGGCATAGTGTTTATGACAATTACGGTGGTGATGGTAGTGTTGCTGGTGCCGAGTTTGTGGTGGTGGTGGTGGTGGTGGTGGTGGTGGTGGTGGTGGTGGTGGTGGTGGTGGTGGGAGTAGTATTGATGGTCGTGGTCGTGGTGGTAGTTATGGTGACGGTGGTAGTGGTGGGGGTTTCTGGCACTGGAGATCCGGTATGAGGGTCTTGATTTTAGTGCTAGCTGTTACCCTAGCGATTGTTACAAGTGCGCTGATGACAGTGACTGTGACAATGCAGTGCAGGTAGGGCAATAAGAGGATGTCGATGTAACACAGGGCGGGGTGATGCGTGAGTGGTGGAGGAAAAAGGACAGGGGAAAAATATAGTCCTCCATTTATCAACAGTGTGGGTGGGGACTGGTGTAGTTTATCCCTGTGTATGTTGCAATTAGGGCTTTTTTACCCGCACGTTTACGGGTACGTGACACGAAGTCTAGGCCTGATACTGCGGTTTATTAACGTTTAAAGATAGTCTTAGAAGGAATGTCCTCGATGAAACAAAAGCATAAGTGTTGGGTAATGTCGATAATGAATAATTAATGCCTTTCCTTTCCTTCGAATTTCTTGATATTTATGTTTTTACAGATAATTTTAAGTTTTGATATTTGAGCTTTCAGCCGTTATGGTAATAAACATGCTGGCCAATGCAAAGGTCAACTAAGAATTTATTTCCATACAAAATCGAATGTAATAATATCATTAGTGAGGGATAATAATATACTAATTTTTCGTTGTGTTATGTAAGTAAAGAAGACCATAATTTAATCAGATATTAAGAAACGGAAAACAACCTTACATATAGATGTTTTCGAGTCATTTTGATTTAGTACCGCATTTCGTGTAGCGCGAAGTAGCACCACCTTGAGTTGAAAAGTTTGAAGTAAGCTACGAAAAAGAGAAAAAAAGAGAAGTGACAATAGGCGGCGACCAAGAAATAATCTTGCAACTCGCCACAGCATCCCGGAGGTCCTTTTTCTCGGGAACGATTTCCTCGGCCTAAGCGAGGGGGCTTAGGAACGTTGTAAGTTATTAGCCATAAAAAGTGGAAACTTAATTTGTTCGCGCATGTAAGCGGAAATCGGCTTCCAGCAGTCGCGGTATTAGGTGACGTGGTCTGCAATGAAGTTTGGGAACGTGGCGGGTTTGTAAGGGAGAAATAAGCTTCTAAAAATAAAGAGTGTGAAAGAAGGCTTAGGTAAGATTGTATTAACTCTTGCGTATTAATAATCAAACGACGGAAAACGATTAAGAATAAGCGAAGAAGAGTAAAAGGAAAGAAAAGTATAGAAGAAAATCGAGGAAATGAATTAGTACATTATAACGGTAAAGTAAATGCTACTACTGGAATTTGGATACTCTATAAATCCACAAGACACAATCTATTTAATTTCGGCAGGCAGCTCTGTTCTGTTGTCAGTCACCTTCTCCGAGTACTCCGTACATCGATTTATCATAACAAAATATATTATTAGGTTAGATGGTGGTAGTAGTGATGTGGTGTGCGTGGATGGTGGTGCATTGGTGTGGGTGGTGGTGCTTTGGTGTGGGTGGTGGTGCTTTGGTGTTGGCGGTGGTGCATTTGTGTTGGTGGTGGTAGTGGTGGTGCATTTGTGTTGTTGTTGGTGGTGGTGGTGCATTTGTGTTGTTGTTGTTGGTGGTGGTGGTGCATTTGTGTTGGTGGTGGTGGTGGTGTATTTGTGTTGGTGGTGGTGGTGCATTTTGTTATTGGTGGTGCATTGGTATTGGTGTTGGTGGTGCTTTGGTGTTGGTGTTGGTGGTGCTTTGGTGTTGGTGTTGGTGGTGCTTTGGTGGTGGTGTTGGTGGTGCTTTGGTGGTGGTGTTGGTGGTGCTTTGGTGGTGGTGGTGGTGGTGGTGGTGAGGAGGGGGTGATAAAGTGGTGTTGGGATTGGTGCGTTGGGGATGACGAGCAGTTGGTGCGTCAGTGGGAGTTGAACGTTTGTGGGCGCGTGTGAAGGCGGTGGAGGCGCGAAGTGGAGCTGATTGCCTGAGAGAGGAGCTGTTGCGGCGCGAGGTGCGAGGGTGTGTGTGTGTGGGCGGCGCCAAGGAAGACGCCGCAGGAGGCGGCAGGGCCGATAGCGGAGGTGGGGGGGAGGGAGTTGGCGTCATTGTTAGCGGCGGAGCCCGTCTCTTGTTCCACGCCACTGGCGACGCGGATCTGCGGACGGTTCCTCCAGCCCGGCGCGTCGCGGCGCGGTGCGGCGACCAAAGGCGCTTTGCAGTAAGCCGAAACCGAGGAACTGAAGCGCCCGAGTGAAAACTCGCTTTCTTTGCGGGAAATCATTTTTTCCTCCGGACGTCTCCTCGGATAAGGCTCGGAGCGCGGCCCGCGAAGAGAGTTTCGCGCTACGCCCGCGCGGCCTCCTGAAAAGGAACAACTTTTCCATGAGGGCAGTGCGTAGCTCTCGAGTCATCGGACTCGAGGCAATTCGCGCGTTGGAACACGAAGGGAATCTCGGATTACAGCTTTTTAATGGTATAATTTTCCCCACGAACATGCGGAATTGGAATAGTATTTCAATGAAAGTCCTGTTTTCAGGAATCGGTGAAATGCGATGAAAATAATCTTTATTTTATTCGTCAGATTAAAGACGCTTCTAAAAGACCCATAAGATGCTGCTACAGTACCACTTTATCACCTAGGGGTGATACATTATTTAATATACTCTTCTGGGCTTTGTAGGCGGTAGTACACGCACTTTTGACGGTAACAAAAGAAACAATTTTTCCTCGTGTAACCTAATATCCCTTTTTTGTATTGTAGTGAACCTAGGGATAAAATCAAATCAGGTATTTTATTTGAACAGGAGATTATTTGTGTATTCGAGAAATACATGATATTATCGTCCCTCCTGAGGTAATACCTATCTCATAAATGCTTCGAAAGCATTTGATAAATTTTTTTTCGGATAGAGCGCTGGTCTAATTTTTGTTGATCTCTCTGAAATTTTGAAAATTATGAAAAATGCAAATAATGCGCAATTGCAACACCAACATTTCCTGTGAGATCTATTGTCAAATTAATTTTCGAGTGTTTTAGTGGGAAGAAAAGGGAAATCACAGAAAAAATTGTTATTATTATTGAGGTCTTTATGAACATATTGGAAATGGAATGTGTAATAATAAATTAGGATCTAATGTTTATGGATGTGTGACAATCTCTCCTCAGGAGAACAGCCAATCCTTTTGGGGTTGGTAGTCTACATACGTAATATCCGTTCGACATGTTATCTTACTGAGAAAATTGCGTCTATGCTCAATATGCAAGAGAAATATTGAATACATTATATTTCTATTGAAACTTTATTGGTCCTTGTTAAGTTTTTGTTCGTATTAAGATGTTAAGATCCAGATAAAAAGAGACAAAAAAAACAAATTTATTTACTTTAAACAATATCATGAATAGAATTGTTGAAACAACTTTAGTTTTCTTTTGACACTAGTTACACTGATTATCCACACTTGATTTCTACATTGATGACATTTATGGTTAGTCATAATTATATAATGATGAAATTGTGAAATTTATTTTCTATTATCTTTTTTCGAAATACTTTTATTCTTCTCAAATAACTCAAACTGAAACACCAGAATATTATCATTCATTGAAATATATAAATTTGTCAGTGAGTAAAAACTACAAAAAACATGTGTTTGGCTTCGGGTTTGTTGAGGGGGAGCTGCAGCACCATGAGTGCACACCAACGTTTCGCCAGTGCTAATTCTTGCCAACTTCTTTTCAGTTTTTCAACACTGTGCAGAATTTGTCTCACAAAAGTTTGTCTTGTCCTGTCTAGTATAGTGTATTTAACCTTCCGGTTAATTGTTTCAAATGGGGTTTCCACAACATAGGAACTTGTTAAAGCAAACTACCTAATTCTTTATAAAATCTTTAAAGTTCGTTATTCATTTGATTTACATTATTGATAGAGCTCATAAATATACATTTCAATTATTTATAAACATTTTCAAACCTTACAATCTTATTAACTTGTAGATGTTCTTTAGTAATAGATATTTAGTAGTAATGATTTAGGTAAGTTGCGCATTGATGCTAATCTCAATCGTTAATATTATGTTCATTAAGAAGGTCCTATTAAACAACGTTCTTCTCAAACTGATGTATTGTGTTCTCTGCATACAGGTCCCAAAATAATTTCTGCAAAATAAAACATTTATTAGTCACAACTTATCAAACAATAAACACATGATCAATATTGCTACCGTCTATTACGGAGTTCCATTGCTCCCAATCTATTCATGTATACATCGATGAAATATTCACGGCGAGTATATGTATCCCTCAAGAACAATCAATCACGCAAACAATGAAAGGTTTTGTTAATAAAATATTTTCTTTTACTCGCGAAAACTAAAGCTAAAACTACAAAAACCACCCCGTCATTGTAACTTTGCTTGATTTGAATTCATCCGTTTCCCGAAAGTAACTAATTTCATTTCACTGTAAACAAATTCCTTTTTTTGTGAAAATCTATTAATGTTTTCATGACGTACAACAAGATTGTCAAGTTATCGATTGCTAGATACAACTCACTCCTCCTTTCATTGCGTTGCGATTCTAAGAACCAGAAGAATGAACTCCAAATTCCTGCCAACCTCCTTTTCCGTTCGCGCGGGCTGCTCTCCGACGACTGCATCCGTGCACTCGCCGTACCCACACTTGTTGGGACAGCACACGCGGCCCCCCGGGCAGGGCTCCCCCCGGGGGTTGCACACGGCGCGGCAGGGCTCTCCGCCTCGAAGGTCCGGCTTCGGACACAGAGGACTCCATTCTGTTGTCGGTGGGCGGCTGTCTACCGGCGACTCTTCGTCGACTTGCGGTTCTGGGATTTCGTCATAGAGGTTTTCCGGGATCGGTGTAACTAACTGCAATAAAGGGAGTTTACTGAAACTCTTCATATACTGCCTAATTTTTAGTATTAGAGAATTTGTGTTTGATTTATTGTGTATTACAAAAACAGCAAAAAATTCAAAATCACTTTGAGAAAAATTTGAATATTTGTTTCACAAAATACACCTCGTTGCTCCAATGAAAGCGAATCAGTTTAAGTCTCGAAATAAATAAATCAAAATCGTGCCAACCTCGTTTTCCACCTCTGCTAGCCCCTCTTCGTTGGTTGTGTCCGTGCACTCCCAAACTCCGCAGTCGTTGAGCATACATTTTTGGGCCTTCGGACAGATTGGGAACCATGGAATGCATGTATCTTCACAGCGGCTAGGTCCGCGGGGATTCGTACAGCAGGAACCGAGGCCGCCGGCCGCCAAAAATGGCAAAATGAGCATCGGCGGCGGCTGGTCTTCTGGTATCTCGCTTTCCGATTCGGGCTCTGATACTTCCTCCTGTAGAAAAGGCAAAATGCGTATGTAACAAACTTTTATTACTTAAGTTATACAAGTGACGAAAGGGATTCCTCTACTCGGACTCCGACTGCGGATTCCTCCAGAAAATGTGATAGTTTTTAATGAACTATGAATGTAGGAACTTCTGAATCCAATTAAATGAACGAAGCAGGGATTGTGATAACAGATGTTTCATAACTTATACGAGAACCCAAAACCGTTTACACACTTAAAGTATCAGCGCTTGAGGCGATGTGGTTATATGAGTATGATGGAATAAGAAATTTCCGAAATGTAGAAACCAGATCAAGAGAAAGGCAAAATTTCTTTGAATGACTGGAATAAAGACTAAAAATGAGGGAATTATAGGCAAATGAAAAAAAGATCACCAAAAGAAGCAGGCAAGTTATAAGTTCTTTACATGCATTGATATGGATTTCAAGCATAAAACGAAGCACAAAAATTACAGTATGTAAAACAATTGTTGAAAGTCTATTCACATATGGAGCTGAGTAGTAAACTATTAATGCCTGGAATAGAAGTAAGATCCAAGGAACAGGAATGGAATATTGGAGACGGTGATGTCAGGTTACAAGAAAGGAAATAATTAAAAATCAAAAAATGATAGAAATAATGAAAACTGGAAAATCAACCATAGAGCAGATAGAAACAAAAGCACTATTATGGTATGAGCATTTAAGAAGGTTGGACAGTGAGCGACTGCCAAAGATGATGTGGGAATACCATCCTGAAGAAAGAAGATATAGAGGAAGACCAAGAAGAAAGTGGGAGGAAGACGTAAGATCAATGATGGCAGCGCGAGATTTAGAAGATGATGCCTGGTGAGATAGAAAAAAATGTAGATTAAGCAGCGAGAAACGGCAACAGCTGTAGAATACTCACTTTACTACTACTACTACTACTACTACTACTACTACTACTACTACTACTACTACTACTACTACTACTACTTCAACTACTACTACTACTTCAACTACTACTACTACTTCAACTACTACTACTACTACTTCAACTACTACTACTACTTCAACTACTACTACTACTTCAACTACTACTACTACTTCAACTACTACTACTACTTCAACTACTACTACTACTTCAACTACTACTACTACTACTTCAACTACTACTACTACTACTTCAACTACTACTACTACTACTTCAACTACTACTACTACTACTACTTCAACTACTACTACTACTACTTCAACTACTACTACTACTACTTCAACTACTACTACTACTACTACTTCTACTACTACTACTACTACTTCAACTACTACTACTACTACTTCAACTACTACTACTACTACTTCAACTACTACTACTACTACTTCAACTACTACTACTACTTCAACTACTACTACTACTACTACTTCAACTACTACTACTACTACTACTTCAACTACTACTACTACTACTTCAACTACTACTACTACTACTACTACTTCAACTACTACTACTACTACTTCAACTACTACTACTACTACTTCAACTACTACTACTACTACTTCAACTACTACTACTACTACTTCAACTACTACTACTACTACTTCAACTACTACTACTACTACTTCAACTACTACTACTACTACTTCAACTACTACTACTACTACTTCAACTACTACTACTACTACTTCAACTACTACTACTACTACTACTTCAACTACTACTACTACTACTACTACTACTACTTCAACTACTACTACTACTACTACTACTTCAACTACTACTACTACTACTTCAACTACTACTACTACTTCAACTACTACTTCAACTACTACTACTACTTCAACTACTACTACTACTTCAACTACTACTACTACTTCAACTACTACTACTACTTCAACTACTACTACTACTTCAACTACTACTACTACTTCAACTACTACTACTACTTCAACTACTACTACTACTTCAACTACTACTACTACTACTACTACTACTACTACTTCAACTACTACTACTACTACTTCAACTACTACTACTACTACTACTTCAACTACTACTACTACTTCAACTACTGCTACTACAACTGCTACTACTAGTATTTGAATTAATGATCACGAACGCTTTATGAGAAAATTAACCTACCTCTTTCAAAAGTGGTGGACGTGTCCCCTTTATCTCAAATACACACTCCATTCCACCACATTCATTGGGGCAGCATATTGTATTTTCGGAACAAGATCCATCATCTTCGCACTGAAGAAAATCGCCACAAGGAAGGGACAAATTCAGGTGTACCCAAGGGCACCTCGGATTATATTGTGAGCGAATGATACTCGGATATACGGGTTCCCTTGTCGTCCAATCTGCAGGAGGGTCGGTTGTAAAATTCGTAGTGGAGTCCTGCAAAGAACGTGATAACTACGAAAATCAGAATGGGCATGGCACATTTTTTACAATGCAATATTTTTCCTTGGATTTTATTGTATTCACTTTACACTACACTTAATTCACAAGAGTATTACAATATTAATAAAACAAAACTTTATTTATTGTTTTAATATTCAGTTCGTAAAAATTTTACATTTAATTCAAGAAGCTATGCGTTTCTATTTATGAATATTTATTAGCTTTCAACACACCGGGTGTCCGGCGAGGAAACGGCGAAACTTTAAAATTTTACTTTCCAAGTTGTTTTGAATAAAAAGTCTTCTATAAACAACTAGTCAATTCTTCCTCTATTAGCAATATTCACTTGTTGATTTTATCGAGTGTAGAAGTGAAGCGATTGGTACTCGCCAGAGTGCGTGATTGAGAAACTGAAATTTAATAGCCCCACAGATTCAAGTGAGGCACATTAATTGAAACACCATTGAGGTTTGTTTTTCAAAAATAAAAAAATAAATAAAAAACAACAACATGAAACACAGACGTGTGTTTACTTTAAAAATAGTCGTATATGTGTTTGCTTATCAGTCTAATATTTCGCATGGAAATGCCGCGTATTTACAGCAACAAGGGATGCGTGGACATTATTTATGTTTACGGTTTTATAACTGCAGTGCGGATAGAGCCGTGTATGAATATCACAGATGTCGGGTGTACACATTTGGGCAAGCATCTGCAATTTAAGGTGGTCCTGAATGCATGTCCGATGCCCCATATTCCCAGTCGATGGGACGTTTCGTAGACGGGAACGTTTGGGAGTTAAGTGAAGTGAATGAATGTGGAGTGAAGTGAGTGAGTGAAGTGAATGAATGTGGAGTGAAGTGAGTGAGTGAAGTGAATGAGTGTGGAGTGAAGTGAGTGAGTGAAGTGAATGAATGTGGAGTGAAGTGAGTGAGTGAAGTGAATGAATGTGGAGTGAAGTGAGTGAGTGAAGTGAATGAATGTGGAGTGAAGTGAGTGAGTGAAGTGAATGAATGTGGAGTGAAGTGAGTGAGTGAAGTGAATGAATGTGGAGTGAAGTGAGTGAGTGAAGTGAATGAATGTGGAGTGAAGTGAGTGAGTGAAGTGAATGAATGTGGAGTGAAGTGAGTGAGTGAAGTGAATGAATGTGGAGTGAAGTGAGTGAGTGAAGTGAATGAATGTGGAGTGAAGTGAGTGAGTGAAGTGAATGAATGTGGAGTGAAGTGAGTGAGTGAAGTGAATGAATGTGGAGTGAAGTGAGTGAGTGAAGTGAATGAATGTGGAGTGAAGTGAGTGAGTGAAGTGAATGAATGTGGAGTGAAGTGAGTGAGTGAAGTGAATGAATGTGGAGTGAAGTGAGTGAGTGAAGTGAATGAATGTGGAGTGAATTGAGTGAGTGAAGTGAATGAACGGGATGAATAAATGATTATATAATAAGAAAAGATCGGCAAGAATTTCTAAATTAGACGAAATCAAGAATGTTACATTATGAAAATCCATGGAAATTATTTACACATTATTGGATTTTATACAAATGAAACAGCTTCAATGGTATGGTCATATTCAAAGGATGGAAGAAACACGGCTTCCACTTAAATTATTAGTAAATTGGACGCCTATTGGTAAACGAAAAAGAGATAGACGGAAAATAACATGGATACAAGGTATATTGGAGACAATGAAGGATAAAAATTTAAACACAGAAGACTGTAAAAATAATAAGAAGTGGAAGTAATTAAATAAAATAACATAACACAAAAATACAATGCATATATGGCTCCCTATGGTTATATTTATCTATCTATCTATCTATCTATATATCTATATATATAAAACAAATATGAATGTTGCGTGAATGAAAGAAATATATAAAAAGTTACCAAGAAAGAACAAAGAAAGAGGCAAGAATACTATACAATAGTGTTAAGAAAGAAAAATAATTGTTTTAAGATGTGTATGCTTAAGTGCTTACTTATTAACTAAACAATTAGATTAATCTAAAATTAAGTTAGTTTTAATTATTAAGAAAAGCCTCCCTCTCTTAGCTGCTTAAGCCATAAGGTAGCAGCAAACTGGATTCCAAATTAAGAAAATTTCCGCCTCCTCAGAGGTACTGATGTGGGGAAACCTTAAAAAATACGTTTCTAAGTCGGCCTCCGCGAGCACCACTGTTGCAGTCAGAAGCGCGAGCATGGCCTTCAGGCGTGTCCGAAGATGCATAATGACTGGAATTCGTTTCGCGTGTCGCCTCATTGATTCGAAGCTAGATGCTCTCTTTACGCACGTCACGTGTGAATGCACATTATTCTAACATTCTTAAAAATACTACCTACCTCATCAACCTGTGGAAGTGACTCCTTTATGACGGGATGTCTGCACTCCACTCCCCCACAGTCGCTGGGGCAGCATATTTTGCCTTTGGGACACGATCCATCCTCTTTACACTCGAGAAAATCGCCGCAGGGAAGGGACAAATTCAGATGTACTGGAGGGCACGTTGGAGTATATTCATGGTGAGTGGTAGGCGAAGATTCGGGGTCCCTTGTGGTCCACTCTTCAGGGGGCGGGGTAGTTAAAAACGAAGAGTAGTTCTGCAACAAATGAGGGGATATCAGAATCGGAGGTAATGGATCAAAAAACATTTTAACTCTAATTAACACCTAATTTGAGAATCTGAGCCTATATATAATTGATTACTTAAAAAGAGAACGAAAGGATGTTTATACACGCGTGGCAAAAGAGTATATTATGCAATGCAATTTGTATTGTATTTAAATTAAATTCTTTGACTATATCCTAATTTTGGATTGGGAAACTCTGATGAAAAATAAATTAGTGTAATATGGAATAAGTATTGGTTGGAACATTTGGTTTATTAATATTTGTTTTAATGTATGTATTTGGCATTTGTCAATTTCCCGACTTTGCTGGCTAGCTGACGGTCCCCCGTGCCTGCGTCTAGTTGAAATCCCACGCTTTGGGGCAAGAGACACATGAGGCAAGAGACACATGAGGCAAGAGACACATGAGGCAAGAGACACATGAGGCAAGAGACACATGAGGCAAGAGACACAAGAGGCAAGAGACACATGAGGCAAGAGACACATGAGGCAAGAGACACATGAGGCAAGAGACACATGAGGCAAGAGACACATGAGGCAAGAGACACATGAGGCAAGAGACACATGAGGAGAGAGACACATGAGGCGAGAGACACATGAGGCGAGAGACACATGAGGCGAGAGACACATGAGGCGAGAGACACATGAGGCGAGAGACACATGAGGCGAGAGACACATGAGGCGAGAGACACATGAGGCGAGAGACACATGAGGCGAGAGACACATGAGGCGAGAGACACATGAGGCGAGAGACACATGAGGCGAGAGACACATGAGGCGAGAGACACATGAGGCGAGAGACACATGAGGCGAGAGACACATGAGGCGAGAGACACATGAGGCGAGAGACACATGAGGCGAGAGACACATGAGGCGAGAGACGCATGAGGCGAGAGACACATGAGGCGAGAGACACATGAGGCGAGAGACACATGAGGCGAGAGACACATGAGGCGAGAGACACATGAGGCGAGAGACACATGAGGCGAGAGACACATGAGGCGAGAGACACATGAGGCGAGAGACACATGAGGCGAGAGACACATGAGGCGAGAGACACATGAGGCGAGAGACACGTGAGGCGAGAGACACGTGAGGCGAGAGACACGTGAGGCGAGAGACACGTGAGGCGAGAGACACGTGAGGCGAGAGACACGTGAGGCGAGAGACACGTGAGGCGAGAGACACGTGAGGCGAGAGACACGTGAGGCGAGAGACACGTGAGGCGAGAGACACGTGAGGCGAGAGACACGTGAGGCGAGAGACACGTGAGGCGAGAGACACGTGAGGCGAGAGACACGTGAGGCGAGAGACACGTGAGGCGAGAGACACGTGAGGCGAGAGACACGTGAGGCGAGAGACACGTGAGGCGAGAGACACGTGAGGCGAGAGACACGTGAGGCGAGAGACACGTGAGGCGAGAGACACGTGAGGCGAGAGACACGTGAGGCGAGAGACACGTGAGGCGAGAGACACGTGAGGCGAGAGACACGTGAGGCGAGAGACACGTGAGGCGAGAGACACGTGAGGCGAGAGACACGTGAGGCGAGAGACACGTGAGGCGAGAGACACGTGAGGCGAGAGACACGTGAGGCGAGAGACACGTGAGGCGAGAGACACGTGAGGCGAGAGACACGTGAGGCGAGAGACACGTGAGGCGAGAGACACGTGAGGCGAGAGACACGTGAGGCGAGAGACACGTGAGGCGAGAGACACGTGAGGCGAGAGACACGTGAGGCGAGAGACACGTGAGGCGAGAGACACGTGAGGCGAGAGACACGTGAGGCGAGAGACACGTGAGGCGAGAGACACGTGAGGCGAGAGACACGTGAGGCGAGAGACACGTGAGGCGAGAGACACGTGAGGCGAGAGACACGTGAGGCGAGAGACACGTGAGGCGAGAGACACGTGAGGCGAGAGACACATGAGGCGAGAGACACATGAGGGGAGAGACACATGAGGGGAGAGACACATGAGGCGAGAGACACATGAGGCAAACATGGCATATTCCCTTCCCCTCAACTAACTAACTCCGCCTGTGATTTCTTTCTCACACACCTACAGAAACTGAGTCTATTTTAAAGAAAGCTGCATCTCTATTTTTGCATCGACCGGGAATCGAATCCAGGGCAACACTACGGGAAGCTAGTATGCTGCTGCCCAGGAGCAATTCTCGAGCCCTATTTGTTTTAATAATGAGATTAATTTCTTGTAAATGGATTTTCAGAAAAGAATTCCGGTGAAGGCGAATTATTCGATCACTGTAAATATAAGGCTAAAAAATAAAGCACATGATTCGGGCTTGCTGTGATAAAATTCCATTTGGAGTCCATAGTGTTTTGGAGACTGTAGTGCAGTGAACTGTTAAACGGAATAATATAGCGTTCCAATTATTCTGATGCACTCACCCTGAAAACAAATATTTACATTGTTTTGGTGGAGATTTATCTTCGCACGTTATCATATACTTAAGGAATAATGAAATTATAACGGAAATTTATAAGTATATCGAATTAAAACTGAAATAGTCGAACTTTTTGAACATCGCTTATGGTGAACTGAAATTATCCAGCTTTTTGAGTCTTAGAAAGTAGTTTTAAAAAGGAAATTTTACACTTAGCAAAAGGGGTGCACTTCTGAAGCAAATGCATTTGATGTATCCCACTTCCAGTAGATCACCTGGGACTCGTAACAACTTAAATCGACCCAGAAAAGGCATTTCGACCTGAAAAACACCTACCAGAACAGTTGACTCGTAGTCCCAGTTGATGATCATTTCCGTCGTAGGGGCGGTTTGAGAGTCGGCCGCCGCGAGCGCCACCGTCGCAGCCAGCAGCGCGAGCGAGGCCTGCACGCGTGTCCGGAGCTGCATGGTGACTGGCGTGCCGTCTCACCGGCCGCCTCGCGTATTTGAATCTGGCTGCGGCGCGGCGGTTGTATTGCTCCCTTTGGGCACCTGCGTCATCGAGCGCCGCCGCAAACGAGCGTGGGGAATGCCCAGCGACTCCTCTTCCTTCGCAGCTGCGCTCGCATTCATCGCTTTTGCTTCTTGTTTTGGGGGTTGCTTTCGGCTGGACCCCGACCGCCTCCAGGTGCTCGCTTTGGACTTTGCTATTGTAGGAGGTGAATCTGCAACTCTTTGCCTTTCTGGCCTTTCCTTGGAAGTGTACGTAATGAGATGTGTTTACGTTCGTACAAAAGATTTGTGAATCTGTGTTTCGAAGCAATTTGAAATGCATCTTCAACAAAACTGGGATCTGTAATTTGTACTTAGCCTGTTCTCGGAATATTTCGAATAGATATCGCGTCTCATTTTTTGATGAAACGCGTTAAAACATTAAGTTTATAGCGGAAAAGGAATGCTATTAGTATATTTTGATAAACAAAGAACAATATTATTACAGGGATATGTCAACGCGATTTTCACTGGCATGACTATAGAAATTAATGGTAACCAGTGTGATAGAATGTAATCGTAGCGCATTGTGTCGTACCACGTCTTGCATTTCTGTTGCATTTATTATAATAATTATTTTCCATTTACCAGGATTTGAAGAAAAGAAACCTAAATTATTTTATCTCGTCGGATGACGCCTTCTCTGTCCATGGGTCGGTGGACAAGTCTAGAGCCTAAACTATACTTTGTATTTTTACCTTAATGGATATTCTCCAATCGATCTGAATCACGTCACGGTCTCTCGATTGTGAATCGAATTTTTCATTGTTTTTGTGGGTGGTATTTTCATAGACCTTCATTGACATTTTCAAAAGTTTCTCAAAAATGGCTCCTACTCTTTGATTTTTTTTCTAGATTCGTGCAATGTTCACTTGAAAATATGGCACAATTATATTTTCAATAAAACCCATAAATTTCCGAAAATTGGAAAAGTCTAATGTACTTCCATGGCCTCCTATGACTATTTTTACTACTAATTTTTTCCTTCAATATTTTGCTGAAATAGAGTAAGGGACTGCTTGATGGTGTAACTCCGATAATTCTTAAACTATTTTAACTTCTGAAAATGGGTTAAGTTCAACATTTTTGACGCCCTCTTACGTCTACCTAAATATAGGTTTTTCTTAATGCAATAATTGTGTTAATGTTTAGTTTTCGAATCATTTTTTGTAGACTAATTTTAAAATATTAATAGTCTTCGCGCAATTTGACGATATTTCGTGACAGTGTTGAATATTATATTTAAAATCACAGCAACATTGAGAAACTCTAGCTGCACCTTAACATAAGAAACGCGAACTACAGAGGTAAAGGTCTCGCTTCGGGAATGTAAGTTCTCGAGTTCAAATTCCAGTTGAGAATAATTATTTCTTTAAACTTGTGTGAATAAAGTACAACACACTTCATAAAAATGTACCACATTAATTGAAAGTTTTGAATTTGTATAAATGTAATAACTCTTAGGAGGTGACTGAAGTATTTGAAAGGTATACATTGCAATATTTTGTTTTGTTATCGCTACAAATTATAAAGAGCTACTGTGTGCTATTGTGGAATCGTTATTTTTTCCAATTAAGTTTTACAATTCTCTGTACCGTCTGTGTATGTTACATTAAATTTGATTTTGCATGAAGTTATAGAAAAATATCACTGCAAAGAACCATTAGAAAGCATCCCAAATCTTCAAATATTAGTCATATGAAAATTTCTATAAACACTATTTTCGTCAGAATTTTATAATTTCATACTTTTCAAAAAGTGTGTCAGTGTGTAGAAAACGTTAATTGACTTAATATTGTTTATAAATAATCATGGTGTCGAGGGTAGCAAATAAATAAAATTACACTATGCATTATGAAATAATATATTTTCATTTTACAGGTATGGAATACAAAGCCAGTTTTCGTACTATGATATTGCAGAATCAGCCACTTGTATGATTTCCAATGGGTACGTAGACTAACAATTTTTCAATAAAAAAATCAAATATCAGTCAGGGTTGAAGATTTTTATTCAGCAAGTTTCTTCAGCGGCTTTATGCTCTGTTCGTACAACTTCCAAAAACGCAGCTGGAAAAGAGAATAGAATATTAATCATGCATGTGTTTGTGTGTGCTTCGGCTGTGGAGAAGAATGATCAGAAACGGAGTCATCAGCATTGTAGTTCTTATTGCTCCGCTTCGTAACGTAATGTCGAGAATGTTCCAAAGGCATTCAACTATATTTTTTTAAATATCCAATTATATACATTCATCAATTGTCTTTAATTTTCACACAGTTGAAAATGTATTTTTCAAAATTAATATCAAGGTTTGACGTACAGTTTGGACATGTATGAATTATTTAGCGTATAGTATTTGATAACTTTTCAGAAATGTAATATTTCATTTACCCTATCCCAAGTATTATAATTATCACTACAGATTCTCTTGGGCTACGTGATGCACTTAGTCTCATTAATTCTTTTAGAATTTCCAAGACCTCTCTCCGTTTGAGGGACTCATGTTGTCATAACCAAAGAACGAAAAAGCATCAATAGTGACTAGTAGTTTAGTACATTTTTGTAGTTTTCCTAAAATACTTGGGTTGCAGTACTAAATTCATTATGTGAAACTTCTGGACGACTAGTATGCATCTCTGAATAGATCCTTTATGTAAAAGTATCCAATTTTCAATTTGTTCTATTTTTTATTAATTTATTTTCAAACCCCTATTTTAATTCAGAATTAGAAGAAATAAAATGGCAAAATTTTAATAATGCTCAGACATGTGATTCAGTAATAGCTATTCGATCTGAACATTTTTGAGACCAAACTCAATGTTTATATTATATTATTGCAATACCAACATTAATAAGCGCCTTTCTATTTTTCTTTGTTATAAAAGAAGGGAAAATAAAATCATCTTCATTTTACATATCCTACCAGAAGGAATAAAGTTCTCCTACAGCAATAAAAATGTCTCCCAATATTATATTTCCAATTTTGTGCTTCAAGTGGCCATTACTACGACGCTGGTGTCTTTACCTTAAGATGAGTCCCGAATATATTATTATTATTATTATTATTATTATTGTTATTATTATTATTATTATTATTAATCCAATTTTCACAATAAAATTATGTGTCATAATAATTTAATTTTACGACTAATCTTTACCATTTTTTGCCAAATTCAAGAAAACAAACATTTGATTGCCGGTCCGTATGGTCAAGAACGCTAAGACAGTAGTGCCGTAGCGGTCTCGGACCGAAGGATTACGGGTTTGAGTCCCGCCTCGGCCATGGTTGTATTGTGTTCGTCCTTTCACCCCTATCATCATCATATCGTGTCATCCTCATAGTTACCATACCGTTACACGCAATAGTGGTCGCTAATGACCTAGTAGTTTATGCGACTTTAAATATAAAAAAAAAACAAAAACTTTTGATTAAGAAAGGCTACTTGTTGCCTCTAGCTAGACCATAGGTACGATCGTAGAAGAAAGCTGTAAATGCCACTTACAAACAATAATGAGAATGATTAATGAAAAGACCTACCTCCTTCTCAGTTGGAATATGCGGCTTTGCTGGTTCCATACATTCTGTACCTCCGCAGTTGTTTTTGCAACAAATCTGTCCTTCTGGGCACCATCCGCACAGAAATGCACACGGACTCGCAACATACGGATCCAGTTCCGGGCATTTCAAATCCTGTTTCTGGTCGGATTCGGATGGTGAAGTTAACCCCTGTGCAAAAATGTCAAATTGTAAGCAAGACCTTTCTGTCAACTCAATGTTGCCTTCTCCTGTAAAATGGTATTGGGCTAGAATAAATTCGAGAAAGAATATAGACAGTACTAGCAGAGATGACAAAAATTTGAAATTATCATGGCCATTGTGTTAATGTTGTGTCTGCATTATGATTCTCGTATCTTCGCAGGCTAATCATTTTTAATGCTATGCAATATACGAATTTATTTGTTAATCAATTTAGTGAAATGCTTTGTAGAATATTTGGTTCCCCAGCACACAACAAATTAAATATGTGCAATTTGTCAATTAATAAGATTTCGAGCTATTAAAATGTTGATCTTATCGAACAACTTCCATGTTGCGAATTTTAAACTCCTGTAGTGCAAACAGTAGTTTGTTTATCTCTAATAATACATGAAATTGAAGATATTACTTGTCTTGGGTATATTATGCTATTGCAAATTATGTAGTCTATATTAATATTCACAGAGCAAGTCGGCAATGTATTGGGAGTTATTACCCCAAATTATGAATATTTAATTGTATTTTCAGTACTCCTGTAGGTAAAGTGATTACATTGTAACTTATTCCATAATATATTAGTGTAAAGTATTTAACGCTCTATTTTTGAATAAATACAAGCGTCCTGTAAATATCTCATATAATATTGCGGCTTAACGTAAAAATTAACCTTTATTCTCTCTCTTTTACAAACTTTTTTAAATGTAAGCTCGTATACGTAAGCTTAATAAATAAGCGTTACGGCCGAGGCAAGGACTTTCAAACACATTGCTTCTTTTATGTCCGAAGTTGAAAAATGATGTTATTTATACTATCTATTATTTTGTTTCAAATTTATTTTGTGAATTCAATATAACTCGGAGACTTGTAAGGAAACTCAGTTTCTGTTAGTACAATACAAAAACTGCTGGTTCGAAGATAATTGTGTGAAATAATAGATATTTTGAACAACTTTAGTACTAGAATTGTGATTGTCAGTCGTCGTTGTTTCGTCTTTTCATAGTTATTCCGACACTTATCCGCAGGTTCATACATACTCGTGAAAAGAACATGCACTGGACGCCCAACGCAAATGTTCTTTTTGGATTTCGGAACTTTACGTACAAGTAATTTTAGGATAACTTTTTGTATTGCAAGTCCATGACTTTGTTTTGTGACTAACACCCGATAAAGACTCTAAACCTTAGGATAAACCGTTGTGTATTTAACTTGTGAAATTTAATTTGTTAAGTTTTTAGAAACTTCTTTTGATTTTAGAACATTTGATTTGTAATGGTTATATAATTGACTTAAAATTTTTCAAGAAAGTTGTAATGTTTGAGTACTTTTTAATTGTTACTGTTATTTATATACAATTGTTCTAATAAATTATCATTATAGAGTTCTTCTTTACTACAATGAGTAATGTAATAAAACCGAACAAAACACTCACGTCTTGCGCAATCCCTTCATCCTCTGTGACAGTCTCTTCTTTCACCGCCACCGTCACCCTCATCACCACCGTAACAATCACCAACAGCAGCATCTGCGCACGCGCTACCGACCGCGGCCGTAGAGGCATGGCGACTGACGCAACCCGATGATTGCCTTCCTCTGGCTCTCTGAGAAGCGTCAGAGCGTTCCTGAGAAGGAAGATGCGCGAGGTCGCGGACGGGGAAACACCGACGCCCGCGACCTTCCAACCCTTCTACCGAGAACGGTGATCATTCGTTTTCATTATCATTCTCCTTCTATTTATAATACGCTAAGGAAATATGACAGTTTATAAAGCCCGTTTTACACAGTCGTTTTTTCTTCATTTTTCGTCGGCAAAGTAAAGTGGCGGATCGGGGTGAATGTAGTTTGTACGAAAAAAATGACGCATGCTTAATTTTTGGTTCAGATTTCATCCAGTTTGATTATCGACCTCCTGGCATTACCTTTTAGAACTGTCTCTCATTTTCTATGCTTGTGATGCGATTAGTTTCTTTTGTGCAGTTTTGAGAGCGATTTAATGAGTTGAATAATTTTGTTTTTTTTTCATTTTTAAACATTTTTTTCGATCAATATATCAAAGGTTCACCATATCCGCTATTCGTTAACTAAAATATAGTAGTCTTACGTCTGTGACTGATTTGTTATTTCAGATGTACAGTAAAACGTCAGACGCCTGCTAATTCAACATTTCAATATTTTAGAGTATTCTTTACATTTTATTTCTCATTCGCTAGTCTGGATATCTTCAGTTCAATTTTAACATCCTTGGTTCAGTGAAAAAAGAACAATGATTTTACGACCAAAATTTGAGATCATATTGCTGAGGTAATTCCAATACTTTTTCTCTCTTTACTATAGAACAGGGAGGAGAAGAAAAAATGCTTAAACACTATTTTATCACCAAAGACTTAATTTTACTTTAATTTTACTTTTTCTTCCTTACTTCGTGAGAAGAAAAGGTTTTGTAATTGCAGGCCGGAAAAAGGCAAATTTTCGATAGAGAAACGGCTTCAAATTTTTTCGTTAAATTTTCTCTTCGTACCTATCAAGGTAAAAAAATGCCGCTAGTCTCATTTCTGGCGAACTCTCTGAACCTTCGATAATTGCAAAAAGGTATCATTGAAAAACAATAAATTTGAATATAAATGTTTTTGTCCTACACAAAATCTATTCTAAAAAAATCAGATCCTTAAAAAAGGTCTCGTACATTTTTTCAAAAAACAAGTATTTTCGAGCAATATCTGCTTGCATTTAATGCAAGTTGCAAGATAATTGCAAACAATAGAATTATTGAGAGGAAATAAATTATGTGTTATATTGAACACTAGCTTTATTTAATCAAAAGTACGATTGTAGAGAGATTTTCATTACAATATTTGAATATTTGAGAATTCTAATCTTCCACCCATCTTTTATTGAAGAGTTTTCCACGAATTATTTGAAGAATTAGTAAGATAAAAGTTGCAAAATTATAATTTTACTTACGTTAATGTTTCGGTACTTGTATCTTAAAAACCTCCAAACTATTTTTTTTAAAATATTTATACGTTTTTATCAAAAGAACATGTTATATTTAAAATTTTGAGTAATACAGAGTGTCTCACAATAAATGTTACAAACTTCTAGGATATTTAGAAATGTTGAAAATGATATCTTTTTGACCAACATGTGGTGGAAAATTTAATGTAATGAAGATACGCATTCTGACATTTCCTTCTGATTGTTGGGCACCATCTTGTACTTGTGGCGGTCTGCCAGTCACGTTCTGACGGAGACTAGGGTATTTCATTGTACCTATCGAATACTCAAGCATGTGAGTTTGCCTGTCACTCAGAGGTAAATATCACATGTGTAATTCCACAATATGAAATTTTCCACTGTATATTCGTTGGCAAGATACAATAAATTTCAGCCCGACTCAGGAAACTAACTACGACGAGGATGTCTGTGCGATTCTGTAAGACCGTTAGTTCTATTATTTTCTATTCTATCATATTACTCGAATTAATTATATTTGAAACACTTTACTGAATTTATAATTATGCTTATCTACTGTGAAATGTGATCGTGCTTGAAACAGTTGTGGAAAGCAGCATGGTGCATCCTACTATAGTTATAGTTGGAACACAATGCTCTTATAGTAAATTTTAACCCGATGCGTAAAACATTAAGGAAAAGGAATTCATTAGAAAATGTCATTTAATAGTCCTATATGGCAGTAAAAATTAGATTCTTCCTCAAAAAGAAAAAAAATAAATATGCAAGGTACAGAGAGGAATTTTTTAGGAGTGTAAAAGGTTGTACTTTACTAGATAAACAAATAAATGAAGACATAAGAAAATAATTAAATATATTTAGTTTAAATGATTATATACAACTATATAAACAGGACTGGACGAAATTTAGAAAGCATAGAGAACAATAGCTACCTAAACAAATGCTGCAGTACAACCCAACAGGAAGAAGGAATGTAGGAAGACCACGCAGAAGATGGTTTGATATGTGAAGAGGGAAAACGAACCGTCTAATCCTTGAAGTGCAGAAAAAGAAGATGAAAAAGAAGAATTCATTAGATATCTTCTAGCAATGTCCTAAACTTACCTCGTTCTGCCTTGTTGTGTCCTAAACTAACCTATTGATCGGTTGACCCGGAAGCACTGCTAATCGTCCTGCCGACTGGCGCCATACAGTTGGTTCCTCCGCAGCCGTTGGTGCAGCAGATTAGTCCCTCCGGGCAACTCCCGCAGCTGAAGGCGCAGGTTCCTATCCCTGTGGGTGGGGGGCATTGACCCTGAGGTCTCCGCCTAGTCGCCGCGTCTCCTCCCTCAGTGGCCACTAGTAGCACCAACGCGAGCGCCACCAACCACCGCAGACCGCCCATGATCACTGGTCAGGGAAAGGGGTCGTGCATCGTATTTATTCAGTTTTTTGTTTCAAGGACGTTAACATATTTCATCTTTTCCCGCCAACGTTTCATAATATACTCTCGGGGATTTCCTACTTCGTATCCGAGGCTATCTCTGGGGGTTACGTAATTGACTGGCCTTGCCATTTCAGCGTGTCCATTGTAATGATGTATAAATTACTGGGTACACCATGCTGATCAAGCAATAGATTTTATAAAAGAGAACTCTATCTAACTCCAAGTGCAAATTTTAAGTCCAATTGTCTCTCTGAATATGTGTGTATATATATATATATATATATATATATATATATATATATATAATCGATTTCTCATAGTTTAATGTTTGACTGTACTTTACAACTGAATGGAATGGTTAAAGGATGTTGGTTCACTGAATGTTTAATATGAATATATGACTGAGGAAATTGCTGAGGATAGTTTTTGCACAGTGAACTAATCATTAGCTTTTGAATTGGCAATAACACATTTCTGAAAGACATTCATTTATTGTTGTTTTTTTGTTGTTGTAATTTTCATGTCTGATTGCACCATTGGTCTTAAGAAGATCCCGAAATATTTAATATTTATTACACAAGGAATATTTTTCAAGATTTAGTTACTTTATTATGCATTTATATAAAATATGATACATACGGAATCTTTCATATGCTCATATTTACATATACAGAAATGTTAGTACATATCCAAAGTTATTTTAAGACTTAATTTAAACATTATGAAACATCATTCGATCTTCTGTTTTTTGGTGCATTGTATTGTCTTCCCCGCTGTGAATTTCTTTTGTGCATCTGCAAAACAAAATAAATTTACTTTACGCAAATGTATATCACTTTTTTCAAATGAATCCTCTTTATGTTCACAAAGTGAAAATCTTTAAAGACGTTGGTTCTAATAAGCAATCTCAATATTTCTAGGATCAAACAATTCCAATTCGATTTTCTTATACAAAAATAAATAGAAACGTAAAATAAATGTTTATAGTAAATTACAATAACAAATAACATTATATTCTTGAGTGCTGTAATTTCTATCAAGTAATTTAGTCTAATGGTAAATTTTGGATTACGTCGATTACATCTAGAAGAAAAGTTCAATAGAAAAAGGCGGAAGGAGAAAAAACAAAACAACAGAGATGAAAAACCAAAATACCAGACAAATTTCTAATTTTCTCTACAAGACATGTTTTATAGGTTCGAAAATGTTAAGAAACAACGCATGAAATGGTTTTCACAATTTTCATTTTTAAACCGAAAAATATCTGCTTAGGACATTCAGCTCGAGCATAAATAAATGCAAACTTCAAGTCCTTTTAACATTATCTTTTCCCCCAAAAATTCACTTTTTTCAATTTTGTGAGAAAAAACAGCTGTAGTTTACGTTAATTTAGCTTTAATGTCTTTTTTACAAGATTGCTTTGAAGAATAATCAGTTCTTTATTTTTTGTTATATTTCTTAACTTCCAGTGCAATATTAGTACAAACGGACAAAAATGTCACTACATTATCTCTCTTTTCTTGGACACGTAGTAACACAGACAATTTTTAAAATACCTGATGGATGTCGCTACAATTTTCCTTTTTGCAGTAACAAAAGTAAATTTCGCATTAAAATTATTTTGACTTGAAACTTCACTCCCGAGAACCACGCGAAATTTAAAATTCGAGTCCAAGTAATATTTCAAGAGAACATGAAATATCTTTAATTTAGTTTGTCGCTTTCATCTTTAACTAGCTAGATCACTTACTCGCACAAAATGAATCGAAATTACATCGCACAAAAAAAAACTCTAGAAAAGTTACGATTGAAAATAATTACTATAAGGAAAATAAAAAATCTCAACAAATATTGTTTTATGTAGTTCACATTAACTAAAACTGATGAAGTAAGCAAGATTTACAAATTCTCGATCAATACAATTGCTATTTCTTGTGAAATTTGAACTCTCGTTTTTTTTCTCCGACAACTATAACCGCATGGTGCAAAGACTTCCTTCAATTGTATTATAATTATATTTGTAGTTGGTCTAGAAAATAATAAGGAACAAATGGCGGCAGTAAGGTTCATTTAATTAATTTTATTATAAATTCCGTGGTGGTAGCAGATATCTTGTGGTAATCCATGGTATTGTAAATGAAATAATCTCCACAAAAGTTTTTAATAGTTTTATTAACAATTTTCCATAGTTAACTTTCGGGAATGAATTTGGATGGGAAAATGGGGGATGGGATGATGGGAAATGGGAGGATGGGAAAATTCATTCCCGAAAGTTAACTATGGAAAATTGTTAATAAAACTATTAAAAACTTTTGTGGAGATTATTTCATTTACAATACTAATTTTATTATATTATTAAAATATAATGTTTTGTCTATAACGCCAGATTATAAAAGCATGTGGAGCACCCTATGTTCTCTTTAAAGAAAAAAAAAAACACGAAATTTGGTTGAGTTGAAAGTTCAAATGGCTTTCTGAACAAAAGCCCTCAGTGTTTTAACAATACAGATGTGAAAAAGTAACGCGTCTTCCCGTTTGCAACCAACCTGCCTCCATCTAACTCGTGGGAGTCGTGCAGGAGTGCCCGCACCCGTTGGGGCAGCAGATCTGCCCGTTGGAACAGCCCGATCCGCACATTTCAGCGCACACACCCGCCATCCCGGATTTCACCGGAGGACACCGCGGGTCCTGCTCCGCACATACCGCCAACGCCGTCATCACCACCACCAACACCAGCGACAGCACCAGCGAGCGACGGTGGGACTCCATGGCAACTGAGCGAGCATTGCTGAGAGCAGCCATAAAAGGACGCGTTCGGAGTTTTTTGTCAACGTGACTGAACTTGCGGCCGGATGGATGTGAATACCGTTTACTTCCGTTTTGGATGACGCTTCCGGGAAAACCAATCTTGTCCACTCACGTGCCCTCGCAGCAAATGTCGGAATGCGTGACGGGGTGGCGCAAAAGCAGAAGGATAATCGAAGGAGTTGAACGAATCAACTTGCAACGCAATGACTCGCATATTACAGTTCAGAATTTGCTCAAGAGAAGATTTATAATATTGTCTAATTGGAATGCTACTGCGAGGGAATATTCGGTCCACTGTTGAAGCAGGTAAAGGCTCGCGATGAGAGAGCGATGAACTTTTCGAATGCAATCATTTGATGAGAATAATTTAGACTTTTCATAACATAACATAGCCAAGCAAGTGACAAAGTGAGATCTCAGGTCCAAACCTGCCGAGGCCGGTGGGTTTTCGAACGGAGATTATGATGACCAAGGAGTAATTGGTAATGTTGTGAGACCATTTGCGTATTTCAAAAATCCCAAACAATTAATTAATTGTTGGCAGTAGACATTGCACTAGTCTCTGAATTTCATTAGACAACGGGATCAAAAACAACCTTATATAGCAATATTTTCAGTTCTCTTCGTTTTTGTTTCCCTTGATTCATGTTTAATTAATTTCACAACGATATTTTCATATTTTCGTAAAAAGCTATAACTCTCCAGGATTTAGTAAATATTTTTATAATGAACTAAATATGTTACTAGAAATCGGTTAATGCTAATTGGGATTGTGCCGTAAGTTTTCAATTCTGAATGCAAATGGACGTTATATAATGTTTATACATTACAAATTTGTGGTATTTGAAGAAATTGTCCCCTATCGAACCCAGAAAAGTTTCCTGCTCCTACCATTATTTGACAGCCCTACAGAAAGGTTGTTACCGCTCTATTACGAAAATTTCATTCAACTTTTTTTCTCCTTTTCAATCTCCTTTCACCTTTCGCTTTTTGAGCAGTTCATATCTTGCTTCTGAGTGTTTCAGAACTTTCAGAACTTTTGAACTTCAGAACTTCTGAACTTTCAGAAGAAACTGTGAGTTGCGTCCAGCCCGATTTACTGCGCTAGATTGAACACCCATTCACAATGCAAACGTAAACATAAGCATAACGCATAGACGTAAACATTAATATTGGTGATAGACTGAAGTATTCACAATGACTAACATAAACGCAAGCAAAGTAACAGTTTCTCTTGGCTGTGAGATATTCTAGTTTACTATTGCTTGGATGTGAGAATCGATTTCGAGGTATCAACTGTGTACATGGCCTGTATGGCGAACAGTTCGTTAATCGACTCACTCCTCTTTCGATTATCGATTTTGAGTTAATCTACTGTGATTGGTTCATTTCGTATGTCATACTTACGCATAAGCACAGAAGCTTGAAGCTTTTAAGTTAACGTCTTACGTGTTAAGCATATGCGAACGCATTGTAAATGAGTACGCTTATGGACGTAGTCCTAACTTTTATGTTAACGCCATGCTTATGTTTACGTTTGCATTGTGAATGCGTCTTTACTGACCCGCTGGCTAGTCCTCTCCCACAGGTCTCATACACTCGTGCCCACAGCCATTGGAGCAGCAGATCGTCCCATCGGTACATCCACTGCCGCAGGCTTCGACGCACGGACCAAAAGTGCCTGGCGGCATATTTGGGCACTGGGTCTGCGCCGTTGTCGACACCGCGACGAGCAGCACCGCTGCGAAGATCATACAGCGCGTTCCAAGTCCCATTTTATCTGTCACCGCTGGTTCAACTTCGCGCTTTATATTCTCTCCGTTCCCCTTTGTGTACGTCAGGAATTTGTGATTACTCCTTCACAAGACATTATCTTATCGAGGAATTATTCATAATAGTTTCCTCATTCCTTTGTTAGTTCTCAACTTGTTTTCACGCTGTTTTGCTGATGGTATAATATTATATTAATGTACGTAATGGAGAAACCTGTTCATTATCTACGGCCTTCAAGACTTCTTTTGTCAGTTTTATTTTTAATGATAGTTGACACTTGAGGAAAAACCTATGAGTTACCCACGGTTCTATATCAGAGGAGGACAAAACAACAATATATTCCACGTTTCAAAAGAAGCGAGCACCTAGTAGGTGTAAAGATATATTTCTATTTAAATATTTTTGTATTCATTTTATTAAACCCACCGTAGATTGAGGGGTGAGTGTAGCGTTCACGTTCGAATTTATCTAACCATTAGTCGGATTCCAAGCAATCTTAACTTGTTAGCCGTCATTTGAAATAGTGATAATGAAAGGAACTCGATTTCATGACAGGTTGAGATATGGTGTCTTTTGTGTCAGACTGGGGAAGAAGTAAGCGGCGCGTTGACCGTCGACTTACTGGGAATTTTTTGCCACGAAATCCTACACTACTTAACACTATACGAAAAAAATTGTTTAACACAGTTATTTGGAACATAACGTGTATATGTATATATATATATATATATATATATATATATATATATATATACATACATAAATTTGGAAATTTGCAAAATGAATCGCACTCAAGCAGGATTAGCCAAAGATTGATGGAGGAAACTAGTAAAATGGTGGATGTTAGACTGCAGTTCACAAAGCCTTGTACTACACTGGCGTCGCTTATGGAACTTTATGTATGATTGTATCTAAAAAGGTAGAAAATATTTTCGCATGCTATGATCATAAATGCAGTTTGAAGGTCACGATCGCAACTTTTCATTAATTTTAAACCCAAATAGAAAAATGTTGGATAACTCCCTCGAACAAGCAAACCACTACTGTGATTTTTATGACTAGTGCCCTGGTGGTTGCGGATTGAAGATTCGCGGGTTCGAGTCCCTCCTCGAGCATGTTTGTATTTGTGTGTGTGTCTCTGCATGTATGTGAATGTCCATTTCAACCTTCATCATCATTATTATTTCACCTTCTCCCCAAGGTTAAAAACCCTGGTTGTAAAATCGGATTAAGCATGAACATTATTGTATTGTACAAATGACAACAAAGAAATGGGCAACATGTGATAAATACGCACTCAAGAAGTTGACATTTTTTCTGTGAGTACCGCGCTTCCTTGACCTGCGGTGTGATGCACGTTGGCTCAATCCACTGTAAGTTGAAGAGAAAATTCGAGCCATAAAATATCAATTGGACTACAGGGGTTTGAATTGTTGAAGGCGCATTATCATTGCTGAAGTAAAAATGTAAATTTATGTTTTTTGTCAGTATAATAGTACACAAGTCCTATCTACAGTAGGAAATTAATCATGAAAATGAAGGGTGAATAATAGCCATTTGGCACACAATACTCATTGTGTAGAATGCATTGTTAATACGCTCCATTTTGGTTTTAAATGTTCTTTCATTTCTTCGTTACTTTCTCTATTTACTTCAGTGATTTTAATAAAAGGAAAATAAGATTTTCTGGGCTGTCTTTGATTCTCCTCTCTTGAATGGAGTAGAGGAACCACATTAAATAATCTGGTTTTGGATTGTGTGGAACGTCTGCTTTTTGGCAAAAAGTGTTTGATTCATGAACAAACTACGACGATGAACACTCAGGCATTTTTCAAAATTTGTTTTTGAAAATTGAAAATAACCAGTCACGAAACCAACAAACAGCCCACTCTAGATAACAATATTGTATCTTATGATAAGCTATGGAACAGGTATCTCTCTGTTATCTCTATTTATATTTTAATAATTTAACGTCAGAAACGGTGCAAAAAGGTGTGAGTCGTTCAATAGGGAGAAGAGTTTTCTGTGGGTGTTTCCTTAAATTCTGGGATCCCTACCCCAACCCAAATTTAATTAAGAATAGAAGTGGAAACTAGCGTTTTGGCTATAATTGTAAAAAAAGAGTCACTCCTGTAGAATAAAAACTATTTACAAACGCAAATCAGCGATAGACTTATTGTGCCCTTCGTGTGGAATTTACGTTCTGCAACAAGAACATGAGCGATTTTTGAACGACACGAACACGAACACGAACACGAAGTTTGATTAACAATATTCGCCACTGAACTCTAGAAAACGAGCACGTAATGAAGCTACATTAATGTCCAGAAACAAAACAAGGGACAATTTCAGGACTCGCTCAGAGAAACAGAGAAATTGGACGAAAAATCTCTGTTAGAGCGACTCGATATAATTAATTTTTTTGGCTTAATTTCCCAAGATATTCCTAAAGAGTTTTGTGTGTAGTGTTTCAGGGTTTGACAACTTGAATCGGTGATTTCCCAAAGGACATAAGTCACTGAAACAGAATTTTTCAGGAAAGACAAAAAACATTTTTGTTCCATACACGAGGTCATTAAAACTTTAGGAAAAATACTACTCTAACGCCCAAATTTAGAAAAATATTAAAAATATGTTTCTTTCTATTTTTGTTCAATAATATCCTAAAACTAATTTATGTTGTTTTATGACTTGTGCCCTTAATGCAATCAACTGACTTACAACTTATACTACATTCTTATACGCGGAAATTATATTCTGAACAGCTCATAAAGTGGTTTTATTTTTCACATTCTATCAAATTTAACTGTAACGCAAACGTTCTTTAGTCAGCTTTATCTCAGTTTTCAGCAGAAATATCCTAACTGATGACTCCTTCCACACAAGTTAGCCATTCTATCAGTTCTTTATAAAAAGACATGTGTTCTGTCAATTCTGTCGATGTCGTCTGAAGGGTCTCCTGGGTGTCATTGATTTTTCCACTTGAAAAGGAATATTTCCTTCATTGCTTCTCACAGAATCTGGTAGACGTACTGAACTCCAGCGCTCTCTTGCAAATATAAAGGAATGTTCAGTTATCCCATCAATAAATTCCCTTGTTTTTATTTCACCACAATGTTCATTTCAGTACACATATTATAAACAATGATGGTTGAATGAAAGCTCATTTCTTAATCACGTGGAATATTTTTCCCTAAGCTTTCACTGGAGAGACAGTTTTTTAAACAGGTAGGCCACCAGACTCTGAAATTTAGAATTTCTTGTGTTTCTTGAGCATGATTTATGTTGAATCAATTGCCTGTTGCATTACAGAAGAAATTTCATATGAAGTTCATTATCTGGTCTGTTTCTGTAACTTTCTTTCTAGTACTCCAAAATCCCTACCACAGGGCAAAATTTTGGGTCCACGCATTGAAAAATAGTGAACAAGTTTCTCAAATTTATTATTCATATTGATTGAGTGATCAAGAAAGCTGGATAGCTCGGGGAGTAGCCCAGCCTCTTAAAAGAAGACTGGCCAACCGGCGGTCAAATAAACTGTTTTATGTTAACACTGCAGGTGGTAATGTGGGCTCTGGTTAGCTTAGTCAACAAACGAATGAAAGAGGAATAGAAAGTAGGAGGCTGGGAGAATAGGAGGGCATAGGAGAGGGAATATTTAGATTACAAACTTTTAAAAGTTCACTGACTTTCGTTCCGTCATGTTCTGGCTTACACGTTATTACGTAAAAGCCAAGAACACTTTTAAGAAGTCATTAAACAACAGTTCTTCCCGACGTATACCTTACGTTCGTACGTACATGTTGAATGAAACTATGAATGAAATATACTTTCTAGGGCTTATTACTGAAACACTGATAACCGTTTCTTTATAAAGAGATCCTAGATGAATTTATACTTTATAAAACACATCTCATCATTGTGTGTAAACGTAATACGAATTGGAAAAATTCAAATTTTTATTCGCGGTGCTTTGGTTTGTGCTTGGATTGTTCTTTGTGGCTGTGACGTTTGTTTTCGAAACAATTGCAAGTTATCTCCACCCTCGCACGACAAATGCAGACGTTCTTTAAAATTCTCGCGACGCGCGCCTGTGACTGTCATGGAATTCTTTCTCCAGAGATTCGCCCTTTGCGTGACTTCCTTCAACATTGGCTGCGGAATTTAGTTTCTCTTTTTTTTTTTGCTCAATACATCATTTTTTTTCAGTTATTACGATTTTCATTTCCATCTTTACGATAAGCTCCGCTTATGGCATACTCGCTTAAATCAAACTCGTGTAAATCAGTTTCTTTGACAAAGAAATGGGGAAAAGATTTGAAAAATATTTTTTACAAAGAAATACTTTACAAAGACACTACTGACGTTAGAGACATTGAGAATAACTACTTTCTTCGGCATCTTCATTTTTGCGATTGAAAAGGAAAAATAATCGTATTTAACAGATATTTTTTTCAAGACAATTGTTTCAGAAATATTCTGTACCAAGTGCTTTGAAAGAAATTCAAAAGTATAAATTCCGTGGTGATAGCAGATATCTTGTGATAATCCTTAATGTGAGATATGAATTAATCATCCACAACAATAAGTGATTGTTGAGGGTGAGTATTTCCTACATTTCTAACATCAATGGTATAACATGTGCTATCGCACATTAATAGTTATTTGTACTAAAATGAATTAGTGAATTGTGAAAAATGGATTAGTGAAGTCTTGATTGAAATGTAGTTGTAAACTTTTCTTAATTTCTATGACGTATGTGAGCGTGTAGCATCAATAAATATATTAATAAACTACGTAACACTTTTTTGCTCTTGACAAAGTTGTTTTCTGCTGTCTTGTGTCTCACAGGTTGCGAAAATGATCACCTTCCAAAGTTAGATTTTGTAGATAGAAGAATGCGTTTTGTAGTTTGTATGTCGCCTTATATGAACAAATGTATTTGATTCACAGACAACATTGCAGGTGAAATGTGATTACTTGCACTTAAACTGTTCTCGAGTAGATAACTGGTTTTATTTTTGAATAAAGAGACACCATATTACTGTTTGAGTTGTAAAATATGATGTTTAACTTCTATTCTACCTTGTTTTGTTTTGAATGAATACTTTCTCGCTGCCGCTTACCAATAGAGAAGTTATATAATGCTGCGCTAAAAAACAGCGAATTTTTGGCAGAAAAAATATTTTTACAGGGTCTTGGTAACGAAAAAGTGAATAAATCCAATTGATGAATTAAGAAAAAAATCCTCTAACACGTGGTAGAGCCAGAATCCATTATTTATGGGTGCTGGATACCGAAAAATCGAATGACGGCAAAACGTCTGTCTGTCTGTGTCTGTCTGTCCGTCCGTCCGTGAACAACGCTAGCTGCTGACCCGTTCAGCCGATTTTTTCGAAAATTGATCTTCCCCAATATATCTCTTTGATGTCGCGGTCCCTTGAATTTGAAATTGTTTTAATTTTGTAGACTACTTTACATGTAGCCCCTGGCACAATTTCAAAGTGTTTTTAAAAAATGGTTCCATCGTTTTTTATTAAGTTTGGTTGTCGGACATTGTGAAGAACACTTAAGAGAATGGTTCAGGTCCCATGTTCGTTGAAAACATTAATTTTTTCGAAAATTGTAAAAGGTCAATTGTTTCGGAGTCTTTCGAGACCTAAAATATTAAATATGTTTTTACCTAAATGAAATGTGTTCCTTGAAGATGAGATTTTAAAAAAGGTCATGTACACGTTTTCGAACATTTGAGTACTCTTGGTGTAATTTTGCATGAAAATTCGAGTTAGAAAGTTTGTATCGGACCGAACCGGCTTTGTATTTTTATATAGACTTTTGGCTACGTTTATTAAATGTTTTCAAAAGCCTCTTCTATCCATTATGACCCATAATCTTCTCCTGTTTCCTCGGTCAAAGCCTTTTTCAAAACCAATGAATGCAATGTGCGTGTCTAAATTAAACTTTCATTTTTCCCTATTATTTGATTCAATAAGAAAACATTATCTGTGCAGGATCTTTCTTTTATGAAGACATTTTGTTCTTCTAATAATATAACTTCATCTATCGTGTTCATTTGGATCATTTTACTGTAGATTTTATGTGTTGTGTTTACGAGGCTAATACCTCTACAATTTTCACAGTTACTTCGATGCCCCTTTTTAAACACAGATATTATAAGGGCTGTTTGTAAATCTTCTGGCGGCCAACATTGATTGTATAGATGTAACAATCGTAAATTGAAAAAAGTGCTTCCATATTTTAGTACTTCTACTTTTATATTGTCTATACAAATAGCTTTTCTACATTTCATTTCTTTTAATACTTCTAATAAATCTTCTATTGTTAGAGGATAAATATTATCTTTCTTTTGTTTACTAAAAATCTTCACTCAGAGATAAAAGTGGCACTTCAATCCCGGTGGCATTGACGACGTGCAGTGAGAATGGGAAGTGAGGACAAGCAGAAAATAATTGACTGCTTTCCCCCATTGCCCTTCATCACTTTCCATCCTCAATTACCTATAATCATCACAGCCTTCTCCTTGCCTCCTATTTGTAGGAGGCAATGCAAGTACGATAGTTATAGCCATTAGTCAATAAGGAATTGGTTCATACGCGTATTTGATTGCAAACAAAACAATAAAGAGGAAAGGTTCAACAATAAAATTCTGTTTGTAACAAGGTGTTTCATAGAGCTTCATTTACTCGCGAGAATTATCTTTGTGCGTATATAGACCGAACCTCTCTCCTTCGCGAACTTAAACCCCTTGTTGTATAAAGAACTATTTTTCAGATTTCTCTTGAGCTGCTTGGGAAGATTGCTTCTCCCGTCCAGTTGCCCGCCTGCACCTCTTGGCTTGGAATCTCTTGCTGCTCTCATCCTGGCCATCGCGTGCTGCTGTGCGACTGCCAGAAGGCCGGTGGTGCAGGAGGTGGAGGAGGAAGAGATGGAGGAGGAGGAGGGGGAGGAGGCGGAGGAGGGGGAGGCGGCGGAGGAGGGGGAGGCGGCGGAGGAGGGGGAGGTGGCGGAGGAGGGGGAGGCGGCATAGGAGGAGGAGGCGGCAGAGGAGGAGGAGGAGACGGCAGAGGAGGAGGAGGCGGCGGAGGAGGAGTCGGCGGTGGCGCATGCGGGAGCGGGGGCGTCTGCTGCTTACGAAAACAATTGCCGGCGAGGCGGCGCCCGTCGCTCTCGTTGGCGCCGGATTGCGCGCTGTCGACGGCTTATTGGAGACCTCGGGAAATTGGAATCGAATACACTGGCGGGGGTGGGGGCGCGGCGGCAGGAGGCGGCGCGGTAGCGCAGCGCGGGAAATCGCGTGCAGGGGGCGGGGGAGGGGGCGGGGGCGGAGGAAGTGTGAGCCGGGATACGGCGTTGTCGAGGGGAGACGGAGGAATGGCGATTTGAGTGATTCACAGGTAGTGATGTCGATGGTGACAAGAGCGGGGCTGATCTGGATGGAGATAGATGAAGCAAACTGAAGTGTAGACAGCAGGAGAGCGATGGATTGACGATTTGGAGTTGTCCAGGAAAGAAAATACTTGTCAAATATTCATTGTAATTTGTTTTTGATAAAAGTGTTGTAGATGATGTGATATGTGAAACAGACACAATAAGTTTGGAGTTGGTACTTGGAGTTGGTTGGAGCTTACATCTTCACTCCTAGCGAATGTTTTCCCCTTTGAATGAGTTTTTATAGAGGAGAGGTTGAAGTGATTCTTGAACCCGATGTCAGTGAGTGACGTTTCCTTCTCACATTTCTCGATTTCACCATCTATCAATCTTTCCATTTCATCTTCAAAGACCATGCTTTGCTGTTATGTCAATGATTAAGTCGGTAGGATAGGCGGGATTAACCAAATTGTGGTTGGTTCACACCGAAGTTAACGGAGCCTAAACAGATAAGGTCTAACAGTAGTTCTACATCTTGAAAAAAATTCAAATGATCAGTAATTGGGATTTGGAAAGTTCTAGTGGTATCATTTCGCAACATAACAATGGTTTAGCCCTAAAATATGCAAAGACATGTAACCAGAGAACTGCAACAATAAGTTCGCAGTCATGGTCGCGAAGACAAATGCCGAGCGATATGCGCACAAAATAATGTCGGGCATTGATGTGACGGAGAGTAAATATTTCCATTTGGCTATGATGACTTTTGAATAATTTTAATTACAAACGATACAATTTGAAAGCTTAAAGAGAAGACATTCCATATCACCATATTCCACAACATAGTGCATCAGAATGATACGTATCGCTCAGCAGAATGACCTTTACAACATGCAGAAAACCAGTTATACCCAGGATGCAGCAGATTGAGGAAATGTACATAATAGGGTGGTGTTTGCGTGTGTAACACGTATGTAAATGCGAGTATAGACAAATAAAATAAGTCATTGGTGGAAACGCAAGGCTGGCTGCTGCTATTCATTGAGAATGTGAATCTTGTTGTATTTTTATTAATCAATGAGAAACAACTATTCACGCGATTTATGAATATACTTTGCGGGAATGATTATCATTTTAATTGTTTATCTAATGACCTCAGGACATGCCTAATCTTTGAGTGCGAAAAGATAATTGTTTTAAGCAGTTTCTTTCAGTGGTATATGGATTTTAATTGTTTACCGATAATGATGGAAGTTTATCGTGCTGGTTGTCATACAAGAACGTGTGGAAAATTTTAATTATACAAACGGTTAAATCTTCCTTACATTGGTTAGACTATTTTAAAAATGATAGAATATATAAATTGCTTTGTATTTCTCAATCAGCTATTTCGTGCAAAATAAGTATAACTCAATATAACTGGTTAACAGGAAACATATTTGCAGGTTAAGGCTGACTATTAGAAGTTCCAAGGAAGTGAACGTTTGCAAGTGATTTGTGATGAATGAGGTGTGATGTGGTCACTGGTCTTAGTTTGGAAGAAAGAAAAGTCAGTATGACCTTTGCGATGTACTGACAGAAGGACAACTTCCAAGGGCTACGCTAGTGATAGTGGAGTAAGTGATGACGTGAGCTATAATGAACAAGGTGAAGGGGTAAATTTATGTGGAAACGGCACAGAAGGGCGAGTTTGAAATGCAAATGGTGACTTTCAACGTTCTGAAGGCTGTTAATCGGAGGCTGGGATAACGTTAGCAAAGGTGGGCGCGGATTAGATGGTGATGCGACTCGGTTCATTGTTAGTAAGTTCAGATATGTAAATGATGAGATGGCTTTCATGATGAAAACAACGGGATTACAAGGTCGAGTGCGGAATGCTTGAGGGATGACACGAGACACTCAGGGGTGCAGCAAACCTGTTGGAGACTTTAGGATCTGAAATCGGGGACATCAAAGGTGAGATGTAAAATCAGGAAAACAATCTCCTGGAGGTGGAGGATGAAGGGATTGGGACGTAAGCGATAGACTAGGACTTTATGGATCGAAATATTGCTTGTCGCAAGCCTGGGACAAAATAGGTTAATAAAATTCGCGCTCAATATAGTGACATAGTTATTAATTATAAAAACCGGTGTCAGCCAAGGGGCTTGATATTTTGCGTCGGTTATGGGGTATTGCGTTGGCCATGGAGCTTTGGTTGACCATGAAGCTATGTCGGCAATGGGACTTTGCGTTGGGCTTGGGGTTGATTCGGCCATGGGTTTAGTCGGTCTTGTGGTTGTGTGCCAGCCATGGAGCTGTATGCCGGTGTGCTCCTGGGACCATGAGAAAGAGTAACACATCAATGGGATGAGCGCGGGACGGGGTTGGATTCGGGCTGCACAGGTCTAGGGCAAAGCTGGGAAGCAGGGCGGGATGCGGCTGAGCTCAGGCGGCGACTGCCCTGGAGGCCCGCAGGCGAAGGAACCCTGATCTTACACAAACGCAATTTCCCGCCCCCCCCTGTGAAATACGACTCTCCATAATTGGAGGCCCTTGTTCTCCTCGGAGGGCGAGATAACGGTGCGGGGGAGGAGGGATGGGGCCGCGAGCCGCGTGCTGCCTCAGCGCTATGGCGAAGGGCGATCTGCCGTCCCCGCCCCCTCACCCCTCTCTTCCCCTCCGGCTTTTCTTCCTCCCGTTTTCCTCCCTCGCGCGCTGCTCGTTCTGACGCACCTGCAGACCGCATGCTGGTGCTGCGCTGGGCGCGTTCTGCGTCTGGGGCTGCGAGTCTGATCCCAATAGCTTGGAAATTATCGAGCCGTAAAATATCGATATTTATATTGAATTCGTTAGTATTCGACAGTTCATTATTTATTTAATGACTATTTATTTATTCACTGTAAAACCATTCCACGAATGTTTTTGCTTCGCTTTGCTTTACAAATACCTTTTCGTAAGTCACTAACAGCTGCAGACAAAAATAATTTCATTTGCTAGTTGTTCAGGTACAACTTTTCCAATATCTAATATTCTGCTTGCATTCTGTAAAATTTTATCATATTCGTACCGTTGAGAATAGGCAATGAATTCAGACTATTACGTTTTAATGAATATGTTGTCAAAAATTTTCATCATTTTAGTCATTAATATAATATTTTGATGTCAACATTTGTTTGTTCTGGAAATTGTGTGTTTTCAGAAATATTGTAAGTGGAATGAAATAATAAAATATAACCTCATATAACATAGTAATGAATTATATGATGTTAATAATATTTGTCAGAATGATTGGCATTATCTTTTCTCTTAATCATTCTTTCTTTTTTACTTACTGACACATCCATCCATGATATAACACATTCCTGTCACAACGTTGTCGTTTACTTTTTAGACTCAAATTTGAAAGAGGAGAGATCTTATTATGATACATAGTCCTATCTTGTTTTGAAATAAAGAAGTGATGTTTGTCTTTCCAGAGCGAGACTTAAACAACAGAAATGCAATGAAATATTCGGGGATCAATTTCCGCGGGATTTCGATGATTTCAAATCCCTCCTTTCTCGAACAGAAGCTGAAATTGAAAAAAAAATTAGCATCGCATTCCGAAAATGATTTCGATGTGAAATGTTGGCCAGTTCGATAAGAAGTACTGTTCCTTTTTCCTTCTTCCCTTTTTCATTTCCGGCATTCGAGGCGTTCTATATTGAATGTCTTCTGGCGCTTTACTTGTCCACTTCGCAGTCTTCTTCCTCTGGAATTTTTTTTATCGCAGAACGGGAAGGCTCCTTTGCCGACTGCGTTGTGAGATGTCTTTCTGATAAAGTGTGTTGTCACATTCGCATCCAATGGCGTTACATCATTGCAAGGAAATGAAAAGTCTGGAAGGCTCTTTCGATTGAAAATGCTCAGGGAAAAAATCTGTTGTTGTTTGGCTTTTTTCTCGTTGTAAGCTCATTTTCAATACCTTTTTTTCTCATTCTGCTTTACGAAGTATAAAGCGGGTATTATAATTCAAATTGTTAGTTACTTACCTAATGTTTATGTCCATCGTTAAGAGGAGTCACACTGGTCAGAACCAATAATTTGGGAGGCAAACTATGGGGTTTTTGGTAGTATGGTAGTAGTGAAATAAAGTTTCTTAAAAGTAATTTTTGAATGCTTTAGGTAATTTATGAAGTACAGATTGATAGATTATTGAAATAAAAAAATCACTATTTTTTAATATTTAGCCATTATTACGGACTGCGAGTACACGATAATTGATTACGATTACCGCGGTTAATTAGGGATGCACTGTCAAGTGTGCATTCTTTGCACCGAAATGGCAAAAGCACCTTGTGTATGGGATAAAGACTAACAGTATCGCATTAAAATGTAGCTTAGTGTAACGCTCCCCACATGTATTTTCAGTTTTTTTTATTTGTACTATACAAGTTTATAATGTGAATAAATTTGGTAAAAATACATTTGCATGTATCATCAATCCTTGGGCATAGAAAACTACTAGAATAATTATCGATTTTTTTTCGACAATTTTTTTACATATTTATGTTTAACTTCAAAAGGTTTAATTATCATCAGTCTGATGAATCAAATCCGCAACGATTTATATCGTGCTGGAAAGGTAGATAATAATGTACAGCGTTTCACCATAATAGGTTCCCTGATACTTCCATAATCATGTTTTTTCTAGCTTTCATCTACACCATTGTAGAAAGATCTGATAAAATTAGTACCAGTCCACTGGTGTTGGTGATCATTCTCTCTTCCTAATCTCTTCCCACCGAAAAATGCGTTTCGTGTGTTTCACGTCCCCCCTCCACATAAAGAACATCTACTAGGTACTTAGCAATATACAAGGTGGTTCAAATATGACCGGGACTGATTTTTTTTCAAATACCCCGACATACGCATGAACTGCGCCGCCTGGAGAGAATCTAGCCACAACCCCCCACCTCCCTCCTTTGCAGGTTAGAACCTGTTCAGTCGCGTCTGGGTCTTGCTAGAACGATGAGTGAACAAAAGGTGCCGCGGTGCGTGGAACAACGCATTATCATCAAATTTCTCGTTGGAGAAAACGTTCAACCGTCGGAAATTTTGCAGAGACTCAAAAAACAGTACAGGGAAGAGTGCCTCTCACGGACCCGTGTGTTTGAATGGTGTAAGTGTTTCAGAGAGGGACGAGAGCGCGTTGAGAATGAACCTCATAATCGTCGGCCGCAAACATCCATAACCCCAACAAACATTGATCGTGTTAATGCGGTTATTTGTGAGAACAGGCGCATCACTATCAAAGAAGTTGCATCAGTAATTGGCATCAGTGTGGGTAGTGTAGAAGACATGATAAAAAAACACCTAAAATATAGAAAAGTGAATGCTAGGTGGGTTCCACGCACTTTGACGGACGAGAACAAATTGATGCGCATGCAAGCTGCCAGTGTTCTTCTAATGCGGTTTGAAAATGAAGGAGATGCATTTTTGAAGTCCATTGTAACCACTGATGAAACGTGGGTTCACTATTTTATTCCTGAGTCCCAGCAGGCATCACGTGAATGGCGACACGCCTCTTCTCCAAAACCCAAGAGAGCGCGGAAGATCCGTTCGGCGGGAAAAGTGATGGCAACATTTTTTTGGGACTGGATGGGTGTTATCCATGTAGACTTTCTTACAGAAGCTAACACCAATGCAGCTTATTATTCAGCACTTTTGGAAACAGAAATCAAAGAAAAGATCCGATCCAAACGGAAGAGAGGTGGGAAACGGGTAGCATTCCTTCAAGACAATGCACGGCCTCATACTGCTAAAACAACCATGGCAACCATCAGCAAATTGAAGTGGGACCTTCTACCACATCCGCCGTACAGTCCAGATTTGGCCCCAAGTGATTTTTACCTTTTTGGACAGCTTAAATCACATTTGCAAGGCATGCGATTAGCGGATAATGACGCAGTCATCCACAGTGTTCGGGAGTGGATATGCCGACAACCAAAAGACTTTTATGAAAAGGGCATTAGGATGCTCCCAGGACGTTGGAAAAAATGTATAGAATCTGGAGGGGAGTACTTTGAAGAATGACATGTACAAATAAATTTTTGCTAATAAAGTATTTCGTAAAATAAATCAGTCCCGGTCATACTTGAACCACCTTGTAATTTAAGTTTTTGAGAATTATTTTAAGATTTTCGGAAAGGATTTACAAAACCATGGTCATTTCTCAATCAGTGGAGCGAGATTGGGCGATTGAAACTTAACTTGTTCCCGAGTCGGATCAGAAGAGGTCGAACGATACTCATCGTTAGGACAAGGGCATCCGGACTCACTCAGGTTAATATCGTTTAATTTTAACCAAGTTGCAGGGATGCTGCAAGCGGCAGTGCGCAAGGGTGATGTTTGAATGCGTGTGGGTTTCACCTCCATCCTCTTCGCTCCACCTTACATATCATTGTTCTTGAATTAAGCCCTGTTTGAGATTACCCGTCGCAGAGTTAACATAATTACAACCTATGTTATGATTGTGATTATGATCTGATGATGAAGATGAAAAGTGGTGAGCCTACCGCCGTCGCCGCCCACACCACTCACACCGCCTACATCGCCTACACCGCCGCCGCCGCCGCCGCCACCGCCGCCACCGCCGCCACCGCCGCCACCGCCGCCACCGCCGCCACCGCCGCCACCGCCGCCACCGCCGCCGCCGCCGCCGTCGCCACCACTGCCCACCGCCGCCACCGCCACCGCCGCCACCGCCGCCACCGCCGCCGCCAACACCGCCGCCTCCGCCGTCACCGCCGCCGCCACCGCCGCCGCCGCCGCCACCGCCGCCACCGCCGCCGCCGCCGCCGCCGCCGCCGCCGCCATCTCCGCCGCCATCTCCGCCACCACCACAACCACGGCCACCACCACCAATCTGCATCCCCTGCACCTCCGCCGCCGGCACCGCTGCTGCCGCCCCGCAACGCCGCGACCCTCGCATCCCACGACTGCTCCACGCATGGGGTCCCACCGCGCTCGCGCGCACCCACCCACTCTTCACCGCCGCGTAAGCATCCCCGAGCATCTACGCACGCCGCGTCGCCCCGCGCAGCGCTCGCCCCCGTCGTAAACCGCAACTCGATCAGGAATTTCACCCCTCCCCCTCCCCCGCCCCCTCCCTCATTCTCACTCGCGCCGCGCTAGAAGAAGGAAGACAACTTTACAGCCGCCGAACCAACGCAGCGGTGTAGAATTTCGGTTTCGGCTCGGGGAGAGTTTACGTACGTTAATATTAGGTTCCCTGGCGCGGCCCCGCTTTGCGTTTCAATTTCCCCACCGTGCCGTGTGGGGGCGAAGGAGCGTTAAAGATGTTTTGTATAGGCTACACAAGCCGCTATGTTTGGTTATAAAGACGCCCGTTTCCGTGACACAACCGAGGGCGGTCTTCTCCCTTCGGGCGGAGAGGCCTACTTCTATTGGCTGAACGTTGGGCGCTGCTAAGTATTAATACCGGCCCGTTAAAGTTTTAGGGTCTCTGTGTTACTAATGAAACCTCTTAACAATGATTTAGAGGGACGTATCTGTTCGTGCGTAGTTTTTACAGCTCTGGCTTCATTGTACATTCTGGACAAAGAAATGGATTTTATGGATACGCCAGTCATAAAGTTTGCCCTACCGTTGCACGGGGTGCGCCCTCCTAAATTCTTTTGGATCTCGTAACGATCTGCCCTTAAATAGTCGACTGATACGTTGAATCGACGGCCAGCGGAAGGTAGACTGGGTTATGTTTTGGATAATATCAAGAATATGTGCGTGTATGTTTTTTCGCGTATTTAGGAAATAAGTTATAGAACATAAATTCTATTCGGTATTTGCAGAAAGCTAATGAAAACATATTTTGGGAAGATGAGAGGTGTTACGAATTTTATTAATCACATGACTCGGCCGTTAAATTCTCGTAGCCGTCTCATCAGTATACACCACCGTTCATCTCTTTCCGTTTCGTTACGCTGGCTGGCGTCTTGAAAACCAAATTTCCGTAACCGGACTTAAACGGACATCTATCACTCCCGTTTGTACCACATTCATTAACATTTTATCTAGAACATTCTTACTCTTTCGTTCAGTTAGATAGGATTTTATGTTTCACGTTTGTATTACAACAGTCACGCATACGTCATTGGGTTGGACACCTATACGTCTGTTGGAATCATGCAATCGATTTTCTGCTGAGATAATCCTTTTCTTGAAACTACATTCCAACTCTTATCTTGTGATTCAAAATGAGAACGGAAAACTAAAACTTACGAACTCTTTTGCTATCGAATATTTAGGATACTGTTATATGTTTTTGATTGTTACCATTTGAATGTTCACGTAAGATTTGAAATTTCATGTGCGTTGTGAATTATAACATTCGAAATCAATATAAGACGACTCGGAGAACTATAATGAAAAAAGCATCATTTTCTCTAGGCCAAGATTAAGAATATTGAACGTCTTAGGCAACGCTCTTGTTATTTTGTGAGGAAAACTGTTGGATAAGTTTTAATAAGTAATATCTACTTACGTTCTGATAAAATATATTCCAATATTACTAAGTAATATTTAAATAAAAATAAATATTAAATATTGTCGTCATATGTTTAGAACGAAACAACACTACTATTAGATTATTCAGAGTCTGGGGCACTTGACCTTGAATATAATTTAGGCATTGACAGATACACGACCTATTTGCGCTCAGTGATCTACATTATGCGCTAATGTAGATCGGAATTGTCACAGTATCTATTATCAAATCTCAACCTCGTTTCGGCTAACAAACGATGCATCAATTTTGACAGCCGAAAACAGGTTCGAATCTGCACGCGAATGATATTGAGAATCGCCCCATCGGAATCTGAACCGGGTCTCTCGAAATGAAGCCATAACAGCAATTACTCACGTCACTGCCAAACATATGCATGTTCACATTCACGTAGATACACAATTCGCTTCGGGAAATTGCATTACGCCCGCTGAAAAATCAAAAGAACCTACATTTATGATTTCTGATACGTTATTTTTAAAACACGCGATTCCAATGGGAAACTAGTGTTTCACTGAAGAGCTTGGTTGTGTTTCATCTCCGTTTTCAGAGCTTTGAAAACTAGACAAAAAGTCTTATATTACGAAATGTGATGTACAATTTATATTATTTCATAATATAATAAATAAATACATTTTTTAGTATTTAACCCATATATTTCCATTACTCCCACAATGGGGCGGAAAACTTCAACGGATTTTTAAATACCGAATTATTGTATTGCGAATTTTATTTTGTCAACTGACATTGGTATTCAGAAAGAAGCACGTAGGCTACGCAATTGTTGCAATTCCTAAATGCTAAGTGTTGATTATTTAGATAGGACCGCTAAAGCTTTCTGCGATGTGTTATGACTAAACTGCATGCGCTTGCAACATGCACTCAAATATTAAATCTTTCGGTCATTAATTAAATGTTTATATACATTATAGACAGGGGTCCAATTTACATATGAACGAGATTTTTAATACTTCGTATTATTTATCTGTATCCTATGCTGATTTTCTCAAAAAAAGCTAGTGCTTAAAAAAGCGCTTGTCTCTGTTGGGCGTGGTGTCAACATCAAACAAATGCAAAGCGTCGTGATAATAAAGTAGCCTGAGTTTATCCTGATCCTTAAAGTAAACAATTGATTTGGATTATACGCTATCGTATTTAGAATTATTATTAAATAAGTACCTCCCAAGTGCAAATAAACGAAATAAAATATTTTTTACCTTTTTTGCCAATAATGTTACAGGAGGTTACTAGACGTTTTGCCATCTTAATTGAATTTTCTGAAAATTATGAGCATATAAAATGCTAAAGAATGCGCTCACCCCAGGTGCTCCCCGAGAAACTCAACATTGTTAAATTATTGAATGCCTTTATTTTCTCAATATTTATACATAAATGTAGAATATATTTTTCACTACAAAGTTCATTAACGATTCCACCCAATCGCAATAGACGGTTAGTGATAAGAATTTGAGAAATATTCTCATTTTTGCTGTTCCGCTAAAACAATTCTTGTGACCGCCTTTTTATTGACTTGCACGTGTTAGAATGGAAAAAACTTTTGAGATACTACCTGTGACGCTCACGCGAAAAGAACACACGCGTAACTCTACCGAGAACGAGCGTACACAATTCTGACAATACTTAGAACAACTTTATTATAAAAGCATGATACTAAAGTAATAAGAAAGTAAAGAATAAAATTAAAATATAGAACATATGAAACTTCTCTCGTAGTGTAGATCTGGGGGAGATTTCATGCAAGTATACAGTCAGTAAGGGTGAAAGAACACGAATGAACTTCTTGCGGAGATGGCAGACGGACATTACAGGACTCACACAACGAATGTACAACAATAGGGCAAAACATAATACATATTTTTTAACGGTTGTTGACGTAAATAAATAAGTAAATAAGGAAGGAAGAATGGATGAATGGATGAATGGATGGATGGATGAATGAATGAATGAATGAATGAATGGATGAATGGGTGGATAAATGAATGAATGAATGGTCATGCACTGACTAATAGGAGAAAGAGAGATATATGTCAATAGGGACGTACAAGGAATTAACAAGATTTATTCACTTTTTTCGTTACCAGGGCCCGACAATAAGATTTTTTCTGCCCTAAAATCTCTGTTTTTTCTTTCTCGCTACGGAGTAGGCAGAATGTTATGTATTGCTGCGGGAAAATTGCCGAATTTTCGATATAACAACCTTTCTTATAAGGCCCTAGTAATGAAAAAGTGCATAAATACAGTTGCTAATTTTAGAATAAAAATTCTCTAACGCGTAGTAATAATCTACGGTTTGTGGATCGTAGCCATAATCTACGGTTTGTGGGTCCTTGATACCGAAAAATCGAATGATGGCAAAACGTCTGTCCGTCTGTGTCTGCTGTGAACAATGCTAGCTGTTAAACAGTTCATCCGATTTTCTACGAAATTGATATTCCTCAATCAATTTTGCTGATATCGCGGTCCCTTGAATTTTAAATCGATATATTAATTTGGGGGGTACTTTACATGAAGCCCCTGGGAAATTTTCAAAATTTCCAAGAAAATAGTTCCATCGTTTTTGATTATTTTTTTCTTACGTTGTATAAAGGACGTTTATAAGAATGGTGTAGGTCTCATGTTCATTAAAAACTCTGATTTTTCGAAAATTGCAAAAATTCAAAATTGTTTTCGGCGTCTTCCTACAACTACAATTTTGAAGATAGAGATTTAAAAGAAAATTAAATGTGTTCCTTAAAGATGGATTTTGAAATAACGTCTTGAACAATTTTTCGAATATTTAAGTACTTTTGTGCGTAATTGTGCGTCAAAAAACAAGCGAGTAAGTATGTGCTGTTTTAGCACCACTAGTTTCTAGCTGCATTAAATGCTTTCTCTATACTGTGTAAGCAGTACGTGGGAATTAAAATGAGAAGACTATGAAAAAAGAGTTATGAACATTATGATGAATGAAACAAAGGAGGACGGAAGTTGGAATTCGGGAGACGAAGAGGATGAGCTGTCGAAGCAACATCATTATCACCATATAAACATTACCATTTTCATTTACAAAATTCTAGGAAGGATCTCTGAGTTATATTCATGCGAAATAAATTTTCAGGCGTCAATTCCTTTTTTTCCGTGCTTGTGTGAACGGATGATAGTATTGCATTATTCACTTGACTGTTGACGTTTCAGCTGAAAGTAAATCTTATTCATAGTATATCGACTGTCGTTCATTGTTACATTTTTCGAAGAGCTGTTCTTTTATTTCATTTGATTTTGATCCATACCTATGGAAGAAAATTAAATGATTCAGCATCAACTTTAATATGACCCCTCTTTATGCAAATAATGGTCACATCAGAGACTTTTTTTTCGAAACGATAACTGATTCACCTGACGTCTAAATGTGCTTTCTCTATCAAATTAGGTCAGGATTAAAAATGGCTCTTTAATGGACGTAACAAAAAAGGTATAATATTTTAATGCTAAAATAAAAACAAAAAAATATTTTATGCAATGTTTATTTGAATTTCTTTTCATGAATTTGTGATTCGATTCACGATCTTCTGATGATGATACTCGTATAATGACCTACGCACACAGAAAGGGACATGTGATTCTAAAGCATTTGTTGTTTTAAAAGAGGTATTAATTCGATATCAATACTAGAACGATCACAAAATACTTGTAGATAATTGAAAAACCTTCTTTTTGCATTATAAAGACAAATGATCACCGTCCACAAAAGAATCAGCCAGATTAAATGTCTACCCCTAGCACGTGCGAATAGTACGTCGAACAGAGGCCCTTCACCTGGCAGCAGCTCGTTCGCTTCCCATTTCCTTGGCCTCTCCGGCGGGTAAATTATATCTCCCCCTAATGGGAAATGCATCATGATTACCCCGCAGATTTTGATAAACGGCCGACCCAAAAAATATAATCGCAAATCAATTCGCGCACACGAAGGGCTGGCGGCCAGTAGCCGCGGACGGACGCGTTTGCGGGGGGAAGGGGAGGAGAGGGAGGGGGAGGGGAGGAGGGGGAGGGGGAAGGACAATGGGGTGGGAGGCGAACTGCAGAGGTTGGCTGCGTTTTTGTTTTGCTGCATTCCGAAGATCGATATGCGAACGCGTTAATAACGTGCGACAGCGTTAAAGGGAAAGCTCTCTCGCGCTCGCGAGAGAGTGAGTCGTCCGCTTTAAAACAAGAAGAAGAAAAAAAAATTCCCCTGGCGGCGGGGGCGTCGCGACGCACGTCGGGCCCCTGGGCGGACGCACGGGGTGGAGGCCCTACAAGCTGTGTAACACATTCTGCGCGCCCGTCTGCGCGCCCGTCTGCGCCTCGTGGTCGGGTTCCTTTTTTTTATTCCTGTGTTGGTGGAACACAAGTTTAGCACATACTTAAAATATCTTGCCTAGTGAGTTTCATTTACCCGTGCAAAATTTTTTTCAATGTTCAATAGAATGTGATGGATTTCTAATATGTAACAAATTAAATGGAAGGATGGGGTTAAGAGGATAGCTTCAGTGTAGTAGTTCTCAAAAATGTATACTTAGTATTTTAGCCTAGTATTTTGTTTTGTGAATTTTTAATGTAGAGTTAGTTCGATTAGCAACTGAGAAACGACCCAAGCAGTTGGTAAAGGGGCTTGCGCCTGAAAACCATCTGTAAAGGCCGCAGCTCTAGCCGCGCGATGGCTAATCTAGTAAGCTTTAGAAAACAATGAACACATGTATGTGATGGTAGAGAATTTGAACCTGCTCAAAGTCCTCCTTGAGGATAGCTCTACAACAGGGCTCTTTAACTTCCGTGGAACCCTGGGGTTCTCTGAAACGTTGTCATAGGTTCCGCAAGTGATTACGGTTTGCTCAACCAAAATACTCGTAAAATGGAAATCACATACACATTTTTTTGTATGGGAATGGCGTAATGGACTGCCTTATCGAAATATTAGATTAATGTAATATTTTAGTAAAAATTACAATATTAATATAAATTGAATATGAGAAGGTAGCTGATTGCACAAACATGTAAGATTGATCAAACAATTTAAAAGGTTCAAGGATAAAACCAAAATAAAAAATAAAGATTGAATAATGACAAAAACACGTAGTATCAATCGTTGTATCAATTAAATGAAAGACAGTAGTTAGAAAGATGAGGAACACTGAAGAAAGGGAGAGATTATTGGACTAAGAATCCAAATAACCTGCCGGTAAGTGTCGTAAGTAATTCCAGTCACCATAGTCATCAGTTTCTTGCGACTATCACAAACACATAACTTTTCCGCTATATCTGATCTGACAGCAGATCGCATTGATAGTGTTTCACGGCCCATATACGGAAAGAGAACTTACACCTGCATCTGGGAACCCCAGTAAGGGGAAGGGTTGGGCGCTGTTTAGTCTAAAGCAAAACGGCGATTCAGGGCGGGCCCCTACCCTGGCTTAACTGTTTGAAACCCCCAGCGATCGCCGGCTCTGGTCCCGGACGCCATATTCATGGAGATCTGCGCTGCCCCCCGACAAAAGGAACCGACACCCCTGTCGCCACCCCCGCCGCCGCCGCCGTCCCTCGTGCGGAGGCGGGCAGCGCGAGTCGCGGACTGAAACTGCCGGACGCGGGAAGTAAACGCGGATTATGCTCTGTGGACGACGTCGTCAAACCTCAACGACTCACTCAAGAACGAGCCACCGTCTGTTTGCTGCGGAGCGAGGAGGGGGACTGGCGATTGGAGGAACAGGCGTTACTGCTCTTGTGCGTACGGCGTACGACGTGCATCTCTACCACGCAATTTCCTGTTCTGGCGAGGGAATAATTTGTTATGCAAGGGGGAAGGACAGCTGGGGAGTAATTTAATAGGGTACGCATCCTCTGAAACTGCTTTTTGCAATTTTCTCCGGCGCTGACTCAGTCACACTGGGCGACATTCCGAAGTTAAAGAAAAAAATTAATAAAATGAAAAATGATTATTTATTGCCGATTCGATGTCCGAGATCGTTAAGGCAGTAGTGCAGTGGCGGTCTCGGACCCAAGAATCTTCGGTTCGAGTCGCGCCTGGGGCATCCTCACGTCTTTCCTCGGGCACCTTGGACGGGGGGAGGTACGACGCTGACGTTCCAGTCGTCGTTGCTGACAGTGTCGTCGTCCGGCTGATCATCCTCGCCAGTTTGAGTCTCGCCTTTCATTTCCTTGATTATTGGCCGCCCGAACTGTCAATCTATGGGCACTGGTTCTCCTACACCGGCTCCACGACGGGAAGAAGCTCATGAAACAAGATTAGGAACTCTTCCGGATCCCATATTGAAGAATCGGTGCCCTGCTGCGTAGGTGCCATGTCAGGCTGGGGGGCGGCATAGACCGGCGCGGCCTTACAGCAGGTGAGGGGGCGCCGTGTCCTGTTAAGGCGACACCACACATACGGCGTTCGACAAATACCGAGCAACCGCTCGCCGAATCCCGAGTAATGTAGACTGCTTGCTTGCGATTTGCCGAACACCAGACGTGCGGTATTCGCCCTACCCACCGCGTGTCGGTCTTTAGGACACATCAAAAGGAGCGAAAATTCTTCGAATATATCAGGCGTTCGGCGGGGTTAAGAGGTTACACATTATCTAAAGCTATGGGTTCATCTATTAGGCGAGCAGTATGTCGCTGCTCGGCGAATGCCGAATGTGTGGAGCCGCCTGTGTATTGACGGAAGGCGCCGGCAGGTCCGCCACGTCGGACGCCACGCGGCCGAGCGAAAAGGGCGTTCGCGTGGTGCGCGTGCAGGGCGGTAGGCGGCCGGTGGAGGTGGCTCGGATATTTGTAGTCCGAAGAGGTCACCTTCTTCTGCATTATGCGACTCCACACGCCAGCTCTTCTTTAGAGCGATGGTCAGGGGCCCATTGAGGCCAATCGTGAAGGGGGATCGCCTGTATTAAAGGCGGAATGTACATGTTTTACAGAGAAATTACCGAAGATACACACTAAATTAGCTAAGAGTAAGGTTACAGGAAACATTCAACGGCACACTTTTCTTTGTATTTTGCATACAACTGCAATATTGTCACTCAAGGTTTACGAAATAGTCATTAAATATAGAATGGCCCGTAGGGCGGCATAGAGCGTCTCTGTATGTTTGTTTGTGTGTGTCTATATCATCATCATCATCATCATTTCATCCCACCCCCCAGGGCTTACAACCCTGGGGTACAAAAAACGTAATCAGCATTGAAATAAGATTTGAAATGCTGATTCCCCATATAGAAAAGTAACGTGCACCTACCCCCTATTATCAAGTCTGAACTCCAGTGTGATGTACGTATCGCGTGGCCCCATGATGCCCGATTCGCGAAAAAAATTACGATTATCATTGTCATCCGGCGATTTTCAGATCTAAGGCTTGTTGATACTTCCGTGCATTTGAGTCGTACGCAAGGACCTGGGAATCCCGAAGATGCCTACACAGGAAGTGAGCTATGCCCAGGAATGCTGCCTTTGACATTTGATATGCTAAACTCTCATCAATGCCTGAGATATATATGACTGAGATATAACTCTAAATATTGCTGGGACAACTGTTACTCTTCGTTTCCCGCTCTATATGTGTATCACGATATTTCATTATTTTTTCGATCTGAGTCTCTCTGGAACTTGCTGTTCAATGATCCTACTTCTCCTCAACGACTGCGAGATCTATCTTTTGATCAAAGTGATGTTCTGTTTTGCTGTTGAAATATCACAGCATTTTCGTATTAAAGTTTTCGACTAACTTGCCCAGCTTTAGGTATGTCATTTGCCTGCAAGCCGTATAATTCCGATTTCGTACTCTGTCATCGCATTCTTTCTAATCTTCCTGTGCAACGGATAACAGATTTTCTTCTTTTCACAATCTATACCTTGCCTGTTAATCCTACAATGGTTTTAATAGCCTTGGACATTAGACTGTTGACGTAGGACCAGCAAAATATTTTGGTGATGTGGTGGTTTATTGGTGATGTGTTGTTGTCGTTACTAATATGAGGATAAACTAGCTTTTGATTACTTAACTATCATGACCAGTTACCTGCTCTTCGGAAGTTAGAAATACGACTACTAGCTTCCGCTAAGGCTCTGTCTCTAGAACAGCAGCTAACTGAAAATGATGATCATGATGATGGCTAAGCCATTGAAACCTGAAAACAAATGTCAGAGGGAAAACCTTATTCTCATGCTAGGACCAGACAATTTGTCTCTTTCGTAAGGGAGCCGTTCTGTTGCCAGCTCAAAATTAGATAGAAATCCGCCTTTCCGTCGATTTCTTGGGCCGTTCATAGCCATTCGTGGAAAGGCTTACGTAACCACTTTATTCGGTGATCCTTCAGTGTCTGCTTTCTAGTGAAAAAGCAGTTGTCTTACAACTTGTGGACACCGTCATTTCTAACTTCAACAAAGCACGCCATTCTTGAATTTTGAATGCTCTATATATATATATATATATATATATATATATATATATATATATATATATATATATATATATATATATATATATATTGACGTACCTGGTTGGCGGTACTTTTCACTGCATTAAATTTGGAAAGGACGGGTGTCTTGGTTCGTGAATGGGTCTCGTCAGGATTTGGCAACACATTGGAAAACAAAGTTATAATTTTATCTGAACAAAAACACGATTTATTTCTAGAATCACACATTTAGTACATTACCTTAAATACAATTATTCCCTGTTTTGGTACCAAAACTATGCTTACGATTTTAGATTTCAAAATACCTCGAACACCGAGAATATGTCGTTTGTTCTCTGATGATCTCCAACGGCTGCGACGATCGGTGACCTTCGCCGCGACTCGGCGCTCCTTCGGACGGTTGGCAGTGCGGGCTCCCGCGTCGTCGGCCCTCGGCGGCGGTTACGCAAATACTTCTGCTTTGACGCCGACCGTTGCACGTGTCGTTCCACTGGAGTATGCACTGCTTCTAGATTACTGTTCGTCTAGTTCTTGCAGTATATCTCGATGCCTTATTGTAACACAGTTCGTCGATTCTCCTCCACTTTCCTATTTACAACAATGCGAACACGTGGCCACCACCCATGCAGGTACCAGCTACACGATTTATAGTTTTGCCCCTTTTCTCCACTGTTTCTGATACTATGAACACGATCATCAGCTTGCACTGTTCAACATTTGCCACTGTCACGTTTCACTCACTTCCTGATAGTTTTCCTTACACTAGTCAACCTAATTTTGTCCTCTTTACACCGCGCGCACCAACATCGTTCCGACCTCTTTCGAGCTCTATCTCACACTGCCCAACTGCCGTTGTCTCGCCCGGTCTCGCCGCCTTCGCGCCTGATTCGTTCCCTTGTCCCGTTGCTCGCCGCCGTTGCCGCGCAGTTCAAAATGGTCGTAATTGGAATAACATGCTCTACGTTTCTAATTAATTGAAGAAACGCTCCGCGTTTCAATATATATATATATATATATATATATATATATATATATATATATATATATATATATATATATATCATATGTTGTTCATAATTTAACACGTCCATTTGACTGTCGTTGCTCTCAAGCAGAAAGCAAACGCATCCATAAGTTACCCTGTTTCTTCAGTGCTGATAGGAACCCTCCGTATCATTTCCGTGTACTTAATTCTTGAACTATGTACTTACTAATACTTTCATGTGTGCATTAGTATTCACCTATGATTAATATGTACATGTGTATATTAGTACTCATAAATGATATTTATTCTGTAATTTACAGTCATATTCATCTCACCTGGTTTATGTTTCAGGTGCGTAACATCTCGTGTTCACCTAATAAAAGAAACCAAGTATTGTGCCTCCAGTTCTGTAAGTCTATTTTTGATTTGAATTATAATATATGATAAATACTGTATTTTTGAAACTAATAGCCTTCTAGTACCGTCTTTAGAATTGTAGCTTATCAATGATAATTTGTCAGAAATGAGCACGAATCATTGTCTGACTGAATAGCTGAGATCGTGAAAGCGGGCGCAGCTTTGTGGTCTCCGCTCCAAGGGTCGCGTGTTCCAATCCCGTTTTGAGCTAGATGTTTGTTTGTGTATACATGGATGATTGGGCTCACTCAACTACATGTATCACATTTCAACCCTCTTACTTCCAGTCCTTGCCGGACTTGCGGCGAAAAACCTAAGTGGGTGTTACTCAAATCTCGTGGTTCGAATCCTGCGTAAAGCACGAATGTGAGTTGTGGCATAGCGGGTCATGCGTTTTGCTTTCTATCATGATCGATCACCCTCCAAAACCGCTTTCTTTCCTCCCCATGTTAAGATACTCTCTTCAAATCCACTATCTGCAGCCGTGATGGCCTTACGGAGTACCTCGACAACACTACCTCTGGGCGGCCTCTGAGAGAAAAGGAGGGTTATAATCAGGGCCTTGCAACTCTCCATCAAAACCGGGGACACAGCTGGAGGCTGCTAGTATAAGAGCCGCTAGTGTCACCTAGTGCAGATGCAGGTTAGACTCGCCAACTTCCACACATAAAAATTCGCTAATTTGTGAGAAATACGAAAAGTGTTTTCTAAATGTTTAATTATTCATAATCTGTCCTTATAAGAAACCTCTGAAGAAAGCGCGAACATAGACGTTATCATTTGTAACATTATGGGACTGCTTGTGACCCGCGAACTCACGCAACTGCCACGCACGTTTAAAGTATCGTTGGCAGCAGTTCGTGTTTTAGTTCCTGTAAGAAGGTGATGCAGCGGGGTGCGTCACCGCAATGGTTTCCACCACCGTATGTGGGAGTTAGAGACCCCTGGTTAGAATTCTACTTCCACAGCAGCAGAATTGAAAATGTGAGAAGGGGAATTGAAGTCCCCGGAAACTCACGGTGCGGGAAATTTGAGAAAACTCACCCCGGAAACTCACGGTGTCGGAAAGAATAGGTCTCTGAACACATCGGAAGGCTAAAAAACCGATCTGATAAATATATACTATGTTACCACCTAAAATTTACGATTATTGTCTTTGAAATATTGAGTGCAAAAGCAAAGTTAGATACATGTTTAAAATTAATATTTTCACTAAACTGCATATTCGTTAAACAGTTTGTTATAAGCGATAAGCCAAGGCGTGTTATTTTGCTGCTCATGCGTGTTTGCTCTGATATTTAAGAAATTTAAAGAAGTGTGATAGTACACAAATGTCTTTGTACACAAGGTGAAATTATCGAATGCCCGTTCTTGTTGAATGTACTATGAAATTATTTTTCTGTGGGTTTAAATTATTTTTTGCGTTATTAACTGTTTTTAAACCTACGGTTTATTTTTTCACTTTGGCAACTTATAGCTTGTACTTTGTTTAGGAAAGTCTGAAAACTTAAACTCTTTTATTTAAAATTCATCGCTTCGAACGTCAGAGGAACTACTTTGATATAACATTCAGTATCAATAAAATAATCACTTCAGGGCAAACAATTACACGGTCTAAAGGCTGTAAATGAATGTTCTAGATGAACAACACAATTCAGTGCGTTCCACGTACTCTGTCATTTGTGGAATAATACGGATAATTAAACAAATCTTCAGAGTAATTATCATAAAATCGTTACTAATCCTGTGATCGAGAATATTGTTGTACTTTAATTCAAGGACTAGCAAATTTACGAGTGAGTAGCTAGTTCATGCTCGACCTGCACTTTTAGGTCAAACAAATTTATTTTCCTAGTGGAACCAATGTATTGATTGCGTTGAATGATGCACATACATTATGAAATGCAAAACACACGGTGATAGAGGGGGATGAGCAAGTTTCAGGTTGCGCTATTCCGAAGGATGCCTATGCTTCTCGTTGTATTGAAGAATGTTCTGTCTGTTCTGACCGCTTCATTAGCTGCCACTCTTCAATTTCCCTGTCGATGTACAGATACTAAAATTATTATTTGCTTGATTAAAACACACAAAACAGCATGACATTGCTCGTATTCTATTATTTTATTTATTTACATTTCGAGGCGTAGTTGCAATAGTAAATGAAATCGTGCAGTGAAATGCTTATTGTATAATAAACGGTCATCTGATAGTAACTCATTGTCGCAAGTGGATTATATTAAAATTTTATATGATTATGTAAAACGATTTGAAGTTGTAAGATGAGGGAGATTAATGCAATTTTAGTGGCGATTAGGTGAAGTATTGTACCTGTATTACTTATATCCTGAATGCACCCATACACGTTTAAAAGGAGGTACAATCAGCAACTTTTCTATCATTAAATATGTCATCGTAAGAACATGTAATAGCTGTAATAAGTCTAATAAACCACAAATGGTACTTGGTTTATTACTTTAGCTCATTTGCATATGGAAGATTAAGACGAACTGTTCATTCCACAGATCATTAACTCGGAGACGCATTGATCTGTGACTTTTTCGCCTCTTGAGCTATTAATATTATTAACTCTACATAAATTTCAGCAAAATCAGATGCTGATAATGACAGAAACATGTCAAAATATTGGGGAAATAATCCATTGAATTAAATTTGCTGAGAGTCTCTGCCTATTTGAAATGCTATTCAGTTTCAGAAGAACAGTGTGATGTGTCGTACTTTCGAGAGATGAATCTATTTTTATATTCTTTACCTAATAGGCCATCGAGCTTGACACTCTCCAAGGCGAAAGTGTGTGTTTCCGATGTCGAGGATATGGGCGTTCTCCCAGTCCTCCTGCCAAATGCTTCTGAGCTCGGGTGCATTTCACTCTCGTGACGCCGCCTTTTCTCCGCGCCTCACATCCGCCGGCGGCGCCCGTTATATTCATAACAATGAACGACTCCTGGGGGCGGAGCTCCGGTGGCGCTCAGGTGGCGGCAATCGCAACTAACCGGCAACGGGAGCCCGGCGGGACCTGGCGGGGCAGGGTGGAGCGCGTTGCATTGCGAGGCGGCGCGTAGCGGGGTAGGGTAGAGCGCGATGCGTGGTGCGCGATGCGTGGTGCGCGATGCGTGGTGCGCGATGCGTGGTGCGCGATGCGTGGTGCGCGATGCGTGGTGCGCGATGCGTGGTGCGCGATGCGTGATGCGCGATGCGTGGTGAGGCGTGGCGGGGCGTGGCGTGGCTTGGTGTGTGTGGCGTGGCTTGGCGTGGCGTGGCTTGGCGTGGCTTGGCGTGGCTTGGCGTGGCTTGGCGTGGCTTGGCGTGGCTTGGCGTGGCTTGGCGTGGCTTGGCGTTTCTTGGTGTGGCTTGGTGTGGCGTGGCGTGGCGGTGCGTGGCGGTGCGTGGTAGGGTGTGGCGGGGCGAGGTGGGGCGTGGCGGAACGTGGTGGCGGGGCGTGGTGGCGGGGCAGGTGCTCCGCTGGGAAGTCCTTTGTCCCGTTCCTCCACCCGCGCACCAGCCCCACTTTCGGAAGTCACCGTCTGGTCTGGCTGGTCTCCCCTGAGGATCCTAAGGTTCCCCTCCTTCTCCACCGCTCTGGCTCGGTTCCTCCGTCTGCTCTTCCTTCCGTTCAGTCTTCTCTCGACGTACTTGGGGTTTCTGATGCGCGTCTTCCGCTCGGTTGTCTAACGTCCGTCGTCGTCGCTGGTGTACTGTGTTTTGCAGCTTAAACGTTGGACGCTCGTTGCCTGCTCCTGACTTTGTAAATGTTGGCGTTCAATCACTATCCTGCTATTAGATATGCTACATGTTCGTTAAATTTACATGATACATTATATTCATGTGCCTCTTATTAAAGTTGGTTACATTTAATTTTCAATTCTATATTTTCATTTTCTTATGTTTTAATTTCTTACGCAATTTTATGTTATTAAAAAAACTTGTTGTCAATGTTACTTTCTTTCTGGAATCACATTGCCACTTTATATTCAGCCCTGAAAACATCGTATTTGATGATGCATGCAAGTTTTATTTTTCACTCTTCATTTTATAACTCCAATTTAATATCAACATGATATTACTTTAAACTTCAATGAAATCAAACCCTGTCCATACGTTCAGTACCACTTTCGAAGGAATGCGGAAGTGATATGATTGGCCTGGTGTGCCCTACTTACAACGGCGATGAAAGTCAATTGCAAGAACGCCGTACGTCACGCATCTAGTACGCAGTGGATTTCTTGAAATGACACTGAAGGGCCGTATTTGTTTTTTAGTAATAAATGAAATAACACTTTCATTTTGTTCGGCATCTGCGGTTTTCTAGATTCAATTGTTCATAATAAATTTAAGGAGACAAGCAGATTAAGTAGTTCGGTACATCGCTCACCATTATTGTGTAACATGAAGGTATTTTATCCGTTTCCGAAATGTTTCAATGCGATATCTGATCTTTGGCATCTGCGTCCTCTTGCTATTGTGTGACCCACATTTGTCGCTTGCGCGGCAGCCCCGCCCCCCGCCCTCGGCGCCGCTGTCCCAGGGGCCCTGATCTTCCGCTTCCGTTGCGCCTCCGGGCTCCCAAGACGCTTCGCAGATGCCGCCTCCTCCCTCTACCCCTCCTCCTCCCCTCCCCACTCCCCCTCCTCCGCCCCTCCCTCACTCCCCCTCCTCCGCCGCATCCTCCGCCACTCCCCCACTCACGTTACTCCGCCCCCGGCCCCCTCCCCCGCCACGCACCCGCCCCTATTTCCCATTTCCCCTCCCCGCCCCCTTCTCCACTTCCTCCACCCCTCTTCCACTCCTCCTCCGCCCTCTCCCCCACTCCCCCTCCTCCGCCCCATCCTCCGCGCCTCCCACGTCTTCCTCCCGGCGACGTTGACAACCAGACCCTCGACATGTTGTCGCTCCGACGTAACGCGCTCGGTTCCCCTTACGTCACTCTGACCGTTCCTCCTCCCTCCAACGTCGAAGGTTCAGCCATCAAGAGATCTTAGTAGTAGAGGTGCATTTTGTGATTAAGCTTATGTTAGAAGTGACAAAACTTGTAACTTGAAATTACACAACGCGATTTAGAAAATAATTGTATCGGGCCTTGTGATCGTTACATATATTCTTTGCAGAAATCGTTATCGTGACTCTGGCAGTTCCTTGTGTTCACTTTTCCACTACCTCAATCCATACTCTACGCACTCTTTCAGTTCCATGCTAAGCGACAGATAGTATCCAGCATAATTCGTCTACACTGGTCATTTGCAAATCAGCCTGCTTCCCTTTCGCAAACGCCGTCTATCCTGGGACTCCCTTGTAGTAACAGGATAACAATTTATAAGTTCTATCTTCTCGTATGCAAGGATTACTAGTACTCGACAATTAAAAGTGGCTTGCCAAAGATCAAAATTTCTAAAATGATGTCCTCATGTTAATGATAATTTTCTTGCTCTACGAAGTAAATATGGCATTACGAAAAATACATGTTATTTTCTCTCTGTTACTTTCTTGTTTTCTCATCTGAACATATCTCTGCCACTTTCTTCGCTTTTTGCATAAGTACCTGTAAACTTAGTGTACCTGGGTCCGTTTCTAACTCACACAGCTACTATTTTTCTATTTCTACTCACAAAACATTTTGGGAGTTCTTATCCTGTCGCTCACGACGGCATTCGCGAATGCTTATTGGCTGTGAGTGTAATTGTGTTCAGTGGCCAAAATGAACCAATCGACTTCCTGCGTAGCGCAGGTGCATGGACCTGTCGTCGTCGTCGTCGTCGACGACGTCGTCGTCGTCGTCGTTGTCGCTGCCGCCGCTTTCTGTCCCTTGACGCGTGAGCCGATTCCGCCCTGCCGCTCCTCGCCCCGCCCCCCTCCGCGCCGCGCGCCGCAGAGGCAAACGCGCTCGTTAGCGAACCGCTTCTCCCGAGTGGCACCTCAAGACCGCGCGTGCGGCCGAAGGGAGTCTCAGAGCGACCCTGTGCTGCCCCTTCTGCCTTCCTTGCTCTCCCTTCCTTTCCTCCTCCCTTTCTTCTATCCTCCGTTCGTTTTTATTCCTATATTCGTCATTCCTTTCTTTTCTTTTTTTCTCTCTCATACGGTTTGCATACCTTCCTTCTTCCACACATTTATTCCGGGGTTGAACGACAGAGTTGGTTCCCAGGTTCACTGTCGTTTCATCCGTTGTGTCCCACTGTTCTGACGACACTATTTGGGTCCAAACGATCATACGCATCGCAAATCAGCCATTCTGATCTGAATTCCATTGTTTTTATTGAGTCCCATTATCATACTCCTCATCTTTCGCCTCTTCTTCAGAGAAATTGCATATTTTTCAGTTGTTTTCCTCTTCTTCTTGTCAAATTGTTCTGTTCTATGTATTTCCTTTCCCTTTCTTTTCTTCTTCTTATTTTTCTTCTTCTTCTTCTTCTTCTTCTTCTTCTTCTTCTTCTTCTTCTTCTTCTTCTACTACTACTACTACTACTACTACTACTACTACTACTACTACTACTACTACTACTACTACTACTACTACTACTACTACTACTACTACTACTACTACTACTACTACTACTACTACTACTACTACTACTACTACTACTACTACTACTACTACTACTACTACCACTACCACTACCACTACCACTACCACTACTACTACTACTACCACTACCACTACCACTACCACTACCACTACCACTACCACTACCACTACCACTACCACTACCACTACCACTACCACTACCACTACCACTACCACTACCACTACCACTACTACTACTACTACTACTACTACTACTACTACTACTACTACCACTACCACTACCACTACCACTACCACTACCACTACCACTACCACTACCACTACCACTACCACTACCACTACCACTACCACTACTACTACTACTACTACTACTACTACTACTACTACTACTACTACTACTACTACTACTACTACTACTACTACTACTACTACTACTACTACTACTACTACTACTACTACTACTACTACTACTACTACTACCACTACCACTACCACTACCACTACCACTACCACTACCACTACCACTACCACTACCACTACCACTACCACTACCACTACCACTACCACTACCACTACCACTACCACTACCACTACCACTACCACTACCACTACCACTACCACTACCACTACCACTACCACTACTACTACTACTACTACTACTACTACTACTACTACTACTACTACTACTACTACTACTACTACTACTACTACTACTACTACTACTACTACTACTACTACTACTACTACTACTACTACTACTACTACTACTACTACTACTACTACTACTACTACTACTACTACTACTACTACTACTACTACTACTACTACTACTACTACTACTACTACTACTACTACTACTACTACTACTACTACTACTACTACTACTACTACTACTACTACTACTACTACTACTACTACTACTACTACTACTACTACTACTACTACTACTACTACTACTACTACTACTACTACTACTACTACTACTACTACTACTACTACTACTACTACTACTACTACTACTACTACTACTACTACTACTACTACTACTACTACTACTACTACTACTACTACTACTACTACTACTACTACTACTACTACTACTACTACTACTACTACTACTACTACTACTACTACTACTACTACTACTACTACTACTACTACTACTACTACTACTACTACTACTACTACTACTACTACTACTACTACTACTACTACTACTACTACTACTACTACTACTACTACTACTACTACTACTACTACTACTACTACTACTACTACTACTACTACTACTACTACTACTACTACTACTACTACTACTACTACTACTACTACTACTACTACTACTACTACTACTACTACTACTACTACTACTACTACTACTACTACTACTACTACTACTACTACTACTACTACTACTACTACTACTACTACTACTACTACTACTACTACTACTACTACTACTACTACTACTACTACTACTACTACTACTACTACTACTACTACTACTACTACTACTACTACTACTACTACTACTACTACTACTACTACTACTACTACTACTACTACTACTACTACTACTACTACTACTACTACTACTACTACTACTACTACTACTACTACTACTACTACTACTACTACTACTACTACTACTACTACTACTACTACTACTACTACTACTACTACTACTACTACTACTACTACTACTACTACTACTACTACTACTACTACTACTACTACTACTACTACTACTACTACTACTACTACTACTACTACTACTACTACTACTACTACTACTACTACTACTACTACTACTACTACTACTACTACTACTACTACTACTACTACTACTACTACTACTACTACTACTACTACTACTACTACTACTACTACTACTACTACTACTACTACTACTACTACTACTACTACTACTACTACTACTACTACTACTACTACTACTACTACTACTACTACTACTACTACTACTACTACTACTACTACTACTACTACTACTACTACTACTACTACTACTACTACTACTACTACTACTACTACTACTACTACTACTACTACTACTACTACTACTACTACTACTACTACTACTACTACTACTACTACTACTACTACTACTACTACTACTACTACTACTACTACTACTACTACTACTACTACTACTACTACTACTACTACTACTACTACTACTACTACTACTACTACTACTACTACTACTACTACTACTACTACTACTACTACTACTACTACTACTACTACTACTACTACTACTACTACTACTACTACTACTACTACTACTACTACTACTACTACTACTACTACTACTACTACTACTACTACTACTACTACTACTACTACTACTACTACTACTACTACTACTACTACTACTACTACTACTACTACTACTACTACTACTACTACTACTACTACTACTACTACTACTACTACTACTACTACTACTACTACTACTACTACTACTACTACTACTACTACTACTACTACTACTACTACTACTACTACTACTACTACTACTACTACTACTACTACTACTACTACTACTACTACTACTACTACTACTACTACTACTACTACTACTACTACTACTACTACTACTACTACTACTACTACTACTACTACTACTACTACTACTACTACTACTACTACTACTACTACTACTACTACTACTACTACTACTACTACTACTACTACTACTACTACTACTACTACTACTACTACTACTACTACTACTACTACTACTACTACTACTACTACTACTACTACTACTACTACTACTACTACTACTACTACTACTACTACTACTACTACTACTACTACTACTACTACTACTACTACTACTACTACTACTACTACTACTACTACTACTACTACTACTACTACTACTACTACTACTACTACTACTACTACTACTACTACTACTACTACTACTACTACTACTACTACTACTACTACTACTACTACTACTACTACTACTACTACTACTACTACTACTACTACTACTACTACTACTACTACTACTACTACTACTACTACTACTACTACTACTACTACTACTACTACTACTACTACTACTACTACTACTACTACTACTACTACTACTACTACTACTACTACTACTACTACTACTACTACTACTACTACTACTACTACTACTACTACTACTACTACTACTACTACTACTACTACTACTACTACTACTACTACTACTACTACTACTACTACTACTACTACTACTACTACTACTACTACTACTACTACTACTACTACTACTACTACTACTACTACTACTACTACTACTACTACTACTACTACTACTACTACTACTACTACTACTACTACTACTACTACTACTACTACTACTACTACTACTACTACTACTACTACTACTACTACTACTACTACTACTACTACTACTACTACTACTACTACTACTACTACTACTACTACTACTACTACTACTACTACTACTACTACCGTTCTTTAAAATCTTCGTTTTGACATACTGTTATTTTCCCCTCTCTTATTGTAGTTGGGGTGGTATTCTAAATTGTCTTTTGCATTTTGACTTTTATCGATTTTCATTTGCTCTGTTTCCGTTTTGAGCTCTTTTCATTTCCCGTTTAGGTGCTCTTATTATCTCTTGTTTTGTTTGCATTTTGTCATGCGACTTTTGTTTCAATCCTGATGTTTGTAAATCTGCATCTTTTCCGCTATAAGCTTCACCTCTGTCGCTCCTCACACCTTGAAGTTTGAGTTTGTAATGTTGGTGTTACCATTTATCTCGAATAAATTCTGAAAACGCTATAAACATAAGCTATTGAATTACGAACATTAATTTCCATCTTATAAAAGCAGTAAAGGATTTTCCAAAAATTGTTCTTTCCAAATTGTACTTTTGGCCGGTCCGGACGGCCGATATCGCTAAGGCAGTAGTGCCATAGCGATCTCCTACCAAAGGATCACGGGTTCGAGTCCCGCCTCGGGCATGGTTGTATTGTGTTCGTTCTTTCACAACCCTATCATCATATCGTGTCATCCTCATAGTTACCATACCGCAATAGTTGTCGCTAATGACCTAGTAGTTGATGCGACCTTAACAAAAAAAATGTACTTTTAAAGACGGTTTTTGTTATATTACAATATATTATGTATATATTATGTCTGAAAGCAAAATAAATTTGTTAGTTTTTAGAGAAGTTGCGATGATGTATGTATTTTTAAAATGATTAATACCCGGAAAACACAGAGATAAAACATTCCCGTAAATTATTGAGGTTGATTGTCTAGAACAAGCGATAAGTTTGCTTTGGAATTTTCCTGATTTGAATCTCATAAGTTGTTTGGAATTGTGTGTGTCTGTATATGTTTGGCTGCACATATATGGGTTGAGTAATCGGAGGAGTATTCATAACTGAAAGTAAACTGCGTATCGACATGACGTCAACGCCGTTCTGCACAAACATATTCCAATGCTTCAGTGCGATTCCGAGAAGCGGATTCGACAGCTCGATGATCAGATGCAGACAGGAATTCCGGCGGTCACTCTGCAAACTGAATGCGCTCAAAGCGATCGTTTCCTTAGTGGGAGGCAGTGAGTCCACCAATGGGAAGCCATTGGCGGCTGAGATATCTGACGGCAATCTCCGCCCTCGTCGCCACCATCGACACCGTCACCGCCTCCTCCGCCACCGCCTTCTCCGCCACCGCCTTCTTCGCCACCGCCCCCTCCGCCACCGCCTCCTCCGCCACCGCCTCCTCTACCCCCCCTCTGCCACCCCCCTCTGCCACCGCCATCTCCTCCGCCACCGCCACTTCCTCCGCCACCGCCACCGCCTCCGCCACCGCCACCTCCTCCGCCACCGCCACCTTCGCCACCTCCTCCGCCGCCTCCTCCGCCACCGCCGCCGCCTCCTCCGCCACCGCCGCCTCCTCCGCCACCGCCGCCTCCTCTGCCACCGCCGCCTCCTCTGCCACCGCCACCTCCTCCGCCACCGCCCCCTCTGCCACCGCCCCCTCTGCCACCGCCCCCTCTGCCACCGCCCCCTCTGCCACCGCCTCCTCCGCCACCGTCTCCTCCGCCACCACCCCTCTGCCACCGCCTCCTCTGCCTCCCCCCTCAGCCACCGCCCACTCTGCCACCGCCCCCTCCACCACCGCCCCCTCCACCACCGCCTCCTCCTCCATCACCTCCCCTGCCACCCCCCTCCACCACCGCCTCCTCTGCCACCCCCCTCAGCCACCGCCCATTCTGCCACCGCTCCCTCTACCACCGCCACCTCCGCTACGGCCTCCTCCGCCACCGCCTCCTCCGCCAATGCCTCTGCTACTGCTACTACCGCCGCCATCACTTCTGGTGCTGCTGCCGCCGCCGCCACTCAACGTCCGAACGCCTGGCAAATATGAACGCTGTGGCCGTCAGCAGCGACCTCTGCCGTCTCTCTTGGGAGAAGCCGGAGATTGATGCAAGAGGTCGCTGCCGTGCGTCTTGCTCACCCGGCACAGCCAAGGGAAGGAGTGAGTGAATGCCTATTGCTTGCGGACGCATCAACTATTCGGGTATTTTGTTCCGTAAGTGTAGTGAAACGTGAGATCTGACTCTTTTTCACAAAATTATTGAATTATAGCAGTAGATACACCACTTTACAGGTTGCAAACAATACAACACACGTATGTAACTTAAAGAGCATCTGGAGGTGCTTGTTAATACAGTAACTTAATCCATTTTTTTACGTGGGACGGAATCCTCATTAAATGAATGTTTGGCTCAGCGCAGAGGTGTTATAGGAGGGGGAAGTTGTGAACTTAGAATTAAGTGTTTATGATAGTTATGGTGGTCTGGAGTGATCTTAGGGAAACGTGACTTGATTCTAGTGGCAGCATTACTGGATTTTCCCATGTTGTAGAGTCTCGCACCAGGAATCAATTTTAGGTTGGTAAAGACCTTTTTTTATTAGTTTGCTTTTCAAATCTGCTGCGCTTTGTTCCATTCTCTGTGGAGCTTATTATTGGAGATATTGGCGATCAATGAAGTACACAGGCCTGAATTATTTTAGGGACGGAAAGAGAAGAATTTATACGAAACGAAAAGGGCCTATTTTTCAGAAATGTGCTGATTATTATGACAAGATAATAGGAGATGGCGTGGCTCCTCAATTTGTAGAACAGTAGGTCAAAGGCACTAGCAATGTCTAAAAAGACTGCCGAGCAATATTGCTTAATTTGAAACCCTTAACATATAGTTTCAACTATTCTGAGAAGCTAGTGGGTGGTCGAATGAAGGGGGAGAATTCCGAATTGAAAAGGAGGGGTGACTTTCGAATCGTTAAGAAATTTATTAAATCTTATTAGAATCAGTTTCTGGAAGATTTTCGACAGAGTAGGTAAAACGCTTATTGATCTGTAACTAGAGGGGTGTTTCGTGGATTTTTGGGTTTTGGGGGGTTCTATTATTAGAATTACGATTGATTTTCCCCCCGCTTGTCGAGAAATAGCCTGATATAAAGCAGCAGTTGAAGATAACAGTTACATAAGCAATGGAGTAAGAAGGTAAATGCTTTAGATCTACGTTGGACATCGTTTATTTGTTTTCTGTTTTCATAATTATTTGTTTGACATTAGAGGGAGATATGTTAACTATTGATATCAGTGAAGTATATTATTGGGATTTTAAAAACTCGTCAACAAAAGTTTGAAAGATCAGATCTGCTAATGTTGGGGTAGAAAGCATTGTTGAAACGGTTGGCGAGAATTTCTAGTTTGTCTACTTCCGTACATGCAAACTCAGAATTGGTGGATAAGGCGGGGGATTGAGGTATGTTTGTCTTATTGCTGTCGCAGGAGTCAGGTTTGAGAACAGAAAGTTTAGGTTAGTTTGCTTCAGAGGCTTGTTAGGAGGCAATTAATGGGATTGGAGTATCGTGTGATTGATGAAGCTCGATTGCTATATTTTCTATCCCGGGAGTGCTCTGGCTCTGACGTACACTTGATTGATGAATTACTACTGATTCCGGGAGCGTCAACGGCTAAGGTCATTACTCCCGCAAGTGTAGTACACGTCTTTTGCTTTGGAGGTGGTGGTGATCATCCCACGCCGCCCTACCGTCGGCTATCGAGGTTTTCACCAACAAGGTATCTCCCACCAGCGAGACACCGCCCCAGCCGCGACAAGTTCCCCACCGGTCTCCCGGTATGTGTATTGGTGTAGTGCATTTACGTGTAAGTGTAAGTAAGGGGTAGGATAGGACAAGAAATGGGAAGGAATGATCACGCGCGGTCCGTGACTCGTTAGGTAGGTTACTGCTCCGGCATTCGCCTGGTATTTATCGGAGAAACTACAGATCTGACTTACAAGTCGGCAAGATTAGTTTCCTTCCTCCAGGTGAGTCTGCGGTGTTGTTCACAGACGGGCAGACGTTATTCTGGTTTCAGTATCAATCGAAATCGATTTTTTCATCATTACATAACTTTCTCAATACTAGTACATACAAACGAGAGTAAAAATGCAAAGAAAGTGTGAAAATTTGAAGAAAAATCAGATATTTGTTTCTGTATTAAGCGATGATCCAATAAACTGACAAAAAATAAGGGCCTGTATATTTGTTTCGCCATTGTGGTCATTCCACTTCTCTCAGGGGCTTCGGCTTACGAGACCGGAGCCCCGCACGTGCCTGCAAATAATTTTAATGCATTGTCAACAGCGCCGCCCTTGTTGACATGCGGTGTGATTGCGGATGGAGCTGCGCGTAATTGAAAAGTCCCAATAAGCGCACGTCGACCGGGTTGTGGGTTCGAGTGCGGGTTGGGGCGACGGGGAGGCGCAGGGTGCGGACTGGCCACAGGTCATTCTTGCAACCGTCAGCCCTGGTTGGTGTGAGAGAGATCGATAGATATTTATTACTTTTCAGGTAGGTTTATGCAACCTAGTGGCAGGACACTACAAATTACTGCAATTTACTTTCACTACAAAAACTACAATTTATGTCTTATCTTATTTTATGTCTATCCTATACAGATATTTTAAACTAAATAAATACACGACGTTTTAACTATACTTCACTCCTCTGCACTTCACAAGAGGGTGAGTATCTGAATGAAGGTGTCATCATAACTGTAGTTTCAAACTATAAGTTTTCTGTCCTGTTACATTCAACCACTCTGTTAGAAAATTAATCCATAAACAACAGTATGCAGATAAGAGAAACCTCCAATAAATAGGTGTGCGCAAAGGGAGGGATCGGGGATTAACATTTTGATAAGGTCTCCATAATCTTCCGTTAGCAAACATTTTAATATCATAAATGTATTAAATCTTCAGTTTTTTCTCTTTTTTATCCAGCAAATTTGGAAAATTGATTTCGACATTTGGGGAAGTGACTCTCTATGCCATCTAGTAATCCAGTAAGTGGTTCAAGATAAAATCAATATATTCAATGTTCCAAAACAATACATAAGTCAGCTTTCATGCGTTTTATATTAATTATTTGTAAATGCATTACATTTATCCCATCAACAAGAGCTCTTATGTATGAACAAATATTAGGAAGATAAATTCAAAATGTTTGCACGATGGGCCTAAAGTTTTGGGTAAAGGCCCTGATTGGTACCGTTGCTTTCGTGACTATCGTAGTTAATCAAACTGTGTCAGAACCACTCCATGCTCAGCATGTTATTCGAGAAAATAAACTATTCTGCTAACATTATATTTGTCAAATAGTATACCAGACATCGGTTTGGTATTGAGAAATAATTGTGGCTCGAACCAATTACAAATTGGGCAAACTGGATTGTATGAGAACAGGAGCAACGCTCAGCAGAGTTCATGGAAGCGTTTAAAATAATGGTTTAGAACGAGTTAAATTTGTACTTTGTGAGATCAATTACTTCCAAGCGACCGGAGGATAATCATACAACTATGACTCTTAGAAGTGACATATAATTATTTCAACCTTTCAGTCTCAGTTCAACTTTTTCTGACACTGTCATTTAGAAATTTTCATTTAAGGTGTGAATTTTCACAGGAATCCCGTCAGCCCATTGCTCTGTACCTTAGCAATGATGTGCGAAGAATTAGAGACTCGTAAAATGTCTCAAGTTATTTCCAGACAACTTTTACAGTTACTTAAACCATTCAAAGAAAGTTACAGCTTTTATACTTTACTTAATTTCAGTAAAACCTCCTGATGTGTTGTTTAAATTATTATTATTGAAACCAACAGTATCATTCGATATTTAGATATTATACATATTCTGAATGATAAAATGATGGTTGGAAACTAAGCATGATTCGCCATATTTTTCGGGAGTTACAAAAAAGATTCCGTCTGTTGTAATATAAAATCAATATGAAAACATGAAGGGAAAGTGGGAAATAGCGATCAGAGAGGAAATGTGAGCTCCGGTGGCTCCTGCGGCGCCTTGGGTGAGCGCCGGGGTGGATCTGGCTAATGGAGAGTAATAGTGCACACGCCCCGAGGGCTGGTGGAACAGTCTCGGTGGGAACCAGCGAAGCGCTGCTACTAGCTCAACAAGAACACCCAACCGGAAAATGGTGTGCACTAATTTTGATTACGCGTCTTTCGCTTGCCATAAGTTTATTAACACCTTTCTTTGTGATCGCTGAGAACTCGGAAAACAAACACCGACGTAGGTGGCTCAGGGAATCAGTTGATGTTACAGCAGTGTCTCTAAGGGAGAGGTCCTAGGATTGGAGTCCCAACGACAGCAGGCTTTACGACATTAGCTACGTAGCTAGGTCGAATTCAGCAGCTGCATGCTCTGAGAGGTATTATTCGAATGTCGGTGAAGTACCCTAACAAACGGGCCACGGTCCGCGCGCGATCTTTCCTTTCTCTTCCTTCTCCGATCCTCACCTCTTTCTTACACACACATTTACATGACATACACTACCGCACATGTCGGGGGACCTGTCGTGAGCTTAGATCTTGTCCCGGCTGCTACGGTACCCCCGCTGGTTGGGCATATCAGGTTAGGAAAAAACCCGCAAGCGTTCGTGTATTTCGGCACCGGATCTCACCATCAAGTGAGGGAGGATCACCCGAGGATCTTAGCAGTTGATCACTAGCCCAGATGTACTTAACAATCACTCGAAAAACAAACGAGAATAGCACATCGAATCGTTCACTTGTGTTTTGAAAAATATTCATGCTTGCAATAGTTGTGTGGATTGATATAAAGCACAGACACATAGTAAGTGACGAAATGCATTTCGTATCTATGCTTTAACATGCCGTTTTCGAAAAATCTTTCGCACTCGCTTGGCAATATTTCCCGCACACTTTGTAATGCAATGGAAAACAAACCGAGAAATCGTTTTAAATTTTTTTTGTAATCTTGATGAATAGGTGTAAATTGAAATTAATAAATATATGACATCTTGAATTAATTGATTAATAATCCGTGTTAGTGCCATTTGGATATTCGTAACTTGCATTTTCGTGATTGTGTCTAGGGTTTTTAAAAATCATGATGTTTTAAATTGAAATATTTATATCTAAAATGCTAAAGAACTTGCTGCAGAACTTGCAGGCTTCAATAAGTTGTTCAATAAAATGTTGTGTAACTTAGTAAGGTTTGTAGCGTGTAATAATTATTAAAATCATTTCTTGATAATTTCTTAATATCTATTGAATAAATTGAATGTTTGATACGTTGCAATACTTGATTGACAATTATTATGAATAAATATTCCCGCAACGTCGAATAGTCTAGCTACTTTTTGTTATTAATGAAGAATATCACTAGATGGCGCTGCAGCACAGGCTGGCGCTTCAGTGAAATAGAATTCCCAATCCACCTGGGCTTCTTTGTTGCTGGGCGTTGCAGTGTAACTCGGGGCGGTGTTGAACAGGACAGGACGAGCGGGCGGCGTGGGATGCAGACGGGGCGAAATTAACTAAGCTAGGAGACGACAGCGAGGGTACGATTACGGCTCTAGAACACCAGGTCGTAGCAGCGCTGACGGAGCGAGGCCAAATGCTGCTAGTCTATTATTCTTTATTTCCTATCCACTTTCAAGTCGTCATTTGTAACATTATGCTTCGACTTTACGCATGAAACATACGTATTAAATGCCAATTAGAAATGCGAACTGATGTTGTTCACATGTGGTAGCAAAATTCAATTACTGTAGTTGTATATTTTAATAAATATTGAAGTTGCAACGGAAATTTATTTTTTGCGCTTTAAATTGTTGGCTATGGTGCACTGTGTTTGCGGTTCCCGTCAGCGAGGGAAAGGCGACGTGGTGTAGTGGGTGGGGCACTCGGCGACGAGCGGCCGAGACGGCGCGAGACCACGAATTAACAATCGCACTCTGCCCCCCCCCCCCTCCTGAGCAGCCGCCCTCGCGCCCGACGCCTGGCTTCTTCCCGCAAAACCGCGAGCGCCCGCCCCAAGTTGCGAACAAGCGCGTAACGAACGTCTTGCTCAGCGGCTGGGGTCGCGCCGCTCAGCCCGCGCGGTCGCTCGATGGCGTTGCGGCGCCGCGCTCGCTCTCATCCCCACGCCTGCCCTCGCCATCGCTTTCGTTCTCTCTTCGATCTCTCTCTTGCCCTCACTCTCGCTTTCGCTCTCTCTCTCTCTCTCTCATTCACTCTCACTCGCCCTCGCCATTATGCTTGCCCTTGCCCTTGCCCTTGCCCTTGCCCTCGCCCTCGCCCTTGCCCTTGCCCTTGCCCTTGCCCTCGCCCTCGCCCTCGCCCTCGCCCTCGCCCTCGCCCTCGCCCTCGCCCTCGCTTTCGCCCTCGCCCTCGCTCTCGCTCTCGCTCTCGCCCTCACTTCACCCTCGCCCTTGCCCTCGCCCTTGCCCTCGCCCTTGCCCTTGCCCTTGCCCTCGCCGTCGACCTTTCCCTTGTCCTTGCCCTCGCCCTTTCCCTTGCCCTCGCCCTTTCCCTTGCCCTCGCCCTTTCCCTTGCCCTCGCCCTTTCCCTTGCCCTCGCCCTTTCCCTTGCCTTCGCCCTTTCCCTTGCCCTCGCCTTTTCCCTTGCCCTCGCCCTTTCCCTTGCCCTCGCCCTTTCCCTTGCCCTCGCCCTTTCCCTTTCCCTTGCCCTTGTCCTTGCCCTTGCCCTCGCCCTTGCCCTCGCCCTCTCTCTTGCCCTCGCTCTGGCTTTCGCCCTCTCCCTCGCCCAAGCTCTCCCTCTAGCTCTCGTCAATACCTTTGCCTTACCCTCACTCGACCCGAATTCAAATACTTCACCTCGCCCTCTCCCGAGCCCCAGCCTCCGACTTCGTTTTGGCCTCCTCCTTCGCAACCCTCTACCTCTTCATCACTGCCACATTCTTGTCTCCCAGATCACGGTCCGTTTCTAATCTTGATCATTTAACATTCCTCGCCTCCATGTCCCTTTCCGTTTCGTCTTTCTTCACTTATTTCTACCTGAAGCGATCCCGTTCTTGCACCGACTCCGTCCCGCCTTCTCCCTCTGTCCGTGATCTTGCCCATTCCTGAATTTCACTTAACTCTCCCCGACTCGCTTCTCGAGAAACCTGCATCCCTTTCCTCTAGCAATTTCTTGTGCCACTGACTCCTTCCTCGCTGATCGTTGAAGGGCTTCGTGGCGGTATCGGTCTTCCGACTGGCAGTAGCCGGCTACACATTCGGTTCTTTCTGTTGTTCTAGAGCGTAGCGTTCGCCTTGCTATTATCATTTAATAACATATTGTAGCTCTTGGCAAGTCCGCCAAAAGTACATGGTTCCTTAGTAGGCGCGAAACACGTATAATAAATTAGTAATAATATTATTTCTTGGCTCTTATTTCTGAGCCAACTTGTTTCCCAATTATGTTGAATAAATCTGTTACAAACGAACAGAATAATACGAGACTGACAGCGTAAAATACAAATTGTCGATTTCTTCTTATTAATTGAAACATTCTTATTTCCTTGAGCACTCTTCTTATTTGTTTCCATTCCCACCGTGTAGAAGAAAATCTATAACATTCGGATTGACTGTGTTCGTACTTCCTCGTACATTTTATTATTCATTCTGCCAACGATTGTAATTTCATTCCTATTTTCCGTCTTCGTAACTCGGATATGCCTATTGGGTTCCTGTCGGTATTTCGAGCGGACTGTTCTCTCAAATTGTTCCGTCACCGTCGCAATACCTCAATCGATACTTTGTGAGGCCCGTTGAGGACCTCGCCGGTGGAAGTTAAAACAACGGTCATTCCGACGACGGCAACCCTCTCCGCTGACCGATTGGCCGCGGCGGCGGGCTCGCGCTCGTGTTGCGCCGCTCCGAACCGCCGCCCCACCCCACCTCACCCTACCCCACCTCACCTCACCCCACCTCACCCTACCCCCATCCGTCTCGCATTGCGTTTGAAAACTGTCGTCACCCTTTCCGCATCCCTTCATCCTTCTCGCCACACGTCTCGTCACACGTCTCGTCACACGTCTCGTCACACCTCTCGTCACACGTCTCGTCACACGTCTCGTCACACGTCTCGTCACACGTCTCGTCACACGTCTCGTCACACGTCTCGTCACACGTCTCGTCACACGGCTCGTCACACGTCTCGTCACACGTCTCGTCACACGTCTCGTCACACGTCTCGTCACACGTCTCGTCACACGTCTCGTCACACGTCTCGTCACCCGTCTCGTCACCCGTCTCGTCACCCGTCTCGTCACCCGTCTCGTCACCCGTCTCGTCACCCGTCTCGTCACCCGTCTCGTCACCCGTCTCGTCACCCGTCTCGTCACCCGTCTCGTCACCCGTCTCGTCACCCGTCTCGTCACCCGTCTCGTCACCCGTCTCGTCACCCGTCTCGTCACCCGTCTCGTCACCCGTCTCGTCACCCGTCTCGTCACCCGTCTCGTCACCCGTCTCGTCACCCGTCTCGTCACCCGTCTCGTCACCCGTCTCGTCACCCGTCTCGTCACCCGTCTCGTCACCCGTCTCGTCACCCGTCTCGTCACCCGTCTCGTCACCCGTCTCGTCACCCGTCTCGTCACCCGTCTCGTCACCCGTCTCGTCACCCGTCTCGTCACCCGTCTCGTCACCCGTCTCGTCACCCGTCTCGTCACCCGTCTCGTCACCCGTCTCGTCACCCGTCTCGTCACCCGTCTCGTCACCCGTCTCGTCACACGTCTCGTCACACGTCTCGTCACACGTCTCGTCACACGTCTCGTCACACGTCTCGTCACACGTCTCGTCACACGTCTCGTCACACGTCTCGTCACACGTCTCGTCACACGTCTCGTCACACGTCTCGTCACACTTCCCGTCTCCCAAACATTCTTCTTGTCTCCCTTTGCGTCTTTCTCCCCGACATTCTTCCAGACATTCTTCTTGTCTTCCTTCCATTCATTCTTCTCGTCTTCCTTCCATTCTTCTCGTCTTCCTTCCAGGCATTCTTCTCGTCTTCCTTCCAGACATTCTTCCGGACGTTCATTTCGACACCCTTCCCGTCCACTTTCCATCCTCCTTTTTGTCCCCTATCTCGCCCCCCCTCAGTCCCCGTTCCCGATCGATCCCCCCCCCCCCGTATTGCTAGGACCGTCCCGCGACCCCCTCCCCTGGCCTCCATCTTACCCTGTCCGGAATCTCGCTCGCTTCACGCCCCGTGTCCCGCCAATTCCAAGCTTCCCCAATGACGCCCAAAGGATTAGTCATCTGCAAATTATGCTCCTACGCGTACGCACTTCCTTCTTTTCCCTTTGCATTGACTGCTCATTCTCACACTAAACTCTTCCAAGCTAACCTCGACTTACAATATCTTCTTCCTTTATTGAAATATGGATTCGTATCTCTACATTGATTCAATCTACGTTTCCTCGTGCTTCAATTTTAGCTTCATCCTTTTGATTGTCTTCCTATCTTCTTTTCATCATCTGACATGTCTATCAGCATTCCAGTCTGAGTGACTAATGCAGTTCACGAAATGAGTTACTGTATCTCTTCTTCCATCAACTCACGTTCAACCTGTCCCCTTTCAAATTTACTACAACCATCCTGGTGCTGAGAATATCTCTCGCGTTTTGGCTAACGTACAAAAGTATTATTTTATTTTCGTATAATAATTAAACAAAAGTTTTCAAATGTGTTCCAAAAAATGAAAGGATTGTTTACAATCTAATCAATTTTGGCGGACACTTTATAATACAAGTTTACTTTATTAACGAATTGATAAAGTGGTCTTTCCCCTAAAACAGCATTAGCAACGTATTTTTCGAATATTTCTTCATAATACGTGCATTTCCCATAGAAACACATGAAAACCGATTCGTATCCTTCTTTATTTTTACCATTGTCCTCTAGACTACATCTTTCGTTTTTGACTGTGTCTTTCCTTGCAGTCGTCGTCTCTTCTACTTCGTCACGCACTTCCCACTGCTTCAACCTCCACCGCAGCCCCTCGGCGTCGCTATCTCCACCGCAAACGACACCGCCACGCCCCCCCCCGTCGCCCCCCCCCGCGTCGCCGCCACCGTCGCCGCCAGCGTCGCCGCCACCGTCGCCGCCACCGTCGCCGCCACCGTCGCCGCCACCGCCACCGCCACCGCCACCGCCACCGCCACCGCCCCCGCCCCCGCCACCGCCACCGCCCTCGCCGCCCTCGCCGCCACCGCCGCCGCCGCTCCAGCTCCCGACATCGCGTCAGCTGCTTCGTTCGCGCAACTTCCCAGATAGCATCTGAAGCTGCTGAAGTCTGGAATAATAGTTGACTTACGCCCCCTTCTCTGCCGCCGCGTCCGCCCCCGCCCTGTTCTTCTTCTAAGCACAGCCACCGACTCCGCTGCAGCGAAGCCCGGAGCATTCGGCTTCGTAATCCGTATTTATGACAGTTCACGTCGCAGATATTCCGTGTAGTGCAGTGTTTCCGTAGCCCGTAATCTTCAGGCGACTTGCTACCTCTGCGAGAATTTCTGCGAGAATTTGTGTCGAGAAATTTGTCTTCGGATTTAACTAAAATCTGAACATGTTTCCAATGTATTATTGCTTAAAATTAGTTTGGCATGGTAAGGAGTTCAAGCGCTGAGTATCGATATTTATAGGATGGTCCTAAGTAATATCAAATTCCTGACGCCAAATGATTTGCCAATTCAGCGGAATTCGCTAGCGAATCGTATTCTTGGCCTTGGTACGAATCTTCGTAACAGACCTTACTACTGACGTCCGTACCAAGTTTGAGCTTAAAAGCAGCTTATCTGCTCTAGTTAGACGTGAAAACATTCATTCATGCTAAAAAAATATTTGTTTGTGTCAGCAAACGTTGAAACGGATTTTACTAAGAAATAAGATGGACTTCTTATAGAAACATAGTTTTCTTGTGTACTACATGTAGGGGAGGGGAAGTAGAAGTATTACATGGGAATGTGAAAAGTTTAGAAAGTTTGATGTCATGAATCAATCATCAGTCTTCACAAGAATGGTGTAGAAACGCTGTAATTCGTCAAAATTTTAAAATAATTTATCACTACAATTCTGACGAGTCTTAAAATATATTTTTTGTTGCAAATGTTACTCAGAGAAACCAGAACTTTTCTTTGTGCCATCTACTTAGAATCTAAATGATAATATCCAGGGAAATCCAGTTTCAGTGTACCTGGAACGCGCCGCATTTAGTGAACTCAAATTCTCCAGCGCGATACAAACACTCCGTACCTAGTAAGTCGGCCATGTGAACTCAGCCCCAAAATAATTTCTCCGCCCACCCCCGCTCTCCTCCCTCCATTCCACTCTCTTGAACCTTGCAGCATTTGTTTCCGCACCGGCCGAACTTCCGCAGCCGTGACTCTTCGTTCTCCCTCCCTCTTTCCCTCCTTCTCACTCTCTATCTCTATTTCACTCTCTCTTTCACCACACTCTCATATCTCCGTGCCCTATCCCCATGTCGAAGTTCATTGCGGGAGCCGGGACTGTGGCGTCGGGTTGGCAGGAATGGAGGGGTAGAATGTTGGGAGGGGGCGAGTTGACGGGAATGGATGAGAGGGGTAGTTGGAGTGGATGGTGGGGATGAGTGACGGGGACACAATGGCGTGGGTGGAAATTCCAATGGTGGAATTGATGGACGTGTGTGTGGGGGGGGTGTCTGGCGGGAAACAGCTGGAACAGGTGGTGGGGTCGCGATGCGGGGATTAGTGGCGGGCACGGTATGGCGAGGCCGGGGATTGTGGGAACCAAGTGACCGGACTGGCCCAACTGGCTCAGGGATGACAGGAACGCCGAGGCGGGGATGAAACGAGGGCGGGGGGTGGCGGGCCGGGGGCGGGCGGAATTGGAGGCGGGGGCGTCGGCCCGAAACTGCCGCAGTTCGCCCACGTGTGCGTGAAATTAGCTTTAAATTAGCCGGAGCCGGATGCGATTACCTCTCTGCACGCCCCCATCCCCCAGGGCGCATACCCCCATCACTCCGCCCCCCCGGGCGATGTCCCAGGCGGCTTCGGCGCCTTCGAACGCTCGGGAACTTCCACACCGCCGCGCCGGGCCTACACGGGACGTTAATGTTTGCAACGCGCGCCCGCGCCGCGTCTCAGCCCGCTACTACGAGCGACGGCCGCTTTTGTGCGCGTCGCCCGCCTCCCGGGGAAGATTGCGCTATTCGAAGCATCTGCCTCGCTGAGGCCACATCGCCGCCACCACCACCGCCACCACCACCGCCGCCACCACCACCGCCGCCGCCACCACCACCGCCACCGCCGCCACCGCCACCGCCACCGCCACCGCCACCGCCACCGCCGCCGCCACCGCTCCCTCCGAATACCTGCGTGAGCGCGCCGTTTCAATCTCTTGTGGCCCGCTGCCGCTAGTCCATCTCGTGCCGTTTTACAGTTATCTCTAATTCCTTCCTGCTAATTGGCTTTCTTGCGGCGCACAACTTCGACTGTCGCACTTGCCACTCGTTGTCTTCACTGGGGTTGAATTTCTGAGTCTGTGTGGTTGGATTTCCGCTCAAAGAATGCACACTTTGTTTTCTGAATTCCTAAAATTGAGGTTTCTCATCTGAACTATTTTCTGTAACATTAAATATTTCCTTGAAACATTTTGTTTTCACGCAATACATGAAGCGTTACTTATAAGTTTCTGCTAATACAAGTTTGTGTCTTTGTTGCTTCACTTCAGTGGTTTCTCATTCAGAAGTTGTTAATCCTGCTTTGCAGTTTCCTATTCCCGTCCTTATGAACTTCCCCAACAGACACATCGTCACTTCCGTTCCTTTTGTCATCGTAGTGTTCCTCGCCTTACTACATTCGTCGTCCTTGTACCTTTTCTCCATCATCCAAGTTTCTCGATTCATCCCTTTCCACCTCACTTCTCACTGTCCTTCGCCATATTTATTGTACTTCCTCCCTTTTCTTCTTGTTATCTTTCTCTCTTAATCAGTTTAGGTATTCCTTATCTTTCAAATCATTTATTTTTTTCATTAATTCTAACATACATTACTTTCCATTCTACCTTTCTCACAACTTCCGAGATCACTTTGTGACCGCTTTCGAAGCCTTCCGATCTTCCTGCCCTCGCGCACACCTTCCTCTCGGACATTCCCGTACCCTCATTCTCCGTTTCCTCTTCTTCTATCCCCTGCGGTACTCCGCCCGTTCCCGTCACTCTCCTCGCTCTGTTTGCACAGCGTCCGCCGGCGCTGCGCAGTGCATGGTCGCGCGATTCCGCCGGCTGGGCCCCGCCCCCCTCCGCGCCCCGGCCTCCCACGCCGGCGGCTGCTTAACTTCCCCATCCGGCTAACGAAGTTGGCCGCTCGGACCGCGGGCGCGGGCGCGGCACGGTGCGGCACGGCGTTGCACGCCGCTCTGCCGCCTGCGCTAACTCGTTAAAGCCGCGCCGGCGGATAGCTGTGTACTGCCCCCGCACCCCCGCCACCCGCTACGCCGGCGCGCCATAACGAACTACGCGGTACGCCCGGATTGCGCGTAATTTTCCAAGAAATGATGTCCCTTATAATAATATCTGAATAGTGTCATGTTGCCCCTATGATACGTAATCAGCCTCATGATATCCCTTATTATAATATCTGTAGTGTCATGTAGCCTCTATGATGTATAATCAATCTCATGATATCTCTTATTATAACATCAGAAGTGTCATGTTACCCCTATGATATATAATCAGCTTTATGACATCCCTCATAATAATATATGAACAGGGTTTTGTAGCCCTATAATATATAATCAGCCTCATGATATTCCCTGTAATAATATCTGAACAACATCAGTTTGGATGCAGTTGGGGATAAAGGAGAAGGAGCACGAGCGCCATGCCCCCTCCCAAAAGGCAACGTTAAAAAAAATTACTCCATTTACAATAATTAACATATTAAGATAGCACGACTTTCATAGCAGTATTCTCAATATGAATATATTTGTTTAATAGGATATTATTGTTCTATCTTCTTTTAACTGATAGACACTCGCACATTTTTTTATAATTTCTGAGTGACAGTCTACAATTAAAAAAAGAACTATGGTATGACTATTAAATTGAAATAAGACAATTAGTTAAATTATTTCAAGAGTATTCTTGCACTTTTGTTCTATTTTCAGCCTACAATTTTAGAAAAATTCAAAAATGTTCATGGGTCGTCATAACTAAAATCCCTTCCTTCCCGTAATACTTTCTGGAGTAGCGCCATCTGGTATCTAAATAGCCGAAAGTTGATAGGCGCTGTGCATTCATATCCCCTACATCAGTCACAATTGCACAAAGAAGCTAGGTTTCAGTTCTCTGGAGTTGTTTGCCACATTTCGATGCGGATGGGGTACAAGAAGAAGAAGATGCAAAAAAAGAGAAAGAAAAGGGAAACAATTAAAAGAAGTTGATTAATTGTGACAGGTTTTGTATGTCAACCAGTGATTAGGTGCTACTGAAGTACTGGATACTGAAATTATTGTATGAGGGTACATTTATAATTAATTAATCTGCGGGATTATTGATGTGCGTAGTGAGCGTGAATGATTACCTTTGATGTTGAAGTTTAAAGAATACCTTCCAATGGAAACGTGGTTGGCAGTGACGATTAAAATGAACACAGAATAATGTATTAACTTATTTTCTATGAAGGAAGTAGCTCTTCGTGTGCTTAAGGCGTTTTTCATTTGCAGTGTAAAGAATAAAACTATTTTAGTTGAACAAATAAGCTGTAAGGTGAAAATAACTTGGAATTTAGGCGAAATTTTCTATCAATACCACTCTTTTCTTATTCCACCTCTTCGTTTTTTTATCTTTGTCTCCTCTCATTATTCCTAATCCGAAAAGTCTGTCGTGTTTTTAGAGCGTCTTGTGCGTCCAGCTTCTTCTGCGAGGTGCCTTTGGGCTGAATAAACATCTTTCCTAAATAGTGTTCAGATGATACACTTTTAGTTTCCGAACGCTACATTTAGGCCCCTTTCGAGTAACGTAAATTTAAATCAAATAGTTAATATTTAAACTTCCATTCCTTTGGTTTTGAATCATGATTTATTTCATTGATTGATCTGTGAAGGTACGTCTCAATACGGTAGTTGATGATAAGTATCGTGTCTCCACGTAAATATTATTTCTTCATATGTTCGCGACATTAGTCATTCAGCATTTGGGCTAGTAACGTGATTTCTTCAAACGTCAGTCTTCCGGTATGCGAGCGCATTCAACACTTGCCGGAAACGGCACAGTCCAACAAAAACACGCTTCGTTTTTCGTGAGGCGCTAAAACAGAAGTTCTAAGAACATTGCAGGCTCGCTGGAAGATATAAATAAAATACTAGTCAAAAACTATTTTGGACAAATGAAGTGGCGATAGATCAGAAGCATCACCACTAATAGCTGGAGCAAAACTGATCACCATCTCAAGGAGACTACTAGCAACTGGATGGTCTAACCGGTAGTTTTTCGTTTTTTTTTACCAACACCAGGATAATTATGGAAATGTGCTCTAATGATCAGGGTTCGGACCATGCGATCTCTTCCTCATCCCTGACATCTCCTCTCCCCTTGTACACACAATTACACTTACGTGCCCACCCATCCCATATGACGGGAGGATGTCGGGAGTTAGAGCTAGTCGCAGAAGAGGCGGTACCCTACTGGCGAAGGTTTCTGGAGGAGGGAAATCCACAAGCCGACATGTAGGTCGGCGGAAGATCTTGTGTTCCATCGGGGAATGAAAATCGCTACATCCCCGGATTATTACTGGCAATGGTGGCCCAGGGCCTGAAATAATGACACTACTGCGGCTCTGACCGGGAGGTCCTAGGTTCGAGGCCCGACTGTTGAAGAATTTTGAACACTGGCTAGCTAGCTAGGTCGAATTCACCCGCTTTCTGGAGAGTTCTAGAGGCTGGCTGCTCTGATGACTAATTTTCTCCGGATCCTCTGATCAGTACCAGGCGAATGCCGCAGGTGTGCCCTAAGAATCGGGCCTCGTGATATTTCCTTCATCTTTCATGTCGTTTCCTCCCCCTTACTTACACACACTTTCACGCACATTACCTACACTACTACACATGTTGGGGGACCCGTCGGGAGCTTTGCACTTGTCCCGGCCGGAGCGGGGCCACACCGGTGGAGCAGATATCTGTTTAGGGAAAACCCGCAAGGCAACGTAGGTCGACGCCGGCTCTCACCATCCACCGGAAGAGCACCTCCTCCAACGATAACACTACGCACTACACTTACGAGACTAATGACCTTAGCACGGTCCCGGATTCATCACTCAGTCAGTCTCTCTTTCCTCTCTCTCTCCTCTCTCTCCTCTCCTCTCTCTCTCCCCTCTCTCCTCTCTCTCCTCTCTCTCCTCTCCTCTCCTCTCCCTCCCCTCTCTCCTCTCCTCTCCCTCCCCTCTCTCCTCTCTCCCTCCCCTCTCTCCTCTCTCTCTCCCCTCTCTCCTCTCTCTCTCCCCTCTCTCCTCTCTCTCCTCTCTCTCCCCTCTCTCCTCTCTCCCTCCCCTCTCTCCTCTCTCTCCCCTCTCTCCTCTCTCTCCCTTCTCTCCTCTCTCTCCTCTCTCTCCCCTCTCTCCTCTCTCTCTCCCCTCTCTCCTCTCTCTCCCCTCTCTCCCCTCTCTCCTCTCTCCCCTCTCTCCTCTCTCTCCCCTCTCTCCTCTCTCCTCTCTCTCCCCTCTCTCCCCTCTCTCCTCTCTCTCCCCTCTCTCCTCTCTCCTCTATCTCCCCTCTCTCCTCTCTCTCCTCTATCTCCCCTCTCTCTCCTCTATCTCCCCTCTCTCCTCTCTCCTCTCTCTCCTCTATCTCCCCTCTCTCCTCTCTCCTCTCTCTCCTCTATCTCCCCTCTCTCCTCTCTTCTCTCTCTCCTCTCTCTCCTCTATCTCCCCTCTCTCCTCTCTTCTCTCTCTCCTCTCTCTCCTCTATCTCCCCTCTCTCATCGCTCCTCCTCTCTCCTCTCTCTCTTCTCTCTCATCTCTCCTCTCTCTCTCGTCTCTCTCTCCTCTCTCTCTTCTCTCTCATCTCTCCTCTCTCTCTCGTCTCTCTCTCCTCTCTCTCTCGTCTCTCTCTCATCTCTCTCATCTCTCCTCTCTCTTTCCTCTCTCTCCTCTCTCTTTCCTCTCTCTTTCCTCTCTCTCCTCTCTCTTTCCTCTCTCTCCTCTCTCTTTCCTCTCTCTCCTCTCTCTTTCCTCTCTCTCTCCTCTCTCCTCTCTCTCTCCTCCTTGTCGAAGGAGACGCGGGAGGCGGCGGCCGCAGTGCCCGTGGCGCAATCGCCTGCGCAGTCGCCCGCGCCGCGTTGCCACTCAGGCGCTGCGCACGCGGTGAGTGCGCGCCGACGCAGCGACGCGGACGTCGACGGAGATTAATTTGCGCGCGCGACGCGTCGTGCAGCGGTTGCCCCGGCCGCGTTATTTGCTGTCAGTTTTTCACACCGGCCGACGACGGTGCCAGAGGCGGACGTGTTGAATGGAGGGAAAAAAAAGCCCCGTAAAATGTCAGTACGTAAATATATTAGAATGGGCTCCAGACTGGTGAAGTTCCTGGAGAACACTTCTGTGTCCCCTTGACACTAAATATGAAGGTTCATGTAGGGCATAGTTTCACAAATTAGTATTGTTATGATACATTTATCGTTACTCTAGTGAGAATGGGAGATGGAAGTGTATTGGATTTTATGTGAACATTCCAATAATCTTCCCAGCGTGGCGTTTTGTTGAAACGATGAATGAATTAATGGGTGGGTGTTAATTATAAACCTGTGGAGTAATGAAACCCAGGGGAAACTGAAAATCACCGACCAAACCTCCTCAAATACCGTATGAAATGAGCTGAGAGCGAACTCCGGCACGCAGAAGTGAAAAACTCGCCCGCTAGCCTCTTTGCTGTGGGTCTCCTTTCAGGAATAACACGACCCCGCAGGTGATGTGAAAGGGCTGTCATTATGTATAAGTTCATGTTGGTGCGGATGCTTGGCTACTGTCGATTTAGCTAACCGTCATGGTGGAAGTGCACCAGAGTTAGGTGTCGGTATTTGCTGCCTGTTATTAACAGTGTGCAGAGCCGGAGAATAAAATGGGAAAATACAAATAAAATATCTGATAAATATTGTTCAGGGATACGCAATGTCATAAGGCTTCCAGTGCTTCCCAAACATCCCCAAAATACTCTACTCAAAGGAAGTTACCCCGAGAATTCATCGAAATTCTCGGATCCATCAAAAATGTTTCTACGGATAAAAAAAACGTCAGTAAATTACTGACGATGGTAGATTGATTGATAGATTAGTGATTCTGGGTGCGTCATTAGTCCCGAAAGTGAAGGGAATGTATCTTGCTCGCGCGGTGACGGTGATTCCCCCCCCCCTAAATGGTAAGATCCGGCGCGGACCTACGTCGACTAGCGGAGTTTTCTCCAACCAGGTATTTCCCAGCTGCGGGGCACCACCCCAGCCGGGACGAGCTTCAAGCACCAGACCGGTGTTCCGGTATGTGTTGTAGTGTAATGCATGAAAGTATAACTGTGTGTTATGCAGTATAGGGCAAGGAATGGGAAGGAAAGACCGCGCGCGGTCCTTTACCCGTTTGTTAGGATACTGCTCCGACATTCACCTGGTATTGATCGTAGAAACCTCGGAAAACCTGATCAGAGCAGCCGGTCCCTAGAATTCTCCTCCAGACAGCGACAGAACTCGACCCATCTGTGTAGCTAGTGTCGAAAATTCTGCCACCGCCGAGACTCGAACCTACGACCTCCCTATCAGAGGTACTGCAGCGACATAGCTAACGCCCCGAACGACCCTAAAGATAGTGGATTCAACGTAGCGTAACACGATGACGAAGTCAAGAAGCTGCGCGTGTGCAGTAAGCGACAGGTGTTACGTGGTGCCCGCGCTGCACGCGATGAGAGGACGTCGGTACGGGCTCCGGCAACGTTGATTAATCTGCCTCCGCCGATTCGCTGGCGACGCGTCACGCAGTGGTGGCTCCGGCGGCGGCTCGTTATTTGCTGTCAGTTTTTTCCTCGACGGCGGCAACGGCGGCGGCGGAGGCGGCGGCGGAGGCGGCGGCGGAGGCGGAGGCAGTAGTCGAGCGGCCGGCCGGCCGGGGCGGCGCGGGGGCGGCGTGGGGGCGGCGTGGGGGCGGCGCGGGGGCGGCGCGGCGTCATCTTTCTTGGCGGCCGGTGCCAGGTGCGCGCTCTCGCGCAGCCGCCCGCCCCGTTGACAGATGACGGGCGCCGCGTGCACGGCCCCGCCCCCGCGCGTCCCGCCCGACGCCCGCTCGCTGCTGTCCGCGCCGGCTGCACAAGTGCGCTGCACGCCCCCTCCCCCCGATGCCACTCTACTCCGCTCCCGCTGCGTTGACCCCGCTGCCGCTGCAGCACCCACAGCTACTGCTCCTACCGCTCCCACCGTGCTCTCCGCCGCCTATTCCACCGTCTTTTTCTGCTGTTCTCTGCATTGCTGCCTTCGCTGGCGTCCTCATCACCGCCTTCTCCAGTGTCCTCTGCGCCGTTCTCTCCGCCGTCCTCATTGCCGTCGTCTCCCCTCCACCGCCTTCTCCGCCGTCCTCTCCACCGTCCTCTCCACCATCTCAATCACCGTCGCCTCCACCATTCTTTCCACTGTCCATTCCACCGTCCTCTCCGCCGTCCTTTCCCCTGTCCTTTCCATCTGCGACAACCTCTACTGACTTCTCTGCCTTTCTCTCCATCATCCTCTCCGCTGTCTTCTGGGATGTACTCATTGCTGCCATCACCGGCGTCCTCTCCGCCGCCATCTCCAGTATCTTCTCCGCCGTCCTGTGTTACGTTCTCTCCGCCCTTCTCACTGCCGCCCTCTTCCCTGTCCTATCCCCCATCCTCATCGGCACCTCCTCCACCATCCATTCCGCCGTCCTCTCCGCCGATGGAGAAGGTGACGTACTCTCCGCCGCCTTCTCCATCGCCCTCGCCGCCTCCCACCCCTCCAGCTCGCCGTCCCAACTGCCTCAGCTCCTCCGCCGCCCCTCGCGGCGAGCAAGCATCAGACACCGTCCGCGCCGTCCATCCATTTCGTTCGTCTGCCTCTGCTCACGAGGAGCTATTTTTCACACTTGTTTTCGCCTGCGCAAATCTCTTTGTCTTGTTAGCAATTTACTTTCTTTTGGGGCCATAGGATTTAAATTGTATCTACCACTATGTTCGTTATTCGGGAAATATATTATAATCAATATGAAAACGATTGTAAGATAATACATAGTGTCACGTTTGTCTTTTTATGATTAACAAATATGAAATATATTTATGCATTCGTTCATTGGTTAACTTTGACCAACTATTAACTGTAAGGCATTTTGTCCCCAGAAGTTTCTTGATTAATTCAACACTTTAGTGAATATTACATACACGATTCTCTTTTATTACAGAATTCTCTACTTCAGTTTCTTCGTATCTTAATGTTCTATTTATTCGTTGCTACGAATTCCTCGTGGAGTATCAGTCTCAATCTGTGATCCTCGTCAATAAATCTTGGTACTGTGAGTCCATTGTGGTCCTGTGGACCCATCTCGTTCCGCTATCATGTTCTGTAGCTTTTCCGTCACCCTTCTTTCCTCGCTTTCCACTCGCTTGTGATCATCTCCCAAAGCACATCGTCTACCACTTTCGGTATTTCAAAGATTCAGATCATCCTTGCATATCGTTTTCTTCTTTCCCAACTCACACCGAATTCCAGTTCACAGTTTTTATCTTTTTTGTTAATCCTTTCCCATAGTTCTCCATTTCCTTCTCTTTCTGTCTTTCTCTGTCTCTCTCTGTGTCTCTCTCTGTGTCTCTCTCTGTGTCTCTCTCTGTCTCTCTCTGTCTCTCTCTGTGTCTCTCTCTGTCTCTCTCTGTCTCTCTCTGTCTCTCTGTCTCTCTCTCTGTCTTTCCCTCTGTCTCTCTCTCTGTCTCAGGCATGTTCTTTTCTCCATTTATATATTCATTTTTTCAGATTCTTTGACATTTCCACCCCTTTCTGACTTTCACCAATCCCAGTATCCCATCAACTGTAGCATGCTCCTTCACTGCTGTAATAGTCTTTTCTTAATTTTATATCGACTCCATTACGTCCACTGCGTCTTTTTTATCGGCAACTTCACTCCCCTGCCTGCTCGTAATCCTTGGTGACTCCGTCGTCGTCGTCGTCTCTCAGCTCCGCCTCAGTCACCATCTACGATGTCAATTATCATCCCCACTGTCTTCATCATCTTCACTGCCCTCACCGCCCCTGGCCATTGTCACTAGTGACGTCTCGCACTTCCCTCGTCGTCGATTAAAATGTCAAACCCCTCGTTCTCCAGCATCCTCATCGTCCTCATCCTCACCGCACTATCAATTCTCATCATCCTCACCGCACCCGCGTCCGTCGTCATCCTCACCGGACTCATCGTCACTGCACACTGTGCCCTTATCGTCACCGCTCCCGCCGTCCTTATCCTCGCCGCACTCACTGTCCTCGTCCTCATCGTCGCCGCTCACTATGGCATCATCGTCACTGCTTCCGCCGTCTTTAGCCTCACCGTCCTCGTGACACTAATGTCACTAATGACACCTCGTCACACTCCACAACATCGCACTCGCCGTCCTCATCATCCTCACCGCTCCCACCGTCCTCGCCGTCTCCGCCGCCGGCGCCGCCGTCGTCGTCTCCTCTCCGCCTCACCCTCGGACGCGACGCGGAGCCGGCTGTTGCGCGCAGGCCTTTCGCCTGATGGATGAAGGACATGCGACCCCGAAATCAGCCTTTCAGGGTTATTCAATCTCCAGATTGGACTGCAACAGCCCTTCTATTGTGCGCCATTGTGCTCGGCCCCGCCCGCCCGCTCACGACAGTCCGGCGCCTTCGCCGCCCCTCTCACGCCGCGCCGCGCCGCGTGCGCAGCGAAATGGCGCCGTTTGCCAGCCCCTTTCTTTCCCGCGCTCAGGGGTTTCGCGCCCCGCACACCACTTTCGTGCCGTGCCGAAATTGCTTTCGGGGCGCCTGCGTGAGGGATTTTGCGATATCAATTGGGACTGATACTTGAATAAGTGCAGTGTAAAAGAAACGGCGGGGGTTTTGAAGTTCAGTAAAGGTTTTTATCGATCGAGGATTTATTTGGTGGACAAAACGATTTCGCTCCTTTTCTATTATCAAATATTGACTATTATTGATTGATTAAGCTATTACCAAACCACATTTACGATGAAAAAGGCATTTATAAGTTGGAATTGCCAGTGTTCATTAGGCATTCTTGTGGATAAGGGGTGTGGTCAAAATGCTTCCACACATGCCCGTTGAGCATGTTTATTGGATTTTAAATATTTTATGTAGTGTATAGTAATAAGAGACCACATGTATGAAACATTTAGGTTGAGAATACACTGATGGTTTGCCATTAAAATATATTTTACGCATCTATGTTTTTGATACAATTCTTTGTTTCTCGGAAAGTACAAAACATTACAGACGCCGGTTACAATTAACAAAAATATGTTCTAATGCTTCTTATGTTCGGTGGCAGTTATAGTATTAACTTGCAATTGTAGGAGGATTACTTCGAGATTTAGAGTGTGAATAACACGTCCAGTTCTGTCAACCAAACGTGGGGTAAAAAATAGAAGAGAAAGCTTAAAAACATAAAAACGATGCTCTGTCCGCAAAAAATCCAATCAGTTGTCTTTTACCATTAACCGACGCACAAGTCGTGTTCACTTCTGTAATCAACGCATTCCAAGGCAATATCTCCACTTTTGGATCTTTGAGAGAAGTATTTTAAGCAACTGCATTCCTTTTTACAAATTTATTTCATAACTAAAAAATAATCTAGAAACTTACGTAATTGATATCGCTCTTGCCTCAAAACTTTTTAGTATTTCAGTTACAAAACATTGTTCAAAATAATTAGAATAGCTTTCTGTATGACGAAATTTGATTTCAAAATACCGCAGATATGCGCTCCAGATGTCTCGTGCTACGCAGCCGGAAACCATTTTTTTAGTCGCGTCCTTATTAACGTCTCCACTTCCGACACTTTTCTCGCTGTTCCCCGAATTAACCCAGCAGCTGGCTGGAGGCTGAGCGCTTTGCGGAGTGGGATGAGACGAGTGGATGAGTGGTGAGCAGTGACCTACATAGACGAGTTAGCAATAAGAAAGAAGAAACAGAGCAAAATAAAACTAGATTTTCTTATCCTGTAGTAGATGAATCCTTACTTCTGAGCCAGATCTGGAATAATAATTTTTAAAACTTCTATTTCAATAGTTTGAAAATATTCAATTTTGATTCATTTTCTGTTATGGAAATGTGTGAAATATTTTTTAGGTGTAAGAAGCTGTATGTTGAAAATATCAAAAGTCCGAATTGCATTTTATCTATAAAAATAAAATATAAAGAAATGAATACATTTATTTCATGTCAGATTGTCTTTCGTAAAATGTTTGTTTCATTTTGCTTTAGTTTCGTCGTGTTTTTAAAATAATGTCTTGTATTGAAATTAAAACTGTTAAAATGATTGGGTGGAGAGAGACGGACTGTTGTAGGGGAACGTGCTGGGGATGCACAGCGGAGACCAATGGATTGAGAGAAATTGATGCAGAAAGCTGTGGATCATTTCTCAAAAGTTTCTAAACGAAGACCGTCTTTCTTCAGACATCGTTCGAAGAATAATAAAAAGTATAAAATAAAGTCGGTAAAGGAAATATTAACCATCAAACTCCTCACAATATTAAGGAATTAATCGCAAGTAAGACCTAGATTCGAGATCATTGGTTTAACAAGAAGACTTGCATGAAATTAGTTTGCGTCTAAGGCATGGACGAACTCTGGTGTCGGCGCGAAAGGATGAGAAATTATCCGCTTAAAGAAAGTTGACAAATACACAACGTGTTCGCAACACCCTCGCGAGTTTCCTCCTGACAGAATAGCTAAATTTATTTTCACTACTAATAAACAAAGAGTTAAATACGAAATTATCAATCGAATAGTACTAAAATGAATAACCTTCCCCTCCACAGACATATTATTGGAAACCCTAAGAGTCATGACATCAATGACAGGTAGCTGTTAAGTTGGGTAACAAAAGAGGAAAAATTCCGATCCGGGTGGCCGAGATCGCTCAATCTCGGCCGGAAGGATCGCGGATTCGAGTTTCGTCTCGGGCATGGGTGTGTTTGTGTTATTCTTACGTGTCGTGTTTCCCCTACAGCTAACCCAAAGGAAAAAAAACAACAACAAAGTGGTCGCTACATGACCCAGTTGTTAAAAGGCTACCTAAAAATAAAAATAAAAATTTAAAAATGGTGTAGAAATTGAGGAAACGGTTAGGTGATATGGAAGCACGTGTTAGTTAGAAATCCGCAGAAAAAAACATTCGAGAGTCACCAAATCCAAAACGAAAATTAAATATTTGTGTGTGAAGCTGTAAATCGTTTTCACCCCTGTGTACCATGCGGGAAAGGGACGTCTGGACGTTAAGCTCTAGGAGACGTGACATTGATTGAGGACAGGTATTTGGTTGGGGCCAGTAAGGCTCTATAAAGGATTGCTTGGGAATCGGAACAGTCTAACATTATTTTCAGTACTATTAGAAAAATTTATTGCTGAGCAGCAAGGCATTTTTATGCTTCGATGAATGGAATAGTTTGTGCCACCTGGAAAAAGTATGAGAAATTAGTTAATATCTTTTATATGTTTTAACTATTTACAAATATATGTACTTAACTTAGTACTTAACAGATATATGTACTTAAAACTTCTTAACGCGGTTCATATTAAGTAAAATAAAAATATTTATTAAAAAATAACTATTAAACGGCACAGTCTTTGTGCGTGTTATCTCATGCCATTGCCGCCAAACGGACCAAATATGGCGGCCGCGCATACCTATCCTTCTAGAGCTCTAGGGCCTGGCAGGCAAGCTGGGGAGGTCAGGGGCCGAGCAATGCGTCACCGGAAGAACGGCTACAAACGGGAGGGCGGGGTGCAAAGGATATATTGTGAACACCGGTGGACGGTAGAGTACGCGAGGCTCTGTTGGGTCCACGTTTGATACTGCCGGAAGTGAATTCAGGCCAGGCCAGTCGAGCGGTGGTGGCTGGGTCAGGTGCAGCAGCGCGGCGCGGCGCGACGCGGGGCGGCGCGACGCGGGGCGGCGTGGCGTGTGTGCTGCGGGAGCTAAGGCGCGCGCACGAGCGAATTTAGCCGGGCGATTGCCTCTCGTCATTGCCGCGCGTCGCGTCGCGTCGCGCGATCGCAGCGCCGCCACCGCGCGTGGCCGGATGCTGATGGCGCGTCCGCTGCCGCTGCAAATAGCGCTTCCGCTCGCTGCCGCGGCAGCGCCAGCAGCCAGCTGTCGCCGATGAGCTACGAGCCCCCCCGCGCGAGCAATTAGCGGCCGCCGCGGCCCGTCGCCCTCTGTGCGCTTTAAGCGCCCCATCCACAGGCAAGGCTTGTCGCTTTTACTACCGACGCCGCTGCTACCTGTTTCATTAGCAATTTGCGCCCGCCGCGGCCCGTCGTCCTCTGAACGCTTTAAGCGCCCCATACACGGGCAAGACAGGCTCTACGCGCCGCTTGTAAAACTGTCACCGCTGCTGCCTGCTCTATTAGCACTAGCACTAACACTAGCACTAACACCACTCGTTGCCCTCGGTACACTTTAAGCGCCCCATACACGGGCAAGACAGCTCTTCGCGCCGCTTCTGTCACCTCTGCACCATACTTATCTGACAATAGCGCCGACGCAATCTGTCGCCCTCTATGCTCTTTAAGCGTCCCATCCACAGGCAAGGCTTCTCCAACTGTCGCTGTTTCTACCTGCTTCATTAGAAATTAGCGCTCGCTGCGGCCCGTGGCCCTCATCACTCTTTAAGCGCCCCATACAAGGACAAGAGAGACTCTACGCGCCGTTTGTCAAACTGTAGCCGATGCTACATGCTTCTCTGGCAATAGCCCCCAACGCGACTTGTCGCCCTCTGTGCTCTTTAAGCGCCCCATCCACAGACAAGAGAGGTTTGACGCTTCTAAAACCATCGTCGCTACTAACTGTTGCCCACCGTCATCTGTGCCCTTTTAGTACCCCATTTACGGGCAAGGCACGATCTACGCCCCGCTTTTAGAACTGCGCGCTGTGTGTGAACCGTTCCTACCTGCTTCATTTTTTACGAAGATTTTAAATCTGGGCATTTACATATCAAAGAAGTGTTATAAAGAGGTAATTGTTTCACATGAATATTTGTAATAAATGCCCAGCATATTATCTTTTCCCCCTCCGAAATCTGCAGTTTTGGTATGCCACTACAGACATTGGAATACAAGTTGAGGTTACGTAATAAATTGTAATATTTCATCGTATTTAATCAGCAAAGTAAACATATTGACATATTTATTGTTCATGATATAACATTAATTTAACGATACTCAATTTGTGTATTTTTCGATTTACTGAGGACAATTTCTGGCAATATATTACTGTATCAAAACTGCAATTTTGCTTCTGAGCAATAGCTATTCCAATGAGTGACCTTATATTAAGTAATCGGAAAGCCATCATTTTCATCATTCACAAGTTTTTGGTTTCCAACTCCTATCGAAATAACTACTGGAAAAGAAAACTGATGACTTAGGACCACGGAATTTAAATGTATATCTAAGTGAAAAGGGATTTATTCTGGCTTGGTGCCTTGATTGTGCAATAATCACCAAACTGTGAACTAACAAGTAACCTGCAAAAAATGCAAATGTTTCATTGAGTTCGTATACAGTTTTATATTACTCTTTTTCATTGCAAACTAACATTACGTATTTCGTTACCTCTGAAGAAAATTTACTAAGGCATGCAACGAGCAAAGCTGCGAGCATTCTGGAATTGGCATTTCCTGGCGCGTCGGCATGGCGTGGCCTTCGCGTGGGTTCGACCCCCGTCGCCGCCAGCGCGTCTGCGCTACCAGCTGCGCGTCGCGTGCACCTGGCAGGGCCTTGAATGCGGCCAAGTTCGCCTCCGCCGAAATCACCGCCTCCGCCTACTCCTCCGCCTCCACCTCCGCCTCCACCTCCGCCTCCGCCTCCTCCGCCTCCTCCGCCTCCGCCTCCGTCTCCATCTCCGCCTCCTCCGCCTCCTCCGCCTCCGCCTCCGTCTCCACCACCGCCTCCGTCCACGCCTCCGCCTCCGCCTCCACCACCGCCTCCGTCCCCGCCTCCGTCCCCGCCTCCGTCCCCGCCTCCGCCTCCTCCGCCTCCGCCTCCACCACCGCCTCAGTCCCCGCGTCCGTCCCCGCCTCCGACCCCACCTCCGTCTCCGCTTCCGTTTCCGCCTCCGTCCCCGCCTCCGTCCTCGCCTCCGTCCCTGCCTCCGTCCCCGCCTCCGTCCCCGCCTCCGTCCCCGCCTCCGCCCCCGCCTCCGTCCCCGCCTCCGCCGCCGCCTCCCCCACCACCTCCGCCTCCCCCTCCCCCTCCGCCGCCGCCACCCCCCACCGCCTCTGCCTCCGGCTCCGCCTCCGCCTCCACCTTCGGCGCCGCCGTCGCCGCACCGCCGTCGCCCCCAACACCGCCACCTCCGCTGCCACCACCGCTTCTGTCGCCACCACGACCACCACCACCACCGTCGCCGCCGCAGCGCTTGAAATACCGCCGGCGCTATAAATACGCGCCGGATCGCGTGGGCCAGCGCGGCGAAGGCGGCCGGCGCGCCGTCCTGATAGCGCGTCCCCTCCCACCCTTCCTACCCCCAGGCGCCCGCTCACCCACCGGAACTTCTTTTGCTTCCCGGCCCAAGCTTCTGTTTGGTGATTGATAGAGTATAGGACAGATACGTTTGAAATGGCTGAGATGGGTATTCATAAAATTATACTCAAGATACATTAATTAAAAGAAGAAACAAAGGAAAAAAATTGAGACGTTTTGACCTTTGAAGAAGACCCCAATCAGGAGTCGCAACCTCTCAAGAGTGTGTGATAAATAGAATTTACTTTTTTGGAATTTAATGCCTATTTATCTGGCCTATAATTTTAAGTGGGTCAAATTTCACCCTTCCTCTCTTTGGTATTCTAATCCCGGCCTTTTGGAAGTGGTGGTGATATCGAAGGATTCGCAAGTGAATTTCGGGACATTCTACTGCACATGTTGTCTTTTATTTCAGCATTTCTCAATCACCATGCGCCACACATTGTCATTATTGCTGGCGTATTGTCCATCCCCAGAAGAGTTGGGGTGCGGAAAACACCCTAAATAAATATCCACTAAAATCGTTTTGACCTCTTCTTCTCGTTCTTGTATATTCCATACACACTGTCTCAAATCCCACGACCTTCCTTTCCCATCCCTGTGAGGACATATACGCATGTTACATTAATTGTTTTTTTTAATGTAAAAAATCCTGAGTCACACTTGACTTGCGTCAATATTTTCCACCTTATGCGTCATCGCGATCCATTTCTTCCGATTGTTCATCGAATTCTGCTTGATAATCGCATTTTCTCATTGCCTCAGCATAACCATCCTTCTTTCATCGCATCCCGATTCTTCACAATTTCTCCTTGACCTATTGCAGTCTTCGCTACTCACCTCTTTACTAACGTTCTCCATCTCTTGCTGCTTTCTCTTTCCACTCGGTCTTTTTGTCCTCCCACCCCAGCATGTCCTCGTTTTAACCCTATCTGAGTGGCTGTTCTCTCCAGTGCCCTCTCGTGAACTCTCGAAACTGATGGTTAACTTTTCCTCTGGAGCAGATCGCAGTGCTGCTAAAGAGGCTTTCGGAAGGGGTTGTGCTGCTTTTGGAATTTTCCTTGCCATACATTACGCTGATATTTGAGACGGCTCCAAATCGGATACTGTCAGATCGCCTGTTGTCCTAATGCAGTGAAAGCTTCAAGTTGAATCAATTTTCTATACGTAGATTGAAATTCTATGTAAAAGACAAATGTTACGGAAATAATCCAAACATTAGCACGTGTGATTTTCTGGTGTTTTACAGGTAAGCTTTCAAAGTGCTTTCAGAGATGAAACGAGTTTCTACATTGTGATCTAAATTGTGAGAAGTGACGTGAAAGTTATTCATTTAATTTCATAGTCATTTATATTTATTTAAATGTTTCGCTCTGTTCTATGCGAATCTATTTAGAAAATAATTGTCTACTACTGACAGATTCCACATTTTGTTTGTTGTAGAATTAATTTAATATGCTTTCAGACATTATTCTATTTTGTTTTCAGTTCACGTTATTCTTGTTGAAAATGTTTAACCTTTGTGCGCTCCACTATGGAGATTCATTTTCATGGTTAAAATTAAAAACTGTAAATTGTGAAGATTGTATTAGATGTTAATGCATCTTACGCTCTAAAACTCCAAAAGCACACAGTTCTGTAGAAAAAAGTATAAAATTCACAATATATTTATATTTTTTAACTAAAATGTTGAATTATTACAAGCCAACTTGACTATTCTATTCACTATCTAATTGTATTACATCCAATAATCTTGTACTAAAATTAAACTATCTTTCTAAATCCTTTATAATTTTTCAAATCAGCTTTGCACTTTTTTGTTCTTGTTCTTGTTCTTCTTCTTCATCCATTCATCTACTACTATTACTTCTTTGTGTCTTCCACGTTTTCTTTGTTCTTTGTGAGCATAGCTATTATTTCAGCTATTATTTCATTTATTTTGATGACTAATCCTATTTTCTAAATTAATACTACAAAATACTGTAATTGAAGCGTCGATTGCTTAATTTAAAATGTATTCCAAATGAATCTGCCAGTCGCTTTTCTTGCCCGATGCTATTATATCATATTTACATATTTTATTTCTTACTTACGACCTCTCTTCTCCAAAACAACCTAATGATATTCCTCTATTTTTAAATGGCATCATCTGCAAACGGAGTGGTTTAAGAGTGGCTGTAAAAAATTATGAAAAATATTCTTAGATATTCATTACACTCGTGGCAAAAAACTTGAACAGGCGCGATCGCGTGGCGCTGTTTATGCCGCGTAGAGCAAAGAGCGATGACGCTGGTCACTTTTGCGCGAAATTGGCGCAAATGTGGGTCGTAGAGAAGAGGTTACCACTATTTTATGTCTCGATAGATATCTAGAGAATATCGGGCTTCCCGCCATGTTGTGTACAAGCATCAACGTGCAGTCGTTTTGTTTTCAAAGGCGGCATTTATACCGCCCGCGCAATTGAAGGATAATAATGATTAAAGTGGAGCTTGTGCATGACGAATTTATTATTTTCTGTTTTTGAAGTGCCTTTTCTTAATGTTTCCTTTTTACATACTATCTCCGTATTGACTTGTTATTTAGAAATATTTGAAATATTTTGAAAAAACATTTAGTGAGAAATATTTATCCAATTGGTATTTTTCAACATCAAGGAAATAAATGGAACACCAACATATTTCTTGTTTTTATTCTAACAGATATTAATGATTCGAGTGGTAAAACCGTAAAAATGACATTTTACTTTGGGAGTTGGAAATTTTACGACACGTGACTGATGGATCGAGTGGTACAATCCTCGGAGAAAAATAAAATCACTTTCACCTCGGTATACAACACTCTAGCATACAATTCTGGGAATAGTACCAAATTATTCTGACCACAGCGTTGGGCCACATAGTAAAACACATTTACGGCAAAGGTTCAGGACGTGAAAATGGTATGTATGCTTACCCATAATTTTCTCAAGCAAAGTAGGTAGTGAAGAATATATGCATTGTCATGGTCATGGTCATGGCCATGGAGAATATTAGCATAATTAGGTGAGTGATAAGGAATGGCCAGTAACCTGCTAGTACTGTAAGAACTGGACAGACAGAATGCACTTGAGCACAAAAGGAAAAAAATAAGTCAGTTGTTATTTCTCACTTATCTATTTTATTTTTATCTTCGTTCTGGGGTTTGACACCATGGACAGATGCCCCGTTTCGTTTCCTAGCTGTCCAAGTAAATGATACGGGAAACCTGCCCGCTTTTGCTATCGACTGGCAGGCAAAGCATACTCCCGTTCGACGGCAAACAAACAAAGGATGCTTACAAACGTCGATGTCCTTCACCGCTGCAGTACACTCTCTGCACTCTGTTCATGCTAGTTTGTTTCCAAAACTGCGTGTTATTTCCCTGCGAAACCGCCTTTTTGGGTACATGTCCTGAACTTTTTCCGAAAACAAAAACAATTTTTTCACGGATAATCGTTTTTGTTTTCAGAAAATAGGGATTTGGGCGAAGGGGTTTGTTTATTTTCAGAATGATAATAATGCTGTAGTTTAAAAAAAAACGTGCGGAAACGTTTTGAACCTTGTTACTGTGGTTAATGTGTGTAGTGTTTTGGGGGGTGAGGTTGATTGGTTCATGAGAAGCGAGTCATAAATTTTCAAGGTCTCTTGTCAAATGTGAAACAATAAGGTTTAATAATTTATCTCATGTCAATATATTATTGATTCATTATTCGCAAGGTTGTACTGCCAGTGTTTCACATGTTCCCTTCTTTTCCTGTTCTGGACGGGACTAGGATATTCTTTAAAATGATAATAAATAATGCTGATAAAGAAATAAGAACATCTTTTATGACAAGTTATATTTTTCAGTAACTTCATTTTCACTTGTGTAATGGTCTCTCTATGTATCTCCTCTACTCATCACCCTTGCTGTGATAACTCTTAAGTACTCCAGTAATAGGGTATAAGTAGTCTAAAATTGTTGTTGTTAATAGTGTATGATCTCTTATTGAATTTTCACATTCTCGTCACTTCACTTACAGAACCAGTGCTAGGTCAGGTTCACTGCCAGTGTTCACCTCCAGAATGGTTATTTAACGTCCTTGAATACCACTTGTTCTGTGTTTGTGCTGTGCAATGAAGTATCAAAAGCTTGTGTATGCTTCGTCAGAATGACCTCGAATACTCATACATCGTAGTAAACACTTGTTTGAATGTAGGGAACATGTATGTCTTTTTTATGTAATTGCGACTTGAATCATTCTATTAAAGACTGCTGTAATTCATTTCACTCTTCTTAGCATAAAAAGCGGTATAAATGCAATGGAAAATTAATCACGACATTTGAGAACACTTAACACTCCTATGTACGTAGAATGATAATGTGCAATATATTATATTTTCTTTTTATGATACGTTGTATGACGCTAGCGTTCAATCTATGATGGAACGTTACAAAAACAGATAATTTCATTGCAAAAAAATATTGAAGATTTGAGACATGATTATTTTTATCCAATTCATTGAACAGCTATTTTATTTGTTTAAATATTTCATATTATTTAAATAGTGGTCTTGCTCGTGAGCTTTTTCGTCATAAAACGCCTCCTTAGTCCCAAATTGAAAATTGAATATCAGAGTATAGTCAAATTTTTAACAATAGATTTTTACCTAGAGTTAAGTTTTGCAAGAAACATATACACTTTATTTGGAACGATCGTGAACATGTCTCTTCTCGTTTTATTGAAAGACGAGAAGACACGTTGCAGTCGTTTTTCTTAATTACTTTCGTGAATTTTTTTTTACTTTTTCGAATTTATTTTCTATTGTGCTGTGTGAATGCTGCCGTTTTGTGCCGTAAACAGGATTGAAGGGGAAGTGCCACATTTGGCTTCACTGCCATCAGATGAAACTTGTACGATAAACGTCAACATGTTTACAATGTTGTGGTATGTGAGGGCTGCAACTTTTAAATAAAGTAAATTTCCAATAAAGTGTTTATGAAGTTCAATATCTATTTTAAATAATAAGTTCCGTAGTAAACATTGTTAATAGAGCTGACGAAAAAAAATCGGACAGCGTAAGTTCCCCACCCCCCGAAAAAATTGATAAATTGATAAAATGCACTTAACTTAAAAAGGATTGGTTATCAGGGGAAGGATATAGGGCTGAGAAACGTTGCACCATAACCCTGACTGAACAAAAGATCGAACCAACGTTCACGTAAACTGTTGACGTACCTCACATGCCGAGCTGCCCGCTTTTTTGACGCGTTTGTTCGTCGGACTCGGCCAGCGTTATAAATAAAAGGTCGCGCATTCCAAAATATTTTCGAAAACTGACGCGTGCGCCGAGTGATTCATAAGTTTTATTTACGCGCCTCTCCCCCCTCCCCTTTGCCACGCGGGGCCCGCCGCCGCCGCCGCCGCCATCGCCGCCGCCATCGCCGCCGCCGCCGCCACCATCGCTGCCGCCGCGGTCGAAGCACCTGGGGGCGTGTTTACGAGACGTCGCGTCAGCCGAACGCCGCATCTGTAAACAGCGAGCAGCGCTGGGAGTGTGGCCGGCCCGGGCACAAGGTTGTTCACTGTGCGCGCCTTTTGAAAGCGTTCGAGAAGGAATTCCCGCAGATGCGCTGCCGAATGATGCGATCTTTGATGGTCTCTACCCGAGATTTTTTCGATCTGTGGTCCGTGATCTTTAGAGGCGAATCTTCAGTGTACGATTTTGTTCATTTCCGAGTGTGTTAAGACTTTCTACGCTGAAAGGAGTTGCAGCTGGTCTGGGTGTCTGTCTCCCACTCGGATCTATAATATTGAGATGAAAGCGGGAATATTTAATTCATGATTCGCCAATTCAAAACTTAAGGAGAAATATATACATACTACCCGTGATTTCAATTAGTTTGATATGATCATTTTGTTGGTGGGCTGTTTTATGTAAATAATAAGAATGCGTACTTATTTTATTAATTCGTAATGAAGTTCGTAATGAATGTGCATTAATTCTGAATTTATTTTTGACTCTTTCACAATTTCCACATAATTTACACATTGTTAATGTATTCAATGAAAATACATAAAGGGCTATCAGACTTACTCAATATTTCCAAAATTATTTTGGGTCCCAAAATAGGTATCCAGAATGTAAAAAATACAAAGAATTAGATAAATAAGATACGTTTAGGAAATGTAATTTGAAAACTCGCTTGCAAAAATCAAATAGCTATCAGGGTTCTGGGATTTTTGAATCATATTTTAAGATCTACAGACCGTGTACACTTCTCGATAATTGAAGGAATCACGACATAAATCTACTGCAATGCCGATAGCTACGGGAAAATTTGAGTTTCCTGTACGGCTTGTTTTCAATTTTATTAGAAGAAATGAAAACGAAACTTGAACTAATAATGAATTCACTCTTATTCTTTTCTTTACGAAAAGGAACATTAATTTTTATGATAATTTCAAGTTTAATTTTGATTGGAAAGAATATTAATACATTTGAGAACATGTTTACTTCTATTTTTCAACATTATGAATTCCAAAGAACTACACACATTTTTTTATAAATAATTATGGTTTATAGTATTGGTGATGACTTTTATGATTGTGTGGCAAGGAGGTACAAATGTCCATTACATTTTGCCGACTTTATTTTGAACGTGAACTTAATGAAACATTAGATGCAAATAGAATGCGAGTAAAGCTTTTAGCTGGAGTCACTGCTGTTAGAGAGCTCGGCCTTCTTGGCGGCTAAGCATTTCTTAGTGGCGGGAATCACGTTATACACGTCCAGCACAGCCTGGGTGCTCTTTTCCTCGTCGCACAGCGTGATGGTGGCTACGAGGTTTACGGCAGCGGTACCGCTGTTCAGAAGTTGGAACGCCACGTCCTCTGCTTTCTTTCTCTCGAAATTTGTAGCGTTGAGGAAAACATTAGTTTCACAGAGCAGCAAATCGAAGAACCCACACTTGGTGGCTGCGGACACGGCGTCCTTGATCGCCTGGTAGCTAGCGGAGATGTCCTTCTCGACGTTGTCCACGTAGTAGTTGAAGGCGTCGAGGTAGTCCAGGTAGCAGTGCGCTAGGCTCACCGGTAAACCCGCGTAGATCTTGGTGAGATTGACGCTGGCGGTGACGCCGCAGGACCCTACGGCGATTCCCTCGTTTTTCGCTTCTTGCACCAGCTGTTGGACTTCTGAGGAGACTTCGGCGATGGTAGAGGTGAGATTGGTTTCCAGGCGTGAAACCACCGCGTTCACCTCGCTGGATATGCCCTCTAAGGTAGAATTAAGAGTGGATTCGGCAGTGTTCTTCAAGGTGTCTACGACATTCGTGAGGGAGTTGACAGCCGCCGTTAGGTTAAATACGGAGCCAATACTCAGTGCATGGGGAGCCTAAAAAAAAGTAAATGTAATATTATTGATTTTATTGAACCTTTTGTGAACTTAACTATTTAGAATCTAGTAATGAAAGATGATATTGCTTCTATCAACATTTCTATTTTTGTCTGAATGATGACCATTTCTTTGACACGTAGAGTCTGAAAATTTGCATTACAACTTCAATGCAACAATACCTCCCTAGAAAATCAATTTTCAGGATATTTCTCTAAATATCGTCCTACATGTAATTTCATTGATTAGTTGTATTTTATACGTTCTTTGCTTCTTCCCTGCTTCATTACATTTCATATCATTTTCAATATCTTAAAAAGATAAACAATTAAAGAAAATATTTAATGTATCAAAAAGAAAGCAAATCATGAAAATGTATATTTCTTCATTGGCATGAGTGAAACAAAAGGTTGTTTGCAGCTTAGCACATGATACTAGAGAACAGCGCATACGCAAATATTACTAGAGAACAGCGTATTTGCCCATCGTAGGCAAAATATTGAAAGCCCGATCTATAGGCGAGCTCACAAAGAGGGGCATGGAATCGTGCCACTCCCCCCTAACTGAAAATTTCGAAAGGGAGCCCCGTAGCTTTACGTAATGTAATATTTTATTTCCGTCAATATGTTCAATCCCTTATCTTCCCTTTAATTTTAGCTTAGAATTTGGGAAATAAATTCATAATATTTAGGAAACAGGCTCTACACACTCGCGACCCTATAAATAGCTCAACATGAAATCAATTGTAGTTTTTAATTATGTAATTAAAGTAACAATTTCACTCTTCCTGTTGTATGTTAATTTATTTACTAGTAAAACATGTTATATGTAAATAAAAGGTTTAAAGAGAAAGGGGGCACAGTAATGCAGTTCTTCCATAACGTTTTAGGCTTCGCACGCGTTTGGCTCGATCTGGCACCCATGGTGGATACCCGCTCACCTGGAAGACACTCAGGGCGACGATGAAGCAAAGGGCGCGCGCGGCCATGGCGAGCACGAATCGGCGGCCGTCGACGGAACCTGGAGAGCACGAATGTGGCAAAAGTGTGAACGCGTGTGTTTTATAGCAACGAGGCGGAGCGGGGGGGGGATCACTCCGTCAGCCCGCCCACGCGAACGCACACAGCCCGCCGCACCGCGAAGGCTGCGTTCTGGAGTCGGCGACGCCGTGCCGGTGACTGTGGCGCACGCGGCTAGTGTGCTCTCGATGTGCACCAGCGACCGTTGGAGTTCGCTCAGAGGAACAGCTGTTACCACTGCAGCTGCTCTGATCGGGAGGTTCGAAGGCTCGAGTCCCGACGGCGACGGAATTTTCGATTGGCTAAATAGCTGGGTCGTGCTCACCCACTGTCTGAAGGAGAATTCTAGCGGATGGCTGCTCTGATGGGTTTTCTGTTGTCTCTCCGTACAGTACCAGTTCAATACCACAGCAGGTATCCTGTCGAACGGGTTTCGGAACGCGCGCTTTCCTTCTTCATTCTTGCCCCCACCTTTCCCTTTTGACACACACATACTTACACTTACGTGCACTATACTAGCGCACATGATGTGAGCTTAGAGTTTGTCCTGAGTGGGGCGGAGCCATGCTGGTGGAGATAACGAGGAAGGAAACTCCACAAGTCGACGTTTAGGTCGGTGCCGGATATCTATTATCCCAGGATCCCTGGATATAACATGCACGACACGTACGATGCTAGTGATCGTAACGACGACCATGGCAACGTGCCGAAATCACCAATCTTTCAATCATCTCTTCATTGCTCTACTGGTCACTCCTTCCCTTCCTCCTCCCCCAGATGTTCCACGAACATAGCGATTTGAATGCAGACAGAGCCTCTCGGCACCCAATGTAAGTGAAATCAAGAAGATAATCTATTCTTCAGTTTACAAGACCTATACTAGTTTATTATTATTAATACATAGATAAATAAATTAAAATTAAAAAGGTTTTATTTTTGCAAATGCGATGTGATTTACCTTGGAACGACTTTATTGGGAAATGTGGGGTAGAAAATGGAGGGGAAATTTGTTGTTAGATCGTGCATAGTATTTGAAAATTTTTCGAAGTTAGTAGTAAGCTGATTCTGGCATACATGTTGCATTGATAAAAATTTGTGATTTATATGAATGTTATTTAGCTTTCAAATCTGTTGGATTGCAATGCTATCCAAATCCATTGCTTGTTGCTTACGAACGACTAAGCTCTTTTTATTTGCATTGCTCTTGCTTGCACACGTGTCGTGAGTGCGTACGGATGAGGTACTGCCAGCCGTACTCACATCGTCGCACGATGACACGAAGCCAGTGGTGAACTGTCAGCTGGCGTCACACAAACGCAATAGATATATTTATCTCTGGTAGCTCGGCAGCGTAGTCTGGAGGCTATTGAAAAGAAAGTTCTTTTGGTTACGCGGATTTTGATGACATTTATCATACAGTTTGGTTAACCAATTTGTAGCAAAGGGACGATAAGCGTATGACCCACCAGGTTTTTAAATCGCGAATAAACACAGTGAAGATGTAAATTTCACGGTGTTTTTCGCTATTTAAAACCTAGAATGTACTGGCGCAATTCTGGCTTCGGATTCGGATTTGGATTTAGCGCGATAACATACAGAGAAAAACGTGTGAGTTGGGTCTGACAGCTTCTGTAAAGTATAATGCTACAAGACACCAATCTAATATTCACATGTTTTTCGCGATTTAAAAAACTGGAGGGTGAAAATGGCGCAATTTTCGCTTCGAATTCGGATTCAGCGCATTGGCATACACAGAGAAACATGTGTCACAGCCTTTGGGTCTGCCACCTTTTTACATAACATTCCTTTGTTATTAAGCAAACTTAAATACAGTAATCATTGATATTAAAAAAAAAAGGTTTCACGGAGAGTTCTAAATTACAATTACAATCACCCCAGACAGCACAAATGATAGACAATGCAATTCTTTCCTGTTGTAAGTTCGACAATGAAAATATCTTAAGAAAACATAAAATGAAATTGTCTCGTTCTTCCTAGAAAACCCTAACAAAGATATAACAAGAATAAACGCTAAAGTACCGTCATTTGTCATTAAGCAGTTTTCAAGACCAACTTCATTGAGCAGTTGAAATGTAGTTGGTCTTGACCGTTTTGTGGTGGCAGTTGTGATTTATCAAAATTATTATACGCGCACGTTTTCTTGAGACCCGGAATACACACCCCACTCCTTTGCCTACATTAATTGGATTAGGAATAAAGGATAGCAACGAGCGCTGTAGACAGAATCTGATAACCAGAAACGTTCACTTCCGTGTAATAAAACTATTTAACATCGAAAAAACAACCACACATTTTTCATAAAATTCCTTTTGTCAAAATAACCTAACTCTACCACTCCCCTCGCAACTAGTGAAGTGAGGACTAAGGAAAACGTGCGTGGATAATAGTTGATTTTCGGAAGGTTATAGCGAAATTTTTGAAGCGAAATTTTTTCTGGTCGAAGGTTGAGTGTTTTTATACGCAAAGATTAGTTGGTTAATATAAATCTAATGACTGACAATCTAATGTCTGTCTTTTTACCAAAAATGTCTTCCTGATGCACTATAATTATTCCTGATGCATTAATCTGGATAGCAGAATTTCCTGCTTTTGGACGGGGATCAACATGACTGGAATGGAGTCAAATTTTGGATTGGATCAAAATAATTATAGCTCATGGCATGTATCTTTGAGTTGCTATTTGTACCCGGCACCCTAAATACTATGAACTTGCAGATATTCTCAGAAAAGCTTGACAACTCAGTGTTAGAAGGTTTTATCTTTTTTACTTCTTTATGTTTTTTGGGTTGTAGTTACCTCAGTGCATTGGTTCAAAATATATATGTTGTTATAATGTTCACTTTTTTTACTTTTATTTTTTCAAAATTTTGATGATAGATCCAATTCAATGCATTGAGAAACCTTACCACTCGTTTTTCGATACAAAATTTCCCAAGATGTTTATAAAGTTATTTATTTTTTGATATCTGATGCAAGTAGGTGACCAATAAATTGCTTGTTGAACACGTCGATATTCCGGTGCGTTACTCATCATTGTTACCTTAAAACTAATAGAGCGGTTTACACCCATGCGTCTATATACCTTAATATATAATAAATACCATACGTACCTTCTTTTTGGCGCACGTCGTCATAGAACTCTTCGCATTTGGTACAGAGACACAACTTCAGACAGTCTTTGCTTTCATGAGAAGGATATGTGTACTGTATTTCCAAGGTAATGTAATGTAGTTACGTTACGTGACTCATTTGAAGAGAACTAGAATTCAACGTTTTACAGTAGTCAATCCAAAAAACCTATTTTTCGATTGTTTATGACTTTATTGAAAATTAACTTTGTTTAAATGTAGAATCTTATTATCACTCTACTTTAATTTTGGAATTTTGAGAATAATGCTTGGATATAATACGGTTATAATAAAATAAAGAGTGTCGTCTGAGTAAAGGATGTAATTTTTTAAAATATAAAATGCATGATTATTAATTAGAGAAATTCGATGACTATTACTCACATTTGAGAAAAGTCCAGATTCTATATGCTGAACTTACATCTATGCATTAACACCACATTTTGAAATATAAGTGTACGTCAAAATTCAAATGTTTTTATAAAAGGATTATGCAAAAGTAAAACTAGCCACCGTCAAGCATTCATTTAAAAATCCATCAGTTTTTTATTAACAGAAAAAATAGAAACACTTCTGGCAGTTCATATTTGTTTTACATTCATCGACATTCGTGCATATGTTTCAATGGTGTGTAAATGGTCAGTAAATGCTTTTTTGTAAAATATTGTTTCTAGATGAAAGGCCTATGATGTTTTAACTGGAAAAATAATAAACAGTTGTTTAGATTTATTTTACTTTATTAACATGTACTTACAACAAGGTAAAACGGAAGAAAACATTTTAGACACTTCGTTTACAATGCTGAATATACGAGGGGATATCCGTAAATGGGATAGTGTTTCCTTTTGAGTGCGTGTGAGCCTTCAACTCGATGTAGCAGTGGAGCTGGCAGCGAGCTCGGCCTTCTTGGCCTCTATGCAGCTCTGGGTGCCGGTGACCACGTGGTACACGTCCAGTATTGCCTGAGAGGTCGTCTCCTCGTCGCAAAGCGTGATCGTGCCTACGAGGTTAATGCCCGCAGTGGCGCTGTCAGCCAGCTGGAATGCAACATCCGCAGCCTCCTTCTGCTCGAAACTGGTGGCGTTGAGGAAGATCTTAGTGTTGCAGGGCAGGAAGTCGAGGATCCCGCACTTGGTGGATGCCGAAACGGCGTCCTTGATCGCCTGGTAGCTAGCGGAGATGTCGTTCTCGATGTTGTTCACGTAGTAGTTGAAGGCGTTCAGGTTGTCAGTGTAGCAGTGCGTCAGGCTGACCGGTAGGCCGACGTTGATCGTGGTAAGGTTGGAAGCAGCGTCGAGGTTACAGTCGCCTGCGGCAATGCCCTCGTCTTCCGCTTCTTGCACCAACTGTTGGATTTGTTCTGAGGCGTCGGCGAGAGCGGAGGTGAAGTTGGCTTCGAGGTGCGATACCACCAAGTTCACCTGAGTGTCGATGCTCTCCAAGGTAGAATTGAGCGAGGTTTCGGCGCTGAGCTTCAACATGTCCACAACGTTCGTGAGGGAGCTTACAGCCGCCGTCAAGTTAAAAATGGAGCCAGCCTGTGATGTCTGAAATACCAACAAATGTATTTTTTTAATTTATACTCAAATTGTATATTCAAGGATCCAAGTAATTGTACTCCGTTTATTTGTATTCTTAGTTTACATTTTAGTATTGTGTAGTTTCCTATTTCTTAATTTATTATTTTTTGTAGTATGTATTATCAACGTTTATGTCTCAAAATACGTAGCTACTAATTGGTAGTTAGATCAAAATTATTACCAGGACCACAACTAGAACATTGTTAGAAACAGTAAATCGGTAATCTTGCACTCCTAGATGCTCTTATATAACTGCTGTATAAGTGGTGCAAGTCTTTTATTATGAGTGTAATGTAAGTCTACTGAACCGAGTAAATTCAATATAGTCTCAAATATTCAATGTATCTATTGAGAAGTTGAACATTTTAGATTATATGAGGTCAGAGTTGTTTAGAAATGCTTAGAATTTTATGTAAATTGTTTATATAAAATATGTGCGCGGTTAGAATACTATAAGCATTTATAATAATACAATTATTCATAAGTACTATGAATACACGTTAATTCGCATGTATATTCTTGGTATTTTGTCGGTCTTAATGTGTGATGAATTGAGACTGGTTTGAGTTCGGTAAACACAGTTGTTTTCATCCTACAAAACGTATAGAGATATTAATAAAATAACATATTATTCCATCAACGGAACTTGTGTAATGAAAATGACATGTGTAATGAAAAGACTCTAGTTAGTTCTCCGTGACTGTCATTTTGTATTGATAGCTTTAAATATTACAACCCAATTTATCGAGTTCTCCCTTCTTTGCGGGTGCTTGTAAAACCCGTAGTTGCTAGCAAAATGATTCGACGTAAAATAGTGGGAACCTAGATTTTCGTCTACCGGCTTTAAAACAGTGTATTTGAAAAGCCACTGGATACATATTTTTCTGTAAATCGTATGATTACTCGCAGAAGCGTTTTTGTTTTCATTTGTACTGTATGGAGTGTCGTATGTTGGGCTTACCCTATGAAATGAATATGTGCTTTAGTATCTAGAGATGGCAATTCCCTAACAGTATTCAAGCTGTGTGTTTTTAGGGAAGCAAACTATTGGCACGTACAAGCTGTTTTTAGTTTTTACGTTACTTTTCTTGTAAATTACATATATTAGTGATCTACAGCAGCAAACATAATATTCAAAAATCTACCCAAAATGGCTTTTCAAAACGTAGCACGCACACTGCTCATGAACAACAAATAAAATACTCACGAATAACGGTGCAATACATTTAAGATTATAACAAAACAGTCCTCACTAACGCTGAAATAACGTAGTATACCACAAACGTATAAAATTTCGTTTCATAACAAAAATGTCAAATGATTGGCGTTCAATAACGCAACATGTTAATAGCGAATATGTAATAGAGGTGGGCTAGTCTTGGAAGACGCGCTGTTTCATGACGTCAACTATATCGGAAGCAGTGGAGCACTGAGTATGAGAATTCAGCCGGTACGCGCTGTATACGAATAGGCGTAATAACATATTGAAATATTTGCATTTTTAGTAAAAATCGAGTGTTCAATTGCTTTTGGATTTTTCCCCGAGTTTCTAGGTATGTAGCAGACATTTAAACATATAACGTGATCACACGCTGCTTAGTTTTCTTTTAATCTCTGCGCGAATTCCAAATTATTAATATATATTCTAATCAGTGTAATGAGCTGCAGCCTGCCAGTCAAGCAGCCTAGCTGAGGGCAGCGCAGTATCAGGAACGATATTTAACTTATTTGCATTTTTTCAGTAAATATCTAAACTGTCCAAACTGTTCCATTGTTTTTCTTCTAAGGTCCTGGGTATGTAACAAAACCATCGACGTCTCTCGACCTATGGCCTGCCTTTGCTTAGTTTTTTCTTGATTTCTTTGCGCATATGAAATATATGCGAAATACACATGTACATGTCTGGGGAAATAGGCATGCATGTGGGGTGGTGTACATGTCTGAGAAGGCGCTCTGAAAAAATGCCCGCGTTTCAGCAGCAGGAGATAAAAACATAACTTCTTTTAAAATATCAAAAGGACGTAATGTAGACGGTTATGTGTTCGTTGATGTGTTGAATATTTTTCACGAAACAATGTGTAGAGGAAACTATAGTTTCCCCCTTCAATTTCGTGAATCACTCACCTGGACGGCACACAGGGCGACGACGAAGCACAGAGCGCGCGCGGCCATGGTGAGCACAGGAGCTGGCGGCGGTGGGAGGGGCGACAGTTGTGAATGTCGCGGAGGCGTACGCGGTAGCGTTTTATACTCGCAGAGCACCGGTGCCGCCGGCACAAACACACGCAAGCGGGCACAACCGCACGCAACGCGTTGCCGGCGCCAAACCTCCGGAAACGGCGGCGAGGGCGACACTAGCACACACCCGTCTTGTCGTGGTCCTATCGCAGCCTCGCCTTTCCTACTCACAGCTCCTTCCCGCGCCTTTGAACCCCTTTGTTTGAACTAGAGATTTTGGTTATTCCGTATCATACCCTGCATAAAGCAATCAATGATGCGAGAACATGGGGAACGATTATTTCAATAGCTGAAACAGCACATATTTTCTCGCCCTTAGTTATGGTTACATAATTATATATTCTATCTATCGATCTATCTATCGATCTATCTATCGATCTATCTATCTATCTATCTATCTATCTATCTATCTATCTATCTATCTAACTATCTATCTATCTATCTATCAATCTATATCACAATTTCTGGCCGAATAAACATATCTCAGTATTTATTTTTGTACAACTCACTTTAAATCGTAGAACATTCGGTGCAAAAGCTAAATATTTTCAAATAAATATCAACACAAACTTGATAAACTGCGATTCGTACAGCTAAATTATGACCCAGCAATGAGACGTAATTCACAGAACTACCACTGATATATACATAATTAGATATATTGCTTAAATGTGTATTCATTGCTTGAAAATATGCATTTTAAAAGTGAAGTCTTTGAAATTTTCATTTGTAGACATTCTCTTGCTGACACACTATGAGAAAGTTGTTTAAGGATATACTAAATCCCAATTACATCCCTCCAGCAACGTTTCCTACTGTTCCAAGAAGGCATAGCCCAATTACATCCAGTTCGTTTTTTCTCTTCAGTAAAATTCTCCAGGTATTCGTATCTTTACTTCTAAGATCATTTCGCTTTTATACTTGAAAAACATGAAAGTGAAGAACAAATGTTCCTTTTAATATTTATTTTGTATTACTCCTTTGTTATAATGGTCAGACAGAGTTAGTGTACCTAGTTATTTTGGAATTGGAGTGCATCAACTCTTAATTTACTGAAACTAGTTTTTACGGTCACCGTTGGCTACTCCAAGGAGAAGGGAAAAAGGGACAATTATCTTCCCTTAAAAACGCAAAATTAAAATAAGTATATTTTTGTTATATTAAATACGCACTTCTAAATATTCTGTCCCGTTGTGTTCGAGGGTTTCTCTCTACTGCTTCGAGAACATCTACTTGCGTTACTAAGGAAACTTTGCAAAATTGTTTTCTCCTTCCCCGCCCCTAAACTCCGGCCGAGATGCAATCGGGCTAGGCCTAAACAGGTAGCCAAAAGTAAAATGTAGATTAACTTGGAAGCGGGTATGAAGAAACCTTACTGCGGTATTCAGTAGGGTGACTCCCCCATAACCCTCCCAACTTCACTCTCCCAATCACCCCTCATTTCTCCTTCCCCACCAAGCTCTCACGTCCCTCGTCCATTTACTCTTTCACCTTAACTCCCCCCTCCCCAGCACACGATAGGATTCAACATCTCCCTGAAGAAGCGTATTTCTCTCCAAAGATCACACGGATCTTCTCAATAATCTTTTTTTCCATGAATGGTCTGAAGATCAAACGGTGAGGATAATCTTAGTGTGGTGAAAAGAATCTGTTCGCGTCGCGTCACGTCACGTTGTCCGGTGGGTTGTTAGCACGATTGGCAGAAACCAGAAGCCCAAGTGATCACACGGTTAGTCTCCTCAGATGTCAACGAAGGTTGGATGCCAATGCTCGTCCGCATGTTTTACAGAGTGTAGTCTAAGGGTACATTGGCAAAAAAAAGTGTGTGTTTACGCGATAGTTCTCTTCCATGTACCAAAGGATAAAACCAACTTATGTGGCTCAGAGCATCAACCGATGTCATTGCAGTGCATTTGACCGGAAGGCCCTGGGGTTTGAGTTCCGGAGGTGGCAAAATCTTCGTAACTAGCTAGACAGCTATGTCGAATTCCGACGCTGTCTGGAGGAGAATTCTAGTGGTCCGCTGCTCTGATCGGTAGTTTGCCATACACACCATTGCCACATACATTCCTCCGATACACACCCAGCGAATGCCAGAGCAATACCCTAACAAAAGGCCACATTCCTCGCGCGATCATTCCTTCCTCTTCCTTGTCCTATCCTGACCTCTTACACCCACTTACGCTAACACGTACACTACCATACATGCCGGGAGACCGGTCGGAAACTTAAGACATTGTCCCGGCTGGGGTGGTGCCCCGCTAGTGGGAGATACCTGGTTGTGGAAAATCCTGCTATTTTGCCGCATTGTTATGCGAAAACTGCTTTTCGATGCCGTGAACTTGTTTCGACCTTATGATGGAGGCCCATTGTTGGTGGAACACCCGTTATATTGCAGGTGCAAGTAACGTGAGACCCCCAGGAAATGATTTGTTCATGCTTTTAAAGCAAGTCATATCACCAGAGAGTTCAGTATGTACAACTTCAGTGGTAATCATGGTTTTCAATAATTTCAATACCCGAAGTTAAATGCGGGAGGACCGATTCTAGTGTCCGGGACTGGAGGGGGGGGGGGCAATGTAGACGGCGTGATTGTTTCTCTTCGAAGTAAAGTGAGTTGTTGCTTTATCTTTGGCATGTGAATCGGATTTCATTTATTTATCTTTTATAATCTTCCTATATGTCATATGTATTACCTGTAACAATCACAGTAGTATTCATAGTGAGAAACAAGAGGTCGTTTTCCGGTGTCACTCGTGCTTTTATTTACAAGTATGGAGAAAACATGAAGTGGCGTATTGGAATTGGGTATCTCGTATTGCAAAATGTACTTCTGATGGGAAAAAATTGACAGCGTTGCGTTCTCTCACCTCATTCTCGAGTCGGACATTTTCTTACGTTAAGGAAAGAAATATTAAACTGGGATTTTTCCTTAAAAGGAAGCATGTTTTTCATGAAATCTACAACAGACTGTTCAGATGTAAGACGGCAATACAGTGTTATAAACAGAAATATTTCCCCAAATCAAGTGTTAATACATTTCGTACCGACAACCCTTCTTTAATCAGTACTTCTTCAAGAGCACCACTTTCATGGGCTCCGGAGGAATTTAAGAACACAAGTGACCGATATAGTGCAGAGAAAAGGAATTACTTATTTCTAGTAGGTTGCATATAACATAAATGTTTCTTATTATACCAAAATTATGCTTTGGGGGAACTATAGACGGCAGTCACGAAAAAAAATTGATAAAGCTCAGGAACTCGCGTATGACAAGTTGCATAACAAAAAGGAAAAAAAATACTGTAAATGAAATCACACAAAAATATTTGATAATTAAAAAGTGGGTTTGAAAATAAGTTGCCTTGTTTTCATATCAATATAGTACACACATTTTTAAAGCTATTTATTTTGCTTAAAACTACTTATGTCGTCAATCACTGAAACACTGAATTACAAAATGGAGAGCATTAAAAATAATTATTGGAATACTTGGATAAAATATACATTTCAAAATATGTAAGAAAAATCAGATCCCAATTTTCTTTGGAGACTAGAGCCATCGCAATCTTTATAATTCTCTTTAGAAATGAATTTTAAAATAACATTTTCATGAAATAGCTAAAACAATACTTTGTTTCTAATTCATTGGCTGCAATTAGTGTGTTTGTAAATTACTGAAATTTAAATGTATTTGCATGTAGTAGCCGCGTACTACCGCAGCGCCTGGATTTCGTGGTGGATGTTTACTGTGACGCAACCCGCTCCTCTTCACCGTCGAATGGGTGTTGATTAATAATGCCTGTAGCGTGGAATACTCGCAATATATTTTCCAGCAGGAGCGTGCCGCCCGATGGAGCGTGCTTGTGACGCACGCGCGGCATGTGTGCGCAGGCGTGCGGCGCCGCGTGCGGTCGGTTTGATGAACAGAGTCGACGTGGGACATTTATTTGATAACCCGTCCGCCATCTTTATTTGTTCGTGCCTTCGACCGTGAGCTCCTGCATGCCGCACACTCTCAGCGAGCGAGCGAGCGAGCGAGCGAGTGGCATGAGAGAGAGAGAGAGAGAGAGAGAGAGAGAGAGGGAGAGAGAGAGGGAGAGCTCTGCTGGATAAAATTGCTGACACCGCTGCCGCCGCGGATGTGTAGAGCCGACGCGCTGTGCTGCGTGGCGTTTGTCTTGTTCGGCTGACAATAGTACTTCGCCTGCGAAAGCGGTCGACAGTGCACGCTTTGCACCTGTAGAAGAGCAAACATTTTTTTACTACCATTAAATAATATATAGGTAGGTAGGTAGATTAGATAGATAGGTAGAGACAGAGAATTCGTATATATATATATATATATATATATATATATATATATATATATATATATAGATATATATAGATATAGATATATGTGTGTGTGTGTGTGTGTGTGTGTGTTCAATTTTGTCTTATTATCTTCACTATTCAACCTTAGTAGGCCGTGAGTAGGGAACAATAAAACTAGAAAAAGTTGGCAAACTAGGAGTTTATTTAAGTGTCCAACACCCATTATTTATTCCTTCGATAGATTATGTGTTTATTTTAGTATGTCATTTGTATTGTATATGGAATTTAGATTCAGATTAATTCGACTTTGGTCCGCTTGCGGTGTTCTCATGTTTGGGACCTGTTTTTATTTATTATACACGCCTGACTACAGCTTCATTTTTGTCCCGGCCGGGAACTAAACCCAGGGTCGAGTCACAGAATGCTAGCACGATGCCCATGAGTCACCCGAGGGGCTGTGTCATTTTCATTGCATTTCGTAAAATTAATGGTATCAGTTACATTTTCAGATTGAATGCAATGTTTGCGTAAATTACAATAGAATTTATACTCTAAACATTGTTACAGTAATACTTCATAGTTTGGTGTGTAGATTTATTTCCTTCGAGAATTCAATAAATTTGTAATTCTGTGTTTTACCACATGAACAGGTGAATTTAGTTTGTACTTTAGTTTGATGTTCTCATATCTCGGGAATATGAAAATATTTCGCAGGATAGATAACATTGAACCTTTCGCACATGATTGCAGGTTGGTTGCAGCATTGTTGGTTATGTATTACCATGAGTGAATTTAGTGTATCCTACACTGCATCTCATTAGTAGGGTTTGATTCGCTCGGCAGAAGATGTCAGCTGGATAGACATCGTAAACGTCTCTAATGTTTCTTATTTAGCAGGTTTTGAATTAATTACATTAATTGCTCTCCAGATCCAACAGCTTGTTTTTAAGCTTGAAGCATTCCTGGTAATTTAAACCCTTTGACTGCTCTAAACGAGTTGATACGCAAAATTTCCGTGCGTGGTAGCTTCTGAACGAGTTTTTACGCTCAGTCAGGTTGTTTCTGGGAGCCACTGGTCGAGATCGTACGCGACACCGCGATGTCTCAGGAGCCCCAGGACGAGCTCGCTCGTGCAAACGCGCTTTCTACTATCGCTAGGGGCTACCTACTGGTAACATGCGCGATATCTTAATGAGAGCGAGCCCAACTCACAACGGAGCCCGCTGCGAGAAGCATGACGCAACACGCGTGACTTCGAGTCGGCCAGTGCGTAGCATTTACAGGGTTAATATAAGAGCATTTCTTTCTTCGCTTGGAGTTGCCTCTGCAGAAAATGAATTGGCCGACAGAAAAGCGACAATGTTTGGCTATCATTAGAGCTTAGAACCAACTGGTGATTTCTGTTGAGCGACATTTCTACATATCGCGAACGCCATAAAAGAAAACCCAAAAAGGGAAATTAGTCTATCGCTCAAGTAATAGTTGTTAACAAACAATATAGCGATAGTGTACATTTATATATTATGTCAATGTGTTTAATTTGAAATAATTGTCAGTTTTAACAAAAAAATTTTACTATTATTTCTTCTGCACCTAAGACATTTTTTGTGGGTTTCCAATTCTGATGCGAGCTCCTATCTTATTATTCTATCACTTGTAATAGATTTCAATAAAACTTCAAAATTTGCACGAACTTTTGAATTAAAAAAATCAAAACGATTGAGGAAAATAGTGAGTGCTCTGATAAATTGTATCATCCTAATCAGATGAATATGAAACATTAAATGATGGTCCATGCTTTTTTTAGAAACTGTAATTTAAAAATCGCAAAATATGAATATTCATTATTGACGCCTGCCTCACTGTTTCATAAACGAAAGTTACTATCAATAATGTTAATTTCAAACGTTTAGCAGTAAAAGAATCTGAGTAAGATTGTTAGAGAAATGATAGGCTTCTACCTCTGAAGACCGGAGTTGGAACTAAAAACTAGTTTTTTGTTACTCGGTTTTCTCTACTTGTTTTGTTAGTCGTCTTACAAAAGTTTTATCTACCAATTTAGAGAGTTCACAGTAATAATATTTCTTACGTTTTTACTTATTTAATCTCTTACATGTTTTCCTGATAATATTTTACTCAGACGTGGATTAGGAAATTCATGTGGCTAAAATGAGGAAATTTTGTCCTATGCTGAAAAACCAACATTTTACTAGCCATATAATAACCAATTACTTATATTACGAGTTTATTCCTAAAGAACATGATACGATTTCCGCCCACCACAGTTTGGTAACACCTGTGTAAAACTAAAATAACAATCAATATTACTTGTGTTAAAAAATCACATTGAACTGAAATGAAAGTGCATTGCATCACCCCTCTGCATAATTCTCTACCTTTTATCACCTCATCTGTAATGATTGTTTTGGTACGAACCGCAAAGCGGATCAATACTACTGAAATAATGATTACAGCTTGTTATTCAAAATTCACATTGAACTTTTATTTTAAATACAGGACCCCCGACGTGCTAAATCTATATTATGAAATCGATTTCTTGTCGCGCATGCTGAAAGTCGGCGAGGTGTTTCAAAACAATAAACACAAGATTCAAAACTCAAGGTAAATCATCATCATAATCATGCGTACTACATGGTTCACCCATTAGAAAAGTCATCATTTCGAGTGCTGCTCCCCGAGAGTTGTCTGCTATGTTCCGCTGATGACCCGGCGCAGAGCAGAGCAGAGCTGGAGCGTTTATTTTCAGAAGGTCGGGGAGTAGTAGGGAGTAAATATTTTCTTTCGGGCTACTGTTATACGCAGTCACGGAGCGGGAGGGGGAAGCAATCCTATTAACCGCCATAAGTCGCCGGGGGTAGTTTAGAGGAAAAGTTGGCGCGGGCTGGCGCTTGTGAACTCGCCGCCCGCCGGCAACTCCCAATGGGCAAGTAGTAGTGGCAGGAAGAGGGGAGTACACGTCCCTTTTACGTGTAGTGTAAATAAGCGGATGCGAACTCGATGGCCTTGCGAAGAGAGATTGATGTCGCGTAAAAGTGATCTACATAATTTGCAACGTAAAGGGGTAGTACTTTGCGAAGATGTTACTAGATGGTGTTAAAAGCGTGAAGTCGACATAAAAATGGAAACAAAATGTGCGCCGAAATATTATGCAGTCTTTTCTAGTTCTGGAAGATGGCAAAATCATCTAGAACGAATACTGACTTGAACAAAATGTATACATCTTTCAAAACTGACAGTAAGTTAAAACGTTATTACCAATATTTTTTCTAACAAATAGAGCAGATGCTTAAAAAATAGCGAAAATCCCAGTTTTGGCGATCAGACAGTAATTTTGAAAATTGCAAAATTTAACATGGCAAAAGTACAGTACTGGCGATGAGTATATGTCTCAATGAAATTTGTTGTAACAAATTAGATTTTTAAGATTACGTACATTTTTTTACTAAAAAACGAACAGTTTTCGCATAGTTTCTGGTTGAATTTAATGCAATTTGTAAAAACATTTCTCAAACATCGCTCAATTTGTTTCCCTTTTTTTGGCTTCCAAATGAACAAAGGATTCTATAAGAATGAAACAGGTCTTATTTTCTCTAAACTTTCTGAATTTTTGAAAATTGTAAAAGTTATAAATATTGCAATAAACTATGTGCTATTGTAGCTCCACTAATTGTGAGACGCGTCATCAATAGCACAACCTAGAGAACGACTTAATATGAAAAAGTAATTAACTCTGTATCGATAGATAATTATATCGGTAAATGGCTGTCTTAACGTTTTGTTGATACTCATTGTGCAATGTACATTGATATTTGTGCTTAAAACACGTATTCAAGTCTACTCGTCTCCACTTTTATTGAGGACTATACGTGCTACTAACGTGCTACTAACTATACGTGCTTCAGGCATGAAACATCATTCGATGTATGTGTTCGCGGGTTTCCTAGAGATTACCAAAGTCGCTGACGTAAACATGTTTACCTTTTCTCTATTCATTACGAAACGAGTTTTGTCATGTTCATGTTACTTTAGTCAGGATGTACTTCAGCACTTTCAGAATTCATTCTTACTTCTTTGAGTCAACCGATGCCAAGAACAAAACATAATCTTATAGATCTTGTGCTCTTCATACATGCAGCCCCTTTAAATAATATGTATTCGAATACAAGAAATTTATTTGTTTTATTTATTAACTTCCTTGTTGTTACTTCTTGAAATGCTGAGTGTAGGCTAATAAAAACATTTCACTATTATCACCGGGATTTCCTAATTCAAATATTTATATTTTTTAGTATAACATAGTTGTGCATTAACACTACATTGACGAAGAGAGGGTCATTTTATGTCCATTAATTTTTAAACCTCGCATAAAAATTAGAGTAATGCAATTCAAACCGCTAGATTTTGATTTTGTGTAAAATATACTGAATTTATTGGTTCCATAATCAACATCTAGTTAAGAACTGTCAGTCCAAAATTACAAAATCAGAAACATGAGGTGGGCACTAAATGACCTCCCTTTGTCAAACATCTAACCTAAGTTTTAATAGGAAACTCGGAATTATTTCTCAATTTTAAAGCTTTTTTGTCAAATCAAATGTATTTTCCATTGTTGAAGATGGAAAAATATTTCAAACTGTACGTTTAGTGAATAGTAATGTACCGTAGTATTGATTAGTCTTTCTTCATAGCAGGGTGCAATAACAAAATGAGTAAATACCTGTCAGAATACGAGTTATAACGTGAATTAGATGATGATCTTTATAGAATGAGGAGGAAAATGACATCTTAATGGAAGTGAAAATAAAAAACATATTTTAAAATGTTTATGTAAATAAACCCTGTGACGTCATATTTATGGTGGACATTTTTTAACCCTCACTTTGTACAGTGCGTTATGGAAAAAGGTTGATCTATTCAGGGTTAATTAGAAAATACTACACGACTTCAAAATTTGAATTAATATTATTAATAACACGGTGACAATTTATTCGAGGGATCGTAGATGATTAGATGTGTGGAATCTTCGAGCATGTGTGGATATTACATTTTCACGGGGAAGGAGAAAAAATTTAGAAGAATCATAATCAATATGAAATTTTCTTGTACGTAGTGCAAGTTGATTCCTGATATCATCTTCTCGAATATATACAGCAATGTGCTGTAATTATCTAGAGTAAGGTACCACACGTTCTAGTTTTCTAGAAAAAGTGTCTGTATTTTGCATTTTGGGTCGATTGTCCGACTTTGCCGGACAGCCAACGGTGAACCCATGCCCGGGTCTCGTGTAATTCCCACGGTTGGGAGGTAAGAGAGGCATGTGGCAAACATGACGGTTACCCTTCACCTCAACTAGTAAACTCCACCTGGCTAAGATTTTCTTCATCACTCATTGAGTCTCAAAATTGAGACGATTTTAAAGGAAAGCTACTACTCTATTTTTGCCTCGACTAGGAATCGAAACCGGAATCACACCACGTGAAGCTAGTACTCTGCCGATGAGCCATTCTAAAGCCTACGTAGAAAATTCGATTTCCTTTAAAGGGTATAGCCGAATAAAGGCGTGAAAAGTGCCCTTAAACCAAATCGATAATCGCGATGCTCGTATGTAAAAGAATAAAAAATGTTGTGAATTCTCAAAAAAGCAGCCTTCAAGGTCAATCTGTTACAATGTGGAACGTGATTTCCATCTTTTATTTTTTATCAGCTTCTATTACATGTATAAAGCTAAAAAATGGAGAGACGGAGAAAAATAGTTACATTTGAAAACATTATACTAACCAAGTTAGTTATGTTAAACCCTTATTTATAACGTAAATTTATTAGAAAAATATCATTGGTCCTATGAAGTATTATCAGATATTTTCAGAATTTGGGGACGCTATTTAACTTTACTTGTAATGATATTTTAATTAGTAGTCTGTCACTATTTCGAAAAAAATTACATTGAGACTACATAAAAGTAAACCGAGTAGTACAACTCTTCACAAGTTGAATAGCACCCCGGGTTTAACGAAAAAATATGAATTTTCAACTATATTGAACGTTGTGTAACTATAAATTGTTTTTGAAATATAATTAATTTCAATACCTTCTATGAATGCGAATCAGATTGTATATTTAATTAAGATGCGAAGAGATCAGTGAAAAATAAAAGGTTAACTGAGTTTTGAGAAAATAGCACATTTACTGTTGGCAGATAAACATAAATTAGTTTCTTTAATTTCAATATATTAATTTAATTAGAAGAGGACTAAATATGAGTCACTGTCAGTATCTGTCACCTGACGACAAAATGGAAACAGTAATTTTGAAAGGGATATTTGTTGGTCAAAGAGACACAAAAATGCTCAAATCGAGAAATTATAGACTGTTACTCTCCCGGGCATCATCACATTATTATTTTTTAATAAATTACTACAACTTCATTCGACCATAGTAAAATAGAGTTTGGACAGTTCGTTATGAGTCAGACCTCGGGAAGGAGAGAATACTTCACATTATGGTGAATGCCAGAAATCAGGTTGTGATGACCAAACATTTTCGAAAAGAAATAAAACATTTTTTTAAGAAATGTCTAGTACTTGTTCGTAATTCTCATGACACCGTCTATTTTTCAACTTCGAACCGCTTCTGCTCCCCGCGGCCGCTGGCTGTTTCCGTCTCCCACGCAGCGCGTCCCCCTCGCACACGGCCTGCGCGTGTCCCCTTTCTTCTCCGCCGTCCAGGCGGAGGCTGCACGCTCGGCCGGCACGGGCACCGACGCGACGCGCGCTCTCTGCCGGGCACTCAGCCGCCCTCTAGTCGCATTGCGGCGCCTGGGATCAGCGGCTTAGCTGACCGCGGCGGAGGGGCGGGGTCGGGAGGGGCGGGGCCGGGAAGGAGGGTGGGGGGGAGGGGGTGGCGGGAGCGGGACGGGATGGCGCGGCGGCGGGGCGAGGACTTGCATTAGCGCGTTAAAGTGGTGGCGGCCGCCTACACCGCCGCCGCCACCGCCTCTGCTGCTGCCTTTGGCGATCGCTTGCTCGCCGTACTCCCCGACTCGCCCAGCTCGCTAGCGCCCATCCGTTTATCCATAGGCGCTCCATTGTCCATTTTCCCAACGCCCTGTTGATTGATTGGTGTTTCCGAGTGCGTGATCTGCTAAGGTCATTAGTCCTGAAACGTGCATGTTTTTGTTCGGGAGGTGACGGTGATATTCCCCCACTGGATTACGAGATCCGTCGCCGGCCTACACGTGGACTTTCGGGGTACGCCCCAACCAGGCACCTCTCACCAGCGGGGCACCAGCGGCTAGAGCCGGGACAAGCTGTCAGCTCCCGACATGTGTGGTTGTGTGTTGTACGCAATTGTGTGTAAGAATGGGGTGAAGATAGGACAAGGAAGAGGAACAACACAACGCGCGCGGCCCGTTTGTTAGGTTTTCTTCTGCATTTGCAGAAACTACGGAAAACTAATCAAAGCAGTCGACCGATACAATCCTTCACACCGCGACTGAATGCAATATATTCTGGGTCGAAAATCATGCCACCGATTGACCTATCGATCAGAGGCACTGCTGTGACATAAGTTGATATCCTGAGCCACATAAGTCGCTTCTGACGTTTGGTATTCCGGTGTATATCAAATCATTATCTTCACTAACTATCTCGATATCTACTGCCCTTCGGCAGCAATACCTGGCTTATACTACATTCTACTACCTGGAACTGCCCATAATTTGCCAGACTCCACCATTTGCTATCTCTCATCACCCAGTCTTGTTATGATATTCGTAACCGGTCTCCATTTCTGGCGCCGTCCGTCAGCATTCATCGCCTCTGCTTTTAACCCATCATCAGTCATCTCATATTCTATCGGTCTCTTTTCATCACCAATCTCGTATTACCCAAACATCAGCTATCACCTATGGGTATCACATCTAACAAACGGTCACTGATCATCAAGCTTTATTGTCTATCATCAAGTCAGAGTTTGTTTTTTTTCTAGTCGATCGCTGCCTATCTCCATCTCGCCTGCTCCCCCTCGGTATCTCGCCTCTTTTCCCATCTCTCTTCCACCCAGCGCCCTCCCCTCCCACCCGAGCAGTCGTCAGTGGCCGTCCCCTTCGTCCGAGTCTCTCCCCCGGCCTTGGCCGCCGGCCTCTGCCCGCCCCACTCGCTCCACTCGCACGCATTGTGCTCCGCGCCGCGCCGCTCGCCCACGTGTGAAAGGCCCCGCGCTCGCCCGCGCCATTAGCCACGTGGCGCCGCCTCTAATGGTTATTCATTTGTGTCAGCGTGGCCGCCGCCAGAGAGGTTCGCGACCCGCAAAGGCGCTGGGCGGGGCCCCTGCCGTCCGAGCGAGCGGCCGACGCCCCTCGCCGGCAGCACCTCCGTCTCACGTGCGGACGCGCGGCGGCTGTCGGTCGATGTGTTTGTGTTTACGTCGGAAGCCGTTATTTATGTGAAGCTTTTTTTCGATGTCTTCCTTCCCAAGAAAAGCTTTTCTCGAATGTTTACAAGAAACGTGACTTTTCCAATATCATTGTTGATATTTTTACCTGGTTTTAAAAATAATGATTGCTCATCACTTTATTAATGTTGTAATTATTTTAGTAATTGTTTGTTTATTTATTGTGTATTTATTTACATATTTATTGTGGAGATTGATTTAGGGAATGACCTATTATTTGGCCTTATTTGGTAATCGCGTTTGGTCATAGATCGGCAGTCATTGTCAGTCTCTTGCAGTCTCATCTCTATGAGGTTTGATGTTAGCATTATGTTTGTATGTTTTAATTGTAGTGTGCTATATTGCAATGTACTGTAGGCTTTGGTCTGCGAAGGTGCACACAAGCGATCGGTGATGTGTGCGCTCTCTCTCTGACTTCGAAAGAGGGCATATCGTTGGTGCGCAGTTGGAGGAAGTATCTGTGACGAAGACAGCTAAACTGTTTAACGTTTCACGAGTGACAGTGTCTGCGATTATGTCAGCATGCACAAAGCATGGTAAAACATTATCGGCGAAGAGGTGTACTGGGTGAATATCGAAATAACTGACAGAGACCGACGTACATTAAAAGGGATTGTGGTCAGACAAGGTAAAACTACCGCGACAAAAGTGACTGCTGAACTCAACACTCACTTTAGTAATGTTCGGTTTCTACAAAAAGTAGTACGGCGGGAGCTTCACAAAGCTAACCTTCATGGATGGGCTGCGATTGCAAAACCCTTCGTAACGGAAGCCAACGCAAGAGCAGCGAAAGTCGTGGTGCCACGATGGTTAAACATGTACACTTGATGAGTGGAAGAATGTGGTGTGGTCCATTGAATCATCCTTTACATTGTTTTATTCAAATGGCCGAGTTTATGTGTAGAGAACTCCAAAACTAACCTACAAACCGGCCTGCTCGCTTCTTAGAGTCAAGCATGGGAGAGTTTCCGTTATGATTTTGGCGGCTATATCGTGGTATTCATTTGGTCCTATCATTATCCTCACTGGCCTATTTACTGCGAATGAATATCTCAACATCCTCAGCAACGAAGTGATTACAATGACTTGTATATTTTTGCCAAATTTTGACATATTTAAGGGCATAATGTGCCTATACACACATCAAAAAGGTTCGGGTGTGATTTGCGGAAAATCATCAAACATCTTTCCCTGCCCATCACTATTTGCAGATTTTCAGCTCTAATATTGTTGAACAATTAGCAGACGTTTGGGTACAAGAATGAGAGAATATTTCGTTACCCCACCACCTTATTAATAACTAAATATTTTATAAATGTCAGGTGTTCATATTCTTTTTTTCAATCCCTGTACTAGTCAATCATGTGTGCCAATAAAAGGCTGAAGTATTCGAAATCAGAATATTTTGTATTTGCATATTTGGACCTAGTCGAAAGTTTTCCAAAGATTTCCAAAGTTAGAAATCAGATAGAAAGAGAGACATCTCGCCCCTAAAGAAAAAAACACCGGAAATTTAAAAATAAATATACATCTTACCGAAGTCTCTTACTCACTTGCATTCCTTAAAATATATTCCGTATGTTTGACTGTTTTTTGACGAAGTTAATTTTTACGTATAAACCATTCCGGGCTGAGATTTTATGAGGCAAGACAAGTTTGCTTTTGACAGGCGTTTCTTCACAGACTGTTTGTGTCAGTGTTGTTGTATGTAGTTTATTAGATGTTGGACGATGCTGGCTTATTCAGCGAAGAGGGCATATGTTTCCTCGACGGAGAATAGCTGGAAGCTATTTTGTCTCGCAATTCACTGTATGTGTGTGAAGCCACAGTCTGACGGCGTAATTGGATTGAACGCTGCTCTGATTATTCACTTTCTCTCCTGCCCAAAGCTATGGGAATCCCCTCTGTCGCTCAAAAGTCGATGGAGGTGGACGAGGTTCTGTGATCTCAATCGGATTACTTCATGTATCGCGTTTTATGTCATTTATGTATTTATTCGTATTTTGAGATATAAAATATCTGAATGTGAAAATTATTATTTTCTCCCAGGTGTGGGGGAAGAATAATTTCTGTATTTTCTGTGAGGCTGCGAATGAAAATTGAAAACCCTTCAGCGACATTTATTATAAAATTAAAATCTCTTGTAAACTGAACCTTCGGGTTGAAAAAATGAATAAATACCTTCAAATTATGATTCTTAGAATAAACAAATAACAAATTATGCAACTCTTAGAATAAAATTCAGGTTAGTTACATTCTGACGTTGTATATGCTTTACTCAAATGTAAAACATGTCAAAAATTCCAGCTTTGAGAGCATGCAGTCTGCCAAAAAGAAAAAAAATTGAGGGCCAATGATATTATTACTGGAAAATGTAACATCTCAATCATCTGAGCGTCATAGTAATCAATTTCTCATCGATAGTTTCTTCTTTGAGAAATAACTGACTTTCTCAACAACAAAATAAATAACAATTTAATTTCAAGGCTTCTGTCTACAGTTCACAATTTACAACAACTTGATGAACACTTAGAAGTTATTACTGTGAATAACATATTCTCGCATAATTCCATATTCTCGTAGGTCTGCGAAGTTTTCTAACTGTTCTCCATGACCTTGCAAAGCATTCTTCTTTTTTTATTTAGGGTCTTATCATAATGCCCTATTAGGGAGTTTTAGCGCCACGCGTAAGGTAGCGGAGTTGTGCACTAACAGTCACGTGACGGACCTTGAAGTCATAACGTCTTACCTCAGGCCTAAGGTACGACCTTATACCTTCATAAATATTGCACGCTTGTGGGAGTCTCTACGGTCACCTTACATGCGGCAAAATGGCCGCCTAAAAATATGAAAAGTTGGATTTTTCCAACTCTGGTAAATCGATTCTCGTATGTGAGGCAGTTACAATTATTCCTTACATCTCCACAACGCTGGGAAGAATTAACAGGATATGTTGGAGAGGTGACAGGAAAGAAATACGTGAAAAAGGAATTCAAATCATATCTTCGGGATAGGTTATGTCTTATGCTCATAACGAACGATTTTTTAGGTATTTCATATATTTTCAAGAAAAGCAGATTCCAAATTCCAAACTGCGTACTCATCACGGCGGGCCACGAAATATAAAACTCCAAGCACAATGTATATTTGTTATTGTTACTGTTGACTCGTAAGGTGTTTTAAATGTCTCACCACTAGTGTACAGTCTTTGATACACTCGTATTATGCAATTTCTCTGTTCAATGCTTAAAATGCTTCCTTTGTTATAATGCATAACGCAGTTGCAATTGCTAAAACTCTTCTGAAAGTTGTTCATTATGACCGTATAAAGGCGTTAGTCACGTGTTCAATAGAGTTTAAGGATATCTCCTTACGCCTGATGCTAAAACTCCCTATTGTTTGGGGAAGATAACTGACAATGATAACCCGCGGTCTTCTAACATGTTATCCCGTTGCTACACGGAGACAATTGACATCGCTATCTTTCTACGTTACAAAAATGAATTATTGTTTAATATTAGATATATTTAAGAGATTATGAACGCATCATGTACTTGAAAATTTCGATATTGAAACCAATGCGTTAGAATCCCCAAAATTAAAGAAATTTCACATAGACAGTGAGAACATGTGATAAGGTGATTATAAGAGAAAGGTAACAAGATATTTCGTTACACATACTTCTCTAGGCAGATAAATTACTCAGAAAAGTGGTCAAAATAGTTTCAAAGCAGACACCATGCTTGTTCAAACGCTTCAATCTACAATACGTTTTAAATTTATTCATGGTTAGAAGTTATTGAGAAGATAATGTGGAATGGAACACACCGAGTAATTGATTTTAAGACGTACAAGTGTATTGCAGCTCGCGTGCTTTTTTTCCCAAGTCTTTGATATGTTTTCCTGTTTCACGAAAACAGCTTTTCAGTTCTGGAGGCCTTTTCTTATTTCTTCCAGGTCTCTTCCGTAGCCTGACACACACACACACACACACACATATATATATATATATATATATATATATATATATATATATATATATATACACACACACGTACGTATATTCACTACAGTACAGCATTGGGCAGTGACCTGGACCAGGCTGGAGTTGTGCTCCGCTCGCGGATGTACCTGGAAGGGGAAACATCAGAGGCCGACGTGTGGGGGACGCTGTATCGCACGCTTTAGCGGGAAAGAAATACCACTACCTCCCGGGATATTACATGTACTATACCCACGGGACTAATGACCATAGCAGTTAACGCTCCTAAAAACGCAATAATCAATCAATTAATCCATCCGTAGCATGAGGAGCCTAAATACCCATTCAAAGTGCAAACATAAACGTAAGCATGGCGTTAATATAAAAGTTAGGACTACGCCCATAAGAGGACTCATTCACAATGCGTTCGCATAAGCATAACACGTAAGCCGTTAACTTAAAAGCTTGCAAGCTTCAAGCTTCTGTGCTTATGCGTAAGACATAAGAAATGAACCAATCACAGTACGTTAACGCAAAATCGATAATCGAATGAGGAGCGAAGGCGATGGACGAACTAACGCCATATGGGCCATGGTCAGAGTCGATACCTCGAAATCGATTCTCACATCCAACCAATAGTAAACTAGAATGTCTCACATTCATTAGAAACTCTTATTTTACTTACGTTTATGTTAGTCATTGTGAATACTTCAGTCTATCACTTATGTTAATGTTTACGTCTATGTGTTATGCTTATTACGTTTGCATTGTGAATGGGCCCTTACTGTGTATCAGCGCGGGTCAGTCCTCGCGCAACCCGGTCGACCGCATGGCGGGAACCGGCGGCGAGCGGGTCCCGCGCTACTATTGGTTTCTGGGCCGCCTGATTGCTCACTTCCTCTCAAAACAATGACCGCCGACCAGCCGGCCTTTCCCCTCCCTTCCCCTCCCTTGCTCTCGCGAGCGCCCACGCGCCCTCGACGGGGACCCTCCGCGGCGCTTCCTGGCTGTGGGTGGCCGGTGCCCCACCGCTGGCCCCAAGGGCTGCCTTTCTAAATCCGGTGAAGTCGGCGCACAATTTCCACATGACACTAGTAATACTACAACAGCGCAGGTTTTCTTTGTGGTGGTTACGTAATGTTATAATACTATTTGAACGTACAGAAATATTTTTAAATCACAAAAATGATTGTAAAAATTGTGATTTGAACCCTCCGAGGTAGCTTGGGAGTACTCTCTTTTAGCACGAAATTATGGCAAACATCTCCATCCACTTGAGTTTGACTCATTTTTAGTAATTTTAGTAATTTAATTAGGGATGTATAAAGACAGTCACATGATTTTTAAAGTCAGCGATTTGATTTACCGGTAGATTAGTTGGTTGTCGGTTATTGGTCGATTGCAATGTGTGCAGGTATACGATTTGAATTTCGTGTTTCCATGCCAACGTACGGAACTTATTATTATTTATTAAAGATATAACATCCATATCCAGGGTGAAAGCCTTCCACTCTGCGATGAGGTAGCTCACATAAAAAGGTACTAGGTGAGCTTAAACTTGGCGAAGTTAAACAGTTTTTCCTATTTATCAATTCTATTATAAAGATATATAGTCCACTAGTTCTTAATAAAACCCGTGATTTTTCTTTTAGCACATTTTTTACTGTTAAACACTAGTTTTCTAGACACATTAACTTGTTTCATACATACTTATCTTAAAATAGATTATTTACACTTCTATTTACATACAAATAATTACAAATTCGTTCTTTATACAGTTTCTTTTGTTACTTTTTCCCCTTTACCCTATCTCTAGCTATGCGGTCCCAAAAATTACATGCTTCACTAACAGATTAGTCTTGCTACCTTTTTTTGTCTTCCTACACATTTCCATCCTACTCTTGGGTCCCACTAGGTGACTGCCTGTCTATCTTTCCTAATCAAGTCGGCTGATATGTGCTCCCTATTTCCATTTTAATATTTTTGCCTCTTGTGCTGCATCTTTAATTTTGTCTTTCTTCTAATGTCAACCTTATTGACTCTATCTCTTAGATTGAAGTTCAACATTGTCCTCTCCATTTTTCTTTGGCATATCTCTACCATATTTCGCTCTTTTACATTAAGAGACCATGTTTGTGCTCCGTAAATTAGTACAGGTAACATAGAGCTGTCAAATATTTGTCTTTTTATTGCTAAGTCTCCTTTTTTGTTGTTCAACATAAATGAGAGTAGAATTTCTGCCAGGCGTTAGAGACCCAAATAATAATTATTTTTCTTGTCTAATATGAAATGATAGTATTTGTTACGAATACACATATTCTTCAACGTAGTGCATCTCCCAAAGGAACTATATACACTTATTAAAAGTGGTGTGAGGCAAAACAATAATGAATAAATGAAATCTATATTGGTACTTTCACAAAAATTTCCTTTTGATGAACGGTAGGTAGTAGTGGGAAAAGACAGAACACATTTTAAGTAATATTTGATCTCACACTATCGATCTCTTTCAAAGACCTGTGATTTTTTCGAGTGAAGAACTGCTAATGAATGTATTTACTTAAATTGGAGGTAGGTTTCATTGAGTGGAGGTCTCTGCATAATTTTTGAAACTGAAAGGGTTTATTTTTCTCACTGAGCAAAACAGAAATAAAAGATGTATTTGTACTCATTTTTTCGAGCTGTGATATTTATTTTCAAACATATTCTATGCTTGCGAATATTTTGTTGTTCTTTTTATTGGTAATTTTTTAATTTTTCTGGTGAATTTAAATAATGGTATGCACTGGTATGACTTGATTAAAAATAGATGCACTTTACTTCTGTGAGAAACTTCTAACATTTAGCCCTATTGTAATGCTATTAATTTCTGATTTTTTAAATGACTTTGTTTATTGAAACAAAGTCATTCATATTTACATAATTTTTCATATTTAGATAATTAATGAAACAGTCATAAACTGTTTATTTGAATATTAGGTTTTATTAATGCAAAATTGTTTTTAAGAAAAAAAGTTTATCTTTATAACCGTGGAATCGAGATGGATTTTACACACAAGGTTGTATATTTAATACACAGACACACGTTAATAAAGACCAAGACGATAAAAAGTCATTGCAGAGAGTGACAGGCCAATATACTAGAAAGCAGTAACGGAATTAAGGAAAATATGTTATATGATTCAATTTTCAAAAAAGGTTTCTCCTGTAATTTTCTTATAATCAGATATAAAATTTGTTTCCCCGTAGGGATAACTACGCACCGTCCTATTTTCCTAGAACTAGTCATTGAAACAAAATTCATCTCCTCTCTTTTTTCTCCAAGGTAGAGAAACATTTTAAAAAAGTAAGAAATCTCACTTAAATACTCGTCTTATGAGAAAAAAATCCTAGTAGCAACAGCACAGGAAGATTTTTCCGAGAACCATTTTCAATTTTCTGTTTTAATACAGTCCCGACGGCAACAAATAATAAGAGCATGCCGGTGGTAGGTGGAGATACTGTAGTGTTTCTGATGGACCATTTGACTATTCACCTTTGTAGCTGTAGTGTAGTTCATAATTTATCACATTAGTTTCAACGGTTACATACAATTATAACAATTATACTGTAAATACTTGACTTCATATATTAATGGATAGTCAGATTGTGATACTATATTGTAGAAGGAAGATTTCTAAAGTTTATTAAAGACAATCAAAGCGGAGAGCTGTAAACCTCTTTAATTATCCATGAATATTGATAAAATACAACATCTACTACATTTTTGGCCTGATGCGGCCATATCATCAGGTTTAAAAATATCTGTAAATAACAACTAAATTATATAAACAATATATATTATTGGTTGCTGATAACCTTCGTTGTTAAAATTTGTTGCGACCTTAAATTTAAAAACATCTCTCCACAATAAAGAAATCGTGGAAGTTTTTTTTTTTTTCATTCACATTGTAAGTTCGAGGCACAAGACACGAATACTTACTTTGCGCATAAATAATTAAAACGGAAAGAAATAAAAGAATTGAATGTTCGTATAAAATTATTATATATTATTCAAAAATTATATTATTCAAATTTAAAATATGTTGTTATTTACCAACGAAAATTATTTTGTAAATTTCCCAAACTCAGAGAGAGAACAAGAATAAGTGATCAACAATATAGGCTAGAAACAAGTGTAGTAAACATAGACTACGCGAATAAAAAAAGAGGAAGCGGGAGAAAGAAAGAGAAGAGGAGAAATAGATGAAAGGAGTCTATAGCCAAATATGAATCAACCGCTCCCAGGAGGAAGATTCTATCGACAGACTGCTCTGATCGGTAGTTTTCTGTGCTTTTTCCGGTCAACACCAGGCGAATGCTAGAGCAGTCCCCAAAGGAAAGGGGTATTAATCGCGCGCGGTCATTACTTGCTTTTTATTGTCCGATCCTCTCTCTCTTTCTCTCTCTCTTTCTCTCTCTCTTCTCTCTTTCTCTTTCTCTCTCTTCCTCTCTCTCTTCTCTCTTTCTCTTTCTCTCTCTTCTCTCTTTCTCTTTCTCTCTCTTTCTCTCTCTCTCACACACACATACATGAACTTCTTGATCACACATGCCGAGATACCAGTCGGGGTCTTAGAGATTTTCCAAGCTGGATGATGCCCCGTTGGGGGGGGGAATACCTGGAGCGGGAAATCCCCTAGCCGATCTGTAGGTCGGCGTCGGATCTCAACATCCAGCGGGAAGGAACACCGCCACTTCCAGGGATGCGTTTGCACTCACTACACTAACGGAACCAATGATCATACCAGTTAACGTGCTCAGAAATAAATCAGTCAACCAAATTCTTCAACAATGTGAATATTTCAGGTACCTCTTTCAAGAAAAGTCTTCAGCAATTTGCTTGTAAGACACACATCCTAGCACTCACGCTAACTTCACCACTAGTTTCATTTAATTCCGCATTTTCCAACCTGAGATGTCCACTTACGTGTTATATTCGCAATGTTTTAGACACAAGATTTGAAGAATGATAGCGCCATTGCTACATACGGCGATAATGTAAAACTCCAAGTTCTCCAATATTATTCTCTAGGTGCCTTCCTTTTTTACAGAACCGTTGTTACCGTTATCAAGGCAAACAGTACAATTATTTTCAAGAGAGAAAATTTTCATTATTCTTGATTAATAATTTTACATTGGCTATTGTCTTTGTATGCAGTATAATTTCAACGATAATATGCTTACCTGGCTTTCTCTGTGTGACAGTTCCAGGGCTGTGGTGTTCTCATTTAACCTTGTATTAATCACGCTTGTCCCTTCCCACCACCCCGATTCCTCTTGTCAAGCCTGCCTGGCAAACACCGCCTCTTTGCCGCAGTGTCCGAAACTCCGAAACACCGTCTTTCTCTCAGGCGCCTCCGTCTCCTCCGCCTCTGCTGCTCTTCTGTCTTCACTACCGTCCCCGCCCTGCTCCCGCCACCGTAACCGCCCCCGCCGCCATCGCCGCGCTCCATCCCCGCCGCCGTCCGCTCCATCGTTCCTGCCACCGACTCCACCGCCACCTCCGCAACCCCGCCCCCATCCCTGTTGCAGTCACCGCCCCTGCTGCCCCCGCTCCCTCCCCCAGAATTGCTCCCGCTCCTGCCACCGCTATATCCTCTGCCCCTCGCTACCGGTAACGCTCCCCTAACGCTCTCCTCCGCCCCCAATCCCTCCACTGCCGTAGCCACAACCACCATCCGGCCACTGCTACCGCCCCTCCCTCTCATCACCCAATGCTACTGCCACTGCCACTGCCCTCCCCCTCCGCTACAGCCCCCGCCTTCGCCTTCGCCGTCACAAAGGCCTCCTCCACAGTCTCCGTCTTCGCCGCCATTTCCGCCTCCGTCTTCACCTCACACTTCACTGTATGCGCTGCCACCTCCGTCACCTCTGCTTCTCCGCCTTCTCCACCTACTCCTCCGCGTCCACCACTGCCGTAACTCCGTCTTCAAGTCCGCCGCCGCCTCCGTCTCCTCTTCCGCCTCCGCTCGCGAGCGCAGGAAGCGGGGGCGCCGCGCAAGAGTCTGCGGTCAGCAGAGTAATGACCCCCATTTTAACTGATGGCCTGCGCGTATTATTTCCTAATTGCCCAACGGCCGTACGACAGCTCGCAGTTAATGGACTCTGGGATTGCGCGACCGAGTTAGGGAGCCCCTGCCGGCGACTCGCCCCCCACCTCCACCGGCCCAGCCCCGCCCATCCCCGCTCAGCCCAGCCCAGCCCCGCCCAGCCCCGCCCCGCCCCGCCCCGCCCAGCACCGCCCCGCCCCGCCCAGCACCGCCCCGCCCCGCCCCGCCCCGCCCAGCCCCGCCCAGCCCCGCCCAGCCCCGCCCAGCCCCGCCCAGCCCCGCCCAGCCCCGCCCAGCCCCGCCCAGCCCCGCCCAGCCCCGCCCAGCCCCGCCCAGCCCCGCCCAGCCCCGCCCAGCCCCGCCCAGCCCCGCCCAGCCCCGCCCAGCCCCGCCCAGCTCCGCCCAGCCCCGCCCAGCCCCGCCCAGCCCCGCCCAGCCCCGCCAACGTTCCAGTAGCTTCCTCACAAACCTGCGCAGTGACCCTAATTATCTGCTTTCTGTGCTGAGAGAGCATGATAGGCGTAGCTTCCGAAATAACAGCAAATGTTAGGTTAATGTTGTAACAAGGTTTCCGTTCAATTTCTCGAGCAAGATGCAGTCTATAAATAATCAAAAGTCATAAAAGTCATAAATGGGAGTGTGTTTGCTGCAAGTACGGATGGTTTGACAGTAATTACCATCCAGGGTGAATTGTAAAGGCGCAAGACGTAATTATTGCATAATACAATCCCTCGGTGTTTAGTGGTACACCACTTGATATACATGAAAATAGTGGGAGTTGAACGGATCAAATTCAAGTGGGTGTCGACGACAGAGAACGCCGAGTATAGAAGATGGATAGTATCTCTTATGGAGATTGTGTTTGTTAAAGGGAAGATGAGGAGGGCAATTAAGGTCATTGAGAACGAATATGGTACGTATAAGTGAGATTTATGGGATACACAAACGCTGTTGTGACAGGGTAATTTTCAATGGTGTCTGAGATTGTAGAAGAAGAAGGGAAGATGTAGCAATAGTAGATGTTAAATATGGGAGACCTGCGTGGAGAAAAGAGTTTTAATAGCGGAAACTATGGGGTTATTTTCGTTGAATTGATACTCAATCATTTTGTAAGTGTTGGTCTTCCCCACTTTCCTGAATTTTTACTTGGAAACACGCGCATACTTTGAATCACCATTCTATAACACTTTTTTCTTCTCTTCTTACAACATTCATTCCGCCTTGCAGTCACATTGACATGTTATACTTTACAAAACAGCATTTCGTGATGTAGCAGTAAGGTCTGTTCAGCCTAAGAACGATAACTATATAGGAAACAAATAGAAGTATTCAAATTACCTTCTTATTGATTGCCTGACTTCACGATTGTGTACGTTCAAGATTTCTCTTCTACAAATATAAGTTGTAATCCGACTTACACATGTGTGTACGAAAGTTTGAAAATACAACGCAATTTTTAGAGTGAGGAAAATAATTGTAGAGGTTACTGCGTACTCTGGATATGAGTACTATGATGCAATGCTCTATCTCAGCCGAAAAGCAAAGGGTTCGAGAAGTGTCAGCCAAGAAATATTATATTGGTCAATGGTCATCTAGTGCTAACTGCTTTATCGCGGATTGCCTCATGAACAAAATTCGTTGCGCACCATGGGGTGATGTAGAGGTTGCTTTATGCAGTTGAGGGAAGATAAGTCATCCGCGTATCGAGGTCAGTGCGACTGTCGCCACAAACGATTCTGACAGTTCGTGAACACGTGTGCTTTAGATTGATGTTTCCAAGTGCGCGCGCGCCTCCCCCCCCCAACGTTTTAGTCCCGTAAGTATAGTACATGTTTTAGATCGAGAGTTTTCCCGCTGTATGGTGAGATTGGGCGCCGATCTACACATTGGCTCGCGGGGTTATCCCCATTCAGCTGTATATCACGAGGCACTGCCCTAGCCGGAACAAGCTCTACGTTCGCCGATGGTCTCCAGACATGTGTGGTAGTGTAATGCGTGTCAGTGTATGTTAAGTGTGTGTGAGGAAGGGGTGAAGAGAGGACAAAGAAGACAAAAGAAAGATCGTGGTTCGTGGCCCGTTAGTTAGGGTTCTGCTCTGGCGTTTGGCTGACGGTGATCACAGAAACTACAGAAAACTATCGATCAGAGCAATCGGCAGCTAGTATTCTGCTTAAGATTACTGCAAATTCGAACTAGCTCTGTAGTAGTTAGTGTCGAAAATCCTGCCCCCGTTGGGGCTCGAACCCTAAGACCACGCGAGCAGAGGCACTGCAGTGACATCTTTTGATGCCTTGTTGTGCTTTTGAAGGAGGAACCTGAATCAAAAGGCCAGTGAGTAAGTGAAGATTGCGCGAGCCGCGGGTACATATGTATTGCATTGTCTAAATTAGAATCATCCTCAGGCTGAGCAAAGATTAAGATATAGGACCTACATTTACCGATGTACCATTATAGTTTGTTCCTGCATATATGCTATCCTGCGCTGAGGCCCGAGTTCGATGTATGACCAATTCACGTGAAGTTAGTGGTAGACAAAGCGTAATCTCGGCAGGTTTTGTTTGGGTCCACCATTTTCCCTGACTAACATCCCGCCACTTCTCCATCATTCACCTCCTCACCATAATAACTATCACTTCATTCGATTATATAATGTTTGTGCATTATTGTCCCAAGAAGTTGAAGAGCTTCTAAACGCCATAAATAAATACAAGAAAACGTCAATTATTTATTTCAATAAGTATTGTCCCACAATGACCCCCTCCAATCTTCACTTCAACCAATCTGCCAGAAGAAGACTTTCAAAATGCTTTCGTCCGTGTAACTGCTCCTATAAGCATCACTGTTGCTACTGCCACGTCCCGTTCTGAAGTGTCGAAGCGGACCGCGCAAATAGAACGTGCCTGTTTAAAAAGTCTCGTTCGGAGGCATGCGCTCCGCTGGAGACCACTCTTCCTTCCATCTCCGAGTCCCCCACCTCCGCAACATCCGCTCGCCAAGGCCGTCAGTGTCACCGTAGACGTCGCTCCCGTCTGCGCCAGCGCCGCCCCGCGCTTATTGGAATTCCTGGAGCATTTGCGGCCGCCTCGAATACATTCAGTTTTAATAAAGCGAAGGTTGCGCGCAGGCAGCGCTGCTTTGTTGCGCTGCTGGCGGAGCGCCGTTCGTCGTGTCGCGTAGCGCAGCTCCTCTTCGGGAAATTCAATAAGCTGTTTAGCGTGAAAATACTTACTTTTGACGTAATTACTGTGTGCTCGGGGCGAGCGGACGCCGTTGCTGCCCCCCCCCGTCCCATCGGCGTCCCGGCCGCTTCTCCTACCACCAGCTCTTCCGTTCCCGTCGCTCTCGCCAAGCCTGTCCCTAGCCGCCTCCAACTCACCGTCCTTTCCCCCTCTCTCTCCCGAGCTCTCCCGCACGGTCCCGTTCCCGTTATTCTCCAACCCCTCCGCCTCTTGCCATCACCATGCCCCGCTGTGCCCCGGTTCCCCCTGGCGTCCCCCACCCCTCAGTTCCCTCCTCACCTACTGGCCACTCCATCTGCTGTTCCTCCTTCCAGCTTGCCCTTCTCCAACCTTCGCCCCTGCTGCCGCACCCTCTCACCTCTCTCCACACCGCCCTTCCTTCCTCTTCCCCGCCATTCCCTCCACCGCCTGGCTGTTCTCCCAATCGCCTTACCCTTCGCCCACTGCCCACCCCCCCGTCCTGCCCATCCCCTGGCACCCTGCCTCTTATCTTAGCGCATCTCCCTGCCTTTCCTTACATGCCTCCACCCTTCCCTCCTCCATTTCCTCACCCTTTCCCGCACGACGGCTCGCCCAACTTCCCACCACCCCGCTGTTCTCACCACCTTGCCGTCCTCCCCACCTCCCTGACCTGACTCCCATCCTTCTTCCATCGCTTCGCCCTTCGCCACACTCCCGCAACCTCCCTCTCACTTCCCATTTCCCCCAGGGTTCCTTCCCCTCATCGCCCCAAAAATCTCTTCATCGTCTCAACCTTTCCCATCACCGCCCCATCCTTCTCCCAGTTCCTCTTTCCTCTCACGGCCCCACTGTTCCCCGCCTCATCATTCTCCTACACTTCCCCACTTCTCCCTCACTTCCTCACCTCTCCCCCACCATCAACCATCCCCTTGACTGACCCCCCTCCCCAGAACTCGGCTCTTCCTCCAGAACCCTGACCAAGTATTCCACTGTCTTCGCTAGTTTCCACTCCTGTCCCCGCCATGGTCCACGCCTCCTTTCATAGGGCTTTCCCCAGGGCTTTCCTCATGGCTTTGCCCATCATTACTCCCCCTCCGCCCCCGGACCCTCCCTGACGTCACTCCCAACACCACCCACAATATGACAACCCTCAACCCCACCCTAACGCCGCCTTCGAACCATTCCATCACCTCACCCACCGCCTCCGCTGTTGAAATTTTCCATCCTCGAGCCCGGGAAGCCAATTATTCGTGGGCGTACGTGCATCTCGCTCGCCGCGCCGTGGCTCTAATTACCCAGGCGCTGCTGTGCTTGCTGGGGCGCGCCCGCGAGCGCGTTCGCTTCGACATTTTCTGCGGGGAAATGTCGGCGTTCGCTGCTAAGTATGCGAAGGTTAATAACTGCGCCAGATTTAATGTTTGAGCAGCTTACTGGAAACAAAGCGCCAGCGCGGCGCTCGTGTTTCGCTCGGTGACGTGGTTCCGCGGCGTTCCGTCGTTCAGCTGCTTTTCTTGGTTCGTGCTGGTATACTTTTTTGCATTTTATTTCGTTAACACATGTTTGGGAAAGATCTCGTACTGGTTTGTTGATTTTTTTATTGTTGAAGACTGCTCTGAGTCACTAACAATATGGAATAAATTATTTTATTTTCTTGAATATGGAGACTGTACACGCTTAATTCGTTTAATATGGAAATCAACCACTGTTTGGTTAAAATAAAAGGACATATATGACCAAGATTATTTGACAAGTGCCACTATCTTGGACACATAATAAAAATTAAAAATGACGGCATGTCTTTACAGAATATTTTATTCACAATTTCATATGGACAATTATTAGATCACGAATGAATTGTAAAACATGAATATCTTTATTCTGTAAACAATTTTTTTCAAACAAATCTGACTCATGCTACTTGTTCTGTTTGTTCCAGGTGGGTCAAAAGGCTTAGCAGTACTTCTTAAAAAATTAAATCTTGAAATCGGTAAGTCAAAAGAGAAGAGATGGAAAACTTCAGTTCTGACTAGTAAATATTTTTTTCCACTAATGGGTTCTGTTAAATATAGTTTTGGATATGTAGCACTCCAGTTCAGTGACTTCATATTTTCAAGATAAATATAATAAATACATGTCATTGACAGGGCTGTACGTTAAAAATTGTTTTATTTGAATATACGCTTTAATTCGACCGTGATTTTATTGTAATTGTACGATTGTTTTATACTTCTCTTAAGAACCGTCGCTGAAAAATGGCCAACCCAGACTTGTGTTCTCTGCGATTCCCACTGTTCTAGTACACTCGTAACATGTTTTTGCGGTAAGTTAAATGCCCCTTCTTTCTCCCATTCCCTTGAGGGCATAATTGTGATAATTTGTACAGCGGTAATAGAAATACATATATCTCGAATAAACATACGAGAGATGTTTCGGACAGTACCATTTTCTGTATGTGCCTTTCATTTCGACTTTGGGGTCCTGTTTACCAGTTAAATCACAATTTCTATTTTTTTAAACATTTAGATTTTCGTCACTGTCTGCACCACTTGCATTCACATATTTATCTTCTAAATAATTTCTTACGACTACACCGCCAAAAGTGCTTGCAGGCCCAGAAGCAGTATTTTCCATTTATGAAACTACCATTGTTTGTTTCTATTGGCATTCAAGATCATTTGTTACTTTATCATACAATACTTGTCCATACATACATACAATACTCATACATACATACTTGTATGTTACTGCGTAGTATAGAGCAAAAGGTAATGCTGCAGAAAAAATGCCAAAACGTTGACCGAAGAATTCGGCTTTAAAACTGGTGAAGCTAGCACGGTCTTTCTCGTGCTAGTTATTTTTCTATTCTCATGTGTCATTGCTAGCATTTCGGTTTTGTCTCATATTATTCTACTTCCACGTGCTACTTGTCGATGACTAAAAAACGTTTAACTTCCTCTGCTTACTTCGTGTTTCTTTTGTAAAGTGAAAGTTTTGTCAAGCTACGGCGTAAATCACATATTTTCCAACAAAAAACTCGTATTGAGGGGCTCTGGTATCAAAAAATGGGTAACTCTTATTCTTCTATATAGTAAATTATTTTCTCTAACAGGTTGTAGTAGTCAGAATCCACGTGTTTTGGGTCCTTAGTATCGAAAAATCGATTGACAGCAAAATGTTAAAGTCTATCAATTTGTGGTCAAAGATAGCGCTTATTCGTTCCGATGATTTTCTCCAAATTTCATATTTTCTGATCGATTTGAACGAACTTGAAGCGGTGCGAGATTCAATGGGATATTATGATTTTGGGGGTACTTTACATCGAGCCTCAACTACATTTTCAAACTTTTCTAAAACTTGGCTCCAATTTTGTTTGCTAAACTTCTTCCAGGTATAAATGACTCTTAAGAAATGGAGGTCTCATTTTCTTTGAAATGTGAGTCTTTTCCGTGTAATTTTCGCGCAATGTTTAAACAATTATTATTTTATCTAAAACTGCTTCGAGTAAAACATGGTAAAGAAAGTACTGATGGTCTGCTTTTCGGCGAACTCGTGTTTTCGAAAATTGCAAATCAGTAAAATTTCAAAGTAGAAAATTGATCCTTAAAATTTTTTATGGAAAAAATAGACCTTTGGGAAAGGTAATGTACACTTTTTGAAAAACAGATAGTTTTGAGTATTTTTTTCTTGGTTATGGCAATTTATTTACAAAATTGGATTTTAATTTAATGTGTAATGTGTTTAATGTGTAATTTGAGGTTGTAGGGCCTGGAAAGTGGTTTGGAATTCGTCATTTCTCATTTTGATTAATATTTTCTTCAAAATTAATTTAACTCTGTACCGATATCGGTAAACGTTATACAGAGTAAACACTATTTTCTGAAATTAATCGATCAATATTTGGATTTCAATGGGTCATTCTCTTTAGTTTAACTTTACTTTTCGGAAAGTTGTCGGACTATCATCTTCGCAGTTTGATGCATGTTTTTAAGTGACTAATTAATTTAATTTGGGAGACGCGCGGACTTCTTTTCAACCATCTTAATCTCCCTACGACGTAAATAATCTAACTACGGCCAAGTGTAATTAGGGACTAACTTTGGTTTAATGTGCAGTTTGTGAAATTTATCTGCTTCTGTACAGATGTGAATCGTTACGGGTGTTTTTTTTCTTTTGTAAATGAATTTAAACTTAACGGCAAGTTATGAGGTAATGGCCTTTACTTTAGATACTTTTATTTTCCTTATATGTTCGTGGGGAGGGGGAGGCAATGTTATCCTAATCTATCTTACAATCGAAATATACGTTTGTTCCTATTGTTGTCGTCAGACTGAAAAAAAAATTGGGGATACATAATATTTATTATCTATCATAAGTTATTTTCCGGAAAATAAAAGGGCACTTTCTGTGAGAGACCAGTTTTAAACCAAATGTGAGAGTTGTGCGGCTGGTTCTCACATTTGTTTCATATTCTTGTTGTTCCGATGGTCTTGTGTTTAACAATCATTGCGTTGCTCAAATTCATTGATTCTTGAGTAGGGCGGATGAGAATAAATATTTCGTAAAATGTCTCTCTTTTTTCATTATTTTTTTGTTTCCACAATAAAACACATTTGTATTATCTAATCACTTAACATAATGCATTGACTTTAAAGCATTTATTGAAAACGTTTTCACTATATTTGGTGAAACAAAGAATCCGATAAGTAGTTCTTCATATAGTAGTAGAAGTAATAGTGAAGCTTCAAGCATATTAAATGTAATTTCGAAAATCTTCAGAACGAATGAAGATTCGAGAATACGTGCTGTAAGGTATTATTTCTTGTGGTTTCGCTATTGGTACCTTATTGTATTTAAATTAAAAAGAAGATACAAAATCTCATAATTATCTCATAAGTCGGCATACATATATATTTCTTATTACGGAAAACACGAGGACAACATTGTATGCTATTTCATTTTTATAGTATATTATGTTCTGAAATTAATGTTAAGAAGATTTTTATACCCATAAGTATTATTTCAAGACAAGCTAATAGAAACATCACTTTTACTACTGATTTATTTTTAATGAGCGTTCACCGAAATGGAAAAGCCAAATAGGTATTCCATAGCCACCGCACGTGAATATTTTGAATTTACGGCATGAATTATTTTCATATGTGGGAGATAAATACTCTTATCTGCGTTAATTGGAAGTTCTCGAGTAGTAAAAAATCGTAGTGAAATTTGGAGCATAATTTGCATCAGCATTATCTGTTTCTATAAGAAACTTTAGTTAATTCTGATTGCATACCCCGTACCAGAAGCTTCTGGGGAAAAGTGCTTTAATTAATTCGTCTTTGAAAAGAGGGAATGGAACCTTTATGCGAAAGGTTGCTGTGCTTCCTAACCAGGCTCAAGGCTGAGGGCGCGAGGTGTTTCTTTAAAGGTTTCCTCCTCTTGGAGAAGGGTCTTTTTGCGAGCTTCCCAAGACACTTTTCTCCCTCCTTTTTTCTTCCTTTCCTGTTTCTTTCATCTTCTTTCAGTGCTTGACGAATCACAGCTTTACCCGTTGAGGTCGTGTAGAGGGTTGAACACCTGATACAATAGTAATTGAAGTAAAAATTGTATTAATATTAATAATAGTAATAACTAGTTGCCTGCAACAGCAAAAACAGATGATGAACAAGATTAAACAAAACCATTTTCCAAGAAGTAGAACGCACACTGATCAAGAACAACAAATAAAATACTGTGATAAAACACTGCAGTAAAGTACATGTTTTAACTAAAACAGTTTTATGAATACTGGAATATCGTAGTATATAATATATCACAACATTCGTTACATACTAAGAATGTAAAAAAAGTTGCCATTCCTTATCGCAACATGTGAACAGGAAATGATTAATGGTGGCCGGCCTCTTCCTTGGACGCTTGCAGTCGCATGACGTCAACTGTGCCCTAAGCTGTGACGCATTTAGTGTGGGAATTTCGTCGGTAGGAGTAGAATGAAAATAGATGCAATAGACAATCAAATATTTTCATTATTCAGTCAGAATTGAAACTGTTTAATAGTTTTTGGATTATCCCCGTGTTTCCGGTTATTTAATGAAACCACAGACACCTCTCACATGGACTGAGAGGACATAGTTTCATTTCAATTTCAACGCGCATTATAAATTAGTAATATATGTATCAATAACTATGGAGGTAGAGAAACATCATAAATGTAAGAAATTTGGAATGGAGATTATCCAGATGAGAGATCTTTAAACGCAAATCATACCAATATTTATGGGAGCTTTGAGATTATTCTGGAAAATTTTTTCTACACTGAAGATTTAAGAACGAAAGACATACATGACTTTTTGACTTTCAGAATTCCATGCCACTTACCTGTATCGAAACAATTAAATTATAAATTAAAGAGAGCAACGCGTATTGTGAACGTTTGTTAACAAAAATTCCCCATCCGTTTAAGGGAGACATTGCTTCGACGATATCGCTACTGCTTTGATTTCAAAGAACTGGCGTCGAAATGACTAACTACTATTGAATCTAGAGAAATAAGACTCTGTATTATACTCTATGGTTGTGGAAATTTAGTATTTTCATATAATTTTCACTTTTAAAATTATTTACAAACAGTTAAAATTTTATTTTCAATAGAAATAATTTTTACATGTATAATTTTTAATAATATTAATATTAATACCATTACTAATAATAATATTTATTAAAACTATTATTCAAACGCAATAACCTTAAACATGCAAATTAAAAATGTTTAATATATGTTCATATGAGATTTATTATAAAAAAGTTCGTTATCCTTTCCACAACTAACTCTCCTTCACTGTTTCAAATTGCTTTCCTTGTTATTTTTTCTCCATTTTTATGAATTGATTTGCTTAATTTCTCATCCATTTCTTCATGTGAACTTTCAACGAATAGTCTGCATTGATTTTAATTTTTATATTGTTCACTTGTTTTCTAGAATAGTGCGATGAACACATCCACAACATAAATATATTTCACTAACGAAAAAAACACAAGTGTACCTATAGTTTGATTTTTTTAAAGTTGCCTATCACTAGACGTAGTGATATTGCAGCTCCCTCTTGGAGTCTGACTCCCAATCCCCCTAATCGTGCGTGACCTTCACAGGCCACTTTAGACAAATTGAAGTATAGGGTGAAGTGCAGTGTCGGGCACATTTGATAATGATGAAGTTTTGATAATGCTGAACTTAGAAAATATTATGCGATTGAACTGTCAGCACACAAGAAATGTAATAAAGGAAATATTGTACTGACAAAACAAGACTTGTACGAAGTTTATAAAACATTGCCACATAATAGAGTGCATTGTTCACATTAACATCCATAAATTTTCTTGCCACCTGATAACGCAAACGTAAGGTAGGACGTGTAATCTATTCGGCGCGCCATGGTGTCTGGCTCCAACTGTAGGTAAGGAAAGTTTTATCACCGTGGGTTTCGTCATTGCCTACGCTGACAGGAATACTGAAACGTTTTCAAGATACGTGTGGGTATTATTAACATATTATCTTCCCACGTTGTATCAACCGATTTGAAACGTTCTTATATTCAGGTTTGACAATGTTTGTCGACTGCGAGCTGTTGAAGTGAAGTTCTCACAAAGAGTCTTCATACCCTTTCCAATATGGCTACTCTACGTCGTGTGTACACGTAAGCTTCCGCGGCTCGAGTTCATGGGTTCTTGGCTGTCAGGGCGCCACGTCGTTGACTGAGACGCCGACATTTCGCCTGTCATGACGCAGGCTTCCTCAGCGTAATGAACACTATCCTGATGTAACTACACTGAGGAAGCCTGCGATATTACAGGCGAAACGTCGCCCTCTCAGCCAATGACGCGACGTCACCCGGACAGCCAAGAAGTCATACCCTACGTCTTTTTGTAAGTATACTATGCTTCTCCCATATTGTCATATCCGGTTACCAACGTTTCAAAATAAACTATTGTTTAATTATTTTTTTATATCAAAAATTCCCTTAGAATATATCGGTGTATCTCAATGCCGAGCAATTTCGTGCAGGAAGGGAATACACAGGCAATTAACACGGGAATACCCATTTCGCAAGACGTGAATATCGAAGGTCGAAGGTAATTTTGATTCACTCTTTACACACCGTGTCCACCCACGTATTCTTTTCTTCTTACCTTTTTTAATTTTTTAATTTTTGTTTTGGTTGACATTACATTCAGTTTATATATTGACTGTGCAAATGTTTGAAGGTCTTAATCTATTTTATACTAACTTACACTAACTTAAAATTATACACATTAATATTATATAAAAATACTATTTAAAACAATACAGTGTGAGACGAAGCAGGGAGAACCTCGGATAAGTATTATTGCAGGTTTCCGAACATTTTATAAAATGAATGGAGGGGATATCTGTTATTAATTCTCGTTTGATAATTTGGGTTTTTGCCTAGTTTATAAAAGGATGATGCTTGAATTCGAGGAAGGATAGTATAAAAATTGTGTGCGAGGTAGCCTATTTGGTTTTTTATTATGTTTATATTTAAACCGTTATGCACTTCATTCTTACCATGGTGCTTTTGTAATTAATCTTGAGAATTTATTTTGGATAACTTTCATTTTTGTTTAGGTTGGTATTGGCAGCATTGGTTCAGATGGGACAAGCATTAAGTAATGTCGGCTGGATTATTGTTTTGTAGAGTAATAGAGCATGGGATTTGGGGAGTTGACTGTGGGGATTCGGTAAGGGTCGAATTAGAAAGGGTTGAATTAGTTTAGTTTTGGCTTGCTGAGTTTTCACCTCTATATGTTGATTCCAGTTGAGTCGAGTATCGAAGTTTAAGCCCAAGTATTTTATTGATTTATTTGGTTGGTGTCCAATTGATGATGTCGTTATTTGTGAAGAATGGAACAGGGTGTGTGAATGGTTTTAATGTGACTATTTTTCCTACAGATTTTGTTTGGTTCAACTTTATTTTCCAGACATTAGCCCAACTAGCTAGTAAATTTAGGTGATTCTCAAGCTATGTTTGAAGAGTTGTTAAAGATTTCCCTGAGATATATTTCTCTTCCTACCTGCCGCTGCTTCCGTGCGAGCCTCATTCGGCGGGTGACCTCGCGCGCTCTCTCTGATCCCTGGGGCACGCCAGCCGCCTCCTCCCGTGCGGCCGCCGCCGCCGCCGTCGCTGGCTGCGCTCGTTTGTTTGGCGCGTCAGATTAACGGATCCCCGATGACATCGCTCATTAGACACCGTCAGCCTTTTTTTGCCCAATTAGTCCAGCGCGGCGCGTCCTCGACGGGCCGGGCGCGGCAGGGCGAGTCGTCTGATGATGCTCCCGAAAGACGGCGGGCGGTCGATGAGGAAGGGCGACGATGGGCAAATTCACAGCCTGGGAGATCGCTTTGGCTCCGCTCATCGCGTGGCAGTTGCGATTTTACAACGCACCACTAAGGCCCTTCTTGGGGGTATTGAGTGCATGGTGTAATGGATTAATCTTCCTTTAATCCAATCTGTCGTAATGTGTCATTGCCTGTTATCCTTTCGGTCAGGGTCTCGGTGCCGTTTGATGCCGGGTTTCCCACACAATCACTCGAATATAAACCTGCGAAGTCTCGAATTGCTTGAAAACAGTGACTTCACGGAGGGCGGTTTAGGAATTCGTCTATTAGTGATCGTCAATTCACCCATACCCACTAGATACCATATCATGTCATCTTCACAGTTACCATAACGTTCAATCCAATAGTTGTTGCTAATGATCAAAGATGTTGATCCGGCCTGAAAAAGAAAAATAAGTTCGCAGTGGGTACGATATGAGACCGGAGCGGGGACGATGCCGGCATGGTAGGAGGGCAGATAAGAAGACTGCGACAACGATGTGGGTCCGTGCTGAAACAGTGGGGAGCGGTATGGGAAGGTGCGAGGTCCATGGGGAGCAGTACGAAGACGGTGCGCGAACGGTGCGAGGATGGGGTGGGGCGAGATAGGAGAAGAAGCTGAAATGCATGAAAAAAGGTGGAGGCTGAGATTTTTCGCATATAACAATTTGTTCAAAAGTACAGTTCACAAGGCAATCTTTACAGCGGAATATATCAAGAAATGCCGAAGTTCCAGTTGCCCAAAAGAAAATATTTTAGTCGTTGTCGAGTTTAGGGCTGCCAGAAGAAGCATATCAAAGGCGATTCACAATGTATCCGAAAATATTCACAGAATTTGGGATAGGTCACGTAACTGTCACAAAACACACACGCACACACACTCGCTCACTCTCTCTTTTTTCTCTTCTCTCTCTTTGTCTCTTTCTTTCTCTTTCCCGCTCTCTTTATCTCTTTTCGCTCTCTCTTTCTCTGTCCCTCTTTCTCTGTCCCTCTTTCTCTGTCCCTCTTTCTCTGTCCCTCTTTCTCTGTCCCTCTTTCTCTCTCCCTCTTTCTCTCTCCCTCTTTCTCTCTCTCCCTCTTTCTCTCTCTCCCTCCCTCTTTCTCTCTCTCCCTCTTTCTCTCTCTCCCTCTTTCTCTCTCTCTCCCTCTTTCTCTCCCTCTTTCTCTCTCTCTTTCCTCTCTCTTTCTCTCTCTCTTTCTCTCTCTTTCTCTCTTTCTCCTCTCTTTCTCTCTTTCTCTCTCTCTTTCTCTCTCTCTCTTTCTCCTCTTTCTCTCTCTCTCTCTTTCTCTCTCTCTTTCTCTTTCTTTCTCTCTCTCTTTCTCTTTCTCCCTCTTTCTCTTTCTCTTTCTCCCTCTTTCTCTTTCTCCCTCTTTCTCTTTCTCCCTCTTTCTCTTTCTCCCTCTTTCTCTCCCTCTTTCTCTCTCTTTCTCTCTCTTTCTCTCTTTCTCTTTCTCCCTCTTTCTCTCTTTCTCTTTCTCTCTCTTTCTCTCTCTCTCCCTCTCTCTCTTTCTTTCTCTTTCTCTCTCAACGCGGCAACTCTGGCTCAATCGCTTCTGTCTTCTCTGGTGCTGAACCGCCAGTTTTATATGCGAGTCCCGGGCCGTCGAGCACCCTTTAGAATAGAGCGCGTGCCGACTCGTGCGCGCGCGCGCCAACTTCGAATGTGGCTGTGTATACAGTAGCAGCAACGGTGCGGTGGACGCTGCGGGGGAGCGAGGAGTGAGGGGATGGTGTGCGACGAGTTGGGGCAGTGAGGAGGCGGTGCACGGATGGTAGGGTGGGCGGGACGGGGCGGGACGGGGCGGGACGGGGGGACGGGGCGGAACGGGGCGGGACGGGACGCTGCGGGACGGGGTGGGACGGGGCGGGACGGGGCGGGACGGGACGGGACGGGACGCTGTGGGACGGGGTGGGACGGGGCGGGACGTGGCGGGACGGGGCGGGACGTGGCGGGGCGGGACGGGACGGGACGGGAAGGGACGGGACGGGACGGGGCGGGGTGGGGCGAGACGGTGCAGGGACGAGTTGGGACAGCGAGTGCTCGGACGGTGCGGGGAAGGGGCGTGGCTTGGCAGAGTCGGTTCGAGGACGCTGCCGGATTAGTGTGGTGGACGATGTGGTACTGGGGACGATAGGGGCGACGTCGTGAGGGACGGCGCGGGGGGAGGGTGTGGGTGACGGTGAAGGGATGGTGTGGGGACTACTTAGGGGACGTTGTAGGGTACTGGGTGTGGGGACGGCAAGGGGTGTGCGGCTGGTGCGGGGGGCGCTGTCTGTGAGGCTTGATGAGCCGAGGGGAAGGGGCGCTGACCGCACGCAATTAGCGGTGGGAAATCGCGGCCGCCTGCGCCCGCCCCGCGTGGGGCCCTCGGGATGAGGGGTTTTCAAGGCCAGCGCCAGCCACACTGGAAGACAACTGGAAAGTTCCAGTTAGATTTTGAATGTTACTAACCATTGTGCTTGTATTGAATCCACAGCAGAAAGACAACCTTGTCGTAAGCTACATAACGTACAGCCAGGGGCTTGAAAGTGAAGGCGAGAAGGAACCTGCTGCTTGTTGTTAATATTATAGTAATTGTTACGATTAATATTTATTATTTAATCTTGCTCAGTTCACTGATATATAAAAAAAAGTCTTACAAATATCAATCAATGCATGGCAAACAACATTATTAATATACAATTAATTTAAATAAAACCTTAGTTCTTACACCTCCCGCGGTGTACTGGGAGCAATGGAACGAACCTCACTTCTTGAAAAACTTAACTTTGATTAACTAGACGTATGAACCAGATTTGACGTATTAACTAGATTTATAGCAAAGTTGAAATTTGATAGATAAAATGAATATATAAATTTCGCTGGATGGAAATTAGCAAGTGGAAAAAGTTTTGAATTTTTGCTGCTTTCGAAAAATTAGCGTTTTCAACGAAAATGAGATCTGCACCATTCGTATAAAAAATGTCCTTCATAATAAACAACAATATTTAATCAAAGCTTTTTTTTTGGTTTGAAAATGTCCCAGGGGCTTCAAGTAAAGGAAAACGAATAGCTAAAATTTCAAATGATTAAATATTCATTCATTCTTATAGTTTATTTAAAAAATGAATTACATAGCTAGTATAAATAATATTACATAACTAGGACTAAAGCCGAGAATATACGTGCTTGTTTAGCATCACAAGTATGTGTTTCTAGTATGGTGTTTCATGGTAAGATGACAAACCACAGATCTTAACAACTTGGGTATGGATAATTCGTCCCACCATTTTGCGTATGTTATTATACTCTGTCAGGGCCAGTTCTGTATAGCCTGAAATAAAATGCTAAATACACTAACTGCGTTGACCATATGCAAAATAGACGGGTCTTTGATTATGTGTTTCAGATAATTCCACACTGCAATTACTTGATATTGGGTTGCAACCGTGAACCCCTCAGTTTCACGGTATAGGTATCCGATACTGAGCCTATTGTACTACTTATCAGTATCAATTTTGGCTGCAATTAGTTCAGTAAAATTAGACATATCGAATGAAAAACGGGGGGTATTTTTCTATGTTTTTGAATATATTTCTACACCAATCATGAAGAAAACTATTCTCTATACGAAATTGAAGTGAACAAAATAGTCTACAACAATTTTTCTTTGTAATTTTGTTGTTGAATTCACTTTTTTAAAGTTATAAGCTTCAAAATTTCTTGTTTTTATTTACGATGAGACCCTGTTTTAGTTATCTCACTTATAGTAATGAAATTGTATGTTTAATGCACTAAAGTAATTTTATTCTTGTTCGAATGGAAACGGGTCTAGCATTGATTTTTTTTACTTTCTTTCATTCTTACGAGGCGAATGTTTGAAAAAAATAGACGCCGTTTTTTGCTAAAATATTCATTCACTAATTGCATAAGCATTTTGAAGAAAATGTTTCTTCGCATTTTTTTAATTTTCACGAAGAAATTACGAGAAAACACTTTTTTCAAAAATTAGTACATGCTCTTTTGTTAAAATTCTGATTTTTTAAACAAGTTTCATTTAAGACAAAAACCTTTGTCTTCAACATTATATTTTTGAATGTTAATTTTAATTGCTGAAAATTCAGAAATTTTTGCCGAAACTGAGACCAGCATAACTTTTTTACTGTCTTTTGATAGGAGAATTTAAAGAAAAAATGCAGTTGTTTTTGAGAAAATAATTGTAAGAAATGGACTATATTTTATGTAAAATTTCGCAAAACCTACTCATTTTTCGAAAAATTGCACATGAACTCATTTCATGATGTTTTTGAGAAAAACAGATTTCATTAAGGGGAAAACTATGACTTGAATGTTGTAGATGTAGGAAGACACCGAAAGAACTTTCAGCTTTCGCACTATTCGAAAAATCATCGAAGACTTCAGTGAAATGGGATATATTCCATTTTTCAGCGTCTTTTAAGCTATCTGAGAACAGAGTTTAATCCAAATATTTGGAGCCATTTTTGAGAAAATTTTGAAAATGTTTTTGAGGGTTCATGAAAATCAATGCACTCGTACATCCGATCCAAACTTACAGGGCCTAGAGTTCTTTAAAATCGGTCGAGGAATATCAAGGTTTGAGAACATTTGTGAACAGCTTATATACTAACATTAACCACGGACGGATAGACGGGCAGGCAAAGTCTGACAGATATATTGCCATCAGTCTAATTTTTTGTATCAAGGACTCGCAAAACATGAATTCTGACTACGTAACGTGTTAGAGAAAGTAATTTACAACAGGTACAACATTTATTTACGCTTTAGTTGCCAGGACCCAGCAGTAAGAGTTTACGTCTTACTAAGACGAGAAAGTAAGGGGAAAACACGAATATAACGAAATAAGAACTACATATGCTTGTCGAATATTTTATACTTTTTGCCGCTATAATTCATCGAAAGGCAATTACAACTGGGAGAAAAATGGCAATTGTAAGCAGTAGTCATTTCTATGTCGCAATTTCCGAATAGCTTTTTTAATATGTAAATAACTGCCAAGAAGAATACAGCTACCGTCAACACTACTTTCCATGCATTATTAAGACCAGAGAAGAAAATAAAAACCTATGACCATGTGAATTAAAACCTAACATCACAGCCCCATTCAGTCGGTACACTACGTGAGCTCCGGTATTGTATGCTCTAGGAGGCAGTCGTTTTTTTTAACTTCGCTCTTGGGGAAAAGCACGTTTTACTAATCTTTCACTGTCAGGACAGTAAATTTTGTTGTAAAACCCAAGTTTTCTGACGGAACATTCGGACATTATTCAAAGGATAAAGCTTTTTGATTCGTCGTAGCTCTGCTCGGTGGCGGCCCGTAGGGTGAGCTCTTTTTACAGCTAGGGATAGTTGCACTTCGGGATGGCAGGGAGCGAGTTCCCGACCGTAGCTCGAGGGGCGCTGTGTGTCTCATTAGCGTGTTTACGCGCGCGCGTAAGAAGCAGTATCGCGTTTTATTCCCGCGCCGTTACGACGCTCGCGACTGCCCGGGGCAGACGCGTGTTACGGCCGGTGACGTGTGCCCAGCGACGGCCAGCGACGGCGGTGCGAGGTTGGAGGTGGCGCTCATGTGCACGTTGGACGCATGCCAAACAGCCTGAGACGGAAATTGTTTTTGAAAGGCGTGCGCGGAGGGGGGCAGTGTACCATGGCCCCAGAAAATTTAGAAATTATGTCATCAACGCACCTGTAAAAATAAATGACATTATTTATATATTATATATCATACAAAAGACACGATGGCATTATATGTCTTTGCTCAGGAAATTCTAGCCAATTGAACCAGTTCTTTGACTTTTTTAATTATTTTCACTCCAAATTAAAATTCTCAATGGAAATTGAACAGAACCATTCCCTGAGTTTCCTTGGTTTAACCATCACTATTATAAACTCTAAACACAATTTTAAAATATTCAAAAAACCTACTCGTACAGATACAATCATACCTTCCCATTCTAATCACATTCACCATCATAAATTTGCTGTTTTCCACTCCTGGATCAACAGACTATTCCAGGTTCATATAACCGATATAAGTTTTAATAATGAAGTCAATACCATTCAAACCATTGCATTAAATAATGATATGATCCTCTGACAGTCAATAAACTTATTCACTAAAAAGGTGTAAAAATTATTTTAAATAAGGTTTTTTCCTCAACATTGCCCTATAGAACCAAATATATTTATTTGCATCCCCTACATAGGTCCAGTATCTAAACGTGTAGGCCAATGATTCACTAAATACAATATTTCAGTAGCCTACAAAACCTTAATCTTCCTTCAATCTTTATTCCCTAGTTCAAAATCACCTATCTCCTCCCATTGAAAGAAGTGGCATTTATCACCTAACTTGTATTAACTATAATTCATCATACGTAAGCCAAACAGGCAGAAAATTTTCAATTAGAATTAATGAGCATAATAGATGTTGGAAACAAAATTTAGACACTTGCAAAGTGAAAACTGCAAAGTGGAAACTGCAAAGTGGAAACTGCAAAGTGGAAACTGCAAAGTGGAAACTGCAAAGTGGAAACTGCAAAGTGGAAACTGCAAAGTGGAAACTGCAAAGTGGAAACTGCAAAGTGGAAACTGCAAAGTGGAAACTGCAAAGTGGAAACTGCAAAGTGGAAACTGCAAAGTGGAAACTGCAAAGTGGAAACTGCAAAGTGGAAACTGCAAAGTGGAAACTGCAAAGTGGAAACTGCAAAGTGGAAACTGCAAAGTGGAAACTGCAAAGTGGAAACTGCAAAGTGGAAACTGCAAAGTGGAAACTGCAAAGTGGAAACGTTTACACGGTTTACATGGAATTGGAAAGTGCAATTTTGGCCTCCGCTGTTTGAGCAATTTCGAACGGCTTCATTCAGCTCTCACAACTATCATTTACCTTCACTTGTTAGAATGATATTATTAATATATCATTCGCTGTCTGCACTTCCAACCACGCTGTTAGTTCCCTCGCTCTCCTTCGGAACCTTATCTAATAACCGCATACTAACGGTGCACATTGGGTGTAGAAGTGGCTCTAGGCGCAGCGGCGGCGGCGTCTCCCCTTCGCGGGCGGGAGCGGGGCCTTGCGTCGTAGGTGGGGCACGTACGGCACAGCAGGCGTCCCGCAGGGCGCGAACAACGGTCGTTTGCATGCGGGCGGACGCACGTGCGGTTCCGCGCCGCCCCGCCGCGCCCAGCGACCGGCCCACCCCCACCCCACCCCCACCCCGTGGGCACGCAGGCCGCGCACCAGGTCTCCCGGGCCGAATATGTGACGAAAGCCCCCGCATGCGAAATTCTCCTCGCCGCCGCCCGCACGGCCTCCCCGCACGCACTCTCACGGCAACGAACGGCTCGCGCGTTCTCGCGTCGGCCGGTGCGTGGACTGGGGGTGGGCTGGGTGCGTGGGGGGGGGAGGGATTGTTGGTGAAGGGGCGCTGGCGTTGCTCTGCTTTCTGCATGTGGCGATTGGTGTATAACCCGCATGAAGGCGGCTCCACACATGCGGCATTCGGCGAATCCCGATAAACTGCTCGCCGAATGCCGAGAAGTGTGGACGGGTTGCTTGCGAATCGCTGAGCGCCGAACATTCTGCATTCGCCTTACCCATCGAGTGTCGGTCTTTAGGTCACATCAGAATTTAGCGAACATTCCCCGAACTGTTTCAAAAACTGTTAAAAACTGTGAGTGACGTGCTATGGAGAGAAGTTAATTTGAAATTACATTTGTGTCCAGAAACAAAATAAGGGGCCACATCTGCATTTGCTCAAGGATCAGGGAAACTGGACCAAAACCTGGTCACCATTGGGGTCATTGACCCCGAAACTGAAGTACAATACTTGTTACAGGTTCTTGAGAATTACACATGCTCAATTCTTGCCGTCGCAACCACTCTCATCCAAAAGTTCTCTCGTGTTCTCACATCGGCCGGTGTGGGGTACTAAAATCGGTGTCGTTGGACCGGGAACGAAGGGTGCATTGTAGTTGTTTGGTAAAAAGGGAAAGGTATTACTGTCAGTTCTGTTTCTATCAGTGTTGTTAAATCCATTTTACACGGTAGTTTTCGTGCATATTGGACGTGCAGAAAGCGTGCAGTGTCGACCTGGATAGACGAGGGTGCTACGGCTGAAGAGCCATAGGTGTCTCGTGCCTGAAAGGTCGCGGGTCGGAATTCCGTTCGCAGCATGGATGTTTGTGTGTCCGTATACCGATACCGTTACTCCCAAAGTTTTTAAATCCGTTAAAACAATGGTCGTTATATGACCTTAGTAGTCAATAAGTGACCTTAAATACTGAAGAAAAAAGGGAATGAAAAAAATCTTGCTAAAGTACAATATTTACTGATGAGTTTAAATACGTTCAAAAAAGTGCATTCGAGAGTGCACGATTTCCTAATGAGCATGTTGTTTTTTTTCATACACAAAACGTACAGTTTGACTCGAGAGCCTCTAGCGATAGGTTTACGGCGGAAATCGTCCATCCTTTCCAATTCTGTGGTTAGATTAGGTTACGTGCAGTTCGTGATATTTTCTGTGCTGGCGTGTCGGATTTGAGTTCTCGGCTTATCTGGTGAGTTTGCTTTTCTACCTCTTGCAAATGTGAGGTTATTGAATCTCACTAGCGCAGACCAGACTTTCGCCATTGGGAGCGTAGTATCTGCATACCCGCTAAAGCCGTCGCAACTATGTTTTAGCGACAATGAAGGCCTTTCTTTTTTTTCTTTCCATGTTTCATTAATATTTAAAAAAGGATAGACAAAGTAACTCAGCCGATCTCGGACCTAAGGAGAAGGTTCGAGTCTTTACTAGGGGCATGGTTATATTATGTTCGTCCTTTCACCCCCATCATCATCATCATCATCAGCATCGTGTGAACCGTACAGTTACCATACAGTTGCCAGCGATAGTGGCCGCTAATGACCTAGAAGTTGATGCGACCTTAAATAACAAAAAAAGGTAACTCAGAACTAATGGACACAAATGTCGTGAATGAGTGTACTGGGACGGCGCAATTCGAGAATTCGTTTGAGTGTCGGTGGCGTATAGTGGCAATTCGTACAAAAAAGTGCAGTCCGTATAAACATGGCTTTCGGCTTCTTATATATCAAGTTGGGTTCGTGATGTTTCTGTAGAGTTTCTATAAGAGAAGAGCTTCATGACAATTGTACCCCATGGCCTTTACACTTTCACATACATAGCAACTCTCATAAAGAGCCCGATTGATAAAAATTATCCCAATGCTCCTTTTCTTCTGGGGGATTTTTCCAGCTTTCAGGGGATACTGATTTTTGCTATCCACGCCGGGTTCCCATTATGTCTCTCACGGAGACACACATTAACCTTTAACACCAGGCACACATGCAAGCTCCTCGGTCTGTGGTCAGTACATTTCGCGACAAGACATTTCGATTGAATTCCATAGTCTTTGCTTTCGACCGTCGCACTGTCCTCATAAATAGCTCGCACTTCTGAGAAATTGCATATTTCTGTTTTCCGCCAAAACACTGCAAGGTGTACTATATGATCCAGTTTGCTTATGCATCTTTTATAGTCCCCAACGTAAAAAAAAATACCCAGAAATTAAAAAAAAAGAGTCGCATTGTGTAAATTGGGTGCATTTTGATTTTTGTGTTAATTTTCCTTTCTTAACTAATATATTCATTCCTCTTTAATATAATAAACAATTCACATTTTATGGAGTGATTATATGCTTCTGTAGTGCAAATATTTCGCTATAAAGCATTTTTTCAAATTAACATTTGAGTGCTTATTTCGGCTCAGCTATTCGAAATATTCAAGAACTTTATTAGCCAAAATACGCTTCAAATTGTATTAAGTGCTTGTTTTCGACAATTCCTTCCCAGTCATCCTGTACGTAGGACTACTTTTAGTGACGTTAGCTAATTATGTAACAACTGCAATCATATAACACAAAATAGCTTTTCCAGATTATATTAAGTAATGAAATTGACATAGTGATTTAATAGGGAAATAAACTTTCAATTCCGAAATAATCACCTTCTCGTTCGTTCGTTAAAATGTATGTATACCTACTTTAATGAAAAATCGAAATTTACTCTTTCGTTTCGTTTATAACAAAAAGCATTTTATTCTGTTAACCAGCAGCAACTACTAAAACACTTCAATGAACTATATACAGTCCACCTATATAATAAACTCAAGTGGCTAAAACACCTTCCTCCTTTTTCATTATAAGCACTCTGACATCACTTACCAGACTAACGCTCCTTGCCACTCTCCAATATCCATTTCATCTCCTTTATCGCTATCGCACATGTCGCTGATCTCACATTTCTGACTCATCTCAAAACCTCACCAAACTCACAACCCTCACCACATTCTTACTACACACAACACTTATCCCACACACAACACTATCACACACACACACAACCCTCATCACACACACACAACCCTCATCACACACACACAACCCTCCTCACACACACACAACCCTCATCACACTTACAACACTACTCACAACACTGGCCCCACTCACAACACTGACCACTCTCACAACACTCACCGCTCTCACAACACTCACCACGCACCACACTCACCCCACTGCCCACACTCACCCTTCTCGCCACACTCACCCCTCTCTCCACTTACCCCTCACCACACTCTCCCCTCTCACCACACTCTCCCCTCTCACCACACTCTCTCCTCTCACCACACTCTCCCCTCTCACCACATTCAGAACACACCACACTCACACAACGCGTATCCCTCTGTCTCGTCTCCCCGGTTTTTCTTTTAGCGCCGCTCCCCTAACCCGGACGCACGCATTCCCCCGCCGCTTCGCCCCGCACGCACGGGAAAAAATCTGCGTCTCTCGACACGTTCCTTCGGCGCTGTGCGGCGCGGCGCGGGGCGGCGTCCCGTGTTTTGTCTCGCGACGGCGGGTGCCCGAGGAGAGAGCGCCTCGCGGGGGATTGCGCCGCATTAGTGCCGATCGTGCGCGGCATAAATATGCGCGTCACCTTCGGTGCGTTTTTTTTTATCTCCGGCGAAAAATCGAAGCACGCGTGGAGCGAACCCCCTTTTTTTGCGCCCGGCTTCGCAGTGTGCGCGCCGATTAACATGCTCGCTGCAAGGTGGCAGAACGCAAGCGCTCGCGCGCGCGCGGGGCTGGTGGCGGCGGCGGCGGCGGAGGCGGCAGCGGAGGCGGCAGCGGAGCCGGCGGTGGAGGTGGCGGTGGAAGCGGCGGTGGAGGTGGCGGTGGAGGCGATGTTGGCGTTGGCGGTGGCGGCGAGGCGGCGGAGGCGGCGGCGTTGGAAGCGGCGGTGACGGCTGCGGCGGAGGCGGTGGCGGAGGCGGCGGAGGTGGCGGAGGCGGCAGTGGCGGAGGTGGCGGAGACGGGGGAGGTGGTGTTGGCGGCGGCGGCGGCGGCGGCGGCGGCGGCGGCGGCGGCGGCGGCGGGCGTCCGCTGCGCGGATATTTCCCGCGCCACCTGTCGGAAGCGTGTTTGGACTGCGAGGAGGTCGGCGCTGCGAGCCGTACAGCGTATAATCTAGCGCTGCGTATGTTGGGTTAAGCATGTGTTGGGAACACTGCGTTAATGGAAGTTTGTATAAGGTTACGTTCAACAACATTGTGCGTAATACTCGGTGGGTGTTTCATAGCGTATGAAAACGGGGTTCAATAACTCAGCGACAACGTTGCTGCCTTTGGAGCAACGTTGATTTGGTGGTCATAGGGTTGGTATCCCTACAGTGGCCGATTTTATGATGCTAGCTACATATTTCGTTGAATTCTAACCACTGTCTGGAAGAGCATTCTAGCATCCGTCTGTTCTGATCGGTAGAGTTACGTGGTTTTAACCGATCTATACCTTGCAAATTGCGGAACAGAATTCTCACTGACGAGTAAGGGACCGCACGCGACATCCCTTATCCTCGTTCCCTCATCCCCAATTTCATAAGTACACTTATGTGTGCTCCACAACCATACCCATCGAGAGATCAGTTAGGAACTTAGAACGTGTCCAGGCTAGGCTGGAAGGAGATAACCTGAAGGGGAACACATGGCAAACTGACGCCTAGATCGGTGCCTGATCTAACGTTTGAATTGGGAAGGAAGACCGTCATGTTCGGGGATGTAGTGTGCTCCAATACTTCTGAGACTTGGGTTGCATGTAGTTGACAAGACCGAAATCAAACACACTTTTGAAGCATAAAATTAAAACACAGTGAAATAAGTTATTAAAAGAATATGAGACGTCTTCAATATGAAAAGTTTTCAGAAGGGATGTTAACTTTTCAGTTACGTTTTTTTTAAAATAATTTTTTGATGAAACTTTTACAATATATATATCGTCTTAAGAATATATTGAAATACAATAGGGCAAAAGTTTCAGTGTTGCAGGGGTCTTCGTTGAAAAGTTGCCAAATTTTTGTATTTATTAAATAAACCGTTTTGAGGCTGCAGAAAATTGTCTCGTTACTTATTTCTCGTACATGAGAGTATAGGAACGTCGGAGACTATAAGGAGCGGCTAACGATGTCTCGTGTGGAAACAGCATTGATTTAAAAAACAAGGAAGTAAATAAAAATCAAATGACAAATATGTAAAAGAACTAGTTGTATTTAAGAATGCCTTTTATTTCGTTTTCTTTTTCACCATTCCTATTACACATCCAAACTGAGTTTACTTAAGAGTAAGCTTTAGACAAAAATGATTGATACTAAACTAACCATCGGCAATATTTTATGTCTAGTATCTAATGAATACTGTGTAAAATTAAAATCTTTATTAAGTGAAATAAGTTTGAGTTTCTTCCTAAAGTAACTCGCAATCCCTTGCGGTAAATTCATTTATCGCATTAACTAAAATGTATTAGATAATTTTTCATACTTGCTTGAAACATTAAAATGGATGTTTTGCGGAGTCGTAAAGGGTTTATTAAGTTCTTCCAAAGTTATCAGTGCCACTATGTTGTATTCTATGTCTATTCTATTCTATGTCTCAAAGAAAGCCTGTAATATAGTTTAGTTATTATAATTAAGTGATGAATTAATTTGGAATAATTATTATAAATATTATATACAGTATTATTATAAATAACAAATAATGAATTTTATTTTAGCTTGTTTTAAAGTGTGGCAGTTCTTGTAACTTACAATACGTTTACTTGACTTCTCTTGGTAATACATGATTTTTATTCAAAAGTATTTTACATTATGTAAAATTTCAATCGACATTAATGTTGTACAAATACTTAACATTTAGTCAAGAATATGTATGTCCAATTTTTTTTCAATAGTCAATATATTGAAGATGTGTAGCTGTGTTTAACGATTTTTTCGCAAATTTTGTGTATTAAGTATTTCTATCGAAAATTATTATTGGCTCTGAAATTTATTAATACGAATGTTATGAACTTTTCCAACGTGGAGTACCCGCATGTTCAGCATCTAATCCAACGCATCATGATAGTACGAACGTATTTCTCTAATTCTCTCGGAGAGTAATCCAATTTTCTCAGTACATTTTTGCATTATCTTTCGTCATCAACGAACTGTGTCATTCCTTTATTAAGCCAAGCCACTTCGACGGATTGATCGTCCACCATCGCAACCCAACGAAGCGTGCAAATCCAGTCGAAAAGTGGCGATTCATTCCGCGAAAGAGATTCGAGTAATTAACTCTCCCGCCTCGCCCCCGCCTCTCCCCTTCGGTTGTTTCCACGCATTCCTGCAGATCCCCGCGGCAGCTCACAGCATTAGGATCGCGCCTGCGAATAATCCTCCTCATTACCTGCTTCACCTGGTAAATTGTTTTTTCAGCGGGGACGAACTCCTTTAAATTCATTTGTCTTCACTATCCGGCAAAGTTAATTAGAGGGCGTGCGATGACGGCAGTGAGTGAGCTGAAGGGGTGGGGGTGGGGGGGATGGACGCCGCAGTCTGCTGCAGCTGTTCGGCAGCGGAAAGTTTCGGGGCGGCGCTACGTCTATAGAATACTGTTGAATCCCTTTCTTCTTGAAAATTACTTAAGTTTTCTCCAACAGCTTTGGGATAAGTTTTTTTTTGTCCGCAGCCGTGGTTTTTGGCCGCGAAGACGGGCTAAGAATTCGATTTCATGGGCTGGCCCCAGGGCTTTGGGGACGGCTCGTGGGGGAGCGAGTTTTTTCAGGAAGGGGATGCAAATGATAAGGGTGTTCTTTCTTCAGCGTAAAAAAATATTTTTGTCAGTTTTTCGATTTGCCGAGAAGACATTTACGAGTGTTCTGTTAATTCAGAACCCGCTGAAAATGTATTATCAAGATGAAATTGTGTTTTTGAACAATAGAGAATTCAAGGTTAGATGTTGAAAAACGAACATTATATATGAAATGGATTATTTCATTGTCAAGTACTGACATTTCGAGAAACTATAAATATTTTATAACCAAAAGTATTTCTAAATGTATTTTAATGAGTGATTTATTTAAAGCTACGGAGAAAGTGATAAATTTATGGGTACTTAATTAATTACCAGTCTTATTTCTTCTTATACCATGATCAAACTTTATTGCGTCTTATTATGTATGCATTTTAGATTTGATTGAGTAATTCCGTTTGTAATTAAGTTAGATTTATTAAGAAAGAAAATAAGAACGTAAAATTTGTCCTTAAGCTTCTCTCTACACCTCTCCTCATTGAACGCGTCGCAAATTTGAAAAATATTCTACACACATGCAGTATAGCTTGTTAATATTTTATATTTATATTCAGGTGAGAAAATTTACTTGTAAAATTCGTTGGCACAACCAGTAGGGAAAATAAATATTCGTATGAATATATACCTATGTTTGTATTCAGTCGATACGTTATATTTTCACTATGCACTCTATATTGGAAGAATTTTATAGATTCTGCCACTAGCAATTTCTCGTGAAAATGGCGACGAGTGTCAAATATTGAATATATACTGACATTCAATGTTTCAAGAATCATCACGATAGTGGATAAAAGCTCTCATAAAAACACGTGTGTACTCAGTAAACACAAAACATATACACAGGCGGCAGATAACATTGCACCCGCCCATTTGAACCGAGTGGCGTATCTGCTTCGTTTAATGTATTCAATAAATTTTAGCTACCGCGCACGCAAAACGCGTACACAAATGTTCCGATGCGTTTCGCCACAGTTGGATAGGAGGTCCCAGCGATTCGGAGGTCAAAGCACCTGCGCCAACTGGTGGCGTGGAAAAGGAAGCAGTGCCCACTTGATCAGAAATATCCAGAGAAAAAAAAAGTTTTACAAACCTTTTATCTCAAAATACGTAACTTCCTGCAAATAAAGAGCATCTTGAAATGAAACTTGGCTGATCTCTATGCACTACTGAAGCTCGTTTTCGATTACAGAAGTTTATTTTCTTTGCATACTGTATCATTTATTACATTTTGTGTATGAATTGGACTGGCGTTACAAGTGACGCTTAACTTCTACAAAATTTATTTCGTCTGTACTCTGAGTCTTGAAACCTTCACCTTATTTCTTAGATTAGACTGGATTTACTAACAAAACTTGGATATTCTTGACAAGATAAATGATTTAATCATTATTGGTTATTAATAATTCAATTATCATCTGCACTAAAAGCGATACGAGGAAATATGCTACACAAAACCACAACAAGTTGTTTTAAAAGATGGCATATTCATCACGAAAATTCTTAAAAGAGAACCTGCAAAAAAAAAAATGAAACGTTTGTAAACTAACTTCAACGGTTACAAGTGAAAACAATGAAATAGTATATCATTATGATATACATTCAAAAGAAAAGAAATCCCCTGCAATCTAAAAAAATGAAATATATTCATTTTGCTTTGTTGTAATGGAAGGACTCGGGAGTAAAAGATGGCAACCCTCAAAGTTATAGTGTTTGTGATATTATCATTTCCGTATGCTTCTATCTGCTACGCTACGATTCTCCAAATTATGCCGCATGATTGTGCCGCAGTTCTCCTCATTTTTATGTACCACATTTAAACCCCTTACAGCAAAAATGTTCATCTCGTAAACGTTTCCATGCAAGCTATCATGTGAACACCTGAACCCTTCATTATCTGACATGCAGAGATCGTAGTCATACTTAAATTGGAATGACAAATAATTAATTATGTTGCGATCAGCGGGTTTGCGTCACTGGGCCTGCCCACTGCCCTGCTGGGACAGGTCGGCGGTGGCGGTGGTTGCGGCTCTCGGGGTACCGTCGGCGAGGGAGGGGCGGGGGAAGGGACAGGACGGACCCCTCGGGACAGAGCCCTGCGGGACACCGCGAGCGGGAAGAAGCGCGGGACGTCGCTTCACGGTTCGTTTCGCCTCATTCATTATTCATCGGGTGCGGCGGCGGCGCCGAAGCGCCCAGCAGCGCCCAGAAGCGCCCACCGCCCTACGCCCGCCACTCTGCACTCCCCGCCGTCGCTGCCGCCGCCGCCGACCAGTGGTCGAGTACGGCGCCCCGCCCCCAATTCGACCCTTCCGCTTGAGATTTCCCCACCGCCGCCGTGTCTTGTCCGAACTTTCCATTACTGATTTTTTTTTCTTCACCCCTTTCGCCACTGTGACCACCCTCTGTACGTTTCTCCCGTTCGTTTATTCTCTCGATTCATTTGTCACTACACTTGAACACTTATGATGGTTCAACTACCACTTCGCGATCGCTATGTGACTACCGGTAGAAATTCGTCAGCCACGTGGTACCAGAACATTCCGTATCTGCTTTATTTTGTTTGTCCCTGTCGGTGCCCATTGGTAACCTTCTGTTTAACTCTTTTCTTTAATTCCATGATTTCTATTGTGTCACTGCACTTGATTATTCGTCGGGTGCGTTGACAGTGCCGAAGCGCTCAGCAACACCCACCTCCCTACGCCAGGCACTCTGCGCCCTACACTCGCTGCTGCGTCCCGCCCCCAAATCGACCATTCCCCTTGAGCCTTCCCAGCGCCGCCGCCGTCGCCGTCGCCGCCGCCGCCGCCACCGCCGCCGCCGCATCTTGTCCGAACTTCTCATTACTGATTTTTTCTTCGCCGCTTTCGACTCTGTTCGGCCACCCTCTGTACTTTTCTACCGTTCGTTGATTCGTTATGTGTCGCTACACTTGAATGCTTATCTTTGTTCAATTTCCACTTTGCGATCACTGTGTCCACCGATAGAAATTCGTCAGTAACGTGGTATCAGAACATTACATAGGTGTTTTATTTCATCGCCCATATTAGTGCTTACTGGTCATCTTCCCAGTGATTTTTCTACCATACTTGGGTTTCTGTTCCTTCGCTGCGCATGATGATAGTTTTTCTAATCGAATCTATTGAACAACTCCCTACTCGCGATATCTAGATGACCTTCCTGATTGGAGTTCTTTAAGCAAACTTCCGCAAACCATGTCTTCTCAAAATTTCTCTTTTCCTGTTCTTCGCCCATAACACCACTCTTTGTCTATCTTCTGAATGTTCATTTTCCACTCTTCATCGATTTCTATTCCATTGCTGCATTTGATGAACGTACCGCATTTCCGTAGCATTGTCATCCACCCAGATCAGTATTCCTTCAACCCTTTAGGTCCATTAAGACCATTAGACGTTTCTTTTGTCAGATTCTAAAGCAGTTGAGCATCGCCGAAGAACGCATCACTCTGCGAAATGTATTTTTCCGCCAGCAATTAATGTCTGGTTAATGTCAGTTTATTGGGAGTAGTTGGCGGTTGGGGATAGTTTTCATGATAGTATACAATTTTCGTGATTGTTTCAATACTATCCCAAAAATAATATAGTAAAAATTGATACTAATCATGTCGAAAAGCAGATGAAAATATGTCTGTCTGTGAATTAATTCTTCAAATGGATGAACATGCACAGACAATATTTTTGAATTTCAAAGAGCCAGCATTGTTTACTTTCATCGCAGTATTAATTAAACTCGCGATAAACTACATTTTAATGACATAATTTTATTTGTAAATAATAATAATAATATTAATAATAATATATGTAAATAATTCGTAATAAGTAAGTTTTCCGGAATTTTCTTCTTGTACTTTAGCTGCATACATATCGAGCGATCATTCTTCGGTCGTTGAAATGACAAAACAATAAAATAAAACGGCTTAAGACAAAGTTAGCCAGCGTTTGTGAAATAAATTTGAATAATTTCTACGTGTTAATCATCAGCTATGTTCCCCCAAATTGATTTGGCCTCAATAAATGTCCATAATCCGTTCATGTGACCGAACAGAAAGGCCCTCGTCTTCGGTTTCTACAGCCACCCAACTACGTCTTACCGTAACCCTCTTTCCTGATATTTTCCTTCGTCTCTCTCTGCTTCTCTCTCTCTCTCTTTGCTACCGGAACATGTTTACCTTTTCGATCGTTTCTAGATTAATCTTCGACTCTCTGCATACAGTTCCAATTTTTCCATGACTTTTTTATCTTGCCTAACATGTGTTTCCCATTGTTTTTTCAACTTTTATACTTGGATCTTACACGTTCTGAAAGTACCCCTTCTTTTCTATTAATGTTTGGTTCCCTGTGTCTGTTTCCAATGCCCATCGGCAACACAAGGATGTATGCTTTCTCAGATATAATTTCCTTATTCGACTCTATTGTAAATTGAGTGAAAGGGTATAGAAAAAAAGCACTACACTGACAGATCTCTCTGCTTATTTCTACACTCATACATTAAATTTGCTTTACCTGTTTCAAAAACTGTTCATAGGTGTGCGCAACTTAAAACAAACAGCTTTATTTATTTATAGGCTTCCATTCCCTCTTTCCGTTCATCTTTTTTATTTGCATTTGCTACAATTTTTTAGAAAAATAAATAGAATGGACTACAAAGAGAATGAAGTGATATATTCAATGATACAATGGATTAATATTATCAGTTACTTAATATCAATTATATATTTTATGTTGAACCATTTACAGTGTTGTTCAATGGTTTAGATAGCCTCCTTCCAAATTAATGTGAATCAATTATCTTAATTATCAGCAACATATTTACGGAGTTTGTAAATTTTATCACATAGGGCTACGGGGCCCCCTTTCGAATTTTTCAGGTCACCCTTTTTCTTCCGTACAGACATCTGTGACTAACATCTGTAACACATATGCACTAATAACGTGCTTTTTGTTTTTTCTTCCATATCTTGTACTCCATAACTCATATTTAGATACCTTAAGGAGTGCAATAATTTGCTGAATACATTGCCCTTAGCTAGGCGCTAATTTCATCGCTTTTCTTTTATTCACGTCTCGCTCATCTTGAGGTCCCCAAACTAAGATCTGCTTGTGTCTTTTCACTCGTCATCCGATCAGGATTTCCACACCTGTATGGCGACCGTTCGCATCTTTCATCGACCTCTCCACCGTGTTCCCCACATCTCTCATTTCCCCGCCACAGTTGACATCTTTCTCACCCTCTCCCTGAATCTCTCGCTTCACCTCGCTTCCGAAGCTTTCTCCGCTTCGTTCGTCGCTACCACCTCGCTCCCCGACTACCTCGCTTTTGACCCCTTCGTCGCCTTGCTTCCTGCCCGCTCCTCTCCTCGACCCTCGTCACGCTCCCCGCCCCGCTCCCCGCCTTGCTCCCCGCTTCTCTCCCTGCTTCTTTCCTGCCTCTGTCCTCGTTTCTCTACCTGCATCTCTCCCAGCACCTCTCCAAGCATCTCTCCGCGCATCTCTCCACTCTTTGCTCCTCTCGTGGTTCCTCACCGAGCTTCTTTTCACACCCCTCTTTGAAAACTGCCTCGGTTTCCAACTCGCTATCATCTCTCCCTGCCTCTCTCCCTGCCTCTCTCCCTGCCTCTCTCCCTGCCTCTCTCCCTGCCTCTCTCCCTGCCTCTCTCCCTGCCTCTCTCCCTGCCTCTCTCCCTGCCTCTCTCCCTGCCTCTCTCCCTGCCTTTCTCCCTGCCTCTCTCCCTGCCTCTCTCCCTGCCTCTCTCCCTGCCTCTCTCCCTGCCTCTCTCCCTGTCTCTCCCCCTGCCTCTCTCCCTGCCTCTCTCCCTGCCTCTCTCCTGCCCTCTTTGCTCCCTTCCTCGGTTCCTCGCCATCTTCTCTTCCTACCCCTCTTCGCACCCCGCCTCGCTCCCCGCTTCTTTCCCGCCTTGCTCCCCGCCTCTCTCCATCCTCTCTCTCGGCCTATCACCCGCCTTTCTCCCTCCCCTCTCCCCGCATCACCCCCTCTTCACTCTCTTCCTCGGTTTCTCACCGATCTCCTTCTCAAACCCCTCTTCGCAACTATGCCTCGGTTTCCACCTCGCTCTCTGCGTCGCTCCCATCTCGTTCCCCAACCTACTGTTTGTCTCCCTCCCCATCCGCTGCCTCACGCTACCCGCCTCGCTCCCCGCCTCATACCTACTACTCTCTGCCTGACACGCTGCGAGACCCGCTCCTTACCTTTAACTTTGCTTGCTCTCCACCCGCCCCCGCTACGAACCCCTCCTCGCTCCCCGTCTCGTTTTCCGCCTCTGCCCTCCTCTCCACTCACTGGTCATCTCGCTCCTCGACTCACCATCTGCCTCCCCTCCACCGGCTCCGAGACCCACTCCTCACCTCGAACCCAGCCCGCACTCCACGTGCCCCACGCCACGATCCCCTCCTCGATCCCCTCCTCGCACCCCGCCTCCCTTTCCGTGTCGCTCTCAGCCTTGCTTTCCTGCTGTCCACCCCGCATGGCTCCCCGCATGGCTCCCCGCATGGCTCCCCGCATGGCTCCCCGCATGGCTCCCCGCATGGCTCCCCGCATGGCTCCCCGCATGGCTCCCCGCATGGCTCCTCGCATGGCTCCCCGCATGGCTCCCCTACCACGTTCTCCTCCTCTCACCTCGCCTCCCACCCCGCCTCGCTCCACTCCTCGCTTCAGTCCTCGCATCATTCGTACTCTCGCTCCCTGTTGCTGCCTCTGCCTCTGCCGGCGCCCGCAGCGGCCCGAACCTTGATTTATTCGGCTTCAATAATTCTGCGCGCCCCAACATTATTGTTTTAAACAAATCAATGCGATTCAATACAAACAGAATGGAAGGCACCGCCTGGGAGTGGGAATTGGGTCGAACGCAGGGCGCTGGGGCTGATACGCTGCGCTCAGGGGCGAGTGCGGGTTGGGCGTCGGATGTGTCGCGTGTTTTTGTGGAAGTGATATCTCTCTGCTTCTTACGATTCATGCATTGCTTCATTAATTTAATTATTATTGATACATTTTATATTAGAAAAAGGTGCTTTAAATACAATACGTTTTCCTCCTTTCTGATGTAGATAGATCACTTATTAGTATACTAATGTAATGGATAGATTTGCTGTATCCTCGTTTTCTGCCCAATGGTAAATTACTAATTCTTACGTACCAAAAATTTGCGTTGGAGTACCGGCTCTCAGTAATTTGATACCCTACTTTTAGCAGACGCGTACATTTGGTATATAAAGTGTTAAATACGAATTTCATAATGCGATGTCGTCAGATCGTGAAAGGTTATTTCAAAAGTGAACTGTTTATTTGTGAAAATTTTAAAAGACCTTTTTCTGTTTTTGTTGAAGGTCGCATCAACATCTAGGTCATTAACGAATGCTATTGGATTTAACGTTATGGTAACTATAAAGATGACATGATTTGATGATGATAGGGGATGAAAGGACGAACACAAATACAAACATGTCGGACGATGCGGGATTCGAACCTTTGATCCTTCAATCTGAGATCGCTACGACACTACAACCTTAACGATCTCGTCTGTCCGGACGACTTAAAAAAACGTTGTATTATAGATTTGACTGTTTTTTCTTGTACACAAATGACTGCTATTCGTGAATGTTAAGTCACTACCCTTTAAAAATTACAATTGAATACAATTCGAACTGTGCAAGCAATCGTAACATATCGCACAAGCAATCACATTCTGTATTCTACGTCGGAATACTGCCCACGGGCGCTCAGTCTTCCTCGGCGGATGACTATCCCAACGAAGGCAAGAGGCCTGAAACCGTCCGTCATCGCAGCGAGGTGGGCGAGCGGAGAATGAACACGGTTGAAAATCCCCCATGCATGAGGGAAGCCCTCAATATTTATTGGTGTTTACTGGCGCCAGCGCCTGGACACTTCCTGCGCAATACCGACTCCCTGCCGTCCTGGAGTTCTGTTGCCACATCCTCCCCCATCCTTTCCTACACCGTTGCCCCTATCGCAGTCGTTCTGTCCATCCCGCTCTCTCTCCCTCTCCCTCTCTCCCTCCCTCTCTCTCTCTCTCTCCCTCTCTACCCAGTCCTTCTGTCTGTTTCCTGTTGTTAACATTTTTACCCTTTTTTATCAATTCTCTAACTCCCTTTTAGTTCCCTTCTCTTTTAGAGAATACTCGTACATTTCTACTCCATCTCTCCCCCTCGAAGCGTTCCCACTCTCCTCTCAGTTCTCTCGTTTTCTCTCCTCCCAAGCGTACCTTCGCCTTCATTACCACACCCGTCACTGTTCTCTTGTTCTCTCGGCACGTAGTTCTTCTCGCTTTCCTCATTATTCTTCATCACCCGCATTGCGGTACTCCATTGTCTTTCTTCTTTCCCGTCCTCATTTACTCTCTCCTTGTCTCCCGCTACCTCCGCTTGTTTTTTCTCACCTCTTTCCTATCCAGCTGGCGCCAAACATAGAAATTTACTTGCTTAGGGGTAAGACTTTCTTTCCTCTATTCTTCTAGATTCCCGTTTCTGGGTTCCTTTATTGTCCGCCCTCCAGATTCTTTTCTGTCCTTATACCCCAACTATTCTTCTCGTCATCACTAATTCTCTCATGTCGTTGATCACCGTTCTCCAGTCTCTTGCAATTTTCGATTCAGCACCACCGGTTGCCGCTAATACGTTCCATGCTGCTTCGATTGCTTCCACTACACCATTCGTCCCGTCATCGCTATGATTCCAATCGCTTGATTCATTCATTTTGTACGCCCCCGGTCGTTCTAATTCCCCCTCCCGCCGTTGGCAGATTGAGGGGTCCCGGACTCGAGCTTATTCGCGTGGATTTGAAACGAGTCTGAATAATTCCGCCCGCGCGGTTCCGCGCGACCAACCAACAGCCAGGTCGCTCTCGATGTCAGCAAAACAGAAATCAAAAGGGCCCCAACACTTCTATTCTCGCCGGGTTGAAGCTTTCCAATAACCTCTATCAGGTGTTCGCGTTTTAGGCTCTTTAGCGAGAACGTGGGATATTGCAACAAGCACACTTCCATTCTGCCGTCTCCATTTCTGGTAAAGCAAGCATTTTTGGCGAACGAAAAACTTTTCTAAAATTATGTTAAGAGAATTATCTCCGTGATATTAATGAAAATACTTGAAATATGCGATGCCTAATCTCTTTATGTCTGAATTAGGGGTTCTCATTTTAACAGAGGACTGCGTTGACTCTTGTACAGTATGTGCACTTCTGTAGTTTTTAAAGCCAGCATTTCCGTTCGGTTAATCGGTAGACAACCTTTCTCTGCGTTTCCTTATGTACATTTGGGGCTTGCTTGCCATTAGATAAAGGATCTGAAACGATCGGGCTGCAACGATCAGGTTGTGACGATAACTTTGGATTTATTCGTATAAACAGTGAAAACAATATACAGAAGTTAACAGTAATTCAAGTTCACTTCTTTACTAAAATACGCACAATCTAATTAAGCAGTATAATATTTTGACTACTTGGACACATTTGTAATATTAAATATTTTTTTTTGTAATTAGTATCAATCAATAAAAATTAAACGTACTCTAATATTAACATAAATATTAAAATTAAAATTTTGTTAGTTTAATTGACTGGCTGCACATGGGTGCATTGATTGAAATACTGGCTAAATGTTAAATTGTTTTACCAATACTTTAAAGTACGTGAAAGATTTGGGTCATCGATATAATTACATAACAATATAAAGTAAGTCAACATTAATAACCGCATATTAACTTTAATACAAAATTACACAAACAAGGTAAAAAAATAAAATAAGGTGCATTTCAATATTTGTATATCATGTCTGTGACTGACTTGCGACACTTGCATTACTCGTAATTGTACATTACGAACATTTACACTGCATCTCATTGAACTAACTTGTCAAGAAACATATCCGTCAAATTTCTTTCACATATCAACCGCAAAAATCTCACATACATTGATATACCACTTGAGTGTTCTATTCACGAACAGGTTTCCAGAAATGTTTTGATTCATTCACGACTCATTTTTGTCGAGCTTTATATCTTCATAATTCCAACGTTTTACAACAGCGGCGCATTGTGAAATCCCCTCTTCCGATACCAGCCAACGAGCATCGGATGAAGCCGCGCCGAAAAGGTTCTCCCTTTAATACTCGATTAGAAATTCGTGTCACGGCTGCCTGGTAATACGTTCGTACATTTTATAACGGAAGAACCTCAAGGAAAAATCTCTTTACAGCGAGCGCCCGGATTAACGTCGCTTTGGGAGACTCTTTCCGACGACGGCGGCGGCGGCGCGTCGCGGAGCGTTCGTCGTCTTTTTTGGGGGTGAGGAGGGGGGACGGTGAGTTCCACGGCCTCCTACAACGCCTCGCGTCCGCACGCCGCCGTCTCGCGGCGCACATTTCTTACGTCGCGGCAGATTGCCGCGGGAAATGGAATTGAAAAAAAAAAAGAAGAGAAATTGGAAACTGCATTAATTTATTCGTGAAGCGAGAGTTTTCCGATCTTCTCCGGGCCCTTTTTTCCATCCAATTTGGGAATGTATACAAGCTCGAAGAGTTTTGAAATACCGATCGTCCCACTAGGAATTGTGGCTGCTCATGGAAGCGGGGAATAAGAGTTGGAAAACATGTGACAAAGGAGGCGAAAAATCGGTGTGAAGAATCTTTTGTGGATGTGGTGTGATGTTCAAAGAATAAAGGAATGGAGGGGGAAGAAATTCAATTTTGTATGGAAGTCGGTGACTGTTATTCGTCTATTGCCGATGGAAGATTTAAAATGGTAAAAGAAGCTGATTGTGAAATCATAAAATTAGGTTTTTAGTGCTTAATATTAGGATGATATTCAATGCGTTGATTTGTGAAAATGACTTTCTTTTACCCGAGGCTGCTTTCAGTTGTGATCTTGGCAATTATGCCACCGTCTAGAAATATTTTTAAGTATGGGAGAATGGAGGGCTGGCAGTTATTGTGAGTGTGATATGACTAAATGGAAGAGCTTTACTACTAGCCTGACCATCAATAAAAAAATCACTATACTGTTTAAATTTGCTATCAGCTTTTTCAAGTTTTAGAAAACAAGATGTAATTGTTGAGATCTGAAAATGCATTCGGAAGAACTGAAAAGTTCTACCTCTACCGAAGTAATTGAACACTAGTAATCACCATACAGTATAAGTTATAAACGAAACACAAAATAGAGAACACAATGTTGTTTACGAAACGCACGTGAACAGTCTCAGTGTATAACAATAGTGTGTTAGGCTAAAAGCCTATCTGATGAGTCCGACAGAACGAAATGTTTATTGTTGCTGATTTCTCTCTCAGAACATTTTTGGGTTTGCATGGACCAGAACAATTTTCGACCTGGATGGGTACAAAGGCCCAAATCATACCACAAATATTAAAGAAAAGCAGTACGGGAATCGTGTGTTTTTTTTTCAGAGCGTCGCGACAAACAAGTTAGTGTAATGACTGGATAGCCCTAGTTTCGCCCTGTTTTCGGCTTGTCAGATGCGGACAAACAGCATGACTGGTGTGGTTCGCACTAGGTAAGTTCAAGCAACAGCTAATCATGAACAACTGCACGGGTAGCTGCCGTTAAGTAATGTTCATGCACTAGGAAGTCTCTTCGTCTGTGGTGCGCCGTCGCAGCTCGATTGAATGTATCGGTGCCAGCAGATTGCAGTGTGCATCATGTAACTGAACCTCAGGCAGGATGACCTCACTCTAAGCGAGATTCAACAATAGCGGCAGAGGATTAAAGCCCTTCTGATGAGACAGACTCGGTCGTGAAGGGAAGCTGTTCTTCATTAGTCTCAATGTAGAGCCGGCGGCGGATCGGAGGTGAGATACGAAGACCATGCTCCCCCTGAATACATACATACTTGCAGGTAAAACTACCTGGAGGGAGAATAAACTCGCAAACTGTCGATTAGGACGTCGATTAGGATCTCACGTTTCAGAATACAGGTGTAAAATACCTGCGTGGGGAAAACCTCGCAAGCCGTCGTGCAGACCGGCGCCGGATCTCACCATCTACCGGAGCAAGAACACCCCCGCGTCCCGTGATAAAACCATGTACTACACTTACGAGACTACTGACCATAACAGTGGACATTCCCGGAAGCTCGAAAGAATCAATCAATCATCTGAAAGGCGTCCTATGGTGGGACTAAGAGGAAAAGACGACGAGACTTCTAGGCTGGTGAACAGTTGATGAACAAGTCTCAGTTGTAGTTATCTCCTACAGTCAACCTGCCGTGCAATCAACCTCAACCCCGCGAAATGCCGACCGCAGCGCCTGGTGCCAAAAAGAGTGTCCCCTGCGCCTACCCTCCCACGCGCCGCGTTACAGCGCCCATTCCGCTAACGAGGAATTCAAATGACATTGTTTGGTTCGGTAATCAGCGACGAGGCACTGCAACCCCGTGTTCATTATTGGGCGGTTTGCTAATACGGAGTGCCACTGAAATACTGTGTCGGGATACTAGGCCGAACGTATAATTTCATCAAATTTAATGCGCCGGACTTCATTGAAATGCAATCGAGTTAATAAATGAGAGCGCGCTGCTCGCCGCGCCCATTGCGTCAAGCCAAGAGGCGCCGGGGGCGCAGGGGCCGCGAGGTGGAGGTGGCGGTGACGGTGATTGGGGTAGGGGCTTGGGAGAAGGTACTGTGTGCGCGAGAGGGGACTAGGAGGCTGCGGATTATGATGGTGGTGGTTGTAGTTTCAGCAGCAGCAGTAGCGGTGGAGATGTGGTGAGATGTTGCTGGTGGTGGCATTGGTGGCGGTGGCGGTGGTGGTTGTGGTTGTGGTGGTAGTGGTAGTGGTAGTGGTAGTGGTAGTGGTGGTGGTAGTGGTAGTGGTGGTGGTGGTGGTGGTGGTGGTGGTGGTGGTGGTGGTGGTGGTGGTGGTGGTGGTGGTGGTGGTGGCGGTGGTACTGGCGGTATTTGTGACGGTGGTGGTGGCGGTGGCGGCAGTGGCATTGAAGTGAAGATGGAAGACGAATTCTCCAGTGGAATGAGTTGGTAGCATGGATCTGAGTATTTTGGGGGTGTTAAATAAGTAGGAAGATTGTGACATCATGATCGAATGTTGTTAATGGCATTGCCTACCGCGATATGGGCAGATGTAGGGGCTGCACGGATGGGAGCAGGGTGTAGATGAGAGAAGGCCGCGCAGGTGATCTTGGGTTTGGAGGTAACGGTGACGATGGAGTGAGCGGAGACCCAACGGAAAGGGCAGAATCGGAGTTGGCGCCGGCGGCGCAGGCGAAAGCAATGTCATGAGACTGGGATGCCAGGGGCGTGGAACGAGGCAGCGATTTGGGTGAGAACGTTGACGTGGATGGAAGCGGTGACTTGGGTGGAGACGGTGCCACGGGTGGCGGGCGGGCGGCGTGGGGCGATACCACTCGTGTGGGCGGTCGCCCGGCGGGGCGGCGTCACGTGTTCGCGTAAATAGGTCGCGTGTTGCGGTCCGTAATGTGGTGCAGACCCCGCGGCTTCCATAAGTTCACATTCTTGCGATCAGGGTCCCATCGCTGTAACGTTGCGCTTAAATTGCCATGTGCGTTCTCGATAGCAGAATCGCCGCCACAACGAGCAGTAATGTTATCGCGGCTCGTGTGCAGGGTCATCAAGGCGAGGGGTCATGGTGTTTCAACGATGTTTCTACGTGTTTTGCTGGCGTAATGTTTTGTGTATATAGGTAATTCCGAGGTAATCATTGATTTAAAACGTCAGTGGTAGCGGTAAAATGTATTCTTTAGACACAAACTAACGACTGGTTTTTTGTTTCTCGATATGATGTCTCCTGGTTAATACTTAATTTTCTGTTAGAGGGTGCTTATTACTACTGCCGTAAATGGATTGAAAATGTACGATAGTCTACTAACTAATAGAGGACAATTAAATAACTTCAATACAAACAATAAAAAGTATTTTTAAATTCTGAATTTAAAATGCTTTTTGTATCGGAAACGTTCGTAGATGATATTCGCTTTCTGAGGATATCTATTGGTACATGATTTCCTGGAAGGTTCGATATGCAGACCTTAAAACATGAGCCTCGCTATTAATAAAGACAATGTTACACGTTTTATTAACTTTATTATTGCTGTAACATTCTTATTGTTATTATTTATCACGAGAATTCTTGAAAATCCCTTTTATTTATACTCTACTGCATAATGATCGCTGGGGGGTACTTTAATGACAACTAAACGAAGTTAATATTTCATGTTCCATGTGACTACTTAATCAGGTACAAATCTGTTATAATGAAACAACACATGAAAACAGATTAGGTTTAGTACTGATTAAGTTATAAATTTCAGATGATTGTAAGAAATGTTCATGTCAGTAATGAATTTCAATGTAAAATCGAACTATATAGAGTTCAGTTTTAATACTAGTTTACTTGCTATAGAGGTTACACATACCATGAAACTTTACGATGTCCAATTTAATGTCATTTGACTAACTTCCGGCCCTTTTTCCTACTATAGAATTACTTCATTACACTAGGGAACACGATTTTTACCTCCACGAAGGTAGATTACGAATATCACTATAAAAACGTTAATTTTTAGATATACCTCATCTTTATATCGTATCAGACGGTATTTGGCTATTAATGCAAATATATTTAAATTGCACTTGTTAGATATGAATCAACACGACAAATCTATTTAAAAATAAAATATTTGTTCAGTTCATCATTTCAGGAGATATCAACAAATTAGGCTAGCGAAGATTGCTTTCTTTATTCGCGCGTCTGGTAGTGGCGCTCAACTAAGAGAAGGTCTTAATGGTCTTAGTAGGTCTTGGTGGGTCGGAAAACAAGTCACGTGCACCCTCATATATCCTACTAGGCATCAATTACAGAAAGGGATTTTCTTTAGCACCTTACCTTATCGCATATAAGTATTCATCTGATCGTGTGGTAGATTATGAGTCAGTCCGTATCATGCGAAACTGTACTGCAGTACGCGTAAAGTTCGCGCCTGCTTTGTGTGTACGGCAAATACACTACAGTTCTGTGATTTTTATATAGTGAAATAACCCACATAATCTGTAGGATTGAATCAGTTTGATACAATGTAAATCGTCATTTCATATCGAAAATGTGCGAATCAACCCGATAAGTTGAGTTACGTTTGCGGAAGACTTACCCACAAACTTCAAAGGAAAACAAAATATAAGAAATTACGAAACTTTCTTATTCTTTATATTTTGGCTATCGAGTTTTGCGATCAGGACGAACCTGGACTGCTCACCAGTGTTGTGTTACTGAATTTTAGGTTGTGGTACTATGGAAAACTCAAAACACTGCTATTCTTTCTATCAATGTTGTGGACAATACCAACAAACTATTTTAATTTCTGCATATTATTGCACGAATATCCATATTCCATTTTTAACTTGTTCTTACCTCATATGTATCATGCTCATACAATTTTGTAGTAATATAATCGGAGTCACATGCGAAAATTAGTATAAGATTTTGTTTATTTCAAATAATAAATATGTTCAAATCTTTTTAACCTTACGTGATAGAAACTTTTTTATTATGATTTTTGAAATCAGCGTGATCGTTTCCTGTACAATCACATCTGTCATCTTCGAGGTACGAAAATAAATTGTTCCCTAGTGTTATTATTATTGTTATTGTTATTATTATTGTTATTGTTATTATTATTGTTATTGTCGTTGTTATTATTATTATTATTATTATTATTATTATTATGATGTAGCTTCACATCACAAATTCACAACCTTAACAAACCTGAAAACTGTTTTATTTTTTATTGAGGTGCCTTATATGCCTATAAACAGATGACAATATGAATTGCTTCACACTCATCATACTTTTCTCGATTCGAAGATGAAGTTTTTGCTAATATGAATTTTATGCATATAAATCTATAAATGAAATTTAGAATTTGTTTCAACGAAAGTTTGTTCACCAATCACCAATACCCAAACGTTTTAATGATGACAACTAATTCGTTTTTACTCTTTACACATTATTGACGAGTGACATGTACTTTCCGCCCGTCAGTTGTTCAGAAGTTAAATCGAATTTCCTGCTCCCAGTCACGTTTGCGGAAACAATTTACGATTCGGCACGAAACATTTAATGAATCTCCATTCGAAACGGATAGGCACTAAAATCGAGGCAAAATTTAGAATTTAATTATTGAAACTATTCATTAATTTGAGTGCATAACCGTGTTGTTCGATTCGAATATAACATCGGCGTAAGCATTTTAAAAATTCGAGATTTGTCTGGAACGTAAATCGAATTAAGCTCCCAGAATCGGGAGGAACATTTAGTGTGTGGGGGAAATTACTACCCATTTTACCGAAATCGAAATAACAATAGAACCACTTAGGTTTCCAGCATTCACTTCATGTGCATTCCAATAGCAGTTTGCAGATAAAGTGTATGCAGTTTCCATCTACAACTGACCGAAATTGAAATTATATTGTTAAATTCAAACCGCATGCTTCCGGTTGTAACAGTTTACTTGCTTTTATTTCCTCTGTTCACTAGTGAAAATATTTTAGGCAATTAATATGTAGTTACAGAAATATGAAAATAAAATGGGAATTAATGATGGACATTAATTGATGATGTGGTGAATATCTGCTATTAAATAAAAACACAGAGCACAATGAAATGTTATCTATTGCGAAACTTTAGTGCTGCAGTGTGTTTTTAAATATGTAGGAGAAATAAATTAATGACATTGTCATGTACTCCAGAGGCTATTGACTTTTGTACATTTTAAATACCAAATGGCAATGGAGTCGCAAACATGTTATAAAATATATTTTAAACAGTGATTGATTCACAGCAAAGTAAGTTTGCAATTTAATAATTTAAGATAGCAAATTCAATTTGAAGTTTCAATGAATTTCTTTCTTTTTGTTTTCCCCGATATTGACATCAGCTCTTCTTCCCTTGTAATCTATACTTGAACTTTTTGCTTCGGTTGAAGAGTATGGTAAATTGAGATGATGCGTTACGTTGAGGTGTGCTGAATAATTCGTTGTTGTATGGAGCTTCTTTTGTGGAGAAGTGTTGCGTGTTTGGTCGATGTGTTTTGCGTGTTTGGTTGAGGTTTTGTTTGTTTGGATGAGATGTTGCATGTTTGGTTGATGTGTGTCGCGTGTTTAGTTGACGAGTTTTGCGTGATTTGTTGAGGTGTGTAACGTGTCTCGAAGTATGTTGCGTGTTAAGTTGAGGTGTTTATTACGTGTGTTGTTGAAGTGGTCGTTACATGTGACGTGGAGGTATGTTGCATGGTTCCTTGAGATGTGTGGTGAGATTCGTTAAGGTCTGTTGAATTATTTGTTGGTTTGTGCTGCGTGGTTCGTTGAGGTGGGTTGCTCGTTTCGTTGAGGTGTGTTGCGTGTTTCTTTGAGGCGTGTTGCATGTTTTGATGAGGCGTGTTTTGTTGATGCGTGATTCGTTGAGGTGTGTTACGTCATTCGTTCATACAGGTTGCGCGCTTTGTTGATGCGTATTTCGTTGATGAGTGTTTCGTTGAGTTGTGTTGCATGTTTCGTGGAGGCGTATGTGTATCGTTGATGCATTTTGCGTGTTACGTAGATTCGTGTTGAGTGTTTCGTTGATGCGTGTTGCGTGTCTCGTTGAAGCACGTTGCGAGTTTCGTTGATTCGTTGATGCATGTTGCGTGTCTCGAAACATGTTGCGAGTTTCGTTGATTCGTTGATGCATGTTGCGTGTCTCGAAACATGTTGCGAGTTTCTTTGATTCGTTGATTCGTGTTGCGTGTTTCGTTGCTTCGTTGAATTGCGTTGTGTCGCTGTGATGAATTGTGTTGAATTGCGTTGTGTTCGTGTCTCGCTGAGGTGTGCTGAGCGTGCCGTGGTGTGTTGCAGGGGCGGCCCGCGGGCGCGTGTGCGCCGATGGCGTGCGCGGCGCGAGGGCCTAGGCTGCTCCGCGAGGCGCCCCCGATGCCTGGACTCGCAGTGCTCCCCGCCTGGCTGCGCACCCTGCTGCCCCGGCCCGGCTCGCCCGCAAAGTGAGTTGCTCTTTCTCTCTCTGTCTCTCTCTCTCTCTTTCTCTTTTAATTTCCCCTCGTCTTTACCAGTGACGGGGCAGAATTTATTTGTATCTCGGGCATTCATTTTGTGCGCGTCGCGGCAGATTAGTAGCGTTTTCGGCAGACGCGATTCTGCCGAAGTGACGACGAAATTTTATATGTAGTCTTAAGAACCAAACATCGTCATGCCTAAAAATTAACTTTTCTAAGACGCTATTCTTGGAAGTTCTTCTCATGATATTAACTTTTAAATATTCTTAAGTGTTTTTGCAGTATTTTTACATTTATAACAACTTCACACGTATTGGCATTGCCGGCATTTTCATATACAATATTCTCTTTCGCACTCATTTAGTATGTGCACTCTTATGGGCTCTGACCATCTCATTGGATTCACTCCATGGCACCTAGTGAATTTTTCACTGTAAAATTGAATTAGAACCAAAGCAGAGTGCATTATCAAATGGCCCACGGTGGTCTGACTAAGTACAATTTCAAAATACACGAGTTTAAAAGTCGGAGGTTTACACGTCTGGAGGACACATGTAGTATGTCAGTGCTCGTAGAACGTTGCCAAAACCTAAGTAGAGAATTCAACGTTTCGGACCAAGTTTCTGAGAGATTCTTCAAGGCAGAATGATGCTTGATAGCACTGTCAAAAACACGATATTATCTGTGTGCTTTGACTCTTCAGTATATTCGTATTTTATCTCAATCTGCCCGTTTAACGAAACAACTTTAACTCTTTTCACAGCAGACGTACAAGGATTTTTCTCCTAAGGTTTTTGTCACCTCTTATACCACCATCATGTTCTACTTCACTCAGCGGGAAAAAAGTAGCGCTTTCTCACTGGTAGCAAAATTTATCCTCACAATTTGGAGAAATGTGCTGTTCAGTGACACACTGTAATGTACGTTTACTACGGATTATCGTAATTGTATACAAATGTATATTTCAATGGTCACGATTAATTCACAAATGTTTGATGTGAAAGAAAATATTTTTAGAGCAACATTTTTCATTTTGTTTCAGGTGAATAGAATCCTGTCTAGTCTTCTGCGTAATGAATTTGTCTATTGCTTCTTATTAAACCACCTAATAAACGTTGCAATGTTATATTAATTAAAATTAAATGTACTATATTAAAAATGAATAAAACGAATATATCAAATACGTTTTTGGGATTTCAAACTGTTGAATAAATAATCAAGGTGTCTTTGCAAGATTTCTGTTTTATTTAAACGTTTTGACTATAATTTACCACATTAAAAATGTAAGTAGAGGAAATATCATTTTGTAAGATATCCAATAAATATCTAATTGAAGTGTTGTGTTAAATGTGTTATGTGTTTTCGCAATTGAATGTAATTATATAAGTAATAACATTGTATAAAATATTTCGTTCAATCCTAGTAAACTACGTAACATACGTTTATAATGTTATGTTTTATTGCAGAAGTACACGTTTTGAAAACGATCAACTTTAGAAGCGAATTTTCAAATTTGTACGAATACAATAAAGCCATATAATAGACGAGTTGCGTGCTCTAGTTTTTATACAATAGCATTATAAAATTATACAAGAAAAAAATTTCGGAAAAAAATTTCGAAAGTAATTTTGCATTTGGCAACATAAGACGCTGACATTGTGTTGTCACGTAGGAAGCACGGGCTGGAAGGCTGATCACCAAACCAACGTTGAGGATGGGGCGGTGAGGACGAGCGAAACACCGGAGTGGGGAGGTTGGACGGTTCCAGAAAATGTCCCGTGCTCTAAAATGCTTTTTGTATACCAGCATTACAAACGATCTTTTTTGTTGTAAAAAATCGTTCATAAATGGGCAATTTATGGCACAAATGTTGACGTATTAGCATTATACGGGACAAATGATTGTGACTTCACACATAGAGCCAGACGCAGTGAGAGAATCGTGTGGAGGTAGCGGGTAGCGGTAAATGGATCAACCGACCACCGTTTTGTCGCACAGATGTGTAATACTCGAGACGTCAAAAGAAAGTTTCTCAAAATTAAGTTTGATTATCTTATAAATTTATAATGCTTTTTATACAAAAATAACGTAAGCAAATCGTTTATAATGTTGCTTTATTACATTCGTGCAAATTTCAAAACTCGTTCCTAACGTCATGCGTTTTCAAAACATCTACTTATGCAATAAAGCTTAGAATTATAAACTAATTACATAAAATACTATTATAAACGAGTTCGTGCGTCGTAAACGGGTGTTGTAATGCTGGTATTTTATAAAATGGAATTTAAAAAAGTTCTTTTAATACATTTTCAATTACTCGTAGCTTGAAAATTTTGAACATTACATAAAAATTAACACCTCGACTTCGACATGTTGAATCGAGACAACTGAATTTTATTATTGTAGCGTCTAACAGTAAGACATAATTTTTTATCATTTTTTGTTTATTTTAGAATGCAAAGAAAATACCTAAGAACACCACCACACTCGATTAGCCCTCACTCTGCTCACAACACCCAGCATTGTCCTCACTGTGGTCATAAGACATTTACGTGCACGTACACATTTTTACGATTATGTCCGTGGCCAAAGAATATAAATCGATGACGTCAATGAATTTCTGCGACATTACTGCATGATACAGCTCTGTAGTTACGTCACGACTTCCTCCCCGCGCTGTTTTGTAAAATAATGAAGTAGAAGGCACTAACTTCTTTCACTGTCCGGGTGGATAATGGGGTTTGGGCAGTTGATCGTGCTGAGTATTAAAAAACTGACATCATAGTACTCAAATGTGTAGCTAACGTCATTGTAAACAATTGTTATGGAAATTTAATCTAAAATATACATCTTTTAGTATTTTGGTAAAGTACCGTATTCCAGAATTTGAAAAAATACCTGTCAAACATTTTCTTTTCTTTATAAATGAATGAGTTATTAAATAAAATGGTAATATAAATAACTAAATAATTTTAATAACTATGTGAACGTCAGAATATTTTTGAACGGCAAAAGATCTTGTCCCATGACTAATGTATTCTAAAGAGAATCGAATGTTTTTGACTTCATACGAAATGAACTGGAAGCTCGTGTACATGATTAGGAACACGAATGGCAATCAAATTCACCATCATGATCAGGTTATCCGCTGGGTCTCCGCATTATCATTCCTCTCTATCAATCAACTTTTACCCTGTCGGAATCGTAATGGGGTTAATAAACGCCATTGTTCATGTGTCACAGTTAATCACCTCTCTATCGAAATTTACTGCATTTTCGGTGGTTGGTAATTGATATATAATAAGTGCTTGATTGGTTTTCGAATATTTCTCTAGACAAACTAATCTGCCTACCTTATCATTTGAAGCGAGTCTGCAAGAAATTATTACAATATTCTTATGGTTATTGGATATTGTATTTAAGAAAAATAGCAATGTTTTTAAACAATGGTATGCTATCGTGCTTTCGGTTATGTATACGACTACTGGAGTGTCAAAGAATTAGTTCAATATTTAAGAAAAATAATAAAGCAACTACTGAAATAAATCATTTGAAGAAATATGGAAGATTAGAAAATTAGCAAGCTTCTTCAGCAGTGTGCATATCACGACATATTTCGAATAGTGTCAGTGAATAGAATCTGTATGCAGATCACGAATATCTGCAACCCTGTTCACTTTAATGCGCGTGTCGTACTACTGACTTTCCTCCCCTGCTAGCCAGTATCTATCCTTAACCCAGGTCCATCGTGCGTCGGGCTGGACTGTATCTTGAAAAGGGCGGTCGGATTGGGCCCGGGTTTGGGGCAGCTTTCTGAATGTGAACTACAACCCGTCGAAGCAGCCGATACTTCCTTAGAATGCCAAGTCTCTCGTTTATCGTAAACAGCAATGATTTCACCATATTTCAATGTCAATGTCAATGTCAACATTTTCAAAGTGAACAAAACTGTTGGCGTATAAGAGTATACTACAATCATTATTCTATGCGCATGAAATAATATATTAAATTTAGCAAGCATGGATGCTATATTTCTATAAACGTACGACCAATGTATTCTAGTTTCTCAACACTGAGACACTTAAAATTTATGTTATCCATACCTGAATAACCATACTTATTAATTTATGATATCCATATCATTTGGTGATGGAGATTTCTCAAAAGTCTCTCTTTCTCTCTCTTTCTCTCTCTTTCTCTCTCTTTCTCTCTCTCTGTCTCTCTCTCTCTTTCCCTCTTTCTTTCTTTCTCTCTTCTCAACGACCAGTCACAAAGCGAGCCTACCTTCACTTACGGAACGTAAAACCACATCAATCTTTCATATTTTACTCTGTTCTTAATTAATTATTTTAACTGTGCTGAGGACGTAATAATGACACACGAATACGCTTTTTTTATTGCATTGGAATGGAGGGGCGATCGAGCGTCCGTCCTAATGGAAGAACCGCGCCTGACCACTGCTTTTCCACGGGTCGCATCCTCTGCAATGGGATGGAAGCCGCCGCCGCCGCCGCCGTAGCGAATGCGGGCTACAGCCGTTTGGCGCGGCCTCGGCCTGAAGAGCGTGGGCGGGCGCGCAGCCCAGCGCGAGTGCTCGGTGCCGTTGCAGCCCCGAGTGGATGGGGCAGCGCACCTCGCGCGTCGAGTGCCCATCGGCCTCGCTCCCGTCCGTTGGCGCAGTGGCGCAGCCTGGTCCAGGGCGGCCACCGGCTGCGATGACCACAGAAGCAGTAATTCCCCGATTGCCCATAGAGTCGTTGACTGGGAGGTCCTACTGTTCGACTGCAGATGGTGGAGGCCTTTCGACGCAAGCTGCTACTTAGTTGGGACAAATTCCAATACCGTCTGGCCAGTTGCCCTGATCGGTACATTTCTCTGATTTCTCCTATCAATACCAGGCCAATGCCGGAGAGGTACCCTAGAAAACGGGCTACGAACCGAACGCGATATTTCGTTCCTCACCCTGAGCTCTCCGTTACCACTTACATGCAAACATGTCGGATGATTAATAATTGCCCTGATTGGGGCTGTGAGTCGCTGTTGGAGAAACCTGGAGGGAGAATCTCCGGAAGCCGACATGTGCATGTCCTTCTCAATCTACACGTTACTTCCGGTCCCTCCTGTTCACATTACAGTGCGTCACGTTTAATAATGATTTTCCTGCCGCTTCGACGTCACATTCCGACCCCACTAACGTCTCTTTAGCATCTCACCATCCACTCTCTATCGAATCTACTACCGTCGCTACCCATTCGCCATAACTGGTTTTACTTTCTCGTACACGTACGTATTTTGTTCTTTGGTGTTTTCACATATTTTTGCATCAGCATCTCTGTCTCTTCATTAATGTAACAGTCGCAAGTATCAAAATCTCCAGAAGCAAACTCAGAAAAAACACAAATTAATACACGAATTAAACATAGCCTTTATTTAACTTTGGGATCTCTTACACGGCAAGATTGGGCTCTCTTTATACCGAACATATTGCTGTTGTTAGCCCTTCCTGCAGAGTCGTTGACTCCGCAGTTCTCCTGTTTCATAAACCTGTGCTGTCACTCCTCGAATTGCTGTACTCTTCGTTTCAGTCCTTATCACAGCCGCAGTGTTGCCACCGCGACAGCGTTTACCCAGCGGGCTCGACGTTGCTGGCATTCCTTCCGTCACTCCCAGGCGCGCGCTTTCGCTGACTCGGGTGTCCCTACTCTGTGCGAACACATTCCTCCGCGCTCTGACCTTTCTGACGACGTCTGCGACTTCGTCACAGAAGCCACGTGCATTCCATGCACCCTCGTACTGCTCTTCTGCTGTTTCTTATCTCAAATTTATACGAGGTTGTTTAATCGTTGACCCGCCTCGAAATATATCGTGGATACGATATGGCTTCCGTATGTCCAGATTGCACATTTTACAGGAGGTTGGTGTTAAATGTACATTTTTTGATACACTTTGAAACATCTCATCTAACAAATACGGTTATTTTATATTTTTATCTCCTCTTAGCATCCTCTTAACACGATCTCCCATTATTTATTCTATTCTTGCCTGCACCTCTTAAACTTCCAGTGGTGTTCAACTCAGCCCCAACATCGTATTCGGTGTCTCGCTCTCTTGAGTCGTATTCACTGTCTTGGTCGTCACCACTACAACTGCCTTCGTTAATACTGCCGCCTCGGGTATGCCTTTTCCACCACCACGGCCTCCGATGTCTTTACTGCCAACGCTTTAACCACAACCCTGCCTCCGCTTCCTTTTTTTGTCTTCTCTATCGCGTCTTCCATTCCTCATTTCCACCCTTCTCCACGCTCTCTTCCACAGCCTCACCAGCCTGCTACACGCTCTCTTCTACAGAATCCTGCAGAGCCTCCTTTACACTCTACTCCACGGCCTTCTATTCATCCTCATCCACCCTCTCCTGCACAACCTCCTTACCACACTCCTCCAAGCCCTCCACTACATCTCCCTTTACACTTTCCTCCACAGCCTCACAAGCCTTCTCCACACTCTATTTCATAGCCTCCTCCACACCTTCCTCCGCAGCCTTCTCCACGGCGTTTTCATCATCTTCTACTCTCTCCTGCACAGCCTCCTTTACACTCTCCTCCAAGCTCTCTTTACAATCTTCCCAAGCTCTCCTTCACAACCTTTTACAACGCCTCCTCCCCAGCCTCCTCTTCTCTCCCCTCTACCGCCTTCTCCACAGTCTCCTCCATATTCTTTAACAACGCCTCCACCATAGCCTCCCCCGTCTCCACGTCCTCCGCGACAGCCTCCTCCACCATCTCCGCCAGCCTCGCCGCCTCCGCCCTCCTGCGCCTGTCGCGGCCTGCGCTCTCGCGTCGTTGCTTTTTACTGCGACGCGGCGAGTGGCCGTGTAACCAGTGCTTCCGCGGGCGCTTGTTTAAAATGTACGCCCCGGCGCGGGGGCCCGCAGGGGCGTGAGTGGGCGTGAGTCGGCAGCTGCCAGAGGAGATCCGCCGGAGGGCACACACGGCGCTCACGCGGGCGCTGGGCCCGAAAGCTCCGCGGCTCTTGCGCGAAACCGGCCGGGCAGTGAACTGCGAGGTCCACCGGACGTATTTTGCGCCGAGAGGGCCCAAGCAAGTGGCCTCCACGTTCCGGGCGCTACCGCCGCAGCTTCTCGCAGAACTCTGCGAGCAGCGGCGTGAGGCTCCCAGCGGGACGAGTGAGGCTCATTGTGCCTAGCCGCCACGGACGCTTGGAGCAAAGTCGGCGCCGTGGCGCACATTATGTAAATAGTGTAAATAGTGTTTAGGATGTATATAGTGTCGTGTGAAAGTGCGTATGTCAAGTGATCTAGTGTGAATGTGCGTGTGTATGAGAAAAAAAAAACAATACCCAAGAAAACAAATACTATAAAGCATGACGAAGAACAAAGACTTGTGTTAATCTTAGGTTGCCGGCCAAAGTGCCGGCTTCATCCATAGGTTAAGTTAGAAATAAGTTAGTAAGTAAGTTCTGCCCCCTTCTTTGCCGCATAAGCCATAGAGCTGCGGCGTATATTGTACCCCAATAACTAAATAAACTCCCGCCTCGCCAGGGCTACTGGCGGGGGGAAAGTTGAAAAAAAGGGGGCCCGCTTGCGGCTGACGTGGAGGGCCGAAATATGACTTGGTGTAGCGGCGTTTTCCTTCTTGTCCGCGCGCGGGGAACCGAGACGCCGTCCAGATAAAGGGACTCCTCCCGTCCTCCTCTTGGAGAAACAGAGTAAAAAGGTGTCCTTTGTCCAGCACCTCTCCCTTGGCTTATCCGCAGCGGGCGTTCCGCGATGCTAGCCTTGCCGTGCCCTTCCCGAAAGAGGCCGTTTGGAGTGAAACTGCGTCCGCGGGACATTACGGTATCGTCGTTCCTTTTTTTTCTTTCTTTCTTTCTCTTTCGTTTTTTTTCGGTTCCGTCGGGGAGGGCTCTAGCGCTTCGGCAAGTGGCAGTCGAAGAAATAGATTGAAAAAATACCTTTGTGTTCGAGCGCATTGAAATGTTCGCCGGTGTTTGAGGGGGGGGAGGGGAGGGGCGAGCACACGTTTTGTTTTCCCACCGTCGCGTCGCCGCCGTCGTCTCCGTTGCCGCCGCTGCGCTTTGTCTCAAAGGAGCGAGGGCGAGGTGGACTATCAGGTCCAGACGCGCGCCTTCCCCGTTGATGGTTTTCGCAGCGCGCGCAACCTGCTCGAGGAGCTGGCATCGCTTGTGGAGTGGGCGTCGGGGTGGGAGTGGTGGGCGGGATCGTACGGTGCACCCGCTGCCAGACGGCCCTTTTAAATGCTTGACGGCGTACGGCTGCTATATGCGTGTGTGTGTGTTTCTGCCAGTCTGCGGTACTTCACCTTTTGTGATGTGGCGTCGAGTTTACAATTACGCTTTTTACATCAATTATTTACATTTTAAAGCTTGAAGAATTAATTATACGGTCCAGATTAAGAATAAAATTACTTACATCACATGTATCGGCGGACGTCTTTTGTAATGGGTGAAGATGACCAAGTTTGAAATACATGAATGAATAAGAATGAATGAAAATATTTTTACTACAACATTGGAAGTTAATTAGATAACTTATTTACTTTCTTGCTTTACGAATTCTTCGTAAGAAAAGAAAGTTAGGTATTCGTGCGCCAGAAATTTCTCCAGAAAAAAATTATTGTCGGGTTCTGGTAACGAAAACTTAGATAAATCCTGTTGCTAAATTTAGGAAAAAATACTCTTGGTGTGGCCAGAATCCATGTTTTGTTGGTTCTTGATACCGAAAAATCGATTGACAACAAAACGTCCGTCTGTCTATCCGTCCGTCTGTGGTCAACGCTAGCGCCTAAACCGAACAGCGGATTTTCTTCAAAATTGATATTCTGTGATTGATCTTAACGGACTGGCGACTTGGGAGTTTCTACCGGATATTTTGATTGTTGAAGGTTTTTCACATGAATCGGGCATTTACCTTTTTATGCCTTTCTCCCAGTTTAATGGATGCCCCCTCTATGGCGTAGTGGTATGAGTGCCGGCACGTTAACTCTGAGCATCTGATTTCGAGTGTGCAAACGGTAAAATAATTTGCTGCTTGAAAACACTTTTGCTGATTAATGTAGTAGTATAATGTTGCGGAGCATTGAGAAACAATGCGAGAAAGTATGTGCTTGGACAGCACCACTATTTTGTTTTTCTTCTGCACACATACATGGTTTGAATTAAATAATAATTCTTGCATGTATTCGAATGCAAAGACCCCTACTCTCAATCATTATGAAGTCAAGAGAATAGAATAGAATTTGGCAGGGAGAATGGTCAGCAGAAAATGTAGGGGTACGCCTGGATTAAGATGGAATACTGAGGTAAATGAAGATTTGAGAAATCTGAAAACTATAAGAAAGAAATAAAAAGAGAAAGAAAAAAGAAAAAAGAAAGAAAATGGGCTAATGTAACCGAAGATGGCGTGGTGAAACAGTGTCGGAGACTTGACACAAGAAGAAAAACAATCGTTAAAGCTATTTTGGGATATGTGTTAACACATAGATCCCTGTACGGTTCCAAAATTACTCTAATTAGTCCGATGCGATATAAAGGACAACAGATTAAAACTTAGATTCACGTAAATAAATCTGAAAATCGAGATAAGAACTGATTCTAACTGACAATGAACCTATTCGAATGTCAAATAAGATATTAATCGTAACTGTTGTTCCATAATCCTGGGGACAGGAATATCAATGGTGTTTAAAATTCTAAGAGAATGTGTCCAGAAAGGGTGTGGTGAGACTGGATCTGTGTTCTGCCGAAAAAGAATATGGTGCCGACCTCAGATTATTTCTACGGCGCGTTTGTGATCATGCGATATTCGACTTCACCAACTATCTTTCTTCCATTTATTACGCATTCGCGGTATATAATGTAAGTGATAGTGCACAATAGCTCTGACTAACTCTTTGGGTTAAAAATTCAAACATTTACGAAACAATTTTGTCAAATTTGAATTTCTAATTTACCTTGTCTCTTCTCCTTTACACAGGCAGACTTGCACTTCCTATTAAATTTAGCCTACTATTTTCTTTAAAAATTAAACTATTTAAAATGTAAAAGAAATTGCACATTCACGTGGTAAATTATTCACGTATTATCTCTCAATCCGTTACCACTTTCTACAGGTATTACTTATGAATAGTATGTGCATTTTGTCATCTTTTCTATTAACAAAACACGGGTATGCACAGATTGATTAAGAAGTTTTGACTAAAATTACTCTTTTTCAATTTTGTGTTAATTTAATGTTGCCTATAAAACCCTGTATTGGTTTTCATCTATTATACGTTATCAACATACCTCATCATTAGAGAACGGATTTGTTTGTAAGAAGATGCCTGCATTTAATACAGTGTTTTAGTTTACAAGACATTCTCTTAGAATTTTAAAGGCCATTGTGAATGAATGAAAAAAAAATATTTTTAATATTTTACTATTTCTACTTATTTCTAATATTTTCGTCATATTTTAATATATTTATACGTCAAAACGTATCATTTCAGATAAGGCTTCGCTAATACGTTACAGGAATCGTTTTTATTAGAAAGCGAAGTAATACCGAGCTTCTTGAACCTTTAGAAATTACTTAATCCTGTACTGTCAAACTCCCCCGTGCTTATTAGAAATAGCAAACACCGAATCAAGGAGAAGCGAATGTGGGCATAGCAGAAGTAATCTCTATATGTACTTGCTCATGTTTCACGGAGCTAAAGCATAATTAGAACAAAATGCAAATATTTGTTTACAGATCATTGCCTTATCGCGCTTCCTGCTCCTTGCTGAGAAATATATCAGGTACGAAGAAATCGGAACTTTTTCATGAAATCCCTTCCGCTCGAGATAAAGAGTAATACTTCTACCACCGGTGATGCAATTCAATATACAAATAATAGAGTTCAATTAAAAACGGCAATGTGAGATTTGGTATGAGGTGCATGCTCATACCACCTTTACCCCCCCCCCCCCTGCGGGTTCCATCACTGGCTAGATGGTACCATCGTTAACATGCACACCGGTCCATCGTAAACAATTACAAGCTCTAACATACTAATATGTATTTTTTTTTATTTCGAATAACTCTTATTGTTTAGTGAAGACCAAGTATAAAATTACTTTTGTTGAGGTGGAACTTTCTTTCAGTCGCTCTGAATCGATTTTAGATGTGATCGACAGGTTTCATGGTCAATTTTTTCTTACATATATGGAAAAATTAATGCATACTTCTACTCGTATATTTTGGTGTTTCGTGAAATATCATGATCACCTGGAACCAAAAGAGCTGTCGAGATAGTCTGGATGCCATCTTGATGCCTCGCTGCACTGAACGACTTAAGAGCTCTCTTGAAATGTTTTCCAATAATATCATGCGCTACTCTGGTCATTTAGAACAATATTACGCCGACGTTTTAAATGACGGATGTCTGCTAATGTTTTTTGTAAGTGAGTGTCTCATTTCAGACTTTAACCGAGTCGATCCGTCCCAATATGTTAAGTAGGTAAAAAATTCAAATATTTTAATAATGATGAATTTCTTATACACTATTCCAAAAACATACAAAATTAGGAATGTAAGAAGATACTGAATTCATTTTCTCCTATTATTATAAATGCAAAACTAGGAATTATTATATTAATTTATCCTCATTACTGAATATACTAATTTATTGGCTACGTTACATTTCTCCGCATGCTGGTGCTCAGTGGATGTTTGATGAAATCAAGCTGTGTTGGGAACAGTGGATTTTTTTTTCTGCGGCACACAGACGTGTTTTATTAGAGAACAAAACGTCGCAATTTAATCCACAAATTCATCGCTCGACTGGTATTTGCGTGATTATTTTACGAATTGCACACATTTCCAGCACATGTATTAATTTTTCTCCATTGCGATTTTTTTGGCAATTCGACAACAAATGAATTAATTTGCCAAAATGGCATCTACGCCACTGCGTTACAGACAAAGCTTAATTTTTATTTTTCCGCATGTAACTCAACTTACGCGTCTGAAAACATCAATTTGTAAGCTTTTGCAGTTTATTTCAAAATTTCTACACGGAAGGTAATGTTTTACGACTAATTCAAGTGTTGTCGTTTGAATTATAATTTCAACAAGTCGTTAATTAATGGTACAATAATGCATACTTTGCGTTTGTATTACTTAATGGGTACAGTTCGTATTATATACACAATGATAACGCCTTTAAGTAATGTCTTCCCAAATTAAATATTGTCTCTACGATTATACATTATGGCGAATGGTGGCAACAATTGTAATTCCTTTTAATAATTAATTTTAATGTCTGTATAGACATTCACTCATTGTGTCTTATGTGTTGTTTGTGACTATCCCACCTTTATGAGCATCGGTTCCTGACACCGTATGTCATTGGCGAGAAATAGGTTGTATTATTCTGCATAACTGATCATAAGTGCTTTACAACCCCTTTCAACTTCAGGTAAGCCTCTGTTTTATATTTTGCATTTCCGTAACACTTACCTGTATGTTTATTTCATTTAAATATTACGGGATGATTGCACCTTTATATGCATTTTTTCACTTCCAATCAACTACTTGCGTGATCAACTAGACCTCCTGTTCGCATGCCTATAATGGGGAATTCCGTATTTCTGCGAATGTTGAATATCCCAAAAAGGAGGGACGAAATGCATTTTATTTCAAAATTAGGTTTTGTTTTTTAAACAATTTATTTTAACTGCATTATCTAACTTTTTGTCCATCTATGTTGGATGTGATGTGAAATGTGAAAAATTAGGTAATGTAAAAAAAAACTACTTTTTTTTATGATTATGGCCTTGAATTTATGAAAATTACTTTTAAATATTATTTCATTTATCACTAAAGTTCCGAAGCGGGTGTGGTAGAGCAACACTTACTCTTACAAAGAATTATCTAAATAATTTCTCTATTCAAGATATATGTATGACAATTCTAGGCTTGATGTCACAAATTGCTGGAAACGTAATGTGAGAAGCTGCTGGTAGTTGCTGGTAGCTAAATGCTGGTCGTTTCAAAGAAAAATTCTCTTTACGATTTATACATGGATACATTTAAAGAGAAAAGCAATACAAACATGGGTAAATAACGAAGAAAAACACTGAATAACTAGTTTAAGTTTGAAAACCAAATGCTAGGCAATTCTAAGAGCTTCATTATGACTATTAAATATGCACATTGATGAAATGATGATTACTAGACAGAGCGAGGGAAGGGGTTGGCTACAGGACAACGATGGTCCTCCAAGCGAATGTACGCCTGTTAACCGGAATATTTGCTTTGGTGATTTACGCATGAGTAGTGGAAGTGTAGGTCATTGGTACTTCCGATAGGTCGCGTATTCGAATGTAAGGTATTTTATATTATTATTATTATTATTATTATTATTATTATTATTATTATTATTATTATTAAAATTATTAGTAGTAGTACTAGTATTAGTATTATAGTAATTACCAGATACTATTTACGCAGAGCCTATACTCATTTTATTATAAGAGAAAATCTGGTTCGACATCTGATATTGTATAAATGAACATATTGATATCAAAGGTGCATGATTTCTATTACCAGTTGTCATCTAATGGGTTGCCGACTGAAATAAGTAAGATTTCCTATGCTCCTTCACGCCTGATCCTAATGAGGGAAATATGATTTCGCCTAATTCGTACACTCAAGCCAAGCGGTGAGCATTAGTTAGTCAGGGGGAGCGGTTCACCCCGGCTACACCAATTAGAAAATGTTTTAATTGGAGTTATACAATTTTTATGGCTTATCAAAAAATTATATATATATATATATATATATATATATATATATATATATATATATACAGGGTGGTCGTTTTAACTTGAGACAAGTGAATATCTCGAGAAATATGCATCCTACGAAAAAAGTGTTCGAGATAAAAAGTTAATATTATCGTGGGGGACATCAGTCAGTGCTAAAAGTAGCCACCCCCCGCCCCCCCTTTGGGGGGGTCGGGGGGGTCACTTTCATATCTTAAATGGGAACCCCCATTTTTTATTGCAGATTTAGATTCCTCATAAAAAAAGAAGTAACTTTTATTTGGGACATTTTTTCCAAATTATTGATAGATGGCGCTGTAATCGCAGCAAATGCCATGAGTTACCGATTCTGTTGGAAGATGTACCACTTGCAATACGACAGAACATGTGGTTTCAACATGATGGTTGTCCGGCACATTACGCCGCAATAGCCCGAGAAGTATTAAATCGCGAATTCAGTGGTCGTTGGATCGGTAGAGGGGGTCCAGTAAATTGGCCTCCTAGATCACCAGATCTTACGTCGCCGGATTTTTTTCTGTGGGGTTACCTTAAAGACAAAGTGTATGCAGAAGTACCTACAACTCGACAAAACATGATAGAACGTATCAGAAATGCTTGCTTAAAAATTACACCGGATATGCTTTCGAGTTTTGTAGCTGCATTTGAAGCTCGAATTAATAAATGTATCGAAATGGAAGGCGGACATTTTGAGCATTTGTTGTGAACTACAAAAGAGGCAAGGGGCTTCCCGAAGTTAAGCACCCCAATGGTGAGAGGCAAGGGGACTCACCTTAAACCAGCACCCCGATGGTGAGAGGCAAGGGGACTCACCTAAAACAAGCACCCCGATGGTGAGAGGCAAGGGGACTCACCTAAAACAAGCACCCCGATGGGAACAGTAACTACTACGTCCACGTCGTTGTTCCTGGGTAACGCTAAAAGTAGTTAAGAGCTTTGAATAACATAACAGGTTATTATTTGTTTGTTTTGCAAAAGCGAAATCTAATAATTTCCAATTTTTCGTATTCCAGTCTATTTTTTGTTATTACAACGCCATCTATCAACAATTCGAGAAAATATCCTTAATAAAAGTTACTTCTTTTTTCATGAGGAATACAAGTCTGCATTAAAAAATGGGGGTTCCCATTTAAGATTCCAAAGTTGCCCGCCGCTCCACCCCCAGGGAGTGGAGGTGGGGGGTCATGTTTTGAGTCATACGATAAGTTTTTGAAAAATATTAAACACATGTTTTGCAGTTTTTCGATCCAATGTGAATTTCGCAAGATATGAGACCGTTTCCTTCATTTTTCTAGGGAATCGGGATAAATAGTTTTTTCCGATTTTAGCGCCATCTATTAATAATTTGGAAAAAATGTCCCAAATTAAAGTTACTTCTTTTTTTTTGAGGAATCTAAATCCGCAATAAAAAATGGGGGTTCCCATTTAAGATATGAAAGTGACCCCCCCGACCCCCCCAAAGGGGGGGCGGGGGGTGGCTACTTTTAGCACTGACTGATGTCCCCCACGATAATATTAACTTTTTATCTCGAACACTTTTTTCGTAGGATGCATATTTCTCGAGATATTCACTTGTCTCAAGTTAAAACGACCACCCTGTATATATATATATATATATATATATATATATATATATATATATATATATATATATATATATATATATATGTGTGTGTGTGTGTGTACTAGCCATACATTTAAATCATAAATACTAAGAAAGCAAACAAAAAGAAATAATGTAAGCTTAAACGAGAAACTATAAGCGGTAAGCGAGTAATAATAAATTAATAGTATTTATAAACTATTAAGTATATAGTTTATTTTATTATTAAGTATTATTATTAAGTTGCCTATTAACTATTAAGTATTAAGTTAATAGATATTTTTCTATTTAATTAATGAGGGAGGGGTGATATCATTAGAGTGACACCAACTGAAGCTACGCCCCTGCATTTAGGTCATCTTGAGAGGGAATATTGAATGCTATCGCCCGCAAAGATCCGCGCGTTCTGCATTTGTCGGTGGCGGAGAGCGGGCCGCCCACGCGCAGGTCGCGGCCGCGGTGGCCGCTGCAGACTGCTGGCAAAGGGCGTTTCAGTGCGTTTAGGCCTTTGATCCCTGCAAACACGGGCGCTGGCGTTACCCCGCGCTACGACCGCCGCCAGAACGCAGAGCGAGCGTGCGGTTGCCTTTCGGGTCACGGCAAGTTGACGTCCGAAATCTGCCTAGTTTACTCTCTCTCGGAATGCGACCCCCCGAACTCTCTCGACGTTCGTGAAGTTGCTGGTCGTCGTCTTGACTTAGCCTGTCTTTATTCGCTTTCTCAAGCCTTCTTTGTGTCTTAATATTTCATTTTGTTGCTTTCAAAGTCTCTTAGTCCAGTTTTAGCTTAAGTGAAAAAATGCACGCCCATGCTTTATAAACTCGGAAGGTAAAATTAATTACTAAATGGGGTTGTTTTAACAGGGGAAATATAGGATTGTTCTCCTCTTCTAAATCACACACAGTCATTGTGTAAGCTCCGTTGTTAATACGAATACTCGTAGATGGAAACAGAGTTAATTCCTAATTATTGACTGCAGTGATAGATCGTGTACGTAAATGGAACTATAAGTATATTTTGGCTAACCGTTTGTGAATATTGTGATACACGTTTTATTTCTTTTCGCTTTAATATTCGTTACTCTTGAAAAGGGCTGGTTAATTATCGGACATAGCAAGACTGCGACGAGGGCGAGGATGATGACGAGGACGAGAGTGAAGGTGAGAACGAGAGTGAGATCTAGTCGACCTCTAGTGCCGGGGCGAGTGCCGGGGCGAGTGCCGGGGCGAGTGCCGGGGCGAGTGCCGGGGCGAGTGCCGGGGCGAGTGCCGGGGCGAGTGCCGGGGCGAGTGCCGGGGCGAGTGCCGGGGCGAGTGCCGGGGCGAGTGCCGGGGCGAGTGCCGGGGCGAGTGCCGGGGCGAGTGCCGGGGCGAGTGCCGGGGCGAGTGCCGGGGCGAGTGCCGGGGCGATAGAGATAGCTAGAGCACGGTCCAGAGCAAGGGCAAGGGCGCTCAGGGCTCAGGGCGTTTTATGGCCCCCTACGGCACTTTTTGTCTGCTTCAGCGGTTACCCAAGGCGCGGACTTCTCCAACGCCCTTCCTCCCCGCTCTCACCTCATTTTGAGGACTTGTAACGCCGCATGCTTCTTTCCCCTTGCTTCTTCAGCACCGCGGGCGCCTCGGAATACTTTTTTCTCTTTGACCCGCGTTTCAAATTTTCTCGGAATGGACAAGTTTGTCCTTCTTCCCACGGCATCCTTTATTCAAGTTTATTTTTTTCTTCTTTTTTTCGCCCCACCGACTTCGGCCTGCGTTAGCACATGGGTAGAAGTTTCTTTTGAACTGAACAGCATTTTTCTTTCTTTCTAGATTAACGTTGGAAAAACTGCTTTTTTTAAAAAATAAATCTAAGGAAAATTCTTTTTGCGTCAAATTGTCATTATTGTTGCGAAAATGATAGTTTTACTATTGCTCTTTTCGTGAAAATATTATTTGCCACTAGTTCCTTTCGTTTAAAAAGTTTTAGAAACGATAGAATCCAAATTATTTGCCATTGGAGTCAACGCGGCACCTACCGAAAAAGATATTAGAAGCCCATGTATGAAAGTTCAAGAAGATAATTGCCGAGGTGGAGGAGAACCGGAGGTCCCTGATGGAAATCGGGCGCTAATGCGTTTAGTGCGCCACAAATTCCGCGTAGCGACCTGGATCGACCCGCCCCGCAAGAGATCGCCTAATGACATGACAGAGGCACAGTGTTAATGATGGCATTGCTAGTAGTAGCGTGAAATTAGATTGAGTAGTTAGGTGGAGGAGTTGGGGGAGGTAGGTAATTTCTCATTTGTAGAGACGGTTATGACACTAGTACTGAAGACATTCGTTCCGCCACTAAAGCACTGGTTTTACGGTCACGATAGAGTAAAGGTGGAGATGGGAAACGAGTTACTCGGCAGAAAACTGGAGCTAATTTATGTAGTTTACTATAAATTCCGCAATATAATGACTTGCTACGGAAGGATGACCTTGACAATACGACAATGTTAGTGATAGTGAAATAGGAAATGGAAGTGGCGGCGTGAAATTAGTCGGCTAGAAATTTTGTGATGGTTTAGAATTGTGTAGTGACGTCGATGACATTAGCAACGACAACATTCTGTCGGTACTCTCAACCTTGGGTTTTTACGGCTTTAACATATCGTGTGAGCGCCTTTCCCAACCTTGGACACGGCTCCGCCGAAGGCTTTTAACCTTCCTCGGCGGCGGCCGCTAAGAGAGCTGTTAACGGCAGAGACGTATAACTCCCGACGCCCCGGTGCGCCGCTTCTACAACGAACGTTCGTTCTCGTCAAGCGTATATTACTTTTTCCGCTAATATTAGCCGGCGCGGCTGTCCGCGGCAGGCGCTTTCGGCCGCGGTCCCCACCCCCGCCCTGGCCCTCCCCCGCCTCCGCCTCCGCCCCCGCCCCCGCCGTAGCCCTCCATTCTCTCCACTGGGCCGCTGGGTTATCGCGCGATCGATGAATATTCATCGGCCCGAACGCCCAGCGCTTCTCCTCCTTCTCGAGCCTCCCTCCTCCCTCCCCCACCCCCTCCCGGCCAATTCTCTTGGCGGAGCTGCGTCCCCTCGCCACATTTTCGCCTCTCCGCGATTTCACAATGTTTTGTGCGCACGGGTTATTTTTCTCTTTTGTTCCGCGATTAGTGAATGTGGGAATCTGTCAGCTAGTGACTGCTGCAGTTGTGGTCTAGTAACGTGGGATTAAATAAATGGAAGGTGATCAAATGCATATTTAATTTTAAGATCTTTTCGATCGCGTAGCGATCATCAGAGCTAATCTGGCAGCGTCTGGGTGGTAGGTGTAGTAGGTGTGGTTGGGGTGATTGGGGTTGTTGTTGTTGTTGTTGTTGTTGTTGGTGGTGGTGGTGGTGGTGGTGGTGGTGGTGGTGGAGAATATAGATTTTCGCAGTCAGATGGTATTGTTATATTGTTACTCAGAATCTGCCGGTCTCAATACTGGGATTACACCACTTCTCACATCACAGGAGTACCTTAAAACACATAAAATAATGTACTCATGCACTTAACACTTCATCAAAGTCCTTTCACCGAAGATGTTGCGAAGTAATTGTGTAATAAATCTTCCTTAAATTAGTAGAACTAAAAGATGAGTATCCAAAAAGTATTATGAGAAGGTAAAAAGTTATCTAAGTACATTTGGAAATAACTCAAGAAAATGAAGACGTAATAAGTTGAATACAAAAAAGTACGTCTTGTATACATTGTGTTACATATGACAATTATTGTGTTTCATTTAGAAGATACAAAGAATAATTTTAGACACAAAGTATTTTTCCACGTCAAGCGAGTTCCCAAATTACGGTACTTCAAAAAATTATGTCCACGTGTCTAAAGGTAGTGAGATCCTGGCACCTTTAAGGAGCCTGTCTCCCAGAGTGGTCGTGGCAGCAGCATACAAATGGATGCCTCTCCTCGATGTCATGTAAGGACGATAAATTAGTTGCTTTTTTTAGTCTTCACAAATGAGCGCGTGTCTGGGATGACCCTCTCCGAGCGACAAAGAACTTCTTTTACATACTTACTCTGTCCTGCAAGTACTCCAAAGAGTTTAAATTCAGCCTAGAGTTATCAAACATGACATGGCACTCAAAACAGATAAATGGATCGGTTTTCATTTGTTTTTCGTTGGTATTAAAACAAAAGGTCTACAAGCGGAAACTTTATTGCGACAAGTCTCGGTATTTTTGTAAAAACGAATCTCTGATTGGTGTTCTATTATTCATGTACTTAATTGCGCCGAAATATTGCTTACCTTTTTTAATATTGTACGTATATCCATGTACGTCGACCCCTGTACAAACGAACAAATTTCGTCAATATATCCGTTCATGCGTTAGAAATCTCGATAAAAATGTATTCATATGAAGGTATATTATGAGATGAAGCAAATCACTCTTTTATTTATTTGAAAGCAACTTTTGTCAGTCGGTTTGATATAGTTGTTCTTTAAGAACTCAATTTAAATGTTTAAAAATTGTTTTTATGGATCATTTTCAAAAAGACAATATCTAAGGAGATATTTGCTTTAATGTGGCTATAGATTACAAATATACCAATGTCTATTTTTGTTTAAGCAATTTATTAATCAAGGAATTGCTTAAACACTTTGAAGTATAGTTTCCGAATTCTGCAATTGCTACTGGCCTTCGAAACTTAAAAAATATCCTCATGAAAACTCGTAAAGTAATCTTCTTGCGAGTGTTCTTCAGCTCTTGTGGCCGTTTCTGGCATCCCAATTTCCAAACCACTCTATCGTTCCAGCCATTCTCTTCTAGTCCTCTTCTTTGCATATTGTTAAGCTGATTCTGTCATTCCTCTCTGGGCCTACCTCTTTTTCTTCTGTCTAAAGGAAACCACTCTCATACCTTTGTAGGCCATCTCCCACAATCAAGCCTTTTCATGTGACTGAACCATTTCAGCCTTCGTGTTTCCAATTCATCTATTATTGCTTTTTGGACCTTCATTCGCTTAAGAATTTCTTCGTTTCTAATAAGTTCCATTATATATACTCCACAAATTCTTCTCAAAAAATCCATTTGTAGGCTCATTAATTTCTCTCTTTCTCTTTTCCTTAGTTCCCATGTCTCTGCACCATACAATGTTATACTTTGTATGATAGAGTCGAAAAGTCTTTTCTTGGTAGACTTAGATATTTCTTTTCCCAAGAGCAGCGATTATAACTTTCTAATAGCTTGTGTAATTTTTGAAGCAATATCTTTTCTGGAATCTCCTTCTTCGCTAATAATTTCACCCAAATATTTAAATTCATGGCATGCTTCTATCTGATCTCCATTTATTGGTATATAATTTCTTTTCTTCTCTCCCACTACCATCTATTTTGTTTTGAGGAAATTGATCTTTAATCCTGCTTTTTTGTAAGTTTCCGCAAGCTTTCGCATCATACACTCCATGTCAAACTCATCATTGGACAAAATCACCTGATCATCAGCGAATTATAATGTATGAAGGCAATCTTCGTCCATGTAAATTCCAATTCCTCGGCACATATTTTGCCATCCTTGTAGACTTTCTCGTAAAATAATGCATTCTCCAAAAAGGACAAGTAAAATACGTTAATCGGCCCTGAAGAAAGTTTAACTGATTTTCACACAAGAGTAAATAATAATTAAATTACTCATATGCTACTGGATGAGGAATTGCAGAATCGTGTCTTCATCGACTGAAAAGCTTTGGTCGACAAGAACGTCGTTAATATGATATGATGTGAGGATATTATTAATTCTCAAAAGGTTTAGGCTATTTCAATACTCCATATGGGATGAAAACGCCGAAACTTTCTCCGTACATGAAAAATAAATATCAAATAAATTGCTTCAATTGATTTCGCCGAGTCTTGCAAAGGTCTGTGCATATGCAAAAATTCGAGCCCCCCGTGCCACTATTCACTAGACTGGAACCGATCGCGTCCGAGCACTTCCCCGCCCCTCCGTTGATTCCGGCCTGACTCAACAAGCAGCGGGCCACACGGATGACCTGAAGTTAAGCACAAGACTAGCGTACGTCCTCACCGCCCCGCGCCGCCCCGCGCCGCCCCGCGCCGCCCCGCGCCGCCCCGCGCCGCCCCGCGCCGCCCCGCGCCGCCCCGCGCCGCCCCGCGCCGCCCCGCGCCGCCCCGCGCCGCCCCGCGCCGCCCCGCGCCGCCCCGCGCCGCCCCGCGCCGCCCCGCGCCGCCCCGCGCCGCCCCGCGCCGCCCCGCGCCGCCCCGCGCCGCCCCGCGCCGCCCCGCGCCGCCCCGCGCCGCCCCGCGCCGCCCCGCGCCGCCCCGCGCCGCCCCGCGCCGCCCCGCGCCGCCCCGCGCCGCCCCGCGCCGCCCCGCGCCGCCCCGCGCCGCCCTTCAGTCTCCGTCGCAGGCGTGAAAAGGCCGCTATCCGTCTTCCTTAGTGTCCGCTCCGTCACAATAAAAGCGAAGGAGCGGCGGTATACCCTTCCCGGGACGTCCGCCCCGAGAGAGTAATCGCGGGGACCCCATTTCAATGACTCTTTCTTACTTGGGGCTTGAGACAGGGTTTGCCTTATATCCCTTCGCCATAAATAACGTGTTTACTCATTTATTTATTATTTACTTTATTAAGACGTTTGCCAAAAGCAGACGCTCACAATGTGCATTGGAGTGTACTCGTATTTTGAACCTACGCCAGCGCAGGTGGCGAGGACTAAAACAAGAAGGGCAGCCAACACTTTTCTGGACCCCCTTTCCCTTAAATTATTTTATGTAAATGTAACATTATGTGTAATAGTAAATAAATTGTATTAGAACATAAACAGTACCAAATACATTGTCCTAGTAAATAAATAAAAATAATACTACGAAGATAATGAAGTTATATTTTAAAAAAAGGTGCATGGCAGAACTTGCTATTGCTGTAAAAAATATGGCTTTAGTGTAATTGTGGGAAAATTACAATGAGGTTCTTATTTTCCTACCTTACTTCTAATAAATAGGATTGAACACTTTTTACTACCAGTCTTTACCTCGTGCGTACCCAAATCCATACTCGTAACCATATCTGTTGCTAACACTCAGACTCCCGCAAGAAGGAGCCCTCCGCTGTGTTTCTCTGCCCGTGTGCATAATTCAAACGCACGATTCAACATAAACATATTATATAACTTAAATATATCTAATCTATATTTTCTAACTACACGATTCCATTTCTAATCGTTGCAGCAAACTGACGATAAATACTAAAATTTGTAGATATAGAGTGATGGCCATACTTGAATCGAATGTTTTAATGATTTTTTTTTTTCAACACAAGAACTTAATTTTTATTGCCACGACATATTTACAATTAATCTATATCAAATTTTAAAATATTCAATTCTCAGTTTCGATAAAATGGTTGTGCTAACTCCGGAGACTTTTCCCATCGTGCACAGTATGTGCTGGGACACAAGGTGGAGTGGCGTGCCGCTGAAGTGTTGCTAGCAGCTCTGCGTTGGATCAAACGCTCAGTGAAACATTAACCTATACGGAGAACTAACAATTCTAATTCCAAGAATTAGCGCAGAGGTGGGTAAAGGGATCCAGGGCGATTGATCTGGGTAGTCGTGTATTCAAAATTAAAACTCGTATTGAGAACTACTATATTAAAATGGTCCATTTGAACTATTACTGCTTTTGAATGGCTTCAAATTATTCCAGACGAAGGTGTCAGATAGTGGCGCAACGTTCGGGCCCGCAATGCGAGCTGGCCCAGGTAAAAGAGGACCAATTTTTAAGCTGATGGTTTTGGGATTATACGAATTGCGAGCATAGGGCTTTGCAATTGTCTACATAGCTATCGTAGACTGATGAATATGAATTTGTTAAAGGATATTTTTATTATTTAAGGTACTAACACTACTTGTGTTTACTGTACACCTTTCTAAAGGGAGACCGTGTAAAAGTTTTGCGGGCTGGCCAGTGGTTTCGTTACGCTAGTGGTGTCGGATTATCGACGTTAGAGCTGAATGCAACCATTATCTTGGAAATGGACTCTAGTTGCCTGCTGCTCTGATCGGTAGTTTTTCTGGTTCCATCAACCAATACCGGGCGAATACCAGAGCAGTGCCATATCAAACGAGCCGCGAACAGCGCACGATCTTTTTATTTCTCATCTTTGTGCTCCCGTTAAATACAGTTACATTTTCATGCAAAATGCATATTTTCATGCTTTAATATTGTCATTAACACATGTATCGGTAGACTAGTTGAGTCGACCAGCACTTTTGAGCTTGTCCCGTTTGGAGGAGATACCTGAAATTCAAAAAAGCCGAGTGTAGATGGGCGCCGGATCTCACGTTCCAGTGAGGAGGAGAAATGTAACTTTCTCTCGGGATTACATGCACTACACACATGGAACTAACGGCCTAAGTATTTATCGCACAAGGAATCAAACGTTCACTTAATGGCGCAAGATATTTACAAATATTTGTGAGTCCCTTAGTTCTATGAAAGTGCAAGCTTCTGCGTACGGATAGGCCGTCTACACGCAGCGTCTTGGTACATCTCTTGGTGCATCTCTCGGTGCCTTCGCTGCAGTTGCACCTGTTCCCAAAACTTAGGTTAGGTTGATTATGAAGTGTAGTCTGTTTTAACGTAGGACCAAAGATATTTGCCTATCTATAGGCAAGCGCGTAGGTGAACTTTTCCCTCCATGCGTGTTATCTCCAAGCATCTGGCGCATACAATAGCAGAGCTTCATCGTCGTGTGTTGCTTTGTTTGTCTTCTTTTATATTCAGACGTTAGACATCTGAGACTTCGCGTTCGTCGTACTTCCTCATACATGAAGCGTTCGACATGAAGACCTTTGTTTATTATGTCAATTGACAGGTGAATGACCTTCACGTAAACGCGAAAATCTGCGGCGATTATTTAAACAAGGAGTAAGCACTACATTGGTAGCCTGCCTTTGAAGTAACACACACAAGCTGATTGGTCTCCAATTTGCTATCATCAGCGGTTTATTCTCGAGCTTCATAATATGAGGATGCTTTCATGAACTCACCGCAATTATATATCCGCCTGAGAAATTCCACAGTTGCAGCAGAACATTCCAACTTGGACAGTCCTCAAATCGTAATCATAACTTTTTTTTATAAAAAACACGAAATATCGTGTACCCTTGTGTTTTCATTCACGGAATGAAAGTGTAAATAAGGTACGCTTAACGTAAAATATTAATGTCATAAAGAATTAAACTATATTCCATTACGTCAAAGGTCACTTCTCTCTTCCCACAGCCCCATTCCTTCCCATTAGTGCAGATTGCATCGTACCACATCGGTCTACCCCGCTGAGCCCGATCTAAACGACGCGACGCGACGGGGGCAATCAATCGCCTCTACTCCGCAGTGCGGCCGGCGGCGGCGGCGGTGGCACCGCCGGAAGCGGGGCGGCGAGGAGGCGGTGGCAGCGGCGAAGGGTCAGCGGCCGGGAGGGCGGTGGTGCGAGGGTGCGGTGGCGCCGACGGGTAAATTCCCACGCGGAGGCTCCGCCACAGGACAACACGGCGCTGATTACGCGCTCAGCCACCGTTGGTCCACGGCCGCCACAGACCGCCCGCCAGCTATCGCTGCTCTTCTTCATCCATTGCCGCCCAACACAGCCCACCGCCCACCGTCATTACTGCCTCTCACTTCCACACGCCCACACCAGCCGACTCGCTGATACTGGCCGACACGCACCGTCAAGCGCCCACACTCGCCCACACTCGCCCACACTCGCCCACACTCGCCGACACTCACAGACACGCGCCGACACGCGCCGACACGCGCCGACACGCGCCGACACTTGCCGACACTTGCCGACTCTTGCCGACACTTGCCGACACTTGCCGACACTCGCCGACGCCGACGCATACATATGGGATGGCATACATATGTAAACAGTCGTTTGATGTTTCATTTCTTGTCGTCACAAAAATACAGTTGCTGTAGTGAATTTATAAGATTATCGCTACTTTTGCACTCTTCTTACAATGATAATACATCAAATGATATATTCCAGGCTGTCCTAGGTAGTGTAGTTTTGCCAGAGTTTAGAATAAGCCACAGAAAATGTTAAGATAGCAGTAGCTTCAGATACTAGCATTTAAATCTACACAATTTTTTTTCACTTAGAGTTAACAGCTTTAGAAATAAAAAGAAGTTTGCTTTTAAGTATAATCATATATTTATTAAAAATTATTTGTCATTTACATCCCAGAAGAAGGAGTAGGGGAAGTAGAAAGAGGAGTAGGAAAAGTAGAAAAAGGAGTAGGGGAAGTAGAAGAAGGAGTAGGGGAAGTAGAAGAAGGAGCAGGGGAAGTAGAAGAAGGAGTAGGGGAATTAGAAGGAGTAGGGGAAGTAGAAAAAGCGGTAGAGGGAAGTAGAAGAAATATTAGGGGAAGGGGATGAAGTAGTAGGGGAAGGAGAAGAGGAAACAGAAGGGGGAGTAGAGGGAGAAGAGAATGTTTTAGCTGATATTATAGGATTACCTTCCCTTACTTCTGTATTATGACATAGTTCGTATTACCTTACCTTTCAACCTGTACAATAGCTTACGGAAAGCTATTCTTTGAACTGGAAATTACTACCTAGTGAAGTGGGAATGCATTTCCAGATATGACTTTTCATTCAAACCAGTAAATTTGTTCGACATAATGCAATATATATCCGATTTCACTATAACCGGAGTCGACTGTATCTTCATTATTGTGGTTGTAAGAAGTCGCAGAAACGGTTTGAACTTATGCAATTTTGGAAAATTCAGGGATTTCAAGAGAAAATGCGACCCACGCCATCTCTTTAAGCGTCTTCTGCTGTATCTGAGGACGTAATTGAATCCAAAAACTTGGAGATATTTTTGAGAAAATTTTGAAAATATTGAGGTTTTGTATAAAGTACCCCCCAAAAAAGCAAAAGATCCGTTTAAAAAGAAAGTGACCTTGACATCCGTGACATCAATTAGAGAATATCAATTTTGATGAGAATACTACTTACGGTTTAGCCGCTAGCGTTGTTCACAAACAGACTGAAAAACCGTTGTTCAGACGGAAAATTATTTCGCCGTTATCGAATTTTTTGGTATCGAGGACCCACCAAAAGTTAATTCTGTCAGCGCAGTGTGGTAGAAGTTATTTACTACTGAACTTAACACGTTTTCGTTACCAGAGACCGACAATAAGAGTTTTTCTGTTTTTTTCTAGCATCGCTTTCCTTTTCCTACACTGCATAAGCAGTACACGAAAAAATAAAAGACTGTATCAGAAAAATCGATATTTGTTTCCCCAATATTTCCCATCCCGACTGACGTCACCCGGCACGACCAGTCTCGCCGCACCGCATCCCACGCGAAAACATTTCGCCAACGTGCAAGCGGCGCCTCTCTGACCCTCGTCGGGCATCGATCCCGTCGTGCCTGCCCGCCCACTCCGCAAGCACGCGGCTCCCGCGCGCCGCACTGGGCCAGGCCAGGCCGCGCCGCGCCGCGCCGCGCCGCGCCGCGCCGCGCCGCGCCGCGCCGCGCCGCGCCGCGCCGCGCCGCGCCACGCCGCGCCGCGCCGCGCCGCGCCGCGCCACGCCGCGCCACGCCGCCCGGGCGCACAGCTGCGCGCGGCGGTCTCCCGCCTCCGCGACGACGCGGGCGGCGGCGGCAGATGCCGCTCCGCTCCGCGCCGCTCCCACACACTCACCGCTCGCCCGCAACCCGCCCGCCCGCCGCGTGCCGAGCCGGGCCGGGCCGCCACCTCCTCGGCGCGGATGGGCGCCGCGGGCGGTGCGCGCGGCAACACTTGCGCAGAGCGACACGCGACGCTCGCCGCCTGCGCCGCCGCCGCAGCGGCCGACGCAGCCGCGCCACCGCGCCGCCTCGCAGTCCATCGCAGTCGCTGCCCGGCCGCCGCCTGCTGCACTTGCCGCTCGCCGGCGCGGCGGTCGGGCGTGCTGCTCGTGGCGAAGGAGCCTCATCTAAATCGATGGTTTTCGAAACATCCATGTTTGCAACATCGCGATGCTGATTTTTTTGTAGTTACGTTAATATATTTAAGCTGATATTTTTGTAGAAACATCGATGATTTTCAAAACATCGAGGTTTTTGTAAAAATATCGATGTTTTTAACATCAATATTAAACCCGGTATGTTTGTAGAAACATCGATTTTTTAAATATCGATATATTTAGGTCAATGCTATTTTAACATCGATTTTTTTTGTTCTTTCGTGAATGTTTTCATTGTGAATGATGAATTCCCATTTTCACAAAATTGTGAATTTTAATATGTGAAATAATAACTGACGGTAACACGTTTAGTTTTATACGTATTGAAGCAAACGCTTGTTCGAACTCTGATCGCATTACCTTAATCGAGCAAACTCTTTTTCGCCAGGAATGTCCCATTGCCCTGGTATTTCCTACGTATTTCGTTTCGTATTTCTTGCATGGTGGAGCCTGCCCCTTCTTTCGGCACCCTTACTTCGCGAACTGAATAGTGACCCTTGAAGACGACCGTGGACACTCAGGCTTCAAGTGTGTTTTGTCATTTGTTTATATTATCTTCTAACTTTGTTTGTTGTTAAACATTTATTATAATTAATAATCACTGTTACTGTCAAATAGAATTTTGATGTAAACGAATTTAATATTAGAGATTACTAAACCAACTTTAAAACATCGATATTTTTAAACTGGTTTAGAACCCTCTTATATTATGTTTAAAATCATCGATAGTTTTTAGACGATGAGTCATTAAATATCAATGATTTAATTTTCAATATCGACGTTTTGCAATCGATATTCCATCATTTTAGTGTGATTTTTATATAGCTGCCTCTCAATGCCCGTCTACATGGCGGGAAATGTCACAGCATTTTGCATCTTTCTCGGTTGTGCCGCTAAATGTCGCATGATGGCAAGCACTGCTTGATACGCACTGCTTGGTACAATCATGTAACGTGATCATGATCATGTAAAAAGCAGAAAGACGCGAAACGTCGTGACGTAGTCCATCGTGAAGACGGGCCTTGAGAGGCAGCTATTAAACAATTGCACTATACTAACCTCGCATGCAGTGAGAGCGGGCGCTTGGGTTATTTAGCGACGTGACACATTCCGAAGTGGGTGCTCTACACCACTGGCAGGCTCTCTGTTGTTTTCTCTGTTGTTTCAGGAAGGTTTCCGAGGGCGGGGAAGTTGCGAACCTCATCCCGTACGAAAAAGCAATGTAGAATTTCAACAAAAAATTAATTGATTTGCTGAGTCAAACGATGTTATTTTTGGTATATTTTAATCGAGCTCAGAAATCAGTTACTTTAAAAATAGATGGGCCGACCATCATAGCGGTCGCTAAGGCTGAAGTCCCGTTGCTGCTTCGTGCCTTATGGATCGCGGTTTCGGATTCCACTCTGGGCATGTATTTTCCCCTCAATTTCCAACGACTAAAAAGAACTCACCAGCTCAAAAAACCTATTTTCAACCTCCATATGACACCGTTGTTAAAGAGCATTCAATTGTAAGTATTAAAAAATACGTAGGTGTACTAGAAAATAAAATAATGAAATATTGTGACAATAAACTACGTACCGAGTATGACGAATTGCACAACAGGCTGAATAATAAATGAAGTGAATATTATTAGCCAACTAATAATTATGCTATTTGCGCCCTGTGCCTTTGCCAAACAAATTTAGTTCAATCCACGTAGGAATATTTTCTTTTTTGAAACGAAGTACAAAAAAATGAAATTTTATTACTATTTAGAGCCTCTCTCTTTTCTATCCACCTGTGTAAATTCCCGGACGGGGATTACAATGCCCCCGCCCCATCCCACCTCCGGCCTTTTTGCATCTGCAAGCCCGCAGCGCCTAGTGGTCGCTTCCCGCTCTCGCTTTGGACGCTCAGCCTCTTTCCCTGATCTCCCTCCGCGCCCCAGGCGGCGCCCATCCTTGTCGCCCAAGCTCCACCACTGCGACACCCCCTGGTTGCCCCCCCCCCCCGCCCTTTTCTTCCCCGCCCAGCCCCGCCCAGGCCCGCCCAGCCCCGCCCAGCCCCGCCCAGCCCCGCCCCCAGCCCCGCCCAGCCCCGCCCAGCCCCGGCCAGGCCCGCCCAGGCCCGCCCAGCCCCGCCCAGCCCCGCCCAGAACCCGCCCTGCTCCGCCCTGCTCCGCCGCCACACCCCGCCCCGCCCTGCCTGACCGCCCCGCTCGCCCCGCCCCGCTCCACCCCGCCGCGCCCCGCTCCACACCGCCGCGCCCTCGCTCCGCCCCGCCCCACTCCGCCCCGCTCCGTCCCGCCCCGCTCCGACCCGCCCCGCTCCGACCCGCCCCGCTCCGACCCGCCCCTCCGTCCCGCCCTGCTCCACCCCGCCCCGCCGAGCCCTGCCCCACCCCCGCGCGCTTGTCAGCTGGCAACTGGGCCGCGAAGGGAGGGACGTTTTAATTACACGTCGCGTTAAAAAGGTCAGCTGCTTTTCTCCTCTCTCTTTCTCACAAACACCGCTCCGGCGTATATCCTTTCTCGTTTTGTTGGCGGAAGTGTCGGAAAGATCGCGTGAGATTAACGGTTTGTGTGTTCCCTCTTTGTAACCGATAGAAGGAGATAATTGTTTTTTTATTTGAATGTGAAAATTAAGACTATTGTAGTACTCTTGTCAGGTTAATGAACATTTTTCTGATTTTCTGAAGAGTATGTATTAGAATCAAGAAATAGATGAAAACTACTTGGAATTCGCGGCTAAAAAATTAATACTTCGTGAACATTTGTAATGAGGTTTGTATTTGTACTCACTTTAAAATTTAATTCTATCGTTTTTCATTTTCTAGCGTACAGTGCGCCAATTCCATTTGTTTCACAAATAAAAAACTTGCTACATACTCGTATGTGCGAGGCTTGCCAGAGGTTTGAAAATGAATTTTCATTATTTTATTTCTTGTTTTGTTTTTTTATTCTGTAATTTCACCTAATAAGCTGAACTCAAAAAAATTGTCATTAGTACTTTCTATCGTTTTATTCAGAGACCAGAATTATTTCTTTATAAACTTTGCTTTTGAATAATTCTGTGGTAGTAGCAGATAGATATTGTGATACTCCGTGGATATGAACTGAGAAATAATCTGACTACAATAATTCAGAATTAATGTATTTCGTTTTGTACTTTCATTCCTTAATGTACTTATGTTTTCTTTTTGTATTGTTATATAACTATTGAACTTCGGAAAAGTGTTCTCGAAAGATAACTTTGGACGTTACATGAAAACTACCAATTGTTGTGGGTAGATTCTTTCTGCATTCATATCCATTATTTCTGAAATATCATCCAGAAAAATATAAAGGGCGAAGTTGGCACATACATCACCCCATGCAAAAATATTTCTCCAGCATATAAAATACTATGTTTATCATTCGAAATAACCCTAATTTGTTTCATACGTATGAATAGCAGACAAATGGCTGTAACAAAAGAGTGAATTTTATGTGTCAATGCTCCACAATACTCGCAAATCAAATTACAAAATTGAAATCGGGAACATTGGTAATTTACAATCTAGTAGCTTCTGATTGCAATATTTACAACTCATTTTAATTCAATTAGAATTCAGACTCCTTTCTGCGAAAGTCTGCGAAAGTATTATTAGTTTTCGTAGTATGCCTAATATATGCATCAAATATGCGAACTATTTAAGTAGACATTTTTTAGATAAAAAAATTGCACTTAAAACGTTTTTCTCAGAACGTATTTTAAACTTGAGGTGTATACTTGGAATAATTTCAAAATTGACCCTCTTCGATATTGCAAAAATAAAATAAAATAAACATATTTTAAATTTTGATGAAATTTATAATTTTCAATGGGAGTGTCCCTGCATGAAGGAGAGTAAATGAGGTTAAGTTTACCAGGTGACAAAAATAAGTGAATATATTTTCAAATGTGTTTATTCAATATTATATTACTATAAACTCAGAAATAAATAATTAAATGAACAATTTTTAATTTAGTTGTTTCTAAATAAATAGAGTAAAATCAACATCCATCAACATGAAAAGTGGTTATCCTGTAAAAGCAAACAGTTTACTACTGTACTTCGTTTACTTTGAGTTCAGTCAACAATTGGGATTCTTCTCCATGGAGCTTTCTTAACAAGAGCACGAAGAACTTGAGCTGCTAGAGTCATCCACGACGACGACAACCTCTTCAGATGAAGAGCTGCTGGAGCTGCTAGACTCATCCACGACGATGACAATTTCTTCGGAAGAGGAGCTGCTGGAGCTGCTAGAGCTGCTAGACTCATCTACAACGACGACAACTTCTTCAGAAGAGGAGCTGCTGGAGCTGCTGCTAGACTCATCCACGACGACGACAACTTCTTCGGAAGAGGAGCTGCTGGAGCTGCTGTTAGATTCATCCACGACGACGACAACTTCTTCGGAAGAGGAGCTGCTGGAGCTGCTGCTAGATTCATCCACGACGACGACAACTTCTTCGGAAGAGGAGCTGCTGGAGCTGCTGCTAGATTCATCCACGACGACGACAACTTCTTCGGAAGAGGAGCTGCTGGAGCTGCTGCTAGATTCATCCACGACGACGACAACTTCTTCGGAAGAGGAGCTGCTGGAGCTGCTAGATTCCTCAATAATGACGATTTCCTCAGAAGAAGAAGACGAAGATGAGCCAGAGACTTCGTTGCCACAACCCACGATTACAATCAAATTTCTCTTCTCTTCGCTTTCGGAGCTGGAATCTTCAATGATCACGATTTCCTCAGAACTGGAGCTGGAACTGCTGTTTTCCAAGATGATACGAATCTCTTCAGATGATGAAGAAGACGATACCTCCTTATCGCCGCAATCAACGAGAACGATAGTAGTTTCTTCTTCAGAAGAGGAGCTAGAGCTATCTTCAATGATGATAGTTTCCTCAGAGCTGGAGCTGGAGCTGGAACTATCTTCGATAACCACGACGATTTCCTCAGAGCTGGAGCTTGAGCTGGAGCTTGAACTCTCATCAACGACTACCACGACTTCCTCGGAGCTGGAGCTAGAGCTGGAGCTTGAACTCTCATCGACGACCACGACGATTTCTTCGGAGCTGGAGCTAGAGCTGGAGCTTGAACTCTCATCGACGACCACGACGACTTCCTCGGAGCTGGAGCTGGAGCTAGAGCTGGAGCTTGAACTCTCATCGACGACCACGACGATTTCCTCGGAGCTGGAGCTAGAGCTGGAGCTTGAACTCTCATCGACGACCACGACGATTTCCTCGGAGCTGGAGCTAGAGCTGGAGCTTGAACTCTCATCGACGGCCACGACGACTTCCTCGGAGCTGGAGCTGGAGCTAGAGCTAGAACTACTGTCATCAATAATCACCAGTTCTTCTGAATGTCCTCCATGGCACTGGTCGTCAAGAAAGTCGAGCCTTAAAGGTGAGTTAACGACCACATATTTTGTTGGGTATCCATTTTCTGCCAGTGCAGATGCAAACGCAAAAAACCCTACTAAAATAATTGCGACCTTCATGTTTTCAAATTAAATAAATAATAATAAATTAAAGGACTGCACTTGAATGGGACAGGAGTTCTTGTGAGTGGAGGTAGAACTCGAACTGTGCCTTTTAATGGCTGAGGGTCCCTTTATATAGGGCAGACGAATGAGGAAGTCTACATGCCGAAACGTGTATGTTAACGTGTCGTACATTCGCATCGTGAGCATAAGTGAAAACAAGCGAATGCTTTGGCCGCACGTGGAGTGATAGTGTTGTTTGTCAGCGAGGCCGGCGCACTTGCCCCAGCTAGCAGTCGTGCGTGCGGACCGAAGGTGTTCGGAGACATGATAGCACTCGGTTGAGTGTTAATTTGAAGCAGAACATACAAGTGTATTTGCCTAATTTGCCATAATTCACGTCGATAATAAATAATACGGTCTTCGCCATTGCTTTATTTGACACTGTTTTTCATCGCCCAGGTTTGTGATACCACATACTTACTAAATTTCAGATTATTGATTTTTCGTCAATTGTGTCGTAAAACGATCAGTGTTCTGTCTTATTTTAATTGTCAAGAAAAAAGTCTTTATCATCAAACTTTTTATTTTCATTTACGATAAGTATTGGGTGAACAAAACTTTAGCTGTGATTCACAATAAATTGGTGGCTAGAGATATTCGTCTAGTATCATAACAAATGCTTTGATAAAGTTTCGAATGCTACCTTTCAGAAACGATCATTCTGTATTTTCTGAAAACAAGAATCTAAATACCAAAGCGATGATCCTTTACCTGCTCATTTAGGAGCAATAGTTTTCGAAGAGCACAAATATGTATACTCTACATAATATGAAAGTCCAGACATTATTCATGTTTCATATTGTTGTAGACCTTGAGTGGATATTCTTGAAAAGTCAGAAATACTGGATGTAGTGCATATCAACCATGCACAAGAAGAGTGATGCATATAAATCATTTACATTTTGCGGAACGGTTTCATTCTGAACAGAGTGTTTACATGGCGGTGTTTCACACTTCTTTTGTTGCAAACTATCCAATTTTTACTGGTTTTATTGGTATATATCTTTATTTTCATTAAAAAAATGACGAAACGCTTTTGGCGTGCAACGTCGTTATCTGAACGTTTCGGTCCAACGTTTTGCAACCATGCTTTATTTGTCATAAATCAGCAGGTTTTTAGTTTACGCTATTACATTCTTCGTACTCACATCTCCTGTTCAGAAAACGTGAGTAATTCATTTCATGTTCCCTTTAAACTAGTGGTGCTACAACAGCACATACATTTTGCTGTTATGTAACCCTTATATTGAAATTTGATAACTTGCATCTGCGCGTCCGTCACATACGGTTACACTCCTTGTGGAGCACCTGCATGCAAGGTGACGTGCGATGGGTTTGCTGGTGGGGAAGGGACCATTTTTTTTTGCATCCATCTAATTTAAAAACCACAAATTACATTGAAAAGCAAATTTTTAAAAATTTGTGGATATCTTTATATCTAATACTTGTTCTAAGATGAGTGAAACATGCTGATTCAACATATGCAAGCCATTTGTTTCTATCACCCACATATTTTTTAGGTATACACTTCAACCAATTATATTTCACTAGAAAATTTTTGTTAAATGGGCAACTAAAGAACGTGGAATTAACTAAGAAAATAGTGAGATTGAATCACATGACACACACGTACTACATTGTAATATATATTTCAAGGTATAATATACACATAAAATCCATACACACTGGAAATACTTAATCTAAGGTGTATTAGGTTTGAATTTATTGGCTGCAGATTTGCGTTTGTGCTGAGATTTGGCATGTCACGCTGTAGTGTCCAGGGGAAGTCAGCCAACATTACTGCACTCCATTGACTCTGATACGTTTCTTCATCACCAACACTTCCTGGTGAAAACCATGTTCGTCTCTGACCCAACCTAGGTTTTCGGGGAAGATGTCAAAGATGTGAGTCGAGGAGATGAATTTTGAGGGGCATGTTGACACCCAGCTTTTTATAGGCTCTGATGCACTTTTTCACAACAGTTACATAGCAAATTTATAATTTCCAAGGAAATTGGCTACAACCGATTTGAATTCCGTCATGCACTTTTTTCAGAATCATTCAATAATTCATGAATTATTTCAATCTTTATTGAATCAACCTTTATTATTTGTGGCCCTATGAACACACCTTCGCATAACTCAAGCATGGAAAGTTGGTGATCAGGTACCGAAAAGCATCAGAGTCATTGTCTAGTGCCTTCACGAAATGTTTCATGAGCCCTACCATCATGTGAAGCGCTGGCATGATTACCTTGTCAGGGTCAATCAACGGCATATGAACATATGAAGGATTTTTTTAATTTCCTGTGTGCATTCTAGTTTTGATAGGCCAATTTTTCTTTAAGTCGTGGTGCTTTCTATCTCTACTGATCCACTTGCAGATAAAGCAGCAATACTTGATTTACCCTGTCAGACGTTCCCATGAGAATGGTGCTTTTTAAATCACCAGACATACAATATTTCTGCTCGTGACAGCATGTATTTTCAAGAATTAGTGAGATAGTTTCATCTCTTTTGAGTTGGGTAGAATATCCAACTAGTACTGTTGCATATTTGTTTCCATTTTGATACGACTCGAAGATCGCTATGCTTCAATGTTGTGTTCCACCCCGAGTTTTGTCAAGAGACCTTGAACATCCGCACAGTAGCAAATACCGTCACTCAACGCTAAGTAAGCTTCAAATTGCGCAGTCGAAAATACTTTAAATATTACCTTAAAGATCATTTTTTTCATGGACGACGAAAGTATTGTGTGGCATTTTTTGAACACACTACATTGGAAAAAGTAAGTAGCATGCCAGATATCTATACCTTGTTTATCAGTGTTATCAATTATGAACATTCTTACCAAACTGGATACCACATTAAGGTTCACATACATACATGCTCTCATAATACATACACGTTACTATAATATCTCATCTTCTGTCAAAGCTGCATTTCAGACGTCCGTCGAAAAACTCAAAAGATTAACTCAGTATTACGCGAAAAAAAACTAATATTTTCCAAAACGTCTGAAATTATTTAAATATTTAATTCTGAAGCACTGATTTCATTAATAAAGTATGTTTCAACCTTAAAGATGAAGAACAGTTTATAACAAGATTTAACATTTTGAATTTTTGGTTTTCCAGAGGTTATAATAAAAACGGCATCTACGCCTAATAATTAGGCAAGCTTTCGTCTATTGTAGAGAAAAAAGGAACTGTTTTTATAGAAAATCTTATGTATGAATTATTGTAAATTATTATAATTTCATCCAAAATCCGGCATTTACAAATATTTTATTGGTTGAAGCTTCCCTTCTGATACCACGAAAATGGTCAGAAAATGAGACAAGAAAAATGCTGTAGACACCAAACACCGGGGAAGAGTGATAAGCGCAGTGGTGTTTGGGCTTAATACCGTGCCTGGACACGGTGCTTGAAAAACACTGGCAGTAACCGTTTATTATTTGGAGTTGGAATAGTTGCAGTTCACGCGTTCGTGATCTTTTACATAGTACCACTACGTGGTGTCTGCCACCGACGGCTGCGGCCAATAGAATGACGGCCACGACGGCAGCGACGGCGGCGGAGGTGACGGCGGCCGAGGTGACGGCGGCCGCGCGGCGGCGGTGGCGGTGGTGGCGGCGGTGCCAACGTCGGCGGTGGCTGTGACATTGCGCAGCCGTGGCGCGTCGGCGGAGGCAACGGTGGCGGCGGTTGCCGACGGCGGCGGTGGTTGTTGCGGCGTGGCTCCGCCGCGTCGCTGCGGCTGCTGGTGTCGCTACCGCACCCACCGCCACTACCACCATCACCACCACCACCATCACTACCGCCACCGCCTCCTACGCCGCAGCCGCCGCCTTCTCGTCTGTCCTGGCAGCCCGGTAGCGAGGCGTGCCCGCCGCCGCCGCTGCCACCGCCGTCACCGCAGCTGCGCGCAGACGCGACGCGACGCGGCCGCCCGCCACCGCCCGCGCACCTCGTCACCCGCCGCCCGCACAACCACACCGACCACAGGTATAGGAGAATCCCACTAAGAATGAGCCAAAACGAGAGTTCGCTAAACAAGTGAACATCACATCTAATTCAGAGAAGTATCCCTCCACTGTGATAGCTGATCAGCCACGCCTCGTCGTAAATTGTTTACTTTTGTATATAGCTCCCGTTAAGACATCGTGGCTTCTCATGGTTCACGACCGTATAATTATATTAAAAAAATAAATTGATAAAACGCAAACCACGGAACGTTTTCGATCACAGCTCGTCACTTTACCGCACAGGAGCAGAAAACTCGTGCACCAGTAGGCGTCTGACATTCCAGGTCATTCCAGGTCATTCCAGGACATTCGGTTTTCAAATAAACACAATACATATCACACAAAAAGTAAATGAAATGTATTGCTTATAAAAAAATTACAAAAGAGCCTAGGAGCACTGCACTTCCGAATTTCAATTTTATCTCCTGGCGAGCTACATTTCCGTCGGACGAGGACATCCCAAAAAGAAGGGTCGAAGACAATTACAAGTTATCCAACTGCAAACGAACGAATCAAGTCAGGAGAGTCAAATGGGCTGAAGGGCAAAGACCACAGAATTTTTCATTATGTTCCTAGCACTGGCTGTCAAAACAGTCCATTCTTATAAAAATCGCTCTCTATCTGGGCGAGCTGCTCAAACGACCTGAAGGCCGGTACACACGGTCCAGTTTTCGTGCAGATTCTCCTACAATTTCTATACAGAAACTTCAAGATCTCAAACTAAAAGAATACAACCCAGAAGTCGGGCATACACGGTTTGTGCGTTTTCTGCGTGAATTCTGTATGAATACTCACAAAACGCTGCCAGTGAGTGTACCGGGAAACAACTGAATTGCGGTATCCGAGTATTTTCAGAAGCGATATTTCTGTGTGTGCGTGCGTGCGTCCTAGCTGTGATCATTATTAAGTATTAATAAACTATGATGAGCATTGAGAAGGAAAATAGGAAGGCGGCAATAGCGAAAGAGGTAGTTTATTACAATATCACTTCAGACAATCGCACCTTGATCCTTCTAACCACACAATCGAAATTGCCTATTACCCTCGCTTCATGTAAACAAATTCGTTAGTAAACGATTCTCCCGCTAGAGGCGCTTGGGTCAAACTAATCTTTCTGCATGAAAACTTTCGAACATGCTTAAGAGTTTTCAAGCAGATATCGTCCAGAGTGCACCGCACGTTTTCTTTACGTCCAATTTGCACGAAAACTGTCCCGTGTATACCGGCCTTAAGAAGGGACCATTTTGACATGTCGGGAAACAAATGAATGACACGTTGGTTGATGGAATTGCAAGAGGTAGTGATGAAGCCACTTACAAGTCAGCTAAAGTAAAGGAAACCATTCACGAATTCAATGCATGGACGTAACCTGCAGTTGTGTTCCCAACAATAGCCAAGCAGAAGCTATCAGTACTCCCTTTTCATAGTAATCTTTCTATACGTGGGTTCTCAGCACAATCGACCTAAGAGCCCTCCAAGATTAGACTGACTTCCCCCCTGAAAATGTGTATGTTTGTCTCTCCCAAGGTCGCAGTAAAGCCATTCTCATCACTCGTTACCACGCCTTACTCTCCATGAAGTGTTCAAATCAAGAAACAAATCAAAGAATTGAAAATGATAGTCAGCATTCATTCACCTGCACGTCCGATATCCCCCACCCCTTCGTCACCCCACCAATGCTTCTTCCTAGAGATACTTCCTAATTTACATTTGTCTAGAAAAGTACGATTAGTAATCTATGAGTATGTGAGCTGAAAACGCTGGTCGACGATTTCTCTCTTAACTGTGAGCTAAGAAATAATTAAATTTGAATATAATGAATATACATAATTCAATGGGTTATTAGAACAAAATCGCTGAGAATTCGTTGTATTTTCTTGTGTGACAGATATTTTTCCTATTTTGTAGACCATCAAAATTGGGTTGCCTTCCCAACAATTATTTTAGAGAACCTGTTTATTTGCTGGGAAGTAGCACAGTCAGGTCAGGAAGTTGCTACGCCAAATGTATTATAGCTTTGTTGACGTTTCTAAAATTGCTTCGTAAGCAGGAGGATACTCTGAGCGAAAAACGTACACTCCTAAAGTAAGAAATATACCGTTCTCAAGGCTATTACAATTTCTTCACCAGTTTAGGCAACACAGCTTCAGATTGATCTGTTAACGGTTTCTATATTTTTGTGTAGTTTTTCCTGTTAAAGGAAGTACGCAATGAATGTTTGAACAAACCCACTAGAGCAGCACAGAAGTTCTTGCCTATGGTCGTTGGTACGTACGGAGGCCGTTCTGAGTTGCCTAAGAATTCTGAACTTTCATTTCTAAGTCCATTGACCGTGAAAATTCGCTCCAGAAACTGTGGTAATTGAAATTACATTTATGCAATTAAGATATCCAATTAAGAATCACCAACAATCAATCAAACTTTTCTCAAAAATGGCTCCAATTTTTTTCTTTGAATTTATTGTAAAAATACAGTAGAATACGCTTGCAAAGATGGCGTAGGATCGATTTTCACTATTTACTCTAAATTTTCGAAAATAACAAAATTTGAATTTTTTCAGCGTTTTCCTACCACTACAATGTTAAAGATAGATATTTTTTCATGAAATGAAATTTGTTCGCCATAATTTGTTCATTTATTTACGTCATGCATTTTTTAAAAGTATTGTTTCCGCAATATTGAGTAAAATACGTGCAATGTTAAAAAAGATTCAAAACAAGAGGTTTTTTTTTTGAAAAACGACTCCAATTTGTTTTAAACGTTTGGTAGATATAGTGCTAAATGTACTGTAGTAGGCGACATAAACGCCATTTTCTCTGAATTATTTTGTTAAAAAACAAAACAATTGTAATATTTTTGACATCTCTCTCACGTAGTGAACATTTACATTACCGGCTATTCGTATACGTTACTGCATTTATAAGATAATGTGCTTCAAATGATGTCTTATAAAGGTTTCGAAAAATCATGTTTTCTGTAAAAATGAGTGCGAAATTCCGCATTTTCAAAAGCGTTTAAACACCATTTTCTCGAAAACTGCTACAAATTTGTTCTTTCAATTTTTTGAATGGATAGAGCTAAATTAACTAAATAACATGACATAAATGCCACATTGATATATTCTCTCGTTTTTATAAAAATTACACAATTGTACTTTTTTTGAAACTCTGACGGCCTTAATATTTACAATTCTAACGACTTGTATACATTATTGCTTTTGTGAGCTGAAGTGCTTCAAAAGATTTCCAATGTAATTTCTCCAGATCTTAAAAGTTTTGTGTGAAAAAGTGCTTCAAATTTCGCATTTACAGAAACGCTTAAACGACATTTTCGCAAAAGAACGGTTCAAATTGTTTCACCGAAAGTTTCCATATAGTGACCTCTTCACTCTTCTATAATATTCCTGGTCATTTTTCAGTTGTGCTATTAGGGGACAGAAAAATAAAGAAATAAGAAATAAATGTATTTTATGCAGCGATTGATGCGAGAGGGAGGGTAAGAGAAAAGTAAGTAGTGCGAGAACGTCTGTGCTTTTCTCTAGCGCCACTCGTTTTCTGATATATATTTTGAGAATTCCGGGTTGGTATTGGTCGGAAAAATTAATTGGTTAGCAGATATATATATATTGACGTTTTCTGCAAGTCGTGGGAGCGCAGAATCAGCCTGTCCCTCGTGCACATCCTGTTCGGCCGCGTCATCGCTCGTCCTCTTCCTGCTCTGCCTCCCCCCCCCCCCCCACCCCCACCCCGCGCAGGTCTGTCAGCGCCCAGTCCCGCTCCCCGTGGCTTCCCGCCGCCACCGCACCGGCGCTGCTCGGCGCGGCCGCCACCTCCTCGGCACGCCTGTCTGCCGGGTGAAGCCGCGCGGTGCGACGCGCGGTCCCCGTCGGCCGGCAGCGGCGCGGCGCCGCCGCCCGCCGTACGTCGGTTGCACGTTGCCGCGCCGCGCCGCCCCCACTCGCGCCGCGCGCCTCAAGGACGGACGCGCTCGCTCGAAGCGGGCGGCGGCGGCGGTGGCGATGGCGCGCGCTCTAGCCTCGCGCCCGCGAACCTCCCACCCGCCGGCTCCGCCGCGGGGGCGCCACTGCGCAACCTGCCACAGGCCGAGAGCAATGTACGCATGCATAGCGTTTAACTCAACGGCGTGGGTGGGTATCTTCATTTTTAGGCCCCATACTTCATTACACTTTATTTACAGATAACATATTTAAATATATTTTTTTAATTTAGCTATATTTAACATATTTTATTAAAGTAAATAAATAAAACATATTATAACGAGAATCAAATGATGTTAATGATATGTATTGATTTGGTTGAACCACTTAATGCGTTGCCATATGGCTTAAAGATCTTCTTTCCCAAGGGTGCGTCACTACTAATTGTCTGGTTAACTAGTGGTGCAACAGAACGGCAACAGCAACAGAATTTTAAAAAAGTATGCTTGGTATGTAAAGAACTGTTGTACTGTATATTGCAGTATTCGTGAAGACTGTTTTTGTTAAAATACTTAATATATTGCAGTGAAATAAGAGAGTATTTTATTTGTTGTTCGTGAGGAGTGTGCGTGCTATTTTTTGGAAAATGTTTTGTGTTCCGCAGCATTTCCGTCGCCGAAAGTTTCTAAGTGTATTTAATTTTGTAATGCCTAATTTTCTGAGAAAAATATCAATGCATTTTTGAGTTTTATTTTATTAAATTATAATATTTATTAGTTGCTGTTATTGTGGCTGTAGGTAACGCTGTTTTAATGTATGGTAATGCTGAGTTTTATACATTGGAAACAATTTGAATTAGTTACCTACATGTCAACTTTATATTTATGAATATGCATTATTCTTTAGGTAAGTGGGAAATACTCAACGTCCAGTTAGAGTTTCAATGTTTCCAATGAAAGTGTGCGGACATAGATCTATTGTACTTATCCGTCTGTATTTTGTATTTTACATTTTCATTTTTGTCAATCTAAATTTTCTTTTTTCTTTGTGTGTTTTCCAATGCAAGCACAAATTCTAATGAGAGTTCTTTCGCTTCTTTAAAAAAAACTGAATTGATTTTGATAAAGTATGACGTGAATTTATTTGCATCATTTGTGGATATTTCAGTCGCTAATGTTGAGTTTTTTGGAAGCACATTAATATAGCGTTTCGTTACGCAAAGTGTATATATTAAAATTTGAGTATCGAATGTGCACACTGCTGTTAACACTGCATTCTGTTTGCGTGCACATTTACAGAACGCATTTAAAAATAAGAATGGGGAGTAAAACCAGTGTATTTTAATAATTCAGCATTTTAATAATCTATTTGAGCGTTGGCGTATATTGCGTAACTAAAGTGCTTGTTCAATACTGCCATCGGAATACCTAATGAGTTATCATTGGTAAAATGTGTTTTGCCACAATATTGTGAAATTGGTCCATGCAATTATGCAATTTGACGATAAGTTACATTAATAACACACAATGAGATTGATTATTCAGTGGCATTTGGGTATACTGTAAGTACAAAAAGACTGTAGTACAGGCGTCTGTTTAAAGAGGAAAAGGCGCAAATATAATTATATTTACTAAATTATTCAGGAAGTCTCACCTTCACTTCTTAGTGTGTTTGTTTTTTTCGTGAAATAATGTAGCAGTTAAAAGGCAGATGGAAAGTTTTGCTTTTCTTTTTAATGAAAGTAGTAGCACACTCCAGCGCAGATACCAACCAAAACGAAAAAATAAACAAAATTCTTAAAAATAATAGGAGGGAGTGAAAGAACATTCAGTTTATGTAAACAGCCTGAATTATTCCTCCGGGGAACATTAAATAAATAATACTTTTTCATTCCCATCCATCACAGTCTGCATTAATTTGAAGTGTCCGGCAATCATCGGAATTCGTTTAGGACTAATATTGCATGATGTTGTTATTGCCATTAATGCCAGCAATTAAAAAAAGGTTTTTTAATTTATAATTTTATAGGTAGTAAATTGCTTTATTGGTGTATTTCACTGTTGTACCATTTTCGTGTGAAAAATGTCAATGGTGATTGATATCTATTAATGGGTGATAATTCATATATTTATCTAAAGTAAGTGTGCATTACAGTTCGTGTTACGTTTACTAAAGAAAGTAATCTCGCATTCACTATTGTATGACATATGCTACTTGTCTGAAAGACATTACGATTGTCAATGTCTGAAGCCGAGTAATATCAATTACAGTAATTAAATCATTGGTACCTTTCGTAAAGGCCCTTTTCCATCTTTTTTGGTTTCCCTTTCACCATTGTGCTAAAAAAATTAAATTGCTAATGACTACAATAAATCTCTAGTTGTTTAAAGAGAAAATTAAAATGACAAATCTCTTCTTCCTCTGTAGGATGTACATTTAGGACGTTCTCTCTATTGTTTCGTTCCTTCCGAATTTAACGAATTTGTAGGCCTCGCTGTTCCGTATATATTTAGCTCGGCTTTAATTGAAATTTTGGCTAGTAATTGAAATTTTAAGGAAATTAGAACTACTTTATGTAAACCGCATTTAAAACTTTCTCAATTATCAGTGTTACGTTCAGAAACGACTCCCTCAATCTTCTCTTGCACGCTGACTTCTACATATCCTAAGCTGCTTTAGATGTTCGTCATTCAAAGATGTCCATAACAAGTCCCGTCTCCCCATTTCCATGTGCTACTTCCATCTTAAAACTATGGATTTTGTCATCTTCTGAACCATAAAATGTGTCGGACGCAATGAATTTGAGAGGAAAAAAAGTTTTCAATACTGTTTTCAATCTGTGTTTGCTTGAATAAAAAGATCAGGTTTCTTGGTGGTGGTTTCTGAATCGCTCAGAAAATACACATATGGTAAACGGTTCCAAATAAACAGTATTTAGTATTCAATCCACAATATTCCACAATCGTACCAGGTCTTACCAAAGTTCAGTTAGCCAGGAGACGTACCAAAAACTATGTCGTTTCGCCATTTTGTCAGAGAGAAGCCCCAAAGTACTTTTGAAATCACCAAAAGCCACAAGATATTTCCACATAAAGCCACAATTTCATTTGTGCAACTTTGTGAACACACGAAAAGTGCAACGCATATTGACGTCAGCGCGGTGAGACCATACCTACCCTTTTCGAGCATCTATGGTCAAACCTTCAGCATAAAGAAGAAACAGGTCAGATTGACTGTAGCCAGTCGGCGCGCGCATTGCGTGCCCAGTAATATAGAGAGATTATTATAAGAAGGGACCGCTTTGGCAGCTACAGCTTTGCCCATGTAGGCAACATAACTGCTGGTTGTATCCATGTACTCATCTTGGCAACGCGTTTGTTTACACTTAGCTCATTTGCAAATGGTTTCATCACTATCGCTTGCAATGTCATCGCGCTGCATGACGTTCGTTTGTTTCCCTACCTGTCAAAGTGGTCCTTTCTTAGAGTAATTTCTCTACCCAAAGTTTATTTCTCTAGTCACATTGCGCTGTTTCTGGTTCCTTACTCCAGCCGTTGCTTGGATCACTTATGCTTCGTCCTTGGGCCAGATTCGTGTAAAGTAACCTGAGAAATACATAGTAAGAGTATTAGGGGGAACCGGGGCTAGTTGTAACAGGGGCTAGTTGTGACATCGTGTTTATTGTCCGGTCCAATAGATCACAGCACGTGATAGTTTACATGCACGTTTCAAACCTTTGTCTCAGTGTGCTCTTTGAGTTGCTGTGGGATCCGTTGCTAGATTTGCTTATTTACGAACGTTTCGTGTTTTATGCGTTGAGAGATAACAATCAGTCGGATTGTTGGAATCAACATAAGTCACAATAAATCTGAAGTATTTTCAACTACTTAGTATCATTAAAAAAATATACTTTTTAAGCTATAATTTGATGTTTTTTGGTTTATATGAATAAAAAAATAACCTGAAATAAAAGCAAAATATCATATTAGTGTGTCTAGGGGTTAATTGTGACAGATTATACAGAGCACGTTGTGAGAGTGTCACTAATTACCCCGAAAGCTTCGTTAGAATACAAAAGAGAGAGAGAGAGGGCATATGCCTTTTTTATTATTTAAAATTCTAGAATTTTGCAAATTCCTAATTTTCTGTCCTTTATTTACATTCCTGTAGGAAAAAAAGTCGATTTTAAATCTGTTTATGACCACCCCTTCTACTCTTCGAGTTTCCCCCCTCCCACAATAGAAGGCTTCCTCTTCTTCCATTCCAAAAGATGGATGCCACCTAGCTGTACTCAGCATGTTTTGCAGTTTTCATATTTTTCCGACCATGTTGTGAACATTTGTAAGTGATCCACATTTCTTGGGCAGTAAGTATTTTCAATTTTATTTATTTATTATTTATTTTATATTATTTGTTAATTTTTTCACATAAATTCACTGTATTTCTTTTTGCTCAATTTATGTTAATGTTTCAATTTTATTCCTCCTTACCCACTGAGGATGAGAAAGTTAATTCTGGGTAATAATGAATAAAATTATTAAACTTTCTGAGGACGATTATTTATTTTTACCACGCCTACTATAGTTTTATGAAGTATTAAATATCCCAACGATGCGATGCGGATACGTTTTGCGTGTGGCAATAGGCCCGTTAACCTCCTCAGGTCATCAGTCCCCGTCCATCTCTTCCTTTGTTGCAATAGTCGCGCAGATCGCGTTCCCGGAGCGAACGATGGTTCAAAGCGCACAGCGTCGCGGGCTATATCTGGCCCGAGGCTATCTCGGCGGCGGCGGCGGCGGGGGCGGCGGGCAGCCTGGGGAGGGGGGGGGGGGGGTCGCGAGGGGGCTGCGATCGGGGCGGCCGCCGCGCGTTCGCGCTCCACCGCTCACGCGCCCCCATTCCCCAGCCCCACACCACGGGCGCCGCGCCGCGCCGCGCCGCGCCGCGCCGCGCCGCGCCCTTCGCCCCAGCCGAAGCACTGCGGTCGCGACACACAGTGGGGACAAGAATCAGCGAGGGCGTCGCGTCATTACACTCACCTTCTTCTTTACTTGTTATTTTTCTTCTTTCCATTAATTTTCTTCTTCTCTTCCCTTTGCTTCTTTTCCCCTTTTTCCTTCTCCTCCTACTTCATCTTCTTCTCCTTATTTTTCATCTTTTTCATCTTTTTCACATTTTCTTCTTTTTCTCCTATTCTTCTTCGACTTTCCCATTTCCTCGTTACCCTCCACCAACAGCTCTTCCTTCTCCCTCTCATCTATTTTTCCCCTTTCTTCTCTTCCACTTCTCCCCTTTTTTTCCTCTTCTTCTTCTTTTCTTTCCCTTCTCATTTTTCTCATTCTCCCTTTTCTTCTTTTTCTCCTCGTTTTCCTGTTCTTTTCCTCACATCATTCTCCTTTATCTTTCCTCCTTCTCCTCTTTCTTCTATTTTACCAACTTCTCACCCTCCTTCACCTCTTCTTTCTCCTTCTCATCCTTCCTTCTTTTTCTCTTTCTTTCCTTCTATTTCCTCTCTCCTTTTCTTCTCTTTCTCCTATTTATTCTCATTTTCTCCTATTCCACGTCTTCTTTTTCCCTCCTCTTTCTCTTTTTTCTCTCCTCTGTCTTCTTTCTTCTTCGTTTTCTCTCTCCTCCTACATCATCCCCTTATTCATCTTCCTCCTTTTCCTTCTTATCCCCATTTTTTGCATGTCTTCACATAAAAAGGTACGGGTGTAAAACAATATTTCTCTAAACGAGGTGGAAGTGAACATTTTGCGTTAGGACGTTATCATTAAAATATCGACGATTTCATTAAAATAACTGGAAGCCGCCTATGAGGCATTCATTTAAATATTGAGTATCGTTGCGCTGGAAATTGTAGAAGTAAAAATATAGTTCATCTGAAATTACAAATTGGAGAGTTATCATCTTCTTTCGTCATTCCAGGCTGGTACTTTCGACATTCAAGAGGGAGAAAACATACTAGCTGGTGTTGTGTTTCATTATTGCAACACGTTTATCGTATATCACATCATAACAAATCTGAAAATTAGTAGAAGTTTTCATTATTCTTTCGCATACGAGATGAAGTGCACCTGCGTTTCCCAGATATTTATTAATTATAATTATATAATCATATTTATCATTATCCTCTTTTAGTAATGAAAAGGAATGAGTTCTATGCATGGTGTAACCCCGCCCTACATTGCCCTGCCCGGTCCCACTATTCCCGCGCCATCATTGCTATGGACAGCTGTATACATGTATTGTTGCATACTCTCGGTGAATATCCAATAACAATTTTGACCTTCAATTACACAAAGTTTTATTGCTCCATTGCAATGAACCAAAATACATTTAGTGAGAAATGGTATAAGATATCAGAATTGTTTAATTCACTTATTCTCTTCCAGATTTTCTTAATATTTTCGAGATATAAGAACAATATAATGTTTTTAACATGTACTTGTAAATTATCATATGCAATAGAAATTATCTCAAGAATTATTATAACTCAATTATTTTGAAATAGACACGCCAACTTAATTAAGTAGATAACTGATTCGTCCTTTTCGCAAAAATCGTACTTGAAGCAGCATATGTCCATATTTGAGTGTGTTTAAAACCTTTTTGATCTTTTATTTGATTCGTGTTTTTTTCACTATACGATACTACTTAATTGTCCAAATATTTTGATATCTGTAGGTAATATGCAGATGGTCTTTTGTCTCGCAATGGGTATTGGTACTTATGGTGATTACAAAAAATCCATTTTGCAAGTTTCGAATTCGAACTTAATAGTTGTGTAAGTGTGCAAAGATTGTGAATAATCAGTCGCAACAGACAAGTCAGAATACTTAAGGAAGTAAGTGCATCAAGACGTTAAATTATACTCCGAGGAAAGTTGCTGTGCTTGAAGAAAAAAGACATTGCACTTTTCATGCTTTATTCACATGTACGCGTTCGAGGTGCACATGGCAGAAATATCTGAAAACCTTTAGACCATCGTACACCAGCGATATTCAGAAAATTTCATTAAAATTATTCCACGTTTTACTATGCAAAAGAATATAAAATGTGGATAATACACGAACGATCCCCAGTTCCCGAGGTCAGAGACCATTAGTTAGACCACACACTCACTCTCTCCATTCATATCTACACTAAATCAATTCTCCCTCTTCAAATACACGCTCCATTGTGGATTCATTTTGTAACGTATTCACGTGTGTATTGCCAACTCTCTTCCACAAATCTGCAGAAAGTGAGCAATTTCATCAACCAATATTCACATCTCTTGAAACCGGGGCACAGGGCATCCAGTTCCTTCCAGCATTCACCGCCAAGAGTGACTGGCGTTTCTGGCCATGCGCACAGAATTGCCCTTTTGTTTGGGTGGGGGGGGGCGGCGCGGTGTGGTGGGTAGCGACGATCTCCGGCTGCATATCGATTGGGAGGGAGGAGCGAGAGCGCTGGCCGGCCCACGCCGTTAAAAACAGAATATGGGGCGTCGACCTCCAGAGGGTGGCCAGGGCGGAGTGGGAATCGGAAAAAAGATGCGAGCGGTGAGTAAAAATAAAAAAAAAATGAATAAATGCCGTAATGCGGCGGAAACGTGAGCGACAAGCAACGCGAAATGGACGATGGCGGAGAAAAGGTTGTCAAAGAGAATAACGACGGCGACGGTGGGGCCAAGGAGAATGACGTAAGAGGCGACTTTGTTTCGTAACTCGTGGAGTGATATACTTATATGCACTACACTACCGCACAAGTAGGGAGACCATTCGGGAGCTTAGAGCATGTCCCCACTGTTTTCCGCCGGTGGGAGATACCTCGGGGAAAACACCGCAATCCGGCGTATAGGTCGGCGCCTCATATCTCCATCCAGCGGGGAAGATCAACTCCACCTCGGCGACTGAATCGTGCACAACATTTACGGGACTAGTGACCTTAGCAGTTGACGCGCCCGGAAATACGTACTAATCAAGAAGTCAATCGAGGAGAGTGCGAGTAAGCGGACATTGCGATGGCGAAATAAATGTAGTACTATAGGAGTCAGAGGAAAAAAAAAAAAAAAAACTGAAGACTTATTGAAGTTGTGAAAGTGACAAGATGAAATGACGATGATTATCATGTTGTTTGGAAGCTTTTGATACTTAACAAGTTTGAAGAGAGAAAGTGAGGTCTCGACTTTGCATCTTACCTTCTAGTCATTCTTTAATTCATTACCTAACGGGTACAAAACTCCTTTGTTTAAGAAGTAAAAATCAAAATTAAAACGGTTTGTGATTTAATTCCGTTAAAACAGCAACTGAATAACTCAAACCATTTAAAAGACCTGTGTGTTTTAAAAGAGAATCGTCCTCTTTAGCGATTTTTGTTTCAAGATATATGGACAAAAAACGATGAAGGTATCCTAAGCACTGAATTTGCAAAAGCTACCTCTTGATTTCATCTTCCCATCTCTCCCATCAGACCAAAGAGAGAGTCAATCTATCTTCTGGTGATGTAATGAAAACGTGACAGTGAGCTGTCATTCAAGATCATGTCAGCCTGATCTGACATTCACGTCTGACCGTGAAATTGTATTACTTTAATATTCATTCTCAATTAGAGGAATAGTCGCATCTGCTCTTGGGAAGATCACTAAACGTGATTGATGTTTACTGTCCGTGCGGGGGCGGTTGGCAAAGCACGAACAAGGGGTCGTTGACTACAATTAAGATTGATAAATTATCGTGCTTCCGTGTGCCTTGGTCATTTATTTCGCGAATTGCCTCGGTCATTTGTTCCATAAGTGTAGTGCATGTTATATCTCGGGATGTGGCGGTGTTCCTCCCAGCCAGGTAAATGAGATTCGGACCCAAGCCACACGCTGTCTTACGGGATTGGCCCCCACACTCCTCCTGGTTTTTCTACTAACGGGACGCCTTCTCTACCGGGATAAGCTCTAAGCATTACCTAGAGCTAGTGGTAAAAATCCACCATCGTCGAGATCCGAACCCTAGAACTCAGAGTCAGAGACGCTGCAGTGGCATCAGCTGTTAATCTGAGCCATGTCAGAGGGTACACGCAAACCTGTCGCGCTGACAATCGTTAAAGTAGTGAGAGTGTAGACGTTGTTGTTGTTGTTATAACAATAGTAAGAACAATAGTAAAAATTAATTTTACTATAACAATATTATTATTTATTAATATTTATTATTATTATTATTATTATTATTATTATTATTATTATTATTATTATTATTATTATTATTATTATTATTATTATTATTATTATTATTCCTCTGATTCACGTCTAAAGGTGTTATGAGTCGGTTGAATATAAAATCTACTCCAGCTTGCAACCAGCTTCCTAATGAACATATTTAGGGACTGCCGGTGTTTCTACAATACTTTGCGCATAATATAGGCTTTTCCAATGCAAAGCTATGTTTGTTGTTATTGTTATTACTATTACTATGATCAATATTGTTGTGTCCGCTTGTGGGGATGAGGATGGGGATGGGGTGGAGGTGGGGGTGATGTGGTGGTGGAAGAAAAGTGTTGGAAGAAGTGGTGGTGTTGGCGGCGGCGGCGGTAGAGATGATGGCTGCAACAGTGGCGATACGTTTGAGGGCGGGCGGGCGGGCAGCTCGTATCGGCTGCGTTCGCCCGGCCCTCAGCCTTGCGAAGGGGCGCGCGCCTCTCCACCGCCGCCGCCGCCGCAGACATTAATGGGCTGTGAAGAGAAGTAATCTATGGATGACGTTGCCTGATTGTGACGTTGATCGATGGATCGCGCAGAAGAGAAAGTGACGCGCCGGCCACTCAACCGCCGGCTCCCCATCCCTGCCTCCGCCCCCGCCCCCGCCTCCATCATGCCCGCTCCATCATCACAACGGCTGAGTTTAGCTCAGAGCCAGCATTGCCGGTTTCTCTGCAGCGTCTCTGACCGGGAGATCCTAGGGTTCGCGTACCTACGGTGACGGAATTCGATAGTCGATAGATAAGATACTAGATAGCGAGGTCGAATTCATCCGCTGTCTTGAGAACTCCAGCGTTCGATTGCTCTCATCAGCGGTTTCTAGTGGTTTCTTTAATCAATACCAGGCGAATGCCGGAGCAGTACCCAAACAAACAGACCAAGGGCTGCCCGTGAACTTTTCTTTCTCTTCCTTGTCCTACCCTTACTCCCTTACTTGCACTCACACTAACTTACGCTTACTGTACCACGCATGTTTTTAGACCGGTCAAAATGTTAGAGTTGTTCTTGGCTGGCGCGGTGTCCCTCTGGGGGGAGGGGGGTAAGTCTCCCGCAAGTCCACCTGTAGGTCGACGACGGATCTGACCATTCAACGGGGAAGGAATTAACGCCACCTCCCGAGATAAAACATTTACAACACAAGCGGGACTAAGGTACATAGCAGTTGAAGTGCGCAGAAACATCACTCAATCCTCTACGACGCCCCCGTCTCCTCCAACTATGCAAACGTGGTCCAATCAATCCTGCGTCCGTCGATTCCGACCGTTCTCGCCCTTCCTGACCTCAGCGACAACACACAATCCCCCTCGTTCCATCCTGTGTTTAACTTCCGTTAGTCTATGTATCTTATGCTGCCGCATGTTTCGTGTACAGTTCGGATGGAGATCCGCTTTCTTGTTCGGGAGGAAAGTGGCGGAAGGATATTGAAATTCATTATACTCCAAAACGCAGATACGTGGCCATCTGTCAAAAACTGTGATTATGTATGAGAACTTCCATTTGCATACATTTCTTAAACCAGGTTTTCAAAACTCGTCCTTCGTATATATTAAAAACAATTGAAGATTCGCTACAGCATTCTTTTAACCCATTAATAGTTTTTAAATACGTGTGGTATTTTTACTCATTTTTATGCACACTTCAGTATTCTGATTTATTTTTTTGACCCAAATTAATTAATTTTTTGTTATGGACATTTGGGACATTTGGGACATTTGTTATGATTACTTACCGTATTTTACTATTAGAAACGCTGTCAGAGACCTTTTCTAGATGAATAAATGTAGTATGTGTATCAATAATATGAATTAATTTTTTTATTATCTAGTATATGCAATTGATGTTACCTAAGCAGTTTCTAATACCACTTCCATCTTGGCTGAATGTCATTCGTTTTCTCTTCTCTGAAATACTAGCGAATAGCCAACATAAAATAATTGTTCAAGTTGTTTATCGCCTTTCTCATCTGCTTTTGGTGACCATGCATTAATTTCGTTAGGTGGGTCCATTTTAGTTTTATTTCTGTTTCGTAATAAAATACCTTTTTCAGTTTCGTGGAAACCCCATATTTTGTTTGGCATTGCTAAGTGAACCATCAAACTCGTTCATAGGAACGTACAAAAGACATTTAAATTCATGAAATGAATACTTGTTATCACTCCCATGTTCTAAATGTTGGGATTATGTTAATTTTTAACGATGCCCATTGTTAGTTTGATGTAAAGTCAGTAAAATTGTAAATTCAATGTAATGGATATTATAATTTTTTAAATATATTTTTTTGTGCAATTTAGTTTTATTCGTCGGTAAGTTTAAGAATTCAAGCATTCCTTCGCAAAATTTACACACACGAGTTATACGGTATCCGCTTCTGACGACAACTAGCCGTTGCGAACACCTCGTCCGCCGTCTTGATAGCCACGGCATTGCCGGAGACAACCCCTCCGCTGCCGTGATGCGCCCTGATCCAATCCCCTGCTGCTGCTGCCGAGTTAAAATGGACTCCCCGGCAGCCGCTGCGTTATGCAGGCGCTTCCCGGCGCTGCCAGACGCTTCTGCCTGACAGGTGTTTCATGGCCTGCATTCGCGGCTGACGAGCTGCGGATCCAGCTGCTCGCCTGGAATTGGATAAACGATGTTTGGTATTAAATTATGTCCATGGTGTTATCTTGTTGGAGTTTGTTTAAAAATTGTTACGGAGTGTAATAGTATTTGCAACTAGTAGGTTGTAAGTAGAAGTAATTTATTGAAAGATATTTTTAAAATTTCTATCACTCCTATCCCATCAACATCATAATTACACCTTACATCTGTATCTCTTTATCTTACATTTCCTTCTTTTACACACTACATATCACTTATTTTACATTTTCTATACCACTTCTTATGATTCATTTATTTTTTATTATAAACCATTTTCCATTCCATCTTCTATTCTCACCTTCTCTCCTCTCTCGCCAAGTCCCAACTGTGGCGCAATTTTGACACTATTTACGAACTAGGTCGATTTCTGCCGCTGTCTGGAAGAGAATTCTAGCGACCTGTTGCTCCGATCAGTAGTTTTACATGGTTTCTTCGAACAATACCAGGTGAATGCCGGAGTAGTACACTATCAAACGGTCCACGGACTGATCGCTATCTTTCCTTCCTCTCCCTTGCCCTGTCCTCTCCCCTCATACATACTTAAAATGTCATGCCCTACTGTGCCACACTTGTCAGAAGACCACTCGAGAGCCTAGTGCTTGTCCAGGCTGGGGCGGTGGCAAGCTGGGGGAAATACCTGGAGGAGGAATTTCCTCGCAAGACGTCGTGTAGGTCAGCGCCGGATTTCATGGACAGCATTCGAGTAACGCCGTCACTTCCAGGGATAAAACATTCACAACACTAACAGGAATAATGACGATAGTTAACTTGGCTGTTAACATCGAATAATCAACCTCTCTCATTACTTTCCAACCTTCTCATTACTTTCCAACGTCTTGATTTTGAGAACAAATTTCACGTTTTCAGTTTTCTCCCACTTCTACGTTCCATCCTCTTTCCTCACAGGTTTTGTAACTCATTGAATTAGACGCGAATTTGTTAATATGGGAAAACAGAAAATCTTGACACTTTATCTTCCCGTGTAAATGCAACGAGACGCCGATGAACACTGTTATAAGTAGATTAATAATCTCGGTGGTTGGTGTCAATGTTTTGAACAATTTGTTCTCTACTGATAATACATATAAGAATATTTAGAAGTATACATTTATTGGTTGATTGATTACAAGTGATTCCGAACGTGTAAATTGCTAATGTCATTAGTCCCGTAAGGGTCGTGCATGGTGTTTGCTCGGGAAGTGGCGGTTATCCTTCCCCATTGGGATGGTGAGATCGACGCCGACCTACCGTCGGCAAGCGAGGCTTTCCCCATCCATGTACCTCACATCATCGGGACACTGCCCCAGCTGCGACAAGCTCTAATCTGCCGACCGGTCTCCAGGCATGTGTGGTAGTGTAGTGCTTGTAAGTGTGTGTAAGGGGTAGAATAGGACAAGGAATGGGTACGTGGCCCGGTTGGTAGGGTACTGCTCCGACATTCGCCTGGTGTTGATTGTAGAAACCACGGAAAACTACATGATGAGATACAGAAAACTACCGATGAGAGCAGCTAGAAGTCTCGTACAGACAGTCTACTTTTATTAGTAATCGTTTTAGACATTGGAGATTTTTATAGAGGAGTTTGTATTAAGAGGAAAGAAAGATCGCTTCTGCTAGTTCTTTGTGGAAAACACATCCGTGTACAGCTGTGGTGCAAGTGCTTCCTTTTCTTCCCTACTTTGCCGCCATCACCCATCCTTAAGGCCGAGAGAAGTTCTGATCTCATACCTTCGTTTGGTTCATCCAGCACTGACCTAGGAACAATTTATATTTGTGTCGGAGAGAGGACAAGTCAAAACAGTAAATGCTGTTGAGCCACGTAAATGAATAATTATACTATTTACTCATCAACCATGCAAATCAGATCATCGCCTATCACTTGATTCTGCCTGTAGGTTGAGTGCATCAGAATGATGCTGATAATAATGATAAAAATATTGTATAGAGACACCGCTGTCACGTACGTACCGATCGACCATTAATGCAAACAAGACGCTCTCTGGGAGGAGGTGCAGGTATTGGCATGCGCTGGGGCATGATGGGTTGGGGCCGGGGGCGGGGACGCCGAGACGGGCAGTCATTTCATTAGCCGCCGGTGAGCTGGCTGGCTGGCTGCTGGCTGCGTTCGCGGCTGATTCTTCACACAAGCGCGCGCGCACGCTGATAGCGGTTTAATTAAAGTGCACCAAAAATAGCGCGCGCTGCCTTTCTCGGTTTGCCGGCCGGCCGGCGGGGGAGGGGAAGGGGAGGGAACACATTCCGCGTTGCTCGCTTGGTGGCTCTCTCCGCCCGTCAGCTGCCACGTTGCTGGTGGAACGACGTGCGAGGTTACAACCGAAGATGTGCAAGAAGAGGTCAATTCGGAATCGTCTTCTGCATTATTTCAGATGAATTTTGCGGCTCATATATGCAATCTTTATTAATGAGGTCTCTAAAGAAAGAGAATTTCATTGAGTCTTGACGAACTGCACTTTAATTTTAAAAATAATAAGGTTTTGTTGACAATAATTCATCTAAATATTCATGTCAAATGCAACCCGCAACACTCGGGCAGCAGTGTCAAAAGATACATAGTTATATAGCTCAAAAAACGAAGCGTTCTAGAGCCTTAAAATTGGGACAGAAATGTTCCTCGCACCGAATTTTACAGGATGACATCTTCTGGAACATTCTGGTACATGTTTGCTGATGTAGCGCTTGTCGATACTTTATTGCAATTCAATTTCAAACATTGTTAAGAATAGGGTTGTACTTGCCCGATCCTGTATTTTAGCAATGACAACTTTACGTCGCTTTCTCAAGAATAAAAATATTTTCTAGTAGTTTAGTGACTATCAAAGAAAGCGAAACGCAATCTGACTAGAAATGTTGTATAAGTACTTCAAATGTTATTTTAAGGAAGTGTGTGTTGTGATTTGTTCCAATAACTTCTGCGTATAATACTGAATGAACCTTCAATGATATTTTTTTCAAATATCAATTGCATTGTTTTAAAATAAATTTAATTGATATTCTGAAAGTACTTTGGACATTAACTTTTTTACATTTTTCAAATAAATAATCTTGTTTCGTTAACAACTTTCTCCCTTAATATGGAAATGGAAGTGTAGGGAAGAGGGTTGGGTTTAACATGGGAGAGATCTCGCACGGATAGGAACATTAAGATTTAATAAATGAACTTGAGATAAAATTATCGGAGTCCTTGATTATTCAAAGCAGTAATGTGTTTTGTTGCATGTAAATCGCGTATTTGTTAGGAACAGTTTATAGATTCATTTGTTTCATTATAAAAGTTCGGATTCATATATTATCTTTTAAATTCGAAATTAAATTCAGGTATTTATTTTCAGGTAGAGCATTCAACATCTTATTCTTTTACGTACCGAACTCTTGTCATCGTTTCAACTCATCATCTCTTCTCATCTCAACTCTTCATTTTCCTCTTTTAGTTCTCTCTTTCTGATTTAAATCAGGTTCTTCGTCTCCTTGTCCTTCTCATGTTACTTTTATAATTTCATACTATCTCTGTATTTGTGGTAAAATGGTCTTTTGAAATACTACTTTTCTATTGAAAATCGTCGAGTAAATGAGTAAAATTTTTTGTTAATGAAGTGTTTATGAAGTGTTAATGTAAAATCCATTGAGAGATTTAATACAACACAGATAGTACAATTAAATCAACTTAAAAATTTGTATTGCCATACCAAAGAAAATGGAAGAAGAAGGAAGAGATACATATCCGAAATGGACAGACTATTTTATAATGCTTTTTTAAATTTGAAATTGTGAAAATAAGATTTTTCTTATCTTCTGATCAGTAAACGGCCTTGAATAACAAACTCCAGGAAATGGCTTAATCATAGGTGTGTATGAAAACTCGTTCTTTCTCTGCAGAAAACTCGTTTAAACAAATTGGTTATTAACTGTTTATTAAAGAATTTGGATGCATTATAATCATTTTCCTGAATTGTTGTTCCACAGTTCACAGAAGAGTTTTGAGAACGTATGCAATTAATTTGTATTTGTTTGTCTGCGAGTTAATTTTTTTGGTAAGTGCCGTAGATATTATATGCGATTGATACGTAATATAGTAATAATTGAATAACATTACTTTTGTATTAACGGCAACTTATAACAGTTATTTATTAGCATAATATATTGATAATTAAATTATGATGCGTACTGGGTTGCGATCGATCAGTTTATATAATATAAAATAGATACTCTCAGATCGTGAGTGGCTGAATGAGTATTTTTCGGATGCGTCGTCTACTATGATCATTAGTTACCAGTATGTAGTGTCCGATATATCGCGGGAATTTTTTTTTTCTACTCAGCTAGAAAGTGAGATCGACCTACATTTCACCTTGCAAGCCTTTGTCCCTGTCGTTGTTGGGACAAACCCTAATCGGGGAGATAAGGAGCAGATAAATCGCGGGATGACCGTGATCCATTTGTTACGGTAATGCTCAAGTATTCGCCTGATATTGAAGGGAGAATTCCAGTAACAGTATCGAAAGGAGCATCCGTCCGCTACAATGTCCATCCAGTACGTTGTTAAATTCGACTCATATGGGTAGCTAGTGTCAAAAATACTCTGTCTGGAAGCCTAGGATCTCCCGGCCTACGACTCTCCGATGCAATGATTACTGTCGCTTAGACATCGTATCCGTTCTGACAGATCGTGCGCGCGCGTTTTCGAGATGAACCGTCGTCGACTTGGCGAGGGGTACCTGCGCGGGACGTGGCGGGGCGGGGCGGGGCGGGGCGGGGCGGGGTGAGGGCGGGGCGGGGCGGGGCGGGGCGGGGCGGGGCGAGGGCGGGGTGAGGGCGGGGCGGGGCGGGGCGAGGGCGGGGCGAGGGCGGGGCGGGGCGGGGCCGTCGCGGGCGGTGGGCGGCCGACGCGTTAAGCGCGAGAAGAACGCGCGCGGGAGAGTTGGCCTGCTGCCTCGCGCGGTGTTCTCCGATGAAATCACCGGCCACCCAGCGAGAGAACGCGCGCCCGCCACGCGCTCTCGCCGCACTGTGGACCGAAACCACGCCGAAACGGTGCGAATGTGAATTTGCATGCATCTAATTAAGCGATCAGTATGTCACCGAAACCCTTAAAAAAGTAAACGTCCAACTGATTGATTATTTTATGTTTCCGGGAGTGTCAAATTCTAAGGTAATTAGTTCCGTACGTGTAGTGCATGCTTTTTATCAAGCGAGGTGTTCTTCCCCTGCTGGATGGCGAGATCCGACGGCGATCTATGCGTCGGCTTGCGGACTTTCCCCGACTACGTATCGTCCACCAGAGGAGCCTCTCCCAGTCGGGACAAGCTTAAATCCTGCCACCGTCAGCAGATAAACCCTAGGACCTATCGGTCAGAGACATTGTAGTAACATCAGTTTATGCCCGAGTCACCTAATCCGATTAAATGTTTAACATAAAATGAGATTATTAGAAAGTAGTTAAGATAAATGAGAATGAGTGATAATAAGAGAATAGGCGCCACAATTGGGCAGTACGGTGTATTTTACATTTGTGAAAGCTGTCTGTGTCTATCGAATTCAAAAGGTGGAAATTATGTATAAAGAGAAATGCTATTAGACATCGTGTTATTAATACTTGTTTAAAAAAATTGAATGGCCACGAGCATTCGTATTTGAAGTTTTTATATTATAATCTACGTCCAGTATTCAGAATTATTATACGGCTCACAGAAGTTAGTACGCCTCTTCCGCAGCTTATCCTTTGAGCTTTTCAATTGTTCGTTTTTTAGACCCATAAATTGTATAAATCCTCTTTCAATAATTATTGAATCATTTGTTCATGAATTCGCGTTACTTTTTATTTTATGAATTTATTTTGTTCTTTGCGCGCTATTTCTGCGTTTTTGGAACACTGTGTCCGGCTCGCGCCGCTCGCCTGTTTCTGGCAGCTGCCGTCTCCGCCTCTGCCGTCGGCGTAAACGCACTGGGTCGCTTTGCACGCCCTGTCGCTGACACGCGAGTGTAAACTCCCGTCTCTGTTGCGACTTTTATCTTTTACCTCCGCTCGTTAGATGTGTAATGGATGAGCGTGCGAAAATGTGGAACAGTTTGTTCCATGACCTAGCGGTGTTGCTGTGTTTGTTGTGCTTGTGACTTACTTTCACGTGGTTATGAAGTAGTTGGGAAGAAAAAAAAAGACTTCTCTTTTACAATGTTGTGACTGTTAGCATTACAGCTTTATTATTTCGTATGTACGGCACTGTTATATACTTGATTGAACTTCGATAATTGTAAATCAGTAATATGAGTTGTTTAATATCTCAAACTTTTCATGCTCTTCAACAACTTTCCTGTAGTGATGATGTACACTACCTGAAAACTCCAAATATGGAAGAATTCTCTACTTGACAATTTTTTTCTTTCTCACCGGATTCGATGAATCAAAGTTATACTGTGTGTGGGAAACATAATTTATAGATGTGAACTCATTAAGGTATTATCTCCCTCCGATATCCGTCCTTCAATGTCCGTTCCTTTGATACGTTTTTCAATACGTTTCAATACGTTTTTCAAACAAATACAATTTCATAAAATGTAAAGTAATTTTGGTATTCATATTAGTGCAAAAAGGTGTTCTGTTAGACAAAAATTAAGTAGGTTTAGATAGATTACATGTATTCTTTTTATTTCTGTATCAGTGTATTCAACCATTCCATAATTTTGTATTCTAGCATTTTATATGTCTCCCTTTTACGGTCTAATCACAACACACATTACCGGGTGGTATGAGTTGATGCAAACATCTAGTGTCAACCATGTGCCCTACCGGGAGCTTAACTTGTACGCTCTTTACTTTTGAAGTATTCAAATTATTTCTCATTTTTTCAAGGAAATTTTTAATCCACCCTATCTTCAATTAGTTTTCCCCTTAAAATTCATTTATTCTTATCTTGTATTGGTACTATTTATTTCATATCATAAGTTAGTCTTTTAACTTGTGAGTAATATTAGGCATCTACTAATTAAATTCTGGCTAAAATATTTTCTATATAATCATTGTAAATAAATTTAGTCTCATTGAAGATTTGTTCGAGTGTAGGATGGAGCAGGTATAGAACATTTTGAAGGACGTCCTGCCTATTCCCTCTGGCGCCATACCGAGGAAGCCATTAGGTCCATCTTCAGCTTGAAAGTTAGGCATAGAACTCAGTCACAATAAAGTGTTTGAAGTCACAGTTGTAAACGGCGTTTAGCTCTCTAGTAGCAAGAGTATGTTCTGCTATACGCTTAATTTTTTGATTTGATGAAAAAAGGGGTCCCTAGAATATCTGTGAAATTTCACTCAAACTCATCACTACACTTCAAAACTTCACTCATTACCCAAAACACATTATATCTTCATTGATCTGCAGCGTATTAACAAACTGTATTGGAAGTGTTTTGATCCCTGTTTGGGTGCCCGGCTCTATTATGTAAATGTACAAAAATATGTTAAGAAAATGTATTTACACTTTTTTAATTCAGTGACGTTTCTGGTGTACTTCCTTCATTCAGTTTTTCAGGTGTCAGACTGAAAATCGAGGAATAGCTTACCACATGGTTTGTCATTTAAAAAACAGTTCTGGTGACCGATTAATCAATATACTGAGGTAATCCATAGCTTATTAATTACCGAAAATGACAATAATATTTCAATACGGTGGACGAGTAAATTCAGCCCGCAGTAGTAAAACATGTTCATTCTAATGAAGAATAAAACCGTATTTAAAGGGAAAAATATTTATTTTAGAAATGATCCTTAAACGGGAGATCAAAACAATAAGTTTAGAAATTCAAGTAATGATCAACAAATCTAACTATTATGGTCGCTTTCGACAATGAAAAACTGGAAGTGGCGCCTGGAAACGAAGACGAGGCAAGCCAGAACTGATCAATCCCGGTGCTTTCCGATTTTTCACTTTTTTTAAGCCTTTTTGCAACTCTTGTAAAGTCAGGCAGTCTGTTTCTGCAGTTGGTTTTTTATTACTAGTTTCTTGCGTATTTTCCTATTTTCTTTACTCCACAACGTTTTGTAATGTTTGATCCAAACATCTTCATCTTTTGACGCAATATGAATATTTTCCTTCTCCTCTCTTTGTAATAACTTAAATACTTTGCTAGAGACTGCCGACCATGTATGTTCAATGTTCATATTGATTCAAAACGTTTAACAAGATGTCAGATCTACAATCCATTCTTAATTTACTATCCTTGTGTTTAAAATAGTTTCCACAGTTAATACGCCCAATTATAATCAGGAAAAAATTACCTGTTTTAAAGCACAAAAAAGTATAAGTGAGTATCTAATTCATCAAATACTGTTGCCTAATTGGTCAATTTAGACTTCCTCACATATTCTCTTCATCTTAATTAAAATTATTTCTTATTAATTATTATTCATCAGATTACACGCATTCAGTGGAATTTATCCTTTCATTCCGCGGCACATGTGCGGTCCGCTCACTGTGATTCTCCGCAACCCATAATGATACATTTGTATCCCAGGAATTCATATTCATAACGTAGTCATGTTTGTTTCTCTTCTCTTCCTAATGTAATATACTGACGTTTCTTCATTCTAGAGTGCTCCAGGATGGTTAGCGCTCGCGTTTGTGTACTGTGTGTCGGTGTAAAAATCAGGATTTATCTAATGCGTTGGCATTATTGCCCAGAACGTGACATCACCCGAACAGGTAAAGAGATTTCACATGTCTGTAACTCTGTGCGCCAAATACCTGTGTCACACGAGCGTTGCGTTGAGTAACGTGCGTTGCGTTGAGCTGCATGTTAAGTAACGCTCGTCATTGATTAACACTGTATCTTATACAAACGTTGAAAGCGCTCGTGTGTCGATTCACAGAAGACACAGTGTTATTCTACAACGCGCGTTACTTATCGTGCGTCTATGCAAAGCTGGTGTCCAGGGGCTCTAAGTTTGCATCCTTGCAGCGGGTCGTTTATACAAGGTATGAGCGACCACGCCAGCTTCAATGTTTACTTCGAACAAATAGAGGAATGATAGATTAAAAAAAACTAACGAACGAAGTGGACCAGGGCGTAACGCGCTGACTTCGCAATCGGCAAGCCCGGATTTGATCTCGGCACCGACCATCCTGACGGGGGCTTTTCGTGGTTTCCATCGGTCATCTAGGCGAATGCTGGGATGGTTCTACTGACCACGACCTCAACCACGGCCACGACCTCAAAATCGGCGATGCCAAGCCGATTTCGCTTAAGTTTATAAATTCACGAATTTGGTCCTCCTGGTTGAAGTTTGACGTCAGACTGACAGACTGTTGTAAGAATCACAGTCAATATCAAAATCGAAAATGGATTAACCAAGTTTGGTCCTTCAGGTTGGGGCTTGACGTCAGGCTGACAGCCATTCGTAAACGACAGTCAAATCTTAATGGATGGTAGTTAGCGATCTGCAAAAAAACCGACATAAGCGGGATAAGGTTTATAGGATGATGATGGTTTAAAAGAACCGGAAGTTACATAGAGTTCAGGTGTAAATGTTTTACGTAATTTTTCAAAATCCTTTTATATTGGTATTTTTCCGATGAAAAAGAAGCGGATGGAAATCCGCCCCCTCCCACCACTCCGTGTATTGCGCGCGCTGCCCGGCGCGTCCACACAACGGCGGCTGGCGGAGCATCGCAATTTTGCCACGAGCCATGAAATAGGTTTCGCAATGTCCTGTCTCGCACCGCGCCGCGCGCGCCAGAGCTGCGCCGTTGTCATGGAATTGGCTGCGTCCGGCATCTATTTCAGCTTCTGCCGGCGCCTCCGCGCCTTGTCCCGCCCCTCCCCTCCCCGCCCCCCCCCCCCTCCCGCCTCGCGCGCGTACTACCGGAGCGGCCTGCGCACACTGGTTACGTCCGGAGAGAGAAGGGCATAGCAAACACAAAACCACGCAAAGTAAACATGTTAAAAAGAAATATAAATTCACTAAAAAAAGGAATAAATAAATGAATCGGCAATAAATCAATAAATTATAATACAAAATAATTTACAGAGCAAATGGGTAAATAAAAGGAATCAGAAGTCAGGTTTAGAAGCTTGGTCAGTGGACGCGAACATTTTTTTAACAGATGGTTGTTTGCCAACGTTCGGGAAAATGTATTTCCATCATCAGGGGTTGAAATTACCAGTAGAGCATACACACAAACAAATAAACCGCTACATGTTCGTTACGTGAGGGCACCTCACCGGATGTGAGAACAATACGTGCAGATTTACCTCACCAATACACACCATGATTACATTCGTACTCTGCTGTACTCTAGTACATAAGTACTCGCTAAGGGAAAATAAAAATTAACATTGAAAACCATAAGTGACAAATAACACTGTTTATCAATTCACTCATCAGTTTTATCGGAAGAAACCTTTCTTTTAAATCGAAGGCCAATATCACACCCTATAGAAATTCAAAAAGTAACGAGTATCAAAAGTAAATTTTCAGGAGAAAAATAAACCTGAATTTTTCTTCTCTTATTTTCTTTCTAAAATTGCTACATCATTATGTTCTATCATTGTTTACTAGTTTTGCTCTTTGTGCTATTTACATGGTACCTGTTCTGTAGATTTCACTAGAATATTCAAGATATCATATCTGTTATCCTCTTTTTCTCATAAGGTAAAAGGTACTATTATTACTTTTGCGAAAACTTCCCATTTTATTGTCATACGTATGATGGCCGATGTGACATTTGTGTCGTTTTTCACTTGTATAGTCTTACTGAAAATAACAGTTCATTAATAAAGATCATAAAAAATAAAAACATGAAACCATTTTTACAAGAACGCACTACGTATTGACGAGTCATCTTGCAGCTGAAACAAATAAAACAGTGACATTAGTGCATCTTTGTCTCAGTTACGATATTCCCTCTTCAAACAGCTTACCACTGAAGAATAATAAATATTTTATGTCAAATAATGCCCTAAAGCTAAATCACAAATTTACCGTGGTTCCGTTGAGTTGCGAATGTTGGGCGTTTTTTGTGTGTAGTTTTGACCCATTGCTTCGCGGCGTGGAGCGAAGTAGTATGGGTATCAGATGCGCGATAATTCGCGCTGGCGAGCGGCACGTTGCCACCCCTCCCACCCGTCCCCGCGACACACTCACTGTTATCGTCCATTTCGATGCCTCCGCTACCGCATCCGGTCACTCCGGCCGGAATCCCTCCGCTCGGTTTCGCCATTTCCAGCGCTATCGTCTCTCCCGTACAACACTCCGTTGCATGTTACCTTTGCTCCTTTTTTAGGTCCCGTCAGCCTCGTTGCCTCTGGTGTCTATTTTTACTGTTTTCAGTGCTTTCGATATGCGCTTTTTGTTGTCGTTAACATTAAGATACAAGCTGTCGTTACCGCTGGGAGGTTATTTGCAATAATAATTCTCACCTCGTGTGACATTCATTGTCCTTGTCATGCCTCATTGTCCTTGTCATTCTTGTTAATTTTGTCAGTGTTATAATGCCCCTCAAAGTTTCGTTCCTCTGCCTTTCCGTATTCTCCGATTTTGCGAATGCGTTTCGCAGTGCGCTGCTGTTATCTTGTTTTCGTCTTGATGCCTTGATCCTTGACAATCTTTAATTTTATATGTTCTCGAAAAAAGGATATTTTTTAACTACTCACGTTGCATTTATACTCCACTACATTTTACTTGTCTCCGTATTCTCGCATGTCAATACTTCCTGTCTCAACTTTGTCGCCAACATCGTCATTACCAATATCCTGAAAGAAAATCTAGTATACTTATTTAGACTCATACGAGTACCCCACTGTCGAATACCATGAGGCATGCTAATAACTCTCATCGTTATCGTTATCATTGTTACATTCGACACTCGATTACTCTAGCCAGCCTCTTCAATACGATCCATCAAGCTTCCCTCTCATTTGTCACTCATCTTCATCACTTTCTCTGGCTTCTGTCCTCGTTCTAGTTGTTCTCTTTACCCTCGTCGATCTGATCTCTTTCCTTGCACTCGTTGTGCTCTTTGGCTCCTTTAACTCCCTTGGTCCTTATTAACTCAGCCATCTTTTTCACAACTGCATTCCTGTCTTTCGTGTTGCTCGTCGTTTTGCTGCCGTACTTCTATCTTCCCGCGTTCCCACCGTTGCTGCTTTCCTCGCCAGCGCTGCCGGCACCGCCGATGCGATGTGATGCGGTGCAATGCCAAGCGCCGCGTCACGTCGTTTTTCCTAGCACCGGAACATGCGACGCAGCCCATAACGCCGAAAACGGGCTCCCTATTTATTTGCGTAGGGCGGCGGCTGTGGCGTGGCGGGTTGGGGTTTGACGCTGTGGTGGTGTGATGCTGACGCTGTGTGTGGTGGTGACGCTGTGGTGGTGCGAGGTGGGTGGGGCAGTACTTGGCATGGCAGGACGGGGCGTAGCGTGGCGGGGCGAAGCGTGGGGGGGCGTGGCGGGGCGCGGCGTGGCGTGGCGTGGCGTGGCGGGGCGTGGCGTGGCGGGGCGTGGCGGGCGTGGCGGGGCGTGGCGGGGCGTGGCGGGGCGTGGCGGGGCGTGACGTGGCGGGGCTGGCGTGGCGGGGCTGGCGTGGCGGGGCTGGCGTGGCGGGGCTGGCGTGGCGGGGCTGGCGTGGCGGGGCTGGCGTGGCGGGGCTGGCGTGGCGGGACTGGCGTGGCGGGACTGGCGTGGCGGGGCGGGCGTGGCGGGGCTGGCGTGGCGGGACTGGCGTGGCGGGGCGGGCGTGGCGGGGCTGGCGTGGCGTGGAGAAGCGGAGTGGGAAGTATAGGGCGGTGGCGGTGTGGGTGATGTGCAGCGGTCAGGGGTGGGGCAATGGCAGGGCAGGGTGAGGTGGTTGGGGATGGAGCGGCGCGCTCGTTTCGTGTAAATCGAAACTGCCTGCGTTGGATTCGTTATATAAGCTCCACAGGTTCGATTTCACTTTTTTTGTTTCCAGCGATGGCTTCGAGACCGTAGAATTCATTATCAATCATTTGGGAATTTAAGGGAATGAAAGGATTTCGTATAGGACAGTTAACGACTAGCTTGATTAGATCTGAGTATATGTGTAAAGTGACATGACGTTTTGACTCCCCTTTATCTTTATGAAATACGTTTTTTCTTACCATGAGCTCTGCTTCAATTGCGTACTGTATTTTTTAACGTTTTAATTGAGAAAGATTTGGTAATTTTGTGTTTTGTTTTCTTTGTTGCCCTGCATTTCATAATACTCGTCGAATATTCGCACTCATGGTTTCCCATTCATTGAAAAAATGTCCTGTAAAAATGGTTATTTAATATTGACATACATTTATATTGACTCTTTGTAGTAATATTTAATTAATAGCTTAATTTAATTACTTTTACTAATGCATCATTCACCTGAAATGAAATATGACAGCTCATTCTTTTTTAAAGCATTTCATTTCTCTTCAACTGTCAAATGGAAACATTTTGTTTTTTTTTCTCGGTTTTATATTACCTCTGTATTTCACATCTTTTTCGTCCTTTTTTCAGAAAATTTGTAAATTAATTTCTTTTCGTGACCTTTACAATTCGTTTTTCAGACTCATTTCAATCTGCTTGCAACCAAAAAGTGTATTAAAATATGTATAATGAACGCGAGATTGCGAAAAGGGAGGGCAGTTTTACATTCGTACTTTCTTTAAAAGAATGATTTGAGCACAGTGTTCTAATTGAAAGAGCTTTCACTACACACTACGAAATAAAAACTTCTCAGATCCGCATATTGCATGCAGGGGGTGGTGCTGTTGTTGCAAATGCATTTGTCAGTTATTCTCCAGAGCAGCGGCGCGACCCGGAACACCCGCTCGGTAACGGTTGCTGCCTTCCTCACCTCCGTGTAAGAAGGGATGGAGGAGACGCGGTAGGCGTCGATGCGTGTACCGTGACGACCGCGTATGGTGGACGCCAGAGCGAAAACGGAGGTAGTGGCGAGAACGATGGAGAAGGGTGGCGACAAAACGGAAGTGTTGAAGGGGAGAGAAAATCGGAGAGTACGCCAGGTGGCAGCGAAAGGGAAGGAAGAGGCGAAAGAGAAGATGTGGGTTTGGCGACGGAGAGGCATTTGAGGTATGAGCGAGTTGATTGGTGATACCGAAAATCAGATCAGCCGTCTGCTAGAATTCTCGCCCAGACAGCGGCGTTCCACAGAGCTATCTAGCTAGTGACGAAAAATCCGCTCCCGTCGGAACTCGAACCTTAGGGCATCGCGGTGAGAGCCGCTGCAGAGGCGAAAGTTGTCCTGAGCCAGCTCAGCCGGGCGTGAGAACAGAGGCGAAGAGACGGGCGCAATGATGGAAGCAGAGGCGCAGCAGAGTCGGAGACGGAGGCGGAGACGCGAGCTGGCGTGGTGTCGCCGCTCGGCCCTGCTTTCGCCGCTGCGGCCCTTTTTTCACGCGTGTCGGGTTTGTGTTGGCCCGCCCGGGGAACACACGTCACGCGCCGGCCTGGCAAACACGGGCGAGGGCGGCCTCCGGAACACCGCCGCCGGACGTCCCGCCCCCCCCCCGCCCCCGCCACGACCCTCGCAGCGCTGGCTGTCGCATCTGCCCTCCGGCGACGCACTCTCGGACACCCGCCCCGCTCCTCCCTGCCCCGCCCCGTCCCGCCCCGCCGCGCCCGGCGTCGCAGCGGGGGTGGCCGCCCACTTCCTGTTGCCCGTCGCCTGCACCCGGCCGGCTTTCCTTCCCGGGGGACACCTTTGCCACCGCCACTCTTCCTGCTGGATGTCGCCCTGCCGGACGCGCGCTCGCTGATGGACGGTCGTCTAACATTAGCGTCACTTGTGTGAGTCCCCGCCCCCCCCTTTCTTCGCTTCACATCACTCCACCGGCGAATTTCCTGTTTTCATTATTTTCTTTTACTTGTTCCCATTTTTTTGCATCTTTTTTCATTAGTATATTCTTACTTTTTCCTTCATCTGCGGGCTGTTTTTATAATAAATTTCATTTTTCAGAATGTTTTCCACATTAAATTATTTTTAACCTACCTAGTCTCATGATATCGTTGCACTCATCGTCCCTAACGGTGTATGCGTTATCCTTTTCACGTTCGCATTTATGATTTTGCTTACTTTTAATAGTGAATACGTATTTTTCGTATTTTCTATTTCTCACATAACATCTATCACTATGCCTTCTCAGTCATTCCGTCTATTGACATGCGTGCTCATCATTCTCGGCACCAATCATCTGTGACTCCGATATCACCACACCAGTCACGTACAACACTGACAGTTTATTGTGACATCTACTGTCAACGCTCCCGACCCTTCCACCACCACCACCACCACCACCACCGAAACTGCCGCCACCGCCTTGATTCGTTGTCAGTCGTCGTTTCCTTCGCTCCACTTTCGCTACATTCATCTTCTCCACCACCCTCGTGACCTTCACTATACCCACTTCCTCTGCCGTCATCGACGCTGCCTCCCATCCGCCCACGACTGTCGGCCACCGTTGCGATGCTGCCCCGGCCGGCCGGCCGGCAGTCGTGTGTGTGCCCCTTGAAATTCAGCGGACGCCCTCGCGTAACTTTGTTCCCCGCGCGCTCTTACGAGGGGCGGGGGCGGCCGCTCCTTTTTGCCGCCATAAACCAAGTTTTATTCCAATTTCCAGGAAGGAAACGAAACATAGATTCTCTTCCCGCTGCCCCGCCCCGGCCTCACGGACGCACCACGGTGTGGGTGACTTGCTGGCAGTGTTCCGCCGCCCTCCGCGGCCCTCCGCCGCCCTCCGCCGCCCTCAGCCGCCTTTCGCCGCCCTCCGCCGTCCTCCGCCGCCCTCCGCCGTCCTCCGCCGCCCTCCGCCGTCCTCCGCTACCCCCCCCCCGCCGCCCACCATCCGCCCGCTCTCCACATCCTCCGCCACCCTCAACCACCTCCACCCTCCGTCACGCTCCCCTACTCTCCGCTGCCAGACGATATGTGAGGTGGCCTCCCCGCGAAGGGTATCTTCCTCAGCAACAGCGTTATGCATTAAGAAAGGGAAGTAGAACTATAAACGGCAAAATATGATTTGCGCCCCTCCATTACCGATAAGGTAGATGGGGACGTTTCATTTTTGAAGAATAAGAGACTTGTTGCCGTTTGCAGGGTAATACAAAAACCTTAGGTCAGAAAGTATTTTTTATGTAAATGTTGCCTATGCGTCTCAGAAATAGAAATATAATCATTTTTTAGTATTACTTTTATCGCAATAATTCTTTTTATTTTATTGATTATATTCATTATTTTATTTTATCGTAACTGAAGAATTGAAGTCAATTGTATGTTCATTCCAGAAACATTTCATGTTATTTACGTCAGGTTTATCGATTTTATTAATTTTTATCGTTTATTCTTCATATTTCAAATTCAGCTATTTCAGTTACTTCTCTTAGTTCAGTTGATAATACAGAATTTAAAAATTGAAACACTTTAGATGACCACATAGCGACCAGAAAAGCTTTAAATAAAAAATAGGGTCCGAATTATTAGGTTTTAACTTAATTCTTAGATATTTGGTTCCTCACGCGGTAACATAATTAGTTAAATACAGCGGTTTCAATCACTTCTGAGCCAAAAAAAGCGTGAATTCTGTAGATCCTAAAAACGGCGAAAATGAGTTGCGTCCCTAAAAAAGGATAAACTGGAATTTCTTAACAGCGTATGTAAAGTTGGCTTACAAAAACTCATTTCGATAGATCGAAATAATTCGATGCTCTTGACTCAGCATCTAAGGATGCTGAATGAATAATATTAATTATATTTACTAATAAAAACTATTAAAACTAATATAAAGTTAATGTTCCCAATTGTGGGGTACATGTGTATTGATAAGTCTTTATGTTTCATTCGTTCAAATATCTGAAGCCATTTTGACTGTTCTTACCTACTCACGACTTCAGTTGCCCACATTATTTTATTTAATGCAATTGATTCTATATTTTCTTAAGGAAAAGTGGAAAGTAAGCATTCTGAAATAGAAAATTGATTTTCATTAGGAGATTCTAGTATCAAACACGATCGTATTTATAAATTCTAATGAACTAAAATACTTATATTCCTCTTCACGAAATTGAGTCACAAATATATTTCATATTCATTCTAAAAGAAAAGAACACTATCACTAATACAGAATAATGTATTTATTTAGCAGTCAAAACTTTCAGAGTTCATAATTTTTGCGACGATAAAAATTTTCAAAAATAAATGGAGGCATTTCTAATCATGATTTCAAGGTATACCGAACCTTTTAAAAAACGTATGTATTCAAATACCTTTCGATTCTGGTTCTAATATTCGTTTTCTAGTTCTCATATGTGTTGTGTAGGTACTAGTTACAAGACAATTGCGTCTACACAAGGCTGTGTTCAATGTTACTCTCTTAAACTCCAATTTTTAGCAATAAGAGAAGCAGACATTGTCGTATTCATTTCAAGAACTTCCATTATTTCCCAAAATTACATTGAAAGATTATTCTATTCGTGTATGTTTTGACACTTCATTGTGTGTTATGTTGTTTGCAGTGATTATCCAGCAGAATGTAGCAGGAAGTTTCAATCTATGATGGCAATAACTCGGGGTCAATCCGCTTCCTGTTGTGCAGCCTGGAACATGTTCCGCTTCGATGCTGATTAATTTATGGAAATCAAACTGTTACACACATTCCGCTTATATTGAACCTCCCTTCGGAGCTGTCACACACTGCAGTGTGCAATTTCAACTGATTGGCGTTGCCAGGAATAGCTTATTTCCGCATAGTAAAGAGAAGTAAACTGAACGTTTTCGCGTGAAACTGCGGGAGAAGAAAAACGAATTTCACAAATTCAGAGATTAGGAGAGCTAATGTTTTTATTGTAAAATGTCACATGTGTTATTTTTGACATTAGGTCACTAAGTTGAAGTCAGAGTTAGTGGTATTGTTATAATATTCAAACGTGTGGATTATTTTCAGTTATCGAAGCTCCCCTCGCTATGCCAAGGAGAAAATATGTCATGAAAAGGGACAAGTGGCGCAATAAATATAAATATTTGAACAAGAATATTCAGTTCTTTTGGAGGGTTTGTATTTTTGTGACATTTTTATGCACTGGAAACGAGCTTTACTACATAGGATTCATAAAAATCTCAGCAATAAGAAGAAAGGGAATTTTGAGATTATATGATAGTAGCTCATGAGAACCATCTTAAATGATGATGACACGTTCATTCATTTTTTTACTTAAATACCAACACGTCATGATCACGGAACGCTCAAAAACAAGAAACGGCTTCTTATTTTTTGCTTCAGACGAATTATTTCGTGAGAGCGTAGGCTTCCGCGGCCGGAGTCAGTATTTACTAGGCTGTCCGGGCACCTTCGCCATGGACGTGGCGTCACCCGGACAGCCTAGTAAATAAAGAATTATTTCATATATTTAGTAGTATTTTGTTATCTCGATTTGCAGTGAGGTATTTCTATTTGACGATCAAGGTACGTCCTTTGGTATTTGTAGATCATTTCAATAATTGAATTCAGATATCATGAATATGCAAATAAAATAGACATTTCGTTATGACAAAGAAAAAAGTAGGAGAATCCAGTATGTAGACAGAAGTTTAGAAGTTAAGATTCAATCTTCACTGGGTCGTCGATTTGTGGAAATATGCTCATGAAATCTGAATTAAAGGTCTGATTGGAAAAACGCCTGAATTACGAAATTTTATTTTCCTCACCCGAAGGAGAGTCCAGCCACGTTATTTCGTTACTGTGAACTGGCCCACGAATAAATGGTTAATACGCGTCGTTTATTTCTCTCGATTGCTGATGGATTCGTCGTAATTGAAAGGCGGTCTCTCACTATCTGACTGGCGCCACCTTCCACCCCAGCCTTTGGACGCCGGTGGGGGCGGTGGCAACGGCGAACGCGGAGGGCGACGTGTGCCACCAGGAGAAAGCAATGAGGACGGCGATGTAGACGAGGTACGTGAGGAGGCGACGTCGAGGACGGTGAAGGTGATGACGCTGGTAACGGTGACGTGGAGTGCAAAGAAGCGAACGGTAATTATCCGGCGATGGCGTAGGCGATGGGGACGGTGATGGAAACTGGGAATGTGGAGGGACGACGACGGCGATGGTGAGAGAACGTCGTGGGGGTTGGTTGCGGTGGGGGGGGGGTAACGGCGAGGAAGGCAAAGACGATGACGCTGGTAACGGTAACGGTGACGGGGACTGCGAAGCGAACTGTGACGGCCAGTCCAAGTCGAAGACGCCGATGATGGAAACGGGGAAGGTGAAGGGACGGCGATGGTGAGGGAACCACGACGGTAAAGGGACAGTGACATAGAGGACGGCGATGATTATGCTGGTGACGGTGACGTGGAGTATAAAGAAACGAACGGTGATGATCTGGCGACGGCGTAGGCGATGGGGACGGTGATGAAAAAAAGGGAAATAAGGAGGGACGATCACGGCTATGGCGAGAAAACGTCGTCGGGGATGGTTGCGGGGGGGGGAGGTAAGGCGAAGTCGATGACGCTGGCAACGGTAACGTGGAGTGCGACGAGGGCGCATAAGGCGATAAGGAAGCGGACGGTGAGGGCAGGTGACGACGAAAGCGATGGAAACGGGAACATTGGGGGAACCACGGTTTTATTTTTTACTTCTTCTGAACGTAAATACATAAATAGTTAATTAAACATTACATATGTGATTTTAGTTCCTTTCTAACTTATTCTAAACTTACAATACTCTACTTGGGAAGTGTCCCACAATGGGTCCTTTAATCAGATTCTGTGTTTGAGAATAAGATTTGGAATATATGGAGTGGATATTTATTTTGGATTCTGGTTCTATGGATTGGATTTTTTGTCAGTCTGAATTCGGGTGAGTGCTGGGATTTTTGTATGTTACGATAGAAGTTTGTAGCAAGGTACGTGATGCGATGATCTGTGGGAAACGCAGTGTCGGCGATGGCGTCACTGATGGGTTGGTGACGGGGAAAGCGATGGTGGCGGTGCCAGCGGTGCCGGCGGCGGCGGCGGCGACGGCGGCGGCGGCGGCGACGGCGGCGGCGGCGGCGGCTGGCTAACCGGCGCAAATTATCTTAATTCCCTGATTAGCGGCGGAGACGCCTCCGCCGGCGGGTAATGGCAGCCGCAACTCATTACGGACGCTGATGGAAAAATGCGCCCACCAACCACTCTATTACGTCCAACGCAATTCGCGGCGCCGGAGGGGACGGGGTTGGCAGCATGGGAGGGGTGGTGGATGTTGCAGCGGCGCGCGCTGTATCTGCCATGTATGCGTGAGGTTTTGTTTCAGTAGCAGATAGAGACTGAGAAAGGGAAAAATGAGTCTGAGGATGTATGGATGGGAAGTATACGGATGAAGTAACAATTTCACGAGAACAAACTCCTCTTATTTGAACTCTGCTTATTTTAAATGTAGAATAGAAGGAAATGGTTTTAAGTACTGTACAACTGTAATATCTTTGAACTGAACGTACTAGGCGTCAGAACTAGTATCGTTTCTTCACTATTGCTATGCGGTTAGTGAGGAATCTTCTGTTATTTGTGAAAAAATGCTAGTAATGAAGAACATGTTCTTACATTTTCATGGAAGTTATTATATTGATTGGATGTTCACATGTAGGTGATACTTTTGAATTGAATTGAATTAGTTAATTAACTTTTAATGACTTAATTGAATTGACTTTTAATGTTTGTAATTAATTAGATGTGCATATTATTTATACTCATCGTATTCATTAAGTCTACCATATCTAAACAATGTCCTCTTTATAAGCACTAAACAGTATTATGCTCCGTTAATTTGATATTGATAGACAGATAATTATCCCACGGCAGGCTCACATTCTGCAAAACCCAGGAGCTTGCATGCAACTTGCAATACACAGGTGCTTCGAGGTGTAGTATTTCCGCACTCCGTATTAGATCTTACTCGACATTCTATTATAGTTTTGAGTTTTCAGCCTATCCACGCCCTCCACCTACGTAGCATGATTGGTCACCCGTGTAAACTTCTTCAATTCTATGTACAATTTAATATAAGTAGGACCTCTACTTCGTGGTAATGTTTGCCAGGGAAATCCAATTCTCGAAATATCTTTCACTTATTCTGTCGGCAATTGTTTAAAATTTTGTAATATATTTTCTTAGTTTTTTGAGTTTTTTTAATATAGATATATTTGTATTAGTATAGATGGATTTGCTCTTCAGAAATCGGAACAATGTTCGGACAAAATTCCAGATATTTCAAAGGTTACAAGCGCTGATGATTTGCCATTAGAGGAAAGCATTGCTCCCACTAGTATCAGAGGACGTAGAAAGATATTTTTTCCGCCTATTCAATCTTTCTGAATGACAAGCATTTAAATGTCGATTTCATTAACATTGGGATGTAATTCAATATAATATATTTTTCATGGCACAGAGGACAGTGATATCATTGGAGATGTGAACCTGTTTAAAAAATATAGTTTGTATATAACTTACCTATTTCCCCCCAATATTTCACGTGCATTAATGGTGTTATGATATAATCTCTTTATACCTGAAACTATTTTTTATTTTTTGCACCTATTCATGCACCTATTTTAAAAACTTTTGCACCTATTTTAGCATCTAAATTAGAAAATGTTTGCTCCTAAAAATTCAACCTCTAGGCATTGCGTATTAAGATGGAATGAAGACCACAGATTTAATGTTTTGTGATAAACACGATAGTATAAAGTAACGATGTATTTACATATACATATTCCGTACCAGCACCTAAAATTTGTTTATTTTACGGCGAAATTCGTGTTATACGAATATATGCCAACGAGATTTTATAGCAAAGTAATTTTTAAGAGTTTATAAAATGATATATGATGCACCAATTCGTTTTACTATCTTACTTTTACAATATAACACTATTGAAATGACCAGATGTCAGGAGTGATTCCCAAATTTAAAACCGCCCAAGTAATAAGCATTGCCATGAAAGCCTTCTGCCATGAAAGTTTTGAATAACGGTCGGCACATCCTGACGCTTTTTCATTTCTTCTGCCGTTTTGATATGGACGTTGTGATGTAGAATGTCTGTTGTTATCAACGCTCCCAGTTAACACCTTAAAGATGATCGCCGATTCAGAGCATTAGAATGACCAATGAGATAGACGTTTGATTCTTAGCCAACATTTAAACGTAAAAGAACTTTCATTTATATGTTGGTCTTGTACCAGTCCGCTTGACTGTATGTTTCCAAAGAGGGCGATATCGCCCAGTTGCTGGCACTGAAGCGATGGAGCAGAAGTAATAGCCTGGGCGTTTTGAATGGAAATAGGACCGCTGTAGGAGAGTAAAATATGACTCCAGCAAAAACTGTGTGTAAGAATAAATGAACGTTTAGAGACACTTCTGCCACGAAATGTTGCTTAACAACAAATTTAACAAGATTTTCTGACGTTACAGAAAAACAAGATTTATGCATGTGAGTAAGATTTTTTTTCATTTCTTATGTTGCCCTTTTACATCGAGAAAATATGAGCTAAAATAAAATCAATGTATTTTTAATTGAATAAATTGAAGGTATAAAGAGCGGAAATATCGCAAGCTTTTTCAATTTTGATGTTTTGCTTTGATGTAGAGTATAATGAGTTAAAATAAAATCACTGGACTTTTATTTAATAGAATTAAGGTGTGAAGAGCGGAATTACCGACATTGAGTTACAGAGCGCATGATGTTGAGTGTAGTATGGGGCTGCTATGTTTCCTCAATGTATTGTTTACGAATATGTTCTTCAAGAATATGTTGACAGTTGTCAGAGAGAATCGCTGGAGGATGTACTCATTATTGAAATGAGAGGCATGTGAAACAGGAATACTTGTGTCGTTAGGAATCCAGAGGAGCAATAGGAGAGTCATAATCCTTACCTAATGGATCGCACCTTTGACAGGAGTATTGAACCATTAAACAATAAAACGTTGACTTCTTGTTTTGCTGATGAGTAATATTGTAATCCAGTTTTCATTGATTTGACGAAGAGAGTACTGGATTCGGAACCAAAGGTGGTGTCAACGACGGCGACATGACGCAAAAATGGACGGCGATGTCGATGCCGGCGACGATGGTGACGTCGGCGGAGACGACCGCGGGGGCCGTAAGCGGCTTCTGCACGGACTGCGTAAGTGGCTGCGACGGAGGTAGAGATCAGGCGAAACGGTGGGCGAGGCCGTAAAGTTGCGTTTCATATCGCGCCTCCTGAAGCGCGCCCGCGCCGTCGTAAACTTCTCCGCGCCCGGGACCAACTCCGCCTCCCGCGCACCACGACGACCGCGACGCGGCGCCTCCCTCTGACCCCGCCCCCTGCCTACTCAGCCACCCACCGAGCCATATGCCGTGCCACCCCCACACTCGCCTCTCACTCGCTCGCTCGTTCATCTGGACGTTCATATTCACACACATTAGCTCACCCTACTATTCATCCATCAATCCATCCATTAAACCATCCATACATTCAGGCATCCATCCACACATGCATCCACACATCCATCCATCCATCCATACATACATACATACATACATACATACGTACATACGTACATACACACGTACATACATTCTGGCGCCCTTCTGTTTACCTACGTTGCGACACGCTCTCCTTTCCATCTGGAGGCTACTGTTTCACTCGCCCGAGCACCCATTCACCTTCGATTTTACTGTCCGTATTTTGTCTGCCTTTTGTCTCTTTCCTTCTCACCCTTACCCGTGTTGATTGCCGTCTGACCTCCCTCGCTGTCTGCCATATTGCGTATCCCAAGAACAGTGTCTTTTTTCGTATTTTTTTTTTTGTTTCCCTTCGTGTCCCAATCTTGCTTTCATTCTTGCATTCCGGCTGTTTTTTTCTGCCATCTTACCTGCCCTCTTTACCTCTTTCTATGTTTCTCACAATATTTCCTTCCAGCTTTCGTGACTTCTTTCTGTCCTCTTTCCCGATCCCTCACTTATTATTTTGCTTGCCCTCTTACCTTTCATTCTTGTCCACATCTTGCCGGCTTTCTTGCCTGCCCCCATTCTCTCTATGGCTCCCGTCATCTTCCTTGTCCTTTTGCCTGTCCTTGCTTGCGTTCTTGTCTGCTCTCTTTTCTTCTACCTTTCTTGCCCTCCGGCCGCCCCTCCGCTTTGCCTTCTAGACAGCCCTCTTGGTTGCTTTTTCTGCTTCCTTCTCCTTGCCAGTGCATTGAGTCTCTCTCTCTCTCTTGCTCTCTCGTTCTCTCTCGCTCTCTCTCGCTCTCTCTCTCGCTCTCTCTCGCTCTCTCTCGCTCTCTCTCGCTCTCTCGCTCTCGCTCTCTCGCTCTCTCTCTCTCGCTCTCGCTCTCTCTCTCGCTCGCTCTCTCGCTCGCTCTCTCGCTCTCTCTCGCTCTCTCTCGCTCTCTCTCGCTCTCTCTCTCGCTCGCTCGCTCGCTCGCTCTCTCTCTCGCTCTCTCGCTCTCTCTCTCGCTCTCTCGCTCTCTCTCTCGCTCTCGCTCTCGCTCTCTCGCTCGCTCTCTCGCTCTCTCTCTCGCTCGCTCTCTCGCTCTCGCTCTCTCTCTCGCTCTCTCTCGCTCTCTCTCGCTCTCTCTCTCATACACACACATACATACACGCGCGAACTCGAACACACACGACCTGCCACCTATCTACCCCAGCGCCTGCCCTCTCCCCCGCGTAGGACGCAGCCACCGCCCGCGTGTGGCCAGCGTTTCGCAGCGGGATGTGCCTGCCCGCCCGCCCGTCTAACAGACGCGCTTTATGTCGGTCCTGGATCGTCTGTGTCGCGCGGCACCCGGTGTTGGCTGTCAAAGGCAGTTCGCGCGGAGGGTGTTGGCGCGTTACAGTGCATAAAACGCCAGACGCTACACTTCTCGCCACCCTTTCGCGCCATTTTCTGGCGCAGAGAACGCGCTCTCTGTACGTTTGTCTGTTACGTGAGTAGATCGAGGAGATCAGGTGGTGTGCTTCTCTTCAGTTACGAGAGAGAATTACTTTTTATTGAATGAATACGAACGTTAACAGCCTCGAACAAACCACGACAAACTATTGGTAATATTTTATGAAATATGTCATTTTACTGTGTATTTTACTTTAATGCACATCTTAAATACTCAATTAAGTGAAATGTTGATTTATTTTCCTCAATTTTTTGAGGGAATATGCTAATGATTGGCTTGGTGGAATGATGATAATGTAAACAAAGACTTCAAGCAAAATAAAATTTTAGTTACAAACGTCTGGTTTCTTTGTAGTATAAATTCTTTAAAACATTATCAAATAAATTCAGTGGTGAAGAGTGATGTATCATGCTGCCTCCTGTTTGACATAATGTTAAAAAATTGGATTTCTAAAATTAGCTTGTAACCGCCTGTGCACTGCACACGAACTGTAGGTTTGAAGTGTTGCCAATGTTTAGAAAAATAAAGGCGATTTGCCCCCGGATATAACAAGTTGACAGATGCACTTTATTAATGCTGCCTTGTTCGTGGCCGGCATTGTGTACTCATTTAGTTAGACGTACTTTTAGTTCATGAATCAGGATTGTACAGAACACATTCATCTCCGTAAAGCAATGAACGTCGTGAATTCAACTAACTGGATGCCTTGTAGTTTCGGTTTTCATTATGCTTCACTAAACAGTGCGCATGTTATTGTAATTGACTGGCTTCTGTGTACAGCAGCGTTGTGCGGTTTTCACCAGCTCGTTGTTAGTGAGAGGATGTTGCACCGCCCGGAGGAAATCGACGTTTTATCGATCTGCTGTTCGCGGAACACTGGAACCGAATTGGCAGCTTTTCTGTTAAGCTTTTCGCGGAAACTACGTATTCGACATTCAGTTTTCGAGAGGAGTCACGTGTCTTGAACACGAATTGTACATATTTGTTGAAGGGATGGATGAAAAGTGAATTAAAGTGACTTAGTTCAATGAATTAATTACATGATTACACAATTAATTAATAAAATATTTCGAGTTTTACTAGCTTTCCTACTTTCATTTGCAGTCAACTTACTGTACATATACGTATGCAGCAAACCATACATCATTGAAATATTAGTTGTCAAAACAAAGAGCGAAAGTACGAGTCTGAGCGTCGTTACTAATAAAACCTCAATAAAATAAAGAATTAAAATATCTCATTACAGTTCAATCCACCCAAGCAGCCAGATATATTGAGCGGTCAGTCCAATCAACAGCCATATTTTTTCGCGGAACTGCCTGTTTTTTCCCATATAAGAGCTATATGAATTCCCACTTGTAAGCTACCATGTAACTAAAGTGTAATAAAAAAAGTTAAAAAGCAGTAGCAAAAAAAGTTAAGCAGCATTAGTGATTCAATATCTCCTGGTGTTTGTTCGCGTAATTTTTAGATTACAAAAAACAGTGACATCCAAAGTCGCTTCTTTGGTAGAGGGTTAAATTTGTGTTTCAGGTTGCTAAATTGGTTTTAATAAAGGCTTCTATAAATTATGCGTTTACTTTCGCCTTTGCGAAGCATTCACATAAAGTTTGCTAATCTTTGTTTCCCCTCTTTAGCACTTAACTACCCAAGGATCTTAACACATGCGCGAAATCGCTGTAAATGTCATTTGTGAATACTTTGTGAACACCTCTGATGTACGCTTTCCGTAACCCTATTACAATAATTAAGCGGCCACCTCTATTTATGGCCTATTCCGGCCGGAAACATTAGTGACCGCTTAAAACTGGCTTCATGAAACTACACCTAACGTTATTTTGTAATAATGCCATTGTTATTAAATCAAAAACGAACCGATGTAAAGTAAATTCTTTAATCTCTATATATTCTTTCATATCTGAGGTAACTTGAAAATATTATTACTTACGTACTAATGTTTAAATAACAAGCTTATGATGGCAATCGGAAAGTGTAATACGCCATTTAGAAGAGCAGAAGCTTAGTAGGAAGATTAAAAACACAGGCACACCAACAAAAAGGCAAACAAAAAGTTGTCACACCCAAAGAATTGTGACATGTTTTTCTATGTACGTCGACGCGATGAATCCGAATCTGAAGCCAGAATTGCACCACCACCCTCGAGTTTTATAAATCGTGAAAAAGAACCATGAAATTGTAAATTGTAAATTTCAAGGTGTTTCTTCGTGATTACAATAATGGAAAGTGTTGGCGCAATTCTGGTTTCGGATTCGGATTCAGTGTGTCGACAAACGTAGAGAGACGTGTGTCAAGTCTTTGGGTCTGACAAATTTTGACTTCTGCAGATATAATGCTACAAGACACCAACATCTAGTATTCACATGTATTTTTCGAAATTTAAATAAAAAACAAAGCAAAAACAACAACAACAACGGAAGGTGATGGCCAAATTTTGCTTCAGATTCGGATTCAGCGCGTAGACAGAGAAACACGTGTCAAGTCTTTAGGTCTGATAATTTTTTTGTGTGCCTGTGAAATTAATGCAGACTAATACACAGTACACAAAAGAAATGATACAGAACACACTCAGAGAATTGATTGGTACCCAGAAAAATGCTGCACCCCTATTATTTCAGAAGCGAGCGAACGTGCCAGTAGAGTGCGCCCCCTCATCGCAGGGCATTGATATTCCGCGGCGCGGCCGCCGTTGGAGGCGTGGGCGGTATCGAAGCCTTCCTTCGGAGGCGCCGAGGAAGGCGATTGGCCGACGCGCCCTCCGCCAGAGGCGCCACCGCCGCCGCCGTCGCGCGCCGCGGCGCCCGAGGGCCAGGTGCGGCCGACGTGAGCAATTCCGTGCGCCGTCGCCTCCGCCGCCGCGCAACTTCGCCGCGAATTTGCGAGACAATTTGATCCCCGAAGGGACGGTCCCCGAGACGCCGCCTCGCTACTGATTGGCTTGTTGTCGCCGGAGATCAAAGTGGGTGGGGGGGAGGGGGCATCGAGAGCGATCGACTCCAGACACGTGCCCTCCCCCGCTCCGCCGCTCCCGACCCCCTTGTCCTGGGGCGACAGACGGAACGAGTCCCGGCCGGCCTAAATGGGCTATGCTAATGAACGAGAGAGAGAGAGCGAGGGCGGGCGCCCCCATAACGAACTTAGCCGTCTGCACGTGGCCTCATGTTTATGAATGAAACCGGCAAGTTCCCATGCGAGTTTCGAGGCGAGCGCGCCAACTCTGGGAGGTCTTGGCCCCGAAGACAGACGCACCCATCCCCGCCTTGCTCGAGCTGGGTTCGCTCGTGTTGTTTTTATTTAAGAAGTCAGAATTTTATTTATGGCTACTAAAAGAGGTAGTTGATATGAACTTTAAATGATATGAACTTTAAAGTATATTGAATTATACATGTCTTACGAAATTAGCAAATTCCATATTAGTTACGAGATTTCCTGTTGAAAGAAATGTATAAAACAGTCTCGAATAAAGTTAAAAGGCTTGGACTAAGAATCATCAGTTTCTAAATGTTTGAACAACGATGCGCAATACTTACCGAACATATTAAAATTGCTTTCCCTTTCACCCAAAAAACGATGAAAATATTTTTTTGCAATTTCCTTATTAAATGAATGTGTTCTACATTCGAAAAAATAGATATGGAGGGAATTCGAATAGTTTAGTTTGGCAGTATAGTATTTACCAGCCAGTAAGAGAGAGAAAAAAGAGGAAAGAAAGCAAAAGAAAGGGAAGACGTAGATGAAACAAGGGGGAGAAGGAAAACAAAAAAAAAGAGAATGATGGCGTTACGAACACAAACATCTCGAGAGTTTGAAACTTTCTCACGCCATTGTTTATTTTATAACGGTATTGTAAATATGTTTTGCTAAGTAAGGTGGCATGGTGGAATCATACGTATTAATGTTTTGCTCCCAGCATTCGAGAATTTTTATTTACCTTCTCTGTTTTTCAAATCTGTGAATAATTGTTCATCAAAATATTACTTTTATTTTTTGAAAATTATTATATTGCACCTGCCAAATATTTATTTTTTATCTATTGCAATCAATTTCTGATCAACAATGTGGGGAAGTGAATGACAAATTCAAATTTTTGTATGGAAGGTACTATGAACATTGCGATGGTATTTAGATTATAGAATTATATGTGTATTGTAAGCTATAAGAGAAAATTCAGAATTTTTGACAAGTGATAATTTTGTAAGTAGGCAACTCAATTGCCAAAAATAGTGGTGAGACAACAGCACGAATCTTCTTGCACTATTTGTATCGGTCTTTCAATATGATGACACCGCTTGAAACCACGAACGTGTTTTCAAACGGCAACTTGTTTCCAATGATAAAAATTCGATCTCAGGTTCTTAACTTTAGCACGGCAGGCACGAAACTTTTTCACCATCAACCTCACGAGTACAACAACCTTCGCGTGACTTTAAATATAATGGAATATTTGCATTGCCAGTTCCGAATATTTTAATTGACATCATTTCAAGATATAATTTTGAAGAACAGATTTCATTAAAAATATATTTTCAATATTGTAGTTGACAATATTATTGATCCTGTACAAATTTTAAAATTTTACGTTTTACGAAAATACAGACACTTAGTGAAAATTGGACCTGCTCCATTTTTATAAGAGTACTTTTGTCTATCTGAGAATAATACTGAGGAAAATATTTTGAGTCTTATTTTAGATCAGTTTTGTGGATTTGAGGCTTTAGGTAGAGTATCAACCTGATCAATCAAAAAAAAATAATTTTGGAGAAAATTCTGTCAATGGTTTCGTCGCTAGCGTTGTTCACAGACAGATGGACAGACCATAATCCAATTTTTTGTATCAACCGTCGATTCTAACGTTTTACCAGATTTAATTTAATAAAAAATTAATTCAGAAGTGTAAAAAAAATCACTTTTCGTTAAATGCCACTCAGAATATAAGTTCCTGTGCCGAAAAATTACCCCTTTCCCTGCAGAATTACAATACTTCATCTTTACTACGTATATTCATAGCTGGTGAGAAAGTAACGTGGCCGTATTATACAAAACTTCCAAGACGAGATGTGCGTTGATGCTCGTGCTAAGAGAAGAGCATCTGATCTCTCTGTGTAACCAAGATATGGGCGAGTTGACGTGTGGGAAGCGCCCGGTGGATGTAAACAGTTCTGGCAACGTGAAAGTGCCGCAGCGGGGATGGGGGATGGGAAGCTCGTGATGGAACGATCTTGTGGAAGCGGGGCATTGCCGGTCACGTTATCGACTAACGAAGACCTTCTCACGAGGACGGTGTAGGGAAGAGGACGAAGGCAGGGCAAATGCAAGCGGAGGGCAACGAGCTCGAAGGTAAACGAGACGGGTGAGGTGGTGGAAGCAAGTGAGAAATCTGGGAACTAAACACAGTGAGTGGGCGTGCGGTGTGTACAGTGGATGGCTGTTAGAAACGTTGGGAATACACATAGAGTAAGGCGCAGGTCACAGTGGAGCTGATTTGGAAATTTCAGTGGGACGACGTCGGAAGGGCAAAACCAATTTTAGCACACTTAAGCTTCCGCGGCTCGATTCCATACATTCTTGGCTATCCGGGAGACGCCGAGTCGTTGGCTGAGAGACCGACGTTTCACCTGACATGTCGCAGGCTTCTTCAGGGCAGTGACACTGCGGTGCTGCGCGCAGTATCGCTTCATATATAACACCGTATATAGACCGTGCGTATATAACACCGGGCGCGTGGCGCCGCAATGTCACTGCCCTGAGGAAGCCTGCATCATGTCAGGCAAATCGTCCGCCTCTCAGCTAACGACGCGGCGTCTCCCGGATGGCCAAGAATTAACATTTTTTTTAAAAAATGAAAATTTTCGGCCGATAGCAAGTGTTTTCGGACGCCGTCGAAAGAAGTCGTTCATGTTAATTACAACCATTTCTGTATATTAGCACGTGTTTCAACACATCTGCAAATTGGACGAAAACGTCCGACGGCGGTCGACCGAGATTTCGGCCAAATTCGGCCGAACTGTGAGCGCCGCCCGAGAGAAAAGGCAATCGGACAGGCGACCGATTGTACTAACCGGTGGTCGAGCGCGCGCGTCAACTCGTCACACAGCTCAGGTGGGAGGTTGCGCATTGCGACTGGCAAGCAATTGCCAACCAACCAAGAATCATGCCAGCGAGCGATAGAGTAACTTAACTTGCCACACAGTGAACACGATTATGGATGTGCGCGAGAGATGGTAGAACAAGCGCGTGCTCAGCCTGGCGGGCAAATGAGGACTCCCGAGAACGAGACGATGGTGGACGAAGATGCAAACCGCAGGGCAAAAAAAATCCTCGAAAAAAAAAATCCTTCGTACGCCTCCCTTCGGAGGGGAAGTAAAGTCGGCTGTCCCATGTTAGTTGATTTACTTGCATGTAAAATATCCTCAAGCCTAAATGACCTGATGGCCCGAGTCTCGCCACGTGAAATAAGACATTAATTCAATTCAATTCAATTCAAGGGCAAGACTCACACACTAGCGGGCCAGCAGGACCTAGTTGGTGAAGTATCGAGCGATCCTGTCTGGGAGCGTGGGCGAGTGGGGGCGGGGGAGGTGACGGACCGGCGTTGGACGGACGGGGGCGGCGAGACGTCGACGACGTCGTCGGCAACGGGGGAAGGGGGGCGGAACGGCGACGGTGGGAGAGCGTCGGGGCGTGTTGATCTTTCCATATTGCAGGCCGCCGCACAAATATTGACTCTGTCGACGACGGAGCAAAGGGAATGATTCACAGGAACCGCTTAATGGCACATGAATAACTTTGTTTCGACCGCTTACAGACGGGCCGCGCTTCCGCACCGCGCGCACACTGTGCAAACAGGCCCTCGGCCCCTTAATGGGGCGAGACGACGCCGACGGCGGCGACCAACGACCAACGACCAACGAACGACCAACGACCAACGACCAACGACCAATGATCAACGATCGGTGCTCGGTTCCCGACGGTAGGCACGCGGGACGGAACACACGATGGCGAAATGGTGGCCCACGGGGAGTGCAGGGCGGCGCGGCTGCCTAAACAAGCGGAGCCTGCAGGAGAGGTCGTTCGACAAAATCACTCTCCCCTCCGTAGTGCAGGGCTCCATACCGTTTTGAAAAGGGTTTCAGCCTTTTTTTCTTCGCTGGTTCACATTCCAGTCGATTCTTGTGAAACTTGTGGCGGGCAAAAGTGATTAGAAACAGAGCTTCTCGAGGTCCTCTTCTTTTCCATACTCTCGTTCTACCATAGCCATTATCATTCTTATAATCTCTTTAAAATCAATTTATCATTCAATAGGTGATACATGCAGAGGTAGTCACGATCTCAACATTTGCATTAGAATCCACCCAGCTTCTGTACCTAAATAAAAAATATAAATTAGAAAAAATGAGAATTTTTTAAATAAAAAAAGCAATTACTAAATAAAAATCTAAATAAAGAAATCACTAATCCTCTGATTGAGATAAGTATGTTACAACACCTGAGATGAGGAAAGGCACTGCAAGTTATTGACTGATTTTTCTAAATTTTGGATACGCTTAAGGGCATCAGAATAAAGCAACGCAGATTTGTTTTCCTTGTATGAGGATGTTATTTGTTATTGATATTTTGCAATATGAGGTGGAGTTAAAATGACGATTTTCTTTTAAATGAAACTATGGTAAAAAGTAAATGGAAGAATTGAATTTTTCGTTTTATCATTATTGACAATTTTGGTCAATATTTGTATTTGTTGGAATATATCGCATTTTTCTATTGCATTTTTGACACTTGATAATGAAATTCATATCATATTTTGAAAAAATGAACTCACACTTCAATTTTTTTCTATGCGAACATTTAAAAAAAAATATATTGACATTCTAAAATGTGGATAAAATCAGGGGCAAGAGATGATACGTCTCGTGAGTAATATTTTTAAATTTTACATAATTGCCTCACGTTTGTATAACAAAAATTTATTAGACAACAATGTAACAGTTGAACAAAGAGACAAATGAGGATTATTGAAAAATCGCAATATCAAAGTAAACGTATTGAGGAATTTTAATATGATCAATAGAAAACGACCTACTTTTATTATGTTTCTTGAACTTACATTTATTTATGCCCGTAGACAAAAAAAACAAACAAATACTTGACAACTTTTTGAGGTGGATCTGGCAAACCGTTTCTTTAATATAACATCAGAAGTGGCCGATGAAATGTTTCTCTAAAGCTATCTCTGAAATGCAGAAGGTCTGTTACCGAATGGGAATAGTAATAGTTTTCAATTAATTTCACTACACATTATTGAACTGTATTTCTTTTTTCTTTGATAAACGTTTCCGTTTTGAAACAGTATTATTGTACGACATTCTCTATTATTAGACATATTATTCAATTTTAAAAGACTTACTGGGGGAAATGAGAGAATAATTGTAACTTAAGCTTGTAAATCAGGTGTTATTTTCATAAGTACAGAACTCGTTAAAGTCTGATGGCTTTTAATGGGATGAATTTCCACCCGAGCATGATGAAAGAGGAGCGGAGCAAACGAGAAATTGCGAGCGCACAGAGCGCTGCATCAGATAGCGCTCTTTATGTTTATTTTGGTGCAGAAGGCTCCATGCAAATTAGGACCCGCGCATTGGTCTCGCGGCATTAATTTTCATCTAACACCTTTCGGCGCCCGTGCATACACCGGTCGCATGCGCCGGTCGCATGTGCCGGTCGCATGCATCGGTCGCACGCGCCGGTCGCGTGAGCTGCGGTCAGCCGCTCGCTAATGATGGCGCGTGCGACCAACTCGAGATCGTAAAGATGTCGATGAATCGACATTAGCATTCGCTTACAGGTTTATGAATTATAGCGCTGTGATGACGTACAATTATAGCAGCCCGCCCGCAGATCACAGCGCGGAAAGCAAAAGCGGGGGCGGGGGATGGGAGGGGTGGATGGGGGATGCAATGCAAATAACGAGCGGCGCCGATGAATATATGATACGTCACGCTTGAACGGGGGTGTTCTTTGGGCGATGTGGCGAGCGGGTGCGGTCGGCTGGAACGAGCAGCCATCGTCGTGTTGCGTCGCCCCCCCCCCCCCTGTTGAGGCCGCCTTCGTACCCTCCGGTGAAGGGAAAAAATAGACGCGCCCTTCCGGTAGCCTGTCGCTTCAGTTCCACAGGCGTGCTTACTGCCACCTCTTTTAGAATGTTATCGATCGTCTTTTTCTTCCCAGTCACTGATTATAGGTTTTCTTTTTCTACTTCACTTGGTTATTCTCAGTCTTTTATGTTTTCTGATTGTTCTTACATCTACTTCGGGTTTTGTTACTGTCATCCGGATGGTATCCAGTTGGTTATTTTTATTTTTTTCTCTTGTCTTAACTTCCTTCTTGTTCGTGTTCCCCCTTTCTTAGACGCTCCATCTTAGATTATTTTATCCTTTTTATATCTATTTCTCCCTTCAATTTTTTTTTAGTATTTTCATTTTCGAGTTTTCTTGCCACTCATTCTCATCACCTTAAATCATAACTTTCCTTAATTTATTCCTTATTTCTCTCTCCGCATTCTTTTCAATTAATATATTATTATCATCACAGTTCTTTGTATTCTCTCTCTCTTTCAAACACAAACACATACTTCCGCACTCACACACATACACACTCTTACACTCTCTTCTCCCTTCCTCTCTATCTCTATTTCTTCCCTTTTTTACCACGCATATTTCTATTCATGTTGAATCTAACCAACCTGCTCCGATGTTCCTGTTGAAGCTACGTTCTACTCCACTGCTTGCAGCGAGTGGGGAGAAAAGGTGAGATGAGATGAGGTGAAGTGAGGTGAGACGAGTTTTTCTCTCTGGTGCTCAAACGAAGGCTGGAAGCAATGAGGGAGAATCGTATATCCGTGACCGTCTGTTGGTCATTCACTCTCATGGTTTAGCAACAGGTATTTTCACTATACATCCAAAATAAGTTTCGCTGTAGCATATTCTTAATTTTGCTTATTTAGTCTGATATTGGTACATTTCTTATTATGCGACCGTAATTTTTTGTTTTTCATTTTCGATTTAATGAAGAACCCATCAAAAATGTCTTCCAATAACCAAACAAAGGTATCGTTACTGACATTGGGACGGTCTACATGTGTATTTTTTAAATGCGTATTGGCATCATGTTGTATTCTTCATTGATATGAGGTATAGGTATTTCAACAGATTAGAGAAAATTTTTTGGAAAGATCTGTAAATATCAATGATTACTTTTACCATCTACAAATAAAAATATGGTGTGTCTTATTAATTGTATGCCATCTGCCATCTGCAGATAAGATAGAGATAACGTTTGTTAGTCGATTACGTACGTAAATTTATATTACTTGTTTCCTACTACACTTGTTTCCTACCATGGTTGTTGAAATCTCTTTTGGTAATAATTTCCATTCATTTTTCAGCAATGACATAGCAGCATTACAATTGCTTATAGAACTTGATAAACGGAATATTATTCTGCTCCGCATGTTACTTTGTTCCTCGATGTAAATTTCACAGCATAACCCACAGAGATCCAGATAATGGAATACAGACCAAATAAAATACAGATTCTGATGAGCCCGTCATAATATGCTACACACAAAAAGAAACACCTCTCTGGGTACAACAAAACTGGTTATAATGTGTCAAACGTACTTATGTAAATGCGTTGCTGGCAGGGAATGCTTTAGAATACCTTTTGTCTGGGTGAAATTCTGTGTAATATATCCCACTCGACCCTGACTCGCGTTTGAAGTAACTTTATGCTATGCTGATTTAACCCTGTTTGAAGTAGCACATTTTAAGGTCTGAAAAATATGTAGAGACCTCATTTACTTCAATATGAAATTTGGATTTTGAATATTGCATATTTTTGTAAAATGTAATATTAGGGTATCTTGAAATAACTTAATCACAGATAGCAATGGAATCTTGCAGAATTTCACGTGAACGAAATTTTACTTTCAAATTTAGTCAGCCTTCGTACAGCTCGTTGAATGTATTTTGTGAATTTATGAGTAAGATATAGCATAATATTCTGAAGAAACACTTCCTACAGTACTCAGATTCTTAGATTGCAGAAAAAACTGTGATAGTAATATGCAAATGTCATCCATGTCAGTCCTGCAAGCCTCTTATCTTTGAGCTTGGAATCTTACTATTGTCGTGTTTATTGATTTACGGTGCTGTAGTTTTTGTCAAAACTCACTTAATTATCGATAGAAACATATTTTCATGCAATGAAATTATTTGAAATTCCTGCACACGTCGTACAAGTAATATTCAGGTGTCATAACAACATCTCCCTACAAGAAATTGACATTTAAAACATATGCATTACTTTACAACACTCTACAAGACGACATTAATGAATAAAAATCGATACACAAGTTCATGAGCAAAGTAAAATATTTTTTTCTGCAAAACAGTCTCTGTACAATTATAGACTATTGTGATCAAAAACATAATAATATTTATTTTAACAATGATATTTAATTATCTACTTAACATTTGTAAAGTAAAATTTAAAAAGCAAGTAATGTCTTTCAGATTCTGGGGCAATGAGACCCATCTTGATCAGGTCTTTCGTGTAGTACAGACCCACTGAGAAAATGTTGATAACCCTAGGTTTTGCTTTCTGAATAAAAATGTAGCATCACTTTTTGTAATGTAGCACACGTTTTCTTGAGTTCTTTTTTGGTAGTAGTAGTGGGTATAGAGCCGGTGGGTTACTTATCGTTAGCAATTCTATAAAATAAAATCTGAAGTTTGTTTACCGAAAGAAATATATTTTCTATAACTGAGGAGCAAAAATTCTAGTTTCCAAATGACGCTATCCTTGCTTTGTTGGTCCTATTTTCCAACTACATACAGTCAACCATAAATCAACTACATACACTACAAGGATGGATAAGGGATTCTGACACACAATACGATGAAAACACTTTTATATTTCTTCACAGTTACTCACAGTTTTTACTGTTGATTTATGAAATAAATGAAATAAATATCGCGGAATATTCCAAAGTTTTAAGAGTTCAGCGAACAAAAAATTTATAATGTTAAAATCTAAGGTATAACATTTAAAAATATGAATGTAATGCTAAAATCTCCTCTAGGTCTATATTGGGACCACGATCCCACATGTGAAATTATACTGAGAAACTAGACTCTTCAGCTCCGGGGCACAGTTTCACGGTGTAACATCGTTAGCAAAAACAAACAAACAAAGATTTCATTAAGGAGGCGAGGGGGGCTCCGAACCCTCCGGATGTAACTACCTGGGAGTTCCTCAGTTGAGCTCCAAATTCCTCATGACAATACCTGAGACCCTTGGGAATTGAGGAGTGATTCGCCTCGCTGAGTGAGTGTGGCACAAAGTGTTCCAGTACCACCACGGAGAACGGGTGAACTTACAGCTGCCCCATTATATGGTTACATGTATGGTTACAGGTATATGTTTACATTTTGACGTTTCCAGACGCTGACTTGAATGTTTGCTTGACCTCCAGAAGTGGGACTGAGGATATAACTAAACGCTAGATTCCCACCTTGGAGACCTCAAAATTCGCTGGTACATCTCAAAGCAGTTAGTTTGCCGCTGCTCAATATGACGAAGTAGCCGAATTTAGCATTAACGGGCAGTGATTTATTGTAGCATACAGTAAATAGACACTTTACGAGAGGAAGGTATTATCTTACGAACGATGACGAAGGAAATGAGGTGTCTTTCTGGAGTAGACATGATGCAAATTTATTTTTTGTCATGTGGTATATTTCATTTCACTCTATTTGTTTGAGTAAAAAATAAAAAGTATAATTGTAATCTTAGGTTTTCACAGTTTATATAGTTTCAGGAGCTACCACAAAGAGCGCTGGAGATTAGGTAACCGCCTAGAGCACTCACGAGTTTAATTAAAAATGTTTTCATTACACACAGAAGAAAAAGAGTACATTAGTAGCGTACCACTAATTAGTAAAAGGCGCCTTACGAGTCTGAATAAGATAAACTTATTGACGACAATTTGTAGATAAACACATATCTTCAAGAATGTAGTTTATTCTCATGCATCGAATTTCCATTGAATGTCTTGAAAAGTAATATAGCTTGTGTGCTGCCTCTCAAGAAAGTAAGATAGGATTTTTTCCGGTCCAGTTGGCCGAAGACGCGTGAAAATTTACGACCCAACGCAGTTGGCCTACCTGGACGAGGCTGTGGCGCCTGCGGAGTGAAGTGCGCTGGGGCGGGGCGGGGCGGGGCGGGGCGGCCAGGAAGAGCGGTGCGGGGCGGGGCGAGCGGTGCGGGGCGGGTGGAGCGGGGCGGGGAGGAGCGGGGCGGTGAGTTGCGGGGTGGGCAGGGAAGGGAGGGTCGGAGCACCGCGGAGTGAGGGCGGGCCGCCGGGTCTCTGCAGACAGCACGTGTGGGGAATGGCCCCAGTGCCCTAATGACGTGGTGGCAGCGGCGGGACCAGCGGTGGCGGCCAAGGCGGCAGCGGCGGACGCGGAGGTTGAGGGCTGGGACCGGGCGGGTAATGAATGTGGGGCGCCCGGGTCAGGTGCGGCCCGACTCCTGCGGGAGACGCCCCGCTCTTGCGACCGACGCCGCCCCGGGCGACACGGCCCCGGGCGCGGCCGCCGCCGCCCCCGAGCGCATGTCAATACCGCCCACGCCGCCTTGGCTGTTGACGTGGACGTGCCGCCCACGCCGCCCCGCGCACAGTGCAACGAAACTGCTAATAAACTAGATCCACATAACTACAATATAAATCCTTTACATATAACATTTCACTCAAAGACAAATATTACATTTAATATAAATATAGAAAATAGACATGCATTTTTCAACCCAACTGTTTTTAAATTAGCATCTTGAACTCTTTCATCTGCAACCATGTGAAGGAAGACTATTGTAACCCAAAAATGACATTTTCTACTAATCCGACATAACTGAAAAAACGTGAGTTCTTTTGCAGTGAAAATCAACAGTGTGTTTTCAGCATTAAGCGTTAGAGAGCTCTCCCACCCAGCATTACTTACATTCAAGATTTAATACTTGAAAATCTTTAATTAACACCCGAGAAAAAATACATTTTAGCGTTGTGAAATTTCATTCCAATGCAATGATATTTGTAAATATCATCGTTTCATAAAATTTGATTTTAACGGTAAAAAATTGTGCTTGGTGTATTTTTTATTATCAAATTTTTCTTCGGCAGCCTTCAGTACAACATTCTGTTGGGCATTCTTTATCATTCCGTTGCATTTGAAAGCTAATGCGAACATTTCATAATGTTTCGATGTCAATTCGTATATAGATATAATCATTATTTCTCATTGAAGTCTGTGAAGTGAATTATTATTTCTGATTTACGTTCGCAATTACTAATTGATGTATATTTATTGCGAGAGGTTATTTGTACAAATTCTCCTCTGAATAATTATTCCATGCGCAGAAAATCTTCTTCAAATTTGAACAAAGTTCTTACAAGAAACAAATCAAACTCGCTGGTATTTTCTACTCCCATTTTTGAAATGGCATTTTGGAGCATTTAATTATTTTGTTTTCACAATTCCAAATCCATAATCTTAGCGGTCAATATAAGTTAGTAGTTGGTGAATGATAACAAGCAAGAAACGTCTGAAGAATCCTTCAGGAATTTGCCACAAATCTGCTTGGGTCATTTTGTGAGATAATTTAAATTCAAATTCGGCTGCTAAGTGTCGCTATCGTCCGTTTTGAGATTTAACATTTTTACTTTATTTATAATACGTGCTAAGTTTGGTTTTATTGGACAGTCATACAATATTTGTAATATGACAACCCGTTAAGTGACATTATATATAATTTATGGACAAAAGCGTTTCTTTCACAACGTTTCAGGTTTCTCTTTTTCCCATCATCATGCCAATTACCAAACAGCAATATTCTTACGAAACAAGTGAATAAATTACACCTGATAATAGGAAAAGAAGGATTCCAAAACGCTGTGAAATAAATTATTTTTATCAATAAATGATATATACTGTGATATAAAGAGTTGCCCACGCACAAACAGTGTGTGGCTATCTAGTTAAACCAAAATTAGGACGAATTATAATACTATAAATAATAAATTAAGACAGCTGGTGAAATCAATTTCAACTATTTACGCCTCTTCCATTTGGCGTGCAATTCTGTTGATTCCGGTTCAGTGTGCGTCGCGCGCTGACACTAGGAACTCGTGGATGTGCTACTTCCTCGTCGCTCCGCTGTCCTCGCCGCCTCGCATCCCAAATTTTGACTCGACCTCGCCGCACCAAGGTGCAGGGCCTTCCTTTCACTTATAGACCGCGCGGTTGGACCTTACCATGGATAAAATAGATTAACAGACGATTTTATGTGGGTTATTTTGACCTGCTTTCTCAAATGTATCCTTTATTCCAAAGCCATTCAGTAAAAATCGTCGTGAATAAGTCATACATTTCTTTAACGCGAATTTTCCATGTAATGATACCACTTGTTTTGTGCAAAAAAATGTTTATTAATTTGAAACAATTCAATTGGCTTTCCCAAGATTGACCAAATATTCACTTTATTCTTAAACTCCATTTTATTCTTAAACTCCTATTTACTTTTTTAAATTGATCACTCACAAATTAAAAGAGGAAAGCATTATGATTATTGTTCTGTTATGTGCAATTCATCAGATCATGTTTCATGCAAACACGTGCTTCTGTTTACCTAACTAGTTCCAATACCAGGGGAGTCTCAGCCACCCCCACCAACATACCAACCCTTGTGGCACTCCCCTTCAACATGCTGTATGAATGACCCCGTATCTGTCTCACCCCATTCCAACCAATCTCCCCTCACCCTGCATGCCACAAAGGAGAAGCGCCCGCCAGCTAGAACAAACAGCATGATAATATAGATACTACCAATGCAGATTTAAAAGCGTGTAACAAAGTCCTGTGTAAAAAAATGAAATAAAATAGTTGAATTTTTAAAGTGATTCCTGTCTGGAATGAACGAAAATTGTAATTACTAACCTAAAAAATGTATTGATAAATATAATGCGACGCACGCATTAGCAAACGTTATTGAAGTACACGCAGTGGTCTCGAAGATACACGATTTGAAGTTTAACCTACGTTGCTAAACGAAGTGGCTATAGACATTTTAAAAATGTATTTAACTACAATGTTTAATAATATTAGGAAGATATTTGTGAGAAGATATTACCAGTTAAGTAGTTTAATAAAAGATGTCTGGTATCAACAATTTATTTTGCTAATGATCGTTTTGATCGCGTAGCGATCATCCTCAGAGCTAAAAGTAGAATTATCGAAATAAAATTATATTAATACATGAATTATAAACAATTAGAGATAAGTTAATACAAAATATTATATACATAATATAGAAATTGCATACCATGTGCGTAAACAAAGTGGGTTGTACATACCTTGCAACCTCCAGGCCGAAAACAAGTTCTGCATTTTTTGAGTGTGTCTTGTTTAAGAGCAGAGCGTCGCGGGCAGCGGGTGAGGGCGGGAAGAGGGGTGGGGTTTGCCGACGTTTCGACCATCCTGGCGTGGTCTTCCGCAGGGATGGTATGCTGGAAGACCACGACAGGATGGTCGAAACGTCGGCAACATAGCCATCGACGAGGCGTCACCCGGACAGCCCAAATCACGCTCAAGTAATGTTCTTTTTTTTGAGGAAGTTGTGTATATGTAGGGATTCTAATTTAATTCTGTTTCGGTACCGGTTTTCAAATTCTAGAATTCGGAAATTTATGTGTTTATCAAATGTGCGTTTGTTTAAATTTAAGTGATCCGCAAAGTGTGAGACTGCGGTTGTGTTGTTTTTATTTCACTTAAATTTAAACAAATACCACGTATGGTTTGATTGAGGCCATTTTGGTGACACCATGAAGCCTATTGGCATGAAGATAATAACAGAGGGATTCTCAGAAGGACAGATATCTCATCAATTTCTATGACACTCTATCAACGGAAGTCACATCATCCGCAAGAACCTCCCCGTATGCTGCAGGATAAAGTGACTAATGATTAGATGTTACCTGAGTGGAACTGTATTACAGCAGCCCTCTATTAAACTAGGAAATTTATGACAAAATACAAAACAAAAAATAAAAAACAGAGGTCAAAGCTCACCTCCAAAAAAATTATTAATGCGTCGATGGGAGTGTCACATCCCGTACGTGGAGCATTTGTGCCAAAACTAGAAAGAATCTTTTCTAACGACGGCATTAAGCAAAACTCCAGTGTAGACAACAGAGAACGTTTATTTTCTTAATTCTTTGAAAGAACAAAGATATTTCAATAATAAAAATAAAAATATATTTTACAACACGTCTTCATCTATATGTACTCATGAAACAAAGCTCCTTCGTTTCTTCATGCGACTCTGCATGAATCAAAAGAATTTTGACTTATATCTAATTAAAAACTACATATGCTATGTGCTTTTACAACTCTCTCTCTCTCTCTCTCTCTCTCTCTCTCTCTCTCTCTCTCTCTCTTTGATAATATATTATTTGCTACTAATGAAACACTTCTTTAGCTAACAGAAATCTCTCATATCCCTTTAGAAATCCGTAAACAACACACGCACACAACGAAAAAAGGGTTTGGAAACGTCCCAGATTATTTACATGCAACGTTCCTATTATTCCTTCGTAGTAGCTGCTGCCCATCGCAATGATCGCGAAAGGCCATCGGCATTCAGCCGAATTATATCGCCTCTCAGTCAAAATAAACACAGCGCGAAATGATGATGTTTGGTGTCGCAGCAGAACAGCAGCCGGGTCAACAAGTTGGCCCAGAGTCTGCTATCAACCGCCGAGCAGTACGGTCGTGGACAAGCTCTGAGTTGCCGCGCAGATAACAGTGTATGAGTCAAAAGTCTTATCTGAACCGGTGCGATCGATAACGCTCGTGAATAGACGCAGTCAACGTTCGTTTTGCCGCATTGCGGCAAAACCACGATATAAACACTTAATTTATTAATAGTGCTCCACCACAAAGACAAAAACACCAACTGTGTTTTATATAGTGTATCATCACAACTATAAAATAGTGAATATTATAGTGAAAAGTGCCACAAACAAAACGACAAAGTTCTCAAAATGATATCGGAAGAGGATTCATTAGGAAGACACATTACCAATTCCATAGAACTTTTAAATAATGATGGAAATTATGAAATATACACAAATCAAAACAACACACAACCCTTGCAGCAAAACCAAACAGCAGATCTACATCAACAATATCAACAACTACTACATCAAAACCACATCCTTCAAGAACATCTCAGCAAATTAGAATATCAAAACCAGATGCTTCAACAACAGCTTCAGCTTTCTCGGTCCGACCCAACTGCACTTACCTCTCAAATACACGAGGATCATACACAAGCAACGGAGAAACCCCAATCTGCAGATGAGAGGTCCACAGATGTCGACAGTGAACTCTATCAACCAACTAGTGCACAATACCAACCCAACAAAAAAAGAGGACTATCAAAAGTAAGTAATCATAGTGACGCAAAACGTAGAATGTTGAATAACAGTTCCAGTAAAGACGCTTTTTCAATAAATAGGTACTCAATCTTAGAACCATTAGACGAATCTGAAGAAACTGTTAATAATAATGAACCACAATCAGAAAACATAAAAATACCCCCAATTTGTATCAGAAATGCAGAAAACATAACCCTACTAACAAAAGATCTAAAAGAACTAATTGGCAAGGGATTTACCTTTAGAACTATAGGGAATTCGGTAAAAATACTTTTGAAAAACATTACAGATTATCGAAAAACAAGAAAATACTGCGAAGAGAAAAACGTTCCTTACTATACTTACTGTTTACAAACAGAAAAAAACCTATCAGTTGTGATAAAAAATGTACCTCTAATTTTCACTGAAGATGAAATTTATAGTGAACTTGAAAATCTAAACTACCCGATTAAAAAAGTAACCAGACTAACCAATAAAGAACAAATACCGTTCAAAGTAGTAGCATTAGAACTAACTAACTCCGCCGAAGGAAAAGAAATATTCAAATTAGATAAACTACTTCACTGCATTGTTAAAGTTGAAATAAGAAGGAAACCACAAGGCCCCCCTCAGTGTAAAAAATGCTTCACATACGGACACACAAAAAATTACTGCACAATGCCACCAAGCTGTGGATACTGCACTGAGCATCATTGGACAAAAGATTGCAAATTATTACAATCCACAAACCCACCACCTCCAATTTGTACTCTCTGCAAAGAAAATCATATGGCTACCTCTAACCAATGCAAATATTCCCCAAAAAGAAAGAGAATCCTTCAATCAAATTACTTCAATACACAATTACAAGCTCCACAATCACAACACAAATACGAAAACAAAACTCACACACAAATATTCCCACAACAAACCCACATAAATCGAAATCCTTCTCAGCCACATTTAGCTCTTAATAACAACCAAAACACAACTGCACCCACATATGCACAAACAGTTACACAAAACACCATACAGTCAAATATTACACAAATTATAATGCAGATGTTACCAACAATAGTCAACCAAATAACAGCAACATTACTCCCACAAATACAAAATATTGTTTCAAACCAAATTTCAAATATAATAAGAAATGGATAAACAACACAACTTAAAATCAATAACAATACTTAACTGGAACGCAAATGGCCTAACAAATAAAAGAAATACACTTATTCAATTCCTGAAAAACCATTCAATAACAATTGCATGCATAACAGAAACTCATCTTGCTCCAGGACAACTGTTCAAAATCCCTGGATTTAACTGTTACAGAGAAGACAGAATATGCCAACACGCCGCAGGAGGAGTAGCAATATTAACTAAAAAGAATTTAGACCACTCACTAATCTCTATCCCTAAATCAAACAACCTAGAGCTAATTGCAGTAAAAATAAATCTAAAAAATGAACGCATAAATATCATATCAGCATATAAACCACCCAAAAAACAAATCGATATAAACGAATTAAACCTAATACTACACAATACAGAACCTACAATCTTAATAGGAGACCTAAACAGTAAACATACCAATTGGGGCTGTAAAGTAAACACACCTAATGGAAGAAAATTACTAAAAGCATCATCAAAATTAAATTTTCAAATCATAGCTCCATCAAATCCTACTCACTACCCCAAAAACTGTAATGCTGAACCAGATATCCTTGACATTACCATAGCTAAAAATTTAAAACATACCCTTTATGCTCGTGCACTACCCGAATTAGACTCAGACCACTGTCCAGTTATTCTCACTACTGATATAAACTATATTAAATCTGAGTTACCATTTGGCATAGATACAAAAAACATAGATTGGACAAAATTTCAAACAAACGTTGTTAATTCCCTTCCCACAAACCGTTTCATGAAAAATAAAGAAGAAATTGATATTGCCATAGATACCTTCACCAAAATCATACTAAATGCAGCAAAAGAAGCAAATACAAAGCCAAATTACAAACCAAAGTATTCACAACATACAATACCTATTGACATTGAAAAATTAATTAAAAAAAAACACAGAATTCGCAGGCAATGGCAGCAATATAGGAGCCCTGATCTAAAGAAAATATTAAATAAACTAACACACCAAGTTAAACTAGCCCTAGATGAATACAGAATTCAACAATATAAAAATCACATCAAAACAATAAATCCTAAAGACAGCAATTTATGGCAGGTTACAAAACAAATATTGAAAGAACCAACAATTATTCCAGAACTAAAGAAATCAGATAAAACAGCTACAACAACAAAAGAAAAATGCGAATTACTAGCAGAACATTTTCAAGAAACATTTTCACCAAATACAACCTCAAACAACAACAACTTAATCCACATCAATAACTATGAAGTAACAACAGTTCCTCACCCAGTAAAATACATATCACCAAAAGAAACATACCAAACAATCAAGCACCTAACTAAGAAAAAATCAGCTGGAATTGACCAAATACCAACCATACTCCTACAAAAACTAAATAAGAAAACAATTAGTTACCTAACTGCAATATTTAACTCAATGTTAAGAACAGGATACTACCCCAAAAAATGGAAACACTCCATAGTAATACCAATTCCTAAACCAAACAAAAACCCAACATCTACAGAAAACTATAGACCTATAAGCCTAATACCTATTGTAGCCAAAGTAATGGAAAAATTAATCCTAAAAAGACTGCTGCAATATATTAATGAAATTCAATATATACCATCTTTCCAATTTGGGTTCAAAGAAAAGCACTCAACAACACATCAACTTTTAAGAATCACAGAACTTATATATAAAAACTTCGAACAAAAAAATCATACACTGGCTGTTTTCCTAGACGTATCCCAAGCATTTGACAGAGTTTGGCACGAAGGTCTAATATTCAAACTTCAAGAATCCGGACTACCCCTCTATTTGTTAAAAATAATAAAAAGCTTCCTAAAAGAAAGAGTTTTTACAGTAAGAATAAATTCAACTTACTCCACACAAAAAGAAATCACAGCTGGAGTACCACAAGGCAGCCCATTATCTGCAACCCTATTCAATATATTCACAGCAGATTTCCCAACTACCCAAAACACAACAACAGCATTATTTGCTGATGACTGTGCAATTCTAACCTCTAACAAGTGCCTAAAATCAGCCACTAAAAATCTACAAGATGAACTGAACAAAATAATACAATGGGCAGACAAATGGAAAATAAAACTAAACCCGAGCAAATGCCAAGCAAAAATATTCACCCTATGCCAAATAAACACTACTCCCAAACCACTAAAACTACTTAACACAACACTAGATTGGTTACCAAAAAAGAAACCCATTAAATATCTGGGATTATTAATGGACACCAGATTAACATGGACTAACCATATAAACGACAAAATCACACAAGCAAATAAAAGACTACATAAACTGTACCCACTAATTAATAAAAAAACCGTTCTCAAAACAGAATGTACATTAGTACTCTACAGAGCAATAATTCTCCCCATCATAATGTATGCATGCCCAATATGGTACAACACATCAGCGACTAATATAAAGAAAATACAAACATTCCAAAATAAGATCCTACGTATAGCTGTAAACGCACCCTGGTTTATCAGGAACAATCAGTTACACTCAGAATTAAAAACAGAAACTATACATCATATACTGCTCAAACGCGCACATTCCTTTTTCACATCTTTATATAACTTTCCATCAACTGAACATTACAACCTTGGTTCATCAGCAACAACAACCAGAATCAAAAACAGATTTCCATACGACAAGTACCTAATTCAATTTGCTGACCCTCCTTAAACCTGACAAAATTAAAATAAAGATTGCAAACAACAACCAACTATGCACTTATCAAACATCATACAATAATGAGGAACCTGTTGGGCTTCCCTTATTTCTTCTTATATTTAATGATTGACTGTATTATTTTTTTTTCTTTTTCTCTTTCCTTGTGTGAATGTAATCCTTTTAAATGTAGTTTGAAAGGTATTTCTACTGTTTATTTGTATAATTGTATTTTAAGTTGTTATTAGATATAATCAATCCCTGTAAAGCAGTAATGCTGGTCTGTGGAAATTAAAAAAAAAAAAAAAAAAGTTGGCCCAGGGGCTATTGACATTAAAACTATTTAGATTATCTCAATGGTTTCAAATTGGGCTGGCCTGTTTGCGTTGTACCTTACATTTTTTCGTAGTTAACTTTGCAGTTTTACATGGAATAACAACTTTGAGGTTGTGAACGGAAAATAAAATAACAACTTGACTGTTGTCCTGCAAAGTGACTTTTCAGTCATTGGGGAGAAAGGGAAATAGGGCAGGAAGGGCAAAAAATGGGGCTTTCCACTAAGCGAGTATGCTGTTATGGTAATTATTATGTATTACTGCAAATAAGCGTTCGCTCGGTGGTAGTTAATCGACAAGAAAATTCAAAATGAAAATTATAGAAAAAATAAATACAAATTGTGCATACAAATTTAAAAAAATAAGCAATACAATAAACAAGCAAAAATAAAATAAAAACAAATTAATCAGTACACAAAAAATATAAAAATTAAATACAGTACATACGAGTATTACAAAAGATAAATAATACAAAAAAAATTACATGACTACTTTGCCGCTCGAGTTCCGCAAAATGTAACTCGACAATCAATACACACTAAAAGGAATACCGGTTTCCATGCATGAGTGCTGACAAAATAGAACTGTGAATTTAATTCATCATAATTTACCTTTTACTACATATAACGCAAAAGTAAATTATGATTCGAATCTGTACTTGTAGAGATATGACACATTTTCTGCATTTCCTGATTAATCCTTCCAAACTTATTCAGTTAACAGTTATTGGAATTTTATCTATTTTCAAATCAATCTATTTACATTACATTGATTTAAGTGTTGCAGGGAAACACAATTTTACGATTATGTAGATCAGACTTGACGTCGGAACATTGAGTAAACGAATAACATTTCATTGCCTTTCTCGGATTCTTTGGGCAAATCAACCAAAGCAGTTTATTTTACTACCTTTCGCCCTTTTCTCTGCCTTTACGCGCGTTCGGTAGTTTAAGTGGATGGGCTGTTTCGCAGCGACTTCGTTCTTTTTCCTATTTTCTTCGGCGGATTTCACTCGCTAGTAACTCTGCATTACTGTGCGATAGCGTTGCAGGAATTTACAACGCACCGCGTCGTGCGTCGAACGAGACCGTTGCTTCGGAAACAGCTGCCACCTACAGTCACGATGATCAGCGGAAATAACGGTATTCGTGATTGAATTACGCATTTTGGAATTAAGCGATCTTCAGCATGACTTTGAATTCAATAATTGAATATTTTATTTAATGATGCTCTTTTTTTTTAGAGATCAGCTTTCGAATTGTATACTATAAATTGACATATATACATTGTGTATAAAAATATGTTAAAATATATCAAAATTGTACGTAGATGTAACTATTATTACATAAAATTGTATAATTTCTTTTATTAACTTCATCCAGGGTAAGCTGATCACAGATTTTAAATTTAGTAATTAAAGTAAAATATTATTTCTAAACGAACACATAATGTTCTTGAAATGTTTTTGACGAAGGTTGCCAAAATGTGTTTTTAACAGTTGCAACAAGTTTGTAACCTACAAATATGTTGTAATGTCTCATTGTTTCGAAAGACTTGATTATTGCTTTCCATGACAAAACATATTCATATTGTTGTCAGTCACGTTGTTACAAATTAGTGACTTTCATGCCATTACATTGCTGACAATAAATTAAAATATTTCGTAAAATTGTAATTTGAAAACCAAGCTTTAAATTCAAACAAATTTTAATTTCTTAAAAAATGTAACAAAAAATATCCCAAACTTTCTATTTGAAAAGTATTCTCTCATGCATTTCTTGCGGCGTTTGTAAAGTCGTTTCCTTGTTGCCAATATTTTCCTTGATTTGTCAGACCATTTGCGCAATTCCACATATAATTTCTTTTTGTTTTCAGACCGCCTGAGATTTCTCATTTTGTCTTACGACACGTGGTGCACTTGCAGATCTAGAATATCATAACGGTTTATTGCATGTGTTTGTTCTCTAAGTTGTAAAATTGCTAGCCGTACTGGGCATAAATCATTATCGTATACAGTGGGTTATTACAATGTTTGTCTATGCTGTGTTTATCGATTAAATTTAGAATATCAAATAAATAAAGTGAATAAATCAGACCTCTGTATACAATGTGTTGCCAAATGATTGCACAAATGAGTATTCGGATTAAAAAAAAATTCAGTTAACTACGTCATTGAAGTCAAAGTTAAAATTATCATATTCAATGGAGCGATACAAATGGTGTGAATGTGATGACAAAAGATTATACATTAGCTATCATCTGCACATTTGCGTTATTTTCATAAATTTTGTGATTTGATTTGCATTCGTGATTGTAAGTAACAGTTATTATTGTTCTTGTTTCAGGTGAGTAACCGATATTCTGGAAGAATGATGTACAGTTGCAGTGAGTATGTAACTAGATCTATGTTGTACAAATTCTGCAGTTACCATTCTTTCTACGACATGCCAAAATAGAATTTCTTCTGAGCTGTCTGCAACCCGCTACACAACTGTATTAAGCGGGTGGCGAGTCTTGTGAGAAATCAAGCAAAACTGTGTCCAAGTAAATAGTTGCTTATGTTTTTAGCCTCGAATAGGAGAGAAGCTGCCGATCGGTTGAGGGGAATAGAGAGGAAGGGGAAATGGGTGACTGCGAGTAAGTGGGCTAAAGGCAGATACTATACCCTGATGATTGATAAAGATCGACGAACTAAGGAATCAGGATGAGACGAAATGGGAGAGGGTCAGCTTCTTACTTGATTAAAGAGAACCTGAAAGGATGAAACGGTGGTCCTGAACAAAGGTACGTGAGTGGGTGGGAGAGACAGAATTGATGAATGAGATAGGATAGATGGGAGAGAGAGAGAATAAGTGGGGAAGAGAGAGTGGTGGGTGAGAGAGAATATGCGGGTGAGAGAGAATGGGCGAACAAGTCGAAATAATGAATGGGAACGAATGGCAGAGAAATAGGTTAATCTGAGAATTTAGAAGAGAGAATAGGTTATTCTGAGGGAAAATGTGTGAGTGAAAACCAGAGGGCGAGTAAGGAGGAAAATGAATGGGAACAAGAAGCAGAGAAAGGATTAGGAGAAAGAGTGAGGGAGATAACTGCTGATTATGAGGAAGAATGGTGGATGAGAGAGTGAGAGTGAGTGAGAGAGAAAGGGGGTGAGAGACTGAGAGTGAATGAGAGATTGAGAGTGAGCGAGAGATTAAGAGAGTGTGAGTGAGAGTGAGTGAAAGAGAGTAAAAGAGAGAGAGTAAAAGAGGGAGAGTAAAAGAGAGAGAGAGTAAAAGAGAGAGAGTAAAAGAGCGAGCGAGTGAAAGAGAGCGAGAGAGCACGTAAGGGAGAGCGCGACAGAAAGAGCGCGAAAGAGACAGGGAAAGAGATGCCATAGACAGGCATATGAGGAAAAGTGGTGGGTGTGGGGTGAAAGCGGTGGCGGGCACACGCTGAGATTAGCGCGGCTACGGACCGGTAGGATGCGGTTGCCAGCGCGGCATGCAGACGTTTTGGGGGCGGGGGCAGGGGCGGGGGCCGGGGCGTGGGGCGGGAGGGCATTCGGCTAAGGCGGGCGCGTAAGCGCGCGGGTGGAATGAGCGCGGGCGTGTGAGAGAATGCAGCGAGGCGCCGGCGCCGCGGGGGACGGGCGCCGTCATCTGCAGGGGGCGGCGGGGCCGAAGGCAGCGCTCCCCTCGACCCGCGCCCGATTGCGGGCGCCGAAGCAATTACGCCTTCATAAGGGCCCGCGTCGGCCGCACGCCGCGCCGCCGTGTGGCGGAGCGCGGCTCTGTGCCTCTGCGCCTGCGTTACACGTCCCGGCTTTTGCATATTACTCTCTGTTTTGACCTGAATATGGTGCTGTGCGTTGCAAGGGTTCACTGCTGGATCGTGTCACGTAACGCTCCGCTTCATTCAAGTCTTCCGTGTTTCAGGCCGCCCTACTTCATCGCCTCATAACTGTGCTTTCTGTAGAATGACTTGTTTTTCTTTATATTAGGTTTACCGACTCCGTCTCTCTTTCTATCCTCCTCTTACTCTCTATCCCCCTCGCCTTTCTCTCTATCCCCCTCTGTCTCCTACTCTATTCCTCTATCTCTCCCACTCTATCCCCCTCTCTTCCTCTCCGTCATTCATGACTGTCTTTGCATCTTAGATTATCAAAGTTTTTTAATTTCTCTGTTTCCATTTTATCCCTATTCTTACTTCTCAATCCTCAGTTTTTCGCATCATGAGGTCATCAATCTCATAGTGATTGCCTTGGTAGTATTTGAGATATTTTCTTCGTTATGCTATTTCTTCTCTGGGCTTAGTCACACTCTCAGCTTTCTACTCCCGGTTATTTCATCTTTTAAGGCTCTGCCTTGTTCACCATATCTAATTATGGATATATTATGTGTGATTACTACGTTTCTACAACCTAAGTTTCTCCTCATCTCAGAGCTTTTAACATAATTCTTCCTTGCAAGTTTGGCTGACAAACATCTCGTATCTCACCTCCCTTTTCCAAGTTATGACAGTTCTACTCACTTAGGTTTGCCAGTCATTTTAACAGTATAATAAAGTACATCGTCTACTTATGCGAACATCACGAAAACATTACATCACGATGAAAACAATACCAGTATATTATATAACATATATTACAGCTGTAAAATGCAGGTATTTATAGATGCTTCTGAGAATGATGTTCACTCAGTCGTTTGTGATCAAGATAATATCTATGTGTCTTTTCTTGTGTACGAGCATGAAGAAACATGTAACTCGTAAACCAATTTTTATAATTTTAATTCTGCGATACTTAAATGACTCTTTTCAAAATAGATGATAAGAAAAATATTACTGCCATGAACAATTGACTTTTATATCTCCTTCAGCTATGATCAGATTAGAAAATAATTTTTAAATGTAATAAATGGTTCTTGTGGTTAATCCCTAACATTATTGACACAAATCAACATATATCTTAATTGTTTAGGAGAACAATTTGGAAGTAATCTGTACTTTATTATTATTTTTATTATTATTTAATCATACTTATAAAATAGGCAAATATATTATTAACTTGTGTTGTCTTATTAACATTTTTAATATGATATTAACAATCATTTTCTAAAATACTTATTCATTATGTATATTATGAACACAGCTGCGATTTCAAAATAATTTTCCATCATCGATTAGTACTATAGTTTCTTCATCAAGCAGTTCCCTTCGTGGACAATGTCATTACCAAATATTCCACAGATTCGCAGTTCTGTTCTGCACATTTCACCTCGTACATCTCTTTCAAGTCAGACTCTCATGGGCAGGCCTCGCTTGACGAACCTGCCGCGCACCAATTGTAAATCTCCATCCCATGACTTTCAAAGAGTTGAAAACATCTTAGATATACCTTGGAAAAACTGCCATGTGTCATTTTTACACGGTGCTATTTGAGAGTTAAAATCATGCAATCGTATTATGTCTCATAGTTCCGTTTTCTAAAAGTAATTATATAATGTTGGATATCAGGATATTCATTTTCAGTTTGATAAGATCAATGGCGCCATCTTGGAATTCAATGCACGATGATAACGGAGCGTTATTGACATCCAGATACTTCCTTCTTTTTTCCATATCCTCAGATTGAGGGTATCCTCGGTTGCAAAAATGCTCAACCTTTCCCTTAAAAGGGGAAGCTTTCCCTAGTCTTGTGAAACGAAAGAATTGCCAAGATGAAAGCAAATGAAACTACCTGACCTCTACTGCGTGATGTGTGTAGATGAAATTGGTTTGTGAAAAATACTGCGAGACATAAATTTTACTCACTGTTTTCAACTATTTATTTTTTTAAGTTCATATTTAATCACTAAGATTTTTGTTTACTGTTCTGTACTCTCCGTATTTTTTTAAGTTCTGCAAATTTAATAAGTTTGAATTTCAAAATGTCTTAAATATAGTGCATTCATATGGTTAAGAAGTAAGCGCATATATTCATTTATCCATTTTACAAAAATAGTTTATATAAAACATATAACATTAGCTTTTTATATGCTGATTAAGTAAATGCATACCGTGTGTCAAAATGTGATTTAACGGTGCAGGTAGATGGACCGAAATGCCGATCCCTCTAACGTAAACTTCCTATCTCTAAATTCCCAGACCATCGCTTCATGCCCCGCCGTGACTCCTCGTCACTTCCCACTCCGCGCCCGCGTTGACAGTTGTTCTCTAGGAGGCGGTGGCGTGTTCCATTTAACCCAAGTCGGCCGACGGCCCGCCGAATGGCGTAATTGCTACGCCCGCCGCCAGAGCGCACCGCCTGCGGTTCGAAATGTCGGGGAAACGAGAATATCAACGTCACCGGCGGCGTGTGTGTGCCGGCACGCAAGCTTGCCGAGCTGTTTCGGACAGGTATGTCAACGGTGTATAATGGAGTTAACACGAAAATATGTTTGCGGGAGCATAACGGCGGGGGAGGCGCTTATTAATTTGTGATCGAGCCCCAACCGTATTGCACATATATTGCTGAAGTGATCAATTATCGTGCTCTCTGACCCTTTAATGCACCGTTGCCTCGCAATCGTAATTACTTCGTGTTCTTCGAATGAGAGGCGCCTCTGACAAACAATGCCTTGTATTCAATAAATTAGAGTGCATCATGAAATTGTGTTATACGTGCTCTTATGTACTATAAACTCACATCTTATGAATTTGTGCTTTTTTATTCCGTTTTTTCATAGGTAACATCTCGCCGGCAACATCAATTTTTTAAATAACCATTGGAGATCTCTTTTGATTTTATTTTTCGATAAGCACCTCAAATGGTGATAAAGCATGAAGTGAACTTTTTTAACATTGTATGCCGCCTGAGTTCCGAATGCTCACTATCAAAACGAACTCGAAATATTTCTATTGAAAATACAATCATTTAATTTTCATTCTAGGAAATAAGATTTTTTGATTAAGTGGCGACCTATCCGTCAGCTCATCACTTTCCAAAACCACGTGAACTACGTATATCGTTTGGTACCCTCCCTAAGAGAGATGTGTCTTTGTCTTGAAGTTCTAGAAAAGCCTTAAAGATGCATATACAAGAAAAACTTGTTTTATATATTAATTTGCCCTCGATATATATTCACGTAATCTTTCTAATATACAACACTATTCAAGGTAATAGATTGTCATAAATCGCATCAAATTAATAATTAATATGTACACATCTTCCAAATATGGATCTCTAATACTTATGTTTTGTGTTGTCACCTTCAGATTATTGAACTTACATGGTGAGTGAACTTCGTTGGTGAGTGAATAAATCCCACCGGGAAGAAACAGCGTGCCTATTGCGCTCGAACGGACGTCACGCAGATATGCACTTCCCGCGGGGAAAAAATCCCGCGCGTGGCTCGTCACTCAGAGGGAATGGCCCCGCGCACCGTGGCCTTTCGCGCTCGCAGCGCTGGGCGTGGGGAAAGAGGGTGGGGGACGGGGAGGGGCGGGAAGGGGCGGCCGGACCGAGGCCGCGCGGCGTAAATAACGCGCGCAGGTGGCGCCAAGGGACGCAGGTAGCTGCCTCTGATTTACCACATACGCCGCGCTCCCGCACACCACCTCCGTCTTTTTTCTCTTTCATTCACAACACCGTTCTCTTCACACTTCCTCATCACACACTTCTCTCGTCTTGTCTGTTCTCCCATCTCTCTCTCCTCTCTTTGCGTCTCGCTCTTCCTCTCCCTACGCCTCTCTCCATCTCGCTCCCTCTTCCCCTCTCTTCGATTCTCTCTTCCTCTCTTCGACTCGCTCCCCCTTTCCTCCAGTTTCCCCCACTCATCCCACTCACCATCACTCTCTCCCTCCCTCTCCTTTCCTCTGTGTCCCTCTCCATCTCTCGCTATTTTTCACCTCGCCAACGTCATTCTCATATTCTTTCCCCTAAGTTTTTCTACTATTCTCTCACAACCCTCCTCCTTTAATATCCGTCTCCGATGTTTCGACCCACATTCTCTCTTTATTATCCTCATGCTCATTATATTTCCCTCTTTTTCATAACTTCATAGTCTTCATTTTTCTTTCTATTTTGCTGTTATTGTTATTTTCTATTACCCCTTCTATTTTTCTTACTCTTCTCATTCTTTATTATCTTCCTTCATCCCTATTCCATCCCTATTTTATTTCGCATTCTCATTCCTTTCTTGACCCTTGTTTATTTTACTCCTATGATTCATCTCCAGCTTATTGTATAGACTCTACTTCGTTGAAATCCCTTCGCCTTTCATCATGATTTTTGTTTCTTTCTTTGTGCCTTTTTTCTTCGCTTTGTTCCCTTCCCTCCTGTGTGCATTTTCCTCTCCCTCATTCTCCCAGATGTCCATATGTTTTCCTTCTCCTCTCGTTCATCCACTTCTTCCCCCTTTTCTACCGCCTTCGTCTCTCGTTGTCCTCCCTCGTCCTGACCGCCGTCTGCAGCCGGACGAGAGCAATTTCCCTCCGCGCGGCCGCACCTGGCGCGGGTCTTTCCCGGCGCGGCGCGACGTGGCGCCCGAGCGCGCGCCGCCGCCGTTATTTTTGGGAATTACTGGAAGGGTCGGAAGACGGCGGCGATTACGCCCCAAAGTACGCTCGTAAATAAGCGGCGGCGCGCGCTGCCGCCCGTTATCATTCATTCTTCTCTATACGAACGGATTACGGGGTCGCCAGCATCGCGGATAATCCGCGGCGTAATGTGGTCGGAAGTCGTTAGCGCGGATAAAGAGATTCCGCTCCAAATGCGATTGGTCTGCTAAGTGATATTGGAAAGTAGCGAATCGCTCGAAATGATGTTTTCGTGCCGCGGTTTCGGGTCACTAAATGTATCCGAGCTGGGGCGGAGAGCCGAGCGTGGCGGGTGGGTGAGAGGGAGCGAGAGCGGCCGCTCATAATCTCGTACTTCACGAGTGCGTGAATGGGGCCCGCGGCGCGGCGGTCAGCCCTCCGGGGTCGATACAGGCGGGATTCTATCTCGCGCAGTAAGCGCAACGTATTGCAGCCAGTCGTACCGTTGCCCGGGGGAGGAGGAGGAGGCGGTGTCGAACGCGGTGTCAGGAGAGGCGGCGGTGGAGGTAGGAGTTTTACTCATAGAAGTTGCGAATGTGACGAAAGTGACGATGTAGACGATAATAATAATAATAATAATAATAATAATAATAATAATAATAATAATAATAATAATAATAATAATAATAATAATAATGTCTCTATTAATGGCGAGGCTCAGGCCATAAGGCCTGCTCTTCCGCCTAACCACTGAATTTACATACATTTAGAGTAGTAACATTTTAAGAGGGGAGGACAAGCTGTACATTTACTTCTGGGAGAACAAATCTAGGGACCATCCCGGCATACGCCTTAAGCGATTAAGTAAATCCCAGAAAAACCCCAATCAGGATGGCGGCTTAGGGCCGAACATTAATAGAACTGAGTATGTTATACTGAGTAGTGAAAGGGAAGTTTCGTGAAAGAGAAAAGAAAAGACGTACAGGGGAAGGGGTCAGAAAGTATAAATGATAAAGTTTGTGAGGGGGAGGGAAGAGAAAAAAAGCAAAGAAAAGGACGAAGAAGAAGTAGGCGAAAAAAGTGAAGTTATTTGAGGAACGTTACAGAAAGCTACGTTTAGTTTACAGTAGCACTTAACATAAATATATAATAATTTTTACACCAGAGAAGCACAATACACTATAAGCTAATAACAACAGTAATTTTAAACACAATACTGGCAGTATTAAGGAACAATACAAAGAGTGCGGGTATCTTAACATCAATTTTGTTTATGCCAATATATTGTAGTGAATATCCTGATGATGGTACAATGATAGCTACAAGTATATTTTATCTGGAACGTCACTAATATTTTTGTATATTTTATTAACGATTTCATTAGGGTACACAGAAAAATAATAATGCTCATAATTTAGGTGTGAGAGGGAATGGAAGATGAGGATAGAGCAATGAGGTATGGGGTAGAATATTGAGAATAAAGAGGGGGAAATAGAGGGGGTTTAACGGGGGCGGTGACCGGGCGCTTGGAAGTGGGAGAAGTCTGGAGATTGAAGAAGACGTTAACGCCGTTCTATATGTCGTTATTCCTTACCCATGTGGTTAATTCAGCTTTGAATTTGCCGAAAGTATTTAAATATTTTAGTCACGCTGGTAATTTATTCCAGGCTCGGATAGCTATAATAGTAAATGATTTACTGAATGAAGTCGTGTTGTGACGTGGTACACAAAGCAGGGCTGATTCACGAGCTCGATTTAGTTTCAGAGGATTGAAGTTAGTTATGAGGCGTGTTGCATGAGAACCGGTTAAAACTTTACAAAGAAGGAGTAAAGAGTGGAGTAACCGTCTTTTGTCTAGAGTAAGCATACGAATTCTGTCAAAAAATTCGGATACATGGTCGTATTTTCTTAGATCCAAAATAAAACGTACGCATGCGTTCTGGGCTACTTGAAGTTTACGTTGTAATTTGAATGTCATGTTGGTCAGAAGAAAGTCGCAAATGTCGAAATGTGGACGATGTCGGAAACAACGACGAAGACCACTGCCCTTACAATTGATTCATTGATCGATATTTACAGGTGCGTCAACTTCAATGGCCCTTTGTTCCATTGGTGTAGTAAATCCTCTCTCTGGATAATGAGATTCGTTGCCGATCTACACGTTGGGATGCGAGGAGCTTCTCCTTCTAGGATTCTTCCCCTGCCGGGCACATCTTCTGTCGGGAAGAGCCGAATACCCGATATTGCTCTCCCGACATGAGTGGTAGTGTGGTGCATGTGCATGCAAGGGTGTGTGAAAGGGGAGAGGGTAGAACAAGGAAGAGCTGGGAATGAACGCGCTGCGTCCGCAGCCCGTTCATTAGAGAACTGCTCTGGGATTCACCTGGTATTAATAGGATAAACCAAGGGATACTACCGATCAGAGCAGTCGGCCGCTAGTATTCTCCTCTTGGCAGCAGCCTGATTCGACCCAACTGTATACTAGTATCAAAAATCCGCCACCGTCGGGACCCGAATCGTAGCATCGCTGCACAGTCACTGGCAATGCTGGCCCTGAGCTATACTCAGCCGGTATGGCACTGACAACGACGCTGACGAAGAAGCTGACGGCTGAAGTGGCTTAGGGCATCAATCGATGGCACTGCAGCGCCTCTGGCCGTGGTGCGGGTCTTGGGATTCGAATTCCGACGGAGACGGGATTTTCGGCACTGGCAACATTTGCTACTCGACTACACATGTCGAGAGACCAGTCGTGAGCTTAGAGATTTGTTTGGGTTGATGCGTTGTCCCACTGGGGGGAGATTCCGTGAGGGGAAACCCCCCCAAACGGACATGTGCGCATCAGTTCTCACCAGCCACCCCCGCCAACGCCGCCATATTCCGTGATAAAAACACGCACTACACGAAAGGTCTAGTGTCCGTAGCAGTTTACGGGAACTAAATAATCAAACACCGCTGACGACAGCGCAGCCATCGTTGCTGATGACGACACAGACGACGTCGGTGACGGTGACGGTGACGGCGGCGGCGGCGGCGGCGGCGGGGGGGAGGGAGCAAGAAAAGCTGCGGTGGCAGCAAAGGCGACGGTGGAGGCAGCGGGAGCAAGGGTTCGAAACCCGCTGATGGAGTCTGCCGGCCAGCGCTTCTCGGGAAAAGAGCTCGCGTCTGCAGCGTCCCTTGGCGCAGTCGGCAGAGTGGAGTGGTGGAGGATGGAGTGTGATTGGAGCAGCATTAGAGGAAAAGGGAGCGGCTGATGCAATTGAAGTGAAAAGGAAGAAGAAAAGCTGTTACTCGGTGTTCAATAGATTCGTCAGAATAAGGTAAAAATATTGGCGAGTTTGACCAAGGGTTAGTAAATTCTACGTGACAGCTCTAATTAAAAAGGAAATATTCTTTCAAATTCGATGAAATGGTGTTTGTCGGCTATAATTTAAGAATTTTGTACATTTTTTTGTTAATTAAGGTCGCATCAAGATCATTAGCGACCACTATTGCGTGTAACTGTATGGTAACTATAAGGATGACACGATATGATGATGGTAGAGGGGGAAAGGACGAACACAATGCAACCAGGCCCGAGGGAACCCGACCGGTTTGAGATCGCTACGGCACTACTGCCTTAGCGATCTCCGCCAACCGGACCGGCAATTTTGTACTCTGTTGTAACCTAAATTTCATTTCATCATTTTATATTTTTGTTTTTATTTTCAATTGGTTGGGTTTTTAATCCCATCATATACAGACATTTTTATTTGTTTAACCTAAAAATTGGAATATTCTGAATTAGAGCTTCGTTCATTGTTTTATAATTACAAAATGCGAAATAAGGTACTCATGAAGCAAATCTATTTTATCACTTGTAGATGGGAATTTTTGAATACGTGAAGATTGCAGGAAGTAAGAGAGCTAAAGTCGACCTGTGATTTACATTTGTGACTACATAAAAAGATGACTGCAGATGTATAATATAAAAAACCTCGTTTCCTTATTTAAGAAGGGAAACATTCTACGTAACAATATGAGTAGTTAGATAAGACAAAAATATGCAGTTTAGGGGTAGAGTGTTAATTTTTAAATGTGTGTGAAAACATTTGCGTTTTTAGTGTGAGGAGATAATAATCATCGATTATATGATGGTAATGCTTTTGAAACTGTAAAGCAGGAAAATATTACGTCAAATTATTCTACTTCCTAAATACATTTGTTTATGAAGTATATTTCAGTACTAAGGGTGTAAAGTGAATATTTAGAACATAAACCATTGAAATTATCCAAATGCGTGTGTGTGCTTCATATACACGCTTTTATTAATTCCAAATATACTATTACTTGAAAATATACTGCATATCATCTAAAATCCAAGAAAGTAATTCATTTAGAATTTTTCAAGAGGAGTTGGTCAATTTTTATTGACCGGCTCATAATGAAATATTCCTTTTGTAAAATATTCATTGCATTCCACAAGCCGCATTTAATGAGTAAACATATTCAACATTTCAGATTTCTATTCGGGTTCTACTCACAGCGGTTCAAGCTACCGGCTGTTCTCCCGAAATTTGTTGTAGTGAAGTGCATGTAAGTGTGAAAGAATAACAGGAGACGATAGGTCAGGACTGAGTAAGGAAAGAACGCGCGCGGTCCATGGTATATTTGTTAGGGTATTACGCCGGCATTCGCTTAGTGTTCGTTGGAGAAACCACGGAAAAACACGCAAAGAAGAAAAGGTATCGTAGAGTTCAGGTGAATGACTTTGTAAATGGCGAGGGATGGTGAGCCGAGGAAGGTGATGTGGCAATAATAGATAGGAAGAGCTGACAACAGGAAGTGTCAGACTAAAAAATGTAACTGTAGGGGTGTCACCACATACAAACAAACATGAGAGTTGGTGAAATACTGAGCAGAAGTACATAGTAAAAGGGTGAGCGAAGATGTGAATATTTGCGGGCAAGACTGAAGACTATGTTGTGATCATGGTGGAAATGGGGAAGCAGAAGAGAGAAAAGGAGTGATTGAATGAGTGTGTGAGTGAACGAATGCGTGAGAGTGTGTGAGAGAGAGGGAATGAGAAAGTGTGTGAGAGGAAGTTAGTGTGAGTGAGAGAGAGAGGGAGTGAGTGAGTAAGTGAGAGGGAGAAAGTGAGAAGAAAGAGGGAGGGGGCGAGAGAGAGAGAGAGAGAGAGAGAGGGAGGGAGCGAGAGAAAGAGAAAGAGAGTCAGCGTAAGCGAGTGTCAGAGTGATAAAGTGAGAGACATAAAGAGAGCACAAAGAATAAGAGGCGGAGAGATTCAGAATGAGAGAGTGACAGAAAGACCAAGGGGAAAAGCAAGCATTCATGCACATACGGCGGAGAAGCCTGGGGTTTGCGGAGAGGTGGAAACAGCCAAGCAGTGATGTGAGCGGAGAGCGGCGGCGGCGGCGGCGGCGGCGGCGGCGGCGGCGGCGGCGGGAGGTCCTTGCCGGCTCTCTCCGCCCGCGCGTCGGACGCGCGCTTCCCGTTCGGCGAAGGCCCATTACCGCCGCTGGTGGCACAGCGGGCGCGGGCGGGGCGGGGGCGGTGGCGGGGACCGGGGCCGAAGGCGGGGGCGGGTCGGTCGGGGCGCCGGGGCGCGGGCCCTTTCAAACGGATCGGCGGGAGTGGGTTAGCGCCGGCCGTTGCGCGTCTTATCTGCAGCGTCCGCCTCCGCTACCGCCGCCGCCGCCGCCGCCTCCCATCAGCGTAATGCCGCCCCCGGCCAGCTCCCAGTCCCCGACTGCTGCCCATTCGCCTGACTTCAAACCCCGCTTTGCCTCAGCGCACACTGCCACTCGCTTCCCATTACGTATGCCCTTGTACGTGAATGCGTTGCCTTGAGTTTGCCGTTTCTTTTTGCTTGTTTGCCCACGGCTAGGGATACGTCTATGGCTCTCATGAGCCTGTGATTTAGTTTGAGTCTGTGGAATTGAAGCAGATTTGGAACTTAAGAGCGCGTTCCCGCAAATAGCAGATTGGTATTTATCAATATTGGGTTTGATTATTTAAGAGCGTGAGTTTTATTGCAGATTGAAGCCAATACTGATCTGGCAAAACGCTTGGTATTACTCTCAAACATTAAACGTATACTCAGAATATTGTCTGTCTAATCTGTATTCTAAAATAGTATATTCTGATACTTTGAACGTATGCATATTATTTAGTATCGGGTTGGAAATAATTTGTATTGACTGGATAGAATTTTCATTTGATTATTAAATAAATGATAGAACTGTGTAACTGTACACATTGTGCGAAATATGAAATTTCTTTTATTATTTTAGAAACTCTGCTTTATTTAGCCTTAAAAGTTCATGTGCATTGTGTCTTGACGAAATCGCACCCCTCTCTTCGCTATCCCTTATGTCCATTTACTTACTTCTCGTTTGCTGCTATGGTCCAATTCCATTTACGCACGTCGGCGAGCAGCCTTATCCATTATCCTGCATGCCTTTCCCTTCGCCTCTTCCGAGGACTTCGGGTGTTCGCCTTCTCCGGGCTCCATCTCCGGAGTCCGCTCGTCTGTTGGTGAGGACGACCCCATTGAGGATATCGACTTGATTTTCCCTGATGTGTTATTCAAGCAGCTCGCTACAAATGTTGATCTCGCGCGTGGAAACCTACGGAGGGCGAAAATTGTTCTCGCGAACGGACGCCCACTGGGATCCTGTGGCAATCCGATTTCAAATGCTTGAGGTTGGAGATCTAGCGGGGATGATGTTTCCGTTGCAGAATACCCGGCCATGAACTTAGAGGTAAAAGACTGGGTTTAGACTACATCTCTCTCACTTCATGCCATTTCTCTCTAGGAATGCGTTTAGAAGAGCTTGGAACTGCATATTCCAATATCAGATATTTTGGTTTATCTCTGAGGAAGCTTTTGGAAGACATTCTGGAAATTGCCCATGCTTTTATTATCTCTTGCAACTGAGAAAAAAATTGAATATGTACCATGATTCTGAAATTTGCTCTTAAGCTTAAATGTGCATTGCCTAAATGTATTTTCTCAATCGAATATTTGCGTTTTTCTGTAAAGATGCTTTTAAATAATCTTACGATTGAAGCAAATATACTCAGATCAATTCAAATATGAAGTGAAATATAATTCTTCGTAATGTAGAGCTCAAAACTGAAAATCATTAGGCTCACAAGGATTAAGATATTGTTTCTTAAAAATATCAGGTTATGGCATATGTTTTTTTTTAAATGATGATCTCTGATCATTTAAACGATCAACGTCTAATCTACTCGAATATATTAGTCACGTACACGAATTTATTGATGTGTTGAAATAAAGTATGTCATAAGAATGACTTAAAAAATTGTCTTCTTGTCATATTCGTTCCCTTCGCCTTTTCCGTGGACCTCCACTTCGGGTGTTCGCGAATTCAATTATTTTTTTCTTATTAACAGAGGTAGTGCGAAGACTGATTATTAAGGGGTTTCATGAATGAAATATAAATATAAAGTAAAGTAATTTAAATACAACGTACTAATAAATAATTAATATTTATTTAATAATTACTGCAAACAGAAATGTTAACAATGCAAAACGACAGGCAAAAAAAACACAAGGAATTAATTTATCACAATCAGAAAAATTATTTGAATACACAATTATTAAATGGTTTCAATGTTTAAACTTGAAGGAAACATTTTTTTCCATAATTTTTAAAGTATATGATGAACGTGTAGTGTGTGTACGCCTTAATTTTTTGATGATTATAGAATGGTGTTTCTCTTTTATTTGGAGAGATGGATTGAGCGATGTTGCGTTCGAGTATTCTGTATTTCTTTTACTTCCTACTCTTAAACTCCAAACTAGAGCACGAGTGAAATTGCAGTTAAACGGCTAGAATTATTAGTGATTTTTTGTGTTTTTTTTTGTCGAATACAGCTTACACTGCGTATGTTTTTGTCCATGTAGACATCCTTTTCCCCCAGGGAAGTGTTTGTACGAAACACGACTTGTTTTATTGTTATTTGTGACTTCTTTTATTGTTAATATTTGTATTTATATTATTATCGATCTGTTTTATAGTTAACTGTGCGTTTTATGCCAAAAGTTTGTCTAATGTCCTTGTGATTAATAGGTCATTGTTTGGTGTCAAGTCATTTTGTGTTTGTGATTTTTTGAACACCTCTTTGACAAGTGTTGAAAATTAAAGGCTTGTCAGCTTTTATACCAGTTGCTTTACCATCATGACCTGATTCCATTTGGAAATGATAAATTAAATTTGTTGCTAACTCTCTTCTAAACCACATTATTTCTATTAAGAAATCATACAAGCTCCGTTTGTATACAAAAAAGGAAAAAATGATCAAATCCTACGAGATGATAATAAATAACAGTTAATATTGCATGGGTAAGTTGATTGATTGATATGGTCCCAATTCTCTCATGAGTAAGAGAATAGTGTTTATAATTTCCAATTTCTTTGTCAACCTAAGGCACATAATCTCTTCTTGTATATCAAGTCGTAATAATACTTGTTTTTGCAAATCGTTCAAAACTTCCCTCATAAAATAAACAATGTTTCTCATTTCACAAACCGTAAAATCGCTTTTCTACCTCCCTTCGGAATTAATTTATTTCCCAAAAATCAATACAAAATTTGGAGTTATCTCTTTCATCTTACCTCTGAGTACCCATCCGATTCCATGCAGAGATGCGAAAACGCCGCCTGAAAGTTGGTTCGCTGCTGTACACAGCTGCCAGACGCGCGCGATGGGAAAACGCGGATCGGCGAAACTGCGCGGGCTTTTATGAAATTTAATAAAAAGGAATTTTGGAAAAGTTGCGAGCAGAGCTTAGTTTTCGCTAACATTTAACCGTATTAGCCTGTTCTTCCCCATGAAGACCGAACTCTTGCTTTGTGCTCTCGGCCCTGGAGGCGATGCGTCGGATGCGTTGGGGGATTGGAGTTCAGAGTTTAAAATTTTCGCTCTTATCTGCGCCCGCGGCGGTGTCCTCTCGCGTTTTGCTCGACGGCCCGCTCCGAAAAGCGGTAGGGGAAGGGGATGGAGGGGGGAATGGGCATTGTTTTACGAACTGGCTGACCGGACGAACTGTTTGTGTTGTGTGCCGCGCCGGACCTCTCGCGAAAGCAGGGTTTTTACTCTTTTTCAAATATACGTATGTGTTTTATATGCTCGTAGAAGTCGGATGAGAAATTCAATATTACTGCAACACGTACTGCTAAAAGAATAGATAAAAAGTAGTATAAAATGTGGAAATAAAATGTAACGTGTGATGATATGAAAATATATAGAAAAAAATTAAAATCCTCTCTTTTGGATTTTTATTATGAATATTCTGTTTAAGTCTTTTCTGTAAGCAAAACAACGAAACGCACCATGACAGCACAAGTTATTATCAACTGCAGAACTTCATTTCTTCTTTCGTAATTTCTTTCTCAACTGTAGGAAATGGTGAGAGATAGAAATAATTATGAAGCAGGTAATTAATGAGAAAATGGCAATTGCACATTGATGTTTCTCGGAGTAAAAAAATATACTTTCACAGACAATCTCAGATATGCTTGTTCGGAAATGATGCGTTCTTTCAATAGATGAGTAGTTGATCGAAAAGTAAAGATTTTCGTGACTAATTTTACTAACGTGAGTGCATTAATTTAGTTTCTATCTGTACTGAGTCGTATTCACCCACTGCATGCAGCGGAGACATATGCCAATGTTAGGACGTAAGTTGTTTCGCAGAAAATTATATACGGATGAGTAATATGGGCAAAGTTCACTATATCTTATCCTATATTAGTTCCAGTTCTCTCCGAATTCAGCATTTGCCAACGCTTCTCAGAATCGTATTCCGTAAATACATCGGATATCTCTTTCAGAATTTGGAAGCTCCTACTCCGTTTTCCGCTTACTCATGCACATTTAAGCCATCGTTCATTCTTGGAAGATGACGACTTTGAGAAACCTTTACTTATTCATTCGTTTTGTGCATAAGTAACGTAGTTCCGCTGTACTGGGGTCACATTGCGTGAGTTAACGACTCACAGGTTACGTGTTCTTTCAATGAGTGAATACATGGGTATTTAAGAAGCCAATAGAAGGCGACACCTTAGACGTCACCAAAACTCCCGAAGCCATAACCAAATGCAGCAGGTCGATGAAAATTCTATGCATTTTGACAAGTATATGGTAGAGGGAATAAGAGTTTTCTTAACGTTGCGTGAAATTTTTGGCTACTTTTGAACAATTATTTTGTTGAAAATTTCTCCATTATATTTCTTTAAACTTTTCCTCGTATGTTGCAGAAGGCAGTAATATAATTCATGATGATACCATTTTTGGCAAACTCTGTATTTTTTAAAATTGCAAAAGTTAACTTTGAAAAAGCATAATATTGATGATATATTTTTATTTTCAACGAAATCTGTTGCGAAATAATTGATCTTTAAAAAAAGATAATGTTTAAAGGCGAGTTTTCGAATAATTTCTGACTGATGTTAAAGAAATTTATAAAACATTCTCAAAAACGACTACATTTTTTTTTCTTTTAATTTATTCGTATAGAGAGTAACGGTGGCTTAAAAATGGTGCTGGTCTAATTTTTGTTGAACTTTACGAATTTTCGATAATTACAAAGGTTAGAATGAAATCGATTTTGTATGTGATGAAGCTAGTTTTTCACAAGTTATAGTGCAATAATGAAAGAAAGGAAAACGAAAATCAATAATTTAATCTTAACGTTGCTATAAAATAAGTTTATTTTCGTGAATTCAAAAATAGATTAAAATAAAATATTTTTCCTGGATGATACAAGTTATAAACAACTGAAATAGTACATGTTAGGGATTTACAATAATTTGTTATGATTTAAAGAAAGTTTTTATTTCATTTTAATTGCTTAAATTTCGATGTAATATTATAGTACATACATTATCATATACATTTTTACATAATAAAAACGTGTTATTCACAATGTTATGGAAAACGATACCATTTTGTGAAATATTTTCACCATTTTCATCAACTGTTGATAACGTTGAATAATATGAAAATTATTTCTGAATAATTAAATGATCAACTTCATTAAACAAGTAGTGTACATATTAATACACGTGAAAATCTTACTAATTATAACTGATAGAAAATGTTTCAATAAATTTGCTCAAGAATATTACCCACAGTTAACTCCACGAAAAAAAACAACTTGCGATAAAAAAAGATGAAATGAGCTCCACATAACGCTCAAAATTCCCTCAGCCTCGGTCACCACCTCGTTTCTCTACCAGCGAAACTCACCTCGTTGTTCTCGGCGCCGAAATAAAACGAGGGGAAAACGGATAAAAACTGGCGCGTTCGCAGGGCAAAATGGACCATTACCGGCCTCAGCGCCTGGCTCCCTCTCGCCGGCGAACGTCCGTCCGGGCGGGCGGGCGGCTCGGCACGGAGCCTGCAGCGCCGGCACCACGCGGCGCCGACACGCCCGTGCGAGGAGCCCGGCTCGGCTCACTCCGCTCCTCCCACCCTGCCGGGTCTCGCTTCATTCCGCCCAGCGCGGCCGTATCCGCTGTGCTCGGCCCTACCTGCCGCGGCCTGCCTTCTCCAGTCTTTCTCAGCATCTCTGTCTTATTCAGACTCTCTTGGCCTTTCCTACATCTCCACGCCTCTTCCCACACAACTCCGCCTCTATTCGCCTCACCCAGCCATTCCTCCCCACGCACAACCACCCACCTCGTCCCGCCTCGTCTTGTCTCGCCTCGTCTCGCCTCGTCTCGCCCCGTCCCGCCCCGTCCCGCCCCGTCCCGCCCCGTCCCGCCCCGTCCCGCCCCGTCCCGCCCCGTCCCGCCCCGTCCCGCCCCGTCCCGCCCCGTCCCGCCCCGTCCCGCCCCGTCCCGCCCCGTCCCGCCCCGTCCCGCCCCGTCCCGCCCCGTCCCGCCCCGACCCGCCCCGTCCCGTCCCGCCCCGTCCCGCCCCGTCCCGCCCCGTCCCGCCCCGTCCCGCCCCGTCCCGCCCCGTCCCGCCCCGTCCCGCCCCGTCCCGCCCCGTCCCGCCCCGTCCCGCCCCGTCCCGCCCCGTCCCGCCCCGTCCCGCCCCGTCCCGCCCCGTCCCGCCCCGTCCCGCCCCGTCCCGCCCCGTCCCGCCCCGTCCCGCCCCGTCCCGCCCCGTCCCGCCCCGACCCGCCCCGTCCCGTCCCGCCCCGTCCCGCCCCGTCCCGCCCCGTCCCGCCCCGTCCCGCCCCGTCCCGCCCCGTCCCGCCCCGTCCCGCCCCGTCCCGCCCCGTCCCGCCCCGTCCCGCCCCGTCCCGCCCCGTCCCGCCCCGTCCCGCCCCGTCCCGCCTCATCTCGTTTCACCTCGTCCCACCTCGTCTCGTTTCGCCTAGTCTCGTCCCGCCTCGTCTCGTTTCGCCTCGCCCCGCCCCGCCTTGTCTCGTCCCGCCTCAATCCGCCCCGCCTCGTCACGTCACGCCTCATCTCGTCCCGCCTCGTCTCGTTTCGCCTCACCCCGTGCGAACATATTTTCTCGTCACATTTCCTCCTCCATGTTCCACCATTTCTTGTTCCACCTGCTAAGTCTCTCCATGTCTGAGTACGACTCACTTTTTCTCGTTCTTCCTCACCCTTCCCAACCCTTCACTGCAACCCCGCCGTGCTCCTCCAGGCCCCGCATTACCCCATTCCGCTCCGCCCGACTCCATCGCCCTCTGCCCTGGCCCGGGCCGACCCGGCTGCGCGCGTTTTTAATTAGGGCGACCGCCGCGCGTGACAGCTCGGGTGCCGCACCGCGCCCCGGCTCTGGAGACGGGGCGTGGAGGAGGTGCGCAGATTAGGTGCCGAGTTATTTGCTGCTTGGTGACGGGAGCGACGGCTGAGTGTGACGTCGGCGAGTGCGGAAGGGGTGCAGGCGACTGAGATTGTGGAGTGAAATGAGCGGAGAATAGTGTAATTTCACGTTGTAATGGCAACATGCTGGTCAAGGAAGAATGAGAAGACTAAGGATGAGATATTCTACAACAAAGCGGTGGGTAAAGTGGGAGGCAATGACATAAGGGAAGTTATACAGTCCAGCAGACAAACAGGAGAGACAAAAGCGGAAATCATACGAGAGATGATGTGGAAAGTCGGGAAGATAGAAGGGGAGATATGTGAAGGCAGGTTGACGGTATAGCGGAGAATTGGAAACGCGGTATAGTGAAATCGAGGGGATAAAAATCAGAGAAGCGAAACAGTTGGGAGGAAGGTTGGCATGAGACTATTGAACAGGGATATGAGTCTCAACAAACATCATAGCTGTCATGTGACTGTCGTCCGGAGTCTAGAAGAGGCGCTGAGCAACTGATAGTGTATTCTGGACTCCTAATGCTAGCAATATGAATGGTAAGGCTGAGCGGTAGTCTGAGTGCAGTTACGCGACTCTAAAGATAAAGAGAAGACTACGATGACACAACGGCGCCAGCGCACTCTGCAGTGGCGCAACTTGTTCGGGCTAAATTACGCCAATATCCCGGTTGGTCAGGTAGAGAGATGTCGTAATGAATACGAAAGGAAGACTGAGAGAAGGAAGCTGCAAGGTCTGGTGGTCCAAATCTTAGACTACGGGATACGTAGTTTGTGGTAATAGTCCTCAGAGGTAGATATTAGCCTAGCCATGGCGAAAGATAATACAGAGACGGAAGGGATGAGGAAAATGGCATTGAGCATGGACTCAAGTGCTTCGCAGAAAAGGAACTTTAAGAACGATAAAATCTTGATACTGAGAAAGAACGACTCACCACTTAACATGCTGGTCTTTTCTGACATGATAGAAAAAATTAATTGATTGAATGATGTTTCAGGGCACACGAACTGGTCAACAGGTTATTAGTCCTGTTCGCGTAAATAATATTCTTATGTCTGAAGGTGAAGTGTTTCTCTCCTTCTAGATGGTGAGATCCGGCGTCGACCTGCACGGCGGTTTGTAAGCAAAATAACCTTTCTAGTTGACTACCTCAGAAGATCTTCCCCCAACCCAAATTATTAAGCCGACACCGCTCCAGCCGTGTCAAGCTCTAATATCTCGAATGGTCTCCTCCTGTGTGGTTGTGAACGAGGCTTGTACGATTATGAGAGTTGATAGCATATGAGAGAGAAAAGAAAGATCAGCTGTGGCCTTTTCGTTAGACTATAGCTTCTGCAGTACGCCGGTATGAAAAATAACCTAAAACTAGCGAATAGAAAAGCTGGCCACTATAATTCTGACAGCGGTTAAACTCGACCTGGATATCTAGCCAGTATTGAAAATCCACCATCGTCGGGTGTAGAACCGTAGCATCTACAGATCAGAGTCGCTGAAAAACAGCAGAATTTCTGGTTCGTAGCTAAAATTTGTTAGAAATGTGAACCCAAGTAAATAATAAATTGTGGCAAGTAGGTAAAACGATGATGTGAGTGGATTTTGAGAAATGTCGAGGCGGGATGGTAAAAGTGAGCTTTAAGGTAGCTGGGCGGCGAGGGCGGTGAAACCAGCGGCGGCGGGGAGCAGCGGCTCGAGCCTAAGCGAGAGCTCTAATGACAGGCCGTTGGTCGCACCTGCCGAGGCCGTACACCACCGCCTTTTGTGTTCTCCAGCCGGGGCGCCCCTCGCCATCTCTACGACGGCGTCGGCAGCGCTTCCAGCGACCCTTCGGCACCGCCTCCATTCCCCCAGCGTCGGTTCCCTTTCCCGCCAGCTGCCCTTTTGAACTACTTCGCTTAGGAATCGTTGCCATCGTCGCGTCCGTTTTTCCTTTCTTTTCTGCTGTCTGCATCTAGGCCTCTACTTTCTCCAACATCCTTGTCGCTCATTGCCCTCTTCACTTGCTTCAACTCATTCCTTTTGCTTCAATTCTGGACTATTCCATAGTTCACCTTCAGGTTACTTGCCGTCCCTTCTGTCCGTATTTTGACTTCCACCTCCTTCCTTTTGTTCTCTTTGTACATTCCTTCCAATTCCTGTACCTTTCTCTTTCCTGACTATCTACGATTTATAGTAGCCCTGGTTTCGTGACTATCTCTGTGCGACTATGAACAAAAGCATGGTATATAAAAAGAATTGAGGTATTTTGCAAAGGCGAATTTGCTCAGAGTATTGAAAGCAGGCGTGGATGGATTTACCGAGATCACGAATAAAATCGAAGACGAGGACGGGGACAGGGTGAGCAGTGAGACGGTGGGGAGAGAGAGAGAGAGAGGGAGGGAGGGCGAGGGAGAGAGAGGGAGAGAGAGGGAGATGGAGGGAGGGAGGGAAGAGGCGGGAGTGGTAGTGAGGGGGGGAAGTCGGGGAGAGAGAGGAAGAGAGTGTACGACGCTGCGATGTAGAGAGCAAGTTTAGGATTTAAAGCAGACCGGGATCCGCAAAGCGGATGAAACCTAGAGTGTAGAAGAAGAGGTAGTGAAGTAGAGGATGAAGAGGGAAATTACATAGACGACCAAAACGACATCCGGGCTCTCTTTCCTACTCACGCTGCTTCCTCTCAGACTCTCATCATCTCCCCTTTCCAACCTCCCTTCTCGCTGTCCCTACCTTCGCACTCATTCCCTTGCCTTCCCAACCATCTCCTACGGGACTCTCGCCGAGGGCCACCTCATCCCCCACGTCTCTCCACCTCTCCGCGCGCGAGTACGCGGCGGCGTTCGTTTTTATCTGCGCGAGAGCGAGCCCGTTTCTGCGGAGCCGCCATTAAAAATGTCGGAGCAGCACCGGGGGTGGGCGCCACCCTCTACTTAATTCACTTTCCGTCCTGCCCTCCAACTCTTCCCTCTCCGACTCCGCCGTTTCCTGCACGCCTTCTGCCCGACAACCCCTACTCACAGCGGAGATGCAGCGCTTTCTTCAAGTCCTGTTGTCTGAGAAGCTGTGTTTTCAGCAAATACTTGCCTCTGTTGAGAGATTGTTGTGATTACGCACATTAGGGCAAATATGTGAGGTCCGAACATTTAATTATGTCATAGCGAGAGGATAGCAAAAGTGATATATTCGTACAGAATCTAGAGAAGGTGGCTGGAAATGACTTCGGGCGGACTTTCCGCTCCCGTTTCTACGTAGCTACCTTTCTCAATGTCGGAGCAGAGGGCTCTCAAACTGCACATTGGCTTGCGGGGAATCTCTCTCTCTCCCTCTCTCTCTCTCCCTCTCTCTCTCTCTCTCTCTCTCTCTCTCTCTCTCTCTCTCTAGGTTTCTCCCCCAGCGGGGCACAGCTCCAGACGACTCGTGACAGGTGTCTCGGTAGATGTGGTAGAATAGTGCTTGTAAGTATAAATGTGTGGATGTAAGTAGTGAGGACAGGACAACGAAGAACAAGAAAAGATGAAACGGACTTCATGGCTCGTTTATTGGGGTATTGCTCCACCAATCTCCTGGTGTTGATGGAAGAAACTAAGAAAACCTACCAATCAGAGCAGCCGGCCGCTAGAATTCTCCTTCAGATAGCGGCAGAACTTAACCTCTCCAGCTAGTGTCGAAAATCCCCCATTGTTGAAACTCCCGGTCAGACTTGTTGCAGAGACAGTGTCAACCCTGATTCCAAGCTAAACTCAGCCGGTGTTAAACATACCTGAAAAGTGCGCCATCATAACCTTAATTCACTTCCCCTTAATTCACTCCGCCACCAAACTTATTCTGCCCGCTGCGCCATCGCAGAGAAGAGAAATCGATTCGCATCGCCTCCTTTAAGAACCTGATCGATATTATCGATAGCCTAAATGGACCAATAAATCTGGCATTCATTATCACGAGCATAAGCTATCGCTGTTATTCGATGTTGTAGGATCTATGATTTTGGAATGCTGATATGAGCTCGTATTTTTGCTTCAAAATGACTTACAAGTATTTTGAAGAAACACCTTTTACGAAACTAACCAATTTATGATTGAATGTAGTTACCGAAATTAACGTGGATGACCTAGGCATTGATAACTGATTTTCTCGTGCATAGAAACGTTAAATAATTTGTATAATGACAATAACACAGAAATATAATACTATATGCTGCTGATAACGATTTACTTTTTGTAGATGCCATTCTTCTGCCTTTTCCAGATATTACAGATATCTGCGATTCCTTTACCTTCCATTCGAGTGACAGGAAAAGAAGTGATAGTTGCTTTTCAGGTTTTTTATAACTACAATATATTTTCAAAAATAATTAAAAAACAGTTATTTGCTGTCTAACTTCGGACATTTTATTAAGGCTCTTGATGAGAATTTTATAAGAAGTATCATATCAAAGAAAAAGTGACGTCACATGACGTACTTTAAAAGTTCAACGAGACAAGAATAATATGTACAGAACGATGGCGATTAGATAGGAGTTATTCGTGTATCATTACAGATATAGATTGCTGCATGCTTCACGACAGACTCATACTTTTCCCCACTCTAATTCCCCCTGCCATCGTCGTCGCTTCTGTAGTAGCGCAAAAACGACCAAAGGCGGGACATGTTCGCGTAGCGCAGAGCCTGTCGCCGCCACGCGTTTCTGTCGGGGCGCGTGCGTGTTCTGACGGTCGTTTCGTACGCGAGGCATACGCGCGTGTTTCAATATTCCGCGTCGCGCATGCAGAAGGCATGCGCGCATAGCAAAATAAATGTTAGACTGCATGAATAAATCGGTGTGTAAAACCTGACTCCAGAGAGGGAGGTCAGAATAGTATCTAGTGGGTTGGCACTAAACCTATGGGTGTAGGGTTGTAGTTTCCGGCCCTAGGAATATGTTTAACAAAGCGGACAACGTGTGATGAGAAAAGAAAATACTTCAAGATTCTGAGTTTTTTTCACAGCGTCGATTGCATTACGATTCCGTATTCTTAATATTCATTTTATTATTCCAAATATAGCAGAAATATTTACAAGATATCATAAATCTCGTATTAAAACCTGTTCCACATGAATGACATTTCGTAGAGTCATTTAATGAAGTTTTCTGAAAATTAAGAAGAAGGTGACTGGGAATGGAAATGAAGTCTGGATGTATTTCAGCCTGTGTTCGAGTTTGTTTTTTCGAATAAAATAACATTATGTCGCCAATATGGATGAAATGTTGAAAAATGCTGGTAAAGAATAGAGCAAGTTCACTTCACTAATAATGTCACTAACTTTTTAATTTTTTTTGACCATGAAAATGTCTGCGAGGAAATTAGATAAAATATATTTTGTCTTATTGTTCTATGTCCACGAAACATAAGGCTCATAAATTATGGGTGTTTTCGCCATTTAGTTATGGCGTGGTTATCGTCTGCCTTACCGTCATTTATCTCATCAGAACCTTTAACCTGTTCATGAATATCTTTTGTTCAGCATCATTTACCCCTTCATGACCATGCACATGCAAGGGAATACAACTTCAAAACTATCACTGAAGTCTCTTGCCAAGAAAAGGCAAATAATTAAGGAGTAGTATCCTCCTTCATCGCAAATGCTCAGAGTGAATGAATTTTTAATATTTGCAGGCACATCAACTACTTAGATCATTACTCCTTTAACTAAACTGCATGTTATAAAAGTGTATCGTGAGATCAAGCGTCAACCTTCACGTCAGCTTGTTAGTTTTCCTCTCCAGGCATATCTCCCGGTGGGACACTGTCCCAGCTGGACCAGTACAAAGCGCCCATCTGGTCTCTCACCATATGTACGTAGTGTAGTGCATATGTGTGTGTGTGTGTTTGTTTGTTTGTGAGTAAGGGGAAAGGATTGGACAATGAAGGGGAAGGAAACACATGATGATCCATTTGTTATGGAACGTCCCCGCCATTATTCTGGTATTGATTGGAGAAACCTCTAGAACTACTACGAAAACTATCAAACAGAGCTTCCAGCAGCTAGAATTCTCCTCCAGATAGGGACTGAATTCCATTCAGCTCTGAAGCTAGTGAGAAAAATTCGCCATTGTCATTGATCGAATCCTACGACCTCTCGGACAAAAGTATTGCAGACGCAACGGTGTTGGTCACCGCTGGCCATCGCAATCGGAGCCTATGCTCGGGAGTGAGTGCAGCACTCGTCATCAAGCTCTGCCCGTCCGCGAGTCATTTGCATCGCGACGCGACATCGGATTGTGAGGCGGGGCGCGGCGGGGGCGCGGCGGGGCGCGGCCAGTCCTGACATGCGAACGATCGCCACCCGCCCGTGTTTTTGGTCCCCGCTGCAACTTTACTGCTCGCTGAGAGGCGAAGAATGCAAGAGGAGGGTAGGTGACGTTGTACCGTGTGTGGAGTACGACGGTACTACTGGTGAGATACGATTCGTGAACGCGAGACGAGGAACGTATGTATTATGAAGGTTCATATCGCAAAAGTAGGCTGATCGTTGAAAACTTAAGTTTCAATTTTGTTTCCTCTCTTAATTTGACACAGAATTAAACTAGTGGTGCTGCTAAAGCACATACTTTTTATCGTTGTTTTTAAATGCTCCGCAACATTACACTGCTACATAAAACAGCAAATTTATTTTCAAGTAGCAAATTATTTTACCGCTCCGATACTTGAACTCAGATCCTCAGAATCAATGGGCCGGCTCTCATATCACTACGCCACAGAACTTACAAGAGCACACATACTACTACGTCACAGGGAATCAGTTACAACTGAAATATTAGTCCAGACTAAAGAGATTAGAAAACTTGAGACTGCGAGAAAGTCTGTGCCATTCTATACCACTATTTGTTTTTTCTGAATTTTGCAACAGAATTTATCTACTTGTTAGTTTCCAGAACCTGTCAATAAGCTTTTTTCTGGTGAAAGTTTGGCTTTTTCTGGCGCACGATTACATAACTTACTCTTCTTGCGAATAATTCGTAAGGCGAGAAAGTACAAATGAGAAAACTAAGATATGTGTAACGCGATTAATGATAATCCATAATACGAATTAATTGTAATTTAAACAAGATTTTACATTGGATATTGTTCTTTTTGAGCGGTACATTGTTATTTTTCAATGTTTTGATTAACCGTGTGTATTTTATAGTTCTGAGAAGTGATGCACATTAATCAAACGTGCCAATTGGTTTGAATAATGATTAAGTGTTACAAACCTACTGTAAACTTGTGTCATTCGTGTTCCCCGCCAGACTCATCTTCAATGTCAGTGCATTACCCACCATAAATTCACAAAAACTGCTTGATGCAAAAACTCCCGATGCAACGCGGTGGTGTGTGTATGTATGTGTGTGTGCGTGTGCGTGTATGTGTGTGTGCGTGTTAGAGGAGGATTGGAGAAATGGACACCCTCCTCTTACTGATGTGTCGTTCTCGTGGCATTGCTCAGTATTTCCCTGTACTCGAAGCGTATGTCTACTCCCTTTGTCAGCAGTTTCTTCCAACTGAAAAACTAATTTTCTCACCATCATGATATTACTGTATACTTCGTCTGCATACTAAGATGTGTGGAATTTCCCAATACAATTGAAAGCCACGGCGTATTTCGTTTTTACGTTAGTTATACATTGTTATAAACGTTCTTTTGCAGATATAATGAAAATCTCATATTCTAGGCATTAGTGATATTGTGTTACAAATCAGTCCATTATTATTGTAATTCTGATACATATTTTTTACCTTTTTGACGAGAACTGCATTCAAGCTTTCAACAAAAAAGTATGACATAATGAATCATAGTTATCTTATGAAATATTTTGCACAGCATGCTCGTTCCCTTGTATTAATTCCTCAGAACTGGTTTTGATGCGCCACATCGTTGACGTGTCTTGCATGAATATTATTATCATCTCGAGTATTATCTTATATTACAACAAGAGGAATGTTGGGTTAAAAATTTACAAGTCTCACTTCACCATTCTTTCTTTCCACGTGATTATTCCTTGGAATTTAAAGGAAAAGAATGGAACATCGACTCAACTATGCACACTATTAAAATGTTAACACTTTAACAACATTTTATTTATTCTCGAAGGAAAGAAAGTTTCGTACATCGTTTATTATTTTTATTCATATGTCAGTATTGTTTATCAACTTACTATATGGAACATATGTAGCAAACAGTAAAATGTTTTAACAATAATATGTAACAAGCGTTTCAAACAACGTTTATTACTGATGTGGTAAGCTTCACAAGTTTTACTACATTACCTTATCATTACTTTAGAAGTAACTATTACACTATATGCCGAAATAAAGAAATGTACTGTCAGCCAAACGATCGAATTAAGGTCTCCTATATTCATTCTCAGAAAATTGATGAAATTTGTATTAATCAAGAACATCTAGCAAGTCTTAGGTGAACGTAATATATAAATACATGATATATTCGGACACTTTCTTTTTATCTGAGATAAGGGAGGCCACACAAAGAGTAACATTTACAATTTGTTAGCACAGTCTGCTATTTCCGAAAGTGTTTATGAATTTAAAATATTGTAGCGTGGGTATTTCTTCTTACCAAATACACATTATCACGCCATACCAAGCAAATCGATTTCCTCCTGTTTTATAAACAAAATATTCCGCGATGATTGTGAGCGCTCGTTTCCGCATTCGACAGACGAATTTTGGCCGGTCGCGTTCCCTTCCACTGAGCACGTGGCGCACGGAGCGTGGGCGATATTGCCGCGCAGCCCCCTCGCGTAGCGCTTGTTTGCCGCCGGATGGGAAACATACGGATCCGTGTCGCCCCGTGCCGCCCCGCGCCACCCGCCATACCGCCCCGCCATTCCACCCCGCCATTCCACCCCGCCCCACCATTCCACCACACCCCGCCATTCCACCCCGCCCCGCCATTCCACCCCCCCGCCATTCCACCCCGCCCCGACATTCCACCCACCCTCGACATTCCACCCCGCCCCGCCATTCCACCCCGCCCCGCCATTCCACCCCGCCCCGCCATTCCACCCCGCCCCGCCATTCCACCCACCCCCGACATTCCACCCCGCCCCGCCATTCCACCCCGCCCCGCCATTCCACCCCGCCCCGCCATTCCACCCCGCTATACCACCCCGCCATTCTGCCCCACCATACCGCCCCGCCATATCGCCTCGCCATACCGCCCCGCCATACCGCCCCACCATACCACCCTTCCATACCACACTTCCATACCGCCCCGCCATACCGATCCACCATAGCGACCCACCATACTACCCCGAACTACCGCCCCAGTATGCAGTCCCACTACACCGCCCTGCCATACCGCCACGCCATACCACACCGCCAAACAGCACCGCCACACCCTCGCCACACCCCGCCATACCGCTGTGCTTGCTTGACGCTGTCTCCGCCGTCCTCTTTACTCTCTAGCACATCTCTTCCTGCCACGCTTGTTCTCTTCCCTCAACGCCCAATCCATTCCTGCCACACTTCTCCACGTCACCTTACCTGCCTTTAAATCGTCCCAACCCAGCTAACAATACCTTATCCCCATTCACTCCCCATCCCTTTTCACGACATTTCCTTGCTACTCCGAAGTTCACTGCAGTATCCTGCTTCGCCCCTCTCCACCCCATCTTCCTCCACACCATCTCACAATACCCTATCGCCTTTCAAGTCATCCCCACTGTCAACTACCTCACCTCATGGTACTCTGCTGTATTCCTACTTGTCGTACTCCACGTCATCGTCACCACACCCTGCCTCATCCCGTACCGCCGGCCCACCACTTAACGTACTACTGCGCCTCGCCTCATCTCCTGTCGCTCATCCCCAGCTTCATCCCTTTTCATACACTCCCATATCCACTTCCCTCTACTAGCTTCATCCTGCATCTTTTCCACTAGGGATGCGACATCGACAAAAACATCACTATTAATAAACTCTCGACCCGAAACCATGAATGTTATTAAATATCGAAGTTTTTAAAACTTGATAAGTAACCATTAGGGAGTTTGTGCACGCCATACCGGACAGCGCTATCGATCTGATGCGCATGCGCAGATACACTAGTGATGCAAAACATGAACTGTGCATGCACAGAAGATCGCTAGTGCTATAGCGTTCGTGGGTGCACAAATTCCCTATTGACGTTCATGTGGGGATTTAATTTAAAAGTAGTCTCTTTTATCAATTTTAATTGAGATTTATCTGATAAAACAGAGTCAAAATATCATAAAGATAATTCACAAGACTTACATTTTTTTATTCACTAATTCAAAAATAATACTGGCTTCTTAATCAAACTCAATTTTATTTATTTTTCACTTTGAGGCCCTTTGGGCTGAAGAATATTCTTCTTATGTATATCTAAAAATTATTACAGAAGTTTGTATGTTGGTACCTTTTCACTGAAAATAGATCAATCTAGTAAAAATACCGGTCACACAACATAGATGTCAAAAAACATAGGATACAAAATACATCCATGATTGCAAAAAAAAAAAAAAATCGATGTTTTGATAACACCGATATCGATTTCGCGTTCCTATTCTCGACCCGTCTCTGTTCGTCTGGTGCACCCCTGCTTACGCCGCCCTTCTCCATCACACTTCACCTTCCCCACTCACCACCACATCTAAATACATCTGACTCATATTTCCTCTCCCTCTCCATTTCTTTACCACTTCCCTCTTACCCCACCCTGCTCTCTCCACCCCCTTTTCCACATTCCATTCTCTCTTCACTGTCCACCCCTTCTCTCCACTCCCTGTCCCTCCCCGCACCTCACCGCACCCACCTTGCCGTATCCCATTTCCTGTGACGCGTCCATTACTGCAACGTGCGTTGCGTTGCGTTGCGTTGCATGCGCTACGGCTACCTGGTGTGGCCGCTGGCGCGTGACGGAATATTTTGCAGCCCAAATATTTTCCGTTTATGTTTTCGCTTTTCCTGCGCCAAGTGATGCGAATATGGCGAAATTAAAGGGAGCGGGGAGGGAGGAAGTACTCTTTTATTTCTATATATTTTTCGAGAGTTAGCTGTTTAATGAAAGCGCGCGCGAGGGAGTAGGTGGCGAACGCAAACCGAGTGTGCTCTCGTGTTCCATCAACTGGTGTCTGTGGGGATGCGCCGGTCCGGCGTAGCGGTTGTCAGGGGAAGCGGCGTCGAAATGCTGTGAGGGACTTCCCGGGAATGGCGTGTGCCTGGGAGGAGGGAAGAGGAGGGAGCTACGTTGCGGGCAAAACGCGTTTGAAAAGGGTTCGGTGGTTTTAATTCATATCTAGCGTGATCAATAAAACAGTCGTACTTGTAAATGTTGAATAGGTACGTTTATAAACTCAATAGTAGATAAAAATAGATTATCAACCTGTATGAAATGAAAATATTGGCATTGGACGTAAATACGAATATATATATATATATATATATATATATATATATATATATATATATATTGAAACCCAGAATATGTGTTTCATTACACTAATTAAATCATTAGTGTAAGAATTCAATAGCTATTCTGGACTGCGCGGTGCGAGCGCCGGGCGCTGCGAGCAGCGGGCAGCCGGCAACGGTCGCCGCCGCCACCGGTGCCCGCCGGGAGGCGAGCGTGAGAACGGCGGGTACAAGCGTGGCAGCGCGCACGTGCAAAAAGTTCGTTAGTTGGATTGAGGCGGCCGCCGCCGAAGGATGTGCCGACGTGCGGCCGGCGAAGGAGAGGTTAGCAGAGCGGCGACCAGTGCGGACGTGTAGCGAGGGCTCTCCGCTAGTGAATGGACGCATGTAATACGCGACATAGCTAGGTGATTAGGAATCGCAAAGTAATGGACATGTAAACAGAACATTAGAAGTATCAGTATAGTAAAAGATTAGTGTTAGTAAAATAATTGACGTCGCTCTTATTAGTTGGTGCGGAGGGAACATTCTTGAAAGCGTGCGGTACAGAACTGTGACCAGTATACGGAGTAGGCGGGGGTCGTGTAATTAAACCCACTAATGGACAGTGATTCGAGGAAGGTGCGCAGCCGAGGTATCAAGATCCTGTTCGGGGAAGAATTGTTGGAGCATCAGCCGTGGATGAGCACCACGCCATCAGCTGCCGACGGCCCGCAGCAGTAGCAGAGGTCGACAACCCTGTCGGCACGAGCGGCTCGACGAACCTCATAGGTATTCAAACGGGGCCCCGAAGGTATGAAAGTTGTATTTTACTCTTAATCTTGGTACCAAGGCGGAGTATAAAAACGGTGTCTGATTATGTAAATAGTAACTTTGATTTAAAATAAATCTTGTCATAATTGTATTTCTATGTATGAATAACTTCCCCAACGTTGCACCGACTTATCCTAGGACCCATTCACGTAAAAGACACCCTCTCTTAGTGTTATATTGCAGTGAAGATACCCGGCACCACCAGGTACGTCACAGCTGGCGCCCGAACAAGTGGATAACGTATAGTTAAGAAATGTGGCCCTAGGGAAGTTGGTGAAATGTTGGAAAATAATGTGCATGTAATTGATGTATAGTAGTGCAGGGTACAGATGAGAAGCAGGCAATGAAGTGTATTATTGTAGACAACAAAAAGTAACAATACATGTGTTAGCAAAAACATGCACAAGTCAAGTAAGCATAATGAAATGTTGATAATTACAAAAATGTTGCTGCGTAATTAATTGCGGGCTGACATAGGCAATTATTTGTGAGCATCCAATATATAGTTAATATTGTAGTTACTGAGGTTGTGAAGGCTATACATGTACATGTTACAAATAATATAATGTAATAGAATTCCAAATTTTGTAAGACATATTAATAATATTTGAACTGCTTGGCAATTTTTTTATAACATGGAAATCAAAGAAATGGGGAAGTAGTAATAATTCTTATGAGAATATAAAGGTGGTTAATAGTGTAGTACAAATTATGCACAAAATTGTTTTTGCTGGGAACATTCACTCAGTAGTGCATTATCTATTGGTGATGGTAAAGTGTGGGGAATTTATTAGAAAAGATACCAGGTTGGGAAATATATACCAGCAGTGTGAATGTTTGTTGTGAATATCTACATGATATTATTGAGGAAAATTCAGGGAGGAAATATGACATGCAAATGTGAATGATGATTATGTACATAATATAGCAATAAGTGCGTTGAAAAGTAATTTCAATTAATAAGGGATTTATTATAATTTGAAAGCATTTTTGTGTAATAGTATTAATGAGTCTATTAGCAGTGTATATGTGTTTCAATGGTAATAATATTATGTATTGTAAGGATTATGTTTATGCATTGGTAGGTGAGTGGAAATTTATATGGCTATTGAATTAGTGTTATTGTGTTTTGGTGGTGAGTGAGGGTTGTCCGTCATTAGTTAGCAATTGAAATAGGTGTGAATTAATCCATTCACGAAGGATACAGTGTTGTGGCGGATATAGTTACTTCATAGGATAACTGTGATATCGCTGGTAGGTGAGGCAAGTGGAAAATTTGTGCGGTATTTTAGTGTAGTGAGAATCGATCGGACAGTTCAAGGCAACAGAATGGAGGCGCAAAAGGTAGTGCTGGACCGGGAAGAAAAGGCGGATGAAGTAGGGGAAATAGATGGAGGAATCGATAACAGCAGGTCATCGGAAAGCAGGGATAGTGGCATTGGAAGCCGGTTAGATGATACGTCAGGGGATAGCTTCAATAGAGAAGTAGAAATCACATCAACACCGATGAACCAGGTAGCAGGAACTCCAAATCGGGGGGGTGGAGAAGATATGAATTTAGGCGTTATGCAGAAAATGATGGAGATGTGGGAGGAACGAAGTAGGAAGTTGGCTGAAGAACAGAATAGGAGGTTGATTGAAGAACTAAATGGGAAACTAGATGAACAGAAAATATCCACAGTGGAACAGATTAGGAAATCAGCTGAGGAGCAGAAAATATCCACAGTGGAGCAGATTAGGAAGTCAGCTGAGGAGCAGAAAATATTCACAGAGGAGCAGAACAGGAAGTTAGCTAAAGAATTAAATAGGAAAGTAGAGGAACAGAATAAGAAGTTGGCTGAAGAATTGAATGGGAGATTAGATGAACAGGATAGGAAATTCGAGGAACGGATCAGCAAATTACAAGAGGAATTAAGTGGGAGAATAGGGCGCGCCGAAGAACAAATTGAGTTAACGAAGAATGAGATGACTAAAATTGCGGAGCGGGTAGAAAGTCACGAGCAATGGACCGCCGAAGAATTAGGGAAACAGAAAAAGGAGTTAGAATCCCAAGTAATCAATCTGGGGGGAGAATTAGAGAATAAGCTATATCAGCGATTAGATGATAGAACCGCTATGCAGGACGAGAAAATTGAAAGGATACAATTGGTAGTCAAGGAAGAAATGTTGGAGAATAAGAGGGAATGCGAGGAGAAGGTTGTGTCATTACGAACAGAGATTGAACAAATAAAAGAATGCAAGGCATCCCCAATCGCAGCAAGCGGGACGGTACCATTTACCCCTCCAAGATCACTAAAATTTTCAGGTGACGGGAAAGAGAATCCATGCATATTTATGAAGGCAGCAGAACGACATTTAGATGTTATCAATACTTCGGAAAGGTGTAAAATACAATTATTATATTTAATGTTAGAAGGCAACGCAAGGATATGGGCCGATACATTTGATAAGTTTCCCGAATCAGTAAAGGCATTTAAAGATCGATTCCTTGAGCGGTACTGGAATGAGGAAATTCAAATTAATTTTAAAATTAGCCTGATGAATAATCATTACAACCAGTCCATGGGAAGTTTGCGGGAATACGCAACAAGGCGTATTATGGAATACAAAACGCTATCCCCACCGATGAGCGATCAGGAAATAATATGTGTATTGACGAGACAGTTCCCAGTCACAGTGCAGAATCTTTTACGTAGTGTGCAGCACACCGACCTGGAAAGATTCCAGAATGTGTTAGGAGGGTACGACTTGACGTTCGCAGGCGTACCAAAGAACAGAAATGAAGGGAATGTTAATATGGTTAGATCGGAACGTAACCAGGGGCAAGGGAATGATAGGAGCAATGATTACCAGAGAAACCAACGCGGAAGAGGGGGAGACGGATGGAGACCAGAGCCGGGGAACCAGAGACCGGACTGGAATAGATCTAATTCAAACCGTACGGAGACGCGAGGTGGGGGCGGGAATGCACCCGACCGATTAGCACAGCCTAGCACAAGTAGTGATCAAGGACACTATTTAAACTAATAGAGTCCGCGGTGATAGGTGGCCCCATTGCGGACGCGGAAATCGATGACGTAAACGCGGTCTCCATAAACGCTATGCAGCCGGTAACCTACGATACCCAACCATGGCGGAGATGTAAGAACTCAGCGGTCAGAATCAGGAAATGTCCTACGATATCGATAGAATGTGAAGGTATAATTAAAGAAGCTTTAGTGGATACAGGGTGCACGACTACAGTAGTATCAGAAGAAATGTATGAGGAGTTAAAAGCAACAGGAAAAGAAGTAATGTGTTTGCCTATGAATAGGGCGTATGTGATTGGGGCAACTCAGAAGAAGTCAAGCCCCATCACAAAACAAATCATGTTTCAAGCCAGGATTGGCAACCAAGTATACGAGATGGTGGCCCTGGTAGTCAAAAAATTATTGTATTCGGTAATCATAGGGATGGATTTTCTGGTCGATCACAGAGTAAACATAGATCTAGAACGGCAGGTGGTAGAACTGGGGAGCCAGGCGGTAGGATTTGACTTGGGGATGGACGAAGAACACGAAGCATGTACGGGTGTAGTGGCTGACAATTCATTAGAAAAACGAAGCAAGATAATTGACGAATGGCATAGGAAGTCGATGGAAAGACTGGATAAGCATGGGGAAGAAATGAGAAGAATTACAGAAGAACGGAATAGGAAGCTCATCGGAATATGCGAAAAACCGTATGGGAAAGCGGAGGAACTGGATAGGAAAGATGAGGTGCTAAAATTTCAATTATACCATCAAGTAGATGCTAGGGTAGCGGCAGCAGACAGAAACGAGGGGATGACGAACCAAATCCATAAAGAAGTCAAGACAGCGGAGGGCAAAACGGTGGAGGTCCAAATCGAGGCCGAGGAGGATGTTTATAAAGTGAAAGTGAAAACGGAAGAGTTGAAGTTAATAATGGATGAAGAAGTGGACATGAAAATAGAAGAAATGGAGCGTATAATAGAAGAAGAAATCGTGGAAAATACACGAGGGTGCGAAGAGAAAATAGTACACGAAGAGGTTAAACAGGAAGAAGACGAGAAAATGCCGCCAAGTGTCAAGTATGGGGTGACACCAATTATGCCTCCAAAGTCGATGAAATCTCTGGGAGATGGGACGGAAAACCCTAAGGTTGTTATGCGAGCAGAAGAACGGCACCTAGCATCAAACAACATATTGGAAGGATATAAGGTCCAGTTATTACACTCAATTTTAGAAGAGAACGCCAGGACGTGGGCAGAGAATTTTGGTATATTTCCGGAATTTTTAAAGGTATTTGAAGACAAGATTTCCGTACGAAAACGGAGCGAAGAAACTCAAATAAACATCAAGAGCGACCAGAGGAATAGCCATTACAACTACATCACGGGAAATAGTAGTGGATACAGAATGAAGAGCATTATGGAACCAACAACATTAGTTGCTCCTATAAAATATCAAGGAATTAGTTGCATGTTAACGCAACAGTATCCTGTCACCGTGCAGAGCTTACTGGGCAGAGCAGATCATACCGATTTAGGAAGGGGTTGGAAGATATTGGAGAGGTACGAAGTCACCTTTGCAGACGCCCCAAAGCATGGGAATGAAGGAGATGTAGGCAGGTCCAAAATGGAGCGAAGTCAGGGGCGAGGGAAGAATGATGGTATAGTCAACCATTGGTACAAACGTAGAAGAGGTCGTAGCTGGAAATGGGACGACACTTATCAAGATGTGTTCAACACGCTGGAAGCTATGTCCTACAACTGTGAGTTAGGAAATCACTGTCAGCAAAATGGGGATGAACTGTCGCACAAGAGACAAGACATAGTAGGACATTACAAGCTTCAAATCGGAAACCTGGTTCAACATGGATGGAAAATAGTGAAGTGCGAATAAGCGCAAGATTAGTGTTAATATACGTAATCACATGTTAATTCGATTCTAAGTTATAAGTGTATATAGGGCGTCGAGGAATATGCAAAAGAGTGCAACCATCGGCAGTGACGATGTTACTAGTGTGAATTTTGTCCAGAAGCGGGAAAAATTCAAAAAAAGAAAGGGGGGGTGATGAAACCCAGAATATGTGTTTCATTACACTAATTAAATCATTAGTGTAAGAATTCAATAGCTATTCTGGACTGCGCGGTGCGAGCGCCGGGCGCTGCGAGCAGCGGGCAGCCGGCAACGGTCGCCGCCGCCACCGGTGCCCGCCGGGAGGCGAGCGTGAGAACGGCGGGTACAAGCGTGGCAGCGCGCACGTGCAAAAAGTTCGTTAGTTGGATTGAGGCGGCCGCCGCCGAAGGATGTGCCGACGTGCGGCCGGCGAAGGAGAGGTTAGCAGAGCGGCGACCAGTGCGGACGTGTAGCGAGGGCTCTCCGCTAGTGAATGGACGCATGTAATACGCGACATAGCTAGGTGATTAGGAATCGCAAAGTAATGGACATGTAAACAGAACATTAGAAGTATCAGTATAGTAAAAGATTAGTGTTAGTAAAATAATTGACGTCGCTCTTATTAGTTGGTGCGGAGGGAACATTCTTGAAAGCGTGCGGTACAGAACTGTGACCAGTATACGGAGTAGGCGGGGGTCGTGTAATTAAACCCACTAATGGACAGTGATTCGAGGATGGTGCGCAGCCGAGGTATCAAGATCCTGTTCGGGGAAGAATTGTTGGAGCATCAGCCGTGGATGAGCACCACGCCATCAGCTGCCGACGGCCCGCAGCAGTAGCAGAGGTCGACAACCCTGTCGGCACGAGCGGCTCGACGAACCTCATAGGTATTCAAACGGGGCCCCGAAGGTATGAAAGTTGTATTTTACTCTTAATCTTGGTACCAAGGCGGAGTATAAAAACGGTGTCTGATTATGTAAATAGTAACTTTGATTTAAAATAAATCTTGTCATAATTGTATTTCTATGTATGAATAACTTCCCCAACGTTGCACCGACTTATCCTAGGACCCATTCACGTAAAAGACACCCTCTCTTAGTGTTATATTGCAGTGAAGATACCCGGCACCACCAGGTACGTCACAATATATATATATATATATATATATATATATATATATATATATATATTCTAACACACCCACCTACCACACACTGGTACCTTCACAACACAGCCGCATGAACTGTAAGAAGGTTAATAAGATATTTGCTCGTGAAGCGAGCTTAAAATCTCGGGAGCAGGATCTTCAGGGTGCGAGAAAGGTTTGAACCCTTCACACAATAAAATCACACAAATTGCTCATAAACGAGCGTATAATTTACCCCAAAACTTTGTGGCATAAGTTGATGACAAAAAAATCAAGAATAGAATCACACTTTTACAAAAAAAATGATCAAAAACACAATTAGAAACCTTTACAGCACATTAAATGAATGAACACATAATTTACTCCAAACTGGTTCTCTGAACTAATTACTCTAATCTACACTGGGAATTCCCTTGGAAAATTAATTATATCTAAATTTAAGCTATCCTAGTTACATTTGCACATGAAACCAAATTCAGTTTACAATCTCTTGCTTTTTTAAAAAAAATATTACATGCAAAGAACAAAATGTGGGCAAGTGCACTACTCTCATTTATAATTTAATTGTAACTGCTAACAGCAGAATAATAAATGTTCCAAATAGAATGTTTAAGGCAGGCAATAGTGCATCAAAAGTCTCCTCCTACAATGCTACAATTTGTTGTCACCCGTGTCCTCAATTTCCTGCACTTTCCTATACTAGTCTTTTCCCTGCCAACGTGAACTTGACCTACTTTCCGATGGATTTGAGTATTACCTTGAAAACTCCCGCTTTCTTGCCTTGAAGGTCACGCGCTGCCTGCTGCATCGACGTCGCTCAGGTCCAAGCTTCTGCGCTGTACGCTGCCTTCTTGCGCCCTCTTCCGTTCTTCCTAGTCGGCCTCTTCTTCTCCCTCGGCTTCTTGCGTCCTCTTCCGTTCTTCGTAGTCGGCCTCTTCTTCTCCCTCGGCTGCTACCGGCGCCTCTGACTACGCCCACGTTGTGAAAAAATGTCCCTTGCACTTCCGTGAATACTAGTGCAAGTTCCTCGCTCGTTGCTACTTTTAATTCGTTAAATAAGAACTCTCTCTTTTTCGCACAACGGTTAACTTTACTTCCCGTGATGTTAATTGAGGAAATACTTTACTAAATATTCAAATCTCGCGGACGACTAACTAGCACGTCTGTTCGACGTCGAAAACTCCTACCTATCAGTCGTTGCGGCGGCAAACAATATCTAAGCTGCCGTTGACGAGCGGTGATGAAAATGCTGCTTACCCGACGAACGGCGACAATCAGAAGAGAGCTGCTTACTCGACGCGTGGTGGCAAGAAAAGAGAGCTTCCGCATGCGCGTCTGCCTATTTATTGTTCGAAGCCTGGGGAAATTCTCCGTGGCGGGGGTATTTCTCCTCTCTCAACTCTTCACAGGGAAAAACGTTGCCTGCTAGTTCGTCTTTGATTAGTACGGGCAACGAATACCAGGCTGCGCGTTTAGGCACCTCTGATTTACGCCTGCTCTCCTCGCTGCCTGTGGGAGTTCATGCAGACGAAACGGTGGTGTTATGGAGTCGCACAATCCCATAACGCCACAATATATATATATATATATATATATATATATATATATATATATATATATATATATATATATATATATATATAGTGGCTGGCGTCGTCGGTTGCGAGTAAAACACAGACAAGGAGTTGGTCTGTACAAATTGATTGACAAGTTTTATACACTATCTACACTCCTCGGATAGTAGCGCTGCACTCCCAGCGCTGTACATCCCTGAGACATATCCGCCTAAGGCCTGACGCAGACTCCAGCGGCTTGGCGCCGCTCCTGGACTCTCGACCTGTAGCAACCGCCACACTTCGCGGTCGGAGCTCGCGATAACCCCTGCGGGGTGAAAAGTGCCTTCCGCACAGCGATTCCGTTCGACAACGAATGACGAAGGCTGGTTACTCTCCAGCCACCTCGCGAGGGGTCACGTGACAGACCTCCCATGTTGGCGGCGTCCTCTCATTCCGAAACGTGGGCCTGTTTGCAATTTTGGGGTCCAGCTGCACCGCGGCTGGACTCACCCATCATCTCCCTCTGCACCAGTTGACACCCGCGTTCCGAGACACGCCCACCCCGGCCCTCGAGGAGGACCCGCCTCTGGTGGCCTTCCCCTTGCCGGCAAAGGACTGCCCCGCCCCCTCGCTGGCCTTCCGACATGTGTGGTCCATCTGACCCATCGGCACGACGTTACAATATTATACGAAAACTCAGGGCTAGGTGTAGACCGGTTGTCATTTTATTTCAACTACTGAACCCGCCCGAAGACTTGTGTGAGAAACTCGATCCCCTCTTTCTCCACAAATCTTCTTTAGCAAACAGAAAGATACACACGTGGAATTAAATGGTTGAGAATATTAAATACTTCAATTTCATCTACAATTTGAGATTCTGCCTTCATACTACAATTTGCGGATACCCAGAAGACCTGAATGACCTGAAAAATAGAAGAAAACCACAAAGATATATATTTTTAGAGAACAAATTGAACACCTAGGCATCGACTCACCGTGAACTAGGGATTATCATCTTAGAATCAGTGTTTCCATTCTATTTTTTGTCTACCTGTAGTCTTCAATGGTTTCCAATATCTTCTTATTTTTTTAAACTTCAATAAAACAAAAGAAACATTAAATGAGGTGCCTACATGAAGCATACAGAAAAGTGTTAATCCAACATGAATCTACTGATTTATGCACACAAAATTTAAGACCTTAAGAAATCAGACTGAAGGTTACAAAAGTGACCGCAAATCATATTTTCTGCATTATTAGTGCTCCCTAGTAATAGGTATGAGAAAAACACGTGTTTCATACCGGAAGTGGAATATACAGCATTTAGAGCGTCTCGCAAGCTTGGATTGCGCCAGTTATAAATACACCCAAAACCTGCCTCAGGGGAACAATACTGTACTACAGATTTACAATCAGAGCAAGCCCGACTCACCAGCGCCACCCGCTCCTAAGTCTGCCTTCAGGGACTTTTAAATGTTCACCGCAAACTGCACGCAAACCTGGGTTTGTCCTGGTTTGTAAATCCATCGCCACAGCATTTTTGGCAATTATTCTATCAACGAAGCAGGTAGCAGAGCCGACGGATATATTAAATCTCACGTCGTCGTTGTCGTAGTCGTTTTGTGGCTTCCATACAGCAGATAACTGATGATGATGGCTAAGCCATCGAAAGCTGCTATTGTAATAAACAATATTGTTGGTGACAATGACGACTCATATAAATATTTCATTGTAAATGACAACTAAAATTCACCACAACACCAAATCTCTCTTCGCCACTTTGTTGGTCATTGGGTTAGCAATGAAGCTGTGTAGCGGGGGCGACAGATTTACAACTGTCGCAAGGCGTGCTCATCAAAGGAGGCCTGCCGTGGGTTCCTGGCTTCAAGCGCGTCTAAACCTCCCTTCATGATCTCTGGGAGCAGGCGTTACGCGGGGATGACCCACCGGGAGGACTTCTCCAACTTGCCGCTTCGAGAGCCCTCAGACTCTGTTTAGATGTTTACTTCTCTCGCCCATGAATAATAATTAGTGGAGACGACTTCACGAAGTTGCTGGTTGCGACAATCTTGCTGAAGGTCAAACAGTCCTGTCTTACTAGAATTATATTTTCGTTGGTAGTTTCCTGTTCTTTGTGTTGAAGTTCATAATTTTACGTCGGTAAGGGCTTTCTTCTTAATATCCTTTTCTTATTCCGTGTATGCCAGTTCATTCCTATTTTCATTACCTCTCGTATTTCGCTCTGCAACATTTACAATTTTTGACACTCAAATCCTTAACTGCTATATACACAGAGAGTTTGAGACTGGATCAGGTTTCAGCAGACTCTTTTTGGGCAGGGATCAACTTTACAGAGTCTGCTTTTTTGTAATTTTTTTAAGAAAAATTAAGAATGTTTTGTTTCTCGTTATGGGTCTCTTAAGGTAAGGCAATTTTCAAATCCAATTTAATTTGACTTGAACTAAATCAATGCTAACATTGTCATCAAAAGAGTAATTTCAAAACTTTTTTCAGCGACGAGCATTAACAGCAATAATTTAAAAGTATGTCCGCTAAATATTTTTAAATATATTTTTCAAACACAAATTGTTCTAGAAGAAAAGAAATTGAAGAAAAAGAAAACAATGTTTATTCAATTCCATGTGTTTCACCGATAACTAGCCTGAAACGTTTTCCAGTATGTGAACAGGTGCACACTATTTAAATTTTTAGGATTATCGATACTGAAATTAATCTTCAATTGGATTCTTTTATAAAATATTAACATCGTCGTTATCATTATTTTCATACCAGTAAACAAAAAATCCTCTTGTTTGTACGAAGTATTGTAATGATTTTTAATTGCGTTTTTTTCATGTCCGTAACTCTTGCCGTGGTACTTCCGTGCTCTTACATGATGAAATTAGTTTCTGGATGGCCGTGCGGGAAACTGCCTGCATTAACTAGTAGAAGGGTATTGATATGTGCCTCGAAATGAATAAATTAGCGAAGCTGTAACGTTTCGCATGCATTATCCATACTTACAAATGCGAGAGTCCATTTGCGCATACATACGACCGGATGGACTGTGGCTGAGTGGAGAGAGGGGGGGGGGGGGGCGGTCGTGGAACTGCAAGGCATACGAAAGAAGGTATCCTTCCGTCTGGTGATTCACTGATGTCACAGGTACTCAGGCGCCCCGAAACGCACGTGTTGCCGCTCTAACGTACTCCATTTCCTTTTACCGCGTTTCTTCTACTTTTCTTCTCTCTAATTCCGAATTTTTGTATTAATTTCGATTTCTGGAGATTATCTGAAAATTATATCCCAGTACTTCAGCAATTATATCAATCTCAATGGTATTTCGCGTTGTACAACATAAATATTTGTTTTCTAATCAGTTACGTTCGCTTCTTAGTAATATTACTGTTCAGTCTATTGGTTTTTCAATCATGTGAGCGACTTTTGTGACACTGATATTTTTGCAAAACAAATTGAGGAAATGGTAATTTATTAACTTGTAAAACTTCATTTAAAAAACGAATAACTTGCACTTGTTCAGTTTTCCTCCTATTATTATTGTAATGTAGCCAACGGAACTATGTTTGCATGGTATCAATCTGTTTATACGAGTATGCTTGCATGGAATGCAGGAAAAGTACACCATAAAACTTCCTTTTTAATATTAAATATTTGCATAATTCTGTAATTAAAACTTAGTCTATTGCAAGCTTAATTAAAAACGTGATGAAAATAAACAAGCGGGCTCTTTGAAATTCGGTATTTATATCCTGTCCATTTACATCCGTTTGATGACTTCATTCACACGCATACATATTCTCATCTACTTTTCCACATGATGAATGCTGCGAAATATTTTATTTTCATTTGTTTGATGCCTTCATTCACACGCATACACATTATCATCTATTTTTCAACAGGATGAATGCTATGAAATGAATATTCAAGGATTATTTTTTAGAACTGGTTGTAACGGGTTTGTCTCTGGCCGGTTTGTTAGGGTACTGCTCCGGCATTCGCCTGGTGTTGATCGATGAAGCCACAGAAACTACCGATCAGAGCAACCTACCGCTAGAATTCTCTTCCGGTCAGAATCAGAATTCTCAGCGGTCGTACTCGACTTAGCTATCTAGTGTCGAAAATGCGGCCACCATTGGGACTCCATCCCGCTCAGAGGTACTTCTTTGACATTAGTTGATGCCCTGGGCCACCCAGCTCTAGTAAAGAGTGGTTGCCAATGACGGTACTTGCTCTGTATAGGTTATCACTAGGGCAGAACCGTTCGCTTCGAATTGCAAACCCCGATACGGGCTTTCGACAGCGTGCGAAGCTCTCCCCGGCAGGACGCTTTTCGGCCTGCGGGGGCGAGGGAGCGAGGGGGCAGACGCGTTGGCCGATTGCCACCTTGGGCGATTTTTGAGCGCACGCCGCCAGCGCAGTATTGTCGATGCCGCCGCCGCCGCCAGTGCCAGAGCATTTGCATTTCTAATTGCTTCCTGCGGCTGCGGCGGACGCGCACCCATCCACCCACTCTTCCCTCTCACCCCCGGTTTCCCTACCACTTTCCCGCCCGCTCTCGCGCTTGCTTTCCCTCCCGCCTGCTCTCCCGCCCGCTCTCCCGCCCGCTCTCCCGCCCGCTCTCCCTCCCGCTCTCCCGCCCGCTCTCCCGCCCGCTCTCCCGCCCGCTCTTCCGCTTGCCCTCCCGCTCACTTCCCCACCCGTTCTCTCGCTCGCTTTCCCTCCCGGCCACTCTCACGACTGCTCTCTTGCGCATTCTCAAGCCTGCTCTCTTGCCCGTTATCACGCCTGCTCTCATGCCCGTTATCACGCCTGCTCTCTTGCCCGCACCCACGCCTATTCTCTTGCCCACTCTCACACCTACTCTCTTGCCCGCTCTCGCGATCACTCTTTCACTCAGTCTCCCGCCTGCTCTCACGCCCGCTCTCCTACTCGCTCTCCACCCGCTCTCCCGCCTGCTCTCCCGCCTGCTCTCCCGCCTGCTCTCCCGCCTGCTCTCCCGCCTGCTCTCCCGCCTGCTCTCCCGCCTGCTCTCTGACCCACTTTCCCACTAGCTCTCCCTCTCGCTTTCCCACCAGCTCTCCTGCCCACTCTCCCGCCCACTTTCCCGCTCGTTCTTTCGCTCGCTTTCCCTCTCGCCCACTCACGCTTGCTCTCTTGCCGACTATCACACCTGCTCTCTTCCTCATTCTAACGCCTGCTCTCTTGCCCACTCTCACGCCTATTCTCTTGCCCACTCTCACACCTACTCTCTTGCCCGCTCTCGCGATCATTCTTTCACTCAGTCTCCCGCCTGCTCGCTCTCCCACCTGCTCCCCACCGAGACCGCTGTCCACTGGTTTGACGGCGGCGGGCGGGGCCGGTGGGCGGGGAAGCGCCCCTGGGACGCGCGTGGCAATCCGCCGGCCGGCGCCCGCCTGCCTCCGGGGCTGTGGGTGCGATGATTAGCCATGCAATCGATTGGAGCAATCGATTGGAGCGGACCGAAGCGAAACCAGAGGCCCTGAGCACGTCTAGTGGGTTTCACGCTCCACGTAATTGCCTTACACATACTTCTGTTTTAATGCATTAGATACAAACCTAATGCTAAGGTACGAATATAGTCATTCATTCTTGCTTCTCTTGTCAGTTGTGTGAGCTTCTGCTTCCTGGCGTGTCAGCTTCTATGCTTATAATTAGGAGGCAAACTTTAGTGAAATATTATTTTTCTTTTCACTTAAGAACAATGCCCTTTAGTATAGCCATTAATTTTATATGATGACAAAAGTAAATGGCCCATTTTTATACTACTGTTGTTTTACATTTTTCATCGATTGCGACTAAATACTAACTTTTAACCTTTTCCCGTCATTTTTAAAGCACTTTCTGCTGATTTAATTTATTTTAACATTTTAATAGTACTTGATTCAAATAATATTTACGAAATGAACCAAATTTTCCACAGCATTCCTGAGTTGCCTATTCCATTTTCTTCGCTCAGAAATTGTAATGTGAGCCGTTGTAAGTATGTTATATAGGGTTCCTGTGGCGTCTGACAGCGTCATTGGCGATTCAGCCGAATTCAGGTTAACTAAAGACAGATTTTGTGGTTAAAGAACAATCTAAACCAAACGTTTGAAAGCTGAGTTTATGTAAACGAAAAGAAGAAGCTTCAATTACATCAGTATCATATTCAACGGCTTCTGTTGATTATCTGAACTGGTTTTGATTAATTTTTTTACTACATTTCTGTTTTCTTTTAGAATTTTAAAAGCATTCCACTTTTTATTTTTGGTGTCGTTTTAGGTCATTAAAATCTGTCCTCTACTTTTAAGTCTCTTGAAAATGAAGTGCTTAAGATAATCCAAGAGGTAGGGGTGTTTCTACCCTGCAGGAAAGTGAAGTCGGGCTTCGACATAGGTCGGCATGCGAGGTTTTTTCCTCCAGGTGTCTCCCGGAGCGGAGCCTTCCCCCAGAAGGAACTAGCCCTAAGCTCTCTCGATATGTGTTGTAAAGTATTGCTTGCAAGTGTGTGCGCGCGCATATGTGTGTGTAGGTGGGTGGGTGTGTTTATTGTTACGCTGGGGGTAACAATGATGAAGAGAAAATTGCGCGCAGACCGCAGCTTTTTTCTTAGAGTACTCTTCCAGGATTCTCCTGATATTGCTCAGAGTAACCACAGAAAACTACCATTCATGGCAGCATCGATAACATGGCATAAAATGGAGTGTTTTTACCTTCATGATTTATTTTTGTCCATTTGATTTATTTACACCACCTCCATTTATTTTATTCACCTCCATTCACACTTCCATTCATTTACACACTCACTCGCTCTGTCTGCCTGTCACGTGCGCTGTCCGTATGGTTATAGTCCCTTCCCGTGGAAAAGATCTGAAACCCTAGCATCCTGTTTTCATACACAGTTATTTTCCGAGTGTCATTTACCCTCCCATTTCGAAATCGCCAGTGAATATGTAACAGTCGATCATATATAGGCCTTCAGTCACACAGGATATAGTGAAAATAGGCATCAAAGGTCTGCGAGTTGTCCAAAGCTTCGACGGCGCAGAACAACCTGCAGTGACACCCTCCTCCCCATCCTCTCAGTCCCCAGCCCTCGCCGCCCTCGCCGCCCTCACCGCCCTCACCGCCCTCGCCGCCCTCTCCGCCCTCGCTGCCCTCGCCGCCCTCGCCGCCGTCGCCGCCGTCGCCACCCTCGCCGCCCTCGCCGCCCTCGCCGCCCTCGCCGCCCTCGCCGCCCTCGCCGCCCTCGCCGCCCTCGCCGCCCTCGCCGCCCTCGCCGCCCTCGCCGCCCTCGCCGCCCTCGCCGCCCTCGCCGCCCTCGCCGCCCTCGCCGCCCTCGCCGCCCTCGCCACCCTCGCCACCCTCGCCGCCCTCGCCGCCCTCGCCGCCTCCGCCACCCTCGCTGCCCTCGTCCTCCCAGTCCTCCCCGCCTTCCGGGGCGTGTGTGTGCTGCGGCGGCCGCCCCCGCATGCGTAATGCAGGCGGATGCGCCGGCGACAAAGAGACTTGTAAAACAACGCGCGTTGGGAGGGACGGTTGGGAATGAGGCGTGGCGCCGAGGCGTGGGTGTGCCGGGGAGGGGGAGGGGCGGGCGAAGGCGGCGGCTGATTGGCCAGATGACGTCGCGATGCCCGCGCTATCGGGCGCCGCCACCGCCGCCGCCCCCGCCGCCACCGCTGCCGCCACCACCGCCGCCGCGCGGCCTGTAATCAGCGGCGCCATTTGCATAGCGACGGCTCCCTCGCGGCGCCCTGCATTAGTCGCCGCCCCGCCCCCCCCCCCTTGCCCCGCCGCCCTATCCCCCCCCCCGCCTCCCACATCCGGCGCCAGCCTCCGCCCCAGCGAAGCGACCATTTCCACGCCCGCCCTTTCGCCTGGCCCAGCGGGCTGCTGCTGTCTCCCTCAACCGTTCCTTGCCCACCTTCACCTAAGAGCTTCCCGGCGCCGTCGCATATCCTATCCCTTGGTGTCCTCGCATTTGCTGGTGTTACCGGTTTACCGCTGTTTCTCTGTTACAAATCTCCGCGATAGCCCACCTCGATAACTAACGCTCCTCCGCGTTTCCGGCGCTTCACCACATCCACTACGATCCGCCTGTGGCGATAAGCGTTACGGTATGAGCCGCCTCTCGATGCACCTTGCATTGCGGTCACAGTGCCCCTCCCACCCCCTCTCACTTCCTTACTTTCCATCCACAGCATTTCTGTTGGCTCTAGTGTTCATTCTTTTCTTTAGAAGTATACAAAACAGGGGTAACTTTGTTTTCGAAAATGTAGACTGGCCAAGATGGTTCATAAATAACAACAGTTGCCGCTGCAGCGTCTCGGATCGAAACGTGTTAACGTTAGTCTCGTCTGTGGTAGATTTTTGTCAATGGCTAGAGACCTACACAGACAGAACTAGGGAGCAAAGTAATTGAAGCGCCTGATTACATGAAATAAATCACTACCCCAAAAATATACGTACATGGAGATAAAAGCGTTCACTGATACTTCATGTCGAAGTGCATCCTCTTGTGTCTCGTTGTGTGTTTGTTTATAGACTTATTTATGTGCAATCTTCTTTTTACGCGTCGGAATCGAGTATAATAGACAGTAAAAATCTTTGAAAAGTGAAAATGCGATTACATATCATATATTGCGGGAAAATGCCTAAACCCACCACGTATACATCAACAGGCTTCAAATCAACGTGTCTTATCAGAAAACACCATTTCAATGACTATTCATCTTTAAAATGTTTGATTTTCATTTTAATCTTCAAATTTCAATCCATTAAAGCACCGGAATGAAACAACGATTATGAAAAAAATTAGAAACAAACAAAATAATTGTATATAATATTTATGTAATATATATAGTTTTAATAATATGTATTTTATATTTTTTATAATAAAAATAATTTTTAATTATATATATATAAAAGAACTTACCGGGTGAGCTAGAGCCTATCAAGTTGTATAGATAATCATCCCTCCTTTGGATTCAGAATTGAATAGTGAAGCCCTACGTATGTAGATTTTGAGGTCAGCGGGACGGCTGAACTCCCCACAGCAGTGGCTTACTGCGCTGAAGTTCTGTGCTCCGAAGCTCCGAGAGGCGCGTGGCGATGCTTCAGTGGCGGCAGCTGGCAGCCGGCGGATCGCCAGTCCATAAAACGCACGCGGGCGGAACGGCGGCGGCGGAGGCGGAGGCCTCTGCCCACAACTAATTGCCACGAAATGGCTGATCGCACCGCCGCCGTCGCCGCCGCCGCCGCCGCCGCCGCCGCCAGCGTAGTTCCCCCTCGCGTCGCTGCGGTTTGTTGCGCTGATGCAGCTCCACGATAATCATAGCGATTAATCGATTACGTTCGTTCGAGCTGCGCTCGTCGAAGAGACGTCGGAAAATCCTATCTTCCCGATCTCTGACGAGGGAAAATGAAGTTTCCGAATAATTTGGAAGCAGTTGTTTGGTTCATGGTAGAGATGGAATTTTGAGAAAGACCGTGGTATGGAGGCTGTGTGAACCGACTTTGGAGAGAGTAGGATTGCACAGCTGCCGTACACGCCTCTGTGGAAAGAGTATTATTTTGGGTTGGCTGCAAGAGGGATAGTTTATTAGCTGAGGGTAATGTTTCAGTTATTTGTTGAGAATCTATATGGGAGTTGTAGGGGTGAGGTTCTGGTTAGTCGATGGATATCTGCACTACTGTCTAGGATGTTGAGGGCTAAGTGGTTTGGATGGTTTTCTGTGGAAATAATGGCCATGTTTACTTCAGAAATAATAAAAACGGCAATGATAAATAATGGCAATGGGGAAAGAAATGAAATGCTCCGATAATTGTGACTTCACATTTAAAAAAAAAAAATATTCTGGAGGACCGTAGTGAGGTGTGGTGAATATTATGTAGCGGGAGGTTTGTAAGCCGTTAGGCAAGGAGTATATATGGAATTTAGAACCAAGAAAATGTAAATTCCTGAATTGGAAAACGAAAAACACGGATATGGGTAAAATACGATCAACCCAGATGGTAGGGAATACCATGCAACTACTATTTGATCAATAATTAAGAATATTTTTATATGTAATATATGAATGATAGCAACCATGGGATTTTCAATTCTGCACTGTATACAGCTGACCTTTACATTTGAAATATCAAATGTATCTTATCGTTTAGCAATTACTCGAATATTGTATTATATGTTCAATACAATCTATTGGGAAAATATTATTATATTTTTTGTCAATTAGAAAGCATTTATTCGATATTTAGAATTAATATTTCGGTTTCTTTTGTGTTATTGGAAATCAAACAATTTCATCTGGGACATTTTTATGTTGTAATGCAGTACTTCTCTCGTGTTTTTATCGTAAAAAGTGAGCATATACTCCATCGAAGAATCAATTCTTGTCCGGGAAGTGTCACATTTATATATTCATTCAATGCCATTCTTGAAAAAGAAAACATTTTCTTTGATACTGACATTTTTGAAACCTTTTGGAAAGATGGTGCTGCATCTCTGAGGAGACCTAGTGGAAACGTTCCATGGTGCCATTTGTATTTTTCGACGATGAGTTGATTTATACCATCCTAGAGGTCGGGATTTACGAAAACTTTTTTCTTTTCCATATGACACTGCCGCACGTTCCGCCCATAAATTCTCCCTCTCCTTGAGATTTTTGTCGTCGGTGTTTCAAAATCGCCTTCATCATTCTTTTCCGTATCGTAAAACGCTACCAAAAGGATCCTCATGCATGGAGATAAAAAAAAGAAGCGATACTATTACTCGAATCCTAGTTCCTCTCGCGGCCGGTGGCGGGCTGCAGGGTCCGCCCAGTCATTTGGAACTATGACGGCATCGAGAGGCGAAAGTCGTTCGGAGCTCCGCCTTGAATACTTGTTGAACTCAGCTCCGCATCTCGTTTCCGCGGGGTGGGGCGGGAGTTGAGGACGGGGGAGGCGACGGCGGTGGTGGGGGGGAAGGGGAAGTTCACTGGCGAGGAGTCTGTTCTTCGAAGACAGTTCTCCGGTCGAACTGGGCCACTATTCCGCGAGCAACTGCGAAGTGGCTGTCTCCATCCCGGGAACGTGAGACGGCTGTGAGACGAGCAATTTAGATTGAAGAGGCCCTGCGTGCCATTGCCAGCTGTCCATTGGACGTTTATGCCCTCATGTATTATTCATTGTGTGGCTGGCGCGGGCAGTATATCCCCGCGCACTTCGGGCCGTTCCCGTCCTCGATATCGCGCCCCGCGGGAGCAGCAACCGTCGACCTGCCGCTCCACCGACCCTCCCCTCCCCTCCCCTCCCCTCCCTGCTCCTCTGACCTCCTGCCCCTCCCCCGCCCCTACCTGCCGCCCGCCCGCATCGGGTTCCTGCGCCACGTCCCCGCGTGCAAATGGACCTCTAGCACGAGTCTGCCTTCAGCGGCATGAAATCATTCGCAAGCGGGGTTTTGCCTGAGGAAATGCCGAAGTTGAAAGTATGAATGTAGTTTGGAAAGTGTCATCGAGGATTGGTGATAATGGAGTTACGGAGAGATATGGGATGTGATGTGATGGAGGCAGGATTAGGGATGTCAAACTTTTGCTTTTTTATTTCGATATCTGTTTCATGTCTATTTATATTCATAATCAAATGCACCGATTTTTTCTCGCAGTTTGATTCAACCTATTTTATGTGAAACATATGTTTTTAAAACTCTGTAGAATATAAATGTGAAAATGAGAAGATATATTTCTTTTAATTTTATTATTTTTCTGCAAGACGTTTTTATTTAATATTTTCTACAGCAAGTATCCTGGACGTTACTGGTCTTGGAAGAATGAAACAACTACATAGGGATGTATAAAAGAGTTGCCGTTTATTGCCTTGTGATTTGAATATTTTTTTACTCTAGAGTGCACAATTTTTAATAATATTACTGACAACAACATATATCTGAAAAACTTACCGCCATTGCTGGCAACCCTACTGCATGAAAGCAAGATTTGAAGGTTTGAGTCCACCCCAGGAGTTTTTTTTTTTTTTTGTTTTGTTTTGTGAATGCTTGTGTGGATGGCAACTATAAGTTGAACAGTCTCAGTGCATTAAATCGAGCTTATAAACGTATTTTGCATTAATGACATAATGTTGTCAGTATCTGCATATAATTGGGCAGAATTTCGGTAAAATAATATATTTAAAATGAAAAAAATTAATCATTGCATCAGTTACTTAACTGCAATTTTGTAAGTTATCTGACTACTCACCTTTGGATTATGAATTATATTTTCGTAGGTTTTATGAACCAAACGCATTAAACGAGTGAAACTATATACTTGAATATACATTTTTGTCATTTACTTTTGTGAATACATGGAGAACGTACTGTGAAACGACATAAAGTGGTAAACAATGCAGATATGCTTTGCTGTAATATATGATTTACGATTAATTTTGAGTGATTAAAAATATTCCCTTACAATGTATTCATACTTATTGGGACAAACGATTCACTATATTACGCCTTTACATTGCGAGAAGTTTTTAAGCGAACGACGTGGACGGTGAAATAATCGCTCGAACGTTCGGCTGAATTTGATTTTCAAAATAACTTTCATTGAGATTCTGCCCTGTGTGTAACAGAAACCTATTCATGGAGATACAATTGCGCTATTTGTAGTCTCAATACCCTTTGACTTTTCACTTTGGCTTCACAAATATTTGATAATGAGTAGAAGCGTTTTCTCTTTTTTGGTATTCGTCCTTTGATGGCTCTCTTAAAAAGGAGGCTTTTTGAATGAAATCCGTCACCGACATTAATTAAGTCTTGCTTGCAATTATAACGGGTAAATTGGATTTCTATTAATTTGGCAATCTCCTGGCCTTCGTAGTCAAATTTGAAAGACTTACTATGTTCACGTTCAGAATCAGGAGAGAATCAATTTATGTGCTTCAAAAGATTTTTTTTTAATTTATTAGCTCGAGGTATTACAAAATTATATATTTGCGTCTTTTTCAAAAGGCAGCGTACTGCTTACTTGAACCCTCTGCCGTTTTGCTCTGAGCTTTGGAATAATTGAGTTAATTGTAAAATTACAAAATCTTTTCAGGAACGTAGACCAAACATCTACTTTCATCTACTTTTTCGTGTTTTTCTGAAACTCAATACTCTTTTGGAAAAAAAAATACCAACATCAAATAAAATAATAATGCTGATTTACTAGAAAAGTTACAATAAGATTAATTTATTTACAATGTTTGCAATACTTGATTCGTAGAATTGAGAAGCAATTTCAATTTTGCCTTTTTTCCGGCTTGCTTATGAATTTTCTTCATTAAATTTTTCCCACATGCATCGAGATAACCAGAGCGCATTCACATAACACCCTGTTTAATTTTACAATCTATCGATTTCTCCTTCACAGGACAATTCTAATAGCTTTTTAGTCTAATAGTTTTCTAGACAATGTATAGGTAATTAAAATACACGTGATAGGTCATTGTAAAAACGATAATCGATTATCATTAAAGCGATAAAAGTTTTGCACCAGCGCTCCGGGAACCTTGTCGACAAAAATGCACGGCGTCAATACACGAAGATAAAACACACATTCCCGCGGAGGTGATAAGCGGCCATTTGGAGCGAGGTCGCGCGTAACGATAGCGCGCGCGCGCCCTGATCGACGGCACTTAGCGGGCGCCGCGCCGCGCCGCGGCGCCCTGTCGCTTGGCGGCGGCGCGGCCCATGTCCGATGGCGCCATTCTGTCGTCGCAGCGGGCGGGGGCGGGGGCGGGGGCGTGGCCCAGGCAGGGGGAAGGCGGGCAGAGGGGGCCCGCGGTGTCGGACTCGGCAAGGGGCGACGGGGCCAGTGGCCGGGGTGGCAGGGGGCGAGGGAGCGGAGAGCGGGTAATGGGGCGACAGCGGAGACGGTGGTTGCGGAGATGGCTGCACCGATGGGACTGGAGGGGGCAAAAGCGGAAGCGGTGTCGGACTCGGCGAGGGGTGACGGGGCCAGTGGGCGGGGGGTGGCAGTGGACGAGGGAGTGGAGAACGCGGAAAGGGGGCGAAAGCGAGAACGGTGGATGCGGAGGTGGCTGCACCGATGGGACTAGAGGGGGCAAAAGCGGAAGCGGTGTAGGACTCGGCGAGGGGTGGCGGGGGCCAGTGGCCGGGGTGACAGTGGACGAGGGAGCGGAGAGCGAGGAAGGCGGCAACAGCGAGGACGATGGTTGCGGATATGGCTGCATCGATGGGACCGGAGGGGACGGAAGCGGCGTCGGACACGTGGAAGGGCGGCGGGGGGGGGGGGCAGAGGCCGGGGTGGCAGTGGACGAGGGAGCGGAGAGCGGGGGGAAGGGGTCGACTGCGGGGACGGTGGTTGCGGAAGTGGCAGCACTGTCGGGGCAGGTGGCAATGGCCACGTTGCGGGGTGAAGGGGGTGACAGACGTGTGAGATGAGGCAGTGTTGGCGGTGGGGCGAGCGTTGTACTGGTGGGAACCATGCGTCCGATGCCGAGATCGCAGCGATTAGAGTGTGGCTGTGGGAAACGTGGGGTTAGCGGGTCGGTGGATGTGGAGGTGGCGGCACCGACGGGAGCGGTTGTAATGACGATTGGCCGTGGGTGCTGTGGAAGGTGGCAGCGGGATGGGGCGTGGGGTGTTGGTGGAAGCTGTGCGTTTGAAGCCTGGTCGTTGTGATTAGTGTGTGACAGTAGGAAAGAGAGCGGACAGTGGTTGCGGGGAGATGGCGGCAGGGATGGCGGGATGGGGTGGCGGGATGGGGTGGCGGGAATGGGACAAGCGTAGCGTAGAAGGGGGTCACGCGTTCGATGCCCGCCCGTGGCGATTAGCGCCGTCTCAGCACGGCCAAGACATTAGCAAACCTCCCCCTCCTGCTTGCGTGACACTACTGTGCTACTTCTGTATCGCAATATGCCACCCGCCTGCCGTTGTCGAACAACCCTTGCTCCGTGTACCTCTCACACCTGAACCGGTCGTGTCTAACCTATTCAGTCATCTCTAAGGATGGCAAAAAATCGATGTTTTTAAAACATCGATATTTTCGACCAGACACATCTATATATCTATATTAACATCGATGTTTAGTGTTCGATGTTTTCTTCATATCGATATTTTTTCCAAAAACATCGATGTTTTCAAAACAAAATTCTCATGATATAAATAAAATTTCAAGAACTTATTCTTTTGTGAATTGCTCAAAACCACATGAGATCTACTACTGTTGTTGATGAGACGGAGGGATTTATTTACGGCTCAATATCTGCTGTACGTAACTGAAGATGGGCAGAGATGAAGACGAAATTAATTGTTTAATATTATATTTTAATAACAGCGAACCACACCAGTCTCATTGAATACGCAATCTCGCTCAAACTACAAAATTGTAAAGTAAAACTATGTATCTAAATACCAATGTATCACTCTTTAGGTAAAATTTGCCTTTAATGGTCTTTCATGTGCGACTCTCATTCATCTTCTGTTTATCAAGTTCACGTTCCATTCTCTTCTCATTTATGTTTCTTTCTATTCATACTTTTTACTTTCTCTTCTTCTTACGAATACTTCGTAAGAAGAGAAAGTTATGTAATCGTGCGCCAGAAAATGACGATTTTTTTCAAGGGCATTCCATTCCTATATTTCATGTGCATTCCATTCCCACTTTGGTTCAGAATCAATCCATTTTAGTTTCTCTTCGATTCCACTATCTCATCATACTACTGAATTAACTCTCCCAGCACTAACAGATGCAATTGTTTACTACTTTTTTCTTCAATTTATCTGCGTGAAAAATTATTGCGACTTGATGTCCCCATTTCTTGTCCAAATACCTCTTCCGTCCACGTGTGCTCATCGGTCGCTCCATTCTATTTGCCACCCCCATATTAATTTCTAATGTATACCCAGTGCCAAGGAACTATGATCACTTGACCAAGAGGAGGAAAAGTTTAAATCTTATCCCTCATCTATGTTGAGAAATTGAATGAAGAGCACCAGTCATGGTTACAGTTATGAACATTTTTGTAGTTTTCTCAAATTTCTTGAGCTACTGTACTAAATTCGTTATGTGACACTCAATGGGCGATTATCATACCCCTTTCTGAATGAATCCCTAGTCTAAAATTGACAGTTTTCAGTTTGTTTTATTATTTATTAATTCATTTCCAAACCCCGATTTTGCTTCTGGTGAAAATGCAAAACTTTTTTAGTGGTCATCCACTCGTTTCAGTAACGACCAATATGAGATGTTTTACACCAAAAAGTACATAAAAATTACCAGATCATAGTATTGCAATGGCTAGTTCTTCAAATATAAAGAAAAAGGAAAATCAATTATCTTCTTTCTATTCCCAACCACTAGAAGGTTTTATCTCCACGTTCTGAATGTTTGAAGCGATTGGCAAACCTTCAATTATTAATTTTCAAATTTTATGCTTGAAGCATCCACAGCTGACGCAGTATCGTTAACCTAGTATTGCATCCATCGCTTGGAATCTTCTCTTCCCACCTGACCGGCTGCCTCATCCGCTCCACTACGCACCTCTCCTGCCGCCCTTTGGCTGCTAGAGAGCATCGCGGTGCCAACCCTTCGGCCCCGCCCTCCCGTACCGCCGCCCCGCCCCCTCTCCCGCCCGCACACACGATGACTATTGAATTTGGCGTTGTATCCCAGCAGATTAGTGCCCTGGTACCACCACTATAGCGGCTTTGACGCGTGTTATCTTTATGTACTCATAATACGCATTACTATTAATTAATGCCGTTATTAACGATAAATGTTTTGTGTTGGCTGGTGTTCCACGCAGAGGGGCTTGGCCGTATTCATTACTTGGCGATTAGAAATGGCAACCAGATAAGCCGGCGAAATACTGCACCCCGGGCTCGCTCCAGCCCCCGACCTCGCCGCCCTCCGCCAGGGAGGGAGGCCTACGCTGCGCCTGGACCTGCGAGATCAGAACTACACGGAGGATTTCTCTGTGTTGAGTAGCTCCACAGCTGCATTTTGTAGTTTTCCATATTTTGTGAAACTTGAATAATCAGTCTTAAAAATCGTGAGTATTCTATAAAATTTGTTTGATTTTTTTACTTTCTCGACATATCACGTAAATAATAAAGAGAAAGTATTCCCATCGTGTACCGAAAAACGACCATTTTTGATAAAAAATTGGTTGGATCCTGGATACAAAAAGTAGATAAATCTTATTCGTCTATGCATTAAATTACTTCCTCTAACACGTGGTGTAGTCAGAACCTATGTTTTTTCGTCTTTGATACCCAAAAATTAGCTTCTATTATTTGTATTGCAGCGTTTTGAAATTAAACTGGCAAACAATCAATAATAACCGTATTGGCAAATGTTCACAAACAATTTTCGTCCTGTTGCTATTCACGTCGTAGAATTGATTCATCAGTAGGGAGAGGTACGTATGCCCTAAAATATGTTGAAATATGCTATTAAAATATGCATTTATGGCCAAAATATCTGATATATGTTCTTTAGTACTTCGCGGATCGCGAAGTAAATATTCACCTTAGTGATGTACATTGTACGTCTTCGTGCATTTCTTCTGCCTAGTTTAAATAATATTTTTAAAATCCTACATCTGCTCAATTATTTTATCATCCATAGAAAATATAAAAAAATCAAACTTTAACAAGCCATTGTAATCAGTGACCACTCACAAATAAATAGAACATTCTACGAAAAGATAAAACGTTTTAGAGAAAAGTCTCTATTTTAACGAAATATGGAAAATTTGCGCCTATTCTTACACGAATATACGTCATAAGGAAACCAATCGCCCAATATGTACAAATATGCACTAACATGTTGGTCTACATAGCATCCAATAATAATCACATGTCAAGAAATTTCACTTAGCTAGGCCCTGAAGTAACAGACAAAAATATGCAAAATAATAAAAATCCGCTTCCTATTCATCAGTGTCATGTTGTGAAGTATATCTAATTTGTCTTCGCTAATGAATTTGTGTAGAAATCCATCATTAAGTCTAGCAGTTAGTATGAAAATAGTGTGTTCCTTGTCTCACCGTGTTCTCCCGAAGAACTGAAGACTGTTGCAAGAAAAAATTAAAATGTAAACAAAAACAAGAAAGTATTTATAAAAAGTGAAATACCGTGTTCATACCGCATGTTTGTATCTTTCCATTCCTTTAAAATGTATACTATTTATTTTTTCAACATATTAAAAAAGAAAAACAATTTCCAGGCACGTCTTTTCGCTAACGAAAATGAGCATTTCTCAAAACTTTCCTTTTCTAAGAACACTCTAACGATAAATAATATTCAAGAATGTTACGTCACGACAGAATAACCCTGGCTGTATGCGTCGCTCCCGGCCTTGCCGCGTAATTAGCTCATTTATAACTGCTCCGTGGCGGCAGGAGCGTGGTAGGGTTGGAGGCGGGGCGGGACGAGACGGGGTGGAATGGAGCAAAGTGGGAAGGGACGGAGCGGTTTCGGGATCGGCTGTGAAGGGGTGTGTTGGAGGGTGCAGAGAAGACCTGGAAGGTTCGAGGACGGGGACGGAGCGCGGACGGGGGCACAGAGGTACAAGGTTAAGTGAGGCGGGAAGTGGTGGTGACAACGAGGCGGGGGCGAGAAAGGCAGGGTGGTAGGGAGGGATAGAAAGTTGTGAAGAGAAGGTAACGGGACGAGGACAGGAAGGATTGCTGGGGGAGGGGGTTGTGGCGGAAAGGACAATGGGTCAGGGAGAAGAAAAGTAGCGGTGCGAGAAATCATGTAGGGAGGGTAACGGGGTGGGGATGGGAAGATACCAGGGTCAGGATGGGTAGAGTATTAGGACGGGGTAGGTGCGGGAGCGGAAAAGGGCGGGGGCGAAGAGGGGCGGGGGCGGAGAGAGGCGTGGCGGAGCGGGAGGGGGCGGCGCGGGAGCGGGGAGGGGGCGGGGCGGGAGCGGGGCGGGAGCGGGGCGGGAGCGGGGCGGGAGCGGGGCGGGGGCGGGAGCGGGAGCGGGGCGGGAGCGGTAGCGGGAGCGGGGCGGAGCTGGACGGAGCGGGGCGGGGGCGGGAGCGGGGCGGAGCGGGGCGGGAGTCGGGCGAAGCGTGGTGGTGGTGGGTGGTGGGGTGGGGATGTGGCTGGGAGAAGTGGGATGGCAGATGGGTATCGCTTGCGCTTATCCGCGCTCGTAAACAGCGCCGCTTCCTACCTTTCGCTTTTGTTCTTTTCCTGCAGTCTTTTCTGAGAAAAGCCTCCAGGCGAGTTCATGTAGCGAAGGAGGCCTTTGGATTCCACATCAATTATGATGATTGGATGAAATGAATAAGCTGCCGAAAAAGGAACTTGTGCTCCTGCAAAATCCCTCACTAGTTTAGTTTCCTATTCTTTTGAATAAGTCTAGCATTTCTGTTTTGTCTCATCCCTTCTCAGCTGCCTCCTATCAGCGTTTAAAAGAACTAGCAGGGTGTCTCTCGTATCTACCACACTTCTAGGGCCAGTGACACCTCTTCAGTGAAGAGGTCGATCGCGCTTCCTAAACAGCACGCCGAGATAGCCCTAAGACCCGCCTCGTTTCTGTAGCATTAAAGGTATGTTCTTGGTAGCTCCTGGCCCCATATCTGTGCTTGTTTCATTATTCAACGGATGTGAATATGTACAAAAATGGTGTAAAATTCCTCTGTTGTGGTATGCAATTATCAATGCAACACACTAAGTCCAGCATTACTAAAATTTGCAGATCGTCCTACACAGTGACGGATCTAAAGAGGGCATGGGGGCCTACCTCCTCTAAAGGTTCAGAAAAAAATTAAATTGAGAAAAGTGCAAAGAAATAAAAGAAAACTTGTAGAAACGTCAAAAATGTATCGATAAAGTAACACTACAAAAATAATGTACAGTATTAATAATAACAAATATGTTTATTATTTAACAAATATCTATGATGCCCACTCACCATTGATCGGCTGTATCCGACCCTGGTTCTATCCATGAATCCGCGCATGGAAAGTACATAAAATAATTGATGTGAAAGGTGAAAAAATAAACATACAACTGTGTCAAATTATATATAATACCCGCGCGAAGAAGGCAGTTTGAATAACATTTTCGATGAGAGAAGCCTATCATTTGAGTTTGCTCATTGACTTTGTGCCTGAAGCACCGCGTTTTAATCCAATTCAGTGCCTTTGTCAGGTGTTGACCGACTGATCGAGGTCGTCAAGGGTCCAGCAGACGTCAGATGCGTCACACGTAAAACGCATTGTCTGCCGATTGGTGCTAATCGCAATCGTTTAAATGTAATTATCACGCCACCAGCTTTCATGACGTGTTTACGACGTAATCCACGTGGAGATGCCCATTGCGTCGAAATGCCTCGGCCCTCACTGTTCGTTGCTGTCGGGTTTGAGTCGTAATTCGTAAAAAAATCAATCGATTGAGGATGTTTTACCCCGAGGGTTACAGCAGCTGTAAATGAAAGATAATTGATGTGATGATGTACATTCGAAATGTAACATACCGTGACCAAAATAACTACGAGTCTGATGACTTCACGTTCTGGCGATATATTTGAATGCATGTAACGATCGCGAAACGTTAGGAAGATGAGTAATTGTTGTCCACTGAAAGTGGTGACTGGCAATACGTACGGAGTAACAATCATATAATAGAAAAGAAATGATTTTAGGAAAATCAAAATTTACAGATATCTGTATTTTATGATAATATCAAATAATTTAAAGCGAATGTAATCTCAGTCCCAATGTCATGGAAACAATATGTCATAGGATTTAAACATTCCAGTAAGGCGTCATAAAAATTATTAAAATATTCTAATATCTGAACCACATCATATTTTATCTAATTTAAATTTACATGGATTTAGAAACAAAACGGGTTTTGAATAAGTGTAGTGAATTATAATCTAAATTTATAAATATCAACGTTCTACGTACCAGTTTGATGAACTCCGACACCGTTGCACCGAACTCAATAAAAGTTAGCATACGAAATTTAGCTCGTATATACATGTTTTGAATTTTTTATCCTGTTAATTTTGTTGTAACTCCACTAGATGGCGCATTACTGAAATACAATTCCCAATCCGTATGGGCTTCATTTTTGCTGGGCGTTGCCATGTTACGCGGTGCGAAGGAGGACAGGAGGAGTGGGCAGCGCGGGATGGAGAAAGGAGAGATGAGAGAGAGACAGAGAGAAAGGGAAAGAGGGAGAGGGAAAAGAGGTAGGGAGGAAAGGGGAAAGAGAGGGGGGAAGGGGGAAAGAGAGGGACGGGGGGAAAGGGAGGGAAAGAGAGAGAGCGAAAAGAGATGGAGAAATGAGAAAGAGAAGAAAAATAGGGAAATATAAAGATAGAAAGATAATAGTGTGATTGTAGATAATTATAAAGATTAAAGTAGTTAATGTTGGTATGTAATTTTATTTCCTAAGGATAGACATTTTGTAATGTAGTACGATATTTTATCTTGATGCAGAGAGGAACATAGTAAGGGACAAAGGAACCATTCAGTGGTGAATGAATTTTTAAAAGTATGTTTCGAAAGTATATAATACACGTAGTCAGAAATATAACTCGTTAAAAAGCGATTTCTATAACTACAATTATAGTTGCTCTAATACAGTGACCATATCTATAACATTATCCAGGGGCAACAGTTATTTCCTTTCATCTCTTTCTATTCGTCAAACTCATAAAAGTTATTTCTTTGGAACTGCTCTTTGTGAATGACGACCTTCAGACTAGAGTACACAAAATATCCATCTTTTTCCACGACTTAGTTGCGATTCTTTTCACATTACGTATTCAACTTTCTTTCTCTTCCCCTTTCACTAGTCTCCCATTTTAAACCACTGTTTTCTCGACTGGAGATTCTGTCGTGTCAACGTCCGCATCTAGGACACAGCCAGGCTTCTTACTTTTCTCTAAGGAAGTGCATCTTTTCTTTTTACTGTCTGCGAGGAAGAGAAGTCTTTTTAACAAGTCGCTGCGTTCGTATAATTTGGACGTCACTCTCATAGCTTTTACGACGCTGTTTCCTTCTCGAGTATCGCCTTGTTTCCTTCGAGGCATTGAAGCTGCCTTGGCCGAGCGCAGGATGCAGATCGAGTGCACGAGAAGAGGAGCGCTTCCCTCTCCGGTAATGAGGCGGAGGTCGGAGATCTGGTGGAAAGATTCGCTTACAATACTTTAGTTCCGATAGGAGGCTATCGTAATACCGTACACAATCTACCTTGTTGTGAAATTCAAACGAGGCGACGTCAGTATACCAACATGCCCTTCCAGTTAAAGTGAAGTCTTATTAGAAATAAAACTGGAAGTCTATAATAAGTTACGTAGTAGATTTAAAGCGAACATCTATAACTAATACCAATAGTGATCTATATATCCAGATAACGAGCAAGAAAATTTACTAAGATGACCTAAAATTATGTTAAATGATTATAAAAATAATGTCGGGAAATTAATAAAATAAATTTGCAGAAATCAAGTGAATAGCTTGAAACAGGAAAAGCGTTGATAATATAGACCTAATGACGAAATCGATATATTAAATGCAAATGATACACGAACGGCACATATGACACAATGATGCCGTACAAGCCGACTAGGAGGTAGAAGAATAAATTGCATCGCGCTTTCTGAGCCTTCCGCCTCCAAAGACGCCGACGAGGATCGCAATGGTGCTCGCAGCGGCTGCGGCGGCTGCACGCAGGAGCCTGTGATTAACGAAGGGCGCATAAATACAGAGGTCCCCGCCTCGCCACGGCCGCACCGCACACCTCATTCCGGCCCCCCTCAACCGCCTTGGTCCGTCTGGCCCCTCCCCTCTAGCGCCCGGACCCCACCTGCTCCGGTCCGGCCCCGTCCCGGCCCCCGCCTCTTCCCTCGCCCCGCCCTGGACACCGTCTCCCGCTTCGGGTCTAGACGCCGCACCTTGCCCCGGTCCCACTATGCCCTACCCCCACCTCCGTCCCTCTCCCGCCCCGCTCCGAGCTCGCCTCAGCTCCGCATCTACCCTCGCCCCTCTCTCTCAACGCCTGCCGTCACCACCCGCCCCCGCACTCGCCCCTCACACCCGCCCTCGTCCTCCTCCCTCACCCCCGCCTTTGCCCTCACTCCCTGCCACCTGCCATCGCCTCCCGCCCTCGCGCTAGACCCACGTTCTCCGCCCACGCCCTAAGCCCTTTCCCCTCTTGGGCCACTCCCACGCCTCCCACGTCATCACTCTGCTCGTCCCCACCCATCCCTCGCCCCGGCCCGCGCTCCGGTCCCCGATCTCGACCGCCGTCGCTTAACGATAGGGCTTTCAGGGCCCGCAGCTGCGGCGGCGCGCATCTTACGACCCTCCACCCGTTCCCCCACTTGCGCTCAACGCTCGGCCACCGGCGCAGCGTCCGCAAGGCCCTTCCCCCCCTCCCCTCCCCCCTTTCTTCACCGATTCACCGCCGCCAACGCACCCACGATGCCCGCCACCGGGGCTTTGTCTAGAGCTTACCTCCGAACAGACCCTTGAGATATTAGGCGGGAACGTCTGTTGTACTCCAATAATTTGCTGCTTTGCAGGGAATGTTTCATTAATCAGAGTTTGCGTAATTTTCAATCACGTAAATTTAATTTTGTTTTCATTTTATATAGTATTTATTGCCAATTGGATTTACGTGATGCACTTCGTAATTTTATATTTTACACATGTATTTTGCTTTAGAACTATTGATTTAATCACAAAAGATTAATTCTTACCTGTTACGTTTGCTCAATGCTTTTTTATGAATGTTGTGATAATATAAAATATCGAATTATAAATGCAACAATAAATCATGCCTCGGAATGCCTTCACTTTATTAATTCGCACGAAATTGAATTATTCCAATACGAAAATTTGATCTCAGCGTTTAATCCCCATAAAAATTAATTTTATTGTCGCTTTTCATAAGTCAGAATGTCAAAACGACGACAAACTAACATATTTGCAGCTTTTTTAAATCATTTTTTTCTCTCACTGAGTAAAATGGTATTCGTTTTCGAATTATTCTGCTGATGAAACTAATACGTATTATGTTAATTATATTTATTATTTAATATATTGAACTAAAGTGAATGAAGTTTATAAAATTTCACTTCCGTTCTTTTATCCCATTACCTGATCAACATTTTCGCTTTCACACAATGTCTAAAAAGTGACTCAACGTAAATGTGATAGTTTCTTCATTAGAGTTTTAACGCTTAAATTTGTTCCGTTATTTTGAATAGCGTTTTAGATATTTGAGGTGTAATATTACATACGAAGAGAAGCCAAAGATAACAAAAATCTCTTGTCCTAATTTTGTCTCTAATTTCTTAGTATTGAAAATAATGCATCCGGCGTTACACGTTTTAGTCAAATAATGAATCGTTTACTTCATCAATGCCTAAAAGAAAAACATTTTGATTTGTATTGTAAAGTATTTTCTTATATTAATATTGTATTGTATAATAATAATAAAAGATTTTTCTAATTTAAACTAAAAAAGGATTTACAAGTAGTGACATTCACTTGAGTTAAACTATAATTAATACATAAATTGTTGAGTCAAGATATATTTTCAGATAATTGTAACAAATAACAAATTAATTATAAGAAATTGGTTATGATAAATTACTACAGTGGTGAATAACAGTATATTTTATCAAACATACATACTTATTATTGCTAGTGAATCTATAAACAACGTAGAAGTATGTGTTATACGAGTATACTTTAAAAATCCAAGTGTAGATATAAAAATTGCATGTGAATTTATATATATTTAACTTGATAAAACGTGAAAAGCAAGAAGAAACAATGTCCCCCCTATACTGAGGCACAATTAGTCAAAGCTCCGCCAGTGGTCATCAAGAAGTTAAACAAAAGAAAATATTAACAAGAAAAAACTGTACTGGCTTATTATTGGTACTTTGACAAAAAGAAAAAGTAAATGAATGGAAAATAATGCCATAAAGTAACCGTTATCGCCTCTCACTAGAACGGTAGCAGACGCCACCGCCTCCTCCTCCCACACCTGTTCCTCCTTCGCCATCGTTCCGCCTGCACCTCCTCTTTCACCTCCGCCTCCCACTTCGCTTTCTTCTCCTCCGCCCCTGCTTCCATCAACTCCTCCTCCGCCCCTGCTTCCATCAACTCCTCCTCCATCTTGACGTATGTCACCCCCTCGGTCTCCTTTTCCATCTTGCCCTTCTCCAACACCTTCCCACCACCTACTTCTCATCCGGCAACTCCCTTAACATCCAATACCGTCTCCGCCTCCCCTTACGTTCCTCCTTTTCCTTCACGTAACCGCCATCGCCTCCTCTTCCGCCTCTCCCTCCTCTTCCCTTCCCTCTTTGTCTTCTCATCTTCCTTCGCAACTTCCTCCTCCCCTTTCTCTTGGCCTCGGGCACTACTGTCACCACCCCTATCACCTCTTCAATCCAGCACCTCCTCCTCCTACTCCTCATCCTCCACCGCTTCCTTTACCTCTTCTGTCTTCGCGCTGACAAAGGATGATGCCGGGTCTCACCAGCCAGCGAGGGTGAATCCCCACCAACTCCCACGATAATAACATTCACCGTATTTACGGAACTAATGATCTCTGCCGTTGACGCATTCAGAATCACTAATCAATCAATCAATCAATCAAATTCTTTGTCGTCGCTCCCCCTTCCACCACAGCCGTCACTTCTGCCATTGCCCACGCATCCTCCTCTGTCTCCGCTCCGCTTGCACCACGTCCTTCGTCTCGACAATGCCACCTTTTTTTCCTACGACTCAACCTCTGCCACTACCACCGCCTTTACCACCACTATGGAATCTGCCTCCACATATGTCACCGCCTCCAGCATTGCCTTCCCAACCGCCTCCCATCCACCTCTACCTCCGCCTCCGCCACCGGCTGCCGACAACGCCGAGGGCCCAACGCGACTACGCAAAGGTAAGCCCTCGGAGTAATCGGCAGCAGTTTGGGGCCGGGAATGAAATATTGATTGGCGCCCGGTGCGGGGACCGCAACCCACGCCGCACAATCACCTCCCGCGCCCTCTTTTCTCCTCCTCAACGTCCCAGCCGACCTCCGAAAATCCGGCCGTGCGACGGGCGCGGAAACCCGTCTACTAGCTTGTGCATCAGCGTTCCTCCTCCTCTCCCGCAACCCGTCTCCACCTTGCCGCCGCCTCGTCTGTCATGACTCCGCACCGGAACTGCCCCGCTTCCGTCACGCCTCTGCCCCGCCTCTGCTCCGCCTCTGCCCCGCCTCTGCCCCGCCTCTGCTCCGCCTCTGCCCCGCCTCTTCCCCGCCTCTGCCCCGCCTCTTCCCCGCCTCTGCCCCGCCTCTGCCCCGCCTCTGCCCCGCATCTTCCCCACATCTGCCCCGCCTCTGCCCCGCATCTGCCCGGCATCTGCCCCGCAGCTGCCCCACCTCTGCCCCGCCTCTGCCCCGCCTCTGCCCCGCCTCTGCTCCGCCTCTGCCCCGCCCCTGCCCCGCCTCTGCCCCGCCTCTGCCCCGCCTCTGCTCCACCTCTGCCCCGCCTCTGCCCCGCCTCTGCCCCGCCTCTTCCCCGCCTCTGCCCCGCCTCTGCCCCGCCTCTGCCCCGCCTCTGCCCCGCCTCTGCCCGGCCTCCTCGCCACATGTGTCCCACAACCTCCCCGCTTCCGCCTCGCCATCCCTCCGCTACCGTAATACTGCCCACTCTCTGGCACAGCTAGTACCACCTTCGCTCTGCTTCCGTCGCGTATCCACCTCTTCTCCACCTCACTCTGCCCCATCCAGCACCCTGCACGTGTCTACTCGCCGCCTCTCTTTTGCTACCACTGCTACAAACCGTGCTAATACCCATTACGTCGCCCCACAGCTCACCTCTTTCTACCTCAGCCTGTATTCCTCGTTGCGCCTCCGACATCTCTCTCGCTTCTTCACCCCTTTTCATCTCCTTTGCAACCACAACCTCATCTCCACCGCTTTGACCCTAGTCCCCGCCAGCGGCCTCGCCAGCGCACCCTCCACCCTCTTTCCACATCGCGTCGGCCTCGGCGCAATCAGGGCCTCTCGACCTCGTCCTCACCTCCCTCCGCCCTCACTTCGTGTCCTGCACCTCGCCTCCTCTCCGCTTACTCATCGTTGCGGCGTGTCTCCTTTCCTTCCGACCCGAAGTGCTCTGTGGCTCTTCCGGGCAATGTCGACTTGCGTCCAGCCACCGAGGGAAAAGAAGGTCGGACGCTGCTCGAGGGCTCTCATTGAACCCTTCGAATTGTTCCCTTTGCCTTGGATTACCCGGATTCTCCTGAATTTAACCCTTTGTCGTGCATTACTGGCCTCTAATTCGGAGGGGTTGTTTGTTTTCGTGTCCTCCGGGAAGGTGCCCTCGAGGATTGTGCAATTGAATAAAACCTCTGCGCTTGCGAAGGCAATTTTCTTGTATGCAGAGGAAAGTTGTTCAGATCTCTCTAGTCTTTTATTAATAACCATAGGTCTGCTCTCAAGGGGGAGCAGGAGGTTATTGAACTGATCCACTGACAATTTCGGAACGGGCCCCTATACTACGTAATGAAATGTTGTATATCCGTATATATGATCACTTTCTGTTCCCCACCCATTTTTAAGCTGACAGTTGGGAGAATTGATTCAGCGCGTTAGGGATGAGGCACTTCTATCCATATGAAACCTGGGAAATACTCGTAGTTCAACATCAAACCGTCAACATCAAATCATCATCATTGAATTTATGATTTGTATCATTATAGTTATTTCAGTCTTCTTGTATTATAATTAATTTATTTACTAGTGAAATATTTAGATTCAAAATAAAGAAGATTAATGGAAAAGGGGGTCCCAGTGGATACAGGAAGGCCCGGAAAGATAGTTGGCACGCTTCTTGTTTTACGCCTGTATTCCTGTTTTTGTGAATCCTTTTTTCAATTTCATTTCAATTGTTCTTTATGGTGACTTATGGATAAGCTCAAATATTTCTTTAATTTTTGTAATATTTCAATTATTTATGTTCACGTATCACTTATCGAAAAAGAGAAAACACATCTGTTACAGAAATTGAACCGAAGTTGGTAAATTTTTTCTAGTATACTAATGTTAAAAACTCATTAATATCCATTTCATTGACGATTTGCGCATTATATTTCTTTGTAACTCATCTAATTCGTAACATAGTTATTCAAAACATATTTGCGATTGCAATCATTAGTGAATCGCCTTTCATCTAGAACGAGAAAACGAATATTTCTCATTATTTTGCACGCTGCGAAATACTTCCCCACCGCTCGCTCCCTGCGCGGCGAACAACGGCGGCTTCGGCTTGTCGGCGGAAGGCGTGGCCTCCGCTGGCAGCGTTCACCTTTCGCTCCATCGACGGCTCCCCATGTTCTCGTCTACTTCACCCGACCTCCGCCAGCTGCCGCCGCCGCCGTCGCCCCCCGCCTCCGCCCCCGCCCTCGCCCCCGCCCCCGCCCCCGCCCCCGCCACCGCCACCGCCACCGCCACCGCCACCGCTGCCGCCGTCGCCGGCGCCGCCGCCGTCGCCGCCGCCGCCGCCGCCGCCGCCGCCGCCGTCGTCGACACCCTCATCGAACGCCGCGCGCCCCGCCCCTTCTCGACCTTCCCGAGACGCTTTTCATCGCGCGACGTCGCCGCCGCCGTCGGTTCAGACGACGCGGCCTTCTTCCTTCCAATGCTTGACACCGTGTCTCGCGACAATGCCGTTCAGCCTTCTAATTGGAGCGTCTCGTTAGAAGCGAGGCCGCCCCCCCCCTTCCGCCCCCCGCTCGCCTGCAAAAGGGGCGGGGGGGGAGGAGCACGACGGGGTCCGCGCCACCATCGAAGTTCGCGTCGCTGTGCCGGCGTATGGTGCGCGCGGCGCCCGGTGAATTAATGGGGCCGAGACGGCGGGTGGCGGCGGCGGCGGCGGGGGCGGACTAAGTGCGTTTCAATGCAAGACACGCTCTCGATCGCGGTGGCTGCCGCCCTCCACCCCTCCCCTCATCAGCAATCCCCATCCCCTGACCCGCTCCCGCCCCTGGTCCCCGCTTCCGAGTCTCCCGAACGCACAGTGGCGATGGGAAATAAATGACGGACAAATTTAGAGTTTTTTCCGAGGTCGGCCTAATCAATATTTTATCACTTTTGTTCGGTAAAGTACCGAGTAGCGACGAGGACCCAACAATAGATTCTGATACTGCCTCATTCAGAGAAATGCTTTGTTCTTTTTTCACTGAGTGAAATTATGGGTTACGTGTCCTAAGGGTATTAACGAGTCACCATTGACGCTATGAGCCGTCAGAAGTAAGAGAAAAAAAGGGGCCGGAAGCTACGTGAATGAGGTGTTACAAGGTAAGTGTAATATACATATTTACTTCCTCGACTTACTACACTTACAAGAGAAACGATTGCAATGCTGTGGCAGAAGTCAGCAATTTTTCGACCCAAAAAATCATATATTAAGGCCTTGGTATCGAGAAAGTGGATAAATCTTGTTCCTATATGTTGCAAATAACTTCCTCCAACACGCTGTGTAGTAATAATCCTTGATACTGAAAAATTGGTTGATGACAAAACGTCTGTTTGCCCGACAGTCCGTTTTTCCACTCGCCTACCCGCTTGTTTGTGGGCAACGCAAAGACAGTTTGGACAATTTTCATCAAAATTGAATTTTCTTTCAAATTGACAACATTGAGATATTGCGAGTTTGAAAATTATATTTTGTTTTTTGGGGTGCCCTTTACATCAAGTCTCATCAACACTTTTAAAATTTTCTGAAATATATCTGTAATATTTTTATTAGATATTTTCCTCAGATGAAGCCAAGAACGTTTAAAAAACTGACAAAGGTCCCAGTTTAATTAAACACTCTGAATGTCCCAAAATTGAAAAAAAAATTACGTTTCCCCACTATAGTATTAAAGAAAGAATTTTTTTCTTAATAAAATCTGTTCTTCAAAGAGAAAGGTTTTTCCTGCACATCTTTTCGAAAAATTTTAAATAGATTTCTTAAAAGCCGTTCCAATTTTTTCCTTAATTTGTTTCTTCAGATAGAGAAAACAATTGGCGTAGGTCCCATTTTGGCGAACTTTTTGTACTTACAAAAAAATCCACAAATTTACCATTGCAAAAGTACAATATTTATGAAAAAGATTTTTCGTAATGCAATCTGTTCGAAAAATTAGATCTTTAAGTAAGGTCATATACATTTTTTAAAGAAAAAAACACTGGTATTCTCGTAACGTTTGCTCGAAATAAAATCAATTTACAGACTTTTTTCTAAAAAATGGTTACGAGTTTTTGGTTTATTTTTTCTCGAATTCTGCAAATAGCGCTTAAAAATGGCACAGTTCCCATTTTGGCGAAGGCCGAAAATTGTAAATTAAAAAGTAATATTGCAAAAATACAACGATGATTGAGATTTTTTTCATAATCGTCAGACGCGCGTCCCTTTTGCAACAACAAAAAAATTAGTGAACTATTTTCTATTTATAAATTGATTTATTGCAAAACCAGTTAAAAACTGCATGATTATAATTGCACGTGTGGCATTACTTTTCTACGTTAAGGTGGATATCACGGTACCCTAAAAGTCTATGGCTCCGTATACCTGCAACAAAAATGGGACAAATCTGGGTAAATATGTGACATTTCAATTGCAGATTCAGAACCGTGCTTAACTCTTTGTTCCCAACCTGAGATGTGTGCGGATGTGTGTGTGTGTGTGTGTATGTGTGTAATTTGGTCTAGGAATTACGATCGAAATCTCAGCGCACTTGGACTGGCTTAGATAGCTCTCCGGCTTAGGTTTCTTCGATGCCAAATGCCGTAGCAGTACCACAACAAATGGGCCCGGGACCGCGTGCGTTCCGATAAACCTCTTACTTAAACGAACTAACACTTACCTGCACTTACTCTACCGCACATATCGGGAGGCTAGTCAGCAACTTAGAGCTTTTTCCAGTTAAAGCATTGTCTCGCTGCTGAGAGATTTCTGGAAAGGGAAAACCCATGCAAACCGACATGTAGCTTGATGCCTGTCCTCACCGAGCACCGTCACCTCCCTTTATAAAAACATACACTACGTTTACGAGACCAATAACCATAGCAGTTGACGCGTTCGGAAACACGAGATAATCGGTCAATGAATCAATCGAGAATTATATGTATTCTTCTTATTTTCAATGGTAATTTCCGTTGTATATTGGAGCATATTTACGTTATTCTCAAGTTCACAATTATAGATAACCCATCTTTAAATGAAATGTTTTAGAGAAAACTCCTATTTGCTCTCATTTATCAATTAGTTCCATCGAACTTACTAGGTGCTAAATATTGATGGAAGGAGTTAAACGTTTGGTAAAGTCATCACCTTCACTTTTGGAATTCAATTTTTTACGTGATATGTTTGTTACTAATTGTTTTATTTATAAGTGTTACATTTTATGTTTATTACTTATTGTTTTATCAGTTAGATCGTAATTGCGGAAGGAAAAATTTAGGTTGCAGCTACGAAGGTGTAGTACACACTGCCCCCAACAACCAGCAAAACGCGCGAGGTTTGTCGCGCGTCGCGGCCACTGTGGCTCCCTGCGGGAGACGTTGCCCGCGACAAAGGCGGTTATCCCCACTGATCCCTCCTCGGATTCAGGGGATCCCCCCTCTCCCCATCCTCTTCCCCCGCCGCGCACTCGCTCTGCGCTCCGCCACGCCGCAGAGGGGAGGTCAAATCTCGCCCCCCCCCCCCTCTCTCTCTCTCTCTCGATATTTCTCCTCCGACGCCTCCCCCGCGGATCTCATTCTGAGTCAGCGGTTTGTTCAATCATTGACCAAGATCAGGAGGGGATTTGCCTTTGCAGGCGCCCGAAACCATCCCTTCTCTAGTTCCCATTTCCCGAGACTGCGCCGGAAAGCTCATGAGACATGAAATTGCAACGGTATGGGAACGAAGAAAATGAGAAAGATGGTGTTCATCTTAATGCCTTTTAATAGAACAAATATTCCCTGAAATTTATGCTAACATTTCAAGTAATGCACATGAACAATTTTTCACTTTATACTTATCATTTTATACTATAGTTAGTGCATTTAGGCTTTATATGAATAATAGAGGAGATGAATTATAGAAGTAACAGAGTTTTGCAGAATTAAAGAAGGAAAGAAGGGTTGTGGAAATGTGGTACAATTTTCTCTTCTTTTGTTCTCCCATTGTGACAAATATAGGTCATAAAATTCTTGTATTTAAAAATCTGCCGCAGTTCATTGATAGAACAGTGAACAAGTAACTCCAAAGTCTGCAACTGTAATACAGTGACTGATAAGCACACGAAATATAATTGATACCACAGTGAACGACAGCTCACCAAATAATGATTAAAAGATAAATTTGTTCCAAATTTTAAAACTCATTGAAATAAATGTCGTCGATCCTGATGGCCGAGATTGCTAAGGCAGTAGTGTCGTGGCGATCTCGGATCGAATTATCGCGGATTCGAATCCCGCCTCGGGTATGGATGTATTTGTGATCGTTCCTTGACCCTTCATCATCATTCTATCACTTCATTAAAGTACGATTAATAATTTCCTACGCGAGCAGGAGGCCCTTGCCATTAATGGGATGTGCAGTTGGCTAATAAAAAAATGTTAACCTGTGTATTCAATATTCCAGTATGACTGTAGAAGGGTATCGTTTTCAAGTTTTAACTTACTGAACGGTCCTTTCGGTCTTTTATTCGGTTTCATTCTTTCGTTCCAAATTTGTCAACTTTTCCTCTTGCTTCACTTTGAAGCTCTTCCAAACATAGTTTTCAAACCAATCATCTTAAAACACTGGAAGTCCCAAGATTTTTAAAAAGAACAGAAGATACGGAAACTTATATAAATTCTGGAAGGGCCGATTCTTAAGATGAATGGTAGGAATATTTTAATGAGGATTTCCTGTGGGGAAAGACTTACTGCTAAGAAGAGAAGCAACTTTTACGGAAGTTTCTCCAACTAGATGCAGATGGGCACATGCTTAAAAAAGGAAGCTTTTTTTCTGTGCTAAGTTTCTTTTTCAGACGGTTTGTTGGCTGCGATCCAGTGCCAGATGATATGAGCTTCTTTTCTTTTGTTGATTTTCAGTTCAACTTTCCTTGAAGAATTCCTTGTTAATTTGTGCTACTATTCTGGCAGTTCTGGCTATTCTGGCATATTAATAACAGTTTGTCTTTTCTAGTTGCTATAACTAATTTACTTTTTATTCTGTTTCAGGTGAGTTTCAATACCTTTCGGATGTATTGGCGATTTTGATTTTTGGTGAGTTAAAGAAAAATAAGTTACATTTATACATATGTAATTTATGACACAATATTTTTTTTAATTGCATCGAAAGCGATAACACACATTTACTACTGCGTATCCTGGAAAACTCTCGTAATAGATAATGTAGGTAATCGTAACTTAAGGAAGTTTCCTTGTTTCTTGCGACCGGTACACATTTTTAATCAGGTAATGCATATTTTAAGTAATATCTTGTAGTGAGGAAAGCAGAATATTTTGCTCAGTTTCGGACCCATGTGTGGTAATCCTATAAGGTTCTACATATTAAGGTGATAGAATGTAACTCAGTTCAGTTCCTATTGCAATTTCATGCAATGAAACTTTATATCTTTCCAGTGTTGCTGCTTTAAATGAATGTAAGCTCTCATTACTTTTCACTATTTTTTACAAATCTAAGATTAATTTACAAACATATAATGAGAACCAAATTGCATGTAAACTCAAAACTGGTTTCCTAACCTACAGAGTTACTGTATACCTCCATATATCAAAACGAAAACACGACAAAATAGCTTAAAACAAATTTCCTGATCGCTCAAATATTCCAGAGAAATCTGTTCTGGTTCTTTTTATATGATTAAAGTCTATAACTTGATTGTCTGTGAGTGACTTCTGTTCAGTATGTTATGAGGGTTTTAAATTTTCAGACTGACTATACGTACGTAAAATATTACTTAAGAATCAATCTTGTTGGGAAGTGAACGGTGAGTATGAATCGGAGCAAACAAAAGGTTTGAGGTCACAGTTGGCCTATTTTGAGTTGACGGTGGGAATCTGTTTTTAAAACATAAATTCACCTTTCTATGCCTAAAAGTTCGTTGTTTATGAATTCTGTGAAGTCTATATAGTGTCCTTCAACTATTAATATTAAAAAATTATCGATATCCAGAACTTAGAACCATTCTGCTTGCTCTTCAAAATTTGAAGCTCTGGATGTCGAACGTTTTTGTTTTCTCCGATTCATATGGTGTAACGGCTAGTAACGCGGTTTTGTTAAATAAGTAATTTTAAAATAATGACTTGAATTTTCAGTAAGTAAGAGACATAAAGAACTTGATTTTAGAAGACAATGGTTTCTGTCCTAGAATTATTTTATTTTTAGTCAATTCCCTTCAGTGACGTTTATAACACAGTTTTTGTTTTTCTAATATAAATAAATGAGCATATGAATGATTGTAGGAAGGACCGAAAGAATAAATGAACGAATGAATGAATGAGCGCAATGATGCTGAACGAATAAATGAATGACGAGCAAATAAATGATTGACGAACGAATAAAATACTAATAAACGAAAATATGACTGCTGAACGAATAAGTGCATGACGGAATAAATGCATGACAAATTAAAAATGCATGATTAACCTAAAAATTAATAAACTAAATAAATAAAAAGTAATAAAAATCCTTCATACGCCTTCCTTAGGAGGGAAAGTAAAGCCGGCTGGCTCATGTTAGTAGATTTACTTGCATGTAAAAGATACTCAAGCCTAAGTGACGCCTCTGAGCTAAATTCAAATCGCCTGCTTCATCGCCCAAGAAATACCTCCTTATTACTAGATGGTGAAAGGAGCGTAGCGAAATTTGCGGGGTCAGACGGAAGTGCAGGCCTCGTGGCCTGAGTGTCGCCTCGTAAATAAGGCAAATATTCAATTCAATTCAACTAATGAATTAGTAAGAACATGAATTGTCGCGAGTTGGGAGGGACGCCATATAGGGACAAATGAAGGAACGAATGAATGAACAAATAAATGAACGAATTGTCTGTTATGTAACGAACGAACGAACGAACGAACAAACGAACGAACGAACGAATCAATGAATGGAATAATGAATAAATAAAAAGACGACGGGCGAAACAAATTGTTTTGCGTGTAGTGCAGCCGCGCAGAGAAAGCAAGCCACCGCGTGAGAAGCTCGGCGCTCACGGGATTTCTCGTCGGCGCGACCGCAACCCCTATTCATCCCGGGCGAGGAATCCGCGGCGCAATGCGTTATGAACCGCCGGGAGAGGAATGCTTGTGGCGCCGTTGAGGCCTGCGCGAGAATGCTGCGGCGGAGGGCAGGGCGCTGGAAATAGAGGTCAGAGAAGTTCTAAACAAATAGCTAATTATAAAGTTGGCGAAAATTTCTTGCCCTACTCGTTGGGGGGAGAGAAGGTGGCGCTAAAGGGCGGAGGGGGGTTTGAATTATGGATTGGCGCCGCCACTGACGTCGCCACTTTTATGAGTACTTAAAGTTTTAATAAGATGTTGTATTTCGGACGCGGGCCCTGGGTGTCGGCAGCGTGCGTTCGCTGCTCGCTCAGGAGTCGAGGGCGGGGTGGGGCTTCGCGCTTAATGGCGTTGAAGTGTGGGTGCTGAAGGCTTCATGGTTTGTGGCGCTTACTTACGTATGCTAAGAGGAGTTTGTGAAGTAAATGCGCCGGGGTGAGGTATACAAAAGGTACACAAAGAAATTAACCTCTGCACACGAGGGGGTTTTAATGACTGAAAACTACGTGTTCTTGGGCTGAACCATGAAGATATAATGATGTGGGCTGTGACGTTCTTCTGGTAAATTTAGTATTAGACTTTTGGAAGATGTGTGGATCGAACCGAACTTCGTAAAGTATGTTCAACATAAAAAAAGGAGAATACAAAGTTCTAATTTAGAAAGTTCTTCATTTCGCTTATAATAATTTTGTTTCCATTTTTATGGTACTTGCATTTACGACTATCCTAGATAAAAATAATCATTAACAATTTTGCGATGTCATTATGTTATATAAATATTTAAGAATTATTTGGGTTTTGTTTTTATGTACGTATGTATGTATTATGTGTTTGTATTTTTGCAGTGAGCAATTGTTGTAGTGGGGAATGTTAAAACATAAGCATATTAATTAGCATATCTTTCCTGGTATATGATATATCTTTCAAGATGATTGTGATTCAATTACACACTGATTGATGAAAACAGAGGAACTGTTCATTAAATCTAACTTAAGAAATTAAAACGTACAAATTTGCAATGTTGCAACGAAATCGTTTGTAACGTAATGTATTCCGGTGTGTGTCCACATTTAAAAGTTATCTTCTTATCATTCATTCTTCTCGACATAATCCGTGTACCCACTTAATTTACAAACACAAGTTTCAGAGAAATCCTCATTATGCACCACTTTCATTATGAACGTACTTGCAGTATTTATTCAAGAAATTGTTACTGCCCCCTATTTCTCCTTCTATTTACCTAGGGAACATCCTGAAAACTTCTTCAAATATTTACGCACTGGCTGTCAGCTCTGACAATTCCATATTTAACATTATGCCAATATTGAACATAAAGAAGCCGCCCTTAATTCAGAGGCGCCGAGGCTCCAGGAAAGCTCGCGCTTATTTTCGTTGCATTCAAATCCCGCCGTCGTCCCGGGCGCCGGGCTAACGGCGGCGGGGAGCGGGCGCGGCGCGGCCAAATTGGCAAATTAGCCCGCAATCTCGGTGTTCGGTGTTTTCATCTCATTTTGCGCGGCGACCGCCGTTGCAAGTCGGCGGAGGCTTCGCCCTTAATGAAGCTGACGACCCGGTGGTGGCGGTGGCGGTGGCGGTGGCGGTGGCGGTGGCGGTGGCGCCGGCGGTGGCGGCGGCGATGGCGGCGGTGGTGGCGGTGGCGATGGCTGTGGTGGTGGTGGCGCCGGCGGGGAGGAGAGAAGTGAAAAGAAGAGATCTTCCCACCTCCCCGTTTAATGCAGTCGTCGCCGTTGACAGGCGTCTGGAAAGACTTTTGTCAACCCTCCGAGGTTTTCCCATCGTGCAATTTTTTTTTTTTGAAAGGAGTGACCGCCTGGCATACCAGACCGTGCGAGTGCTCTCTCCTTTCAGGTCTCCGTGTTTCTCAACTTCTCATTTTCGAAGCTCTCTAGAGTTTTCTCACTATTATCATATCAATTACCGTCTAGTTTTCAAAATATATAATTGTCTTATTCCAATGGAAATATCGGATGTAGGGAATCTTAGTTGTGGTCCCGTAGGGGTCTCTATATCCCCCCTCCCCAGAGACGATTCCTTGCCTGGCCACTGATTCAGGGGTAAACTGCAGGGGAGAAATTGCGTTGTGGAAATGAGATTCTAAACGAAGGAGAATTGCGGGAAACGTTGAAGATAAAAGGCAGAGTCCCGAATCACGAATGAGGTAAGTCCAGATACAGTTTCAGTTGCTGGGAGTTGAGGGTAGTAACGTGGTTGGATTTTAAGAAAAATTAAAAGTTTGAGAAAAAGATGCCCTCTTTAAACAGCGGAAAAAAGAGTTTATGTAATTGAGAAGAATGGTTCCAACATTGAGCGGTGAGCTTTGTTATGACAGCACGAGTTAACAAATAAAAGTGTTTAGATAAGCATTTGATGTGACAATATATGTCTCATAGGTTGTGCGTAGTGTTATCTGAAACACATAGGCGAGAAGTACGTAGTAAATTAAATTGGAATGCAAATTATCTGACGGCAGTAAAGAAATGAGATTGTGAGTCTAAAAAAAAGGAATATGATGAATGATTGCTAGAATACTTCTATAAGTAAAAATTCGTGAGTATTAAACACATTATTGAATGTATGCAATCTAAATATTAATTTAGGGAAAATGCAGAATCTTTTGAAGTGATGAGACGAATGGTGGCCTGAGACGAGGAGATTGGTACTAATGCGTAACGTACCTTCCAAGATGGAGCATATGGGCATTGAAACTATAATTTAAAAAAAAATTGAAATGATTTATTTTGAAGAGACAATCTTATTATTTTATTATTTACTAAACATTTTGCGACAATGAGTTTAATGCTATTAGCATCAGATCCCGGAGTGTGCACATACTCTACATTTTAACTCTACTGTACATACTGAGAGAGTGAGCATTGTTTATCATACTCTTGCGTTGAAGGTCCCACTAATTCGAGAAGTGCCCGCGGCTGCGAAAGCCATAGCGCGAGCGGTGGGGTGATGCGATGTCAGGGCTAGAGCCTTCTTGAGATGGCGCCTCGTTAGAGTGATCCCGCGCCCGCAGCAGGCATGGATTTTAATTAAGCCCGAGGTGTGCGTTGCATGGCGGCCGGGGCAGAAACGGGGCCCTGACGGCGGCGGGCGGAGCGGAGCGGGGCGGGGCGGGGCGGGGCGGGGCGGGGGCGGGGCGGGGGCGGGGCGGGGCGGGGCGGGGCGGGGCGGGCGGCGGAGCCCAGCGAACGGAGATCGGAAGGGGGGGGCGGGGCGTCACCGTCGCCGGAGGGGGCGGCGGGGCGCTCGCTGCTGAGGCGACGCTAGATGAGATTTCATGGATGAAGCTGAAGCACGAGGTTCGTTTCTGCTGCACAGTGGGTGCGTATGTTCCTTCCTCCGTTCCTTCCCCCTTTCTCTTCTTTTTTTCTTCCTTTCTTTTCCTTTCTTCCCTTTGGATAAATGTATTTGAACTGCAAATGGGCATAACCCGGTGGCAGCTAATGCTTTGCATCTTTGCTTCCTGCCTTCCGTCCTTTTCCTTCTTTCTCTTTCATATTTTTTCCCTTTCTTTATATGCCTTCCTTCCTTCCCATTATTCTTTTTCCTTTCTTCCTTACCTTTCCTCTCCTTCCATCTCTAGGTGGATTCAATTTGTAAATAACTTTCAGTTTAAGAGAGATGGAGCATGGTCCAATTTTTACTGAATAACGATACAAACTACATGACAAAATAGTCATTTTATATTTTGAGAATCAGTTCTTAAAATATTGTTTTACAAAACAGGTCGATAGAAATGATTTCAAACAATTCTTGAATATTTGTGTCCCCAACACATTTGAAACATTGTAGGTAGATAGAAATTCTTATGCCTATTATGATTTTTCAAAACTCTCGTAACTGTAAAAGGTCAGCCAATCCGATAATTAATTGACTTATGATGCTCGCTCGCCGGGAGATTTTGCCGAAGGCGAGACCTCCGAGGCCATGGCAGGCACCCGCGAGGTGAAGGGCGTCGGAGAGAAGACAGGGGCTTAGCCCAGGCCGCAGGGCGACAACGTCGCCACCTCCCCCACCCTCGCCTCCACTCCTACAGCCGTTACCGCGCCCACGGACAACCTCACCAGCACCAATCTCGCTTCTGTTACCTCCACCATCCCAGGAGCCGCCACCACCCTCGTCTCCATTAACACCCTCGTCCCCGCCATCACTCTCGCCTCCGCCACCTCCCTCGTCTCTACCACCACCACCCTCGTTTGCTCACCACCCTTGCCTACGTCACCACCCTCATCTACACCACCATCTCAACTGCAGCCACCACCACCCGCTTCCGCTGTCTTTGCCATCGTCATCACTATCCTCCCCCATCAACGGTTCTTCCCCCACAGCCCCCTTCACAACCCTTCCCGCCGCCACCTCTACAACCTTTGCAACCATCACTATTCCACGTCCATCACCCCACACCGCTACCAACACCTTTACCTTCCCCGACGCCACTAGCGCTGTCGCCGCCACACCCGTCGCCACACTTCACTACTTCCCCTTCCATCACCAACACCACTACCATCACCACTAGCGCGGTCGCCGCCACACCCGCCACCGCCGCCGCCACACCTCACTACTTCCCCTTCCATCACCCACACCCCTACCAACACCTTTACCTCCACCAACGCCACTACCATCACCACTAGCGCTATCGCCGCCACACCCACCGCCGCCACACGTCATCACCACCGCCACAACCCGTCGCCGCGGGCGCCTTCTCTTCCACCTCCGCTCCCTCGTCAAACTCTCCCTTTCGGTCTCCAGCGCCGTCGCTACCGTCGCCGCCGCAGGGCCGCGTGCAGGGGTAGCAGCGCCGGAGGGGCGGCGCTCCAATGACACCTTTTTATCGCCTCCGCGCGCTAAGCCGCAGCCGCAACCTTCCCGCAGGGATGCATTACGATCCCACGATGCCGAAACAATTTCATTACCGCGCGCCCTAATGAAGGACTGAGGCGTGAGCGATGGCGGTGGCGGTAGGGGCGGCGTGCTTGGACGGGTTTCACGGGAGACGCCTCGGTCGAAGGCAACGACGGTTCGAAGAGTAACGTTGCCCTCAGCGGACGGTAGCGGGATTGGTGGTGGGGTGAAAAGGGAGGGGAGTGTAATTTGTGGAAAAGGTCAAAGTGGGGGGGGGGGGGCAACTGGTATATACAGGAGCGGCACAGAAGCGTCAGCAATCGGCGGTAGCGATGATAGTTGTAACTGGTGATCGAATAGTGGTGAGGTAATGTTGTGGTAGAGATGGTGATGGCATAATATTGTTAGTGGTGGTGATCGTAATAGTTTTCACTACTGCATGTAGGAGTGTTCACTACTGCATGGCGGAGGTGGTGATGGTATAACATCGTTAGTGGTGGTGATCGTAATGGTGTTCACTATACTGCATGTATCTTGTGATGGCTTTGGTAAGGTGCGACGTGATAATGGCAGTGTCGTGGATGTCTGCATGAAGTGACGTTTAACAACTAAGTTTCTGTTTTGATATTGTGTTGGTGTAATGGTGGTGATATAGTGTGCGTAGATGTAGTGGTGAGTCAAATGTGTTATGCGCTGTTGATGTAATGATGTACTACTGAGTACGTGAGTCTCGGGTAGTAGCAAAGATGTGGTGAAAGTGGTGGACGTGTGACACGGTGCCACTGACTGTTACTTTCGACATAAATGCAATACCACGAACGTATCGTCGTAAATGCAATACCAGTAGTATAGCAGTATATTGACAGGAAACCTCTTGGGCTGACGGTGGGTAGCATGCCAGGAGGCGAGTTGTGTGCTGGCACAGGAAGGAAATGAGGTTTTGATGGCAAAGGGGATGAAATAGGGGAGGTGTGAGGGGAAACGAAAGGTGAGAGATAGACAGGAGAAAGACGGAGAAGGCTTTGTAGGAAATGAGTTAGATGAATTATGTTTGTAAATGTTTTAGGAAATTATTTTTTGTATAATACTGAGAATATTTCCTTCCGAATAACTACTGCACACATGTACATTACACGTTTGTCAAAAACTTACAATTTACTTTTCACATTCACAATTTAATTTAATATAATTTAATAAAATTATATTACATGAAATTTATGTCAGTGAAACTTACGAGTGTAAGTAATGAAGAATTCAATACATTGTAATATTCAGTGTTCTTTGTTTTTGTTGTTTGCTAAAGCACAGGCCATGACAGATCAGTGCTTGGGGAGCGCAGCGGGGCGTTGCGGGCGTATAACTCCCAGATGACAGTCAGTATCTCACCATTGGGAGGGAATCACAGCTATCAAAGGAGCACTCTAGCCCACAGATCGCCTTAGCATATGTAGCATTGTCCACGAGACCAAAGACATGTGAACAAACGTTATGAAAAGTTGCGAAATGCGTGCGAAAAACTTCTGATATTTCATAATTGTTTTAGTTTCAATGTACCTTACAACTGAAAATGCTCAATAGAGATCTTTAGTGTCCCTCGTTCGTCTGTATTTGTTGACCGGACTCCGCTCTCCTTTGAACATTTTCCGGTTTAATTTTGTGAAGCATCAATTTGTGTGGTCAGGAGCCGCCACAGAGTTCACGAATATTGTTGTACAATACTATTTATTAAACGATTAGTACAAAGAATTTGGTTGCTTTATTTTCATATTTTAATCATAAATTTAAATCATATTTTACTACATTTTAAAAGGAGTGTGGAGACTATTTTGACGAATGTATGTTAGTACGTGATTGCCTAACATTAAATCTTCTCCCTTCTTTCTGAATCTACAGTTAATTTTCTTCCAACTAGCCTCATATTTTTGCCTTTTCTTTCCACCCTTGCGCGTTTTTCGTCTGTCTTATCTCTCACATATTTCTCCTTTCCTGCTCCCCACTTTCTTCCCTTTTCTCCCCCTCTCCCTTTCTCTCTCAGACCCCCTCTCCCTTCTCACGGGAGTGCGTGCATCGCAGCCGCCACGCCGGCCCTGCCTCGTAAATACTTTCATCTGGGTAATGGAGCCTTTGAGGCGGGAATTGAAACCGACCCTGGGTCTGCGGGCCGGGACCGGGTCAATATCAGAGTGAAGCAGACTTATGCAACACGGCGCTTAATCTTTTACTTTGTGCCTCCGTCCGTGCCCGAAATGCGTTTTCTTTTCTTTTTTATGCAAGGGCGTAGGCAACGTGCACCCTCGTACAGTTAGTAATTGTGGCGCTCCAGCCACGGGCGAGATTGTAGATGCTTTCCAGGCCATTTCGCGTATTAGTGGCGTGGATAGGAATGGATTTCTTTTGTTCTGTTACAATATTCCGGTCTGCAATACTTCATTTCGATGTGAAAAGAGCGATGGAAGTGTGCGAGGGGAAATAGCTATTACGTTCTAGTAGGAGAAAGTGTTTCATTTTCATGTTGTAATAAAAGTCATCACTTGTTGGAAAAACAATCTCTGTCAGTCCCTGGAAGTGAAAATTCTGCGCCGAGAGAACGCGTGAAATAGAGATTTCATTCTGCAAATACTTGTTTCTATAAATACGTACCGTAATATAGGTCCTATTGTTTAGGTGAACTACATGAATAGTCGTCGAAATTTGTTGGAAGAGTGTTCCGAGGGTTTGTCATTCTTGTGTGATAGTTAATAGAAAATTATTCTAAGGAGTTCGGTGGTGTTCATAGCATGTTGGTAATAAGCGTTTAATGTACACATGTAATTTAAAATTTAACTTGAGAAGAGCATATCCCCGTCTTCAAATATTAGTGACAAATGCTATTTGAATCCTTCAAAATTGATTTTTTGAACCTGATCTATTAGAGCTGTTATTTTAATATAGATTTGATATGAGCAATAAACTACACAACTAGTGATGTGCGACCGTACTGAGTGTTGATGTTTTAATTACAAATCGATGTTGCAAGTAGTTGTGATCTTTCTAATTAAAAATGAAATATTGTATGCTATTATTTACTGTCTGCAACCATTTTTTTCAAATGTACGTATTATCAAGACCTGTTTTACAACGTTTCGGGCGTAAGACAATGCTTTGCATTTTAATTTCCATTACGTATTCATTCATTAGAATCAACTTTCTGATAGACTGTATTCTATTTTCTCAAAATTATATATTTTACCTGAAGGTATCTTGTGTAAACATTATTATCGCTTGATAGTGCTTCGTTCGTGTTAAACACTGCCACGAGATTGTCGAACGGTAATAGTATTTGATATCGTGACCAGGTCGAAAACAACTTGTAAAATCATCTCCCGCGTCGCTCGCCCCCCCCCCCCCACGCCGTCCCAAATGGGCTTGGCGGCCCACTATCCGCTGCGTCAATTTAAAAGCTTTCATAGCCAATCCGATTGGCGTGTGGCGCATCCCCAGCGGGCGAAAGCCCTGCGGGACGCCTGGTCTCTGGCGCCACCTCTCGCCACGCCCACTGCGAGGGCAACTGCAGGAGCCCGTGCAAAGAATACTGTTAAAAATTTAGATATTTTTGAATATTAATTACGTAGAAAGGAGAAAGCGTTTTAATGCTGCAGCGAAAAACGGTAATTTGTTGGCAGAGAAAACTCATATTGTGTAGCATGGAAACTGAAAGAGTGAGAAATGCAATGTGCTCAGTAGAACAAGGGGCTTTCCCTGATTTTTTGTGGAATTGTGATATTAGGATTAAATATTATTCTTTTAGCAATGAAATACCTAACGGACTTCATGCAATATTCATATGATATTGAAATATATTATGGATCTATATGTAAGTGTACTGTGTTTAAAAGTTTACTGAGTTATACAATGAATGTTCTAGTAAACCCTCAATTTCTCAGAATTATGTGAAAGTGAGACAACCCGTTGTTAAAGTGATCCCTTCAATTCTTGTTCCAAAATGTAGCAAATTACTTCCCCTAACACGTTATTAGTCAGAATCCACTGTTTTGTGGCACCTTTATACCTAAATTGGCTTACGCCAAAACATCTGACCGGCCGTATACCAGTCCACCTGTCTATGAACAACACAAGCGGCTAAATCATGCGGAGGATTTTCACCCGCATTGATATTCCTGGCTGATATCGCGGCCCGTGCAATTTGAAACGAATATTTTGATTTTGGGGGTACTTTGCACGAAGCTTCTGGGACATTTAATTTTTTTCTCAGCCACGGCTCTAATTTTTTTGTTTATTTTTTTTTCCGGTTAGAACATAAAACGCATATAAAAAGATAAAAATTGCGCATGCATCATTTTGTTGAACTTTCGAAAATTGCATAAACGTCAACATTTTCGGAATTTCTCAACAAGTACAATATTGAAGATATTTTTTAATAAAATTTGTTCTTCACAATTAGTTCTTTTATTAATGTAATGAACAATTTGTTTGAAAATATTCGTAATTTTCGAGCAACTTTGAGAGAAATATGGGCAGTATTTAAATCAAGATGTTCTAAGCAACGGCTTCATTTTTTCCCCATTTTAATGCAAGAGTTTTTCTAACAGTTAGCTCCTTTCTTATTACGAAATTTTCATCTCACTTTATTCTTATAGTTTACTATGGTATTCACGTCTCATTCTCATTCACTGTAAAACACTTCGCTTCTCCAAAATATACCCATCCATTATATCCAAACCCATCCAATATACCCATATACCCACTTCCATAGTCGTTAGTGAGCTGGCTTACTCGAAGTTGGGGTAGACGCATTTACATTACGCCAGGATAACGTTTAGACCGCTATTTCTCTTTTCATCGCTTCTGCATTAATGGAACAATTTATTTTAATCAGGTATGAATAATCTGGAAGTATACAAAGGTATTACATTAATTGATGCCTGTTGCAAAGCGTGTTTTTTTTACTTTTATTTCGTTCAAATCGAAGCGCTGCTTTTGATAACTGATTTTTAACGGTGGAAGATTATTGTTTTCATACAATGACGCGTGGTGCGACAGCGTGTTGATACCAATGTTCCAACTGACTGTGCAGGAGAGAATGTGCGTTTAAACGCGTGGACGCGGAATATTGCGTAAAAGGAATTTATCCGCTTGGTAACGAGTTTTTGTTGCATTCCTGCATAAAAAGCGCGTTTTTACTATAAATTCTTTCGGATTTTAAAAACATTAAAACGAGGATATTTCGCTTGAATTTATCACTTACAAAACAGGCCACGGATTGTGTGATTAAACTTTTCACAACATATGATTTAAAAATGATTTATACTTCGATGGATAGAAGATAAATACGTAGATTATCCTTGCATTCATTCTCGTTAATAAATCAAAGTTGCGAGTTTAGTAAGTAGTTAATTGAAATGGCATAGCAGCAAACATTTTTTTGCAAAACTTCAGAGATGATTGATTTTTATCTGATGTACAGGCCTCTCGCTGAGCGGCAGGGAGATTCATTGCCGCAAAACAGGAGCCGTGAATGCTGTGAAAATACAGATATTCCTCTCTCGAATACCAATGTTTTTTAAAGTGAATTCAGGAACTGTTAGCTTTTATACCATTTAATTTACACAACCGCCTGTGTTTATTACAATTACATTAAGGTAATCTAATGTAAGAAAAACGGTTGAATATGCATTTATTCAAATTAAAATATATATTATATTTATTATATTTTACTTCTAGATTTAAACAATAATAAATTTTAAAAATATAATATAAACGTAAAGTGCAATAACGAAATTAATTTTAATAGAAATACCATGTTTTTTTAAATTTGAACAATGAACATTTTGTACAACTTGAAAATGTTACGTGGCTATATTTATGGTCCCTACATTGCCACAGTTTTGATATTCTTGGTATGTTCTCACAAAAATTGTATTCGTTAAGCAATTTGCATGTCTTGCGAAAATGTTTCTAATGTAATGTAATATAAATTTGATATGAACTGGGCACACGAAACGAGGTTAACGAAGACGTTACCCTGACGACAAAGATAAACTTTAAGAGTGTGTCTCCAAGTGGCTGGTGAAGAGCGGAGAATGAAAAGACATCGTCGGGAGAGAGACTCAGGAAAGAGAGAGCGCCTGAGAGGGATTGGCTGTGAGAAATGGAAATTGAGAACATGGAAGAAACAACCCTTACGAATGCATTTCAAGTAGTTTCTGGAAAATGAAAACAATTTGCAATGACTTGTTTTAGAAATATACCTTTCCTAAATTTATCAGTATTCAGTGTAGTAAAATTATCATTAAGTTACAAATCATTCGGATAAATAATTGTAAAATTGTGTTATACAGATTCCAAATCATACAGGAATATAGGCAAAAAGCAACTACTGGATCGTCGGTTCTTTCGGCAGATCTTTCTTCAAAAAGAAAATTAAAAAATTATATCAATTTTGGAAATCATATAGAAAGATTATTCTGACAAAACTCTATAAACAAACTTCCTGAGGTTAGATCTTCTGAATTTAACAAAAATCTTGTGTTTTTGAAGCAAGAAGAGATACGAATAGAACTAGACTAAGAGTATGATATATTAACTTGACTCAGGCTTGTTTGTTCTCAGAAATACCAATTACTAAGTATAAAAGTTGTGAAACTGAAATAACAATCATTTTATTATTTAATGTTAAAAATGTTTCAAAACGTTAGAGAACAAGTCAGCATGCTTAGTAAAGTCAAGTAATATTTAAAAAATGTATTAATTTTAAATAATACTAGTTTCGGTGAAGTAAGAAAAAAAATTGTGAAACTAAAAAAATTGTGTAAAACGATACGCCAGGAACGAAATATAATTTCTCTACATTTTAAAGGCTATGGGTTTTCGTTTATGAAGAAATTTCAGCTTTCTAATCAACCAAATTTCGAAACAGTTGCTACAAAAAAAGGTTGTGAACCCTATATATGTTGCAACTTGCTGTTATTAATATGTTGTAATATGTTTTGTTCTAGTATATTATGTTATTTTAATTATGTCCTAACATTACTAAAACGAACACTAATCTATCGTCATTTGTCATTGCGTGGTATTTTAGACCAAATACGATCGAATAGAATTAAACCAACTACATTATGTAGTTGGAAATTTGTCGGCCTGGGCTGTTTTTTTCTGACAGTTGCAATTGATCTATCAAAATCAGTGGACGTTTCGTGAGCTTGTATTTAGCGAAGAAGATACAGATCTTTTTAAGTTCGAAGATTGAGTGCTTATAAATGCATAGATTAGAGTGTGTATACGAACGAAGATTCAAATTGAAATATTATCATTGATCATATTTTGTGAAGGGGCCCATGTGCCAGACGATAGCTGAATATTACTTTTATAGTAAATGCGAAGTTTATGGTGTTACGGTTACTAAGAAGGTGTTAATTTTTATTTCATTAATTTATTCAATTAATCAATGGACTGACTTCAGTTCGTATTATTCACGCTAGGGACCTTACTTTATAGCCAAAGAAATTTTATAACCATGTGATGTATTTCGTTTTTAAATTACGGTGGATAGAAGAATTCCCAGCTACAGTCTACTGCTACATGCATTTATAGATATTGGTCTAAATTATCATTATTATTATTATTATTATTATTATTATTACTCATACAATCCAATGTTGGGCAATAACTCAGACTAAGACGGATTTATACTAAAAAAAATATTTAATGCGAACACCATGTTAAATTGAATAAACCAGTTCAAAATGTCTGAACTAAAATTGTGCGGACGTTCTACTTTTTACGTAAATCACTTTCGTTGAAGTCCCCCTACCGAAATGTTACTTACCGACGACGCCCGTGCAGTCCAGAATTCAGAAAGAATATATATATATATATATATATATATATATATATATATATATATATATATATATATATATATATTCTGTTCTATTAACATCATTTAATTAACATTCTCTATTAACATTGTGTTTTATAAACATCTATAATATTCGTCTCAGTTGATTAGAAGGTTATGGCATGGCATCTCGTACAACCACAACATCCTAATTAAATGTGGAGCATTGTACTGAAGACACGAGCCACTCGCTGAGACATTGGATTAGCCTGCAGATTCGTAAGCGCTGGCTCAGTTTGGCGTGACGTGAATTCGCAGGAGGCGAAGAGTATGCTCATGATATGTGATAAGTTGCCCTCACACTTTCTGGATTCGCGACAAATTTGTCTATTTCTTTTACCCACCCGGGTAAATATGAATATATCTGCACCCAAATCTGCGAGTAAAGCTAATTAATGAAACCCGTCAGCTCCTGATTTTTCTGGATATGTGTTAGGCGTTGATCTTGCTCTGAAAGTTCGTGCATGATATCTTGAACAGTGTTCCGACTTGTTAAACCTTCGAATAACGTTGTTGCGAATGAAACCTGCTGTGAATGTTGTTGCTATAATTTCGAGGCGCGGTAAACCCCTTCAGGTATATCTGTTGGAACCATTGGATTTCAGTTAAACATCAGACGCGTTTACCCGTACGGTTAAATGGATGGTTATCTCGAACGTGTATGAACGTTTCAAGAGACTAAAACTCAAAATGAGGTTACGACAGAACATGCAGTGAGCCAATTTTTGCCTGAGGGCATTTTTTTATTATCTTTGTTTCACTCGTCATGTGACTGAGATGCCTTTCAGGGCATTGTGAAGGTACAATTTGTGACTTATTAAAACCAAATAAGGGAAACATATTGTTTTCTAAAATAAACTTTGTGGTTTCCGCAGAAATATTGTGGAACCCCATAATTGTAATACAACGGGAAGAAAAAAATGATCTTCCACAAACAATTTATTAACTATTCTTCAGTTACAGCATTACACAGACAAACATGTTTCAGGTATTTTACCTCATCTTCAGTGTCTTCAACACTTATGCATGCACAAAATGGCACCGTATGAGAAACACACCACGACTCATGTAGACAAAGTTATTGGTTTTTCTTAATATCCTGTTGAAGGTACTAAAGATGATCTAAAATACCTCGAAACATGTTTGTCTGTGTAATGCTGTAACTGACGAATAGTTAGTTCATAAATTTTGTGGAAGATCATTTCTTTTTCGTCTCGTTGTGTTACAATATTGTTTTCTGCCTACCAATCAAAAATTCTTGGAGAACGTGATAGCAAATGATTGATATCGAATGCAAATAACCCAAGACACGGGGTGGTGCAATGCAGGGGTGCCGCAGGGGCCCAGACGCGTGCCACCCCAGAATTCCGTTCCGTCGCGGCGCGCGGGGGGCGGGGCGCGAGGTGGCGATGAAAAACTCGTCGTTAGAAGATATCGTGAGTCATTAGCGCCGGAGGGGGCGGGGACGGGGACCGGGGTAAGGGATGGGGGCGGCGCGGCATGGCGGGGACGGCGCAGCGGGGATTATGAAAGAAAACAGTCCATCGCGCGCCGCTCGCGTGCGCATTAAGCACTGCGCATTAAGCGAGCGAGCGGGGGCGTGGGAGGGGGGAAGGCAGAGGAGGGGGTGCCCTCGGCCACTCGCTTTCGAGCAAAGCCCTCCAGGGCGCAGTAAAATACTCTCTTTTGCGGCTGCGCTGCTGCTGCTGTTTGAACGAATGGGATTTTGTGCGGTGCATCAATGCCTCGTGCGAGATAGTCAAATCGGCTTATAAAAGTTTTCGCTTTGAATACTGGCGTTGAAGAATAGTGCCCGCTTTAATTCAAAGTTCAAGATAATGCGTTCTTATGAGGGTACCCGAATTATCTCACTAAAACGAAAATATAGTATTTACTTGAGAAATATACGATTAAATTATTAAATTGAAACTCACCACCTTTAAATATGCATTTTAACTCACATAAATTCAATTTAAGTTTCATCAAGTTTTAGATTAGTTTTTGGGTTTTCAAAAGAAATATTAATGATTATCCCAAAGATATTAAATTTTGTCAATCTCTTGTAGTGTTCTTAGTTGTTCGAAACAACTAATTATAAAAAATATAAGCAGACATTTTAAAAACGCAATTTTATTGATTAGTTATTCTATTTTTGTTGGTATGTAAAGAATCATGTATGTAAATGTATTATTAATAAATTCGACAATTCGAAAGCCTCACGATGAGAATTTTCATAGCCAGCCTGGCTTACTACTTTGGTATCGGCAACCCCTCCACGCTTCCTCGGAGGCGAGTGCCTGTGCGCTCACCTGGTCATTTCCCCCTCCCTCAGATTTCCACCGTGCGGCCGCGGCCCTTGCCACACCCCCACCCTCTTGGCGCTCGCCGCGCGTCGTTAGCTGCGCCGCCGGCCGGAAGCGGGCCCCTGCGCCGGCGCCCCGCCCGCCGCTGCTTTTTTTCGGCCGCGGGCGGGGCGCGTTCCGTGACCCGCATTCGCTGCGCGGCCGCCCGACGCCGCACAGTGGGTCGCATCTCACGATGCGCTAGCCCGCATCTCTAATTAGAAGTACTAGTCAAAAAAGGTAAAATAAAGAATCGACGTTTATCGATAACAATTGGTTTATTCTCAAAGTTCCGCTACAAAGTTCGTTCGTCCACGCTGTAGTCCAAATTTAGAAATCCAAAATCAAAATGAAGAGCCAAATTTACCGATTTCTCAGAATAATACCAGCAAATATCTTAGCGAGAAAACTTATTTTGATTATTGGAAATGACTATAGGCGTAAGACAGAATTTCTCGCTGCTCTATGGCCCGTGTTCATTAATACTTCACCAGGTAAAAGCCAGAAGTGTTCATTCTTTATAGATTTATTCTCGAAACATCCTCTCTTCCCCAAAGGGGTGGAGTTCCCTCTACACTGGATTCTTCCTTCATGACAACTTTCTCAGAAAGTGTGCTATGTCTTTTCAAAAGCGCCCCTGATACTAGAATATTCCATTTACTTCACAAGTTTATTGTTGGGAAAATCCACTTAAAGCTTCAATAAAAGGAACCTTCACGAATGGGAATATTCAGTAAATATTCACCAGTGTCAGAAGTGCTGTTGTAAAATTTAATGGTAAAACAACAGCGACATCGATCAACGAAAATGGATTCAAAAACACTGTGGTGACATCTACACGAATTCTAGAATCCTGTTCCTAAACTACTGTGAAATCATTTTATCATCAACTACGTCCACACATGACACCGACCGCGAAGTGTAGAAGTACTTCCTACCGCTTACAAACCTATACATTTAAACACACACACACACACAAATAAAGAAAACCTAGTGGTTCTACATCACATTTTCTCCTATTTTTTAAGGATTATATAATATATATTACTACTTGTCATACTAACTGTAATAGAACTATAGCACCTGAAAGGTTCCGAAGTTTTGCATTCGATTCCTTATTATTCAACAGCAAAGGAAGAATAAGTCTAAAATACGACTGAAAAAACTAAAATGACGCTCTTCAGCATGTGGTTCCTTTCCCTGCAGCTTGATGGTGCTCTTTCTCTTTTGTTCTCTATTCAAAGCATAAATAATCTATGACCCAGTATTGTGTAGTTGGGTGCATGAAACAGCACTGATTCACACTATAATGCAAAGAGGCATTGGTGTCTGATACAGCAAGCCAATTCTTAAATTTAAATAAATGTATAATAATATCCAATATATAATCTGTGCTTACTGAACTGTGAAGAATTTCATTATTACCACTCAATCTGATATAACCGATGTATTGAAAAAGTTCAGATCTAAGTTACCAACGCACTATGTAATTCTATGATGTTTTTCAATCTGATAGAACTATTAACTATGTTATAAAACCGTAGTGTTTTGTGGCATTTTCTGTGATTCTAGTTGCACAATATAATAGAATGGTATATGTCAGTCTGATATGAATTTATGTGAAAGAATTGATGTGAGGCACGAATAACTCCGATTTCACTGCGAAATGTTATTCCAAGTCCCGTTCTGAGTTCGCCATTGGCAGAACTAGTGCTACAGTACAACACAAAATGTTTCATATGCCATATACAGTAATCGGGTAAGCTGCATATGTCTGTGTGATTTCATCCACTACTCACGGTTAGACTTGTTCCATTTGGAACAAATGGGGTGTCATTCGATTAGTGTCAGTCTATTGGTAGAGAAATGGCAATATTTTCCGTATCCTTCCAGGACATTTTAAGATAATTCGGGAGAAAACGCGTTTAGAGGGGAGAGGAATTAGGCACCTAAAACGCGTTTGGGAAGTTTTTAAGTCGCTAACCGGGGTAATCACTATTGCATTCAATTGCTCTCGTCTAGACAAATTTATTAGCATTAGTTCCACCTTTTAGGTGAATTTTTTTATTCTGTTCTGAAAAAGATTCTAAGAAAAGAAGTTTTTTGGGATTTGAATGCATGAATTTCTACGCTGCTTTGCCGACCGAACAGTAACTAATAGTCGTTAGTACTTGATTAATTGAGAGTTGACGATATACCGAATTTAGTAGAGAAACATAGAATTAATAAAAATATTAGATGATATCTTTTCAAGTAACTTTCCTTATTTGACGACGGACGAGATAGGTAACTGTTTTATATATAAAATGGTTTTATTATGAATTTTCTGAGAACAAATGCAAAATTTTAATGTAAAAATACCTGCCGAAGGCTCCACGCTAAACTAGTTTTCTACAAATGTTACGTAAAATTATGTCAATAATGTTGCATATAGTCTTTTAATATTTCAACCACTTTGTATAAATCTCTCACCAAAATGCTGAAACAGTGTGCATGTTTTGTTTTCTTGAGGTTTCGATCTTCCCCTTAAAGAGTAACTCTGCGGATTAGGATAATAAATAATTATTTACCGGTTGAGGACTTGTAAATGTAATACATTTGTTGTGGTTCAATAAGAAATATTACGAAATACACTAGGTGGCAAATTTGCGTTTGAGTTGTATTTGCTACAAATTTTTGAAAATTAAGGGTTTAAAATTATTTTTTGGGGGTTATCTTTCAAAACGATATAAAACATTTTTAATGCATTGAATTAATCTTATTGATAATTGATAGTCTTCATCCAAAGAATATGGTCATAAAGACTTCGAGTTCTTTCAACAACCTATGCCATTTCAGTACCTAGAGAACACCTAAAAAGGAAGGGGTGAACTGCGGACGGCGGTGTAAAATGCAATACAATTGAAGGATACACTGATGTATTTAAGAACAAATGCTACAAATAATTAGCAATATATTATATTCACTTTCTAAAATTTGTGTTCAATATTTTCAGCTATGGCGAACTTAAATTTAGTTTTAACGGTTTCTGTATTTGCAGTTCTTTCTGAGGAAATACTCACGTCCTTTCGTTAAAGAACTAGTTCAACATTTCTTTCGTGAATGTGCTTTACATCGGCAGATTCTAAAATAAGATTGCAACGCGTTTATGGTCTGAACTGACAGTAAGAGCTTTCGCGAAGCGATTTCGCATGACTGTTTTGAATATTTTTTAAACATCCGATAATCGTTGAAAGACTAAATTATGGTTTACGGTTAGGAAAGTGTTTTAATAATAAAAATTATAAACGATGAAGCAGTAACTTTTTGCCTAAATGAAGAAAGAGGAAGAAAATGCAGAGATGTGTTGTTGACCCCCCTTAATTTAAATTGACTGTTAACCCGTAATTGTGTGTGTATGTGTGTGTGTGTTGTGGGAATGTTTTATAACTTAAAGTTTGATCGAAGGAGGACAATAACGCTAATAAAAAAAGAAAGATGATTGGAATCTTACGGAGTATTTAAATAGGTGCTATTTACTATTCCATGGTACTAAAATATCTCTTCCGAGATAAGATTAGTTCCTTCCATTAACCTTGTTAAAAATACTAGTCTTGATGTTCTGCGCATCTGTCCTACTGTGCGCCATCTGGGGACGCAATGGCTGCACTCCGAGAGTGCTTTAGATTGCGCGGACGCCGAAAGGGTCGCTGCTGTGTTTCTTCAACGTCGTTATCGTTGCTGATGGAACCTCTTTGTGCGTTCGCATGTTGGACAACTAAAGAGATAGCGGTTCGCAAGCACCATTGGTAGTTGTTTTTTTACGGTGTTCGACAATTATAGTACTTCTGTTTAAATGCATTATTCTTCTCTTATTTTTAGAAATATTTACATCTTTGGTGTATTTGTACGAATGTACAAATTTTCCAACATTCCAACGAATGTACAACATTTCCAAAGTGAATAATTTATACTTAATAATTTGTAGAAAAATTGTACGTTTCTGGATTTTAACAACCTTATTGTCAACACCTATTTTTATCTATTTCTAATAGTACATTTCGTACTTTATACCCACCAGAAAATGTGACAGGTATTAAATCCGAGAGCATATTGTGAGTGATGGAGTGACAACTCAATCACAAAATGATTATGTTGCAGAGGATTAGGTTTACAACCAATATGTAATTATCGAGCGTGAAAAAAATCCCTTATCGACACTTTTGTGATTTTCTATTTGTGCGATATGTATTGCTCAAGAGGTTCCATCCTTGATAATTAATGTGGTAAAACATATGTACTTTCTGAAAACTTATGTTAGTTTCTACATTACTTATTAATTTGACAGGTGTGCCTAGGCTTAGTTTATTCTGATATATCTTCCTTAATTATTTGTCTAGTAAGCACTTGGGGATTTTACCTACAATGTACATATATTTCAGCTTATAATATGTCCGTGTCAAAAGTCATTTTGAGGTATTTTCTTTCAATGACCCATTCATGAACCTGAGGACGGTATTTCTAAGCGCCATCTCCTATTCAGGATACTAACTTCAATGTAAATATGTAGCCATTATTTTGATAACCTCATTGAAAATTTGGTATTCCAGAGCATTCACAATTTTTTGCTGCATCTGTTCAAGGAGTTTTGCTAACAATTTTGGAAACTCCGACTTTAGAAAAGAGTTGAATCGCTTAGGAGTCTTTTCCACTGTTACAATATTACATACCATGCTTGCGGACAAAAAGAACCGACAGGCAATGACGGGAGGAGATTGATGGATTAGGGGAAAGAGAGAGACATTTTATTTGGTACAATGTGACGTGTGAACTAATATGACTAATTAAATGGTCACCAATGAAAACAGTTATTTCTTCCTGTCTCTTGAGGATAGGTAACAAGAGAGATTCAAATCAATCCTCGAACTTTGATTATCAAACCAAACTCTAGAGGATGAATTGTAAAGTGATTTTTAGGACCCTCTTTGACGCATTCGGGGTTAAAGTTTTGGTTATTTTAGGTCACATAAACGGGCGCTAATTCGCCAAGAGCGTTCCCAAGCATCGTTATTGACATTGTAGCCTTGGCGTACTGTTGCACGTTGCAGATTTAATTTTGGCATTTGAAGTAGTGAAGTCAGAAAAGCCGATAGTATTGCTGTGCAAAACTACCGACTAATTGTATGAGAAAATCCACAGGAAAATAGAGATTTTTATTGACTTTTACTATCTTGACTTATTAAATGGGTTCAGTCTCTCATTGATTGAATGATAGATTTTGGAAGGGTATGAAACACAACAAAAAACATCCATTTGGTTTTATTTAACGCTTTTGTTAATTAAACAAAATATATTAATCTCACAGGCAATTTTCTCGGTCTTAACGTAATTCCATTCAATTTTCTTTGAAATGACAAACAATAACGCACCCTACAAATTCTATGTACTTTGCTAATGACTATTCACGATGTATTCAATAATCACAGCAGTTCTTTAATGGATTACACTTCTGATAAAAAATAATATATCCATGAATGTATACTCTTGGTGCAAATTTTTAGTTCTTGAAAGAAAATTACAAAACGACGAACCACTCCCTAAGGAATTTTCAGTAAACACATAATTTAACAAACTGTGACATTTGATGTAGTACACTCAGCGTTCTAGAATTATATCCTTATATTTTCAAGGTTCAAATGATTACACATATTCGTGTCGTAAATTCGTTTTTATTTTTTACAGACCACGAGGACTTACCAGCAGAATTATCTTCAATAAATTGTAGCCGATCTTAACACAATTAAATTATAATACATGAACGGTTAAACATCAAGATTTTAAAACATCATCCTTGTAATTATATCTCTAAAGGATTCAAGGTCCAGTTAAGGTTGATAAATTGCCTGTCACACAGGCAGTATGTTCTTGATAGCCAACTGCACATTAATTCTCGCTTCCAGAATTAAGGTCTCATTAACATACCTGGCAGTCGCAGATAACGTTCTCGTAAATATTATCTTATGAACCACAAAAGTACCGCGTGATCGGTGGTAACTGAAGTCGCACCTGAGGTGCAAACTTAACATCTCACATGGACGGATTTTAATTTTTATATTTGAAGTCGTGAAGTCGGAAAAGCCGATAGTAGTGTAGTACAAAACTACACACTAATTTCAAGATCTCAGAAATTAATAGCATATTGAACATTTCTGTAATTTTCCTTAGGGATAATCCTTTATATTCTAAAAATTACTGAGGAGCGTATTCTAGAGGTTTTGTAATTAATTTAGCCAAATCACTAAACCAAATATAAGACATTTAAATGAATAAGCCGATGGGGCAAATCCAAAGAAAATGTTTGGAAAGTTATTTGTCTAAGGGGCTTCCAAAGAAATTACTCAATGAATTAGCAATCAGCAAGAAATTTAATCCTGCAGCACATGCGTGATACGTAATGCAAGTAATGGAACTGCGAGATTACAGCGTGTAGTCAATTACGTTTTAGTAACGTGTACGCCGCAGCGTTAAGAAAAGACAATTTCAGATTAGAGTAATTTAATACTAATTGTTTCCAAGTCTCTCATGTTTTTCAAGGTATACGGGATTCGTTAATTGGAATATCTTGTGTCCTCTAAATAATATTAACATTAAACTCAGAAACATATTTCTCAATTGTGAGGTTGTGATGTAAGAAATACTATTCCACAATATTTAAAACTAATACATTGTTTTAGTACTAAGCAATACGTTGTGTAAAAACTGATTGAATATTTCGTGTTTCCGGGCGCATCTACAGATGTGGTCAGTAGTAATGTCAGTTCCGTGCACGTTTTTACTGCTGGAGGTGGCGGTGTTCCTTCTCCGTAAGGTGGTATGATCCGGCGCTGCGACGGGATGCAGGACACACTTACACCAACAGAACACCGCCTCTAGCCGGGACATGTGCTCCCGACCGGTCTCACAACGTATATGGTAGCGTAATTCATGTAAGTAAGTGTAAGGAGTGTGTATAGGACAAGGAAGAGGAATGGAATATAGAGCGCTGGCGTGGCCCGACATTTGCCTGATATTCACCGGAGAAACCACGGAAAGCTACTGATCAGAGCAGCCGGCTGCCAGTATTGTCCAGAGAGTGGCTGAAGTCGACACAACTATCTAGCCAGTGTCAAAAATCCTAACACCGTCTGTACTCGAACTCTAGGATCTCCCGATCAGAGGCACTGCAGTGAGATCAATTGTTGCCCTGAGCCACCACAGCCGGCCATGTTGAAAGTTAATTTCTTAATCCATAATAATGGAATTCCACAATATTTCCTCCAAAACCTTGTTCCGAGGTTGTCCGTCTTGCGCGGGACGATGTCCCGTTTGCATCCTCGACGCGTACCAGCGCTGGGGCAAGGCGGTGGCGGCCACCTGAACGCTGGAGGGTGGGGGACGCACCCCTCCCCCGCCAGCTCCGCCGGGGGCGCCCCGCTCGAGCGGAACGCGCTGATGAAGATGACTCGCATTAATATTCATAAACAGGGCCGGCACGGGCGGAACACGGAGATAGGGCGCGCTACACGGCGGCGGCCACCACCTGGCGGCCGCGGGCCGTACTTCACGGCGCCCCCCCCCCAGTCCCCGCCGCGGGGGCGGACGCTGCGCGCGTGAGATAACGCCGCTGCCGCCAGGTCGGTGATGACGCCCCCGGGTGACGACCGCCGCCGCCGCCCAGGGCGATGGCAGAGGGCGCGGGCGAGGTCGGGGCTGCGGCCGTAGCCGCTGACGCTATCGCGCCGCTCGGGAATTGCTGACCGCGTGACCGTCGATGGACGTGTCCAGCCGCTGGCTGGAGGAGGAAGGACCATGGAAACTGTGGAAGGAGACATCGGAAACTGGCGATCAGAACAACCTACGGTCAAGTTCACCAAGAGCAGAGTTTTTCCGATCAACATCACGCGAATGCCGGAGCAGTGCCATAAAAAACGGGCCATGGACCGCACACGATCTTTCACTTCTCTTCCTTAGCCTATCCTCTTCACTTACACCAGTGCACTTACGTGAACAACATTACCACACTGCCGGAACATCAGCTGGGAGCTTAGAGTTTGTCTCGGTTGGGTCGGTGCCCCGCTGGAGGGAGGTGTGGTTTGGGAAAAGCCCAAAAGCAAATGGATAGGTCGGTCCCGAATCTCGCCATAAAGCTGGGGAAAATCACCGGCACCTGTATAAAGTAGCGTAAAAACAAGCACTTCATTTACGGGACAATTGGCCGTATGAGTTGAAGCTCCCGGAATCACTAATCAATTAATCGAAGGGTACCCACAATGTAATCGACAAACACTCTCGGTGGTAGTGGATTGAAAATCCTACTTCTTTGTACTTTTATGCAATTTACTGACAACAGCTATTATTTTGGCCGCATAATATTCTAAAGAAGTATTATCATTAAGCTCGAGTGGACGGCATTTCAAATATTTCACATTCTATGTAAGCAGTGACAATTTTTTGAACAAATATGTGGATAACTGGAAAGGTGGTTCGAACTGAAGTTGACTAGCCCTGCAATACTTTCTGGATCTACCCTTAGTTATTTTGATTATTCATGTCTTTATTTTTATGTTTTAGAGCTATCTATCTATCTCTGGAAAATCGCTTGAATAGTACTGCTTCGAGTGCTATTTTATGATACCTGTTTTTTTACTGCAAGTATGATTTCATTATTGTGTAGTTATATTGTATTACTATTTTAGATATTCGTATTTTTCCGGGTGGGAATTATCGCAACGCGGGTCAGTGCAGACGTTGCAAACAGGTGGGTACAGCTGATCGCGATCCCATCGCCGGACGCGCTGGCTCTAATCGACGAAGTCTGTTGATTCGATATTTCATGCAGTTATTTGTATGTTGAAGCCATGGGATGTTACGTTATCTGTCTGCGATCTGCATTGCTTTGAGAGCAGAGTTCGTGGTCATCTATTTTTCTGGCAACAGGTTTATGTAGATTCCTTTACCGCTATTTGTTACAGTTTTAAAATGTCTCTTAATTCGCATGACAGCTTTCAGTGGGCGGTGCCAGGCAATTGCAGGAGAGGTGGGTCTGACAGTATTGCCCCAGTAGTGACTGCTAATCACGTTGGCCATTGAAAAACATGCAGGTTTAATCGAGAAATACTATCATTTCTATCATTAACATTGTTCTTTTTTATAAGCTTTTGGTCGCATGAACTTAGAGGTTATTAGAGACCAATTGTCCTTTTCTGCCTGGGGGAAGAGGGTAGGTCACATCATCAATCAGGGACGATCTGTATACCTTTATTTAGTTTTGTGGTTCATTTGTTCTTCTAGTAGCATATACTCATTATTTAATTTCAAAAGCACTCTTTAAATTCATCTTTTAAACTAATTTCCTTGTTATTTCCGGCAATTGAATGAATGAATTGGACGAATGAAGGCGAATGTGCATCCGTGGTCAGGGGCCGTGGTTAGATGCTACCGCCCGGATGGTAATTGGTGACCGCATAATCCATCGATAGATATTGGTTTTAATGGACGACGGCTGTCATTTCAGTTTTTCACGTTTTGCTTTTTATTTTAGATGGTTCCTGTGGAATATCAGGCTTTCCGTAATGGCTTGATATGATTGTGTATTTAGTTTTCTTCAATGCTCATCTTTGGATTCACAAAACGTTCTAAGACTGAGTTTTTATATTTTTTCTCCGGATTGGGATGCAAATGGGTTCAACTAAGGTGTAACAACCGCTGCGTTAGGGCAGTGTGACTGGGTTTTAGCGAGAAGTTGGATCGCGCTGTCATCGATAGTGCGTTCTGAAATGGAGAATGTTTGTCTTTTCTGTTCGCTTCGTTCTTTTTATGGATGAGCATTGTTTCAGTGTATAAGACATTTGCCAATGGGTATCTATTAATTTTCATGCAATTTCGAAGTTATTTTGATTTTATTACTGGTGGCGTTTCGATACTTTATGGTGTACTTTTTCCACATTTTTTTGTTTATCTTTCTTTCAATTCTTTCCTGTTTCTTTCGAACATCTTCTCTTAATTTTTATTATTGTTTACTTTTGTTACTTCTTGTTTCCACTTCCTTCTCTTTTGCTTTGTCACCTACTAGAAAATATTGAAATGCCGCAGGAAAAAAGCGATTTTTCGATAAAAGACTTGCATTGTGGGGCTCTGATATAAAAAATATAGTATAAAATATAAGTCTTGTTCCTAAATGTAGGTAAAAAATTCCTCATAACACGCTCTATCCAGAATACACGTTTTGTGTGAACCCTTATACAGAAAAAATGGTTGACGGCAAAAGTCACGTTCGCGTCTGATTGGGGCGCGCCGCCTGTTCTCGCACCTGATTGGGCCACGCATTAAACAGTACATGGTACCCGGCACTTCGTACGACCAAAACTCGGCAGCTAACCAGTACCGCTGACGTGGCCCAATCAGGTGCGAGAACAGGCGGCGCGCCCCAATCAGACGCGAACGCGCGAACCTCGCCTTTCACTATGAATACAGGCCTCAGAGCCGCGGGAGCGTCAGTCAACGCGGCGCTGCCAACTAGGACACTTCGCCCCCGCCAGCAACGCCACTGAGGATGTCTGCCACAGTTGCAGGCGAAACGTATGGACAAGTTTCCATTGGACCACGGCCTTCAAGCCCGGAAACAACTGATTTTGATGTGGAAACCGGCCGTGAAAGCCTACATTGAATGTTATACGGCTGTTAGGGCAGAGACTTCCAATCCATCAGGCAACCGTATTGTGAAAGAAAAAAAGAAAAAAAGAAGAAAAAAAAGAAAAGAAAAGGAAAAAAAAATGGAAACCTCCAAGGACGGTCATAGAGTCCTCTCTGCTTTGAAACTAGATGGGATATTGTGTATCATTCTGAAACTTGGTTTTATTAAATGTCCGTGCTTTTCAATTCATGTTCATTAGCCTATCCTCGAAGTGAGCTATAGTGCAGAGGTTTACGTATTTGACATTTCCTGCTTTCCCTCTTTCCCAATGATACTCCTTAAATTTTACTCATACGAGTATATGAACCGCCCGAGAACGTTACAAAAATGACTAATATTTTATTATTTGTGTTTTTTCTGCATGATCGAGTTTGCGGCCTTATTCACGCGGAGATTCTTCAAGAATTTAATTTTGTCCTCTTATAATGTTTACTTCGCCATCGGAGTTCAAACTCAAAGAATGATTTGTGATCGTATACACACTTAGATGTTGACAGGATTCAACAATGTTTCCATGATAAAAGTTCAATTCTCTACTCTATTTTTTAAATTTATTTCGATTCATCACTCATCGCTCTCCGTAGGTTGCCTCTCTAGGCTAGATGTCGATAGTCTCAGTTAATACTCTAATATTTTATGTTTTTACGAAGTTCAAAATTTTAGATTTAGATTTATTTTTAGATTTATATAGTCAAAAAACAGTAAAAACTGTATGTGATGTAGGGGGTGAAGATTATCTGCCCACGTTTTCTTGAGTTCCAGAATCCCTTCCCGTCATTTTAACTATAAATATTTGAAACATGAGTAAAAGTTTAACATAAATAAATATGAATTTTAAAAATCGCAAGAGTAGCAATATTTGAAAAATAGTAATTTTCGTTTCCGATTTATAGAAAATTTATTTGCATCGGTACACGAATTTCAAGTATGATTTTTCTGCATTGCTAACAAAATAGCAACTCGCCCTTACCTCTACTCTTACCATTACAAGCAAAAGGAGAATTCAACAAAACGTGCGCATAGTGAAGGTACGTTTATATTTCATTTTTTCTTTGTGTCTTAACAGACATGAGAAATGAATCATCATCAAACATTATTGCATAGAATTGTAACATTTCTTTAAAGACTAGTCAGTTCAAAGCTAATTTCAAGAAACACAGACAAATAAAGGAAAATTCTCAAAAATTAGTTGGATACCCCTGCTCTCTTTCTTTTTGCTTTACTTCGATTTACTCGCGAATACAGTTATTTTTCTTCGTGAAACTTTCCATATTATCCTTTCCATTGAAGAACCTCAATATTTCTTCCTCAGACACTGTTTATCATGAACTTCCGTCTCATCCTGCGTGCCCGGGCGTAATTCAGCATCAACAACAAAGTCTTTCGTGAAGGATTCTCATAACCGCATCAAGAGTCGAAACCCCTGTCTAACACTACATTATGCACGACGTTTCAATCCGCCGTTAAGAATGCGCATAATCCGGCGAATGTAAATGTAGCAGTGGGACGCGGGAAGAGACCGGATGTAGCGCGGAATAAATCGCAGCCTTTGCCTGCGCTTCCCAAAGGGCCACAAAGAGACGACAGCACGCCCTCCCAATCAGGCCGCGGGGCGGCAGGAAGCACGTGAGGGGTTCCTTCGCAGAACAATGGCCGATGACCGACGAATTGAATTGAATTGAATTAATGCCTTATTTTATGTGGCGAGACTCAGGCCATGAGGCCTGCTCTTCCGTCTGACCATGCAAATTTCGCTACGCTCCTTTCACCAACTAGCAGAGAGAGGAGGTATTTCTTGGACGAGAAACTAGGATGACAATCCTAGATGAGGATGACAATCAATGAGATGAGGATGACAATCCTCAAAATTGCTTGGACGACAATTTAGCAGAGGCTTCATTTAGGCTTGAGGATCTTTTACATGCAAGTAAATCTACTAACATGGGACAGCCGGCTTTACTTCCCCTCCGAAGGAAGGCGTACGAAGGATTTTAAGTCTATAAGAAACTCGACTCCTGTGGTTGATTGCCAGTGATTCCTGGCGTTCCAACTGCTAAGGTCATTGGTCCCGTACGTGTTGTGCATGTTTTTTCTTCGGAAGGTGGCCGTGATCTTCCCCTACTGAATGGTGAGGTCCGGCGCCGACCTACCTGTCAGCTAGCGGGATTTCCCCAACCAGGTACCTCCCAGCAGCGGAGAACCGATCCAGCAGGGACAAGCTCTAAGCTCCCGATCGACCAGTCTCCCGGCGTGTGTGGTAGTGTAGCGTTGTTACGGGTGTGCAAGGGGGGAGGATAGGACAAGGAAGAAGGAAGAAAGGCGGGTTGTCCGTGGCCCTTTTGTTAGGGTAATGATCCGGCATTCGCCTGGTGTTGATCGAAGACTCCACGGAAAACTACCGATCAGGGCAGCCGGCCGCTAGACTTCTCTTCCAGACAGCAGCTGACGCCTTTCTATCTATTTAGCTAGTGTCGGAAAGATGGTAGTGGTGGGACTCGAACTCTAGTCGCCAGAGACACTGCAGTGACAATAGTTGATGCCATGGAACACTGAAGCCGGTCTCTATCGATGGGGATGAGCTTCAATCATGAAGTCTGTAAGGAGTCTCCGGACGTAGAAGCATGGTGCGGGTATGTACGAAAAACGTCGACAGCCAATCAGACACACTTAGCTTCAGTGACATTACGCGGTGAATGAAGGAACCTATCTCAGCAGTTTTCGGCCAATAACAGCAGTATGTGACGTCGTCTACACTTTAGTTGGTTTCAGTAAGTGTAGAATGGCGTTGACTTGCAACATTAGCTTTCTGACCATTGGCTGAAAATGTCTTAAAAAGTTCTCTTTCGTATTGATTGCGAGATGTCTCTAAAGCAGATTCCTATTACTTGCCGCATCTTTTCATGCGTACCCCTCTTTGGAGTTAGGTCTCCTTCTTACAGACTTCGTGCACAGTGCCTTGCTTGCCTTCGTGCGTGACCTGTCACCGACGGAGTCTCAAGATAGAGTGTTCTGAACCTTACTGAGCGGAGTTTTCGCGTAAATTCTCGTTTATTCAGTCAAGAGAGGGGTATCGTACCTCAATCTTGCAAATTTTCTTGTGTCGGGCTCACGCGATGAATTCGGTGTTGCTCCACCGCAATAGTCAGAAATCTGGATAAACTCGTCGATCTTTTGAGACCTTAGATTACCCGACATTTAGTGAAGTATTATGCTTTTCATTAATTTACATTAATGTGTTAGGAAGTAGGTGGAATTGATAATGTTTTTCGAAATCAATATAGAGATTTGGTATCTTTATTAGAATCTTTGTGCATTTTATAATGTCTTGTGGCTCCCAACCACCAAGTTGAACTAGATGTACGTATTTCGTCCGAAAAATATTTCTGCAATAAAGTTAACTAACGATGACACTACATCATTTCAACATCCGTACTCATGTTATTTCCATATCAAGTAGACAATCTTTAGGTGATCTTAATTACTCGTACATAAATAAAATATATCGCTGCTTTAGAAAAAGGCCTCAAATTTCCGGATGTTATACTTCATTTTATTTCCCGTGTAAATGTAAATCTTAGACGTCTGTACTAATAGAACGTATTATTCACCAATATTCTAAATAGCTACTCTACCCTTGCTTGTATTGTGGTCAGACTCGTGATCAATAAACTTTGTGTGACACATGTGGCATTACCCGTACGTCTCCGTGTGTCACACTGTACTCTCCAACCGCCACATCTGTCTATATATCGCATCCCGTGAATCTTCGTTTCACGCACTCTCCACAACTTCGCCATACATCATCCCCACTCTGCGTCATTTCCGCTGCCCTCCGCTCACCGCCTCAATCCATCACTCTTGTCTTCTCCGCCGCGCTCGGGCCCCGACCAGCGACGCCATGGCGCCCCGCTCGTACTTCTATCTTGGTGCACATCGCGTAGATGTCCTTCTCTGACAGGGATACGTCGACGCCCCTGCGTCGGGGTACACCTGTCAGAGAACCCACGCGACCACCCACGAGCACGCGCTCGCCTCCACCCCCGCCCCCGCGCTCGCCCCCGCGCCCACCATCGAGCCTGCTTCCTAGCTCATCCCCGAGGCCACTCCCTCACCCGCATCCGTACCCACCCGCGCCGCCACGCCCATCTCGGAAGCTACCGTCCCTCGCCCGCCTTCGTGCCAGCCCTTTCACCTTCACCGCCCGCACGCGCCTCTATACGAATACAAGTCCCCGCCCCTGCTCCCATGCTCGCCCTCGCAACTATCCGCGCGTCCACCATCCGCCCCGAGCCCGTCCGTCCCCGCTCCCGTGCCGATATCCGCGCTTGCTCTCTAGCCCGCCCTCGAACTTACTCCCGTGCCAGCCCTTCCCCGAGCCCGCCCTTTCCCCGTGGCTGCCCCCACATCCACTTCTATACCCCCTCCCGTGCAAGTTCTCCCCCGCGTCCGTCCCCGCGTCTGCCCCCGCGTCCGCCCCCGCGTCTGCCCCCGCGTCCGCCCCGCCCCGCCCCCGCTTCCCCCCCGCGTCTGTCCCCGCGTCTGTCCCCGCGTCTGCCCCCGCGTCTGCCTCCGCGTCTGCCCCCTCGCCTGCCCCCCCCCGCGTCTGCCCCAGCGTCTGCCCCCGTGTCCGCCCCCGCGTCCGCCCCCGCGTCCGCCCCCGCGTCCGCCCCCGCGTCCGCCGACGCGTCCGCCCCCGCGTCCGCCCCCGCGTCCGCCCCCGCGTCCGCCCCCGCGTCCGCCCCCGCCCCGCCCCCGCGTCCGCCCCCGCCCCGCCTCCGCGTCCGCCCCCGCGTCTGCCCCCCGCGACCGCCCCCGCGTCCGCCCCTGCCCCGCCCCCGCGTCCACCCCCGCCCCGCCCCCGCCCCGCCCCCGCCCCGCCCCCGCCCCGCCCCCGCGTCCGCCCCCGCCCCCGCCCCCGCGTCCGCGTCCGCCCCCGCGACCGACCCGCCCCCGCCCCCGCGTCTGCCCCCGCGTCTGCCCCCGCGTCTGCCCCCGCGTCTGCCCCCGCGTCTGCCCCCGCGTCTACCGCCGCCCGTACGCCCACGAGCAGCCCTCGCGCGCTCGCGCCGGCTCTTCCATTCCCGTCACGCAACCTCATTGGTGGTCGCGCCGCAAACGCGGGGCATAATCCCCGGTGCTACCTTATCCGCGTCTCACCCTCTTCCATGGATCCGCGTCTGACTGACGCGCGGTGTGGCTCGCTTCGATGCATTGTGTGGCGCGGCAGCCCCGCCCGCGACCGCCGCTCAATGCCTTGCGGTGCCACGCCCACCGCGCGGCCACGGATATTACGTTTGCCTTTCACGGGCACGGGCTTTCAAGCGGTTCTCTGCGGGCTGTACTTTTTCGATACAAACTTGGGAATGTGTATATCCATTCCATTCGCTAGTGAAGAATAAGCGAGCAAAAGTTGCTTTACCTAGTTTTAATGAAATGTCTGGTGTCGCGTGAGTTTACATACCTATGAATATTAATACCTGTGCCATAGATACCATTAATTTGTTCTAACATATCTATCGTAATTAAACAATTACATTTATTAAACGTCTGGTAATGAAAATTAAAAATCTGAGAAAGAAGAGGAATTAAATAATAGAATTAGATGCATATATATTAAAATAATTAGAAAGTACCACTTGTTAGAAGTAGTTTATCCAGTGTGACAGAACCAGTGAATTAAAAGTTATTATTTCCGCTAGGCATGTTTCTTCGAATGAGTATCGTGCGTGTCCAGTAATACATTGTTCGTCTTCGTGAGCTCACGCAAGATTTCAGTATTGTGCTACACTCGTACAGGGTTCCCAAAATTAAGGACACGTGGTTGCTGAAGATTCGTAATTAGTGTAGTGTCTGTTATCTGCTAAATGTAATGGGCTCAGTTACGGAAGTGTGAGTTATGAAATAAATTATGATTCAATGGAGATGAATATATAATAATAATAATAATAATAATAATAATAATAATAACAACAATAATAATAACAATAATTTAATTTTTTCAGTTATTTTGTTTGACTACAGTTTTATTTCATCGTATGTAATGATTACGTCGAATTTTCTATCAGTTACAGCATACTATTTTGTAATTTTGAATTTTAAAATCGCCTCTGTCAACCACTGCTTCGTTATTGTTTTACAGCGTTCATGAAAAACAACGTATACAAGAAAATGTGTCCCTATATTGCGAAGATAGCTCTAATTTAAGTTTGTTCACAACTCAGAAAAGAACACATACATTGCTCTTTCGCCCGCAGTAAAATAAATTCGAACCTAAATTAGATTTAACTCTCCTCGTTCTGCAGCTTCGCCCACGATCTCTGCTTCTCGTCCGGCGCCCCCTTCCTCAGCCCCAGCCTCCCTCTCTCTCCTTTGGCCCCCGGCGACGCCCATGCGTTCCAAGCCCTCTACCAAGGCATCCACCCACCCGCTTGTCAGACTTCCCGTCCTCCCGTCGCCCGTCCTCCCGTCACTCGTCCTCCCTTCGCCCGTCCTCCCGTCGCCTGTCTCCCCGTCGCCGTTCTTCCCGTTATCCGTGCGTTCTTCCGCCCGCCCGCCCGACCTGCCCGCCCGACCTGCCCGCCCGACCTGCCCGCCCGACAGACCGCCCGACAGACCGCCCGACAGACCGCCCGACAGACCGCCCGACACCCCGACCGACCGACAGACCGACCGACAGACCGACCGACAGACCGACCGACCGACAGACCGACCGACAGACCGACCGATCGACCGACTGACCGACAGACCGACCGATCGACCGACTGACCGACAGACCGACAGACACAGACAGACCGACAGACACAGACAGACCGACAGACACAGACAGACCGACAGACACAGACAGACCGACAGACACAGACAGACCGACAGACACAGACATACCGACAGACACAGACAGACCGACAGACACAGACAGACCGACAGACACAGACAGACCGACAGACACAGACAGACCGACAGACACAGACAGACCGACAGACACAGACAGACAGACAGACACAGACACGGACAGACCGACAGACACAGACACAGACAGACCGACAGACACAGACACGGACAGACCGACAGACACGGACAGACAGACACGGACAAACCGACACAGAAAGACAGACACAGACAGACAGTCACAGACAGACAGTCACAGACAGACAGACACAGACAGACAGACACAGACAGACAGACACAGACAGACACAGACAGACAGACACAGACAGACAGACACAGACAGACACAGACAGACACAGACAGACACAGACAGACAGACACAGACAGACAGACACAGACAGACAGACACAGACAGACAGACACAGACAGACAGACACAGACAGACAGACAGACACAGACAGACAGACACAGACAGACAGACACAGACAGACAGACACAGACAGACAGACACAGACAGACAGACACAGACAGACAGACACAGACAGACAGACACAGACAGACAGACACAGACAGACAGACACAGACAGACAGACACAGACAGACAGACACAGACAGACAGACACAGACAGACAGACACAGACAGACAGACACAGACAGACAGACACAGACAGACAGACACAGACAGACAGACACAGACAGACAGACACAGACAGACACAGACAGACAGACACAGACAGACAGACACAGACAGACAGACACAGACAGACAGACACAGACAGACACAGACAGACAGACAGGCACAGACAGACAGATACAGACAGACACGGACAGACGGACACGGACAGACGGACACGGACAGACGGACACGGACAGACGGACACGGACAGACGGACACGGACAGACGGACACGGACAGACGGACACGGACAGACGGACACGGACAGACGGACACGGACAGACGGACACGGACAGACGGACACGGACAGACGGACACGGACAGACGGACACGGACAGACGGACACGGACAGACGGACACGGACAGACGGACACGGACAGACGGACACGGACAGACGGACACGGACAGACGGACACGGACAGACGGACACGGACAGACGGACACGGACAGACGGACACGGACAGACGGACACGGACAGACGGACACGGACAGACGGACACGGACAGACGGACACGGACAGACGGACACGGACAGACGGACACGGACAGACGGACACGGACAGACGGACACGGACAGACGGACACGGACAGACGGACACGGACAGACGGACACAGAAAGACAGACACAGACAGACAGACAGTCACAGACAGAGAGACACAGACAGACAGACAGACAGACAGACACGGACAGACAGACCAACGGCCCGACTGTCCAACTGCCTATCGGCCCGCTGCCCTTCGGCCCGTCCACCCGTCCGCTCGGCTGTCCGTCTGCGCGACCGGCCGTCTGCCCGTCGGCTCGCTGCCCTTCGGCCCGTCTGTCCGACTACCTCTGATCGCCCGCCCTGGCTCCGTATTTCACCGCGCGGACGTTTGCCCTCGGTCCACGCGCGTGTGCGCAGGACCCTCGTCTCGCGAGGACACGGTTCGTTCTCGACGTCGTCGTCCAGGATGTCGCTTTCGACGCCGCTTTCGACGCCGCCTGACCCGTCGTCCCTGGGGCATCCATCGCCTTTAGCCCCTGAAACGTTTGCTAACCCGGGCATCTTCTACCTTCTTTCATTTACCCGAAATCGCCTTAGTAAAGACGTCCGACAACCCTAGAACACACAAAGTAATAGTGCTCATGAATCGGTGATGAAATCATTGATGTAGAAATATTGCAACATAAGCTCACTGGATTCATGTAAGACATATTAAAAATTGTTGTAGAGAGACTTATATTGTATGCCGAAGAGACTATGGAAAGTTTTATAACTTGTTTTCTCTATTTCAGTTGTGACGAAATTTCGTGATATTTCTATTGGATGTTTGGCAGATTGAATTTGGCTGTTAATGATGCCTCATGTGCGAATTATCATTGATGTCTTGACTATTTCTTTCCGAATCTTTTGTTTTCTAGCTTACCATAATTTAGGTCGTTCAATGATTAAGACTATCTGTCTCAAATTTAGAACACCTACTTCTTTTAAAATTGTTGAATATCGAAGTCAATTGAGCATAAGATAATTAATTCCTTATGCAATTGTTATTTGTAATCTGATTGCTCTTTACTTGTACTCGTAGTAATGAATCCAGTTATTTTTAACGATCAGAAAAAACATAAAGACCAACAGCTAACAAAACAGACACCCTGTGTCTCCTCCACTGCAACTTTCATTATAAAACAATATAATCCTCCTTATACTTCATTTATACGTTCTGTTAATTTGTATATTTGTTTCTCGCCTGTCTATACGTATAAATAATCGGAATAAACTTAAATTGCATGTTTTCTCTATTTCAGTTGTGACGAAATTTCGTGATACTTCTATTGGATGTTTGGCAGATTGGATTTGGCTGTTAATGATGCCTCATGTGCGAATTATTATCGATGTCTTGACTATTTCTTTCAAATTGTCTGTCGTTCTACCAGAATTATCACTCTAGCTTCCATTGTTTTACTCTAACTTATTCTTAATGTATCTCAGCTAGAAACTCACTATTGTAACACCCCCCGGTCGTCTCGTGAGAGAACGGCCGGTAAGCGGCCCGGTTATTAGCTCAGTCGGTGATGGAAGGAATCGTTAAACAGATACTGGTAACATGAAAGAAACACTTGGATCACTGGTAAAAATTACTTTTATTCCTGGGCAATCAAATCTAATGCCCCAGGGAAGTTACATTAACAAATTGAATAAAGAAATGTGAAAGTTAGGTGGAAAGAAAAGAAGATGAAAAGTTAGTATTCAGAGTAAAGCTTAAAAACTAGGAAGAATTATGATTAACGTTACAATGGTAAAATAAAAAAAAAAGTTACAAGTCAATGCACCATAGCGCGGCGCCGCATTACAAAACTTTACACGGGACGAATGCCCATTGAATAATACTGCCTGGAAGAAAGTTTTTTCTGTGGACCCGAGACGGGCGCGGCGCGGCCGAGGGGGCGGCGGCAACCTTCACAGAGGGCGCGGCCGGGGCGATGCCCTTGCACCCTCTCAGACACGCACGTCAGCTGGTCGGCCGTCTGGTGACGTCACCCAGGGGTGGTGGCGCGTGGCGGCGTTGTAACGGCGTCTGGTAGTCTGGTTGAACTCGGAGCGGAACTGGTAGTAACTGGTAGTACTCTGGTAGAACTCGGAGTAGCCGGGCGATCTCAATCTCAGGAACGTAGTAATTAACTACGCGTACCTCTGATTCTCATTATAATAATTGTCGAACACAACTTCGGACAGTTCAGCGATCCTTCGGAGAAACGTTCGCCTCTCGTCACGACGAATTCCCACCCCGGAGAATTTTCTCTGTCTACTGCAGCCGGCTCAATGCTCAAAACTCGCAGCAAAATAACATAAGTCCCACATAGGCACATTCGCCCGAATAATTCCCACCCCAGATAAGTTTTTCTCCCAACTGCCCTCAGCCTAGAACTCAGGCTCCTTCCGACGAATAATTATAAGTTTTTCAGAGGCACACTGGTCTCTCTCCGACGAATAGTTACCCCCCAGAGAAGATTCTCTCCCGACTGCCCCCCCGTCTAAATGATCTGGCCCCGTCTGATGCTCTGCACTTTCTGATATTCTCTCAGTCGAAATTGTATTAGGTCAACTTTTGCCCCCACCCAATTTTCTCGTATGTTCCAGCTCCTATGATAGTCGCGTCGCTATTGGCCAAAGGAAATGGCGCATTACGCTATTTCAACCAATCGTGACGGGAGTAGTGAAGGAAGTTTCAACTCTTTGCGTCACTGTGAGCGTACAGAATTTTCTTATTCCTTCTAGAACACCGGCATGCTTGCACAAGGCAGGCGTTGTCCGTGAAAGAATTTATCGCTGTGGGATTCCCTGGATGTATGCGGGCGTTCTCGAAATCCTGCAGCTGGTCATGCGAACACGTGCCTCTCAGTGAATCTTTCGACGACTGACCCTTGTAACGACTTTCTTAATGGGCCGGGGGCGCGAATGGCCGTCCGATAAGGGAGGTTGCACGTGCAAAGCCGTATGTTTATTCTCCCAGTAGAACTCAGGGTGGCCGAGTCTGTTTGTTTAATTTAATTTTCCTGGCATGAGGAAATCGGTATCGCTACACTATCGAACCCAAAGAATTCGATTCTTCTTGATTTGTAGCCGTGAACCCTCTGTACTTGATTGTCGCTCTTCACTCCGTAATGTCTTCCTCTTTAAATTAGTTTTTAAAACCGCAACGAAACACTTCCCTCCAACAGCGCAACGGTGCCCAGTCGCCCCTATCACCATCATCATTCGTCTCACCCGTCACATGTCCTCAGGATCACATACCTTCCATCACCTAAGTCACTCCCTGAAGCTCTCGTTCACCGCCACCATTTCGCTGACGCCCGCTGAGGCAGCTGCCAACTGTGTCTGGTAGTCGGTTCCGCCGACGTAAGTTTTGAAGGTTCCTCAGTGGAAAGACCGAAATGTTGGAGGCGAGGAGAGTGGCGAGGCAGGGCTGGTGAGGCGGGAGCGGCGAGGATGGGAGGCGAGACGGGAGCGGCGAGACGAGGGCGGCGAGTCGGGGGCGGCGAGTCGGGGGCGGCGAGTTGGGGGCGGCGAGTCGGGGGCGGCGAGTCGGGGGCGGCGAGTCGGGGGCGGCGAGTCGGGGGCGGCGAGTCGGGGGCGGCGAGTCGGGGGCGGCGAGTCGGGGGGCGGCGAGGCGGGGGCGGCGAGGCGGGGGCGGCGAGGCGGGGGCGCGAGGCGAGGGCGGCGAGGCGGGGGCGGCGAGGCGGGGGGCAGATTCGTGAGGTGGGTGACGAGAGTGGTTGGCGAGGCGGGGAGCTCGGCGCCGCCGGGCGGGGCTCTGCGCTGGCCTGGGCCGTCATTATACAAGGGCTCTTGTTTTACGATCGCTCCAAACGGCCGGGGGAAGGCGCGGCCTCCGGCATGGCTGGCCCTTGCCGCCGCTCGGCCCCCGGCCCGCTCTCGCCCCCGCGGTCACGACCGTCCACGCCGGTCGCCGTATCGCTTCCTGCTCCACTCGCCCCGGATCTCCTGGCCGCTCAACCCCTCCGCGGACGTGATTCGTGGACGTGGCCCAATTACCCACCTGCCATTTGTAGCTCAATTGGATGCTTTTCATCATTTTTCTCCACTAATTTCCCCTCAATCCTCCTCTCTATCACACACTCACACATGCTTTCAGTCTCAGCTATCATATCATTTTATTAATTTTTCCTGATTTATTTCAATACACCATTACTAATAAGGTATGTTGAATTTTCGTATTCACACAAATTATTCGGAAACTGTCATCATATTTGTAACGGTTACATGTGTTTCTGTTCTTGATGACATAGCTTTCGTAATAATTTACCTCAGATTAATGAACATTCCTGTTAATACTAACTTACCACTCTCTGATACCATTCCGGAACACTTACCATACCATTACAGTAACCCATTATATTAACATTTATGTAAGGGATCCATCGCCTCCCTGACTCTTAGACATTTTTGCCAGTATTACAATGCCATCCACCGTTTGAATTACCACTACTGAAATTTTGTCAACACAATTATCTTTTCCATTTCGTCATATGCCAGTTCTTTAATAAGTACTCAAATAGATCATTATCGAAACCGCTATATCCAAATGGCTTCGCATATTTTAACATTAACGCCACAACCACTCTCATCCTCAACGCCACAATCTCCATCACATTGCCTCCTCCTCCCCTACCAGCACCAAATGCACTTCCCCCGCCATCATCAGCATCGGCTACCTTTGCCACTCCCGACATGACGGCGCCGCGGTCGTCCAAGTTGTATCCCCTCGACCCCAAAGCACCGGCTGCTCTCTCTCTCTCTCTCTCTCTCTCTCTCTCTCTCTCTCTCTCTCTGGATTCCGTCGCTGCGGTCACGAACGCGGCATCCGCCGAAAGCCTCGCTTCCCCCTCCCCCCGCGGCTATCTTGAGCCGCGCGCCCCCCGCCACGCCTCCACCCGCCCCGGACGCGCAGTGCGACGGAACAACCCCACTGCCCGGGCAGCGTACTTTTCTCTCGTTTCCGAGCTGCAATTTTACGCTAAAATGGATTTTGTAAAGAAATGAAGTCATGAAAATGAACTGTATATGTCTCGCTTTCGTCGACTCTTTTCATTCATGGGTTTCTGAGTTTAATTCCAACGTTAAATTGCAGTCGATGTAAACCATGGATTTTCCAATTACACACTGAACCAAGTGTATTACAAATCGTATTGTTCTTTTGGAGTATTCTCTTTCATCCTGTTCACGAAGTAGTGTAATTTTTCACCGATAGGATTTATCGCTGTTATGACATCTTTCTGTCCGAAATTATTGCACCGGTTACACGTTTTTGAAGATTTGATATTAGGGCTTGAAATGCAAAAATAATCGAATATTCGGAAAATTGTGATAAAGATAGAAATTCTTTTTACGATTGAAATTAAATTCTATTTTCTGACAAAAATAGAGGATTAAATACAGAATATGCCCATACTTAATATTGGATTCGGGTCTATTGTGCAACAGAAGAGAATGCGATCTGGAATACAAATAAAAAAGAAAGCATCTATAAGTAGTTCTATTATGTCCGAGGGACAAAGAATCTGTACGATGCTGCGCCTAATGACTTCCATGATAGCAATATCATTCAATAACTATAGAACTAGGCTGGAATTGTAATTCCACAGGTTGGTCAAAATACAACACAACAAACCCCGAAAAATACTTTAGTTTTAAGTACTACTTTTCGTCTACACATGGATCCTCCAGCACCCCTCATTCTAACAACAAACCAGCATCGGAGCCGACTACTCACCGGAACTTGAACTTGAGTCCTCTGAGTCCTCTTCGCAACATCAAACTTTGGCTGTGCCCGCCGGCGTTTCGGCCCACCGCGCGGCCGCGTGCAGCGCTCCGCTCGGGAGCTCTCACGATGCTATCGTCGGGTGGCATCCGTCAAAGCGCGGCCCGCGTCCGGCCCCGCCTCGTTACCTCCCCGATTTTATTTGTAATCAATTTCCATCGCATTACGGAAAGCTCTCTCCGGATTTTATCGGCGTTCTCTCGCGGATCCCGCGCCCGCCGCCGGACACGCCCCCGAACACCTTAATGCGGCGCGAGGCTTTTCTTGCGCCCCGCCTCCCGCCCCCGCCACGAGTGGGGGGAGAAGGAATGGAGTGGTGAGAGCGGCAGTGGGGCAGGGCGGGGGAGCAGCAGAACGGATCGGAGAGGAGTGGAGATGGACGGGGCGGGTGGGACGGGCCAGGTGTGGCGTGGACCACCCGCGAGAACGGGAGAGAATGGGCTCGGAGGCGGGATTACCGGGGTGGATATGGAACGGGACGGGGAGCGACCGGAAGCGGGACGGAAAGCGAAACCAGGCGTGGCGGGGAGCGAACCGAAGATGGGCGGGGAGCGAACTGAAGTGGGGCAGGGAGCGGGACCGAAACGGCGCGGGGAGCGAACCGAAGCGGGGCGGGGAAGGAAAAGAAGCGGGGCGAAGAGCGAAGAGCGGGGGGGGGGTGAACCGAAGCGGGGCGGACAAGACGGCCCTGAGGGGGGCAGGTTCATCGAGAGCGGGGCAGGCCATGGAACCTGGAGCGGGCCCTGCGTGGCCAAACCCGGGCGGTCAGGACGGGCCCGGAATGGAGCGGGGAGGGCGGACCGGTAGCGGGGCGGGCCGAGGTGGTGAGGAGCGGGGCGGGCCGATAGGCCGGAGCAATGCGAGGCGGGTCAGGCTAAGGCGGAGAGGGTCACGGCGGGGCGGATCGGATCGCGGCGTCGCCGGGGGACCGCGGGGCGATGGGGTGGAGCGCGGGGAGCGAGATGCAAGGCGGGAGGGGAGGACTGGAGGCAGCGGCTTCGGCACGACAGGCCGTAATACGAAACGTATCGATTTGGTAATTTGGAGACGGCATCTCGTGCCTCGAAGTCTCCAGATAACATCAGTTATTAACGAGAAGAATTACTGCAGAGAAGAATAGAAATACGTGTCAAAGCGAAAACGTATGAAATGTCATTTATTTTGGTCACTAATATTCGGTTTGGTTGTGGGAGGGCTGTACAGATACTGTTTGGAAATAAAAATCACAAATTATGTGTAATATAAATTGTGTAATATAATTATCCGTAATATAAATAGTATAAATGTGCTATGTTTCAATGAGAATCGTGTAGTATGCCCTATTTGGAAGTAAGAATTGTAATGAAAGTGGTACTTATACCACAAGATTAAGTACGTTGTCCTCTACCCGTTCAATCACTTCTGCAAAAAATATGTTTTCGATATTTTTAGTAACTTCTTTGTTTATTGGTGAAAAAACTAGTAACAATTACAACAAGTAAACTGTTTCATAATTTCGCGAAAACGACAAATATTTTGAAACCCTGTAGGTTACATCAATTCAGCTCCCATTGTTGAATTGCATTTAAAACAAAATCTCTGTCTCAAACTTTCGCACTGCGAAAGTGCCTTTTTGCGTTTTTGAAAATGCAATGTTTTTTATTAAAATTGATGTTTTACAGTCTTCTTATATACTCAATCCATTTAATTGAAATGTTTGGACGCTTTAACAAGTTAGAAAATACACTGTGATTGAAAATATTGTTACAAATTTCTAGGGCATATTTCTAGGGTTGTAGAAGATGACGTTTTGCCAATGAACAAGTGATCAAAAATTTCATATAAAGAAATTATACATATAACATTTGTCTCGCCGACCTGGATGGCCGAGGTGACTAAGAGCGTGTACCGACTCAACGCTTCGGTCCGAAGGGCGGCGGGTTCGAGTCCCGCCTTGGTCATGGTGATTTGTTACTTTATCCCAAGTATTTGTTATCGCGGAAGGCCTCGTGTTCTGCTGGCAAGAGACCAGAGCAGCCCGCAAGTGTGTCGGTGTCTTGTGTATGGGCGAATACGCATCTGTCGGGACGTAAAGGGGTTTCTTCTTTTGGATGTATGAAAGTTCTAGAAACAAGAAAAATATACTTTTCTTGTTGATAAGTAACCCTCCATGCACTTGTATTTGCCGTGTCGAGTTCTTACACAGTCAGTCACATTTCATACCTGTCGGACACTCGCGCATAAGGAGTTGCCTAACGTTCAGGGCCAAATGTATGTTTATTACCAGCCACGGTGGCTCAGAGTATTAACTGATGTCACTGCTGTGACTCTGCCCTGGAGATCCTATGGTTCGAGTCCCGATAGTGGCAGGATTTTTGGTACTAGCTACATAACGATGTCGAATCCATCCGCTGTATGGAGAAGAATGCTGGTAGGCAACTGCTCTAATCGGTAGTTTTCTTTGCTTTCTTTGACCAATGCCAGGCGAATGCCGGACTGGTACCGTAACAAACGGGCCAGACCTCGTGCACGATCTTTCTTTCCCCTTCTTTGTACTATCTTCACCCATTCCTTGCACACACTTACTCTTATATTGCAATACACTACCACACACGCCGAGAGACTGGTCGGGAGCTTTGGGGTTGTCCTGCCTGGGGCGATGGCCCACGGTTTTTCCCCTCGTTGGGGGAATACAACCCCGTTGGACGGCAGGTCAGTCGGCGCTGAGTCTTACTATCCAACGGGGTAAGATATCCACCACTTTCCGAGGAAAATCATGACGAAACTAATGACCTTAGCAGTTGACGCGCCCGGAATTACTAATCAAACAACTACACACATCGGGGGAGCTTAGAGATTTTGCTGGTTGGGGCTGTGCCCGCTGATGTGATATACCTGAATGGAAAAACACACACACCAACATGTACGTCGGCGCCAGCAAACTGGGAAAGAACCTTGTCACCTTCCGTGTTAAAATATGCATTTCACTTACGGGACGAAATACCATAGCAGTTGTCACGCCCGGAAACACAAAATAATCAACCACTTGTGTATCTTCGTTATAGTATTTAAAATTTACGACCACACTTCGTTGGCTAATGTTATCAACTGCGCTACATTCCCTAGATGTTTGTGACATTTTTTCTGAAATACTATAAGTGATTTACATCAAGTAAACCTAATGTACAGGATTTTCATGGGCTGATGAATGAAGCCAGATGAATGAAGCCAAATGAATGAAGAATACGCAATTTTGCAAAATCCACAAACAAACAAACAAACAACATGGAAATGATTTAAGCGCTGGAGTTACCCAGATAAATAGTCTATAAACTGTATCACTAATATATCGAATGGCTCAGTGTCCAATGGCAGGAAGAACTGATTCAAATTTCAGGTGAACGTGGCTGTTTAGCAACAAGAAATTATTAAATTCCGTCACCTTAATTTACGCTACTTTCACTTGTTTTACTTTCATTACCCAAATACACCTTGTCTTTGAATGGCACATTGCGGTATTGTGAAAACAAACGAACACTACGATTAATAAAAGCTATTGAAACGTTTTGTTGAAACATCACGTGAAGAAGTAGATGAGAAAATAAGCAATCCAAACCCTCAAAATAGTAAAATATAACAGGAAAAGTATTTTGAAAAGATTTCCACAGGAAAGAAATTATTAACATTCATCACAAACCTCAAATATCAAATATTTTGAATTAGTTTGAATGAATATAATTTTGTTTTTTAACAATGGTTCGTGACTTTTTTAATGTTCTTTTTCATATTTTTCTTTAATTGATGCATGTTGTTTTAAACATGTTTCTCGTTACAAATCAGTATTTTAGACCGGGAGAGATAGCTCAGGCCATCAGCTGATGTCACTGTAGTCTCTCTGACCGGGAGGTCCTAGGTTCGAGTCCCGACGGTGGCAGGATTTTCGACATTAGCTTGTCAGCTAGGTCGAAGTCAGTCAATCAGTCACTTTCGCACGGTTGCTTTGATCTCGTAGTTGTCTGTGGTTTCTCCGATCAACTCCAAGAGAATGACGGAGCAGTACCCTAACAAATGGGCCACGGACCGCGCGCGATCTCACCTTCCTCTTCCTTATCCTATCTTTACCCCTTACACACACACACACACTTACACTAACTCGTACTAGACTTCCACACGTGCCAGGATACCCGTGAGGAGCTAAGAGTCCTGGCCGTTGCGAGGTGCCTCGGTGGTCGGAGATACCTGGTTGCGGAAAACCCCGCTAGCCGACAGTAGGTCGGTGCCGGATCTCACCATACAGTGGGGATAAGATCACCGCCTACTTCCGAACAAAAAACCTGCATTAGACTTATGGGACTAATGAGCCTGGTAGTTGTCGGGCTCGGATTCACTTAAAAAACAGGTATTTTAGAAACCAAAATATTTTCAAGGTTCTCTGTTCTTAATTAAGAGAACTGTTTATGTAAACTTCAGAATTATTTACTGATAGAGGGATTTTAAAAAAAAGAAAAAACAGCTTTGACTAATATTTTGTAATACAGTTTTAATCCAGTAGTTGTCTGTTATATTATTTCTGCTTGCATATTAAAATCTGCCTTCATTCTCAAGGAAGACAAAGGACGCAGAGGAACTCTGATCAATATCCCTTCCCGCCTCCTCCTCTGAGAATCACAACCCGTGCGCGCCGTCTGCCGCCCCTCCCAGCTCCCAGGGAGCAGAGCGAATCCACTCCGGCCGAAAGGTCAGCTGCGGCGGTCAATGCCTCACGCTTCCTGCGAACCCTCGCTTTCGCGCAGGACACGCCCACCCCACCCAACCCGCCCACCCGCCAGCGCGCAATACCCCCCTCCCCACCGCCCAACCGAACCAGCGCCTAACCTGCCCGAAAGCGTTCATCTAACGCACGTTCAACCCGCATGGATAACCCGCCCGCTAGACGTTCCCTTCCCCCACGCTCTCAACCCACCGAACGCTCAACCTCCTCTCCCCCGCACGCTCACACCCGTATGCTCAACCGCACGCGCAACACCAAGCCCTCAATCCCTCGCATCAACACACCCATTAACCCCTGCCCGCTCAACCCCCCCTCGTTCGCTCACCCCCCCCCCGCACGCTCACCCCCCCGCTCAGCCACGGCCCGCTCAACACCCGCCCGCTCAATCCTCACCCGCCCGAAACCTTGCTCACTCAACCTTCCTACCGCTGAACCCTCCTCCCACTTAACCTCCGCCCACTCAGCACCCCGCACTCATAACCTCCCGCCCGCCCAACCCTCCACCCGCTGAACCCTCTGCCCGCTCAACCCTTCACCTGTTCAACCCTCCGCCCGCTCAACCCTCCGCCAGCTCAACTCTCCGTCCGCTCAAACCACCGCTCACTAACCCCCCGCTCACCAACCCCTTCGCTCACCAAGCCCTCCGCTCAACTCGCTTTCGCACACAACCCCAGATGCTGAATCCCCGCACACTTATCCCCTCGCATCCTCAACCGCTCGCCCTCTCAACCTGCCCGAACGCCAGCCTCCCGCCAACTCTCCCGGCTGTTCAACGGCCGCCCACCTGCCAGCGGAATGCCATCCCCCTCCTCCTCTTTCACCTCCTCTTCCTCGGCTCCCATCCGCATCAACCATCCGCCCCTCGCATACTCTCCTGACGCGCGAAAACTCAGCCGTGAAATTCAAGTCCTCTGCCTCCGGACGCCACTCAGGAATATTAATAATCATCAAGTGCCCGGGCGGGGCCATTCTTCACCAGCTCGTTGACATCTGAAAACCTCTACTTTCTACTTCTTTCGGAACTTGACCTACATTCGCGCCCATTGAATATATCCTTTGCGAGAGCGAGCCAGGGAATTAATTTCGAGCCTCCGCAGAAAGTGAGTTCTGCGCTGACCCCCTTCCCCTCCTCCCCCCGGGCGGCCAAGCCTTATGGGGGGAGAGGACGAGGGGAAGGGGCAGATCAGAATATTCCTCCTCAATATGTTCGCAGGCGCAGGGCGTTGCTTTGGGCACTCGAAGGTATTTCAATCGGCACCGGACGTATAAGCGATTCTCAGGGCAGATGGGTGTCGATCAATAAAAATATTGGCAATACGAAGAGAGAGTTATCAAGGTTCGCTTGTTTTTCTGACTTTTACGAATGGTTTATTAGAAAAGCTTCATTTCAGATTGTCAATTTCTTCAACCTCTTCTAATGTAAAATTATTGTTTTCTTCGTCCTCGCGCTTCTATTGTTTGTGATTGTTCATTTGTTTTAAGTTAATATAAATGTATTATATACTTATTTCATACGTTTTGTGGAATTGAAAATTACATTATTTTTGTATAGGTGCTGCTTATTCACGGAGGGGAAATCTACATTCGAAGTAATAAACAAAATCTTGAATCGGTTTTACTGTAAACTTTATATTATGTTTTTATCGTGGTGTGTTGCTGCAAGCAAGACACTACTGAAAGATAGTTGAAAATGGGATTTCTTTGAAATGTGGAAAATGGTTTTAGGGGGATTATGGTTATTTAAAATATACATTTTTAAGGTATTGGTAGCGTCTTTGTAAAAATCTATATGAATGTCGGAAATACTGAAATTCGAAATGAAGTCCAGCTTTGTACTGCCATGTGTATCCGCCAAGTCTGTTTTTTGTTGTCCGTAGCTGTCATCGTTTATAATAATATTAATAATTATAGTTCAGATAAATTTACCTTAAAGGAATATAATTTACTAAATGTGTAATATACGAGTATTACGTTCTACAGGATTCTTTTTTTCATCAGCATTCTTCACGAGGAATATTTGTACGAAACTCGGCAAAGCCCCAGTGACAGTTCTTCCTTCGGTGAAGCCACCCTCTTGCTCTTCGTTGGCTTTCTCTCGCTCTCGCTCTCTCTCTCTCTCTCTCTCTCTCTGCCTTTTTCTTTGTCTCCCTTGTGGTCGCTCACGCGCACATTGAATCAATTTGAAAAGTCAATGAGTTTCTCACAAAAGGTCTTTTCTGCTCCGTCAATACAGTTGCCGCTGCCGAGATCAGCAGACTCAGTCAGAGAGAGAGAGAGTGAGGGGGGAGGGGGGGGAAAGAGAGGAAGGGAGAGAAAGAGGGAGGGAGAGAAACAGAGACACTGTTCCTGTGAAAGCAAATGGAAGATGGGGGGTGGTATAATGGTTAGAGCCTAAAGAAGGCCTCTCCGTTATGATTCTAGTGCTAAATGTACTTCACTATCGTAGCCAAACTGCCACGGGGTAACGTAGTATATTACGTATAACGTAGTACATACTTCGAAAACTTAGTTCCACGATTATAAAGAAAACTACTAATCTTATGAAGAAACATGTAAATGATCCTATTTTCAGGGTATTGAGAGCTTTAATTTTGTTTACCTAAATTTACCTACTAATTTTGTTTACCTAATTTTGTTTACGTTATTGCTAAATAAAGTAAAAGGTAGAATCTTCGGCTGACAGAGTATATGAGTCATTAAGATTGAATGAAAATGACTTTGTTTCTTGATATTTTTCTTTTATGGCAATAATTCTTATGTTTTGCATCACTTATTTTTATAGTAACAGCAAATAACTTTATAGACAAAGAACAATTTTTCGTCCTCATAAACATGATCATCCATTTCACTAGATTGAGCTTCCATAACAATTCTTCGCTTACGAGGAAGAAGTTAAACTTACTTACACACACTTACACTTCCCTTCACTGTCATACATGTCGGAGACCAGTCGAGTCCTTAGAGCTTGTCCGGGCGTGGGCGGTGCCCCGCTGCTGGGAGACATCTCGTTGGAAAACACCGCGCAAGCCGACGTGTAGGTCGCCGCCGGATCTCGCCATCCAGATAGGGATGAACACAGCCACGGCCCGTGTTAAAAAATGTGCTACACTTACGGGAATAACGACCTTGTTCGTTGACGCGCCTGGGGTCACTAATCAATCAGTTTCCCCGTTTGCATACACTCACGTTCATTCCGAAGCGGCTCATGTTGCTGCGACTTATAGATACGTTTTCTTAGTACTCGTATAGAGGTTCACGGAGGCGGTGCTAGAATAGCGCGAACAGGTGAAGCGGAGGCAGCCCGGGCTGACGAAGCCGCGCCGCGGTAGAGGCCGAGGCGGAAGCCGAGGCGGAGGCGCAGGCGGAGGCGGAGGCGCAGGCGGAGGCGCAGGCGGAGGCGGAGGCGCAGGCGGAGGCGGAGGCGCAGGCGGAGGCGCAGGCGGAGGTGCAAGCGGAGGCGCAGGCGGAGGCGCAGGCGGAGGCGCAGGCGGAGGCGCAGGCGGAGGCGCAGGCGGAGGCGCAGGCGGAGGCGCAGGCGGAGGCGCAGGCGGAGGCGCAGGCGGAGGCGCAGGCGGAGGCGCAGGCGGAGGCGCAGGCGGAGGCGCAGGCGGAGGCGCAGGCGGAGGCGCAGGCGGAGGCGCAGGCGGAGGCGCAGGCGGAGGCGCAGGCGGAGGCGCAGGCGGAGGCGCAGGCGGAGGCGGAGGCGCAGACGCAGGCGCAGGCGCAGGCGCAGGCGCAGGCGCAGGCGCAGGCGGAGGCGGAGGCAGAGGAGGACGCGGAGGAGGAGGCGGCGGGTGCCGGTCGGGCCGCCTCAGCGCCAGGCGCCGTCTGACGCGCCGCGACGGGTTTTATTTTCGTCGCTCGCTTGTTTTATGCGACCGTAAAACCGCGAGCGGCGCGGGCGACGTGGGCGGCGCGGGCGGCAACGCCAGGCGTCGTTACCGCACCGGAAGCGGAAGCCGGGCCGCCCGTGACGTCAGCGGGCGCAGATGCCCCTCGGCGCGAGCTGCCTCCGCCGCGGTGGGTGGCAGGGTGTCGCTTGACGCTCGGTGACATCTCTCTTCAATCTGAGTGGCTACACGGAAGGGCAGGATTGAGAGAATGTGGCCATTTCGTGATGCTTTAGCGTTTTGGGGTGGGGATGTGGGAAATGAATGGAGACTTTACTAATGGGACAATGTAGATGAAGTGACAGGGAAAGCGTACATGTGAAAGTCATCATATTATATTTTTCAGAGGAAAGTTTATTGTTTATAAAGTAAGTTTAATTCTTACTTCAATGGCATATTTTAAATGTAATATTGTATCGTATGTTGATATCACGCAACGAAATGATAAAAATGTTTTACTGGAGGAGAATGCACTTGACTAAAGGAAATTGCTACTAAATAAGATTGACCATATGATTTATTATAAAAATATTACGGACCATACATGTAAAGTCTTTGACGCCGCTGTCCCATTAAAGGCATTTGCAATCACATTGTTTCAACACTCGGTAATATGGTTCAAATGTCGCACTGCTTATGCACCAGGTAATTCCAATCAATCAATCTAATATTAGGTAACATGATTAAAATCCATTTTGTAATTCGTTGCCGGATGTACGCATTCTACGAAGCAATTCAATGAGAAACGTGACTGTGGCCTGCAGAGAAATCCGACTGGAATGTCTGTGCTTCCCTGGTGCGTCATTGTAAGGATCGTGAATGCTGCTGTCAATCGTCGAGAGGAAGCAACTTGGTCGAGCTCATTAAACAAGCGCAACATCAAATAACACTGTAATTTTGAGTTAATGTCAACACAAAATTAATTTCAATTCATGTAGATATGCGTAAAGCCGCAAATTCTCTATATTTTTTGTTATTTTAGCGTAGGGGTCAAGGTTTACACTTACTAGTATTGACGAATTTTTCAGGTCTGTTAAAATGTCTTTTGATGAATATGTTATATCTTCGTAAAATATTTGTTTAATTTGGTTTGTTAAATTCATTTAAGACATCAAATTGGAAATAATTGCTAAAAATAATATTATTGATTGATTAGAAACAAACTAGCGGTGCTACAGATAGGCTCTGACTTTCCGTAGTAGTTTTTTATTTCCTTTGGTCTCGGCTAGCCAAACGAACTTGCCACATACTCTTGCCAGCTGCCATCTAACGCCACCCACAGAAAATTTGTTTGAACATTTTCTTAATTTTTAGGATTCCTAATACTTGAACGGAAATAATATTTTGTTGTTATTAAAGAACAGTACACCATTGTCCTAAATTCCAATTTTAATTGAAACTTTTTCAGCCGTTTTTAAGAGAATGGCGCTTGAGCGCTACTGTTAATTCGAAATTTAAAGCTCTTTTACACGGAAAATTTTTGAATTTTTGAAAAACTTCAATTGAAGTCATTAGAAGCATTTTAATTCACAAATACAATAATGTTTATAAATTGCTGGAAATGCGAGTATTAACAAAGCGAGATCTCTTTCAGAAAAATTGCATTTGTGAATTAAAAAAAGGAAATGAAATGAAAGTTATGACGTTTTAAGAGTGAAATTAGCACATCCGTTCGAGAAGTTTGAAGAAAAAAAATTGGAGCCGTTTTTGAGAAAATGATGTTTGAGCGTTTCTGAATGTGAGGAATTTTGAGCTAGTTTTCACAAAACACTGTTGAGTTTTCGAGAAACTTTATATAAATTTATTTAAAGCACCTGTACTCATAAAGACAATAGTGTGAACAAATTCAGTAATATGAAGATACGCTAGTATAAGTATTAACGTCGTGAGAGACAAGGAAAAAAAATTTTTGTAATTTTTTGAGAAAACAAAAGGATAGAGCAATATAGAGTTGATATCAATCTCACAGAGTACATTCAGCACATTTCCTACCAAAAGCTTAAAGAAAAATTTTAGAACTGTTTGTGAGAAAATCTAGTTTTTGTAATTTTTTTTAAATTGCACAAATTAAACGTAATATTGCGTGAAAACTACTAAAATTTTCAAAAAATGTACAGGACCTTAATGAAAGAGCTCACTGTAAAGAATAAATTTTATTTGAAGAAAATATCTATATCTTCAATTTTGTAATTGTAGAAAGTCGTCCGAAAAATTTTAAAATTTTGAAAATTGAGAGTCTACTGTGAAAATAGGACCTATGCCACCTTTATAATTTTTTTTACTCTACTCTTACAACCAGTTTAAAGAAAAAAACATATTTGAGAAAATGTTGAACATGTCCGTGGGGCTTCATGTAAAGACAGACGGCCGTTTTGCAAAGAACCACTTTTTCGCTGTCAGGGGACCCCAAACGTGTATTTCTCTTGAAATCTCGAAATCGAATTTTTGCATCATTACATAATTTTCCGTATACTACGTATATTACTCTGTATATTCGTACGTATACGGGATAGTAAAATTGGGTAGGAATCTGCAATAAACAGACCAGGTTTTTGTAGAGCACGTGCCGCCGGCGCGGAGGGAATTGGAATAACCCGGGAGGGGGGAGCGCTTTCGTGGGAAGATTGCATGAATGTGCTTCCCTCCCTCCGTTCATTACCGTGACTCATAAACGCTGCATTATTAGTTACTGCTCCTCTGTGTGTTACGCTTCACAGAGTTGCGACATTTATTTTACGAATTAACCTTTCCTAAAGCAGTCAAAAAACTAGTCTGGTGATTCATTAAAGTCAGTTTTCTTAATAATATTTTTTAATTTCATATTAATAATTAATATGAAATGCAGTCACGAATTTCGTAATTGGCATTTACATAAAAGTATATTAAGTTTAAAAGTTTATTAAAAAGTATATTACATAAAGTACAAAAAGTATATTACATAAAATGTAGAGTATCCACATAATACGTTTTATAAAAAGTAGATTGCATATAATTTTGACAATTTATTGAATCTATTGAAATTCATTTTTTTAAATACACATTTAAATAACACATGTTGACATAAATTCATTTTCGGAATTCTCCTTCTTACTTCTGGAGCCATACCGTACTGATTTCTCCCATTGTCTTATCCTCCTGCTCTCCTTGCATTTATCCTCCTGTGCAGATATTCCACTTGGCGTTTGTTTTAGAGACGCGGAGAATACTAACACTAACGATCGCAGCGACTACATGTATTGAGGAAACCTTGGAGAGACCTGCTTCAGAATGATGGAACAGAAAGAATTTGCTTTGTATGGGGACATCATATCGTCACTGGTAAATTAAAAACTCGAAACTCCATAATCCTACATTTTAAAATAGAAAATAAATATCGTTAATAAAATACATACAATGAAAAAAAGACAGATTCTTACTTTTAAAAGTGTACTTCAATTTTAGGTTGGTGGATTAAAGTCACCTCAATTGTTTTAAAATTCCTCTTTAAATTTGAAGATCCGACGTTTACAGTTTAAGTAGTTTTTCGCTGTAATTGCAATCACTGACTGCGCATTCCATATATTTTCAGTTTTAGAGTATATTGTTGCTTGACGCGAAGTTTTCTTTAGCATTATATGTGCTACTGTGTGAGAAACTCGAAGCTTCTGTATTTCAGTCTATACAACAAGGAATATAAGTCAACCATTTAGAGCGCAGTCCATACACCTTATCTGGCCGCTGAGCAACAAAGAACGCCCCCGTTCTACTCCCTTAAGCTTCAATAAAGTGTCGAATAGATCCACCCCGGCAAAGGGGAGCACACGGGTCGAGTGGAGCGGGGCGGGACACAGAGGTATGGAGCTGGTCGGGGCTGGGCGGAGCGCGGCGGAGCAGGGCGGGGAGGGGCGGGGCAGGGCTGCGTGGGGCGTGGCCACGCGGTATGGGGCGGGGCGTGTTGGGGCGAAGCGCGGCGGGGGAGGGCGGGGATGGACGGGCAGGGCGGGTTAGGGTCGAGCGGAGCCGAGCGGGGCCCGCGCGGGGTGGGAAGAAGCGGGGCGGGGGCGGTGAGATTGTGGTAGTTCGGCGGACCGGTTATGTTGCATCGCGGTCGAGCAGTCGCCACAACGAGGGAGATGATGCGGTGAGGACGGCGAGGGAGATGACGCGGTGAGGGCGGCAGGGGAGACTAGAGGGGAGAAGAGGATCTGTGCTGAGGAGGGAGCGAGGAGAGCGGCTACCGCCCAAAGGAGCCACGAGGGTGTGATGAGGATGTTAAAGGTAGTGTGAACGACTGGGAGGGGCCATAGAGAGGGGTCGGGGATGCTGTCCTGATATATCTAAGAGTTTTTTAAGCGCGTGAAATCTAATAATAATTCTATGTTCCCCAATAATAAACATAATTCAGGTTTCTGGATGTAAAAAGGGAGTAGTATTACCTAATATTAAAAAAAAAAGACATGTTAATATTTACGTTTGTTGATGGATATACTTTCAATCAATACATTTTCTCGTAGTTTTTGTGTAAATAGATTTAAAATAATTGGTAACGTTTTCAGATTTCAAATCACGTCATTTATGCAGAGAAAGTTTCCCACATTTTTTCTCTCGAACACTTATAAACCAATTGTTTGAAATATTAATTGGCGACTCTTTTAGCCCTATAAATGTTCTTCAGGATTAACAATAATTATGTATCAAAAATATCACAATAAGGAAGATGCGCTTAATTTTTGGCTTTAAATCTTCCAAAATTAAACTCTTCATTTCTGGCGTTGGTTGTGTTATTGTAAAATGAAAGAACAACAGTTCTACCATACGGTAACTAATCTCGAAAAGAGGTAGCTGTAGTCACGAGCTGCAATTAAATATCTGCAGCATCATCTAAAATTCAGCTTGCCACTTCCGGCATTGGTAAATTTACAAGTTAAATTAAAGAAATTATATTTTACCTTGCATTAACTAACCTCGAAAATCGGTAGCTGTAGACGCTGTAGATCGTTAAATATCCGCAGCATCTCCCCAGAATCCCCGTGATAGATGTGAGGAGCAGGGTGAGGAGAAGGGTGGGAAACAGCAAAGATGCGGCGGGGGGCGGGAGCAGAAGTGGGGTCCGAGGGGCCGGAAGCGCGCAGCGGGGGCGGGGCACCGCGGCGCCCGTGAGAGGCGGATGTGAAGGGGGCGGGGCGAAGGCTGCTTGCGGCGGAAGAAGAGGGCGGGCGGCGACGCGCGATGGGTGTGTAGCATTCGCGGTGAAAGAAGGTGGTGGGCGTTGAAGGGGTGGAGGATGCGGTGGAGTAAGTGTTGAAGGAGGCGGTGACGGGGTTTAAAAAGGATGACGGAAAAGGTGGAGTGGGGTGTGGTACCATTGTGAGGGAGGGGGCGAATACGACACATGGCGGAACCGTATAGTGAAAACGATAAGAAGAGCTACAATAGCGGCGGAGGAGGTGCCTATGCGACAGACTAGAAAGGCGTTCCTAACTTAGAGATGTGGAGAGTACGTGTGAAGCGGGGGTAGAGATGATAAGACAGATACTGTGTTGGCGTGGCGAGTTAGAGCAAGATTTTCTGGAGCTGCAGACAGATATTATATGGGGGTTGTTGTGAGGTGTCGAGACAGGGAGACAGCAAGTCACCGAGAGCAAGCTTGTAGGAACTTGTGTTTAAGGAAGTGTGGTTCTGAGGTTGAGGGGGATGTGGTTGTGGGGCTGGGAGGTTTTGAGGATGTGTGTTATGGGGATGTGCTTTTGCGGGAATGTGTGGTTGTGGAGATCCCAAGTCATTATATGGATTCATTCAGTGAAATACGTGGAAGTGGGATTGCAGGAAGGAGCGGATGCTGGGATTTGCGATTGTGGGAAGGTGGGCTTCTGGGGAATTGGGGTTTGGGGAGGATACGGCGATGTCAGGTTACGAGGCCTGGATGTGGGGTTGAGGAAGAGCGGCGTGCTATTTGTGGGCGTGGGTGGCGACGGCATTGACGCCTCTGTCGGCGGAGGTTTGGGCCGTCGATCGACTGGCGGCGGGAGGCAGGGGCCTCGTAAATCATAGACGCTCCGGCGCCGCCGCCGCCGCCGCCGACACTTCCGCCTCCGTCATGACGACGCCTCACCGCGGGCCCTCCTTCTCTCTGGTTCGGCGGCCCATCAGCCCCTCCCGAACCTCCTTCAGACTCGATCGGAATGCAAGCTTCGAAACTGGCTTGATGGGATTCCACCTGGGCTACAGTCTTGCAATTTAGTTCAGAGGAATACTCTCGCAATTTTCAAGGCACGCACCTGTCATCCAAGCATCCTGACTCTCTGTGACTTTCATGGCAATGTGACCTTCACAATCATAATTCAAAGTAACAAAATATTTATGAATATTTGTAGAAGAGGTTAATGTATTCCTGACGCAGAATACTTTTGAGCACTGTAACGTTTAGGATACGTCAGGGCTGCCATGGTGTTGCATTTCAAGTCTGTCAAGATAGAAGGTACATGTGTTCTGATATGAGCTTGTTAAGAAGCCATCAGAACTTTACAGACAAGTTCTTCATTTTCATCATTAAGTAGTTGCATTTTGATGTGTTAGTTTCATTTGTATATGTTTACAAGTGGCGAAACTGAAGAAATCTGACCGCTCGTATTGACTTCCTTCAATATTCCGAGTTTCTCTGTATTTATTTTTAATTTGATTATAGCTGACGACGTAGCAGGGAGACGTTTTCTGAATAAAACACTATTTTGCAAGCGTGAACAGCTTTACGTAATGCAACTGTAACCTCTAATTATATACGCAGCACATTTCTTCAGTTACTCTGTTGTTGACTTTGATGTTATGATTCTCCAAGGCAGAGGCAATGATGGTGAAAGGTGACTGATATTTTGAAGAATGTCAGAAAGGAATAATGTGTTCATGAATAATGTGGTACATGAGGACGTGTTCAAATGATGCACAACCACCATTAATCTCTGAATTGTATTCCATATTTTCGTTTTTATTTCAAAAATATAAAATATTATACGTATCTTCCATATAAAGAAAGTTGTTCCTCACTAAATATGATTCATTTGACAACGCAAACTAAACGCAAAATATAAAGAGTTTCCCCTGTATGTCCGCAGTCAAATTATGCAAAGTGAAGTACGTCTGAAGTTGTAGTATTCTACCTAAATATATTTTTCAGAAATCATATGTAAAGACGATAGCTGTTAATTCTCTTTTAATTTCGTGTTCCGGCTAAAAGAAGTGCCAATCGATTCGCCTCGTCAAAAGTAACCGATTTCTTTCGTGGGTGCCGTAAAACTACCGAAAAAGTTATAAATGCCTATCCTTCCAAAATAACGTTTTCGGTAATTCTCTTCGGATTTTTTCGAAGCATTCTGGAAAACTTGGTGTTTCTCACCGATAGGCCGAGTCATGTCGAATGATACCTGGTTTGCTACGAATGATTAACCGAAAGTGATTGACAGATAACCCTTGAGTGATTGACGGATGGACGGACACGTGCAGGTTATCCGAATATTATATAAAAGAATAGGATTTGGACTAAATTCCTAGGTCTAAATCACTCCCGGGGTGAGGGGGGTAAGGTTGAGGCTGGATTGCCTTTGGGGGGCACATCCATACAGGGGGCGCGATGCCCCGAGTCCAATTGCTCTTCTTCCCCGACTGAAATGTAGCATCCGCGCGACGACCTGTAAAATGTTTGAAGAGGCGCCAAGCGATGCAATATTTGTGTTTGACGATTCCGTAGGAGATACGCAGAACGATATGAATTTCAGGAAGTGCATTAAGTTTGCTACAAATAGATATGATTTTTTTAAAACTTCTAAGTAACGCAATGAGAGTCATATTTTTTCATCAATTATTTATTAGAAATGTATTGTATTTCAAATAATGGAGAAAGAAGTAATCTTATTCAGTGTAGTAAATAAAAGATTCTTCAAACGATAGCTCTTGACATGAGAGTTGCATTCGTTTCCCCCATTTTTAAAAAGATGTCCTTAGTATACAATGGTTTCATAATGTTTATAAGATGTCTGTTTTAATATTTCCATATAATTGGTTCCACTTAACTTGGCTATATAAAAACCACTGAAGAGAAAATCCCGCTGCCTTGGAGGTTGGCCTCGAATCTCAATTCCATCGCACCGAGAGAGATGGCTCAGGGCATCAACTGATATCGCTTCAGTGCCTCTGACCGGGAGGTCCTAGAACCGAGTTCCGACGGTGCCAGAGTTTTATTATCTAGCGTGTTAGCTAGGTCGAATTCAGTCGCTGTCTGAAGGAGAATTCCAGCGGCCGGCTTCTCTGAATGATAGTTTTCCGTGATTTCCCCGGTCAACACAAGGCGAATGTCGGAGCAGTTACCCTAAAAAAAAACGTGCCACGGAAAGCGATCTTTCGTAACTCTTCCTGATCCTACTATCATCCTTACACACACACTTAAAATAACACGCACTACACTGCCACTCGTGCCGAGAGACCCGTCAATAGCTAAGAGCTTGTCCCGGCTGGGGCGGTGCCCCGCTCGGGGGAGATACCTGTTTGGAATACTCGGTAGTCGAAGTTACGTCGTCGCCTGATCTCGTCATACAGCGGGGGAAAGAACACTGACACCTCCCGAGCAAAAAACGTGCACTACACTTACGGGATTAATGACGTTGGTAATTGCCGTGATCGAAATTTCTAAACAATCAATCAGTTCCAGTGGGGAAGGAACACTCGTCTCCCGAAGTCCCGGAGCTCTCTCCACCTTTCAGCATCAAAGCAGGAGTACCTCAAGAATCTATCCTCTCCCCCCTTAATTAAATTTCTACACTTCGGATATACTAATCACCCAAAATACTGCAATAGCTCTGTTTGCTGATGATACTGTACTTTACTCCTCAAATTGCAATCTTCAATCTGCCGTGAATGATCTGCAGCATCACTTCACATTATTTTCCAACTGGGTCCAAAATGGCACATTGAAATAAATCCTAATAAAAGCCAAGCAAAAATATTTACTCCTCGTAGACTCCCGAAGTGTAACATTCAGTACATTTGCGTGCTAATGTCCGTAAGAGTTGAGGCCCCCAAAAGCTATTAATTAATAAACAAGGAACAAGACAGTAGAGCGACGAGTCAGTGAGGTGAGTTCGTGAACCTCGTGAACTTCACGGAGTGAGGAGCGGAGCGAGCGAGGCGGCGCTCATCACCCGTCGCGGTGGAGCGCACTTTTCCCACAGGAACAGCGGCTAACGCGGCGGCGGTGCGGCAGCGGCGGCGGTGTGTTCAGAGAGGGGGCGGCGCGGGATGACTCGTGATTGCTGGATTTCACAGAGCAGCGCCGCTCCGCTCCACGCCGCTCCGTGGATTAATCGCCGCCGTCACGTCAGCTGACACGCACGACGGGACGCGCACCGACCCTGACTCACGCGAGAAGTGATCTGAAAGGCACACTCGAGTAATAATAATAATAATAATAATAATAATAATAATAATAATAATAATAATAATAATAATATACGTATTCGTGATACGTATAAAATAGATATGTTAATACCTTTTGTAGCTTTCAAATATGTCACTGTTACCATGTTTTGATAGTGTATATGTTTGGTATCTGTGTGAGACCAGAAACGTTCTGCGCCAACCAATATTCTGCTCCAGAAGGGAATGAAACCCGGATCTCCCTTTATAAGCCTAGTTGCTCTAACCACTAGAGATTCGTATTTCCGGATATCCGGGCTCTATTCCCAGCTGGGGCAGTAAATTGTTTTAACAATCAAACATAATTTGTGTTAAAAGTAATGATTATTATGAAGTAAAAAATAAGAAAATTATTTAATAAATAGTATTCTGATAGATATAGGATTATATACTCAAAGTATCTCGGTTTGAAGAAGTGTGAGTTCGAGTCCTCCTACAACATAAGTGTTTGTGAGAGACTCATAGTGACATTGAGGTAGTGAAATCTCATTGCCGATATTAGCAAGATTTGAAAGAATAATAATTTCTTAAAATTATGATTTTCGGACTTGATCGAAACGTATCAAAAAAGTAATATTTTTCAACGTACCGCAACCCAAAACAAAACGATCAAATGATTACATTTTATTGTACATCTGAATCGAGGTCAATACATATTTTTTTAAGTTCGAAAATGTGCAAGTATACTCTCCTCTCTCCCTTCTTTCCTTTATCCGTTCCTCTCTCTCTCCCTCTTTATCGCCCCTCTCTCTCTTTCTCTCTGTCTGTCTGTCTCTCCCTCCCTCTCTCTCTCTCTCTTTCTCTCTGTCTGTCTGTCTGTCTCTCCATCCCTCCCTCTCTCTCTCTCTCTCTCTCTCTCTTTACGTACAATTTTATTTTCTGAAGCCACTCACAAGTCCATATTATTGTAACTACGTCTTTCCCGGTCACAAATCTCGATAACATACTACTCATCTACTTAGTTAACGCTGAATCTCAAAACGCCTCCCTATTCTTCTAATTCTCTTTCATTCATCTCTCGTCCATTTGATTGGACCCTTTCGCTTATGCTTTCCTTCTGTTCACTTCACCCTTGTGCAACCAAACATCTCATCTTATCCTCCATTTCACATTTCGAGTTAGCGGCCTTCACTAAGTGAGTCAAAAGCTACGGAGTCATTCAGAACGGCGGCATATGGCACTTACCTGAGCAGACCCGGCGTATAAGTCGACCTTGCAGCGGTGAGTAAAGAAATATTAAACGCGTGACGTCACCACGAGCAATAAAACATTGAGCGGAACTATTCTCCCGAAACTGGAGCAATATCTCCAAAAAGCGACCGGGTTGGACGAGTTGAGCAGTTCATGCGAGAATTCATGAGAGAAAATCATGCGAGAATTGTGCTAGGTTACGAGTCAAATATTAAAATCTGCTGGCATTAGAGTTCATGATTTCTTCAAATGTTGTACCATTAAACATAAAAGTCCGTCTTCAACTTCAGATACTTCAGTAGAAGTAATGTAGTGCACTTGTTAAAATTCTGTGAAATTTTTCTTCAAATCTAATGATGTCGTTGGGAAATGAAAGAAGAATTCAGTCATTCAATATCAAGTAAAAATAAAAACACGATATTCTCGTAAGCCAAAACTGTAAGTTACGCACAGTAACTCTAAATCAACTCAAAATAAGAAATTCAGAGCAGAGGCCACCATGGATGGACAGGGTGATGCAGTGAGACGAGAAACAAGATGTAGATAAAAGTGTTCAATGATGATATAACGAAGTATAGAAATGACGTTAATTTAAAAACGTTTATAATATAAAAGAAGAGGCGAATTTACAAATGGAAGCTGTATGAATTGTAAAGGATTATAAGATAAAAAAAGAAAGAAAACGAGATAAATGTTGCTCTCTCTCTCTCTCTCTCTCTCTCTCTCTCTATATATATATATATATATATATATATATATATATATATATATATATATATATATATATATTTTCATTTTTAAACTTCGCGTTCAAAACTGTTTCCATGTGAGACAGTGGATCACACAGGTGAAAAGCTTCACTATAACATAATTTTTGGAGTGAGTAGTATCCGGTAAAAGCAGAAGCCAGCGTCACAGGTGAAAAGCACGGACGCTGCTAGTTGCGACATCTGCGCTCGTATTTGCACGAACAGCCTCTCATCGGAGCCCGGAACTGGAGAGGGGCGGGCGGACGCGGCTGCTGAGAGCTCGAATCCTCACCAATCAAGCACACCAAACAAACCGGAGCGAGCGGCGCCACCGCCACGGCCACCTCCGCCGCCACTACTATCGCCACCCAAACTGCCCCCGCCCCCGCCCCCGCTCTCGCCTCACCCCAGCCCCACCCCCGCCCCACCCCCGGCCACCCCCGCCCCCACCCCGCCCCCACCCCGCCCCACCCCCGCACCACCCCCGCCCCGCCCCCGCCCCCGCCCCACCTCCGCCCCACCCCCGCCCCCACCACCGCTTCCGCTCCCCGTTCGCCGTACCACGCTCCCAGCACGCCAAAGCCACCGCCCCTCGCCCCACACGCCCCTCCACCCCGCCCGCCCCTGCTCCCGCCCCCACCACAGCCCCGCCCCCACCCCCGCCACAGCCCCGCCCCTTCTCCAACCACCGCCCCCACCACAGCCACTGCCACCTCTGCCAGTTACAGACTACGGCACCACCCCGCCGCCGTCACCACCGTCACCACCGCTTTCACCAGATACACACCACCACCGCCGCTACCAACTCCACCTCCGCCTGTCATAGGCTCCGTCGTCGCCACCACTACCACCACCGCAACCACCTCCACAGCTATATTCTCCACCTCCACATATCCACCGCCAGTCACAGACTCCGTTGGTACAGTCGCCGCTTGCTCTACCCCCCGCAGTCTCCCGCTTCCGTCGCCTGCACTGTTTTGTCAGGCGGCTATTTTGTTTCGAATTACCGCGAGCGTGTGAGCGGAAATCCGCCGCGCGCTCTATCTTGCACGCGTCGAGTAGCGCGAGCGTGTTGATTCACGCAGGCGTGAGAGCGCGGCGTTTTTGCCTTCGCGTTGCAGCGGACTTCGCCGTCCTAATGAGTCGGTCGACGAGGCTGCGTCGAGAGATCGACTGACGTTTCCAATGCTCGCGCAATGCTGGTGATTCCTTTACGAAATGAAAGCAACGGAGAATAAAGGGGAGATACATCTGTTCATTGGATATGTGTTTTCTTGAACAAGGATGATTTGCGAAAGCTCTAAGGACATTTTTGCGTTCACGAAATTCTGTTTCCTTTTGAAGGAAACTTTATTACAAGCTCTTTGAAAGTGGCAGGGCTTTTTTGAAATCTTTTCGCTAATAAGCAAAACAATTCTGCTGCTTTTTGCAACTCCAGTCTATTTACATTTGCATTAATATCTTTTTATTCTTTTGCTTTTGCTATAGTCTTTGACATTTCTGTGTCTCGTTTTTATTTTAGTTTGCTCATTGATTATTTGTATGAGTAGAATTCCGAAAATATTCAGAAGAGTTACAGTTTCAACATTTGCCATTTAATACTTAATATAACGTAATGAGTAAATGATAATTTAATGATAATTTATCGTGTAGACAAATAACAGTGTAACATTTTATGAACTTGTATACTCGCACGTCAGTTCGTTTTAAAACGTAGATACAGGGCAATTTAATAGTAGTTTGTTAAAAATAAAAGGAGCATTAAAAACGTTTAACAAATGTATTTTCTAGAAATAGTGCAATCTTGCATACTCTCAAGTTGGATTGTATAATCTGAAGTGTATGCTTCTATTAAAATTATTTTCTACTTTGTGAACATAAGATAGTTAATAAAGAATTTAGAACTTGTGATCTATAAACATCATTTCGTCTGTTTCAGCATTGTTTGGAATAAACTAAAAGGACGTACTTTCACGCCATTAGCAATGGTTAATAATACTATACATTCCGTAATTTCTCTCCGAATTGTTTTTTGTAATCGTAGAACATTTTGTGCGAAAAATGTGTATGTGAAATATGTGAAATGTGTATGTTGCGTTTGGTGCGCAAAAACATTATGCTAGAAAGTAAAATAATTGAAAGTTAATACGATAATGATAGTTAAAAATTAATATGATAAAAATAATACGATAATGATAGCGTTGTAAAAAATGCAAATAGATCTATATATATATATATATATATATATATATATATATATATATATATATATATCATCACCAGGTATGTCACAATATATATATATATATATATATATATATATATATATATATATATATATATATATATATATATTGTGACATACCTGGTGATGCCGGGTATTTTCACTGCAATATAACACTAAAGGAGGGTATCTTTTACGTGAATGGGTCCCTGGATAAGTTGGTGCAACATTGGGGAAGTTAATCATAAATAGAAATACAATCATGAACAAGATTTATTTGTAGATCAAATTTGTTATTTACATAATCAGACAACGTTTTTTCACTCTGCCTTGGCACCAAGATTAAGTGTGAAATGCATTTTTCATACCTTCGGGGCCCCGATCGAATACCTATGATGTTCGATGAACCGCTCGTGCCGACAGGGTTGTCGACCTCTGCTGCTGCTGCGGGCCGTCGGCGGCGGATGGCGTGGCAATCGTCCACGGCTGATGCTCCTGCAATTCTTCCCCGATTAGGATCTTGATACCTCGGCGTCGCACCTCCCTCGAATCACTGTCCGTCAGTGGGTTTAATTACTTAACCCGCGCCTATCCTGCATACCGATCACAGTTCCGTACCGCACAATTTCAATAATATTTCTACCGCACCAACTAGTAAGAACGAGATCAATTATTCTACCAACACTAATCTTTCACTCTACTGATACTTTTAATGTCCTATTTACATGTCTATTGCTTCTCGGTTTCCGATAGCACATAAAGTACGTCGCATGTTATATGCGTCCATGCACTAGCGGTGAGCTCTCACCGCACGTCCGCACTCGTCGCCGCTCTGCTAACGTCTCTTCTGCGATTCTCCTAACGAACTTTTGCACGTGCGCGCTGCCACGCTTGTACCCGCCGTTCTCACGCTGGCCTCCCAGCAGGGGCACCGGTGGCGGTGGCAACCGTCACTCTCGTCGCTGCTCGCAGCGCCCGGCGCACGTACCGCGCAGTCCAAAATAGCTATTGATTTCTTACACTAATGATTTAATTAGTGTAATGAAACACATATTATGGGTTTCATCACCCCCCCCTTTTCTTTTTTTGAATTTTTCCCGCTTCTGGAAAAATTCACACTAGTAACATCGTCACTGCCGATGGTTGCACTCTCTTGCATATTGCCCGACGCCCTATATGCGCCCTATATGCACTTATAACTTAAAATCGAATTAACATGTGATTACTTATTATTAACCCTAACATTACACTTATTTACACTTCACTATTTTCCATACCTATGGGACAAGGTCTTAGGTTATGGAAATTGTAGTGTCCCACCACTTCTCGTTTGTTATTTAGTAATTTAGCCACATTCTTGTCCGTAACCTTATCTATCACATACGGTCCCTCATATAATGGAAAAAATTTTGCATACAGCTTCAAATTTGGGTTTGATACTTTAGGAACTCGTAATAACACTAATTGTCCTTCGCTGAACTCGTGAATCTTCTTCTTTACTTTCAATTTCCTTTCCTTCCCTGACCTCACTAATGCTTGGTATATTTGTTCTGATGTTTTAGCTGGTTCTTGCGATATCTCAGGTCTTTCCAACGCGTATAAAATATGGGGCGGTTTATGTTGGAAGTGTGCTTCCCATGGGGAAATTCCTGTGCTATCATGCGGGATGTGGTTCAGCCATCGGTTAATGTCCGGAATTAGTTTGTTCCATGCTGTATGGTCATGTTTACAGTAAGTTCTAAATAGCCTCGATAGCTCTCTCATTATCCGTTCAGACGGATTCGATTGAGGATGGCGCACCGACGAATGGATGAGAATTGCCCCCATTCTGCGTATACCTTCTTCCCACTTCTCACTTGTGAACATTGTTCCATGGTCCGATAATATCCTCTTATATGAACCAGCGATTTGAATAAACCTTTGCACTAATTTTAAGCAATTCCTGGAATTTACCTTATTGATTGGATATACTTGGACAAATTTTGAAAATACATCCATGATTACGAATATGTATTTATTACCGTGGTCTGTACGAGGCAGTGGTCCGTACACGTCCAGTGCAGCCAAATCATTTCTCTCTGTTGGTATAATGTTCTGCATTGGGCCGTCATATTTCCGATTGGTATGTTTTACCTTCAGACATGTCATACATGAGTTTATCACCTGCCGGATTTGTTTCCGCATTCCTTTCCAATAGCATAAGGACTGTAAAACTTGACAGATTTTCTCTGCACCGAAATGTGCCAATGATGTGTGCGCAAATTTGATTAATTCCTTAGTGCAAGCCTGAGGTATCCAAATCCTCCATATTTCTGGGTTGTCCTTTGTTTTAATTAGTACAGCTTCCTGTACCACTTTCCACCTATCCTCCTTTTGTTGTAACGTTGCGAATTCCGCCTCTTCTTCCGCCATATGACCTTGCTTGAATCTTTTAATTTTGCGGATCTCGCCGTCACTTTCTTGTAACCTGACGAGGTCGTTCCAGTCGAATAAAGGTGATCTCGCAATTCCTAAATCGATCGCCATTACGTGGAACTCCCTGGCGTTGGCGTACTTACTGTCCCTGCCTGGTTCGTGCCTGCTTAAAAGATCCGGTAAATGGTTTTGAGTCCCGCGACAATGTTCTATGTCAAAGGAAAACTCCTGTAATGCGAGTACCCATCTATGCAGTCTATCGTTTTGCAGGTGGCATCTGCTTAAAAATGTGAGCGCTTGGTGATCCGTTCTTATTGTAAAATGTCTGCCTTTCAGGTAAGGTTTAAATTTTGCTACTGCCCATATGATAGCGTTCGCCTCTTTTTCCGTGGCCGAAAATCGGAGTTCGGGTCCTTTTAACGTTCTGCTGGCTATTGCTACTATTTTCTCCTGTTTGTCGAACACCTGATATAGCATTGCACCCATGCCAAAATTACTACTGTCTGTCTGTACCACGCACTTTTTTGAAAAGTCCGGATGTGCGATAAAGCAACTGTTATAAAACATTTCTTTTGCTTTCTCGAATGCTTCTTGATATGTTTCATCCCACTTCCATTTTCGGTCCTTTTTTGTTAATTGGTAGAATGGGTGCATTGCTTCCGCGAATCGTGGGCAGAATCTGGCGTAATAGTTACAGGTGCCAATGAATCTGCGTACCTGCTTGACTGTCTTCGGTGGTGGTATCTTCTTGATTTCCTCGATGGTTTCCGGCTTCATACTGATACCTTCTGTGGTTATCATGTAACCCAAGAACTCTATTTTCTTTGTAAACCAACTTGATTTTTTCACGTTCAATACTAAATTGTTTTCTTTTAGTATATGAAATAGCTCTCTTAGATCTTCAAAATGCTGTTCTATTGATTTAGCCTGCAAAACTATGTCATCCACATACGTTGTAACCCTATTCTGTAGCTTTCCTTGCAATATCTTGTCAACACATTGAATCAGCGCGGCTCCGCTATTGCGTAGCCCAAATGGCACCCTGCAGAACACATAACATATTCCTTCAAATGCAAAACCTGTATACTGCTGGTCCTCTTCTGCCACTTGCATTTGCCAATAAGCTTTACTGAAATCGGTGCTGGAGAAAATGATGTTCCCTCCGAACCTCTGCAATGCTTCTTCCACCGGTAACGGAGCATCCCTGTATGGTTTTGTTACTGCATTTAGTCTTCGAGCGTCTAAACATAATCGTATTCCTCCATCTTTCTTTTTGACGATTACGATTGGGTTGGTGTAGGATGTCTGTGCCTTTCTTATGATTCCATCATTTACCATTGCTGCCAATAATTCTGCGACATCTTGCTTCAACGCAGCTGGTATCGGATAGTTACGCTGTCGAAATGGTGTTGTATCTGTCAGTTGGATTCGAAATGTGAATCCCTTGATTGGGGCGCGATTCTTCTGGAATACTTCTTTATTTTCCAACAACATCTGCAGTAGTTGCTCTTTATGACGCGTATTTAATATCTCAATCTTCTCCGTCTGCTGCCTCAGCTGTTCTTCTAATGAATCTTCGGCCACTACACCCATACATGCTTCGTGTTCTTCGTCCATCCCCAAGTCGAATCCTATCGCCTGGCTCCCCAACTCCACCACTTGCCGTTCTAGGTCAATAATTGCTCTGTGATCGACCAGAAAATCCGTCCCTATGATTATCGAATATAATAACTTTTTGACTACCAGGGCCACTAGCTCGTATACTTGGTCGCCAATCTTGGCTCGAAACATGATTTGTTTTGTGATGGGGCTTGACTTCTTCTGAGTAGCTCCAATCACATACGCCCTATTCATAGGCAAACACATTATCTCTTTTCCTGTTGCTTTTAACTCCTCGTACATTTCCTCTGATACTACTGTAGTCGTGCACCCTGTGTCTACTAATGCTTCTGTAATTATTCCTTCACATTCTATCGTTATCGTGGGACATTTCCTGATTCTGACCGCTGAGTTCTTACATCTCCGCCACGGTTGGGTATCGTGAGTTACCGGCTGCATAGCGTTTATGGAGACCGCATTTACTTCATCGATTTCCGCGTCCGCGATGGGGCCACCTATCACCACGGACTCTATTGGTTTAAATAGTGTCCTTGATCTCTACTTGTGCTAGGCTGTGCTAATCGGTCGGGTGCATTCCCGCCCCCGCCTCGTGTCTCCGTACGGTTTGAATTGGATCCGTTCCAGTCCGGTCTCTGGTTCCCCGGCTCTGGTCTCCATCCGTCTCCCCCTCTTCCGCGTTGGTTTCCCTGGTAGCCAGTACTCCTATCACTCCCTTGCCCCTGGTTCCGTTCCGATCTAACCATATTAACATTCCCTTCATTTCTGTTCTTTGGTATGCCTGCGAACGTTAAGTCGTATCCTCCTAACACGTTCTGGAATCTTTCCAAGTCGGTGTGCTGCACACTACGTAAGAGATTCTGCACCGTAACTGGGAACTGTCTCGTCAGTACACATATTATTTCCTGATCGCTCATCGGTGGGGATAGCGTTTTGTATTCCATGATACGCCTTGTTGCGTATTCCCGCAAGCTTCCCATTGACTGGTTGTAATGATTATTCATTAAGCTGATTTTAAAATTAATTTGAATTTCCTCATTCCAGTACCGCTCAAGGAATCGATCTTTAAATGCCTTTACTGATTCGGGAAACTCATCAAATGTATCGGCCCATATACTCGCGTTCCCTTCCAACATTAAATATAACAATTGTATTTCACACCTTTCCGAAGCATTGATGACAGCTAAATGTCGTTCTGCCGCCTTCATGAATATGCACGGATTCTCTTTCCCGTCTCCTGAAAATTTTAGTGATCTTGGAGGGGTAAATGGTACCGTCCCGCTTGCTGCAATTGGGGATGCCTTGCATTCTTTTATTTGTTCAATCTTTGTTCGTAGTAACCCAACCTTCTCTTCGCATTCCCGCTTATTCTCCTGCATTTCTTCCTTGACTACCGATTGTATCCTTTCAATTTTCTCGTCCTGCTTAGCGGTTTTAACATCTAATTGCTGATATAGCTTATTCTCTAATTCTCCCCCCAGATTGATTACTTGGGATTCTAACTCCTTTTTCTGTTTCCCTAATTCTTCGGCGGTCCATTGCTCGTGACTTTCTACCCGCTCCGCGAGTTTAGTCATCTCATTCTTCGTTAACTCAATTTGTTCTTCGGCGCGTCCTATTCGCCCCCCTATTGCATCTAATTTCCTATTCTGATCTTCTGCCAGCTTCCTGATCTGTTCCTCTGTGAATAATTTCTGTTCGTCTAATTTCCTACTCTGCTCTTCAAATTTTCCATTCAATTCTTCCAATATCTTCCTATTCTGTTCTTCGGCCAACTTCTTCTGATCTTCTACTTTCCTATTCAGTTCTTCAGCCAACTTCCTGTTCTGCTCCTCTGTGAATATTTTCTGCTCCTTCTGTCCTTCCAATATCTTCCTATTCTGTTCTTCTGCCTTCCTGCTCTGTTGTTCGAACATCTTCATCAATATCTGAATGGGGTCATTATGAGTATTTTCCCCACCCCCCCGAGTCGGATTTCCTACTGCCTGGTTCATCGGAGTTGACGTAATTTGTACATCTTTATTGAAGCTGTCCCCTGACGTATCATCCAACCGACTTCCAATACCACTATCCCTGCTTTCCGATGACCTGCTGTTATCGATTCCTACATCTATCTCCCTTACTTCATCCACCTTCTCCTCCCGGTCCAACGCTACATTTTGCGCCTCCATTCTGTTGCTTTTGGCTATCCGTTCAATTCTCACTTCACTAAAATACTCGCACAACTTTTTCTTTTGCCTCACCTAACAATGGTACAGCAGTTATCCTATAACTTTACTATATCCGCCACAACCCTGTATATTCTTTATCACTGCTATAATGCACTAATATTTCAAATGCTAAATGCTGACGAACACACCCTCACACACCACAGAACACAATAAACATATCCTCTACAATCAGTAGTATTATTACCACTTGACTACATATATGCTGCTGATAAACTTATTAACATTGTTACAAACTACTCTCAAATTTTAATAAATCCACTATTAATTTGGAATTACTTCTCAATACAATTATTGCTATATTATGTACACAATCACTCACAATTACATGTCATATCTTCTCCCCGAATTTTCCTCACTAGTGCCATATAAATATTAACAACATGCATTCACAATGCTGCTATACATTCCCCAACCTAATATCCTTTCTATTAAATTCCACAAACTTTACCATCACCAATGGATAATGCACTGCTGAATGAACATTCCCAGCAAATGATGTGCACAATTTATACAGTAACATTAACCACCTTTATATTTCCACAAAAATTATTACTGCTTCCCAATTCTTTAATTTTCATGTTATTAAAAATTACCAGGCAATTCAAACATTACTAATATGTCTTACACAATTTGAAATTCTATTACATTACATTATTTGTAACATGTACATGTGTGGCCTTCATAACCTCAGTAACTACAATAGTAACTTTATATTGGTTGCTCTCAAATAATTTCCTATATCAGCCCACAATTAATTACACAACAGAATTGTGGTAATTATCAAATATTCCTTATGCTTACTTGACTTATGCATCCTTTGTTAATGCATGTACTGTTACTTTTTGTTCTCTATAATAATACACTTTACACTGCCTGCTTATCATCTGTAACCTGCATTACTATACATCAAATACATGCACATTACTTTCCAACATTTCACCAACTTTCCTAAGGCCACATTTCTTAACTACACATTTTCCACTTGTTCGGGCGCCAGCTGTGACATACCTGGAGATGCCGGGTATTTTCACTGCAATATAACACTAAAGGAGGGTATCTTTTACGTGAATGGGTCCCTGGATAAGTTGGTGCAACATTGGGGAAGTTAATCATAAATAGAAATACAATCATGAACAAGATTTATTTGTAGATCAAATTTGTTATTTACATAATCAGACAACGTTTTTTCACTCTGCCTTGGTACCAAGATTAAGTGTGAAATGCATTTTTCATACCTTCGGGGCCCCGATCGAATACCTATGATGTTCGATGAACCGCTCGTGCCGACAGGGTTGTCGACCTCTGCTGCTGCTGCGGGCCGTCGGCGGCGGATGGCGTGGCAATCGTCCACGGCTGATGCTCCTGCAATTCTTCCCCGATTAGGATCTTGATACCTCGGCGTCGCACCTCCCTCGAATCACTGTCCGTCAGTGGGTTTAATTACTTAACCCGCGCCTATCCTGCATACCGGTCACAGTTCCGTACCGCACAATTTCAATAATATTTCTACCGCACCAACTAGTAAGAGCGAGATCAATTATTCTACCAACACTAATCTTTCACTCTACTGATACTTTTAATGTCCTATTTACATGTCTATTGCTTCTCGGTTTCCGATAGCACATAAAGTACGTCGCATGTTATATGCGTCCATGCACTAGCGGTGAGCTCTCACCGCACGTCCGCACTCGTCGCCGCTCTGCTAACGTCTCTTCTGCGATTCTCCTAACGAACTTTTGCACGTGCGCGCTGCCACGCTTGTACCCGCCGTTCTCACGCTGGCCTCCCAGCAGGGGCACCGGTGGCGGTGGCAACCGTCACTCTCGTCGCTGCTCGCAGCGCCCGGCGCACGTACCGCGCAGTCCAAAATAGCTATTGATTTCTTACACTAATGATTTAATTAGTGTAATGAAACACATATTATGGGTTTCAATATATATATATATATATATATATATATATATATATATATATAATAGTAATGATTAAACACTATAGTATTGTAATATTTTACAAATATGTAAAAGCAGTCGCTTTTATTACCGCAAACGAAAAGCAGACGTCATTATCTCCTTCTGTTATCTGTGCGGCGTTACAACATTGGGTAACAACAACCAACAATGACCACTCATCTATTCGCTTTCACATTTAACAAAATTGAAAGTCGCAATTTAAAATGAAATAACATGAATATATAATGAATAATAATAAAATTAAACATGAAGTAATATTCAAATTCTAACTTACGTAGCATCCAAATGCGTAAATTAGGAGCGGCTGACTGAAGGCTAGCAATCAACGAGATAAATACTCAAATTTTCGAAAAATGATTACTGATCTTATTTCAAAATCTGTGTTTAAGAAACAAATTTTAATAAGAGAAAAACTTTCTATTTTTAATATTTTAGTTGTAGGAAGACGCCAAAAAAAAAATTATTTTTTTTAAATTTTAGAATACTCAGTTTTTAATCAATATGAGACCTGCGCCATTCTCTGAAACGTATTTCAGACTCACCACAAACAAAATTTAATCAAAATCGATGGCCTTATTTTGAAAATGTCCCAGTGGCTTCATGCAAAGTACCTCCCAAAATTAAAATATCGATTTCAATTTCAAGGTTACCAGTCAGAACGATCAGGGAATATCAGTTTTGGAGAAAATAGGCTGAATAGTTACCGCCGTTAGCGTTGTTCACAGACGGACAGAGAGACAGCTGTTTTGCCGTCAATCGACTTTTCGGTTTCAATGACGCACAAAACAGGAATTCTGCCTACACCACGTCTTAGAGGATTTTTTTTTCTAAATTAGCAACTTGATTTATCCACTTCTTCGTTAAGAAGGCCCTGTAAATTTTTTTCTGCCGAAACTTTGCCCTTTTTTACCCGCAGCTTTTCATAACTTTCTATTGTTAATAAGTTCCTTCTTAAGGGCGAGAAAGTAATTTATCAGCAATACGAGAAATAGTAATATGTTAGGGATTAATATTTATTGAAAATTTCTTGTATGTTTAATATGTATTTCTTCAGAATCTTTTTAAATGTTCACACTAAACGTATTTCGTTTACATGAAACCGATTTTACAACGTTTCATACTTCGATTTATTTACCCTCAATATCAAATGTAAAGCAGTGTTTGTAGCATTAATGCAACACATTTCTATCACACATGCAAGACACACTGTCTTGCATATCTTACAGGAATAGTACATTTGCTTCCCACACTCCGTTACTCTTGACCCTCATTGCCTCTCCTTCCTCAGTTTCGTCCCCAACTCCATTGATTCCATCAATTACTAGCCGCTCTGCATCTCGTCTACTCTCTCGCCATCAACATGCACAGATACACATCCTCTTTTTCTTTCCCGCTTCTCCTCGCTACAGCTGGCGAGCTCGTCATTAAGTAACATGTAGTTTCATCACGTTGTAATCATGATGGACTAGCCGCCCGCCTCCTTGCCATCTCGTTTTTATTCCCAGCGCCCAACGTACGACCTCTAACCATTTGTTCTTCCTCACTTCCCCAGTCTCAGCTTTAAGCTTGGCACATGTGATTGAATTTATGCTTCCTGTTCTGCCAGAAGCTTCATTACAGCTGCGTCTCAGCGACCCCTTAAGCTCGTGTGATGCTGCACCAAGTAGCAGCTCCAAGTAAAATGCATCCTCGGTGTAGTTTAGTAAATAAATGGGTATTTTCTTTGGAAGATAATGTTAAAAGTAAATTTAAATTAAATAAAGAAGGACGAACACTTCCCTCATTCAATTTTTGACTTACTCTCTATACACTTAAACGCGACAAAAATGTCTTTAATCAGGTAATTCTATCGGAATTGGTGGATAAATGTTTTCTCTGTACTACTTGAAGCTTTGAATTTATGAATGCTTTCGTTTTTTCTGCAAAATATTAAGTAGTGATATATTTATACCGGATGAAAAACTATAAAAAGTGAGAAGTGAAAACAGTATTGTATCATTCCTACATTTCACACTTTTCATTCTTTAGTATCGAATATTTGATGAATGGGGTATTGAACCGTACTCCTGATTCAACTACTGATGAGTCTAGAAATTGTGATGAATATCGTAAGCATCATCAATACATAATGTACATTTCTTAACCTGTTGATTAACAGGCAATATTCAGTGAATTCCCATTTTCTGTATAGTGTCTATTGCCAATTTGAGAGTATTCCCTTACAATCAAGAATAATTTAGAATTCTTTTCTGATGAATGAAGTTCTCTCCAATACTACAGAGTATATTCATTCGCATAATTTATTTCAGGATATCTCAAATATTATGTGCAAGAAAATGTCTAATTCTTCTCTGACCCTTGTAGAGTTGAAATAACGGCGTGATGCCGTATTGTTATTCGGGAAATAATGCGAACATTCCCCGAGAATCTACTGTTTCTCACGACGGTCGACTGCAGAGTTTATTGAGCGAGCTAATCCGAGAGTATTTTTGATGAACGGCGTGCATTCTTAAAGAAATGTCTAACCTCCAAGACAAAGGACCAAGAATCCAGCTAACTCCCATGTCATCACTCCCTAAACAGATTTATGGCCGCAACTCTTACCGTTGATTTATGCTTGAGTCTGGGACTGAGTAATGTCCATAAATTTTAATCATTCGCTATTTCAAGGAAAATATTTATTGTGCAACATCATCGACGAATCATTGCTAAGCTTAGCCACTACTGTCGATGAGGTCGGGTAACGGTAATGCGGCGTTTGGGCTGTATGCCACCGCATCGCATCCATACTGTATGTAAACAGCGATGAATTTCTCTGGCGCGGCACTGGGACAGAACTGTAGCGGAATCACAAGCTAAAAGGCGGAGGCGGCGGCTGGACGTGAGTGAACGACGTCCGCTAATCCCCGTCCCTCCCCCACCCCAAATCCCCCCTCTATCCATCCCGTCCCCGCCTCTGCCGCACGTGGCGACCTGCTACGGCGGCTCGTGCCTCCTTTGTCTTCCGTGGGGACACTTGTGGCGTCCGGAGATTTGTGGCGCTCCTGTGGCGAGAGGCAAGTATATCGCGCCCAGCCTCCCCGTCCCGCCCAGTCACGCCCAGCACAACCTAACCCGCCGCCTGTTCTTCCCCGCCCGGCCCCGCCCGGCCCCGCCCGGCCCCGCCCGGCCCCGCCCGGCCCCGCCCGGCCCCGCCCGGCCCCGCCCGGCTCCGCCCGGCCCCGCCCGGCCCCGCCCGGCCCCGCCCGGCCCCGCCCGGCCCCGCCCGGCCCCGCCCGGCCCCGCCCGGCCCCGCCCGGCCCCGCCCGGCCCCGCCCGGCCCCGCCCGGCCCCGCCCGGCCCCGCCCGGCACCACGCGACTTCCCGTCTCGCGCCCAGCCTCGCCACGCACGCCGTCCGCCGTCTTCACGTCAGAGGTGGTGGGGGACATAGGATCTATTCTTCGTTCAGCGCTAGTATGACCCTGATGTAAACCGACGAACACAGTATTCATCCACGACTACTTACCGCTTCGACCAATTGCTTCAGGCTCCTTCTTCAACGGCACAAGTGTTCACGAACTGTCAGAAGCGTTCATTAGAAAATGATAGGTAAGCAGAAAATCGTAAAATCTTAAAAGATACTATGCCGATCTTAAACTAAGCGAATGGAAATGACTGCTGGGCTTCTTCCGCTGCCCAACGAAAGCTGCTGCGTTTGGAGCTTTTGGTTTGAGTAACTTTGCATATCGCTGACTCAGGGCTTTCTCATGTAATGTACTCCGTGAGTTCTTATTGGTTGTACTGCTTAGAAATGCTCAATATTGTACCTTTTTATTTGCCTCTGAGTAAAATATACGTGTCATAAGTGCCTTCTTAACTTTAAAGAGGACCTGATTGATAAATTAAATCCTAGTGTGAAATTTAGGGCGAAAATATGAAGTTCGCAGCAGGTGTTCTCGAAGTGTTTTTGCTCTTCTTTCCTTTAATTAAATCAATTGTTCAATTTCTCGTTTTTATTCATGATTCTTTCATCAACACATACAGTTCCGTCAGCTAAACAACAACCCCTGCTGTTTCTAGTATTCACTGCAATTTTTTTACAATTTTTTCTTTTACAGAAAACATTATTAAAATAACAAGTCATACTGGTAATAATATCATATTAATTACATTCCACAGACGGTTCAATTTAGAATAAAAGATGTTTCCTGCGGATATTTACCAGTCTTCGTTAGTTTGATAGATAGCAAATGAATTAAATTAATATAAAAACGAAAATTATTATAGTATTCTAGATATTTGTTTAATTTTTAAATCTTTGCGCGTCCATTCATTTATACTAGTTTATTTAATTTCAAATGTTAATTTGCAAACCTTGGAAACATTGAAAATATTTTGAATTTATTTATTATTATTTATTTATCATTTAATAGGTAATTATTACACACAATTTGGCTTACTTGATTCTATGTGGCTAGGCCGAAGGCCTTTAAGCCATTACAATACCTACATCCTTTCGCGTTCTAATCTTTCGAATTCTGGTATTCACCCCAAATGGTCTCTCCATCGCATCAAAGCCTCGGAAAAGAGACCATACGGTACGGCTCAGGAAAAAACCCCTGAAGGGGGAAAAACCTGCCGTCAGAAGCCGAATACATACTAATCTATCTGACGTTTATTTTAACTATTTATTTTCTGGCGTGGGCGTCCCGCCGTCTTCTTCCAGTGCTTGGCCTCCTCAGCTCCTGAAATCAAACAGCGCCACAGAAGATCGTCCACACCAGCGCATCTGCCCTTATATTTTCGATCCCCCCTTACCTTCCCCCCCTAATGTGCTTATTACTATGCAAGTTTTATTTTATTTATTATATTGACCTGTTACTTACCAATTGACTACGATTTATGACTTATTTCTTAACTGTTTACTAACTTAACATAAAATTACTGATTAACTTACGTATTGTTAGCTTATTGACTTATTTAATTCTCTCCAGTCTAGGCTCCGCTCATGCTAACCGGTGCTGTTTTCCCACTCCCTAATTTCAGTTTCTCTAATGGTCCGAACCTTTCCTAAAAATGTTCCTAATTCTTTCATGAATTTAGACCTTTTATCTCCTAAAATGTTTTGGGCGAGCGTTACGTTCCTGTTTAGGAAGTAGTAATTTCCCATTCCCATCCATTTTTTTCTCCATGATTCGGTTGCACAGCAAATTAAGAGGATGTGGATCCAGTCTTCCCTATCACCGCAAAGCACACAAATGCCATTACCACTTGCGTCCTTTAGTCTATGCTGCATCCATCCCCCAACCCTGAACCAAGCGTATCCCCCCTCTTGCGTCCTTTCCGAGAGTATGAACGTAACTTTCGCAACCCCATAACGGACTCGCATGGATTTGAGCTACTAGCGAACGTTTTACAGCCGTTGCTGCCCAGATCTCTTGCCTTTTAAAATCCGCAAGTCTATTGGAAATCAGCCGTTCTATCTCACGGGTTCCCCTAACTCCCACCATTTCCGGAGAGACGTCTCCCAACCCTGCGCGGTCAAGTAGCCGTTTAATTTTGTACGCCCAGTAGCGATGGTCGCTTCCCTGCCATTGCACTCTAAAGCACCTATGTATAAGTGTGTCACCCTGTGCATCTGCTAATTTAATCCAGAGTTTAATAGATTTCATTTTAAAATCTCTCCAAATTCCTATACTACCGACCTCTCTTAAGACTCCGACATTTGCTGCGCACCTAGAAACTCCTAGAATTAATTTGCAATAATCTGTTTCGATGCTTTCTAATCGATCTATCCTATCGACTCCCCAGATTTCTGCTCCATAGTTCATAGCTGGGAGAACTAACGATTTGAACATTGTATCGCATACTTTTACCGACAATTCCGGAACCCTGCGCACTGCGCAAACGATTTCTTTGAGCGCAATTCTTCCTTTGCTGTGAGCGGTCAATATGTGATTATTCCATCCCCCAATCATGGAAAATTTTGCACCAAGATATGTAAATGTCTTGACGCGGTCAATTTCTTCCCTAGCGTAGTACCATTTCTCTTTGCTATCCCAGATAAACCCATTCTTGAAGACTACTACTTTCGTTTTTTGAATATTTACTTTTAGTCCCCATGTCTCGCTATACCGTTCTAGAATATTTAAACTCTTCTGTAAGCCCTCAATCGTCTCCGAACATAAGACTAAATCATCAGCATATAGTAGTCCGGGAATTTTCAAGCCATCAATTACCGGAGCCCCTGTATCCGCTTCCTGTACCCACGTCAATAAATCATTTATAAACAAAATAAACAGCAGCGGTGAAAGAGGACACCCCTGTCTTACTCCTACTGTCGATTTTATTTTTTGCGTTATACTTCCGTCACCGCACCTGACGCAGAAATTTACTTCCTTATACATGCTCTGCAACACGTTTAAAACTTTACGTGAGACGCCTAGCTCATTTAGTTTTCGCCATAAAGCATCCCTATTAATAGAGTCAAAAGCCTTTTCAAAATCCACAAAACTGCAATATAAGTGGCCCCGTTTACGCGCCAGCGCCTGTTTTACTAGGGTATCTAACACAAATATATTGTCGGTTGTCGCGAAGCCTCTCCTAAAGCCTGCTTGCAATTCTGATATTTTACCGTACTTTTCCGCCCATTCACTCAGTCGCCCGTTGAGTATTTTACAGAACAGTTTGCTCAGCGCTGGCAAAAGACTAATTCCGCGATAATTTTGTGGGCAATTCGCATCCCCTTTATTTTTAAAAATCGGTTGGAGGATAGCTGTACTCCACGTTTCTGGATACGAGCCGGAATCAGCAATTGCATTAGATAACTTCATAATACTTTCTGGGTCTATGTGCCACAATTCCGAAATAAATTTTGTCGGAATGCCGTCCGCGCCGCCTGCCTTCTTATTATTCATTGTCATTCATTCTCATCATTCATTATTCAATATTTTGAATTTATTTTCGGAGACAATTCAATACCTTATTTAAATGTAGGAAAGCGCCAATCATTAAAGTGGATTATTACTTTTATTTTACTTACATTACAAACGCAAAGAACAACTATCAATTATGGAGGAAGAATTGTGAAAGTGAAAATTCTGCAGTTTTCTTCTAAACTTTCTATGTAGTAGTTATTGGTAGTAAAGTTCAACAGCAGTTTCAAAAAATTAGTAATTGAAGATGCGAAGCTCCTAATTCTACATGTCCAGTGAAAGCGTTTTAGTTTATCATCAAAAGGAGTGTTTCCGTTAATCCAACAGAAGTACCCTTGCGTAAAGCATCAAGACTCCAGGAACGACGCAATCACATTAAATTTCAATGCTTTTATTAAATTGCTCTTTTCAATCAGAGCTGCCAATAAACCACATGCAGTCTCTGTCGCTTGTCATTCCAGTGAAGCCATGAAGTGATAAAATCCATCGACAAGAGGGCGTTGCCGTCGCGGAATTGAAGCGTTCTTTACTAACGGTTTCCAGCAGAGCATTCTACGAAAGCTTAATTGATTTTCGCCTTCAATTCTCGAAATTTGATTCCATCAGTGCAGAAGAACGTTTTTTATTACAACATCACAATGGATTAGAAAATACAAAATGGTGATGACTTACCGTATTTCAATTCAGGAAGTTAGGACTTTGCGAGTGTTCATGTTTTCCCTTTTTAGAAAGGAATTGTTACGTTCCGGGAATTACTACGTTTGCTTTAAGCGCAACTATATTGGAAACACGTGACCAATGTTACGATAATTCAGATCAAATACATGAGTTTTAGATAAGCGTATCATGAATGTTTCTCCCAAGTAAAAAAAAATAGTTGCCCTTCTCTCCTGCCTCGTCATTGCCCAAGTACGAGTAACAACATAAATCATGAGCCTTCGCTAGCGGTGACGTCCCAACTAATAACAGCGGCCACTTTAATAAAACGTCCCGTTTCAATCTCGACCGTCAATAAACCTCTCCCAATGCCCGTGGCGTGGGATTGCGCGGGGGGCCGTGAAGTGTTGTTGAGAGCCATCGGCGGCGGGGGCGGGGCTGCACGAATTACGAGCGTTCTTCGCTAACGGCTCGGCGCCGCGCGTTCGACGCATTCGCGGCATGCGAGGCATGCGGCGGCATTGCGCCCGACATAGAGCCGGAAACAAAGACGGCACCGGCGTACCGCCCGCCCGCCCGCCCGCCCGCCCACCGGTCCGGTAGGGGGGGGACTCCACGAGGGGGAGCGCACTGGGCCGGGCGCGACGAAGGCCGCACGCCCAGATGGTATCTGCGAAAGATACGGCAAGGCGCGGAGAGCACTGTGGAGGGTGTGGGCGGGGAGGAGAGGAGGGGCGGGCGATGGACGTGCAACTGGGGGGTGGGGACGTGCGGAAAGGGTCAGGGCAGGATGGGAGGCCAGAAGTCATGGGGACTGCAGGGCTGTGCGTCCAGGAGCGGAGATGGTGAGAAAAGTGGGTGGGTAGGGGGAGGGTGATGCAAGGAAACAGGTGGAGAAGAGTGGGCGGAGGGTTGGCCAGAAGCGGCAGGATATAGTACGACTGAGAAGACATGTCAGAGCGGAGAGGCCGTGTATGAGGCAGAGCTATGGAAAAAGTGAGGGAGCAGAGCTGCGTGGGAATGGGAAAGACAGAGTGGGACGGGGAGAGTTGAGCGGAATTGAAGTGGGGGGGATCGTGAGGAGTCGGATCGGCGCGAGGCAACGCGAGATGAAACGGGGCAGGGAGGGGCGCCACCCAGCCGCCGGGAAATGACCGCCAACTCGGGATGCGGGTGAGTCTGTGCGGAAAAGGTCAGGGCAGGGCGGGTCGGCAGTGGTCATGGCGAGGTTGATGGAGGTGGGGGGAAACCGGGAAGCGCCGTGGCGACGGGTAGCGCGGCGCGGGCCGCAGCCGAGATGGTATCTGGGGGGAGGGGGCGGGGGGCTGGGCGGGCGCGGACGCGTCATTGTGTTGGCCCTCGAGGCCCCGCCGGAAATTAATTACCCTGTCGCCGATTGGACCGCGGCGCCGCCGTCCCTCGCCGCCGCCGCCGCCGCTGCTACTGCCGGCCACTGGAGGGCCCCTTGGCTGGCCAAGGATTCCCGCTCGCTGCAGGGATTGCCGTCTCTGTACCGTTATCTTCAGGGATGGTCGTAATCTTTCCTTTAGTCTCGTCTCTGTCCACTTACTTACTTTATAGGTCTCGTTCTGTTGGACTGCTACGATTGGGGCTGTCCATTGCAGCTAATTTGAGTTCACGAGTATCCTCGTTCAGCTGTCTTCGTGCTTGTCACTTTGCTATTTGCAATGATTGTTTTTTTCCTCCAGTAATAATCGGACTCCACCATCTGCTCATGTTTTGTAGCCGTTTACATTGTTTTACCGTACCACAAATATGATCTAGTGACATTATTCTTTGTACGGATTGCAGTTGTCTGGATATTTGTCTTTTTTTCAGCTCGTGATCTATTACGCTATATTCTTATCAATTTATCAATTATTTTCATTACCAATTCTCCTGATGTTTCCTTATCATTGATCATTGTCCCTTTAACATCTATCCATCTGCTTCTGCATTATTTCATGGTCGTTTGTTCTTCTCCTTGCTGTCAAAAAAAAAAAAAATAAAACAGGACTGCCGTAATGCTGACTATTCGTAAACTATAGTCGCTCCTAATGACATTTTTTAGCAAATTATGACAATATCGTAGTTTGAATTACGGGAATTCTTACTGCCCATTTCGTCACCGATTAGGACATGACATCAAAATCATGCCTTCCTTTTAAATCTAAACATTTACTACTTTTCTTCGGTACTTTTTTTTGTTATCCCTTTTCATCATTATCTATTTTGAAGCCGATTGTGTGGTTGCCGATTCTGATTATCGATTTTACTGCCTTCTGTTGTTTTCTACCAAAAACGAAATTACTTTTTGTCACTTTTCTATCTACGATTATTATATGAGCACTTTCACTTTCGTATCGCTCATTTGCTTATCTTCTTTCTTTGTAAATACTTATTCAGTTCTGTCGCCTTGACAAACCCACAACGGAAAAAAAACATTAAGTGAAGTGGAATTACTATTCAATATTCCTTAGAAGTAAGGAATAAGGCACTGAACATTTCAGGTAACCAGTCTGAATGTTGCAGTTATTCCATGTCGTCTAAATTTTTTATCTTGCCGGCTCTCTACTTGGTGATTGAAGAAGTAGTTTAGTCTTCTGGCCTCGGGGCTATTAATGCGCTGCCCTCTTTAGCGACGAGAGAAGCCTTTCCATGAACCAACTTCATCAAAAGGTTTGGTTCTTCCGCTCTTTGCGCCAGCTTCATCGCTGCTGCTCAAGCTGTGTAAGTTTTCACACCTTGTCCTGCGCAAGGGACCTTGGTAAACCCAAGTATAGAGGACATTTTTTGAGACCCTCTACGCCATGACAAAGGGGTTTTTGTCGGAACTGACATTCAGATCCTGGTCTTTGCATCCTCTTGGTTAGGTCCTCTTCTGAAGTACTTCTTTTTTTGACTCCTCCCCTTCGCTCTGTCCATCAAGGGAGGTTTACCGTTAGCTAATCTACTGCCGGCATATCTCTCAGGGTTAGGGGGTATTCAAGCTTAACCACTATCAAGATCATGCACTTCCTGTATACGAGTTTCTTTGGAAGACCTTATACCTAGGTGCTCTAATGTCTTACGTTGGGTGCGTCGTAACTTTTGCTCTTGGTTATGAGAGACATATATTGACATTTTATTTGTTAATCTGTTAGTTATTTATCGCCAAAACATGATCAATTCTCAGCAGTTTAGTATTTCCAGTCTTCACATAAATTATCTCTGTCTCTCAAACAGGAAAATTACTTCCTCTCATTCTGATTTTGATTCCCAAGGATAAGTTAATCCCCAACCTCACAGTTTGAGCATTCCAAAGCACCCGGAGCGCAGTGTGAATGTTGTTTCTTGTCTGAGCATACGCTCTCAATATTGCAATAACGTGTTTGATTAAATTTTTATTTTTTAATATTTTTAGCGATTACATTCATCAAAATGATGTATTCGACATTTTTGAGGATGACAAAAGGTTTAATTATAAACAAATACGCATCTCAGTCAAGCGAATGTCAGTATTTCATCATCTAGACAAGGAACTCAATGATTCAAAACTACTTTAAATCGAAGAAATAGTACTTGACTATCAGATTCATATTAGCCAATTATTTCTCCTTGAGTGAAAATTGTACCTCTGTGAAATGCTCTGCAACCGCTACTTCCGATGAAAAACGCGGGACACGAGGGAGCGGGAGACGAGGGAGCGGGAGACGAGGGAGCGGGAGACGAGGGAGCGGGAGACGAGGGAGCGGGAGACGAGGGAGCGGGAGACGAGGGAGCGGGAGACGAGGGAGCGGGAGACGAGGGAGCGGGAGCAGGATACGAGGGAACGGGATCACTCTCATGCTGCCTCGTGTCTTGCCTGTGGGTGCCGTGTGACGGATAGCGCGCTGTCGCTCCTGGCTCGTCTGGGTCTTCGCTCTTTAATCCGGCGCGGCGCGGCGCGGCGCGGGGCCCGGCCCTTCGACGTTTCAATTTGCTGCTCCGATGCGGAGACAGCGCCCCGCGCCGGGCGGCGGGCGTTGCTGCTTGATGAGCTGCCTTAGAGCGCGCATAATGCTCTTGTTCACAACGCCGATATAGGAAAGGGGGAGGCGCCCCCGGCGGCAATGTGCTACCACCTCCTGTCATGAATTGCTTCATCTGTTTAGAATAATGGGGGTAATTCGAAGTTATTGTAGTAATTAATTAGTATCACACTTCTAATTTAAAAAGGAATCAAGTCAGTATAATATCTATTGCGCTTTTTGTTGTATATTTCAGTGAATTATTTGAAATTTACTATATCATTGTGCAAGAGAACTTGAAAATGAAAGCACTAACAATAAGCGTATGTCCTAACAATAAGTTTAAGTCGTAAGAATAATTATATAAATTATACTTTATAAAGCAAATTATTTGTGGTAATTCTTTCGAAAGATACGAAAATGGATATTTGGATTAACGCATCCGCATTCACATCAGCCATAACTTCCACCGCAAAATTTTCATTAATGAATCTTATTGTTTGCTTTGGTGTTTTTATGTGATTGTTTTTTTGTTTTTAGAAAAGAATTAGTATATCTGATTATCAAATTAAAGTGATAACTTTGCAACAATTTCGTGATTCTATTGAGATTTGTTATTTTTTGAGAACATAATATTATTTGAAAGACCGGTCTTCTAACGAAGAACATGCACTAAGTAATAAAATATTGACAAATACTTGCACTTGTGGTAAATTGCCCAACTCATTTGTCAACTCTACAAGTCATGCAGAGCTTAAGGAGGAAGAAACATTTTTTTGTTTTAATAAATGTGAAATATTTCTGAAAATATTACGGTTTCCTACATATAAAATGTCTCCCAAAAACATTAGTAAATTGATATAGTATTGCATGTGATTGCATTAAGACTGATGTTCGTTATGTTACAAAACTAACGCCATTGATAGAAATAAAAGCTATGTAGTGTTTGTGAATTGTAGTTTCACTTTTTTTTAAATTATCTTTGGTACATCTTTATACAAATTATTATTCTTTTACTATTCAATCAAATTTATTTAAAGCCGTTTCATTACAAGAATATTCGACAATAGACCATCCTTTTAGGTTAACCTCCAAATAAAAAAAAAAAGAATAGCACGTTCTATAAATATAAACTGCCGTATAAAATGAGAGACTCTCCGAAAGAACAGGCACGTCACGTTTTCAGTTTGTTGGAACGGAGCCCAGAGGTCACGACGGACGCCATATTGAATCAATATCGTTGGAAGAAGGAAACGAATTTCTCTGCCCGGACCAGCTTTCCATGAAATGAAGTTTCGTTTCGGACGCGTGGAGATGTTTGGTTTTCGAAGAATTTGGAATAAAGAGGCGCTTGTTAGATTCCAGTGCATAAACAAAATTTTCCAATGGAACGAACTCAAATAGTCGTAATCATGTAATTGCAACGGCACGCAAACTGGATGGATTTTCCTTCATTGTGGATTTTTTCAATCTTAGTTTTATTAAGAAAGCTGTATATATACCTTGAAGGTTTTAAGATGTACTGCCGCTAGAAAATAATCTTCGGTGAAATTAAATATTTTTTTATAGTAGAAGCATTGTGCGTTTTATTTCTCTCCTTGTTCTAACCACAAAATCGTCAACATTTTATCTATATCTTCTGTATAACTAAAGAAAAAACTATTTAAATAGTTAATTTCGAGAATTCAATTTTATCTTTAAATATAATGAAATTGTGGTTGTATCTATACACCTATGCAATGCAGCAAAGTTTAATAACAAAACGATTTCTCATTTGATAATACTAAAGAATTATGTAAACGTCTATTGTAGCGAGACGTGTGTTGATAGATTCTAGTATAATAGTGTAAATAGTTTTGTAAGTAAATACTTAAAAATTAATATGTATTCCCGTGAATTTGACTTCTACAAAGAGCCCTTTCGAAAGCGTCGTTTATGGGCCAGAGCAACTTGTTGAAGAGATGAAAACCATTTGCCAAAATGCAGACTCTGTTTCTTCAGGGAAGTCAGGCGATCACGTTGTGCAATTATGAAGACGACCCCGGCAGCGAAGCGCAGGCTGACATTATAATTCTGCACACGGGGGGCCCTGTAATGCCACGGGTCGAGGGTCAGTGCGACGCGTGGCTGAAACCGCCGCCATCGGGGATACCAATGATTAGGACGCCACAGTGGCGGCAGTGCTTACTGTTGTCACGTATTTTCTTTTATCCACGGGATATTATAGTAGAAGACCCTCAATAAACAAGCAGAATGCTTTGCGAGGTCGTGAAGACTCGAAAGATCCTCAGATTCATGGAAATTGCAAATTATACAAATGTATGCATAACATGCTAGATATATTAATTTGCAATAATAACTTCGAAGTAGTTAAGAAGTAGTACTAAGTGAAATATAAGACAGAAGTCTTGAAAAAAAATATTTTTTTTGTTATCGAAAACATGCTTTATTTTCTCAAAGAAGTCGATGGGAAGTCGATGATTCGTGACTGGAACGTTCTGACGGTTAAGACGTAATGAGGTCGAGGCAAGGTCTCAACGGTGATAATAGCAGCAGATTTCTTTTTAGGCAGCTGCATCTTGTGGGATACGCGTGAGGTTGGAATCTGATGGTTGGATCTCAGTCTTCACAACCTCGCAGAGCAGTCTGCTGGTTTATTGAGGGTCTTCTATCACAATTCCCCGTTGATAAGAGAAAATACGTGGCAACGGCACTCGATACGTGGCAGCCACTGTAGTGGCCCAATCATTGGTATCCCTGATGACGGTGACTACAGTTACTTGCAGCTGACGATGGAAGACGCGTCCGTTTTGTGTTTTTTCTTGAACCTACATATTTTTTGACCAAATATATTTTTTCTTACACGTGTGTTTCGGAACACAGGAATTACTCGGTAATGTGTTTGATATTTTTTTAGATTCAAGGTGCAAATATTCACTACATTATTTTCGACGGCTGGAAATTGTGGTATAAGATATAGATTGTAGGCTAATAGGAACTTGCAGTATACGGTGGCAGCTTGCAAAAGTAAGACTCAATTGACAAGTTTATTTTTGACGAATGATTCCGGAGTTGTAGAAGCCGGGCATACACATGCGCACCCTCGCTGAAACTGCGGAATCGTTCGTCAAAAGCAATCGTGTAAATCGGGTCTAAGTGCGGGTCGCGATAGAATTCAGCAGGAGTTGCTAGGTAACGCAGTGAACACCCGTTAGGAAAGGGAGGAATGCGAGAAGGGTGGGTAACAAAAGCAGAGCACAGGAAACTCTAGGAAGCCGGCTAGAGCGAGCGGAGCTACCGATGCCCGGAACACGTCGAAGCGTGCCTTCGTGGGGAGGGGGCGGCGGGCGCCAACAGAGGAGTAGTGTGGGTCAGCGGGTGATGGGTCGAGGGGTGGGAGGGAGGGGCGGAGAGGACGGGGGTGCCGCCCGACGCGGCCGCAGCGGCCCTCGGCGGCAGCGAAGTTGCCCGCGGCTATTCGGGAACTTTGCCTTGTCCCGGAGCGTGAAAGCGTTTACGGAGCGCGTTAGCCGGATGAACATGCAGATATTCACGCTCCGACGCCACGGTGTGTCGCCGCCGGGCGGCGTCGAAGTCCCGCGCCCCCAGCGCCGTCCCGTGCCACGCCCCCACTGCCTGCCCCGCTCACCATCCCACTCCCCTTTCCTCATCCCGCTCTTCGCCCACCGCGTTACACCGTGAACCACCTCTTTCGCCCCCCCCCCCTTTCGCCCCCCTCCTCCCCGTTGCTTTCCCCGCTTCTCTCCTCGCTTTGCTTCGTTCCCACCCCTCATCTCATCGCCCCTCGCTTGTCGCGTCATTCCTCTCCCCGTCCCCTCCCTCTCTTCGCCACTCTCTGTCGCTCATTCGCCTATCCTCGCCACTCTCAGTAACTTTCTCTGCTTCTCTCTTTGATTTGGCCCTTGCTTCTCTCCCCACGTATTCCCCATCCCTCACCCCAGACATCTCGTCGATCTGTCCTCCCTATCCTCGCCCCTCTTCCCAACACGGCCTCCTCCCCGTTGCTTTCCCCGCCTCTCTCCTATCGATACCTTAGCGATACCTATCCATATCTTTACTTCGTCCCCACTTCCTCGCCCCTCACCTCACCCCGCTTCTCTCTCCATTCCTCTCCCCGTCCCCTCTCTCTCTCTCGACCACTCTCTCCCATTCATTGGTATATCCTTGCCACTCTCTCAGGTCCTTGCTTTTATCCCCACTTACTCCCATTCCCTCCCCGCACCGTTTCGTCGATCTATCCTCCCTATCCCCGCCCTCCTTCCCAACACTGCCACTCTCCCCACTCATCTCTCCGTCCCCTCCCTTATCTCCGTCACTCCCCCTTCCCCCGCGCTAATCACCCGCCGCTTCTCAACACTCTCTCAGTCAACTCTCCTCCTCCTCTCCCGTCCTGTTCCCCGCCAACGCGTCGCACTGTCTCCCCGCTTGGCGACCTGCTCCCCGCCCCTCTCCTGACCCGCACCCTCCCGCGGCTCTCAACCTGCTGCACACTCCGTGACCTTTCCGCCCTGTCTCTCCTCGCTTTCCTGCACCACCCTCTCCCTTCTGAGCAGAATGCTTGCACGTCTGGTGATCTGTGGTGTCGCTGACTTCTTCGTCAGCTTTCTCCTTTGAGATTAATTCGGAAATATTTGCTTGAAGAAATTTAATAAAATTTCTATGAACTTTTTCCGGTTGACCCCTTTTGTGGCAGATGTGTTCATTATGCACAAAAATACAGTTTTCGATATGATTTTTATATCCACAATTTTTTCAGTACTAAACCTCTTCAAGTTAATCGGAGTACGTTGCGGATACCCAATGACGTGCTGTGTTGCATATGTGGCCCGTCGCCATAAGCTTAAGATTATTTATTTGTACACGATGCTATCGTCCGATTCCATGCGTCATCTCTTATGCAGCTCAGTAAATATGTAATGCAGGTCTTAAGTTGCTAAATTGGCTATTAGTAGAGACATTACTGATATCACCGCTTACCTGTTGTTCCTTTATTGAAATCATAGGTAACAAAGGTAGAAAGTGTTTATATAATTAATTTAGTACAATGTTTTGAGTATTTTGTTGAATATAAGTACTTAATTGTAGATTTTCTCCATTGATTTGTAGTTTATCATTGTCATTAACCTAACTTCTTACCAATTTTTTCGCTCCTCCTATTCCTACAACTCTTACGAAGATGTTAGTAGCGTGTTAGTAGCTGTCTGGCAGGTCATTAGTCAGTTTTGTTTCTCACTTATCCACCCTTCGAACTGCCATATGCCTCTACTGGTCGCTATCTTCCCTGCCTTACTCCCCCTCCACGACGCGCGCGCATGCCACCTTCTCCCGATTATATCACCTCGCCCTGCTCCGTCTCGAGACCCCGATCTCACCACCCACTCGCCCCGCCACTTCCAGCCCGCCCCACCAGCACTTCTACAGCCACCCCGCCACAACCCACTTGGCCCTTTCCGCCCTGCCTCTCAGGTCCGCTTCCACCTCCATCCAAGCTCTGGCTGCATTCATCCCACCTCAAACCACCCTACCCCCATCCACCCTGCCACTACCCACTCCGCCTTCAACCCTCAACCTACCCCAACCCCTCCCGTCCCGGCCTGACCCTCCCCGCAACCGCCCGCCCCATCTCAACCCACCCCGCCCCATCTACCGTGTCTGGACCCACTTCACCCTCACCCTCTTCCCCAAACTACATCCCGACCGCTCCCGGCCTTACTCTCCCTGCCTCCATTAGTCTCCATCTCAACCCATCCGCCCTACCTCCATCCACCCAGCATTCACCCGCTTCCCCTCAATCAACCCCGTCTCCACTTGCCCCGATCTCACCTTCCCCGCCACCATCCGCCCCGCCTCAATCTGACTCCATCCGCCCTCTCCACCTCCCATCCTCCATGCTCTCAAAGCCCGAGCCCCAGAAGCCGATGTGCGGTGCGCCACATGTCTCCACTTGCGAAGCGAATGTCGGAACGTGGGATTCATTTAGTGCGACAGTTTTACGCTCGTACAACTCCAGTGTTCTGCCGACGTGAACTCTCCACGAGTTTTGCAGGTTCACCAGAGAGTATAGTAGCAAGTGGGACGTGTTCACAACGCGACAAGGTCCGTCGTGCCGCAGTGGAGATGTCACGCGGGCTGGTTTTAATGCGAGTGGCCCGAGAGATAAGGTGGATTCATTTGGAAGTGAGGTACTGCAACGCGGTGCTTTAAACTCTGTAGCTGTATTTAGACGAAAAGTATTTTGTATCTAGATATGACAACCGTTTCATAACAGGGATATGAAAAAAATTGTAATTTATCCAGTGTAATTCTGTCTATAAAAGAACGAAACTTTGTTTCTCAAAAGCATTATTCTCTGGTATGAGTTTGATGTATAACTTTTCGTTACATAGCATCTCATTCATACACACGGACATTCCACATATCACTCCAGCAATGAATACTGACTCAGCAATTCTGCGCATTTTGTTTGTGTTGTCTATTAAATACATGTAATTCTTAAAAGAAAATAGTTTAACTTGAATCTTATGATATCTACGAAATAACTAACGAAAGTGAGGAAATAACATTAGAAAATATTTGATAGAAAAATAATATTTATTACAGAGAATTGAATTGCAGTTTGATTGCAGTTTAAGTAAAAATTACTTTATTGTCACCATTACAACCCAACAAATATCCTTTCACGATATTTCTTGGCATGTTTTCTTTCATCGCTTTTCTCCCTTTCTTCTCTTGTTGACCTTACTTTTCGTATATTGCCAATTTCATTCTCATTCCTTTCATCCAATTATTTACTCAAAAAACTTTATTGACCCAATAAATTTAAAATGTCGATGAAAATGTTTAAGTGGAAAACAATACGCACCATTCAATAAAATTCGTAATGCCACTTACGAAAAATGCATTTTGTCACATAAAATGTGTAAAGATTTGTAATTTCACTTTTTTTAACACTGATTCCACTTTTATGAAATTATTATTGCTTTCTCAAGCTTGCTTTAATTTATATATATATATATATATATATATTATATATATATATATATATATATATATTGTAACACCCCCAGTCGTCTCGTGAGAGAACGCCCGGTAAGCGGCCCGCAAATAGCTCAGTCGGTGATGGAAGGAATCGTTAAACAGATACTGGTAACATGAAACAAACACTTTGGTCACTGGTAAAAATCACTTTTATTCCTGGGCAATCAAATTAAAATGCTCCAGGGAAGTTACACTTGTAAATAGAATAAAGAAATGTGAAAATTAGGTGGAAAGAAAAGAAGATGAAAAGTTAGTATTCAGAGTAAAGCTTAAAAACTAGGAAGAATTATAATTAACATTACAATGGTAAAATACAAAAGTTACAAATCGATGCGCCATAGCGCGGCGCCGCATTACAAAACTTTACACGGGACGAATGCCCATTGAATAATACTGCCTGGAAGAAGGGTCTCTGCGCGCCCGGGGAGGGCGCGGCGCGGTCGAGGAAACGGCTGTCGTCCTTCGGAAGAATTCGGCGGAGGTCAATGGCCCCCCAGGCCAACAGCTGGCGGTCGGGTCGTGACGTCACCAAAGGGGCGGCGGCGCGTGGCTGCGTGACGGCGCCGGCCAGGAGTCACTCTCGATTTCAAGAGCGTAGTAACCAATCACGGATTCCTCCGATACTCGTGATGATTTCACAATTACAACTTTGGAAAGTCTAGAAATCCTGCAGAGACACATTCGCCTCTCTTTGCGACTGATTCCCGCTTCAGAGAATTTTCTCTGCCCACTCTACTCAGCCCTTTTACAATAGCCCACACCGAAGTTTTTTCTAAGTCCATCAGAGGCGCACTTGCCTCTGGTCGGTGAATAGCTCCCCTCCAGAGAAGTTTCTCTCCCGACTGCCCTGCCTTGAATCCTCCGGCCCCGTCTAATGCTCTGGCCCTTCTGATCTTCTATCAGTCGAAAATTGTATTAAGTCAACTTTTGCCCCCACCCAATTTTCTCGTATGCTCCAGCTCCTTATAATAGTCGCGTCGCTATTGGCCAAAGGAAATGGCGCATTACCGCTATTTCAACCAATCCTGACGGGAGTAGTGAAGGGAGTTTCAACTCTTTGCGTCACTGTGAGCGTACAGAATTTTCTTATTCCTTCTAGAACACCGGCCATGCTTGCACAAGGCAGGCGTTGTCCGTGAAAGAATTTATCGCTCTGGATTCCCTGGATGTAAGCGGGCGTTCTAGAAATTTCGCAGCTGGTCTAGCGAACACGTGCCTCTCGCAGTGAATGTGTCGACAACTGACCCTTTTAACGACCTTCTTAATGGGCCGGGGGCGCAAATGGCTGTCGCGATAAGCGAGGTTGCACGTGCAACGCCGTTTGTTTATTCTCCCAACTGCCCTCAGCCTTATGAAATTTTGTATGATGAAATCGGTATCGCTACAATATATATATTGCTTTCTTTACTTTCTTCTCCCATTAATTTCCTCGTCTTGCCACACTACGTGACCCTTGCGTCTGCATTCTCGCTTGCTCTCGCGTGCTCTCTCCTCCGAGCAGAGACGCGGCCTCGCCCGCGGCCCTATGGACAGCGCCGCTGTTTAATAAAATCACGATGGAGGCCTGCCCGCCAATGGGGCGTTGAAACCCTGTTTCGGTATTTTCAACAAACTCGGCACGCAGGAAATATTTTAATATAATGCCGCGCGCAGCGTGTCTGACGTATGCAGAATTTAATTAATTTCCGTCCCGCGGGGTACGAAATCCGAGTCATGCATCGTAGCAGTCGCGTTGTTCGTTCGGGGAGAAGGCCAAAAAATCGAAGTGGACTACGTCGTTATGAATCTGCATCACGTTATAATAATATTTGTTTCCACGATGTGTTCGGCAGTTCTGTTTAGAGAATCAGAGCACAGCACGTAGAAATACGTATTTGATAAGTTAGTATAATAATAACAAAAGCATCAACAACAATAATAATAATAATAATAATAATAATATTTCTATATATAAAATTATGCCTGTAGATGATTGCAAAGGCGTCAGCAGCTAGTCATACGATCCCAGACAGCTGAGAGCATTCATATGAATACCAGGGTGACCATTTTCTAGAAAAAAATGAAAAGCCGGAAAATATTCAAGGAATCCCATTGTTCTCGAAAAGGTCAAGGACTAATCAGGGAATTTGTGAAAGAATCCCTAAAAGTCCTGGAAAATTTGGTGATGGTTATAAAACTAGATATTATTCCTAAAAATTAGCACATCATTATTTTTTCTCAATTTGTATTTGTTGAGTTGGCTTTAATTTGTACTTTCCAGAGAGCGGACAAATGATATTCAGGCTTGATTTAATATCGGATGGTAAAGGAATTGAAAAGGTCCAAGTATTTGCGTGCCGGTAAATCAAGCTTCTTAGATTGCGATGTGCGAGTTTAGATATTCGATTAGGATGGATTTTCCGAGAAGAGAAATACTTCGGTGGGACGAAATCAGTACTCGACTTAGAACTTGAGAAACCGACTGGAGGCAGATGACGGGGAAGTACCTAAAGAACGGATCGAGGATCTCTTCGGTATTGCAAGTTTAGTATAGTGAGATATGCAGAAACTGAGGACTATGTAGTTTATCTCCGGAGATCTGGAAAGACTACGGCAGTAATGCGAATACTCTAATATTGTTAAAGAATGTGAAAATTCAACGACCTCTACCTATTGAATTTTGCAACTTTCCACTTGGTTTTCTTCTGAAAACCAATGTTCTAGCACGAAATTTCTTGGCAAATATAGTGGTGATTAGCAAATTTTGATTAAAAGCTTAGTTTTCCAGAAATTCGCAAACATTTACGCCACATTTTCATCAAAAATGCAGTGAAGGAAGTTGCAATTTTAATTAGGTTCTTTTATAACTAAAAAGTCAGTCTTATATTCACGATAAAGAATAACGTACATATAATCTCCTGTGAAAATCTCAGTGCAGTATCTATAATAGTTAGGGAGGTTAGAGCAAGTTGACGTTGACCATAATTGTCAATATTTCGAAAACTCTAAAAAGGTTTCTGAAAAAGCCTCTTAGAAGGCTCATTAATCGTCCTCATGTGTCAAATCATGGCATTTTATGAAACAACATAAAATTTTGAACCAAGACATTGCCTTCAGAATTGATGTATTTGAATAGTTTGTGAGATGTTGGTACTTCTTTTGGTCTTTAGTCCCAAATTATGCAGTCGAGCTAAACGAAGTTAGTACAAAAATACATAACTTTTACGCAATATTTCTGCCTAGAAAAAGGTTAAAGGAGTACAATGAGAGTTGAACTGTTAATAAGGTTCGTGATTAAGCTCTGATAATGAGCTTACCAACAAGTTTGAACAAAAAATATTATATAAGAATTAAAGTTTTTTGTTATCTAGGTATGATGTTGTGGAACAGTTACAAGTCTCAGCTGTCAAAATATTTTATTTCATTAAACTTTCAATACATTTTAAAGCATGTTCTCGATAGTGAGAGAAATAATTGATCAGGTTTTTACAAATACGTTTACAGAACAAGAGGAAATAATGAAGAAATTCCTATCGTTAGAGATACCAAGAACGGGTTAATAATAGATGATCAGGAAAAAGGAAAAACATTTAATGCCTACTTCAGTTCCGTTTAAAAATAAACTCACTTTACTCAGATATCGAGGGAGGCTGCACCGATTGACTTTAATATACGCGTAAATGCATTTGCGAAAACGAATTAAATCTATGAAAAATGGAAAGCACTGGGGTCCAGACGCCATTTCAATGGACATAATTAAACACCGTGGAGGGGCAATTTTACCATATCTAATAATATTATTTCATATTTCAATCAACAATTCAAGCGTCCCCGAAATTAGAAGCTAGCTGCTGTTGTTACGATTTTTAAGAATGGTAACAAAACTGTTTTAGTCAATTATAGACCGGTAAGTCATTGGTCAGTTGTATGTAAGCTAATGGAACATTTGATATCTAGCTATATTAGACAAGAATGGGAACAAAAATATTGTTTTTTTCCAGGGACAGCATGTTTTAGGAATGGTTTCTCTTGCGAGAGTCAGATAGTACGATTGTTTCAAGATATAGCAGATGAAGTTGATGATAGTGGGAGAGTGAATAATAGATTTGGGGAAGGCATTTAATGTTGTCCCACAAGATAAACTGGTATATAAATTAATGCATTCGGGTATTGACACCAGAGTTGTGGCGTGGATTGATGAGCTTCTTCGAGATAGGAAACAAAAAAAGTGAGTTGGACAACTATTTTAAACTCTAGAAAAGGGAACTTTAGAGATCCCTCAAGGACGCGTTATCGGACCTCCCCTGTTTCTCACGTTTGTGAATGACCTGCCAGACAATTTATTTTCAAAGGTAAAACTATTTGCAGATAACTGTATAATATACCGAGTTATTCAATCAAAAGTAGACGAGGGTATTTTGCAAGGTGATCTAGATAGGCTACATTTCTGGACGGAAACTTAAAGCATGACAATAAATAGTTCAAAAAGCAAAATCATCACGTTTGATAGGGGCCGCAAATATAGTGAAACTCCACACCGTTTATACAACGAAATATTCCAAGAGTCTCGTCTTGTAAGTACTGGGAAATATGTTTTGTTAGCAAATGGAGTTGGGAAAACAGGTAAACTATGTCGTAGGGAAAGCGTGGAGGTCTTTGCATTTTACTATGCAAATACTAAAAAAGAGTACTGCGAAAACGAGAGAATTGGATTACTTATATCCAATTCGTCCATTAATGAAATACGCGTGATTTGTTGGGACCCTTGTAGAAATTCACGAAAGGAATACTCGTATTTGAATAGAAAACAGAGAAGAGCGTGTAAACTTACTTAGTGACTAAGTGAAGCAATATGAAGAAAGTAGAATGGTAATCTCTAGAAATGGGGAAGGTTAAAGCAATACTCTGTACCCTGTACAAAGCGTCTAGCAGCTATCCAGTTTGGAAAGATATCTTCATCCGACTCGATAGATTCACTTACTATAGTAGAGGAGATCACAAGCATAACATTTAGTTCAGGAGAACAGATGTTGGAACAATTTCCTTCACGAATGGAACAATAACGGACTAGAATAAATTGCCTGCGACAGCCTTGAAATCCTTGCCTGTAAGTGTACAAAGATTTAAAAATTAATTATTAATTAGTAAGTTAGGCTTATTAAAATAGTTATTATTTTATTGGTAATTATCACAAGACTAATAATAACAATTTAATTGGTAAGAAATGAATATCTTTATTAAATATATAATTGTATTTAAAGTAGTAGTTGAATTGGAGTATCGTAACGCGTTGTGAAGTGTAGTGCAATATATACATAGATTTATTATTTCTGCAGGTAGGTTTACTCAACCTGGCGACAGAACACTACAATTAACATATTACAATGAGGAATATTAATACAATGTAATTTTAAATCATTTTAAAACAATAATAATAATAATAATAATAATAATAATAATAATAATAATAATATGAACAATAAATACAATAATAGCTTTAACTCTACATTTTATGATTGTCCTGTATAGATATTTTAACTAATAAATACACTTTAAAATGCACTGCACTCAACTTTATTTCACTTCACTTCACTTCACTTCACTTCACTTTACTTTACTTTACTTCATTTCACTACAGTTTTACTTCACTTCTCTTTCTACTTCTTTATTGCATTAGTAGGGCAGAAGTAGAAAGAGAAGTGAAGTTACTAGCGTGTGTGCCTCATAGTTAACGTTTATTATATTTCCAATTTGATTAATGTATATTTATTATTATTATTATTATTATTATTATTATTATTATTATTATTATTATTATTATTATTATTATTATTATTATTATTATTATTATTATTATTATTATTATTATTATTATTATTATTATACGTTTTGGATGTGGAGCCAAGAAGAAATGAACCATTCCGCACCAAGAGATGATGAGAAGCGTCGGAAACTGCAGGAATGTAGGTCCTTAGTCCGTGTAGCGCATTCTCGCCACGTTCTTGAAACGCATTTAGCGTAGCTGCGTCGGGGAACCGCAGGAGCGCGGAGCGGCTTGGCGCGGGGCGGCGGTGAGTCGTGGGAATGCGTCGGCGGAAGCGCGGCTCACGGTGCGTCGCGGAAGCAGGTGTCAGCCGCAACGCCCGTCACAGCAGCGCGCCCTCTCCCTCAACCCCGCCACTCCCCTCCTCTTCTTCCCGTCCCCCATGCTTCCCCTCACCGCACCGCCCCGCCCCGCCCCACCACGGGCCGTTCCACGTCACGACGGACGCCACGCACCCTCCTCAACCCGCACTCCGCCCGTGAGAGGACGGGAGGTTCGTGGCGTAGTGGCTTGGCGTTCAGCAGCTAGCCTATCCGTGCGGAGTTTATGGTGGGCGAAGTGATATTTTACTTTTTCGCACTGACTAACGCCAGAAGAGATCAACAGAAAGTAATCGTGCGCCGGAAAACGGTGAGTTTTCCACACAAAAAGTCTTATTGTCGGGCACTGATAAAGAAAAACTGGATAAATCCAGATGCTAAATATAAAAAAAAATGCTCTAAAATGTAGCGAAGCCAGAATCAATGCTATGTGTGTCGAAATAGAAAACGAATAGTTTTGCGTAATTTCTGCTTGAAATAAATGAAATATATACATATTTCGCAGCAACTAGAGGCCACAAGAAAAATTGCATGGATGATATGAAACATAATTTTATTTAGTTATAATTTACCATTGAAAATGTCAATATTAATTATATTTTTTTCTTTCTCGTTTTTTACTTTGTACTCAATTTGTATTTTCAATGTATTGATGTATTAATTTTTTAAGCAATCCGCAAGGCGACATAGAAATTTCGTAACAATGACGCATCGATATTTGAGAACTAATTGGTGTTGAAAGTCAGATGGTAGCGGTAATAAAATAAAGCTGTTTTATTTATTTGAGATGGTGGTGGTGTAACTCCTATGCTGAGAGCCAGTCCGCTTGCTTGTCCATTTCGCAGGTTCAGTTTTTTTTATAGATTACTCCTCAAAATGCCCGGTGAGGCATGTTAAATACCATTTAATATCATCTGATCCCTATAAAGAATTACTGCGTATTGAATAAAAGTAAAAGGTACATTAACCATATAATTTCAACAACTTAAAGAAAACGACGCCCGCGAAAGCTTTGACATAAGAACCTGTACTAGTTTAAACTTATTTTATTAAGAAATAAGGCCTCTAAAGAACATATTAGTTCATATAATTTTGAAGAACAGAGATTTTACTCTCATTTGAAGTATTTTTCTGGTATTCACCGTAGCCGATCTAACGAACATACTTTCTTAAAATTTCGTTTCAGGAGACTTCAATGTAAAAAATGCAATAATAGATTAACTTAACATTAAAGCAAGCGACCCAGCTACAACATATGCAAATTACCTTTTATCATTACTTAATTCTCGCCAGACGATCTTCATCACATTCGCCGTCCTCTCTCTTCTATTAACTTATTCATGACGGCTTGGAAATAATACTGCTATTACCTCCTCCAATAATAAAAATATTTAATTAAAAATTTGGCAAAATTATACCCATTACTAGAATAAAGTATACAACTTATTTCAACTTCATTTGTTTACCCTGATTTACTCAGGTATCGTTTTCACAGAATTGACCATTTGATTCTAACCGTACGCCGTCGAATCAAGAAGTGCAGGTGCTTTTGCTTGTTCTTCAAATTGACCTAACTTCAAGTCACCCCTTCATCGTCCATACAATGTCCCATAATAGACCCTTCCTTTCATCCCGCAACACATCAGATCATTCAATTCTTTCTTTACCCGCGATCATGCAGCAAACATTGTCTTATTCATTCTGGAAACCAGAGGTATCAACCACAGTTAATTACAATATGAATTTGAATAAAAAGAAAATGCAGCCATACGCGTGTTTAGGGACTTCAACCCATCATCAGTGGCTCCAAGTAACAGATTAAACACATGATATGTCCTAAAATGCCGATATCTTGTATGTCGTACGATGTACGGAGCCATACACGTGTATGAATGAATTTTCTGTTTATTAAAATTCTTATTGTAAAAAACTACTTGTGGTTATCTATAATGAATCAATAATCATGGAGTACGTCATTATCTCTGCTACCACTACGTAATTTAAACATTCTCTTGTCGTAATTCACATACTATAACCCACACCAACAACACATTACGAAATATGCTTGTGTAAAATATTGTACACAAACAATATACAGTTTCTGGTTGGCATTAAAGCTATTGCAGAAATGTTGGAACATTAGTTCGTAGTTCACTTTTGAGGACGTAATTGTCCTCTATTGCGCGTAATGTGCATTTCTGGTAACTAGCAATTGTACTCACATTCAGATAATAAATGTTTCATTCCTTGCATTAATCCTTCACTACCACTTATTCAAAGTGCGTGTTGGGAATATTTATGACTCATTGCTCTTTGGGGATAAAAACTTAATGCCTTCGAATGGTGCCTGTGTTTGTTTTACGTAGCAATTCAAAGGCCGTGGCTTTCCAAAAATTGCCACGCCCCATTAAGCAGTGTTGAATTACGATCGTATTTCGAACTTTTCTAGTTTTATTTTTGCAATGTTTTATCACTGCGCTCTACAAACGCGCTTTGACATCGCAGCCCGATTTGAGCGAGTCTCGACACATAGATACAAACGATCCTGTGAAATGCATGAGCCTCATAGAAGTTCGTGAATATCGGGATCACATTCACATATAAACAGAAAGACACCAGCCATTGGAGTTAGTAATCAGACGGGGCATTGTCCACGAACAATCAAGTTCTCCTACTGAACGCCATTTACGGAGTGAATTACTGCATTCCTAACTCTCGCGGCCACTAGCAGCGCTCGTGTTGGCGGCCGCCGCTGGTTGGTGGCATTAACGACCCTCTTAAGGGCCCGGGAAGTCGCCAGCAGAGACCGGCGCCGAATGCGGCTCTGTCTTCGTTGTCTTGTTGGGTGGAACAGCGTAGCTCTGAGCGGAGACCAGCGTCAGATTACGAAGTTCGGAGAACGGGACTCCTGGAAACACTAAATAATTTGTACTTCTGGAGCAAGAGTTTTGATGGGATAATGAGAATACCAAGCGGATATAATGTGTTTCTGACTCGTTCTTTGACATATTTATGTGAATTTTAATTTACTCCTTTTCATTATATTTTATTACATTTTTACAGGGTTCAGACACTCTGTAGTGCAGGATGTTAGAAACGTTCAAATTTAGGTTGCAGGATCTCAAATATTAGCATAGGCTATTCCACTCGTAAAACCAACAGTGTTTAACTATACATACAAAATGTCCGAATCAGGGCGGTGTATCGGGCAAGAGAGGGAGAGCGAGAGGGAGGGAGAGAGCGAGAGGGAGGGAGAGAGCGAGAGGGAGGGAGAGAGCGAGAGGGAGGGAGAGAGCGAGAGGGAGGGAGAGAGCGAGAGGGAGGGAGAGGGCGAGAGGGAGGGAGAGAGAGGGAGGGAGAGAGAGGGAGGGGGAAAGAGAGGGAGGGGGAGAGAGAGGGAGGGAGGGAGAGAGAGAGGGAGGGAGGGAGGGAGAGAGAGAGGGAGGGAGGGAGAGAGGGAGGGAGAGAGAGGGAGGGAGGGAGAGAGAGGGAGGGAGGGAGAGAGAGGGAGGGAGAGATGGAGGGAGGGAGAGAGGGAGGGAGGGAGAGAGGGAGGGAGGGAGAGAGGGAGGGAGGGAGAGAGAGGGAGGGAGGGAGAGAGAGGGAGGGAGAGGGGGAGGGAGAGAGGGAGGGAGGGAGAGAGAGGGAGGGAGAGAGAGGGAGGGAGAGAGAGGGAGGGAGAGAGAGGGAGGGAGAGAGAGGGAGGGAGAGAGAGGGAGGGAGAGAGAGGGAGGGAGAGAGAGAGGGAGAGAGAGGGAGGGAGAGAGGGAGAGAGAGACAATTGCTTTACACGACCATGTCGGGGGACCAGACAAGAGCTTAGAGCTTGCCCTGTCTCGGGTCAAGACACAATGAGGGAATACGGAGAGGAAATCCCTGCAAGCCGACGAGTAGGTCGGAGCTAGATTCAGATCTAACAGAGAAGCATTACCACCACCACCACAAGCACCCCACCGTCAAGAAATACATCCCCCCCCACTTACGGGTCTAATCAACAAAGCAGCTGATGCGACCAGATACCCTAAATAACGCAGGAACACAAAATAAAGAACGTTTTCAGACCCAAAGACTCAAACCGTGTATCTGTACGCATATCGACGCGCTGAATCCGAATCTGAAACTAGAATTACGCCACCACCTTTCAGATTTTCTTAATAGTGAAATCGTGAGAGTGTGGCGGGGATCGAGAGAGACTCAGGGACCAATGAGAGAGATAGCTGCAAACGAAGAGGTCAATGAATTATCAGATTAGAATTCCATAAACCGACTTATGTGGTTTAGAGCATCAATATATGTCATTGCATTGTCTCACATCGGGAGGTCTCAGGGTTCGAGTCCCGATGGTGGCAGTATTTTCGGTATTAGCAAGATAGTTAGATCGATTTCGGTCGGTTTTTATTTTATTCTGCGGCGAAAATTTGGATAGCATCAGACACTACAATCGGTAGCGAAAGAACCCACTATTAATCCAACTTTTAAGACTTACTTTGCAACTTTGGCTTCACATTCGGATCCATAGAGAAACATGTGTCAAGTCTTGAGTCTGAAAACTTTTTGTGTGTGTGAGTGTGCGTGTGTAATCAACCAAGCCAAGAAAACGCAGCGTCTACGGCAACGGACAAGTCTGCTGGCGCGGAACGCTCCGCCCGCCTGGCAGCCGCCCGCCTCGTCCGCCCGCGCTCCGCCGGCCGTGGGCCTCTTGGACCGCCGCGTCCGCGTGACCGCCCGTGCGTTGCACGGCGACGCTTCACTGCGCCTCCTCCGAACTGCTTCCCGGGTTCTCCTCGCGGAACGGAACTTCCGGAGCGCGGCGCATCCAGCCTTGAAGGCGCGCGCCGCCGATCGCCTAGCGGAGGTGGACGGCCGTCGCCGGCGACGGGCTTCAAGGGCTTCGGACGGGCGGAGCACGGCCAAGTTACGGAGAGACGAAGTTGCGGGGAGATCGGGGCGAAGGCGGTGCGCGGCGACCGGGAGGGGTTGGGCGTGTAGGCTGAGGGAGCCATGCGGGAGGAGAGTGTGGCGGTTTCTCGGGGAAATGCGGACAAGGATGTCATTGAATTAGCAGATTCAGATTCGATAAAGGTGGTTTTTCGTTTGTTTCGTTTAGGTGGTTTAGAGCATCAATTGAAGTTAGTACAATGCCTCGCACCGGGAGGTCCTAGGAAACAAGTCCCGACAGTGGCAGTATTTTCGTTCCTTGATACCTAGGTCGAATTCATTCGCTGTCTGGAGGGGAATTCTAGCGGCCGGCTGCTCATGTCGGTAGTTTTCCGTGGTTTCTCCGATCAACACAAGATGAATGCCAGACGTGGCTAACAAACAGACCGCGCGCAATCTTCCCTTTCTCGTCCTGGTTATACTCTCACTCCTTATTTACACACACACACACATGCGTTACATTACTACACACGTTGGGAGATTGGAGCATGTCTCGGCTGATGCTGGCGGAAGATATCTGGTTGGGGAAATCCCGGGAAGCCTTGTAGGTCGACGCGGGGTCTCGGCGAAGGAGGTCGGCCTGCGACGGAGTGTCGGCAACGGGCTTCAATGGCTTCGGACGGGCGGTTCACGGCCAAGTTGCAGAGAGAGGAAGTTGCGAGAACATCGGGGCGAAGGCGGCGCGCGGGGATTGGGAGCGGAGGCTCAAGAACCGATGAGGGAGATGACTGCAAAGGAAGAGGTCAATGAATTAGCAGATTTGAATTCCATAAACCGACTTTTGTGACTCAGAGCATCACTTGCTGGCATTGCACTGCCTTACACCGGAGGTCCTAGGGTTCGAGTCCCGACAGTGGCAGTATTTTCGGCCCTAGGTATGTAGCTGGATCGATTTCAGTCGCTTTTGACAATATTCTACGGTTAAAATTTGGATAGCATCAGAAACTACAAACGGTAGCAAAAGAACTCAATAATAATCCTACTTCTAAAGACTTACTGGGCACGCGTTGACCACGGCCGGTTAGTCATGTGAACGGCGCGATATCCAAGACGAAAACGGCTCCACTCTGCCGGGGGCGGGCAACATTGAGGAGACGCAAGATAGAGGAAGGCGGGAGGGCAGGCGGAGATGGATGGGACCGGCTAAACTGGGCAATTCCAAACAAGGCGAGGCGAGTCGTGTTGTTTTCGATACTCAGCTAAAGCAAATGTATAAATAGAACTCATGTGGAATGTGTCTACAAATTATTTAACATCAATTACTGAGAGAAATAAATCACGATAAGCCCACTCTACCTGTTGAAATAAGACATTGGAAATTTGCTTTGGTTGGACTGAATGATTTTTTACATAAATAGCGGAGGCTATGTACTCTCAATAAGCGAAGCAAATCGGCCGAATCGAATTGACGATTTTGCTTTGGTAAGATAACATATCCGCCGACCTGGAAGGCTGAGGTGGCTAAGAGCGTGTACTGACTCAGCGCTTCGGTTCGAAGGGTCGCGTATTGGATTCCCGCCTTCGACAGGGTTGTTTGCCTCTTGTCTCTCATGTATCTGTTGTCGCAGAAGCCTCGCGGTTTACTGACTCCAGATCAGATGTGCCCGCAAGTGTGTTGGTGTGTACTGTGTGGTTGCATATACGTCCTACGGGGAAGTTAAGAGCAACCGGCTCTCGGCTGGATAAAAAAAAAGCCTAGGGGAAAAATATCATATCCCAAGTACCTTATCACGGGTATTTTTAATCAGTACTCCATTACACAGCTCGTTTCACACGTTTTCCGTTTATCCATTTGCATTAGCTGTTCGTAAAAAAAAAACAAAAAAGCTGCTGACCAGCGGTTCAGGGGAAGACGAATCGTGGCAGACGGCAGACGGCCCACCGTCGCGCCCCGCCCCTCCGCCGCCACCGACGCGACGACGGCGCTCGCGATGGCTCGCGGCGTCTCGCCGCCCCTAAATTACCGACACGTTGTTTCATTGGACCGATAAACCGAGGGGGCCCGGCCAGGACAGCGGGCGTAACGGGCACCTCGAGACCCGACCGCGGCCGGTCCCGCCCCCGCCCCCGCCCCCGCGCCTCGGCAGATTGCCACGGCGGGGAGAGGTCGTAAAACGCGCGCGTTTACTGCCCCCGCCGCTAGATAAGGGGCGGCCGCCGCCCCGGAGAGCCACGCCCCTCCCCCCCTTCGCCCAGTCGCCCCCGGCTGCGTTCGCGTCAGGCGCCGCCGCCGCCACACCGCCTATCTTTCCCGGGTTGAATGCATTTCGCGGAACGCGCCAGGAGACGCTGCGAGGAAAAGGGTGGCCAGATCCGTCAGTCCTAACCGGTCTTGATACTTCTCTGGTACATTTTATTTCTTAGCCTACATCGAATCTTATTTCTTGGATCTACAATAATAATGGTTAAGCCAATTCGTGTACTCAAGAAGGATCAGACGGTAGAGTAAAAGTGAATTAGCTTCTTAAAAAAAAGTTCGATGTCTACATGTGAGATGGCTGTTATAATGTCATATTCGGGTTGAATTACATACGAGTTGTTTTTAAACAGAATATTCATGGAAGACGAATAATAACCAGTTTATATTTATAGATTTGAATTTTTCACTGTGTCTATCTTAATTTTTCAGTAGATTGTGATTAATAGCACTCACGTTTCTCATTGTCTTACTTTAGAAACAAATTTATTTCTATTTTTATCATTGCTTGTACATAGTTTATTTTCATCTTCATGTTCTAACTTCTTTGATCTTGGTATCACCTCAACCCCATTTTACGCTCTGACAATCTCATCCGATCTTACAGCCGGCCTGCCGTTTGTTCCATTAGATTCATCTGGCGCTCTGCACATACCCCGCTGTGAGGCTCATTACGTCTCGTCCGACCTTGACGTCGATCTTGTTCGCTGTCTCGTTACGGCCCCTTTCTGCTGTTCCCACTTTTTGCCGTTCTCGCGGTCGCCTGATATGTTTTAATTTACTGCTCTGACCGCCAAGTACGCATTTAACGCTCTAATGCCAACCACGATAAATTCAGAAGGAAGAATGTACATTTCTTAGAATTACACGTAATACGTTCTTAGAGCTCATGTGACACATCGTACAAAGAGAATTTTAAAAGTGTTAAAACATGATATCCGATATTAAATAATTATAATGCTGAAATTTGAGAACATTGTTTCAAATACGTGTTCCGAGAAGTACTTCATTTATTTTAGGAGTCTTATTACTTCATCAAGATTCTATTTCGTTCACTGAAATTTTATTCCTGCTGACAGAATTCTTAGCTTCAATGAACTTTTTCTTCCGTGAAAGATGAAATATGTATCCCTTTGCAATACCTAGGGATAAACTATTAGATATTCTAGTATCATCGAGACAAAAAAGTGTATCAATGTCTTAATAAAAAGAAATTGATGAATTTTCAATAATTATCAAAATAGCTCTAACAGAGATTTCAATTAGTCCGCCCTTGTACTAGAGAGATATTGCATTTCAACATTGGTGTCCTTCATTGTAAAATTTGTAATATAAACAATCTTATGTTAAATCAGACTTATTTTAGACTCCTAAGATGGATGTTTCAGAGCGGGAAAATGTAGTGTCGTACAGCTGCAGTTCAACCTGACGCCTTTTCATTCCCCTCTCGACACCCAACTGCGCGTAACCTCCCGCTGCCCAATCTGCGTGTAGCCTCGTCGGAGGGGTCGGGACCTCGATTGTCAGCGCACCCTCGCCCTCTGCAGCGCCGACTCCCCACTTGCGCCCTCCTTGCCTTGCGTCCGCGGCGCTCGCCCCTCCTGCTTTCCTCTCCTTCCTCTTTGCTGTAAACCACGTTCCACAGCACGTCTAGAGAGGATAGCGTTCTGCAAACGATTGTGGGTGTATATAGTTTGATTCAACGATTAGTGATTCCTGGCGCGTCATCTACTAAGGCCATTAGTTTCGTGAGTGTAGTGCATCGTTATCACGGGGGGTGGCGGTGATATACCCCTCTTCACCGCAGAATGAAGTCGGGCGTCGCCTTACCCAATGACTTGCGGAGTAATCCCCAACCAGGTATCTCCCACTAGCAGGGCGCCTCTCCAGCCGGGACCAGCTCTAAGCTCCCGGCCGGTCTTCCTGCATGTGTGTTGCATGTAAGTATAAGTGTAAGTAACTGAAGGGTGAGAATATGATAAAGAAGAGGAAGGAAAGATCGCGCGCGGCCACTTTGTGAGAGTAGTTCCCCGGTTTTGGCCTGGTGTTGATCGGTAAAACCACACAAGAGTACGGATCAGAGCAGCCGGCAACTGGAATTTATTTCCAGATAGCGGCTGAAATCGGCGCAGCTGCCTAGCTAATGTCGAAAATTCTGCCACAGTCGGGACTCGAACCCTATAACGTCGCGGTCAGAGCACTGCGGTAACATCAATTGATGCCCTGAGCCTCCTAAGCAACTGGTGCGAATAGGGCGTGAAGGGTCATAAATATAAACAAGCCGCGCCCGCGCGTCTGGATCCGCAGCTCGTAGAGCTTCCCGCTTGGCGAACAACGAAGCAGTTAGCAACAGATATACAGTAATTATCAAGGGGCGCTCGGTAGCCTGGTTTGTTCCGATTGTCAATCTGTCGCTGCGGCTTTATTCTCCATTGTGCAGTTCAGTGAAGTGCAGTGCAGTTCAGTGAAGCAGGTTGCAGGGGTGACTGACATTACCGGCGCGAGCTAGGATATCAAATGAATTTTACCCGCTGGTGCCTGGCTTAAAAAGACCCATTTACAAAGAAGTCAAACTTGATGAGACTGCTTAATATGTTTTTGCGACGGAATTACTTGTATTGAATTTAATTCTAGATGTTTGACTTGTTTTTGCATTTGATGGATGTATATTTGTAAAAAATGTCTGAAGGGAAAGTCTCTTGATTTTCTAGATGTCTCTGAATTTCTTTCCCCTGAAAACCTTGTTCTCCGGAGATGTCGAGAACTCGATAGTTTTGTGCAAGGAGAGGCGCTATTACACTGATTTTACACTCCATGATATTAGTTCGACATCGGTTCTCTTATAACACACCTGTCAACAGCAAAGGGTTCTCATTTATCGTTCTACTCGAACTTAGCTCCTTTGCTGGTTTACGTTTTTGACAACGTAGAGAGTTTCTGGGAATATTGAGTGATGATTTTTGTAAATTACTCTCCTATTTGTATAAAATAATTGTCATAGGAATTATGTATATGAATGCATTCTACATTTATCTTAATGACAACAGTAACAAGGTTTTTGTATGTATCACTTCTACGAATTGTGCCAGAAAGTAGTAAAAAGATAAATAATATTAATAATAACAATATAACAAATTGGCTTTAACGTGATGTACGTTTCTAATAAACTATAATGTAATTTGTTTTATGTATACAGATCTCAGTATGTGTACATGCTCTGTTCATTGACGTCTTCAGTTATGAAAGCAAAATTTGTGAATGATAAGACTGAAAAATGTGTGCGTCACTTTCATACCAGAATTCTCTTTGCATTTCTGTGACTATTTCTGATTCAGCGCAACTTCACAGGTGCTCGTTTGAAAAGATGTATGAAAGTAAATGAACCGGCCACACATTCTACGCCACTGCGTCTATTCATGAAGTTGAAGAGGTTTCATCTCTTGAAAGTCGTTATGCAGAGGCAAAAAGACTCACATCTGTGACGTAGCATTGCCAGAACCCATGAAAGGTTTTTGTCACAGATTATTGGAACTCACAAAGACGTCGCAGTGTACATGTATGTAAAAGCATGCGAGCAATGGCCACATGGGAATTTTTCTCGTGAGAGTAGCAAGGTTCACCGAATCAGGGTCTTTCATACGTTATTAAAGGTCAGAAACATTTTGATGAATGATGTATGTTTGGGATGTCGTTTAAAGAACACTCGAGCAGAATACAAAATAAAATTAGCTCTTCGCAATTTCAGAGAATTTCGATATTAATAACATTTCATACCACTCATTTAAGACTTTTGAACTAACATTACTATTTTCCAATTTTTGATATTAACATATGAGCCGTATATTTCCTGGTGTCGTTAAACATGAGTACAATGTATAAAAATGTTTTTTTAAACTATCTAACGACTGTTATTATAATTGTGAATTTTGAAGTTGCTAAAAAATGAACTATAATGAAATTTATTAAAATTTAAAACAAAGTTTTGATATTGGATTCGTATTTATCGACACTAAAAACTACATCTTAAACATTTTCATGCCAAAACTTTAAAGAAGCTAGCTGATTACATTCGAAAAAACAGCAAGCTGAGTACATACAATTGGCTCAAAATGCTCCATTTGCTTTGTTGTATATTGTTAAAATTTCAAATCTTCAGCATAGGTTTATCTTCTCCAAATCGTCTGACATATTGCGGGGGGGGGGGGGGGCGTTTCCATACTTAATCGATATCAGGAATTAAAACTTGTTGATTTCGTGCAATTCGTTAAGTCGCGTGCAAATTTAATACCATGCGAGTATTTATTTTAAGCATTTACACTCTGTAATATTTTGTCAAACATATTTACAAAATGTTAATTTCATTAGTGTTCAATTGACCTTTATTTTCTAAACGGCACAAAATAATATTTTTTGAAAGATTGTCAAAACAGTTGCACGTCTATAGATACGTATGAGTTTCGATGTATATTCGTTGTTTGTGATACAACGGTCTTCTTTATAAGTGAAATCCTCTTCATAGCAGTAATCGAACTCCCTCTTGTGAGCGATAGTTTGCGTTCTCTTCTTTTAAAAAGTTGCTGCATCAGAACAGATATTACTCCACCAGAGAGCGGTATATAGGTAAGAGACACTGAAGCGAAAAAGTCACGGTTTTTGTCGAGAGCATTGTGCGGAGTTGCTTTAGTTCTGCAAAAACGAGACCCCCTGGACACGCAATTTCGTTCATTCAACTTTTCAACTTCTTCCGCGTTTCTCTTTATGAAAAAATATTTGTATTTAGAGTTTTCTAAATTATTAAATAATCAAATTTAATGAGCACCTTTATACATAAAGATTAATGATATTGTAAGCATTTTATATGAACATAAAAAAATGTCAAGATGGCAAAAGCACTGTAACAGAAAAGAGCATTGTAGAAATAAACAAATGCGAAAAAGACTGATTCAGTTATGCAGAGTTTCAACTCCAAATGTGAATGGATGTGCATTGGGTCTCACTCTAACAACTAATTGAGGGTAGTTCTAACGACATTACATTATTTTCATCTTATAATGAGCAGTCGGTTCCAGAATGAAATGTATCTACGACTACCTGAAGTACCCCGCGTTGCTCGGGTTTGGCAAACACAATAATATTGAAAATGAAATTCATTAATCTGTAGAGTATCCCTGCCTTATCCTGCTTACCAACCCGCTCAGCACCATTCTGTACCTCTGCACCCCGCCCTGGTCTACCTTATTCTGCGTCTCCAGCCTCCTTGCTATGTTAGCTATCGTTGGAACTTCCATTATTGCTATTGACAGATTTAAACAGGTGCAAATAACTGAGTTTCGCTTCTTCAGCCACGTCATCATCCATTCAGAGCATTCTTTTCTGCGCACCCACTAAAACCATCCCAGCAACACGCATGCTTGTAGATATGACGGAGTTTCTATTTTTCTTTTCGTGTTTTATTAATATTTTAAAATAACACATGTCTAGATTGCACGTTCCTACAAGTAAGAGTTCCTATATTCGAAAACTACACAGAAACATCTCATATATGAAGATCTGCGCGAGAACTGTTACTGTCAAAAAGGACTGTAGCTCGGGATAGGGTGCGGCGGCTATCCGCTGCACAGAAGAGTCAAGCGGGTTGCCGTTCGCAGGGCGCGCTGCCGGAAGAGCGAAAGTTTCTTTTCACTGTGATTCTGCATGTGTGCTCTATTTTTTGGAAATCTATTGTCGTTCATTATTTCCACATGCAAGAGACATTTTGTATTCTAGCTCCTGATTGCCTTGAATATTATTTCATTACCCAGTTTCGTTTTTCTTTCTCCCCAGGATTTTGCTGGTTCTATTGTACATACGATTAACCATAAAAATCTCATTCCAGCCGTTTATATTCCTTGATTTTTGGGACATCCAGTCATCCAAAATGTACAACCTTGAAGAATGAATAAATAAATTGTAATGGTAATTAATGAATTTGGTAAAAATAATTCACGTGCATCACATATGATTCTTTGAACAATTTACTTTGTGAACATTGCTGCGCCTAGACCATGAGTAGAATTTTTCCCAAATTGAAGAAACCCCAGGCCATCTGCATCGAGTGAAAATTTTGAGATTTTTATAAACATTCTTTAAAATTTGAGGGTACTTTACATGGAGCCCTCTGAAAATTTTAAAAATTTTCACAAAAAATTCTCCAATTTTTTGTTTAAATTTCTTGTAAAAATAGAGTAACACACACTTTTAAAAGTGGCATAGCTCCTATTTGCACGGATAACTCTCAATTTTTAAAAATTCAAAAGCATGAATTTTTTTTGGGTGTCTTTCTACAACTACAATATTGAAGATAAAGATTTTTCCTTCAAATGAAATTTGTTGTCCGTAATTAGTTATTTTATTAAAGTCGTGTACATTATTTTAGAAATTGTACTAGTTTTCGCGCGATATTACGTGCAATATTTGAAATTTAACTAAATTACAAATATAACAATAAAAAACAAAAACACGATTTTCTCAAAAACGGCTCCAAATTTCTCTTGAAACTTTTGGTAGAGATAGTAATGAATTTTCTATGATGATATAAACGCTATATTGCACTATTCTTTTGTGTTTTCAAAAATTACAAAAATCTATTTTTTCACTTGTCTCTCACGTCATTAATATTTACTTTAGTGACAATGTCTTTACATTAATGAATTTATGAGTACATGTGTTTTAAATAATGTCAGATATAGTTTTCCGAAAACTCAACAGTTTTCCGTGAAAATGAGCTCAAAATTTGGCATTTTCAGAAACACTCAAATGCCATTTTCTCAAAAACCGCTCTAATTTTTTTCTTCAAACTTTTTCAGCAGATAGTAATAATGATACTGTTTAAGATGACATAGAATTAATTTTGCAAAAATTACACAAATGTATTTTTTGAAAGATCTCTCACTCCTTTAATATGCATATTTTCAGTGATTTGTAAACACTATTACGACAATAAGTGCCTGAAATGACTTCATATGAAGTTTTTTCGAAAATTCAATAGTTTTCTGTGAAAAGAGGTTCAAATATCGAAATGACAGTAGCGATTAAAGGCCATTTTCTAAAAAAAGACATCAAATTTTTCAATGCATATTGCCATTTTGAACGAGGTTTTACTATTCTTTAAGTTTCTTAAAATAATATTTCCGTTCTACTATTACGAAGGCGAATAATTAAGAAAATGTTTTTAAAAAAAGATGAATTTGGGCATAAATGGCACCTGGCAAGAGTAAGTGGCAAGTCCGAATAGTTAGCCGAGACCAATGGAAATTGAAACCTAATACGGGAAAGTGTGCCGTTATTTAGCACCACTATTTTTTTATCAAACTAAGGAAGTGTTTTTCGGTTCGCTTTTAAAGAAAAATGAGGGCAATTATTAAATATTACGTTTCCTCAAGAAGAAGAAGAAGAAGAAGAGATCCTGCATTTAGAATTATGTTTATATTATTTAATAAACTTTTATCATAAATTTCATGGTGTAATGTTGAAATGGTCATTTATCTACACGTCAGATTGGATAAAATTGCGATAAAATTTTATTTCATGTTTTGGATAACCATTTTCTCAAATGAGAAAAAACACGCCGAAAAAAACCATTACTTTCTATATTCTATTTACATAAAAGGTCCAATATTCTATATTCAAGATGTACATCCCCTTAAACGATTTTCCCCGCTCCTTACCTTTCATTTCTTTTCTATTTTCTTTTCCTCGAAAAATGATTTCACCTTCTGAGACCATGTAAACCTAGTCCCGAGAGAATTTCTTTCTCTGCCTTCTTTGACTTCTAATAAAGATTATCTTTCTTCACTTTCCTATTGCAGACTACGTCTCTCGACTTTTTTTCTCCTTGTTTCTCTCTTCCGACTGCAATTTCACAATTCCCTTTTCAGTCCGTCGAAAAGATTGCGATAAGAGCAACCCATCTGAGAGAGCGAGGTTGCCTGGGATATCTTGCTGAAGAGAGGGGGATAGACGACACAAAAGAGCCGAGAGATTTTTCAAGTTAATGCGAGTCAGCGAGCCTCAAAAATATCGCAGTAAAATACATTTGTACCCTTTCCACCTTCGTGCCCTTCATTCTTTGAGCTTGTTTAATCCAGTGTATGCCGGGTGAATGACTGGGACAAAGTTTTGGTTGCCGGTATTTGCGGGAATGTTCATTAGTTAAGTGTTCTAAACAGAAGATATTACTTATTTATGTGTTGGATGTTTTGAAAAAATCGTAGGGAAAAATATTGTGTTATGTAAAAGTGAAACTATGGCCGCTGTTATGTATTGTACAATGAAATTTTCCATAATGGTTTGATTTGTTTTTTAGTATAAATTTGACGTGAACAGGATAGTATCTCGAATACTTGAAGATTTAATTATCTCTCATATTCTATAATTATTGAGATCTTCAATGACTTTTGTGAGACGAAATTTTCGAAATGTTTTTGGATAGGTAAGTACTTTCTTTTCTGTTTTTTCGTAATTCCAGGTATTATGTTTCACTGATATGATACAAAATTTTTTTGTTTAGTGAAACAAAACTTGTAATTTTTCAATGTTATCGTCAAAGTTTGTAAAATTCTGAATGAATGATATTACAAGAAGGAGTTGTGACTTTGTTAACCTTATCTTCGTTTCTTTTGTGCTGGCAACAGCCTATTATTGCATTTATTAACATACTTACATTTCTTTAGAAATATGTTTTCGGTTCCTATTTGAGCAAAAAATGGAAATCTGAAATTCTGTGACGTTTTCAATAATTTTACCTTTGAGCTGATTCTTTACGGATTTTATTTGGAACTTGATTGTATTGAATTCGATTTAAAAACTCCCACAGTCTCCATAAATAAATTTCATCGACATTCTTCTGAAAGAAGAAGTAGCCAATGTGAGAGAAAAGAGGATTGGTGTTTCATTATGCGTCTATCTGCGACAAAGCTTGCATTCGTATAACAATAAGTTGCACGTCCTTCGAAAATTCTTTCGTACTTTCTAAGCGAACAAGGAGCTGAAGAGTGTTTCTTTCTTAAGCAGATTTTCCAGTTGGTCGCACAAGGGTGGCTATGGGACGCAGATTGCTTGCCGAAGTCGTTTCAGACTCCTTTCTTGGCTCTTGTACAATCCGGTGACGAAATAAGGATCTTTTTCTCATATTTTCAAAAGTGGTCGAAAATAATACTTTCAATATTTTAGGAAACTTTTTAAGAGAATCAAAATGAAATTATAAGTATTTAATTTTAAATTTTTAATCCATGTAATTTCATAACGAAATCGAAGAATTTCTGCAACAACGACAACTCGTTCATTATTTATCGCTGCAAATAATGTCATTTTCCTAGTAGATCATTTATATCAGTATTATTTTAGTATAAAATTCAATATATGGTAAACTTTTTTTGTTAAATGGGATATTAAGATTTAGGACATTTTGCAGTCGTATTGTATTAAGATCTTGAACTATGATTGCACAATTTTTATTTTCGAACCACTTAGTAACAAATGTTCTGCAAAATGCGGCAACGACTCTTAAAGTGTTGCTTGCTAGTGCTGTTCAAATGCTGGGATTCGGGCCATGCCAATATTCTGCGTTCATGCTCCGCTGCCATGGCCCCTATGCCATTCTTCTCTCACTAGACTAGCACCGATTTACCCCGAGCGCATTCCCTCCCGTGGGGCTGACTCGACACTCTTAGGGGGCCACACCGATTGCACGTATCTAGGCGTTAGGCCAGGGCCCGCCACGCGGACCGCCCGCTTAGGCGGCACTGTCTTAAAGTACCCGAATTATTGTAGCACCTCAACCGAGTGATAAAAGAAAGTCACTCGTCACTTTAATTGATGGGTATTCGGTACTTGAAAAACAGAATACACTCTCCACTGTGGTCGAGTGTTCTTGTTGTAAGTAGTGTTTGCGTCTCCGTCAATTTGTCAAATTTGTATTACATAATAAAATTATATAACTAAGTTTTGTCTTAATTTAAAACATCATATCTTCTTTTACGTACAGATAGCATTTAGCTGAGTCCGATTTTTATTTCCCAAGATTGTTAGCCCTGAGGGTATGGAAGATGAAATGATGATGATAATGATAATGAGGGGTGAAAGGAAGACACACTCATACAGATGTACACAAATGCACCCATGCCCCAGACGGGACTCGAACCCGCGATTTTCTGGTCCGAAACCACTACGGCACTACTGCCTAAGTGGTTAGTATTATTTAATGTATTAATATATAAATTTAAGCATTTTCGTGATGGGACATTTCCTTTGATCTACTCTATACCCTCTAATGACGTTTGCACCAGGCCGTTGCCAGTTCGTTTCAACCCTTATTTTCGTCAGTCGAGACGGGCCTGAGACTGGAGTGAGAGCTCACTGGTATCAAGCAAGGAGCGCTCGTTACGGTCGAGTGCCCGGGCTTTCTTGGCGCCGGCTCCTGGAGGAGGAGAATTTACGTCTCGACGACGCCGCCGCCGCCTCCCCGGCAGCGTTCAGTTCCTAGGCGGGCGGAGGGGCGGCGGCGACGGCCATTGTCTGCCGCTAATAATAGGGCGAAAACGAAAATATTTATAGGCCTATCGCGGTGCGACAGTCGTCGGAAGGCGGGCCACGCTATTCTAAATATACAGCTGGCCTTTGTTTCGGACGAGACGAGACGGCGAACGGCAGACGGCGCGCGGGGGCGGGGAGTGGAGGGGGAGGGGAAGGGAAGGGGCGGGGGCGCCCATTCAGGGTCTGTCCCGCGCGGCGGTCGCGCCGGCCAGCCCACTTTTGTTTTACGGAAGCTCCATGTGAAACGCGTATTGTGCCGAAACTTGATGACCGCCTGGCTTGAAGAGGGTGACAACGGAGGTTTGTTAGAGGGGAGTGATTATGGCTGAGGAGTTTGATTTGGTGTTTTAAATCGCCTGCAAATAGTTCTTCAAGAACCGCACAAAACACAATTATGTGAATTTAGTTTTTCGCTTCATGAAAATAACGTTGAGCAAATCTTTTAGAGGAGTAGAGATATTTGTTTGATGACATATGACAATGTCAAATATTTATTATATTATAATTTCTTGAATTTTGAATGTCTGCGGTTTCGATTTCAATGGAATACTGAGAAGCCAGAAGTTAAAAAAAACAACGAAATCTCCACGAAACTTGTGAGGCCTTCAGAATTATTCATTCCTATAGTCTCTTCATTAGTCATTATTTTTATGGAATTCAAGGATCTACTTACAATGTATTCCAGTGTATTGTAGACAAATTTTAATTAATCAAATTATATTACATCTTTTTCTACCGTTACCTGGGATGATGAAACTATCTCCATATTTCTTGAGAGTCGATTTCAATGGAAATACACGTTTTGGGATACACTGTTACCACGAAAGCGTTCTTTCTTCTTTTTTCAAAATATCCGACTGACTCTCTGTCGGACCGTGTGTGAACATCAGAGCCTAAATCATTCATATGATATTTTTTCCAAAATGAATATTTCTCTATCTATGTGATCCGACGCGAGTCCCTTCCAATTTCAATCAAATCCTTTTGATTTCGGGAGTAACAAGCCCCGGAATCCTTTTAAATAAGTATTCTCGACAATGGCTACGAATGCTTTTTGTCATTTTTGTAAAATTAGATATGAAATACGGTAATGATAACACAGGCCTCTTTTTCATTGTTACCCCTGAATGTTTGAAAATTGCAAAACTTCCAGATTTTTGAACCCCCTACTAAAGTTAGATTGTTGAAGAGATTCGAAGCGGCGAAGAGTAGTGAGGCGAATTATGTGGAAACTAAGGTTGTGGGTTAGAAGCCGAAGTAAGTCATGAATGTTTTAATTCGTATTTAAGACGTGTGGGGCATTCCGAATACTTATGTATTACATCTATACCATAATTCTTTAATATCTTGTTCTGACAGGAAGTTGTGAACGTGAGTTCAATCGAGGGACTGGATCCCACACTTTTAGATGCCGACGAGAGTAGGAAACTAAAAGAACGAGAAAATGTATGCCATTGAATAGCACCACTAGTTCAATGTATTCCTTCGTGGAATGTGTTATAATGATTGTAGAGAGGCCAGTCCCATTCATTTGTGTGTAACTTGGTTAAAAACATTTTAGAATGTTTTTAGGAATGCAAGGAATGCAATGATGCACCAGCCAAGATGGAAGCTTGGAGATACTTTTTCTAAGAAAAGTAGTTTGAAAAAGTTAGTAGAATGACTCGCCTCTTCCGTTATATTGTTTCAGGAACTATTAAAAAATTAATTAATTATTCGAGCATTCGACGAAAACTCGAATCAAGGATTTTCATCCTACTTGGCCTTCGCTGTCTCCGTTCTTGACATCTACTAATTGCGCTATGGCCCTGGCTCCTAACGCAACCTTGCTCTCGCCGCAATCTCTCAAAAATCTCGCAACTCCAGTAATTACCGATTCGCGGAAGCCCATTCTCCCGTATCTACCAGGTGTCACCGGCCGCTGTTGAGGCTGCATCGGACGCCGTCAAATCCTGGAGGAGAGCGCCCGGAGGCCGTAGCGGCTCTTGTAAGGCCCGGGAGCACGACAGCAAGGGGCGGGCGGGGCACCAGGCATTTTAGCCGCAAGGGAAATGTTTGGGGGCGGGCGTCCTAGGGACCACCTTCCCTCTCAAACCTCGCCCCCCCCTCCCAACGGAGAGGAGGTGCTGTTTCCCGAACGCGCCCGTGAATGGGGGCTTCCGTGAATGAGGACGCCCGCGCCGCGGCCTGCCCCGCCCCGCCCATCCCCGCTCCGCACCGCCCCGCCCCGGCCCACCCCACCACGCCCCGCCCCGCCCCGCCCCGCCCCACCCCGCCCCACCCCGCCCCATTCCCGCCCCACACCGCCCCGCCCAGCCTCGCCCCGCCCGCCACTCACCGCCCCTCACCGCCCCGCCCCGCCTCGCCCCGCCCCGCCCCGCCCCGCCCCGCCTCACCCCGTCCCGCCCCGCCCAGCCCCGCCCACCCCATTGCACCTCCCGCACCACCCTCGGGTCCCCGAACGGCGCGGGAATTCGCCGGGCGCTTCTATAGAGCCCGCTCAGGCCCGGATTAGGCCCCGGGACCGGGGAGGGGGTGCGATTTGTCGACAGCCCCCGAGGAGGCCCCTGCGCGGAGAGCGGGGGCGGCGGCGGCAGGAGCGGAGAAGAGGAGCACGAGCGTGGACTGCGAATATTGTATTACGTTGCCTTTTATCGAGGGTCCCTAAATATTCGGAGGATGGGACTTCTTTTTTGTTCGTGTGGACGCGGCGTGCTTTTTTTCTCCGGTTTCGTCGTGGAGAATTTGCCTCATCGTAAAGCCCTGTTTTCGTTTGTGGAATTTAATATTTAGAGAATTATCGATATGACGGTGCGCTGCTCGTTCTTCAGTCAGTCGAAGAAGATCCTTCGTCTTTTGGCGGAGTTTGTTTGTGATGTTCATTCCTGGGAATGGTCTGCGCTGAATGAAGTGAAACGTTTTGCCAATGTTCTGAAACACATGGCTTGTTTCTTTTCTTGACGTTTTAGCATTCAGTGCGAGTTGTACTAATGTGAATTTATTAAAGATTTTGCAATTTGATTCATGGCAGTGAATACACATAATGAACTGCTGGCGATGGTTTATGCCAGTATTCTTTTCAACGTGGTACTCTTGATACATATAAGAGCATTATTGTTTGACTCATCTAAGTGTTTACCACATTGAGAAGAAAACTCACCTTATTTTTTAAAGGATCAATCTCTTAGGACGTGTTCATGGTTTGCTGTTATGAACAATATTTCATGTTAGGTTTGGTAGGATTGCTTCGCAATCAAAAGTGCAAATCAATTTTCATTTTAAAACGTACGCGAACTAAGGTTTTAACAAAAATATTACTCTATATTTGTTTCGGCATTCTTAAATCTTCTTTTGCCATTTTCAATGTCTCATGAAGGGGTTAGGGGAGACGGTTAGGTTTTGTTGGGAAGTACGGCGTTGCTAACCGAGTGCAGTGAAAAATAGAAAAATCTGAAAGGGTGTAATAAGATGGACTGCGTGTTGTCTTGCTTTGAATTAAAATTTCTTCAAGAAAGTACGTATGAAATTTTTTAATGAATGGAATGAGATCGTTTCGCGCAAATTAACACAACATCTATGTACCGTTTGTAAGCAGGTTAAGAACTTAGGAACTTAGTATAAAGTTCACTTTTATTTTTGAATTACTTTTTGATTCTCTTTAGTTAAACAAGATAGGTCTCTATTGGGCCAATGGAGTAAATTAATTCAATATATTTTCTATGGAAATTTAATAAAAAGGCAAAGTTATTGTGCCAATATGAATGAGTTAATTAAATAATGAGTAGTGAATACAATAAATTTCTCAAATATTACGGTTGCACAATCCGAAAGTATACGCACCTGGGCAGCCAAGACCACTTGCAATGCTGTCCGCGGGAGCCTACGACTTCACTTCGGACGTTCCTGAAAACCCGTGTGATGGAGTAAGGGTACCTTGTAAAAGTGTAATAGAACGTCCGAAAAGATCTCATTAGTTTTCCTCCCTATACTGTAGTAAAGGAAATAAAAGTATTGGAATTATATTGGAATCACCTAACAACACGATCTTGAATTTCGGTCGTAAAATACGTATTTAAGGTTCTTTCGAGCAGTAAATCTCACTCATCAGGATTGAGGTCACTTAGCGCTGTTGTAAAAATGGTTTGGTGCAGATGGATAAGAGACACACACAATATGGTGCCTCAAAATCTGAATGGATGGATGGAAGGAATAATATGTCACGAATACCTTTCTCAGATCAGAAGCATTGGAGATGAGACTAGATAAGCACACCAGGGAAAATGTCTAGTTATGTCGTGGCGTAGATAATTAAGGTATTTCGGCTTGTAAGGGTACTTTGTACGAAGCCCTTTTCAAATTTTCAGGAAAATTACTGAAAACTTTTACTTGAAATATTCTACTCAATTAGAAGAAAGTTTATTTATATGTATGATATTGTTCCGATTAAAACTTCTGACATGTGGAGAATTGCGAACATTTATACATTTAAAACACTATGGTTTTTGGTTTAAAAAGGTGTTTGTCCTTTCTACTCGACTTTGATTTAATTGAAAGGTAGTGATCCTCATATGTTTTATCGCTTGCTATTATTGACCTATTTTATAGAATAAACCCAACATTTTAATAATATTTTGAAATTAATATAATGGACGATTATCTGTAGTAATTTGTTCATTATTCCATTGTGTGAGTGGTAATCAGTATGAAAGTGTATATTGAAAGCCTTCGACATTTCCTCTTTGAAAAAACATGTGTGTTGGGTTATTTTTGGTCTTTGTAAATATAGGACATTATTTCACTTTTTGAACATTTTCAACTCAAACGTGTTCTCAGTGAATATGATTGTATTGTTTCAGTATTTGTAAACTTCCCTCATTTTATTAATTATTGAGGCTTAATTGTGAATGACATGAAACAATTTCATGTGACTCTATTTTCCTTATAGTGAATGCGTAAAACTTTTGTAACTTTTTGGACCCCTCCACAAATATCTAATTTTCGACGTGTAAATTTTCCGAAATTTTACGATATGTCTCAACTTTCAAAATACATTTCTACCATATTAATTCATGTGGCTTAAATGCTTCTAGTGTAACTTCATTTAGCAGAAGACGTTTAAATGATGTCATGATCTTTTAATAAACTATGAGTAATTGTTTAATACTGACACTAAGAGATGTGAATGTTTCGATATCCCGTTCCATCCCACTATTTGTTTTGAAGACAACAAAAACATGTCAAAACCAAAATCCTGATTATAAAGACCTATGTCACATTGTCTCCGAGTCCTGGTGGTTGGTAAGGCACTTTGAAGCGTAGCGTGAGTTGCTGCTTCCTTATGCACTTGTTTGTCCATTATTTCATAAACGGCAAACGTCTATTATTTTCATCTCATATCTGTTTGATGCTAGACTAAATGGGCATTTCCGTATCCAACAGTCACAAAATTACGAGGTTTTGAATCGATAGTTTCTCATAAATGGTACAAAACCATTATCTTACCTTTGCGTATTACATATAAAAGGGATGATTGTCTTAAAATTGGAATATAAGTTATGAATTGTGGGTTATGATCTTGCACCGGAAAAGCTCGTAGGGCCCTGTACGACAAACTAAACATCAGGGACACCTTGGATGGCGTGCGCTGTGCGCTGTATTCAGCGAGACGATTATTTTCCTGCGCGAAAGCGTCTCCGCCGTCCTGGTCCTGCGTTGTGCGCCTGTCGTCGTTTACGGTGGCGGCGTGGCGGCACCTCGGCGCGCTTGGAATATTTCAGCGCCTCGCCACGCCGCGCCACGCCACGCCGCCCCGCGCCAAGGCGTGAAGCAAACGGGCCGTGACCGCCGGCGCCGGAGCCATGTTGGGACAGAAGGGCATGCGCCTTGGACCTCGCAGAACGTAACTCTTTCACAGTTTCGCACTCACTTTTGCTATCCACATGGGATTCTGGAACTTAGGTAAGTTACATTTGAGAAATGTAGGGAAATACGTGCACCTCTGTGAAAATTGAGATCGTAGCTGAAACTTGTACTGAAAGCGCCCTAAAATGTTGTGGACGAGGATTGTGAAAGTTAGTAGGGACAGGTGCAGAGATATAATGAAAACATCCAGAATTAAAATCATGTGGGTAAACTGCAGACTTGTAGTAATCCAAAGTGGGAAAGTGTCCCATATCCCCTATGGCCTGTCGAAACCTCATATAATCCCTGTATGTGCAAAAAGTTCATTTTGAGACGAAGCTCCAGTGTTCAGATGAATCGGCGAACGCAACAATGCAAACAAAAGAACTTCATCTGGCAACATTAGCTACTACTGACCTTAACATATTATAAAATGATTTGTATACTTGAATTAAAATAATATGAACATCAGTAAAGTTGTCTAAAAATAATGTATGACACATGTGCTAAAAGTGATTTTATGTTGCTCGTAGGATTGCGCCGCAAGAGCTATCGGCCTCGGGTCAGAACTTTTCTTACTCGCAAAATAAAATGTCGCTTTTACCACTAATAACTATTATGTACCACTTTATACGATCAGGAAATTCAATTTTGTTGAGTTTTGACGACAGTGTGATCAATCGATAACGTCAATAAATAATGGTTGTTAGAAGTAATTTAAAGTGATATACAGTATTCAAGAATATATGGATATGTGGATAGCATTTTAAACTGATATGTAGAATAAAATATGCATAAGACACGTCATTTTAACAGTTCAACACTCGCGCGGAATCGGTACCGTGACTAATCGCGAGCTGGACTCCGTCCAACACAAGCATTAAACAGTTTCATTTCTTAGTTTACGTCGTTCGTATACTTTCAGCATTGTTATATACCGAAATATTCGGATTTTTTTAAGAAAGCAATGTTTCTTTTCCCAGAATGCGAGCCAACCCTTTAGAAGACATTCCTGGTTTGAACTACCAACTGGCCGCAGGCTATCAAACGCAAACAACTAAACTCTCGCTTTTGCAAGTTAATTTCGCGATGTCACTAAAGTTGTGTTTTAATTTATTTTGAAGGTTGAGGGGATTTTGCAAGCAAAATACGTCTTTTTTTAAAACAAAACACATTGTAGATCATTTCTCAAAATCTCTCTCCGCGTAAAATAAGTACACGCAGACATACGCTACGTACAGGGTGCAATAGTGGGTCTATCCGCTTGAGGTTCCGCTGTTACAAGCCATGTATCATACATTTTATCATTACAAGAGGTGGTATTTATCAGTTTTTTTCTCAACTGACGATTCTACACTGATACACACTTGGCCAACTGTTTTTCATTTATGGCATAAATTTTACAGAAAAACAGATCATCTTTCTTGCCGGATTACTTAACGTAGTTGTTACGACGGGACCGGTGAGCTATGGGGTCTGCTGGGTCGAATTCCGCTTAATACGTGACATGGACGTAGGTGTTGATTCAGTGTTGTTATATGGTGGCGCGTATCCAAACCACCATACAGCACATTCAATACCGAATTACTTTCCATTTCTCTCCCTACCCAAATACTGAGAGTATGTACTACGAATTTGACGAATGTGCTTTAGAACACGTATCATTAGCGGCGAAGATATTTATGTAGAAACATCTGATGTGAAAAAACGTAGAACATCTAAAGTGTTTTAAAATTAAGTTCCGAAGTGTTCAATAGATCGGAAAATATATTTTTCAATACGAAATGTTAACTTTTTTCTCAAGTATGTCAGCAGGGAGGGGTCTGGAATCCAAAGAAGAAAAATGTCACAAGTTTGCATTCACTTTTTTTTTACTAATTCATTAATCCTAAAACATTTATTTTCACGAGTGATAAAAGATGCTGTCATATAACTGCTAAGGACGTTCCGTATAGAAACACTAGCGACCTACATAATTTCACAATTCTACCAGCAAAGTAGAATCCACATTCCCGAGCGCAGAGAGACCCGTTTCCCGAAATCTCTCTGACGGCGCAAAACAAGCCAGTGAGGGCTTGCGCCGCGCTGCGAACCGAGTGCAGACGTGCGGCCGCTTGAGATTCCGCGCCCACGCGCCCACGCGCCCGCCGCTCCGTGCGCGGCTCTTTTTCGCGTTTTTGCTAAATGCCTGCCTCTGCCCGCGAGTACTCGCGTAACGAGATTACGGCTTCAGCGGCTGCGGTGGCGATGGTGGCGGCGGCGGCGATGATGGCAGCGGTGGTTGGGTCTGCGGGCGGAACAGCGGTGCTGGAGGCGGCGGCGGTGGCGAGGGCGGGCGGCAGGTGGCGGCGACAGCGGTGATGGAGGCGGTAGAGAAGGCGCTAGTAGAAGTGATGGTAGAAGCGGTGGTGGAAGTGGTGGTGGCGGAGGCGTGGCGGAGGCAGAAGCGGTGATGGAGGCGGGTCGGAAGCGGAGATGGAGGGAAGGCGGTGCCGGTATCAGAGGGGGGGAGCGTGGTGGTGCCGTAGGGGTTGCCGGGGCTGGGGCGGTAGTGGTGACGATGGATGGGTGGCGGAAAAGGGGAAAGAAGCGGGGCAGCGTCGGATGAGGCGATTGGATCTGCGGGCGAAACAGCGGTGCTGGAGGCGGTGGTGGTGACGAGGGTTGGCGCGCAGGCGGTGGCGATGGCGGTGGCGGAGGCGGAGGTGGTGGAGAAGGCGGAGGTGGAAGCGGTGGTAGAAGCGATGGTGGAAGCAGTAGTGGAAGCTGTGGTGGAAGGGGTGGTGGAAGGGGTGGTGGAAGCGGTGGTGGAAGCGGTGGTGGAAGCGGTGGTGGAAGCGGTGGTAGAAACGGTGGTGGAAACGGTGGTTGAAACAGTGGTGGAAGCGGTGGTGGAAGCGGTGGTGGAAGCGGTGGTGGAAGCGGTGGTGGAAGCGTTGGTGGAAGCGGCGGTGGAAGCGGTGGTGGAAGCGGTGGTGGAAGCGGTGGTGGAAGCGGTGATGGAAGCGGTGATGGAAGCGATGGTGGAAGCGGTGGTGGAAGCGGTGGTGGAAGCGGTGGTGGAAGCGGTGGTGGAAACGGAGGTGGACGCGGATGCAGAGGTGGAAGCAGTGGTGGAGACGGTGGTGGAGGCGGCGATGGAGACAGAGCTGGAGGTGGAGGTGGAGGCGGTGGCTGTGCCGGTATTAATGGCGGTACCGGTGGCGGTGTCGTAGGGGTTGCCGGGGCTGAGGCTGTAGAGGAGATGATGGCAGAGCGGCGGGAGGAGGGGAAAGAATCGGCAGCGTCGGATGAGGCGGGGGCGGCGCTGCCGAAGCCGGCGTTGGCGGAGGCGGTAGTGGGGGCTTGCGGCCGGGCCGGGGCGGCGGCGGATGTGGTTTTAGCAGGGCGCGCCGCGTCGCCGGAGAACGTCGGCGTGTAACGCGCCACAGAGAAACATTGAGAGGCGGCCGCGGCGCTTGTTCCCCACGGAGATTACACGAAATGCCTCGCCCTGCGTTCTGCGATGCGCAATTACGACGGCCGTAAAGCAAGGCGAAGGGCGTATCGAGGGCAACGAGGAAACGTACTCACGCGCGAGGAAAATGTTGCGGAGTCTCTCCACTCACAAACTGTTTAGCTTTTCCTTTTACTCATATGTCATTCAAAAGATGATGGTAGCAATGTTTCAGGAGTTGATGTTGGGATTGGCTTGGAGCCATGCCAATTTCTTATCCCATTAGTTTTGGTATGACATTTCTAATCCATGCATTATGTCTACATATTTGTGTTAAAATATTTTCAGTTTTGAGGTGTTCACGAGCAAATATATTTTAAACATTTTTTGTGTATGCACACGAAAAAAAGAACAGTTGCAGTATACCAGATCTCTTGTTACAGTATCATGAATCTGGTATACTGCAACTGTTCTTTTTTTCGTGCAGCCTTTCCCGCAGGAACAAATTGTCCAAGTCTTTTTTTTTTTTTTGAAACAAAAAGAAAATCAAGTATCGCTATGGTGCTCCAATTGCACAACTGTTCTCTACATCGACCGGTAACAAAATAAGATATGGATGGGATTATCGACTTTACTGGAACGATGGATTTCTACGAAGTTATTACGCATGGCGACGGTCTCAATTTCTTTTAAACGTTGAAACAAATGACAAAAAACGTTGAAAGACGGAACTAAAGTTCAGAGAGTGTCTAAAAATAAAAGTCTGAAAACTTTAAACAGTAACATTTTAAGTAAAGAAAGTTAGACGATAAATACGATATGTATTTCGTCGGATTCCGTCGTTAACCACTCGACCTCTAATTTGTATGCGACTATTACATTGGTTTCTCCCCTTCACATCTAGATATCAATCACAATCGTTGCCTCAGAAGTGAATTAGTAACAAGGTGATGGACGAGACGATCGGAAACGATTGAGAGACAATTCTTTTTTAAAGCAACCAGGACAATAGTTTTCAATACTCATTACTTTCTTTTCCATATCTTGTTAGGGCAACCCTGAATAAGATTCTACCGACGTAAATTTCATTTTTGTTTATTAATTTCTATCATTCTATTTCTTTAATGAAAACTGTAATAACAATAACTGACACACAATTATTACAATTATTTAGATTATATCTAGATTTATATCTCGTTTTTTGTTATCGCTGTAGTTGTTTTACATAAACTGTTGAGAGACACAAATTACATTTTCCCTAATGACATTAATATGCAAATTGAACATAGAAAGACATTTCATTATGTTAATTGAATTCCACCCACTGCACAATCCTACTAAACCTTAATATTGAATGAAATTAGTTCAGCTGTTAATAATATCAGTCTTTCTTTTTGAAAATAGGATTATTCTTTTTTCTCATATGAACATTGAAAATTAGTTATGCTAAAACAGCACGTACTTTCTCTCCTTTAGTAATAGTTATGTAATACTTTTCATACTAGTGATGAAATCAATTTTTTAAAATAAATTACAAAAATTAATCAATGTTTAATCATTTGAAATTTTAGCTATTCCATTTCCTTTAGATGAGGAACCTGGACATATTAAAAAACAAAAAGATATCTCCAACGTTTTTTATTAAATTTTGTTGTTTGTAAGTATGATGAACATTTATACGAAAGAATGAAGGTCTCATTTCCATTAAAAATCCTGATATTTTGAAAGTTTTCAAAAATTCAAAAACGTTTCTTCATTTTAATTTCTATCAAGCAAAATTTATATTTTTTATATCTACTAAATTTCAGCTAATATCAAAGGTAAGATTTTCTAGGAGTGATGATCTTTCCATTACACCCAGTACACGGAGAGACGTGTGAGAACGTGTCTTTTAAAGAACTTGTCGCACGTTTTGAATGAAGCGCGCTACGCGCACGATGTTGCCGACTTGCACATTTCGTCCCGATCCTCTAAAGAACGCACAAACGTCAGCCTTCGAGCTAACAATGGATTGATAAAATGATATCAAAAATATGCCTAACACCAAGAAATGGAATATCATTTTAAAACGACTGTTTATTCAAACAAATCATACAATAAACGTCTAGAGGGTGAATGTATAAAACCTGCAAGGGAAAACAGTCCTTCGAATGGCGTGGATGAACATATCAATGTATTTGAAATATGTATTTCAAATACAAGTATTTAAATACTGTTCAAAACGGCTCATTACATATCGTACAACTTTTGATGCAAAGACTAAATATTTTTAAGTAAATATCAACACAAATTTGACAATTATAACTGCAGATTCATATAGATAAATCATGTCCCACCAATAAGATGTAATACAGAAAAGTGAGCTCCCGAGTCATTGTAGCATTCCAATCAGATACTACCTGAAAGCTAACAGTATTGCAAATAGGTTTTAAATAATTTTTAAAAGATTAATGTGTAAAAGTATAACAAAAAATCAAATGTAATAAACGAACAAAACAATATTAAATAATACACAAATTCTGGCCAACGAAGCATCCACCTGTGTGGAATCTTTCACGACGCACAGTAAAATCGAAGGAAGCCTTTAATTTTGCCGCCAATTTACACAAAAAAAATCACATTTAAAAAAATACTCAAACATGACCTTATTTGAAGATCAATTTTTGATAAACACATTTCATACAAAAATACATTTTCACAATTTTACTTATAAGAAGACACTGAAAACGAAACGCAGTCAATTCTAGTGAACTATTATATTTGTCGCAAAATAACACACAAAAACAAATATTTTCAAAAAATTCAACATCACTTTATTTGATGATCAGTATTGTATAAACACATTTCATTAAGAAAAAATGTATCTTCACAGTTGTGGTTATAGAAATATACCAATTTTTTTTTAATTTTCGCAAAATCACACATTTCAATGCACATGAAACCTGCATCATTTTCTTAATGGTTTTTCGTGATATTTACATTCCCAATTTAATCTAGAAACCTTGTGCGGTTTTTAAGAAAAAGTGGTTTAAAGAAAATAAAAATTGCCTATATTTGACACACAATTTCGCAAAAACTTCTCATGTTTTTTGAAAAATTGAACATTATCTTATTTAAAGATCAGTTATTGATGAACGCATTTCAGTAAGAAAAAAATGTTCTCTTCATAATTGCAGTTGTAGCAAGAAGCCTAGAAAAGTTTGACTTTTTTCAATTTTAGAAAAATGAGGGTTTTCAACCAGCATGCAACCTTCACCATTCTCTTAAACATCCTTCAAACTATCCACCAACAAAATTTCATCAAAAACGATCAAACCGTTTTAAAAAAAATTGTTTAACCTAAAATAAAAAATTGCCTTTATTTGTCCGCGAATTACGCAAAAAATACTCAAATTTTCGTAGCATTGTACCTGACCTTATTTCAAAATCTCTCTTTGGGGAACAATTTTTATTATGAAAACAAATCTATATCTTTAATATTTTAGTTGTAAGAAGACGCCGAAAAAATTTTCAATTTTTTAAATATTTTGTAAAATCAATCATTTACAAATATGATACCTATTCCATTCTCTTAAACGTCCTTCTGACTACCCAACAACAATATTTAATAAAAATCAATTGCGCAATTTTTTTAAAATTTTGAAAATGTTCCAGGAACTTTGTGTAAAGTACTCTCCAGGATTTAAATATCAATTTCAAATTCAAGGCGCAGCGACTTCAGGTAGATCGGTCAAGGAATATCAATTTTGGAGAAATTCGGCTGAACGGTTTATCCGGTAGCGTTGTTCAGACAGCTGGACGGACAGACGTTTTGCCGTCAATCAATTTTTCGGTATCAAGGACCTACAAAACAGAGATTCTGGTTACAATCGTGTTAGAGGAGTTTTTGTTTTAAATTTAGAAACTAGATTTATCCACTTTTTCGTTACCAAGGCTCTGTAGAAAGAGTTTTTCTGCCAAAAATTCGCTGTTTTTTCGCGCAGCATTACATTACTTTCTCTTCTCGAAACGTTTCTTCGCAAGCCGATAACGTAAAAACGGAAAATTCGGTGATTGGTATAATGAATGTAAAAATTGACATTTATTTATGTTCAGTATTTTCATTGATATTATATAAGATGTTTATTATAAATTGTTTATTTTCTGGATTAGAAGAGACGGAACTCAAACATTTTTGTTTCGAGAAACTCACGCAAACCTGAATCTTACATTGGCAAATTAATTTTTGCTAACCGTTAATTTTGTAAATAATATTTGATAATAATTTCAGCTTTCACCTGTATCTTTTTGTGTTGATATTTCTTTGTGTATGCAAATTATTTTTCATTCATTTTTTTTTTCAGGTAAGTTCCTGTTTCTGCATATTTCCTTGGAAAATCGATGTTTAAAGAAGTTGCAACCAAAGTGGTAAGTTCATTTATTGTAAAAATGTTTCTCTTAATTATTGTTACGCTAACTAGAACATAATTTAATAGCATATTAGTACCAGTCAATTAACATTCTGCTTCGTCTGTCACGTCACTAAAGTATTTTCCAGTAAAAGCACATTCACAGTTTTTTTAGGATGAATTTTTATCAATCGTAAAAAAACAACTTTTTTATAGCGTAGCGGGGCTATTTATATTTATTAATAAATACAAAGAATGAAAAAGAACAAACTCTCTGCACACTACACCAAAACAATGAAGGGTAGTTGCAGGTGAGTCACACCTCCCATTACCTTCCCCGTCTTCCTCGAGTATTCCTCTGGCGTCGGACGTGCGTTGCTCGTGCCATGCATGTGTCTCCAGCCCCGAGGGTGGGGTGGGGGAGAGCCAAACGGGCGTTGACCTCCGGCCTCCGCCCGCCGCAACACGGCGTGTGTGACGTCACCCGTCATATTGCAGAATCAGCGTGGCGCGACGCGCGGCGGCTGCCGCCACAGCGGGTGGTGACGGCCGAGGGGTGGTGGTGAGGGTGGCGTGGGTGGTGTTGTCGCTGCGGCGACGGCTGGAGCCCGACCTCTGACCCTGCGCTCTGTGTCTGGAGCGAGCGGCGCGGCATGTGTGGGCGACCGCTTGGCGCGAGGGCTGAAGTGTCGTGACAGGGCCAACAACACCCTAGAACAGGGGGATATACACTCCGATTTCAATATAGTGACTTCTGGATGTGGTTATCAAACGAGAAACTTCGTAACGACTTTACTTTTGGTGTTGAAGCTCCCGATTGGAGGGCAGACTCCTGGCTGATCGAACATCAAAAGTCAGCACAATTAAATCGGAAAATAGAAACAATTTCGGGAGGTGGAGGGGAAGGAATTTTGTTCGGACCACCCCCAAATATTCCTGAAGTATTATGTTTTCTGTTTTTAAATGAATTTAATTTTTGATCAATTTAATTTTCATCTCAATTAATTTCTAAAAACATTTATTGTAATGCCGAAAATGTTTCATTTTGATTCTTAAAATCCAACGTACTTATTTTTTAAGTTCTTTTCTTCCGCATATTTAGTTGAACTTGATAGTAATGGGTGACAATAGAGATTTTATGTCAGTTTTATGTCCGTTATACAGTCGGTTTCCATACTTTTATTTACTATCAATACATAAATCTTGTGTTTAAAAGAGATGTTTCTTCTTCGAGGCAAATAATTCTGAAAAATGTAATTCTCATGCCAATAAAAGATTAATTCAACTGTTGAATACTTTTTTAGAAAATTGGTTCTTTTTCTAATTTAATGCTTCTGCTTCACACACTTCGTAAAGTGGTATTGATCTCCTATAAAATGTATACAATTTTTCATTTAATTATTCGTTAAAATAATTGGCTAATTAGGAAAAATAATTGCGCTAATTAGGGTATGATCCATTATGTTCAGTACGTATTTGACGAACATTTGGTTTGCGAGAAGAATAAAATCAGCATGACTGCTGCTCACTACAAATATTTCAAGAGATTTTTGGAACTTAAAACGGGGAAAATGGTAGTATTCACATAAGCTGTATATGATGAAGTGAGCACGGGATTGGCCTACATAATGACGTTCAGGATTATCGAACATTAGATGCATTGATTGATGTTTACGTTTCAACTACTATGATTATTATTTTGTCGTTAGTCCAATTCTTTTTGTGTATGTTTTATACTCTCGGATAGGGTGGTGTCCCTCCCTCCTCCCAGTGGAACGTGAGATTCGGCAGTGACTTACTCATCGACTCTGCGGTTTCCTCTCCAGGTATCTCTCCCAGTGGCCGGAACTTTCTCCTAGCGCCCGACCGATCACCCGACGTGTGTCGTAATGTAGTGCACGTTAGTGTAAGGGTGTGTAAGGAAAGAGTTGAGTACTGAAAGAGAAAGAAATGATCGTGCGTAGGCAATGGCCTGTTTACTACTGCTCCCGCATTCGCCTGGAATTAATTTAAGAAATCACGGGAAACCCCCATTCAGAGCAGCCGGACACTGGAACTTTTTTCAGACAATCACTGAATCCCACCTGTTTAGCTGGCGTCGGAAATTCCACCACCTTCGGGACTCGAACCCTAAGACATCCCGGTCCAAACAGCTGCAGTAGCAACATTTGTTGTGGTGGGATAATTCAGCCAGTCGAACATTTGGCTTCAAGCCTTATTCATCATGGTTTTCAGTGATATGGTAGTACCTCAAGGTGCTGTGCCAATGTCATGTATTAGTACCGTACAACAACTGTATCAGCGGTTAATGTCAAAATACGGATTAAGGGATATATTGAGATATTCACTATGAAAATCTAAGTTTAGATAGCGCAGAAGTTTACGCAACTATGTCATTGAGACAACTTCAAAAATAGTTATTAATATGAGTAATATAGGATAAAAAATACATTGAATTAATGAAATGTTTAATTAAACAGATGTAATAATTTTGAAATTTAATTATTCTTAAGAATTTGTTTACATTTTCAATTTTTCATATGTGCATTTTGTGACTTTGAATAAATTGTAGTATTGAACCTCTTTGTAGTATTCAACAACAACCATAAATATTTACTGCACTCGCATTGAAAGTTTCACCGTTAACAATTTACCTTCCAAAGTCGCACTTTGAAAGTGAAATTGCATTCCCCGAGTTGGAACAAAATATAAACAGGACGTGTCAAAAAATGAAGCAATATTATTTAAAGTTATTTGAACTAGCTGACAGAAATGCCTACTTGTAATCAATTTTGCAAAATTACAGTTGCACGCTACGCAATTTTAAGACGTAGTAAGTAAGTAGAAAGTTCGAGTATTATTCATGTATGTATGCGTGAATAATAAATGAAATAGACCGTACATGAAGAAAGAATAGTAAATGATAGCGGCTTATTAATTACCACTTGCAATTCACAATGTGCTTGCAATTCACTTGTGAAAGCTTGAATTCCAAAGAAACGTAATCAGAAAATAGTGAGAGATTAGGGAGGCTGAGAATGGTGTATTGCATTTTAAAATAGAGAACATTTGTAACAAAAATGAACGGAATGCATGTATTACTCTTTGTTACCAATTTCTATTATCTTCCAACCTAATACCGCCAAAATCCCCTCAATCACATCGTCACGTAGAAGAAAACGAGAATCGTTCACAACACTTCCCAGATGTGTATTGTGTTACATCCCGTCCGGTGCGGGAGGAGAGGCGGTTCGCGTCGTCCGCCCTAATTAATCACCAATTCATCACCATCATTCACCTCGGACAGGGCCCGCGACAGCGGGACTCGATACGCGGGCGGCCCGTGCGCGCACACGCGAGCGAGTGGGTGGTCGGATGCGCAGCTGTTGAAACGGGTATTTGCGCGCGACGATTTGTCAGGTCGGATCGGCCGCGTCGGAAATGACGCGTTACGTCGTCTCTCCGCGGTGAGGAGAGGGGGGGGGAGCGAGTCGGCTCCCGCTCGTTCGAGCGCTGCGCGTTTGTTTTCCCCGCGCGCGGATAAATAAGGCGCCCGGTGCCCGCGCCACCGCCGCGCATCCGTCTATTGTTTCCGGCCGTTCGTTCCCTCGTCTGCCGACGCGGCGCCGCCGGTGGCGCTGCGCGCCTCGCACGAACAAATGCGACTCGTTTCCGCGCCCGCCGACATTCAATTTCCTCGCGCCGAGCGGCCGTCACGTGTTTCCGCTCAAGGACCGTTGTCGCGATCTGAGGGGTGCGTGAATGTTACCGTGGGGGATATTAAGGGAGTGGTTCGGTTATTCAGTGTTTGCAGGGAGGGAGGGAGAAGAAGGTTGCCATGCAATTGTCACTCGTGAATGTGATGGTGTGATTACGAAATTGTAAGCCCGTGATTTTTCAATGTACTAAAAATGAAAAATATTTCCCTTAGGAAGAGTTCTTTGGAAATGAAAAGTTCGGAATTATGTTTTTCGTGTATTCAGAGAAAATGTATCGCTTTCTATTTAATCCCTTGGCGGGATAGCGGGACATACGTCGATTTCAGGACATATCCCGCTTTTTAGGACGTGTGGCAACCCTATATACAATCAATTAATACGGAGTAAACACATTTTGCAAACCACATTCGCCTGAGGATGATCCAATGTCAAGAATACCAAGTCAGGAAACTTAAGATTTTATTTTCTTCTGTTTCCTATTATAATTTCTAGAGAAATCCTTAGGGATGTTTCGTGGGACGTCGGTAGTGAAATATCTGTCGAAATCTCCGAAACACAACTTTAAGGCTTAACTCTGCGATCTGATCTTTGTTCTTCCTACACATTTTTCTCGGAATACTGGCGTAAGCTCTGCTCTATGACCGGTTTCTAGTTCTATAAAGAAATCTCCTTGTTTGAAAAAGCTTCCTTTACTTCTCTGTCTTCATAGTGATCCTGTGCTTCAAGGAAATTTTTCTTCAAATTCTACTTTCTTTCGTATAGAGGAAGCTATACTTCAGCTCCTTATGCTTAATCCTTAAACTCTCGAGTATTCCAGAGTACGCTGCTTCTACATTTGAGGAACTCACTTGCGATCGCTATGCTTTCTGTGTATTTCACAATGTTGGCTGAATTTCACCCCATTACATATTTTCGTGCCGTATTTTAATATGTTATTAATGAATCACATATTTTGAAAATGCAAATGTTATTAACGAAAAACATTCACAAATTATATTAATTTTTACAATTTTTATCTGCGTTATTTAAAAGTAAAGTGTATAATTTTATTAAAATTGCTTTACGCAAAAGTTAAACTATATTTAACAACTGCGGTAATATATTGAAGTGAACAATAATGTTTACTTGGTATGTCGATAAAATGAGTAGGAATTTTTGTGCATTTTAAGGTAAGCACTTCATCAGTAAATGAAGCATTGTAGAACGCTAGATCAAGTTTCAGATGATTATGTAATGAGAAAAATAACGGCTAATATCTTGATCCCCATAAAAAAGCGCTTTTATATTTCCGAAATGCGTATCTCTTTGTACATTCCACATCAGTCACAAATTCAACTTTGGTAATAACTTTCGATCGAACTGAAGTTGTTCTCACATCACCCACTAAGTGAACGAGTAACCCTTGCATTTCCTTGAATTAGCTGTTTTGCATTGGAGAGCCGATATTTGGTCGACTTTCACCAAATTAGGTGCTTCACTTTAACGCTACGGAGGGCGCATCTTCCAACTCACACCATCACGCCCCTCCTATTTCTCACAAACTTTTCAGCAATATCTGCGACGGCCAGGGAGTGTTTTTGAAGTAATATTACCTCCATCTCTTCGCCAAAAGTATTTTTCTAAGAATAATACCGACTATAAATTTTAAGAAACTTACGTGATAAGTGTGTTCAATTTCGAGATATAGAAAGTTGCTAGAAGTACGTGCTGGGGCGAGCTGACTAGGAAAAGACTGCTTCTCGCGAAGAACTCTGTTAAATGTCGTTTAGCGCGGAAAGCTCTCGGAGTTTCGAGTTCCGAGTTCCGTCTGAAGTCGGATTCTCCGCCGGGGCTCGAGATCGTGCAACTCAGCACTGCGCATTCTGTGCTGCGGCAGCTGAGTCAGTTCAGATGTTCCCCCGATGCATCGGGCGGATGGTCCACGAACTCTTAGGTTTAACCTCCAGGAAAAGAAAAGAAATTGAAAAATTAGTAAAGTAAAAATGTGTGAATAAGTAACTGGTAGATGATGATTAAAACATTCAGTCATGTTAATTAGATTTTTTAAAATTTAATTTCGATCACGTAACATACTTTGGAACGAATTCTTAATTAGATAATCACTCTTAAGAAATAAGGGAATCCTTAAGCATTTGCTTAAAATAAGCAATTGATTAAGTGATTGATTGACTGATATATTTCAGTGTCGGTCAGTTAAAACGTATTTATAATCCATTACTACAACTCTTATGTTTGATATCTAGATCTTTTTGGGACAATTTTAATATAACTGATTCATTTTACGAAAGATAAAAATTGAAGAATGAATACCATATTACTTATTGAATATTGTTATTTAATAATACTGGAAGTGTTGTAATTGTACAATAAGTACTTAATTTTTATTTCTTGACATCAAATAATTGTATATTATTTATGGCAGTGCGATAATATATGATCAGCATTCTCATGGGCCAGTATCAGGGCTAGGATCAGTATGCAGAGTCATGCTCTTTATTGCATCAATGTACTGTTACGTCTTTTTGGAGCGTTATTGTTCTCGAAGTTGAGTGTTCATTAATTCTGTTGCATTGCTATCTGAAATTTATTTACTGCTCGAATGTTTTAAAGAATAATTATCATTGATGTAATAATTATTAAAATCTATACTGCGACCGACACTTACAACGCCCCTTTTGCACTGTTTTCATTGGCTAATGTTGTGTGATAAAATGAGACTCTCTTTTCCTGTTTGATTTTCACATTAACGTGTGTCATTTGTAATTTTCATAAAATTATTTTTCATTAATCCTTGTGAAAGGTGGTTGTTATGAAAGATACTGTTTTTATTTTTACAGGACTATTGTTTCCAAAGCGTTGTTCCCAGAATATTTTGACATATTTCCAATGTAATTCATTAGATTTTTAGTGTAATTGTATTGGAGATAAACTATTTCTAATAGTAATAGTTTGCCCTACGTGCTGCAGTTCTTAGAGTAGTATATGCGTAACTCCACCGAAAAAGCTTTGCATTGAAGTTTAAAATGTTTGACAATGAGAGAAAAGTCCGGATAGAGATAACATGGTCTGCATTAACAAAATTCAAATTTTCTGCTGAGAACGTTTTTCATACTTTTTTTTGTAAGCGACTTCAAAATTATCACTCATTTACTTATCCGTTCCTTTTTACGTCTTGTTTTTTTTGTTTTTTTGTTTTTTTGTTGTTTTTTTTGTTTTTAGTTTTCAGAGTCGAAACTTGTCGAAACTTTTGAATTCAAACTCTGTGTAATGTGGATTTCTCGAATTAATGCAAGATTACGCGAGTGAACTCTGCACGAAATTAGCTGCGGCCTGAAACGCTATTCAGATGTTCCCAACTGCCAGTGTCAGAACTTGGGAGATTTCTAGTATAATTGGATTTCTAGCGAGAAAGTCATACAGATAGATTTGTTCCATATCCCTTTGATCTTATGGCATTTGAACTCCATGTGAAATATTTGTTCGCTAAACTTCATTAAATTCTTTGACATCAACAGCAAATGTAATGAAGTTTTTAATTCGAGATAGTGTATATTTTTAATTTGATTACGTTTAACATGAGGTCTCTTTTTACTCATGTAAAACCTGTATCTTTTTTCCAGATTTACTTTTCACTGCTAAATTATTTTAGGGTTTATGCCACAAAACTTTTCAAAGCTTAGTCGACTTATGTATATTTTTGCTCACCAACCACAATATTGTTCAACAATTCCTTATCCCTCTATTTATATACGATACACACACGCAGTTGTAATAAACCCTCCTGGTTAGACCGAACTTTCTGAAGTCTCGGCGGGTAAGGTAGAGTAGAGGACTCTCGCATATATCGTCAAGGGTCTCGCCAAGAATTAAACTACGTAGTTTATTTCTTAGTATTACACCACATTAACAAAAAATGCCGAGAACTCATTGACTGAAGATTGTTTAGTGATTCCGGGCACGTCAACTACCAGGGTCATTAGTCCCGTAAGTGTAATGCATGTTTTAGCTCGGTGGCGGTGATCTTTCCTTCGCTTATGATGACATCCGGGTCCGACTTACCGTCGGCCAGCGGGTTTTTCCGCATACAGGTATTTCCCACCAGAGCGGGACACTACCCCTGCCGGGACAAGCTCTTAGCTCCTGACGGGTGTCCCGTTATACGTGGTAGTGTAGTGCATGTGAGCGTGTGTGTGAAAGAGGTGAGGACAGAGCAAGGAAAAGGAAGAAGAAGGTGAGAGCGCGCGCGCGCGTGGCCCGTTTGTTGGAGTACTGTTTCGGCATTCACCTGATGTTGATCGGAGAAACCACGAAAATCTACCGATCAGAGCAGCCAGCCGATAGAATTTTCGTCCGACTGAATTCGACCTAGCTGACAAGCTAGTGTCGAAAATCCTGCTACCGTCGGGACTCGAACCTAGGACCTCCCGGACTGAGGGACTGCAGTGACATCAGTTGATGCCCTGACGAGGACTTATGAATGGCATGTCGTCACCTCACTCTCCGTAGGACTGCTAGCAGTTCAAAGAAAAGTCAATCCTCAATGTAAACCCGCAATGTTATTGTGGTATGACCAGTGCCGGCGATCGCCCGTAGTTACTCATATCAACGGCTGATGGGGGGGGGGGATGGAAAATAAATTGAAAAAGAAATGAGAACTCGAGAAAATCGTCATAGTAATTTTTTAGGTCGCGGTACAGTACCAAGATATTTCATAAAATTTCAATTAATTTTTAACCTTAAATAGTTATAGTCATTACTTACCAGGTAAGACTTTATAATATGCATCAAATGACGCTAACATTAAAATAGGTTCTCCTGAAATTCATATTTCTTATTTCATTTTATTTCATTTAACAAGTGATTTTATTAAACACTATCTTCCTAACACTAACTTCACAGATCTAAATTTTTAGCGTTGTAAGCTCACCGTGTAAATTCTATTATTTGAACACTAAGTACTTTTACTTCAGACTGTTATTTAAAATATATTTCCAAAACCTTTTTCTAGCTTAAATTATATGTTTTTTGTTATTTTTTTGAAATAAAAAAAAACGCACGTTGTTTCTTGATGCAATTTTCACATTTTTATTTTTCGGGCTGGGGGGTGGGGGAACTGCGTTTCAGCATTACCCCGGGCCCAAAATTTTCTACCTCTGACACAAGGGTATGATGCGAAGAAGTATAATTTTTAATACTAACAACGTCTGTATTTTATATTTTTAATATTTATCATTGTTAATATACAATAATTAGAGTACATTTTATCAATATTGTCTTCTTGTACATTTTATGCGAAATCTTTTCTTGTGATGCTTTTCAAATGTCAGATTTTTATCCGTAGCAACATTCCTATATATTGATTATTCCTTTTTTGTTGATACGAATCACTTCAGTTTTCACATTCCATTATGTGGCCCAAGCGATTTGTCTAAGTTTTTGTGAAAATATACAATTAGGACCATTTCACCTTTCATACTTTTTGGGTACGTAAGAAGCGTTATTATAAAAAGTACAACATATGAGCTGTAAAGATAAGCGTAAACCGTAAAATATTATTTTGTGTCTTTTGGTATTCTTAAAGACAAAGGAAATGATGGGAACTTGTAAATCGTCGAACAAGCAAATCACAATTCACTATGAAGATACTTAAACTCGTGTAAAAAAGTGTTTTACAGTTAGCAATAACTATACAAATATGTTGCAATAGACTGTAGTAGGGAATTCTTCTAACCACTTTAATTTAAAAACCTAATGCATCCCATAATTATAAATACCTGCTTTTTTTGTTCAAGAATACTTGTGAAAAACTATTGCTGAGTATTACGTTTTTATACACTGACTAAACATTGTATATATAAACTCTCCATCTTCGAAACAGAAAGCCATTTTCGCTTTGCTACATACAGATCGATTGCTTTTGATAAATCAATTGCACCTCGTACAAAGAAACAGCTAAGTCCAACTTTATTCCAACACAATGTAGTTGATCTTCAGTTTGACATAAAGACGAACGACAGCTGAGTAGTATTCATTTTTATATTTAAAACATGAATGAAATTTAGTTTTCATACTTCAAAACCTCTTAATAAACGTAATAACATATTTAGAGCACACTGAAAGCCGGGTGAGACGGTTTCGATGTGGGTGGCGATGAAACGGTTTCGGGTTGAGCCTTGGATAAAACCGTCTTGTATTAATCTCAGATCAGTTCCTTCGGCGAGACGGGTTCGTGTTTACCGCGGTTTTCCGCACCATCGCTCAGGAAGCTCGGTAATTTTATCGGTATTTCATCGCCAGCATCCATCACGCGGAAGCATGGAAACGACAACTTGCAGCGTCAAATGGAGCGGAGAAAACACGAGAAGTTGGCCAGCAGATGGCGTGCCCAGCGGAGCGCCTTCGACTCGGCCGACGGCGCCGCGCCGCGCCGGCCGAGTGCTCTCACTGCGGCCGTTCCTCCCCCCTCGTGGCCACCAACCACAGTTGCTACCCAGCTATTACTGTCGAGGGCCGCGTACGGTGAGGTGTATGGTAAGCTTGGTAATTGTTGGAACTGTCGTGGTTGATTTAGAGGAGCAATAAACGTTTGGCTATTTGTGCACTTTGCGGTGTAGAAAGATAGCTATGGATGACGGCGAGACTTAAAAGGCAAGTGTACCTACAATGAAGACAAGATATAATATGTTATTTTTATTGCTGGGGAAGGTAAATGTTGATGATGCATCGATGTTGTTTGACTTTAGAGTGTGTTCGCTAATATGTCTTGTCTCTCTTAAAGATTCGTGTTCTATCTGATACGACGATACGATTTAACAGATCACAATCGTCTGTTCACAAGTCAAATTTGCTTATCTCCGGAGAATTTTTTTTCCACTCGAACCATCGTCTTGTGATTTACTACGTCTTACTTGAATCGTTTAGCTTTATAAAGTGAGTCGTTCATCGACTCACAACTAAAACATTAAAGGCGTTGAATGAAATTATTTCATGTATGAATCATGAGTGTAGGGAACAGTAAATTTCTTTAAAGTTATGACTATACATTATCCAAATAAACATTGAACAACATATCTTGAATAATTGACAACATTATTCATAATGTATAAATTTAGGAAAACACAAACTCAGTTGTAACCTATTGTAATACTGATGACACCAAAATTGTGCTGTAATACTAGCTGTAGTGTTGCAAACACGGAATGTGAAATAATTTAAAAAAATAATTTCGCATGCAACGTGAAAGGATTTAAAAACAACAACTGAAAATCTGTTCCAGTATACTGCTGACTCGGAGAGAATACCATTCCCGTAAATCACCTTCAAATTCTCGTATGTACATAATACCTTTTTATGAAGAAACTATTCGCCAAATCCGGAAGCTTCAGTCTCTGCAAGGAATGTGTCACTTCCCGTAATCACCTCCACCGAAATCCGTGCAATTGACGCAGTAACCAACAAAACATTTTAATGGCTCCAACCCTCCAGGGGAAAATGAAGGTGAACGCCTCCACCGCCCTTTGTGCCAAGGCCCCGCGTTCGGCACACAATCGCGTTCTCGTGGAAACACCGTGGCCCGTCTGTGAAAACCCCGCCAAACGCCGCCCCCGCTGGCCCCACCCGCGTACCGCGCTAATCCATTAACGTAATTTCGGTGTAGACGCGCTGGAAAATGTGTAGTTAACGCGGGGAAGAGGGAGATAGAGGGGAGACGTCAGTTCCCAAACGATGATAAATAACGCGGGCTTTGAATATTTTAAATTTGATGATTTCCTTGATTTCGCCCGCGGGAGCCGCCTGTCAGAATGATCGATCTGCGCGTTGGAGCAAACGAGGGCGAGGATAGCGCCCCCATCCCCCGTCCTCCGTTCCTCCTCTCGAGCACAACGGTGCAGCTGCGACCGGTTCTTTTATTTATTTTCTTATTGGTTATCTCTCGACGGCGGATCGTGCGGAGATGCGACTGGCAGATCGCGGCGATTAGCGCTTTTTCCATTGCAAGATACTTTCGGTTGGAGAACGGTTTGAAAATTCGCCTACGTTTTCAAGCCCTTAATTTATTCTTTTATTTTTCTCCTAATTTTTGTGTGTAATTGTTTTGACATATTTTCTTGAATACCTTCCATTTTACCCGGTATCTTTTTACTTTTTTGCCCTTACGAAGGTACTTAGTAAGAATAGAAAGTTACGTAATCGTGCGCTGGAAACGGCGAATTTTCGGCAGAAAAACTCTTAATTTTCTTTTTCTTCCGCTGCTACCGCGAATTTTCATTTTTTTTCTTTTCAAAGGTCGCATTAACTACGAGGTCATTAGCGACATCAGTATTGATTATAGGGGTATCCGTGAGAGCAGTCAGTTGTCAAGAGTACTGTCAGGTAGCAATTCCATATACGCCGCCAGAATTAGGAAGAAATTAGGAGAGTGGTAGGTTTTAGGACACTTCACAGGGGTAGTCCAACCGTTGTGAAGTGTCCTAAACCTTACTTTCCATTAGTTTTGTGTGGTTACTATTTATTTTGTTTCAGTTTTCAGTGAGTTTGTTTCTTACTATTAGGACACTATTAAACTCCTTATTTAATTGTTTCAAAACTTACGGAACCTAGGAGTTCTTGTTGCCTTATGGGCATTTTTAATGATATATGGTTTTAATATTAGTTAGATTCCTGAAGCATTTTCAAAATCACTCAATACTTTATCAACATTGTATCAGAGGTAGGTTAACTAATTAAAACACTGGCAATCGAGGTTTCTCTTTACAATTAATCTTGTCTTTAATCTCCATCACTGTCTTCATTGGTCATAAAACGTAGCGTCGATGTGCATAGCGATGTCTTCGGTAACTCCATCACCACATTCATCGCTTCGATGCCGTCTCCTCCGCCTCTTCCTCCTCTTCTCTCCCTTGCCACTCATACTATCGCTGCCATCTTGTTGATTGCCGCCGATCACCTTTCGCGCCCGCCTCCATCTCAGCCGCACCTCGTCCGCCGTCTTCAATGTCTCAGCAAAATCCGTCTTCTCTGGTGCATTCACGGTCTGCACAATCACCATATCTTCTTTCGCCTCCGCAAAATACGTCGCTTCCACGGCGACCACTGCCGGCCCCGATTTCAACCCCCCCCCCCCCTGCCCCAAGGTCTGCCTCTCCAGCTGTGCCATCTCCAGCCCCGCTACCTTCGCTACCGCCTTCACCGATCCCTCCTTCAACCTCTCCGCCGCCTTATCAGCCATCTATTTCTTTCACTTCAGCCTCTTCAGAGCCCCGCCACAGGAGCTACCATCCTCGTCGTCTCCTCTTCCTTGTCCTCCTCCATTCCCTCCGTCACCTTATCAGACACCCCCCTCAGTCATCTTCACCTCCTCTGACGCCCCCATCGCCTACGTATCCGCCGCCCTGACAGCTTCGTTCACGTCTGCCATACCCGTCGCCCAGCTTTTGCCACCTAAGCTACAATTTCCATGTCGCTGCCGCCGTCGCCGTCTCCGCCATGTCCCCGCTCGCCGCTGCCCGGTCGCGCGTCTCGCGGCGCGGCTATTCCCGGACGGCGCGGCGGTGACCGTCGCGCCAGGGGGCTGGCATGACGTTTCGCCGACGCGACGTCTGGCGTGGTTCTGGCGTTTACCTGCCGGTCCGGCGCGGCGCGGAACGGCGCGCTTTAAAGACGACCGTTCTGTCGGACCGGTCGACGTCGCTGGATTCTAGGGAGTCGGTGTGGTGCGTATAGTGGCAGGTAGGGGGCGGATTTTCATGACCTAAAATGAAGGCTAGAAATGATCAATAAAATACTCTTAAGGTATTGTTAAAAATGCCCTAAAGTCAAAGGAAAATGTACAAAAATTGAACTAAAACATATCAGATAAAACAACCCAAGTTAGATATGTTACTGATGTACTGAAGTAATCGAGATTGTTCTTTTCGTTCAAGTAAACTCAGCATACAAACGTTTGATTTCGACTGTTCTTTATCCTCTGGCTTTGTATCGAAATCAGCTAAATCGATAAGCGTTACAGGAATATTTGATTACATAATCTCAAGGCTGACACTACAATTTCCAAGCGAAGAAATCGAATACCGACAAGAATTCTGTAAAAAACATTTGTTGCATCTCGTAAATATTATTTAAAGCAAATACATTAAAATTATTTTAAAATCGATTAGATCTGCGAAAAATGTTTGAAAAAGGATGAGAAAGTATAATAAATGATTTACTACTCGAAATCGGCGAAAATGTCGTGTAAAATGGATCATTTCCTTTTGTCATAAAATAAAATTAATGCCTTTACTAAAAGACATTATTCTATAGTAAAAAAATCATTAAAATTCGAAACTCCACCACAGTGATAGAGAATAATGGCGTCGTTTGACGTTTCCTAGAAGCTGATCGTAAGAAATACGCGCGTGGCAACCGAATTTTTATGTTAGTCTCGCTCTCAAGTGGTAAAATTACGAATTCAGGAGAATCTAACGCTAAGAAGGAGATAATGAGAGAAACATTAGGGGTCATGAACTTACTTAGTCTGATCGTTTCGCTCATGGGAAGACTTGGATATCTAGATTTTAGAATATTAAAGCCCCTAAGGTTAAAATTAAAATTCAATGTCGGTTGAATGAATCCAAAGTTAAAGAATGTATGCCACTTTTAAAGAAAATTTACAAGAAAAAAATAAATATTTGCTTCCCTTGATTATAACTTTACGATTTTCAACAAGTTGTTCCAAAATGTTAATAATACATTTTTGTCTTAATTTATTTCATTGAAAATATAGTCGTAAATATAGTGTAATTATAACTTCACGGACCAAATTTTGATTAATTATTGGAATGCTCATACATGTTCTATCACTTTTATTGTATCAGTTCAAGATGTAAGGAAGTGATATGTGAATTCAAGGAAGGAATGTTCTGATCTCACACCGTGCGTTATATCTATCAGTATCCGAATATATCGGAATCTAAACCGGCAAGTTCACGATAATATCTACAGATGTCTGTTCTTCTGAAAGTATGCGATGTACGGCAAACAGTGAATGTAAGCGTATTCTTTGTGGTACCTTAATGTCACGTTTTTCTGTATAAAGAAAACAAAGTCTTTGGGAAGATTTATACCAACAATGAAGTATATACAGGATTTATCTCAGAAACTTTTGAATAAAATATCCAACGTTACCCAATGAAATAGACATGGAAATTACTAGAACAAAAGTTCTCAATTTCGAATAGTTTTAACAATTTGTGTTCATACAATACAGTTTCCATCAGTTGTGTTCTGCCCTCATAGAGCACCGAAATCTCAAAAACTGTTGAAAATATTGCAGGACATTGAGAAAATTCCATCCGTCCAGCGGCAAGTTGAAGACTCATTAAGCCATTGGAGTAAACGCAAGCAACTGCAATTAGGTAGAAACGCCCTATACTCTCGCCCCGTACGGGCGTGAAGTGAACACAGCAGCGTCGAAAGCAGTTGCTGGAGCGCCAAGCCTCGTTCGTTGCAGCACTCCCTTATCGCATCTCATCTGCTTTGAATATATCTCCATCAGATAAACCTCCGCCCGAGAAGGAGCTTCGGGAAGTTCGGCCCGCAGGCAATGGGAGTTAAGTTTTATGGGACGACTGGGGTGGGGGGCGGTCCTCTCCGAAAATGTGCGAGTTCTCGTTTATAAAATACGCCCTTGTAGAATCTTTCTGCTTCGCTTTCCCTCGGATTCTGTATTTTATGCTCGGAATGTCCTGATAATTCGGTATATTTTACGCAAACCTAGACAGTAATAAAAGTTTATGCTTACAGCAGTTTCGTATTACTGAATTTTCAGATGACGAATGAAACGGATGCGACGAAGATGGAGGGAAGAGGCACTTGTTTCAGGTGGTTGAAGCACCTTGTAAACCGCGTGTGTCTTTTTCCCCACGCCTTGCGTTAATTAGAACACGGTAATCGCAACTAGACTTCTTTAAAGAGGATGGAGGAAGCCAAGACGTTTCACTCAAACACATTGGTTTTCTTCTGTGGAAAACAACGTAGTTAGTTAAATTTGAAATGTTCTGAAAATGTGTGTTAACTAGCATGTATTACAAAAAAATCAAGAAGAGACACAATGCAAAAGGGAAAGTCACAATGACTCCTTAGATATAACAGGTCTTGTGAGAAGAAAAATAAAGTATTTTCATATCAAAAGAAATTTGGAAAGCAATAAAAGAGACATGTGAAGAGTATGAAGCCAAGGAAAACAGAAAGGATAATTAGAATGAGGTAGTAAATTAAAGGTAAAACACAAGTCAACAGTGGAGCCAAGTAAGCATTCGTCCCTGCCAAAGCCGTAGCGCTCCCGTCAGTCCATCGTCTCATTAACAGCTGTGCGTGCATACGACTGCCCTAGTTGCGCTACCAACTTCTAAGAAGTCGCGGGGAGGGCTTTGGTGGCTGCTATTCGCGCACAAGGACGCCCCTCCCACTCCCCTTCCCCTCATTGCGCTACACCCCCTACTGCCCCTGCGCCCGTTCCATTCCGCCACGCGTTGATCTTCTGGCCCAGCTCTACGTCCCTCTCCGACCTTCACAACGCATCTTTTCGCCCCGCGACTCACGCTCTGCGTGCCACCCCGCCACGATTTCTGCCACATCCTACTCACCACCAACCCTCTCGCCGCGCTTCTGTGCCCCATCACATCTCACCTCGTGCCTCCCCGTGCCACTGTCCACCAAGTCTCCCACCTTCCGTGTGACCCCCCCCTATTTACACTACATACCGCTCACCGTTTGACACGCTCCACTCCGCCCCCTTTTATCTCATCCGTCCCTGCCCCACTATCTCTCGACTCTCCAGCTCGTCACCCTCCCTTATTGTGTCTCGCCCTTCCGTCTCCCACCCCTCTTCGTCTGCCACCCAGCAATTCCGGCAACGTCTCGATTTCCGGCACACCTCCCCCCTCCCCGTCCACCAGCCGTGTCCCTTTTCTCACTAGGCTTCCTTGCCTTACTGCTCTCTCGACTCCCACCTTCCTTCACTCTACCCTAGTCTTCTCCTTGACCCGACCCGGCCACCCCGTCCTGCCGTTCTTTCCCCAGCACGTCGCTCAGGTCCTTCCATCCCATCATATCCCATCCCCTCCCATCCCCTCTTCTCCCCTCCCGTCCCGTCCCGTCCCGTCCCGTCCCGTCCCGTCGCGTCCCGTTCCGTCCCATCCCACTATGCCCGTCCCTGCGCCGCCATACACCCTTTTCCAGCGCCCCGGCCCGACCCATTACCGCCTCTCGTCCGCACCTTGGGGGACCGGCGCCGCTACGCGTGCTTTGTGCGCCCCATCCAATCCGCTCCCCTCCCCCTACCATCGCTTCCCTCCGTCTCAACACATCTCCCCTATCCCCGCGGACATACTCCACCTCGTTCCTCCCCCTCTGCGCATGCCACCCCGCTTCGATTTCCACCACATCCCCCTCACCACACCTGCCCCCCCCCCCACAGCAGCACCCGTCCCAACCCTTGGCCTTCCTCCTCGCTGCTCTACCCACACCCACACCATCCGCCCTCCCCCTTCTCCTTGGCCCGCCCGCCCCGCCCCATCCTGCCCCCGTTTTTACAGCCCGCCGCCCTGCTCCTCCCGTTTCCTTTTCGACCAATCCCACCCCCTTAGCCCGCCCTCCAGCCGCCACACACCCTGCCCCAGCCCCCCGCCTCAACCCGGCCCGACCCATTACCGCCTCTCGTCTGCGCCTTGGCGGGCGGGCGGGCGGCGCGGCGCGGCGCGGCGCGGCTCCGCTCCGCGTGCTTTGTGCGCCCCGTTCTAATTAGTCGCAAGTTCCCCCGCGAGGAACTCGTTTCCTACCAGATAACGACGCGCGCGCGCAACGCCTCCAGTCGCTCAGTGGCGCCGGCGCCGGCGCGCCGCTCCGCGGGCCCTGGCTTCCCCCGCGCTGTCTGCGCGCGCGTCTCCGCTTCGCTCGCGCAGGCTTCTTCGCATCTGCAGTGTTGACGCTTCACGCTGAAATGAGAGTGCTTCGGTCGTTGTCAGGAAAACGCAAGTTTTCTTGTTAGTATGAATTAACAAATTTGCTACGTAGTATCAGTGCAACATGTTACACAAGTTGCAGCATAGTTTCAGTAAATTTTTAATAGTCGATTTATAATTTGTTCAAGGATTGGAAATCATGCAACACGCGGTAAAAAAGTATTCTGCTAATATCATAGTAGCTTACTTTGTTAGTCAATTATGAATGTGTTTTTCCTTTTTTCACCATCTTCCATGTCGTCTCTGACTTTTTTGGGAGAGTGGATGTACACGTCTCCAATCTCCAGCGTTTTTTCCAATGAAGAATATAGGAATCAGAGAAGTCTTTTTTTCTTTACGTACGCCATAATTCATTCCTTTTTTTAAAGAAATATGGTTTTCATATGTAAGAAATTCTTAAAATAACTTAAGGTTCTTCTTGATAACAAATTTTTTTAAAAAATACAAGAAAAAAACATGTTTTTGAGTATGTGCACATTTACACTTATAATATTACACGCAATAATGTTTACGAAAATTAAAATAGGAGAATATGCGTAAGAAAATCAGATTAAAATATAATCCATACTCATTTAATTAAAAAAATAATAGTTGTCCACGTCACCACTGTGAAAAAAAATATAAAATATTTTAACATCACATATTAATTATAACAGTGATACAGTTTTTCAATTCAAAGGTTACTCAGAAGAGCAAGAAGTAACCGCCTCTTTTTCATGTCATACTGTCACGTCTTTGCCTTCTCTCTGCGTTCTCGATATGTTAACCTACTTTCGTTTCCGCTTCCACCACTGGCGATGCAAAGCCCCGGCGCATCTAAAAGGCTGCGAGTTCACTTCGGGGAACTGTCGTTTCTGGCGATACTGTTGTGTCACTCGTCCTTTACTTTCTTGCCAAACCAGAGTCTCCATTTCTCCTTCGCTCTCTTTCTGGCCTGTTTATTATCTCCTTCTCTATCCCGCCTTGCAGTACCTCTCTCCTTCCCGAACAAACGCTCTCTGTGGCAACTACTTCCCGAACGCCGTTACGCAGAGGCTATTCGACAAATGGCTGGCTATCGATAGAACCTTCTTTTGCAGCTGGCACCAACGCCGCTACTTTTCATCTTGATACTTTATTCTCTCTCTTTCTCTTCCTCGCTCACTTAGCCTACATTGTTCTTTCTTTATATTCTTCTTTTCTGCCTCCCGTTCCCGCACTTTCCTTCCAATATCTGGACTTCTTCTGTTTCTTCACCTTCTTTTAGCCCTTGGGGTACGCCCAGTGACGCATCTGAAAGTCAAAACTCGCTCCCCCGCGCTGAGATATTTGTCTGGGATCGTGTCTATTTGTCAACAGCGACGCGCCTAAACGCGGAGGAATCCATCCATCAAGCTGAGGCTCCGGTCTGCAGAAATTGTAGCCGGTTTGTTCGCTCTGATTTCACTTTATGATGACGTGGCGGCGCTTGGGCCTTCGCTTTATGACAGCGGGCTGGTCGACTCGAGGGGACCGAAAAATCTGTGATTCGTGTGACGCGTGGGCCAGAGAAACAACAATCGGTATTATAAATTATGAAAATTTCAAATTTGCGGATTAAGATTATCAGTTCTCCTTTTTGTTCTCACTTGGCATCCTTCTTCTTCTCTACTTCAAAGATAGGCCTATGACCTGTTCGGCTTCTAAGAATTCCATCTTTTTAGCAGTGTCTCTTCTGCTTTTAGGCCTATACTTAATCCCCTACTATGGAATGTGAGTCTCTTCCATTCTTTCCACATGTTGTAACCATTTCTGTCTGTAACATTGTACCTTGTAATTAATTGGGTTAACGTTTAATTTCTTTTCGAATTTTCTCATTTCTGGGTTTATCTAGTCTGGTACATTTTTTTGCAGAACTCAAGAATTTCATTTCAGCAGACTGTAACGCCTGTTTATCTTTCTCCCTCAGAGTCCAGCATTCAATTTCGAACAACAGCCATGGGACACCCATTACTTTATATATCCTCATTAGAGTATCTCTACTCTTTAAGAGTTCGCCAAATGTTTTGTATATATTCTGGTATTTATGAATTTTTTCGTCGACATCCATTTCCGTGAAGAACGTTATGTTACAATTCAAATATTTAAAATGGCTAATTTGTTCCAGCATCGAATTTTCCAAACTTACTTTGGTGGTATTTGGGATGTTTTCCCACAAATGCTATTGTTTTGGTCTTTGTTTTTGAAATATTTAGATTATTTCCTTTGCAGGTTTGGTTTAATTGATGAATAGACCTCTCTAAGTCATCCTGACTTTCTTAGATTATAATTTGGTTATCAGCAAATAGAGTACACTCCAGTTCCTCAAATATTTAAGTACACTCCATTCCTAAGCTTAATTCTTAGCCTGATTTTCTTCTTCCATTCTCGAATGAAGTCATCCAAGTATATGTTCAACAATATTGGGGAAAGGCTGCATCCTTGGTGAACTCCTTGGTTTGTTTTTATTTCTTTTCAATATTTTTCTTCTAGTTCTAAAATAACAGATGTACTCTGATACGGAGATTTAATGTTATTGATTAGCCTCTTATTTCCATAGTTTCTCATAAAGTAGAGCGTTTCAATTTATCGAAAGCCGTTTCATAATCGACGAAAGCCAAATGGGCTTCTAGATTAAATTCACTACGCTTTTCTATTAGTTGTCGGATGGTAAAAATACTATCTGTATGGAAGCGCCCTTTTCTAAAATCATTTTGTTCTTGTATTATTAAAACATTAACATAAACAGAAATATTAACAAGCCATTTATTTAATAATTATCCATATATTTTATAGCATGTGGATAATAAACTAATACCTCTATAGTTGCCACAATCGCTTCTTTTCCCTTTTTTAAATAATTAAATAACTTTGCTTTTTGTAATTCTTCAGGGATCCGGCATTGCTTTCAACATATTTTAATAGGTGGAGGAGTCTTAGTTTTAACAGCAAACCTCCATATTTAATTAGATCGACCATTTTATTTCATGAAGTCCCGGAGCTTTTCAATTTATTAGTCTCTTTATTGCTGTTTCTAATTTTTCTAAATCAATGTCATTTAACGAAGCTCTTGGGATTATTATTATTATTATTATTATTATTATTATTATTATTATTATTATTATTATTATTATTATTACACCACGAGTGTTCCTAAAAGTCTTTGAACATACATTCTATAACAGAAACGAGCGTTAACGATTCGTCTCATGAAGAATGTGATGTCTTTGTTAATAATAGAATAGCATACTATAATAATATTGTATTATTATTGTTCTTATAGTATTGTTATTCTTTGATAACATTTGCGGTTAATGAACTATTACGTCATAATCCCCCTACACCTAGATCGAAATATTAGAGGAGCACAAGAAAGGAATAATAATCACTTAGATATGTTGACGTGTGTTGAGCTGATGCAATTTGTCTTCATGTGATGGAAACAGCATATTTAGTTGAAACTCAGAATCAAAACTTGAATAGAATAGAATTTGAAGGGTGTCACGTAATTGTTTTAGTGTTTAAAACCGTGTCTTTTTTCTGTTTCTTTCGCGTCATGAAGTTAAAATTCACTTCGGATTGCGAAGTGGTAAAGCGCATTACCGCAATTATTTTCTTTGAATGGATAACTCTCTCAATGATGTATTTGCTACTAGTATTCTTTGAAACTTTTAATTAGTATTTGTCTAAATTATCATCAATTCAAACAATTTTGAACCTGATTTTCAATAATTAGGAGGTAATTCTACTTTTCTGCCATATATTTGTCATTTTTTGTCTTGTCTTCAACATCAGCGCACAACGAACTGAATAACTTCCCACATAGAAAAAAGAGACTTTTTCGATTTTTGGCCATCCACATGGATTCACCAACCCATGAAAGGGCGGCACTCTATCCCGTTGTGACATGGCAGCGCGCGCTCTTTTGCTGACGCAAACTCGGCATTTCTTGCGCTCGCCTGTGTAATCACGAGACAAAGGCGTTGCCGAAATATGGGCCGCGTCCCTGCCGCGCGCTTGTGACGCAGCGAACACTAGTTTCTCCAGAGTGTCGCTGTCACCCCGAGGGTGCGTGGCGAGGGACGAGGTTGATTTATTGTTACCCCTCTTTTGCTTTTTGCTCTGTAACTGAGCTCTCGACTGTTCGTTTGTTATTTGGAGTTAATGAGAGTGTCATGTTGTGGGTTTGATTTCTAACACACATGACTATCGCTTCGGTTGTGTAATTGAATTACCTGATTCAATGAATTACCTTCAGACTGATGTTAAAGTATATTAAAGGCTTTTTTCACGGCTTAGTCTTTGCTGGCGGCCGCTCAAAATTGTTACATCCCTTGAATCTAAAATAAAAAAAAGAAATTTTGATATAATGGAACACTGAAATTCATCACTGATGTATAGTTTAAAAAATATTTTTTCTTCGAGCACCGTAGCTTCTAAGAGTTGAGCATCTTCATTGGTATAGTAAAATTTATATAATATAACGTAACTTCACTTTCCTTAAATTAATTTTATACTTCACAATTTAGCATTTTCTGCTACAATTGTAGCAAATTAATTCATCTTTCTTGAATGTCAGTTCTCCTTACAGAATGATTAGGTATTATCATACTTTCGGTGTTATCTAAACTACACTTTATTATTATTATTATTATTATTATTATTATTATTATTATTATTATTATTATTAAAGACACATGATGTTTCAGAATCGACAAATTTTGGATACTAGAGAATCGTTTAAGGTTCTCGAGAATTGAGAGTCCATCCTACTATTTTGAAACCCGTAACATTTTAAACGACATATGAGTTACGTCTTTTTAACATATTGCTTATTTTCGGTTGAAACGAAATTTTCAAAGTTGTCTCAGCTAATGAAATGCTATTGTATTTTTCAATAATTTTATTTACTGAAGCTTCATTTATGTATCTATTATTGTACGAAATGAGTATAGTTGTATATTTGTAAATGAGAAAGTTCCTATGGCGCATCGAATAAAAAGCATGTGCCTAAATAGAAATGTGCGATATTGTATGAACGTAAATATTTCTAAATGATTGATCGATATGATTCCCGTTAACACATTGTGTCCCTCTGATGGTTAGATGATCATTATGATTTCTATTCAGAACGGGCACTTTCGGACACACGGGGCTTTGGTTAAATGAACAGTAAGCTGCCCACCAGAGTGAGCAAATAATTGGTTTGATCAGATGCGTAATGTCGAGGGTTAATACCTACGACAGTGGGATTACTTGTGGCCTACTAGTAAATTACTAGCTTCCCATTCATCTGCTGTTTGACCGAACGACACTTTACAGCGGGGCGCTGCCCTGAAATTTGGCCAGATTGAACGTTGTTGCCTCAGCCGTCAAAATTCAATTACCCGCAAGAGCAGAGGGCGCTCGCTGCGGCGAAACGTCTACTGAGCCCCGGGGCCGGGGGCGGGGCGGGGCGGGGCGGGGGGCGGTCCATGGGCGCGAAGCCTAATAAAGAGGGAAGAGCAGCACTCGGCTCATAACTCAAATGCAAAGCAGCTATGCGCCCGTCATCACTCTTGCTCCGGCGGCGGCGCCGGGGCGGGGGCGGGGGCGGGGCGGGGGCGGGGCGGGAACGAGCGTGAGGTCGGCGCGGAGGACGAGGCGTGCAGTTCGTGACTACCGCGTGAGGGAAGGAAGGAAGCGGCTGGGGGGAGCGGAAGGGGCGGGGCTTGACGGGGTGCGGTGGACTAAGGCAGTTCGCTCACAGCCCGGCCGAACGCTGGCCGAGTTAATGATGAGTCTCCAAATGACTCTATCCGGCGCGAAGCCGCGCTGGAATCCACGGCATGCCGCTCGGCCCGAGCACCGAGGCCCTCAACGTCTCCACGGAAGCGGCGCGAAAAGAAGAAGAACCAGAAGGAGAAGAACGTAGCGAAAGAAAGAAGAAGGCGAGGACAAAACAGTTAAATATGGGTCGTTGGGGGTGCGTCGAGACATATATGAATAAATATAAGGGGGCACAATGAATACAGATGAAAACAAAAGGAAAATAAATACAGTCCCTTAAAAAAGAAAAATTGTCGACTGCAGACTTAAAATGGAGACCTTAAATTGCAGCTCTTGGAATTAAATTACTTCTTTCTGAAACAAAAGGGAAGGCGGACGGCTCGCGAGTCGGAGGCGCGGGGGCGGGCCCGCAGGTGCGGCTCTCTCACTCGCCCCCCTCCCTCTCCCTCTCTCTCTCACTCTCTCCCCCGTCCGTCTTTCCCGCTCCCCTCCTCTGTCGCTCGTAGAAAGGGAAAGGCAGGCGGCGGCGTAGCGCCGCAGCCTCCGCGGCAGAATAATATTTATGGGCGCTTTTAAAAGGGCAGTGAGATTTTAAAGCCCCCGGGAGCAAATGGGCGTGGTGAGGTGGCGGGGCGGAGGCGGAGGCGGAGGTGGAGGCGCCGGTGTGGGAGGACGCAGCGCGGCAGATCGGGTGACAGATGCGATCTTTGTGGGAGCTACTCGGTGGGAGAGATGGTGGACGCGACTGTATATTCTTGAGCGCAAGCGTGTGTATATGCGTATGGGCGTGTGTTTATCATTATGGCTACCGTCTGCGTATCTCGTTTTTATGGCAACCGTCTGTAATCGTGGTTTTTCGGATTCGAGACCCTGTACTAGACAAAACCCTCAATGCAATTATAAATGTCTACGCTCCACATAAAGAAAGTTGTATTTACAATAATTTGCTTTGCGAGAGATAAATCGTTAGCCGGACATACAAGGAATTATTTATTAAGTTACAAAAGTAAACAGTAAAGTGGGTCGCAGTACAGTGTGTTCATTTACATGCATGATTATATCGACACTAGTTTCTGCCAAGTAATTTTGGGGGTTAATGAGTGGTTGGTGAGTAACATGAATAAGTGATTCGCATTCATTTCAAAAACGTCTAATGTGTGCTGGACCTGTTGTAATCGCTTTTATTTGTTATAATTTTTTCCAAGAAGAGAATGTTAGTATTAAATTAACCATGAATTTATGTATATGAACTCAATGGTAGTACACTTCGAAAATTGTTTTAAAAAAATATTAGTTATACGAATTATTCTTTGATTAAGAGACGGTATATTGCGAATTTAGTTGAAAGTGAAAGGTCACCAAAATTCGGCGACTGTAACATCCATAACGTGGAAGTGCATGCTCACATTTAAAATTTATCTGTTAGAAAAATCATATTAATGTTCTTACTCTCTTTTGCACAGTTTACTTAATTCTTCATATTCTTTCTATAAGTTCTTATTAAATTATATTTAGTGACTACATTGGAGCAAACTCAATCCCTTCTAAAAGTTTTCAGTGGCTGCTATGTCTAATTGCAGTCCCCGAACTGACTCTTCCGAGGCAATGTAATTGGCATCCCATACCATATTGCTGACGGAGGAAAACATTGCTTAGAGCAGTGCGGTTTTCGGCGATGCTCAACTGTTTTATAACCTGTCAAAATAGTAGACCACTGACCCAAAGCATACTTTCTCTTTTTTCATTCTACCTTCATTTAATTTTCTTACTAAATCGCGGGTCACTTCTTTACTCTTGTTCTCCATGTTCTTTTCGTTTCTTCTTGTCGCGTCAGCTATATTTGCAAATCCGTTATGGAAATTTTTAGCTCATTACACATGCACACGATTCACAGTATTTTACTGTTAATTCCTAATATTTCTTACTTCATGCTGTAGGACTGACCTGCGCATTACGGTACATTACGGAACATTACGGAACATTACGGAACATTACGGAACATTACGGCACATTACGGAACATTATGGCACATTACGGAACATTTGGAATTACAACTAATCTGCAAAAATTGTTCACATTTTCGACCTACAAATTCCAGTTAAAATGAGTTGTACGTGCTTTGTGACGAAACTCATCAGTTATATTCAGCAAGCTAATTCAATTCAAAATAAATGATTAGTAGTAATTATTAATGTCATTATCAACTAATTAAATTATTAAATCAATAAAGGCCTAATTACACTGAAAATACATAAATTAATGATAATTATCAGTGATTTAAATACTTTGAATTAGCTTGATGAATTGTTTTTAAAATTCATGGGTTTGGACACAAAAATCATGTATAACTCATTTCAACTGGATTTTTGTGAGTAGCAATATTTAAACACATTATCTGTCGAACGAAACAGCCCAGGCCCCAAGATTTCTGGCACTAATTATTTTCTTAGCACGAACCACTTCGAAATTTCCTTTACCCTACGCTGAGAAAATCGAGAGAACATGTATGATTTGATCCAACGTCTAACCATAGCACAGTGACCCGCTTTGTCCTCCTCAAACACCTCCGCGGTGTACTTTTATCTCGGGTCGCCCTTCCTCCGCAACCTGACTTGGCGGCTCCTCCATCCCCACGGCGCCCCGCGTTTTGCTCCCTCATCGCTCTCTCCGTGACACGTCGCAACGTGCCGTGGGCCGCGCTCGCCCCCGCTATCATCCCAGCTCGGCACCGCGCGCTGCGTTCCTCGGGGAGCGCTCTCCGACCCGCCCACTCTCCTCACAGCTTTCTCTCTGCGAGGCGCGCTCCCCGCCGCTGTTCGTGCGTATCTGCCCCTCGCTGCGCCACGATTTCTCCCACGCTCCACTGTTCCTCGACGCCCAGCGGCGCCTGGTATCACGCCACCACCTCTCTTCCCTCGTGCTTGCGCGTCAGCTGCTGTACCGTTCCGAGGCTGTCCCTCCGCCGACCGTTCTCCCCGACGCCACGGGCGAAGCGGGACGGCGGGGGCGATGAGGGATGTGGGGATGTAGGCAGTGCGGGAAGAGTTGTGGCGGGAATGGGAAGAGATTGGTTCGCCCGTGGTATCGCCGTTTCTCCGCCGTCTCCCGATCTCCTCTCGCTCCCGACTCCTCTTTCCTGCCACACTTCCCGCAGTGCCTACATCCCCACATCCCTCTCTCCCCCGCCATTCCGCTTCGTCCCGCCCATTCCCGCCACGCTTTACCACCCGTGGTACCCTGTCACATTCTTCGCCCCTCTCCCCCTCTCCACACACCATCTTCGCCTGCCCCCACCTCTCTCCACAAACCATTCCCCTCTGCCACTCTTCACATCCCCGTCACGCCTGTGCGCCCATCACATTTTAATCCCCGCCGTTTCCCACGCCCCGTTACAATCTGGCGAAGGCACGACGTGCTCCCCGACGCCGCGCCCGTTCCCCAGCATTGCCTCTCTCCGCGCCAGCCGGCATCCCAGCCGCCTTCAAGTGGGGCAGCGGCGGCGGCGGCGGCGGCAAGGGCGAATGCGGCGTGTGGCGCGGCCGGCGAGCGGGCGGTAGCATGGACTGGCTTTTAGCGTCCGCCAAGACAGATGTGGTGTTCGTTGCTGTTAAAATATCGCCTCCGTACGTGCGTCTGCGGGACGGGCGCCGCCGCCGCCGCCGTCGCCGCCGCCGCCGCCGCCGCCGCCGCCGTCTCTTTCCGGCCGGGCGACGCCTCCAGACGCGCCTGCATGTCGCCGGCTGCTGCGTTTACTGCGAGCGGCGCCGCTGTGCTTCTCCAGACCAGATAGCGCGTCGCGCGTTGTGCGTCAAGCAGGCCGAGTTAAAAACAAGGCGAAGTAATGATCAACTTTTTGTGAATCTGTCTTGAGGTTCAAATTAATGGTCTCGTTTAATTTTGGGACATGTTCGTGTTTCTTCATTCCCTGTCCCGGCCACTTTATACCCATTGCATTTTCGGTGCTGACTTAAAATCTTTTCACTTGTAAGTACTTCTGCGATTATAGTTTCTTTTTTTATAACGATTTTTCAATTTTTATCAGATATTATTTTTTTTAAAATTATTATCAGTCACTAAACAATGTTTTTGAGTACCTACTTTTTATTAATTGTATTTTCCTGTGGTTTATTTATGAAAAGCTTTTCTCTTTACTTATAAAAGGTATTCAGATTGCCTCCATTTGAATTCGAAATTTACAAGCATTTTCCTTTGTGTTTTTAGTGTATTGCCGTAATGAATTGTACCGTTTACCTGTGAACTTTATGTTCTAAGAAAGTCAGTTCCTCTTCTTTTTGAGAACGTAGGCTTGTGCGGCCAGAGTCTGTAACAACGTAGCTGTCCAGAAATGTATTTCGCTCTGAGGAAGGTTGCAGAATGGTGGCAGAAACGTAGACAACTACGTCTAGGAGCGAAGCCGCGGCGTCTCCTGGACAGCCAAGCAGTTCCTCTTCTTGTTTTGTTAAAAGCTTCACAGAACTAGTTGTATTTCAATTTGTATTCTTAGGTGTTTTATTTCTCTCTCTAAAAACTTCATCTTTTCACTGTTTCTTATTTATCTCTTCGTACTAATTTTCCCGGGATTTACATTCTCTTCTGCCTTCCATTACAACAATTTTATAATACATATCATTCCAAAGATTCTTCTTTAGTACCATTTCAGTTATTTATTGTCATTAAAGAATAATAATTTATTAGTAAAAATTAACAGTAAGGGCTGTTCTTTTGTATAACTGTATTTAGCATCGTGCGAAATTCAGCCGACATTCAAGAGACTTACTATACAGTATACACGTAATACAACAATTAATTGCTACTGGATATCTGCACATATGTTGTCTCGCACTGTGTATTCTCATGAATGAACTTGATATTTGGAAATTGGGAAACAGCGACGTTGTCAATATATCAAAAATTAAAATAATTGCTTAGCTCTTTTCTCTCGTTTTTACAATCGTTTCACTGTGAAAAGAATCCATAAGGATCGAGCGTCATGTTATTTTTGTCATACGATTATTATTGCTTTGGTGAATTTGAAATGATAATAAAGCTTCGGAATATATTACATTTGGCGTTTCACAGTGATATTGACACTCATACTCAACTTTCGAATTTTATGTAATAAAACGCGCCTAAAATTGCTGTCAGAGAATATGAATACGTTATCGAACAGGAAACTGAACACAAACATCCCGCTGAGGTACACGAAGTTCGGAAAAATACATTAGAATCTCGGATGGATTGCTGTTCCCCCTGACGTTTTTTCAAATTATTGGTCAAATATAAAAATAAAAAATTAGTTAACAAAAAACTAAAATTTAAACGTGTGTCTGTTAAGTCATAGTAATTGTCATTTCTATCCTTATAAAATACACACTAGGAAATATTCCAGTATTGCAAAATAGACAGTGCGCATTATGGCTGACGAACACGTATAAACCCACTTTACAGGAGAACATTAATGATGCCATTTCAAGCCGTGGACTTCACAATGCTTCAGATTTGGTTCTTAGAACTCGTTAAGCAGACAAATTAGAGATCTTATTCTCCAAGATTCTAGTAAGAACCGAAATAATAAGAGAGACATCACGCATTGGCCCCGACGACTCCACCCACCGCTGGATGGTGAGGTCCGGCGCCGATCTACGTCGACGCACGGGGATTTTCCCCAACCAGGAAACTCTCCCTAGCGTGACACCTGTCACGTAGCGAGATAACCACTCTAGAGAGAATAAAGCGAGTCTCTAGTGCAGTGTCAGTGTTCATCGTCTTTCAACGTCACCCGCTTCCATGAGTAGTGCTTCAGCCGTCGAACCTCTCCCTTAGTCGCCATCGCCTTGGAAGCACTAGCTCCTCCCGCCCTGCCCGGACGTTCCCTCGTCCACAGTCCTACTCGAAGCGACCCTCAAGGACCAACTCCTTTTATTTAGAACTCTAAGAAGTTCTAGATGACAGTATAAATGCATTTTGAAGAATATATTCTTTTGTAAATATTGTTAACTCTCATGTTACACATGCAATTATAAAAACAGAAAACTAGTGGGAATTTGCGGCATAAGAAAACTTTCCTTCTTATTGGCCTTGTTACTCAGCAATTGCTTAGACGTTTAAACAAAATAAATGAAATCATTTAATGTTGAAGAGTAGAAAGGATTTATACCGAAAACATCCAAACCACAAAAATGGTTCAAATGGTTTGGACATAATATCTTAAAATTTCTGCAAGTAGCACGTGCACGCCGAAGATTAGTTATGTGTGGAAAGCTGCTCTGGAATAGAAAAAAGGTAATAAGCTGGCGTCACTGTCAATGGTTATTTGGTGAACAATCTGGAGATTTAACGTTAAATCATCCATATTACGTGAGAATTGTGATTCATCTTAGTGTGCGCCAACCTCTTGGTTCTCGCGCCGGCGGTGGAGTCAGCATTGTCGTGATAAAGCGCTTGCGTTTCCAACTCTTGGGTCTCCCCCTGTACTATTCCCCTTTACCCCTCCCCACCATGCCCTCCTCTCACTCCACTCCGCCGTCGCTCCCACCACCCTCGCTCATCTCCATCCACACATCGTCTAGCCTCCCCCTCGCCCCTTCCCAACTCTCCCCTCCCAACCTCGTCCCACCTCGACCAGCCTAGCCACGCCCCGCCGAACCTTATCTAGTCCCACCTCGCTTCCCCAACCTCTCCTCACCTCTTCCCATCCAACCTTACTCCGCCCACACTCGCCCCGTCCTACCTTGCTCCGCCCACCCTCGCACCGCCTCGCATCGCCTTCGCCCCGCGCCGCCCGCCGCCCGTGCCTCGGGCCGCCCGCATTTCCAGCAGGGAGGGTGCTTAGTAGAAATGCTGCACGGGGGAGCCCTCGAACTCCAGATGAGTCCTTACTGCCAAGCTTCTGTCTGCGCCGTATCTCTTAGAAGCGCTGCTAGAATTGCGAAGATCCTTCTGATGCTAAGTTCCACAATTCAAGGCTCCTCTGCATTCCGTGAATGCAGTTCTGACAAAACCCAACATGTAGAAGTTACACACGAATGGCCAATTGTGTAACACGTCTAAGAATATTAATATTTATTTCTTACTAACTAGTGCTAATGTTTAAATTGTAAGAAATTTATTTTCAGCAATGTACAAATTTAGATATAATACATATTACGGTAAAAACAAAATGTAGACTTTTCAATGATGTTTGTATTTGTTTATGTTATTCAATACTATAAAAATTATTTTCTCGGAACACATTTTCCCAAGTAGACCAACGCCAACAGAGAAAATTTAATAGATATTTCATATTGACACATTTTTTAAATAAGCTGAAAACTGAGTAACGGATTGTTGCGTATCTAAAAATTATTCAAAAAAGAGATAAGATAAGCATAATAATAAATAGACAGTGTAAGATAAATACCTCATACATAATAGTCTTCCAATTACTTCCGATCGTGGACTAAGCCATTCGAATAGATTCGTCAGAATGAATTTCACATATATACATTAGAGAGTTTTGCACAATGTGAAACACCTTGGCATTCACATTATTTGCCCACTTTTGAACTTCTGCGATTGCGCGAACCCCTCACCGTTACGCTGAAGTAGTAGCGGAATACGCTATTCCACCAGATTTAACGTGTGTCATCAGTAACTTGTGTAGTAAACTAAACCAGTCATGTGATAACGCTCATTGGAATTTGTTCCAACTGTGGTGAGTGTAGTGTTATGTCTATATTCCCATGATGTAACATCATGTTAGTGACACTGATCTGTATTACTTAATAAACTATATAAGTAATAAGTCGCCACATGATTCTGTTACCCCCATGCGTGGGAATTAAACTAGTTTCAGGCATAGATGACACTGGTAGCTAGCCAGAAAAGTCGGGAAATAGACCCAAAATGCAAATACTTCTACATTCGAAATTAAACTTATTTAATAATGTAACAATCTTGTAATAAAATAATTTCACAGGCTAAGAATATTATTCGATAAGTCGTTCTTGGCGATTAAATAGGAATTAAGATGAAATTTAACGCATACACTGCCGCCACAATTCAAACCTACTTCTACTTAAAACAAAACTTTGTTCATAAACTATATTTTCACATCTGCCGCCATTAGCCACGTGGTTCATAAGTTGGCTAACCTTGTTACCGTAGACGTTTTACGCTTCTATATGCAAAACTCTTTTAAGATTCGTATGCAACGATATAAACTCCAAACTTCTCATTCCCCTGCAAAGGAGGCCCAGGGCATCGACTTATGTCTCAGGCCGAGAGGTCTTACGGGTGCGACTCCCGACTGTGCCAAGATCTTCGGCAGTAGCTGCATAGCTAGGGCGAGTTCAGTCGCTGTCTCCTGGAGGATTCTTGCGACCGACTGCTCTGATCGATAGCGGTTTTCCGATCCACACCAGGTGAATGCAGGAACAGTTCCCTAACAAACGGGCCACGGACCGCTGATCTATGATTCCACTTCCTTGTCCTATCCTCACTTCGCACTTACACTTAGATGCATTTCACTACCACACGTGTGAGGAGCTTAAAGCGTATCCCGGTTGGGGCGGTGTCCCGCTGGTGGGAGATACCTGTTTGGGGAAAATACATGCAAGCTGACGAAGGTCGGCGTCAAAACTCATCATCCAGCGGGGGAAGTTGCAAGCCACCCCGTCATCAAACATGCACTACACTTATGATGACCTTAGCAGCTGATGTGCCCGAAGTCGCTAATCTATCAATCATTTTCTCCGCTTCCGCCAAGACACGCTATCTTGCCAATATTTCATTACTCTCACATCTCCACGCCTCCTCATCGACCATCGGCGGCGGCGCCGGATAGAGATGTTCCTGTCCTATCCGCAGGTTTGCTCTTTCTCGTTTTCCTGAAATAACATCACGAGAAGAGCCCTCCCATTGTGTGCTCTGCTGGATGAACGTTCACAGCCCAATCCTCCGACATTCAACAGATGGCGGTCTTGTATAGTAGAGATGCCATCTGTCGAGTTCTTACGTGGTAAAAGTATTGTACATTAGATTAATTCGGCGCATCTGCCGGGTATTTTCAAGTTTTATTTGTGCTTTTCAAGTTCACAATAACAAGACCATATAAACATGTTACAGTTGACTGGTTCATTTTCGCCGCTTCTCTATTTTGTTATCAAATGCATACAGTCGTAAATAATGACGTATAGCAAAAAAAGTATAGTAATTCACTAAGTTCCGCACATATACCCCTAGGTCTATTACAACCATCAAAACCCTTTTTTCCGTAGAATTCTTTTAGACTTTCATCGAAAGAAATGAAATTTTACTGAATGGAATTCCTATTAATGGCCTTTGTAAGTGCCGTAAGGCATCCAAAATGCGATTTAGTGACCTATAAATACAACAAAATCAGTTTTTTGAGATACGATATCTGTATTAACCCGAATCTTTTGCATGGATTCGCAAACAAAAAAAATATCAGTTCCCCACCGGGACAACAAGACGCGTCGAAGAAAATTTGTCTCAGTTGGCGGTGCTGAAGGGGTCTAATTATGAGTGACGAATGATTAGAAAAGATATAGGATCGATAGTTGTGCGAAAGAACTCTTTTATTTCGTGTGCGATAATTTACAGCACTGGCGGAGTCATTTTGATGAAAATGCTTCTTGACAACTGAAACTTTTTCTATATTATGAAACAGTATCCTCCCAGTCTTTTATATCAAGTTAGATTTTAGACACATGTGTTTCCGTTAAGAGGTTGTCGTAATCATTGTGTAACTGGGAATACGTACGAAATAGTAGTGCTCCAACAAAGCACATAATTTCTCATATTATTTGTAACAGTTTTGTAATATTACAACTTTCTAAAAACTTAGTCATCTCTTGCAAAACACTCTACATCAAACCACGTGACTGGCGTTACATTATGACCATTCTTATTATGTTTCAACATCCAATACACTAATCGAAAAAGAAATGCAGAGCATAATCAAAAGCTTTCTCAGATTGTTTTATCATTTTTAAATATTTTTACATCCGAATCACATTCAAACCATTTTTTGTTATAGAATCAGAGCTCCAGGTTTTCAAGCAGTCAAGGCTCAAGGTACTTAAAGCTGAACAGGCTTTAGACCAGCTTTAGATACTTAAGTTGCCACATCAACAGACAAAAATGTCGTTAAAATGTTATATAACGCGAACTCACTATTTGGAAACAATCCAATAACAATATGGTTGAGATTTAGTGACTTTAAATGTTGAGAAACATATTTTAATTTCTCATGAATCATCCTAATTTTTTTCATGATTTCTTATATTTCGGTTTAAGCTAAATGGAATTTTCGAAATATTATGGAAAGGTAAACCTTGTTTAAAATGGAAAGAAAAATGTTAGAAAAGAAACTAATTTTCTTGAGAACGAACATTTTTGTCAAGGCAACAGTATTTTACCATTCTTCTTCAGATAAAGTAGATATTTCACATGATAGTGGCTAATTAATGTATATTCTGTTTTTAAAAAAATGCTTGCAAGTAATGTGTTGTAAAGCAGTATTTGATCTTGGTACCAAGTTTTATATTGTAAATCGTGATGTTTAATTTTTTGGTAGTTGTTTCTTGGTATGTAGTAATGGACGAGTTTGTCTTTTTAAGCCATTGTTTCCTTGTTAACTGTTTTTCTAATTTATTCGTTTTACTAATTTCAGGTATTTTGTTTGTTTTTTTCATAATGTATATTAGTTTTTTCAGACAGTTTTCTATTTAATACCATTTGTGTTCTACGAACTTTCCATTCGCAAAGGATCAGTCAAACAGATTACCCACACAGCGCACTCGGTCGGGATCGATCGATCCTCGACTTCACGTTGCACATACCGCATCCCATGTCATGCAGAACGCAACCAGAGTGGAATTTCGCTGCAGCGCAAACCGAAAAAACCGCATCTCAACATCGTCCAGCTGCAATGCGTTTGTTCGTGTAGTTCGGTTGAGCTCGACATAGCCTGCCTTTGATACAGCCTGTCGGAGACCATTAGAGGAATTTATCGATCTAATGAGATTTCTGGCCCGTTGGTCTTGCGAGGGCCAGCGGCTGGCATCAATGGCTTAAGCTGCTAATCTACAGCGCGTGGATGGGGCGGGGGGGCGTGCAGCGGTGATTGGGAGCGGCGACAGGAAGTGGAGGCCGTGGTGACGGAGGGAAATGGAAGCGAAGGGCGAATGTGATTGGAAGCGACGTTGGGCTCCGAGGTTGCTATGACAAGGGAGGTGGAGCCTGCAATTGCTATGGTGACAGAGGGATCCACTGAAACGCCAGCGAAGACGACCCTGCCAAATGGACATGAATTATAGCGGCAAATGTGCATGATGAAACGAGGTTAATGTGAGGTACGAATGTAAGAGTGAATGTGATATATTTCTTATGGGCATTTGGCCATATATTTGGTAGACATGGAAAGAGAATACTGTAAAATTTCTTGCTGTACAAAAAAAAAATGGAATTGATTTCGAAACGTTCGGGCAACTGATCCCTGGCCAAGGAGTCGTTGCATTGTTAGTGATTCCGGGTATGTCAATTACTAACTTCATTAGTCCTGTAAGTTTAGTGCGTGTTTTGATCGGGATGTGACGGAGTTCCTCCCCTGTTATATGGCGAGATCCGTTGCCGACCGACCGTCGGCTTGCGGGATTTTCACGAACCAGGTGTATGCAACCAGCGGGGCGCCGCCCCAGCCGGGACAAGCTCTAAGCTCCCGACCAGTCTTTCAGCATGTGTGGTAGTGTAGTGCATGTTAGCGAAAGTGTGTGAAAGGGGTGAGGATAAGCCAAAAAAGGTACAAAAGATTGCACGCGTTTCGTGGCCCGTTATTAAGGTACTGCTCCGACATTCGCCAGATGTTCGATCGAAAAGAAAACACGGAAAACTACCGATCAGAGCAGCCGACGGCTACGTAGAATTCTCCTCCAGACTACGACTGAATTTGACCTATCAGTCGAGCTAGTGTCGAAAATCCTGCCTCCGTTGGTGAGAGGGGGTCGTTGAAGGAAGAAGTGGTGATGTTGGAAACGTTAGCAACGGGCCATGGCCCTGTGGCAAGCGACGTGGAAGTATATTTACTAATGGGGAGATCGTGAAAGAGGCTAAAAAGCGATGAAAGCGTCACCGAATGTCGGAGTGCATGAAGGAAGTTGAGAGATTTGAGAAAATAGGGTTGACTCTGCACAGGAGGGCGACGCTTCGATTGAGTGTTTTATTGATTATTGATTCCGGAAGCGTCAACGGCTAATGCATTAATCCAGTAAGTGTGATTTGTTTTAACGCGGGCGGTACCACCCTCCTCTAGCGAGATCCTACTCCAACCTACACATCAGCTAGAGACGTTTTCCTCAACCAGGTATCTCGAACCACCGCTCCCGCCGGTTCACGCTCTAAGCTGTTAACTGGTCTCCCTAAATGTGTAAATGTGGTAGTGTAATGCATGTTAGTGTAAATACAAGGGGTGAGGACAGGATAAGGAAGTCGAAGGAATGATCGCGCCCGCTTCGTGGTCCGTTTGTTTTGTCCGGCGTGAAGCTTGGGCAAAAGTGGAAGAGGAAATAATGAGAGAAAGAGCAATTACGAGTTGCGGAGGAAGATTCGAGTCGAGGGGTTTGGGAGGTGTTGTGGCAGAGGAGTCATATAGGATGCGATGCCGGAGACGCCATGTGTGGCCTGGGTACGGTGCTAGTACTCTCAATTAGTAGGGTTGGGGGCTGAGGCGGCAGTGGCAGGGGATGGCAATTGTGTAACGTCCTGCGTGTTTCGAGCGCGAGATAGCGTCTTGCTCCGTCCGTGTGCAGCTTGCAAATTAGACGCCTCGGCATGAAACATAATTGGAGGCTGGCAACATAATTGCCACCCGGATCAAGGTATATCGGAGCCGCCAAATCCTGCAATGCCATGCGTTGCATGTTAATGCATGCGTTTTACTTTTTCGGAGACCACTCATATTAGTCTATCGAACAATTTTCCTGTAGAGGTTTCCCTTCAAAAACGTTTTATTGAAATGTAATATTTGGTGTCTGATTTTGGAAAAATGAAATTTGAAACTGCTGCAAAATATAAAAATCTTAAAGAAAATGGGGTTCTAAATCTTCTATGGACTTCTATATTGAGTGATTTACCTATTTTTTTACGAGTAGTCACGTAAAATATATTGTGATTTCGTAAGATGAGTTTACAGTAGTTTCCTACAGTAAAAATATTCATTTCTCTCTAAAAATATAATATACCGCAGCTTCTAGTCCTTTTCTTTTCATTGTATAAATTGTTTCTTCAAAACTAAGATTATTACATTTTGATATAGTGGTATTGTAACTCACAAGGTAGCAGTGGCGTCTATCCAACCTCCAAATTGAAACTGAAATGAGATACTGCTAAATTAAGTAGCGCGTTAGCATTTCTTTACGGTCACTTCTCACGTACTGTTTTGCGAGCGCGACTTTTTCTTTTATTCAATGCGATTGCCCGGAATTTCACTCGCTTTCAGTCTCGGAATATAACATCTTCCCTCTCTTTTGTGCGCTGTTTCTCCGTACGCCACTAGATCGCGCGTGTCGTTTTTATACGGAGCATAAACCATGAGGCATTGTCATAGTTTATGGTACGGCCGCGGAAATGTGGCACTAAACTTTGAATGCGTGCAAGATATTTGACTTTAAAGAAGATTGTGAAGCGGAATAAAAAGGTTCATTTTGAGGAAGCCTTTTTTCGGTAAGGACACAAGATGGCGACGCGCGGCGCGCCCTTGCACCCCTTATTGTTGTGTTGGTTGAAGTCATTTTTGGGAGTTTGTTTGATAAATGTGATAAGCGATGTCTTTTAGAAAAGGTGTGTGCGATGAACCTAATTTAATGCAATGTATTTTACTATTCATAATACTAATATTTATTGACAAAAATATTGATTTACTGCGAAAAATAGTGACAGCAAGTTATGTAGGTAATTTTGGAATATTTATATGGAGACATTTTATTTTGTAACACGGCAGAGATCGTTTGATGGTCGATTCAAATTTCTGAGATATTGTGAAAAAACAATCATGCATGTTTAAACAGTCATGAATAAAGGGTCTTAAACATTCACACATTTTTGCAATGTCTTAATTTTCAAACAAAGTGAAAGTAGTGGGAATTACTTTGCCTGCTTAAACTTATTGTTCTTAAAAAATAACTTCCAAGTCATTTAAACTATAATTACTCAAAGATGTTCAATTGTTTGTAGCTCTGTTCCTACCACAAGAACTGCACAGTTGTATAAACAAAATACCCAGAAATCGATGAGGTACTTAGTAAAGCAGAAAAAAATAATAGATGATACATTAAAATTAAAATGAAATATAATCAAGAATTGTGAACGCGAGTGTAAATATCATTGGCAGCCGCCTCTACCATTGTATGCTTCTGTGAACCACTATGCTTCAACTCGGTCAACCTTAAAGAAATCGAGTGCCCGTATGTCTTATGAGAGCACGATTCTGAAGATTCTTCTAAAACATATAAAACATGTTAAATATAAATTGAAAATAATGCATGTGAAATGAAATCACTCTCGCCCTTAAATTACAATTATATAGAATTAAAATATGTATAATACGTTATTGTCTTAGTGGGACCGAGAAGACATCATAAAATGTAGTTCAAACTTCTTTATTTTGAATTCATATTCTCGTATCTTGTTTGATTTCGAGTTTCTGTTGAAATGCATATTTTTATATCAGTTTTTTGACGATCATTTTAAACTAAATATCTTCAGAAATCTCTTCATCAATAAATTTGTCAGCTCCTGAACGTTCTTTTATAACATGCACAGTAATCAATCTCATCTGTTAATGAGAAGAACATGATTCGTTGACTGTTGCGTTGATTTCAAGTTACTTACAAAAATTTACTGTCCTATAACCTTTAATGCAAAACCAGTGCTACTATTAATATAATACTTAAAAAGTAAAAACATCCAAATAATGAAAAAAAACAACATTTTAATATCATTCAATTGTGGACTTCAACGCAACCGCACAGGTCAATCAAACATCTACTGTGGTCTATAAGATACAATGGTGTAAATAATGTATCTGGAATTTCACATTTCGTAAAAAACACTGTGTCTTATCATTGTTTTCAAGAAGTAAACTGCTCATTCCATTAAGTACGAGTGAATCATATTTGTCATTTTGTATTTATTCTTGAGTTCTTTTGAAATAAAAAGAGAGCTACTCCCTCTCCTTCATAAAAAATAATAACATCGACTTCAACCATTACTTCAAATGTCAGTATAAATACTCGAAAGTCTCATATCGTAGTGGAACAGAGTTTTGAAAGAAATTTGTAGAAAAGTCATTGAAGAAAAAGCAAACGCCATTCACCAGCGTTTTCGCGCGCGCATAATTAACCCATGTACGCCCATTGCCTCCAAAATGGGCACGCAATTTCAAATGTGTTTTTTCTTATATTGTGAATTTTATTTTGTCAACTGACATATAGTACATTATAAACAAAACATACAAGCAAGTTTTGAAATTACGGAATGGTAGTTGTCGATTCATCCGTGATCGCTAAAACCTTGTAAGTTCCTGGCCAAGATGCATTCATGTCGGGTTAAATGTTCTTTTAAATCCGTACTAACCAGCTGCTGTGGTTAAGTCTGAGGGATAATTGTCTTGGTACTTTTTTGGGGAGAAAATGCTCGTATAATCAACGGTTGGTGCTTTTGGGGTCCTCTGATAGTTAAAAAAGTAGTGGTACTATAGCAGAATCTATTTCTCGCATTGTTTCTAAATTCGAAATATTCGAAAATTCTGGGCATTCAACGAAAATGTTACCTGCGCCATTCTTTTACGCGTCGCTTGTTTTATCAGTGGGAAAAGGTAAAGAAAACAAATTTGGAGCCTTTTTAGTGTTTGTTTGTTTTTGTTTGTTTTGTGTTTGTTTTTAAATTGCATTAATTTCAAGCAGAAATTACGTGGAAAAGACTCAGTTTTAAAAAACATTGTACCATTTTAAAAGGGCTAATTTTTTAGAACGTATTTTGTTAAGTGAAAAATCTCCATCTTCAACTTTGTAAACTTGAAATGTTAACTTTCAGCAATTTCGAAACTACAAAGAGATCGCCGGAAATGAGACTAGCTACATCCGTAAAACTAACAACCGTCCTTTATACATTCGAAGAGCGAAATTTGGAGCCGCTTATAAAAATTGTTCAAAACAATTTAAAATTGCCTAATTTCACCACAAAATTACGCAAAATTATGTTATTGAAAAATTCTACACGACCTTATTTCAAGACTTCTGTCAATATTTCATTAAGGAAAAATTCTCTATCTTCAATATTGTAAATATAGGAAGACGCCGAAAAAACTTTTCAAAAATCGAAACATCAGAGATTTGAAGGAAATGAAGACTTTCACCATTGTCTTAAGCGTCTGTTATCCGAGTACATTTGATTGTATTTTAATCAAAAAATTTGGAGCCATTTTTGAGAACATTTTGAAACTGTTGTTGAGGCTACAAGTATGTTATTCCTCAAAATCAAAATATCCGTTTCAAACTTAGAAGGCCCTAAGTGCATTTAAATCAACTGGAAAGTATCAATTTTGGTCAAAATTGAATGGTTTAGGCGCTAGCTTTGACAGACGGACGAACAGACAGACAGACGGACAGACAGACAGACGGACAGACAGACAGACGGACAGACAGGCAGACGGACAGACAGGCAGACGGACAGACAGGCAGACGGACAGACAGGCAGACGGACAGACAGGCAGACGGACAGACAGGCAGACGGACAGACAGGCAGACGGACAGACAGGCAGACGGACAGACAGGCAGACGGACAGACAGGCAGACGGACAGACAGGCAGACGGACAGACAGGCAGACGGACAGACAGGCAGACGGACAGACAGGCAGACGGACAGACAGGCAGACGGACAGACAGGCAGACGGACAGACAGGCAGACGGACAGACAGGCAGACGGACAGACAGGCAGACGGACAGACAGGCAGACGGACAGACAGGCAGACGGACAGACAGGCAGACGGACAGGCAGACGGACTGACGGACTGACAGACGGACTGACAGACGGACTGACAGACGGACTGACAGACGGACAGACTGACGGACTGACAGACGGACTGACAGACTGACAGACTGACAGACTGACAGACTGACAGACTGACAGACAGACAGACAGGCAGACAGGCAGACAGGCAGACGGACAGAAAGACAGGCAGACATACAGGCAGACGGACCGACAAGCAGACGGACGGACTGAGAGATTTTTGTTATCAATTGATTTCTCAGTATCAAGGACCCCCAAAACGAGGATTCTGACTACATAACGTGTTAGAGGAAATAATATTCTACCTACAGAAGCAAAATTTATCAACTTTTTCGTTACCGGAGCCCGGCAATATGAGTTTTTCTGTCGACAATTCGCCGGTTTCCGCCACACAATTACAACACCTTCTCTTCTTACTAAGCAAAGGCGAGGAAGAAAAAAACACACTCTCAGATGCTTTGCACCTGCGTATTCGCGCGCGCCTAATGAAACGCGTCCGCGCAAACGCTCCGTCCGGCGAGAGCCCCTCGGCTCCCTGCGCGAGCGCGCGCCGCCTCTGCTTGCGCGCCGTGAGAGCCCCGGCGCCCAAGCACCCGGTAAAGTGGCCGGCGCACGTGCGCCCCGCGCCGCTGCCTCGCGCCGCGTGCCACGTGCCGCGCGCCTCTTGCCGCGCCACTCGCCGCACACGGCAGCGGCTGCGCGGCCTCGCCCGGAGACCGTCCGCCACTCTCAGCCGCGCTCTGCGCTCGGCTCCCTTCCGGGCGAGCTGTTGCCTCGTGCTTCGAAGGCACCGCCCTTCAGCTGGGGGGAATTGATGCGCCATCCTGGTGAATTGGCATGCACAGGGGAGAAATGTTTATTAATATACATTCCTTACACCATATATTTTATGTATATAAATATTATAATACTATTATCAATTTCAATTACTAGGTATGAATATAGAACACATGCATATGCGTGTGTGTATGAGGTAACAAATGACAGACCTGCACTATGAAGAAGAAATAGGAAGAAAGATGGGGTGTTCAGAGACATTAAAATAAAAATTAAGACACAATGCTTATAGTATTTTAAAAATTTAAGTGTGTATGCAAACAATTTTGAGTATTATTCTAGTACTAGTAAATACTGACTCCGGCCGCGGAAGCCTACGCTCTCAGTTTTGAGTATTGCAAAAACTGTGGTGTAGCACTTGAGAAGTGTGTCCCATACCTGATGTCCTTATGATATGCTCTTAATTAAAAAGGTCTGCTGTCCAAATGAGAGGATGAAGTTTTACACATGTGGGATATTTATGTGTTTTCCACATGTTTTCCAAATGTTGTTTTCCACATGTGGGAGTTTTATGTCATATGGGATTTTCTAAAATTGAGATCTTTTTCCGCATTATCACTCACTCGGAATTGTGTCTACATGCTAAATTGAACTTCTCGATTTTAACGCAGTACGTGTTGTGATCTCTTCTCTTGGCACCGTTATTTTTCTATACACATTTAATGCCTTTTTTCGTGAATGTCTAATTTCCACCGAGCAATAAGGAGCTGTTGATTCATTGACTACTCACAAACGGTTAACTAAATGAGTGCATTGTTAAATTCGCGCGAATCTCAGTAAACGAATGAATAAATCAAAGACTGAGCAAATGAATCTCATCTAAAAATTTTCCTTTTGTACCTAGAAAGAACCTACGAATTTACTAACGTTTTTATTCCAAGCGGCCACTCATTTCAAACAAAAGGCACGAACTAAGTAAGAGCCCTCTCCAATGGTACCCACGCGGCTGTACTTCTCTCGAGGAGCTCCATTCTCAGCAGCCGTGGCCGCCTGCGCGTTCTATTCAACCTTCGCGTTCTCCGCCTCTTCTACCATCCCACCCATCCCCACCCCATCTCCGCCTTCTCTTTCTTCTCCACTTTTTCCATCTCCTTTTCCACTTTCCCCACTTTCACCAGTCTGCTACCGTCGCCTTCCTCATCCTCCTACGAGGCCAATTTATCCTCCTGCATCTTCTTTGTCCCTGACGGCTCAGTCTTAAACTTATTTTTTTCTCCGCCGACTCAGCCGCCGCCTCCACCAGCTACATCGTCACCATCACTGCCTCCACATTCTTGTCTGCGAAGCCCGCCCCTCTCCCTTTCATTCCTCTCTCCCCCTCCTCCTCCTATTCCTTACTCTCCACCACGTTGTCTCCCGGCACTGTCGCAGCCTCCACCAAATGTCCCATCACCTCTACCACCGCCTCTACCTCTGCTCCATCAAATCCGTCCCCCTGTCTCCTCTTCCTCCACTATGGTCCCAGCCGCCGCCTCCACCAGCTGCCCATCATCTCCACCTTCTCCTACAGCAAGCCCGTCCCTCTCCCTCTCCCTCTCCCTCTCTCCTCTCTCTCTCTCTCTCTCTCTCCTCCTTCTCCACCACGTTGACTCCCGGCACTGTCGCTGCCTCCACCAACTGCCCCATCACCACCACTGCCTCCATCTCTATCAAACATGTCCCCCTGTCTCCTCCTCCTCCACTATGGTCCCCGCCGCCGTCTCCACCAGCTGCCCATCATCTCCATCATTTTCTCCACCTCCTTCTTTAGCAAGCCCGTCCTTCTCCCTCTTCCTTTCTCTCCTCTCTCTCTCTCCTCCTTCTTCTTCTCCTGCTATTCCTCCTTTTCCACCGCGTTGTCTTCTGGCTCCACCAGCTGCTCATCATCTCCACCTTCTCCTCAAGCAAGCCCGTCCCCCCCTCTCTCTCTCTCTCTCTCTCTCTCTCTCTCCTCCACCTCCGTGGCCCTCTGTCGCTCCTCGAGAGGACCACTTGCCTTTATGTCCCGCGGCGCTGCCGCCGCTCGCGGTCCGGAACGCGCTCGTACCTGGGACGAAGTTTTTAAATTTTGATATGGAACACCTGTTGGGAGACACTCGCCGCCCCCCGCCGCCGCGCCGCGGAGCAAAGGGTTTGACGACGCGGCAGGGCGCCTTTCCCAAACGCAGGGGCTCCAAAGAGGTGGCTTGGCGATGTCTGGCTGGAAGCAGCTTTTAATCCACGGAAAGGAATGCACTGGTGTCAAAATTGCCATTTAACGGGATCTTCTGTTTTTTGTCAATGTGTGTCTTTAGTCTCAATTTCCTTTTCACCTTGTCCTTTTTAGTAGGATACTCTTGTATAAAGCACGCATACCATCGTGTTAAATGACAAGTCATCTTTTTCTGGCCTTATTCGGAACAGTCACACTCCTACACTTTGCTTGTTTGGACTACAATTTATTTCAGAGTTATATTAAAAATTCATTATTTATTTTCATATTTTACGATCATTACGCGCAGTGAGTTTGATTTACGCGGACGAACATGTGGGCGATGGCTTAAGAATGGAGGTGTAATACAATTGACAGAAAAACGTTATGTCCATAAATACTCTTTACGAACACGATTATTCCAGAAATTTAGGGCTCTCCATTCCCGTGTATTAGACTACTGTGCTTCAATTGTCTACTGTAGGTCTGGTGTAGAAGTTACATTCACAACATAATTGTTCCTATGTCTGCCACTGCGTAGGAATGGGGAACCCTTTCTGGATAGTTTGAAGGAAAAACCACACACTTTTTTCGTATTTGCTCGTAGAACCATTTTTGCCTCCCTACCACACAGGGATCACCTTCTGATGTTTTTTAATAAAGCTAAAGTTTATCTGTATAAGAAGAACTGCAAGAGAAATAAAATTCTACACTGATATCTAAATACCATTACATGAACATACATCTCTCATCAGTGACAGATCGTAAATGGATGACTGAAGATATCCCGTTTTCGTAGCTCTTTTAACGTCTGGTAAAATTCTGAATATAAATAGTATATCCTCACTATGCTAGTGATCTGCAGAAATAAGCTAAATCTTTCATCATACAATTTACAGACAAATCACATATTGCGTGAAGTGACGCAACGATTTACAAATTGCATAATAGTCTAATACGAGGGTAGACAGTGATCTCTACATGCGATAACTTGTTTCTAGACGTGATGTAAGAGATTCAAATTTGGATAAACAAAACAGTTATCTGATTAAATCTTGATTTATTAGTCATCATTATTGTAAGAAAGTGTTCGTACTCTTCTAGTTATATTTGATAAAGAAATATAATAAAGCAATAGATAGTAGAATGGGCGCACTTGGATCGTAGTGAGAATCAGTATTTATATAATTGATGATTTCTTTATGATAAGAGGGCGATAATGCCTCAAGTATTTAGTATAGTAATTTATTTTCCTAAGACGCTCCTTAAGACAGTGTTAAATGGTCTTCTGAACGTAACAAGCGGTTCAATTACTACCGCACCAATTCTAAAGATGATACATCTGAAGTGAGATAAACATGTAATCCTGCACGACATTATTTATTCACTTTTTTATTTAACGTTAAAAACAGTTGCCGAAACGACTGAAAGAAAGGATCCATCTCAGCTTTTGTTCACTGGATCAAAGAAAAAGGAAGTTGGCAAAGGTAGCTGCTCACTTTGTAATAGGTCAGCGTTTCATCGATGTCCAAAGTCAGGAACTTCATCGAAAGTTTTCAGTTGACTTTGGAAACGCCCCGCGCGAGTTGTCACAGCGCGCCGGGTTCTACGCTGCGTAGGTTGTCTCGATTCAGAGGCCGCCCCCCCCCTCCGCCCGTGGTCACGGGCAACCTGTGCGAGCAGAGCAAAGTATCGCGCAGAGTCGTGCGAAAATACTTCTCGCTCCGTCCATGCCTGGCGAACTGCCCGGAACTGTTCGCGGAGCGCGTGTTTTCAGCCAGGGAGATTTGAGTTTTTTTGCCGGCGGAGAGCGGAAAGTTGTTGGGCGGGAGAACAATATTGTATTTAGCTGCCGCGCTTTGGTCTTGCGAGCCTAGCCGCGCCGAGGTTGCTGCGCGAGCTGCCTGTTGCGATGCCAACCAGCGAAGTGTGACTAGGTTGCGCGTCACGCTAACGTAGTACTTTAAGTACCAGGTAGCTGTTCTAATCGTTTATAAATGGTTCTGAAATTTACTTCACTGAAAATTGAATTAGCTTTAAAATATAAATTAATTAACATTTAAAATTTTATAGGTGTGTCATGTTTCAAAGGTACAGTTCTGTTGATTGTGAAAATGATTTTGTTGCTAAGTGCTTCATCTCTCATTAACCACATGAAACTGTTCTCCATAAATTAAGCAACGAAAAAATGTAATTTTATTTATGGTTTTTACATACTTATAATAGGTTTAGAAAATTGTTTTTTACTGGTTAAAGAAAAGAAAAATTGAATCAATTACATTTTACGATTGCTGGAACACTGAGTGAAATAATGTGATGAAAAACAATAATTAGCACTAGAAATAACATTATGAAACGAAAACAGACAATGTAGCATTGTACAGTTCAATGAAGTGTCAGTTGTGTGTATAATTTATAATTTTATGTATTACGCTTTACCACCAATATTACTTAAACATTGCATTATCACATGCAGTTAAAAAATACTCGGGCCACACTCATGTGTTAGGTGATTTAAACAAATTATATTGTTCGGAGCACAACTGCAATAGTGGCACACCTCAAAAAATCAGGTGTTGAGATAAATAAGTTTGAAGTTTTCACCTTACATCGAAATACATCGTTCTTGCATTCTGCCATTTGTTGGTGAAATACTGTAATATAAGACATGCTGCTGTTACTGCAGGAAGGCAAACCAAACTGCAATTTCGGAGAGTGCATTAACTCAAAATTCGTAGTTTTTGAGTAGTGCCACTATTGCAATCCATGAGCGATAAGCTCGCAAATGTAGCTACGTCATCAGCACAACACAATACCAAAACGTGGACCCCGACTGGCCGAGTCGAAATGCTCTGAGACCGCGGCCCAAATTGCGGCCTGCTGCGGGAGGGGCGAGGAGGAGAGAGGAGGGCTCGCGAGGACGGAGCGCCCGAGGCGAGGATAGCCCAGAATCCTCGCCGCCGCGCTGGCCCGCAAATGAAAACAAGGGAGCACCGCGCACCGCTTTGCTCAGCCAAACCACTGCTGCCGCTCGGCTCCTCGCCGCCGTACCCGCGGCCTCTGTTGATTCCACCAACACGGCGCAGCATCTGTCGAGAACATCACTGTATTATCTTTAATGAAAGCCGTTTATATTATCATCACGTCCATTTGTATCTCTTGGGCATGTATTTGGTCCAGGATCTCATATTTCATCTCTGCAATACCATAACCTGACTGTGAATTTAACTGGTCATTTCTATTGTGTACTATTTATCTTGGATAGTATGTAATGCCATCTACGTAGATTTCATATAATACATACATAAATTAGTCTGTCATAGTATGCGTAGACTCATCCGTTTCGTGTTATTGATTTAATGTTTTATCTTATATTGTCTTGATTAAATACATTCAAAGTGAGTGTTGTAGGTAATTCATTCGCTGGCCATTAAATTGACTCCGTTTTAAATATAAAAATGTAAGTCGTGATCTACTAAGTACCCTGTATTTGAGGTTTTCGGCTGCAGATATATATCTGTCGGAAGCTGATCTCTATCTGGAGAAGATTTGTAGAGGTCGACTACTTTGATCGTTCGTTCTCGTAGTTCACTCCGATCGACTCCAGTCAGATGCTGGATAGATAACTTAATGGTCTGTGCGAGCGATAATGGGATGGCGTTTAATTCTTTATTTATCATACTCGGATTAAAGCCGAGGCAAGGGCTACCCCCAACACACCCTCTAATCGCGTGGCTTATGCCACTACGTCATGGAAAAGGCATTCTAGATGTTGCTGACGAGAGCTGGGAGATCTTAAAGACAGAAAGTGTCTCCTGGTGGACTACTGGAACTGAAGATAAAAAGAGTTTTGATGAACTGCCTGAAATATTTTTCGTATAGAAAAAATATAAGTCAACTACAATTTAATAAGCCAAATGCATCCTTCGATAGGGAAACAATTTCAGAGGGAAAAAATCAAGTGAATGTTGTACGAAATAAAAGACTTTCGTAGAAAAAAATTGGGTCTAAAGGATACGTCCAAAGGTAATGAAAATAAACTCACGGCTATGGAAATGGACTATTAGTTGAGTACTGACATTGTGGAAAAAAGTAGAAATTCTTTAATTTACGAAGAAAGCAAAGTAAAGCCTCAAAATTATTGATGTCATTAAAATTAAAAGACTCAAATAGCATTTATGAACAATGGCCTCAGAAGCTTTGAAATTGTCAACCCGCTTCACATAGAAGGCAAGGCAAAGCTGTATAGACATTAGAAGAGGGAAAGAAAGAAAGAAAGTAATGACCTAACGGGGAACTTCTGTGACGGACTAAAAGGGTAACTACGATGTGAGAGAGCCCTAGTAGGGTGAAATGCTCGCTTCTACGGTACATTTCTTCTCATTGGGTAAGCAAACCAGAGCAAAACACATATGAAACATCGGTTTGTGTGTTTTATTGGTGTAAGAACGTCTGAAATCAATTCACCCCAGCCACCTTAGCCTTACCCTCACTGCTTCTCTGGCCGCGTCCTCTCGTCTCCGCCCGGGGACGCCACCCCGGCCCACGCAGCGTCTTACCCCGTAATTATGTTGAGACGGCGCTGCTCCCCAGGCTGTTTGCTTTCAATTAAGCCTCATGCATTTTAAAAAGAAAATGTTTATATTTTAGCAGGGGGAACATTGGGGTAATCCTGCTTTTAGAAGCCCGTTTCCGCCCTAAAGAAAACCGGCTGCTAGAAGTTCAAAATTTCAAATTGGAGGAACTTACGAGTTTTAGGTGTCTAGCGGACTTGGCGTGGGCGGAGGAAAAGGGTTTGCTGAACTTCGTAATTTTGTAAGAAACGCAGTGAATTTTCTACACGTTCCCCGCGCGTCGTTCAGTAGCCGAGAATTGAACGGGAGTAAAATATTTAACGTTCGCTTCCAAACCCTCGACGCGATCAATACTTCCAGGTTTACTTCCGAACGAATTTTCGTTTGCCTTATAAAAATGTCAACACTAAAAATTCTCTGACGTTCGGAGCGCCGAAGTTCACTTTGGGGCCGGAGGCGTTTTTCTTCCGTAGTTGGAGTTTTTGCTCACACTCCGCTTCCTTCATTGGCACATTTGAATTTCTTGCTTAAATTCTACAGACGTCCTTTGAATGCTGACATTTTTAGCGTGAAATTTGGTTACGGACAGTTATTTTTACTTGTGAAAACAGTTGGTAATTCCGGATTAAAATGAGAATTGTAACAAAGTGATTGATCTGATTATTCGTGCGATACGTTTGATGAAACATTACTTATTTCCGGTGACGCTAAAATAGATATATCAATGGTGATGCTCGAATGTCTGTGAATGTTGATGTTGCAAAAAGGTATTATTACATTCCTTGGAGGATCACGTTTCATACAATATTGCAATAAGGGCTAGAAGATGTTGCTGGTTATCATTATTTACCCTCTCACTCTCGTAGGAGCCATTATTCGCAAAATGTAATTAGAACTAACAATTTGATTTGTTGAAATTTCTCATGTAAATGTCACCAATGTATAGTACGAACTTTTATTTCACTTTTGGAACCTTGATAAAAACATCTTAAATTAGTTTAATGTTAAATTGGACTGTTTGTAAATAAATAATTATACAGGTTAACGTCAAGATGAAAAATAAAAATAAATCCATTATTTCTGGAGCATCCTTGTTTTACAACCTCTCTCCAACGTTCATTCTTCGGTCTCTAATATATATATATATATATATATATATATATATATTGCGATATATATATATATATATATATATATATATATATATCGCAAAAAATGTGATTTCCGAAGAGTTATTTCAAGTTTTCAATCAATTTTTTTGCGATTACAGCTCCACCTATCAGAAATCAGAAAAAAGTTTCAGACAAAACTTACGTTTTTTTGTCCGTAGAATCCGAATCTGAAATAAAAATGGGAGTTTCTATTTAAGATTTCAATGTTGCCCACGGCCCTACTCGCTGGGGGCAGGGGGATGCTAATTTTAGCATATAATGATTTCTCCTTCAAAACTGTTAAGATTTGGTCTCAGCTCAATTTTTCGTACATGGCGTATTTTTTTAGTTATATCAAGTCGCCAAGTTAAATGGGACACCTATGTGTGTGTGTATATATATATATATATATATATATATATATATATATATATATATATATATATATATATATTGTGACGTACCTGGTGATGCCGGGTATTTCACTGCAATATAACACTAAAGGAGGGTATCTTTTCCGTGAATGGGTCCCTGGATAAGTTGGTATAACATTGGGAAAGTTAATTAGAAATGGAGATACAATCATGAACAAGATTTGTTTGCAAATCAAATTTGTTAATTACATGATCTGACAACCTTTATACACTCTGCCTTGGTACCAAGATTAGGTGTAATATGCATTTATCATACCTTCGGGGCCCCGACCAAATACCTTCGATGATCGTAGAACAGCTCGTATCGACAGGGTTGCCGACCTCTACAGCAGCTGTGGGCTGTCGGCGGCTGATGGCGTGGCGGTCGTCCTGGGCTGGTGACCTTGTGACTCCTCCCCGACTTGGATCTTGATACCACGGCGTTGCACCTCTCGCGAATCACCTTCCGTCGATGGATTCAATTACTCAACCCGCGCCTATCACGCGTGCTGGTTCCAGTTCCGTACCACACAGTTTCGGTAAAGTTTCCACTACACCAATTACTACAAGCGCAATCGATTGTTCTATCAACACGAATCTTTTATTCTAATGATACTCTCATTGTCTACTTCACTTATTTACTGCTTCACAATTACTATTGCTTTACGAACACATCGCCTGTTCCCTTTTTGTCCCTGCGCTAACGGCGAGCTTTTCGCCACACGTCCGAACTCTTCGCCGCTCCGCTAATGTCTGTCCTCTTCTCAATTCTACTAACGACTGCCTGCACGTGCTCGCTGCCCAGTTTGTAACTGACATTCTCACGCTGGCCTCCCGGCGGTGGCACCGGTGGCGGTAGCGACCGTTGCTAGCTCCCGTCGTTGTTCGCAGCGCTTGGCATACGTACCGCGCAGTCCAAAATATGTATTGATTACTTACACTAATGTTTTAATTAGTGTAAGGGAACACATTCTGTGTTTCATCACCCCCCTCCTTTCTTTTTTTTGGATTTTTCCCGCCTCGGAAAAATTCACTTTAGTATCATCGTCTCTGCCGATGGTTGCACTGTCTTGTATATTACATGAACCCTATATACACTTATACCCTAAAATCGAATTAACACGTGATTGTTTAGATTAACACTAAGATTACACTTTTTTACACTTCACTATTTTCCATACCTATGGGACAGGGTCTTAGGTTATGGAAATTGTAGTGTCCCACCACTTCTTGTTTGTCATTTAGTAACTTAGCCACATTTTTATCCGTAACTTTATCTATCACATATGGTCCCTCATATAATGGGAAAAATTTTGCATACAGCTTCAAATTTGGGTTTGATACCTTGGGAACTCGTAGTAACACTAGTTGCCCTTCACTGAACTTGTAAATCTTCTTCTTTAATTTCGATTTCCTTTCCTTCCCTGACTTCACTAATGCTTGGTATATCTGTTCTGATGTTTTAGTTGGTTCTTGCGATATTTCGGGTCTCTCCAACGCGTATAAGATGTGGGGCGGTTTGTTTTGAAAGTGTGCTTCCCACGGGGAGATTCCTGTGCTATCGTGAGGGATGTGGTTCAGCCAGCGGTTAATGTCCGGAATTAATTTGTTCCATGTTGTATGGTCATTCTTGCAGTAAGTTCTGAATAACCTTGATAGCTCTCTCATTATCCGTTCAGACGGATTAGATTGAGGATGACGCACCGTCGAGTGGATGGGAATTGCCCCCATTCTGCGTATTCCTTCTTCCCACTTTTCACTCGTGAACATCGTTCCATGGTCGGATAATATCCTTTTATATGATCCGGCGATTTGGATAAACCTCTCCACTAGTTTTAAGCAGTTCCTTGAATTTACCTTATTGATTGGGTACACTTGGACAAACTTTGAAAATACATCCAGGATTACGAATATGTATTTATTACCGTGGTCTGTACGAGGCAGTGGTCCGTACACGTCCAGTGCAGCCAAATCGTTTTTCTCTGTTGGTATTATGTTCTGCATCGGGCCGTCATATTTCCGATTCGGATGTTTTGCCTTCAAACATGTCATACATGAGTTTATCACCTTTCGGATTTGTTTCCGCATTCCTTTCCAATAACACAGAGACTGTAATATTTGATGGATTTTTTCTGCACCAAAGTGTGCCAATGATGTGTGTGCAAATCTGATTAGTTCCTTAGTGCAATCCTGAGGTATCCAAATCCTCCATATTTCCGGGTTATCTTTGGTTTCAATTAGTACTGCTTCCTGTACTACTTTCCACCTGTCCTCCTTTTGCTGTAACATTGCGAATTCCGCCTCTTCTTCCGCCATCTGTCCTTGCTTGAATCTTTTAATTTTGCAAATCTCGTCGTCACTTTCCTGTAGCCTGACGAGATCATTCCAGTCGAATACCGGTGATCTCGAGATTCCTAGATCAATCGCCATTACGTGGAATTCCCTGGCGTTGACGTATTTACTGTCCCTGCCTGGTTCGTGTCTACTTAAAAGGTCTGGTAAATAATTTTGAGTCCCGCGACAATGTTCTATGTCAAAGGAAAACTCCTGTAGTGCTAATACCCATCTATGCAGTCTGTCGTTCTGCAGATGGCATCTGCTTAAAAATGTTAGAGCTTGGTGATCAGTTCTTATTGTAAAATGTCTTCCTTTTAGGTAGGGTTTGAATTTTGCTACTGCCCATATGATGGCGTTCGCCTCCTTTTCTGTAGCCGAAAATCGGAGTTCGGGTCCTTTCAAGGTTCTGCTGGCTATTGCCACTAATTTCTCCTGTTTGTCGATCACCTGATATAGCATTGCTCCCATACCGAAATCACTACTGTCTGTCTGTACCACGCACTTTTTTGAAAAGTCCGGATGTGCAATAAAGCAACTGTTATAAAACATTTCCTTTACTTTCTCGAATGCTTCTTGATACTTTTCATCCCACTTCCATTTTCGGTCCTTTTTTGTTAGTTGGTAGAATGGAAGCATTGCTTCTGCGAATCGTGGGCAAAATCTGGCGTAGTAGTTACAGGTGCCGATGAATCTGCGTACCTGTTTAACTGTTTTCGGTGGTGGTATGTTCTTGATTTCCTCGATGGTTTCCGGCTTCATGCTGATTCCTTCTGTGGTTATTACGTAGCCCAAAAACTCTATTTTCTTAGTGAACCAAGTTGATTTCTTCACATTCAGTACTAAATTATTTTCCTTTAATATGTGAAATAATTCTCGTAGGTCTTCAAAATGCTGTTCTATTGATCTAGCTTGTAAAACTATGTCATCCACATATGTTGTAACCCTGTTCTGCAGCTTTCCTTGCAAAATCTTGTCCACGCATTGAATCAACGCAGCTCCGCTATTGCGTAACCCGAATGGCACTCTACAAAACACATAACATATTCCCTCAAATGCGAATCCTGTATACTGCTGGTCCTCTTCCGCCACTTGCATTTGCCAATAAGCTTTACTAAAATCAGTACTAGAGAAAATGATGTTCCCTCCAAACCTCTGCAATGCTTCTTCCACCGATAACGGAGCATCCCTGTATGGTTGTGTTACTGCATTTAGTCTTCGTGCATCTAGGCATAATCGTATTCCTCCATCTTTCTTTTTGACGATCACGATTGGGTTAGTGTAGGATGTCTGTGCCTTTCTTATGATTCCATCATTTATCATTGATGCTAATAGTTCAGAAACATCTTGCTTCAGCGCTGCTGGTATCGGATAGTTACGCTGTCGAAATGGTGTTGTATCTGTAAGTTGGATTCGAAATGTGAATCCCTTTATTGGGGCGCGATTCTTCTGGAATACTTCTTTATTCTCCATCAACAGCTGCAACAGTTGCTCCTTGTGACGCGTATTTTTTATCTCTATCTTCTCCGTCTGCTGCCTCAGCTGTTCTTCTAATGATTCTTCGGCCACTGCGCCCGTGCATACTTCCTATCCTTCGTCTATCCCCAAGTCGAATCCTATCGCCTGGCTCCCCAGCTCCACCACTTGCCGTTCTAGATCAATAATTGCTCTGTGATCGACCAGAAAATCCGTCCCTATGATTATCGGGTGTAATAGCTTTTTGACTACCAGGGCCACTATCTCGTATACTTGGTCGCCAATCATGGCTCGAAACATTATTTGTTTTGTGATGGGGCTTGACTTCTTCTGAGTAGCTCCAATCACATATGCCCTATTCATAGGCAAACACATTATTTCTTTTCCTTTTGCTTTTAATTCCTCGTACATTTCCTCCGATACTACTGTAGTCGTGCACCCTGTGTCTACTAACGCTTCTTTAACTACTCCCTCACATTCCATCGTAATCATGGGACATTTCCTGATTCTGATCGCTGAGCTCTTACTTCTCTGCCACGGTTGGGCATCGTGGGTTACTGGCTGTATAGTATTTATGGAGACCACGTTAACTTTCACAATTTCCGCGTCCGTAATGGGGCCACCTTTCACCACGGACTTTATTGGTTTAAATAGTGCTCTTGTTCTCTACTTGTGCTAGGCTGTGCTGGTTGGTCAGATGCGCTTCCGCCCCCGCCTCTTGACTCCGTGCGGTTTGGGTTGGGTCCGCTCAAGGGCCGGTCTCTGGTTCCTCGGCTCTGGTCTCCATCCATCTCCCCCTCTTCCGCGTTGATTTCCCTGGTAATTAGTGCTCCTGTCACTCCCTTGCCCCTGATTCCGTTCTGTTCTTATCATATTAATGTTCCCCTCATTCCTGTTTTTTGGTGCGCCTGCAAAAGTTAGGTCGTACCCTCCTAACACATTCTGGAATCTCTCCAAGTTAGTGTGCTGCACACTACGTAATAGATTCTGCACCGTAACTGGCAATTGTCTCGTTAGTACACATATAATTTCTTGATCGCTCATCGGTGGGGATAACGTTTTGTATTCCATGATACGCCTTGTTGCGTATTCCCGCAAGCTTCCCATTGACTGGTTATAGTGATTATTCATCAAGCTGATTTTAAAATTAATTTGAATCTCCTCATTCCAGTACCGCTCAAAGAACCGATCTTTAAATACCTTCACTGATTCGGGAAACTCATCAAATGTATCGGCCCATGTCCTTGCGTTCCCTTCCAGCATTAAATATAACAATTGTATCTTACACCTTTCCGAGGTATTGATGACAGCTAAATGTCGTTCTGCCGCCCTCATGAATATGCACGGATTTTCTTTGCCGTCTCCTGAAAATTTTAGTGATCTTGGGGGGGTGAATGGTACCGTCCCGCTTGCTGCAATTGGGGATGCCTTGCATTCTTTTATTTGTTCGATCTCTGTTCGTAGTGACACAACCTTCTCTTCACATTCCCGCTTATTTTCCTGCATTTCTTCCTTGACTACCAACTGCATCCTTTCAATTTTCTCGTCCTGCTTAGCGGTTTTAGCATCTAGTTGTTGGAATAACTTATTCTTCAAATCCCCCCCCCAAGACTAATTACTTGAGATTCGAGCTCTTTTTTCTGTTTCCCTAATTCTTCGGCAGTCCATTGCTCATGAATTTCCACCCGCTCCGCGATTTTGGTCATCTCGTTCTTCGTTAACTCAATTTGTTCTTCAGCGCGTCCTATTCGCCCCCCTATTGCATCTAATTTCCTATTCTGTTCTTCTGCCAGCTTTCTAATCTGTTCCTCTGTGAATAATTTCTGTTCGTCTAATTTCTTACTCTGTTCTTCTGCCAACTTCCTAATCTGCTCCTCTGTGAATATTTTCTGTTCATCTAATTTCCTATTCTGTTCTTCTGCTTTCCCATACAGTTCTTCAATCAACTTCTTCTGATCTTCTGCCGCTTTCTTCTGATCATCCAATTTCCCATTCAGTTCTTCGGTCATCCTGCTCTGTTCTTCCCCCCTTTTGCTCTGTTCTTCCAACATTTTCATCATCCTCTGCATTAAATCTAAATGGGTATCTTTCCCACCCCCCTGATTTAGATTTCCTGCCGCTTGGTTCATCGGCGTCGACGTAATTTTCACTCTTCTATCAAAGCCTTCCCCCGACGTTTCATTCAACCTGCTTCCAATTCCACTATCCCCGCTTTCCGATAGCATGCTACTACCGATTCCTACCTCTGTCTCCCTCACGTCATCCACCTTCTCCTCCCTGTCCAACACTACATTTTGCGCCTCCATTCTGCTGCTTCGAACTATCCGTTCGATCCTCACTTCGCTAAAATACTCGCACCAATTTTCCTTTTGCCTCACCTAATAACGGTACAACAGTTATCCTATGGATTTACTATGCCCGCCACAGCACTGTATACTCTTTATAACTGTTATAAGGCACTAATATTTCAAATGCTGAATGATGACGAACACACCCTCACTCACCACAAAAACACAATAAACATATTCTCTGCAATCAGTAATATTATTACCATTTGACTACGTATATGCCGCTGACAAACTTATTAACATTATTACAAAATGCTCTCAAATTTTAGTAAATCCACTATTAATTTGAAATTACTTCTCAACACAATTATTGCTATATTATGTACACAACAATCACTCACAGTTACATGTCATATCTTCTCCATAAATTTCCCTCAATAGTGCCATATGAATATTAAAAATATACATTCACAATGCTGCTATACATTCCCCAACCTAGTATCCTTTCCATTGAATTCCACAAACTTTACCATTACTAATGTACAATGCGCTGCTAAATGAACATTCCCAGCAAGTAATGTGCACAATTTATACAATAATATTAACCCAGATATTTCCACAAGAATTATTACTGCTTCCCAATTCTTTAATTTCCATGTTATTAAAAACTACCAAGCAATTCAAACATTATTAACATGTCTTACCAAATTTGGAATTATATTACATCATATCATTTACAATATGTACATGTGTGGCTTTCATAAACCCAGTAACTGTAGTAGTAACTTTATACTGGTTACTCTCAAATAATTTCCTATATCTGCCCACAATTAATTGCACAACAAAATTTCTGTAATTATCAAATATTCATTATGCTTACTTGACTTATGCATGCTTTGTTAATACATGTACTGTTACTTTTTGTTCCCTATAATAATAAACTTTACACTGCCTGCCTATTATCTTTAACCTGCATTACTATACGTCAAATACATGCACAGTACCTTCCAATATTTTACCAACTTTCCTAAGGCCACATTTCTTAATTACACGCTTTCCAGACTTGTTCGGGCGCCAGCTGTGACGTACCTGGTGATGCCGGGTATTTCACTGCAATATAACACTAAAGGAGGGTATCTTTTCCGTGAATGGGTCCCTGGATAAGTTGGTATAACATTGGGAAAGTTAATTAGAAATGGAGATACAATCATGAACAAGATTTGTTTGCAAATCAAATTTGTTAATTACATGATCTGACAACCTTTATACACTCTGCCTTGGTACCAAGATTAGATGTAATATGCATTTATCATACCTTCGGGGCCCCGACCAAATACCTTCGATGATCGTAGAACAGCTCGTATCGACAGGGTTGCCGACCTCTACAGCAGCTGTGGGCTGTCGGCGGCTGATGGCGTGGCGGTCGTCCTGGGCTGGTGACCTTGTGACTCCTCCCCGACTTGGATCTTGATACCACGGCGTTGCACCTCTCGCGAATCACCTTCCGTCGATGGATTCAATTACTCAACCCGCGCCTATCACGCGTGCTGGTTCCAGTTCCGTACCACACAGTTTCGGTAAAGTTTCCACTACACCAATTACTACAAGCGCAATCGATTGTTCTATCAACACGAATCTTTTATTCTAATGATACTCTCATTGTCTACTTCACTTATTTACTGCTTCACAATTACTATTGCTTTACGAACACATCGCCTGTTCCCTTTTTGTCCCTGCGCTAACGGCGAGCTTTTCGCCACACGTCCGAACTCTTCGCCGCTCCGCTAATGTCTGTCCTCTTCTCAATTCTACTAACGACTGCCTGCACGTGCTCGCTGCCCAGTTTGTAACCGACATTCTCACGCTGGCCTCCCGGCGGTGGCACTGGTGGCGGTAGCGACCGTTGCTAGCTCCCGTCGTTGTTCGCAGCGCTTGGCATACGTACCGCGCAGTCCAAAATATGTATTGATTACTTACACTAATGTTTTAATTAGTGTAAGGGAACACATTCTGTGTTTCAATATATATATATATATATATATATATATATATATATATGTATGTATATATATATAGAGAGAGAGAGAGATAGAGAGAGGGAGAGAGGGAGAGAGAGAGATAGAGAGAGAGTATATACATAGGTAAATAAATAAATATATAAATGAAAATAAAATTAGATTTGCGAGACATAAACTTTTCCATATCCTTAAGTTTGAAGAACTATGTTCGAAATATCATGCGAATTTATAATTCTCAGTTACGCAAGGTAAATAACTTGTTTTGAATTTCGAAACGATTGTCTGATATTAATTCCATTGATTGTCAGATTTTTCATTTGAGACTCCAGCCACGACAAATGAGGGAATAAGCGCGAGTAATGAAGGGCTGTTCGTTAGTCCGCCGCAGAGTTGCGCCATCGTGGACGAGGTGCTTCGGGACACGGTGTGATTACTGGCCGACGAGGGCCAGACGCAAACAATGGACAGCTGAGTAGTGAGGGGCGGGAAGGGGGATGTGGCTTGGAGTGGAGTGGTGGAGTGAATCAAGGGGGTGGTCGTCAAAGAGAACGCGAGAAGGGAGGGAGAGAGCCTGCAAGAGCTCAGGTCCGACGGCTGGTGGGTCAGGCTGGTGGGCCACAACGTAGAAAAGAGTAAAGTGGATAGAGTGAAGAGGAGCGGGATGCATATAAAGGGCGGAAAGAAATGCGGAGGGAAAATGACTGAAGTGGAGAAAATCAAGATGGGATGGAGAGCAGCCTAGCGGAACGTGGAAACCGCATTGTGACGATCGGAGTGTCCAGTGACTTGAGGGGTAGGAGGATGGCGTTTCACTGGTGTACTGGAAACTCGAGTTTCTACTTCCAAAAGCACTTCAGGGCATTCATTTGAATCGGAGGCTGGGGATTAACTGTATTATGCTTCAGAAGTAAGTCGCGTGAGACGAGGTGTAGAACGTAAGGGAAATGACTTTTATGTTATATTTTTCATATTAATGGGTGAAATTAGCACTACCCGTTCGAAATGTTTGAAGAAAAAAATTGGAGCCGTTTTTGAGAAAATGGTATTTGAGCGTTTCTGAAAATTCCGAATTTCGAAACAGAAAAGTGTTGAGTTTCCGAAAATCTTTATCAGACATTATTTAAAGTAGATGTACTTATAAATACAATAATGTGAACAAATTGACGCTAATATAAATATTAACGACATGAGAGATAAGTCAAAAAAGTTACATTTTTATAATTTTTGAAAAATCCAAAGAATAGAGCAAAATGGTATTTATGTCATCTTATAGAGTACATTTTGTACTATTCCTACTCCTGTACTAAAATTTGAAGCCGTTTTTGAGAAAACCTTCCTTATGCATTTTTTTAAAAATTGCACATATTGATAGCAATATTGCGCAATAACTGCTAAAATTTTCAAAATAATTGACATTAATTAAAGAACTTACTAAGGAGAAAAAATTTATTTGAAGGAAAAATCTCTATCTTCAATTTTGTAGTTGTAGGAGACACCTAAAAATTCATACTTTGAACTTTTACCACATTTATAAGTGGATATTACTCTGTTTGTTAAATTTAAAGAAACAAATTGGAGTCGTTTTTGAGAAAATTTTGAAAATGTCCGCAGGGCTTCGTGTAATGTACCCCCAAATTTTGAAAAACACTTTTTAAGATTCGACTCGAGCCAGATTGTCAGGTATTTCTTCAATTTGAAAAAAAAAACTACACATGGTTTAGGTGCTGATCATGCTCAATCGAGCTTTATCTACTTTAGCTCCTACTGTCACCAGAATAAGGGACGTGAACAAACCGCGCTGTTAGAAATGCTTTTGGTGGAAGATTAGTCGCTTTTGTTTATACAACACTGCGCCTCTTTTGCCTACTTCTGCACGATTGTTGCGTCTCACAAACGAGCGACTCACAAACGAATCCTTACCGTGAACGTATGCTCGCCCCGGCCCGGCCCTATTAAGCTAGAAGCCCCTGCTTTAAAGGCTTTTGAGGCGCTTTTAAAGGCATTTTGGTTTCCTGCCCATCACAATTGCTGTCTCCTTTTCCAACTTGCTTTCCCGAGGACGATGTCTACTAGGCTTCGACCCGTTACAGGGTTTCGGGGTGTTCAGCGGGAGGAGGCGAGTGTGAGGACGGGCGACGAAATGCAAAAGAATTGAATTTCCTGGAAAAGGTGGTGGCGGTGATGGCGTTTTCTGAGGTGGCATCAACGACGGCGGTGTCTGCGCTTACCCCTACTATGCATCTTAATCTCATCAGCCTCTAGGATGGCTGAAGGGCGGCGGACTAGTTTCCCGTGATGTGGTACCGGTTTCGATTACCGCTCGAGTCAAAATTAGAGTTGTAGCTTTCTTTTGAAATGGTCTAAGCTTTCTTAGCTGTGTGTCGAATACAGGCGGAGTTAGCTAGTTGCGGTGAAGGGAATACTTTATGTTCGCCACATGTCTCTCTTACTCACTAAGCGTGGGAATTATATTAGGCCCGGGCATTGGGGACACCGTTAGCTAGCTGGCAAAGACGGACAATCGACCAGAAATTCTAAAAACATGTATTCATATTATCATCAAAAATTATAATAAGGTGCATGCTAGGCATATCCTAACTGAGTAATGGCTAATCACATGAAGCTTATCCGGTTACAACATCTAGGATAATGTAGTTGCTGTAACTTTTTTAATTCGTTACGTCTTCGCAACACGTCTCTTAGTCGTTCTACAGCATTGAGCGCATCTGGAATAATCCTGCATTTAGTTTTTGTCTTTTTGACTCGTCACGTTGCAGTCAGTGCCTTTTGTCCCGACGGCCAGGGACTGGGCGAAGTTAGATGTCGGGGTTCCTAGACGATCACCAGAAACCTGTTGTGTCATGGTTTGCTTAATTTCAGTGACTTAACGTAGCGTAGTTAAGTAATTCGCCTACCGAAGTCGGCACTCGGAGTGGTTTACTTACAATAGAGTATTTAACTGAATATCCCGTATAGTTTATCATGACCTGACACTCATGTCTCTCATCTCTTACCAACCGTCATGTCTTACCATCTTCTCTCAATCGGGACATTGAATTGGCAACCTTTGTATTTGGACAATGACAACTGACGCTGTTGATACTTTTATACGCCCATGAAAGACAGAAGGAAAGCCATGTAAAGATGTCAGCTCCCGTTTTATTCACAAAAACATAATATCTAAGTGATTTAATTGTGAATGATTGAATTGAATGGTTGAAATCCTTTGACCAGAATATGGCACAAATAATGAATGCCACACGACTCCAAATGTTTTTGTTAATAGTAAAAATAGATATAACCAGAATTGATGATAGCCTTATTAACATAATTTCTACAATCTTCTGTGAGGACATACCATTAGTACTGCCTGGTATTTGGCAGCTCTAATCTGTTCATTCTCGAAAGACGCGAAGGAGGTTATAAATATTGGTACAACCTGCGAGAAGATCACGGAAGTATTCCAAAGTTAAAGCAAATTAATTAAATTTTAAATAAATTTAATTAAATAAATTTTATTCTGGTTATTACAGGGTGAGAGTGAGGGTTCTGTCCTGGTTTTAAAATTCATTGGTGATTGGGGAAGGAATCGTTGTTGTGCGGATGAACCTAACCTGTTTTCTTATGAACTAATTATTCGTCATCCTTAGAAGATGTAAAACAGGTTTTTGAGAGCCAGACTGTATTGATTCATGGAGAACTTAAGAGTTTTTGAAATTCTTTCAGAATCTATATAATTTATTTTTACTTCAAAAAAGTATTTATACATTGGTGTTTCTGTAAATATTTAAAAGACCAATTCGGATTCGCTAGTTTTGATTCATTATGAATTTCTCAAACGTAAATAATATTTAGAATGATGAAAAAAGTGTGCGAATTGTACACATAGATTTTCCGTCATATAATCGTAAACATTAGGCACTATATTTTTGTCCAGATGCGGAATAAAAATTGACACTGTGAGCGCTTCTACGACCTCTGACCCTTCGTAAATGTCAAAATAATCCCCTCCTCCGCTTCTCAAAAATCGCGTACTTGGAACCAAGAATGAGCGGATGTTAGGGAAGCAGCAATGACGTGCGAGTTCATTGGTCATGGGACTTTTGCGAAACTCGATCACAATCTGCCAGATTGTACCTTTTGTCAGAGGTATACGAATTGAAGTCTATTCATAGGGAGCAATCCGTTCGGTCCAGATGTGAATAATCCCTTGGCGTGTAATGCAAATAATATTGTTTATAAAAAACTGAATTCAGTTACAAGAAATGGAATTGGAGGGGCGAGGGGCGAGGGGCGAGTAATGTCTCTTTATCCCCCCTCCCCGGATCCGTCACTTGCTTCGCGCAACGACTGGTCACGTGCGCACCGATGCAGTCTCGCCATAAACAACACTCTACTGTGTGCCTCAGAAACGTTATAAATTTCGAGAGCATGTGGAGGGGTTAAACATTAATCACGTTTTGCCAATGAAATGTCGTGGGAATATAACGGACTTACACATGTGTCGTGTTCCCCTGATAGCTAGGCAACTCTTTATGCACAGATGTTCGGTAGGTCACGTTTTTACGCTTTCAAGGCGATTTCAGGATCTCGCAGAACATTTGTGCCTACGGGGTTGACTAAAATCAGGTGCAAAATCTTGGTTTTAACTTCATTATTTGAAATTCCCCACTATATGATCATTGACAAAAAGTGATAATTTCAAGTTCCTCTGCACGTGATAGACATTTGTAGCATTCGTTATTTGTAGCATTGTAAATGTACTACGTGTCAGTTGTCGACGCCAGTAATAATGAAACCATAAGGAGTAATATTGTTGATTCAGAATGTGAGATGGGTTTAAGAGATATTCACTGTATTCCATAATGCGAAAATAAAGTTTATCCTGGATGATTGATTTTCTTACTACAGAGGTTCGGTAAATTATCCAAACGTTTCCAATTCGTAATTTCAATAAATTCATTTTGCTTTAAAAAATATTTTGTATTTTTTTTTGCAGTGTACAGATTTTTAATAATGTTTCTTACTCGTCCTTCAAGTGATTTCTCGAATCTACAGAGTGCACACAAAATGTTCTAGAATATTGACGATCTTAATAATGGATATTGTTTTATTAGAACGCTTTCTTATTTGAATTTTTACTTTCAATGTGTACACTATCGTAGATGTGGGGGAGTGTACAACAAAATGATTCATCTAGTGTTTATTTGTAATGTAGGTGAATGAAAAGCAGTGACTGATTCATTAAAGCGTCACTATAACCGGAGTCGACTTTACATTTTATATTTCGTAAATATCGTGTATCGTCTGGTGGAGACTAGTGCCTTGTTATTTAGAATTATTATTTAAGAATTACTCGATCGATTATCAAACTCTTAATGTAAGTCTTGTGTTTGTTATTTCGTAAATATTGCAACCTCGAGAAAGCTACATTACGCGTTCGGTCACTTTGTCGTTTGAAATATCTTCCATTCTAAGCTAAAATATGTTTTTATCTTCTTATGCAACACACGTCTGTTCTTTTACTTAAAATTACTTGAAAACAATTACTTTCCATCTGTTTATATACACAGTCGTCTGTTTACTAAGCGCGTATCATTTTTAGTCATTTCAATTGCAGAGCCTGTTGTGGTTCCCGGCGGCGCGGAATAACGCGCACACAAGCCAGAAATTCCAAGGGCGTGAAGGGTCCCGCAGCGCGCGCGGGCTGTCGTCACCAGGGGGAGGGGTGGGGGGCGAGGGAGGCCATTGTGGGCGCCGCCGGGGGGCGACGAGCGACGCGTCGCCCTGTGTGTGCCATTGTCATGCGCGGCAGGCGTCGTCGGTCGTCGGACGCGTGAGCAGCACCGGCGGTGGCGACGGCGACGACGCGACGGCGCCACGGCGTCACGGCGCTGGCGACACGGTGGATGATGGGGGCGTGGGCGGTGCTGGTGATTGCGCGGAGGTCCAGACGGGGACCGAGATGCGACGAGGAGGGAAGTGGAGACAAAAGGAGAATCGAGGGTCGCGGAACAGTTGCGGGGCTATGGAAAAGACTAGGCAGGAGCGATGGGAGAGTCAATTTCGGATATTGGGGGCGGCACGTTAGCTTGGGTTAAAGTTGGGAACGGTGTGAAAGTGAAGTGGGAACGTTGGGAAAGCCTGTTCGTTCGGTGTGGTAGTTGTGGGAGAAACTGCTCGGTGAAAGAGTCATATTGGTACGAGAGTTGAGGAAATAGGAAAATAGAGTAGTGTGCGAGTGGGAGCGGTTGGAGAGAGTGGTGGTGGCAGATTTGTGGGCGATGGAAAAGTTGAAGGTGGTGGAATACACGCTGTGATGGGAGAGTGGGGGCGGTGGATGAGCTAGAGGGGGTTGCACAGTTGAGTAATTAGAGATGGTTGAGCAGTTGGGGTGGTTGGGTAGTTGGTATTATTGAGCAAACAGGGGCTGTTGGGCTATTAGAGGTGGGCGGGCAATTGGGGAGGTTGGGAATGGGTTGTTTTGGTAGTTGGGCGTTATTGGACAGTTTGGAGTGGTTGGACAGTTGGGAGTGGTTGAGCTGTTGAAAGGGGTTGAGCAGTTGAAAGTAGCTGAGCAGAGGAAAGTGGTTGGATAGGTGTGGGAGGTTGGGCAGGTGTAGGTGGTTGGGCAGGCATTGTTGCTTCGGCACGTGTGGGTACTTAGGTACTTGTAGCTGGTTTAGCAGTCTTGGGTGATTGGGGAGTTTAGGGTCATTGGACAGAGGGGGTGATTGAGCGGTTGGGGGGTTGGATAGTTGGGAGCGGTGTGGCAGTTGGGAGCGATGGAGACGCAGGCGGGGGAGAGTCAGCGATGACAGGGGAGATAGCAGACCAGTGGCGGGGACGACTGCGGCCTCAGTAACGCCTGATCGGCAAGGGCGGAGGGCAGAGGGGGTGGCGGCGGCGGCAGGTTCCGTTGGAGTAGGCGAGGTCGGCGGAAATCGGCGGGGGCCGGGCGAGGGGCGAGGAGCAGGCGAGGGCGGGGCCGGCCTTCCGACCCGCGCAGGCCGCAGCCCTTGCGTCGCTGATGAGTCGCGTCTGCGGGTGCGCAAATACCATTAGGCCGAAGAATAGACGTCGAATGGGCGCCTTTGTGTGCCCGCGCCGTTTGCGTGGCCGCCGCCGCCGCTGCATAACGATGTCCCGACCTGCCTACTTCCTCCACCGCGCCCCCCCCCCGGAATCCGTCCATTTTGTGCGCCCCGGACGCTCTCCTTCGCCACAATGTGCTCAATTCCACCCCTGTCTCTCGCAACACGCGACCAACGCTGTTGTCCTCTGCCCTCGCTTCGACCCACAGAGCAGAGAATCGCAGGTCAGCCCGGTCTCCACGCTCGCACTTCTTTGTTATTCCCCGTCGCTTCCTATTTGTTGCGTTTATCGGACATATCTCATCTACTGTCCCATTCCCTTCTCGCACAACACTCAAGTCAATTATCACAAGTCTCTTGCACTTCTATTTATTTGTCATCGCTCTCTCCTTATTTTCTCTCCTTGTCTTTAACCTTTCTCGTTTATGCCGTTTACATCTCCTTTGCACACATTTCTCGTGCTCTCATACATTTGTTTTCCCCCTCCCTGTGAACGCCATTCTCTCTTTCTTTCTTTGATTCTTATTCTGCTTCCCCTTCCTTCGTTTACATCCCCTTCGCATACATTTCTTTTTTCCCACATACCGTTCCTTTGCCTCTCGCAGTGTACGCTATTCTCCTCTTTCGCTTGTTCCTCGCCTTCAGTTGAATCCTCTATGGCCAAGAGCGCGCCCATCTTCCACGGACACTGTTGTTACTCGACGCGACCCCTCTCCCACTCATTTGACCCCCGACGGCGGCGGCGGCGGCGGCGGCGGCGGCGGCGGCGGCGGCGGCGGCTGCGCCCCGCTGTCAGACTGCTCCTGTTGTCACCGGAGACGTGCCGTTTGAATGGATGGCCGCGGCGCGGCGCGGCGCGGTGCGGCAGCGAGGGCGGCGCGCGATGGCGCGTCGGCGGCGTCGGGGCTGGCGGGTGGCAAATATGCGCCCCGGGGGCTGTCGACCACGCGCGGAAGGGACGTGGCGGTGTCACGAACGGCGAGGGCGGTGACGAGCGTATTCCAAGAGGTACGAAGACATGATGTGAAGCTACACATTGTGTGGCGGCCGAGGTAGGGGTATTTTTGCGTGGATATCTGCAGAGTGACGAGGTGTGGTTTGAGGGATATTGAAACGTTGTGGAGTGATTGAGATTGAGAAACCTTGTGATAAAAAAGGAAATAAGTTTGAGGAATTTTCTCCTAAAGTTGGTTCCCGCAATATACATAAGAGACAGGGTTCAACACTAGTTTCAAACGTTCTGAAAATTATCTTTGGAGAAAATTATCTATTAACTCTGGAGAAAATTATCTTGTCAGTTTTAATACAGGCGGTTCTAGACCTAAAAGGTAGCAAGGCTGAGAATGCTCTTAATGAGTATAATGCTGTTATATTTACGATTAAAACTCATTAGTCGTCTCCTCGCCCCATGATATCACCTGAATATGAAAAACATTGTAGTGATATCTTGACTTTTCATAGTAGTTTTTTTTTTTTTTTCAGTACAAAGAGTGAGGACAAACCTGTCACACGATGACCTCTAGGTTTCGTTCACATACGAAAGATCACGATTGTATAACTATGAAGCGTCTTCAAAGTCATATTCCTCAATGTGCACAAAATCTATTCCTGTCCTAACAACACACGATGGTATGTGTGTATCCAACACAACAACGTAACCCAACATTCTGAACACGTTATCCCGCCATTCGTAGTGTCGTTGCAAAGCAAGTCGTATGTATACGTTCCTTGTTGAGCTGATTCTTTCTTTGCAGTCTTGGCCACGCATCTGATTGTAACAAATAACGTTTCCCAAGACGGAATCTAATCAAATTACGAGGAAGTTGTCCTCCTCGCTTCGTGACGCACGGCGTTACGTCACGCGAGTGCAGCGCCATGCGACCTTCTCACGCGCGGCTCCTCACGGTGCTTTCTGTTATCCCGGCAGCACGCGGGGGTGGGGGAGGGAGGCGTCCCTCGCGAGCGCTCTGCGTAATGCACCTGCGACCGCCCCCACGGCGCCGTCACGCCGCGACCCTGGTGGTCGAAAAAGGGACTAAAGGCGAACATAGAACTCACACAATGCATTCATTAGTGTTTGTTTTTTGGGGCTCTTGGTCTTGATGCAATTTTACTAAATAATATTTTGTATACCATTACGTTTTCATTCTAACCATAACTTTTTAACTAAAATTAGCAAATTCAAAGAATGTAATAACAAAAATTGATGAAACTCAGAGGACATTGCAAAATAACAAACAGAACTCATAACATCAACTTGACGACATTCATTATAATAATCTCTGTAAGAAAGCACATATCGATGTAAGCACCTAAAAGAGAATTTATACTCCGAAGAAGATTACATAGAACAACAATGATCATTTTAAAATTTGTAGAATTTACTGTCTTGACCTACGACACGTCGAAAAAATGCACTAAAACAATTGTTTAAAATTGTTTCAAAAATCAAATATTAAATTACCCAGTTCCGAACACATACGTGTCCAACATAGGTACACTGCACTAGTAACTGCTAGTGTGAGAGCGTCAGAGTAGAGAAGAACGTACAACCAAGTCGCACGTAACTGCACACACAGCAAAACGAGAGAACAAAAGCTTGGCAGGCAGCGAGTACGCCAGCAGCGTTCTCCAAGACTCTGACAGAGACAGCGACGGGTGCAGCGGGGGCTGAGGTTGGGTGGAGCAGGGGGGGGGGGATGGGGGCGCAGGGGAAAGCGGAAACGAGACGCGGCAAGAGGAGGCAGCTGCCTATTAACTCTGCGCGGCGTCAGTCGTTTCTTGTTTCCGATTTTCAATTTCACTGCCATCAGCGCTTCGATGCGAGCGGAGTCGGAATGAAAAGGGCCTTGCTAGAACCCTTCTCCCTTTGCCTCTTCCCCTGGCCGCTTTCCCACCCTCCCAGCCCCTCCGCCGCTTGAGAGCGCCTCCTTCACTCGTTATCCTACTCCTTGGTTTCCCCGTCAGGTCTCCACTTCGCTTTCGTGTTTCCATCCTCACCGGTTTCTCGCCTCAGTTTTCCACTTTGCTTTTGCGCATGGGTTCCGCGCATCGGTTCCTCGCATTAGTTTCCTCGCATTAGTTTCCCGCATTGGTTTCCAGCATCGGTTTCCCGCATCGGCTCCCCCATCGGTTTCTCGCATCAGCTCCCTGCAATGTTTCTCCGCATCGATTTCCCCAGTGGTTTCCCGCAACATTTCCCCTTCTCGGTTCCCTGCACCGGTTCTCTGCATCGGTTGCCCGCATCAGTTCCGTGCATCGGTTTCCCGCCTCGGTTTCTCCCATCGGTTGCCCGCATAGCTTCCCCGCATCGGTTTCCCGTATCGGTTTCCCGCATCGGTTCCTCCCATCGGCTCCCTGCAATAGTTCCCCACATTGGTTCCCCATCAGTTCCTCCCATCGGTTCCCCACCTCGGTTCCCTGCACCGGTTCTCCGCATCGATTGCCCGCACCGATTCCATGCATCGGTTCCCTGCATCAGTTCCCCGCATCGGTTCTTGCCACATCAGTTCTCTGCTTTGTTTTCCCGTAACGGTTCCCCGTGTCAGTTCTCTGCATTGGTTTCGCTCCTCGGCTGTCCTCCTCCGTTCTTTTAATGAGTCTCCCTCCCCGCTTCTTGAGTTCCCTTCCTCGGTTCCAAGGCGATGGCGCAGCAGTGGCGGAGAAGGGCGGAGCATATCCGTTTTTAAAGAGAAGTAAATTACGAAAATCCGGAGGAAGGGACAAGAAATTCAATATTGCAAACAAAAATTTACGGGATCCTACAGCCATTCGAGTAAAAAGACACCTTGTATGCACATTAGATAAATATCACTTGCTTTGGCACTAGGAACACGGCCAAAAGCGAGTGGTTTACAAGTCACTGAACGAAGATCGAAGATGATCTCAAGAAGATCTCAAAAAGAATGGTGCACTTGCGATAACGTACAATAACACTGATTTTGAATTAGTATGCAGAGAACTTATTTTTAACGTATAAAATATTTATCTGATGTTCAATTCCTTTGCCTAGTATATCATTTTTACCATATCTATTGACAATAAGATAGATATTTTCCATATGACATGAAACACTAATTAAAAGTTCCAATGAATGCTTATAAAGTTACGGTAATACTGAAGATAGTCACAAAAATTTAAACTATATTTCACGGACTACTATGAACTTTGACGCTACAGAAAGGTGACAGTTTATAACAAACAATCACTTAAATCCCGTACGGTAAGTCTGCGGTAGGGACAATTACCCCTTAGCCCTGCCATTTTTTAACCATATTAATGTTTGTATCTTAATGTTTTCTGCATCATTTCATTTAAATGTGGATTTTCAAATCATGTCATGCACTTAAAAAGACAATAATTGTTGAGTAATAACAGTAAGAAGAGGAAAAGTTTTCATATGCTGCGCATTCGCACTAGGTTCAAATTGCGATTGGATCGTTAAAGTCGAACTTAAGCAATCATGTACTATCTTATACACACTGTTTTTTCTCATCTTCAAAAAAAAGCAAAAAAAAAGAACTGTATCCTTAAAATTTAGGAACTCTCTTAGAAGAAGAGTTAGCCCATAAATGACTTAATGACTTAGAGTATGTCATTACAAATCATAAAATGGTAAACATTTAAATTGCAGTAGCTTTATGGATTTTAGGTTTTCAACCTAACAAAAACAGTTAATTGAATACTTGCGCGGAATCAGAAAATATTCTACATGTACGTTTAATGTCTCTCTGTTTTATTACCTTTGGGTTTAGAAAGAATGCAGAACGTTTTGTACTATAAACAATAACGAACAAAAACAAACAAAAAAATACGAAACCAACCTTTGAAAGCATGCTACTGAAAAAAAAAAAGCATGTGTCAACGGTGGGTTTTAACCGTCGTATTACTTCAGGATCAACTCAACAACAAAGTCTCCTATAATCCCCTTGATATACATGCATGTCACAGAATCCGACCGCAAGAGACAATGTCCGCCCTCCCCCACCTTTCACAAAGGCGCTCCTGAGGCATTCCCCATGGTCGCACCGGCCCGCCCCACAGCGCAGCGCGGCGGAGCGCGTATTGTGCCGCAGCGCACAGCACAATAGCACGGACGACGCGACCGCCGCCCTGCGCACGCCACGGCCGGGCGGAGGCGGACACTGGGCGAAATGTTAGCCACGCGCACGCGGAGGCAACAGAAGTCTGGAAAACAATTATTTTTTCGTATCAATTTCGCAAACTTTAGATCACTTGAAATGTTAAATATGATATCGATAAAATTCTACGTCTGAAAGTCGCCTACAATGTAGAATCTTTTGATAAAATGAAACTCCTTACATACTGGCAGTTAAAATTCACTAATTCTTGGTTGTTCTAAACACTTTCAGTTAAAATTTATTTTTATTATTCATAAAAAAATAAATTGTTAATAATAATATGCAAGTTTAGCCGATCAGATGGCCGAGATCGCTAAGGCAGTAGTGCCGGAGTGGTTTCGGACCAGAAGATCACGGGTTCGAGTCCCGCCTCGGGCATGGATGTATTTGTGTGTATGTCTGTATGTGTTGTCCTTTCACCCCCATTATCATATCATCATTTCATCTTCCATACCCCCAGGGCTAACAACCGTGGGGGATAAAAATCGGATCCAGCTAAAAATGCTGGTCCCCCCAAAAAATTGTCGCAAGCACCTGCCACCGTGATAATAAATAAAAACTGAGCTACGGTAAATGCAGGATGCTTGCATGCGTGGTCCTAGTCGGCCGATTAACGAAAAAAAAATAGGCAAGTTTGAGTTCGTTTGATATTTCCAACACTTATCGTGTATTGTCCTTGAATTAGTTAATGTTTATGAATCAATAGACAATCAAAACTATAAATTCGTTTAACTAAAATGGTTTTATATGGAAATTTACAAAAATATTGACCATAGTGATGTATCAAACCAACACTTAAAATACTATATGTTCTAAATTTTGTTCTAAATGTTCAGTTTCCAAGAGTATAGTTCTCACTATTATTCACAGCGAAAGGATCTGTATTAACTCAAATTATCAACAGCTTTTGTGAATATTATTAACATAAATTGCATCATATTTTGATCAAAAAATTTACCGTAAACAAAAACAATGATTTTCCAGCTTCAGCTTTCTAAAAACTTACCTTAAAAACCCATTAAAATGTAACAAAAATTTTCTTCTTCTTCTTCTTGATTATTCTAGTGTTGGAGGCTGACTGAGATAGCACGGGGACTGTTGATGGCTCGGATGAGTTAGCAATCAGCCTCTTACAGTTTTGCCTTGATAGCTTAGATAACAACTCGGAGGACAACCGCATGTAATGCGACGCTGACGCGTTCTCTGTAAATGTCTATACCTACAGAAGGCAGATAATTAAGACAAAATATACAATTATATAAATAATAATTACACTAATGTTAGGAAAGTTCAATGTATTTAGTTGCCGTAGTCATTTCCAGTTGAAGACTGTGTGAGTTGCGGTTAACATTGTAACATCACAATGGATTGGTAATTACAGTTGCAAACTGTGTTGATTGCACGTAGCAAATTAAATGAGTTCAAGTGTGCAATATGGCATGACACAGTAATACTGAAATAGAAACATTACACATGAACAGAACCACGGGTTGTTGGAGCCTAGACGTGTAGAGTGCGCGCGCGCATGGCACGTGTCATGAAGACTTGTAGAGTGTACAAGCACAAGCCACGTGAGATGACCACCCTGGAGAAAAACGTGACTACGGTTGCATGGAATACAGTGTACCAGCCAGCCGCTTGGATTTACTGTGACTGATTACTGGTATTTGCAGCAGTTGATATGAATGCGGAAGCAGACATTGTGGCACAATAGGTGTGTTGTTGGCACGTGTGTTAGGTTTCGTTGCACGTGAATTAAAAACTGTTCACAGCGGGGGAACATTCACAGTTTACAGTGTATGTTGACATGAAATAAACACTTGATAAATTACAGTACATTGTACAATGTTGATGCAACACGTGGTTCAGTAAGCGCATTAACACACAACTCGAGTTGTACTGTACGTTCAGTTTATGTTGAAATGATAACTTACATTAAACCCTCTATTAATTGAGAATGTTCGATTGTGAAACAACATGTATGATACATGTAGCTCATTGGTTCATGAAGGAACAATTGGTTACGTAATGTATTACAACTTACATGCACGTGGTGACATCAGTTCACCTTGAAGTACATGCACGAGGTGACATCAATTCACCTTGAAGTGCACAATATAAAAAAAACGTTGATTGAAATTATATTGAAAACTTCCACATGATAGCTGGAAGATGATTTCTCCATGTGTTAGGCGCAATGCATGTATTACTCATGACGCCATGAGGCTAATTAAAAAAATGTTTGTACTGAGCAGTGTGGGGACAAGTGCACATCTCGGTGATAAGGACATCACCAGACTAACGTATTTTTCGCAGTGGTTTCGAGGGGAGACGCGGGGCCGGGCGTCCGGGCGTTCGGATCGGGAGCGCTCGGATGCGTCCGCCTCGTTTTCACGTTAGCGTTACTTGAGGCAGGGCTTGTAGAGAGTGATGAGCAAATTAATTGAAAGAGGCAGAGAGAACTAATTAAATATGTAACATACTGATTATGTATGAGCGGTACCCAACTCGTCAGATCCTCTAGAGAATGCAAATAAGTTATGAAATAAAATAGCTGAGTAATGCAGTGAGTTCTAACAGTTAGGGTGAATGGAAATTACAAAAACAAATATGTTTAATTTTATTATCATTGCTTTTTGTTTGCTACTTTATTTCTTTTAACTCTTTATAATATTTGATGTGAATGATGCCGTAGATCTCCAGTTACTCATTTTATTCGCCATTTGCTTCGGTGTTCTTTTAATGTGTTGCCGGTTATTTTCTCCCCTTGGATATCATTTTACCCATTTCAATTGCACCCTGTTCTCTTCTGTCTCATAGGATGCCTTTTCTGGCTGGTCTGCTCATTTGCCCCGCGTAACCACCGCCTTCCCTCCCCCTGCATCCTCCGCATCCACTGCGTCCTGCGTCCTTTCAAGTCCTGAAAGACGCCTGTGGACGCCGCGTAGCATCGCTTAGAACTGCGCGCGGTAGAGGGGGCCGGGGCGGGTTTGGAGAGTTGGTCGGAGCCGAGAGTAAGAGCAAGGGGCTGAGGGCAGCGGACACGAGGGCAAAGCGGGAATGGGATGGACGAAGCAGGTTTGGAGGGAAAGGGAATTATGGCCTTGAGTAAGGTGAAGTTCCGTGGAAGGCGGAAAGGCGGGCGATGAAAGAATGGGAGGGTGCTAGGCAGGTTTAAGGGGAAAGTGGGCAGCGGGGCTGAGAGTAAGGCAAGGAGCAGGGGTATCCGGCACGAGGGCAAAACGGTAACAGAAGGGGCGGAGAGGGTTTGGAGGGGAATGAGAGATTGGGGCCGAGAGTACGGGTAAGGGACGTGGAGAGTGAAGTCGGGAGCAAAGCGGGAATTGGAGGGACAGAGCTATTTGAAAGGGAAGGTGGGGTTTGGGACCGCGACTAAGGGCTAAGGGACATGGAGGGTGGTGACGACAGCAACACTTTGACGAGCGGGGTGGGGCGGGGCGGGGTGTAACGAGGACAAGGCATGGATGAAGATACGGCGAGGGAAGCTGGGGCGTCGCCGGGAGGGGGAGTAGCAGGGAAAAAGCGGCTGCGGGGCGCGGGCGAGGGCTAGGGTGGTGGGTGGGTGGGGGCTGGAGCAGGGGGATGAAGCATTAGAAGCGGGGGTGGGGCGGAGGCGCGACGACGGATCCAATTTTGTAATTAACTCGGGGCGCGCTCCCGTTCGCGCCGCCTCGCACAGCTCTCAGTATTGCGACTTACGCGACAATTTCGAGGCGGATTCTTTGGCGGCGCCTCTGCCTAGCTGCCAAGTGCTGAGGAGTTGTCTTTATAGGAAAGGAAACTGCGACGTGGGAGTGGTGAGACTTCAGAATGGCCTTTGACTTCATTAGTCTTTTAGGTAGCATTATTAAGAAAGATCAATGGATGTGGAGAAATGGATTGTATGTCGTTTTTAACGTAATGGAGTTTAAAAAAAACTACTTAGCATAACTTGAACACTTTTTTAAAATCTCAAAATCCATTAATATTTTGAGGTCCGGTCAAGATGTTTTGCATCGGACTTGACGGAATCGTGAAAATTTCAATGGAATTTGAACTGGAACGGGTTTCAACGAGAGAAATTTCCGCTTTTTAACTGGGCTGTATGAAATAATTATATATCATACGCGGCTATGTAAAGTACAAGACACCAATTCACACAGAAGATATGCTAAAGATAGTTCCAGCATTTTATTTTACTTTAATTTTCGTAACGTTTGGTTGGGGTTCAGCCTGCATTTTTTTGTCACAGTGTATCTTTGGTTATAATTTACAACAAAATGGATTGTAAGTAAATTTAATATATTGAGTGAAGAGTACAACTAAAACACTAGATAATATTAAAGTACTGTAGTATTCGGTAAACGATGTTTTCCTCACTCAACGGTTTCACCGAAAACTCGAGAAACGATGCCCGCCCAACCACGTTGCAGACGCCGATATCTAATGTCACGGCAGGCGGCTTGAATATCGCGCTGGGAAGTAGCATATGAACTCAATTTTCTCAAAGACATTGTTGCTTTTTTTGGAGGAGGACTAGATCCACCATTTTTCATAATTTTAAAGATATAATCGTGGGTCTTTTTGTGAAACGGAAGCTTCTAGATATTCTGTATATGAACTTTGCTCCATGAATAGAAATTTGAGTTTTAACTGTTCAATTATTAAATATTTTCGAAATGGGTGCAGAAGCCGAAACATAACAGGTTACTGCCTCTAATAATATTTAATTAACAAAAGTGCAGAGTTGTTTTGTAGAAATGATAATTTACAACACCGATTATTAATAGATTTGAAGTAAACGTGTGAAAGTTCAAAATAGATGATTCAAAAGAAATGCTAAGACCAGGAAGAGTAACAATATAAAAGCAAAATACAAACCCACTTTCTGTCGAGCCACTGTACTCTAATCTTCAGGAAATATTCTACGAAACTTAATCTGTCTGGAGTGCCTGCTCAGAATTACTACATAGATACACTGTAAATACATTCAGAGTAGCGTAACTGAATTCCAACAATGAACTTTTGCTTGCTGACGTCTGGTTGTAACACAGAAAGGCAGTCTTCCAGGCATCCGAACACTCTCCTTTGAGGAATATTTTATCTTTTCTTCTTCAATAATCCAATTTCTCTAAGTGAACGAAACGGGAAGAGTCCGTTAGACAAGTAATGAACAATAATGTAGTTTATGTATAAAGTAGAGCAGCGCGGTAATATGAAAACTTTTAAGTTATCAATTTGATAATATTTTTTTTCAGTACTGTGTGTAAAGTATCGCTATTAGAATTGAATGCTTAAATGGTTATATTAGCGCCTCTTTTCTCTCTCAGCATTACATTAGACCCTGCATTGTGATTTATTACATTTCTGGGCCAAATATGATTTGAAAATCACAATATTTGTAATAATTAGTTTTACTAAATACCTCCGCAGCATCACGTGAGGTACATCTTCTTTAGCACGAAGTTACGAATCTAATGAACTTATGTCACGCAACAGCATTGGCATCCATTGATGTCCACGATCGTTGGTACCTCCAATAAATTCAGCTGCGGCTAGAAGATATACAAAGGGACTAATTTAGTAAGTAAATTTGCCAGACCGGTAGTTCAGGTCGCAAAGGCACCACTGGAGAGGCGAGGTCCTTCTGGCGGGTCGCGGTTTCGACTCTCGCGTAGGCATATTGTAGCTTTTTCTGAAATGTCATGGCGTGGTAGTGGTTTCCAAACCACTGTGCATCACATAATGAAAGTTCCTTTCCTTCTGTGCATAGGTCTTAACCGATGTCACTAGAGCCCGAGTGCAGAGGCGAGCTCCTTCAGGCGGGTCGTGAGTTCGAGTCTCGCGTAGGCATGTTGTAGCTTTTTCTGAAGTGGCATGGCGTGGTAGGGGCTTTTCCAAACCACCGTGCATCAGATAATAAAAGTTCCTTTCCTCCATGCATAAGTCTTGAGCAAGGTCGCAGGAACCCGAGTGCAGAGGCGAGCTCCTTCTAGCAGGTCGCGGGTTCGTGTCCCGCATAGGTGTTTCGTAGCTTTCTCAGTAGTACGGTTTGGGCCTTTCCGAACCATCATGAATCATTCAATAAAAAAACCTTTCCTTGCCTATCTTCCCCTGTCGTAGTTAGGGGTTGGTACAGTGATTCGGTCTGCCTGGGGTCAGAGGGAGCATGGTTTTGTCAGTGGCTCTGCGGACCACGACGCCGGTTAGGCCAATTGTCCAACACCATGCTTCCCCAACACTCATCAGTACGTAGTGCCGCAACGGGCCCGTGGGTCATAGGCGGTTAAGTGTATGCTGAGTCTCTATGGGTTTATGGACTCAGCGGTGTGAAGCTGGAGGATGTCGTTAAGCCCAATGACGACAAATTTAGGAATTTTCCAACACAACTTTTGTTCCAAAATGTACAAATTATTATGATATGTTATTGATAATATTTTATAAAGTGTGACAAACTGACAATTAATTGATTAGTTAAGCATTACATTAGCAATTATCATTCTTTTATTACAATTCAAAACAATGTATTGAAATAATGACATTCATGTCTTTGCGAGTGCGAAGTTCGAAAAAGCGAATGCTGAGGCTACAATTTGGAAGTTAAATACGTTTTCTGTGGCTGAACGGCAGACTGCAAAATCTCCGAGGGGGACCGAAGCTGTAGCTTCGTTATTGGTAAAAAAGCACACACACACATCCGAAAGCGAACGTACCCGTCTCTCTTGCGTGAATAAAAAACGGCCCGGGCGTGTTGGTGCCGCGCGATCGCGCTCATCTGTTTTATCTGGAACGAGGCGCGTCGCGCGTCGGGCTGGTCTAAATAAATCGAAACGAAATTTATCTAATCAAGTCGGACGCCCGAGCAGCCAAGTGGGAGAAACGGGTTGATGTGGCGGGCGAGCGGGAGTGGGAAAGAAATGGGAAAGAAAGACTCTGGGGAACAGATCTGATTCATCGGAATGCCTGACGCGAAGCCACTGCCCATGAAGCAGAGTCGGGCGCACTCAATTACTTTGTAGAGCTGTTCGTCGGAGTTTGAGGAGTTGCATGCGTGGGCCTCGGTAGGGACTCTGCGAAGACCATTTCTTTAGCCTGTGATTCTCTCCGTCAGTACGGAGCGCGTCTTTTAAACACTGTTCGTTCTTATGTTTAAGGTAGAATTGCACGTGTACGAGAATATTCATGTCGTCAGGTATAATTATGAGATGAATCAATGCTTTGACATTGTTTCGGTTTGAAAGTTATGAATTCAGTTTAAAATTTGGATCTGAGATGTATAATTTTTCAAATACTGTATTTCAGTAGTGTCAGTGAGAAGTGTTTTTATGGGAGTCTTGTTTAGACAAAGTAATATTTCAATTGTTCTTTTTATTAATTTCGTGTTAATAATACAAAATCACTAGGAGGCGGATTTTAATGAAATGTCATTGTTTTCTTTTCACTTTAGAACAATGCCGTTTAAAGTAGAAATTCATTTTCCGTTATGGCAAAACGAAAAGACCCATTTGGTATGATTTTTTTGTTGCATTTTTCGTCGCTTTTGACTAATAACTCATTTTGTTTACCTTTTTACGGCATTTTCGCTGATTTCGTCGATTTTAATATAATTTTAATGGTACTTGCTTTAAACAATATTTACGAGGTGCAACAAATATTCACTAAAGAGTTCCTGAGTAGCCTATTCGATTTCTTTGCTCATATATTGTAATGTCAGCTGTTGTGAGAAATATGTAATCTAAGGTTCCTGTGACGTTTATCGGCGCCATTGGCTGTTTGGTCGATTTCGCGATAAAGAAAGGGAGATAATTTCTTTTAAAGAACAGTTCAAACAAACATTTGCTCGCTGAGTTCACTTGAACAAAAGGAAGAAGTCTCGATTACATCAGTAACATATCCAACAGCTTCAGTTGTTCATCTGAAATGGTTTTGATCAAAATTTTTACATTATTTTTCTTTGTTTTTAGGGCATTTTAAACGCATTTTATAGCTCATTTTTGGCAATGTTTTAGGCCATCCAAATCCGCCTCCTAAAAATCACTATAAGATTCTCCTTTCTATTATTGTTTAAACATTAATATCTTACACAATTTATGCATTCTTCTTACTAGATTTTCAAATTTACTGAAATTTAATTGGCTTTGGACACTCCGTTCTCTGAGATATAGTTGAAATATTTGACCGTATGATTTCAGCGATCTCTACAGTCATTCGCATTTTACATTCTAATACATTTTCTCACAATCAGCGATACGTAAGGGCTGCCTGAAAATCTAAACTTTTAAATGACAATATTGTTTTAATTTTTTACATATTGAAAATACCTTTCCTTTGCAATTGGGTACTATTGTTGTTCGTAAAACAATGAAATTTCAATTCTTTCAGTTATTTTTTCTATTGTTTCTTATTGAGAAACATATCCAAAAATTGTCTTTAATAGTTTAGCATTTCATGCATCATGAAAGGACATATTTAAGTTCAACAACTTCTACAGCAGCTGCGTGTATAATACTGAGTGGCATATATGTTGCAATTCTTTTCATATTTTAATTTAAACTTGTCAGCAATATTTTACCTGTAAAACCATTACTATGCACAATCTTTATTACAAGAGACAACTATTTTCTCACTCTGGTACTGCAGAGAAATATTATAGTATTCATAATCTACGAGTTGGGCGATTAAGTAGTCACATCTCATTACTTTCAGCACGCCGTCATCTCTTTTTTAGCCGGACTGGGTCTTTAGGGATATAAACCGTCGCATAATGAGAATGATGTTCATTTTATACACTGTGTGCTCTCACGCAGGAATTTAGATCTCATCATTAATCTGTAATGCATGCCGAGGGTCATTCTTCAAACATTACTCGTGGGCACATGTTTGTGCTCATTCATTACTACGCACGAGAAAGCGTAATAAGTATCATTAGTATATCGTACATCTGCGCCATCTTGCCTCTCGTGGGTGCTTTGCGATTTACGCAGTTTCATCGTCTTTTTTGCTGTGCAACGTAATTCGCGATTAGTCGCGCCGCCATTTTCGCTGTATTGCGCTTGTTTTTCACAGTTCTTTACGGGATATATAACTTTACTCAGCTTTCTGTGCGTCATTTCAAGCGCGTTTGCAGAGATGATACTTTGTGAATTACTAAAGTACTGAGTTCATAAATTACATTTCATTATTTTTAAATATCAAGAGCAAAATAAGTAATATTCAAATCCTTTAATTGTAGCATGGCCATGTTGGCTTTCTTAGACTTTAGTTCTAAAATAAATGAACATGAATATCAATGAAGGGATCAGAAATATTGGGTGATATTCACGTATACTAAATCTCTTCAAGTATTTCATTGTTCCATTACCGATATTTTATCTTTAATTCTTTTCAAATTACTATCATTGTTTCTTACAGACCTCTTTTCTTTAAGTTTCAATCTTCAACGATTTCCCAAATGGAATAAACACGAAAAATTCTCTTATATAATTTGTGAAATACGTAGCCATCTCCAGTGGTTCTTCTCCTCCATAGGAGCTGCGGAATTAAGTTTGCGAAATCAATCTCAACTGGGAGCCTGGGCGGAAGATGGGCGGAGAATAATCAGTGTGCCATCATACGATTGTGGCATGTAAAAGAACCCTGGCTAAATGCTCAACAACATAAATTCCTCCGATTGATTTACTGATTATTTCGTTTTTCTTTATTGATTAGTACAGGCGCATCAACGTCTAAGGGCATCAATCCCGTAAGTACAGTGCATGTTTTTTTTATCGCGGAAGATGACGGAAGTATTCCCGCGCTGGATAGCGAGATCCGGCTCCGACCTACATCAGCTTGCGGGTTTTTTCCTCAACCAGGTATCTCCCACCAGCGTGGCACCGCCCCACTCGGGACAAGCTCTAAGCTCCTCACTGGTCTTCCGACACGTGTGAAAGTGTAGTGAATGTGAGTGTAAGTAAGGAGTGAGGAAGGGGTAAGAAAGAGTAATGAAATATCGCGCGCAGCCCGTGACCCATTTGCTCCGGTATTTGCCTGTAGTTGATCGGAGAAACCACGGAAAAACACCGTTCAGAGTAGTCGGCAGATAGAAATCTCCTCCAGACAGCTACTGAATTCGATCTAGCTGCCTAGATAGTCCTGCCATCGACGCGTCGGGTTCGAACCTTAAAACATACCGTGCATCAGCACCAGGTGAAAGCCCGAGCTATACCTTTAACAGGCCGCGCGCGATCCTTCCTTCCGCTTCCTTCCGTGCTGTTCTTACCCTTTACTTACACACTGTTACACTCACACGCACTGCATTATCACACTTGTCGAGAGATCAGTCAGAAACTTATAGCTTCTGCAGCTGGGAGGTTGTTAGACTCGTGAGAGATACCTGGTTGAGTAACCCCCGGTAGCCGATGTGTAGTTTGGCGCCGTATCCCACCTTCCAGCAGGGGAAAATAACCGCCACCTCCCGAGTAAAAATTAACCTGCACAGCACTTTCGAGCCCGTAGCAGTTCACGTGCTTGGAATTACTAATCAAGCAACACTTTTAAGTTATACAACATTTTTCCTGTCGGATTCGTATTCTTCTTAAACGATGAAACTTCAGGGAGCAGCAGTTTCTATTCCGTGGTAACGAGTCAGCAACGTAATGTCTATCACGGGTTCACATTTCTGCATTTTTACCGTGCCGTGTGGATTTTCGCGGTGTTCATGAACAAGCCATAATTTAAGTCTGAAATGCGAGGCCAAATACCTTTTTTTTTTAGCAATTCACGGCGTATTTTTTTGAAAAATCCATTAGTGTGTACTGTGCGTATGTTACTGGCACTCATGTTCAAGTATCAATCTAAAGCGCCGTGAATATGAATGGAATGAATAAAAATGGATGTTCCGGCTGGAGTTAAGTTGTAATATGTAGAGTTTTTCGTGTTTGTGCTCAATGTTTACACTTTTCATAATGATTCATTTGAAAGTGTGTCATGCCAATTAATGTGTAGCAGCTTCATATACGAGCTTTTCCTGCTTTTAATATTAAGTGAACCCTTTATTCTTGTTACCGCATATATAAAAAAGATATTCTTCTGCGTGATACAGGTTATTTTTTTTGTCCCAATTTTATTTGTGTACCAATCTTCGTTATGCTGGTTTGGTAGACAGAATTAATTTGTATATTTAATAACGTGAAAGATAATCACCTTTTGGTTTGATTTTCTGTTCTCGCTTTATGTGCCTTTTGAATTTTCTGATTTTTCAGCTGACGTTCCCTACTCCATTAGACGTTTTCAAATAGAATTAACAATGGGCGCGACAGATATTCAGCTTTCATGAACTCAAATTTTCAAGTCAATTTTATAAACACTACATTATTTTTTAATGAACTTTATTCATTTATATTTTCTGCCGGATACTTTCTATTTCTTTTCTTGCCTAAAATATATAATCAAATTAGTCTTCATAGACGCGTTGAAATAGTCGCATGCTAAAACTGAGCCGTATCACTTTCGCGAGATCATTTGTCCCTATGCTAGTGAAGACATATCTAGAAATTTACAGGCTCACAAAACAGTTTCTACTATACCTTTATGGTATAATATCAGATTGAATGTGCCAATAGTTTGTTGTTATATTTTCTGTACAGAATCATAGAGCCGGAAGACAGAAATGCAACATATGGAGAGAATCAAGTGTTATAGGATGTAATTAAGATGTACAGAACATCTAGTTTTAGTAATTCTCAAAGTCAGGAGTTGAGATTCGTGTTAATCGCATGAAAAAATATTTAATTAGGTACCTGTTTCTGTTCTTGAGTCGAAAATCGATATTTTTTAAGTTTGTGATTCTCAGCAGATATTACTAAAATTATTATAATCACCGAATCCTAAAAAAAGTTAAATGTGGCGATGTTTTACAGACTCGACCGAACGGGACGGGCAGACGGTTTGAGCTGGTGGGATTGGCGAGATGAAATTAAAATTTCTACCGTTTCCCACTAATATATAGAAACCTTTCCTTTGCCTGCCTGTACGGTTGTGAAAAAATAAATACTCAGGCAACGCCGGATACTTCAGCTAATAAAACGTTAATATGAGAAAACCCAACAATGTCGGCAGTGCTCCATTCATCTACAATTCATTTCGGCTGTTGCTGATAGAACAAAATTCATAACTTTGTTTTAATAACTGAAAATATTAGGACCATTATTGAGTCTTGTGTGTACTTAGTACAAACGTTCATTTAATAAAACAGTTGCCATTGATTATGCATTTCAATGTAATTTTTAACTCATTTCGTCCGCAAACTTCAATCCAAATAGGAAGCCAAAACAATAAACACGACAAATATTTGTTTTATATTCGTTCATTTAAAACAGCCAACCGCGATGCAAATATTCAAAGAGCACACATTTCACTAGTCATGCTTAAAAAATCTTTCTAAACTTTTCTTCAGTTTGAGAAACACGATTTTAGTATCAGCATGACAGTAATTTTTATTGTTGTGTGGATGAGTTGCTTGCTATGTGCCGAGCGACCAACATTCGCTGCTCTCTCTGCGCACCACGTGTCAGTCATTAAGACATAACGAAGGAAGCGCACATTTGCCGAACACATGAGCTGTTCGGTATTAGGCGAGCAGTAGGTCGCTGCTCGGCGAATGCCGAATGTAAGGAACCGCGCTTGGTAGAAAAAACCGCCAGAGGCCAGTTCCTTTGTAGGACCAGAACAATACTTTCGGCATTGGCTGCTGTAATGAAACTAATTACTACTTTGAAATCACAATTGTGCTGAAACCAAAAAATATGAATGTGTTTATTCCATTTTTTCATGACGGTCCAGTCCTCTTCAACTTTTAAGAATTAATTCTTGAAGTCCACCCAAAACACTACAATACAAGTTTCGTGTAAAACGTGAACGCTACTTCACGTTTCTGTATATAATATAAGAATGTACAAATAAATGCATTTTTACCGAATGAAACTCAAAACTGTTTCTTTCGGTTGTAAAGTGTGATTTGATCAAGTAGTCAAGACGTAAATGTCATGAATGTTTAACTTTTGCTTTTGAAGAAGCACTGGATAGTTTCGCTGATTCGAGACTTTTCTGAATCCGTCATTTAGCATTATAAGAACAGCTGACGTTGAAAAATAATGAGAATTATACCCAGTTAATTCTTGAAGTGAGTACAGGTCCGGTTGAATTTAATTCACTGAAAATGCTGAATTACTCTATTCTTGCAATTGTTTGATTAAAGATAGTTAATAATGCTTTACATGACAAGCAAAAGCGTGAAATTGACATTGAATTATTGGATTCCAGGGAAAAGACAGATTCCAAATTGCTAGTTATAAAACGTTACTTTTCTACATGGAAATATTTAGAACCTTCTTTTAAACGTTTAACCAGATACTACTTGAAATGAAGTTGACCACGCAGTGTAAGTAATTTTTGTCAGACGAAATTTGTACCGACGACTGTGATGGTATCATCAACATTAGTAATAATAGACAAAATAATTTTAAAAAATCATAATAAAAATAATTTGAGGAAAAGCAAAACATTTTAAAAATTAGGAATCTATAATATATGAATACCTAACTCAATCATATTTTTCAGGAAAGTAAATATACTACTCCAACTTATTTACAGGTTTTTACTGTTTTGGCGTGCGTTAAATAATTAAAATTTAAATAAATAAGTCGTCTTTTCATTAAATAAATTATTAAGTCTCATTAAATTCCTGTTTTTCATATGATTGCAAATTTCAATCGGAATTTCCCCAACGTAGGCCTTTGCTCGTGGGAATCATAGTCGTCTGGGGTCATTGACGCCGGGGCAGCCGCCTCGCCGCGTCGAGGTCCGCGGCCGCAGAGCAGCCTTTCCGGTGCCGCAATCCAGCTGGAGGCTGCGGCCTGCCATCGATTTCTCGCTCCTCCGCTCCCTTCCCTCCTCCCCCTCCCCCACCCCCCTCCTGCAGCTGCGCCCGGTGCCCTCTTTTCCGCGAGGGGTCACTTCAGCACGTGACCTTCCGAACAGCCCTCCCCACCGCAACGCTCCTTCTCCTTCCCCCCTCCTCCTCCTCCTCCTCCTCCTTTCTCCCTCACTCCGATCGCCGCCGACGGGCCGTAAATCTGACCAGAAGCGCCGCTAGAGCTTGTGCCGGCCTGGGCGCTCTTGGAGGCTGCTGTTCTATTAAAAAGAGCGAAGGCAGGCTGGTGGCAGCAGCGTCCGATGAAATAGGAGGGCGATGACTGTTGCATTGGCGGTGATGATACTGGAAGTAGGATGTATGTACTAATGAATATGCTTTTGGGTATTGATAATGCTAGTGGATGTAGGGTAACGTTCGTTAACGAAATGGAGCAGTTGACACTCTGAGCACTGTTCACGGGATCCTCTGTAAAGTATGATAACTTTTTTATACTTCAAGGTATTTTCAATGTACTATGGAGACGGATTAAATTCTAAAATTAGAACTTGAGATATTTTCTAATGGAGGTTTGGAGTGATAATGAAGTAAATATATAACAAAATACTAAATAATTTAAAGCAAACTATAGATTTTTTCCGTAACATATTAACTATCAACTTTATGATTATTTTGTTTCAGGTTGCTTGAAATTCGTATGTAATTAACGTAGATTAGGGAAGGATAAGACGTGCCAACATTAGGGTAGAGTTGTAAGAAAATTTTTCCAAACAGTTTTTTTCTTCTTTTGTGATTGTCGTGGGCGTAAACCTTGGAATCCGTCGCAGTAGCCCCCACACCCATTTCCTCTTTACTCTGCCATTGGATCTGCCGCCGTCTTTTCACTCCACTTCATCCTGACCCCCTTCACTCCTCCAAATCCGTGTCCATCTGCCGGTAACCGAAACGTCCGACCGATAATGAAATATTTAATTAGTTGGGAAAACATGTTGATGAGAGTTCTGTCGGAGCCGGATTTGCCCTTCCCCGGAGCGTGTTCCCGCCAGTCCAGCCAGAGAGCGCGTGAATGTTTGATCGCCAGGTAACAAACGCACGCGAGCTTACCGAATGCGCCACTAGGCGCGCTTCTGGCGCAAGGGGCGGTCTTCGTAATGGACTCGGGCGCCATCTTGAATATAACTTATGCCCGCTAGTTTCCCCGGCGCAAACGGGCATCGTTTAACGGCTCCCATTGAGCACACTAATGGCTTGCTGTAAATTATTCCTATTCCACGCGCCAGAGGTTTTTTGTTCTTGTGTTTACTGTGCGTATTGTGTGTCTTGCCCCCTAGCGTTGTGGTGTGTTCTTTTATGGCTGGGAAAGTTATGATTATTCTCCGCCATTACGTATTTAAGGTCTAGAAAGGATGGGCAGTAGCGTGGTAAGGAATAATTGGTGAAATTTTAAAAATGTATCATAATGATGGGCTTGAAAATACGTTTTAATTTATGTTGACTCTTAATTACTTCTCAATTGCTCATAAATACAGAAGCCGATGTTACTAAGCGTGGTGTGTTATGATATTGTGTTCATATATTTTCTTGTTTTTATATTCCAAAGAAATGTTTTCTCTGAACCTGTTAATGAATGATCTTTAATATGAACACAGTTTTCAATGGGAAAATACTCCATCGCCAAATTAAGAGTATTAAATGCAAATTTCTTCCCATCTAATCGTAAATTACATTCGGAGAATTAATATGAAATGATATTTGCAAAAATAATGCTTATACAAGAAATTTGTTTTATACCACGACTTTAGGGATTTAATTCCAAATTAAGTGGTACAAAAATTAATTTCTAAAGGTCAGTTTGACAATAGTAATTAATTTATTAGAGCGTGTTTCCTTCACAATGTCAGACCTTCTGATTAAGGGGACAATATTTCAATTTTTCTGAAATAATATTGCCTGGTAATAAGGGAAATCCTATAAAGCAATAATCTTTCTGTATGTTTTAATGTTGTTTCGTGAACATTTTGCAACATATTTTGAATAAAATATTTTTTACACGAACAGAAGGGAATGATCTTTCACAAATGTAGTAAGTCTCTCTGCAATAAGCCCCAAAAAATCCTATCTTCAATATTAATGCTGAATGTGTACCTCGATACAATTCTGTCATCGTTCTCATATATTTTTCTCCCGAAGGGTTCTGAACAAGAACCCATGAATTTGTACCAAACTCAAACATCAGAATAGAAAACGAAAAAGAAAATAAATTGTGAATTTGTGACTAATCACAAACAGGTGTTTATGCATTAAACAATCTATCTCCTGCCAACTAAAGAGGATACACCAGTTACTAAGTTAATATTTCCTCATATGCCCATTATATACTTTATGTTACAATTAGTAAATATTACTAACTCTTTGCTGTTCAACACCAATCGCGCAAATCTTTTATACAATTGCGGCCACAAGTTTCACAGAGTATGGCTACATCGTAAGGGGCGCCCGTCCAGCCTGCCTCGGCAGGGCGACTGACGCATCCGCCTCCTACAAAACCTGGCAGTCCGCGCCGCCCTCCTAATGTGTCTGTGGCAGCGAGGCTAGCTTTTGGGAGGGTTCCGCGTGTCAGCTCTGTTACATGGGTTCCTCCATCGATATTTAAATGGGGTTGCGCTGCAGATCGCCCGTCCGCCCGCTACTACATATGCCACCCGCTACCCAGCTACTGCGCCCCCACGACAGCCTCGTCCACCTACCCACCCACCAGCCCACGCGCCCATCCTCACATCCACCCGCCTGCCGATAACCCACCCTTCCGCCTGAAAATACACACCCAACCATCTACCCATCCACCCGCCCGTTCGCCCGCCCGTCCGCCGTCCCGAATGCCCACCCACCCACCCATCCAAAACACACACTCACCCAAAACACACCAGACTGGCCACTCACCCACCCACCCACACACACACAACACGCACTCACACCCACCCACCCGCCTGCCCGCCTACTTTCCAGCCGGTCCGCCGGCCCGTCCATCTACCCATCCACTTGTCCGCCAACCCGTCCACCCGCCCGCCCGTCCGCACTACCGACCGCGTACTAGTGACTTGTTGATCGCGTCAGACCCCGACGAGCTGATATGGTCTAGTTTTGACAATGCGTCTGTAGTTGAGAAGGATTGGTGGTGTGGTAGGATAACCAGTTATGGACGTCAAGCTGATGATGCTGAGCTGGTGGGATTAATTAATATCGGTGCATAGTTTTGAATATGTTCACATAATTATGACAAATCTAATACTAAAGTAGATATGGGAAATCTCATTTCCAGAATTTATTCATTGGTAAACTAGAATGAAGCTAAGAAACACGTAAACGAGAAATCGCCGGAAAGAAAAGATCACGAAAACGTGAAGAAAGTGCCTTGACAAGCGAATTAATAGCGGTTCCATCTACATATGGGAGAATAAGAGCCAAAATTTTGCTCATAACCTCATAGCGGATGAAGTATTATGTAACATTTGCGCAAAACAGGGTATGACGAAACGAACGTTTACTCGTGCGACAAAAGACGGTCGCGCGTAATCCCCCGCGCACGTATTGGGAATACTAATTTTAAAATTCTGTGCCCAAAAAATGTTTCGCACTTCGTAATGTTTTGCACAATGATACATAAAATGAAAAGAAAATGGCTGTTTCACACAGTGAAAACAAACGTGAGAAACCGTGTTTCAGCGTGAAAAATACTTATTATATGTAAAAACTTGTCGTACAGAACAGTTCCACTTGCTCCAAATCACACGTAGTATTTGTATGACGGAGGTTTGCAACTGAAGCCAGGTGGGGGATCGTGCGTGTTGCCATGGGCCTACGCAGTGCGTCGGGAGGCAGCACGGCGCCGCGGGAGAACGAGGCGGGCGAGCGGGCTTATTAACGGTCGGGTGACCTGACGGGTGGTGGAGCGTGCCGGACGAGCGGTAATTCAGGGTGGTGAGGCGAGGCGTGGGTGGGAGGGACGGAGGGTAGGGTGACGTCAGTGGGCGGGGCAGGATTGGGAGAGATCGGGGGGTTGAATGAAGGGCACGGCAGGGATGGGAGCGACGGGGGATTGGGTGTAGTAGGGTCGGCAGGAATGAGAGTGTTTGGAGGGATAAGGAAACGGAGCTGTGTTGGGAGGGTTGGTGGGTTGAGTGGAGTAAGGGGGCGGGACAGGCTTGGAAGGTTTCGGGGTTAAGTGGGGCGGGAGGGGGGCGTGGCAGCGGTTGGGCGAGGTTAGGGGGTGGAGTTGGGTTGGGAGGTTTCGGGCGTTGAGCGGGGTAAGTGGGCTCGGGTGGTTTGGGATTGTTGGGGGTTGAGCGGGCTGAGGGTGCGGGCCGTGGCATGGTTGGAAGGTAAGAGAAGGTTGAGCGGGGTGAAAGGGCCGAGCTGGGTTGGGAGGGTTGGGGGCTGGGAGGCGTGAGGGGGCGGGGGGCAGTGTTGGGAGGGATAAGGGGTTGGGCGGGGTGAGGGGCGGGGCGGGGTGGCCCGGGGCGGTGGGCGTTGCAGCGGGGGACCGTTCCCCGCCGGTGTTTGCCTTTCATTAGGGCCGCCGCCGGGCAGTGGCCATTGCCGCAGCCTCAGGCGACCCCTGCCTCGCCCCTCCACCCCCCAGCGCCCACGCCGACCTCCGCTTCCCCAACGGTCGGTCAATGGTCGCGCCTCGTTGTTGGGACGGCGATGGACGATGAGGCTGGTGCCCCCGCTTCCGTCGCCACCGCCCCTGTCACTATTGGCAACGCCAGCAATGGCAGTCTCCGTATACGCCTCCACCCCGCCTCAGACCCCGCCCCTTCCCTGCCTACGTCCCTGCCACCGCTCCACCTCCGCCCACGCCACCTACTACGCCACGCCGATGCTGCCGTAACAATCACCACCACACCACCAATAACATTAACACTACCACTAACGTCATCCCCGTACCACCACCACTTCCGCCACCGCCAGCTGTACCACCATCGCTAACGCCCCCTGTCATCACCTCCGCAGTCACTGCCGCAGCAACCACCGTCACCGCCACTCCCGCCGCCGCCGCCGCCTTCAACGGTCGGTCGGCCGGTGACACGCGGGCGGGTGATGGGAAATTAACGCGAAAGCGCGTTCGATTGCCCGTCTGCAGGCTGCAGGCACGAGAGCTTTCATTACTCCATGCCTCTGCGGTTGGGGCGGATTGAATGGACGCATGGACGTATGTTACCTAAGTGCCTGCGTTTGAAGGCTGTTCCTTCATATTAGCTTTCAGTACAGGCTCGCATCGTTTTCCCTTTTAAGTCACATTCACCTGGATTCTCACTCAATAAACCACGGCCAATACAAACAACTGGGGAATTCGGCGTGCAAACATGCATACACAATAGACAACTTGGATGTACTCTCTTCACACTTCTTATTAGAGCGTAACGTATGCTGTTTCCGTTGATGAACCTTTCGCGCTTCATATGACTACGATAACACAGCAGAATGTACCTTCCACGGATTTCGGTCTTACTATCATCCGCACGGTACGCGAATCTTGTGAAAGAATAAACTAAAAGCATGGACACATCTGATATTAAAAACGCCTCGCTTCAAAGTACGATACTGAGAAAGAATGTGACTGATATTGACGCCCTAATCACATCCAGTCTACAAAAATACTAAAACGTTTAAATCGTCCACTTTGAGAAACAAGAAGAGATAATTATATATTATTGAACTCTTCACACTAAGGAACTTGACAACATGCGGTAAACTAACATGACTCTTTGAAATGTGACATTTTTAAGTATTATTTGATGTAGTTATTTAAAGTTTTGTTCTGCCATTTTCCGCATAAATAGTGTAGTGGTCTTACTACACTGTACTGTACTTTGTTAGTTATTAATATAAGTGGTATATTGTGATTATCTACAAATAATTTTATTGTCCTATAATCTTTGGGCAAAACTATGACCTCTTAGACTATGAATTTCTCACCTAGGGTTTTCGTGTGGTGGTACGATGGGCTTTCGTTAGTACGGACAGGATCTATTCTCCTCGAGTCTGCGCAATCGAGAATCTCCGGAATTTATATCCAGCGCAAAATCTATCTCAATATTATTCCGTCATATGAATAGTTATTTCTCTTCACCAACACTATTTTCTTAACATATCAGCTGTAGATTCTTATGTCAGCCATCTGAGATCCAGAATCCAACTAGTCGATGATACGTTTCATTAATACACGCATTAAAATACCAACAAAACATCGCCAGTATATCAAGACATTCCTGTTCACAGGAGATAGGAAGTGAAATGTAGCGTTTTGAAGTTTATTTGGATTTGCAGTGGGCTATTTTTCTTTAAGTAGTCCTCCATTAATTAATTTATTGAAAGCATTTGCATTCATATTTCAATGTAAATTAACTTTCGGCTGTTTAATCAATGTGAAAGTCAGAAATATTTAAAAATTGTGGACAAATTTCAATTTTGTATGTTTGTTTCCGTATAAAAGATGGAAGTGAAAGGCACTGTTATGAAGTTTGATTCCCAAAAGGTTGAAAAATTAATGCAACATATATTTTCGGCGAGTGTGTGGCATTAAAACGGTATTTCTCATGACTTTAATCCATTCATTAATACAGTGAACTAATTATTAAAGTGTCACGTCGTAATTGCAGATTAGGTAAATTCGTCTCTTGCACTTACCTGGTAAAGTTAGTTTGAATTGAGGCAACGAATTCGAACGCAAACACGATGTACAGTTGTTTCCCAAGTGGGTTTGCCCTGTCTACGCTAATGCACAGCAGTCTCGTGAAGCTGATTGGCTCAAACAAGCACGGGAACAAATGAGCACCGAGTTTGCATTCCTCCTCGCGACTAGTACTGCCAACAATAGGCCATTCTTTGGCCGAATCGCTGCATCACTCCAACTCCGGGCTGCTCCAACTCCGGGTGCTCCAACTCCGGGCTGCAGTCTCCGGGCTGCACACAACTGTGCACGAGTTCTGCCCCCCCCCCTCAATTTCACTGACACATGTGGTCACACTGAGGTCACAGTGGGAGCGAGAAAGAGTACAGGAGCAAATTATAATTATGAAATGTTTTCAGCACTGCTGTCACTCAAAAAATAGAATGTATACTTTCATTTTGTTTTCAGATTATATAGAGTATTCTGGATTTCATAGTAACACATTAAGAACAAGTTTAAGCGACTCAACAAATAAGTAATAATTCTCTTTTGATCGTAATCTACTGTCATATTTGTTGTGGATGTTTTATATTCATCAATATTTTCGTTGCTGAAAATTATTTTATTATAAGCTTATTCATAATTTTAAAGATATTAACTGTTCTATGAAGGACTTCTCCACTTTTCCTAATATATCTATGTTAAGTAAAGTATTCGGATGTGTATTGATGGATGCGAATGCGTGAGAAAGGATGGGTATATGTTTACAAAATATCATGCCTCTGAAGTGAGTATTGTTCATTTCTTGTTGGATATGGTTTGCGATTGCATATGCAGGTTTCCTCTTCGAAATCTTTTTAGGGGGAGGTTGAAAAATAACATCTGTAAATTAGCAAATTACAAAGGAGTTTTTAAGATTATTTTTGGAAGAACTATTTTTAATGCAGTGCATTAGGCAATTCATTGCGTATTGAATTCATTTAGGAATAGAATTAAAAACTTTTATTTTCATAATGCTCTACTTTTTGCAAATTTCAATTATTGACCTTTATATTCAAAAATATATTTAAATTCATTATTACCCATATAAATTTGCCGTTTCCAAAAGAAAAAATTGGGGAATTTAAAAATGCATTTAATGAAGAGAATTTCATACAGACTAGGTAGATTTGGGCCTTGTGTAGCACGTAAGAATGAAAACATACTAAACTCGCCTAAACGACCATGAAGGTAACTTTTTGTAACGAGTAATAATACATTTTTTACGAGTAATAATACATACTCATGGATGACCAAATGCTTGTTTACGAGTGCAAATAAATTTCAGTTAATAACAAAAACAGAAAGTGGAAAGTGGTATAAAAACTACGCAATTTATAACAAAGTAACAGTTTTATAAAATAATATTCTAACATACGCTTTATACATGTGTACACATAATTGCATACATTTCTTTCACACAATAGCATACATAATAGAATTCTAACATAAGCTGAGTGGACCCCTCCTGCTGAAAGCACACCACTGCGAGCACTGTCCGCGTCGTCGCGCCGTGTTGAGGAGTTGCGTCGTGGCACCCCCATTGTGCATTCGTGGACCGCAGGTGAGCGCCCTCCCTGTTCCCGGCTGGGAGGGAGGGACGGCTGAGCTAATTATTCACTGTGCGAGCTGAGGCGGCCCGAACAAGGTTTTCGAGACGTCCCGGTTGATACTTCGTGGAAACGGGCCATGAGTTGGGCTATCTCTTTGCATTTCTATATTACTGTACTCTTGACGAATTCCTTTCCGGCCTCGAGGCAGAGAGTCAATTTCTCAGTTGAAAGGGTTTCGTGGTGAAAGTCAGGCATTGCTCACATGGAAAATGACAGTTGTTTTGAAAGAAGACGTGTTCCTGTTCGCTTTGAGTACAGATGTGAAGAGATAATTTGGTGAAAATTAGGTATCAATCACGTGGAAAATGCCAATTAGATTTGAAGAAGTATGTGTTACTGTCCACTAACCATGATGTTACACCTCACATCTAATCTGATATTGTTCTATTTGATATATAATATTACAACAAACACTCGTCCAGAATAACAGTATTGCGAATTAGTGTCAATAACCAAACATGTGTCCAAGGCACACATGACAACGAAAAATTGGCAACCATAGAGTTGGTTGAATTCAATCACTGTCCAGAGGAGAAGTCTATCGACCGGTTGCTCTGATCTGTAGTTTTCCGTGGTTAGTCCGATCAACACTAGGCGGATGCCGGAGCAGTACCGTAACAGACGAGCCACGGATTGCGCGCGACCTTTGCTTCATATTCCTTGTTCTCTCCGGCCGACCACCGCCACATCCCGCGAGCAAAAGAAGAACTACACTTACGGGACTAAAAACTTTAGCAAGTTACGCGACCCGATTACTAATTAATGCATCAAGTTTCCTGCTTCCGCGAAGATACTCCATCTTGAACTTCACATAATGCAAACGAACCATGCACAATCAGAGCGTAGTCTAATGGCAAATGTACGTTTTGCCGTGAGTAGTAACATTGGTTTATTGAACTAAAACAGTGAGACGTGTCCCTAGTTTCACGAGAATCTCTCACAGGGGGGGGGGGGTCACTTCCCTTTCCGACGTTCAAATTCACGGCAACAACGCGATCGTCATCGCGGAAATCTGAACAGCCGTAACCCTTCTGAAATTCTTAAACTCATAACCCTGGTGACACTCAACCAGATTAACCTCTACCGCAATTTTAAGTGATTAAGTAAATATATTTTCTTGTTCTACAAGAAACCATCTAGATTTTTATACTAGTTACACAGAAAGTTAAGCAACCGATTCGTGAAATACGATTCTACTGCTTTGACATTGCTGAGCAAGCCACACAAATTAGCCAAGTTACCCTAGAGTACTTGTGTTGAAATATGTCGCTTATTACTAGTGATAAGTAAAAATTTACTCATTTCAATTGTTCAAATAACTACGAGGAATAAGTTGTAAATTCCACGATTAGTAACTACAATATCGTTCAACAACTTTATTTTAAAAAACAAACAGAAACTTTATTTAAATATTAAAGCAACTTTTACACTGTCGCATCACAATTTTATTAAGAGACTAATTGTCAGGACCCCGACGAAACGGGGATCCTCATCACTACAGTAGTAAGTAAATTTTACTCTTTGACTTTAAGATTGCAAAAACGAATTGTACGAATAATAAGCCAATCCCACCCACGTGATTCTTGTAAGCATATCATTATTAATCTAGGTATTTTAGCATTACCTAGTCTCTTCATGTATAAATCAGTGTTTTTTCCTCAAAAATGACCTAAGGGCGGAAATATATATTCAGAAAATGCCGATATCTATAACTACAACACTCGACATACTAATAATATTTATTAGGTGACAGTAACAACAGCTCACTACAAAAAATTCACACACAACTCATGTACATTATTTTACAACACCTTGCCAGATGACATTAAACGATTAAATTCGATACAAAAATTTAAGTCCCAAGTAAAATATTTTCTGCTGCACAACTCTTTCTATACAGTTAGAGGCTATACCGAGCATCCAAAAGGAAAGTAATATTAATTTTAACTATGACATTTAATGTATTATATATCATTTGGATTGTATAATTGTAAAGAACCTCTAACATGTATTGTACTGCAGCTTCTGGATCAATGACCCCCAACTCGATCAGGTTTTCGTCCAGTCTCCCTGATCCTCGAGCAAATGCTCAGATGTCCCCTTGTTTTGCTTTTGGACATAAATGTAACTTCAAATTAACTTCTACCCATAGCACGTCACACACAGTCGTTAACTGTTTTTCACGTAAATATTCAAAATTCAATAAGTAAATAAATAAATAAATAAATAAATAAATAAATAAATAAATAAATAAATAAATAAATAAATAAATAAATAAATAAATAAATAAATAAATAAATAAATAAATAAATAAATAAATAAATAAATAAATAAATAAATAAATAAATAAATAAATAAATAAATAAATAAATAAAGTCATTTTTACTGTAGGTCAACAATACAATACCAATACTGAGATTACATTAACGTTTTTAGAGTAAACTTACACTGAAAGGAGTTGGTATCTGCACGACAGGGGCGCCAAATTTAACCAGTTTAAATTTTACTCATCACTAGCATTATGGGGCAAAACAATAAGAAATAAACCACAAACTACTGTAACGTGTGAAGATTCTGCTATTTAATAAATGTCCAGCTATTGGCGTACACGTGCGTGAACGCAGTCGTACATTTGGATTCCTCTTAAGCCCGTTGGAACGCTACATTTCATCTTCTGCCCCCTCCCTGAGCGTGCTGCGAGAGCTGCACTCGGCGCTCACGTGCGCGTCGAGTGAGCCCCCTCCTCAGCCCCCAGGAGGGGCGCGCGGCGCAGGAGAGCTCCGCGGAGATTAACGCGCCGCGCTCCGTGCCCCGACGCAGAGCGCGAGGCGCTCGCGAGGATTTGCTGCGCCCTCTGAGAGGATCATCGTGACGAATTTGCGCCGCCCCCTCTCCCCCCGGCACAGCCTCGCTCCGCTCCGCCCCGTTCCACTCCACCCCGTCACCTCCGCCCCGTTCCCCGCCGCCCCGTTCCCCTCCTCCCCGCCGCCCCGTTCCCCTCCGCCCCGTTCCCCTCCGCCCCGTTCCCTTCCGCCCTGTTCCCCGCCGCCCCGTTCCCCGCCGCCCCGTTCCCCTTCGCCCCATTCCCCTCCGCCCCGTTCCCCGCCGCCCACTCCGCTTCGCTCTGCTCGCTCCCGGCGCACACCGCCCCACCCCGCCCCGCTATGCTCCTCTGCTCAGTCTCGCTCCGCCCCGCTCACCTGTGTTTGTTCCCACCCGCCCCGCTTCTAACAACCCCGTTCCACACCACTTATCGTCACTCCGCTCTCCCGGTTCCATCCCGACTACTCCCCCTCGCTCCGCTCACTCTCGCTCCGTCCAGACATTCCCCGCCCCATCCCGACCCGCTCTGCACCTCTCCGCTCCGACTCGCTCCGCTCCATTCTTCCCCAATCTGCCCCAACCCACACCGCTCCTATCTGTTCCGTTACACCCCACTCGTCCTCATTTCGCCTCGTTCACCCCCGCTCCGTCACGACATCCCCGCCACATCCCCAGCCGCTGAGCTCTCCTCCGCCCCCTCCGGCAGCTCTCCGCCCAGTCCCGCTCCATTCCACCTCTCCCCACTCAGCCCATCTCATCCCGTTCCGTCTTTTCCTTCTCCGTCTCTCCGTTTCCATTCCATCCGTTCCTCCCTTCCCGCTCCCCCTCGACCGTCCCTCCCCATTACGACTTGCTAATTCTCCCGACCCCCGTGTGCTACCTCCATGATTCGACTCCACCTCAGCCCCGCGTCACCCCACCTCCGCTTCGGCACCGACCGGCTCTGCTCTGCTCCGTCCCATGCGGCCCCGTCCCCCCGGCCCCCTCCGCTTCACCTCGCCTCACCCCGTCTCGCCCATCTTGTTCCGTTTTATTTCCTTTCCATACCGCCCCTCTCTTTGCCATCCCACCCCTTCCATCCCGCTCCCTCGTCCCACTCCGTCTTGCTACATCCCGCTACTCTTCTCAACATGCATCTCGCCCTGAGCCCCTCTTCACCCCTCTATCTATACCGACCCGCTCGCTCTGTTCTGCTTCACACCGTCCGGCTCCGCTTCGGCCCTTTTCGCCCATCTCGTTCTGTCTCGTCGCGTCTCGGTCTCATTCCCTCTTCGCCCCGCCTTCAAAACCGTACCACTCTGCTCTCGTCCGCTACGCATCACCGCGACGCACCCCGACCCACCCCGTCCCACCCCGTCCCACCTGTCCCACCCTGTACCGCCCCGTCCCACCCCGTCCTACCCGTTCTGTCCCGTTTCGTCTCGCCCTTTCCCCTCGCCACCCATCTCGCTTCACCCCTTGCTCCTCGTCCCTCCGCCGCCGCTCCGCCTCCGCTCCTCGATACCACTTTCCCTTCATACAGGCTCCTCTGCACCCTCAAAGGAGGACCGAATGGAAGGGATGATTTTCTTACAGGGCATCCGTCTTTCCAGGAACTAGTGTAACACGCGGTTAAGAGACCTTTCTGCTCAAATGATTAAATGTATGATCTGCTAAGTGGGGCTCCTTTGCAGAGACAGATTCTAGGAAGAGGGTTGTATGGATGTGATCTCTTCTTACTACAATGTGTTATCCCTGAAATTAATTTGTTTTGTAAATAAATATTTGACAATCAAACAGCAATCAACGATCATAAAGTAGTGATTCTATAAAGAATGCGGCTGAATTAAACACAGGTAAATAAAATAAACACCCTTATAATTCACAATGAGTGGTCTCCTCATCAGATGATCTTAGAAGAGAAAGTGATCTTTCATTTATCTACAAAAGTTAAAAAGCATAATTCAATAATACATTCCGCAAGTATGTTTCTGTGCGAAACCCTGACTTGAAGGCACTAAAAACATTATTTAATATTTTGTAAATATTTGTATAATTATTTTTTAATTATAAATATTTTTGAAATAATTATTGGTTTCAATGATACACTATAGAAAATTAAAATTAATTCTGATTAGATAGATTTTCACGCTATTCCTCTGTTTAGCCACGTCCCATTTGTTGAGCAAAACTCATTATTTTTTTTTCAAATTCTTTTACGTTTAGAACAAGATTATGGACGAGTTATTTTGCACGTTCTTCTGAAATATTTTGCTTCCATGACTTATCAGCCTAATTTCTATTTGTTGTTCACATTACTAGCAAAAAAACTCATTATATTTTGTTTCATATAATTTGTTTCAAAGAAATATGTGCCGAACAAGTTTTACGCAAACGTTTTCGAGTAATGCGGGTTTAGTGTACGTTCATTTATGCATCTATTGCTTACCAATTGAATTGATATAACATTGTTATTTAACCTGTTATGTTGACCGATTTAACATTGTTTGGACATATAACTCTAACAGTCTTTTTTTATGTTGCAGGTGAGTACCTGTATCAGCGCTGTCATTTCTTATTTCACCTCATTAACCGTAAGTATTGTGGTACTGCTTAAACGAAAGAATTAATAAGGTAATGCGAATATGTAGTAAGAACTTGCACCCAAATTATCAGCATTATCCTACCTAATCTATTACTAATAGTGAATATATGGATACAATATCAAAGCCGTGGAGTGGTAATTTTTCATGTTCATTTAGCACCAGAGGTGGCGAATAGCGAAGCCAAAGTTGACGGTACTCTCAGCTCGAAAAACGCACTAATTTATGTTTCCAGAATGAACTTCTTCACAATACCACAAAAACCTACATCAAAATGACGAACCTTCTAGACGTGCTCTTTTTATCCATCTACAGGTTAGAAAAGAGATTTATTTGTAAAAAATCTTCATTTGTTCTGAGAAACAGCTTTTGATTGTCGCGGCCTCGGCACTTATCTTTGCGGCAATGGCCGTGTGAATCATACGCTGAATCTCAGAAGTGCGTCTGTTGTTTACACGTGTAAAAAGCCAATTGCTCATGACATGTGAATAAAGTTCTTAGGTTTCAATAAAATTCGTCTGTTATATTGTATTTAAACTTTTCAATCAAAAAAACTTTCCCAGAAATCAGAAGATTAGAATCAGCACTCTATTGACCGAGGTGCCAAATTACCAAATGAAGATCTATTGTAACAGCTGTGTATTTTAAGCGCCCTTAACGTTACACTGATTTGAGAAGCGAACGCTGCTCTTCACGGCTATTGAAACTCATTCTGACAGAAAATCAACTGTTGATGCTCAAACCCATTCGGATCAATCCAGTGAGCATCATGATGTGTTTCTCACTGCAGCCCATGTGTTAAGAAGCATATTATTTTGAGAAGAGATTAATTACCTTCATCAAAACGTATATTCATTTCTCACGAGAAGTAAGAAAAATTCGTGGTGAAATAAGAAAATCTCATATTTACAATATCAGAAACTACACAACTCCATCGCAAGTTTACTCTCTTACCCCTCGCCCTTACACTGTCAGGAATCCAACCTCCGGCCCGTGCGCTCTCTGTCGTTTGCAGCACTTCACCGGAGCTGCGCCAGGCGCTGGACTCGCCGCGTCCGTCACGTCCGAGAGAGAAAGAGAGAGGGAGAGCGGCGAGGAAGCGGTGGGTGGCGGGGCGAAGGGGCGGGCGCGTTCCGCGAGACAGGGGGAATCCCCCGTCCGCCCCGCGACGCGCCGAGGGCGCTCCTCGCGGCGGAGCTTACGCCGCTGTATTTATGCGGGCGAGGTTAAGCGAAGCGCGACCTGGAGCTTAAGGCCGCCACACAAATCGCAGGGGGCTTGGTAAGTCATTGGCTAGGGAAAGAATCGGAATCGAACTTCGTGGCTGCGCTGGGAGGATGGTGCAGCGGTCGGGAAGGTGGGGTGGCACGTTGGGGTTGAGGGGGTCTGGAAGAAAAGGGGAGAAGGAAGATTGGGATGGAGGAGACGCGAGACGATTAGTAGAAAGTCGGGACTGGCAGAAGCCGAAGAGCAGGTTGCGATGAAACGAGATTGGGTGTAGTAGGGCGGGTCAGCGCAGAATGCGACAGATTGGGATGGGATAGATTGGGATGGGTCAGATTGGGATGGGTCAGATTGGGATGGGTCACATTGGGATGGGGCAGATTGGGATGGGACAGGTTGGGATGGGACAGGTTGGGATGGGACAAGTTAGGATGGGAGAGGTTGAGATGGGACAGATTCGGATGAGATAGGTTGGGAAGGGACAGTTTGAGATGGGACACTTTGGGATGGAATAAAGGTAGACAGATCAGGATAGAATGGGACAAATTGGGTTGGAACAGATCGAAGCAGAGCTAGGAGGGGCAGAGCAAACCGGGGTGAGAGAAAGAGCGTGGCGGGGTAGGGTGAGCCAGGAATGGAAGAATAAGTGACGCGGGTGGAGCGAGGAGGGAAGAACGGAGAAGGAGAGGGATATGGAAGCGCGATACGAGTGGGGCCGGAGTTGGGGAGGAGTGCTCAGCGATCTGGTGTCAGCGGGCTAATGCGAAGCGAGAAGGGAAAGAGCGAGCCGTGGCAGAATGGTGAAGTCTGACAGGAGGAGTTGGAAGGGGGATTTAGGGGCGATGTGTAGACCAAGAAGATTTCGAGATTCAAAACTTTCTTTATAAGGTTACGATAATCCGTGAAAAGGAAATGAAGATCAGTGATCGTTTCTGATACACCACAATGGAGCAGCGCCACCAATTTTATTGTGCTGTTTTTTAGGGAGGAGGGTAATTTAATAAATTAGTGTAAAAACCTTGGTCCACAACTGATGGTTGTGCTCATTGTTTGTTAGAGAATAAAATATGGCAAATAATATTTATGATGCTGTGATCTCTGCACATAGAACGTAGGGTAAAAGAGCATAAACTTCAATATGTTGCACATATTTTATTTAATTGAATGTTTTACGCCCAAAACTGTAAATATAGTACCCACGTGAAGGTGACGATTGATCAGGTTTTCACATAAATAGGCACAATTCTTCAACAAAACTATTCTTCATTCTCTCTCTTGCCAGACACGTCTGAATCCTGTGGTACACACACTAGTAAATCACTTGTAATCATTGGAATGTTGGCTTATTTTACTCCACAAACTGGCTATTGGGTGTTATGGGTATAAACACACATTAAACACATTTACTAACATCAAAAATACAAAACTTTATTAAACTACGATATTTATCAATAATAAAAAGACATACAAGATACATATATTAAAAAGTTGTATCAGTTGTAAATTGTACTACACGCTCTGACCAACGATATGCCATGCTGCATACGCTTTGGGTGACGATGGCGTAAATCCTATTGGTACGAACTGGAAGCTATGACATGTGATAACAATAAAAGAGAGGTGCTGAAAAGGATGGCGTCTCAAAAACGTAGATGACTAACAACGGAAAATCACTTTGTTCATCTAAAGATTAGCGCGCAGTGGATCGGTGTGGCACAGTCGGAAGGGACCGGACGGACGGCAGTTTTTTGAGAAAGTCGCGCACACTAGGGCGGGACGGCACGGACACTTTGGACACTTTCGGGCACACAAGTAAAGAACCAATCGCATTGGGTTAATTTTTAATAGCAGAAGAAGAAAGATAGGCAAGGAGTCTAAGAAAGTCAATTTTCTCTTCTAAACAGATCGATAATGGCAAAAGAGAATTTCACATATTATATCCCGAACTGGTGGAAGAAGAAAAGTTATAAAAGCAAAAAAGTCTTAGAGATGCACAATGTGTAATCCTGTTAGAAGTATATTCAGTTCCGATTAGTTCCTAGCTTTAACGTATCCTTTTGATTGTACGGCTTGAAAAAAATCATTTTTCAAGCAGAATTTGGGTGATATTAGTAATGAATACCATGAATAATTTCTTCATTATATTGCTACACGGGAGAAAAGACTTTAAGGACATAAAGGTCCTGCAACGATAGGAGATTATTTTTGGTTGCTTGACAGAAAGAGTAAACGCGAATACAAGAATAATCGAAACGCAAAGCATTTTTAAGCAACACAATGGAATTTTTCCTTCCAAGATGTTTCAATATTATTGCACGGATATTAGTATTCCATTTTTAACTTGTCCTTATCTCAAATGAAACATGTTCATAAAATGTTCTAGTAATATATCCGGAGCGACAGGGCAGAAATATTTTTGTTTCAAATACTAAAAATGTTCATATCTTTTGAACCCTATGTGATAGAAACTTTTTATGATAAATAAGCGCGATATTTTCCTCTGACATTACCAACATATGAAAACATTTTCTTGTTCTCTAGTGTCATTGAACAACATTTCAAAACATGGCATAATTTATTCACCGTATTACAACTCGGGATAATTTAGATGACGTCATCAGCATGCCCACAAGATCTTTCCTCTTTCCTTGGGAAATTTTGCAAACGGCAGAAGGTGCAGATCCGTCCCGTCCGTCCCGTCCGTCCCCGTCCGTCCCGCCCGTCCCGTCCGTCCCGCCCGTCCCGTCCGTCCCGTCCCGCCCGTCCCGTCCGTGCGCTTTAGATTAAAGATAGACCGCGTGTGACGCAGGTTTAATAGAAACTTTTTCCAAGAAATGTGTAGTTATAATAATCTATAATTGGATGAATAGCCAAACTGCTTAAAGAAGTTAACGAAGATGAGAAAAGAAGCATGAGAAATGGATATCCCACGTCTTAGTTTACTTGTAAATATGGAAAAATTATTAAAATGACGGGAAAATATATATATTGCTAGTATTGTTTTACTTTAAACCATACTTTTACGTACATCAAAATTCTTTCAAATTGCTTTAAAAATAAATTCAAGGCCACCTTTTGGTTGCAACAAAAATGTCTTTGGAGTAAAATCTATTTCTGTGGGAGTGGTGCTCGAGGGATGTACTGAGTATTTGCAGATGATTCTTGCAATTGCAGTCTTTACTTGCATGCCGGCAAAGCGGATACCTGAAAAAAGATTTTGTTGGAGCACTCATAGTTTTCATCAAATCTTGTACCAGCAACACGTGAAATCGTAGCCTAAACGATCACAGTTGGTGACAATTCAAATACAATTTATTTAATAATAAAAATAGTAATAATAATAATAATAATAATAATAATAATAATAATAATAATAATAATAGTGTGAATATCTGGTATTCTCGTTCATTTCTGATGCTAGGGTGAACAAAATTAGCAAATTCTTAGAAGTGCATTATTTGAGAAAGTATTTATATTCGAAAAATTTTATTAAAAACTTCAATACCAATAAAGGTAATCCTTATTACATAGTTATGCATTCATTATAAATACAAATTCTGTTTTCTGATGTCATATATCGTATCGATCATCCGGTGTGGTTCACATACTTGTTCTAATACACCAATGAAAATAACGTTATTTATAGGAAATTTGGGGAAGGAAGATAATATTCTGACTTCTACTGAGTTGTTACTATTAATTATGAGGAAGCGATGGAAAACCATATCTGGAGGATTTTACCGTTTGGCGAGGACGATGGCATATATAACTACAGTAAAACGTGCCGCCAGAGTGTCTCTTTGGAAATTATTGTAATTAACAATATGTAAAAGGATAGCGACGAATAAACATTGATAGTGCAAATCTAGAATAAGCTTTTGAAGTTGAATCAAAGTTAGAGAAATGGACTGTAAGAAAAAACAACTTGATAATTCACAATTTATTAGTTTTCAGAAAACGACAAGTGGTTCATTTTCTTGAGAACCAAAATATAGGGATCTGCCTTACTAAAACAATTGTGAAGTATAAATGAATTCTGATTGATTCCTATGTTTCTGCATGGTTTTATGTATGATACCACAAGAAAAATATTTCTCTATTGATACGTCATTCAATGTTTTTGTTACATTCATTATTTATATATATATATATATATATATATATATATATATATATATATATATATATAATATAAATCCTATACTAATTTTCGCATTATCACTCTGATTATATTATTAAAAAATTGTATGAGTGTGCATCATATGAGATGAGAACCAGTTAAAAATGGAATACGCTCAAATACAGTAATATATTACATTTCCATGTTTTTTTATAAAGTTAACATATCCACATGATCTGTAGAATTGAACACCCACCTCCAAGGTTCGTTGTGTAGAAAACACCACAATGGTGAGTTGTCCATGGTTTGTCCTGTTCACAAACCCGGCAACGAAAGTATAAGGAATACGCATGTACTGTAATTTCATATATTGTTTTTCCTTCGAAGTTTAGGTGTAAGTCTTCCTCAAAGATAAGAGAAGTTATCGGGTTGATTACCACAATGTCGATGTGAAATGACGAGTAGCATTTTATCGAACGGATTCTATTCTACAGATTATGTAGAGAATTTAACTTCATAAAGGCCACAGAACTGTAATGTATTAATGTGTTTGAAGCACCTGAAAACCAGACACGAAATTCACGCGCAATGGGGTACAATTCCGCATGACACCGACTGACTCAGAATCTGCCAGCCCAACAATTGTATCCTTGTTTACATGCGATATTAAAAGGGACTAAAATAACTCCTTTCAATGATTGATTCGCAGGAAGAAATATCAGGGTGCACGTGATTTGGTTTCAAAATATCCTCTAAGACATTCTAAGACCACGAACACCTACTCCTAATTGAACGCGACTACCAGACGCGGGAATAAAAACGTCAATCTTCGAATACTGAGGGTAAAAAAACATGATAGTGTAATTTTGTTGATATCTTATGAAAGTGGTATAGATAAACTTGAAAATAATATTATTTTTTAAAACAATTTACGCGTATTGATAATCTTACATGTGGGTACTTTTATTAATATCTTATGAAAGTGGTATAGATAAACTGAAAAAAATATTATTTTTAAAAACAATTTATGCGTATTGATAATCTTACATGTGGGTAATTTTATTGATATCTTATGAAAAAAGTATAGATAAACTGAAAAATAATTTTTTTTTAAATGTATGCGTATTGATAATCTTACATGTGCAATTTAAGTGTTTTTGCATTAATACCAAAATTGGGTATAATATAGTATACAAGTACTGTGTAATTAGAAACTGTGCCGTGATATAACGTTTTTATTGTGATATTAGTAATCTACGTAAAACATTGTTGTGCGCACTCGACCTGACAGGCAAAAAATCTTGTTCGCTAGTCTAATATTAAAATTTTCATCAGAGTTTACATTGCCGTTTTATTTTGTGTGACACCATCAATGTAGCAATAATTTTTATTCGAATGTCCACATAAAAATAATTATTAAAATTATTGAATTTCCAATAAAAACATTGTTCTAAAAGTACACACTGTATCTTGAGCCAAAAGAATTCAGAGTATTTATACGATTTTTATCGTAACGTTATTGAGTTTGTTGGTTATTGAGTGGACATTCTTATTAAGAGAATACAATTTGTTACAATTTCAATGATATTTTGAATTTATGTACCTAAAAACGAAACAAACTCATTTGAGATTACTATATTTTTTTCACTAATATAAGTACTTACCAGCGCAATTTCGTGGTCCTTCGCCGAAAGGCAAGTAAGAATACTTTGCGTGCTTATTCTGTTCCGAAAACCGCTCAGGGTCAAAACGTTTGGGATTAGGATAGTATTCCGGATTCATATGGAATCCGTAACTGGGAATCAATATCCGTGATCCAGCCTCTAAAGTAACAGTGGTGCCAGGCAATGTGTACGGTTTGTTTGATACTCGGTCGATGAAAGCTAGAGGTGGATATTTCCTGAGTGTTTCTGGAAAATAAGAATAATTTTTTTTTCAAATTTTGAAACAAAATAAAAAGAAAGAAATTCGTTCAAAACGTACTGCCTATCGTCCAGTCGTAGTACTCAAATTATTAATAAAAGTATCACATATAACAAACATACGTATATTGATTTTGTAATTGACTAAATAAGGGAAGAAAATTATTGGGAATATTTGCTGTTTTTTTACAACGAAGATGAACGACACAAATGGATATTCTGAAGATCTATATTTAAGTAGCGTATCATGCCTTGTGTTCATAAGCAGCGATTATGTTCATTTTAAACCTATGTGGAATCAATTAAAACATTTCTCAATGATTCAAAATACGCCAAGATAGAATAGTTACCTTTTAAATTACTTACAAACAGAGACATTTTCCTAAAATTTACTGTTACTATTGTGTTAAATTGTTTCCTAAAAGAGCTTTTGGGGAATACAGTAGAAAGAAGAATTATTTCAAATGTCGTTTTACTGTACCTTGTAGGACCATGTCGAGGTATTTCATGTCATGAAGAGATTCATAGGACAGTGTTTGTTTGCTAATAGAGTCGTGGATTTCTTCACGCAGTTTACTTTGAACGTCGGGATTCATTGCCAGCTCATAAAGCACATAGGCAATAGTTGTAGCAGAAGTTTCAAATCCCGCCATCAACAACGCCAAAGAATTACCCATCACGTCCCACATGTCGAATTCTGTAAAAATAGAAATGCCACTCGTTCTCACGAAATACAACTGGGGAAAATATTCAGTGTATTATTTAGAATATTTTTTCGAAAATGATAGACGTCGTGGCATGTACTGTATACTTAGAAAAAACATTTCTAATTTGCTCAAATGCTATCTGTCAAAAGTTAGAAGTTCTATTATTCTCTTTAAAAAATAGGTTAATGGAGGTATGATGTACGAACTCTGGCATAGGAATAGAAACGCAACAATGCTTTCAAATATATAAAATTCTAAAGAACTTCACTTAAATGGGTTGATTTTATGTAACATTTATATAAAGTTTGTGGAGAGAAGACGAATTTTTATGCCTTTGTTGAATCTAGAGACTATGATTGATAGGATTGTTGTATTAAAATAATTAAATTTTCTTAATTAATATCATTTTACTTACTGTGAAAAGCCTTATTTTGCTGAGTGTCAAGTTCATCTTCATCCGTAATTACTCCTGAATTTTTAAGTTGTATAAGACTGTCCAATAAATCGTTTCGTTTGATCTGATGCGTTTCTCTTTCTGTTATTGCAGTTGAAATTGTATTTAGGATAAAATTAGTTACTTCGCTTCTAATAAGTTTTAGACCAAGCAATGAAGTGAGCTTGGGAGAAAGAAATGCAGAAACAAGTGCCAGAGCTTCTTTTGGTGTGAATTCAAACGTTAATCTCATAATTCGTCTAAATTCTGCATTTGGGTTTTCCAGCGTGTGTCCCTGTATTCCAAATGCACACGATGCAATGGCATCTGTTGTGTATCGTGCTGCCAACTCATTAACGTCGATTGGTAAGCCTGAAATGCGAGAAAAAAGTTCTGAAATTGACACAAAATGACATCGCAGATCACTTTATGTGATGTCGGAAGTGGAAGTTGCATGTGCATACAACGACTATGTACCGTACTTGGTAAGGGAGCAGTGAAAACCACTATCCGATTTCATCAAATTTTAAAATAACCATTAGCAATGATTCGTCGGGACTCACTATTTCATTATTATTTAATAACAGAAATGCTAAGACATTGAGAACATAAGATTTCCACGGAACTGGCTTTCAATCATTTTGAGAATTATTTTTTTGAAATGAATGACACAAATTCGTTTTCAGTGTGAAGTATAATTTTAGCATGTCGTTACTCACTATATACATCATGGATTATTCGCGTGACGCTTATATGCATTGTGTCCTACCTTGGAATTAATGTGATATAAAACACACAAGACCAATATGAACATGGTGAAGAATAATTAAATTCAAATTGTTGATGTTGAAATTGACTTTAAATGTTCGTTTACTAAATTCTTTCTCGCGTTGCAATGCTCTAGTGCGGGATACATTCCAATAACAAATTCTTACAGAAAAAATAGAAGGTCACTTTATACAAACATTCACATCTTACTAACAATGTCTAGCCGTCTTTATCAGCTGAATGCTTCCAATGCCCTGGACAACACTCCTCGGCCGGATGGATGGGGAATTCTCCGTTTGTGATGGAGGAGTTTCCACCAGTGAAAACCGCCTTGTCTCCTCCCTGGTTCTCACTCCTAATCAAAGCTTTGGCCGTCACTTCTCCCCGATAGAGAAACATTACGTTCTCCACGGAGCAGAGTTATTTTCATCGTTCCAGTTATCTCTTCAAGAGCCGCGCTCGAAATCGTAATACCAATGATCGTGTGTATTATAGAGGAGTTACTCTAATACTGGACCAGCTTGACAGGTCGGGAAGCAAATGAATGACATATTGAGCGATGACATTGCACGAGATGGCGAATAAAACCGTTTAGTAATGAGCTAAATGTAAACGAACGCACTGAGAAAATAAGTGTTTGGACATAATCTGTAGTTACATTGCGATCAATAGCCAAACAGTAGGTGTCAAAACATTCCTATCTTTTAAAAATCACAATTAACGTTCTGGTTTGAACAAATCGTCTGTAAATAGTATAAACGTAGGTAAGGATATAAAAAACAGTGTTCATTTGCAAAATATTACACAAGTTTTTAACTTGTCGACAAATCACAAATGGTATGAAATAGTACACACTATTGCTTGTATTTTCTATTAAATAATGTACTCATAAAATGGAGAGTAGATGTGTGTTTTAGACGTGTCATGTTCTATGCGATTTATTCTCTTAATTTACTTTGTTTAATATTTGATATATAAGGCAGATAGCAATAATAATTGGAATAATGTATAGCTATATCGTAAATGTGTTCCTATCAGATAAGAAATTTTCAGAATTCCTTGCGTTAGTCACTCTCTTGCTCTTATTCTGGTAATTTTCCCTCATTACCATTATCCTCACTTTCCGAACCACACAAAACAATATATTATTATTCTTCTTTCTCTTCCAACTACTGACATATTAGTTTTTTACTAATACAGGCTGCCTAATTCAAATGGCTCTCGAAATTTCGATCTGTCAACTCGCATACAACGCACGAAACCCGGGTCCCCCAAGGTTCGCCGCTATCCCCAACTCTCTTTAATCTATACACTGCAGACATTCCTACTTCCCATCAAATACGAAATACCGCCCCATTTGCCGACGACACTGCATTATATATCTCCGGCAATTTATTAGAAACTCACCTATTCCAGCTCCAACAGCTTCTAAATCTAATACCAAATTGGTCAAATAACTGGAAAATTAAATTAAATCTCTTAAAATCAGCAGCTAAAGTCTTCTCACTAAAACCTTTTGCATATTCACTCCCGCTACTTATAAATAATAATCCTATAAATTGGACGCCAATCACGAAAACAATAAAATATCTTGGATTGAATTTAGATACTAAACTTAATTGGAAACAACACATTCAGATAAAAGCACAACAGATAAAAATCAAACTCATCAATTAAGACCTCTACTAAACTCATACAACCACCTCTCACTGTCAAATGCACTAACGCTATACAAATCACTCATTCGCCCAATACTATTATACGCATGCCCGATCTGGAACAAAGCCGCCAAAACCAATCTCAACAAATTGCAAGTGTTTCAAAACAAATATTTAAGATCAATAACACAATCAAGAGCACCATGGTTCATTAGTGATAAACAACTTCATAGCGATCTAAACATAAATGAAATAACTCACCAAATAGCATTCCTATCAAACAACTTTTACACAAACTTATCCTTCATAAAGACATCAACTCACTACAGACTCGGAAAAGATCCCAGATACAAAACCAAAATTAAGAACAGATTCCCGCTCCATTCTTTCCTCCAGATATTTGCAAATGTTGAATAATTCTCCTAAGGTGCTTTTGTTTCCTCTCCCTATATTAAGATTAATTAAGTACAATTTTAACCTAGATTAAGTTAATTAGATTAAGTCATCAAACAATTGCAAAGTTTTTATTGTAAACTCAACATTGTACTTCAACAAACAATTAAATAAAATTAAAATTTTTTAAAAAAACGCATGAAACCCACAGCCAACGCATGAAATCCAGAGTCACGGCCGACTTCCTCGGATAGCGACTGTAACGGGAGTTGTCGCGCGGAGTACTATAGTAGTCCATGCTCTGTTCCAAGGTTATTGCACTAGAACCCTGGAACCTCTCAGTTAACAAAGCTGCAGTGGGCAAGGTACTGCTGCCGAGGTCTCGCAGCTGGTGGATACGACTCTATCGTGTAATGACAGTGTGTCAGTATGTCAACCTAATTATGATATGCCTCAAGTTTTTAGAGCGTCATGGAAGTCGGTGTAATTGACAAATTTCAATTTTCAATAAAAGCAGTCAAGAGTTTTCATTCGCGTACCAAATAAACTGTTTTGTTTAAATGAGAATCTGTGAAACTTGAGTGACAAAGCTGAGTCAAATTCAGTCGTTCTCTGCTGGATACAATTCTAGCAGCCGGCTGCTCTAATCGGCATTTTTAGTAGTTTCTCCGATCAACGGCAGGCAAATACCGCAGCAGTACCCTAACATGCGGGCCACGGACCACAGACGATCTTTCCTGCCTCTTCTTTGTGCTATCCTCACCCCTTACTCACACTTACACTAGCAGATACTACACTACCGCGCATGCAGGGAGATCGGTCGGGAACGTAGATATTATCTCGGCTAGGAAGGTGCGCAGCAGTTTGAATATATCTGGTTGGGGAAAACCCTGCTAGCCGACAGTATGTCGCCGCAGGATCTCGCTATACAGCGGGGGAAGACCACTGCCACCCCCGAACAAAAATATGCACTACACTTACGGGACTAATGACCGAATTACTGGAAGCGGCCGGAATCACTAACATTCAATTAATTATTTGAATGACCAAAATCCACATAGCGTTAACTTTTGATAGGGAGTGTAGGAAAGTCCTTGTAACACGCCATATTTATGAGTATGAATTTACAGTTTTCTTAAGAAATTTCAACGTTTTTTTTTTCAAAAACAAGCAATTTGTCGTTCTGTCGATTGTCACTTGCTGCCAAATCAACAGAAATAACAAGAATGTCTTAGCTATAAGGATATTACTCAGAATGAATTTGGTGAAGTATTAGAACTATGACATTTGTCAAAAATAGTTTCCAAATTGAGTGTAAGTGAATTTCGTTCCACAGCACAGTTATGAATTAATTTCAGTAATTAACGTCGTCTTTGCAAAAATGAAGAAAATGTTTATAATGTACAGCTCGTAAAATTTTCTTTATTATTTTCATAATTTATGATATTTTGTGATTTGGGGTTTGCATAGAATAATTCATTCGTTCATTTATTTACACGCCACCTATTATGCTAAATGCAAATCATGTTGGGAAACTATAATTGCTTGATTTATTCTCAGTGAAAAGGTTATTCGTACGTGCAAATCGAAGTAATGAAAAGGTCATCTGTATGTATAACATGAACATTAATTAACAAATAATTAAGATGAGCATATTTTAAAGTAATGACATAATTTATATATATATATATATTTTAATTATATTTGATGAAAAATCAATGAATTACTGTAGAATTGAAGATACTCTGACACTTAAAGTCAGAATGAATCCAAAAGTATTTTCAATATTCACCGTCTTACTTGAACTTGTTTAATTTATTAAAAATAATATAGAACCGATATATAAGCAAGTTAAAGAATTCAATGAAAACAGACAAAACCTTGTGTAAGTTTACTTGTATGTGTTAGGCGCTTCATCACAAACGATCAAAAGGAACTAGTAACTTGTGTGGGATTTATTGTAATTACATACCTTTTTGAGAGTCCTTCTCGATTTGCGATACGAGCAAATCCACACATTCTGAGATGAGTATGAATACCCGCTTCATTTTTCCAGGTGTAAAACCAGGCGATATCGCTGTACGACACTTTTTCCATCGATCCCCCTTTAAACAAAAAATGGCCCTAGCCAAAAACGGATCCACATTCTCATCCGCATGCAGACTCCGGTCACAGAAGTATTGGAAATCTTTCACAAGCACGGCTTTCACTAAATCCAGATCATGGATTTGGAGGACCGGCTCATCGAAGGCATAAATTCCGATGAACCGTTCCGTCTTGAACTCTTCGTAGATTTCTTTGGTCACTACGCCTAAGGGCTTCCTCATTAAAACCACATCTTTTAACGATCCAGCGAACGGGATCGGTGTGAGATCCTTCACACCTTTCTTTTTCCAGTGACCGAATTTGCGTGTGCTGAATAAATAAGCGGCAAGGACTGCGGCTGCCAAGAAGGTTACTCCGTACAACAAGATATACGTCGCCAACCCCATTCTGAATGCAACCTGTAAAAAAAATTCACTTTAAAAATATCGGAAGGGCACGTGTCATTTGTAGCGTGTAATGTATTTTAGTCGCCGGTAGGTTCCAGCTGGGATGACTGTGGGGAACTGAAAAGCTAGCTCAGACTAAAGAGATTAGAAATTAGTACGAAAGAGTCTATGCCAATATGTAGCACTAATATTTCATCTTTTTAAATTGTATGCTGATTTTTTGTTAATGAGGAACAATTTACTATTTTCGTAAGAACACTGCTCTTAACTTGCAAAATGGTGGAAATTAATTTTTAGTCGTAGAATATAAGACATATAGAAAATATTTTCCAAAGATGTGGTTTTGGGCACAATTCATTAAATCTATCATAATATTTGTACATCATATTTTAAACATTTTAAGAAACCGTCATTTTGTGGGATATTTTCCACTGGCCATTACATGTTAAATATCGACTAATTAATAGTGAAATTGCATCGGAACACACGTACAATATGTTAGGTCTGAGCAGAAATTTTAAATGAGAATCATGTGTCTCACATTATTCTGTCATGAAATTATGTACTTTTTAACCTCATTCTGAAATTAAACAATTCTGTTTAAATGTCGATCACTTCGCGTTAAAATGAAAATTCATTTAATATGAAATTTATCTTATCAAATTTTGGTTACTCTAGATTTTCAATTTTTCTATATTAATAAGCATTGGTCTTCTTTAAAGAAACTAATTACCGTCTTACGTTTAACTGCAGTTGTGTATGTCAGTGAGGAAATCCGTAGAGAGGTGGCCTGTTACGCTGTAGACGAGTAACTAAAGACAACGCTCCTTGAGGACTGCATACTCCAGGAGGAACACGTTTCGTTCAAGGATAGCGAGATCCTTCTCTGTTCTCGGACTTTTTTGGGCTTGAGAACTATTCTGTATTTTAAAAGAATCACTAAAGGATGCAGAACCAGTTCTGCAATGCCAATAATTTTTTTCCGTATTTTTATTTACATTTTTTTCTCAAGTAATTATTGTGAAAAAACAAATTAAGAGTTTATTAAAAAATTCTGAGGACACTTTTGCAACCGAAATTTACCAAATGATGTATTAATCAGCGCCGCAGTAACAGAGAAAGGAGATAAAACCTCTTCTAATATGTAGTAAAGTTCTCTCTCTAACACGTTATGTAGTCAGATAACGGACCTCGATAACGAAAAAGTGTTGTTGTGTTTTTCAAAACGGCTTACTAAGGACAGCCGTGGTCAAATGCAGACTCCGGAAAAAGGACCCTAATGTTTGTCTTCTATATTTCTATAGAGAACACTAGAGAACGTCTGCCGCTTAGTTGTAAAATGAATGTTGAATAAAGAAAACGTTCAGTAAATGCCAATTAGTGTGGGGGCCGTAGGGTCCTGAGAAACCACGATGTGTACAATGGCGCTCGACTGTGAGAAAACTGCAGCGGTATAATATGCCCATATTTCAGGCAAGACAAGATTACATAACTACGAGAAAAATGTTTTGGTGAAGTGGGAGTTTGAAAATTCGTTTCGATTTAATAAGTGATATGATTTACCGTAAAACTCAGTAAACACTATACATATCATTTCGGGGAGAAGTATAATCTTCGCACGGTTTATTGAACACCAGAAAATCTACCACATCCTTTTACTTTCTTACTGCCGCTTACGCAGTTGAGAGAAAATTATGTAATTCTATGCTAAAAAACGGCGATTATAAGCAGCAAAACTCTTAATTCAGAGCCCAGTTAACGAGAAAGTGAATAAATCAAGTTGCTAAATTTATAAACAAAATTCTCTAACTCGTGGCATATCCATAATCCATGTTTTGTGAATCCTTGATATCGAAAAATCGATTGAAGGCGAAAATTGATATTCCCCAATCGATCTAGCAGATGTCGCGGACAGCTAATTTTAAATCGAAATTTTATTTTTGGGTTATACTTCATAAAGCCTCTGGGACACTTCCAAAATTTTCAAAAAATGGCTCCAATGTTTTTCATATTGTGTAGTTTGTCCTCGTTGTGGGATAGTTTGAAGGAAGTTTAAGAGACTAGTAGAGGTCATGTTTGTTGAAAACCCTAATATTTCGGAAATTGCAAAAGTTTAAAAAAATTCCGCGGCTTAAAAGTACAACACTTATAAAGATAATTTCTTCCTTATGAAATGAATTCACCAAAAACATCTTTAAATAATGGCATGTTGGAATTTTTGAATATATGCGTATTTTTTTGTATAATTTGGCATCAAACATCGTCGCCTGTTAGGAATTCCCGGTACTTCATGAACATAATTTGAGATGTGTTTCGATGCTATTTCTATCATTATGAAAGAAAGTAGATAAAAGGAAGGTAATAAACTTAACTTAGAACTAACAAATTACTTTTTTAATTTAAGAAATGCTGATTAAGGTATGTTTCGTTTGCGAAAATTAGAAATAATTACTTTTTCTCGCTATTGAAATAAACGCAGGTCTGCATCACAGGGGCTTCGTTTTAATTGGTCGAGTTTGTATTATACTAGCATTATTTCTAATACTTGATATAAAATAAGAATTTGAGTACCATCTTGTACAAACATTTTATATTTAATTTTATATTACTTTTTTCAAATATTTATTCTACTTGTTCAACATTTATGTTTCACAGGGTGTTTCTATGTAATAATTTGTACTATTTTAGGACGATGCCGCTGTTATCAGGCGGGCTCGTAACCTTCATCCATGACATATAACGGATTAAATAAGCTACGTAAGTTTGATTGTAATATTTCAGTTAATTTTATTTATGATTTTATTTGGACAGTTCATTCAATGTTAATGGTGGGCGGAACATCTTTTGGATATCTTGAACATATACGGCAATTTGTTTTTGATTTACCTACTTTGAATGTATTAGTACATGCAGAGAGATTGGAGAAGGCATCTGTGGTTAGATTTTCGATGTATTTTTCGAGTGGTTATATTTGTAATTCCCTATTAATTAGCATGTTAGGAATAAACAAATAGCTTCAATAACCTTCTGAAGATTTAATTTTATATTAATTGTAATTTTTCAAATGGGTTGAGGCAGCGTTGCACCGGAAGGGGCCGACAAGAGAAAATGTCGAAGTCTTGATTTAAACATTAGCGTACAAGATTCTAATTCAATGGCAGTTTTGAGATTTATTAACGAAATAATTTTGAAATTTTGGTGTAAGATTCATTATATATTGCCTGAATACGATATGATCATGTTAATTTTTAATCTAAGAGATCTCCAAGATATTTTACCTTTTGTCCAAAACACATTACAGCCATTGTGTTGTAAGAGGCGAGGAAATTGACATCGACGTAAAGTAAATATTTTATTTTAGTAGTGTTTAATTTTGGTTGCTATTTCCGGATCCAGTTTTGAAATTTGTACAAACTTCTTTGTTTATTATCATATTTATATCACTATGTAAAGTAAAAAATGTTTTATCAGAATATAGTGTTGTTTTGGTATCGCTGAAGTATACATACATGTATACACACATATATAATATTATATATGTATACATTAAACAATACAGGGGAAGTACTCGTACTGAGCCCTGTGATATTCCTGCATTTATTGACCTTGAATTTGATAAAGCAGAGTTTTTTCACAGATTTGTCTGTTTCCCTTCCCCCTAATACCCCATGCTTTTCCCATCCTCCTCCTTTTTCCCCTCGTCATCCACTCATCCCATCTTCTTTTATTCCTAATTATTTTCCCAGGGAAATGATTTTTATTTCACTTTAGTAAAAACAACTAATTTAAATCTCTTTCCCATTTTACTTTACTAAGTTCCAACACAATTTTATTTTTTCGAGACAATTTAATTAAAGGAAGTATTAATTAACGCGTGTAACACCATTTGTTTTACCATTTATCTCCTCTACATTCATCAGGAAAGAATAATTTATTTTTTGATAAAATGGTTTTATTTAAATAAATGGTAAAAACTGCTTCAAATGGTTCTGAAAATAAGTTCAATGCTGTTCTTCGGTTGCAGCAGAAATGTCTTGGGGCTAAATGTAATTTCATCGGGAGTGATACTGGTGTAGATCTGGCCGGATGTACTGAATATTTCAAGATGATTTTTGCAATTGCAGTCTTAATTTGCATGATGAAGAAGCGTAAACCTGTAAATGGAATGCGGTATTAATAAATAGTAAAAATTTTCATACAGGACGAAAGTTTACACTTCTAGAACACCTTAAAGTAATATTTGGTTCTATCGTTTGTAACACGAAAAATTGAGAAATCTTGAAAAACATTCTTTTGGTCGCACTAGATAGCAACTGGCAAGAGGATGGGGCAAGACCGAAACGCTAGCCCACAGCAAGAAAATTAGAAAACTAACTAGAACACGAAAGTATGTGCCATTCATTTGCACCACTAGTTTTCTTTTAAGAACCTCTTCGACAACTTCTCATATATGGTTTTTCCCAATTTTTCTCCAATTGCTTCCCAATTTTTGCACTCACCTTATCTTTTCCCTAATTTAAAAAGAGTTCCCTAAGTAAAATGCTTGAATTTTGTATTAGAATGTTATAAATCAATACTTTACTACATTTGTACCCTAAAATTAATGGTACATGTTTAAATAGTGTGTTTTTGTACATTAATTATTCCATATTTTACTACTATTCGATATCTAGATAATAGTTTATTAAGAGGACTCAGAGAAGCTAATAAAACGATTTTACCCAGCCGTTTATAACCACATTCTCCCATACTATAATGTGCGATAGTGACCATTCACCTTCACTAAATTGAAAACGGCAGTGAATTAGAATTAGGCCTTTTTTCTTACCAGTCTTCTAAAAAAATCTTTAAAATGTGAGCTATTTAAAAATTCAACTTTTGTGACGCAAGTTCTTTTTTGCTTCTCTCGTCTAAAAACCATTTATAATTATTAATTTGAATTAGAGTTACTTGTTTTGTCAACATCACGTTTAGCGCAAATGATCAGAACTCGATCTGTGAGCCTTGCAAATAAATAATTACAGTATTCAAGATCATATCGCTGATATGATTTTAGCAAACATTAGGAAAACTATTAGTTTCGCGTCACCATACTTTATTGTGTTTCCAGATCGACGTAGGAATTTGATATTAATTAGATACAATAGGTAGGAAACGGTTTTATTGGACGAGAAATATGAACAATTTAAATGGCAAGTAGTTTCTATTGTAGATATGCAATTTTAGAAATGTATTGATATTTATATTTCAGTATTATAAATACCATTTTGGGGAACTTAATGATGAACTTCATTGGCAAAAGTTGGGATAATTTGCATTACCGTATGCATTACCATACCGCCTAGCTAACTCACCTGGACAACTGCGTAGCCCTTCACCAAAAGGCATATAGTATTGAAGATTGGTGTTCTTCTTTCGTTCCGAAAACCGTTCGGGGTCAAAATGTTTGGGATTCGAAAAGTATTCCGGATCTGTGTGGAATCCATAATTGGGTACAAGGATCCTAGATCCTGCCTCTAAAGTTATCGTTGTGCCAGGCACGTTGTACGGTTTGTTTGATACTCTGTCGATGAAAGGTACAGGTGGATACTTTCGCAATGTTTCTGAAAATAAAATTACAAATTTATTAAAAACATTGATTCATTCTCTTGTAGTTTTGTTATTACAAGAACAAATATGCGGGGTTGTGCGTTTCTTACAGCATTTCATTTACTCATACGTAATTGTATATGTTAAAATGAAGTTTAAAATAGTTGAGTTATTGCACGAGTTTAAGAAAAGAAACTAATTTTGAACTATAGTTCAGTTGTAATTTCATTCCCTCAGAAATAGATTTAATTTTCTATAATATTAGGGCTGTTGTTTGATGATTTTTATAAAAGTTTGTGATGGGTAGAATTTAATATTTCAAAATAATATTTAATACTTCATAGCCCACGGACAATAGTTACTTATTTCGTAGACCTACAACCCGTCCAATTCAGAGAATTGTAATACTTTTATGAAATGGATAAGCACATTTTTATTTCTTACGACAATCGTGTCAGTATAAAGCCACACCAGTGTCCTATTGAGACTATGCATATGTTTTAACAAGTAATACCTTGAAAGATCATGTCCAAATACTTCATGCCATGCACTGATTCAAAACACAAATTTTCTTTGGGAGCATTGTTCTCAATTTGTTGGCGTAGTTTATCTTCGATGTCGCTGCGCAACGCTAACTCGTACAAAATATATAATATAGTAGTGGCAGAAGTTTCAAACGCCGCCAACAAGAACCCCAGACTGCTCGATGCCACATCTAGTAAACCGAATTCTGGGCAAAATAATAAACAAGCATTTAGTCAAAAATCTTGGGAGAAAAGCTTTGGTGTTGTTAAGTTCTTAAGTAAGAAGTAATTGAAGTAAACAAATAATGATATGTCAATCATTAATTCATCTTGAACTTAATGTTGCGATGCTAATGTACAATATGCGGAAAAATGTTGTATTTGAATTTTTTAGGGATATGTGCTTTGAGATGATTTTTGCAAATTATATGTTTTGGTTTTTAAAAATTGTATTATTAAATACGATTCATCAAGTTTCTCAAATACTTCCTTCTTCATTCCATGAATTTTTTACCACATCCCGAACCCAGTACCTAATCATGTAGTGTAACTGCGAAGTAACAATGTTTCAAATGTTATATAGAAAGTACAGAAAATATTCAAAATATTTATGACTTCACTATACCTTAGAAATAGAAAATATTTAAACAAATTTTTATATATACAAATATTTAAACACAAAAACTATTGTACTGTATTGCCAAATGATGTGGCATTAGATCATAAATGTATAAAGTTTCTCCAGAATTATTTATTTTGGCACCTCTTGTTGACACCTGTATTGTTGTTATGTGAGTAACACAATGGAATTGGCAGGTGACTATTACTATTACGCCAAAAACTATTTTTATGTCATTCCTATGCAAGAAAAAAATATTCTGCACTTCCAATGCATTGAGTTTCATTTCTTTTAAGATACTTCAGATGCTAAAATTTATATTAATTCCTTGTTTAGGTTCAAATTTATTTTAAACTCTAAATCGACTCGAGAAGTTAAGAAAGCACGCAAGATACGGGAAAAGGGTCGAAATAATATTTTGTGTGAGCACATTCCGAATTTTTTATTGATGTGGATTTTTGTCTAAGCAATTTGCGTGAGTATTTGAAATCAATAAGTAACTACTAAAATGAAAATTACTAAGGATTTATGGTTTTGCATTTAATAAGTACAAAATTTTGAAAAACATTCTAGTGAATGAAACATATTGCAGTGAATTTATGCGACAAATTGCGAAGAAAAATTAATATTGAACAAGTTGAGAAATTATTGACAAGGACTTCAAGTGAAAAGAACAGGTCATTTTAGGCATGAGAATTAACAAAATAATAAAGAGAGAACTTATGATGGCAGAAGCTAGAAAGTAGAAGGACAAAAGTTACAAATATTTCCCGAAAAAAACAAAAACAAAACAAAAAAATTTACCTGTTGAAACATCTTTCAGAATTGCCACTAAGAGCATGCACTGCATGACAAGATCGAACATGTTCTTCATTTTTGCAGACGTGAAACTATGTGTTATTGCAGCTCGACATTATCTCCAGCGATCTCCATTGAGGCAAAAAAGGCCTTTGCGAACAGAATAAAGACATTTTTCACTAAATTGATGTCATGGATTTCGAGAACAGGTTCGTCAAAGGCATACATTCCGATGAATGGTTCAGTCTTATACTTTTCTTATATTTCTTTTGCAACTAAACCGATGGGCTTCTTCATTAAAACCACATCTTTCAGAGATCCAGCGAAGGGGATTGGCTTGAGATGCTTCACACCTTTCTTCTTCCAGTGTCCAAATTTGCGGGTGCAGAATAAATATGCGACGAGAAATACGACTGCTAAGAAAGTCACACCGTATAAGAGGATATTCTCTGCCAATGCCATTCTGACCGTAACCTGTAATGAAGGCGTTCCCAATGAGTTAGAATTGTCAAAAGACGTGAATAGGTACTGAATTAGGAACACAAGTTATTTATTGGCTCGCGTAATTTAAAACACGTTAATCCACGTGCTTTTTTGTAGGAATACCTCGCAATGCTTGTAATATTTGCGGTGATGATTCTCAATCAGCCATGTGACATTTTCTCCATAAATAAAATTGCAGTGTCTGTGAGAGACCGTATTATCTCTAAATGTTCAGTTACATATAATGTGAAAGCCATTGAACTTTAACGTAGGACAATTAAATGTAAGTGTGTTGTTTTCCGAATGAAGACTAGAAGACCATTAATATTAGAAACTATTAGAAATGCTATTTATATTTGAAATATTTAAATTCCTGCTGATAAGCATATGTGATTTATTCAGCAGTCATGACAATAGTATATCACTGTAGTTGTAAGTGATAATTGTATATTACTGTGGCAATAGTACTTGGTCTTTCGGATTTCCTCCATGGCAAAGAATATGGCCGAATAAGGGGGTGAAAAACGCTCTCAAACCAAATCGATAATACGGGTACGTAGGCTTCCGCGGTGGTAGTCAATACTGCCCAGTATAGTTCTGAAGAAGGCCACAGCAAGATGGCCGAAACGTCAGTACAATGGCCCAAGATGCGGCTAATCCCGGAGAGCCAAGAATGCAAATCGATAATAGCTATGCTCATAAGATAGAAAATAAAAATTGCCTAAAATTTATGATTCCCAAAAATCAGCTTTCTAGGGCAGTTTGTTGCATAGAAAGAATGAGGAACGTGTTTTCAAATCATATTTTTTGTCAGCTTCCATTCCATGTATTAGGAGGAAAAAATTGCAATTACGCGGAAAATATTTGAATTTGAATGTATTTTAGTCAACATATATTGGCGCGAAATTCAAATAGAAAAAGAGTTAATTATTTTTAAAATTAATTTTCGACGAGTTAACGTTTACGTACTGTCTTAGCCTTTTTCTAGAATATGTCTCATAACATTCTACAACGTTTTTGTCAGATTTTTAAATAACATCTATGATAGTGGAAAAAAAACAAACTTTTTTCACTATAATTCTTAAAGTTTGAAATTCGGGCCAAAATGTTATTTTGAAAACATATGTTCACCAATGTTTGTGGGCCTTATCCCCAGTGTAAGAAGTAAGTATCTGATGGAAAGTCATTTTACTTTCAAATGCACTATGTAAGCTAAGGTATTCCACCAATAACAATAAATATTTATATAAAATATTTATAGACCTTAGACATTTACTTACTTTTTCCAGCGTTCTTTAGAATTTCGATTGCAGCCCCCTTTCCGAAGTTGTTCTCTCAACGTTGCCAGAAAGAAACTGAAGGCTGTCCGTTCTAGGATCTGCGTGGTGCACATGGACGTTGCTTAAAACATGTTTCGCTCTAGGCTAGCGACTTGTTACTTTATTGTAGAGCTTTTTTGTGCTTGAGAATTGACAAATGATTTGAAAAAAATTCTGATATATTTTTCAATGCAATAATTTCTCTAATATATACAAGTTTTTGCTAGAGGTAGTAACACAGGTAATCCCTATTTAATATTTGATGGCTCATTCTTTATGTAGTACAAACGAAACCTGGCAAATGTCCTGCCCTGCATCTACTTCTTTCTCCTTTCCTCTTCCTTTCTCTCTCCGTCACCCTCTCTCAATCTCTCACTCCGCCTGTCTCTTCGACTTTGTCTGAGTCTGCCTGTCTCTTTCCATGTCTCTGTATCTCTCTTTTGCTTTCTGTTTATTTTTCTGCGTCTCTGTCTCTATTTCTCTCTCTCTCTCTCTCTGCCACTGTCTCTTTTTGTTTGTCTCTGTCATTTTGTCTCGCCTTGCCTTTCCCTGTCTGTCTCTCACGCGCGCCGCTCTCCTGATCTCAACTTCGTTTTGCGTTACACGACAACAATGAACCTTCTGGGATGAAAAACACGTAGATCTGGAAAATTTCATGGAGATTAGTTTCTCGGCGACTGAGTTCACTGCTCTGGTATATACCAAGATCCTTTTGTATATATATAAGATGTATTGGTATAGTTTAGTGGCTTATGTCTAACTTCTACACATTATCGCCGGTATACCAAACTTGTAGTATATAATTCAACACAATCATTGAGCAAAATGAGAAAATCTTTGCAAACATTAAGCCATATGGACTTTCAAAAACGCATGTTCTTAAAAAAATTAAACGTCTAGATTTAAAATGGATTTGTAGGAAGCAAAAACTAGACTGAACTAACTGCCTTTTAATTTCATATCTTAATGAAGACAATTAGTTTCTCGGGAATTTTCATCCTTGATAATTATAATCTATGAAGGCAGTGGTATTTTTATGAAACGGATTTACTTATGTTAATTACTGTCTTTAAAACATGTCTATTATCGTCAGAAACACATAATGTAAATGGCAAGAAATATAAATTATTTGAGGTTGTGCTGCAAGCCACATACTTCAATTAAAACAACAATAAAACATTCCGACTCATCGTACTACTATTTTGAAGAGGAACTGCTGATCAACAAATCATTATTGAGTAAGAATTCGTGAAAGGTAACAGGCAAAATGCAAATTTTTCTTTTTATGTTGAATTGTTACTTAATCGATAGATTCTGATGCCCTTATTAAGTGTGTAAAATATTTTTTAAAAAAATTCATAATTACTTAAGTTATAAACAATTCAGTATTTATGCATCTTTTAGTTGCAAAATAAATATCTCACAACAGAGTTGATATAATTTAATGCTTCCAACGGCAACTTGAAGGAAAAAGTATATATTTTAAGATACACAATATTAATTTTTAAAACTTATTAACAATCCCTTTTTTTTATTGCAAAATAAAATGTAAAATGAAAAAAATCCGTGTTCTGCGCTTTTTAAAAATATTTTAAGAAAACATTCTAAGAGGGAATTTAATATAGATTCAGAATCCGTTAAAAAAAGTTAGCAAACATTAATACATAAAAAGTAATTAATATTTTTATCGAGCGGCGCACGGTCGCGCCACGAGACGCGTACCGTAGCTTGGAGGTTTTGATGCACCATACTGTGTTTCTGCGATTTTACTCTCAATATTAACGCAAATATTTTTTTTAATTTAAAATTTAGTAATTTTAGTACCAATTTTCGCTTAAAACAATTTTTTATTTACATAACCACATTAATTATTATTAATAATTAAATTTATTTACAGAACGTTATGAGCTTCGTAATCAGACGCTGACGAATATCGCTTACATTTAAGTGACTTAGAATCGTTCGGTAAAAAGCAATGAAACTGTCGGGTGTTTTTGATTACTTTACATTTTGAAAATCTTGGTTTTAAAAGTTTTGCTTCATTTTCATATTCCTCTTTGGTGCAATACGCGAAAGACATTGACCTGTGAAAACAATTTTTTGCCCAAACGAACAACATCTTTGCGTTTGTTAATGGTTCATCTAATCTCGTTCTTTGCATACTTGTTTTCCAAGCATTCCTTTTGATTGTCCCGCCAACACCGTCACATGCACTTTTGCCATGAGAAGTGGCAAAAAAGTGCCACTCTGCATTAATACGAAATTCATTTTCATGTTGAATCAAATTCAGGAAGTTACTTTTATTTTTGTACTGACTCGCAGCTCCGTCCGAAAAATAAATAATTCGTTCAATCCACGCATACTTGTCTTTCAAATACTGAATCAGTTTTGTATTGTATAGGTGAAAGCTAACAGTATCGTGCTTTTCGATTTCAGAAATAATAACAAAATTATCCGAAACTATCTTGCCGTCTTTTCGCGTATACATGACGTATGGATGAATTGTAGCCTGGGTATTTGACCAGTGATGCGCCTGTATTGCATCTTGTATTTGAAATGTATAATTTTCTGAAAAATCCAGCGTTACCAAAAATTCACCTTCCTTTAAGCTGTCCTTTTTTGCACTAAAGTAAGCACTTTGTTCTTTTGTTATAAAATCATGCGTCAGTAGTTCAGGCAAATCTTTTCTTATCTTCTCTAAAAATGCTTCTATGGAATCTGTTTGTTCAACGAATTCAGTTCTAGAAAAATATATTAAAACATCTAATAAGCAAAAGTAATTGGTATGAGGAAGGACCGATAGTCAATCTTCCCACAGCCGTTCCCGATAAACAAAATCTAATAAGCAAAAAAGTTATTTGTGAAATTATTTATACAAAAATTAATAGAGTTACAGTAAGGTATTATAAAAAATCAAATTTCCAATTTAAATTTAAAATTGTATAGCAAAAGAAATTTCTGAAATTTGACAAATCGTTGCCAGGCACTCAGAAAATTAATTTTAAAAAATTGATTTGTAAAATTAATTGAAAGTTTAAAATAGATTTTTTCATGTTATGCATAATTTAGGCAATATATTAAGTTATCATTAAATTAAAAAATTGAAATGTAATTATATGTACCTATCAGTGCTTATCCATTCCCTGTACTTTACTTCCTTCACGGAATATTCTGTAAATAATGCATGCAACTTCTCGCAAAAAGCAGTAACACCAGGACAATTTTTGCAATTTCTGAGATGACAAGATGGAAGAGCTTCTTTGCAAATAATTTCTCTTAATGCCTTATGGTATGATAAGGTGAAGGTGTGATTTTTCTTCTGAAATTCGGATTTTAGAGCAAAAAACTTTAATCTCATGTTCTGGTGTGTTTTACAAACACATACGTTGTGGCAACTAGCTTTGTTAACAGAGATGCACTGTTTTGGTCGCAGTTTTGAAAATTTAGAACAACTAATGATAAACTGAGGAAATTTTTCCTGAAAACGTTTATGTGCTTCCTTCAAATTGCACAAAAGTAAACGCTTTTGCACATTTTCTCTACCTACATCGGTTTTTATAGAAACACAATCTTTTTTTCCTGGCATCATTCTACTAGTATCATCACTCAAATAAAATTCTGTTACTTTCTGAATAATTTCCTCACTTATTTTTCGACCAACTTTCTTTGGTGGACGCGACTTATAGCCATTTTCTTTCCTTAATTTCTTCGCCCTTGATGCCATTTTATGCGAAACGCCAAACAACTCACGCATTTTCCTTATACTAATGCAAACAGGAAGCGTTGTAAGTATTTCGATTTTTTCACTTCGGAAAATAGCTTTCGACAACGCATTGTTCACATCTCGAATCAAAGTCTCGTCTATCAAAGAATTGTCTGCATCGGGCAATTTCTGTCGCTTTGTTGCACGTCCAAGCATATCATTTTCAGCTGTTTCTTCCTTGTATGTAGGGTCATTTTTTTCGTTGTCCACGTAGTTTTCATCCCGTGAAGATTCTTCTTCGGTAGTATCAATAATGATTTCCTTTTCGACGGAAGAGACAGTAACTTTTTGACTATAAATTGACGTTCTGCATGAATCACAGATATATTTTCCAGTTAAATTAGAAAAGATACGATTCCACTGCGTCGTTATCAGCTTCAAATTTTTGTAGACACGATTGTGTTTGGATTTTTTAAGTGGGTTGCAACATTTCTTCGGGGTAGGCATTTTATATAATCTGTTTAAAATAATAAAAAACATAAAACTATGAGAACTGACAATATGAAATAATAAATAATGTAAATGATTAGAAAAATCAGTTATTGTTATTAATAATATTGATAAAGTCAGTAATATTGAACATTTTAACGCTTTTAATCGAGATTATTTAATAACAATACACAATTATTGTTTATAAATTTGCAAAATAAAAAACGAAGTCATATGCAATGTTAATTACGCTTACCTTTTTGCGTAGAAATTAGAAACAATAAGAATGGTTTCTTAAGCGAAAACAATTGTTGTAAAACAAAAGCGTGCTGCGACTCGTTCGTACCGACAAGCTAAGGCGCGACCGTGCGCCGCTCGATAAAAATATTAATTACTTTTTATGTATTAATGTTTGCTAACTTTTTTTAACGGATTCTGAATCTATATTAAATTCCCTCTTAGAATGTTTTTTTAAAATATTTTTAAAAAGCGCAGAACACGGATTTTTTTCATTTTACATTTTATTTTGCAATAAAAAAAGGGATTGTTAATAAGTTTTAAAAATTAATATTGTGTATCTTAAAATATATACTTTTTCCTTCAAGTTGCCGTTGGAAGCATTAAATTATATCAACTCTGTTGTGAGATATTTATTTTGCAACTAAAAGATGCATAAATACTGAATTGTTTATAACTTAAGTAATTATGAATTTTTTAAAAAAATATTTTACACACTTAATAAGGGCATCAGAATCTATCGATTAAGTAACAATTCAGCATAAAAAGAAAAATTTGCATTTTGCCTGTTACCTTTCACGAATTCTTACTCTATTTTCTTTTTTGTTCGTACTATCTACTGGTAGCCTGTTTTTATCATTTTCTCCTTTCTGTCTTTTTGAAATCTGGTCTTTCTTGTTCTCTTAATTTTAGCAGCAAGCTTAATTCCAAAGCAAATAGCGGAGGGATGCTTTCTATTTTAGTTTTTAGAGTAAACTGGACGTGACCTACGATCTCGCGCCAGGAATTGCAGAGCGGCAGATGGACTTCTGCAATCTGTGGGTCGATCGGGGATGGGGAAGCCTCTTGGTGCGGGGAGCTGGAGCGGGTAGAGGCGTGCGGGGAAATGGCCGGAAACTACCCGGGGAGCTGAGTTTGGCATCCGGCCCACGCTGCAGCTAGAAATGACACCAAATGCCCACAAAAACATATCCGTAGTATAAATATTTGATCTCTGCCCTGAAGTATTTGAACTAATACAACTTTGTTTAGAACAGATGTATAGTAATAGCACAAATATTTTTATTCTTCTTTTTCGACCTTTTCTCGCGGTTGTTCTATTTCTTCGCCTTCTTCTGTGTAGCCAGCATAACGCTTAAGGACATCTCTTCTTGTGCCTTCTCATACTTGTTTTACTGCATGTTTTATATCTTCCTATCTATTCTTTCTGGTAGCATGTTCTCACCATTTTGTTTTCATAGGATCACATTTTTCAATAGTAGCGTTATCTGTGTATAATTTCTTTTTATTACAGTGGTAATCTGTGGTCTTTAAAATTGAAATATTAAATAATAAAAATGTATCACGTGTTCTAAAGAACTGCTTTTTACATTACAATACTTGTGTAAGGAAGGAATATACACATGTACATTTACGAGTATTTCCCTCTCATAGAATGACATTCATATCGAAATATTCCTTCTCTAGTTTTCTAAATAGTTTTAATGTTGTGGATTTATCGCATTATTTATACATCATTTTACGAATTGAAACTGTTTACATTTGAGAATATATACCTCGCATCTCTTCAAATAAATATCTGCTTTGAAATATTCATTCAATATCCAATTCTCTTCTTCAAAAATAGGCGCGTTTCGACCTGATAGGTTTCACTTCTCTTTGTGAACCGCGCACCATTTCGGCCATTTCTGGACCAGGGTGCGTCGCCGGCCGCCGGGACACTGTGACGTCAGAGCAACTGGTAGGGAATTTACACCGCCCGCCTGCTGAAAGCCACCGAAGGCGCGAGCGGCGACGCCAGAGGAGGCGGCGGCTGCAGCAGCGGAAGGAAGGCGTAGATCGCGCGCGCCTCGATGCCCTGCGATATGCCGCGCCAGAGGCAGTTATTGCTGCTAGCTCAGCAGCCTGGACGGGATCGATGGCGTTGCCGGTGTGCCGCAATAAAGACGACTAGGAATGGGGCTGTTAGTGACGGTAGAGTTCACGGTAGACTACATAATCTCTAGTTCTACGTTTATGTGACCACGTGACATTTCGTGGAAACTGCTAGAGAGACCTGAGTCAATGCCCCCTATCACAGTTAGTTTCTTAGCCCAGTTTCGTTGATCCTTCGAGCTAATGCTGAGATGGACCATTGTGTTTCTTCTGGGCATAAATATAAATTCATTGTCTGTGCACGTCTTCTAGTGTAATATAGTTATTCAAATTATCCTTCTCCTTGTTCTAACGGTAGAGAATCAATTCTTCTACGTAGGGCACGGTGACGGATAAAAGATGATGTGCCTTGCAAATAGTATTTATTGCAATAAAGCGAATTTCCTGATTAAAATTAAATATTTCTTATTTCTTGCTAAAAATGCTTATTTCCGTCTGTATTCATAATTCAACTTCTAAATGGGGTAGGGTAAGGATCCGAGAGTGTATGAAAACGTGCACAGAATACTCTTCTCTAGAAGGTCACACAGTTTTAACGGTTTTGGACGTAATTTATGTATTTATTTATGTCAAAACAATAAAAAACTGTGTGTGGTATGGTGCGGGGGAAGTTAATTTGAAGTTACATTTATGTTCAGAAGCAAAACAAGGGGCTATCTCAACATTTCCTCAAGGATCAGGGAAACTGGACGAAAACCTGATCGAGATGGGGTTCATTGACTCAGAAGCTGAAGTACAATACTAGCCTGCCGTATGACTTTTTTTAACAATGATTTGTACTTTTCAAAGTAGAGCAGGAAAGGTTGAGATACACTATGATGCTTAGAAATGAAATGAAAGAAAGAATTCGCGTCTGTTTTCATGTCGTCCTAATCTCTTGTTATCCAAGAATTGCTTTTCTGTGGAATATTTAATTTTCTTTTCGAAAACGAAAGCGAGGAACGAGCGAGTCTCGTAAACTTCACACGAGTGTATTAATATCCTTTACATCGAGTTTCATGCGGTACTTTTTCTACGACTTATAGTAACTTTTATAAATTAAACTTTTACATTGAACAGTTTCGTGGCAGTTGACATGCAGCAATGAGTCAAGGCCACCTAGTGCACAGCTCCCTACTTTACGGCAGGTGTCCTTTGTTTGCCACTGCGCTAGTCAAATAGGATCAAAGGGAAATGAAGATTCATTTTTTTTAAATATTCCACGTATAAATACTAATAATAAAAGACATTAAAACTGACAAGCATCATATAATTTCGAATGTAATTTTAATGTTTACAATCGAACAAAACATATACTAGAATGATTCTCAATGATAAATTGTCAATACTTGATTTGTAAACTTCTCTGTGATCGACAAAAAATGTATAATAATGAAATCTGTATCGTAATGATTAGCATTATGCATCGGGTTGCAGCAACACCACCTCTGCAGAAGACCTCGGTACCATCTCGAAGGAGGCGAGTAACGTCATCAAACTTAGGCCAGCTCCGACCATCAGTTCGATCAGGTTTTCATATTTCAGTCCGCATGTTTATTGTGAAGAACACGTTGTATTCTGAGTTCCCCTCAATTGGTTATATCTTTAAATCTTTGTGGCAATTTTACTTAGACGAACATTTCTTTTAAGAGTAGTGTACCGTTGTGTTGTGGTAATTACTTGAATGGTCGAAATATTAGTGTTCAGATTTCCGAAAGTTGAATCTTTCAACAGGAAGTGGTTGCGAGTGATACAAGGATTTTCGCCCGACCATCAGTTTTAAGGTATTCTTAATTGCTTTGAAACCTCGTTGCATTATTGAAATTATTATTTCTTGTGTGGTATGCTTACAGACTTTGTATTATATATAAGGGGGGATGCAAATCGACGCATCCTTATTTTTTTAGTTTCCTAATGGTAGAATCAAAATATTACTCAGAGAATATTGAAGAAGAGGAAAATATGTTCTATGTAGCAACTTATGCTGAAAACTTTTTGATCTGTTTTTAAGAAAATTTCGTGTAACTGCAAATGCGAAATTTGAAGCCCTTTTTCATAGATATCTTTTGAGTTTTGGAAAAACTTTATTGGATGTCATATCCAGCAGTTCTATTTACAAATGCAATAATGGGTTAAAATTGCTGGAATTGTACATATTAAAGGCGTGAGATATATTTTAAAAAATGTTTCCGTGTAATTTAAAAAAACACAACAAAAGAATAGACAAAATTACTTTTGTGTCGTTTTATACAGTGCATTTCGCACTATCCGTACGAAGTGTTTGTAGGCAATTTTTGATAAGTTTTAAGAAAAATGCAGTAATGTGAACGAAACTTCGCTAATGTAAATATTAATGACGTGAGAAGATAGTAAAAATATTTACATTTTTGTCTTACCTTTTCTGTCATTACTTTTTTTAAACACACAAGAGTATAGCAATATGAGGTTAATGTTAATAATAATTAACATTTAGCATTACCTAATAGTTAAAGGAAGCATTTTGCATGAGTATTATTTATAGCGTTTAATACCATTTATTTCACAATTTCCTCTATACTCGTCAGGAAAGAATAACTTCTTCTTTTGTAACATGGATTGATTGAAATAAAGTGTGAAAAGTACTTCAAAGTGTTCTGAAAATGAGTTCAATGATGTTCTTCGGTTGCAGCAAAAATGTCTTTGGGTTAAATGTAATTTCATCGGGTGTGGATCTGGCCGTATGCACTGAATATTTCAAGATGATTTTTGCTATTGCGGTCTTAATTTGCATCATTGCATAGCGCAAACCTCTAAATGGAATTCAGTATTAGTAAATCGTTTCTTAAATTAATGCGATTTAAAACTATGTTTACATCACTATCATGGTGTTAAAACATTAAAGGACGCTATAATAATTCAAATTCTAACAAAAGTTGAAGTAATTTATCTTGTTATCAGAAAAGCATATCAATGCTTTTCACTGGGTAAAAAATAAAAAGACAAAAAGAAACTGATCGTACCTTTAAAGCCACATTCTCCTAGGTAATGCAAGAATTAACAGTATACTATTTACATTTATTTTCATTTTGTACTACTATTTTGTAGTACTATTTACTTTTTGAATTATTCATTGTTACTAATAGGTACTGAGTTTGCAACTATCCTGTATTTTTACTTTCTCGCAGTTCTACTATTTACTCAATTTATATTATCAACAAATTGATGTATTTATTTTAAGCAATCCGCAAAGTTTAATAGAAATTTCCGCAACAATGCTTCATCGATATTTGAGAAGCTCATTGTTTTTGAACGTCGAGATGAAGGTAGTGAGGAGATACAGCTGTTTTATTTAGTAGAATTGCTGGTGGTGAATCTCCTAGGCCGAGAGCCAGTACTTCCATTTGCGATACATTTCGTAGCAGTTTTTAGTAAATTACTCTTTAGAATGCCCAGTGATGTAACTTATATACTCTGCCTGATAAAAATGTTGATGCACGCAGAAGGATTGGTTGGAAGTAAATGAAACAACGTATGCTGAACGACCATGTGTCTTCATTGAATTGGTTACAATATGGGATGAAAGAGACAAGGCCGTTGACAGTTACAAGTCGAAAGTTGCCGCCAATTCAGTAGGGGGTCGTACCTCCTTTGGTTGCAATGTATGCCCCTTATGCTGTTCGGAATGGTGTCAAACAGCCTTTCGATCCTCTCTTGAGGCAAGGTCGTCCTCAGTGGCTGCGGCTGTTCCTCTAGACCCTGCAAGTTGATACTGGAGCTCCCTTCCAATGGCATCCCAGACTTGTGCAGTGATGGATTAGGTCCGGCGATCTTGCTCGCTCCGTGAGGACTTCAACAAGCTCTAGGCAATTCTTAGACACACGTGCTGTTTGTGGGCGTGCATTATGTTATTGGAATACTGTCCCAGGGTGCTTTTCCATAAGAGGTAAAACGTGTGGACGCAGAATGGCTGTAACGTATCGCTGTCTTCCGAAGCACTATTAAAGGTGATTTGAACGCATATTCAATGGCTCCATACGCCATGATGCTCGGGATTATGCCTGTGTGTCTCCACATTTTGGGCATGATGTGAGCTCAGCCTTTCACGCCGCCACATCCGAACACGATGCTCATCGGAAGTTATGATGACGTGGGACTCATATCTGAACATGATGCGACTTCATTCTCCCCCCTGTCCATGTACTCTGGGCACGGCACCAATCCAAACGCCGAAGTCAGTGTTCTGGTGTCCGACGCATTCTGACGGTGTTCGGTGGTTCCCATACAATGCCTGGATCGATCCGCTCTGCCACCTCAGAGCTCCTAGCTTTCCAGCCTAGTACCAATTCAAATCAATGCGCCACTCGCAAGCGCCGAAAACTAGTCCCTCATCTTTGCCCAGAGTACCGGTCCACTGCCTTGACGAATCCAAGAGCCCAACAGGAGACCACCTGAACTAAGGTTCGGGCAACTTGGGGACCCCTTCCCGTCTCCTCTTGCCTACACCTTTAGGCTAACGACGTGAGTGTCGCCAGGAACCTAGGCAACCTGACGAGAGGCGATTTCCCGATGGATTTCCATATATGGATTCAAGAGTATTCCGAAGAGTCGCCTTCAGTCGATCCTGCCCAAAGGTCGATGCGCTATAGACACGACTGATGGATGACTGAGCAAACCGGACAACCGGAAGCTTAGCTTACTCACTGCGTGAAGCTATCGACGTAAGTGCCGCAGTAAAACTTATGGTCCCGGTGATCGTCTACAACTCTTCACCAGAGACCGTGTCCACCTATGCAGTCACGTTCGCCCCTGCGGAGAATCAACTGTGTATGATGAACTATGACTATCCGACAAACAAGTTGAAATCTGAATACAATTGGAAATGAGCGTTTTTCGCATGAATTAATATTATTCGTCAAGCGAAAGTACGTAGTTTTGACAACACCGCGCTGGCAACGTTGCTCGCTTCTTCGTTGAATTGAACATTTTCAGTAATAGCTGTTAATTGCGCAAAAAATTTAATATTACAATATTAAGTGGCTATTTCCACTAATGCGTGAAAGTATGTGCTGTTGTAACTCCATTAGTTCTCCTCTTTCTTCCCAATTACTGCACTCGCATTATTATCTTTCTAATTTCCGCACTCTTCCCTATGAATATGCTTCAATTTTGTATTATAATTTTATAAAGTCAAGAAGTTCTACATTACTGCCTTAAAGTTGATGCAATACTCTTAAAGAGTAGGTTTTACCTACAAGAGTTTTAATGGATGACATTTTACCGAAGCAGCCATAGTTTTTCCTTCGATTCAATATCTTGATAACTTGTTTATGAAGAACAGAAGTTCATGTAACGAGTTGCTCTCGGGCTTTTGTAACCACATTCTTACAAACGTGCATTTGGACATTCACGGTGGTGGCCGTTGACCTTCATTAAATTGATAACGGTAATGAGTTAGAATGTCACAATTGAATCACTTTTTACCAGTCAAAGTTTCAAAAGGGATGTATTTAAAAATGGTTATTTGAGAAAACAACTTTTCCGACGCAAGTTATTTTTGGTTATCTCACCTGCAAACAAATTTATTGTTAATAATTTGAATTAACGTTAATTGTTTTGTCGCATTACGTTTTGACATAAATAATCCGGACTCCATCTGCGATAGTCAAACAATGAAATAATTACACTATACAAGACCAATTCACACGGTATTACATGGTATACATATGGTGTACTTTGGAATAATATGTGAATATGTTAAGAAACTCCGTTTCGTTTCACAATAATTTATCGTAATAAAATATCTTAAATAATTAGATTAATAAATCAACTAGAGGTGCTAAAACAGCCCGTACTTTTTCCTCCTTCCTAATGGCAACGTAATACTATTTATACCACAAATTCTATTCGAATCAACACATCTCAGTGATCATTCTTTGTAAAACTCTTTACAAATCTGCCAACATTTCGTCGAAAACTAAATATTTTCATGCAATTATAAACAAAAATTTGGAATTATAACAGTTTTTCATACAGCAAATCATGTTCCAACAATGAGATGTAATTCACTGAAATTGTGCTGTTGTCTCACGGCGCAAAATGCCATTGTTGAATTCCAATCTGATGTCCCCTGAAGGCTGGTAATTTTCATTCTATATATTTCGAATATGTTTTAAATATTCCTAAAAGATAAATTTGTAAACGTGCAACAAAAACTCAAATGTATGAAACGAACAAAGTAATGAAAAATAATATACAAATTCTAACTTACGTACTAGCTACTCTAAATGCATCGAATCACATCTCATATTACGTTCATGAAGCGCAAGAAATTCGGGGCGGGCGATGTTTAACGCCAAAGTACACAAAAAGTACTAATATTTTCGAAAACTTGAACGTAATATTATATGAAGATCTGTTTTTGATGAATACATTTCATTAAGAAAAAAATGTTCACAATTGTAGTTGTTGAAAGACGCCATAAAAATTTTAATTTTCGAAAAATTAGACATTTCAACGAACATGATACTCCCACCATAAGCAGCGTCCTTTGTGATATCTAAGATCCAAATTTATTTAAAATATTTTCTGCCTTTTTATGAAAAAATGGTTTGAAGAAAATTAAAAATTGCTCGTTTGACACAAAATTTGGCAAAAAATACTCAAAGTATTGAAAAATTGAATATTACATTATTAGAAGATGTTTTTCATGAACACATTTCATTAAGAAAAATGTTTCATTAAGAATTCTTCATGATGGTAGTTGTAGGAAGATGAAAAAATTTTATTTTTGCAATTTACAAAATTAAGATTTAAGATGAGCATGTGACATACACCATGCCTTTAAGCGACCTATGTGCTATTCAAGATCAAAATATATTAAAATTTATTGGTGTCATTTTTGAGAAAAAAAATTGTTCGAAGAAAATTACAAATTGCCTATATTTCACGGAAAATTACATGAAAAGTACTCAACATTTTCAAAAAATTGGACATGTTTTAAAATCTATCTTTAAGGAATAGATTTCATTAAACGAAAAAATCTCTATCTTCATAAATGTAAGAAGATCCCCCAAAAAATGTTGAACTTTAACAATTTCCGAAAAATCATGATTTGAAACGAACCTTTCTCTTAAACATCCTTTACAGTATGCAATAAGAAAGCATGGTAAAAAAGTTGGAGCCATTTTTTTGAAAATTTTGGAATTGTCCCTGGGGCTTCATGTAAAGTATCCCCCAAAATTGAAATTTCTGTTTTAAGTTCAAGGGGATTCGACATCAGTCACATCGATAGATGAATATTAATTTTAGTGAAAATCGGTTGGCCGGTTTAGCTGTTAACATTGATAACCCACCGACAGACAATTTGCCGTCAATCGATTTTTCACTATCAGGGTTTCACAAAATATAGTTTCTGGCTACACCACGTGTAAGTGTTTTCTTTTTAAATTTAGCAACTGGATTTATCCACTTTTTTGTTACTAGTGCCCGGCAATAATAGTTTTCCGTCGAAAATCCACCGCTTTTTCCCGCAGTATCACATAACTTTCTCTCTACTGCGTAAGCTATTGCGAGAACGTAAAAGTCGTTTTCTTGCACAAGGAATGTAAACACAATTAAATGGAGATTCTTTTTATCGTGGATTTGTACTGAAAACGGTTTTATTGGGCGAGAAATATGAACAAGTTTAATGGCATATAGTTTCTATTGTTGATTTGCACTTTTTTAGAAATTCCAAATTGAGAACATTTTTCTCTCAGTAATATACCATTTTTGGGAGCTTAATGATGAACTTCAATAAAGAAATTTGGCATCATTTGCATTAACTTGTTCAATTACAAGCATGCAAACTCACCTGGACAACTGCGTGGCCCTTCACCAAAAGGCATATGGTATTGAAGATTAGCGTTCTTCTTTCCTTCCGAAAACCGATCAGGGTCGAAAAATTTGGGATTCGAAAAGTATTCCGGATCTGTGTGGAATCCATAATTGGGTACAAGGATCCTAGATCCTGCCTCTAAAGTTATCGTTGTGTCAGGCACGGTGTACGGTTTTTTGATACTCTGTCGATGAAAGGTACAGGTGGATACTTTCGCAATGTTTCTGAAAAATATTACAAATTGATTAATAATATTGACTGATTCTCTATTAGTTTAGTTATTATGAAAACAAATAAACATAGTTTCTCGCCGCATTTATTCAACTCATACGCATTTGTAGGTTATTTAGAGTAACATTAAGATATTGCATAAGTTTAAGAAAGGAAGAGAAATTGTGAAATAATTTCGGAAGTGTTTATGAAGAACCATTTATCAGTTGTAATTCCAGTCTCTCATATGTACAGTTAATTATTTATGATAGTGCTCTTATTTTATGAAATTTTTATGACTGTTTATTTTTCATTCACGTTAAATTCAGATATTTTAAAATAACCTTCAATACTTTGTATAGAGTGAGCAATCATTATTTATTTCCTAGATCTACAGAGTTTACAAGTCATATAAGTTTTAATGTGTAATAATTGTATTATATAAATAATTAGAAAATGTTTATGAGAATGATCTGAATGCAACCCCACATCACTGCTCTCTCTTATATGCAATAGGTGTGTTATAACATGTAATACCTTTAAAGATCATGTCCAAATACTTCATTCCTAGCACTGCTTCAAAACACAGGTTTTCTTTGCCAAAATTTTTCTGAATTTCTTGGCGTAGTTTATCTTGGATGTCACGGCGCAACGCCAACTCGTACAAAATATATGACATAGTGGTCGCAGAAGTCTCGAGCGCTCCCATCAAGAACGCCAGACTGTTTGCTGCTACATCTACTTGATCAAATTCTGGCGAAAAATTAAAACAAGCAATTAGTAAACTAGTGGTGCTAAAACCGCACGTACTTTCTCGCCATTAGTAATGGCTACGTAATACTATTTATACCACAATTTCTCTGCGAATTATTTATTGCAAAACTCGTTTAAAATTGTAGAACATTTGGTGCGAAAAATATGCAGAATGCAAGAAAGTAAAATATTTAAAAGTTGATAAATAATGCGAAAGTTATAGAGTTGGGAAACAAATAGGTGAAAAAAATAGTAATGATTAAACACTATGGTATTGTACAATTTTACAAATATATAAAAGTATTCGTTTTTATTTCCGCGAAATAAAAGTAGACTATTATCGTGTTCTCTGTGCGGATCGGCGTTACAACAATGGGTAACAACAATGACCGCTCATCTATTCGTTTTCACATTTAACACAATTAAAATTAAATAGTAGAAATATATAATAAATAATAATAAAATGATAATGAAATAATATAAAAATTCTAACTTACGTAGCATCCAACTGCGTAAATCGGGGGCCAATGAAGGCTAGAAATCTTCATTTCATATTTATTTCAAAGAGGTTTTAAATAATTTCTAAAATATTAATATGTGAACGTATAACAAAAGCTCCAATGTAACAAACGAATAAATAAATATGAAATATTATACACATTCTAACATACGTAGCATCAAACTGCCTCACAACATTTAAAATTACGATCAAGAAGCGCAGTATATTCTGAGTGGACGACTGACTTTTACGCCCAATTACTCCACAAATACTTATATTTTCGAAACATTCAGCGTGACCTTATTTCAAAACCTGATTTTGATGAATACATTTCATTAAGAAAAAAATGAATGTTTATAATAGTAGAGGTGGGAAAACATCGAAAATTAAAGAATTTTTTCAATTGTCGAGAAATCGGACATTTCAACCACCAAGAGAAATGCGCCATTTTCTTAAATGTCTTTCAGATCGTCCACCAACAAAATCATCAAAAACGACGGAGTCGTTTTGAGAAAAAATGTTTAAACAAAAATTAAAATTAAATTTATGCAACATTACGCGAAAAATAATCAAAATTACGATAAATTGTTCATGAACTTATTTCAAAATCTATTTTAAAGGAACATATTTTATAAAGGGAAAATATCTCTATATTCAATATTATAGTTTTAGGAAGACGCCGAAAAAAAATTGAACTTTTTCAATTTTGAAAACTCAAGAGTTTTCAACCAATATGAGACTTGCGCTATTCTCGTAAATGTCAGATTCTCCAAAAAAGTTAATGTAAATCGATGTCACCATTGTTTTAGAAATTTGAAAGTGTCGCAGGGTCTTCATGTAAAACACCCCCAAAATTAAAATATCAATTTTAATTTCAAGAGGCCGCGGCATCAGCCAGCGATCGGGGAATATTAATTTTCGAGAAATTCAGCTGAACGATTTAACTGCGTTTTCACAGACGTTTGGCCGTCAATCGAGTTTTCAGTATCTAGAACCCTCAAAACAGGGATTCTGGCTACACCACTTGTTAGTGTATTGTTTTCTAAATTCAGCAACTGGATTTATCCACTTTTTCGTTATAAGGGCTCTGTAATAAAATTTTTTCTGCCAAAAATTCGCTTTTTTTCGCGCAGCATTGTATAAATTTGTCTTCTTAGGAAATTTCTTCTTAAGCGCGAGAAAGTAAAAATCTCGGGAGAGAGTCTATTGTTTTATTAAATCCTTCATGAAGAAATAATTGAAGAGCAACGAATAATGATGTGTCAATATTTAATTAATCTTTAACATAATGTTCGAATATTTATACAAGTATGTATGTAGCAGTTAGAAAAATATATTTGAAATTTTTATGGACACATGCTTGGAAACAATTTTTACAAATGAAATGTTTTTGTATTTCTAAATGGTATTCTCAAAGATCTTTCAACAATTTTTTAAAAACAATTCCTTCTTAATTCCATAAAGAAAAATGTTGCGAATAACCAACATTTATTTGCGAAAATTAGTATATTAATCAAAACATTGCACGTATTTCAATGCACATTAAAACTTTCCAAATTATTATGAATTCATGGAAATTTACTTACTCAAGACAGTCTCCTTTGCTTCATGTTCATGTGCGCCATCTTCTGCAATTCTTCCAGAATCTTTAAGTTGTATTAAACTATCCAACAAATCATTGCGTTTGATGTTTGCATCTTCTCGTTCCTTTTTTTGAATCAATTTTTTGACAATTCAGGATGTGAAGGAACTGAAAATGTTTAGCTCTTAGATCCTGATCGTAGTCTGCAAATCAGGATAAGAAATAATATACTATTTTTTTGACATATATGGGATGGTTAGAATAATGTAAAAGTAACAATGAATCGTAGGCAGAGTATTTTCAGGTATTTTAACACCCATTCAATTTTCGATATGAATAGACTCGTATAGGAATTATAGTTTGTTTTTTTTTCGTTTAGCTTGACTCAAAATTGTAGAAATGAATTTAGCGTACGCGAGCAACCCGTGGCATTTGTTTTGCGAGTTCTTGTGTAAAAATTCATTTCATGGTTACAGTTTTAGTAATTAGATTATACAGGTAATTAGATTATACAGGTGTTTACCAACGTAAGGCTGTGGTAATGAATCCCCGTTTTACTTATGCCCTACAGGATCGCAGTGTGTGTGTTAGTAGTATTGAATGTGGAATTCACGGCACGGGGTAAATATCCATAATTGCTCGTGCTGCTGTGGTTGCTACTTAAATATTTGAAGTTGAATTTACATTACTGAAAAACACACGCAGCAATTAGAGAGTTATGTATTTCAAATATTTTTTCCCCATGTTTTTTCAGAATTCGCAGAAAATGCGCAGAGAACATATATACCAATACAGAGTACCTCTGCGTGTCCCTTTGTGGTAGAAAATGGAAAATTGAAACTTTCCGTCTAAATGCTTAGAGCCTTTTTTAAAAATATTTAAAAAATTAAACAGAACATTTTATTCTAAAAAAATATAACTCCATGAAGGGACAGATTTTTTCCACCTATAATTATAATTTATATAATATAATTTATAAATAAGAAATAGCCGGTCCGGGTGGCCGAGATCGCTAAGGCAGTAGTGCCGTAGCGATCTCGGACCGAAGGGTCGCGGGTTCGAGTCCCGCCTCGGGCATGGTTGTATTGTGTTCGTCCTTTCACCTCCTATCATCATCATATATCATATCATCCCCACGTGGGTTGGCGTCAGGAAGGGCATCCGGCCGTAAAACTTTCGCCAAAACCAGAAAAACAGCGACCCCTTAAAGGGAAAAAGCTGAAGAAGAAAAAAAAAAAAAATTTATAAATAAGAAATGCTTATATAAGATAATAAATGTTCACCAATTTGATCTTACATTTTTACAGTATTCCATTTTCATTGACCAGTGATGTCTAGTTTGCCAATATTGACAATTACTTCCTTTTCGGAGCCATCACAATTATTTTAATATTAATGGTCCTACAATAGAACATATTTTAGCCGGTCCGGGTGGCCGAGATCGCTAAGGCAGTAGTGCCGTAGCGATCTCGGACCGAAGGGTCGCGGGTTCGAGTCCCGCCTCGGGCATGGTTGTATTGTGTTCGTCCTTTCACCTCCTATCATCCTCATATATCATATCATCCCCACGTGGGTTGGCGTCAGGAAGGGCATCCGGCCGTAAAACTTTCGCCAAAACCAGAAAAACAGCGACCCCTTAAAGGGAAAAAGCTGAAGAAGAAAAAAAAAAAAAAAAAAATAGAACATATTTTCTAATTTTATTTGTGATTGTTACGCAATATTTTAATATCATCTGAACCTGCAGAAGTGTTTCCAAACCACAAAACATTTCTGACAATTGGGACGCGAATATAGTATAGCTCATATACGTACTACGTTTGACCATCTCGGAGTACCTTCCATCATCGAGTGGGAGTCCGTTCTGCCCCGACCGCTTTTAACACGTACTATTCTTCTGTCTCACACGATGCGCAGTATAGTACCTAATTGCGTTTTTCTTTAGTTCCATTGGCCAGTTCACCCCTTCTCAATTCCAATTTGCTAATACCGCCCAACCATTTTATTTAGTTATTTCTTTACTATCGATCCTTGGTTTCTTTTCAAAAGTTAACTAAATACCTACGGAGTTTACTCACGTGTCTATATGTTATTCTATTCTCCACTAATTCAATAAATTATCACAGATGCAATGCAAGACTTGTTAAGAATTGCAAAAGTATAATTACTCAACATGCTTACATCTTTTATCAAAATGAAACTAAGTACTCTTTCTTTCTTTTAAATTGGTATATGCCTTATATTCGTGCATTGTTTTCGTAGTGCACGGGAAGTTATGTAAAAATTAGTTGTCGAGATTTTCAGGACAATTAAGGTTTAGGAAGTCCCCGATCCGGAAAACGTTTTTTAAAAATATTTTTAATAAGTCTACAGTCAGTAAGTCTCTCCGTTGGACCGTCCTAACGAGTGAATTTTTTTCTATTTCTGCTCTTCAATTTTCCATTTTAAGTGTTTGCTCTACTTCTATTTTAAGAATTCACAACTTGACTATAGAATATAATCGGTTGTGCTTTGCGGGCATATACACTGACTTGAGAACTCTATGCTATCAAATCCCAGCCTGGCAAAGAAAAAATCCTTAAACATTTTGTTAGAGGTTTTGATAAATAGATCACAAATGCACCGAATCAAGTGGCAGAAGTGCTACATAATTTAACTGAAATATATTATTTCGTAACCGCTATAAATAATACAAAAAAATATGTGCTGTTGAAGAACACTCTCCCTTTTTGTGGTTATTGATTTATTATTAATCTTTATGATAATTTCATATTCCTACATTGAAAGTTGCTAACATATTTTAAGAAGCAACAAATCAGTTTCATTGCACAATGTGTATTAATGATGATAAGATATAAATCGTTTACATCATAATGGGCAGTTGTATTGTTCTCTTTCTGTTGATATCATGTATCATTTGTCCTTGTAAGCGTACTACCTTTACTATAATGCAGAGAGTCGAGAGGAAAAATAATATTGAAGGAAATCATATTTTAGTGATCATTGCGTCTCTGTAAATTACGTTAAGGCGTTGTTATAATGCGTTACTCGTCTATTATTGTATTTATATATGAACATATTTACAGGTATGGCCCTTTAACTTCGGGGCAGACGAACCACCGCATCGTTTGCTTTGCACCAGTCTCTTCCTCTCACTTAAAACTATCGACACGTATTATCCGTGCACGTTGTCTTGAGCCCTCGCTTCGCTAGATGCGAGAAGAGTGGGGAGTTTAATTATTTTGACGAAAGGAATTTTACGTCGAACTTGTAGTTCATTTTTCCATGCAAAATACTTTTTAATACACGGGAGCGAACATTCCTCCTCACCAGATTTTGTCTACAACACTCATTGCTATCATTTATTTTCAATGTAACTAATGTTGGGAAAGGAGTAGGGGTAGATACTTAAAAAAACGGGCTCAAGAAAACGTGCGGCACGAATACCAACTCTGCATAGTTTCCGATGAAGGAACGAACCGCTGAAAATCATGTTCAGAAGCGGACAATGCTTTAGTAATGTGCAATAAATCAATATCTACAGTTAGAAATTGAAAAGCATGGTTATATGTTTCTTTTAAGATGCCATTCCCTATTTACGAAATATTCTCACCGTAAGACAAATGAGAAAAAACAATTAGAACGTCGATTTTCCATTTCTGAAACAGTGGGCTTAAACGGGTTCATTACATATCGTTGAGAAATGTCACTATTTGTTCGGTAGAATAGACGACTTTTTATTTATTCTTTTATCGATCACAACTATTTGCATTATACATGTTGATTCAATTTTTTTTATTTCACATGCAGCGTCATGCAATTTAGTGTTTTCTGGAATTGCGTGCTGTACAGCTGTGAACTCTACTAAGACCACTACAAACTTGAGTTTACGATAAGTGCACGCTCTCATGCAAAGTTTCCCTTCCCACATGGTTTCTGGAGTAGGAGAGGTAACTAGCCTCTTGTGTGTGGATAGCATTTTCGAGATACGAAAATCATTTAGCCTTGGCAGCTATTTGAAAGAAAAAATAATGAAGAGATAAAATCAGTCTGTGTCAGTTGGGATATTTCATACTTCCTTTTCTGATTTTTACATTTTTTTGCATTTTCTTGTTCGCAACACAAAGTTTGGTGAGTCTTCTAAAAAGCACGAAAATGTCACTCGGAGACCCTGCCTCGCTTCGGACACCTCCCTCATGTCCCTCCAATAGCACCGCTTTCTACGGTGGCACTGAATGACGTCACGGAGGCACTGGTCGCTTACCGACTCTTTGCTATTTAGAGTAAGCTAATATGAAGTGTGACATTTATTTTTGTAGTTTTTAATGTTGATGTTATTGTTATATTAATATTCTTTAAATTTCAGTTTTTTTGTATTGCAATATTTTTAAACTAGTTTTGCTAAAACAGCACATACTTTCTCGCATTATTGGAAACAGCTACGTAATATTGAAATATTGCATTTTCTGCGCTACTAACACCTCAGCCATTATTTCAAAACATCCAATTCAACCAAGAAGTGAGCAACGCACTGTTGCCGTCGCAGCGTTATCAAAACTATGTGCATTCGCTTTGCTAATAATATCAATACGGTAATTAGAATATATGCAACTGACATCAAAATAAATACGAATATTCGTTTAATGCCTTTCATCGTAAGACAACAGTTCTGATAGTGTTTCATTTCATCACCGAATTCTAACATCCACACGATACACATCAGATACGATACACACTATTGCTTTTCAACAAAGAGAGCGTCCATGGTTTCTCGTAAGAAAGAAAATGATATGAACAAAACAAGTGCTACTCCAGAGCTTCTCAATCGATGTGGCATTGTTGCGAAATGTCTATTAAGCTTTGCGGATTGCTTAAAAAGATATATAACAATACATTGAGAATACACATTGGGTAAAAAGTAAAAAAGCGATAAAGAAAAAATTAACTTAATATTGGCGTTTTCAATAGGAAATTATAATTAAAATAAAATTAATTATTTTTCATATCATTTATTCAATTTTTCTCGTGGCCTTTAGTTGATGTGCAACTTGAATATATTTCATACATTTTAAAGAGAAATTAAGCAAAAACTACTTCTACATGAAATTTTGTGAAGAACTTACTTTGTACAACAGGCTTTGTCAGAGGCGAAAATCTCTTATCTTCAATTTTGTAGTTTTCAAATTATTTTGGCAATTTTCGAAAAAACGAGCAATACTCGAAAATTAGACTGGCGTCATATATATTACTGTTTCTTATTACACATGTGAAGAAAATTTAAAGAAAAAAATTGGAGCAGTTCTTGAGAAATTTTGTTTTGTAAATTTCAATCGCAAATTATTGTTTTTTCAAGAAATTGTTCCTGACCTTTTTTAAAGAACTAATTTTGTACAACAGACTTTGTCTGAGGAAAACAATTTCTATCTTCAATTTTGTAGATTCAAATTTATTTATTTTTTGAAATTTTCAATAAAACCGCGACATTAGCTAGAACGATTGGGGAATATAAATTTTGGAGAAAATCATCTAAACTTTTATGGGCATACGTTGTTCACAGACAGACGTTTTGCCGTCAATCGATTTTTCGGTATCAAGGACACAGAAAACATGGATTCTGGCTACCCCATGTGTTATAAGATATATTTCTATATTAAGCAACTCAATTTATCCACTTTTTCCTTCACAATTCGTCGTTTTCGGCGGACGATTACAACACTTTCTCTTCTTACGTTGGTAAGTGCGAGAAAGTGAAAAAAAATGTATTTACAGTCGCATTAATATTATGTGTAATATTTTGTAAGACTTTTTTGTACAAATCTAACACGATTATTAGGTATGAAACATCTTGAACACGAGTTCTGCTCTTTCAAGTATTTTCTGCAATTTCATTATGCTGAAATTTACTAATTACTTATTTCATCAATATTTTTAGTATTATTAACTGCAGCTACGTAGATGACCCAATAGGCAAATTGTGTCTTCTGTAGAACTCTTCCGACTGTTTTGAAATACTGTATACAGAAATAATGAAGATAGTGTAATGCAATAATGTTAGTATAAGTAAACTAATCACATTCAAAATGATACAGTCGTCTTCACCAATAAAATCTGAACTCTTTTCACTTTCGCATTCCTTAATATAATCCTAGACCTTTTCTTCGATACAAAGTGTAATTTTTTTTTCACTTGATAAAAGAGCATAATAGTTTTACAAGTATTCCAAATGTTTTGTTAATGGCGTAACAAAATCACGTATTCTATTCTTCGAAGCAATACAACTAGAAAATTTAACATTAAAAAACTGAACAATTTTAGGAGAAACCGTTAGTGAGATTACTTCAAGAATGATTTTGTTCTTTATATGGGAAGCTATTTGACATTTCGAAAGCTAGAGTCCATCGTTTTTCACTTTTTCTCTTTCAGAATCAGAGTTTATTGTCTCAGAGCGTTCAAATCCTTAATTGTAATATTTAACTGCTGAATATCTGAAATACTGTTTTGTCTCTTGATACCGCGTCACTGAACATGAGTACTTATGATGACTACACAAATACCAAGTTATAACCCAAATTACTCTTTTTTAATCAAATTTGTTGTAGCTTGAACTAATGAATCGATTCCTAAGTTTTGATGAAATCATGATCAGTTTGGGGACATATTAGGGGTCACAAATATAAAAACATTTTATTCATTAAGATGCCAATATGTTTACTCTGCAGAAGATTACATTTGAAATAAAATGTCATTTCACTAATTGGAGCGTCTACTGATGTCACAATTTAATCTCACGTAATTTTGCAGAGTTCACATATCTAAGTTCAGATTCCTTAAAGAAACTTGTACCCTTTCAACCTAAATCAAACAAATTTTTGTTAGTTTCACTCACATTTTTCCTCAAAACAGTTCTTGGTTTCTTTCAGGTTGAAAAAATTGTAATGTGACGTTCTAGATAGCTACGGTGAGATTTCCCGCGTAAATTGTTTCAGAGGCATCAGTAACCCGTTGCATTTCCGAGGTAAGCTAGGCAACATTTCGAAGGAGAAGATTCTGGTTTTTCGAGTCACTCTACACCTACAAGGTCATCACTGCTAATCTTCAGTATGTGCAAGTACGAGTCCATGTCCATAAATTGCATTATTACGTGTGCAAAAATTACGCTTCCAGAGTCTAATTAAAATCGTGGGAAATGCTTGTTTGTTGGTGCCCTTTTTTATATTATCTCCACTGCAAATGCGCGCGAATTTTTGATACGAGTTGCTGATGATAAATTATAACTTAAAGTGATATTAATTTTTGTTTCGTCGCTTCGAAGTCAGGGGAAGATACGTAGTGCAAAGAAAAAAAACGGTGAATTTTCGGCAGAATAACTCTGTTTGCAGGCCCTGGTAACGAAAATGTGGATAAAACCAGTGGCTATTTTTAGGAAAAAATCCCCTAACACGTGATGCGCTAAAAAGAAATTGAAAGAAGAAAATCCCCTAACACGCATGTCTGTCGGTTCGTTCGTCTGTGAGCAACGCAAGGGGCTGAACCGATTCAGCCGATTTTCTCCAAAATTGATATTCGCTAATACACCTGCCTGATGTCACGGACCCTTGAATTTGAAACCGGTATTTTAATTTTGGGACGTACTTTACCTGAAGTCTCTGGGACACCTTAAAAATTATCAAAAAAAAATTACGACATCGTTTTTTATTAAATTTTGTTCCTGGATAGTGTGAAGGAGTTAAAAAGAAAAGTGCAAGTCTTATTATCGTGTAAAACTCTATTTCTAAAGTTGAAAAAATTCAAAATTGTTTCTAAGTCTTTCTACAACTAAAATATTAAAGATAGAGATTTTTTCCCTTAACAAAATATTTTCCTTAAAGAGAGGTTTCGAAATAAGGTCATATACAATTTATCTAAAATTTGAGTAATGTTCGTGAATTTTGCGTGAAATTAATGGCGAGAAAGTACGTGCTATATTAGAACCTCTAGTTATTTAGGTCTTCTGTTAGCTATCCCGGACCTCTGAGCGACCCGCTTATCCATCCAAGTCTCCGAACTCTCTTTCTCGCCTCGTGTTATATCGCTATATTTCGGAATAAGACTTTCCCCTCTTCGATTGCCGGAGGTAGCCCACAAGACGGTCTCTGTCAATCTGTAGGAAGTGTAATGTCGAAAAACCCGTAGGCCTATATCGCTCTCTTCCTATAAAGATTTTGTACATTCTTCCTTTTTGCTCCATTTTCTTTCGTTTTATCTACTCATCCATCCCTGTCTTTTCCTCACTGACCAGTGTGTGTGCGATGACTCGCCTGGACGATGTTCCCCACTTTAAAAATTTTCGCAACTTTCTTTCTTGTTGGTGCAACTGAAAAAGAAGGGACTGGGACCGACGCTTGGAGCTTGTGGGAGGATAGGATAAAGAAGATGCAGGTGAACCAAGAGGGAGAACCGAGGCGGCTGTCAGGCGGCTAGGGAGTAGGGCGAAGGGTCCTTTTTTGCTTTTCGTAGGAAAGGGGTTGTAAGGTAAAGTTTCCCGATAGTCATATCCCATCGTTTGACAAGCCGAACTGACTTAGACAGCAGTACCCAAAGGGCAAAAGTATTCACTTGATACAAGTTTGGTAGTGGTCGTGCATTTTTTCAGCTTTCTCAATTTAAGAGAGTGCAAAAAATGGACGGAAAGGTAGCTTAATGAAAAGTGATAGCTAAACTAAGCTACGTTAGCACACGCTGCGAAGACGTTACTGTTTAGACGCCAACAACTCTTTTGGGTATAAACATGTTGAATTTACAATTTAGAATTATACATTTTTTAGCATTACTTACATAACTTAAATAACATACTTTTTAGCATTATGACTCCTTCCAAATCCCCAAGATTTTACGATATTTAGGTTTTCAAAGGGTTTCGCTTTCACTTTTTCATGAAGATGACAGTAAATTTTCTCCAAATGAGCGAGGAAATATCTATATATGAATGACGTAACTCAGAAATTGTGCTATTAGAATTGCGAGCTTACAAATTAAAGTTGAGAGGAGATTTATGTTGTGTGGAAAGAAAAAATATGACAATTAATATTGTAATTAATATCCAAACCATTGATTTTTGCGGCCTCAAATTGTTTAGTGTATGTGGAATTAATCGTGTGGGCATGCTCGCTGATTACAGAAAATGAATATGCCTATGTCAAAGAAAATCATTTGCTGAAGCATTAAGCTTTACAATTCATTACCAGTAGGTACATCGCGGAATAAAATATGCTATTGTCACGGAAAAGTCCAAGCTACAACTTTTACTAGACAATTATATTTTAACTGTGCTCGAATATGATATTTTCCTTCCAGAGATAATAATGTATTTGATTACACTTTTCTTCCGATTAATGACTGTGGGATGTGCCCTTTTTGTGGAAATAACAAAATTGGACGCACAGTACTACTTATATTTTCAGTTAACATAGCTTTTCTCATGCCAGTCTTCTACTGAAAGTTATATGAAAATCAATTGATATTATTTTCAAGACCATTGCATATAATTTCATTTGTTCTATTTTGCTTCTTTCAGGTAAGTGGCCTCTGATTGATTCGTGATTTCTTACCACAGCTTGGTGAGTTAAAATTAATTATTTCTTTTTCTCACTTCCTTCTCCCTCTCTCCCCTCCTCTCTCTCTCTCCCCCTCTCCCTCTCTCTCTCTCTCTCCCTCTCTCGCTCTCTCCCTTTCTCTCTGTTGTAGATGATCGTAAGTTTCTTAATCATATATAGTGAAGTAACGATTCAAAAGTTTACCCCCAAATGTGTTTCTAGTATATTTATCTACATGCTGCATATCAATGCAGCTTTGTTGCCGGGATATAGAGTGATTCTGGGCGGGACCGAGCGCGGCTAGAAGGAATGGTAGAGCGGGAAGAGTGGAGCGGAAGAAGGAGGCGGCGCGGAAGGATAACAAGAAACGCGGGGAGAGGAATTAGCAGGAGTGAGAACAGAGTAAGCGGTGCGTTTACTACAGCAGCGATCATCAACCTCCGTTCCGCGGAACCTTGGGTTTCAAACACTATTCATACAGTTCAAATAATACTAGATTTGGAGAATTCACAGATAGTATGCATGGCGCGTCATGGTACGGGGTACGCTGCTCCGAGAGTTACCAAGCGGGCGGAATATGCATACTAGCCTTGGGTAAACTGTCGACTTAACAACAACTACAACTACATAACATCATGTGTTAATGCATTCCCGGAATACTCTGAGAGCCTTGCGTGCCACACAAAACTTACCATCTAAAGAACGATTACAGTCAGTTTCAAGTTGTATGCATATTGTTAGGTAACACTGAGCCTCTGTTTTACTGAATACCGAATTACTCAATATAAAGAAATATTGCACGTCGGACGTTTATTTGTATATTCATATGCTTGCGTACATAACTACAGTATGTGACCATAAGTATCCGGACACGTCCAAAATCGTGTTATGATGTGTTTTTTCATGGAGGGGGCTTGTACCCCTTGTTTTGTGTGGCACTACCACGGCACAGGCATACGTTGATGTTTTAAATGCCTTCTTGCTTCCCACTGTGGAAGAGCAATTCGGGGATGGCGATTGCATCTTTCAACACGAACGAGCACCTTTTCATACTGCACGGCCTATGGCGAAGTGGTTACGCGAATGTAACATCCCTGTAATGGACTGGCCTGCACAAAGTCCTGACTTGAATCCTATCGAACACCTTTGGGATGTTTCGGAACGCCGAATTCGTGCCAGGCCTCACCGACTTACATCGATGTCTCTCCTCAGTGTAGCACTCCATGAAAAATGGGCTGCCATTCCCCAAGGAACCTTCCAGCACCAAATTGAAAGTACGGCCGCGAGAGTGGAAGCTGTCATCAAGGCGAGCGCCACGAACTGGTAAATCATTTTTAGCCAAGTGTCTGGATACTTTTGATCACATAGTGTATTACGAGTTTTAGAAATAATTTGGGGGACAACACAATTACTAATAATTACTCAACGTCTAATGTATATTTTGTACACCACTTTGTTGGTTATACTTTGACTTCAGATACATGCGCTTTATTATATAAAAAGTGCAGGCCTTCATACCTCTCTGAATATGTATTTTGAATCCACAATGTAAAATATGTTTAAAAATGTAGCCGGCCAAATATTTTCATAATATATAATAGGTGAGAAAAAGGTATATAAATTTTAAAAATTACTAGCTGGAAGAATACGAATGTTCCGAAATGGAAATAAATTCATTCGACAGAGGTTCATATTATTTTCTAACGACTTCACTTGCGCTTTATTTATGTGTTCCTGGTAAATGAGTCGAACGCTGTGTTAACATTTACGCCCTACTTTGCTTGACGATCACTAATTGTGTACTGAATTTCGAGCTAACGTGTTTAAGAACCATCCACCTTTAATAACAGAACAGGTGATCATAGAGCAGCGGCTCAGTTGAGCAGCTCGGCAGGCCGGTGCGCGCGGCAACGGTGAAGCGGCTGGATGAGCCGGCCCAGTGGATGCACCAGCGCCGGTCATGCGGCGGGCGGCCGGCCGCTGCCACGAGCGAGCGGAGCGGAGGCCGGGGACGCGGGGACGGGAAGAGGCGGGGAGCGGGGAACGCGCGTAGCCGGAACGCAATTACCTGCGAATCAGGTCAGTTTACTCCTTCCCCGGCGGCGGCGGCGGCGGCGGTGGCGGCGGCGGCGGTGGCGGCGGCGGCGGAGGCGGCGGCGGTGGCGGCGGAGGCGGCGGCGGTGGCGGCGGCGGTGGCGGCGGCGGTGGCGGCGGCGGTGGCGGCGGCGGTGGTGGCGGCGGAGGCACCGCCGTCGATGACGCGTCCGTGAGCGCCGGGGGTGGCTTTAATGCGTTAGCAGGATTTGCTCAGGCGACCACGACCGCAGACTGCGCTGCGCCCCCGACCCCGCCGCTGTCCCCACCCCGCTTTTGCCCACGCACCCACTTCCGTTTCAGACCCTGCGGCCTCCGCTTGCTTTCTCGTTGACCACGCCCCTGCTTCCATCCTCCCCGATCTTCATAGCAGCCTCCGTCCCGCTCCCGCCAACACGCCCCGCCCCTGCCTTCGACCTCCGCCGTCACCATCGCTCTACCCCCGCCCTATTCTCATTTCCATCCCCGACCCCGTTGTGTCACCGTCCCTACATCGGCTCACGTGCTTTCTTCACTCACGTTCAACTTGCCATTCCAAGCTAGCCGATCTACCTACCAACGTACCTTCGCGCTCGCCAGCTTACATGCTAGTTTGGCTAGATTGGAGGACAAATTGCTTTCTCACGCTAATCTATGCAACATATTTGACTCTCCCTTGTCAACTTGTTTTCCCTCTTTCTCTCGTTTAGACGTAACTGTCAAGCTCTGAAACAATTTCTCTTCTTTTCAATCTCTCTCTCTCTCTCTCTCTCTCTCGCTCGCTCTTCTCTCTCTTCTCTCTCTTCTCTCTCTTTTCTCTCTTCTCTCTCTCTTCTCTCTCCCTCTTTTCTCTCTCTCGACACACACTTACTCACAACATACGCGCTTGCATGTGCGGGCGCGCCGATTTCTTTTCCTTTTCTTTCCCAGCTTCTCAGATACTTCATCCCAAATACCTCACATCATCATCTTGGGACACGCATCTTAGTTTCTCTCGCACGCACCAAATTTCTCTTCCCGTCTTTCCATTACCTTTCTTTTCGTATAAAGCAATAATTGAAATACATGAATATTAATGCTTTGATATCCTTGCGTAACATTCCCATAATTCAATTATAATGCCAAAACTTTCTCCTGCGACTGTTTAACATATATCTGTCTTCGAAAGTGAAACCATTCCAATTTTTAAATATCTAATTAATGCTAAACGAATTATTACCGTTAATATACTCCATTCACGGTGACACTTTTCTACAAAATGTGTACTTACTTCTAGATCTTCTCCTTAACGCTCTTTGCAGGTTGATCAAGACTCTGCCTGACATTTCCACCTTCGGTTTGAAACTTTAACCCGGCCATCTGCTGTCAAGTTTAGAGTTTTTCTCCACTTTCACCGTGCTCCTCACCATGTGTGGCGTCATATCTGTCGCCAGTACAAACGTACTATAGTAGCCATGTGGACAGCCCTGGCGGAAGTGACGCGGGGCTTCACATAGGAATGCTGTGTCGTGGAGGCAAGTTTGGAGACCCCGAAGCCGGCGGGAAAGCGTGGGCAGACACTGCGTGTGACGCGCTTCCGGCAGCCTGGCCAGTAGGTATATAAGCAGAAACCGAGTTGAAAGCAGCTTCTATTCTTGACTCTTCAGAGGTGAGCGCGTCGGTGGGGCGTCGTGAGGGTTGTGCGCGGCGTTGCATGGTAATGCATAGGCTACCGAGGCGGGGAATCGAAGCCGGCGTGCTACGTCGTGACAGCAGGTGCGGCATACTCGCATGTATGTTCGCGTAAGGTACTGGTGCATCACACCGGGGATGGTAATTAATTATCGGGCCAGCGGTGGTGGTAACCAGGGAAAGTTCCTTCTTGTAACGGTTAACTTCAATTGTAAATATTGTATATAGTGTTTTGGTGTCGGAGTAATTTTCTTATAATAAATACTAAATATTTACAAGCCGTTCACGTCTGTATTTATTTGCCCCGGCAAAGACGCCACAGACGTAGGAGGAATAGAATGGTGGCAGCGGTTAACGAACTACCACGCACGTGTAGGGTAAGCAGCGGTTAACGAACTACCACGCACGTAGAATAGTGCCAGCGGTTATCGAACTACCACGCACGTAGAATAGTGCCAGCGGTAAACGAACTACTACGCACGTGTAGTGTATGCAGCGGATCACGAACTACCACGTAGGTGTAAAATGGTGGCAGCAGTTCAAGAATTACCACGTAGTATAGTGTAGGCAGCGGTTCTGGAACTACCATGCAAGTGTAGTGTATGTAGCGGTTCAAGTACGCAGTTTATGGTTAGTAAACGACCACGCAGTTGTGTATGTGCGGTGTTTGTCTGTGGTAGGCAGCATCACATGGAAGCACGCCAGGAACGGCAGGTAGAATAATTACGCCAGTAAGGGGCTTCATCCGTCCATGGGTAATTAGTGAGCGTAGGAGGAATAGAATTCTGCGTTTCACGTTCAAGGTTCGGTCGGCAGTGTAGCAACAGCTATAGAAACGAACAAACCACCCAGCAGGTAGGGCGCTTTGTACCAGCGGGACAGGCATCCAGAACAACGGATCGGTACGCGGAAGTGAAAGTATATTTGGCCGCAGGTATCCGCCGGAGAAAGTTTAAATAGTGGGCGAGCGAGCAAAGCTCAGCCAGGGAACAGTTTCGACGTAAATATATTCAGAGGGCGAAACAAATTCGGAGATTCGTTCGGAAGCGCGCTCGGAACACGCGAGAGAATATATTAGAATAGGCCAAATAATTGGTAGATTTAAAGGAGAGCAGGACGATATCACGTCTTATCTGAGCGCGTTTGAAAGCCAGTGCAGGCAATTGAAAATCTGCGAAGAAGATTGGGTTGTGAATTTAATCGGATTACTTCCGCATAATGTTAACACATGGCTTACTTTAGACGAACAGGAAGAAGCGTTAGATTATGCGGAGCTGAAATTGAAATTATTAGAACTGTACCGGTTTGATGCCGAGAAATTCCGGCAGTTATTTAGGAAACATAGCAAAAACGGAGCGACTTGGAGCATATTCGCGAGGGAATTGTTAAACTATGCCAGAGAGTGGGTAGCGGGACTTAAAATAAACACATTCGAGGGTTTATTGAATTTGATCGTAGCTGATCAAATGAAGCATAAAGTTCCAGGGGATATGCGGGAACATTTCGTGGATAAATGGGCCGAATTTGCGAATCCGCTTGAGTTCGCGAAAAGATTAGATGCGTACGAGAATGCGCGGCAAGGGTGGAAGAAGCCACAGTTACCATCTTTCCGGCCGGAAAGAACATTCCGGAAAGAACAAGGAAACAACAGGGCACCTGTTGCTCCTCACGTGGCCCCCAAGTCGGCAGGAAGTACTAATGGATTAGAGAAACATAGCACGAAGAAGGAATTCGAGGCACCTTATGTCCGCAAGTGTTACGACGCACTTGGTTAAGAACTGTCCGCGGAAACAGGGCAATCAAGTAAATCACGTATGTGAACCCGAGGCAAGGGAGTTCCTGAGGCAGCACATTGTGACAGGGACCGTGAATGAGCAGCCGACGGAGATCTTAAGAGACACGGGCGCGTCATTTGATCTTGTATCCGCAAATTTGGTCACAGATCGTGATTACACGGGCGAATCGGTCTGGATCAAACAGCCGCTTCATTCGACTGCCATTAATTTGCCGGTGGCGGAAATTCGCCTAAATTCGGAATTAGGTAATGTAATCACTAGGGCCGCTATAGTGCCGAAGGAAAATCAACTTAGTTACTATCTATTAAGTAACAGAACGTATCAACTTCTGCAGGATATTAAACAGGGCCTTGTAGAAGAACAAACTGTGAACATGGTTATGACGCGCAGTAAGGCTGCGGCAGAAGGCAGAACAAAAGCAGATGATTCGGGGAACTCGCAGGTAAAATTGCCGGAGGCGGAGGGCGACCTGACAGGAAAGCCGGGTGAAGACGAGCATGAGCCGTCGGAGGAATTCCCGGAATTCTGTCTAGTAACAGACGGAGAAGAATTAGAATTGGCAGTGCCGATCGCGGAAATGTTGAAGGTAAATACGGAAGAATTCAGCGCGGCGCAGAAGGAAGATGAGAGTGTAAATACTTTGTTTGAAAAGTATAAGGATGTAAAAGCAGAATCGGAAAGAGATACCTATTTTGTTAGGAATTCATTATTATATAAGAAGCGGAAGAGCAAAAAGGGCGACATTTACGAAATGTTAGTTGTGCCCGGTAAATTTCGTGGGCCTATATTAAGGATTTGTCATGAAGTTGTCAGTGCTCACCTAGGAATCGCTAAATCGAAGAACAATTTGTCTAAGCACTTCTTCTGGCCAAATTGTTTTAAAGAGATGGAGCAATTTGTGCGTTCATGCGACAGCTGCCAGCGCGTAGGTCATAGTGGTGATCGGAAGAAGGCACCTTTAGTATTGGTCCCCACTATAAGAGAGGTCTTTTCGCGATTAAATTTAGATACGATAGGCCCGTTTCAGAGAAGCAGTACCGGAAATGTCCATGTACTTACTGCTATCTGTGTTGCGTCTAGGTACCCCGAAGCAATACCGATTCCAGACCTTCAAACGCCTACTGTAATTGATGCGCTTTTGCAGTTGTTCAGCAGAACCGGTTTCCCACGGGAAATTCAAGCAGATCAGGGCCCGTGCTTCAGAAGCACGCTGATGGCAGAATTTGCAAATAAATTTGGGATTAAATTAATCCATAGTTCGGTTTATCATCCGCAGACCAATCCGGTTGAGCGTGTACACAGTACAATAAATAGGCTGTTCAAAGTTCTGTGTCTGGAAGCTGGAACTGACTGGGAAAAACAGATCCCGGCCATATTGTTCGCTTTAAGAACAAGTTTTCACGAAAGTTTTGGATTCTCGCCCGCAGAATTGGTATTTGGTAGGAATTTAAGGACTCCTATTACGTTGCTCTACGAGAATATCTCTGGAATAGAGCCGGAAAGTAGCGAGGTAACGGAATATATATTTCGTCTGGCGAATAGATTGAAAGTAATTAGGGACGCCGCTCATGAAAAACTATCGGCACTTCAGGTGAAAAGGAAAACCTGGTATGATAAGAAAGCAGTGATACGCACATTTAATGTAGGAGACAAAGTATTAGTGTTTGCTCCGAACAAGGTACGTAAATTATCTGTGCAATGGATAGGACCGGGAGAGATAGTAGAGAAGGTGTCTGACACGAATTACGTCATTCAAATGCCGAACAAAAGTACAGGCAAGGTATATCATGTCAATATGATCAAAGCATACGTACAAAGGACAGAGTATGTCAACTTTATTGTCAATCAAGAACAGATAGGTGAATTTATGGAGGACGGAATAGAGAAATACGCCTTAAAATTAGAACCGGAGGAATTCGATGTAGAGGCAATGCTCGCAGGCACAGAAATGGAGCCGGAAGGAAGTGAAAGGCTGAGAGAACTTGTAATTGAGTTTAGGGACATCTTTTCCGATAGGCCAGGGCTCACTAAAAATGTTCAGATGGACATCGAGTTGCTGGACGAAAATGCAAGGGTGAGGAGCGCTCCGTATCGTACGTCTCATCGCCAAACTAAAATCCTCCAGGAAGAAATCGCGAAAATGCTAAGGGATGGTATCATCGAGCCTTCAGATTCGGATTTCACATCCCCTATGATTTTGGTGGAAGCACCCGGAAAAAAACCCAGGCCATGTATTGACTACCGCAAGTTAAATCAGGTTATTCGTACTGAATATTTTCCGCTTCCGAGTTTAGCCGAGCGAATTGAAACAGTTGCGAGGGCCAAAATCATAACCACAACGGACTTATGTAAAGGATTTTGGCAGATCCAAATGAGCGAGCGCGCTCAACGGTATGCCACCTTTACGACGAAATTCGGGTCTTATAAACCCCTCAGGATGCCTTTCGGCATCAAAAATGCACCATATGTTTGCAGTAAGCTTATGGAGGCATTACTGAAAGATTGCGCGGAGTTTGCCGTCCCATATATGGACGACATTGCAATCTTTAGCGACAACTGGGATGATCACTGCAAACATCTCAGAATCGTATTCCAAAAGTTACGTGAAGCCAATTTACGCGTGCAACCGGCAAAATGTAAGTTCGCTAGGAAATCGGTTACGTTCTTAGGATACGAGATTGGTAGTGGTCTGATGAGACCAAATGAAGCCAAAGTTCAAGTAATAAAAGAATATCCACGGCCTACGACAAAAAAGGAAATCCGTAAATTTATAGGTCTGATATCGTATTATAAACGGTTCATCAGAAATTTCTCGGAGAAATCAGCTGCGCTCACTGATCTATTGAGGGGAACACATAGGCAAGGCAAAATCCGGTGGTCGGAAGAGTGCGAAAACTCGTTTATACAGCTTCGCGACGCACTGTGTCAGGGGGCAGTCACACATGCACCTGATTTTAGTAAGCCATTTTTACTGCAATGTGATGCGGCACTTAGGGGAGCAGCCATTGTGTTATCACAGTTAGATCAGGAAGGAAATGAAAATCCGATTCTTTTTCTCAGTAAGAAATTCTCAGACGGGGAATTAAAATGGAGCACCACGGAGAAAGAGTGTGCGGCTTTAATTTGGGGTTTAGGGAAGTTGCGTTACTATTTAGACGGTAATGTTTTGCTAAAGATAGAAACGGATCATAACCCGTTAGTCTGGTTACAACAGAATGCTGGGAATAATCCTAGATTGCTTAGGTGGTCTTTGGCGATTCAGCATTACAACATTATCATAAGCCATAGGAAAGGGATATTAAATGTAAATGCGGACATTCTCAGTAGGGTGTTTGAAAATGAGCGCCAGACAGTGTCCGAAGTTGCAGAGGGGCACACTGCACCCGGCAATGCCGATACGTGTGCGCCGAAAACACTGGAACACAGTGCAAAACAAATAGTGCAAGAAGAATGATGTATAAGTGAATGTGATGTTTGTTGTGTTGTGTCAAGATTGAGTAAACTTTTCCCAAGAAACCTACGAAAGAATAGTTTCCAGCAAATATCATGAACTTTTGTATTCATTTATATTCATTCTGGCAAGAAGAAAAACTTTGTACAATCCTTCAAGAGAGAAATGTAAAAATTGTTTATTTGTTTCATTTTAAGTGTATCACTGTATGTGGTTTTAAATGTAAAACAGGATAAAGGTTAGTTATTGTTGTTTTTTTTGTGCATTTATCAATGTATAGGGTTTTGTAATTCAGTGTGTCAGTTTGTGTGTATAGAACTGTATATGATTTTGAATGTTTTGATGTAATGTTTGTGGCTATATTGGTGATATTGTATGTGTCATTTTGGTAGTGAGTGTATTGTACAAAATTAATTTAATTTAAGAATTCGGTTGTAAAAGGAAAAGGAACATACTATGGTTATTAGAGGTTACCACACCAGGCTGAAAATTCGTAACAATGCGTAAGAGGGACCGACCGTACGGCAAGATCTTTAAAATTTCAAGTACAATGTACAACGTGAGAGTAAAAATATGTCAAGGGGGTAGGTTAGTAGGGCATTCTCTGTTTGTTTCTTTATCTGTGTAATTAGCCAGGTCAGGCGCAGTTGTATATAATGTGAGCCGATCGGCCTAGGACTTTCACACTTGTGGAATTTTCCTTCTGTGTTGATTGCAACTGCGACGAAAATTCCCGGGGGGGTATAGAGGAGTTTGTGGCGTCATATCTGTCGCCAGTACAAACGTACTATAGTAGCCATGTGGACAGCCCTGGCGGAAGTGACGCGGGGCTTCACATAGGAATGCTGTGTCGTGGAGGCAAGTTTGGAGACCCCGAAGCCGGCGGGAAAGCGTGGGCAGACACTGCGTGTGACGCGCTTCCGGCAGCCTGGCCAGTAGGTATATAAGCAGAAACCGAGTTGAAAGCAGCTTCTATTCTTGACTCTTCAGAGGTGAGCGCGTCGGTAGGGCGTCGTGAGGGTTGTGCGCGGCGTTGCATGGTAATGCATAGGCTACCGAGGCGGGGAATCGAAGCCGGCGTGCTACGTCGTGACAGCAGGTGCGGCATACTCGCATGTATGTTCGCGTAAGGTACTGGTGCATCACACCGGGGATGGTAATTAATTATCGGGCCAGCGGTGGTGGTAACCAGGGAAAGTTCCTTCTTGTAACGGTTAACTTCAATTGTAAATATTGTATATAGTGTTTTGGTGTCGGAGTAATTTTCTTATAATAAATACTAAATATTTACAAGCCGTTCACGTCTGTATTTATTTGCCCCGGCAAAGACGCCACACATGGCTAGTCACGCTTCCATATATCGCTTTTTTCTATTTTTCGAATAAAATATTTTGTTTTCGTAATCTCCTCACCATTCTAGCAGCTTATTTAACACCGCCTTTCTTCCATCCCCACTTCGCCACACCATAACCACTTCGCTCGAGCTCTTGCCAGCTCGCGCAGCCGCACACAACTCCCGCGTGGCTATCAGCAGCCACCTCTCGACCTCTCTCCCATCCTTTGTTCCTGAACGTCCCGCACGCGAAACCTCACGCAACGTTACCTGGCGACCGCAAGTGCCGGTGGTGGATGTGGGGGGCGGGGACAGCCATGGGAGGGCAGATGGGGTGGCGGCAACAGCGAGGACGGCTGTGAATATTAACGTGCGCGCTAATGTTCGCTGGCGGAGTGTTTGCGGGTCCGCGTAATCCTCCTGTGGGATATGCCCCAGTTCTGTTTCTTTCATAAAGTTTGCTCTTATGCCGTATCGTCTCTGGCAACCGCACGGGGAGAATACTGGGCTGTCATTGAATTTGTATTGATGGCCGTCGTTACTGAGTACTATTATTGAATGTTTGTCGTTTGACCACTTTATTTGTGGCTTTTACTTTGTTATGGCTTATAAAGCACTTCTTTAAATATTCATGAACGATTACATATGAAATGTGTATTCTCAAAAATATTATTAAGAACTTTTTTGTCATTTGGCTGATTAAATTTTATTTATTCCTCAGCATTTATTCGCTATTTAATTTCAATATGAATTCGTTAGTTCATTTTATTATCATTGGCGTTTTTTAACAAGTACCATTTATGCTTTACAACAGGATTGTAGAAGTGATAATCGTATAATATTTTAATCTACATTTCAAAGTATTGTTGCTAATTACTTTGTGAACAACACATTTAATATCGATTCCTTGTTCGTGTTGAGTTGGAGAATGAGTATCACTTAGAGCTACATTAATAAAAGCCGAAACGAGACTCGCGTTTAGTTGACCTCGCGTGCACAGAAGTTTACTCTGGCGAACGGCCCACGCTGTCTCGCCGCAGCTCCGCGCATCTCTCGGTTTTCTCGCAGGAGACGGCCGCGCTCTCGGTTCGATTATTGCTTCCCCTCACGCGAGGGCTTAATTAGTGTTTTGTCTGATTCTCGGAGAAGCCGTTAAGTTGCCCGACAGACGAACAAAAGCCACGCGCCCCGCGCCCCGCGCCGCCTGGGCTGCCTCGACATGGGAAAGCGGAGAAGTTCCTTGACGACCGCCGACCTTCGGATGTGCGCCCTCCGAAGGTGTTGCTTAATCGCCTTTTGCTGTATTACCGGCTTCCGCGGAAGTTGTCTGTCACTGCCGGTTTTTTTGCGTGTAGCTGCAGCCGCTTGCCGAACCGGAGAGTATAGAACCCACATAATACTGCATTAATCAAGGATTGTGCAAAATTCTGTGAGAATTACGTTCTTCTGTGTAACGACGTTATAAAATGATACGTGATGATGATCTTTATTAATTATTCACTTCTTTAAATCATAATAATTTTTAATCGTTTCTTAATGTAGCAATAAAAACAATTACGTTAACAGAAAATAATTTTGGGTACTTATAAAAGTTTGTCAAGGATTACTGTTGTAATTCCGAAACTCGGTGTACACACATGTAAACAACGACTTAATATCATTCATTATATTCAACATAGTTACAAATATATAATTCCCTTTATTTTTGTTTAACGTAAAAATGCAATTGCGGATAAAGAATCAATAGGAATCTAAAAATGTTACAATATGTACTATATATGGATACAACATTGTTGACTCATGATATTTTTTTGAATCAGTGTAACAATACGCTAATGAATTATTTATAGAACTTTTGAATATATTCTAATCAGAAATGCTTGAATCTATTTCCACATTGTTCACCGCAAATTTGATATCGCGCATGTTACTGTAATTCATGAGTCGTAACCACAATGCCTGCATGAGAAGTCAAGCATTTGCTTAATGAATACAAAAGACACTAAATTACGTATTTAAGGTGTGTCCCAAATGAGTCTCATAAACACAGTGACCAACACCAAAAAGCACCTTAGGAACTCCTTCAAAGAGTTAGTGTTTTAGGAAACGTTTCGCAGATGACGACCGAAAAGGTCCACGACTAACCTTTCCGCTCTCCCTCCGACCCATTATCGTGTCGTTTCCCGAGTTAAAGGCGAAAGGATGTCCCCAGTTCTCTGCGGATTAAACGCAGTTACGGCTTCTGTATAACTTTTTTTCTTCTTCTTCCTCTCGAACCGCGCCGGCGATCTCCAAAACTTGCCTCGAGGTCGTCATTAGGACGGAAAGGTTTTGATCCTTCAGAGTCCTCTTAAAAGTTGGGAGCAAGTATTGATAATTAAAGTTGAAAAATGACGAGGAGGCCGTTCAGAGCGGGGCGTCTTTTTATTCGCGCGTTTTTTTCTCTCGCAGAGCCTCTCGAAAGAGTCGCGTTTCGAGTGAGTTCCTTCGCTGTTGAGGGCGAGGGCAGAAGTCGATTCGGAGGGCACAGTGACAGCGGCAAGTGGAGGAGGCGGGTCTTCTGCAGACATCAAACGCATCTTGAAAGTGAAAGGTAGGGTTCGCGAAAACAAATGAAAGGCGATTAATAATAATAATCATAATAATAATAGTAATAATAATAATATTTAAAATACCTTTCGATAGCCTACTTACTCGTACGCGGGTTGATAGACATCATCCAACTATATGAAACCCAGGTGAAAATAATGTCTTATAAATTAAATACTTTAGATCAAGAACAATAGCCCTGACAGCCAAACCTCTGACTACGAATTCAGCATTACCTGCAGCACATACCTCGTTTTATTTATTACAAACAACCAACAACTTACACACTTTATTACCAATAAGAATAATTAAAAAAGCAATGTTTTGTATTACAATGAATAAAACTTGACCCAGAATTCAAAATTTATTTTCTAACGCTTACCTCTGAGATTCAGTAATGAATTATCCCCTATTTCAATGGCATTTCATAACATACGTAAATCGCGTTTAATGTCTGGGCTTGCTACTTTGAATCATCTCTCTTTAAACTCAAATCACACTTTTTCTCTGGAGAAAAACTCTCTCCTTATCCACCTTATCTCCCTGACTTTGACGTCTCCTCACCCCCTTTCCATCCTAATTCCAGTACCTCCGATTCCACATTTTTCCTAGCTTCTTCTTCTTCTTCTTCTTCTTCTTCTTCTTCTTCTTCTTCTTCTTCTTCTTCTTCTTCTTCTTCTTCTTCTCCAATAGAGAACAAGAATAGTATCGGAGTAATAAGAAAGACGGGATAACTCGAGTCCTTGTGACGCTGATGGCTTCGTGGAAAGCGGATGTGGGTCCGACACCGGAGTGATGAGGGCCAAGAACGGAGCCAGCTGCGGGCGCTGGACACGTGGCCGGGCGCGAGGTGGGCGGGTGGGCGGACGTTTGGTTCAGAGAGGGGGCGAGGGCGTGGCCAGAGACGGACGGGGAGAGCGGGTCGGAGCGGTCTGTCACCCTCGTCATTAGCGGCGGGCGACGGAGCGAGCGGCGGCCCATCGCTCAAGCACGCGTCACCTGTCACGCGCTGAATGTGACGTCACTTGTCTCGGCGCTCGCGCGGACGCTCGCCCACGCCTGCCGTCGCCGCGTGGGGGTCCCGCGGCTGTCGCATTACGCGGCCGCAGAGCGACGTGCAGCAGGGGAAGGCGCTAACGAACGGGGAACTGTGGTGGTGAGCGACAGGAACGCTAGGTGATCCGCAGGGTTCGGGATAGTGACTGTAAAAAAAAATGCCTTACGAGCGTTTCTGGCAAAGGAAACCCCAGTTTTAAGACAGCAATCTGTCCTAAATAATTATGAACATCATTTTTCAGGACATAATAGTTCTGTTTAATTACGAATCATTAAATCACAATTGCATCCACAAAATTTATTTATTTTTTCCTAGCAAGAACTACAATTCATTTCTTCTATTGAGGAATGGTTGTTGGAGAAGCCCTAAGCGTATGGCCCCGTGCTCCCGCGCAGATCTCACAGTGTTTAGGGGAAGTAAACGTTCCAGTGGTTGTATTGTGCTCGCTCGTGTGGAATATTTCTTCAATTTCTTGTGTTCAGCTTTCGTTGATGTAGTTGTCAGTATCTTTGTTTTAAAAAGTGTCTTCGGAGGAGAAGAAAGTCACATGTCATATCACAGTCGCCTTAAGAGATTGCTATAATCTAGAACTCCAACCTGTCACGGCCCTGAAGTGAATGCATGACATTCACTGATGAGTGTTTTCCACATAAAGACGTCGGAGACGTCCCATTTTTTTTGGGAAAGTAGAATTAGCACTTAAATTACACATAACTAATAATATTTTTTTTCGTTTGTCTCTCCATGACTTGCTTGCAAGACCCATTCATAGCTTTTCTTGCAATAAATTGATCGTGATTGGCCTCGTATTTAGCGAACGTTGGTAGTTGCAGTTCACAGGTACTGCAATACCAATGTTTCAATTATTATGTTTAAAAAATGTATTCCAACATATTCTTTTGGGCAAGTTTATTTATTGATATAGTATTTCACTTTCAATTTTTAAACTACCCGTATTGTGTGTTACTACGTAAGACATAATCCATCTCCTACATAATCAGCATTACATTGGATTATTTACATGAAAAGATATCTATAATACTCGTATACATGTACTTTTTGTTCTTATTAGGAAGCTGACGAAAAAAGTGGTATTTCTATTACTATTACTATTATTATTATTATTATTATTATTGTATCGTAAATAGTTAAGGAAATTTACCTTAATTTAATATCAAAAGAGCATTTAGGTTTGGGTCGTGTGTAACTTCGATCATCGTTGAATACTAAAAACTACAACAGTGAAGTCTCAGCCTGTTACATTAAATTTTGACAATTATACACATACAAACACAAAAGTTTATACTGATTCTGATTTGTGTGTGCCGATAACGAAATGTTCGATAACAGAATCCAAACTTATATACCCTCCGATACGTAAATGGGGCTTAATGTGGGCTGTAAAAACGCTGTCGACAAGCTTATAGACTAATCGGGTTGTAGCTCCATTGTTTGCTTTTTTATAGGCTCCGACCCCGATTTCCTCCTGCCTTTCATTCCCAAGCCTATCAACTGCTTGTCTCCTCCTCCACACGCCGTCCTCTCCCATCTCTCTCCCCTCCGCCGTCATCTTCTATTCACAACACCATTACACTCCACCTAGCCCCTCCCCCATCCTCCTCCAGGTCCTCTTCTCTTCTTATCCGTCTCGCCATTCTTCGTCTTTTCTGCCCACCGCCACCCCTTTCCTCCATCCGCCTCCTCATCCGCATCATTCACCATCCTTTTCCCTTCATCCCTTCTTGTTAGAATCCTCTCTCATTCCGTCCCCTCCCACTAACCTCCCTCCGCTGTCATTAGCAGCCGGCGCCCGGGGGTGACCTCTTTCGGCCGGCGCGTCGCCCCCGCATTTGAATGTGCCTGACGGATGGCGCTTTTTCTCCCGGCCGGAAGATAGCGCCGCCGCCGCCGCCGCCGCCGCTCGCGCCCCCGCCGCTGCCGTTACGATCTTAACGGGAAAGTAATGCGCTGTTAAAATTAGAGCGACCCGCCCCCTTCCACTCTCCTCCATCGGCGCTGATCGACTGCTACTTTGGACTGTTCGTTCCTCTCGGCTCCTCCTGCCCTCCCCTCGCTTCATGGTGACGGCCCTGACCCCGTGCCTCTGGCCTTCTGTCGCGCACCGGCGGAGCGACAGAGCGCCGATTCGGTAAAGCAGAGACCGGCAAAGGTGGCTTAGGGCATCAACTGATGTTATGCCCTAAGCCACTATCTGTGCATTGCTAAGTCGAATTCAGCCGCTGTCTAGAGGGGAATTCTAGCGGCCGGCTGCTCTGGTCGGTAGTTTTCCGTGACTTCTTTGATGGCGAATGCCGGAGCTGTACCTAACAAACAGGCCACGGACCGAGAGCGATCTTGCCCTCCATTTCCCTATCCTATTCTCACCCCTTTCACAAACACACATACATGCACTACAGTACAACACTTGTTGAGAGACCAGTCGGGAACTTAGGGCTAGTCCCTACTGAGGTGGTCCCACGCCGGTGGGAGATAGCTGGTGGAGGAAAATCCTCACAGGGCTAAGTACGCCTCCATCCAGCGAGAGATCATCGCCATCTCCCGCGATAAATTCATGCAGTAAATGTAGGAGACTAATTACCTTAGCAGTTGACGCACCTGAAGTCATCGATCAATCAATAGGCAACGCAGGGGTGAGAAGTGGAAGAACAGGAATGGACATTCTTGATAAGTGCCGCTGCACTGACGATCACGGCCAAGAGCCAAGGGTGAAAATAGCCAGTCTACATTCGTCGCTTCCTCGACGAATTCGAAGTTTTATTATAGTACTCAATTCAGTGTCCTTATTTTTGTTGTAAATGAAAGATAGGGGGCCTTAGATGTGTTTTCACTTACCGTATTGATCCATTAACTGACCGCATTAATCGATTTTATAAATGAATCACTGAATGTTAATATTATTTTAAAATTAATATGATGAACATTATCTGCCGTCATTTGATCCTTATTCATTGTATGATTTATAATCGTTTTATTGAAAGCATTCCTCATTTCGTTTTCGAGCAAACATGTGACTGTGAGGTTACAGTTGGCTAAGCGAAAATTGCGAGTTTTCGTAAGTTTGAAGAGTGTTTTTAATTCCAAAGATTAGTGATTGTACGTAAACATAATTTGTCAAGGAATCGTCTGACACACTTCAAAATGTAAGTACAGATCTTGGAAAATAAACGAAATTCAATTATACTTCGTAAAACATGTTCAATTTTGTGTTCACAGTGAATAATGGCTATATTGTTCTAGGATGTTTAAACCTCTATTTTATTAGACGTGGAGAGAAAATACATAACCACATGACACAATGTTTTGGGGGATTGTTTTTCTATTTCCCGGCAAATTGCCTATGTACTCGTATAATTTTCTTGCCAAGTTTCTATTATGATTTCTTCAACTCTTCCTCTAGTTCGGTCAGATCACAAGGGTTCAGCTAGTTCAAATGTATTTTTAATCTGTCCTACTCCTCTAAAATGAAAGCCAGAGATTTCCTTCTCAATGCAACGAATCCATCACATAAATGACGTTTTGCAGATAGCAACCAACTCACAAAAATGAAAAAAATAAGTAATAGCGATTTCTAGACAGATGAACGTCATTCTTTTGATTTTCCAACAGATTCTAAATTATATTTATGTTGTACTGATCTTTCGAGGCAAACAATTTTAACCACAATAACATTAAAATGTGACAAGTCCATTTACAAAAAAATTGATGTGTTCCGTTTTTTCCTAAAATTTAATTTTCAGAAAAACGTGAGATGTCTTACCATACATTAAGTAGTACTCTATTCGTTGAGTTAAAAACAGTGAGGAAAAGTGTAAAATTGTTGCTACATTTTTCCGTTTTATTGGAAAAGAGTAAAGGGTCGTGTCACGATTTGAATGTTTTCTCTTCATATTAGTGTTCTTAAGTTCATCAATTGCAGAAAATGACCGCTGGTTGATATTATTGATTACATTGTGAGAAATGAAAGTAAACTGGGTGAAAATACACATCTCTCAACATAACGTTTTTGGTCTAGCATCCTTGCTGATCGAAATTTTAAGATATCCCCCAATTTTTCAAATCATTTTTCAACGATTCTGGTTCTTGTGGTTTGGATGTTTTCTGCACAAATGGATCTTTAAAACACTGTGTCTTGAATGAGTCGTTATTGATCTTTAAATGACGTTGAGCACATTTGGAACATTCTTAGTAATTGTTGAGTAATAACTCTAAAAGGCGAAAAGTTCCGGTATGCCGCGCATTGATATTTGTTTCTTAAGTACCAGTCTCGTCTACTTCATACTTTAATACCACGTGTTACAACAAAACTTAATTTTTGTGTTTTTCATAACAGAAAGCAGTATATAACCATTACTAAAACAATTATCTTTGATTACATTACAATGCGTTATACCTACGCTGTAAGTTCAAATGCAGCATGGATGACTTCAGTTGTGATGTAGCATGGCGTGTGCATTCCCAATGCAAAGTGTTTCACTCTTGAACTCGAGTCCAATAATGTGAGAGGACAAAAAGTGTGGGATGAAATGTGCTTACAAGCAACTGCAGCAATTGCTGTAGACGCAAATTGGTTTCCTACCATTAAACCAGATTCAGCACTGACGAGCTCACAAATCATATTGGCTCCTTAAAAGTATGTACTTACGACTCCCATGGATGTGAAAGTTAGAAGACATTGCAAGTAACAAAGTTTTTGGACTGCTAGCTACGTGTCACCCCAAAACGGTACGAATGTACAGAATCGAATTCAATCTACTGTGCGCCGATACCCGTCGCAAATCTTTCAGGATGGCTATGTTGCTTTGACAAAAATGGTGGATGGGAAAATGTCTTTTTTCAACCGAAATTTGAGAGTGATTTTACGAAGAATAGGCGCTTTATTCGCAACAGAATGACATTGAAAACAAAAGACACGCATTGTAAATGCCACCACAGCCTAGAGTTTTGCAGCCAGTTTCTTCATTCAATGCACCATCCCTCAGCGTAAAAGTAATGATTATGGTTTTATGGTCAGCTGCCGAGGGGCCGCCTCCAACGCGGGGATTGTAAAAGAAAACGGAAAACGCACGCGGAATGCTCATCGGCAAAAAACAAATAGGAACTCAGTTGCTGTGCAAGGAAGTAAAACGATGCCAAGAGTGATGAAATGCAAAATGGAATGACGTAATCTAAGTACAATGTGAATACTTTCGTGGAAAGGCAAAATTACTGCACCATGAAAATGACCTTTCTGCGAGGGAGATCTTTTATACTTCCCTTTCCCTCAGAGGCCGAAGTAAATATCAAAGGCGATACACTCATTTCACGATTGGTTGCACTTCTTGGAATTGCGTTGCCTCTTCTATTAGTTTCCTTGAATACTTGGGTCCAGCAACTGAAAGGAAATTCAGGCAGAAACACAATATTGCCAAATATGAAGTTCGATGAACGGTTGAGTTTATTTAATGTACGGATGTTGAAATGTGTAATGATTGTTTGAATGAACTTGGTTTTAAGTGAGAATACTGTGAATTATGGGAGTTCATTTAGAAGTACGATAAGAAGTGCATTCTTCTTTGTTTTTGAAATCATGCTTTTAGTTGTCCGTATGTAAAAGATCCTGCTCCATTTCGTTTTAGTTCGTTTTCGCTTATTAAAATTTTCAACAAAATGCGTGTAGGATTTAATACAAAAACCACACTGAATCTTTGGTTCTTTTTTGTACATAAAGTATTTTTCTTCTTGATATTTGTGTTTTTTAATTCTAAAAGATTATGTGCAACATTATCATTTTTTGCTATTCTGATTTCACTTCTGAATAATAATAGTAGCTTAAATTGTTTCCAAACGTGAAATATTTTTATATGTTTTAATATTAAGTAAATAATAAACAAAAATATCCAAACTGACAAGAAGTTATAAAATTACATTGTAGAATATATAATGTTGTATTGAAAGTGCATTATCAAAATTCTCTGCGATATATTTGTTAACAAGTGTGTACGAAAGAGGTCAAATAAAATAGTTCCTATTTTCAGGAAGAGAACCAAAGGAACAGTGTTCTTCGCTGTATTCTCAGCATGGTATTAATTGTCTTATGGACTTCCTGTATAAATTGATATTAAAAGGTCGCAGCGAATTTCATTTCCTAAAGAACTGAGTAAAGGTCGGTTTTGATAATCGTGGATTTCAAAACTTTGGTGCAAATATAAAAACGATTTCCGAATTTACGGGTACAATCCCTTCTCAAAAGACTGTACTGCGGAGCAACATTCAATTACGTTTAATTGCAAATGATCTCTCATCCTGAAAATTCCTTCCGCCACACTTCTTCCGCGTGGTGGCTTCTCTGCCGCGGCCTGTGGAAGTGGATCGCTGGCGGCTGTGGATTAATGAGTGGATGCATCCACTGGACTCCTTTTTCGTTCCCCCCTCCCCCTCCCCCTCCCCTCCTCCCCCGCCGCTCCGGACTTCTTCTGGCCGCTGCCCGAACGATTCTGTATTCATTTGCGTCAGCGTTTGGAACGCAGGGACCTGATAAGTTTGAAAGCTTTCCGAGGGGAGGAAGCCGATCTGTCTCCATGCCGCTCCGCTGACCGCTTGAACATTCGTTATTTTATCCTCCTCTTTCGCTTTAATTAAATTGTGCTTCGTTCTCTGATGTACAGGATGTACCCAAAAGCAGTAACCACACACATAAAAATGCAAGTCTCTTTTTGAGATTTCTCAGTCGAACGTGCATGTATATTTGTTTTGTACAGTTTTGACCAACTAAATGTGAATTAGAGGAATGTGAATTGAGTTCAAATGAACAAGCGGAGAAGTCCAAGGTGTAAAGAATTGTCAGGTTCCTACATTGGTAAAGTTTATTGTAATGAAAGTCATATCTAATGTGAATGAACGAAGGTCACTAAGAAAAAAATACGATGTACTTAGCAATGGTACCTTAAATTTCTTCATATTCTATGAATAGGAACCATATAATTAATATACATTTTCTACAAGTAAAATGCAGACATTTTGAAAATTTTTCAGGATGTGTTGTAATTAGAACCAGGAAGTTTGGCAAAATATCTTTTTACTATTTATACGATTTTATGTCTATTAACAATAGGAATCACTTAATTAAACTTTTTGGAGTTGTTTTAATATATTTTCATTTTGCCTTTTTTGCATATTTAAGCTTTTAATGCTATTATTTGACATTTTGCTCTATTTGTGCCATTTTCTGTCTTATTTGCGTCCTTTCTGGCCTTTTTCGTCATTATTTTTCATTTTCCCCCGCCTGGTACCGATCTCTATCAAGTTAGAATCAATCCTGCAATCTTGCAATTCTGCAATCTTGCAATCCTGCAATATTGCAATCCTGCAATATTGCAATCCTGGACAACGTGAAGGCGCGGTCGTGTATTGTCTTCATGTGGACGTGGAGGCTCTGGTGTCTTGTTAAAAATAGGAGTGGTAAAGGAAGATGATACCAATGAGCATTGTTGATAGTTTTCGTTGATGCTGACAGACTTTTTCGCTTCGAGAAATAGCATATGAATTTATTTTCAAGAAGTTCAACTTCTTAGGAATGAGTGCAAAGACCTGTTACATATTAAACTTTTTCATGCCATATGAGTACAAATCCAGTGTCTTTAATAAAACATATTTAAGGAAAAGAAAGAAAGAAAAAAGGAAGAAAGAAAGAAAGCAGATTGTATTAAATAGAATACAGAAAGTCTCATTTGGAAATTTACTCATTTTCTGAACAAGGAAGTGTAATTATGTGCTACAATACCGCTCTGTATTATTAAAACATTTTAAACAAACTATAATTTGAGGCGAATAAATATGTGAACATATTCCTCTTAGTCAATTTCGGACGTGTTTCGGGCTCAAAAAACTTAATTTAAAAACATGTCTTCCCTTTTCCTCCGCGACACGGTCTCCACTTCCCCTTTCCTCAAAATTCCTGCGAAACCCAACAACTTCTTCGTCCTTCCGCCCCGCGGCCTGGCGCACCTGCTCGCCCCTCGATCGCGAGTTCCTTCCTGCCTCTTTCTCTCTGCGGCGGCGCGCGAACTTGGCCAAATAAAGACTTGTGGGCCCCGCAAGACTGACGGAGGCGACCCGCGCGCTCATCTGCGCCTGAGGATTTTTGCCTCCGCGGCGCTCGGGCGGCGCAGGACGAGCTGCGCGAGTCGCCGGTCAAGTGCGCGAGTCAGCCCGGAAGACGGAGTGCGCTCCTCAGGGGAGACTGGTGAACTGCGCGCGAAGAAGTCGTCTTTCCGCGGGCGAACTTTCAAGAGAGCGCTCGTCTCCCGTGGTGGCTGATACTTTTTGGCCGCCGTAGTTCTGTAAGTCAGAGTTGGTCGCTAGGTGGTTTTTGTGTCGCTGAAATTGAGAATTTTTTACTGTATTTGGGTTTTATTTTTTGGTGTTTTAGTAAATTATACAAAAAAATTGTGTTGTAGGAATAACTTGCCCACATTTAGTTTAACGGACATAAAATTTGGAAGAAATAAAGTACTTATATTAAAATGTTGATGTCGACCCTGTTGATTGGATAATTTTTATGTATATTTTTTTTATCTGGAACCACAAAGATAATTTTTATTTTATATCCAGTGATTTTATATTCAAAGTTCATTCTATAATCTATAACACGTCCGGCTTCATTATAATGAAATTATTGTGAATAAATTAGAATTGTTATTTCTTAGGATCTGAAAACATTAAATAGCATATTTGAAAACGGTTTAATTCACTGACGTATGAACTTTTGAAACTTTGAAATAATGGCGACGCTTACAACGATTTATGATGATCGGCAACGAATCGAGGCTAAAAGATAGTGAGTGGGTGGATGAATAAAGCAGAAAGATTAACAATCAGTATTGATTATATATTGATTGTATTCATATTCAGAATAGTCACGTAACTGTAGCACCTCCTGTAACGTTTGAAGGGTTGAAGTTATTGCAATACAGTTTTCACTGAAGTACATGAGGGAACGGAGCTAATTGATACGCGTTTTCTTTTCTATTTTATCACTAGTATTTTGCGAGATAGTTTTGATGTAACTTTTTTTCAATTCAAACTGCATATATTTTTTCAGTCTATCATGACGAGCGTAAAATGAAATAAATTTTTTGAGAATTTTGGCTTTTTTGCGTCTAACTTGAAACGGATATTTTGAATGTAACAGCCCGCCACACAAGGTCATGCAGCACTCCACAAGCAAATATGCGCCCCGGGAAGGGAAGAGACCTTATTTGAAGATAAGAAACATGTTCCAAATATTCACAAAACTGATGAAGCGTGTTTAATTTCAGGACCTCAAGATCCTATTAATATCCTGTGGTATGACCCCTTTAAATGAAGTTAAAATAACAAACAATCTTACTTCAATACAAACTAATGACAAGTCCGTATTTTCAATCCTTAAGAAATACAAAGATATGAACATTCGGAAGGTCGAAAAGGAGAGTTCGGGAAAAGAACTGCAACAAAGAACCCATGTAATCGCTTTATGACTTCCGAACCGCAAGTAAGAAACGTCTCAACTTGCACTTCATGATAGTGTTATTTCAACACTAACTTTTACATATTTTCTTTTGTGAATTTAAATACTGCCCAGATTCACTAAATTTCTGTAAGTAGCATTAAAACGATTTCAATCTACGCCTTTTCTATTCTTTGTTTTCCTTGTCATATTAAGTTCATTATTCTTACTTAAAATCAAATACTTACTGAAACTTTTAATTATCTTTCTTAGTCCATTGCTGTAATGTTTTTTTAAAAAATATTTTATGTGTTTTGTACCAGGTACTGAAGTTGACTAAGCCATCGAAAGCTGCACTTAAAATAAATAATAATGTTGGCCAAGACAATGCCTTTGATTCATTTGAAATCGTGATATTCAATACTTATGGACGTTAACATGAAAGCGATGTTCAATTTTTATATTTTTGGTTGAGAGATTGGTTTATTATATTTTATATGTTATTATTTATTCATGCATTCATTTCACTCGGAAATATGAAATGCAGACAATGCTGCCAACTCATTCCGGCGTTCTGGGTATGCGTGTCCTCGGGGACATGAATGCACGATTCCCAAAGGGGCACACCACTGGTTAAAACTTTTTTTCTGCTCTCTTGGCCTTCCGTGAGGGGAGTCGGTCATACCCGAAAGCCGAAATGAAAAACAAAGATTTACTCGCCTTCTATATCACACTAGTTGTTCATGCTGAAAAGTTTCAAATATGATTATTAAACTTACTTCGTACGAGCCTAGAATTCTGTAGAAGTAAAAATTAGATATTTCAGCTTTACAAAATCGATATTTCTTTGTTACATTCTATTTCGTGTGCGGGTTATATAATATAGTTCTAGTAATTATGGATAATCTATGAATGTCTCTCTATATCTTTTTATTACTTGCCTTATTGCGGAAAAAATACTGCATAAAATGCAGCTATTTAAATCATACAGCCTAGTACAACAAATTTATTTATGACAGTCGATTCTAGACAATCGATATCGGTACTAGGATTAACGGTTGAATTGGTATCACAGCGTAGTATCACAGCGTCACTTTAAAATGAACCAGCCTCCCAATTTTTCTGGAGATTCATAAATAACACCACATGTTACTTCCTCTCATACTTCTCGTACATGCGTGGTAAACGAAACGTTAGGAAATGCTACAGCGAAAAAAATATTTGTTGCAGATTTTCGGCAGAAAAATCCCTCTTGTGTCCCGATATAGAACAAGTGGATAATTTTTTTTCTACAAATAGTAAATTACTTCTTCTAAAACGTTGTGTGTTCAGTTTCCACGTTTTATGGATCCATGATATTGCGAAATTGATTTAATGCGAAACATCTTACCGTCTGTCTGTCAGCGAAAAATGTCACGAAAATGAGCATTTTTGTGTCATCGCGCGCTTAAGTTTTAGCCGGCGGAATCCAGTAGCAATACGTAACCATGGCATACATTTTGACTAAACAATGTGTTTGTTTTGATGAGATCAAATAGACAAAATATATGAACATGACGCCAACTGATGATCAAATTTCAGACTGAGTGTAGTGAATAAAGTGGTTCAAGTGTGGAATATTGCAACAATTATATGATTCTCGTAGGTTAGGACTTACGTAGTGACTTTGTTTTAGGTTCATTAGTTGGAATTATTTTATAAATGAAATGGTTTTCTAGTGATTACAAAAGGATAAATTGAAATGCATGTCATGTATACTCAGCGTTTAAATTTCTTGAAGAGAAACCGGTAACCGGTGGTTTGGAATGTATATAAATATTGCTAGAGGCTCGAAGAGAGTTATGAAGCCGTACTTTTCCTTCATTTTCAATCGTTTGTGGTTAAAATTTATGGCTTATCGCATCTAATTTTCAATATTTTTTGTCAAAATATACCACACAACCATATAAACCCTTCTTGTTTGTTGCTAGTGATAAAAGAGTTTTTTGTAATAAAATGTTATGTATTGGCTACACTTAAAGTAATATTCGTTTGTATTAAAAAAAACAGTAAGCTAAATGTCCGTTTCTAATAATTTCATCCATCTTCATAAACTATTCCATGAAATATTCAGTGACGGCGAAGCTGAGTATGGGTATGAATACGAGTATGAAATGTGACAGGTGAAGCAAATCGGACAATTTGTCATGGTACTCTAATGATATTCCATCCTTCGACCCTCCCCCCCTCTACCAGCCGGTTTCGAAACGCGCAATGTTGTGTTAAAGAAAACGGTGACCTGAAACCTCATGTTAGTGGACATTGGCTAATAATAATTATTACGAAAATAAATGTCATAAAACAACATATATATCCACGATATTGTAGAATTATCAAACGTGGATGTTGGGCTGAGAATGATAACTGACCGAGAATAGTAATTACGACGTAACGATATCATAAGTTTCACATACTAAATATTTTGAATATATTACATTTTGACAATTCGACCTGGGAAACGTGTCAAACTGATGAAATTTGTAGTTAATGTAAAGGCCTAGAACTATACACTTGTGTTTCAATACTTTTTATTACGAATCTGATCTCAACTTCGTAAAATTTCACTTGAGATAATCAACCATTCAAGAATGTGACAACCTCCAGACAACGCCCCGTTCCGTCCGCGTCCGTTGCAACCCGACATTTTGAATCATCTTCCCGCTTAAGTTCACAGTATATCCTTAGTTCGCGTCCCGGAAAGGTCTCTCCCGCCGTCTGGCGTTTCTTCCTCGCGCCACCGGCACCGACCCTGACTTTCGCGGGGACGTAGTTCCAAGGAACTTCCATTTGCCAGGGGAAACTTTTCTTTCGGAACAATTGCTTCTTCGCGTGGATTTTGCAGTCATTTTGTCGCTCTCAGTTGCAGCGGCGGGCGAATTTGTGCGGCGGAAGAGACGGATTAAGAAAGTCCTGCAAAACCTCGGCCACCGCCTGCGTCGGACGGGCACCGGCGCGGGAAGACTGCTCAAAAGAGAACCTGTTTATGAGAGGTTGACGCCGTTGTCTGGCGCTTTTTTTTTCTTCTTTTTTCGAGAGGAAATTTCTTAGTATTTTTTCTTTTGGTGAACTCCGTAACGGAGTGTCTGTGATTCTTTCATTTCTTCTTATTTTTCGTCTTGAGAAGGGCATATTCTAAGTGAGTGCATCTCCTTGTACTTGTCATTTTACTTCTTCTCGACCTTTTTTAGACAGTAAAACTCTCCTAATGCAGCTCTTGTGTTTTTCAATGACATCAGATAACTTAAATTAATAATATTTTGGTATTAGTTGATATGATTAAGTTTTAGAGTTTTGAGATGTAACAAAATAATAAACGTCATCACGTCAAATTTTTAACTTCTAGGCGGTCTTACAAAATTTAGTGCAATTTGTATGAAATAAAATAATAAAACTACCAAAAGAGTTTGGGATACGCGCTACATATCCAATAATATTTACAGATATTAGTTTATTATTTTATTTCCATTTTTGCTCGTTGGTATGTAGTAGTGACTTAATGCAATATAGAAAGTGCTATTATGTTATGTTGTTACAGAATACCCATGAATTCTTGACTAACTTCTTCCTCTTTATATAATCTTCTGAAAAAGTGACAAAAACGACAAAGCTCATTAGTAATAGAAAATGCATGAATAACTGATTTTATCGTGACATGAGCATCAAATCATTTACTTATCAGATATTAGGCCGTAGTAATATGGGGCTACACGAGGGTGTCACATGTCCTAAGGTAAATCGTGTTCACAGTGATCAACATTAAGATTCCTGGTGAGTTGCTAAATAATTTTAGAAGATTTTAAAAGGTTTGCATTTATTACACGTGTACATATTACAATCATTCATTTAATACTTACTGTTAGTGTTCGTGCCTTGGTTCTTAAACAACAACTTTATCCGGTTTGACATAATGTTTACCCACTTTTCACCTGAGTTTTTAATTTTATCGTCACGGTACCAAATCTCCTCTAGTTTGTCCACGACTTCTTGTATATTTCCTTATTCGTCTCTCGGTAATACCTTATCAATTTTCTATGGGGTTCAAGTCAGAGCTATTCCGTGGCCGTGGTAATACTTTAAATTGCTTTGTAAATACAAGCAAAAAAGATGTTAGAACATTGATTTTTGAGATGGGATTATAAAATCAGAATAGAAAACTTTCATGACACGTTTTATTCGTTTTTGTTCTTTATAATCTCTTTAACATCCCCTATTGCTTCTCTATCGCATGACATCCCTATCGTCAGAGAGAATTTTGCCATTTCATTTGTCCCCACAAAACGTCAGGAAGTTTGCTAACTTCCCTGTAGGTGAGATAACAACTCTGATATCTGAGATAACAACGCTGGTATTTTTAATTATTTTAGTTTTTTCAGAATGTTTCTTTTTTCAATAAAAACCAAATCGTTGATATTGTAAATCTGTTTTAAAATTGTACAAGATACAAGGTTATATTTCGTGAACAAAGTAAAGATATTCGTGTCGGTGAATTTTTGATCTCGAAGAATGAAGGCGAGGAATTTCAAGCTCGATGTATATTCAATATAATAAAAAAGAGCTTGACTTTTGAATTTGTTCCTGAACAACAGAAGAAGACCAATATCTGAAGAAATTTAAAAAGATTCTTTCATCCTACGTTGCATGTGCGTGCATACGTGGCATATCGAGTAGGATGGCATATTGGATCACTGGCGGGTGGCGGCTGCTCGCGCTTTGTATTCGCGTTGCACTTAGCGTTCGATTCCCGATGCTGCTGCCCCCGATGCGCGGGTCTCACCGCGTCGCGCCCGCCTCACGACCCTCCGCTTGCCTCTCTCTTCTTCATCCACGCCCCGTTCCGCCTCCTTCGCCCTTTCGCCGCTCTCTCTCCTCCCTCTCGCTCTCTCCCTGCTCACCACACCTGCCCTCTTGCCTCCTGACCTTGCCCAACCTTGGTCTTGCTGCACGCCACACCTTCCGTCTGGCCTGGCAGGGAAACGGTGCCTGCTCACCTCCCCGTCCTCCATCTTTCTCCTATACCTTGCCTTCATGCCATACCTGCCACCTGACCTGGCCTGAACATCTTTGCCCAGCCACCTGGTCTACCCGGGCCGCACTGCCCTGCTTTCCTGTCCATTTTACGGTTCTCGCCTTGTCTCACAACCTTGCATCCTGCCTGCCTGCCTGCCTGCCTGCCTGCCTGCCCACCCACAGCGCCAAACCCCGCCTACACGATACTGTCTTGCAGCCATCTCGCCTGTCCCCGCCTGCCCAATCTGTCCCCGCTTGTCCTCGCCTGTCCCCGCCTGCTCCCGTTATTTCCCGCTCACCACTTGCCTGTCCTTACGCTACCCTGTCCTTTCTAGCTCAACCTCTCCCTCCTCATCCTCTCCCTGCTCGCCGGCCCACCTCCCCTCTTCTTGTACAGATTCTTCTTCCCACTCTCTCGCCCAGCCGCCCCCTCATTCCTCCACGCCCTTCGCCTCTCCACGTGCCTGTCTCACCCACCATCCGCCCCTCTCCCCGCGCGCTTGCGAATTTCCATACTGCGCGTCCAGTCCAGATTTCGGGATCAGATGCATTATTCAGGTTGAGCCTCGAATAAAGGACAGGATATTGTGTGAATATCGATCGCGCGCGCTTCGTCTTGTTCCCTCGCGAGGCCGCGCGGCCCGCTCGTCAGATGTCGCTCGCGATGACCGTTCGCCATTTTGATTTGGTGGTCGCCTTTTTGAGCATTCGTTGTAGGTTGTCGATACGCCGCTGGGATTGGACGGTGTTTCCATCGCTCACCTGACATTCTTTTCGTCCGTGCGTGCCTGTCAAGACTATATCGATTGTGAGAAGAACGTCCCTAAATGTAAAATTGAAAAAGGATTTTGAATAATGATTTTAGAAATGGTGATTTATAGTCGACATCATGTCTAGCACGGGAAATAAATTAATTTTGTGATATTTTTAGTTTCATAAATTTATATCCACACAAAAATTGATATTTTACGTTTTTTAAATCAATGGCAAAACTTAGTTTTAATGGATGGTTTCATGCTTTTAAGCTACAAGGATAATCGTATTGTTTATGATATGTTGTCATCGATTTCTTTAAGAGAACTTTTATAATGGATGAAAAACTTCCATTTTCATTCCGAAGTACTAAATGCATGCCGTGTTACCATCTGAAAAGTGCTCAGAACAATAGCTCTCAACTTTTCTTTAGAAAGTCTGTGATGTAATATTACGCAAATCTAAAAACCCCTTTTAATTTTTTCCACTTTAATTACTCAGAGTTATCAACTAAGTGATGAAAAATTGAACGTGCAGATAATTAATACGAAATTTCAAAGTAGTTAAAATTGAAGTTTTTGGACCGCACTGTCTGTAAAGTTTAACGATAGAGGAAATTTGGAAAGAAAATATAGAAAAAACGAATGATTGTTGAAAATTCATTAATCTAATTAAAGTCATGATGTATTTGTTTGTTCAACGGTACAAGTCATTAAAATAGTCACAGGAAAATATACTACTAATAAATATTCAACACAAATGAAAGGCGATGTTAATGTAATTTCTTCAATCAGAAATTTGTTCGAAAGTGTGTCAGCAGTTGAACAAAAACCTTGTGTTACGACCTCTGTTTTAAAAGTTTGTGAGTTACGATAAATAATATTAAAATGGACGAATAGTATCTGTCTAGATATAATCAGATTTACTAACTTCATTACCACCATAATTATTTTTGCGGGGGGTAGATTAGAGCAAGTGGACATATTTATTGATTGCAAACGCGTTTTGAACTAAAATTTGAAACTCAAATGAATTGAAAACAATTCTCTAGAGAGTACTGAACACCAAAAATTGTGTTTATTGCTTGAAAGACTTTTGCTCTTTAATTTCTCGAAGAAAGAAATACGCGCTCCAAATTGTTCAGGAACAGAATTTGAAATATTAAGTGCTATTGGTATCGGAAAACGTAATCTTCCAAAACTGTTTTGACACTGCGGGCTTCGACTAAATTTCTTATCGATATAAAACTTACGTTGTGTATTTTAGCTTACGTAAATAACTACAACTTCACGGGTCTGTATTGTAAAAGGATTTGTAAACATCGACAATTAAGAACAAAAACAATGTTGACATTATTTTTAAAGAACCACGACCACCGACCATACCGACAGCCGCGAACACTTATACTTACGACTTGAAATGACACGGCTCCCAATTTGACATTCCATGTTACAAATGTAGACAATTAAGCTCTCGGGATTCAACCATGAATTATCTTCCGAAATGTGTTTTCTTTCCCAGGAAATCTTAAAGGAGTCCGTGACACGAGGGACGATTGAATGTGTGGGATTGTGTGCGCCGCATCAGTTTCAGTATCGACGTCCCCTGGCGCGAGTGAACGTCCCCGCGCGACGCGTGAAACGAAGTACTTGTGGCATTGATTCTGCGACAGAGAGCGCCGGCCCTCCCGGCTACGCTTCAGGAGCAGTAACCGTTTACACATGCATTGATTACCCTTCTGCGACTTCGGCAGATAGTTTCCCTGCAGCCTGATTTGTTTTAACTGCGGAGCTGGAAGTGTGTCAGCTAAGCGGAGAATCTGGTAAAAACCTTTTTTCGGAAAGGTAGGTAATGAAAGGTTGCGAAGGGATGGAGGATACGTATGAGAGGAATATAAGACGGGAAGGAAAGGACACATACATATGAATCTGGAAAAAGGAAGTACGTAGGAAAAAAATTAAAAAAAGTCATAAATAAAAGGGAGGAAGGAAAAAATGGAATGGGTAAGAGAGAGATGAAGAATGAAGAGAGAGCATTAGAGAAGAATGGGGAGAGAAAAACAAAGATTCGAATTAACAAATTATAAGAAATAATGTTCGAGAAAATGGATGCTGGTTAGGTACGTTATTAGGATATATTCATATTCTATAATGGTTTTTCCCAACTTTTTTTGATTTCAATGTAATAAAAAGTGAAAAATATTTTAATATATTCTTAGATTTAATGCCCTGAAATTGGTATAAAAGGAAAAATAATTTATTCACTACTCCCTGCCGAAATCGATCGGCCTTTACATAAATGGTGAAAGATAAACGACCGAAATTAAAAAATAATACTCATTTATTTCTAACTATTCTCATTTCCTTCAAACAAAATATTTTACCAGTCTTCAAACATTTCAGTTTATTTTTGTAGTGTTCCGTAGAGAAACGATAGGTTGACGTTTGATCTTAACAAAATTCCAACTTGTGCTGCTTGTTCGCCGAGACGTCGACACTCGTTTGCGACAAACGATTCCTTGTCCGCTATCGACTAACAACTGACCTCCGGTGCCACAAAGCGCGAGGCGTGTCACAGAGGCGTGTCGTAATGTGATCCCCGCGAGTACTTGTTAGCGCGTAGTTTCCGTTGAAGCTTAAGGATTGTAAACACGCATGCTGTGAGAACCTCGACATTCATCTGTGAAACAGAATATTGTGGCGTCGTCGGGTGCGAGTAACGCACAGACACGGAGTTGTTTATACAGTTTTATTTACAGTTTTATTACACTATATACACCCTCCTCGGAAACGCGCTGCACTCCCAGCACTGCACATCGAGGCATCCCCGCCCCAGCCTGACGCAAACCCCAGCAGCTTGGCGCCGCTCCCGGTCTTTGTCCCGTGGCAACCGCCACACATCGCTGCCGAAGCTCGCGATAACCCCTGGCGGGTGACCAGTGCCTTCCGCACCGCGATTCGGTTCAAACTCGAATGACCACGGCTGGTTACTCTCCAGCCGCCTCGCGAGGGGTCACGTGACAGACCTCACATGCCGGTGGCGTCCTCTCATCCCGAAACGTGGGCCGTTTGCAATTTTGGAGTCCAGCTGCACCGCGGCTGGACTCACCCATCAATTCCCTCTGCGCCAGTTGACACCCGCGTTCCGAGACACGCCCCCCCGGGCCCTTGAGGAGGGGCCCACCTCTGGTGGCCTTCCGCTTGCCGCCAAAGGACTGCCCCCGCCCCCTCGCTGGCCTTCTGACATGTGTTGTCCATCTGGACCCTTGGCACGACGTTACAATATGCTGTGGAAAAACACAACGGACCTTAATACGCATGTCTGAGTAAAATGGATTGGGTGCGAGGGCTCAGTGGCAGCATGGCTGTTGTCTTTGCAGCAGCGCTGACTAGGAGGTCCTAAGGTCCCAATCCGGACAGCGGATTTTCGACACCAGCTACATAACTAGATCGTGTTTCTTTCTTTTCCTTTCCTCCCTCTTTACACACAAATTCGCACTGCACTACACTACCCCATATGACGGGAGACCAGATGGAAACTTGGAGCGTGTCCGGGCTGAGTCGGTGTTCCGCAAGGTAGGGATAAAATGCCAAATAAAGAACTTAAAACAGACCTAAAAATATGAAAACACCCAAGGAAGTGAAAATAGTTTAGAACTCTTTGCATTTGACAACTTTTCTAAATAAAAAGGCCATGAAAAAGAAAAAAACACTAACATTTTGAAAAAAATTCTACATGAAATGATTTTGGATATAAACTTTTTCCATGGATCGTGCAGCATTGATAAATTTGGATGAAATGCTATTTATTGTGAATTTCGTTTGAAGGTAAAGGGAACATTATTTGAATCCGAGAACATTTGCAAAAGTCTTTAGTGAATTTTCATTCTCCTGCGCTTATCTTCCTCTATTAGTTTTTGTTATTTAAATGAAACAGTTTTGCGAACACACGATAAAGTCTTTCACTCAACACTAGATTTAAGATGTTTGAAAAAAAAGGGAAGGTTTTAGTGTCAGTGTTTAAATATTTGTGTGTCGTCTGCATGATTAGAAGCATGTAGTATATATTTTAAATTAGATTTGTATCTATTAGCGGCGCCTGCGGTTTATTTCCGACGCCCTGGTAACGATTGGATTCGTTTCGTACCATACGCTCTGAGTTTCAAACATTGTCCAATCACTGAAAGCCAATATTAAGTGGAATTGTAGTGTATTTTTCTTGATCCACTAACAATGAATTTATGCATGATATGAAGATCTGATGTAAGAAAAATAATGATAAAATAGAAAATCTATGTGTTAATAACTTTGGTACGTGCATTCTTATACGTGAGATTTTTTATAATGTGCAAAGAAACGTTTACGTTCAGAATCCAACGCCTTGCTCATCCAATCACGAGGGCTGGAGAGGGAGAGCGTGAGGGACGCAGTGTCAGCGGGGGTGAGCGGGACGCGCCTCCATTGTTTCCGGCGTGAATGTTTGATGGAGTGCGCGGCGATCGTGCTTTTCCTGCCCTCAGCCTCCATCCCGCTCTCCTCCCCCCCCCCGACGATCTATACCACCGCCGCTCCGCGTACCATCGGATGTCATGGCCGTCTGCATTATGGACGGAGATGGCAGATGGGGCTCTGTCGACGGTGTGGTGGTTTTGGTGCCGACACTGCCGGTGTCGGCGGCGGAGGTAGAGACGGAGTGATGGTGGAGGCGGAGAGGAAGGCGGAGGAGGTGGCGGGATGGTGATGATGTTAGTTGTGATGTTGCTGGTGGACGTGGAAGCGGTGGGGGAGGTGGAAGTGGAGGCGTTGGTTGTGATGGTGATGGTGGCTGTGGCGGTGACAGAGTAGTGGGGACGGCGGAGACGGAAGCACTGGTAAGAGGGGGGACGAGCGAGGTAGGGGTGGGGGTAGTGGTGGCGGTGGAGGTGGAGTTGGAGGCGGCGGAGGAGGTGAAGCGGAGCGTGGCGGTGGCGATGGGAAGGCGAAGGCGAAGGCGAAGGCGGGGGCAGGGCACTAGAGGGGCAGGGGTGGTGGTAGCGGGGGCGGGGGTGGTGGAGGCGGAAGTGATGGCGGTGTCGATAGTGGTGGCGATGGCGGTGGCAATGGCAGTAGCAGCGGCAGTGGCGGTGACGGTGACGGTGATGGTGAGGGTGACGGTGACGGTGGCAGGAGTTTGGGAGCGGGAGCGGAGGCGGGGGCACTAGAGGGGCAGGGATGGTTGTGGCAGAGGAGATGGAGGAGACGATGGGAGAGAGGGCTGGGAAGGGGAATGGCGTCGATGGAGCGGACGGTGACGGGGGCGGTGGACGCCGTTGTGGCAGAGGCGGCGCGGCCCTCGCCCTGCGAGGTTGCACGCTGCCGCGTTGTTTTTTCGGAAGTTGGCCGCCGCGTCCGTCGCTGGCACTCGCGTCTCGCGGGACGTCTCCGCTGGGCGTCTTCCAATTGAAATTCTATTGCGTTTTGTGCATCTCTCGCGGGGAGGCCGCGAACGCCGAATTTGCGCTGTCAGCAGCAAAAGTCGGCTCTGCCAGAAAAGTCGGTCTCACTGGCAGTGCTTGATTTTGAGAGGGGATGGTCGGCTTTAGTGTAGTGCCAAAATGATAGATATTTAGAATTCATATCATCGTGTCAGAATTGGAAACACAATAAGGAATATTACTTTATACTTCAGAAAAAGATATCCTATTGCAAATGTCCGAACATCTTTTTAAATAGTAAATTGTATAAATGCGACCAAAAACGTAATTAAGAAGTGTTTGAATGTTTTATTTAAGAAGTGAATGTGTTCCATATTACATTATTTCTCCAATTACACACATTTTCCAATTTCACACTCCAATTTATTCCATTCTTTTTATTCCATTATTTATCCAATTACACACTCCAATTACATTCTTGCAGAATATAACAACTTCATCTAGAAAACGTTAATTATTTTTCTTGGGCTGTTTTGTGAGTTCCTATCCTAGAAATATGTGAACAACAACGTGAAATTCTCTTGCAATCGTTAGTTTATTTCTGTTAAGAATTTTCATAGATGTCAGTTTTCTTTGATCCATTTTGGTAGATAAGTCAGTAATGTCAGATCTGATATGTTTTACGAGACCAAACAAGGTGCATTGACTTAAGTTAATTGATTGATTTGTATGTAAATAATTGGATTGCAGGAATGTGTGGGAGCGATATGGACATGCGCTACATAAAAACTACGGGCTGGGCTACTACATTTCTGGACCCCGTTTTCCATTTTGATATTTTTGTAACTAGTGTACATGTGATATTTCAGTAGTAAATAAATAAAATATATTACAAAGAGAAATACATTTTAACTTTAATGATTACCATGGGAGGTGGCAGAGTATTTTCCCCGTTGGGTGATGAGATCCGACCTGCATGTTGACTTGCGGGGTTTTCCCCAACTAGGTCTTCCACTAGTGGGGCACTGCCTCAGCCTTAACTAAACTCCCAACCTTGCTCAAAGCACCCGACATGTGTGGTAGTGTAGTGCATTTAAGTGTGTGTGTGTGTGTGAGTGTGTAAGTTAGGGGTGAGGAGAGGGCAAGGAAGAGGAAGGAAAAATCGCGCGCGGTCAGTGGCATTCATTAGGATACTGCTTCGGCATTCATCTGGTGTTGATCGGAGAAACCACGGTGAAGTACCGATCAGAGCATCCGGCTGCTAGAATTTCCTTCTAAACAGTGTTTGAATTCTACCTAGCTAAGTAGCTAGGGTCGAAAATCCTACCACCGTCTTAACTGGAACCCTAGGATCTTTCGATCAGAAGCACTGCTGTCACCACATTTGATGCCTTGAGCCACCAAAGCCGGTATGAAATGCGTACATTGAACGTTTCTGTGCTGTCATTATGTCGCTATCATTACGAAGTCGTGACCAACGACTTGATGTCTTGATCAACATATGAAAATGAATAATTCCTTCTTGCTTTTACCGTCACACTGCAATTATCGCCTTATACCCCCATTACCTAAGTCTGGAATAGGGGTGTACAGTCGGTGTAAAGCGATCGATCGCACTTACCCCCGTTACCACGCCTGAGACCTTCTTCCACAATCGTCCTTTTACGCAAGAGGCAAGGTGAAGGGGGGGGGGAATGCGCGGTCATGTCGGCAAGTGACTTCGCAGAGAGCCTTTTGCGCAACGCGAGCCCAACGTCTGCGGACCGTCCCCCGGCCGAGGCGGTGAGGAAATCGACCCTGGCGCTCGCGGTCGCTTGCAACACGCGGTCGATAGTCGCGTCGAAGCAACTCGCGCGCCCGCCACCTCCCAGTGCGTCCACGTCGCCGTTAGACCCTTCACGCGGACACCGAACACTCAATCCCGTGACCCTTAGTCGCGGCCGCGCTCGCGTTAAATGTCACACGCGTCGTACGATTCGTGCGGCGGGACAGGCCGTCGCCGGTGAATCGATATCGTGTGTCGATACTGAAAATCAGGTGGCATTGAGGTTTTAACCAAAGTAGTCTCGTGGATTTCTGCTGTTTTATTAACAATGGATTGAATTCAAATTTACGACTTTGTGGGGAAGGCATAACTAGTTTACTCGTGATACGTGAATGCGATCGAGTGAAATCTGTTGATAATCTGAAAAGCGGTCTGTTTTCTTTGACCAATATTTAGGAAAGTGTTTGTGCTATGGATGATTTGTGCTGTGTTTGTGTAGTTGTTTGAAGAGTGTCAAAGTCTTGTGGTACGTGAGTGCTCAATCAAAAACTGACGTATATAGAGAAGAAATGTTTAACCTAGTCGCTTCTTCTATTACAAATATAAGATGATATATTATGGGCCATTAGATAAAAATTTAATTGAAAAATTAAACACATATTCAACATCTCAGTTTTTAATTAGGTTTTACTCGTTTTTATATACTTTTATTTAAACATCAAAGAAGAATATTAAGAAAAAACTGGTAAATTATTGAAAACAAATTTTAGAACTTTCTTTTATGTTTATAAATTCCATCTGAATACAACATCTACTCAAGTTCTTAAATCTGTGTTTTGACAAGTAAAGGTATTCAAGGAAGTCGTAAAAAGTAATTCAAGGAAGAAGCAATTAGTAATGGAGCACCAAAAGAAAAGATATTTGTATTCATTTGATGCAAAGCATGCAACTAAAGAGAAAAAACGTTCAACAGAGGATCTTGGAAACAACTCGCCCACTTTTCCTTCAATAATGCGTCGCAAGGCTCTTTTTGTTGGAATCGCCCTGGTCGTTACAGCATGTTGCGCTCCAAAGCTACTCACAACAGTTTTCTATTCGGATCCACCAACTGCTAAAGTTGTTGCTTCAAGACGAATTCCACCCATACCTCACTCAGTCAACGGATCTTGGCCAAACAACGGCACTACAACAATTCCCCTCACTTCGGTTTCCCTTTCAACCTCGTTACCGAGAACAACCCCGGCAATAGTTTCGCCTGCATCGACCCAGACCGTCGAAACATCGTCGACTATACCATCGGAAGTATCCTCGACTCCCTTGAATGAACATTCCTCGTCGTCACCTCACTTCTCTACCTTGCCTACTTCGCTTTTATCATCTTCAGATACATTAACGACCGTAGAAGCGCTACTTCCAACAACTGCGCTCTCTTCAGCTCCACAACTTCCGGTGCGAAACACGCATCCGAAGTGGCTCTCCTGGTTAGAACACGGCGCTCGCACTCTCGGTGTGTTTGTCCCGGGCTACGAGTCTCACAGCGCTTCTGCGCGCAGACATTCTGAGCTCTTGCTGCGCGCGCTTCACGAGCACGGGACAGCTGCTGTGCGCGTCGGAGATCGCCTGCGCGGAGTTCGAGACGGTAGTCAATCGTTCCTCTTCCTGGTAGAGGACATTACGCAGTTACCCCGTCCTTCGCGGAGAAATAGTGACTTGATGTTTCTGTCGTCCTCGAACGTTGTAATGTTGCACATGCGAAATCGCACATTGTGCAAATACGGCGAAAATCTCTCCAGGAAAATTCTGATGAAATACAGAACTGATAGGTGGAAAAATACGTTGTTTGTAGATATGATCTCGGGAGATATTGTTCTCGAGAAATGTAAAATAGGAGTTGGTGGGCACAGTCTCAAAGACATCGTAACGCGAGATTATGTGAATGCTCGTAAGAAGGTTAAAAACATTTTTCCAAAAATTTCCTTTAACCAGCAGTACTGGAATGGTAAAGGTTTTGAATTAACAGTGTATATTGATTACAGTTCAGTATTTTCCTCTTTTTTCATTGTGCGTAGAGGATTAAAACCTACTGTTAGGGTCGGTCCCGACTTGCAACTTTTGGATATTCTCGCCCAAAAACTCCACGTCGAATTGAAATACGAGGTACCACATGCATTGACAGATATTTGGACAGCGTCGAACGTGGTGTTTCACGGTTGGAAAAACTGCACCGCTGCATTCCAAGAAATGGAACAAGAAGAACTTGTACTCGACATTACAAGGTGCCCGTACCGTGCCCATCAACCACATGAACAATTCATTGAGGTCCTACAGCCAACGTATAATCAACGTCTGCGGGTGTTGGTGCCAGAGGCCGACACCAACGCCCCTATTTCAGTGGTTTTCCGTAGCTTTTCCTGGCTGGTGTGGTTGTGTTTGGTGGCTTCAGCAGCAGCCTGGCAACTTCTCGGACGGTTCGACGATTCCGCCAACTACAGACACCAGACCTTCCTGCGCAGCGCCGAAGACATGCTCAACGTCTTCACCTCGGCCTCCTGGAGTCGCTTAAGCCACGCGCGGTCCTCGTCACGTCGCGTTATGGTGGCTGTGGGCCTTCTTCTAGCTAGTGTGATAATGATCAGCGCGCTACAAGGCACTTTGTTTGATTTATTAACGAACCCTGTCCGACACGAAATCTCGTCATTGAAAGGTTTGGCGGAATCGGACCAACCGATTTTGACATCGCATACCGGGGCTCGGACTGCCTGCTTAAGCCTAGATACCTCTTTCAGAGGAATGTGTGATCGGATCAGCTACATGCCGGACGGATCGGTAGGTTTCGCGAGGAAACAAGAAATCGCCGTCATTGTAGAATCGTCCGAACTGGAAGTGTACAGCCAGGCGGACCGCGGTCTGAAGGAAGAATTTCGAGCCATGCCTGAGGAACTCACCGGCTATCTAACTGCTTACCTTACCCGAAAAGACGCTCCTTTCGTGGCGAGTTTCAACCGCGTGGTGCAAACGCTGCTGGAGACGGGCTTCATGCAGATGTGGGAGCGGGAGTCGTTGATGGCGTTTGCTCGGAACCTCCAGTGGGACGCGAATACCTTCCCGGAAGACGATGACGACGAGCCACGCCCCTTCCGGTTGAGCGATCTGGTGGCTGCGTTCGTGGTGCTGGCCGGAGGGCTAGTGGCCAGTCTGTGCGTGTTTGTGTGGGAGCGAGTCTCCCACGAGCAGCTGCAGGCGGCTCGAATTCGTCGAGCTCGTCAGAACAAAGTGGGAGGACTTGATGACATCGACAGAGCCCCCTGTGAGCTGTACGTTGTTGTTGATCCCATTCCTGAGGAGCAGTATGCGCGGTACTGATCGTACAATGACATGGGATAGATTATGTTACGTAATGTGATTTAATACAATTAACCTTTTTGGCTTGATAAGCTCTCAATGCATGAATGTGAATTCGCTCATGTTTGATATATTAATTCAGGACTTACAAAATTGTGTGCATATGTGACTTGATTTCTGCCAGAAAAGTGCAATATAAGAGACTAATCATGTAATTGTTGACAATGCAGAAATAATTAAAATTTTAAAGCATGAAATCGAAAGCGAGTGTGTGATACTTTCCTTGGTTGGACCAAACCTTCGAAAGACGTGTTTGTAATATAAGTGCTACATTCCTCAAAGCGTGATATTACAATTTATAGTAAACAGTTAATGAGACTTTATTTTCGCTTAAGTTTACTTCTCTTGCTTCTTGAGAAAAAACTTTCAAATACATTTTTCACTTCCTTTTATTTATTTCGATCGTTGTTTGTGTGATTTTCCGGTGATTTCAATGGAGACGCGTGTACAGGAAAAATTCATCGAGGAACCAAAGGATTCACCTAGGTAAAGTAACAATATTATTAATACCATTTTAGTGTAGAATTCAATATAATTATTATTCTTTTTATTTAAGCTTTCTCGAAATAAAAATAATAATAATTATTATTAATATTATTATTAAATTTAATAATTATTATTACTATTATTATTTTTATTTATATTATTATTATCATATTTGGTTCACAATTCTCGTCAATATTGAATAAATACGAAATTCACGTTAAATATGTCTAATAAAATTGAAATTTCATTTATCCTGAAGAGGATTAATTTATTTTCGATTTAATCATATTTATTTGCATGTTTTTTCATAAATTTTCACAGTTTTTGGTATTTCAGAAAAAGTTGATCTCTGTAACGGTAATACAATTGTACTAAAGTTTGTTGTATTAGAACAGTATTTAAATCGCAATGATAAATTGCTCGCGCAAGTTTTCTTGATACGCGAGCTCCCTAGTGCCCAGCGCTGCAAAGCATCAACAGTTTAAAAAGCTGCCAACATATAAATCTTTCCTTCAAAATAATCGAAGTACTTCTCGGGGCACGCTGTGTCGCGATAACTTCAACAGTCCTTTAAAGCGATGATGCAGACAGAACCCTCTTCTCCCAGCACCTTCCGCTGTGAAATATATATATAAAAAAAAAAAAAAAAAAAAAAAAAAAAAAAAAAATGCGTATAGTACTTATTTACTACATTACTTTTTGTTGTTTCACCTTTGATATTGAAGGTCTCATTGAATAATATTTAGATAGATCAAGATATGCTGAGGCAAAAAATAAATATTGTAATTTAATTTCATTTGTTGCAGTATTTATTCATTCTCCTTATTTCACTGCAGAGATGAGAGACTAACATTTTTACATTTTATATAATTTATTTTGAACACGTGTGCGGAAATCAACTCTTCAAAAACAATGTTAATGGTTCTTCTAACTATAATACATAAAAAGGATAATGTACGCGACCAAATAATGATGTTTCATTATTCTTACTTTGGTATTTTAATGAATGTGATTTGTTTTGTTTTGAACTGTTTTCATTAGGTTTGGTAAATCAATTTGCCCCACTTGAGTTCTCTTTCATGAACCAGCAAACATCTCATTGAGCGGTACAAACGTGAATCAACGTAGGTTGTAATTCCTGCCATAGGAACGCTTCATTTAATTTCGTGAAAGTCCGTAATAATACACTAATGACTAATCTGAACTAGTTGATACAATGGTTATTTTGAAACGCATTCATTGCATGATTTATTCTGAATTAATCGGCTTGACTTACTTCAGTGTGTCAGAATTTGATATTACAGAAATGACTACAAAATAATGACGGAATAGTTGGTAATCTACAAATGTTAGCATTTATTGCTATGTAGATGTTGAAAAAAAGATTTTTGAGGGAAGGGAAGCCAACATTTTTGGAGAATGTATTGATTTCAATGGAAATTCTTTGATTTGTATCAATCGTGGCTACGGATCTCTTGTCACATTGTTTATTCAAAGTGTGTTATTTGTAACTTAGATAATATAGACTTAATTGTAGATTATGGATACACCCATAAAAGGTTGTTATTATAAAAATATTTAATTATCATTAAATATGTTAAATTTAATTTCAAAGATATGCACTTAACTTTCTACATTGTTGTTGGTAAATTAGTGATGCTATAAAATTTTTTTAAGTTTTTTTCATTTTCAAAAGTTCTATAACACTAATTACCAACAACTGTTTCTCTTGAATCGGTACTAAGCTTTTATTGTAATACATTTTAATGTTCATTATTTTTAAGCTGTGAAAACTTCTATGGAGCTACAACTTCACAAAGAAACTTATAAAACTTAACTGGGGTACAAAATTTCATCAAAATCCGAGATGGTCGCGCGGGGTACTTTACCAATATTAGACCACTTGATATGGAGTGGCCCACCTGTGTTGAAAACGTCGACCTCTCTACAAGCCCACATTTTTGAGTGCATGAGTCTGGGCGCCGATAAGGTCCCCATCTCCGGTTCGACACCCGTCGCCGGCGGCGGCTGGAGCGCAGGGGGGGAGGGGGGTAGACAACCGGTCGGGGGCGGAGCTGTCAGGGGCGGCATCCATCACCGCGGCCGCTCTGTAATTACCTGCGGGCGGCTGGGGCCCCCCGGCGCCCGGGCGCTGGCTAATTACCGCTGTCCCACCTTGTTACGCCGCAGCGCGCTGCGCTGCGCTTTTTGGCTGTATCCCTCCCTCCGAGCTTCCCCCCAGACTCCCTCGTCACTTGCGCTCGACCCCGCCTACTGACCCCGCCTTCGTCCCGACCCGCTACTCGCCTCCCCGCTCCACATCCTCCATCACCGTTTTGTCGTCCACCTGCCCACGCGCCATCTCTCTCCACTCCGTCATCCTACTCCCCGTCCCTCCCCTCCCTGGCCCAGCGCTCCGCGTCCCCTGCACCCTATCCTCCCGCACCTCGTCACATTGCGCCCCGGCCTCCCTCTCCCCGTTCCCCATCCCCTCGTGACCCGTCCTCCCGTTCCTAGTCCCTCACTCCACGTCCCCCGCTCCCGCTCCCCGCTCCAGCCCCCTCTCTCTGACCCCACTCCCCGCCCCCACTCCCCGCCCCAGCCCCACTCCCCGCCCCCGCTCCACGACCCCGCTCCCCACCCCTGTTCCCCGCCCCCGCCCCATGCTCTCCGCCCTCGCTCCCCGCTCCTTCGTCCCTGCCCCGTTACACTATTTCCGTCTCCGTAATCCCGTACCACCCCCGCTATCGTAATCGTTCCCTCCGCATCCTCCGACTCGCATCTTCCGCTGCGCTGTTGTTGGCCTTGCGATGTCATGCCGCCCCCACGAGGGCACCTCCCGTCCCTCCCTCGTATTCCCCAGCGCTCCCCCTTCGACACGTGCTCGCTGACCGGGTGCTGCACCGCTGTCCGCTGCATCTGGCCGGCTGTACGGTTTTGCCGCCCCCGCTGCGTTTGTGTTGCGCTCGGCCCGAGCCGACGACCCGTGGCGCCGCCTGTTAACCTGCGCGCTCAAATGAGTTTAGAAACCAAAGGGAATGTTACGGCAAACTGTTACATGGAAATACATTGAAAAATTATGTATGCAACTCGCATCTATCTGAGATTCTGTTAATTAACATAATTGTTAATTTGAACTCTCGTTCTCTTAGCTTCTCTATATAATTTTTTTGTGATATTTCACCTTTACTTTTTTAACGCTTTTCTTTCGCTTCACAACGATAGATGGATTCTTGTAGCGCAAAGTCAACTAGCCGATGAAACAAATAGTAATTTTTCACAGAGATATATTTGCGATGACAATGCACGTTAATTTTCATTTTGAACGATTTCGCAGGCACGTTTTGCAATAAATAAAATTAGTTTTTACAATTATGTTTAAAATGCATGTTATAATTTAAATCTGATCATGAAATTAGGAAACAATGTAGCTGCGTAATAACTATATTCAAAATATAATTAATGAATGTGTTCTTCTACCTCGTACTAATAAAATAAATTAATTACAACCGGATCGTTCACCAACCGATCACAAAGGTCTAAAGCCGAATCACATCTGACTGGCTCCAGGATGGCTTCTGCACTTGGAGGGATGATCAAATATCATTCCGACGAATATGCACGCTTTTAACGTCATAGTCAAATATTTCTTGAAGACAAGCTGGTAAAATCATTCTTTCATAATTTCCTACCTCTCCGCAAATGAATCGTTAAGTTTGAATAACCGGACCAAGATAGCAAATCTAACTAATTCAAGTAAGGCCTAAGTACGTATTTGTTGTAATTTATTACCAAACTAGTTCTCATAATAATACGTTCGTGCATCTAAAAAGTAAAGGAGCAAAAAGTAAATTAAAAAAATGCTTTTCGTCAAATGAAAATAAAATTAGTTTATAATTGAAGAGACGTACTAAAAAGTAGAAAATAACTTAGAATTAGAAACTATTTAAAAAAATGTTCAAAAAATTCACTGAAATGTTTTTATTTCTCGAAACATCAATTATATATAGCAATTATTAAAGAAATGCAGTGCGATCTTTTGAACTTTTACACAATTTTGTTCTAATAATTTCCTTAGAAAATTTTCATTTATTAATTGTAATTAAATACGAGTGTTATTGTATATAAATAAATTTCAATTTGTTTGTAAAGCCCGCCCATACACCACAACTTACCATAGATAATTGATATTTGAAGGAAGTAGAACAGTAAAGTAAATTTTATGGCATTGTTTTAGTAGTCTCTAATATTGTGTTTTTATTACATTTCTTCAATTTTTCAAATTCTTTTATTTTAAATTGAACAAAACAATTTTTTAAACTATTTTTAAAAATGTTTGTTCTTATTTCCATTCTTAATTGTCTCGGCAATTAAGATAATTTAGCTGTGGTATAAATATTCATTGCTTCAGTCTCAGAATTTTTTCTTGCTTTAACACGCTGCTTTTTATAAGCCTTTTTTCCACTGAAGTGACCTGCACCGGTAGATGTGTGTATAAAAATAATGTATAATTTTTCCTTTTTTTGTTACTGACGTGTATGTATTATTTTGACTACTGCTGGTTCTTCGTCTGTGTCTTTCCTATAATATATTGCAAAACTTCAATATAGTGGGAGGTTGTAAGCTTTGAGGAAAACATTGCATTTTGGCAGAAGCATATGCTATGCATATTTATCCGTGCAATCGATTTCATAATTCTGGATATTACTCAAAGGTCGCGGTAGTACGCATGCAACTGAAAACAATTGCATTAAAACACATACTTCCTACGCAACAACTGTTATCTAGGCGACCAGATGAAGATCGCCAACGATGTTGAAAACACTTAGATCATACAAATAATAAGTATACAATTTACCAACGCCAACCTTTAGGAATTTTTACACAAATATGCGCATCAAATAAAGGTAATATTTTGTATTAAGTTTACTATTATGTATTCCCAACGCAATCATGATTTCAGTTTGAATGAAGTGTTAAAATAATCATTAGGATAATAACACTCTTTTCTAATCTATTATCCACCTTATGAATTATCTTTTAGCATATTCCTCTCACTTTGCTCATTCACTATTCAGCTCTCATACTGGTTCTTGCTCTGTTATATCTATAATTTTATTACCGTTCCTCTTACACACTCCTTATTGATCAATTACTGTCATTTTTTCAACTTTTCTCTTTCTCCTATACAGGTTATTATTTTTTTCTCTTTTCCTCTTGTCTATTTCTCTCTCCACTCTCTGATTTCTTATTGCATTTTTTCCCCTCTCCACACTCGTGTCCCTCGCAAGCTTTCCATCGCCTCTCGTGCAATCAGTTGGACACATTCCCCGTTGGTCTCAATGTGCGTCACACTCTCCAAGGATCTCCTTGCCATTGCTCACTATTTATATCTTCTTTATCTGTCGGCATCAATGTACAGCTTGACTCTTCGCATTTCGACGGGTCTGGAAGTGCTTTCTACATTATTTCCTTTCTTCAGGCTCCCTTGAGCACATGTCTGTCACTCTTGGCTTCTTCTTCTTTCCATCTTATCCCACCCTCTTCTTTGCACTCTCACCCATGTGTACCGGGGGATATGGCTGATGACACTGCAGTCACCTCTGACCGGGAGGACGTATGATCGAGCCCCGACGGTGCCAGGATTTTCGAAACTAGCTTCTCAGGTAGGTCGAACTCAGTCGTTGTCTGGAGAAGAATTCTAGCGGCCGGCAGCTCTGATCGGTAGTTTTCCGTGGTTTCTCCGATCAACACCAGGCGAATGCCGGAGCAGTACCCTAAGAAACGGGCCACGGACAGCGCGCGATCTTTCCTACCTCTTCCTTGTCCTATCCTTACACATACACTTACACTAACATGTGCTACACTACCTCACATGGCGGGAGACTGTTCGGGAGCGTAAAGGTTGTCTCGGCTGGGGCGGTGCCACGCTGGCGGGAAATATCTGATTGGGGAAAACCCCGTTAGCCGAAGTTAGGTCAGCGCCGGGTCTCACCATCCAGCGGGAGAAGACCCCCGTCTCCTCCCGAGGAAGAACATGCACTACACTTACGAGAACAATAACCATAGTAGTTGACGCGCCCGGAACTTCAATCAATCAATTATCACCCATGCGTCATGCGACCTACTATCTTCATCGCTTGCTCTTGTCCACTTGCTCCCTTTCTTCTCTCCAATTTTACCTGTCAATTTTGTGTCTATTTCATCTCCTTCGTTTCTGAGGTGTCCCTCTCTCACCTTGCTCACCTAGCACGTTTGACTTTGCTCTCTGATGAACTCGCATATGGTTTCGTGGACGTGTGCCTTGCTTTCTTGCCTTCGACAACTTGTTACACTTCCACATACGCTCGCCCACCCACATTTACCTACCCTCGCCTCAAACTCTTTTTCCTCTTTCACAATTTCTCGCCTGTACTTCCAACTCGCACACCCTTCTCTCCTGGGTCCCATAACAGTTCCCAAATCTTCCGACTTGCCGTCCCTAGCCCTTTCTCAAACCGTCTGTCATTCCAACACATTTGTTTTCTTCACTATCTTCCGCTCGTTCTCTCGCTTTGTCCGCAACGTTCCACTAACTTCCGTATATCCCTGCACTAATCCAACCCAACCTTGCTTAGGGGATCAATTAATATCAGTGCCGCGCCTCTGACAATGAGGTCGTAGGGTCCGAATTCCCTCAGTGGGTAGCAGTAGTATTTTTAATATTAGCTAGATTGCTAGATGGAATTCAGCCGCTGTTTGGATGAGAATTCTCGCGGCCGGCTGCTCTGATCAGTATTTCCGTAGTTTCTCCGATCATCATCAGGTGATTGCCGGAGCAACACCCGAAAAACGAGTGATGGACAGCGCGCGATCTTTCTTTCTTCTTCCTTGTCCTTTCCTTATCCCTTACATACATATTTACACTTACAAGCACTACACTACAACGTATGTCACAACACCAGTCTGGAATTTAGTGCTTGTCCCGATTGGGGGCGGGGCCCCGCCTAACCTAACGTTATCTAATCTAACGTGGAATAGACCTGGTCGGGGAAAACTCTACCAGCTGTCGGCGAGGGGTCTTGCCAACAACTACTTTCCGTGGTAAAACCCGTACTATTCTTACGGGACTAATGACGTTAGATGTTGACGCGCCCGGAAACACTAATCAATCAATTCTATCGGCAGACCGGTGGGAACCTGTCGCGGTTGGGGCGCTGCTCCGCTGGTGGGAGATACCTGTTCCGGGAAAACTCTGCATGCCGACTCGTAGGACGGTAAGGGATCTAGCCATCGTGCAGGAGAGGATCGCCGCCACCTTCCACGTTAAAACATGCACTACGCTTACGGAACCTATGCCGGTAGCTGTTGACGCTCCCGGAAACACTAGTCAATAAATCAATCAATCCACTTCTCACCTCCCCTCTGCTCCTCCCCCGGTTCCGTCTCCTCCTCCGTACCCCCACCCCTTTCCCGCCGCCCACGCGGTTTTGCGCGTCGTTCGTTCGATTTCGCGTGGCGCCCCGCCGCCGCCGCCGCCGCTTTTTTCCCGCCCGGGGCCCGGCAGAGTTCCGGCGGAGGCCCGTGATTAATTTAGCGCTGCAGGCGGCCGAGGTGACGTTTTTAGTGAAAGGGCCCTTCGCTGCAGGTTAGCTGCATAATGAACGGAATTATAACAAGGGCCGTGCACACGTTTGCTCTTCCTGGGTAATCCTTCCGTCCTCATTTACGCTCGCATTAAAGTAACGTTCTTTTTTTGTTTTTGTACGGTGATGCATGGAAAGAGCTAGTCTGTCGCGTGTTGCAACTGATCTCCGGTAGATAACTCTGGGCGAAAAAAACGGATTATGTTTTAAAAGTATTTGCTTTCCATAAATGAACCTAGTAAGGCTCCATATCACGTCTCTACTATTCTGAATATGCGATGTGTTAATTGAAGTGATAATAGCATCTTAGAAACATTTCTTTAACGGTGGTAAGTAATATTTTTTTTTAAATTGAAGGCTACTAAATATTGACTTTTTTAAAAAAAAAAAAATATTTTTATTTCAATATTAATTTGAAAAATATTGCACTATGCAGTTAGTGCAACATTATTTGGTATTAAGTGGCTTCGTGGATCTAATTATGGTTCCAAATCAGATGTGGCACACTTTTCTTTTCACTTTTTAAAATTTGAGTACAGTGAGTATTATTCTCACCATATCACTGCAAAAAATTACAATTCTACAGTGAGTGAATGATAACCTGTTTATCATACATTTATCTTCATAATATAAATGATGCTCGATTCTTATTGCATTAGAAAATGAATATGTTATAAACGGTCATAAGGCATTCTGAAACGTTAGAGTTACAAGCAACTACTGTTCAATGGTCCTGATGCTTGAAATTAATTAATTAATGTAACTCAAAAAGTAGCAGTTATGTACATCTAAGAACAGTATTTGACCAAATAAACATCATGTTTTACGGATTTAAAGTGTTAATGTGTTAATTATATACAAGTGCATAACCCTGTCTGTCAAAATAAGTGTAGGTGAATATTAAGGTGAAATCAACCACCACTGAAATGTGAATCTAAAATCCCGGCGTGGCAGTTATATCTCTCCTTTCTTCTAAATAAAGACTATTTCTAAGTCTCTTCTCTAAATTTCTGTGCAGTACTATTTTTCTTCGAGGATACTTTCCCACGATCAGATAATGACATCCTTAAACAACGCTCTACTTACAATAAGAATTGCTAGTGATAGTTTTGCGATGCAGTGTTAGTCACTAGTACTCTGAAGGAAATTAAAGTTACAAGAAAATAATTGAAAAAATGAAGTATATTTTAGAATTTTATAATTTTTATTGCATGACAAACTGAATAGCGATGACTAAAGGTACATTCTGATGATGATTTTAGTTTTTATCATGTGGTATAGACATACACATTTGTAATGGAAGCTGAAATTATTTAGGAACTATGTTAATTAAATAAGCTCTGTGTTTAATAAAGGTAATGAGTAAACATATTGCAAAAAATGAGAAACGAGGTAACGTGGCACAATGACGCTGATATTATGCACACTTGTGTCATGTAGACCAGGTTAATAAATAGAACCGCCGTTAGCACTAACGAGGTTTAATTTGTACTGGTGGTCGATTCCTCTTCGCTGATGCAGCGTGGCAAATAAACATTAGTGCGATTTGTTGGGCTTTGAAAGCTTCATCTGTTACACTGATATCTACTGTCGGAGGTACTGAACTAAAAGCACGCATTGTGACGGAGATCTCTCTGCTTCCATCCATATATGTATTTATAGATCCATCGCAATGTATTTACGACGTACCGCTTGTTCCCTCTGCGCTAACGATGAATACCAACAGCTACTTTCATTATACATCTCTAACAACACTTGCAGCTTTTAAGATGCTGTATTTTTACTTTAACGAGAAATATTCCGAAACTCCTAGTTTAAATGGTAGTTGAAGGACATAGTATAATTTTTTTTAATCGAAAGCAGCATCACGGTTTGATAATAGCAACTATACAGGTGATCGATTATCGTATTTAACTTACGAAGACGAAACAATTGAATCTATAGAATATGAATTAAACTGAAACGGTTCTGTTTTAATTTAAGCACAGAAAACTGAATGGATTTAGTGTCTCCTAGACAGAAATTCAAACGATAGTTCCCAGGCTGTTGAAGTGTTTTTATATAGAAGACGACATACCAGACGGAATTGCACTTTCGTTGTAAGTACAAGTGAAAAAGGTATATGCAGTTTTTAAGAAAATTAGTATCGAAATCTGGTTATCAAAAATGGTCCAGCCTGGGAACGAAAGGAGGGTGCTGACTAAGTAGGGAAGGAGGATGTACTGTGGGAAGGGAAGAATACTACAGACGGGGAAGGGAAGGAGAGTCCAGACTGGGAAGGGAACGTAGGTGCAAACTAGGAAAGGAAGGAGGATGCACACTGGGAAGGGAAGGAGGGTGCAGACTGCAAAGGAAGGATAATACATATTGGGAAGGGAAGGATACTACAAACTGGGAAGGGAAGGTAGGTGCAGACTAGGAAGCGAAGTAGGATGCAGACTGGGAAGGTAAGGAGGATGTAGACTGCACGAAACCATGTCACATCCTGTTCACCTACACATACATGCGCGAATGGCATGGAGTTATCCACGGTTTAATACGGGAATGAACGTCAATAGGCACGACACCTTCGGCTGCTAGAAACTGCACCACACTACGCTGCCGGAACTTTAACGTTTCCATTACTTGATCGCCATATTTTCTTTCACCACCACACATCTCTCTGGGGGATGCAGGATGTCCAAATTCGGTATATAGCTTCAATTGTGAATACTCCAAAATGTTATCCTGTGGCGCCGTGCTATGAGATTTTTAGCGGCCGATTTCTCGTTTTCATTTGACCGAACATTGTACAGCCGGTCTGGCTAGTGGATGGTGAACTTTTTATTATTTTCTTCAATCAGTGGTCATTTATTGGTATTGAAGGGCGGGGGTACACCTCAAATAGTCAAGTTTAACTAACAGAAGTAGCTGGCAGTTTGGCCGGCAGCTGAAGATTTACATGAACAGGATTATAGTTTTCTCGATGTTTTTTAACACTTGCTGTTGACTCGCTCATTCACACACTGACTAATAATTGTGGTACTTTATACTTATTTACAACATAGCCGTACCTCTTACGCGCTCTTATCCCTAATTACTACTAGACGGTGACCACCAACACGCGACGAGTACACTCCCGCCCGTGGCGTGTCGCGTAGCATTTTGACAGCTCGTTAGTAGCGCGGTGCGGCGGAGGCGGCGACGGCGGCGGCGAGTGTGTGTATTGTGCTCGCGCCCTCCGCGCACCAGCGCTCGCCAATCACGCGTGCTTCCGCTGGCGGAAGCAATGAGGCTTGCGACGATCGCCACCACTCAGGAAATTGCGCGGTAGTTAGCTTAGCGCCGGACCGCGCGCTCTCGCGCAGTGACACGGAACCACTGGCGCTATGAGGGCACGGCGTGCTGCTACGCGGAATGCAAACGCGTCTGTGTGCCGTGAGCGAATGCCAGACAGACGTATTGTGCTGGATTTGGAAGTAGTTCGCCTAACCGTGCCGTGCACTAGGACACTTCCGGATGTCCCTCGGTGGGTCAAATGGTTGTACTTGATAAACAAATGATTTATGGAAATACAGGTTTTTTACATGTTATTTTTTTCATGAAGAAAACTTATGAATTTTGACGTAATGTGGTTTTTGTGACGTAATGTGGTTTTTTAATGTGTTTTTTGACGTTTTGACGTAATTGAATGGTTGTAAATGTGAATTAGTCGTTGATATTTTATCTACCGTATTTTCATTACTAAAATTCTAAAAGAATGTGGTTTCTATAACATTGTAGTAAATTGCTTCTGCTTTGCTCATTACATCGTGATTTCGGGACTTTCAGTTGAGCTACTCTTGAGTGCGCAAGTGGTTGAATGCAGTGTGCCTGGATTAGGTATACTTCAGAGCAAATATGTTTTTTCTTTGAAAGTGAAGTTCTTGTTTCAGTAAGCAAAATAGTTAATAAATTATTTAGGTTTTAACACATTCAAATGCTAGATATGTGACTTATACTCACGCTTTTTCATATTTTCTGTGATGTGTTGCTGATTAACTAATTTGATTGCAAATTCGTGAAGGATTATGATGGTTTCATTTTTAGAAAAAAAAATCCATTATGTTATGAATCATGAACTTCCGAACATTATTATAATATAATATTTTATTAATATCAAATACTGCCAGACACACCTTATTCCTTTGCTCGATGAATCGAATGTTTTCAAAAGAAAAATCACGAAAACAATGAAACGAGAACAGTTGTTACGAAAGGAAAACAAACCCATACATTAATAATAATATTTTGCTGTTCGTCTTTTCAAAATTGTCGTATGCATGGACTTTATCAAAATGAAAAAAAAATATTTACATAGTTATTAAATTCATAAAATCTTTAATTCATTGAATAAGTATTGGTATTGGTGTTCAAAATTCATTTGTTTCAAAGATTTAAGTTTACAAAATTGGGTTGAAACAGAGTGGGTTAGTGGTGCGGTCTCTGAAAGGAGAAACAATATCCAGATTTTTTGTACGTTATTGTCTGATCCCGTTTCAAATATTACGATATTCGTTATTTAATTTAAGTTCTTGTTATTGGAAAAAATAAACATGAGAGGGTAGTGTAGCGAAATTACTTTTGATTATTAACATAGGAACTATCTTATTTAGCAAGACTAATTTCTTGACTAATTAAAGATGATGCTTATAACTGTATTTTAGTAGATGTAATCTTGAAGGTTTCATCTTCAAATAACATCTAATAATAAAAGTCGAATGTTGCTATGATTCAAAACAAATTCTTGTGCAACATTCCAACTGCTTTAGTTAACACTATAGAGAATTACAACAAAAAATGAAGAAAAAATGGTATTATGGAACAAAGCGCAGAAAAGAAAGAAGAATGTTCTCCAGAACATTTACTTTTCAAACCAGCGTAAAAAAATATGTTCTTGGAAAAATGGAGTACGTGAAGGTCTGAGATGGCCACTTAGTGCGACAACCCTAATGTTGTAATCAGTGTTGTATGCTTGCTACGATTCCAGCCAAAATCTTGTACAATATCCGTAATGGTAGTCCCAGTTACTTTTTTGCTCTCGTCAAGCAAATTACGTGAAACAGAAGAGTAGTTGATATTCTGAATTTGATCTGAAATCTATTGAACGTGTTTAGTGAACAAGCAGAGAACGCTTTGTGACCGTCGATGTGATCTGCAAATATCTCGGACACCTGCAGTGATAGCTCATCTGTAGCAATTGGCAAAGGTGCGATACAGTAGCGGTGTTCTGTTTAAAGGAGAGTTGTGCGCCCTGCAACCGCCATTGCAACGCGGAGATCTGAGAGGTCCACTTCAGCGCTTTCACCCTTAATTTTATTGGTGACAAATGCTGTTACTATTGCAGATAAAATCTTGTACAACAACATCTTTAATAGTAACCTCATTTACTTTTTGCTTTCGGTAAGCCCATTACGTGAAACAGAAGAGTATTTATCATTCAGAGTTTTGTCTGAAACAATTTAAAAGTTTTCGTGAATAACACCCAGAGAACGTTTCGAGAGTGTCGCGGAGATCCACAAATACCTCAGAGACCAGCGTATTAAAGCCCATCCCTCGCCTTTAGCACGGTTGCGACACGGCGCGTGGCGTTCTGTTTAACGGCCGGTCCTGCGACCGCGATTGCAACGCCGAGGTCGAGAAAGCCACTCCAGCGCCGCCACGCGGCTGCGCTGCCGCGGTCGCCACGTCACTCGTCGTCTCACACCCCACCGGCGGGCGCCGCTACCGCGCCGCTCGAGAGAGCTTTCGCCGACCACGCGAATCGATGACCTCCTTTCGATCTGCGGCCCTTCGCCTGCCTCCGCGCGAGCCCTTCGTATCGCCTGCGCCTCCCTTCATCTCCATGCGGTATTTGTGGCCCGCCGCTGGTATTCGTGGGGCTCGTTTTTGTCGGTGGCCAACATTTGTGTTTGGTAGTTGTACGGAGTTGCGTGTGGCTTTGAACGGCTTGTTAAGGACTCTCTTCTGGGTTTACTCTGTGTGGCTGTGTACTTAGGTTGAGATGAAGTTGAATGAAAAACTGAAGATGAAACTTCATTTTTTTTATTTACTAGGGAACAGGTTGAATCACGATAACTTTATCTGAAGTTATGAATAGACGAAGAAGGTTTCCTTTTTTTCTTGTTTCTCTTCCTAATTATATCAGCATTTGATATCTTCGTCATCTACTTTTGCTTCTTTCTGTCCTGCGCTCGATCGACATATTTGCGTTGCCTAATTCGCTCCACTTCTTACGCGCTGTTTGGCACGCGTAGATTTACTTCCACCGCTGGCATTCGCGGTGCTCGGCGTTATCGACCCCCATCATTTGCATAGAAACCTTACCCCACGTCGTAGCGTTCACATCTGAACCGTACATTACACAATTTCGTAATGGTTTTGTTTTGCTTCGTAATGATTATCAGCGTGTGGAGCACCATGTGGAATGTTAGTCTTCTATTTTTGAAGTGCCAGTCGATTCATGATCATTTTGCCTTGATTTTGTCGTGGATAAAGAAGGGTTTTTAATTTTCGATTTCATTTCTCTCCTGCAACTCATTTCATCATCATTTACTGTAATCACTCCCTTCTTTTAAAGAGCATTTTGCTTCGTAGGCGTGTGTCTGCCTACAAAGATGTATGGATTTCGTTCCGCGGTTCGCAACCTTCATGCTCGCTGTTATCGGCGACCAATATTTGTAGAGGATTTTTCGTCTCGCCGTTTGCAACGGAATTTCGTAATTCGTTACTCTGTGGAGCAATATACGGCTCTTGATGCAATAGTCTTTCTTGCCCCGGAGTGCGAGTCGAATTACGGTGACCTCGACCGGAGTTTGTAGCGCATGAAGGAGGTTCGCCGTTATGGTTTTCTTGTTTCTCCCACATATTCCATTATCAAATTGCATCTGACTTCCGTGTGTGGCTCCATCTCTGATGTTTGTTGTACATGGGTTATTGTTGGGAATTGTTTGAACAGGGTCCTCTTATCAATCCGGTTCGAATAACTTCGAACGCAAAGTTCAGATTCAGTTATTACAATTATAATCGTGACAATTTTTCTGCAAAATCGCTCCGATTTTTTTCTTTAAAGTTATTGTACGATGGCGTACCCTACATATTTCGATGGTAACTCTTGTATTTTTAATCGCATATATCAATTTTTTGTATCACCTTGCACTTTAATATTTATATTAGAGGGATTTTTTAATTGTATACATTTGTGGACACTATTGCTTCAGAAGATTTCTGCAGAATATTCCGAAAATCTCGAAAGTTTTACAATGTAATTTATTTTGTTTTTTGTGCGTATAATAACAGAATGTCTCTGTACAACGGCGGCAGCTGGGTAGTTTAATTGAGGCATGTAGGTAAGGGTGATGATTCAAATACCAGGACCGTCAAGATGTTTTATTTATATTTTATGAAGGCAAAACGTAGTAGAGTAAATATAATAGCTGAAAACACATTTTCATAGAAACATGTTGAATTTAAAATACAAACTTAAAATATTTGTATCTTTTGTTTTTCAATCTCTTGCGACTCTTTTGGTGAATGGAGCTTTTCAATCGATGGCTTAAATATAAGTGGGATAAATGTTGCAATACTTAGTAATGTAAACTATAAAAATAATACGAGAAAGTATGTCTTGCTATACTATCACTAGTTTTTTAAATATTTATCTTTCGTTCTTTTTCCCAATAATCATACTACAACACTTCCCTGCTGTCTCCAGTAAAGGCATTGATATTGGATTCCATCTTAATCAATGTTTGTCAGACAATGTGCAAACTAGAAAGCCAGAAAATGTTAATTCAGATAATTTTCGTTCATCGTAAATAACATCAAATGTTACACTTCAAAGACTTGAAATATCACAAACGTGTATTGTTTATATTAATTTAATATACCTGATGCTAGCCGGCTACTCATTATACATTTTTTTAAATTAACGGCATGGTTACAGTGAATATGATATGGTGATGGTAAGGGGTGAAAGGACGAACACAAATACAACCACGCGCGAGGTGGGACTCGAACCCACGAATTTTCTGTCCGAGATCGCTGCTTTTACGATCTCGGCCTCCCGGACCAGCTCGATGTGCTTTGCTATTTACGTGCAACATCTTTGACATCCCTCCTGGTTTTGCTTGCGGCGCTGTTGCGCTCGTTACTAGCTGCCCCACCTCTGTTGCAGCCTGGAAATTCCCGGTACGGCTATCCATCCGGCTAAAGGCTTGCACTAAGGCTTCCTACTCTGAATAAGAAAATCCGCCTTAATCGGTAATTCAGGCGCAGCTGATGCATGAGATATAAACTATAAACTTGTATAACGCCTGTTACGGAAGCCTATGCGACAAAGAGGTTTTGGAGGTGTCTGGACTGATTTACTGAGGTACTGTGTAGCTTATGTATGATGTATGTATAAAAAATTAATAGCGCACTTTCCCAGTATGGTAATACGTTGTAATTCAGTATGACATAGAGTTGATAAAATTGAGAAATTACATAGAATTAAAGTGAAAATCTTACTCTTACATTTAATTCTTCCAATTTCTTAGGCGTCTTTTGTTTGCGAAAGTACTACTGTATATGTACGATAAACTGAAACCTTTATATACGTATTTGAAAATTAACACAATGCATCTGGACGTCTTTGAAACCGGTATAATCGCCGGAGATGAATTAATGCTTCAAGAATCCTCTAGAATTAATTTTTAAGGTTTTTGGGAATGTAAATAATATTGAATACATGTTTGAAAAATGAATAAAGTATATTTATATTTTTTCTACGTAAATGTATAGGAAAATTGTGTTAAACGATTGACTTTAAATTGATATTTTCTGAAAATTACAAAATACCTCCAAAATATATAAATCTTTTGCTAACAATTTCACCAAGCTGTTATTATAATATACAGCACTGGGTATGATAGTTTCTTAGGTTATGATTCAAATATACTACAGCATAATTCACACAGGAGAAAGACTATAACTCTCCTGTTTTATGAAGAATTGTAAAACCCTGTCAAGAAGTAGCTCACTTCCAGGGGTTTTTGTGTCTATATCTAATAAACTGTCAAAAATTGTTTCATATCCTTATCATATTGCACATTGAAATAAATAGGATAATAGTAATGTAAGTATTAATAATGGTAATAATCATAATGATAATAATACTAAAAATAATGCGAATGTAACATGATTATTGTTACAGTTATTGTTGAGACAGATCGTTATAGACGCGTTACTCTAAAAAGGGACCAGCTTGGCAGGACGGAAAAAGAATGACATTGCAAGAGATGGTGATTAAAAGCTTTTACAAATGCACTAATGAAAAGAACGCATTGGCAAATTGAGTGCATGGACATAATCCGCAGTTATGTTGTCAGCAGTATCCAAGCAGTAGCTGTCTAACCGGTTCCTTCTTACATCTCCCTACGTCTGTCGAGTGGTCGGGAACTTCATAACTCTTCCACGTACCCACGAAGAAGCCCATCGAGCACAGATTACGACGTAATGAGCTTTCAGGCTCCGCGCCGGGGCTCGTGCGTGGCGCATGCGCGGCGCGGCCGCCTCCACCAGGTGGCCGTCCGTAAATTCACAATGGGCCCCCCTCCCCCGTTAGGGCCCATTGTGAAGTGCGCGCCCGGAGGCTGCGGAGGCGACCGCGAGGGATAATCCGCCACTGCTGCTACCGCCCGGCGCAGTGGGCCAAAACAGACGATCGGCCCAAAATTGCCATCTCTTCTGTGTATCTCATCTTGTTTTCTTGGCTGGTAGCTTCACACGAGACCACATCGCCACTGAAAGTTGTTCGCCACGGTCGTGTGTGATACGTTTGGAAACCCATTCACCCGTCCATTGTACTACTGTTCATCATCCCAGAAAGCATCAGTAACATTTCTGTATACGCTTTTGCAATGGCGCTATTTTCAATATGTAGTAATTGGAAACAAATCTTTTAAAATACTGAAACCTTGAAACCAATATTGTAACCGCACACGGACCTGAAAGTCCCACGAAGACAGGCGTCAAAATAAGACCTACCTCTTTGCGATGGAGCTTGCTCCGCTCTCAGTCGGCAGACGAAGCTTTTGACCTCTGTAACTGTGACGGGCAGAGGGGACGCCTGCATGCTGGGGATACCTACTAATCCTACTATTGACAATTCATAATTTTCTGTACATTAATGTTAATAACTAATTGAACTTATTACAGAATTTACATTAGATGCTCTCTTTCCGGCGTACAGAGCACCCTTTCCCAAATCATAACACCCTTTTTTTCTGTCTCTTTCCCGGTTTATAAATTCCGCCGTTTTGGCGATCGCACCAAGTTGCTCATCTTGTTGGCTGGCGATGTGATGTAGGTTGGCGGAGTCCGGAAGTGAGGTCCGGAAGTGAGGTCCGGAAGTGAGGTCCGGAAGTGAGGTCCGGAAGTGAGGTCCGGAAGTGAGGTCCGGAAGTGAGGTCCGGAAGTGAGGTCCGGAAGTGAGGTCCGGAAGTGAGGTCCGGAAGTGAGGTCCGGAAGTGAGGTCCGGAAGTGAGGTCCGGAAGTGAGGTCCGGAAGTGAGGCGGGGATCCGTTGAGCCTCCCGCGGGGACGTCGAGTGGATCCGGACTCCGTGTGGATGCGCGTGGTCGCGGCGGCCTCACTCTCATTATCCGGCAATGAGGTGGAGCGTACAAGCTACTGCGACGCGTAGAGACGCCACGTGTATACCGCGACTAAGCTCGCATGAAACAGGCTGGAAGCGAGCGCGTTCGCGGAAAATTCAGCAGCCGATTAACGCGAGGTCTACTGGTAAAAGCTCGTTGAATCGTATGACGCGGCTCGGTGAAGATTTTTTAATGAAGTCGGCATAGTAATAGCAGTAACCGAACTCGTCAACATAGTAAAATTAAGTTAGTAGCAGCCCAAAAGTAGGAGACGAACTCGTTTAAATTACAAGTAGTAAGCAGCCGAAAAGTAGTGACAGACGAAACTATAGTCAAGTATTTCGAGAATGCGGATCTCCCGTATTTAAAGGCTCCGCCGAGCTCATGACGCGGTAGCCTCCCTGCCAATAACGGACCTGTTGGAAGGTCCCGTGACTTTGGTCCTTCCCAGTTGCTGGCCCCACCTGGCAGAGCCTTTCTGAATTTGCCCGTGACGTTTAGCTGCTTGGCAACGCAAAAGTTTCCTCGGCCGTTCCCAATGCCTGACTTCTATGTTTCTCGGCAGTTCGCATACCGAGGCGTTAATTTGAAAATAATTTCATTTTCCCCGCTGCTGAACGGAATTTTTCTATAATAAAATTACCTTCATTGTAGCTTAAAACTCTGTGTTGTTACAAAATGAGAAAACGTTTCTTGTAGAAACTTTCTATCAACGTGAAAACGATAGTTTTACCAACAAAGAGAAATTGATTACTGATCGTACCCACGATAAGGAGTGGTAGAAACCTCTTACATCAAAATAAAGTAACATTTTTTCAATGCATAGTAGCGTAATAAATAATTTTTAGAAAAGAAAATATTTATTAAATGAATCACCATAATAAATTATCATTCTGTAAGAGATACGACAAACTATGCTCGTATGCTTATTAGTTTGTGCTTGTGTGTATTTGCGTGATTGTACAACACAGTAGTTTATTACTTGTATTGTATAACTAGCAGAAAATCATGGAAAATAAAAACATGAAGAAACAGGAATAATAATGTGGTTGCAAGTTGTTCCCGTGTGTCTGTTATTGCATGTGTATGTATCATACCCACCGTTGAAAGAGACTTATATCACCCATAAAATAGTTCCTTGTATTATCTTCAGTTTTGAAGATTTTATGTCAACATGGGCTAACCATTCAAACAGCAACATAAGCGTGCAAGAAACGATGTGACTCTACGTATCTTATCGGCTGTGCAGGGGATATTGCATTGCAGGCTGTTTTGCCACATTGAAAATAAATTGTTTGCAGAGAATAGATTCCGGTGCGCAGCTGACCGGTAGTTAGTGAAAAATGATTAAAAAGGTAACATCGTGCAAGTTTGTTACGTAACTACACAATCGATTCTTTTAAACAGGAATCAGTTCGATCAAATATTTCCGTTTTTATCAAACACGATCATTTCTACTATGTGAACGTTCTTAGTTTTAGATACTTTTTTCTCAGTGCGTCTTTTCCTGCGACATCTGTTGGCTTTTCTCGGGACTGAAAATATAACGCGGAAGTCGATTGTTGGGAATTTTAGATACATTTTACTCAGTGCGTCTTTTAGAGCATCATGTGTTGGCCTTCTTCAGGGCTGAAAATAGGCCAAAGTAGTGGATGCGTCCCACTGTGCCGGCGTCACGTACAATGGCGCAGTAATTCCTGGCCCGCGGCCAACGGGCGAGGGGCGGCCAGTGGAGGAGGCAGGGATCGATCCTCCTCGCCAGGTACTACGCGCGTTCTGGAGCCTCTCCAGCCCTTCCTACCCTCCGCTTCCCACCCCATCCAACCCTCTTCCCTACACTCCCAGCCCCTTCACCCCTTCCTGTCGCTGACCCCCTCTCATCCCCGGACACACATCTCTCTCCTTATCCCTCCTCTCGTTCATCTCTTTACGCTTATTGCTTCCCTCCCATCCGTTTTTCCTTTCCTACTCACCCTCTTTCTTGCACCCCATTCCTTTCACTTCTTTTCCCTGTCCTTACTATCTCATGCCCCTTCTCAACCCCTGACCCACTCCCTTCCCCTTCTACTTCCATCCCTTCTTCCCCCTCCAGTACCATCTCGTTCACGTCATTCTCTTATGCACGCTCTTCTTCACTTCTCCCCTACTCCCCTATTTTCCATTATTGTTCTACTCATTCCTCCTCCTCTTCTTCCCGTCCTTCATTCTCCATTCCTCTACTGCTTCCTCGTGAGCTTTTTATCCGTTTATTTTCATCCTCCTCGACATCGCCACTGCGTACCTGATTTCCCCACCACATTTCACCACGGCCGTCACTCGCCCGACTTTGCGCTACTTGCGGCTTTTGCTGGGTTGCAGCTCGCTGCAGGTTTCGCTCTATTGCCAATGTTCTCATCGAAATTGCGGATTTCGCTCCTTTGACGTGCTCCCTGACCTCGCAGTTCCGGTTGCTATTCACTGCTTCTATGTCTACTGTGCATTATCGTTTGGCATACTTTAGAATTATTAGCCAGGTGCCGCTGTCACATTTTGACGTGGCTGCAATAACCAAAGGTTTGTACGTTCAAGTTTCGGTTATTTGACAGCACATATATTTTCTTAATCTTCTTCATATTTTCTATCAGTATTGCGAAAATTCCTTGCTTATATGGCAAATGCTCAGTTACAAAGCCCTGTACTGAAACGTTGCTGTTTTACAATTCTATACCCTTCATTTGTCACATATATGAACACCACCATCTATTTTCATGTTATATTGACTTAGCTGTCTTGTTTCAACGCTTGTAGCTCACTCACCATTGGTTGATTCAGAGAGCGTATCTGCAAGTTAAAATGCCTGCGGCAACATTGATGTAGTATGCAAGTATGAGAAATCATAAATATTCCCAAATGTTGTATTTTACTTTGAAATAACAAATGATTTTGAACTGGGTATCATTATAAAGAATATATTTCGTGTCGCTGGTGATCGTACAGTGTTTTAGTTTCCGTTCCGCAATGCTCTTTTAACCAATTATCTGCTGCGTGCCTACAATGTTCAAAGACAATTTTCCAGAGCATAGTAGTATCGATCATCATAATTTCAAAATATTGATGGAACAATTGTAAGTTGTCTTAGATAATGATATAAGTATAGGTAGTTGTACAGGTATCATTTGGGTTTGATACGAGAATTAAACATTCTATTGACTGACGTATTGTGCGTAAGTTTCGTCACTCATTTCAAACAACGAGAAATACAACGTTATTCATTCAGAGAAATACTGATTGTGTATTTTATTCTAATATGATTAGTTAAACGAATTACTGAAAATTTAATTATGCACTATAATTTCATCTGAAAAAGACGACTTAATGTCAAATCTTGCGTAATTATGGTAATTTAAGTACCACAATAATAAAAACAAAATATAATTTTTAACAAATTGCACAACGAAATATGTTATAATTTAGTATTCAACACTGTATTATGTCCGGTAGAAATTTTCGAAGCATTAATTAATATGTGTACAATGAGTGCTACCTGGGAACATCTCATTTTTCTGGTCATTTCAGAAAACGTTTTACTGCAAGATCCGTTGCATGTCCTGCTTCTTCGGGTGGCGAAGGACTTCGCCCCCGCCGTCGCCGCCGCTCTACTCACGGTCAACCCTCCCGTTCTAGTCACCGCCACGGCCCCCGCAGTCCGCTCCTCCCCCCGCCACTTGCCACGTTCCAGGCCTTCGTTACTGCTACCGTCACTCCCAGCCCCGTCTCCGCTACCGCCGTGACCGCCTTCCCTTCCGCGATGGCCTTCTCCATCGTCATCGCACCGCCCACGCTCTCGCCCTATCCCTCGCGTGCCTGTAACACCGCCACTCATACCACTGCCGCAGCCATCGCCTTCGCTTCCGCCATCGACTCCACCTTTGCGTCAGCCTCGGCCTCCGCCTCTGCTGCCGCCACAGCTTCTATATCGCCTCCACCTCCGTCTCCGTCTCCAACTCCCCTTCCTCTACCGCCACTGCCACTGCCACTGCCACTGCCACTTCCATCGCATTCACTTCCGCCATCGTCTCCATCTCCGCCCCCACCTCTGCCTCCATCTCCGCCTAGACCACTACCTTCCCTTCCACTATCGCCTCCGTCGCCGTCTCCACCTCCGACTCCAACTCCACCTGTGCCTCCGCTACCACCCACACTACTTCCACTTCTGCCACTGCTACCGCCTCCGTCACCGCTACTGCCTCCTCCTCCGCCATCTCTACCGCTTCTGCCACCGCTTTCCCCTCCTCAACCGCTACCAGCTCCGCCACCACCCCAGCCTGCACCTCCACCTCTGCCTTCTCCTCCTCCTCCTCCTCCTCCTCCTCCTCCTTCGCCTCCGCCTCAGCCTTGGCCTCCGCCTCCGCTTCCATCTCCGCTACTGCTACTGCTACTGCCACTGCCACAGCCACTTCCATCGCATTCGCATCCGCCACTGCCTCTGCCTCGATCTTCGCCTAGACCCCACCTTTCTTTCCTCTATCGCGTCCGCCACCGTCTTCAACTCCGCATCACCACTACCACTCCGCCACTTCCGCCCCCGTCATAGCTACTGCCTCCGCCTCCGCCACCTCTACCGCTTCTGCCACCGCTTCTCCCTCCTCAACCGCTACCAGCTCCGCCACCACCCCAACCTGCACCTCCACCTTCACCTCCGCCTCCACATTCGCCGTCATTGTGCTTCTCCCTCCACCTCCGCCATCACTACCGCCTGCCCCTCCACCGCCGCGCCGGCCCCGCGGGACGCGCGACATCCAATGCAGCGTCCCTCATTCCCCGGCCTCGTCAGCGCTCGGCGCGGCCTCCGCTGCGCGCCCTCTCCACCTGCAGCCGTCCCCACGGCCGCCCAGGTTAATTAACTGGCGCGCTCCGCACACATGTCCTGTTTTTTTCGCCTCCTCGGGCCTCTCTCTCTCTCTCTCTCTCTCTCTCTCTCTCTCTCTTTCTCTCTCTAACATTTGAATTTCTTACCAGGAACCGTGTTTCATTCTTTTTGTATGGTCACTTGGAGGATGAGGATGATAGTGATGGATTGGGATAGAGAAAAAGAGGGGACAGAGAGAAGAAACGGATGATGGAAGAACTAAAATGAACATATGAAGGTGAAAAAATAAAAGAGGAAGGAATTGAGCCAAATATAATTTATGATAAAAAAGGAACGAATAGTAAGAGGATGAGTTGGTAATGAAAGAACAAGGTGTTCATATTGAAGTTAGAAACAGCTAATAAGACAGTAAGTTAGTAAAAATATAAAGTCATGAAATAAGACGAAGAGGAAGAGACATTACGAGAATTGAGAGTCAGGACAAAGAGGGGTAGTGAAGACCAGGGGGATAAAGTTTGGGGGAGGGCGGGAGAAGAGCGAGATGAAGTGAAGGGGGTACCTCGAATCCCTACTGTCAGCGACGGACGATGGCTTCTGCTCGCGAAAAGGCTGCGGCTGCAGACTCAGACATTTAAACAAAAGTGCGGCCTCTTGGTATCATGAAATATGCTTTGTTTTACTTCGTCGTTTCTTTTTTGCTTTTTCAGCTTGCCGGGACGTATTTATACTTGTATTCTTATTTGTCTCTGAGCAAATGAAAAGCAAACACAATGATTTTTCTTAAAGTTCTCTGTAACTTTTGTGGGACTATATGAGTTGAATCTGTGAGAGTACTTGTGCTTGGACCAACGGTTTTAGAAAGACCGTTAGCATGAACATATTTGGCAATTTTTACATCAAAAGTTATACATTTCACATTTCTAAAGTGAGAATATAATGTCTTCCTACTTGAGATCTGAGATCTTGAAATTCTGAGATCAATATGGTATGCATTGAAAACAAAATCTTCTGAAATTGCGGAAATATATTCCTTCGTTGAGATTGTACTCGTATTCTGTGAATAATTGTGTCCCTTCGTTATGTCATGTTTAATTGTTTTCTGATTGTGAAAACTACTGCGAAATAGCAACACGTGGCCAACTAATTCTGTAATTTTTTTTAGAAATTAATATCATTCCCAGTTTGCTCTCATAGATTGATTTATAATGACAAGAAAACTATTTTGTTATAATGACATTATTATTATTTATGTTATTAGTATTATTTGTAGGATTATTATTAACTAGTGGCCTGCAGCAGCAAACATGTTGCTGAATAACACCACACAAAATGGTTTTCCCAAACGTAGCACGCGCACTTCTCAAGAGAAACAAAATAAAAAACTCTCGTATAACTGCCATAAATTAAATATTTTACGAAAAATGTGTTCGTGAATACTAGAATAAACACTGTATAATAACAGCATGCTATCATAAGTATAAAAAAGTTCTGTTCCATAACGTAGCGCGTAAAAAGCAAAGTCGGATGTAGTTAGCTGTGTCGTAAGCAGCGAGACGCACTGAGTATTAGAATTCACTATAATGCGCACAATAATACAATCAAATATTTGAATTTTTCTCTAAAAATCAAATCTGTTTCATGATTTTGCGTATTTTCGAGATTATAGGTATCTAACAAACACACAGACTTCTCTCATGGCTGGAGGAAGGATGCTGTATTTTTTTCTGCACTGAAAATTATGAATAGATGTAACATTAATAATAATAATAATAATAATAATAATAATAATAATATTAATATTGAAATTATTGTTGGTTCTTAAAATATTTAATTTACTGCAGAGATATACGAGAATATTTTATTTGTTGTTCTTGAGAAGTGTGCGCGCTACATTTTGTAAAACCATTTTCTGTGGTTTTATTCAGCAACATGTTTGCTGCCGCTGGCCAATAATTAATAATAATCCTACAAATCATAATAACCCTAACGAATGTTGAATGAACGCTTCCTATTCGCATACTCTCCATTAAGCTCATTTACAAGAAAGAAAGAAGGGAGAGTCAGAAAGAAAGAGCATTGAATTCGTAAGTACGCTCCATTTGGTTTGGCGCCCTTATTACCACTCATAATCTTTGATTTATTGTTTTCATATAATTTCGTCAAAACTAAATCACATTATATAATTTTCCAATTATTGCTATTATTTATATGTCTCCCACTCATCTTCGATGAATCATTAATTCACAGCAGCCAACCCACCCATGCGTTCATTAGTACTATCGCGCATTCCAATGCACTGAATAATCACGTCAAATTTATTTCTGCGATTGCGTCTATACCTTTATTAGCCCCGTCAATCAGAGCTCATAATTCGAAATTCTCACAAAACAGCGCCGCTTTATTAACGAGGCACAATTTATCACGCGAGTAGATTAAATGCAAGATACTCCTATAATAAATTTCCTCTCTTCCCCTCCTCCGGCCCAGCCGTCAGCGGTGCTTGGTTGAGGCTGCTCTCAGATGGAATATTTCTTAGTGAGAGGCGATTAACGAGGCTAGAAGAGATCCACGGATTATCCCAAACTAAATATAGTAATATTAACCAACTGAGATGGCTATCAAAGTGAGTATCAACTGATGTCACTTCAGTTCTTCCAAACACGAGTTCCCAGGGTTTGATCTATCAGTCATATTTTTAATCTAGCCTGAAACAAACATGAAGTGTGCTTTCGGTGAATAAAAATTTAATAAAGCTACAGGAGTAATGAACAAATGATTCAATAAGAGTAACCTAAAAAAATAATCTCTTTGACCTTTTTTAGTATCCTCCCTCGCTACGATTACATTGCTCGTTTGGGTAGCCCTGTTTCTGCTATTAGATACTGATCAAAATTCAAGAATGCACTTCAAAATGTCCGCGGGTCTGATCCCTAGAAGTCAGATGTGAGTGCAGAAACTTCCTACTGGTGCGTGGTGTTATATCATTGAATCCGCGATGTCGTACCGACTTTGAATCTTCACTAACCGACTTTCAGGCCACAGAATTTGTAATATTATATCGTCCTTTTGAATCCGTTCTAACCACCTTTTTATACAAAAAAATACACAATATTATTCGTTGCCCTGGAATCCGTACCAAGAGAAATGTATGCCGTCGAGTGCGTAATATCAGGCCGTCCCCTTTGAATCGGCAATAAACCGACGTTAATACCACAAAGTGCACAATGTTACACAGTTTCCCTGGAGGCCGCATTAACTGATGCTGCTACCGACTGAGGTCGGCTTGCAAGGCGCGAGTCGGCCAGGCAGCGGAAGGGCAGCGCAGGGCAGTGACTCCCTCCCTCCTGAGACATCCGCGTTTCGCAAGCCCATGCCGGAAGGACGCTTCTTACAGGCTTACTCGCAACCAGGCTTGCTCGCATCCCGGCTTGCTCTCATCCCGGCTTGGTCGCATCACGGCGCGGAGGAACGACTTAAAGCACGGACGCGCTTTTTTTAATACGCAAGTCGTGACGGCGCCGGGGGCTACGAAGATTTGCGGAGCAAAATGGAGGCGGAGGGAAGAGATTATGAAGGAGCAGAAATAAGGGTGACTGTGAAGCTTGTGTAGATCCGGAAGACATGAGAGGGATTACAGTGAAAGTAAGAATAATAGAGGGAATGAGAATAGCAATGACGGCTATAAAATTGGAAGCGGCGTACGAAGGACAATGAAGAATAAATGTACGGGGTGGATAAGAAAGAAAGGATGGCAAAGGAAATAACGGATAAAGGTAAACATTGAATAGCAGAAAGACAAAAAAGATAATGCAGAGATAATTTGGAGAAGTTCTTTAGATGTTCTCTGTATATATGTTGTGTACGAAAGAGGACTGTTATGTAAGAAAATATTCGTGGTTTGAATTGTTAAAATAATACTCGTGGGAGATAATGATTAGAATGCTCTTCTTTGGAAAAATTGTAACACATTAACAAGTAGAGATGAAGCCCTTGAAACACGATTGACGATGTGTGCGGTACACGACAAAGGCACACTAACTAGGAATGAAGCAAAAAGGGAGCAAGAAATAGAGTGATATTTCTTTTTGTGCGTGGGGAGACGAAAGCAAAACGGAGTTACTGAGGGATGACGCTAAGAGTTAGAAAGTCGAAAGCGGAAGCTGGGAGGCATTACTACGCAGGAACAAGGGCCTGAAGCGTCGATTAGCGCCGCAGCAGAGACGGCGATAACGGCATCCGGAGCTCAGAGGCGGCGGCGTCTCCAGAGGGCGATGTTGCGAAGTCGGAAAAGGGGGCGTGGTTCCGGAAACGGTACCGGCAACGACCGCGGCGGCGGCGGCGGGTGTGGCAGTAGCGTATCGTCCTGGCGCCGGCAGTGAGGGCCGGCCCCTGGAGCTAAAGCAAAACTCCCTTTTCTTAAATTGTTTTACAACGCCGCGACCCCTCTCGCCTTCCAAGTGGGCCCTCGACCCTCCGGAAATAATTAAAGAATGCGTTTTCACTTTCATGCCCGCCAACTCGCTTCGCCGGGTCGCGTCTTAACGACACACAGTGTGGCCAAACGACCAGGCGCTGGTATAAAGAAAGCTGCTTGATTTTTCAGGCCAATATTTGAGCTAACAAACATTTCTGGAAAATCTATAGAAAATTTAATGCAAATAAAATAGTAAACTACTACGTAGGCAATTCCATGAAGTCATTATGTGTTTAATAACTCTTGTAAAATCTTTCATTGCATCAACGTAACAATAATTTGTTTAGGGAGAGATGCCCGTTTCCCAAATGTTGCAAAATGTTCTTTTTGATTGCGGAATAAATTACACTACAAAGTGTTCAATTCTTTTTGCAACGAGATCTCACATTATGTTTTATGAAGTATTGTCATTTTTTGTACGTTATATCTGTGCTAAACATTATTTGATTTAAAGCTTACGCTTGTGAAAATATCTGTTCTAATATGTCGATCCATACTTTAAATCATTCTGATCTTTATTTGAAACTTTACACATTCTGGCCTGTTTTCACTTTGATATTTCCGCTATATTCAGCGTTTTGTGTTATAAGTTTGCAGAACCGTGATATGCAGGTATTTTAGGATGTGATACGAGACATGACAACCTTTCAAAATTTATTGTTTAGATTTTTCCAATTATGAGTAGAAAAATAATTGAATCACATTTACAAAATGAAGAGATGTGTAAGCTGCTAATCAATTACAAAACAAAACTACATTTAACAAGTATATATGAGAATTACAAACATTTATAAAACAGCAAACTTTTAGGATCCAATGCCAAGTGTCATGGCAGTGCGCATTGCGGCTATCTTCACAACGAATTGCCCAATAAGGGTGGGGCAATAAATTTTACCATTGTCGGTGGATATTATTTATGTTCATCAATAAGAATAAATGGTTTAAATACACAATTGCTTAGCATCTACTCGACTGTCATCTGCGTCCTAGGCACAAATACTAACGTTTGGATCGACACGCTGCGACCTTCCTCCGGGCGAAATGAATGGCATCTGGGCTTACGACGCGGTATCTCCCGGGCAACCAATTACATACTGACTCCTGACGTTTTCAAATTATTAGCAATGTATGAACATGAAAAAATCAGTTTTTCTTATGAAATGGGTTCTAGAACCTAATGAGGTTTTTCCTGTGTGTGAAGCAGTGTATTGTGACGAACAGAAAGGGGGAGAGAGGGACAGGTTGTGAGAGGAACAGAGTATGAAGGAGGAGCGGAAGTGCGGAGGAAAAGGGGAGAAAATAAGAGAGAGAAAGTAGAAGTAAAGGAGAAAATGAGTGATGGAGGAAAACAGCGAGGGTGAGGGAGTGAGAGAGAGAGAGAATGAATGAGAAAAAGAGAGTGCAAAAATTAATGCCAATGCGAAAGGCACTTGAAATATTAGTTAGGTCTTTTAATACAATTTCTATAATTTTTCATGGCGGTTCCATGCTATGAGAAATCTGCTTGGTTATTTTCCGTTATATTAGGGTTGAAATTTGATTATTTGTCATTTCATCAACTGGAGAATGTTCGTATGACTTTTATTTAGTTTCTTTCGGTTATGAATAGAAGTGGGCCGGAAAATCTGTGTCTAAAGAAATATTGTTTGTTAATGCTATTATTTGATTTTTACTTTATTACGAGCTTAATATCACTCGTTTTTTGATATTTGGTAATTTAGTACTTTTGGCATTTAAATTCTAACATTTAATTTTTCTATCAGAAAATTCATTTTATTATTCTGATATGTTTACGACATGATTGATACTGTCCCCTGCCTGAAAGTGCACTCTCTGATCAGATACTCTGATCAGATATTGCAACCTGTCACCCCAGCTCTTTTGGCTGGAGGAAGAATACATTTCATAACACGATGCCGTCTTCAGCAACGCTCAAGTTTTAGAATTGATAAAAAAATGTTTGCTGACCTGAAACCACTAAAACATCGTGTTTTGTTAGGAATGCTGTGATACTGATACCAAAATAATAGAGTTTATTTTTTCATAATAGAAAATGAATCGAAAGCAAAACTTATCAGTAGTATTTATTTACAAAGACATATATTTTTCTTTTGTTTACCGAAGGATGATAGAGTTCTTTAAAATAATCTATTTTCTTTAGAAGTAGGTAATATTTAACATTTATAACTCTCTGTACTTCTAAGATAAAGATTTATCATTCCAATTATACATCACATTTTCCAATCATCAGTAACCTCTATGAAGTAACTATCGTATGGCCCAAAAGAGAAGAAAGGAAATTTCTTAATTTCCTTTGACCTTAACCATACAGTGAACACAATAAAAGCCAGAAAACAACAAAACAGAAACGGTCCGGTGGCGCGAAGTGTCTTTGGAGTGCGCGAGAGCACACAATCGACAAAAGAGGACTCCAAATCCGCTGTGGAGGACGGCAACTCCACCGGCCGCGGCGACCACTGTGCCTTCGGCGCCACTCCACAAGTAGCTATCGATTCCTCGAAGCCTCAATTAAGGCCTCCGCAGAGCGCTGGCGAGGGAAGGGGAAGAAACTGCGATTGCAGCGGTCTCCTTATCGCACCCGACCCAACTTCTCCCATCTTTCCAGCACTGCAGCTGCCGTTGCATATTGTGTGAGACATTGCTTAAAAGTTGATTTCAACTTTCAGATTGTTTTGCGTGGTAAAAGAAGTATACCATAGGATTCCTTTTATTTTATTCCTCCCTTATAATTATCGCTTTCCAATACGCGGCCCTGGTTTCGATTCCCGGTCGAGTCAAGATTATAGTATGCGTTTTCCTTGCGATGTCCCAGTATATGTTGCTGTGTGACGATGAGAAAATTCACTTCTCAGGTTGGGAAGACCGGAATACGGCGTGGGAATGTCTACGTGCTAACCACACGTACTCCCTTGACCCCATGGCCTCGAGGCAGGGACGTCGTCGGCAGGCCTGATCCCGTTCACGGGCTGTCGCGCCAAGTCCATTCATACCTACTGATATAATTGAGATAAGCTATTGCGACGACTGAACTTGAGCAATGTCATATGTATTACATTGAAATAATATGGGAAGACATAAAATAGCTGATAAAAATCCGAAAGGATTTTTGCTTTAAGATTTACACCCCTCACAAAAATTGCAATTTATGTACGCCACTCAAAATATGTAGAAGAAAATAAAAGGCGCAAGATGTAATATCTACATATGACATTTGAATGTTAACTCTTGAACACGTGTGGTGCCGATATTAGAAACATCTGAAAGTCTCATAGTAGATAGTGTTTAGAAGATTTATTAAGTTTATTTTTATCAGATATTTTATTTTTAGAGGTAACAACACATTATGGTCTGGAGAACATTTTCTGTGTTTGCTCATTTTAAAAAAGTTATTCCACAACACTTTAAAAGAAGTTTCCTTTTTTTTCTAGTCAACGATATGGTTTTGCACAGATCACGTTTATTATCTTATTTTTCTGAGAGAGTATATCAAATTTATAACAGATATTGATTATTCTAAACGGTTATTGTATGATATATTATACTAAAGCATGGACTCTCTTTTGTTTCAGGTGAGTATTACCGCTCACATCGCTCACATTGAAGACACACGAGCAGATGTCACTGTAAGTGGTCAGTTCGTTTAGAATATACATATTTTTTTTTATTTTAATGAGTTTATTGAACCTTTATTCCATGCCTAAAATTAAATACTTTTATTCCATAAGTCTCCAGTACATCTTTAAAATGTATGTGTTATGACGCACATCTTATTATTTAATCCAGTGTAATAATAAAATATATTTATCAGCAATACGTTGTCAAAGCTCTTGTTTTAAATTTAGTTGCCTGCAACATAAACTAAAAATTACAATTAATTTTTAATTGTATCTCTACCTATTATCTTTAATTAATCCTGACCTTATATTATTTTCTTACCTTACCTTACTGCTCTGCTATGTGCCGGAGTACCATACGGATTAACCACGGAAACCTACCGATCAGACCAGCCGTTCACTAGGATTCTCGTCCAATGGTTGAAATCCACCCAACTAAAACGTTACCGCCGTGACGCGAACTTTAAGCCCTCCGGGTCAACGATGTTGCTTAGGTCAAAGCAAGGAACGTAACCGCGTGCCCTCTGCGAGTGGCCCTGCCCGGCCGATTCCCGAGCGGTGTTTTGCCTCCGTCGGGGGCCGCTCTCGCGACCTCTGTCGCGCCCTCCCGCGCGCCGTCGTTCCGGTCGGCGCAGATGGCGCCGCGGAGGTCAGCGCCGAGGTGCTCTGCATGCGGAGCGAAGCAGCGAGGCGCTCGTTGTGTTGGTGGATAACATGTTGTTTGCACATCGCGGCGGCGCGCGTCGCTAGCGTTCGGTTCGGTCCAGCGCTGCTCCTTTCTGCGTTAGAAATGCGAGGCACGTTGCGGAACAATGGATAATACCGGGATTGGGTTGCGCGAGTAACGATTTTCGTGTTGGCTTAGTAGGTACAAGGTACTGTAATGCGTATACTAATGTGGGTAAGATCTTCTCAAAAAATAATATTTATACTAGATAAATATCTGTTTTTATGACGTATTGTCGTTCTTGTAACACATTTACGTAGAGTGAATTTCTGACCATCAGACTAATAGTCAGCTATTCCCTGAATGCAATTTTGGAATAAGAAAGTAGTCTGTAATAAATAGGTTATTCTGTATTAATGTTTCACAAATAATAGTCTTTTCGTGGTCGTACAGAAAATTATGATGTATTGTGGTTGTTCTTGTTAAAGTATGCAATCCTTTACATCGCTACCTTTATATTTCCTTTACCTTTACCTGGCTATATGTTTCCTTCAAAATTAGAGTTGACAGGTATGAATTTCCTTGTACAATTTGCATCTCGAATTTCAATTTTAGCTACCAACACTCTTCAAGTTTCGAGTTTAGCAATAACGTGCAGGAACACTTCAAACACACGCCCCAAAATGCATCCGTATTTTTAGAGAATCCGTGATGGTACTCAGACATTGTTCTGAAAGTCGGAATACAATGCAACATTGCATCAGCAGAGACTGGTACAAAACTACCATTGTTTCAAAACAACCCCGATGCAATGTTTTGCACCATTATCTGCAAATGCGGATTTGACTTTTGAGGGTAACTCGTTTGGTAGATATTGCCCGCATTTCAATTTGTAAATGGAAATGGAATATCCAATACGGTCGGACCTTTGTTGGGAAGGTGAATCTATTGCTGGGAAGGGATGTGCTTGTGACCTATTGCAACATCTATAAAAAGGGCGATAGGAGGCTTTATGTTGGTAAAGATAATGAGCTGTTAGAATGTTAGTACCTCAATATCAGTCAATATCAGTTTTAAGTAGTCAGTTTTATCAATGTTTCTGAGTTTATTTGCCGATGGATTTGCAGCAGTACAAGATACATTCCTCTGAATATCTGTAATATTTCTTGAGACCCTTTTGGCATAATAACTGCCTCAATACTTCAGAAAGAAATAACTTGATTACATCTATTGAAGAGTAATGTTACTCAATTTGTTTACATAGAATTACAATATTTTGCTTCGAGGAATTTTTGTCTTAATAAATTAAAAAGTTTTCAACAGAAGGGAAACGGTTTCCTTTAAAAAACGTTCAGTTGTATTCATCACATTTCTATACATTTTCCAGATGATATTTTAATATTTGGTTTGTTCTTATCAACTTCGTATTGTATTGGCAACGCGAGAAATTGTCGGCAACGCGAGAAAACAAAGCATGCTCGTTCATCCAGATTCAAAGAGATTTTGCCACCAAATGAAGAGCCCATCCTCGTATACACGAATCCAATTCAGAAATTAACTTTCATATTTCGCGTTCCATCGAAACGTTGGCGTACGCAACCTTGTGGAACTCCAGCGCTCGGTGCGCGAGTTCGATCCCCGTCGCCGGGAGTCGACCGGGGCCCAACCTTCCGCCAGGGGCCACCAGGTGGCGGCGCGCTGTACAAATGGGACCTCCGCCGTGCACGGCGCTCCCTCCCCTCCCCTCCCCTCCCCAACGACCGCGCCACGCCCCTTCCCCGCCGCAGGCACTGCGCCTTGCGGCAGCGCCGCCGCGTAATCCGCGTGATAAATAGGCCGGCTGCACGCCCGCGCGCCGCACCCGCCCGACCGCCCCGTGGCGCAACCCCTGCCTCCGCCGCGCCGCCGGCACGTGGGAGTGTGTGTGTCCTCGCGCGTGATTTAACTTTTGATGGATTTTGCCTTTTTTGCGGGTGCACGCCACTTGGAGGATTTTGGGACTTGTTAGGAGGTAATGAATATATTTATTGATAGGTATCTGTAATATTCTATATGGGCGTGGTGTTTTTATGAGTAAATTCATTGCAAAATTCGAATTGTCTGTCAATAATATTGATTCGTTTTGAAATACGATTTCCTTCGTCGTTGTAGTTGTAAGACGGAAATTTATAGTTTTTGGAAATTTTGATCGCAATATGTTATTTATCTTAATAATTGTTTTTTTCTTTAAATAGTAGAATAGAAAACGTGGTTTTAAAATTTTATCATTTTATATCTTTTGGAGTAATAATATAGTGTAAGGGCTAATTGTACAAGCTGACGTTTAAACTACAGATCAGTGAACTTTCCGTTCAGAATGCCAACTCAGTTCAGCCGCACTTCAGTTGTTCATCAAACTTAACTGACAATTCAGGTAAACGAATGCTTGATTTTCGGTTGAGAAAGTTGTCTATTCCAAACTATTGGAAAAACCCGATCAACTGAAAAACGATGAATTTGAACTGCAGTCTCTTTGTCGATATATGATCTCCTTACTTTTATTTATGTAGTTGATTCAACCCAAGGTACTTAGAATAAGAGGTAGAGCGAAATGGATGGATGTGAAATGGTTTCTGCACCTGACGTCACTATCGAAAACAACTCGCCGACGCGCCCATGCAACTGCTTGAAGACAACGTCAATAAAACGCTAACTATCCTAATATACAGAAGAATGTTTATTAATATATACTGAAAATAAAGAACGACAATAATATCTGAAATCAATTATCTAGTTTTCTGAAAGGAGCTTTTTAAATGATTTGGACGAGTACGAAATATTTTTTGCTGCCACAGAAACGCGTATTTAAAAAAGAAATCTTCAAAATACTTATCGTCGGATAATCGTGCAGTTTTCATATTAGCTACTTCGACATTAGTCATCACCAAGCTACTACTGGCTACTACTTTAAAGTTATGTTTCCAAGGGAACCGACAAAACTTAGTTTTAACTGTCAAGATCGTATGATATGATTCGGCTTGAGTTTAAACGGTGAGTCAGTGATGATTGCCAGTTGTACAACCAGCCAGAGGACATGAAACCGAGTTTAAAAGGTGGATCGCGTTTAAACTCGGATTGTACAACTGGTCCTTAATGAGTGTGTGTGAATTCAATAAAAAATCCACGGCTGGCTTTTTCTGTTTCTTTAAAAGAGTTTTTATTTTTGCCACTATTTGATTGCGCTTATCTTACATAGTATTATTTTCTTTATATGATTGTGCGAATTTAATTTCTTCCAATGTACGAAAAGCTTATTCTACATTATATTCCAATATTATCACATGTTTAACTTAAGATATACTTGTTTCTACTAGAATAGTATATGAAGAATAGAAGAATAAATTTAACGTTATTTATCTGTGGTATTTCGTATTTTATTGTATTCTGCGATAACTATTGTAATATTTTATATCAATAAAAACTTCATAGTTAATAAAGCAATTGTCCATCAAAATAATCATTAATTTATGTTTCATTTAATAATTAGTTTCATTTACATAATTATTACATCGCTAACTTTTATATTTTCTTCTTCTTCTTCTTCTTCTTCTTCTTCTTCTTCTTCTTCTTCTTCTTCTTCTTCTTCTATACTTCACGGGTTAGGCTTACGCCTGTTCCGTCATCACTGTATCTTTCCATTTTTTCTTGGGTCTTCCCATATCTCTTTTCCCTCTTGGTTTGTAAGCATATGCTAATCTTGGCAGTATTGTTTCTTCCATTCTTTCTAAGTACTGCTGCCACTTCTTCCTGTTCATTTCCATTATATTATTTCTGCTATTCGCATTCAATTCCCGCCTGATTTCTTCATTTCTTATCTGGTCTTCGAAGGTGCAACCTTTTGTTCTTCGAAGGAACCTCATCTCTGAACACTGAATTTTGCATAGTTTTTTCTGCATTAGAATCTAGCACTCACTACCATAAAGCAATATCGGGGGAGCTAATGGTTTATAAACTTTGATTCTAGTATCTTTCCGGGGCTTGTTTTAAGAGTGTGCATGGTCCCACAGCTGGATTGAAATCGAGCTATTTTTTTATGAATGTATTTTTGACCTTCTATATCACATCCTAGGTAATTAAAATGTAGAACTTGTTCTAGGCTTACATTGTCTAGAATTACTTTTGAACGAGTAATATCTTTTCCCCAAAACGCTAAGATTTTGGTTTTGTCTTTTGAGATGGTTAGATTGCAAGAGCTGCATAGCTGATTTCATATTTTGGAGGTCAAAACATTAAACCTGCTTCTCAAGCATTAAACAGAAACAACGAATTCCCCTCGTCTGCTTTTGCCCTGCGAAAGACTCATCAGCGTCATCACGAACTGCATTACGCCGCGGCACCCTCTCAGCATTCCGCCCCGGCGGCAGCAGCTCCGAGATTTCGTAATCTCTTCCCGATCGCGCCGTAAATCAAATCCGGAAGTTATTAACGCACCTTGATATTAAGAACGCGACAGGGCGCAATGTTCCCGCACCAAACCATCCACCGCGTCACGACCGAAAGAACGCTTCTCTTCCCCCTACCACCCCACCCCTACCCCCACCTCCGTCTCCATCCAGACGTTTTTCGCGCCGCCGCCATCTTGAAATTATCCGACGATCAGTTTCCTCGTAATTGCTTCTTCCCTCGGCTCGCAACAAGCCAGCTGGAATTTGTGCTGAGGGGAAGACAAGCCGCCTCATATTTCACGCGCGGCGGCGTCGAGGATGGCGGGACGAGGGCGTGGGGGGCGGGGCGGCGGCGGGGGCGGGGGCGGTGGTATCTGTTTCAATTCGCGCGCCCGCGGTGCCTGCGCAGCGCGCGCGCAGCAATTAATCAAGGACACGTGACCGGCTGCGCTGCGCTAGCCCGCCGCACCACGCTGCGGGAAGGAGGCGGTGGTGAAGGTGATGGCAGTTTGGAGGGGGGTTAGGAAATGGCGAACGCGTGGGCCTCGGTGGCCGGAGTCAACAGATTCTTGGCTATGCGGGAGATGTCGCGTCCATCATAGTCCAAGTTGCCAACGAGGAATGTCGCAGTTTCACAGTTGAAACTCGGGTATCTGTGTTTACAATGCAGCCTCTTGAGGTCATCCAAGTATCTGTGGTGAGGTAATGGTGGTAGGTGAGGTAGCAGGTCAGCAGGAAAACTGGTAAAGGCGAGATAAGCAGCAGAAATGATAGTGATAGGTTGGCCACGAAGAATTTGGATATGAATTCGAAGGTAGAAGATGCCGTAGTGACAGCAGTAAGATAAGGACGATGATAAAGAGATCAGGATGAAATAATGATTACATTTTTTGGGAAGATAAAAGCTGCTAGATAAACAGTAATAGGAGATACACAAATGCGAAGAAGGTCGGTCTGAAAGAGTTGTTGGTGATAAGTGAAGCGATAATACCGTACTGCGAAACCTGTGACGAGTTTATAAGCGATGTAAATGCTCCGAATACCTTTTTCGTCTGTAAAAGCAATGTGAAAACACAGACGAAGATGATTGCGGTGAAGTGATACATCGTGCTAATGGTTCTAAAAAGAGATGGTTGACGCCCGCTGAAACGTAGTGAGGGCGGTGACGACTTCCTTATTAATAACGGACACAAAATAAGAATGGAATGATTCAGATGAAGTTTTAGTTGATACGAAAGTAATAGTCTACCACACGAGAATCCATATAATTATATACAGTGAAATAAGACACTATAAAATGAAACGATTAGATGATCAGAAATTACACACGTACTACACTGGCGTGATTGAAAGTACGGACTACGATTCTATAACGACCAGGACGATACATCATAATAACGAGATACCGCCGTGTCTCAGATTATTAACGGACTCCAACAGAGGCATAGCATCGTAGCACAGTTGTCGGCCGCAAACCCGGCCGGCGCGCGTAGGCGTGTCTGGAGGGCCACGTGGCACCGGTAGTCGTGTGGGTGTAACGGTAGTTCCGGTAACGTCCTCAACCTGATGGCAACGTCGGCAGCCGCGGGGAATTCGGACGCGGGCGAGTTGGGGTTTCGGTGGAAACGGCGGCGTCGGCAGCGCGCCTGCCGCGGCGGACGACCTGATTTACCGCCCCCGCGCGCGTATTTGTCAACGCCGACGCATTCAGGCAGCCGCCGCAGCAGCTGCGGCAGCGGCAGCCCGCCAGGCGCGCCGCACTGGCAGCCTCGTAGCGGCGGTGATTCCTGCTCTGGCCGAATGAAGCGCTAGGTGAGGTGTCTGTTCAATCAGGGAGTTGGTTTGTTTCCTTTTGGTATGGTGAGACGACGCGGTGGAAATTGTCGCTGTGGATTTGCTGGTAATTGTTGAAATGCCCCAGTTCTTGAGTTATTTTCATGTTTAATAAACGTATAATTTATAAAGGATACAAAACAAGACTTCGCGAATAAAGGAATGTCCTTCGTGGTGACATTTAACTGACAAAAAGTTGTGAAGCTGATAAGGAGAATTGAACATTAATTTCTTTGAACTATTTTCAATACTTAGTATAAATTTACATTATTTATTGTCACGGAATAAAATTGCTAAAAACGTTTCTTGCTATTAAAAATACTTGCACATTTTTCAATATTACATTTGATTTTAAGTATAGTTCTGTCACACAATGACGCTACACAGAGTTTGAGAAACGAAGAGTGAGGGGAAGGAGGTGGGGTATGCCTTCGGCTCTAGATTCGTCGACTAGCAGGAGACGCCTTTGTAATCTATGGTATATCAATGTGAGACGTTTTATTTCAATTTTGGATAAATATATAAGTAGTTATAAAATACCTTTTAAAGTGTTTTATATGTTCACCTAAATGACGACTCTTAAATCAGACGCTCGATGCTGTATACAAATTGTTTTTGAGAAGGGGTAAATATGGTTGGTTGTATATTTAGACCGAAGAACTTTTTGTCGAAACGTTATCATTTAAAAATAATGTACTTCAACCAATGTAATGGGGTTTTTATGTGTTATATGTAACATTTTTGTAACAACTGTTTTTAACCCTGGATTACAGAGACGTACTGTACCAAGGGTTATTATAAAGGCGTCTTCTGGCAGAATACTTTGGGTAAAAATAAAAAAAAAACATCATTTTTACAATGAAACCGTAAATTTAATGGATTGAGCGTAAATGACAAATAGTTATAAAATACATTTTAAAGGGTTTTATAGATATACCTAAATGACTTGACTCTCACAGCAGACACTTTCTTGGTTCTGTGCACGCATGGCTTTTGAGAAGCGTCCGCAGAAGTACTTCGTCACGCGATCTTTCTTATGATTACCCTCGTCCCATTACGATTGCTAAATGATCAGAACAAAAATTAAATGCTACGTAACAAGAATTTTGTATTTATTAGTTACCATATTAGCAAATAAAGCACTAAAAATATCACTGACGTAACTACAAAGGCGTAGTCTATTGGAGGACGCGTGTTAAAATGGTGTATACCGGAAATAAGCATGGGCACAACGATACGTGTATTTTACCGGCTAATCACACAATGAAGGTACACAGAGTTTGAGAAATGGGGACTGAGTGGAAGAGGGTGGAGTAAGCTTTCGCACTAGTTTCGTCGTCTTTTAGACGACGCCTTTGTAATCTAGTATAATAACTTTTTATTTCAATTTGGGAAAAATATTGTTTTGTCAAATAATTCAGTTATTCAAGTTTTTTCCCACTTTTTTTTCTTGTATAAGTCGTTAGATTTTATATTTTATTCTCGTCATATACCAGTTTACGTATTTCTTCGAATAAATTCTAGCCATTAGAAGTACATAAATGTGGATGGAGTAACTCTAAAACCATCTAATGACGGTAAAAAAGTTTCTTAGAGCTCTTTCACTCGTAGTCAATACTTACGTCGTAACATGTTGAAAGGAATGAACATGCGCCCCTGCGTCTTTCACATTGGGCAACACGCACTACGCAAGTGTGTTACGGCACATGGAAACCTCCAGGCGCCATGAAAGTTCATCCTTCGTGGTGACATTTAACTGACTGAAAAGTTGTGAAGCCGACAAGAAGAATTAAACATTAATTTCTTTGAACCATTTCAATTCCATATAAATTTATATAAATTATTGTCACGGTCTAAAATTGCTAAACACATTTCTTGCTATTAAAAATACTCCTACATTTTTCAATATTACATTTGCATTTATCATAATTCAGTTTTAGTGTGTTAAAAGCCTAGAGATTTGTCATATTTTTATTCTTTCTATTTTGATGTGTCCGTAAATCATAATAATCATTCACGAATCAATTTAAAGCAATGCTTTAATAAAAACTACAATTATTGTTTAAAATTTTAAAATATATCTAATAAAATGCATTCTAACAAGTCTCGATAATCAACCTTACTCGAATGCCTATTTTCAATAATTATAAAAAAATAAACTGTACTTTCGAAAACCCTATTGATGTATAGGAAGAATTTCTTAGCGAAGTTCCTAACAAGAAAATGTTTAAATACGTGGATTATATTTCGTGTTAAAAATTACAATTATATTTCAATAAAGACGTTCTTTTATATATATATATATATATATATATATATATATATATATATATATATATATATACTACATAAAGCACGTTTGGACATCAGAACATAAAACAAAATTGTAATATTTTTATTTCTCTTTTTATTTCATACACATATAAAGGTGAATTAATCAATTCCCCCGGCCCATTGCTGTTGTTATGGTTAGTAACAGTGCCAGTCTCTTAAAAAGTATGGATATCCCTCTCACAGTGTATCATATAATCGTTTAACAGCACGTTTTTGAATAAATATTCCACATTTTTAGGTCGAAAACGTAACATTTTGCCAATGCGAACGAAGAGAGACACTTCATTTAACTGAGTTGCACGTCTGATATTTGGCCCTGATTTTTAAACAATCACGTATGCACGTGTGTACGGTAAATACATGAAATATCCTTTGACTGCATCAGAACTTGAATTGCCAAACGCCTGTTCATATGGAGTTATTAAACACTCATGGTAGATGTAAAAATCAATGGTAATTAGATGCAGTTTGCAGAAAATGGTGCAGGAACGATAAGCAGTTGAGAGGGGATGCAGTCGGTGATGGTCACGGGAGGCCCTTCCGAAACGAGATATTGGTAATTGGAAACCGTTACGATTGTGAAAACGGATTCGGAGAACACGGGCATATCTACATCAGCAATAGATTAGAGAAAATGACTGCGGATAAGAAAGAAAGCAATTATCATAGGGATGTTCAAGAAACATACGTACAATTAGGTACGACATTTATATAGAATAGAAAGCATCCGTAGAGTAGAAAATGTAAGAAATTAGATGTAATAGAAGTCATAGTGATCTAATATAAAAACTTGGAGACGACCGTAGAACATATTTAAACGTTCAGTTATTAAAAAAAGAAAGAAGTTTTGTGACCTCCGTCGTAAGTGGTTTTAGAACGATCATCCACGTAATTACACAAAATATATAAATATTGTTTACGCATATATTGAGCAAGTATTGAGAAATAGTAAAAATAACGCCATTCGTAACCGATTTGTTTTGGCGCTGTTGGCCGTTCATAGTAGCATTAAAACAAAAATCCATGAATTCTTGGATTCTTGGCAAAAATAATATAATATGCAATACTGTAGCAGGCTCAAGATTGTCATATTGATCAAGTCGTTTTGGGAGAGAAATACAAGGGGGTCGTCAAGGGATGTTTTAGTTTATTAAGTGTATTTTATCATAGAGTTTGGTTATAAATTTTGATATTTGTCTGGCAAATATAAAAACATCAAATACATATATTGGCAGCAGAGGAGTATTACGGTTCGAAAGTCTGTATCCTTACTTGTTTTCTGCGGTCAAATGGTCAGTGAACTCAAATGTGTTAAAGACGAACAAATATTCTTTGGAAAAGTTCGAATTCCAATTTTATAATGTAAAAAATATATTTTTAAATACGCCTAATGTAAGTTAATTTCGTAAAACATTACATTACGCTTTTCTAGAACAATATATTGTTTTATAAATAATTATACATTAATTCTATTATAAATTAGTCCTATTAATGTTTGAATGTGAATTAGAAGATCTTTTAAGTTTTCATTCATGTATACTTCATTTCAGTTAAAGGTACTCAATCGAAATGAACAATTTACAGAAAAGAATATCTATAAACATTAAAATATGGTGTGTGCGAGGTAAAGGAAAAACTGAAAATTTTAAAATTCGTAAATAAAACTATGTTAAATGTTGAAGATATTATTTATCGAAAAAAATTATTCGTGATCAGAGCGAAATATGAAGATGTGCCAAGACAAATATTTTTTTACTTATATTTGTATAATATGAAGATAAATTATCAAATAGTGTCGCAAATCAAGGATACTTTCAGGACACCTCTAAGATCATCATATGCGGTTGCCTCAGAAACACCAAGGCAAAATGAGAGCCTACCAATCAAAGATAAATGTCACTAGCCTAACTTTGTTATTGAAGATGTCCCACCACAATGTTTTTTTTTTGTCATCATCTTCAAAGTCTCTACTGGTCTTAGAGGTGCGTACTGTTTATTCGGAGATATCGGAGTATAGAGAATCCGTCTTGTTACGGGTTAAGTTTACAAAGATATTTTTTTACTGCGTGCCTATAGCGGATTTTATGTTAGGCAAATTACTTTCTGAAAAAGTGTCTGCCTGACAGTTAGGTGCCTCAAGGCACAGAGGGAACAAAGAAATCGTTAAAGTGTGGAAACACGACGCGGGCGTGAAAGCGAACGGGGCGCCACAAAGGGCGCAAAGTGGAATGCGGGCCCAGAACACCCTCTCGACGGCCGACGTTGCGGCACCTCTGCGGTCAACAGCCTTTCCTCTTCCCTCACCTTTAAAGAGAAGGTTAGCAGGGCGCAGGGGGGGGGGCGGCACGCCCTGCGTCTGGCAGGCGACCAAAACAAAGCTGGCACCGCCGCCGCCGCCGCTCACCATACGCCGCGCTCGCCGTCCCCACCATCATCCTCACCGCCCCTGCGGCGACCTTCCCTTCCCCCCGTTAAAACATGTAACCAATTTCAGCCGTCGCGAACACGACACTCGCAATTTAACAAGGACACAACTTAACATAAATATCTCGCAGCAGGTGAATTAACCCGAGGTCGTCGGTCCAATCTCGTCACCGCTCGCCAAACTGGGTCGGAAAAGAGGGAAGGATTGGATGTGGACGGCGCCGCGCGTCGAGGTTAACACACCCAACGCGGCCACATTGATTGATTTTATTTGCCTTGTCACAATAACATACGCATTACAGCAGCGCGCTGGACGCTTTGTTGGTAACCGCCCTGCCATTGTTGATGCGTTGTGTCCGGTTGAAATCCAACAAATACGACCGGCTTGAATGCATTAATTCCCGCCCCACAAACCGAGCCCTGAATTCCTTCCTAATACAATGCAAAGTACTCGCCCCGATGACTTGTTTTTTTCTACTCATCGCTCGCCATCCTTTTTATTGATTGCTCTTCGCGTATTGAAAATATTGTTAATTTGGGCCTGGACGATATTGGCAGCGTGGTTTTCGATTTGTTGGCCCCGGGCGAGGCTGGGCCTGGGGAGGCCGGGTCGGAGTGTTTGCGTCAACCCCCGGTGAGGAAATTTAAAGAGGAGTTAATTTGCGCTGACAGCGCAGTGGCGTGCGGCGCTGGGTTGTGGGGGGGGGGGAGGGACGTTGGGGGAAGTTGTGGGGATGGCGCAGTGACGGCCCGAGTTTGGCGAGGAAGAGGAATTTTCAGACTTCGGAAACGGGTAGAACCCATGCGGCAATAACTTCGTTGTTTGTTCACGTAAGCTTCCGCGGTTCCAGTTCATGACTTCTTGGCTGTCCGGATGACGCGGCGTCGTTGGCTGAGAGGCCTACGTTTTGCCTACCATATCGCAGGCTTCATCAGGGTAGTGACACTCAGTATCCAGAGAAAGCCTGAGATATGACAGGCGAAACGTCGGCCTTTCAGCCAACAACGTGTCTTCCTTGTTTGTTGGGATCACAGAAAGACCGTTGTGTTCGCTTCATCTCATAGATATGAATGCACTAAGTCAATAGTAGCATATCTGCGTCGTGTAAATTATAGTTTATTATATTTTTGTAGCGTAGAGTGTACGAGTATGGGATCTTTGGAAGAGTATTCAATGAGATAGGCGTATTATTTACCATACAGGCATCATGGTCTGGCAACTGCTGATATTGCAAAACACTCCTCGGATTTCACGAAATGAACTCTGCATCATTTATTAAGACACATATTTGGTGAAATAATTGTATATTTTGTTACAGTTGAACAACTTCAAATTCCTTGCATAAAGAACACTAAATAAAGTTAGTGTTATTTTCATGAAATGTAATTATTGAATTAATGTTTTGTTCGAAATGCTAATAGAAATGTATTTTTATTTGTGTGTGAGTGTAGATCACAATAATGACCTATACTTGAATTCAAGTAGTGATGCTCATTCAATTCAACTAGTGTCTTTGTGCGATTTGTCATATATATATATATATATATATATATATATATATATATATATATATATATATATATATTGTGACATACCTGGTGGTGCCGGGTATTTTCACTGCAATATAACACTAAGAGAGGGTATCTTTTACGTGAATGGGTCCCTGGATAAGTTGGTGCAACGTTGGGGTGGTTAATCATAAATTGAAATACAATTATAAACAAGATTTATTTTAAATCAAATTTGTTATTTACATCATTAGACAATGTTCTTACACTTTGCCTTGGTACCAAGATTAAGAGTGAAATGCATTTCTCATACCTGCGGGGCCCCGATCGCATACCTATGATGTTCGTAGAACCGCTCGTGCCGGCAGGATTGTCGACCTCTGCTACTGCTGCGGGCCGTCAGCGTCGGGTGGCGTGGTAATCGCCCACGGCTGATGCTCCAACAATTCTTCCCCGATCAGGATCTTGACACCTCGGCTTCGCACCCTCCTCGAATCACTGTCCGTCAGTGAGTTTAATTACCCAACCCGCGCCTACTCTGTGTACTGGTCACAGTTCTGTACCGCGCGATTTCAAGAATGTTTCCACCGCGCCAACTAATAAGAACAACATCAATTATTCTACCAACACTAATCTTTCACTATACTGATACTTCTAATGTTCTATTTACACGTTTGTGATCTACTACAGTTTTCGATATTTCCACAGTTACGTAGCCTGTCGACTGTGTCCATGTATTACTCGCGAGCTCTCGCGACACGTCCGCACTCGTCGCCGCCCCGCTAGCGTCTCTCTGGTCACCGTTCTGCCAACGGCTCTCGTCCGCGATTCTCGTAACGAACTTTTGCACGTGCGCGGTGCCCAGTTCCAACCGAAATTCACACGCTAGCCTCCCGGCGGCGGTGGCACCGTCGGCGGTGGCAGCGGCTGCTCGCCGGCCCCGGCGCGCCGCGCTCAGCGCGCGCACCGCGCAGTTCAAAATCGCAATTGGTTTCTTACACTAATGATCTAATTAGTGTAATGAAACACATATTCTGGGTTTCATCACCCCCCCCTTTCTTTTTTTGAATTTTTTCACTTCTGGAAAAATTCACACTAGTAACATCGTCACTGCCGATGGTTGCACTCGTTTGCATATTGCTCGACGTCCTATATACACTTATAACCTAAAATCGAATTAACATGTGATTACTTATATTAACACTAATCTTGCACTTATTTACACTTCACTATTTTCCATCCATGTTGAACCAGGTTTCCGATTTGAAGCTTGTAATGTCCTACTATGTCTTGTCTCTTGTGCGACGGTTCATTCCCATTTTGCTGACAGTGATTTCCTGAATCACAGTTGTAGGACATAGCTTCCAGCGTGTTGAGCACATCTTGATAGGTATCATCCCATTTCCAGCTACGACCTCTTCTACGTTTGTACCAATGGTTGACCATACCATCACTCTTCCCTTGCCCCTGACTTCGTTCCATTTTTGACCTGCCTACATCTCCTTCACTCCCATTCGTTGGGGCGTCTGCAAACATGAAGTTGTACCCCTCCAATATCTTCAAACCCTTTCCTAAATCGGTATGATCTGCTCTGCTCAGTAGGCTCTGCACGGTAACAAAATACTGTCGCGTTGACATGCGACTAATTCCTTGATATTTTATAAGGGCAAATAATGTTGTTGGTTCCATAATGCTCTTCGTTCTGTATTCACTACGACTTCCCGTAATGTAGTTGTAATGGCTGTTCCTCTGGTCGCTCTGTGGGTTTATTTGGGTTTCTTCGCTCCGCTTTCGTACGGAAATCTTGTCTTCAAATTCCTTCAAAAATTTCGGAAATATACCAAAATTCTCTGCCCATGTCCTGGCGTTCTCTTCTAACATTGGGTGTAATAACTGGATCTTGTATCCTTCCAATGTGTTGTTTGATGCTAGGTGCCGTTCTTCTGCTCGCAGAACTACCTTAGGGTTTTCCGCCCCATCTCCCAGAGATTTCATCGACTTTGGAGGCATAATTGGTGTCACCCCATACTTGACACTTGGCGACGTTTTCCCGTCTTCTTCCTGTTTAAACTCTTCTTGTACTCTTTTCTCTTCGCACCCTTGTATATTTTCCACGATTTCTTCTTCTACTATACGCTCCATTTCTTCTATTTTCATTTCCATTTCTTCTTCCATTATTAACTTCAATTCTTCCGTTTTCACTTTCACTTTATAAACATCCTCCTCGGTCCCGATTTGGACCTCCACCGTTTTGCCCTCCGCTGTCTTGACTTCCTCATGGATTTGGTTCGTCATCCCCTCGTTTCTATCTGTTACCGCTACCCTAGCATCTACTTGATGGCATGATTGAAATTTTAACACCTCATCTTTCCTATCCAGTTCCTCCGCTTTCCCATACGGTTTTTCGCATATTTCGATGAGCTTCCTATTCCGTTCTTCTGTGATTCTTCCCATTTCTTCTGCCGGCTTCTTAATCTGTTCTTCAACCACCTTCCCGTTCTGTTCTTCTATTAGTTTTCTATTCCGTTCCTCCGCCTTCCTATTCTGTTCCTCCTCGGATCTTTTCTGTTTACCTAATTCTTTGCTCTGTTCTTCCGCAAACTTCTCAATCTGCTTCTCCGTTTGCTGCCTCAGCTGTTCTTCTAATGAATCTTCTGCCATTACGCCCGTACACGCTTCGTATTCTTCGTCCATCCCCAAGTCAAATCCTACCGCCTGGCTCCCCAGTTCTACCACCTGCCGTTCTAGATCTATATTTGCTCTGTGATCGACCAGAAAATCCGTCCCTATGATTACCGAATACAATAATTTTTTGACTACCAGGGCCACCATCTCATATACTTGGTTGCCAATCCTGGCTTGAAACATGATTTGTTTTGTGATGGGGCTTGACTTCTTCTGAGTTGCCCCAATCACATACGCCCTATTCATAGGCAAACACATTACTTCTTTTCCTGTTGCTTTTAACTCCTCATACATTTCTTCTGATACTACTGTAGTCGTGCACCCTGTATCCACTAAAGCTTCTTTAATTATACCTTCACATTCTATCGATATCGTGGGACATTTCCTGATTCTGACCGCTGAGTTCTTACATCTCCGCCACGGTTGGGTATCGTAGGTTACCGGCTGCATAGCGTTTATGGAGACCGCGTTTACGTCATCGATTTCCGCGTCCGCAATGGGGCCACCTATCACCGCGGACTCTATTAGTTTAAATAGTGTCCTTGATCACTGCTTGTGCTAGGCTGTGCTAATCGGTCGGGTGCATTCCCGCCCCCGCCTCGCGTCTCCGTACGGTTTGAATTAGATCTGTTCCAGTCCGGTCTCTGGTTCCCCGGCTCTGGTCTCCATCCGTCTCCCCCTCTTCCGCGTTGGTTTCTCTGGTAATCGTTGCTCCTATCATTCCCTTGCCCCTGGTTACGTTCCGATCTAACCATATTAACATTCCCTTCATTTCTGTTCTTTGGTACGCCTGCAAATGTCAAGTCGTACCCTCCTAACACATTCTGGAATCTTTCCAGGTCGGTGTGCTGCACACTACGTAAAAGATTCTGCACCGTAACTGGGAACTGTCTTGTCAGTACACATATTATTTCCTGATCGCTCATCGGTGGGTATAGCGTTTTGTATTCCATAATACGCCTTGTTGCGTATTCCCGCAAACTTCCCATTGACTGGTTGTAATGATTATTCATTAAGCTGATTTTAAAATTAATTTGAATTTCCTCATTCCAATACCGCTCAAGGAATCGATCTTTAAATGCCTTTACTGATTCGGGAAATTTATCAAATGTATCGGCCCATATCCTTGCGTTGCCTTCTAACATTAAATATAATAATTGTATTTTACACCTTTCCGAAGTATTGATAACATCTAGATGTCGTTCTGCTGCCTTCATAAATATACATGGATTTTCTTTCCCGTCTCCTGAAAATTTTAGTGATCTTGGAGGGGTAAATGGTACCGTCCCGCTTGCTGCAATTGGGGACGCCTTGCATTCTTTTATTTGTTCAATCTCTGTTCGTAGTAACACAACCTTCTCTTCGCATTCCCGCTTATTCTCCTGCATTTCTTCCTTGACTACCGATTGTATCCTTTCAATTTTCTCGTCCTGCATAGCGGTTTTAACATCTAATTGCTGATATAGCTTGTTTTCTAATTCTCCCCCCAGATTGATTACTTGGGATTCTAACTCCTTTTTCTGTTTCCCTAATTCTTCAGCGGTCCGTTTCTCGTGACTTTCTACCCGCTCCGCGATTTTAGTCATCTCATTCTTCGTTAACTCAATTTGTTCTTCGGCGCGTCCTATTCGCCCCCCTATTGCATCTAATTTTCTATTCTGTTCTTCTGCCAGCTTCCCAATCTGTTCCTCTACTTTCCTATTCAGTTCTTCAGCTAACCTCCTGTTCTGCTCCTCTGTGAATATTTTCTGCTCCTCAGCTGACTTCCTAATCTGCTCCTCTGTGACTATTTTCTGCTCCTCAGCTGACTTCCTAATCTGCTCCACTGTGAATATTTTCTGTTCATCCAGTTTCCTATTCTGTTCCTTCTGTCCTTCCAATATCTTCTTATTCTGTTCGTCTACCTTCCTACATCGTTCTTCTGCTTTTCTATCCCGTTCTTCTGCTTTGCTCTGTCCCTCCAATATCTTCCCATTCAGTTGTTCGAACATCTTCATCATCATCTGCATAGCGCCTGAATTAACATCTTCTCCACCCCCCTGATTTAAATTTCCTGCCGCTTGGTTCATCGGCGTCGACGTAATTTTCACTCTTCTATCAAAGCCTTCCCCCGACGTTTCATCCAATCTGCTTCCAATTCCACTATCCCTGCTCTCTGATAAGGTACTACTACCAATTCCTTCATCTATCTCTCTTACCTGCTCCGCCTTCCCCTCCGAATTCAATACTACGTTTTGCTCCTCCATCTTAGTACTTTTACCCTCACGTTCGTCCCCAACTACTTCAAACTGTTCACCCGATTTTTCCATTTACCTCTCTTGACAACAATATAACAGTTGTCCTATTAAATTACGATGCCCGCCACGGCACTATATACTCTTCGTGAATGGATTAATTCACTCCTATTTCAATTGCTAATTGATGACGAACAACCCTCACTCACCACCAAAAACACAATAACACTAGGTCAGTGGCCATATAAATCTCCGCTCACCCACCAATGCATAAACATACTCCTTACAACACATATATTATTACCACTTACACATATACACTGCTAATAAACTCATTAACACTATTACATAAATGCTTTCAGATTATAGTAAATCCCTTATTAATTGAAATTACTTTTCAATACACTTATTGCTATATTATGTACATAATCATCATTCACATTTACATGTCATATCTCCTCCCTGATTGTTCCTCAATAATCTCATATTAATATTCACAATAAACATTCACACTGCTGGTATATATTTCCCAACCTGGTATCTTTTCTATTAAATTCCCCAAACTTTACCATCACCAATAGATAATGCACTACTGAGTGAATGTTCCCAGCAAAAAACAATTTTGTGCATAATTTGTACAACACTATTAACCACCTTTATATTCTCATAAGAATTATTACTACTTCCCCATTTCTTTGATTTCCATGTTATAAAAAATTGCCAAGCATTTCAAATATTATTAATATGTCTTACAAAATTTGGAATTCTATTACATTACATTATTTGTAACATGTACATGTATAGCCTACATAACCTCAGTAACTACAATATTAACTATATATTGGATGCTCACAAATAATTGCCTATGTCAGCCCGCAATTAAGTACGCAACAACATTTTTGTAATTATCAACATTTCATTATGCTTACTTGACTTGTGCATGTTTTTGCTAACACATGTATTGTTATTTTTTTTGTACTCTATAATAATACACTTTGCACTGCCTGCTTCTCATCTATACCCTGCATTACTATACATCAATTACATGCACATTATTTTCCAACATTTCACCAACTTTCCTAAGGCCACATTTCTTAACTATACGTTTTCCACTTGTTCGGGCGCCAGCTGTGACATACCTGGTGGTGCCGGGTATTTTCACTGCAATATAACACTAAGAGAGGGTATCTTTTACGTGAATGGGTCCCTGGATAAGTTGGTGCAACGTTGGGGTGGTTAATCATAAATTGAAATACAATTATAAACAAGATTTATTTTAAATCAAATTTGTTATTTACATCATTAGACAATGTTCTTACACTTTGCCTTGGTACCAAGATTAAGAGTGAAATGCATTTCTCATACCTGCGGGGCCCCGATTGCATACCTATGATGTTCGTAGAACCGCTCGTGCCGGCAGGATTGTCGACCTCTGCTACTGCTGCGGGCCGTCAGCGTCGGGTGGCGTGGTAATCGCCCACGGCTGATGCTCCAACAATTCTTCCCCGATCAGGATCTTGACACCTCGGCTTCGCACCCTCCTCGAATCACTGTCCGTCAGTGAGTTTAATTACCCAACCCGCGCCTACTCTGTGTACTGGTCACAGTTCTGTACCGCGCGATTTCAAGAATGTTTCCACCGCGCCAACTAATAAGAACAACATCAATTATTCTACCAACACTAATCTTTCACTATACTGATACTTCTAATGTTCTATTTACACGTTTGTGATCTACTACAGTTTTCGATATTTCCACAGTTACGTAGCCTGTCGACTGTGTCCATGTATTACTCGCGAGCTCTCGCGACACGTCCGCACTCGTCGCCGCCCCGCTAGCGTCTCTCTGGTCACCGTTCTGCCAACGGCTCTCGTCCGCGATTCTCGTAACGAACTTTTGCACGTGCGCGGTGCCCAGTTCCAACCGAAATTCACACGCTAGCCTCCCGGCGGCGGTGGCACCGTCGGCGGTGGCAGCGGCTGCTCGCCGGCCCCGGCGCGCCGCGCTCAGCGCGCGCACCGCGCAGTTCAAAATCGCAATTGGTTTCTTACACTAATGATCTAATTAGTGTAATGAAACACATATTCTGGGTTTCAATATATATATATATATATATATATATATATATATATATATATATATATCTTATCTTCTGTATAACTAACTGTTTGAATGAATAAGAATAAGACGCTAGTTTTCATGAAAAGAGTGCTGCGTTATTAATCACGAACTTTTAAAGCTCTCTGCGAGAACCGATACAAACAAGATCTATTTCCGCGCGCGATACTGAGTACTCGACGAGTCGAAAATATTTTATGAACCTGGGGGCAATCTGGCAAACACGAGCGGCATGATCAACGCGTTTCAGTGCAAACGAGCGAGGGGGGCGGGGCGCGGCGAGCGAGAGAGCGCTAGAGAGCAAAAGGGAGAACGACAGGATAGGCTATGGTACCACGTCCTCCTAAAGTGAAATGGATGGGACCGGGGTAGCAGGGCCGCGGGGGGTAGCATGGCGAAATATTGGATCGTTAAACGAATCATACGCATAATTTTCCGAGCGAGCTTGGCCCTTGAAATTACTCGTTTAGCGACAGGTTCGACGCCGCTTGCGTACGCTGCCGTGGGGAATGCGTGGGGAATATCTATATAAAAATATCGGCATAATTAAGCACAGGGAAATGCGATAGGAATAATTGAGCTATTTACGCAAAAGCGAGTATTCATTTCGAAATTACTGTTGCGAAAATTAACACAACGGTGGAGGAGGGTGCGGAAAGCGCGGATATAGTCCGGTGCCATTTTGCATGCTGTGGGTTAGGAAATCTTGGCCGTAAAATTGCGTGGAATTTATTGTTTGGAATCGGATGTATGGGGTAATGACATTCCGAAAATATGATTTAAACCTCTCAATAAAAAATTTTTGTGATTTATCACTCAATTCACAAGAGAATTGCCTCTCACATTCAAATCAGTAAACTCGTGTCTGCATGCGTGTGTAAGCTCGTGTGTGTAAGTTTGACTACTAAGTTATTTACTTAAAAAACGATCCATAAATATGTTTCATGTAAATAAAATTTGATGCGTGTTGTATTGTTAACGCATTAGAGTTTTACCTTGAGACCCTAGTTAATAAAGGGAGATGCGATTTGTAAGCAAAAACACCAACATTATTTACTTTATTCCATAGGTCTATGTTGCTTTTTTGTAACCAAGTGTTAAAAACAAACTACTTTTCGTAGATAGTTTTATACTACCGGTCGCGATCAATCGTACACTTCACTATTAATCGTCAGTTGTAGACGTAATAGAAGAATGATTATTCGAGGTTATTAATTTACGAAATTATCAGAAACTATCAATTTTCGTGTCCTCTCTTGTGGGTACACGCCAAAACATGCATTAAATTTACACATTCCGCCCTAGGTGGCGCAGTTGGCTTAGTTGACTTAGGTGACCGGATTTAGCCATGTCTACCACGTTCCATGATAAAACATGCACTACATTTACGGGAATAACGGCCTTAGCATTTGACGCGTCCGGAACTACTAATCAATAAAAAAATCTAACTACATATAGAATTTTTGGGATTTGAAAAGATGAAAAGCAACCTAACAAATCAACACAAAATCAGACAACGTGTACCTCACAAATGAAACTTTAAGTTTCTTCGGATAACTATATTTCCTTTCTATGTCATTTTCAAATATATAAGTTTTTTGTTTTTATGCATAACGTTTCTTCTTTTGTCGCATAACGGTCCTTCTTCTGGTATTTCTTATGAAATTGAGACACGTGAGGTTGTTGCGTACTGAAAAACCTCTCCGAAAGACTACCTCTATTAAACGACCACTCATCTTTACAATCTTTACTTGGAACGAATACCGAAACCCATTTATTGTATATAAATCGTACTCATGTTAACAGACCACTCCTGTCATCTACCACCGACCAGCGCCTTTCCTGTAAGTTCATTAATTTACTTCTTTGAAGAGACCACTTTCAAGGAAATTGTAAGCATGTAACAGTAGAACACCAAATTTTTAGTTACAATACAAATTCACGACATTACAAATGGTATTCGCGAGACAATGTCTATTGCCTAAGATTTAATCGAGAAGAAAATGCAGGGATAGGTGAATTCGGAAATCATGTAACAATGTACAGTGGGATCCGATATTGAACTACAACTGCTCGCTCCGTTCTACTTTCAGCTGTTATTATGTGACGATGAATATGAAAACAACCTAACTTTTAATTCTTGGAATTAACTGGGTCTTCCTTATCTTACCTTCATGAAGAACGTTTGGTACGTTAGAATATTTATGTCGAAAATCAGAATTATTGAGTTTTCCCCTAACATGCGAGTGTTTAACTTGCTTTCGAAATCGGTGCCAAGCTCTCATTTAATTATCACCCTCAAATTAGCTGAATATAACAGAGAACTGCGTGGATGTATTAGTCTATTCTACGTAGCATGTGCATGATTTGACGATGGGGTAAATCAATGAAAGATAATCGTCAACATAGGAAACTTGTTGGATGGAACAATGACCATCATTCTTGTATTTAAAAATAATTAAAACAATTCTTCATTAATCAAATAAAACTGTGTTAACACTATGAGAAGCGTAGAGAAGGTATTGTCATGTGAAGCGATGGACTAGTATGACCTCGTCTTCGATTATATGATGAAAAAGTTATTGATTATAGATGTACATTCATTTTCCAGACGTCGTTGTAGTCATTCATGTTTTTCCAACGTCCTGGACTATAGATCTACATTCTATTTCCTCTTCCCAGATCTACCTCCCTTAACAGGTGCCCGAGCTACCTTCACCTCCACCTCTTCCTCAGCTGCCTGTGTGGCAACCGCAGTGCCGCACCCTGCCGTAGAGACCCCGCCCCCTTCCTTGCAAGACGGCGCTTTATCACCCTCTCCGTCTGGCTTCCTCCTTCCGCCTGCCCCCGTCCGCTCCTTCCTCTTCCGTCCCCGCGCACGGCTTCCCCTTTCTCGCGGCAGGGCGCCGCCGCCGCCCCCCCCCCATAAACCAGGATCAGATACAAAGCGAGCCGTGAACATGAGTTATAGAGCTCCGCAACCTATCTACTTTCGCGTCGTCCCAGATCCCACGAGGTCAAAGCGAAATATCAATTTGGCATCCAATTTTCCCCTACTGCTGGACGATACTATGTGCGTGTGTGCTAAATTCATATTTTCCCTTGCCGAACCTCTCTTCAAACAATCTTCTCTCGTAGCTTGCTTTGCCAAGACGTGAAAAGAGTGCACAAAGAAAGCTGCTTAGAACCGGCGGCAGAGCGGGGCTCGGTCAGGGCCCTGGCGGGGCGCGACGCCGCGACCGCGGGATCGAGGTATTGATTGTCCCGCAGGGCTGGTGGCGGGTGTTTCTGCGGCCGAAGGAAGGTCTTCTAGAGCGCAGAGACATCGCTGAACGGCGCATTCGCACACGGACTTCAGTCTAATTTTTTCTCGAACTCAGATGTCAAGATTTGTTGAGTCACACTTAGACCAAAGTCATTACAATTATTAACGAACGTAATTAAATTTAAAACTCTTATCTTGTTTTTTGATTTCTGTTGAGTTTTTTATTCATTTCACAAAGCCTACTATGCTATGTAATCTCACTAACGTTCCGAGATATGCTTTACCCATTTAATATGGTGGGTAAATAATTTATATCAGAAATAAATTTTTCTTGACTGATATTTATAGGTTTTGAATTTTCTCTACTGTAAATTGTGTCGTGTCAATAAATCTCGAGAATGAAAATAACTGAAACTGTTTTCGGGATCTAGCCATGAAGTAAACCTATAATCTAACCCCTTAAATTGACGTTCCCCGATCATGACAGTAGCTAACAAACATCGGTGAAATCCTGAACTTTCATCGCATAAATTGCACGCAAATTCGAATCTAAAAAGTTAGCGGATACTTTTCACACCTTTAGACCCAACTTAAAACTTCAAAACGAAGGGAATACAAAATAACGTCACATACTGCGTGCATTCATAGTCTGTCTTCACTCTTAGCGGTTCTTCACTCATTGTCGTGCCCTTCCTTCGTTCTGGCATTAAGCTTGTAGGCTTGGCGAAGTCTTGACGGGCGCCCAGGTGCGAGGGGGCGGAGCGTAAACAGAAAAAACGACCGTTACGCCGACAGGAACGCACTGCGGAGAAAACCCCACCCGTCCCCGTCGCCCGCCCCGTTCCATCCTCCCCACCCGCTTCACTGTCGCCTCCGCAGCTGCTCCCGCTCCCGTAGTTGCTCCCGATCGGATTCTCCCTTTCTGTCCTCCGCCCTCGCACCTCTCCCAAACCCTCATTCCATCCCTTGCCTTCTTCGTCGACGTCGCCCCAGTCCCTGTCTCCTCCGGTCCATTCAGCTCAGTCTGTCTCCTTCCCCTCGTTCCTGCCAATGACATCTTCCTGACCACTCTCCAGCCGCACACTCACGCCTCCTCTCACTCTCTCCTCTGGCCTCCTTCAAGTCACTTCCCCGCCTCTACTCCCGCTTCCGCATCTTCTCGCGCTCCCGTATCTTTTCCCACTCCAGCTCCCGTCGGGTTTCTGTCACACGCCCTTGCCCTTCCTACGGCCCCCTTATCCACTTGCCTCCTCCCTCTTTCTCTCTCTCTCTCTCTTGCCCATGTCCCCATTCCCTTTGTCATCCTCCTGTCATCCTCCTACCCTCCGTTACGCTATCCTCTGACCTTGGTGACCTATTGTGACAAGTGCGTATCTACCCCGCTCCACTCTTCTTTATTACCCCCCATTCGACCAGGCACATTTGTGTCTATGACTTCTGATATATAACTTCCTAACGTTTGTAGTTTTGTAAATTCTTTGGATCCATCAACTTTTTATAAAAGTTAATGAAGTTCTAGAATGTTAAGAATATGAGAAGTAAAAACGGTTGAGTTGATATTTTATTACATCAGTAATTCACTATATTCTTGCCTAAGTATCTAAAGGGGTTTCTTCCACCACCATTCGATTATTCTCTGGTGTGAACATTTTTTAGATTCTCGTAAGTAATTATAACTTTTTATTTCTTTTTTTAAGTAACTCTTTTTTATTACTTACTGTGTTTGTTTTAATACGAATTTGAAAGTGTTTCTATTGGTTTCTGCATTGAATTTCATTAATTTAGTAGAACAAACATATGTTTACCGCATTTATTAATTTAACTTTAACATTTTATGAAAGTGTTTCTCACACATTTGGCGCCAATGAGAGAATTAATTTTGCTGTATAAAACTATTAATGAACTTACAACAATACATACGATTTTTATTATATATATATATATATATATATATATATATATATATATATATATATATATATTGAAATTATTGAAATCTTAAAAATTAACACCCTAAACTGTAGAAAACACATGGTTCTGATCACATGAAAAATCACGGCATTTGCCAATCTGCATCTTTCTCCTTCCCCCTCTCCCATTCATCGCTCTCTGCCTCCGAGTCCTCTGGCCACCGTTCCGCCTCTCCACTTTCCCCACCCTTGCCACCCGCCCGCGCCTGCGCCCGCGCGCGCTCCACGCTAATCCTGCTATATCTTGGGAAATGCGTCAAGTGTTAGGCCTAGGGGCTTTAGCACGCGCTCAAGTAAGCGAGAAGCTTTTGCACGCCTTGCTTTACGGCCCGTTTTTATCTCCGCGAGATGCCGTTTCCTCTCCTCATATTCCCTCGTGATGCCTCCGCAGAGAGAGTGCTGAGGTGCGTCTAGGTTTTCGTGTGAAATGCTACACGTTTGCGGGTAAGGGGAAGGGTTTTGGAGGACAGGTGTATGCTGATCTTCATCTGGTTTTAGTACCAAGGCAATTTTCGACTTTATAATCAACAACATACTTTTTGAAACTGTTTTATTGTTCCTTCAATCATGCGTGCCAACCATGCGTGGTTTTGACAGTTCTCCTACAGCATTATGACAACACACATCTTTTTGAATTTTTGTACGTTGCAAACTGTATCCATTATCAATAGAATTTAATTTAATTGAATAATCATTAATAGCTTAGTCATTTATGAGGTAGTAGGCAAATTAAAGATGTTTTAAAGTATCTGCATTGTAAGTTTATGTGTTGTTGTTGTTTGGTTTTTTGCTTTCGTTTTTTGGTAAAGTCTTAAGGACGAGACGTTGAGCATTCTACGAATGTGAGATATGTTTTATAAAATTTCCATTCTTGTAAATAATCAAAGAGTATCGGAAGGCATAAGAACTATTTGACCAACATTTTAACAAATGAAACGAAACAGAATGTTCAAACCACAAAGCTTTGTGAAGCAACGTCTTTTAAGTTCTATTTTTTAATAGAGCCTACCAGAACAAATCCGAACAGGAAACGTTAACAGCTATGGTTATCAGTGTATGTTCATGGAATGTTTTTTTCGGGAGATGGCAGTGTTCTCCCCCCCTCACTGGATGAAGAGATCAGGCGCCGATCTACACGTCGGGTCGCGAGAATATCCCCCAAAGCTGGAACAAACTGCTACTGGTCTCCCGAGACGTGTTGTAGTATAGTGAATGTAAGTTTGTGTGTGTGTAAGGGACTCATTTACTAGGGTTGTGCCCGGTACTCACCTAGGGTTGATCATAGAAACCAAGGAAAACACCTATCAGAGTAGCCGATCGCTAGTATTCTCCTCCAGACAACGAGTGAAGTCGACCGAACTATATAGCTAGCTTCGAAAATTCGCCACCGTCGGGACTCGAACCTTAGCACCTCTCGGTCAGAGACACTGCAGGGACAACGCCAATACTGGCTCTGAGCAAAACCCAGCCGTAGACAGGGGTGGAAGAAATGGAGTTTAGAACGCTCGACGTTCATTTAATGAACATAGAGAAACGACGTAGTTTATTACATCCAACATACACCAAGGCTGAAAAAACGTTTCCGTAACTATACTTAGAGGATGCCTGGAAGCTATCCCTGCCTCCACGTAACCACGCGTTCACCCGACGGGTACCTCACGTTCTCCGTCTACCGGTTGAGTGGAGTTGAAGGGCCGCCGTCGGCTAGCCGGCTCTCCCTGTCAGCTTAGCTATGGTTCTGCCCGGAGGGTAAAGGAGGGGAGGTTATTTTTTTGCTGGGGAGGGGATCCCCGACGACTCACCGCCACGACGGTGGGCGCGCTGTTATGACCGCTGCTCGCAGTGAGTAAATTTACTCTTAAACAAGAGAACCTCGATAGCAAATGCCTCTTGCTCGGGAACCAAGACTCGAAAAAGCAAGCCGTACTGAAGCTGGGCTGTACGAATTAAAGAAGAGTAGCGAGTCCTCTAAAATCTCTGGAGACCGATTGTGGTGCATGATCGAAACTGTAAGACGAATAAGTGGTCCATATAACACTTTCTGTGGACACTAATGAAATGCATTTAATTCTAATATCAAATGTGTTAGAACAAGTAAAATGGATTTTTAATTCGTTACCGTTCGCTTTTAAACGAAAATTTCATTTTCTCATTACGTTTAGAAATATTTTTTTTTTCTATTATAATTCTATAATTGATCAATCTTTTCATCTGCTCTTTCTCAATTTTATGGTTTATAAAACGTTTACTCGCCCAACGAAATGGATTGAAAATGAATGAAACATTTCTGAAGAAACATTTTGTAACGTTTTCTTCTTGTGTTTACAAGAAAGAGTCAAGGGAATTGGGATTTTTCTTCCGTGTAACTAATTACTTTGGCAGTCGTGTTTTCATCTACTTTGTGATGTATTAATAATTCGAAAAATATACGTATTTTGCGAAGAAAGACTGTCATTAATATTCGCTTTCATTCTTCATCTTTATCAGTGAAAATGACATGTACTTTTAATTTTCGTTGAGTTGCATATTAAAACACTTAATTGCTTTTCTAGAATCAATTTTTCTCTCTGAGTGTAACGTCCCCGTTCCTTTAGTTTCTCATCTTTCTGCTTTAGTCTTTTCATTCTCTTTATTGACTCAAATATTTACTGTTTTGATTTTTAAATTGCCAGTCATTTTTTAAAATCTCAAATATCTGGTGAAACTTTTTGAGAAGTAAATCGGTTGCAGGATCATACTGCTACTACTTGAATGTTGCATAATTAAAATACATATAATTATCCAAATCCTTCCATTATAGTTTCATTTTGAAAATCATGTTTGTTTGAGCGATTATTTATTTGATGCTCAATCCAAGAATCAGGTTCAAGTGAATCGTCGAGAATGCTAACTGAGGGAGTTAAGGGAATATCGATAATTCTAATTTAATAATGAATACGAAATTCATTGCGAAATAATTAATTTTAAACTAATATTAATACTAATTAGTTTTCATTTTTTGTAAAGAGAATTATACTAGCTATGTGTTGTCCATTATTGTTATGCGAAGTTTCCCTCTGTCAAATACAATGTGTTGGTTTAATATTCAATTCTGAGAAATCATAATTCCGCTTTATACATGCGGGCAACCTATACACGCATTTAGGTAAACAAATAATGATTCAGTGTTCCAAGAAGCTAGTTTTATTTGAAAACCAAGACTAAATCGCAGCAATTTAATTAGCTGACATATATGCTCTCCACCAATTTTCCCGATGTATTAATTCAGTCCTTCAATCTCCCCTTTCAATGCAGAAACTCTAAACATATGGATTGCCTTCTTCAGGATGGCTTGACGATAAAGTTTCAGAGGAATGTGTAGTCATGAAAATGTCAATGTTGAAAGAAGATTCCGAGTGTTTAAAATTAAATTTTCTTTTTTGTGAAGTATGTTCATCTTATGCATACTCATCGGTTTGACTACCCTACTAGACAATGTATCTGACTAATTTATATCCTTTTGTATGAAATTTTAATGTATGATATTTTAATTTAAGCAGAATAAGTAACAGAATGGTACCGGGAGCAGACACCCGTGAGAATACTTAAGCTATCAGAAAAAATGATTTCAGTAAACGCAAAATATCTTTATTATAAAATCCTGAGAGATTGTTTCCTACTACAAATGTAAACTAAAAAACGTACATTTAGTATCAAAAATATCAACATTCGGAAAATGGGTACTGAAGATGCAACCCCCAGTACATGCTAGCAATATAATTTGCCTCATCAGAATAATAATTTACCAATAACAGCTACCTTTTGCCACATTTTTATGTTGATTAGGTTGGCAACACACATTTTCAACTTATTTTCTGCATTTCTTAGTCTTTCGGGCGCTGCATTATACAATATTATCTAACAATATTGGAACCTGCGCCAAAACCCAAAGAGAGGAGACCTTCTCATATTAATAATAAAATAAAATACCTATAAGAGAGTCATAAAAATACTTCAAACTCCATTTTAAAGTTAAATTTATGGAGATTTGAGAAAAAACAGAATACTAAAAAACGATTTTTGTACTGCAATCGTTCCGTATCCCCGTAACATCTACACTTACTAAAGTAAAAAAAAGTATAGAAAATGGCAATGCCGCTGTTAGATAACTATGCAACAGTAGCCGCCGTCCCCTCCGGTGCGCCTCTCGCTGCCATTTTCCGCTCTGCGGAGCGCCCCGGCGCGCACACGTGGAGTCGGGCCCGCCGGGCCACTGCCTTGAGAGCTGAGTCAACACGTCGAGCGGCGCGGCTCCTCTTTCGTATTCCCGCTGCGAAAGCATTTTGTCCGGAGCGCTCGGGACGAGCGTGGTAATCACTCATACGTGGCGCAATCGCGTGGCAGCCTTTAGAATTCCTCTTTGATGTGGCGCCGCAAATAACCTGTTGCGGGGGCGGAGAAGTCCGTCTGTCGACGTCGCATGTCAGCTTGAATGAAAGGCCCCGCTGCGAATCTATTTCGTTATTCCTGTTTCATGGACTCGACTTATTTTTTGCGGGCAAGCGTTCCCTTTGACTATTGCGTCTGATGATGTGTGTGTCATTGTTTGCAGAGCATGTGCTGCAAATGCGGAACAAAACGATAGAGTTCAGTCCGTGATAATTTTATTTTCTGTGAATGGTAACTATACGTGCGGAAGGCAAAAAGATACACTGATGATACTACGTGTTCATTACACGCTGTCAATGATAAGAAGGATTGGAATGATATGAACAGGAAAAGCATGAGGTTGAAGTTGACTAAGATACAACCATTTAAAGATCAAGTACCCTTCTAACAAGAACTGAATATCAAAATATATTGAAGAGCTTTCGATTAAAGCAGAAAACTATAAGAAACAATATAAGATTAATTTTGCCGGTGCAGATCGCCGAGATCGTCAAGGCAGTAGTGCCGTAGCGATCTCGGACCAAAGGATCGCGGGTTGGGTCCCGCCTCGAGCATGGTTGTATTTGTATTCGTCCTTATCCACCCCCTACCATCACCATATGATCTCATCTCTACAGAGACCATACCGTTTAAAGCAATAGTGGTCGCTAATGACCTAGATGTTGATGCGACCTTAAATAACGAAAGATAAATTTGAAATAAATAAATTCAATTCAATTTTAGCAGTAATTTGTTTACAGGATTGTCCTATTACAAATACAAATAATACAGTAACATTTAATACGAGTATATGTGAAATAACTGTGACAATTTTTTCATACTTCTTCCATCTTCTGCTTTCAGTATAAAATTTAGAACGGGGAAAACATTAAACAATCCCAAGAGAATACGGTCACAACATCCGAAAGATATGTTAAAACCCCAATGAAAATGTATATCCACTATAAAAATATATATTAAAGAAATAAAGGAAATAAAAAAATGTAAAACCTTTTCACTTCAATATTAAGATAATTTTTGAATGTATGTTTAGAGAGTATCTAGATTTAAGAATGAATATTGTATAATAAAATTTGAGTATTGTGTGTAAATTGTTGCGATGTTACAAATATAAGTTTGAAATCCTGGAAAATAGGGTAATAAGATAAAAAAGTGAGATGTTGTACTCCCAAATGTTACGTATCAAACATAAAAATGTACAAACCCCTGACAGGCAAAACTGCCGAACCGTAAGAAAATAAATATAAAAGAAAGCACTTATCCTGGCATCGCGAGCGCCAACAGCCCATTACGCCGTCTGACTTTCCGCCCGCCGGGGCTGTTGGGCCGCCGCCGCCCCTCCCACGCCCTCCTCCAACATGTCGCCAGCTTGTCCTCCCCCTCCCCCCCCCCGCGCGTGCCCGCCGCCCTTTGATTGCCTGTCCGCACAACACGACGCCCACCTGTCCCCCCGCGCCGTCCCCGCCGGCGACATCGATTCGTTCTGCTCGCGACCCACCGCACCGGCTGCCCTCCCCCCCCCCCCCGCGCCGTGCTGTGGGGCAACCGCGCCGCCCGCAGGGCTGTGTGCGGGGGGTGCGGCCGACAATTGTATCGGTGCGCCGAGCCGATCGGTGTGGGACAAACGGATTCGATTTGAGTGGCGTGTAAGTTTCCGTTTGACCATATAGTGCGAACCCCCTCTTGAGTGACGCACGTGAGAATTTCTCCTTATTTTTCGTGTTTTGACTCATCCTGGGCTGTAATATTTTTATAATAATTGCATTGAAAATAGAGAGAATTTTGCACAAAAATTAATACTCTAATACTTTATTTTATTATTAATTTTATCCTAATAACTAGGGAACTGATTTTCATATAAACACATATATTCACAAGATCAAGGTACATACAATCAAAGACAGTTTTCAGAGTTTACAAGACATTCTTAAAGACATAGAATCATTCTTATTTTATTTATTTTGGTTCAATTATATATTGTTACTTATTGGTACATAATTCTTACATCATTACATTTTAATATATTTGTACATCGATACGGAATATTTCATATGCAAGAGATTTGCAATATATTATTGGAATCATCTCTAATAAGTACTAGTAAACTAATACTGCAAGTAAGTCCACTAAACGTATAGTAAAATAAGTACACTAAACTAATAAGTACTTTTTACAGATCATTGTTTTATCGCAATTTGGAGGGAGGGGGTCGGTATGTTCCCCGGAATCCATCATAGACCTCACGTCAATGTTATTCACTTAAACTCCGCTTCCTCGTAAACGATTTATATACAACCAATATATTTTGTATTTGGAATGCAACTATTAGGTGTGGCAAAGACCAGTGTACAATTACTTCTGTAGAGGTAGAACTTTACTGCAGACTCTCTAAATTAATTTTAGGACTTAATCGGCGACTTTCTGTGCCCGGAAAATGCTTATTGAGATATTTTGAACACAAAAATGTTTTTTTTACATATTTTCTATTATTTTCTAACATATTATGGAAAAATACATATACATATACCTACATATTTTGCTTTCTTATTGCAATAAAATACGTTCTCTACTAATGACATATGAATGGGTAAAACCTAGAACGGTATAACTGACAATTTATAAGTTCTGAGAAAAACCTGTTTATTTTAGGCTATATGTCGTAGCAATGTATTTTCGTGGTTTTAATGAGCAATTGAAATGCCGTGTCTTTCAAAATGAAACAGAACACCACGAATTTAGAGTGTTATTGACTTAAATAAACAGATTTCTCAGTATTTTTAAAACTGTCCAGGTTTTCACCCATTCATGTGAAATATTCCTGAAAATTATATTAAAAAATAGAAACACAAATGTTCCGATTTATTACTGATATCAAATGTTTTGGTTGAAGAAGCTCAGAAGTGTGATCGTGATAATGAGATCTTTTGTGTTCTTAAATTTCATATTTTAATATTTATATCTTTCTCAGCCGTTGAACTAAAAATTAATTGCTTTTCATTAAGCTTCTGTGAAACTGAGTGTGTTACAGTGTTTTGTTCTAACTAACCTTTGCATTTCGTAGAAATTTGCGCACGTCAACCTGATATTGTACAAGTACACAGGCAATTGTAGGAAAATTATATTTCATTTTAATGGCAAACAGTTCGTCGATTGTATGGAAGTCGCAATAATTGTATTGAAAGTAGTTTTGTCATAATAGATCGAAAAATAAAATAAAAGACATAATTCGCGTTTTAGAAACAGGAAGATATGTTTAACAATGTATATCTGTTAAACAAAGAAAGGGAGTTTCAGATAGATTTTTACTGTTTTTTGTTAATTGTTATTTCGCAGCTTAGTGTCAGAATTCTAAAACACACTACATATTTTACTACTAATAATATTTAAATATCTCAAGAACTAAAATCACAAAATAGCAAACTATTATTTTGTATAACTATTCTAAAATCTGAACATTGTTTTCTGCTTTCACAGCACTTCACTTCACACCCCACAGCACTTTCTCATTTTATTAGTCACTCAATAATGCAACTCATGTCTTTTTTGTGAAGAAAAATATATTAAAGAAATGAAATAACTTATCCTTGAAAGTTTTCAATTATTTTTTATTTTATGGATATTCCATTCTTATTTTTATTTATTAGTTTTGTGTAATGCTAATTTCCTAAGTTATTTTGTCTTCATTGTTATCTGAATCAGAATGTATAGAGACAGAAATATTTCTGAAACGATTTTGCTCTATCGATTCTGCTTTCTCTTTCCTTTAAAATACGCTGTTACAACAAAGCGCATTGTCTTGTTTTGAGGATTTGTTTCCGTAATAGGATTTTCCAGAAAATCCAAAGCTTGTACATTATTTCATTCGACAGATTTTACAGATTCCTGGAAAAGTTTCGAAAGAACAATGTCAAGAGAATGTTAGCTGGCCTTAGCGATATACAGACCTTCGATGAATGCATTGTTATAAAACGTTGGTTTAAAGCTCGTAGAAAAACTAGTAAAAGAGAAATATTTTGTTCATTTCAAGAAAATGGTGAATGCATCTTCATGGGATTTAAAACATACGCGTAACTAAATATACCTTTTCAGTTTGTATGAATAAAAATGTCTCCAATGAGCTGACCGGTTATATCATCACACTTTCCCTCCATCAATTATCATCTTACCTTTCATTCACCCTGCACTTTCTCATACCCAAGGATCTTCACCACTGAATCATTCAACACCTATTCCATTATATTTACGCAACCTCTCTTATTACTAAACTACCGTCACGACTTCCACTATCGTCAGTTCTACCATCCTGACCACAACTGCTACTCATGGCTGCTACCTCCATTAATTCCACTTCCATCTTTTTCATCAGCATTTCAATTCCCGAAACTAGAGCAACTCGCGCCTGTGTAAACATACTGTGCTAGTTCTATTCCTGCAATTGTGAGCTCTAAGGGCATAAAAAACCGCTTCCTCTGCTACTTGAACTACCGCCTGTTACCCAACTACTACCAACTACCCTCCCCCAACTACTCGATGCTGAAGAAACATTGTGTGGCCCGTTATTCGACACACTACTTGTACTTTACGTCCCAGTGTAGGCATCTGAGCGATGAGTGTCATCCTCTCCCCCCGCGAATAAATCATTGGGCTGGTATCCGGAAACGCGGGATCGCGATGCCTAGACGTGATACGCACATCACTCATTGCCTAGGCAAGGCCATCTCGCCAGCCTAAGGCTACCAATGTCATGAGTGGAGGAGACTGCCATGACAATTCCAAGAACCCCATTGTGGGTCACACAAGTTGTTACACCCAAAGAGCACGGGGTCCCCGAACCGTCTTCTCACTTGTGCTAACGACGTTTCACCAGGAATCTGGGCACCCTGACAAATCTTCACCGGGGGTTATGTGCGTAGGATCACAACACAAGACCGGGACCGAAACCCCGTCCGCTACTCCCATCCCAACCGGTAGGTTGTTACTTCCCCACCTGCCACCCGCACGTCCGCTCCTACCTAGCATCCACCCACAGTTCCACCCAACCGCTGCCGCTGCCGCGGCTCCTTCCGGCGTCAGTAGCTTCCGGCCGCGCCTCTTGCGGCCCTTGGCAGCTTCCGGCGGCGCCGCCGCCGCCGCCGCCGCCACCGGAAGAAATGCACCTTCCTTCCTTGCACCGCACGTACAATCCTACTCCCTCGTGCTGCTCTGGGTTCCCTGCTCTGGGCTGTGCTCAAGAAATTGAGGTAACCTCCGCTGGCAGTATCGCTTTAGAAATAGACGTTTCTTTAGTAATAGAAAAAAATAAACACGAGAGAGAGACAGAGAAAGTAATATACATTAACGTCGTTCAGTTAAGAGATTTTTCAACAGTAGATATGTTCCCGCATTATTTTTCAATTTGCAATTTTCAAAAATTCTTGTGAGTATCCCTTCTAGCCGTGGGAAAAATAAAGAAGAAAAATGAAGCGATTTTGATTTATAAAAATTTTATTTTTTTAAAAGATTGATTATATTGTGCTCCAAATTACAAGAAATCTACTCATATTTCAGAAAAATTGAAAATGAATTGAACTTTTAAAGATCCGGCTTTAATGAAGAGATTTCATTAAAGAAAAACATATCTATCTTGAGTGTTAATGTAACTGACACATTTGTATTTAAAACATTTGTATTTCATTTTAACAAAAACGGTGCTTATTTAAATGAAGATATAAGATACTTCATGCGTTTACATTGCAATATCAACGACTGACCTTCAGCCACTACACCTCTGCGCGTGTAGCAGAGAGTGATGGCGGCGCACCCTGTTAGTCATCACCACAACTAGATGGACCACATATTCAAAATTATGTCTGTAGGAAGATGCCCAAAAAATTGCAGTTTTGCAATTTTCAGAAAATCTGAAAATTCAACGAAATTGATCTACACCATGATCTTAAGCGTCCTTTACGCTATCTAAGGACAAAGTTCAATAAAAAAAATTGACCCATTTTTAAGAAAATGTTGAAAATGTTTTTGAGGATTCATGTGAAGCACTCTCAAAAATTAAAATATCCGTTTGAAACTTTCAAAGTCTTGAGTTCGTTTAGATCGATCGGGGAATATCAATTTTGAAGAAAATCGGCTGAGCGATTTTGGCGCTAGCGTTGAACATAGACGGATAGACAGTTTTGCCACCAATCGATTTTTCGGTATCAAAGATGCACAAAACATGAATTCTGGCTGCCCCACGTGTTGGAGGAATTCTTTCTCTATGTGAAGCAACATAATTTATTCACCTTTTTGATACTAGGGCCCGGCAATAAGTTTTTCTGGTGAAAATTTGACGGATTTGGGCGGATTACATAACTTTCTCTTCTTACGAAGTGCTTTCTTAAGGGAGAGAACGTGAAAAATGTTCTATAAAAGGTGTCTTATCTGCAACTGGGTGCGAAAGTTTCAGGTATCAGGATTATATTTTCAGAGGTTACTGGCCACTTTTTCAGGCAACAGCAACAGTAGCAGCAGCAAACTCTTCTAATGGATTAACTAATTAACACCTGATTCTTTGTAGGGGTGGCCTGCTTTTGTGAAATTGGGAACGCTTCTTTCCATAACTAATTTAAAATTAATTCAGACATTCTCAAATATCAGTTATTTTCAGAAACACAATATCACATTCGGACTCTTTAACTCTTTTCCGTCTTTCTTTATATTATTTTACACACGTGCTGTACTTAAATAACTTTTATTTTCTTCTATTATATGAAAGGAAACATTGTATAGGTTTTGACTTTGAATTGGAGTTGTCTCTTTAGAAAACATACTTTGACCATCAAAATCTGTTTGTTTTGAGGGTAGGAAGAAATTATTTGCAAAGCGCTTCATCCCTTCACATTCTTACCATATAATTTCCTTTCATATTCTGTTTAATTAGAAATGAAGACGCCAGCCCTCTCCAGATTAGGTACTCAATCCATCCAGACACATACTGACACGTGCGGGCGTGCTGCTCGACGATGATCCTTTGAAGTTCCTCTCAGACACTGGCATGGAACGGACTGGAATACGCTAGAGAAATTTGTTTAAAAAGCGCGTTTGTATTGACAAGCAACGCAGCTCCCCTTGGGGGGTTTCCGGTAACAGAATCTACCTTCCGGCACTACAGGTATACATTCGAGTTTTCGCCTCTCGGGCAGTTTTTTTGCTTCAGAGATTAAATAAAAAATGTGTAGTCGATTCTTGATTGTGATATATCCCCTTTGTCTATAAATGTTTGAATTAAAATTGAAATACTAGTTCTTAAAATTTGTTTGAATAGCTTATATTGAACCTTTTAAATACATTTATTTTGCTTTACTGTTCAATGATTTGCTTTATGTATTGATATTTTTTTGTAAATGTCAGTGAAATATTGTGTGTAGATTATAAATTTGAATACTCCATTACTCACAGTTACCTTTACGTAATTTAAAATGGTTTATTGATATAGTATTGTGGATAAACTGAGAGTCAGTCTGCCTTTCTGTGTTATCATATTTTGTATCAGGGTTATTTTCTTTTAGAATCTCTTTTTATGGCAATAACAGCATCAACAAAAGAGTCTTCCTTCCGAATAGCTGAAACACGCCTGATATTTTGTATGCGCTGCTGTTGCCGGAAGTTTTAAATGCTTCATTCAGCACGTAATGTAAAATTAATTCGGACAAATGGAAGCATTCTTAAATAACTTTGTTTCAGAAAATGTTAATTTAGTTACTCTTCAAGTATTCTATTAATTTGATTTTGTCGTTGGTTCAGGAAAATTCAAAATATCGTTTCACAAATAATTATGTTTGTATACAAAACATTGCGAAAATACATAGATACATTTTGAGGAATTAGAAGTAGATAAGAAAATAACTTTCAAAATTCCATTCTTGTTCAAGCCAGAAGTCCATATTTTTTAATCTAACAACGTAGAGTAATATTCCGGGTCATGAAGAAGAAATATTCGACAGAGATCGAAAAGGAAGGAAGATTGGTTTTAGCTCTTTTTTAATTGGATTACTATGAAAACCACTATTTAATTCCCGGATATTATTCACCAACTCGCACAACTTTTCGAAACCCTCGAAGATAAGAACGGGCTTCTCTAAAATCGCGGCGAAAAGCAGACTTGAGGCGCGAACACTGGAAAGGAGGCTTCGACAAAGCAAAACACAGCATTTAATTAGACCCACGTCACGTCGAGTAAAAGTACATTTAATTGGATTCCGGCCTTAATTAACTCCCACGATACCCTGTGTGCATTAGTTTAAGTCGTTGACTCAAAGGAATCGTAAAGCCGCAATGCAAATTCCTAACAAAATGTCGGCGCTTCCTGGCCTGTGTCTTTGCTCTCCGCCGGGAGTTAAACGTTCCGGAAGGGCTGCCTCCCACCGCAGTCGAGCGACGCGGCGCTCGGCCCGCCCCAGACAGCGCGGCGCGGTGGAGGTGCAGGCGGAGGTGGAGGCGGAGGCGGGGTAAGAGGCGGGGACGGACATGGAGGCGAGGGCGGAGGTCAGGCGGAGGAGAAGGCGAAGGCGGAGGCGCGTGTGGGGCGATGGCGAAGGTGGTGGCGGAGGCGGAGGCGGCGGAGGCGGAGGAGGAGGAGGCGGAGGAGGCGGAGGCGGAGGAGGCGAAGGAGGCGGAGGCGGAGGCGGAGGAGGCGGAGGCGGAGGAGGCGGAGGCGGAGGAGGCGGAGGCGGAGGCGGAGGAGGAGGAGGCGGAGGAGGCGGAGGAGGAGGAGGTGGAGGAGGTGGAGGTGGAGGTGGAGGTGGAGGTGGAGGTGGAGGTGGAGGTGGAGACGGAGACGGAGACGGAGACGGTGGCCGAGGCGAGGGTGGGGGCGTGGGCGGAGGCGAAGGTGAAGGCGGAGGCGGGGTAAGCGATGGGGGCGACATGGAGGCGGGGGCGGAGTTCAGGCGGAGGAGGAGGCGAAGGCGAAGGCGGAGGTGCGTGTGGGGCGATGGCGAAGGCGGAGGTGGAGGCGGAGGTGGAGGCGGAGGTGGAGGCGGAGGTGGAGGCGGAGGTGGAGGCGGTGGTGGAGGCGGAGGCGGAGACGGAGGTGGAGGCGAAGGCGGAAGCGGAGGCGGGGTAAGCGGCGGGGACGACATGGAGGCGGAGGCGGAGGTCAGGCGGAGGAGGAGGCCAAAGCGAAGGCGAAGGCGGAAGCGGAGGTGAGGCTGGGGAGGGGGCGGAGGAGGAGGTGGAGGTGGGGGTGGAAGCTGAGACTCTGGCGGAGGAGGAGGCGGACGTGGGGGCGGAGCAGCCTTTGGGATCAGTTGCCGTGGCGGCGCCAGGGATTCTGGGAAATGAGCTGCACACGCAGGTTGCGCCGGATGCAACTCGTATTTAATAATTGCATAGGAATCCGGCCCCAGTGGTGTGAGATCAGCTTACTGGCTTATATCCCGGAGTTCGCAGGTTCAAAACCGGCTGGTGGCGGTGGATTTCAAAGGGCCGTAATACTCTACCTCATGTCACGCAAGTTGAATAATAGGAACGAGGAAAAAGCTAAGTACATCGAAGAAAAAAATCTGAGGCAATTACTATCCTCATAGTTATTATGCTCATCAAGTTTCAGGACGGAATTGAATGTTTAAAAACAACATCCATAAAACAAAGTTTTTTTAAAATTAAAACACATTGTCGGGTCTTGAGGTAGATATTTGGCGACGTTTCGGGGTGATTGGTCCCTTTCAGGCTACAATGGACATAATATCAACAATTAATAAAATTAATGAAACTATAGAATGGATTCATGTTACGAGTTTCTTCAGAACAAAGCCTTCGTCTATGTCTTTAAGAAAGCTTGTATTCATTTTGTTGTTAGATTATTCCAAAAAATAGTTAAGTAGTTACTACTCACGATACTCTGCATATTATCTCGTGAAGTTTTTACGTCTCAGATAATTGATGGCAGAAATAAAGATAAAGAGGCTTCAGAGAATGGAATTTCTTCACGCATCTACACTCTCAGGTTAAACAGTCTACAAAACTTTCGTTGGCTTTCCCTGAACTGTCTGTCAGTAAAATTTACCCTTGTGCTCATGACTTGTGTTTAACACGTTATTCCTGCTCGTTACCTTTTCCTCCCAATCTCCTTTGACGACGTGCTCTTGACAGTGTTCATACCACCACATCTCACATTCCCTTCTCGCCCGACCTCTAGCAGTTAATTTTGCGTTCTTTGACATGCTTTACTCTGCCTCTTCTACACGATTATTGCGTGAAAATGCGAGGAAAGCAGAATGTGCTTCTTTGCACTCCGATTCTTGCAGGAATTAACAGTCAGTATGCCACTCCACTTCTCTTGACTTCTTTGGAGCTATATTTCTTTAAATCCAACTTAATAATATGTTACCATTACTTATCAATGCATTTTAATCTAAAACTATTCAAAGTTACCTATCAGTTTGTTTATATGTGAATATAGTAATATTCGCGCAACTTTTCTTGACCGATGACCTTGAACCCCCACCCTTGTGCAAGAAACAGTTGAAGGCAAAAGCTCGCAGCGGGCACTGATGACAACCTTCCAAGCGTTAAAACTTCGTTGGCGCGAAACAGAAGCTAGTCAAAGCCAGTTGCTATTACAGTGCAGAACCTCTGTTCAGGCTTTTTGTCTAAATCAAAAGAAATGGCTGAGTCAGGTCCAGGTCCTTCAAGGGAGTCACCTAAAACTCCTGAAAAAGTTAAGAGGACATATCGTAGCGGCGAACGCAAAATGATTGCAAAAGTGGTTCATGCATGTGAAATGGAAAAGGGGAACAATGTTTTGTTGCATCCTCTAAGTCATGCTCTAGATCGGGCTTCTGCGTATACTGGAGCCAGTATTTCCACTATACGTAGAATAAAGTCAAAAAGAGCCAATGACCCTTCACAATCCCCCGAAACGCCCGGTAAAAAAAGGTAACATTCAAGGAAATCAATTTATCATACTCTCTGTAATTATATTTCTTACATACTATTTCCATATACTTTACACAGATCTTCAAATGAAAGGCTGATTTATAGTACTTTAAGACATTAAAAATGTTCGCCTTGTTACTTCCTCTTTAGACAGTCACAATTTATAAGAAGAAAGTATTACAATGAATGTATTACAATAAAAGTATTTCTCACTAGAGGCAAACAAAAGTCAAGAAATTAACCAGTCATGTATTAAAAAATGTGAGGAGCAATTTTAAATACAAATCTGACACAGAACATTTCTATTAAAGATGTACTGAGAGCAAAAATCAATTAAGCTAAAATGAAAAAGTTGCGAATGCTTAAAGTACAAATCTTAATAATCTATTATTTTCTGGAACTGAATATTACTTTACTACAATCAGTCAATGAATAATTGTTATTGAGTATTATTTTTATAATTATGGCATAATATAATATTAAAAAACAAAAATATTAATGTTTATTAATTTTTAATTTGAATTGAATCTCTTTAAATTGAATTGAATTTCCTTCCTCCATAATCAGTATTGCTATTTGGTATCCACTCATTAAAAACAATGATGGTTTAATTAAATAACATTTAATTATGATATAATCTAATGTTTTAACATTTCTTTATTTTTAATCCACTTTGCCTTATTGACTTCAAAATGATTTTAGTTTTTTTCTGATCAGCAAAATACAAACATCTGCATTTTGCTGGGCATTAAACTTGGTTGCATTATGACATAAAAATGAATTCCTTCTTCTTAATTCTGTCAACACTAATATTGTTTTTAAAAATCTAATTACTTATGATATTATAAATCAACCATTCATTCTAAAAATTTGGAAACAATTGTGAAAAGATGTAAAAGGAAAATATAGATATACTTCAATTATAATAAATTGGACACCTCTGTAATTATTAAACTAAGGCATCCTATCTTAAAATATATAAAATGGAATTTTGATGTAATTGCGTCATCATTTTTTGCTAATTTGAAATATTCCATAATATTTACATATTATTTAAGGGCTTATTCTTTTCTTTTTTATATTAGAACAAGAACAAGAGGTAAGGTTGCTGTTGATGATTTTGACAAGAGAGTTATTCGAGATACAATCCAGCATTTTTATTCAGTAGAAAAAGTTGTTCCATCAATAGACAAACTTCTACCTGTTCTGCGAGAAAAGATTAATTGGAAATGGGGGAAAAGCTCTCTTAGAAAAACATTGCACAGCATGGGTTTTTTTTTGGAGAAGAGTTCAAAATAAGAGAACTTTGCTTCTGGAGAGAGCTGATATTGTGGATTGGCGAACTCGTTTCATTGTACAAATGAAACATTTCCGAGAGAATGGGAGAGAAATTTTTTACCTAGATGAATCATGGATCGACAGCAATCTTACTGTGAGAAAATGCTGGCAAAGGAAAGACGTTATTGGTGTCACTGATTGGGGAAGTACATCTAAAAGATTTATTGTTGCCAGTATAGGTTCCAAAAATGGATTCATTGAGGAGGCTCAATTAATATTTAAAGCCAAATCAACAACAGGGGATTATCATGGTCAGATGAACTCAGAAAATTTTGAAAGATGGTTTTGTACAAAAATACTTGACAATCTGCCTCCTGAATCAGTAATAGTGCTGGACAATGCATCGTATCACAGCAGACAGGTAGACAAAACCCCATGCAGATATGACACCAAAATAACCATGGTTCAATGGTTAGAAAATAAGGGCATTTCATGTGATATGTCCATGAGAAAAGAAGCACTATTTAAAAAAATTAAGGAAAATAAGCCTGCTCATAAGACATATGTTGTAGATGAAATTGCAGCAAAAAAAGGCCACACAGTAATTCGTCTGCCCCCATATCATTGTGATTTGAACCCCATAGAACTTGCATGGGCTAAAATCAAAAGATATGTCAGAGAGCAGAACATTTCAGGAGATATGTCGGCAGAAAATTTGCTTAAGCTAACTAAATCAGCTTTTGCACAAGTATCACCATCAGACTGGGAAGGTTATTGTAGACATGTGCAAAACCTTGAGGTGGAATATTGGACCAATGATGGCATTTTAGAAATGTCGATTGATGACATTATTATTAACACCTCCTCACGGTCCAGTGATGAGAGTGAAGATTTGCATTCATCAGAAAACTCTGATTCTGATTAATTTGACCATTACCCGATTACGACACCAAACCCGGACTTGACATTAAAAACCTCGATTATGACTAACTTGCTCTCAAAAGGTAGGGTGGTTGGGAGGGCAAGTGGGGAACTCGATGTGTAGACACCTCCACGTGGTGAGTTCTGGGTAATTTCGACAAAAATACTTGTCAAAATTAGCGAAGATCTACACTATCTGACTGCTTAAATACATTTTCATTCATCTAGTGTCCCTGCTGTTGCTTTCCCAGGGCGATGACCTCGCCGCACAAGATGCAGGTTTGACTTTCATTTCACAGACGTTGGCATTACTTAAAATACTCTAGTGGCCGACTTCGTAACTAATATCCCCACTCCTCCCAAAATCGTCAATCCATCGGTCAAGAAAAGTTGCGCGAATATTAATAATCACCTCTTTCGCCATGAAAATTTCCAGAATATGTTAAGAATTTATATATCAGGAGGTAAATGGAAAGACAGGTTAGAAAGTATCAACTGATATTGAAAGATTATCTAAATAAAAGTAAAAGTTGTGTGAAATTATCAAAACTTAATTTGAAGTAATTTAGCGTTTTTGAGGAAAATTTTGCTTGGGCGATCCAATAGGAATACCGGGATCTACGGCGCCGAGGTCAATTGCCCTTTACGGGAATATACAAATATTATTTGCTCATAGCACATACTTTCTCTCCCCTTAGTACTCCTTAGTAGTTTTGTAATAATATTATATCCCGCTTCTGTCTATATCAACACACCTGAAACTATGAGCGCTGACAACAAAGTGCGCATGCAGCGATGGGCGCTGCCAACAATGGGCTTGTATTTTCTTATCAATTCTTGCTAAAAGCGCCATTTTCCCATAAATAAAACTGTTTTTCTGTTTGCTACGTTGTAGTTTTATAACAGTTCTTCTAAGTCCTTCTTTATGGAACACGATTGCTCGTTTCAAATATATACAATTATTTTTCGCCATGTCGCCAAATTTTGACAGCTAGTGCTGGAAATATAAGGTTCTGTGGTGGTTATGTCCTTGAGTCCATTCGATTCTTCTTCATTCCTTTGGTTGCAGTTGGCTAACTTGTAAATGACTTCGACGCTTCCTTTTGTGGTGTCCTCGTCCGTGGAAATGTAGTTCGCCATGAGATATAAATGAAATTAGTAAGTGCAGTGCTATTGTGCTCTTTTAAAATTTTTTTTATAAACATTACATCGAATTTACTTATTGTGTGATAAGTATTAAGTTTATTTGAACACTGAGTCTTAAGTGTCCGACGCGTACTGTCGCACGAGTTTCCTGCTCCTGTGGGGATACGTGGCGAGCTGTGATCGAGAACTTTCCGCGGTTTGAGTTTTATCAATTTTTTTATAAATACACGATAGTGAAGAATGAGAAGTCATTATGTCTTAACGGGAGCACTGTACAAACATAAACACTTCACGAAGAGGCGTGGCGGAACTGCTGTCGCGGCGGAGGGATACTTCTCTGAATTTCATGTGATGTTCACTTATTTAGCGAACTGTCGTTTTGGCTCATTGTTAGGCAGACTTTTTTATATTTTAAGTTCATTCTTAAATGTTTTATTTGATTTTAAATGAAGACTTACAAATAAAAAAATTGTATCTTCATAATTTATTAAGAAATTAAACAGTTATAGATGCCCTGGAGAGCAGTAAAGCAGAAAGACCCCTCAAACGTACATTGTACATCAATACTGTTTCGAATACAATTTTTCTGTGTGAAGGATGCACAAAATAAGAATTCTATCTACACCACGTATTAGAAGAATTTGTTTTCTAAATTTAGCAACTGGATTTATCCGCTTTTTCCTTACCAGGGCCCGGCAATAAAAGATTTTGTGTCAAAATTCGCCATTTTCCAGCGCACGATTACATAATTTTCTTTTCTTACGTTAGTAAGTGCGAAAACGAAAATACAAGTGGTAGCTAATACAATATATCGTTTTCGTTGTTCTCATTCCTTCATTCTTTTGCCAATTTCATTTTTTGCCTTTATTTTCTAATTGTTCCATCGTTCGTACTTAAATCCAGTCATCTCGGCACATCTTGCTTCTTTTCAGGCCCTAACGACCCTCTTTGTACATCAAATTTCCGCCACCTAGCATTTCTAGCTGGACCATCGTCTCAAATAACCACCACTGACGCAGATGATTAGGGAACGGATTTTCATGTAAATACATATATTTTCAGGAACAATATGCATTCTGTCGAAACCAGTTTTTAGAGTTTACAAGATATTTTAAATGAATTAAAACCATTTTTATTTTTCATATTTTTACATGTTTTGATTTAATTACATATCTTCACCTACTGCTACATATTTTTTCATGTATCATTATACGCCCCAAAGGAGCATTTCAAATGCGAGATTGCAATATACGTTACTTGAATCATCTTTCTTACGAAGCAATGCAATGCAACTGCGTGTATATGACCACCGGATCTGCGCTATGAATTGTGAAACTTACACATACACCCCTGCTACTTAGAAACCGCGTACTAGCAACGATCTCGTATTTGATATGTTGTTTCATGCGTAACTTGATCAAAAACTAACTAGTGTTTTGTGCAGATAATTGTTTTATCGCGATTTGGAGAGAGGGGGTCGCTATGCGCCTCCCAACGTTTGGGATCCATTTCAGTCTGTACGGTCATACTACACTTAAGCACCGGTTCCTCGTAAACATTGTTTATACTACGAACGTATTTCAATTTCTAATAAAATTATTATATGTGGCAAAGACCAGTGTGCAATTACTTCGTAGAGGCAAAACGTTATTTCAGACGCTCCGAATCCATTTTAAGTACTGATCAGTGACGTACATATATATTGTGACTGTACTCACCAAAGACCCTCCTTTGACGTGGTCTGTCAGCACGTAGGTAAACTGATGACCACACATTATTTCATCAGATAGATAAAATTATTAAGATGGGACAGGGAATCTGTTTCAGGGAGATCTTATTGGTTGCATGTACTTGTTATATATTAAAAAAGGAACACCTCTTTAAAGAAAAGCAATAAGAAAAAAAATTATTACAAATATTACATAGAGGATTACCTTTGGGTGATCACCGCTAACTACTCTCATTACCTTTAATTTTTCATTTTTTACCCTTGCAATCGCATGCTTCCGGTTTTGAAATTACAAGACAGCCGGCCAAATCATTACAAATATGTCAGCTTAATTACCATAAGTAGGTCCCTTCCTCGACTTCCCTCACCAGCACCTGCAACCGCTACACTGATCCGATTTCTACAAGAAACCTCAGTTTGGATCTCACCCCCATTGTAACACTACATAAATACTTGTCGGTACGCGCCGGCTTCGAGGTTATTCTTCCACGACCGTTGTCCCGGGAACGCTCGGCTTCGCCTTGTGGTGCTCGTCACTGCTCGGCGCTGCCCGAGGTAAAAGCCTCCGCCACGATGTCTGCCGCCGACGCTGGCCTCGCAATACTGATGACGACGTTCACTCTCGCTCTCCCACGCCTCACATCCTAATTACCAGTTTTCACCGTTGTAAACAAATTCAAATAATTATGTTGGCATCATACCATCCACCGCCACTGTCTCTATCATGCACTATTTTGATCAACACGTGGTAGTTATTCATTACCGGCGCTGACTCCTTTCAATATACTGCACTGACGTTACCTTATTTATTCATTCCACATTTATTCCGCAATTGTCCATCATGTTTATCATCTTACAATCTTGGTTATCCTATTCGTCACATTTGTTCCGACTTATTACTGCTTTTGATAAAGATAATACGTCCACTCCTCCGTGTATTATACACTCGCCTGCTCTCCTCGCTGGTCGAGCTTGTACCCGCTACCACTCTCTCCTCGCTACTATATATATATATATATATATATATATATATATATATATATATATATATATATATATTGTGGCGTTATGGGATTGTGTAACCCCATAACACCACCGTCTCGTATGTGTGAACACCACAGGCAGCGAGTATACCTGGCGCGGAAAGCAGAGGTTCTTAAACGCGCGGCCTGGTATCCGTTGCCCGTACTAAACGAAGGCGAACTAGCGAGCAACGTTTTCCTTGTGAAGGGTTGAGAGAGGGGAAGCAGCCCCACCACGGAGAATTTCCCCAGGCGTCGGACGATAAATACGCGAACCCGCAAGCGGAAGCTCTCTTTTTCTTGCCACCACTCGTCGAGTAAGCAGCTCTTCTCTTTGGATTCCCGATCGCCGAGCCAGTAGCATTTTGATCACCGCTCGCCGAACCAACACTTTCGTTAACATTAGTTTAGATAGTTTGCCGCTGCAACGACTGCTAGGTAGGAGTATTCGGCGTCGAACAGACGTTCTAGTCAGTCGTCCGCGAGATAGTGCAGATTCAGTAAAGTGTTTCTTCAATTAACGACACGGGAAGTAAAAGTTACCCGTTGTGAGAGAAGCATTGAAATTCCTGGTTTAGCAAAGAGCGTTAGAGAGAGAGAAGTAGCAACGAGCGAGGAACTTGCACGAGTATTCGGTGAAGTGCAAGGGACAATTTCGAAACGTGGGCGTAGTCAGAGGCGCCGGTAGCAGTCGAGGAAGAAGAAGAGGCCGACTAGGAAGAAGAACGGAAGAGGACGCAAGAAGACAGCGTAGACGGCAGAGGCGAATCCCGTCTCTTACGACGCAGAAGCTGGGACCGAGCGACGTCGACGCAGAGACCAGCGCACGACCATCAAGGCGAAAAGTGGGAAGTCCACGAGGTAACGGTTAGGGCGCGGAAAATAGGTCAAGTTCACGTCGGCAGGGAAAAGCTAGTATAGGAAAGTGCTAAGAAATTGAGGACACGGGTGGCAACAAATTGCAGTATTATAGTAGGAGACATTTTGATGCGCTATTGCCTGTATAAAACATTCTACTTAGGACATTTATTATTCTGCTATTTTCAGACACAGTTAAATTGTAAATGAGACTAGTGCACTTGCACACATTTTGTTCTTTGCATGTAATATTTTGAAGCAGGAGATTGTAAATTGAATTTTTGGTTTCATGTGCAATGTAATTAGAATAGCATAAATTTAGATATAATTAATTTTCCAAGGGAATTCCCAGTGTAGATTAGGGTAATTATTTCAGAGTATCAATTTGGGAGTAAATTATATGTGTTCATTCATATGAGTGTGTGTTGTAAAGGTTTCTATTTGTGTTTTGATCATTCTTTGTAAAAGTGTGATTCTATATTCTTGGTATTTGTCATGAACTGATGCCACTAAAGGTTTATGGGTAAATTATACGCTCGTTTGTGTGCAATTTGTGTGATTTTATTGTGTCAAGGGTTCAAACCTTTCTCGCACCCTGAAGATCCTGCTCCCTATATTTTTAAGCTCGCTTCACGAGCAAAATCTTGATAACTCGCTTACGGTTCATGCGTGCTGCTGTTGAAGGAGGCAAGTTTGGGGGTATGTGGGTTAGTTAGAATATATATATATATATATATATATATATATATATATATATATTGAAACACATGTGTTTCCTTACACTAATTAGAACATTAGCGTAAGTAATCAGTATATATTTTGGACTGCGCGGTACGTACGACAAGCTTGGCGAACAACGATGGGAACTAGCAACGGTCGCTACCGCCGCCGTTGCCGCCGCCGCGAGGACAGCGTGAGAATGTCGGTTACGAACTGGGAGGCGAACGGCGAAGATTTCAGCCGTTAGGACAGTCGCGGAGAAGTGGCCGGTAGGTACGGACGTGTGGCGAAGAGCTCGCCGTTAGTGCATGGACAAAGGGAACATGCGGTGTATTTTGTAAAGTAGTAGCAACTGTAAAACAATAGATACGTAAAGTAGAGATCGAGAATGTTATTAGGATGAGAGATCAGCGACGAGAGAACAATCGATCGCGCTTGTATTATTTATCGCGGTAAGAATAACACCGGAATTGTGTGGTGCGGAACTGAGGCTAGCACGTGTAGTAGCCGTGGGTTAAGTGATTACATCCAGCGACGGAAGATAATCAGAGTGAGGTGCAACACCGAGGTACCAGGAGCCGAATCAGGAAGGATTCACAAGGTCACCAGCCGAGGCGATCGCCACGACATCAGCCGCCGACGACGCCCAGCTGCTGCGAAGGTCGGCGACCCCTGCCGACACGAGCCGTGCTCCAAGCATCGAAGGTATTGGTCGGGGCCCCGAAGGTATGATGATATGTATTACACCTAATCTTGGTACCAAGGCAGAGTGTATAAATGTTGTTAGATCATGTAATTAACAAATCTGGTTTGTGAATAAATGCTGTTCATGATTGTACTTCATTTATTAATTAACTTTCTTAATGCTATACCAACTTATCGTAGGGACCCATTCACGGAAAAGATACCCTCCTTTAGTAATTTCTTGCAGTGAAAATACCCGGCATCACCAGGTACGTCACAATATATATATATATATATATATATATATATATATATATATATATATAAAAAGTTTACTTCTTTTGGAATAAAATCCCGGTGCTCTGGCCGTCACATCTTTAGTATCATTAAATCCTTACTCATTTCATCTCATTCTTTTCTCAGCTATACCCACTAAACATCCTCGCAAAAAAATCCATGGCAAAAACTATCTCGATACCTCCTTTTCTTAGTTCTCTTTCATTCCTTCTTGCTACCCTCACCTTTTTGGCTATATTTCCTTCATCGCTCGTCAGGAGGGATGTTCTTCGCCGCATCCATCTCGGCATTCCACTGGCACCACGACTCCCTTTGATCATCAGCGCTCACCCAGCCGCACCGTCACCATCCCCGCATCTCCCCGGTGACGCTGATGACGCTGGCTCGGGCCGTCAGCGCCGCGGTCGCCGCCCGCCGCTGTTGACCTTGCGGCGAGCGACTCTGCGCCCGGAGTGCCGCCCCGCGCCGCGCCGCGCCGCGCCGGGAGGCTGCAGCGGGGCTCGCGAGAATGATTTGATTACGAGACTCGTTAGCGAGTGCAGACGCTCGCCTGCTGCAAACGGCAGTTACCAAGTTTGATTGCGTTTTATACGCCCGTTAACTCTCTCTCTCTCCCTCTCTCTCTCTCTCTCTCTCTCCATCTCCCGCGCAGGAGACGCCGCTGGGGCGGACGCCTCACTTCCCCCTCCCCCTCGTCGCGCCGCGCCGTTCGGCGTACACCCACGCGCCACCTGCGGAAAGAAGCAGCGCCACGCGTCGTCCTTTGCATACGCGCTCGCTGCGCGCCAAAGGATTTTCGTCGTCGGAATATCGCCCCCAAACTCGTCAAAATGGCTGCTAGCAAATCCCTTGGGAAATGAGGATAAGTGCAGAAGTGGCAGAACGAAAAGGTAAATCTTTTCGTTCTGTTTCTTCACAAGTTACTTTTCTTTCCTGTTATTTAACTAACTTATTCTCCCTTCTCCTTTGTTTTCTATTCGTTTTCATTCGCCGTTCCCTCATCATAAACTTTATCTATTATTTCTTTATTCGTCACTTCGTTTCATTCTTGTTGTTCTGTGCGGAAAGTTGCTGTGTGACGCTCCGTCCTTTGGATATGTGCTCACTACGCGCCAAAGCCCTTTTGTCGCCGGAATATCGCCCTCCAACTCGTCCAAATAGCTGCTTTCGAATCCCTCATTTGATTTTATCATTTCGTTCAGTCACTTCCCCATTTACTCATATTTTACCCCTTAACTCACTTCTCTTCACATATATCTCTTCTTTGTCGTCTCCTTCGCTTCCTCCTTTTCTTTCTCAATTTTTCTTCATCCTACACATTCTCTGTGATTGTTTTACTCTTCACTTTCTCGCTATTTTTATTATTCGTGTAGTCGTCAGCAGGAAGGAGCTGCGCGGTGAGCCGATTTTTGCATACACCCTTGCTGCGCGGCAAATTATTTTCGTTGTCAAAATATCTGCCTCTCAAAATAATTCCTATCAAATTTGTAATTGCATTTATCTTTTCATTCTATCACCTCTGCACTTACCCCTTTTTTCTGCTTACCATATTTCTCTTTCCTCTCGTACCTTCTTCCTTCGTTTCTCCTTTTTCTTTTCCCTCATCTTACACTTTCTGCCCCATGTCGTTACCCTTCAGTTTCTTTCCCTTATCATTACATTCACTTTCTTGCCGTTTCTATTCTCATTATTTATGTCCTTCTCTGCAGAAAGAAACTATGCGCAGTTATATTATTTGTATATGAGCTTGCTCTGCGTGAAAGACTTTTCATCGACAAGATTTTGCTCTCAAATTCATGGAAATATTTGCTAACATATTCCCCACTGATTTGGTCTTTTCTCTCCACTTGTTGCCCTTGTTCTCCTGCTAACGTTCTCCTCTTACTTTTTCAAACTTGTCTCCCTTCCTCACTTCTCCATTCTCTCTTCATTTTCGTTCTTTGTTTCTTCATCCTTCACTTATTCTTCCTTTTTCTTATTTTTCACTTTTCCTTCTTTTTCGTCTCATTTTTCTTCTCCTTTTCCTTCTTACTATACAATTTTATGATATTGTGTCTTAGGTTTTCCTGATGCATTATAGTCCAGTTCACTTAATAAAAGATTCAAGTGCGTTAAGATCTACATTTGCAGTTAGGAGTGGAATCTTCTCGTTAGCGGACAAGATTCAGAAGCGGACAAGATTTTTACAATAAAGGACAAGAATGTGATATAGTAATTTTATTTGCAAATGGTAATCTATCCGGAATAATGCCTGTAGTAGAGATGACGTAATCATGTGATACATGAAGTTAGCATATCACTTTAAAATACAAACAGTGGGTACACAGGACAGTGTTTCCGGTGCCGCTCTGCCCGACCGACCAACTGGATGTGGACGGACTATTTCCCCAATCCTATTGTTACAACTTCCGAGAAAAAAACCTGCCGACTCCTAATTTTCTTCAGACAATCTGCTCGTAATAAACCGTATCCTGAAGGTCTGTATTCAATTCAATTAATGCCTTATTTTACGTAGCAAGGTTGAGGCTATCAGGCTTGCTCGTTCGCCTGACCGAGCAAATTCCGTTATGCTCCTTTCACCGTGTAGCAGAGAAAGGGGGTATCACTCGGGCGACGAACCTGGCGATTTTAATTTTGCTCAGATTCGTCTTTTAGTTTTGAGGTCCTTTTACATTACTGTAAATCTACAACATGGGGCAGTCGGATTTACTTTACCTCCGAAGGGAGACGTACGAAGTTTTTCGCAAAAGTCTGTACGTATATCAGCTCTTTTCCGAACAGGTTATCTACAGAAAATATAGAGGACCTTACTCGCCACGAGTGACGCTCATTCGTCAGAAGTAAAGCAAGCAGTGAATAGAGGGTAGGTCCAACAGATTATATGAGCCTCAGAAAAGCTGGTCTAGCTAAAATAAGCGACTGCTAACGCTTCATCAAACGAATTCGAATGAGCTTCTGTATTCCCTTTTACAAATTTTGTATTTGTGCATTGTATTGAATATTTGTGTTTTATTATAAAATGTATTTACGTTTGTAACTGCAAGTTACTGTTAACTTTCTTATCACAATGTTTCAATCGACACGTTGTTTTTATTCGCTAACTTATCTCGTATAGCGGTGTGGTTTCCACATCAAAGAGAGCGATACCTTGTGGGCTGTCGCTCCAGTTGACGAGAGGCTTCAAACACAAATGCGCTGTGGCAGCGCAGGACGGTGGGCAGCGACAGGGCTAGGTCGTCGGCGTGGATTTCGATTGATCTTTACAGGAGGAGCAAAATCATGTATGTGGTGCGGGGAAGGAGGTAAAATGAAATGAAAGAGATCGCTGTAACATCAGCATTTAGCATGTAATGCAGAATCGCACGAGTAGTACCTTTAACACAAAATAAATTAATAATGCTCTGAAGTGATAAATTATGCATTAATTCGTCGCATGTATTGTTCACGTTCTTTCAGTTAGTATCTCGCCTTAAAAGTGTAGTAAACAATTTTATAGTGTTATAAAGAAGAAAATGTAAATGCTCAATCCTAAAAAATGAGTCTTATCACAAAATATTTCTTAAATTCATTTTTCACGTGATGAAATATGCATTGTGTAAGAAACATTACGGGCAAAGGTGACCCAGTGCATCGACAGATGTCACTGCAGTGCCTCTCACCGGGAGGTCCTAGGGTTCGAGTCCAGACGGTGACAAATATTTTGACACTAGTATCACAGCTACTTCGAATTCAGTCACTATCTGGAGGAGGATTCTAGTGGCCGGGGGCTCTGATCGGTAGTTTTCGTAACAATCAAGCCACGGACCACGCGATCTTTCCTTCCTCTTTTTCTTTCCTCACCCCTTACGTACTGTGTGCTTACTTACTATGTACTTACACACTCATTTACATGCATTATACTACCACACATGTCGGAAGACAAGTCGGGAGCTTAGAGCTTGTCCCGACGAGAGCGGTAGCCCACTGGTGAAACATATCTGGTAGCTATATGCTAACTACTTCGAATTCAGGAGAAGAATTCTAGTGGCGAGCAGTATAACGACAACTTTCTGAAGTTTCCAATTCCTCATTTCAAATCTGGCCTATCAATTCCTTTATCAGGACCACGGACCACTCGTAATCTTCTCCTCCTTCTTTACACAGACTTGCTACACTACTACACATGTCGGGAGACAAGTCGGGCGAGCTAGTTCCGTCTCGAGTGGTACCCTTCCGGGTATGATACCTGAGGGGATCTTGTTATCCGAAAGTACGCCACCACATCTCGGGATACACTACTTTTACGGGTATAATATCTATAGCAATTGTCGGACCCAGACACACAAAATAAAAAAATCAATCAAAACCGTTACATGGCATTCCGAGTGGCACGTTATCCGAACCTCCGACCGTTATCCGTTTTCATTCCGACGCGGGCGCGGCGGCGGTCGAGAGGTAGCGCCGTGTCGCTTTTTGGCGCGGGCGCGGGCAGTGGGTGCGGTGGGTGATTGCGGGAGAGCCCTCCGTCCGAACGGGCGACAGGCGGAGGGGCTCAACGCGCCAAGCCCTGGGCGTGGCGCGCGCGGATAAGCTGCTGTCAGGGCGCGCAAGAGAGCGCCCGCGCGTTATCTCGGGGTCGCCTCGCTGTGTGCCACTCCGCGCGCCGCCTGACCATCTGTCACAAGGGTGGTGTGTGTATTTTTTTGTTATAATAGAAACGACTACAATTTTTTTAATGTTTTAATTCTATTCTTGGTTTTGAAAGCTCCGTGGTGATTTTTAAGTATGACCTGTAACGCGCCGTCTGACCATCTGTCACAACGGTGGTGGTTTTTACTCTTTGTTGTTGTTTTTTTGTTCTAATAAAACGACTACATTTTTTTAAATATTTGAATTCTATTCTCGTTTTTAAAAGCTCCTTGCCGATTTTTAAGTATGGCATGTAATAAGAATAATTGTTGGTACAGTGACAAGTCTTCAACACCAAATATTAGTAGATTTCACTGGCAAGAAGGTAGCGTCGTAGGACAATTCGAAGTAATGTAATGTCCCTGTTCTTCAATTTTTCAGAAATTCTAAATTTGAAAATCGGATTCTTTCGAAAAGAGTTAATATATAACCACATAGACATAGAAATAGCAGTCACATCTCTTTTACACTTAATTCTTTTTATAGTTTATAAGGCACTACCTACTCGCGAATAAGAGTTATCCGGGTACATAACAAATAACTTTAGTGATCTCTCGCAAGGATACACAATAGACCAAATAAAGAAATAGTACATAGCCGTTCAGGTATTCATGTGTTTACGAAGAAGTATATTATACGCGTAAACGTATGTAATTTCTATTACTATTATTGGTGTATAGGCGATATCTGACCACGCTAAAGGATTAACGTGTATAATTCTTCCAGGATCAGCTTTTTTCAGCTGTATCCCTCATTACGACAAGGTGTTACGCCTTGAAGTGTGAATTAAATATGTTATGATGTAATAGAATGATCATGATGACGGTCGAAGGAACAATCACAAATACGACCATGCCTACGCAGGGTTCGAACCTGCAGCCTCCTCGGCGCAGACGACGGCTGCCGCAACCGTCTGCGCCTCGGGGCCGGCTTGTTATTATTATTATTATTATTATTATTATTATTATTATTATTATATCGTTAATCGGCCGACTAGGGCCACGCATGCAAGCATCCTGCATTTACCGTGGCTCAGTTTTTTTTATTTATTATCGCGGTGGCAGGTGCTTGCAACAACTTTTTGGGGGGACCAGCATTTTAGCTGGATCCGATTTTTATCCCCCACGGTTGTTAGCCCTGGGGGTATGGAAGATGAAATGATGATACGATGATAATGGGGGTGAAAGGACAACACATACAGACATACACAAATACATCCATGCCCGAGGCGGGACTCGAACCCGCGATCTTCTGGTCCGAAACCACTCCGGCACTACTACCTTAGCGATCTCGGCCATCTGATCGGCATTATTATTATTATTATTATTATTATTATTATTATTATTTATTATTAATTTTACTATTATTGCGAAGTAGGCCTGTGAATCAAGGACTCTGTAGCGCGTTTGAGATTTGCCCTCAGCAGACAACACCACCGCGTGGTAGGAGGGGAGTGGGTGGGAGGGGTATTGTGCGGAGCAGCGGCGTAAAGTCCACGCGTTACGCGTCCCAGGCGCGGCGTTCGCCCTTCTTACGGGCACGCCCGCCCCTAAACACGGCGCGCAAAACAGCGCGCGACAGACGCCGCGGCGCGCGCGCGTCTAATAAGAACAACAAAGGCTTCTTGCGGAGCCCACCTCCCCGCCCCCGCCATCCCCCGCCCCCGCCACCCCCAACGCCCCGCCCGTGCAACACCACGCCGCTCCCGCCCCCGACGCCGTCACGACTCCCTACATTTACGCCACCCCGCGGCGACCCACCTACACCCGTGCCGTCCCCCCCTCACGCGTCCCCGCGGCCCCCTACGTCGCCCCGCCCAGTGAGGTCCGAGGCGTACACCACGCCGCCATGCGGCCCCGCCCCCCATGCCATCGCACGTCCTCTCTTTGCAGGATGGGTCTACGGGCCTCGCTGCTCCCAGGTTCTCTTCGTAGCAGGCTGTCCTGGCTTCTACGCCATTGCTTTCACTTCATTGGAATCACCCCCATCGCACTCGCTTCGTTGTGCACACTAAGGCCGTGTCCCTCGTCGCAGTTGTCCCGTAGCTCTGGTTCGCTACGTTCACCTCTTTGCACTCACAAAATTACACAAATTCCTCCCGTACATCTCATAGTACTCCTGTCGTTTCGGTCAACATCGCGATAATCTCACCACGTTTGCTCTACCGCACTTACTTAATCGCTCTCTCAGTATTTTTACACAATCACATAGCATTACCGAATCTCGTTTACCCGTGATCTTCAGCAAACAATTTGACTTCACGTTCTCCGACTCATATTTTCAAAACTAAATCCACTACATTTGTTTCTTTGATTTAATTCCCCCATGCATTCATCCCATTACCTTTTCATCATCACCATTCTCTTAAGTGAATATCGGTGTTGGTCTCCATTTCAATCACAGACAATGGACGTACGTTATCCCCGCTAATTCATCTAATAGTTTTTTATGATCTTTCTTATACAGTGAAGTCTTCATTTTATCATTTTCTTTTTTTCTTGTATTTAGTTTCACGACTTTACATTTGAAACTAATTTCGATTTTCGGCAACCCTGTAGCCTGCATTTCTACGATCTTTTCTCCTTGACTTCCTTCGCTGGCCATTGGACGTCTGACTGCGGCGCCTCTTGCTCTATGTCGTTCCGCTATTACTTTTCCTCTCTCACTGTCGCGTTCAATGGCATATCCGTCCGTTCCAACATCCCAACACGTTTCACTGCGTTTTCTAATACTAAGAACGTTTCGTTCTGAAACCCTTTCCTCGTTCTCCGCTTCATGAAACGAATAAGGCGTGAGAACGACGGCCCTTCGCTAATGCTTCGTTTCTTCTCTGACATTCCATTGCGTTCTCACCTTTGTTGTTATGGTTACCCTCTTCAGGTTTCTTCTTCAGAGCGTCTCTCTTTTCCACTTCAACGGCTTTCCCAGTCGGCGACGCTGTCTCTTCGCTGACCTCCACCCCCCCCCAGGTGCCCCATTCCCCCGTTCTCCTTCGCTAACTTCCGCTCTCGCCAGTATTACCTCTAGCTGGAGGCCCTCGCCGGCCTGGCTAATTGAGGCGCGCGTGTTCACACCTTGCTTTGATCTCGCCTCGCGCCTCCACCAGAGCGCTGCCCTCGCCGTCTCCTACGCCTCCGCCGTCGCCTCCGCCGAGCCCACCGGCGGCTTATGACGCCCTCGCACGTTCCTGCGTCTCACCCTAGGCCAAGCGTTGAACTCTTTAATGCTTCATTCTAGGAGGAGACAGTTCGTTGCCAACTCCTCAGGGGCACAGAAAGAAGAGTGCTTTGCATTCTTGTGTCGACAGCTGCTAAGATCGGCTTCTCCCTGTTACAGTTCTCATTTATGGAAATGTTAATGAATGGTATGTTGCATGCATTGTCACTTCATATTCATGTCAGAGGACTTTCAATCATTAGCGGAGGACGAATCTTTAATGCTATTCTTCTCAGCATATTTTTTATTACCCGTGTTATTGATTTGGTAATTTGCCTTGCATCAAAACGCATTTTCGTGCATTTGTATTATTTGTTGGTTGAGTGTAACACAAATTGGTACGCTGCTTCACAAAAGTATTGTTATTTTATCTAAAGTTGTACATTTTAATGATATTTTTTCATAATGTTTTCATAATAATTTCACACATTTCAGCAACTTAAAGCAACTTTCTTTCTCCTTCAATAGGTAATTCTGTTTTTTCACATTATGTAATTCTAGATTTAGTAGATATAATACTAATAGATTGCATATCTTCGGAGTATAATATATAGTATTCCAAAAATCAAATGCTATAGAAACTTTTGCTTAACAAGAAATAAGAATCTGAGATATATACAACGATTTTTTAATTTTATTTCCCCCACCATCTGTGTTTAAGTACGTTATTGTGAATATATGTACGCAATGTCTAATTCATGATGTTAACTGATCAATTTGTGAGTTTTTCCAAAAATTATTTTAAGTATATGTTGTTACCAACCTCTGATTTACGTGAACAACTTATCTCACAAATCCAGCAATTAAGAGAATCTGTAGTGTTACTGGCCTAGAAGAAGTCTAATAAAACTCGGTTTCCATGAGAGATAAGCGACGACTTTATGATGCACGTCTCCTGCGGGAACGCGAATCTGTCGGATAGAAGTTTCCAGAAACTTGAGACACGTGAGGAAACTGAAGTGCGAATAAATGTTACGTTTCTCTAGAGTAATACTCAACTTCTCGTAATTTGTACTGGAGGTGCATGATGAAGTTGCAACAATTTTGAAATTTGCTCAGAATAAAGGTTTCTTCTGTAAGTCATGTTATTCCAAAACAAGTGATCCTCTTGTGCTTGTGTGAGAAAGTACTTGTGTGATCTGTTCTTCTCTGGTTTAAAACAGTAGTTAATGAAATTTTTGGTACTTTGAAAATAAATTTGTCATTTTTCAAAGAACGTTGGTAGTATTCATTTTACTTGGTAACACAATTTTTGTTCAAAAGTACTTGATCGTCAATCGACAAAATTTTAGATTCCATTATTCCTCTGCGTAAAATTGTTTATACCAAATGAACGTATTCTTTTCGTACAGCATGTATACGTTTGTAATTTTAGAAAAATACTAGCGGAACCCAGCAGACGTTGCCATGCCCTTCATCTTCCTCCTTCTCCTTCCCTCTCCCTTTCTCTTTCCGGCTCTCTCACCCCGTCTCTCTCTCTCTCTCTCTCTCTCTCTCTCTCCATATCTGTTTTGTGTCTCTCACTGTCTCTCTCTTCCTTATCATCATCGTATCACCTAATAATTCATTATTCAAGACTCTACAACCCAGTCTTACAGCGAAAAGATGATCCCCATGCCACGTCAATCTCCAAGATAGAATAGGACTGGGTGTCGGAAAGGAACGTGTAGCGTGGTCAGAAATAGCCAACAAGATAATAATAATAATAATAATAATAATAATAATAATAATAATAATAATAATAATAATAATAATAATAATAATAATAATAATAGCTGCTGATTGCTGTTACGTTATTATTTTTCGAGATTGCTTAATTGTTCAGTCATTGATGTATTGGCTGCCAGAATGAAATATTTCAATTTTGTAATGTGACCAGAAGTAGACCGTTTGTCGTTTCAACTCAATGATGTATTAATGATGATTTAATTTCCCGCCAATTTTTTTGAAAAAGCTTTTCAAGATACTTATTGATGTCACTTTGACTCATAATTTTTCTAAAACTTTTATCTTTGAAAATTGGTATGAAAAAATCGAAAATCAAAAACTCTTATTTTTTCAGATATCTTACAAAATTGTAATGTTTCCGTTCTGAGATTTTGGGAAAACTAGTTTCAAAATAACACTAAACGCGCCCTATATTCAAAATTCAATTAACCTAGGAAGCATTTTTACCTCCTCATCCATCTAAAGCCTTTTTCTCCAAAGGTTTCCTCCTTGAAGTTCAGGACACTTGAAACGAAGGCGGATGTTTCAGTTTCGTCGAACTCTCAGGACATCGAAAAATTGCAAAAGTCATCAATCATGCAACAAAGAACAAAAACTGTTGTACCACCACTAGTTCATTAGTATATTGTATTTGAAAATCTTTTTCGCTTTTCTTTTCCTTATTTCAACAGCTCTGAATATTTTTTAAATTTTTATATGATAGTACTTCACTGCCTGTAAATACCAACGTGTTAAAACTTTCATTGTAGAACAAATATGAGTACTTGCGTGCCAAAAAATCACCCTTCTAGCTGTTCAGCAACGCTCAATAAACGAAACGCCTCAATATTATAGCGTCGGTACAGCGTTGGCTTTGAGAACTGATCATTTCGAGTGGTCTGCCCACGTATGAGGGGATGGGATCACAGGCAACAAGGGCCCTTGTCGTGCTGAACACTCGCCAAGCTTACTTGTGACGCTGATGAGCAATTGTGGAATTTCATTTGTTGTGCTGGAACTAGTGGGCTGCAGATCGAGAACCTGACTCTGGAGATCCAAGTCAAACTTCGCGGTATTGTTTTAATTGCCAAATTCCATCGTATGGTATTCGAACCCGTCATTATTTGAGGATTTACAATAATGAATGACTGAATTATCAGCACAATGTTGAAGAGTTTACAGAATTTCTTTGTTGTACATCGAGAGAGGAATGCCTATTGTTTGTTCTAAGTATCTGGGGGCTGCATTGACAGGAATTACTTTCAAAATATCTTGTATAATGGTTTTCCATTCATAGTAGCCGTTACATACGTACACGTGGCACATTGTCCAGATTTGATTACGTTGATATCCTGGAACGATATTTAAACATTCAAATCGAATATCATTAATTATTTAAGTGTATGGAGTGAAATTTTCATTTTCGTACATTTGAATAAAAATATCTTATCAATGGAAATACAGCATTTACTTTTGCAAGTGTAATAATTTAATTTAATTCAGAGTTCAGCATCCTTTCATACTTCATTGCAAATAAGTTCTCAATGCAATCTGTTCAAATTATTGCGTCTACAATTTAATTCCATAAAACTGCATGTGAAATAGAGAAATAACCTATTTGATTTTCAAAAAAATAGAAAACTCGAGAGAAACGTTAGAAATACCTGTGATGACAATATTATTCGTATGCAACTCGTATAAAATGTGCAGCTTTATTGAAAACGAGCGATATTGAGAGTGAGTTTTAAAGTTTGTATGAATTCAATAAAGTAACATTATAAACGAATTGCTTACTTTTTGTATCACAGAATTATAAATTTGTGAAGAAATAAAAGTTAATTTTTGGAAAGAAATTTATTATATCACGGGTATTTGGAATGTGTGCGATAGTATCATGATCGGCTATGCAACCTTCACCTACCCACTATTACCTACTATTACCTCCACCTACCCCCTATTGTTACGGCGATTTGGTCAGTTGAGCGGTTTGCTATCACCACTGCACAATTTTCTCGCTACGAATTGGCTAAATTCTGCAATTTTTCGTGCCATAATTGTCTAATACGTCATTATATGTGCCAGAAAATGCCATTTGTTAAGTTTTTTTTTTTGCTTCACAAAAGGTCGATTATAATGCTCGTATACAAAAAAATCAATGTGATAGTGTGTGTACTTCATTCCGTTACTTTCAATACCATACGATTACATTTATTAATCTATAATATTCATTTAATTATCTCAAATCATCCTTGTCTGAGGACCCGAGTTAAAAGGCAGCACGTTGAAAAAGCGAATAGTTGTTAGCATTAAGCGGCGCATTTCACCTAAAGGAAGCATTTGGACAATTGACGCGACTACTTGGACTGCAACTATACTGACATGTTAATACAGCGGGATGTAGCGTGCACTCTATGCAACCTACACTATCTAGTCTAGCTCTTAGAAGAACCAATCTGAATGGGATGATCAGTCGGATTCAGAGCGTGATTTTTGCCAGACGATCTCCGAATGGGAGACCTGCGGCTTTGCAAGGCCTTCACTTTGTACTGATCACGATTTTCAGGCTCATTACAATTATTAAATGTCACTTAGTGTTCCAACTAGCAAGATTGTCACCTCCGAATCACCAAAATTTTAATCCTGGTCAGTATATGTAAAACTTTTAGTGAGCGAACCGGTTTTTCTATAGCCGTAAAGTTTTGGCAGGGTTCTCTCATATCCCCTACTTCTCATTTCGCCAATTGCTCCATCGAATGTCCTCATTGAATTAAAAAGAACGTTGTGATCGAGCACGTTTTACAGGGAAACGAAATAAAAGTATAATACTAAGGACTAACGCGAAAAACTGTTTTTTTTTCATACGGAATGGTCTGTAACTGAATTTGCACTCTTGCTGTAAAATATTTGAAAACGAAAACATATACGAAGATTTATGATTAAAATGGACAAGATATTATTGACTATTTCTTATAGAAATATTCCCAAAATTAAATATATGTGCTTTCTATGTATTTTATATTACTGGACAATATTTTTCCAAAAAACAACAGTTTACATTGTCCCAAGGAATTGCTTTTATGGTGTTGTTTTGAAAACACTTCCTGTAAAAAAATATTTCGACTCGAATAGAAATAAAACATATATTATCTGTAAACATAACAAGAAAAAATATTTTTTTTAGAAAAGACACTATATCCTGGCTGTGCATTTACATTTCTTTTTTCTCTTAGCTAGTACTACTTGAGACGAAGCAAGCAGTAGAGTTTGTTGGCAACCTGTTAGGTAGTTTCACGTTCCAGTAACACTTCTCCGAATTGGAATGTTGCGTTCTGTTTATGCAGTGCGGCGAGGCTTGCGGAAATTGCACTGCTGCAGCGAGCTGAACGCAGGACGGTGAGGCGACTTAGGTGCAGTCGCTTAATTACGTAGTAGTTCGTCGTTAAGTTATCTAGAGGAGACAGCTCAAGTCCTTGCAAACAAACAGCGTGCGGAGTGACAGTCGCTGAGGGCAGAGGAGGATGGAGAACGAACGAGGAAGACGAAACGTAGATAGGTGCGGGCTGAGAAGAGCGTTCTAAAACGGATGTGGGATTAAGTAGGAAACTATGGTTGGATAATTAGACCTATAGATGAATGAAGAATGGAGGAAAAACACGCGTGGCTGGAGGATGTCAAATACTTGACATTTGGAGCACAAATTCGTTTTTATACTCTATCGTACTTATAATTATATCAGTAGTATCAGTCTTGATAGTGTTCATGATATCAGTCTAAAAATTTGACCTATTGATATTGAATAATTGCAAAAAATATATTTCAATTGTCACATCGATGAAATCGAAACGAGTACGTCGACTTATTAAAATTAATAATGTACTATAATGGGTAACCGATTTATCTTGTACGACGAAGAAAGTAATTGTTTTATTTGTAGGTAGGGAAGGGTAGGGAGGCGGGACGTGGTTGGCAATCAGGATACTAATCTGCCACGTAGCCTTTAGTCCCAGATTTGTGTCACGTGATCTTCATGACGTTGTGAACTTCCCACAGAAGTCTTAATAAGACGGGTGCAACGATAGTATAACAGTAACTATCGATCGGTAGTTCTTTTCTAGCGTGAATGTGAAAAGAGTTAAATGGCTTCTCAGTGTTCCAAACAAGCCCATAACTTGTCTTAATATATATAAATCTCGTGTCACAATGTTTGTCCTCAAAGAACTCCTAAACCACTTAACCGATTATAATAAAATTCGCACACCATGTGCAGTTCGATCCAACTTGAAAGATAGGATAGTTTAAATCTCAAATTATAGTCGCAATTTTAATTTATTGCTAATTTATTACAAATTTGATTGTTGTAATAATTGTAGATAATTGTGACTGTCAAATAATAACAGACAAATAATTAGCAATAAATTAAAATTGCGACTATAATTTGAGATTTAAACTATCCTATCTTTCAAGTTGGATCGAACTGCACATGGTGTGCGAATTTTATTATAATCGGTTAAGTGGTTTAGGAGTCCATTGAGGACAAAAATTGTGACACGAGACGAGATTTATATATATTAAGAATACAACAATCAGCTAGCTGACCCGGCCACGCGTTGCACGCGTTGTGCTGCCACGGAAACAAGGAAAACCACATCCTTCCATTACAGGCATATTCAAAGCTAAGACATTGGGGAGACTTTACACGGTACATCCAAAGCAACGTGAGTACTTCTATTTACGTTTGTTATTGGTGAATGTTCCCGGACCAACGTCTTTTGAATTTTTACGAACAGTTAATGGTAGAGTATTCAATACATACCAGGATGCATGCATTGCTAGAAGACGATAACCATTGGGACTTAACGCTTGCTGATGCTGCGTTGACATCAACACCGAATAACATTCGTCAGTTGTTTGCAATTATTTTGACGACATGTTATCCCTCGCAAGCACAAACTTTGTGGGAAAAATATAAAAATTGTATGACAGAAGACATATTGCACCGAATTAGACAAACAAATCAATGGCAAAACATAGATTATACACCAGAGATGTACAATGAAGCATTGGTCTTGATCGAGGATTTATGTGTTCTTATTTCAAATTTACCAATTAATCATTATGGTATGCCATCACCTAAGCCACCTACTTAGTCAATACCGATTTACAACGAGAAAATCAATATGACCATGAAAGTTTAGCAACAATTATCATGAACAGTGAACCATTACTGACAGCAGAACAAAAAATTATTTATGATCGGATTATGCTGGCTGTTGCTGCTGAACAAGGCGGTTTTTTTTCTTGGATGCACCCGGTGGAACCGGTAAGACATTTTTAATATCGTTGATTCTTGCCAAAATACGGTCGCAACAAAAAATCGCATTAGCAGTAGCATCGTCAGGCATTGCGGCTACTTTACTGGATGGTGGGCGAACAGCACATTCAACATTCAAGCTGCCATTGGACGTTCATAATAAACCAGATGCAATGTGTAACATCAAAAAGAATAGTGGAATAGCTGCAGTGTTGCGGAAGAGTTCTATAATAATTTGGGATGAGTGCACAATGGCACACAAATATTCACTTGAAGCATTAAACAGAACTATGCAAGATTTAAACAGCAATAATAAACTTTTCGGTGGTGCTATCTTACTTTTGTCTGGTGACTTCCGGCAGACCTTACCGGTTATACCTCGCTCTACTTTCGCGGATGATATTAATGCATGTTTGAAACAATCATTCTTATGGCGAAGTGTTGAAACACTTCGATTGACCATAAATATGCGAGTACAATTGCAAAATGATCCATCAGCACAAATATTTTCCGAACAACTACTAGATATTGGGAACGGTAAAATAGAACTGCAACCAAATACGCAATGCATTAAACTACCAGACAATTTTTGCACTGTTGTTCAGGATAAAAATGAATTGATTCAGAGTATTTTCCCGGATATACAGAATAATTATTTGAATCATGAATGGCTTAGTCAACGGGCGATTTTGGCAGCCAAAAACGTTGATGTTGACGAAATTAACTTCCAGATACTACAGTTATTACCAGGCGATATGATGTCTTTTAAATCAATCGATACTGTTGTTGATGAAAATGAAAGTGTAAATTTTCCGATTGAATTTTTAAATTCATTAGATATCCCTGGAATGCCACCACATAATCTTCGATTAAAGATTGGTTCCACTATTATTCTCCTCCGTAATTTGAATCCACCTCAATTATGTAACGGTACGCGTTTGGTCATCAAAAAGATCACCGGAAACATTCTTGAAGCAACCATTTTGGCTGGGAAGTTTAAAGGAAAAGTGGTCCTGCTGCCACGTATTCCGATGATACCATCAGATTCTACCATACCCTTCAAAAGGCTACAGTTTCCAATTCGTTTAGCTTTCGCCATTTCTATAAATAAATCTCAAGGTCAAACAATGTCCATTTGTGGTTTAGATTTGGAAAATCCATGTTTTTCTCATGGGCAACTATATGTTGCGTGTTCACGTGTTGGGAAACCGTCTAATATATTTGTGTTAGCTAAAGACAGGTTAACCAAAAACATTGTGCACCGATTGGTGTTAAATTAAATTGAATTTGAAAGTATTTATAATTGAATAGTACTTATATTTGTTATACAAATTAAATGGAAATAATAAATCTGATAAATTTTTATTTTGTACCTATTGATTTCTGCTTAATATCAAGTGTAAGAACATTTTAATTAATTGTGTTCAACGTACTTCCCCTTCAAATCTCAATCCAGTGAATTTGTATACCAACATCAATATTTTCGTCTTTATTGGTAAATAATTTCATTGTACTAAAGGGTTATAGTAGTAGAAAGTCAAATAAGGAGATCACCATATTTTTTTACAAATACCATCTGTGTGAAAAAGCATAGTGGACTCCGTGACTGATGTTCTCTTATTGTTCCTCTTAGATTGTTTACTATAATGTAATATAACAAAAACTTTAGCCACAGCAACGCGTGGCCGGGTCAGCTAGTTTTATTATAAAGAAGTAAAATAATGATTTTAAATAGTTAAGTTTGAAACTACCAAGAGTTCAAAATTTACAGATACGAGATTGTTCTGAAAGACCAAAAGCAAACAAACAGTACACAGCCGACTAAAAGTATTTGCATTTATTAGTGTAAATAGGACATTTAATTCATTTTGATATTGATTAGTTGTGACATTGATTTACGTGTTTCTTCCCCTTTCACAGACGTAGTGTGCCCACGTACCCCTGGCTAATATCAATAAAGCCGAAGACCTGTGTCAACCAACCTCGCTAAGAGGATTGATTGTCACATCTTGACTTGATGACTTTCAGTCAATGTAGTTTCTTTAGGTTAATCGAACTTCTAACTAAAACGAAGTTGCATAAGAAATTTAAAAAATGTCAACGGGTGTCAACCATTCCGGGACTGCAATTATCTAATCAAATCACAATAATAATGAAGTATAATCAAGTTAATTTCATCATTTAAATATATGTTAATGTCACACATTTGTGACGTTGTTGTTGAAAGAGACACGGACACGAACTCTATGAACAGTTTATTTTCCAACCGTATCTACAACTACAACGTATTTCAAGTGTGTACAATTTATAATATCTCCCTGATCGCCATCCACGATTGAACAACACATGGTTACAGTAACTACAAGAACAAAGTGAGTCACCGCCTCCCGAGTGCATGCTAATTCTGCGTCACTCACGTGACTGACTTTTCAGCCGTACAAGCCGGCACTCAACGGCTTGGGCGTAAGTTAAGTTGATCGAGCGAGGTCTCCTTGTTTAAGAACCTTGTTTAAAAAGGGCTTACACAATCTGGCGTTTCTATTCCAGCCGGTTCAGTCCCGTCGCGGCCCCCGCTGACCGCTAACGCTACCGTGTGACTCCCCCATTGGCCAGCTACCTGCCCAATTCTTCGCAGGTTAGCTCGACGCCCACGTGTTGCAGAGAAGCTAACGTGATGATACAATAGTATACCTTTACCTCTTTCTCTCACCCCAGCAGATTTGCCTCAGGACAACGTCTGAAAAGAAGATGGCACTGCGGTGCTCTCATCTTTTCGCTTCACATGTTAATCCAATAAACTAGGTACCAATGCTGCTAGAATATAACTTTTCTCGAAACATATTTCGCTAATGATTTACAAGTAAATAATATTTCAAACTAAATGTGCTCTATACGGCTTTGATCCTTTTTAATTATGGTTTATAGATTATCAGTCTCTTCTGCTACTGCATTCTCTTAATGCTTTATTAGTCTTTTTGAAACGCAAAGCTCTCAGCATGATAGGTATCTCGAGCTCTCGGAAATAGCACTCCATGTGCAGCCATTACAAATGAACTACGAACGAACGTGTGTTTCTTAGGACGAGAACGCATACTTTCAAAGATCTGGAAAATACATTGCTGCGTCACCAGCTACGCGTGTGAAAAGTCCTTTGTGTGTAATATAAGCTCAACTATCCAATGCTGAGAGTGAACGGAGTAGACTATACATAAATTAACGATGTCGTTTTATTATCTTTTAGCATTCGACGACAGCGTAGTGAAACAATAGTGTCAGTATTGCTACCACTTCACCCTGATGTATTCGCGTCATCGTTAACTAAACAAAGATGAAACGTCAGAAGATGACAATGGAAGCGATGTCACGCAAAAATAAGAGCGATCGCCTAAGCCGAGCTGACGGTATTAGTGGGAACAATTGGTATTAATTAACTCCCCTTCTAAGCACGTCAGTAAAACTGTTTCAATTACTGCATTACCTGGTGATGGAAAGTGAGAACCCCAGGGTTTCTTGGCGATGTGCGCGAGTTTGTAAACTTGGCAGCCTTTCACACGCACTTAATAGACGTTCTTAATGTTGAAGAGGAGTTTAATAGAAGTCTTCCATCTTCCTTGGGGGGATTCATTGGACGACTTCGCGAGGGGTTGACGAAGAGCGAGAGTGGCTCGAGGAGGGGGAGGGTGGTACGGAGGGGATAGAGGACTTTTGAAATGATAGCAAACATGGAGGTCTCAGAAGCATCGAATGCATCTCACCCATGTAGCAAATTAATGAGGAATCGGGACATGTTATGGGTGTTTATATAGAGTAATTAATATGTATATATACAGCCCACAACATCAACTTAAAGACTGCTTTTGCATCAAACTACAGAATTTATTGAATGTAAATACTCATTATGGATAGTGATTCTTCTTAATGGGAGCGAAATAATGAAGAAATTGGTAATTATATTACCAAATAATATTGTAGGTGAGTCGCTTAACTTAAGAATAGAATAAGATTCATAATAATATCATAGAATCAAGAATAATATCAGTTGTGGTCTGTTGAAACAATTGAATTGCAGTTTTCATTGAAATACTTGAGTGAATACAATTAATTGATTGGCAAATTGTGCATTTTTGCACTTGTATATTACATGGTATTGTAGTCAAACTTCTTTTTAACAGAACTGTAGACACGTCCAAAATATATCATGTCGGCAGTAAAATGACGAATTCGATTATGTGCCTATTGACTTATGTTACATATGAATGCTGAAATACTTGCGTATCGCGACCAACATTTTGAATGACTTTCTTTCTATAATTGTCAGTCTGGGCAATACACCGAACAACCGTCTTTCCTCCTAGCTCTCTCACGCCTAATGCTAAGGGCAGCGAATCATGATTATTGGAAATACGAAACATTTCCAAAAAATGTTTGATAAAATTTTTAAAACTAGCGTACGCCCAGCAAGCAGCTCAAGCGCAATGCCTCAATTTCAGCAATTTTATCGGAGAAATTCCACTTTCAAAATATCCGTGGACCGAAAGGAAGACAAATAGAGACCAGACAGACGTTTCAGCCGAATTTCCAGCGCCACCCAGAACGTGCAAGGATCGATGGTTGACTAGGTCGAGGCCCGAAACAACAAAGAAGTGCTGGAGGACTGTCATTATCTTTTAGAAACATATCATCGTCCTCCATTGTGAGAAGTTGATAGTAATGATACCACTGCTTTTGTGCGAGCAGGTGACTCTCGTGTAAAGCATTAGAGTCCTATGTTAGTTTGGTCCGACAATTGCGAAGACGCGGGAGGCATCAAATCGGTGGCAGAGCGTGAATTGAGCCGGCGGGGGGGGGGGGGGGGAGGGACGAGAGCCGTCGCTAGGCAACTCAATTTCCGCGCGCCCCGCCCCTCCCGCAGGTGCCAGCAACCCGCCTCGCGCTGTACGTTCGCCTCTCGTGTTTGCCGACGAAGCCCCTGTTTGCTACCCGGTGCCGCTGCCATCGCCACTTTCTCCGCCTCCGATGCCCCTGCCACCTTCGCCGCCTCCGTCTCCATCTCAGAAATGGCCGCAGCACCCGCTCCGCTTTCGCGTCTCCGCCCCAGCATTCACCGTCACCGCTTCCGCCGTTTCCACATTCGCCATCTCTTTCACCGTCTCTTCCTTCATCTCCACCTTCGCTGTCTTCGCCTCCACCGTCACCGCTTCCGCCGTTTCCACCTTCACCATCTCCTTCGCCGTCTCGTCGTCTATCTCCGCCTTCGCTACCTCCGCCTCCACCATTTCCGCTTCTGCCGTCTCCTCCTCCGATGTCTCCCCCTTCACTTTCGCCGTCTCTGCCTTCGCCATCTCCACCTCCGCCATCTCTGTCTTCGCCGCCTCTACCTCCACTGCCACGTAGGCTGTTTCCGCCTTCACCATCTCCCCTTCGCCGTCTCCTCCTCTATCTTGCCTCCACCGTCTCCGCTTCTGCTGTCTCCTCCTCCGTTGTCTCCCCCTTTGCTTCCTTTGTCTCCCCTCCGCCTATGCTGTAACCGTCACCACCTTTTCCGTTTTCCCTTTCCCTTCAAACTACTCCGCTTCCACCTTCTCAACCTTCTCCACCATCTCCGACTACACCGCGTCCGTGTCTACTGTCTCCACCTACGCTTTTCCGCCTCCACCGTGTCCGCCTTCGCTGTCCCCGCCTCCTCCGCCCAGCCGTCTCTGCCTCCGCCTTCTCCCCTTCTGTCTCTACCTTCGCCAACTCCTCTTCCGCTACTCCGCTACTACGCCGTCTCTGTCTGTACTTCCACCGTCTCTACCTCCACCACCTCCGTCTTCACCGTCTCTGCCGCATCCACCGCCTCCACCTGCACCGCCTCCGCCGCCTTCACCACCCCTGGCGTCTCTGTCTTTTCCACTGCCTTCCCCACCGCCTCATCAACCTCTTCCACTTTCGCCACCACCACCGCTTGTTCGCTTTCGGAGCGCCCACAGGCGGTTCATCAGCCCCTTGCCTCCCCGACGGCCAACATTCTTCACTTCACGCTCAAGGCGAGCGACCTGGCTGATACCTTCCAACACCACACCAGCATTCTCAAAGTTTATTCTGCCCTGTGGAATTTAGGTGCGCAGACTCAATAAGGAGTAAGGAGTTGGTGACTAAAAATTAGTATGAGCCACATGTGAGTAAAACTGCTAGGCATATTCTCTCTTACACTCACTCATCCCAAATACTGCGTTGATCCTTTGCACAGCTCGCCTGCCCGATGCAACACGCCTTTCGCGGCTAGAATCTGAACGCTCAGTGGATGATCACTGACGTGTGACATGAACCCCCTATAGTTAACTCAAACGACACAGTAATCTTCGTAGACCTGAGTATACGAGTGAAAACACGGTTAAGAGCAGTAGATTTCGAAATCAAATTTGAATCAGAGTCTCACCTTAAATTCGTATGTTTTGTGTTATGGCGGAATGCCATTGTGGTGAAAATTACATCGCCCATCATATGGCCATCGCCACAATAAGAGAGAATAGATAAAAAGTAGTTGGGAGGATTTTATAACAATCAAGCTTTCTACTCTGTATTTTCTTAACCCTACTCCAGAAACTGAAGCTCTATGGATCGTAGACCTTACCTAAACTGGCGTTACCTGAGAAAACAGTTTTTATGTGCCAAACGAAACCAAAGAAAAATGAAAAATAACTATGGTAATGATGTTTGTAGCTGTTAATTCAATGGTGTAGGCTATAATCGAAGAGTTTTATACAGCTTCCGATTTTGTAATAATTGACAAAAAGGTGTCTATTATTGAAAACGTTAGCATAGTAAAAGTTAACTTGAAAAAAGACAAATGTTAGCTTGAATTGTTTCATGATTAAATAAATATTGTGGGTTGCTCTGAAATGAACGTCCACATCGTTGCAACAAACTGAAAGCTTGTTAGAACCACCTTTCATTAACTGTATGTATGCAGCTGACAGGAGGCAGCGATTTCATTTTCTCTGGAAACAAATTTCTCAGTGATTGTATTCTTAGCAAAAAGTACCAGTGATGTATTTCTTCATAGGTTCTATTTTAAAGTCTATTGAAAATTATTAGCGACTAAATAATGTATGGATATGGTAAGGTGGAAGAGAATGGGAAAATAATTATAAGTAAAAAATTGGACACGAATAAGTGTTACGTTATTTTCAACGCTATTGTTAACAAAGAACGATCTTTGAAAGTAATTAATTACGCTAATTCTTAAGATTAGTAGTTTGTAGTGTGTGTTAGCGAAAATAAATTTAGTTGGATAGCTGAAACTGTGACAGACTGAAATAGGTAAAGAACTGTGATAGGGCAAAGAATTGTGAACTCTTCAAGTGGGTATGTGTGAAAACTACGCTCAAAGATTTAATGAAATGTTACCAACTCTTAGCTTCAGATACGATTGATATGATGCATGCTCAATAGCTGTCCCTGCATCTTCTGGGGGCTTTTTCCCCTCAAGGAATTGAATAGGCTATAATATTAATAATAATAATAATAATAATAATAATAATAATAATAATAATAATAATAATTTTAATAATAATAATAATAATAATAATAATAATAATAATAATAATAATAATAATGAAGGTCAAGAGGTTTTAAATTTAACTTTGATATTGTAATTTCAAGTTTGATATTTTATATTGTATTATATTAACTATAGAATGCTGTAAAGGTAAAACCAATCAGTTACCATGCTTTGATGTTGTATCTGTGTGGTAGCTGTATAAGACCACCAATTTGTATGATATGGAATAATAATAATAATAATAATAATAATAATAATAATAATAATAATAATAATAATAATAATAATAATAATAATAATAATAATAATAAAGAATGTTCAGTCATCAGCAATTGTGAAGATGGGTTTCAATCTCACATATTACTTTCCTTTCACCTAAACAAATCCAAATAATCTGCAATCAAACCAACAGTTGACGATTTTTCTTTCCACTCTAGTAAACTCTGTTGTGTCTTGCCACGCCCTCGTGATAGCTGACGACGGGCTGCAGATCACAAATATTTCCGGAGTGCCCGCAGCGCGCGGAGATTCGAGACGCAGGCGGTAGCGCCACGCCTCCCCCAAGGTCCGCTCTTCCTCCTCATCGCCACGCCGCCGCCTCTTCTCCGCTTTCAGCTGCGTCCCGCGCGCCTTCCTCCCCCACCCCCACTCAACCCCCTCCCCCACCCGCCGCCGTGGCACCCACCCCTTCCGCGCTTAATCCTCTGCGAGCGCCTGGCGCGCACAATACGCGCGCATCCGCCCACCTCCGTCCACTTGTTCCTCACCGCTGTCTTCCTCTCGCCTGGTGCTTTTGCCCCGTTTTGCTTCGTCCCACCCGACCCGTCCCATGGTCCCGTTCTACATATCTGTCCTCCAGTCCTAGCTTCCCCGCCGCCCCGCGCGCGCACAATTCGCGCCCACCCCGTCCACTTGTTCCTCACCGCTGTCTTCCTCTCGCCTGGCGCTTTCGCCCCGTTTTGCTTCGTCCCTCCCGTCCCGTCCCATGGCTCGTTCTACATATGTCACCTCCCGTCCTCGCTTCCCCACTGCCTCATGATTCCAGTCTAGTGCAGACCGGTCTTCGTTACTCACCCTCCCCTTCACCGCCGTCGTATCATGTACCGTGCAATCCTGTCTTCTATTCTTCCCTTCTGCCTCGTCCGCTTTTGTAATTGAGGAAACTCCTTTCTCCATGCTTCGGTCCAGTTCCATGTCAGCCGTCTCCTTCAAAATTGCCTTGTATTTTCTTGGTGTGTATTGCCTTTGAACGTTCCTTCCCATCTCTCCCATCCTTCCACTCCTTTCGCATACGTACGTACTCCCGTACTCCCCCGAATCCCGTAAATCCTTTATTCCCTCCCCCTTTTGCATTCCCAATGGTCCCATTAAATTTTCTTGTATCCCGTTTCGCTCCATCCCGACCCGACACTCTCTGCCTCTTCGTCGATCCCGTCACCATCCTTCCGCCGTCCGTTGGCGACCTTTCGTCCGTCTCCGGTTCTCTCCCTCTGTGTTATTCGTCGCCTATTTTCGCTTCTCAACAAGGATACGTCATCGATGTCGATGCTTTGAAAACATCGATGTTTTTGTAGAAACATTCATGTTTTAAACATCGATTTATTAAAGCGTTTTTTTATGACAACAATGTTGGTGGTCTACGTTTTTCCGTTTTCGATGTTTTCTTTATGAACGAGAAATTCAGATAATCCCAATTTCGTAAGAGAAAAATATAAAACAATAACTGATGGTTGATATGGTCGAACGCGCACCTTTAAAGTTGCCGCCGGAAGGTGGTCCCGGCGCCGCTCAAGAGAGGGCGCCGATTACTAACGCCGCAGCTCCGTCACGCTCGGCCAAACACCGGAGCCGGAGAACCAACCCTTATCGGGTAGCTGGCCGGCGGACCTTCAGCCCGGGCGGGCTGTAAGAGCGGTGCCCGGCGAGTGGTTGGGCAGTGAGAAGTGCCTGCCTGAGGGTGTATTAGTGACAAGTGAAGTGCATTACAGAACGGTTACGGACTCGGACTCCTCCTACGGCGAAACAGTGAACATCGCAGCGTATACGGTATATCGCCCGGAATATTGTTCGACCTGGCTTGTATTAGTGAATCTCTTGTTGGTTTGTGGCAATAAAAAAACAGTTTTAGAAATCACTGTTCCTTTTTTGGATATAAAAATGGTTCCACTGTATTGTCAGTTAGTGATCGAATTAGACGAACGTTGTTGGAGCACAGTAACTCTCGCCCGAGATGACCTGGATGTCTTGGTATTTCCTATGCTTTTCCTCGTATTTCGCGGCGCGGTCTGGTGGTCAACGCAAGATCTGCGGCGCATTGCTCCGATTAAAAGAGGTCACGAGCTGTCAGGAGAGGGACACATTGTCATCCAATCGCAAGCTTCATTACCGCGTAAATTTTTGGTATTGAAGCTCTTGATTGGATGACAGTGTTTCCCTCTCTTGCCAGTTTATGATCATCGACACTGTTTAATTGAAGTATTGAGTCCTCCTTCCCTACTCTTGTTCAGCGAACTGAGAACTGACCGTGTAAGGGGACTCTGTGCGTTCAGCCTTTCATATCCAGAATTGCTGATGAAAAATTAATCAACGCTTCCACTTTCTAATATTTTGTTGCGCACAAATTTAATCTTAGAGGTTGCAACTTTCAGATATTGATGTTTACAAATATCGATGTTTTTGATCGATTTATTATAAACACCGATGTTTTAGGCTTGAACATCCATGTTTTATTATCGATGTCGTACACTTCACATGTCCCGCACTCTTCGTGTCCCGTACTATTCTCATAGAATTAATAATCGGAACTTCACGCTACCTTTTATTTCTAATTCTATGATTTAGAGACATTACTATAAGAAGGGACCGCCTTGACAGCTGCTGCGTTGCTATTGCTGGCAATATTACTACAAGTTACGTCTATGCACTCATTTTGTTAGTTTTGTTTACATTTAGCTCAATTGTAAATTGTTTCACTATCTCTTGCAATGTCATGGCACTACATGACTTTCATTTGTTTCCCGATCTTTCAAAGTGGTCCTTTCTTAGAGTAATTCCTCTTATAACAAATTTCTAACACTGAACTTTACTCATCCCGATAACCCATGTCCTTCTGTCTTTCCTTTTTCGTCTTCACTCTCGCTTCTCGCCTCTTCCCTTCCAGAAAAACCTTCACTCCGGCACATCCCCTCACCCTTTCGTTTCCTTCGCCCCTTTTTGACATATCCGTTCTTGTCTTACCCTTTTCTCCTACCCACTCGGCCGTGTGACCGCTCAGAGAACCCGTCGTTCCCAGCCGCTGCAGGCAGGCCCAGCAGGCGCTTTGACGGGTCAGGCACTTTGACGGGTGGCTCAGGGCATCAACTAATGCCACTGTAGTGTCTCTGATCGGTAGGTCATGGATTGAAGTCCAGTCGGCAGGGGTATTTTTGACACTAGCTTACTAGATAGGTGGAGTTCAGTCGATGTCTGGAGGAGAATTATATCAGCCGGCCGCTCTGCTCGGTAGTTTTTCGTGATTTCTCGGATCAACATTAGGCGAATGGTGGGTTGGTATCCTAACAATCGGGCCAGGGACCACGCGCGAATTCTCCTTCCTCTTCCTTGGCCTATTCTCACTCCTTACACACATACACACACACACACGCACTACACTACCATATAGTATTTGTACACAACCACACTTGTCGGGAGACACTTGTCGGGAGACACTTGTCGGGAGACACTTGTCGGGAGACACTTGTCGGGAGACACTTGTCGGGAGTGGAAAACTTTGACCTGGTTAGGGTGGGTCCACGCTCGTAGGAGATACCTGGTTGGGGAAAATCCCCACAAGTCGACGTAGTTCAGCGCCGGATATCGCCATCCAGATGCAAAAGAACACTGTTAATAAAAAACTCAAATGGAAGTAATGAGCTTAGCAGTTGACACGCCCGGAATCACAACTAAATTAATCCGCCTTTGACGCAGGAATACGAAATGGGTTAAACTTGAAACAAAACGGTATTCAGCCAAAGAAATATACAAAAGGTAAGAATGTTGTTTGCTTATTGTTACAAAAATTTGTTCTCAGTTTCTGAAAAGAGTAAAGCTTTTTTGATTTATTTACCTTACATCACGATTTCGCTATTTCATTTCCCTTTTCTTTGAAATTTTGAAAGCTTTGTACTTTAAACCCAACACTTTACAATTACTATATTTCCTTTAGTTTGAATTATTAACTCAATACATTCGTATTCATTTTTACTTTAATTATTTGAAAATACATCATATCTTTCAATTTAGAATTTAGTGTTCTCTCCTCTCCTTTCATTTTAGATTTTAGTATCCTTTTCCTTGTAATCGTCCGTCGTCGTTTACAAACTTTGTACTAATGCTCCCTCATTAACATGCCATCCCGTTACTAATAGTTCTCATTCTCTGTGGATATGAATTTACTCGACATATTACGTTTATTTCTTTTTGTCCGTTCTAAAATCTATGAATTTGCCCAGTCCTTAACGTTTTCCTTTTGAGTTGACCTATGTACGCGACCCGCAGTCCCGTCCCGCTCCCCAGTTCCTCTTCTCTCGGAGCGTACTGTTTCCTCCCCGCGTTAGGTCCCGGACTCCGCTTCCCGAGACGAATCCGCCCCCCGCCCCTCTGTCCCAGAGCCGCTTGCGTTGTTCTTCTGCGCGTGCTGAGGCTTCGTGCGCAGCGTTCCCGGCGCCGCTCTTGCGCCTCTTCTCAGACCCCAGAAACGCCCGGTGCGCAGAGCTGCCGCTCGTGCGGACCTTCCCGGAACGATGACAGGAAAAAGTTGTTGCGAGAACCCTCGAAACGCAACTGGGAAATCGGCTCATGTTACTATTTCTTACCAGGATTTGCGTAGTAAAGGAGGTCGACGTTTGTTGTTGTTTTTTTGAGGGGTTGATATGCCTGTGAGTGTCTTGGTCCACTGGCAACATATGGCTGGGGGAGGGTTTTTGTGGAATGAGCTGTCAAATGATTTAGGTCACGATCTCAAGGACACTGCTGTGAATATTATGTTTTCTATGTCCTTGACAACTTTGGATATTGTAATAGTCGATCTAAATAATGGTTACATAAAGTAGTTTTGCAAAAAGTTAACTGTACAGGTGTGAAGGCCATGTTTTCGAAATCAAGATCGCTTCTTACATTATCGCCTCTTATTACGAGTAATATTCTTAAAACATATAATCACATTAATTCCCCAGCAATGCTCACTTGAACAAACTCGCCAAAAATAAATGACGGCATATGTACGTTCTTGGTAATAAAATATATTGTTTTGTATTCCTCGTTCTCATGTTCACCTTCTCTTACCACCTTCATTTTGACTTTCTCGCCTTACTTTCTAAGAAGAGAAAGCCATGTAATCGTGAATAGGAAATCGGCGATATTCTACATAAAACTCTCATTTCTGGACCCTGGTCACGAAAGAAATATAGATGTCTATCCTATGTGTAGTAAATTACTTCCTCTCACACGTTGTGTAGTCAGAATCCATGTTTTGTGGTTTGGTGCTCTATTCAGAAAAATCGATTGACGAGATAACGTCTGTCTGTCTCTCTGTGGTCAACACTAGCACCTAAACCGTTCAGACGATTTTCCACCAAAACTAATATTGAATTGAATTTGCCTTATTTTACGTGGCGAGACTCGAGCCATCAGGCCCGCTCTTCCGGCTGACCACGCAAATTTCGCTACGCTCCTTTCATCAACTAGCAGAGAAAGGAGGTATTTCTTGGGCGAGAAACAGGCTATTTGAATTTAGCTCAGAGGCGTCATTTAGGCTTGAGGATCTTTTACATACAAGTAAATCTACGAACATGGGACAGCCGGCTTTACTTCCCCTCCGAAGGAAGGCGTACGAAGGAAGGCGTACGAAGGATTTTGTCGCCCTAAAAATCCACGGCTTCGACCGGGTTCGAACCCGCGGGCTTGGGTATAACAGTCCGGTACGCTAACCGTCACACCATCGCCGCCGCCGAATTCCGCCGCCATAATATTCTCCAATCGATCTGAATGAATTCGAGGCCCTGCGACTTTGAAATTAATATTTGGAATTTTGAAGGTACTTTGCATAACACCTCAATTTTTTTAATGTTTTATAAAACATGAATCCAAAAATTGTTTATTTAACTTTATTCTGGAATAGCGTAAAGAACAGAAAACTGGCACGGGTTCCATATTAGTTACAATTACTGATTTTTTTAACGTTGCAAAATTTTGCGATTTTTTTTGATATCTTCCTACTATCTAAATACCAAAGTCAGAGAATTTTTAATGAAACTGCATTTTGAAAGACAGTTCTTATACAATTTTTTGAAAAAATGAGTAGTTGTTTCATAATTTTGCGAGAAATGTAAGCAATTTGTAAACAATTATTTTCTCAAAAACCAATCAAATCTAGTTTTTTTTAAATTCCACGTATGTAGGCAACAGAGAACTATAAAAATATTATTCTGATCCTATTTTCGGGAAACACTGCGTTTTCAAAAATTGCAAAAAATTACAATATTAAATATAGTACAAGTACAATATTAATGGCAGAGATTTTTTAAAATGAAATAAATCTAAAAATAGACCGTCAATAAAGGCTATGTAAAATGTCTGCTTCAAATTAATGCATTTATAATTTTTTTCGTCAAGAATGGTTCTTAAGTTTTTTGTTAAATTTAGTTCTCGTAAGTCCAGAAGTCCACTTAGAAAATGGCGAATTTTATTTGAACTGTCTAAATTATTGAAAATTGCAAAAAATAGAAGTAAAGTATCACTACTAGTTTTCTAAGTTTCCTCATAATACCTCCATTGAATCATAATCTTGGGAACATTCATATTTGCATTATCTGAAGCTCTTCTTAAATTTACATTTGTTCTACAATAACAAACAATTGAAACCTTATTGCGGAATGTCAATGATTATTGTAGTTTAACGAACTAGGTCCGGTTGAAATTAATTCTCAACCTCAATGTGTGCATATCCATAATGCAATGTCCTCTTCAGCATTATTATGTTTGCGCTTGCTGTTTATTGGAGAACGGAGTAAACAACTAGGTTTTTCATATTGAGCCACGAAATCAGTAATACAAGCGAGTTCATGGGTAAATGAATAGCAACAGAATTGTTACCTACAACTCTACTGTTACACTTCAATGGTGGGTTTGTTAAATTTAATTTTTTTGCAAAAACGTATTATAAAACGAAAAATAAAATTAGTGCAAATAGTAGACTTTATTCTTATGGGTTTAAAAAGAAAATTACACAAAAACGATTTTCAGAACCAAATATTAATGATTGAATATCTGTGACATTTAAAAGCATGAACATCTTTTATAAACAAGTCTTCACAACTCTATCGTCTCCTTAAGAAAAGTCAGTGCTCCCTGCATGCATACTAGAGGTGCTCATATGCATATAAATATTCTAACCCTCATTAAAAGAGAAAATACATAAGTTAATAATGTAGATTTTTCTTAAGTAGAACTGCACAAACATATTTATTACTATTTTTAACGATTTCATCTGCATTTAGAACTATGATTTGAGTCTTCTTGAGTAAGAAAGAACATTTCAAATTGTGATCAGCGAAACCATTATTGTGGTTTCATTTTACTCTCCTCGGAGGGAAAAACAATTATTCGCAAACAGAAGTGGTCTGACTCATAGATTATGCAATTTACTGATAACGATTTGAACAATTGTAAAAAGTGTATCCGTGAGAAATTTCTAAAATAATTATTTTTAGGGAATTAAATTCTATTTATAGCTGACATCAGAAATGTAATTTCCATTTGAAACCTGTGGGTACTTTATCAATGCATATTTAGTAAGTAACAGCACACATGCAAATTTATTTTCCAAGCATTGCTAAATCTTGAAAACGTAATTCCACTTTTCATGTATTGTCATGGAAGTTATTTTCATCATCAAGTTTGAAAGTCTGAATTCGTTAAAAATATGAAAATATCTTTAATACTGTTTCAAGACGACTGCATGGAGTACAAGATAAATGACAGAGTTTTAAAGATTTCAAGTATTCCATTCTGCTCTAGTTAATTTCTAAGGATACTAGAAATGTTTATCTTGACCGAATCTGCGGGAAATGATTAACTTGTGTTTTAAGAGCATTTTTTAATAACCAAGTAAATTTGTTTGATAAGGTGAATAATATGTAATGCCTGTATGTTCCACAAACAATTACCGTGCCTTACACGTTGTTCCTTGTATAATGGAGTACTAAGTTAATTACACCGCTTAGTTGTATTATTCATTTTCAATGAAAGTCAAGTTGTTTATTGACTTTTTCACCATGTGTATATGAACTAAATTACTATTAATCTAATGAGGAAGGGTCTAAGAACGATCGATTTTACAGTGGGTTAGAGGTATAGATATCTTCCAGAGGCATTACAGAAACACCGACCATTCACTCTTCGGTTCATCTCAGATCTTTATTGCCACTGCCACCAAAGACGTGCAGTAATTACCCCTCTTTTCTATATGCTTGAACATCTCGACATCTGTTCTTCCCGCATAACCGCATTCCCTTTGAGGTTCTTCTCTACGCGGCAAAAAATCTGCTCGCTTGTCCTTAGCAGCTTAGCAGCTTCGCCAATTGCCAATATCCGGCGCTGGAAAGCTCTCTTCCTTTGGTGGCGGCGCTCCTCTCGTGCTTTGTACTGCGTGCTCGACGCACGGCCGTGTTTGCTCGTGGTTCGTTCGCCAGCGGAAGCCCTTCAAAGGATTCTCAGATACATCCTGCGAACGTGGGATTTCCACTGAGGAGACGTGCCGCGCGTCGGCGTAGATGGGGTATTGGGGCTTAGTTTCACTTCATATTGTTCTCTATTGTATGATACGCCATTCACTGTAGCTACTTTGAGCAGTGAAACCAAGCGAAATTGCCGCCGATATATGGTAACGTATACGTAAGCTTCCGCGGCTCGAATCCATGAATTCTCGGCTATCCGGGAGACGCCGCGTCGTTGGCTCGGGTGCCGACGTTTCGCCTGACATGTCGCAGGCTTCCTCAGGCTTCGTCACTGCCCTGAGGAAGCCTGCGACATGTCAGGCGAAACGTCGGCACCCCAGCCAACGACGCGGCGTCTCCCGGATAGCCGAGAATTCATATGGTAACGTGTCTCTTAACTTGCGGAGCTGTAACTAAGGCGTTTAAGGATGTTGGCAATTTCGTTAGTTGTGTTTGTGCGCAATTTGCTTAAACAACAAATAAATTCATAAATTTATTTCATTCAACAAAGTTTATTAGCTGTCCACAATGATATTTTGAGGTGTTTTTTTTTTCTTTTTTTAATAATTTAGAAGATATTGTAGAGTATGCTACGATTTGCCGATGTTGTTCACGTCAAGATGTTCACTATTAGTTTTCTACCTGAAAATATGATACTCACGATCGATCTGTAACTTATCCGTTGAATGCAGTATTTCAGGTATTTTAATTCAGAATGTGAAAGAAACTGAACTGAGATAGAATTTTAATAGACGACAGGTAACGCAATTTTCCATCTCTCACACGAAGGCTGTTTCACTCCAAGAGAGCAAATCTTGGCTCATACGTCACCCTGACTACGAATATGCAGAATCGAATTAAAAATCTTCAAGGACCGTAAGAATGGTGAAACGAAGGTACGCTCTAATATTAATGAAATATTGAACATAGGTAATAAAATATTGTGTGCCCTAACTATACATAGCAGGAGACTAGCCAGAAGTTTAGATCTTTTCCCGGATGGAGAAATGACTCGTTAGCAGATATATTTGGAGGGGAAAATTTCCCGCAAGCCAACGCGTACGTTCGCGCCAGATCTGACAGTCTAGCGGGGAAGCAATACAGCCGCATCCCGTGATAAAAACATGCACTACTTACGGGACTCATGATCATAGCAGTTGAAGCGCCCCAAAAAATATATGAATATTTAATATAAATTATGATTAATTTACAATGTTATGTACTATTACCTACGTCTGCTACCATATTGATAGTAATAATAATAATAATAATAATAATAATAATAATAATAATAATAATAATAATAATAGTAATAGTAATAAACGTATTTGAAGTTGGTTCAAATCGTCAGTCTTGCAGAAGAACCAAGTTTTTTGTTGAAACATCGATTCTTTTTTGCAATAAACTACCTGTGATTTTTCTGAATATATAACTTTAGTTTATGTTTCATAGATAGATGTGATAAGATGTAAAAATCAACTTGTTTTGGGTGGAATGACTGTATTTTACAAAAAAGGGTGTACTCTAAAAACTTTAGTGATAAAATATAAACATTTTTCTAATGGGATGAAATGGATGTAAACCACATATAAAAAGTAGCGTGGAAACATTACTATGATGAATGTAAAAATACTCAACTGTTATAATCAAGGTAAAATCTGAACTTTTGAGACATCGAAGTTTCGGAAACAACATCTTTCCGAGTTAGAGCAAATGCTGTTGCTCAAACATTAGAGAGTAGTAATGCAATTTCCCCAAAGACAATAAGGCACTCTTTTGGAGCACAACCGACTGTCAACAAGCATTTAACATTAATAATTCATGTATTTATGGGAAAGATAAGTCCGTAGAAACTCAGTGGCAAATGCCGTCATTAATTTATCGCATGAGTTTCCTTGGAGTGAGTTTGCGCACCCCTGTATTAATACGTATCTCTCGTTTCGGAACCGTACGCTCCCATTCCATTCCGTAGGCAATCTGTTGGTGCACGTGAAAGCTCATCATCCATTATCCTCCCGTGATGCATCATGAAGCGACTTTCGCTTCCCTGCTCCCAGCCTTCCTCCATCGCTCATCCTTTCCCACGCCTTTTCCAAACTACTTTCCTCCCGGGACGTTGGATTATATTACGTTCTCCGCATATTGAAGAGATATGAAACGTTGCTATTACGTCATGCAATTTTTTACTAGTGCACATATCAAGAGTGTGTAATGTGTTAAAATCGTTGTGCTTTAAATTAAAATTAAATAATTAATATGCTTAGGATTTGCGAGGAAGTACTTTCTGTATGATGAATGTTACAATGAAAGTGTCGATTTATATGAACCTACATTACTTTCATTGCACTCAGTCCGAATTTTGAGTGCGCAAAGGTAGTAACCAGCTCAAATTACCAGTTCACATACTTCACATAGTTTCTTTGACTACTTACGCAAATCATCTGATCTTTTTTCCTGTTCACATTTACACTAACTCTCATTATCGGCATATGGTCTGCCACTTCTGAAGCACGATTCACGGACAGACTACGGACGTAATGACCATTTAAATAAAGAATTAACTTACAATACTGGAATTTCGATGAGAAAAATGTTCACAGATATTAACGGACTGATAATGCAGATGCGACAGTGCGGATCTCGTGAGGTCGGAGCGAGGTGGAACGGACCGAAGTAGATTGAACGAATTGGGTCGGAGCGAGGTGAAACAGCGAGGTGAGACAGAGTGAAGGGGATTGAACGAGGTAGGACGAAGTGGGATGGGACCGAACGAGGTGGGACGGAGCGATGTGGGACGGAGCGATGTGGGACGGAGCGATGTGGGACGGAGCGATGTGGGACGGAGCGATGTGGGACGGAGCGATGTGGGACGGAGCGATGTGGGACGGAGCGATGTGGGACGGAGCGATGTGGGATGCAGCGATGTGGGATGCAGCGATGTGGGACGCAGTGATGTGGGACGAAGTGAGATGGGTCCGAGCGAGGTGAGATGGAGGGCGCTGAGACTGAACGAAGTGGGACGGAACGAAGTGGGACGGAACGAGGTGGGACGGAACGAGGTGGGACGGAACGAGGTGGGACGGAACGAGGTGGGACGGAACGAGGTGGGACGGAACGAGGTGGGACGGAACGAGGTGGGACGGAACGAGGTGGGACGGAGCGAGGTGGGACGGAACGAGGTGGGACGAAACGAGGTGATACGGAGATGGGAGAAAATAAGGTGAGGCGCAAGGCGGGGCGAAGCAGTGCGATACTAGGCGGAGCCAGGTAGGGCTAGACCTGACGGAGCTAAATAGCGCAGGAAAAGACGACGAGAGCTAGAGAGCGGTGCAAAGCGGGGAGTCCCGCCTGCCTGGAGGGACGGGGCGGATGGCGGCGGTACAGCACGAAACGGGGCGTGGCAGCGCGCGGCGGGCCGAGGGAGGGCGAAGCGGGGCTGACTGGACGTAGGGCAGGGTGCGGCCGCGGCCGCTCTCCCCAAGGCAGTCGCCCGTGACATTCAAACCACATCAACAGTATTACCGCGCAAAAGAGCTTTAGCGGCGGACTTCACAGTTTCATGGCACGCACGCACGCGAGCGCCAGCGCCCACGCCCACGCGCGCGCCCACACCCGCCGCTAACAACGCACGCTCGCACGCCCGCGCGCGCGCCCGTGCGAGCGTGCACGCCCGACCGTGCGCCCGCCACCGCACTGCTCCGCGCCCGGCGCTCTGTCCGCCGCGGCCCGCCTCGCCTCGCGCCGATGAGTTGCGCGTTTTGCGTGGGGGGAGTTTCGTGAATTTCGGTCCGGCAGAGATTTCGTAGCGAACGCTAATCCGCTGGATACTATTTATCAAAAACGTAGTATTTTAATTTTTATGTTTCCGGAGGCTGTAGTGTACGACCCATTGAAA